>CM045996.1:106774593-109586008 GCA_025175895.1 Wurfbainia villosa
ATCAGTCGACTGATCCCTCCATCAGTCGACTGATGCAGTGTTCAGTCGAGTGATCACAGGCCGCAGTCGAGTAACACTCCATTTTGTGCCCGTATTTAACTTGATCAGTCTACTACCATAGTTGGCAGTCGACTGATCGCAACATCAGTCGACTGCCATGACCAAAGCAGTCGACTGATGGTCAGGGTTTCATCCTGACTCAGTCGAGCACCTGACCAGTCGACTGATACATCGTATCAGTCGACTGATACTCATCAAGTATGAATAATTCATACTTGATTACACCCCCTAGATCTAGACCCAACCTTCTAGCTCTTCCTTAAGCCTTGCGGCTCCAGGATCCCTCCGAGTTCGCGACTTGTTCATCCTTTGCGCTTTGCTTCCAAGAGCTTCCTTCGGTTTTGTCATGTCTTTTGGGTTTCCTTTTGCCAAAGTGTGCTTGGACTTTACGCTGCCAAGTCTACATGCTTGGACTTATGCTGCCAAGACTTGCCTTTGGTCTTCCTTTGCCAAAGTCTGTTTGGACTTAATGACGCCAAGACAACATGCTTGGTCTTACTCCGCCAAACCTTTACCTTGGACTTTTCTTGCCAAGCTCATACTTGGAATGTGCCTTTACCAAGTCTTCATACTTGGATTTCCCTGTTACTTGAACATGTTCACAATTATATCACAAATTGTTGCCTAACTTAGATGATTATCCAAACATCAAAACACATAAATGCTTGGGGCATTGTTGCACCAACAATGGCCTCTAGCCATTTCTCAGAATCTGGGCTCATCACAGCTTCCTGATAGGATATAGGCTCATTCAACTCAACAAGCATAACATCATCATTGTCAGACAAGAGAAATGAATATCTCTCAGGCTGACGATGTATCCTATCAGACCTGTGAAGAGGTTAGTCTACTTGAATAGGTTGTTGCTCCACAACTTCTTGTGCAACAATGTCATCATCCACAACACTTTGTGGTGCCTGTTCAATTTCCATCTCAGTGCTATCTTTATCTTGAATTTCTTCAAGATGTATTTTACTCCCACTAGTTCTTCTAGACATGAACTCTCTTTCTAGAAATACTCCATTTCTAGCGATAAACACTTTGCCTTTGCCTTATGTGGGATTGTAGAAGTAATATCCTTTTGTTTCCTTAGGATATCCTACAAAGTAGCACTTGTCTAATTTGGGGCCTAGTTTGTCGTAGGCTTGACATCAAACATAAGCCTCACAACCCCAAATATTCATAAAAGACATCTTGGGACTCTTCCCAGTCCATATCGCATATGGTGTCTTTATGACTGCCTTAGATGGGATGCGGTTAAGTGTGAAAGTAGCCGTCTCTAAAGCGTATCCCCAGAAGAAAGAAGGAAGATTTGTATGACTCCTCATGGATCGTACCATATCTAATAATGTACGATTTCTCCTTTCTAATACACCATTCCACTGTGGTGTTCCAAATGGAGTGAGTTGAGATCTAATCCCAAACTCAATGAGATAGTCACGAAAATCTTGGCTAAGGTATTCCCCACCTCGATCTGATCGAAGTACTTTTATACTCTTACAAAGTTGGTTTTGTACTTCATTGTTGAATTCTTTAAACTTTTCAAAGGACTCAGATTTGTGTCTCATAAGATACACATATCCATATCTACTGAAATCATCAGTAAAAGTAATGAAGTACTAATAGCCTCCTCTAGCTGCTACATTGAAAGACCCACATACATTAGTATGTATGAGTTCTAACAAATCAGTAGCTCGTTCTCCATGCCCACTAAATGGAGTCTTGGTCATCTTGCCTAGAAGACAAGATTCACATGTCTCATATGATTTAAAATTAAAAGAGTCCAGTAATCCATCCTTATGGAGCTAGGATATGCGATTTTCATTTATGTGACCTAGGCGAAAATGCCAGAGATATGTTTGGTTCAGATCATTAGATTTGAACCGTTTGGTATTTATGTTATAGACTGGGGTTTCAAGATCTAGAAGATTGAGACCATTCACAAGGTGTGCACTATAAAAAAATATATCATTTAAATAAACGGAACAACACTTGTCCTTTATTACAAATGAGAAACCTTTCTTGTCTAAACAAGAAATGGAGATAATATTTTTAGTCAAGGCAGACACATAACAACATTCTTCTAGTTCTAAGATAAGCCCAGTGAGCAAAGATAAGGAACATGTCCCTACAACGATGGCGGCAACTTTTGCTCCATTGCCTACCCATAGGTCCACCTCGCCCTTCGTCAATGATCTAGTCTTTCAAAGGCCCTACACATTGGTACAAATGTGAGAAGCACAACCGGTATCTAATATTCAAGAAGATGAGATATATAAATTGACTTCTATAACATGTATAACTGAGGCAGAAGTCTCACTTCTCTTCTTTTTCACTTCTTCTAGGTATAGCTTGCAGTTCCTCTTCCAATGTCCAGTCTCATTAGAATGGAAGCAGGTTCCCTCCTTAGCCACTCTGCCTTTGGGGTTCAATGCATTTGCCTTGCCTTTGTCTTTTCCTTTGGCTTGGGTCTTACCCTTACCTTTAGGCTTCTTCTTGCCTTTGCCTTTGCCTTTGTTCACCATCAAAATGGTACCAAGCTTTGCCTTCTTAAGGTTGAGTTTAGCAGTTCGCAACATGCTCAACAACTGAGGTAAAGACTTGTCAATTTCATTCATATTGTAGTTCATGACAAATTGACTGTAGGCTTCTGGAAGTGACTGTAGAACAAGGTCAGTGGCCAGCTATTGGCCCAATGGAAATCCCAATCTCTGTAGGTTCTCAACGTATCCAATGATCTTGAGTACATGAGTGCCTACGGGAGTTTCTTCTTGCATTTTGCATTGAAACAAGACCTTTGATACTTCGTATCTCTCATGCCTTGCTTGTCCCTGATATAGTTGTTTCAGATGCTCAACCATACCATAGGCATCCATGTTCTCATGTTTCTTTTAAAGCTCAGAGGTCATGGTGGCAAGCATAAGGCATGACACATCCAATGCATCATCTTGATGCTTCTTATAAGCATCCTTGTCAACACGAGTGGTCGTAGGGACGGGTGGTTCAAGAATGGGCTGTTCTAGAATGTAAAGTTTGCGTTCTTGCTTGAGAACTATACTCAAGTTCCTGTATCAGTCTGGGAAGTTAGCTCCAGTAAGCTTGTCCTTATCAAGGACAGATCACAGAGAGAGTGTGTTTGACGTATTTGACGACATGATGATCTATAATACAAAAATACAGAAATGTATCATATTTCAATTATTTAATTAGGTCTTTAACTAAATGATTCTCCCACTGGTCACAAAGTGGGACATGATCCATATTATACCGAATCTTGAGTTAGCTTTGGCTAATCGCCCAAGATTTGTATAATGTAGGTAGATGTTTCGTATGAGCTATGCCTCTAAGTTCATCAATCTAATTGAAAGGTCTTAATTAAGTCAAATCCAAAGTTTAAAAGGTGAACATCACAATTGTCCGGTCATACTTTACCGAGGTAAATCGAGTCACTTTGCTTTGGCAAACGCACTACGATTGAATAAGGTAATGGTAAGTATTAAACTTTGGTAGGCATATAATAAGTGACATAATTGTGTGACAACTAACTATGCATGCTTCATATATATAAGCATCACATGCATCACATATACAAGAATCACAAATAACGTGACATGGTTATGCCTCGAATCTACGATCTTCTCAAGTCAATGAGAAGAGCGAATGGTTAACCTAGGGATGACATCTTCTCCAAGTGCTTCCTTCAGTCATCCTGTGTTGTTGGCATCCTCCTTGTAACTTCAAACTTCATTGGACTTTTCATTTCTTTATTTTGTACATTACAAAATAAGAACACTCAAGTTACATTCGAGTCTAAGTCTATTTTACAACTAGGAAAATAGAGATGAAGACATGACATGCAGGTCGTATTATGAATTACAACATGCACATACAACACAACCACAATCACATTTGGTCCTAGGCCATAACCATGCACCATGCAACATATCATTCATAATGATGTAATTTTATAAAATTTATTATGAATACACATACGAATTTTAAGTCGCTTCGCCAATAATCCACAAAGCCATGGTGGTCATGTTAGCCGGTTAGCGGGCGGGTTCAAGGGGCAACACCCCCGAAGCAAAATTTTATTTTCAACTCAACTCCTTGAATGAGTTGCTACCATTGGTCCAACAATATGAACCCTAGACCCTTGTTTTCGAAGCGTCCCGTGTCCAACACGGTTGGGTCATGCCAATTAGCACGACCATTTTGGGGTGGGCAGAGGCTCCCACAGTTAGGCCGTGTTTTTCAGCACGACCATGGGTCGCTCTTTTTGCCAGGCCGTGCTGAAAACACGGTCGTGTTTTCCAGCACGGCTTGGCCGTGTTCAACACTATTTTTGCCCATTATCAACATACCAAGCCTAAAATTCGTGTACCCATAATTCACATGTATCTAATAGAAAATATGAAAATCTTGAAGGGTGGAAACTTCGCTTCCCACTTCAACTCGGTCGCTTGTTCATGGCGATCCCGTCTATGTCCCCGGATAAAAAAAAATTATCCTTGACAAAGAGGGATTACCCAAGCAACCGTTCCATCGTCGTGCTATTCGATTATAGTGGTCACTTGAACAAACTTATTGTTCAAGCAACCAACCTCTATTCTTCGATTAGCCATGGAATAGATGATGTATGGATAGCCGATTTTTGTGTTTGTATTCGGGGTCCAAGTAAATTAGCCACAAACAAAATATACAACATGCATAGAATAAGAAAAGATTCATAAACAAGCATTATACCTCTTGTTATACCTCTTGATCTTCTATTGTATGTCCTTCCTCCTTTTCGACGTCATGTGGGAGACGATCTTCCAAAAGTCGAAGCCTCCTAGAACACGCTCTTCCCTTCCTTGCTCGCTCCGAACAAAGAGAAGAATGAAACGAAACTCTTCTTCCTATCTAGAACCGGCCACCAAGTCAAAGGACTTGATGTTGCTGCCGGCCAAGGAATAGATGATGGAGCGTCGGCCAACCTTGAAGAAGGGTTGTTGCCGGCCAAAGGAGAGGAGAGGGCGCTGGCCAAGGATGAATAAAGGAAGGGGATGAGCATCGACCAAGGATGAGAGGATGATGATGGGCGCCGGCTACTCCTTAGGAAGATAAAGGAAGCAAACCTTAACCTTCCACCTTGTTGCCGCCCAAGCCAAAACCCTAACCCTAGCCGCCCAAAGCTTGCCGCCCCAAACACAAGAAGCCTTGCCACCCAACTCCAAAACCTAATCTCTCAAGATTATACACGCCCAAGCCTTGGCCCTCCTTTTATAGAGCTAGGCTTAAGCCTTCTTTTAATCTCCACCGTCGGATCTAGAGATTTAATCTCAACCGTCGGATCTAGAGATTTAATCTCAACCGTGGGATCTAGAGATTTAACCTCCACCGTCGGATCTAAAGTTTCATTTTCCATCATCGGATCTTGGCTCCATGAGGGTTTTAATAGGCTACAATAGGGACCATGAGGAGGAGTTGGATCTTGGACACCCAATGCATCAAGCCCACATAAAGTCCGATCCATTAATGATAATCCATTCCACTAGAAGATTATCATTGATCTACCTCACCAACCCCATAAATAAATATGGGTTCCATATATTATTTGTAATAAATGTCTCCCCATGTTTAAGATCTCGAATGTCCATCAATTAATTAATTTACTGACAATTAATTAATCAACATCTAACTCTATGAGTAGTACCACTCAATCTTATCATCATGTCAGACCAAGTTCACCTGCAGGGTTTACATGATGAACCTTATGAGCTCCTCAAGGGAACATCATTATCCTAATATATAGGACATGATTTTCTCCTATAATCAATGACACACCACATAAATAATATCATTTCCCAACTTACCGAGCCTATCGATTTAATCTATAAATCTCGTTCATTGGTAAATCAAAGAAATAAATACTAAGTATATGTGTCCATTATTATATCAGGATTAAGATCATGTATACCATAATATCCGAAGTCCGATTCAATTATGTAGTCAGCAACAAATCGAATCACCTCTAAGTCGGTCCTACCCAATACACACAAAGTGTACTAATGTAATTCTATGGTCAAGACAAACCAATACCAAATCACACTACAACCATTTCAATGGTTTGTCCATAACCATCTCGGTTGTGAGCCTTTACTTATACTTTATAAGAAACTGATAACATGATATCCCGTGTGACACTACACACTATGTTATCTACAATGTAATGTATTAGACAATATGCATAACTATAAATATGCAAACAATGATCATGTGATTCTTATTTCAAAAATAAAGATGTTTATACAAAAGATAGACTTTTCAGTATACATCCCAACAATCTTCCACTTATACTAAAAGACTATGTTGTCCTCATACTGCCATACATCTGATTCGCATTCCCTCTACATGCCTATCAAAAGCTCTCGCTGGAAGGGCCTCAGTGAAAGGATTTTCCAGGTAATCCTCTGATGCAATCTTGGCTACAACAACTTCTCCTCGCTTTACGATTTCTCATATCAGGTGGTACATGCGCTCTATGTGTTTACTTGCCTTATGGGCTCGTGGTTCCTTTGAGTTTGCAACTACACCACTATTATCACAATAAATTGTGATAGTTCTGGTCAAACTAGGAATCACATCCAAGTCCATCAAGAAGTTCCTGAGCCATACAACTTCTTTGGCCACCTCAGAGATTGCCACATACTCAGCTTCCATGGTAGAGTCCGCCACGTATTTCTGCATGACACTCCTCCATATAATGGCTCCACCTCCCAAAGCAAACACAAAACCTGAGGTAGACTTACTGTTATCCCTATCTGATTGGAAGTCAGAATCTGTGTAACACACAGGGAGTAATTCGTCTACCTAGTAAACTAGCATATAATCCCTAGTCCTTCTCAGGTACTTCAATATATACTTTACCGTAGTACAATGTCCCTATCCTGGATTACTCTGATATCTGCTAACCATGCCCACGACAAAGCAGATATCCGATCTCGTACATTGCATAGAATACATGAGGCTTTCTACTGCCGAAGCATAAGGAACCACCTTCATCTCCTCTATCTCCTTTGATGTTCTAGGACACATCTCTTTAGACAAAGGTACTCCATACCTAAAAGGTAGAAAACCTTTCTTGGAGTTCTATATGCTAAAACGATTCATAATGGTGTCTATGTATGAAGCTTGAGATAAGCACAACATCCTTTTCCTACGATCCCTTATAACCTTGATCCCAAGGATGTATCCCACTTCTCCCAAGTCCTTCATATCAAACTGTTTGGACAACCATACCCTTACGTCCGATAACACCTTGACATTGTTGCCAATTAACAAAATGTCATCTACATATAGTACAAGAAATACCACTACGTTTCCGTCACATCTCTTGTATACACAAGACTCATCCAGACTTTGAATAAATCCATAAGACTGGATTACCTCATCAAAGCGGATGTTCCAAGATCTCGAAGCTTGCTTCAATCCATAAATGGATCGATTAAGCTTGCACACAAGATTCTCTTTGCCCTTTGCAATGAATCCTTCTGGTTACTTCATATAGATGTTTTCCTCAAGACATCCATTAAGGAAAGTTGTCTTGACATTCATCTGTCATACCTCATAATCTATATGAGCAGCAATACATAAGAGAATTCGGATAGACTTAAGCATGACTACCAGTGAAAAGGTCTCCTCATAATCGATGCCCTCTTTCTGAGTATACCCCTTCGTAACAAGTCTCGCTTTGAAGGTCTCAACCTTCCTGTCAATTCCTCTCTTTATTTTGTAGATCCACTTGCATCCAATGGCTTTTACACAATTAGGTGGTTCTACTAGCTCCCAGACTTGATTTGAATCCATAGATTCTATCTCAGAATTCATTTCACTTTGCCAAGATATCGCATCTTTATCTTGGATTGCCTCATCATATGTCCAGGGATCAGGTTCATGTTTGCCAAGGACCAATCAGAAGATTCTCCCAAGAACATGAATCTATCAGGTTGTCTAACAACCCTCCCACTACGATGAGGTATCACCTGTGTATCCTCTGTGACACGCGGTGCAGTCATTTGTGGTATATCCTCTTGTTCCGGTGGTATTGAAGTAGTGACTTCCCCTCTCAATTCCTCCAGAACAATTTTACTCATGGGCTTGTGGTTCATCACATAGTCTTCCTTTAGAAATCTGGCATTCGTGCTGACGATCACCCTCTGATCTCTAGGACTATAAAACAAACCACCTTTCATTCCTCTAGGATAGCCAACAAACATGTGCACTTCAGTATGAGGTTCCAACTTACTAGCATCTGCCTTCAGCACATGTGCTGGACTCCCCCAAATCCGAATATGTCTCAGATTAGGCTTTCACCCAGTCCACAATTCTGTGGGAGTAGAAGACACTGATTTAGATGGAACCAAATTCAGAATGTACACTGCCATATCTAGAGCATATCTCCAGAATGAATCTGGCAACTCAGAATAACTCATCATCGATCTAACCATCTCCATAAGAGTCCTATTCCTTCGCTCTGCTACACCATTCTGCTAGGGTATGCCAGGTGTAGACAATTGGGATTGAATCTCAGCCTTTGATAAGTAATTCCTAAACTCTCCCAAGAGGTACTCACCACCATGATCAGATTGTAGTGTCTTGATACTTTTACCTTGACATTTCTCCACATCAACCTTGAATTCTTTAAACTTGTCAAAGCATTCAGACTTGCGGCACATCAAGTAAACGTATCCATATCTTGAATAATGTCTATAAAAGAGACAAAATATTCAAAACCACCTCTTGCCTGGATAAATATAGGACCACACAAATCAGAATGAACCAATTCCAACATATCTTTGGCTCTATATCCCTTGGCCTTAAAAGGCCTCTTGGTCATTTTTCCTTCAAAGCAAGATTCGCAGGTTGGAAAATCTTCCACCACTAATGAACCCAGAGGTCCATCAGCTATCAACCTTTGAATTCTACTTAGGTTAATATGACCTAGCCTTAGATGCCAAAGATATGTTTGGTTAATCTTCGAAGGTTCTTTTATCTTATTGGAATTAGAAGATGAGTTATTTACTTCTATTTGCATCATGGGAGATTTTGGTTCAAGTGTATATAAATTTTGTATCAATGCACCAGAACAGATAATCTCTCTATTCCTTTTTATAACAACTCTATCATTAAAAAAAATAGAATATCCATCCATAAATAATTTAGAAACCAAAATTAAATTCTTTCTAAATAAAGGTAATTTTTCAGAACCAAAACTTTATTCCTCTCAAAAGACAAATAACCATCTCCCATTGCAACAGTCGCCACCTTCGTGGCATTGCCCAAGTAAACGGTAATCTCCCCCTCAACCAGTCGTCTGGTTTCTTGGAACCCCTGTAAAGTATTGCAGATATGATCAGTGGCTCCCGTATCTACACACTAGGTGCCGGTAGATAACACCGCTAAACATGTTTCCACGACTAGACCAAAAGATATACCTTTGTTCTGCTTTCGGTGGGGCAGTTCTTCTTCCAGTGTCCAATTTGCTTGCAAGTGAAGCACTTGCCTTTCAGTTTCTTCACTCCTCCCTGAGATCCTCCTGCCACCTTTGTCCCACCTTGTTTCTTCTTCTTCTTTCCTTTCAACTTAGAAGTAGAAACCTTTTGGGTAACCATGGCCTGAGCCTAAGCACTCTGACGAAAAAGCCCCTCTGTCACCTGGAGTTCTGTCAGAAGCTCCGCTAATGAATACAAGCTCTTATTCATTTTGTAATTTAGGCGAAACTGCTTAAAACTTTTAGGTAGAGATTGGAGAATGATATCGACCAGGGTTTCCCCATCAATCTCAGCTCCGAGGACTTCCAGCTCATTCAAATGAGCCATAATCTTGAGAACATGATCCCTCACGAGTGTTCCCTTGATCATGGTGGTTGTCATCAAGTTCCTCATGGCTTCCTGCCTTGCAGCCCGATTCTGGTGTTGGAAAAGCTCTTTGAGATTGATCATCATGTCATAAGTAGTGGGCATGGCTTGATGCTGATGTTGCAATACATTTGACATAGAAGCCAAAATATAACACCGCGCCATCTCATCAGCCTTTATCCACTTCTTATAACTCTCTTTCTCCTTTTCCCTAGAATCATCCGTAGGCTTAGGAGGACACTCTTTGAAGGGTACATATTTGTACTCCTCAGCAGTCAAGACAATATCTGTACTCCAGTAAGTTTATTTTCTTTCAGTATCACAGCAAGCGGGTTGAAAGTCATTTTGAAAAACCTAAGAATCACATAGATCAAAACATTAGATTTCAACAAATTATTGATTCCTCAAACAATAAAATTTTAAAATCAATCAATACCTCAAAACGCCGAGAATATCGTATGTCAGGATAGTGTGGATGTATACGAAATCTACATTTATAAGAGGAGGTTTTACCCATTAATTTTACTATCTTGTCAACCTAACTTTTTGACAAATAAAATTAATAGTTGGTTCCTCTTCGGCCCTACAAATAAAAGAAGTGACTCCGATGGGGAGGATACTCCTATTTGCATCTAAGTGTTCACCATTACTCGGTACCAAGACAATTATCTCGGGTTATGTGCCTTCCGATGGGGAAGTACACACGCTTCTTAATAATTTTCTATAACCATATTCAACCCTGTGATCCACAAAACAAACTCATCCGATGGGGAGGATGACACTCAGAGTCAACGCGCAAGTTTGTTTGCATCACATATAAAATCGTAATGGAGGCCGTGGGAATTTATAAAAATATCCCTCTCCCACTTAGTAATTTAAAATTGAGGAATTTTCCTAGCACACGACATGCATATCAAACAAGAAACAATAAATATGAAAAAAAATATTTTTCAACTATTATGGCTTTTGTTCTCCAATATGCCTCCCATCGTATCGCCATCTCGTCCGCTCCTCCCTACTCCATGTACAAGCCATCCGGAGATCCAAGCCGAGAATAACTATTTTAATTTACATCCATCGATCCTATACTCCACGAGGGAGTGTACATGAAATCTAGATCGAAAGTAAACTAAAATAAAAGGAGTGGCTAAACAATGTCGTACTTAATTACAAAAAATTAAATACTAGCCTCGTCAACCCCGAGGATTCAAATAATATACAATTACACACATACAATCACATACACACATATGGCCATAATAGTTGGATCCTATACCTGCAACCAAAAAGTTAATGTACACACATCCTACTATTATCTGACACATATAATATATGAAAGTGCATAAAAGTAACCGAATCCTAAACACACAAAATCGAAAACCATTACTCTGATACCAATTGAAGGGTGGAAACTTCGCTTCCCACTTTAACTCGGTTGCTTGTTCATGGCGATCCCGTCTACGTCCCTGGATAAAAAAAATTTATCCTTGACAAAGAGGGATTACCCAAGCAACCGTTCCATCGTCGTGCTATTCGATTAGAGTGGTCACTTGAACAAACTTGTTGTTCAAGCAACCAACCTCTATTCTTCGATTAGCCACGGAATAGACGATGTAATATCCAATTTTTGTGTTTGTATTCGGGGTCCAAGTAAATTAGCACAAACAAAATATACAATATGCATAGAATAAGAAAAGATTCATAAACAAGCATTATACCTCTTGTTATACCTCTTGATCTTCTATTGTATGTCCTTCTTCCTTTTGGACGTCGTGTGGGCGACGATCTTCCAAAAGTCGAAGCCTCCTAGAACACGCTCTTCCCTTCCTTGATCACTCCGAAAAAAGGGAAGAATGAAATGAAACTCTTCTTCCTATCTAGAACCGGCCACCAAGTCAAAGGACTTGATGTTGCCGCTGACCAAGGAATAGATGATGGAGCACCGGCCAACCTTGAAGAATGGGTTGTCGACAGCCAAGGATGAATAATGGAAGGGGATGAGCACCGGCCAAGGATGAGAGGATGATGATGGGCGTCGGCTACTCCTTAGGAAGAGAAAGGAAGCAAACCTTAACCTTTCACCTTATTGCCGCCCAAGCCAAAACCCTAACCCTAGCCGCCCAAAGCTTGCCGCCCCAAACCCTAGAAGCCTTGCCGCCCAACTTCAAAACCTAATCTCTCAAGATTATACACGCCCAAGCCTTGGCCCTCCTTTTATAGATCTAGGCTTAAGCCTCCTTTTAATCTCCACCGTCGGATCTAGAGATTTAATCTCAACCGTCGGATCTAGAGATTTAATCTCAACCATCGGATCTAGAGATTTAACCTCCACCGTCGGATCTAAAGTTTCATTTTCCATCATCGGATCTAGGCTCCATGAGGGTTTAAATAAGCTACAATAAGGACCATGAGGAGGAGTTGGATCTTGGCCATCCAATGGATCAAGCCCACATAAAAATCCGATCCATTAATGATAATTCATTCCACTAGAGGATTATCATTGATCTACCTAACCAACCCCATAAATAAATATGGGTTCCATATATTTTTTGTACAAATGTCTCCTCGTGTTTAAGATCTTGAATGTCTGTCAATTAATTAATTTACTCACAATTAATTAATCAACATCTAACTCTATGAGTAGTACCACTCAACCTTATCATCATGCCGGACCAAGTCCACCTGTAGGATTTACATGATGAACCTTATGAGCTCCTCAAGGGGACATCATCATCCTAATATATAGGACACGATTTCCTCCTATAATCAATGACACACCACATAAATAATATCATTTTACAACTTACCGAGCCTATCGATTTAATTTATAAATCTCGCCCATTGGTAAAACAAAGAAATAAATACTAAGTATATGTGCCCGTTATTATATCGGGATTAAGAGCATGTACACCATAATATCTGAGGTCCGATTCAATTATGTAGTCAGCAATAAATCAAATCACCTTTAAGTCGGTCCTACCCAATACACACAAAGTGTACTAGTGTAAGTTTATGGTCAAGACAAACCAATACCAAATCACACTACAACCATTCCAATGGTTTGTCCATAACCATCTCGGTTGTGAGCCTTTATTTATACTTTACAAGGAACTGATAATATGATCTCCCATGTGACACTACACACCATATTATCTACAATGTAATTGTTGGATCAAGAAGCGTCGCTAGAGAGGGGTGAATAGCGAGCGTAAATATTTACGTTCGTTCGTTCGATACATGAGTACGCACAGTGGAAAGGTAAAAAGACACGTTTATTTTACTTGGTTCACAACCCAGCGGTTGCTACTCCAAGGCCCTATCGGTCCTAGACCGCGTACGGAGGGCAAAGCACTGTAACGTCTCCTCCTCGTTGGAGGTAGGAGAAAACGATCACAAAACTGAAAGTACGAGGATGAGGAAACAAGCCTACTTCACCTCATTACGAATAAAAACAAAGAATTCAATAGAATATGTTACTTATTGCTGCTGCCGACGAAGAGGATGAGAACTTGTTGTCGCGTCGGCATTATGATGGTGTTGGAGCTTTAGTGTTGTAGGAGCACTTGAGAATAGACTTGATGATCTTTGGAGTTGGAATCCTCCCCTCCTTTTATAGATTTTTGCCTCTGAATATGTCTCCTCATCTTTCGGAACAGATCACGAAGTTGTACAAATTTTATCGTGAAGTGGCCGCGTCAAATGTTATCCGTTTTGACCTAGCGCAAAGGTTGATTCGTCGCCATCAGTCAACTGATGCCTCTCATCAGTCGACTGATGAGCATCAGTCGACTGCAACCTAGCCACTTCCCTGCAGTAAGAGGTTATCTCGGAAAATGATAAATCCGACGG
Organism: Wurfbainia villosa; assembly: GCA_025175895.1. NCBI lineage: Eukaryota > Viridiplantae > Streptophyta > Magnoliopsida > Zingiberales > Zingiberaceae > Wurfbainia > Wurfbainia villosa. The sequence goes on from CM045996.1 coordinate 106,788,405, forward strand.
TTTCTAACCGTCCGATCTCGACCTAGACCTTCCACAGGAAGTCTTAGTTAGATCGCCACCTACGGTCGTCCACGTACAGAGGACACGACCTTACCATCTCTCACTCACACGAGCTTACCTCGATACTTACTGTGTCGCTTTCGCTTTCGGTTGTCCACTCAATTCCTTCGGCTCCCTCCAAAGTCACTCGAGTGTCGCCCGACCACCGTGGCTTCCTCCGGGTGTCGCTAGCCTTCATCTCTAGCTTTACTACTTTTCTGCACACTCGATTTAGCTCGTGAGATAACGATGTAAACTTAACTTTGTGTCTTTGCCGTAATCAAAGCACAGGTTCGATTATCTGGTGCCCCTGCACCAACAGTAATGTATTAAACAATATGCATAACCATAAATATGCAAACAATGATCATGTGATTCTTATTTAAAAAATAAAGATGTTCATACAAAAGATAGACTTTTCAGTATACATCCCAACAAATCTAAATTTATATCACATATAAATCATCATAACGAAATATATGTTTTGCAAGTGGCTCTGATACCACTGTAGGGAAAACCATATCATGAAATTCATAATATCACGGGTGAATACTTCGCACAACCGCAGCGGAAACAAAAATAAACCGGATCCCTCCAGAGATCCATACAAAACATATAAATCATTTTTTATAATCTAGATCTTATCTAGAGGAAGAAATATACCTTTGATGCGAGCCCTTCGCAATCCTGCTAATCCAAATGCAGTTGGATCTCAATACGGTAAGGACAATTGTATCTCTAAGGTATCCACACGAACCGTATCTTGGAGATGGAGATAACACCTTTGGTTGTGCTAGCAACCAAAACCAAGGCTCTTCACAAAAGTGGAAGAAGGGAAAATTGAGATGCAAGGCACAAATGGAATACTTGGTTAAAATGAGATCACACACTACCTCAAGAGATACAACCTTCATCCACGTTGAGGAGATTTTTCAAATCTCCTCTATTTTGCATTAATTCACATTTTCATGCATTAACTCATTTGCATGAAAACGTTGAGTGGCTTCCCAAATTCCATGTTCATGAATTAATCCATATGCATGAATTAATCCATTTGCATGCATTAATTCATTTGCATGCAACATTTAGAAAACTTCTCAAATTCCATGTGGATGAATTAATCCATTTTGCATGCAACGTTTGGGAATAATTTTCATTTCATACATTAATCCCTTTGCATGCAACATTAAGCATTAAATCTCATTTCATGAATTAATCCATTTGCATGAAACAACTCCCATTTGCATGCATGATTAATCATCATTAATCATGCTAACCTTCTTCAATTGGTTTCACTTGAGTCTAACTAGAGTTAAACCAATTTGAGTCCAACTCAATTTTGGCCAAGCAATGAGTCTAACTCATTCTAGTTCATTTAATTAACTAATGATTCATTTAGTCAAACTAAGATGAACACTTCTCCAAAATATGTTCTTTGTGTGTGACCCTATAGGATCTCATAGCATTGGTAATGTACCTAAAATCATTTTAGATACATAAGCAATGAACGACATCTAGCAATACATCATTGCTACCCAAGCTACAAGAAAGTCGAGATCCGACAACCTTTCCGTGACTATTATCATGTATGACGGTGTCCTTCTACCCTTGATATCTTAGATTGATCAATGAGAAATAGACTGTGTCATCCCCTTATCGACCTTTATGTTTCTTGATCCCCAAGTAGACTCACTCAAATAAATGAGCTCAATATCTCATATTGACTTATTTGAGCATGATCATGTATTTCGTGGTCATACTCTATCAAGAGGCCAAAGATATCACTCCCATCATATGTGAGGGATATATCCCATCTACATCACTCACATCCCTCCACTTAATTCGTTACATACCCAGCAATCGCTGGTATAGTGCACCCTGTTACGGGTGACGTTAGACGATACCAAAGTACATAACTCCTTATATAGGGAATTGTAGTGACTTCAGGTCTAAGGACTATTCATACCAATAGTCACATGAGAAAGTATATGACACTCATAATGATCCATGACACTTTCTCATGGCGGGTCAATTCAACACATATATTCTCCAATATATATATCCATGTGTTAATGTGATATCACATATCCATGACTTATGAGATCAAGTCATCCATTGACCTACATGCTAGTCTTAATGTATCAATATATCCTTTTGTCTATTAATACAATACTTGACTAGGAATGTTTAAGTATAGTGTTCTCTACAACTTCTCATAATTAATTCTACCAATTGATATACTGTAGATTAGAATCTACTATTAAGGGCATTATTATATTTATTTAGTTGGCACACACATAAAGTAAATATAATAATCAATCTTTGCCTGTTATAATGAAATATGATACATATGATCTCTAATCGTTCATCTCATGATTGACACTAAGGGCTGACACTAACACTGCATACATATTGATTTTACTTTAAGATCACCAATATTCTGTTTTACAGAGGATATGATGAGTGTAGCTATTTCCAGGACTTTGGCCAAACGACAAAAGAAAAGGAAAATAACAGAATTGGTAGCTACTTCCTCTGCCACCTCCGAGCCACCCACTTCAGTAACTAGCCCTCACCTCTCTGCTATATCTTATTTTGAATATCTTGATTCAATTACACCAAAAATAACTTATACTTCTCTATCATAGGTTTCTCTTGATTATCCTGAAGCCCCAATCACAATTATCATTGAACCTAATCAGCTAACCCTTACCCTAGTAGCTTCTGACCAAATCCTTCCTCCACCAACACCAATTCCTAACCTCTTTCCTTTTATTGTCACCTCATCTTTCCCAAAACCTTCTTCCTCACTTCCTCCATCAGAATCTCTCCTCCCTTCTGATACACTTGTCCATAATCCTCCTACTAACACCCTTAATGAACCTATTGAAATCTCCTCATCTCCTTCCTCCGTAGATGACCTTCCCTTAGCCTCCTTATTCCCCACTAGGCAATAACAACCCACACCTCCTTCCAATCCAATAAACCCAGAACTTACAACCTCTTCACCATTAGACCTACTGATACAGGAAGTGTCAAATTCTTACCCCATCCATCTCCTCTCTACCCTTCCTGTTATGCCTACATCTCCTTACATTTCAGATTCTATTCCATCGCTTCCTTCAACTGTCATCCCCTCTGATATTCTTCCCCCTATACAAGATTCTGCCAAACCGCATTCTTCCCCCTTCCTCTGATACTCCTCACATAATTCAAGAATTACAAGAAAGCCTTTGGACCAAAAGTTTATTTACCTATTCATTATTTCCATGTACAAAGAGTTCATTTTATAGTGCTTCTCTACATTTTCCAGAGTACCTTCAAGCTTTAATTCTTCAAACAGTGGTTATCTGAATACCAGAGTCAACAATACAGACCATCCACTTCCTATTCAGAGCCACTACAACCCTCAACAATGCCATCTGTTCCTCCAACCTCCACTATGGGCACCCATACCGACCTCGAAGGAATCACAACATTCAGTTTGGGCATACAGACCATCCTTCCTTCTTCTCCCGACTGAGCGACAAAAGAAACTAAACTTCAACAAAAAATACAATGATTGTAACATCAAGTAGAAACTCTATCTGTTGATCGGGACCAACTACTAGCAGAGAAGAAGAAGATATATGCTCATCATAAACAAGACATGCAGACTATAAAAAAAAAGAAATTTCCCTCTAGAACACTGATATCAGATTGCTAAATGAACGTGCTAAAATATCAAATCAGACCATAACCTTCCAACAATCATAAATTTGAAAATGGGGAAAAAAAAAGTGACGGGCATCTCCAATCAAGCAAATGTTTCCAACCTATGGAAGATCTCATAGATGGCCACCTTGAACTCAAAGACACAACCTTCAACAACCTAGATAAGTTCCAATTTCACTTTCATACATTGATGCATCATTTTCAGGCACTGTCAAATGTTGCTATTGAGCAAACTAAATGAGCCAATCGCCTTAACCAAGAGTTGTCCAACCTTAAAGAAACAAAAGCCGAAAGATGGGCCACTGAACAAACTAGAATCCTAACTCGGATGGCCAAAAAATATAGCAAATACTTTTAGAGAGGGTTCGATGGTGCTTTATAGGTAACAAATGAAAATAAACTTTTCCTACCTGGCCTGTCAAACCATGAACTCAGCATAGGAGAAACCTATAAGAAGTTCCCCCTGGAGGCATTCAATACTGACTCTGATACTAATTCAGAGTAGTAACTATTGTAAAAGACAATATGTAATTCCTAATGACTTGTAATGAAGAACCACTTCTTCTGTAAACATTACATGTACTCAAACATATTCTGTAATGGATGCTTCTTCAATTACATTCAAATTTGCACTATGCCTTCTTATATATCATTTTGCAATTGAAATTCACTTTCACATTCTATTAATATCCCGTAAAATTATTTCTGTATTCCCACATCACAACCTTCACGGGTCTCTTATGAGCCTACCATGCACACACCGTACATACTTTTTAAAATTATCCTTTATCTACGGTAAATACCCTTCCTACTTTATATTATGACCATTAACTTTTCCGCACTTTATCTTATAATATGTATTTATTACCTATAATGAAATTCTCAAAAACTGATACATCATCTACCGTATCAGAAATGGCCCATACTGCTCCTTTCCTAACAAAAACTAGTATACCTCAATCTTACCTCACTAAAAGCTGACTTCTTCAATTACCCATCATTTTCACCCTAACAAACTTATATCATATGATTCCATAATCCCATTTCTCCAAAACTGAGCGAGAAAAGTTGTTATTTCCCTCCTTTTCATCCCTTTTCTCCCTTATAAATACAGAAGCAATCCCTTCCTCTTCAAGATGACAAGAAACTCTTCAAGATAGACCATCTGTTGGATCGAAATGAATCACTAGAGGGGGTGAATAGCGTTCGTGAAAACTTTTCTTTTTCGATGATTAAAACCAAGTACGCAGTGGAAAACTAAAAGATAAATACAAGAAAGACACAAAACTTTTTTACTTGGTTCACAGCCCACCGGATGCTAATCTAAGGCCCTACGATCCTTGATCGCTTCTGAAGGGCAATCACTAAAATTCTATTCCTCATTGGAGGTAAGAGACAAGATGATTACAATGATTATAAGGTCGGTAACAACCTTACCGGTCCTTATACAAATTAAGTACAAAAAGATAATAATAATACCAATAATTAATTAGAAGATGGCGCACGGTCGAAGTAGCGTCGTAGAGAGCACAAGCACTTGAGAGATTCTTAAATTTGCGTTTGAGTCATCCCCTCCTTTTATAGATTTGCACCTTGGAATTTATCCCGATCTAGATCCAAAACTCATGGATCTTATCTTGAAGTGGCAGCTTATCTTATCATGAGGTGGCGACATCAATCTCTATCTCTTTGACCTTGTGCACTGGGCTGATTCGTCGACATCAGTTGACTAATTCTCTTAGCAGTCGACTGCCTTCACTCGATTGCTAACACCTCTAGTCGACTGCTGCACTTGAGAATTTCTGCAACACAAGGTTAGCACAATAGATGCATAATGTCATGTAGTGTGACAGTCCTTTGGCTGTCCGATCTCGACTTTAGCATTCCTCCGGAATCCTTAGTCGGATCGACACCTAGGATTGTCCTCTAACCGAGGACACGTCCTTACCACCGCTCCACACTCGGAGCTTACCTTTGGTCCTCCTGACTTATCACTTAGCTTTCGGTCACCACCGAGGTTCCTCAACTCCCCGAGGTTCTCCTGGTGTCGCCCGACCACAACGGTTTCTCAACTCGAGATTCTCTGGGTGTCACTCAACTTTGGCTTAGCTTAAACACTTCCTGCACACATAGCATATCACATGAGATAACAAAATAACTTAACTTTGAATCTTTGCCATCATCAAAACTAAGGTTCGATTATCTAGTGCCCCTGCACCAACACCATCATCCTATACCCTTAAGAAAATGCAGCCCTTTTCTTCAATTCCTTATCCATGGTTTACCTCCACACGTTCCAAAATGACAGGAGAACACTACCGATCTCTTTCTTCTCGACTACAACTTCCTGCAGGATTTCATATAATTGTAGCTAACTCCACTGAGTTTCCTCACCTACCTCTTGGATGCACCAAATCTTTTTTCTCAGAGCAAACAGAAGCTGACCTATTCTTCCCTATTCATCCTTTCCTTTTATAAGTTTCTGAATATTTTTCTATCCCTTTAAATAAACTAAGCCCCAACTCTTTCCATTTTATGCTAGGATTTTATCTTATCACATCCTTTTTATCAATTACTCCTTCGACTTTTCTTTTCCACTTTTTTTACAAATAAAATCATGAGAAATAGGCATTTTTTACTTCCAAGCTCAATCGAACTTTCAATTCCTTACCGACATCCCTTCCTCACACAAAGGATGGAAGGAATATTACTTCTTTGTAAACTCTCCCTCTCCCATTCCTTTTTCCTCTACATGGTTAACTACTCTACCTCCTCGCCCTTCCCTAGGCTCTTACCGAGATAATGAAGAGTATTAGATGATGACTTTATTATTATCAAAAGAACGATTCAACTTGAACCAGCTATTGACTAGATCAACACTATCATTAATCAAGACCAGTTATCCTCTGCAGTCGACTGGCACACTCGGTAACAATCGCTTCTAACTATATCTCTGCATACTGTTATGACCCATGTAAGTTTTTACTTGTTTCTTTTTCAAAATAATTATTACTGTAGGTTGTTGAACATACTCCACCACCTTCCCGTATAAATCCTATTCAACTCTATTCTCGACAGCCAAAACTTTCCATCCAACCTTTACCCACTCATCAAACTCCATAAACCCCTCTCTCCTCCTTCTCAACACCTAATCTGCCAGATTCCTTATTATCCAGTATTAACGAGGTCAGCATACAATTTATTTTATTTATTTTTCTCGATATTGACATCTACTTCTGTAGGGTATCACAAGAATTACTCACTTAAACAATCAATGGGCGTAATACACTAATAATCTCAAAAAAGAATTACAAGAATGCCAAACTAGAGAATTGGCATTACAACAAGCCTATCAAAGACTTGAACGAGAACTGCAAGCTTCCTATATAAAGGCACATGTCGATCAAGCAGAACTATTAGCCCTTCATTTCTAGACTTCTTACTTATAGAGCACTCTAGATATTTTAAAAGCCCGACCTCTTCAAGCAAGAACTAGTACTTCTTATGAAAACTTCTGGACTTCAGCTACTATAAACGACATGTTCTTGGACAGAGGCTTTGCCTTCCTTCAATGGGGCTTCCAAGATTGTATCAACCAATTTAAAGAAACTGGCTATCTACCTCCCAAGCACTCTACCAGCTTTTTGGACATTGGCAATACAATTGACCGCACTCCTCCTGATTTACTATCTTTTCCTTTCCCTTCCAATACTGACAAATTGTAACTTATATTTACAATAACATTTGCAATATAATACATGACTTTTTATACACTGTACTATTTAAAAAAACAAAAACATAGATTTTACAATGTTTTATTCACTAAAATAAGGGCGCAAGTGATACACATTCTAAGGTCTTACTAAAAGCCTCCCCTGAGCATCCTTCAAGTAATAAGCTCCCATTACCGCTCGACTCTCCACATGGAAGGGTCCTTCCCATTTGGGTCCCAGCTTACCCTTAGACCCCTCAGGTAGCACTAAGTCTCCCACATGAAAAGAACAAGGCACTACCTTCTTATTATAAGATTTAATTACTTACAATCTATACCTCTCAGCATTATATAAAGCAGCCTCCCTCCTTTCTTGAATCAAGTCTAATTCCATATGCCGAGCCATACTGTTATCACTCGGGAAATAAGTCATTACTCGGGCAGACTCCACTTCCACTTTCACAAGCAGTACTGCTTCTGAGCAATACACAATACTAATGGGAGTTACTCTTGTACCTCTCCTAGGAGTAGTTTGGAAATTCCAGAGTACACTGAGTAACTCCTCTACCTATCTACCTCCCACATGCTCCATCTTAGTTTTTAGTCCATGTACTAATTCTCTGTTGGTTACCTCAGTCTATCCATTACTTTGATGGTAAGCTACTGATGTAAATACTTGTTCAATCATAAAGTCTTGACACCATTCTGCTAACTTCTTACCCTAAAACTATCGACCATTATCAGATATCAACCTCCTAGGAATACCAAAATGACACAATATTTTTCCATAAAAATTTCAATACCATCTGCTCAGTAATGTGAGCCAAAGGCTCAGCTTCCACCCACTTAAAAAAATAATCAATGGCTACTAGCAAGAACTTATTTTGATCTGTCCCGACCGAAATGACCCAACTATGTCCATACCCCATTACTCAAAAGGACAAGCCGATACTACTGCTTTCATATACTCGGCTGGTTGATGCTACTAATTATGATGCCTTTGACAACTTTCACATTGCTGAACCAACTCTATAGAATCTTTCATTAAGGTAGGCCAAAAATATCCAGCTAACAACACCTTCCGAGCCAATGCCCGACCTCCTATATGACTTCCACAGGCTCCTTCATGCACCTCTTTCAGAACATAGCTTGCTTCTGCTTTCCCTAAATAGTGCAACAGAGGTTCGACACAAGTTTTTTTTATACAGTATTCCCTTTATCATACAAAACTAAACCACCTACTATTTAAATTGTCGAGTCCTTGCAGAATCACTCGACATCTTCTTATCTTGAAAAAAATGAAACTAACTCCTTCCTCCAATCATCTTCTATTAACTCTTCTGATCTTTCTCCCTTAGGCAGTAATTCAATCTACGCAATCACCTCACGAGTACTCCAATTCCACAAAGAGCTAGCCAACTTAGCCAATTCATCAACTTTTTGATTTTCTATTCTAGTGATCTTTTTTATCAACACCTCTGAGAAATCTCCTTTGGACTTCTCTACTAACTCACAATAACTTCTACATTTATCATCCTTAATCTCAAAACCTCCCCCAGTCTATTGTACTACTAATTGAGAATCCATATTATTAGGGCAATCTCTTGCCATGATTAGGTTTTGATGTGTGTAGCAAAGGGTCTAAGTTAGTTTGTTATGTTGATTTGATATGTGCATTGAAGTCATGCAGGACTTAGTAATTCGCACATGGAGCTGTGGCGAGTTTCACATCTCATGACTCGGGCCTTGAGTCGGTGAAGAATAGCTTTGCGAAAGTCATGCGCTTGGAGCATCCGAGGGACCACCGGATGAGGAACTTAGAGTGAAGCCGGAGGAAGTAGACTTCGAGGCAAGAGACACGAAGGAGCATTGCAGAGTCATGCGCCTGATGCTGCCGAGGGACGTGGCCGCGAACGAAGAGAACTTCGAAGGCGAGGGACTCCGAGAGATGAGAGTGAGCGAATGTAACCCGGGAAGGGGTAGCTCTTAGGTGAAACTTGGCCATTTGGCTAAGTGTCGGTCTAATAGAATCAAGTTGATCGATCATTGGCATGGCGGTCGTGGTGGCATAATCGGTCGGCTATTGCCAGGGACGGTCGTGATGACCTGCAATGCGCGAGAATGGAGTCGATCTCACGGAGCACTCGACTGATTGACATCAGTCGACTGATGGGCGCCATCAGTCGACTGATGTCAATACCGTTGGATGGAATCCAACGTGGAAAGCGGCCGTTATTGGGCAATAGCTACAGGACCAGTCGACTGATCGAGGGCATCCGTCGACTGCTCCTGTGTCAATGGGAAGAAACCCTCTTCCTCTATAAAAAGGAAGAGGATGGGGCTTTGGGAGGCTAATGCTTGAACGCCCAACTACTCCCAAAGTGCCCTAAATGGTTTTCCACTCTTCTACTTGCTCTAGTCTTCATTCTATTGTAGAAGAGTGATCTTGATTGTAAAGGTTACCTCCACCTAGCTTGGTGCAAAGGAGAGATCAATAGTGGATTGGTTTTGGCGGAGTGATTCATCGAGGACGAATCGGGTCGTGGATTAGCGGCGTAGCCGTGAACCACGTTACATCCTTGTTAGCATTGTTTGTTTATTTTTTGCTTTGTCTATTTGTATTTGTATATTCCGCTTGCGCTAATCTTTTGTAGACGAGCAATTTTTGACATCCATCGTACGAGGGCTATTCACCCCCCTCTAGCTGACCGATTCGATCTCCAACAAGTGGTATCAGAGCAAGGTTGCTTGTCACTGGACTAACCGCCGCAACATGCTCTACATCAAAATGGCCGGCTCAAACATTCATCCACTGAAGTTTGAAGGAGAATTCGCTTGGTGGAAGAAGTGAATGGAGGTATTTTTTGAAACAGATTTTGATATTATGATTACTATGGAATCCGGTTTTGTTTTGCCTAGGGATGAAGAGGGGAAGCCAATAGAGAAGTCAAGGTGGACCAAGAGGCAAAGAGAGGAGCACCTTGCAAACTCAAAAGCCAAGCACCATCTATACAATGTGCTTCCTCAACAAGAAATAAATAGAATTGGAGATTGCCTAAGTGCCAAGGAGATGTGGGAGAAGCTAGTAGAGCTTCATGAAGGCACTTCGGAGGCTAAACTTGCAAGGAGAGATCTCCTCCGCTCCCAATTATCCAACATAAAATTAGAAAAGGGAGAAAAGGTAACTTCATTGCATTCTAGGTTTAAAGAGATTTTAATTGGGCTAACAAGTGTAGGTGAAAATCTCTCCAACCGGGATATGATAATGAAAGTCATAGATGCTTTTCCCCGATCATCCAAGTGGAGTTCAATGGTGGACTCATTTTATATTTCAAAGAATCTAGAGATAAGTACTCTAGATGATTTTTTCTCCACTATGGAATTACATGAATCTAGGCTTGAAGGTATTCAAGAAGAGCCTAGAATCCAACCTTCAAGGGGAGTAGCATTGTTGGCAAACAAGGGGAAGAAGAAGATAGAGATTCCCTCCTCCTCCGATGATGAAGCTTCTTCCTCCTCCATGGATAGCACGGAAGAAGCGTATATGGTAAGGAGGGTAAGGCGTGCTTTAAAAGGTTTTAGATTTAATAAATCTAATGATAGGAATAGGAGACAAAGGGGGAAAATCATTTGCTACAATTGCCAAGGAGAGGAACACATAAGGGATAATTGTCCTCTCCTAAACAAGAGCAAGGAAGAAAAGAAAAAGAAGGAAGAAAAGAAAAAGAAAAAGGGGAACAAGAAAAAGAAAGAAGAAAAGAAGGCAAAGGAAAAGGGGAAGGCCAAAGCATTCAAAGCCAAGACATGGGATGATCTTTCTTCCTCATCCTCATTCGAAGAAGAGGAACTAGTCTATTCCAACCTTGCATTGATGGCCTTCGACGACTTGGATTGCTCCTCCACCGAAAATAAAGAATTAAGATCAAGTGGAGAGAGCTCAAGTGAAGGGGGAGCCTCCTCTACTTCCTCATCCGAAGAAGAAGAAGACATGGAAGCTATGGTAACAAATCTAACTCCAAAGAAAATAGTTTCCATGGTCTCTAGCTTAACTAGGGATTTATTTAGAGCTAAGAAGAAGAACAAATGCATGATAGATAAAATTAAGGACTTAGAAAATAAGTTAGAAAAAGCATGCTTAAATGAAAATGAAAATATTTCTTCTTGCCATGATAATGATGCATGCTCACATGAATATATGCCATTTAATGTTAGTGATGCATGCATGGATGAAAATAGGGCTTTAAGAGAGAAAGTAGATTATTTAACCAAAGCCCTAGAAAAGTTTACAATTGGCTCAAACACCTTGAACACGATTATAGGGAGCCAAAGAGCTAGCTTCAATAAGAAAGGCCTAGGATACAAAGAAAAGAAAAATGAAAAGGCCTATAAATGCCTAATTGCTAGGGGACAAGATATGAAGAAGGTAATAGCTAGAAAATGGATCCCCAAGGAGTATTTAGTGAACCCTATAGGCAAGAATTTGTATTGGGTTCCAAAATCCATCCTTAAGGGTTAGAAAACCCCTAGGGTAGTCAACCATATGCAATTGACCTATATCATATTTTGGTTGACTTAGGATGGCGGGACAACATTTTTAAATAGTGTTAGGTGATGATAACGTGCCTATAAATAGTTAATAATGCTTAAATCATGATGATTAATGTAATTGTTATGTATGCTTGCAATCATGATTTATGATTTTGAAATTTGGCACGTCATCATGAGAAATAGGATTTAAATCTTATCTTAGGTGATATTTGCTTATTATCATACCTAATGCATGATTATAATTTGATGAATACATGTATTTCATGATCATAATGTAGAATTCATTCATATATGCCATTATGATCATGTGGATTGTTAGGGTGATACTTAACCTTGATAGAATTGCATGAATATAATGTTAGGGATCGTTTGGAAGCTAGAGGGGGGGTGAATAGCGATTTTCGGTTTCTACAAAAATGATTAGCGGAAGCAAACACAATGATATAAGTAAAAACAATAACAAACGCAAACAAAGCCTTTTACGTGGTTCAGAGATAGCGCTCCTACTCCACGGCGATCCTTAAGGTGGATCAATCCAAGCAAATCCACTAATAAGCTTTCTTTACACACAACTCCTCTTCTTTACAAAGAATGAAGATCTAAGCTTAGAGAAAAGAGGAGGAGATTTAAATCACTTAGAAAGCTAAAGAATTCGTGGAGGCTCTTGAGAAAGATTAGGAAATAAGCATTAACCCCAAAAACCTCCACCAACCCTCTTTTTATAGAGAAGAGGCTGATTTTCCCGTTGGAGCACGATCAATCGACTGATGTACAGCATCAGTCGACTGCTGGCGTGGTTAACGGCTTCTGAATAGCCGGATTCGCGGGATTCAGAGTCGTTTCATCCAACGACACTTTCATCAGTCGATTGATCCCTCCATCAGTCGACTGATGGAGTGATCAGTCGAGTGATCATGGCCGCAGTCGAGTGTGACTCCATTCTGTGCTTGTTTTTATGTCTATCGATCACACTATTGGCGGTCGATCGACAGAATATCGCCGATCGCTAGTCGTGGTTTCACCGACTCACCGAGCACTGGATCGATACATCGTATCAGTTGAATGATACTCATCAAGTGTGAATATTTCACACTTGATTTCTCCCCCTAGACCTAGACTTAACCTCCTCGCTCTTCCGTCAGCCTTGCGCCGGCAGGATCCCTCCGAGTCTGTGACGTGTTCATCCGTTGCGCTTTGCTTCCAAGAGCTCCTTTGGTTTTGTCATGTCTAGAGTTTTCCTTTGCCAAAGCGTGCTTGGACTTTACGCCGCCAAGTCTACATGCTTGGACTTACGCTGCCAAGACTTTCTTTTGGACTCCTTTTGCCAAGGTTCGTTTGGACTTAATGCTGCCAAGACAACATGCTTGGTGTTATGCCGCCAAACCTTTACCTTGGACTTTTCTTTCACCAAGTCTTCATACTTGGATTTCCCTGTCACTTAGATATCATAACAATTTAGATCACAATTTGTTGCCTAACTTAGATGATTATCCAAACATCAAAACATACAAATGCTTGGGGCATTGTTGCACCAACAATCTCCCCCTTTTTGATGTTTGGCAATCATTTAAGTTAGGTCTTTTAAAGATACGCATATTATCACATCATATATCCAATTCCAACTTCTAACTTAAACATTTCTTCTCCCCCTTTGACATACATCAAAAAGAGAAGAAAGATAAAGGCATATATTTCATGAAACGATTGAGTGTTTGACAATCTTGAACTAAGGCATAGATTTTAAAATTTTTACTCCCCTTAATCCAAGATACAGATTATGATGAATAAAATACATGTGGAGCTAAAGTCATCAAACAATTTGATAGTTTAAATCCTAACTTTGCACCAACAATGTAAATTTTGGAGGAGAAAGATATATTTTGTGAAACTCCCCCTAAAACACGACATTAAACATCCATACACGTTGTTTATACTCAATATTACCATGTTATTTATTTAGGATATCAACAATACACTAAACCTCAGAAAATGAGGCTAATTGGTTTACGAACGATCTCTATACATGTCTAATCAATCGACCTTTTGGTCAAGTTTAAATCATGCGTCGAAATTCTAGAAACCTCGAAAAATCATGAAAATTTGTGTACACATTTCTGAAATCATAATTTATCAAGGAAAAATATTTTGAAAAATATATGTTTTCCAGATTTCAATATTGATACAAATTTGGAAACTAGCAAAAGGTTCTAAAATTTTGCAAACTTTGTATCACTTTTGTGATACACTTAAAAACTGTTTTTCAAAGTATGATAATAATAGTTGAAAATATGTTTTATTTGACATTTCCAACCATGTTCTTGGAGCTATATGTACATCAATTGTGTATAAGCCTTCCCAATGATTGGTCCAATTAAGGATTAATGTCTCTAGATGACACTTTGGTCCATAGTAATGCATCATAACAAGCATTATGAACCAAATGCATCTTCATATCATCTCACATGTTGTCTAGGTGGCTCAATACAAAAATCATGGTTTCTTAAGTATTTTGTGAGATGGTTAAAGGTATGAAATCTAGTATTTCTATAGGATCATGCAGACCTACACCTTCACTCAACCAGGCACATTCCAAGTTCTCTCCTAAGTGATGAAAATTCTACTTCAGGGAGAGCCTTGGTAAATATATCGGCTAAGTTGGACTTGGATTCAATATAAGTGAGCTCAACGTCCCCCTTAGCCACATGGTCTCTAATAAAGTGATGCTTCACTTCAATGTGCTTGGTCCTAGAGTGATGCACCGGATTTTTGGTCAAGTCAATAGTGCTCACATTATCACAAAATACTTTCATGTTGGAGTAAGATAGCTCATAATCTTCTAATGTATGTTTCATCCATAAGAGTTGAGCTACACAACCACCCATAGCCACATATTCGGCCTCGGTGGTGGATAAAGCAACACAAGGTTGCTTCCTACTGCTCCAACTCACTAGGGAGGACCCAAGGAATTGGGATCCACCACTAGTGCTCTTCTGATCCAATTGGCAACCGGCATAATCGGAATCGGTGTACCCAATTAAATCAAAAGACCTAGTCCTAGGGTACCATAGACCTACATTTAGTGAGCCCTTGACATATCTTAAAATTCTTTTAACGGCAACTAAATGAGATTCCTTAGCACATGATTGATACCTAACACACATACCAACTACAAATAGTATGTCGGGTCTACTAGCGGTTAAATACAAGAGGCTACCAATCATGCTCCTATAAAGGGTAAGATCTATTTGTTTTCCTTCACTATCACTATCTATTTTAGTATTGGTTGCCATTGGAGTTGACACTACCTTAGCATTTTCCAAACCAAATTTCTTAATCATTTCCTTAGCATATTTGGTTTGATAAATGTAGATTCCTTCACTTGTTTTTTTAACTTGCAAACCTAGGAAGAAATTTAATTCTCCAACTAGACTCATCTCAAACTCTTTCTCCATATTTTGAATAAAGTCTTGAAGAAGTTCATCATTTGTTGACCCAAAGATAATGTCATCGACATACACTTGGGCTATAAAGATGTCATTAGATGTTGACTTTATAAAGAGAGTTTGATCTATACTACCCCTTTTGAAATCCTTAGAGATTAGGAAAGTTGACAATCTTTCATACCAAGCCCGGGGAGCTTGTTTCAAACCGTATAAGGCTTTCCTAAGCTTGTATACATGGTTTGGGTAGTTCGTATTTTCAAACCCGGGAGGTTGTTCTACATACACCTCTTCCTTAATAAACCCATTTAGGAATGCCGATTTGACATCCATTTGATGGAGTTTGAAACCCATATAGGAGGCATATGCTAAAAGTATTCTAATGGACTCTAATCTAGCAACCGGGGCATATGTTTCATCATAATCAAGTCCTTCAACTTGATTAAAACCCTTGCAACTAATCGTGCTTTATTTCTAGTGATATTCCCTTGGTCATCTAGTTTGTTCCTAAAGACCCATCTTGTAGTAATAATAGTGTTTTCACTTGGTCTAGGAACTAACTCCCACACTTGACTCCTATCAAATTGAGCTAACTCATCTTGCATTGCTAAGATCCAATCCGGATCAAGTAATGCATCTTTAATGTTTTTTGGCTCAATTTGAGAAATTAGAGCTATATGACTAGTGGGATCCCTATGGAATGACCTAGTCCTAACTCCTTGAGATAATTCACCCACAATTTGATCTAATGGGTGACTTTGATGAACTCTTATGGTTCTAGGAGGTGTATCAAGTTGAGTTTGATCATGATTAACTTCAATCCTATGTTCATCATCGGAGTCATCCCTTACTCCCCCTTGATCCAATCCTCCCCCTTGATCATTACCCCCTAAGGTTAAATCTTGCAATTGTTGGGTAATTCCTTGATTTTCATTGTTTATGTCATCATTAATAGGGGATTTCCTAGGGTATGTATTTGAATTTTCATCAAATTGAACATTCGAAGATTCTTCAATCTTTTGAGTCCTTTTATTGTAAACTCTATATCCTACACTAGTGGATGAGTATCCAACTAGGATTCCCTCATCCGCTTTAGACTCAAACTTACTTAGGTTGTCCTTGGTATTTAAGATATAGACTTTACATCAAAAGACCTTAAAATAATGAATTGTTGGAATTGTACCATTCCACAATTCAAATGGAGTTTTTCCTAAGAACCTATGAATCAATACCCTATTTTGGATATAGCAAGCGGTATTAACCGCTTCCGCCCACAAGTAGCTAGGTAAGGAATATGCATTAAGCATTGTCCTAGCCGCTTCTTGTAGGGCACAATTTTTCCTTTCCACAACCCCATTTTGTTGGGGTGTTCTAGGACAAGAAAATTCATGCTTGTACCCTTGTTCTAGGCAAAAAGTTGAAAAGTTAGAATTCTCAAACTCTCCACCATGATCACTACGGATCCAGTTGATTTTGAGTTTTCTTTCATTTTCTACTCTTTTGGTAAATCCTATGATTATTTCTAAAGTTTCATCTTTATTTTTCAAGAAAAACACCCAAGTAAACCTAGAAAAATCATCTACTATTACCAAGCAATATTTACTACCAATTATAGATGGGGTACTATGGCAATCAAATAGATCCATATGTAATAATTCTAATGGTAAAGCGGTACTAAGTAAATTTTTACCTTGGTGTGATGTTTTTGATTGCTTCCCTTCTTGGCAAGCATCACACATCTTGTCCTTGAGAAATTTGACTCTAGGCAATCCTTTGACTAGCTTCAATTTTGCTATTTTGGCTATATTCTTCATGTTTATGTGTCCTAGCCTCCTATGCCAACGCCAACTTTCTTCCTCTTTTGCAATAAGACACTTAGTGGAAGAATTAGTAGCATAGGATAAATCAATATAATATATATTTGATTTCCTAAAGCCTACTAACATGCAATCATTTATAGTTTTGTGTCTTATAAAGCATTTTGAAGAATCAAATTTAACATCAAAATTTGCATCACATAATTGGCTTACACTAAGTAGGTTAAATTTCATATTTTTAACTAATAGAACTTTATGAATGGCAAGATTGGGAGATACCTCAATGGTGCCCTTTCCTAGAATTTTAAGTTTACCGCTATTACCAAATGACACCTTTCCTTTGCTAGTATGGTTGATAGTGGAGAATTTTCTCTCATCCCCGGTCATATGCTTTGAGCACCCACTGTCAACTATCCACAAGCTTGGTTCTTCTACCTATATCACATGAAAAACACAATCCTTAGGTACCCAAATCTTAGGACCACTAACATCAATTATAAATTTCTTAGGTACCCATGCCTTTCTCCCCTTGCTTTTAATCATTGATTTTCTAATAACTAGGGATGCAAATGCTACCTCTTTCTCTTTAGGTCTATATCGTAATCCGACCTTATTGTAAATTGCCCTTTGATCTTTAATAATCATATCTAGATATTTAGAACCATTTGTGAACTTTTCTAGGCATGCTCTTAATTTACCTATTTCTTTTCTTAACTCATCATTTTCATCCCTAAGAGTACAATCATCATTATCACTAGATGGTTTATCACATGATGTATCTACATTCTTAAATGATTTGATCTCTAATTTTAGATCCTTAATCCTAGTTTTTGATCTATTTAAAGCATTTTGTAAGCATATAGTCTTATAAAGTAAATCTACTTTGGGTGAGTTGTTTACCTCATCATCATCACTTGATGATGATTCATCGAAGAGGAAGAAGACTCCTCGCTTGAGCTTCCGATTTCTTCCAATGCCATGAGGGCTAAGTTCCGGGTTGTATGGCAAACTTCTTCATCGTCGGAAGACTCCTCCATACTTAGAGTATCCCATGTTTGTGCCATCATCGCCTCCTTCTTCTTCTTTTCCTTCTTCTTCTTTTCCTTCTCCTCCTTTTTCTTTAGTTCCGGGCAATTTGGCTTTATATGCCCTTTCTTGTTGCAAAACCAAAACGTCACATTAGAAATAGAATTTGAATTGTTTGAAGATTTACCTCTTGAGGATTGAAACATCCTCTTCACATCTTTCTTGGTGAGCCTCATGACTTCCCACCAAATTTCTTGACGTAGTGTCCCACCTCACTTGTCCGATAGCACATCCTAACTACTTGAAGAGTCTTCCACGGATACGGATGAGGAAGACACCTCCTTCTTTCCTTTTCTTCTTCTCCTTCTTTCCTACAAAAAGAGCTATACCCTTCTCTTTGGATGAAGTGTTAGCTTGTTCATGCAATTGAAATTCACAAAATAGCTCATCTAATTTAACTAATGAAAGATCCCTAGAGACCTTATAGGCATCTACCATTGAGACCCATAAGGTGGTCCTAGGGAAAGCTTGTAATACATACCTTACAAGGTCTCGGTTGTCGACCTTTTCACCTATAACGTGTAGTCCGTTGACTACTTCCTTGAAGCGCCCGTGCATTTGGCTCACGGTTTCATTTGTCTTCATAGTGAAGCTTTGGAGTTGCCCAATCAGAAGATCCCTCTTGGCCCTTCTTGTCTCTTTGGATCCTTCGTTGAGTTCGATGAGCTTCTCCCAAAGCTCTTTTGCGGAGTTGAATGGCCCGACCTTAGAGAGTTGCTCCTTGGATAGACCACATTGAAGTGTGGTCGTTGCATTTGCATTTGCTTGTGCTTTCTTGGCCATCTCTCTTGTCCAATCTTTTGTTGGTAGTGGTGCTCCGAATTCGTCGACTGGCTTCTCAAAACCATCTACAACACTAAACCAATTCTCAATATCGTTCATTAAATAATACTCCATCCTACCTTTCCAATATCCGAAATCGTTGCCGTCGAAGAACGGAGGCCTCGCCGTGCTATACCCCTCTTGAAATGCCATCTTTGCTCCGGTTGATTGCTAGATCTTCCGATGCGATCCGGGCTCTGATACCACTTGTTAGGGATCGTTTGGAAGCTAGAGGGGGGGGTGAATAGCGTTTTTCGGTTTCTACAAAAATGATTAGTGGAAGCAAACACAATGATATAAGTAAAAACAATAGCAAACGCAAACAAAGCCTTTTACGTGGTTCGGAGATAGCGCTCCTACTCCACGGCGATCCTTGAGGTGGATCAATCCAAGCAAATCCACTAATGAGCTTTCTTTACACCACAACTCCTCTTCTTTACAAAAGATGAAGATCTAAGCTTAGAGAGAAGAGGAAGAGATTTAAATCACTTAGAAAGCTAAAGAATTTGTGGAGGTTGTTGAGAAAGATTGGAGAATAAGCATTAACCCCAAAAACCTCCACTAGCCCTCTTTTTGTAGAGAAGAGGCTGATTTTCCCGTTGGAGCCCGATAAGTCGACTGATGTACAGCATCAGTCGACTGCTGGCGTGGTTAACGGCTTCTGAATAGCCGGATTCGCGGGATTCAGAGTCGTTTCATCCAACGACACTTTCATCAGTCGACTGATCCCTCCATCAGTCGATTGATGGAGTGATCAGTCGAGTGATCACGGCCGCAGTCGAGTGTGACTCCATTTTGTGCTTGTTTTTATGTCTATCGGCCACTATTGGCGATCGTGATTGCAACATCGATCCGATCGCTAGTCGTGGTTTCACCGACTCGATCGAGCACTGAGCGATCGGTGATACATCGTATCAGTTGACTGATACTCATCAAGTGTGAAAATTTCACACTTGATTTCTCCCCCTAGACCTAGACTTAACCTCCTAGCTCTTCCTTAAGCCTTGTGCCTTCAGGATCCCTCCGAGTCCGCGACTTGTTCATCCTTTGCGCTTTGCTTCCAAGAGCTCCTTTGGTTTTGTCATGTCTAGAGTTTTCCTTTGCCAAAGCGTGCTTGGACTTTACGCCGCCAAGTCTACATGCTTGGACTTACGCTGCCAAGACTTGCTTTTGGTCTCCTTTTGCCAAGGTCCGTTGGGACTTAATGCTTGCAAGACAACATGCTTGGTCTTATGCCGCCAAACCTTTACCTTGGACTTTTCTTTCACCAAGTCTTCATACTTTGATTTCCCTGTCACTTAGATATCATCACAATTTAGATCACAATTTGTTGTCTAACTTAGATGATTATCCAAACATCAAAACATACAAATGCTTGGGGCATTGTTTCACCAACAATCTCCCCCTTTTTGATGTTTGGCAATCATTTAAGTTACGTCTTTTAAAGATACGCATATTATCACATCATATATCCAATTCCAACTTCTAACTTAAACATTTCTTCTCCCCCTTTGACATACATCAAAAAGAGAAGAAAGATAAAAGCATATATTTCATGAAACGATTGAGTGTTTGACAATCTTGAACTAAGGCATAGATTTTAAAATTTTAACTCCCCTTAATCCAAGATACAGATTATGATGAATAAAATACATGTGGAGCTAAAGTCATCAAACAATTTGATAGTTTAAATCCTAACTTTGCACCAACAATGTAAATTTTGGAGGAGAAAGATATATTTTGTGAAACTCCCCCTAAAACACGGCATTAAACATCCATACACGTTGTTTATACTCAATATTACCATGTTATTTCTTTAGGATATCAACAATACACTAAACCTCAGAAAATGAGGCTAATTTTCTGAAACCACAGTGTATCAGTCGACTGGTTTCTGAACCAGTCGACTGCTATACCTGTAATACGAAAATCAGCCTTTTCAGGTCAAGTTCAGAAATGCGTCAGAAATTCTAGAAACCTCGAAAAATCATGAAAATTTGTATACACATTTCTGAAATCATACTTTATCAAGGAAAAATATTTTGAAAAATATATGTTTTCCAGATATCAATATTGATACAAATTTGGAAACTAGCAAAAGGTTCTAAAATTTTGCAAACTTTGTATCACTTTTGTGATACACTTAAAAACTATTTTTCAAAGTATGATAATAATAGTTGAAAATATATTTTATTTGACATTTCCAACCATGTTCTTGGAGCTATATGCAGATCAATTGTGTATAAGCCTTCCCAATGATTGGTCCAATTAAGGATTAATGTCTCTAGATGACACTTTGGTCCATAGTAATGCATCATAACAAGCATTATGAACCAAATGCATCTTCCTATCATCTCACATGTTGTCTAGGTGGCTCAATACAAAAATCATGGTTTCTTAAATATTTTGTGAGATGGTTAAAGGTATGAAATCTAGTATTTCTATAGGATCATGCAGACCTACACCTTCACTCAACCAAGCACATTCCAGGTTCTCTCCTAAGTGATGAAAATTCTACTTCAGGGAGAGCCTTGGTAAATATATCGGCTAAGTTGGACTTGGATTCAATATAAGTGAGCTCAATGTCCCCCTTAGCCACATGGTCTCTAATAAAGTGATGCTTCACTTCAATGTGCTTGGTCCTAGAGTGATGCACCGGATTTTTGGTCAAGTTAATAGTGCTCACATTATCACAAAATACTTTCATGTTGGAGTAAGATAGCTCATAATCTTCTAATGTATGTTTCATCCATAAGAGTTGAGCTACACAACCACCCATAGCCACATATTCGGCCTCTGGTGGATAAAGCAACACAAGGTTGCTTCCTCTGCTCCAACTCACTAGGAGGACCCAAGGAATTGGGATCCACCACTAGTGCTCTTCCGATCCAATTTGCAACCGCATAATCAGAATCGGTGTACCCAATTAAATCAAAAGACCTAGTCCTAGGGTACCATAGACCTACATTTAGTGAGCCCTTGACATATCTTAAAATTCTTTTAACGGCAACTAAATGAGATTCCTTAGCACATGATTGATACCAAGCACACATACCAACTGCAAATAGTATGTCGGGTCTACTAGCGGTTAAATACAAGAGGCTACCAATCATGCTCCTATAAAGGGTAAGATCTATTTGTTTTCCTTCACTATCACTATCTATTTTAGTATTGGTTGCCATTGGAGTTGACACTACCTTAGCATTTTCCAAACCAAATTTCTTAATCATTTCCTTAGCATATTTGGTTTGATAAATGTAGATTCCTTCACTTGTTTTTTTAACTTGCAAACCTAGGAAGAAATTTAATTCTCCAACTAGACTCATCTCAAACTCTTTCTCCATATTTTGAATAAAGTCTTGAAGAAGTTCATCATTTGTTGACCCAAAGATAATGTCATCGACATACACTTGGGCTATAAAGATGTCATTAGATGTTGACTTTATAAAGAGAGTTTGATCTATACTACCCCTTTTGAAATCCTTAGAGATTAGGAAAGTTGACAATCTTTCATACCAAGCCTGGGGAGCTTGTTTCAAACCGTATAAGGCTTTCCTAAGCTTGTATACATGGTTTGGGTAGTTCGTATTTTCAAACCCGGAGGTTGTTCTACATACACCTCTTCCTTAATAAACCCATTTAGGAATGCCGATTTGACATCCATTTGATGGAGTTTGAAACTCATATAGGAGGCATATGCTAAAAGTATTCTAATGGACTCTAATCTAGCAACCGGGGCATATGTTTCATCATAATCAAGTCCTTCAACTTGATTAAAACCCCTTGCAACTAATCTTGCTTTATTTCTAGTGATATTCCCTTGGTCATCTAGTTTGTTCCTAAAGACCCATCTTGTAGTAATAATAGTGTTTTCACTTGGTCTAGGAACTAACTCCCACACTTGACTCCTATCAAATTGAGCCAACTCATCTTGCATTGCTAAGATCCAATCCGGATCAAGTAATGCATCTTTTATTATTTTGGGCTCAATTTGAGAAATTAGAGCTATATGACTAGTGGGATCCCTATGAATGACCTAGTCCTAACTCCTTGAGATAATTCACCCACAATTTGATCTAATGGGTGACTTTGATGAACTCTTATGGTTCTAGGAGGTGTATCAAGTTGAGTTTGATCATGATTAACTTCAATCCTATGTTCATCATGAGTCATCCCTTACTCCCCTTGATCCAATCCTCCCCTTGATCATTACCCCCTAAGGTTAAATCGTGCAATTGTTGGGTAATTCCTTGATTTTCCTTGTTTATTTCATAAATAATAGGGGATTTGCTAGGGTATGTATTTGAATTTTCATCAAATTGAACATTCGAAGATTCTTCAATCTTTTGAGTCCTTTTATTGTAAACTCTATATCCTACACTAGTGGATGAGTATCCAACTAGGATTCCCTCATCCGCTTTGGACTCAAACTTACTTAGGTTGTCCTTGGTATTTAAGATATAGACTTTACATCCAAAGACCTTAAAATAATGAATTGTTGGAATTGTACCATTCCACAATTCAAATGGAGTTTTTCCTAAGAACCTATGAATCAATACCCTATTTTGGATATAGCAAGCGGTATTAACCGCTTCCTCCCACAAGTAGCTAGGTAAGGAATATGCATTAAGCATTGTCCTAGCCGCTTCTTGTAGGGCACAATTTTTCCTTTCCACAACCCCATTTTGTTGGGGTGTTTTAGGACAAGAAAATTCATGCTTGTACCCTTGTTCTAGGCAAAAAGTTGAAAAGTTAGAATTCTCAAACTCTCCACCATGATCACTACGGATCCAGTTGATTTTGAGTTTTCTTTCATTTTCTACTCTTTTGCTAAATCCTATGATTATTTCTAAAGTTTCATCTTTATTTTTCATGAAAAACACCCAAGTAAACCTAGAAAAATCATCTACTATTACCAAGCAATATTTACTACCAATTATAGATGGGGTACTATGGCAATCAAATAGATCCATATGTAATAATTCTAACGGTAAAGCGGTACTAAGTAAATTTTTACCTTGGTGTGATGTTTTTGATTGTTTCCCTTCTTGGCAAGCATCACACATCTTGTCTTTGAGAAATTTGACTCTAGGCAATCCTTTGACTAGCTTCAATTTTGCTATTTTGGCTATATTCTTCATGTTTATGTGTCCTAGCCTCCTATGCCAACGCCAACTTTCTTCCTCTTTTGCAATAAGACACTTAGTGGAAGAATTAGTAGCATAGGATAAATCAATATAATATATATTTGATTTCCTAAAGCCTACTAACATGCAATCATTTATAGTTTTGTGTCTTATAAAGCATTTTGAGGAATCAAATTTAACATCAAAATTTGCATCACATAATTGGCTTACACTAAGTAGGTTAAATTTCATATTTTTAACTAATAGAACTTTATGAATGGCAAGATTGGGAGATACCTCAATGGTGCCCTTTCCTAGAATTTAAAGTTTACCGCTATTACCAAATGACACCTTTCCTTTGCTAGTATGGTTGATAGTGGAGAATTTTCTCTCATCCCCGGTCATATGCTTTGAGCACCCACTGTCAACTATCCACAAGCTTGGTTCTTCTACCTATATCACATGAAAAACACAATCCTTAGGTACCCAAATCTTAGGACCACTAACATCAATTATAAATTTCTTAGGTACCCATGCCTTTCTCCCCTTGCTTTTAATCATTGATTTTCTAATAACTAGGGATGCAAATGCTACCTCTTTCTCTTTAGGTCTATATCCTAATCCGGCCTTATTGTAAATTGCCCTTTGATCTTTAATAATCATATCTAGATATTTAGAACCATTTGTGAACTTTTCTAGGCATGCTCTTAATTTACCTATTTCTTTTCTTAACTCATCATTTTCATCCCTAAGAGTACAATCATCATTATCACTAGATGGTTTATCACATGATGTATCTACATTCTTAAATGATTTGATCTCTAATTTTAGATCCTTAATCCTAGTTTTTGATCTATTTAAAGCATTTTGTAAGCATGCGATAGTCTTATAAAGTAAATCTACTTTGGGTGAGTTGTTTACCTCATCATCATCACTTGATGATGATTCATCGCTTGAAGAGGAAGAAGACTCCTGAGCTTCGGTTTCTTCCAATGCCATGAGGGCTAAGTTCCAGGTTGTATGGCAAACTTCTTCATCGTCGGAAGACTCCTCCATACTTAGAGTATCCCATGTTTGTGCCATCATCGCCTCCTTCTTCTTCTTTTCCTTCTTCTTCTTTTCCTTCTCCTCCTTTTTCTTTAGTTCCGGGCAATTTGGCTTTATATGCCCTTTCTTGTTGCAACCAAAACACGTCACGTTAGAAATAGAATTTGAATTGTTTGAAGATTTACCTCTTGAGGATTGAAACATCCTCTTCACATCTTTCTTGGTGAGCCTCCTTGACTTCCCACCAAATTTCTTGACGTAGTGTCCCACCTCACTTGTCGATAGCTCATCCTCACTACTTGATGAGTCTTCCTCGGATTCGGATGAGGAAGACACCTCCTTCTTTTCCTTTTTCTTCTTCTCCTTCTTTCCTACAAAAAGAGCTATACCCTTCTCTTTGGATGAAGTGTTAGCTTGTTCATGCAATTGAAATTCACAAAATAGCTCATCTAATTTAACTAATGAAAGATCCCTAGAGACCTTATAGGCATCTACCATTGAGACCCATAAGGTGGTCCTAGGGAAAGCTTGTAATACATACCTTACAAGGTCTCGGTTGTCGACCTTTTCACCTATAACGTGTAGTCCGTTGACTACTTCCTTGAAGCGCCCGTGCATTTGGCTCACGGTTTCATTTGTCTTCATAGTGAAGCTTTGGAGTTGCCCAATCAGAAGATCCCTCTTGGCCCTTCTTGTCTCTTTGGATCCTTCGTTGAGTTCGATGAGCTTCTCCCAAAGCTCTTTTGCGGAGTTGAATGGCCCGACCTTAGAGAGTTGCTCCTTGGATAGACCACATTGAAGTGTAGTCGTTACTTTACATTGCTTGTGCTTTCTTGGCCATCTCTCTTGTCAATCTTTTGTTGGTAGTGGTGCTCCGAATTGGCTTCTCAAAACCATCTACAACACTAAACCAATTCTCAATATCGTTCATTAAATAATACTCCATCCTACCTTTCCAATATCCGAAATCGTTGCCGTCGA
Organism: Wurfbainia villosa; assembly: GCA_025175895.1. NCBI lineage: Eukaryota > Viridiplantae > Streptophyta > Magnoliopsida > Zingiberales > Zingiberaceae > Wurfbainia > Wurfbainia villosa. The sequence goes on from CM045996.1 coordinate 106,814,737, forward strand.
AGAACGGAGGCCTCGCCGTGCTATACCCCTCTTGAAATGCCATCTTTGCTCCGGTTGATTGCTAGATCTTCCGATGCGATCCGGGCTCTGATACCACTTGTTAGGGATCGTTTGGAAGCTAGAGGGGGGTGAATAGCATTTTGCGGTTTCTACAAAAATGATTAAGCGGAAGCAAACACAATAATATATGTAAAAACAATAGCAATGCTAACAAAGCCTTTTCGTGGTTGGAGATAGCGCTCCTACTCCAGCGATCATGGGTGGATCAATCCATGCAAGCAAATCCACTAATAAGCTTTCTTTACACACAACTCCTCTTCTTTACAAAGAATGAAGATCTAAGCTTAGAGAGAAGAGGAGGAGATTTAAATCACTTAGAAAGCTAAAGAATTCGTGGAGGCTCTTGAGAAAGATTAGGAAATAAGCATTAACCCCAAAAACCTCCACCAACCCTCTTTTTATAGAGAAGAGGCGGATTTTCCCGTTGAGCACGATCGGTCGATCGATGTACATCGGTCATTGTCAGTGGTTAACGGCTCGAATAGCCAATTTGTGGGATTCAGAGTCGTTTCATCCAACGACACTTTCATCAGTCGACTGATCCCTCCATCATTCGACTGATGGAGTGATCAGTCGAGTGATCACGGCCGCAGTCGAGTGTGACTCCATTCTGTGCTTGTTTTATGTCTGATCGTCATTGCCACTATTGGCGGTCGGTGATTGCAACATCGATCGCGATCGTCGGCTGATCGATCGTCGTGGTTTCACCAAGTGTGAATATTTCACACTTGATTTCTCCCCTAGACCTAGACTTAACCTCCTAGCTCTTCCTTAAGCCTTTGCGCCTTGAGATCCTCGAGTCGCGACTTGTTCATCCTTTGCGCTTTGCTTCCAAGAGCTCCTTTGGTTTGTCATGTCTAGAGTTTTCCTTTTCAAAGCGTGCTTGGACTTTACGCCGCCAAGTCTACATGCTTGGACTTACACGCCAAGACTTGCTTTTGGACTCCTTTTGCCAAGGTCCGTTTGGACTTAATCGCCAAGACAACATGCTTGGTCTTATGCGTAAACCTTTACCTTGGACTTTTCTTTCACCAAGTCTTCATACTTGGATTTCCCTGTCACTTAGATATCATCACAATTTGTTGCCTAACTTAGATGATTATCCAAACATCAAAACATACAAATGCTTGGGGCATTGTTGCACCAACATATAAATGGCTAAGTGTATATAAATACCCCCTAGGATACATCTCACACTCACTATAGGCTACCATGATTGAAAACTTACTTCTAACTTAAACATTTCTTCTCCCCTTTGACATACATCAAAAGAGAAGAAAGATAAAAGCATATATTTCATGAAACGATTGAGTGTTTGACAATCTTGAACTAAGGCATAGATTTTAAAATTTTAACTCCCCTTAATCCAAGATACAGATTATGATGAATAAAATACATGTGGAGCTAAAGTCATCAAACAATTTGATAGTTTAAATCCTAACTTTGCACCAACAATGTAAATTTTGGAGGAGAAAGATATATTTTGTGAAACTCCCCCTAAAACACACGGCATTAAACATCCATACACGTTGTTTATACTCAATATTACCATGTTATTTCTTTAGGATATCAACAATACACTAAACCTCAGAAAATGAGGCTAATTTTCTGAAACCACAGTGTATCAGTCGACTGGTTTCAACCAATGATCGCTATACTGTAATATCTAAAATCAGCCTTTTCAAATTAAACCTCGAAAAATCATGAAAATTTGTATACACATTTCTGAAATCATACTTTATCAAGGAAAAATATTTTGAAAAATATATGTTTTCCAGATATCAATATTGATACAAATTTGGAAACTAGCAAAAGGTTCTAAAATTTTGCAAACTTTGTATCACTTTTGTGATACACTTAAAAACTATTTTTCAAAGTATGATAATAATAGTTGAAAATATATTTTATTTGACATTTCCAACCATGTTCTTGGAGCTATATGCAGATCAATTGTGTATAAGCCTTCCCAATGATTGGTCCAATTAAGGATTAATGTCTCTAGATGACACTTTGGTCCATAGTAATGCATCATAACAAGCATTATGAACCAAATGCATCTTCCTATCATCTCACATGTTGTCTAGGTGGCTCAATACAAAAATCATGGTTTCTTAAATATTTTGTGAGATGGTTAAAGGTATGAAATCTAGTATTTCTATAGGATCATGCAGACCTACACCTTCACTCAACCAAGCACATTCCAGGTTCTCTCCTAAGTGATGAAAATTCTACTTCAGGGAGAGCCTTGGTAAATATATCGGCTAAGTTGGACTTGGATTCAATATAAGTGAGCTCAATGTCCCCCTTAGCCACATGGTCTCTAATAAAGTGATGCTTCACTTCAATGTGCTTGGTCCTAGAGTGATGCACCGGATTTTTGGTCAAGTTAATAGTGCTCACATTATCACAAAATACTTTCATGTTGGAGTAAGATAGCTCATAATCTTCTAATGTATGTTTCATCCATAAGAGTTGAGCTACACAACCACCCATAGCCACATATTCGGCCTCGGTGGTGGATAAAGCAACACAAGGTTGCTTCCTACTGCTCCAACTCACTAGGGAGGACCCAAGGAATTGGGATCCACCACTAGTGCTCTTCTGATCCAATTTGCAACCGGCATAATCAGAATCGGTGTACCCAATTAAATCAAAAGACCTAGTCCTAGGGTACCATAGACCTACATTTAGTGAGCCCTTGACATATCTTAAAATTCTTTTAACGGCAACTAAATGAGATTCCTTAGCACATGATTGATACCAAGCACACATACCAACTGCAAATAGTATGTCGGGTCTACTAGCGGTTAAATACAAGAGGCTACCAATCATGCTCCTATAAAGGGTAAGATCTATTTGTTTTCCTTCACTATCACTATCTATTTTAGTATTGGTTGCCATTGGAGTTGACACTACCTTAGCATTTTCCAAACCAAATTTCTTAATCATTTCCTTAGCATATTTGGTTTGATAAATGTAGATTCCTTCACTTGTTTTTTTAACTTGCAAACCTAGGAAGAAATTTAATTCTCCAACTAGACTCATCTCAAACTCTTTCTCCATATTTTGAATAAAGTCTTGAAGAAGTTCATCATTTGTTGACCCAAAGATAATGTCATCGACATACACTTGGGCTATAAAGATGTCATTAGATGTTGACTTTATAAAGAGAGTTTGATCTATACTACCCCTTTTGAAATCCTTAGAGATTAGGAAAGTTGACAATCTTTCATACCAAGCCCGGGGAGCTTGTTTCAAACCGTATAAGGCTTTCCTAAGCTTGTATACATGGTTTGGGTAGTTCGTATTTTCAAACCCGGGAGGTTGTTCTACATACACCTCTTCCTTAATAAACCCATTTAGGAATGCCGATTTGACATCCATTTGATGGAGTTTGAAACTCATATAGGAGGCATATGCTAAAAGTATTCTAATGGACTCTAATCTAGCAACCGGGGCATATGTTTCATCATAATCAAGTCCTTCCACTTGATTAAAACCCCTTGCAACTAATCGTGCTTTATTTCTAGTGATATTCCCTTGGTCATCTAGTTTGTTCCTAAAGACCCATCTTGTAGTAATAATAGTGTTTTCACTTGGTCTAGGAACTAACTCCACATGACTCCTATCAAATTGAGCCAACTCATCTTGCATTGCTAAGATCCAATCCGGATCAAGTAATGCATCTATAATGTTTTGGGCTCAATTTGAGAAATTAAACTATATGACTAGTGGGATCCCTATGGAATGACCTATTCCTAACTCCTTGAGATAATTCACCCACAATTTGATCTAATGGGTGACTTTGATGAACTCTTATGGTTCTAGGAGGTGTATCAAGTTGAGTTTGATCATGATTAACTTCAATCCTATGTTCATCATCGGAGTCATCCCTTACTCCCCTTGATCCAATCCTCCCCTTGATCATTACCCCTAAGGTTAAATCTTGCAATTGTTGGGTAATTCCTTGATTTTCATTGTTTATGTCATCATTAATAGGATTTCTAGGGTATGTATTTGAATTTTCATCAAATTGAACATTCAAGATTCTTCAATCTTTTGAGTACTTTTATTGTAAACTCTATATCATACACTAGTGGATGAGTATCCATCTAGGATTCCCTCATCCGCTTTGGACTCAAACTTACTTAGGTTGTCCTTGGTATTTAAGATATAGACTTTACATCCAAAGACCTTAAAATAATGAATTGTTGGAATTGTACCATTCCACAATTCAAATGGAGTTTTTCCTAAGAACCTATGAATCAATACCCTATTTTGGATATAGCAAGCGGTATTAACTGGCTTCCTCCCACAAGTAGCTAGGTAAGGAATATGCATTAAGCATTGTCCTAGCCGCTTCTTGTAGGGCACAATTTTTCCTTTCCACAACCCCATTTTGTTGGGGTGTTTTAGGACAAGAAAATTCATGCTTGTACTTGTTCTAGGCAAAAGTTGAAAAGTTAGAATTCTCAAACTCTCCACCATGATCACTACGGATCCAGTTGATTTTGAGTTTTCTTTCATTTCTACTCTTTTGCTAAATCCTATGATTATTTCTAAAGTTTCATCTTTATTTTTCATGAAAAACACCCAAGTAAACCTAGAAAATCATCTACTATTACCAAGCAATATTTACTACCAATTATAGATGGGGTACTATGGCAATCAAATAGATCCATATGTAATAATTCTAACAGTAAAGCGGTACTAAGTAAATTTTACCTTTGTGTGATGTTTTTGATTGCTTCCTTCTTGGCAAGCATCACACATCTTGTCCTTGAGAAATTTGACTCTAGGCAATCCTTTGACTAGCTTCAATTTTGCTATTTTGGCTATATTCTTCATGTTTATGTGTCCTAGCCTCCTATGCCAAGCCAACTTTCTTCCTCTTTTGCAATAAGACACTTAGTGGAAGAATTAGTAGCATAGGATAAATCAATATAATATATATTTGATTTCCTAAAGCCTACTAACATGCACTCATGTATAGTTTTGTGTCTTATAAAGCATTTTGAAGAATCAAATTTAACATCAAAATTTGCATCACATTGGCTTACACTAAGTAGGTTAAATTTCATATTTTTAACTAATGAACTTTATGAATGGCAAGATTGGGAGATACCTCAATGGTGCCCTTTCCTAGAATTTTAAGTTTACGCTATTACCAAATGACACCTTTCCTTTGCTAGTATGGTTGATAGTGGAGAATTTTCTCTCATCCTCATATGCTTTGAGCACCCACTCAACTATCCACAAGCTTGGTTCTTCTACCTATATCACATGAAAAACACAATCCTTAGGTACCCAAATCTTAGGACCACTAACATCAATTATAAATTTCTTAGGTACCCATGCCTTTCTCCCCTTGCTTTTAATCATTGATTTTCTAATAACTAGGGATGCAAATGCTACCTCTTTCTCTTTAGGTCTATATCCTAATCCGACCTTATTGTAAAATGCCCTTTGATCTTTAATAATCATATCTAGATATTTAGAACCATTTGTGAACTTTTCTAGGCATGCTCTTAATTTACCTATTTCTTTTCTTAACTCATCATTTTCATCCCTAAGAGTACAATCATCATTATCACTAGATGGTTTATCACATGATGTATCTACATTCTTAAATGATTTGATCTCTAATTTTAGATCCTTAATCCTAGTTTTTGATCTATTTAAAGCATTTTGTAAGCATGCATATAGTCTTATAAAGTAAATCTACTTTGGGTGAGTTGTTTACCTCATCATCATCACTTGATGATGATTCATCGCTTGAAGAGGAAGAAGACTCTCGCTTGAGCTTCGGTTTCTTCCAATGCCATGAGGGCTAAGTTCGGTTGTATGGCAAACTTCTTCATCGTCGAAGACTCCTCCATACTTAGAGTATCCCATGTTTGTGCCATCATCGCCTCCTTCTTCTTCTTTTCCTTCTTCTTCTTTTCCTTCTCCTCCTTTTTCTTTAGTTCCGGGCAATTTGGCTTTATATGCCCTTTCTTGTTGCAACCAAAACACGTCACATTAGAAATAGAATTTGAATTGTTTGAAGATTTACCTCTTGAGGATTGAAACATCCTCTTCACATCTTTCTTGGTGAGCCTCCTTGACTTCCCACCAAATTTCTTGACGTAGTGTCCCACCTCACTTGTCGATAGCTCATCCTCACTACTTGATGAGTCTTCCTCGGATTCGGATGAGGAAGACACCTCCTTCTTTTCCTTTTTCTTCTTCTCCTTCTTTCCTACAAAAAGAGCTATACCCTTCTCTTTGGATGAAGTGTTAGCTTGTTCATGCAATTGAAATTCACAAAATAGCTCATCTAATTTAACTAATGAAAGATCCCTAGAGACCTTATAGGCATCTACCATTGAGACCCATAAGGTGGTCCTAGGGAAAGCTTGTAATACATACCTTACAAGGTCTCGGTTGTCGACCTTTTCACCTATAACGTGTAGTCCGTTGACTACTTCCTTGAAGCGCCTGCATTTGGCTCACGGTTTCATTTGTCTTCATAGTGAAGCTTTGGAGCAATCAAGATCCTCTTGGCCCTTCTTGTCTCTTTGGATCCTTCGTTGAGTTCGATGAGCTTCTCCCAAAGCTCTTTGGAGTTGAATGGCCCGACCTTAGAGAGTTGCTCCTTGGATAGACCACATTGAAGTGTTTTGCATTTGCTTGTGCTTTCTTGGCCATCTCTCTTGTCCAATCTTTTGTTGGTAGTGGTGCTCCGAATTGGCCTTGGCTTCTCAAAACCATCTACAACACTAAACCAATTCTCAATATCGCTCATTAAATAATACTCCATCCTACCTTTCCAATATCCAAATCGTTGCGCAAGAACGGAGGCCTCGTGCTATACCTCTTGAAATGCCATCTTTGCTCCGGTTGATTGCTAGATCTTCCGATGCGATCCGGCTCGATACCACTTGTTAGGGATCGCTGGAAGCTAGAGGGGGTGAATAGCGTTTTTCGGTTTCTACAAAAATGATTAGTGGAAGCAAACACAATGATATAAGTAAAAACAATAGCAAACGCAAACAAAGCCTTTTACGTGGTTCGGAGATAGCGCTCCTACTCCACGGCGATCCTTGAGGTGGATCAATCCAAGCAAATCCACTAATGAGCTTTCTTTACACCACAACTCCTCTTCTTTACAAAAGATGAAGATCTAAGCTTAGAGAGAAGAGGAAGAGATTTAAATCACTTAGAAAGCTAAAGAATTTGTGGAGGTTGTTGAGAAAGATTGGAGAATAAGCATTAACCCCAAAAACCTCCACTAGCCCTCTTTTTGTAGAGAAGAGGCTGATTTTCCCGTTGGAGCCCGATAAGTCGACTGATGTACAGCATCAGTCGACTGCTGGCGTGGTTAACGGCTTCTGAATAGCCGGATTCGCGGGATTCAGAGTCGTTTCATCCAACGACACTTTCATCAGTCGACTGATCCCTCCATCAGTCGATTGATGGAGTGATCAGTCGAGTGATCACGGCCGCAGTCGAGTGTGACTCCATTTTGTGCTTGTTTTTATGTCTATCACCGATCCACTATTGCAATCGACCGATCAGAATCGATCGCTGATCGCTAGTCGAGGTTTCACCGACTCCGAGCACTCGCCGATCGATACATCGTATCAGTTGACTGATACTCATCAAGTGTGAAAATTTCACACTTGATTTCTCCCCCTAGACCTAGACTTAACCTCCTAGCTCTTCCTTAAGCCTTGTGCCTTCAGGATCCCTCCGAGTCCGCGACTTGTTCATCCTTTGCGCTTTGCTTCCAAGAGCTCCTTTGGTTTTGTCATGTCTAGAGTTTTCCTTTGCCAAAGCGTGCTTGGACTTTACGCCAAGTCTACATGCTTGGACTTACGCTGCCAAGACTTGCTTTTGGTCTCCTTTTGCCAAGGTCCGTTGGGACTTAATGCTTGCAAGACAACATGCTTGGTCTTATGCCGCCAAACCTTTACCTTGGACTTTTCTTTCACCAAGTCTTCATACTTTGATTTCCCTGTCACTTAGATATCATCACAATTTAGATCACAATTTGTTGTCTAACTTAGATGATTATCCAAACATCAAAACATACAAATGCTCAGCATTGTTGCACCAACAATCTCCCCCTTTTTGATGTTTGGCAATCATTTAAGTTACGTCTTTTAAAGATACGCATATTATCACATCATATATCCAATTCCAACTTCTAACTTAAACATTTCTTCTCCCCCTTTGACATACATCAAAAAGAGAAGAAAGATAAAAGCATATATTTCATGAAACGATTGAGTGTTTGACAATCTTGAACTAAGGCATAGATTTTAAAATTTTAACTCCCCTTAATCCAAGATACAGATTATGATGAATAAAATACATGTGGAGCTAAAGTCATCAAACAATTTGATAGTTTAAATCCTAACTTTGCACCAACAATGTAAATTTTGGAGGAGAAAGATATATTTTGTGAAACTCCCCTAAAACACGATTAAACATCCATACACGTTGTTTATACTCAATATTACCATGTTATTTCTTTAGGATATCAACAATACACTAAACCTCAGAAAATGAGGCTAATTATCTTTCTGAACCACTGATCGCTAATTGTGAATAATCACCTTTTCGTCAAGTTCGTAAATGCGTGTAGAAATTCTAGAAACCTCAAAAAATCATGTAAATTTGTGTACACATTTCTGAAATCATACTTTATCAAGGAAAATATTTTGAAAAATATATGTTTTCCAGATATCAATATTGATACAAATTTGGAAACTAGCAAAGGTTCTAAAATTTTGCAAACTTTGTATCACTTTGTGATACACTTAAAAACTATTTTTCAAAGTATGATAATAATAGTTGAAAATATATTTTATTTGACATTTCCAACCATGTTCTTGGAGCTATATGCAGATCAATTGTGTATAAGCCTTCCCAATGATTGGTCCAATTAAGGATTAATGTCTCTAGATGACACTGTCCATAGTAATGCATCATAACAAGCATTATGAACCAAATGCATCTTCCTATCATCTCACATGTTGTCTAGGTGGCTCAATACAAAAATCATGGTTTCTTAAATATTTTGTGAGATGGTTAAAGGTATGAAATCTAGTATTTCTATAGGATCATGCAGACCTACACCTTCACTCAACCAAGCACATTCCAGGTTCTCTCCTAAGTGATGAAAATTCTACTCGTGGAGAGCCTTGGTAAATATATCGCTAAGTTGGACTTGGATTCAATATAAGTGAGCTCAATGTCCCCCTTAGCCACATGGTCTCTAATAAAGTGATGCTTCACTTCAATGTGCTTGGTCCTAGAGTGATGCACCGGATTTTTGGTCAAGTTAATAGTGCTCACATTATCACAAAATACTTTCATGTTGGAGTAAGATAGCTCATAATCTTCTAATGTATGTTTCATCCATAAGAGTTGAGCTACACAACCACCCATAGCCACATATTCGCCTCTGGTGGATAAAGCAACACAAGGTTGCTTCCATCGCTCCAACTCACTAGGAGGACCCAAGGAATTGGGATCCACCACTAGTGCTCTTCGATCCAATTTGCAACCGATAATCGTAATCGTGTACCCAATTAAATCAAAAGACCTAGTCCTAGGGTACCATAGACCTACATTTAGTGAGCCCTTGACATATCTTAAAATTCTTTTAACGGCAACTAAATGAGATTCCTTAGCACATGATTGATACCAAGCACACATACCAACTGCAAATAGTATGTCGGGTCTACTAGCGGTTAAATACAAGAGGCTACCAATCATGCTCCTATAAAGGGTAAGATCTATTTGTTTTCCTTCACTATCACTATCTATTTTAGTATTGGTTGCCATTGGAGTTGACACTACCTTAGCATTTTCCAAACCAAATTTCTTAATCATTTCCTTAGCATATTTGGTTTGATAAATGTAGATTCCTTCACTTGTTTTTTTAACTTGCAAACCTAGGAAGAAATTTAATTCTCCAACTAGACTCATCTCAAACTCTTTCTCCATATTTTGAATAAAGTCTTGAAGAAGTTCATCATTTGTTGACCCAAAGATAATGTCATCGACATACACTTGGGCTATAAAGATGTCATTAGATGTTGACTTTATAAAGAGAGTTTGATCTATACTACCCCTTTTGAAATCCTTAGAGATTAGGAAAGTTGACAATCTTTCATACCAAGCCCGGGGAGCTTGTTTCAAACCGTATAAGGCTTTCCTAAGCTTGTATACATGGTTTGGGTAGTTCGTATTTTCAAACCCGGGAGGTTGTTCTACATACACCTCTTCCTTAATAAACCCATTTAGGAATGCCGATTTGACATCCATTTGATGGAGTTTGAAACTCATATAGGAGGCATATGCTAAAAGTATTCTAATGGACTCTAATCTAGCAACCGGGGCATATGTTTCATCATAATCAAGTCCTTCCACTTGATTAAAACCCCTTGCAACTAATCGTGCTTTATTTCTAGTGATATTCCCTTGGTCATCTAGTTTGTTCCTAAAGACCCATCTTGTAGTAATAATAGTGTTTTCACTTGGTCTAGGAACTAACTCCCACACTTGACTCCTATCAAATTGAGCCAACTCATCTTGCATTGCTAAGATCCAATCCGGATCAAGTAATGCATCTATAATGTTTTTGGGCTCAATTTGAGAAATTAGAGCTATATGACTAGTGGGATCCCTCTGGAATGACCTATTCCTAACTCCTTGAGATAATTCACCCACAATTTGATCTAATGGGTGACTTTGATGAACTCTTATGGTTCTAGGAGGTGTATCAAGTTGAGTTTGATCATGATTAACTTCAATCCTATGTTCATCATCGGAGTCATCCCTTACTCCCCCTTGATCCAATCCTCCTTGATCATTACCCCTAAGGTTAAATCTTGCAATTGTTGGGTAATTCCTTGATTTTCATTGTTTATGTCATCATTAATAGGGATTTCTAGGTATGTATTTGAATTTTCATCAAATTGAACATTCGAAGATTCTTCAATCTTTTGAGTCCTTTTATTGTAAACTCTATATCCTACACTAGTGGATGAGTATCCAACTAGGATTCCCTCATCCGCTTTGGACTCAAACTTACTTAGGTTGTCCTTGGTATTTAAGATATAGACTTTACATCCAAAGACCTTAAAATAATGAATTGTTGGAATTGTACCATTCCACAATTCAAATGGAGTTTTTCCTAACAACCTATGAATCAATAATATTTTGGATATAGCAAGCGGTATTAACCGCTTCCTCCCACAAGTAGCTAGGTAAGGAATATGCATTAAGCATTGTCCTAGCCGCTTCTTGTAGGGCACAATTTTTCCTTTCCACAACCCCATTTTGTTGGGGTGTTTTAGGACAAGAAAATTCATGCTTGTACCCTTGTTCTAGGCAAAAAGTTGAAAAGTTAGAATTCTCAAACTCTCCACCATGATCACTACGGATCCAGTTGATTTTGAGTTTTCTTTCATTTTCTACTCTTTTGCTAAATCCTATGATTATTTCTAAAGTTTCATCTTTATTTTTCATGAAAAACACCCAAGTAAACCTAGAAAAATCATCTACTATTACCAAGCAATATTTACTACCAATTATAGATGGGGTACTATGGCAATCAAATAGATCCATATGTAATAATTCTAACGGTAAAGCGGTACTAAGTAAATTTTTACCTTTGTGTGATGTTTTTGATTGCTTCCCTTCTTGGCAAGCATCACACATCTTGTCCTTGAGAAATTTGACTCTAGGCAATCCTTTGACTAGCTTCAATTTTGCTATTTTGGCTATATTCTTCATGTTTATGTGTCCTAGCCTCCTATGCCAACGCCAACTTTCTTCCTCTTTTGCAATAAGACACTTAGTGGAAGAATTAGTAGCATAGGATAAATCAATATAATATATATTTGATTTCCTAAAGCCTACTAACATGCAATCATTTATAGTTTTGTGTCTTATAAAGCATTTTGAAGAATCAAATTTAACATCAAAATTTGCATCACATAATTGGCTTACACTAAGTAGGTTAAATTTCATATTTTTAACTAATAGAACTTTATGAATGGCAAGATTGGGAGATACCTCAATGGTGCCCTTTCCTAGAATTTTAAGTTTACCGCTATTACCAAATGACACCTTTCCTTTGCTAGTATGGTTGATAGTGGAGAATTTTCTCTCATCCCCGGTCATATGCTTTGAGCACCCACTGTCAACTATCCACAAGCTTGGTTCTTCTACCTATATCACATGAAAAACACAATCCTTAGGTACCCAAATCTTAGGACCACTAACATCAATTATAAATTTCTTAGGTACCCATGCCTTTCTCCCCTTGCTTTTAATCATTGATTTTCTAATAACTAGGGATGCAAATGCTACCTCTTTCTCTTTAGGTCTATATCGTAATCCGACCTTATTGTAAATTGCCCTTTGATCTTTAATAATCATATCTAGATATTTAGAACCATTTGTGAACTTTTCTAGGCATGCTCTTAATTTACCTATTTCTTTTCTTAACTCATCATTTTCATCCCTAAGAGTACAATCATCATTATCACTAGATGGTTTATCACATGATGTATCTACATTCTTAAATGATTTGATCTCTAATTTTAGATCCTTAATCCTAGTTTTTGATCTATTTAAAGCATTTTGTAAGCATGCGATAGTCTTATAAAGTAAATCTACTTTGGGTGAGTTGTTTACCTCATCATCATCACTTGATGATGATTCATCGCTTGAAGAGGAAGAAGACTCCTCGCTTGAGCTTCCGGTTTCTTCCAATGCCATGAGGGCTAAGTTCCGGGTTGTATGGCAAACTTCTTCATCGTCGGAAGACTCCTCCATACTTAGAGTATCCCATGTTTGTGCCATCATCGCCTCCTTCTTCTTCTTTTCCTTCTTCTTCTTTTCCTTCTCCTCCTTTTTCTTTAGTTCCGGGCAATTTGGCTTTATATGCCCTTTCTTGTTGCAACCAAAACACGTCACGTTAGAAATAGAATTTGAATTGTTTGAAGATTTACCTCTTGAGGATTGAAACATCCTCTTCACATCTTTCTTGGTGAGCCTCCTTGACTTCCCACCAAATTTCTTGACGTAGTGTCCCACCTCACTTGTCGATAGCTCATCCTCACTACTTGATGAGTCTTCCTCGGATTCGGATGAGGAAGACACCTCCTTCTTTTCCTTTTTCTTCTTCTCCTTCTTTCCTACAAAAAGAGCTATACCCTTCTCTTTGGATGAAGTGTTAGCTTGTTCATGCAATTGAAATTCACAAAATAGCTCATCTAATTTAACTAATGAAAGATCCCTAGAGACCTTATAGGCATCTACCATTGAGACCCATAAGGTGATCCTAGGAAAGCTTGTAATACATACCTTACAAGGTCTCGGTTGTCGACCTTCTCACCTATAACGATGTAGTCCGTTGACTACTTCCTTGAAGCGCCATGCATTTGGCTCACGGTTTCATTTGTCTTCATAGTGAAGCTTTGAGTTGCCCAATCAAAGATCCTCTTGGCCCTTCTTGTCTCTTTGGATCCTTCGTTGAGTTCGATGAGCTTCTCCCAAAGCTCTTTGCGGAGTTGAATGGCCCGACCTTAGAGAGTTGCTCCTTGGATAGACCACATTGAAGTGTGGTCGTTGCATTTGCATTTGCTTGTGCTTTCTTGGCCATCTCTCTGTCCAATCTTTTGTTGGTAGTGGTGTTCAATCATCCGACCGCTTCTCAAAACCATCTACAACACTAAACCAATTCTCAATATCGCTCATTAAATAATACTCCATCCTACCTTTCCAATATCCAAATCGCTGCTGCCGAAGAACGGAGGCCTCGCCTGCTATATACCCTCTTGAAATGCCATCTTTGTCGGTTGATTGCTAGATCTTCCGATGCGATCCGGCTCGATACCACTTGTTAGGATCGCTTTGGAAGCTAGAGGGGGTGAATAGCTTTTTTCTTTCTACAAAAATGATTAGTGGAAGCAAACACAATGATATAAGTAAAAACAATAGCAAACGCAAACAAAGCCTTTACGTGGTTCGAGATAGCGCCCTACTCCACGGCGATCCTTGAAGGTGGATCAATCCAAGCAAATCCACTAATGAGCTTTCTTTACACACAACTCCTCTTCTTTACAAAAGAATGAAGATCTAAGCTTAGAGAAGAGGAAGAGATTTAAATCACTTAGAAAGCTAAAGAATTTGTGGAGGTTCTTGAGAAAGATTGGAGAATAAGCATTAACCCCAAAAACCTCCACTAGCCCTCTTTTTGTAGAGAAGAGGCTGATTTTCCCGTTGGAGCCCGATAAGTCGATCGATGTACAAAGATCACGATCATGGCGTGGTTAACGGCTTCTGAATAGTCGGATTCACGGGATTCAGAGTTGTTTCATCCAACGACACTTTCATCAGTCGACTGATCCCTCCATCAGTCGACTGATGGAGTGATCAGTCGAGTGATCACGACCGCAGTCGAGTGTGACTCCATTCTGTGCTCGTTTTTATGTCTATCACGATCGTACTATTGGCACGATCGATCGCAACATCGGCCGATCGCTAGTCGTGGTTTTCACCCGACCGAGCACCGACGACGGCCGATCGATACATCGATCGCTGATCGATACTCATCAAGTGTGAATATTTCACACTTGATTTCTCCCCCTAGACCTAGACTTAACCTCCTAGCTCTTCCTTAAGCCTTGCGCCTTCAGGATCCCTCCGAGTCCGCGACTTGTTCATCCTTTGCGCTTTGCTTCCAAGAGCTCCTTTGGTTTTGTCATGTCTAGAGTTTTCCTTTGCCAAAGCGTGCTTGGACTTTACGCCGCCAAGTCTACATGCTTGGACTTACGCTGCCAAGACTTGCTTTTGGACTCCCTTTTCCAAGGTCCGTTTGGATTTAATGCTGCCAAGACAACATGCTTGGTCTTATGCCGCCAAACCTTTACCTTGGACTTTTCTTTCACTAAGTCTTCATACTTGGATTTCCCTGTCACTTAGATATCATCACAATTTAGATCACAATTTGTTGTCTAACTTAGATGATTATCCAAACATCAAAACATACAAATGCTTGGGGCATTGTTGCACCAACAATCTCCCCTTTTGATGTTTGCAATCATTTAAGTTAGGTCTTTTAAAGATAATGCATATTATCACATCATATATCCAATTCCAATTCTAACTTAAACATTTCTTCTCCCTTTGACATACATCAAAAGAGAAGAAAGATAAAAGCATATATTTCATGAAGATTGAGTGTTTGACAATCTTGAACTAAGGCATAGATTTTAAAATTTTAACTCCCCTTAATCCAAGATATAGATTATGATAATAAAATTACATGTGGAGCTAAAGTCATCAAACAATTTGATAGTTTAAATCCTAACTTTGCACCAACAATGTAAATTTTGGAGGAGAAAGATATATTTTGTGAAACTCCCCCTAAAACACGGCATTAAACATCCATACACGTTGTTTATACTCAATATTACCATGTTATTTCTTTAGGATATCAACAATACACTAAACCTCAGAAAATGAGGATAATTTTCTGAAACCACGATTATATCACCGACTGGTTTCAACCACGATCGCTATACTGTATAATAAAATCACCTTTTCAGTCAAGTTCAAATGCGTAAAATTCTAGAAACCTCAAAAATCATGAAAATTTGTATACACATTTCTGAAATCATACTTTATCAAGGAAAAATATTTTGAAAAATATATGTTTTCCAGATATCAATATTGATACAAATTTGGAAACTAGCAAAAGGTTCTAAAATTTTGCAAACTTTGTATCACTTTTGTGATACACTTAAAAACTATTTTTCAAAGTATGATAATAATAGTTGAAAATATATTTTATTTGACATTTCCAACCATGTTCTTGGAGCTATATGCAGATCAATTGTGTATAAGCCTTCCCAATGATTGGTCCAATTAAGGATTAATGTCTCTAGATGACACTTTGGTCCATAGTAATGCATCATAACAAGCATTATGAACCAAATGCATCTTCCTATCATCTCACATGTTGTCTAGGTGGCTCAATACAAAAATCATGGTTTCTTAAATATTTTGTGAGATGGTTAAAGGTATGAAATCTAGTATTTCTATAGGATCATGCAGACCTACACCTTCACTCAACCAAGCACATTCCAGGTTCTCTCCTAAGTGATGAAAATTCTACTTGTGGAGAGCCTTGGTAAATATATCGCTAAGTTGGACTTGGATTCAATATAAGTGAGCTCAATGTCCCCTTAGCCACATGGTCTCTAATAAAGTGATGCTTCACTTCAATGTGCTTGGTCCTAGAGTGATGCACGGATTTTTGGTCAAGTTAATAGTGCTCACATTATCACAAAATACTTTCATGTTGGAGTAAGATAGCTCATAATCTTCTAATGTATGTTTCATCCATAAGAGTTGAGCTACACAACCACCCATAGCCACATATTCGGCCTCGGTGGTGGATAAAGCAACACAAGGTTGCTTCCTCATCGCCTCCAACTCACTAGGGAGGACCCAAGGAATTGGGATCCACCACTAGTGCTCTTCGATCCAATTTGCAGCCCATAATCAGAATCGGTGTACCCAATTAAATCAAAAGACCTAGTCCTAGGGTACCATAGACCTACATTTAGTGAGCCCTTGACATATCTTAAAATTCTTTTAACGGCAACTAAATGAGATTCCTTAGCACATGATTGATACCAAGCACACATACCAACTGCAAATAGTATGTCGGGTCTACTAGCGGTTAAATACAAGAGGCTACCAATCATGCTCCTATAAAGGGTAAGATCTATTTGTTTTCCTTCACTATCACTATCTATTTTAGTATTGGTTGCCATTGGAGTTGACACTACCTTAGCATTTTCCAAACCAAATTTCTTAATCATTTCCTTAGCATATTTGGTTTGATAAATGTAGATTCCTTCACTTGTTTTTTTAACTTGCAAACCTAGGAAGAAATTTAATTCTCCAACTAGACTCATCTCAAACTCTTTCTCCATATTTTGAATAAAGTCTTGAAGAAGTTCATCATTTGTTGACCCAAAGATAATGTCATGACATACACTTGGGCTATAAAGATGTCATTAGATGTTGACTTTATAAAGAGAGTTTGATCTATACTACCTTTTGAAATCCTTAGAGATTAGGAAAGTTGACAATCTTTCATACCAAGCCCGGGGAGCTTGTTTCAAACCGTATAAGGCTTTCCTAAGCTTGTATACATGGTTTGGGTAGTTCGTATTTTCAAACCCGGGAGGTTGTTCTACATACACCTCTTCCTTAATAAACCCATTTAGGAATGCCGATTTGACATCCATTTGATGGAGTTTGAAACTCATATAGGAGGCATATGCTAAAAGTATTCTAATGGACTCTAATCTAGCAACCGGGGCATATGTTTCATCATAATCAAGTCCTTCCACTTGATTAAAACCCCTTGCAACTAATCGTGCTTTATTTCTAGTGATATTCCCTTGGTCATCTAGTTTGTTCCTAAAGACCCATCTTGTAGTAATAATAGTGTTTTCACTTGGTCTAGGAACTAACTCCCACTTGACTCCTATCAAATTGAGCCAACTCATCTTGCATTGCTAAGATCCAATCCGGATCAAGTAATGCATCTATAATGTTTTTGGGCTCAATTTGAGAAATTAGAGCTATATGACTAGTGGGATCCCTCTGGAATGACCTATTCCTAACTCCTTGAGATAATTCACCCACAATTTGATCTAATGGGTGACTTTGATGAACTCTTATGGTTCTAGGAGGTGTATCAAGTTGAGTTTGATCATGATTAACTTCAATCCTATGTTCATCATCGGAGTCATCCCTTACTCCCCCTTGATCCAATCCTCCCCCTTGATCATTACCCCCTAAGGTTAAATCTTGCAATTGTTGGGTAATTCCTTGATTTTCATTGTTTATGTCATCATTAATAGGGGATTTCCTAGGGTATGTATTTGAATTTTCATCAAATTGAACATTCGAAGATTCTTCAATCTTTTGAGTCCTTTTATTGTAAACTCTATATCCTACACTAGTGGATGAGTATCCAACTAGGATTCCCTCATCCGCTTTGGACTCAAACTTACTTAGGTTGTCCTTGGTATTTAAGATATAGACTTTACATCCAAAGACCTTAAAATAATGAATTGTTGGAATTGTACCATTCCACAATTCAAATGGAGTTTTTCCTAAGAACCTATGAATCAATACCCTATTTTGGATATAGCAAGCGGTATTAACCGCTTCCTCCCACAAGTAGCTAGGTAAGGAATATGCATTAAGCATTGTCCTAGCCGCTTCTTGTAGGGCACAATTTTTCCTTTCCACAACCCCATTTTGTTGGGGTGTTTTAGGACAAGAAAATTCATGCTTGTACCCTTGTTCTAGGCAAAAAGTTGAAAAGTTAGAATTCTCAAACTCTCCACCATGATCACTACGGATCCAGTTGATTTTGAGTTTTCTTTCATTTTCTACTCTTTTGCTAAATCCTATGATTATTTCTAAAGTTTCATCTTTATTTTTCATGAAAAACACCCAAGTAAACCTAGAAAAATCATCTACTATTACCAAGCAATATTTACTACCAATTATAGATGGGGTACTATGGCAATCAAATAGATCCATATGTAATAATTCTAACGGTAAAGCGGTACTAAGTAAATTTTTACCTTTGTGTGATGTTTTTGATTGCTTCCCTTCTTGGCAAGCATCACACATCTTGTCCTTGAGAAATTTGACTCTAGGCAATCCTTTGACTAGCTTCAATTTTGCTATTTTGGCTATATTCTTCATGTTTATGTGTCCTAGCCCGCCAACTTTCTTCCTCTTTTGCAATAAGACACTTAGTGGAAGAATTAGTAGCATAGGATAAATCAATATAATATATATTTGATTTCCTAAAGCCTACTAACATGCAATCATTTATAGTTTTGTGTCTTATAAAGCATTTTGAAGAATCAAATTTAACATCAAAATTTGCATCACATAATTGGCTTACACTAAGTAGGTTAAATTTCATATTTTTAACTAATAGAACTTTATGAATGGCAAGATTGGGAGATACCTCAATGGTGCCCTTTCCTAGAATTTTAAGTTTACCGCTATTACCAAATGACACCTTTCCTTTGCTAGTATGGTTGATAGTGGAGAATTTTCTCTCATCCCCGGTCATATGCTTTGAGCACCCATCAACTATCCACAAGCTTGGTTCTTCTACCTATATCATATGAAAAACACAATCCTTAGGTACCCAAATCTTAGGACCACTAACATCAATTATAAATTTCTTAGGTACCCATGCCTTTCTCCCCTTGCTTTTAATCATTGATTTTCTAATAACTAGGGATGCAAATGCTACCTCTTTCTCTTTAGGTCTATATCGTAATCCGACCTTATTGTAAATTGCCCTTTGATCTTTAATAATCATATCTAGATATTTAGAACCATTTGTGAACTTTTCTAGGCATGCTCTTAATTTACCTATTTCTTTTCTTAACTCATCATTTTCATCCCTAAGAGTACAATCATCATTATCACTAGATGGTTTATCACATGATGTATCTACATTCTTAAATGATTTGATCTCTAATTTTAGATCCTTAATCCTAGTTTTTGATCTATTTAAAGCATTTTGTAAGCATGCGATAGTCTTATAAAGTAAATCTACTTTGGGTGAGTTGTTTACCTCATCATCATCACTTGATGATGATTCATCGCTTGAAGAGGAAGAAGACTCCTCGCTTGAGCTTCCGGTTTCTTCCAATGCCATGAGGGCTAAGTTCCAGGTTGTATGGCAAACTTCTTCATCGTCGGAAGACTCCTCCATACTTAGAGTATCCCATGTTTGTGCCATCATCGCCTCCTTCTTCTTCTTTTCCTTCTTCTTCTTTTCCTTCTCCTCCTTTTTCTTTAGTTCCGGGCAATTTGGCTTTATATGCCCTTTCTTGTTGCAACCAAAACACGTCACATTAGAAATAGAATTTGAATTGTTTGAAGATTTACCTCTTGAGGATTGAAACATCCTCTTCACATCTTTCTTGGTGAGCCTCCTTGACTTCCCACCAAATTTCTTGACGTAGTGTCCCACCTCACTTGTCGATAGCTCATCCTCACTACTTGATGAGTCTTCCTCGGATTCGGATGAGGAAGACACCTCCTTCTTTTCCTTTTTCTTCTTCTCCTTCTTTCCTACAAAAAGAGATATACCCTTCTCTTTGGATGAAGTGTTAGCTTGTTCATGCAATTGAAATTCACAAAATAGCTCATCTAATTTAACTAATGAAATATCCCTAGAGACCTTATAGGCATCTACCATTGAGACCCATAAGGTGGTCCTAGGGAAAGCTTGTAATACATACCTTACAAGGTCTCGGTTGTCGACCTTTTCACCTATAACGTGTAGTCCGTTGACTACTTCCTTGAAGCGCCCGTGCATTTGGCTCACGGTTTCATTTGTCTTCATAGTGAAGCTTTGGAGTTGCCCAATCAGAAGATCCCTCTTGGCCCTTCTTGTCTCTTTGGATCCTTCGTTGAGTTCGATGAGCTTCTCCCAAAGCTCTTTTGCGGAGTTGAATGGCCCGACCTTAGAGAGTTGCTCCTTGGATAGACCACATTGAAGTGTGGTCGTTGTTTTTGCATTTGCTTGTGCTTTCTTGGCCATCTCTCTTGTCCAATCTTTTGTTGGTAGTGGTGCTCCGAATTCGTCGACTGGCTTCTCAAAACCATCTACAACACTAAACCAATTCTCAATATCGTTCATTAAATAATACTCCATCCTACCTTTCCAATATCCGAAATCGTTGCCGTCGAAGAACGAAGGCCTCGCCGTGCTATACCCCTCTTGAAATGCCATCTTTGCTCCGGTTGATTGCTCGATCTTCCGATGCGATCCGGGCTCTGATACCACTTATTAGGGATCGTTTGGAAGCTAGAGGGGGGGGGGTGAATAGCGTTTTTCAGTTTCTACAAAAATGATTAGCGGAAGCAAACACAATGATATAAGTAAAAACAATAGCAAACGCAAACAAAGCCTTTTACGTGGTTCGGAGTGAGCGCTCCTACTCCACGGCGATCCTTAAGGTGGATCAATCCAAGCAAATCCACTAATAAGCTTTCTTTACACACAACTCCTCTTCTTTACAAAGAATGAAGATCTAAGCTTAGAGACAAGAGGAGGAGATTTAAATCACTTAGAAAGCTAAAGAATTCGTGGAGGCTCTTGAGAAAGATTAGGAAATAAGCATTAACCCCAAAAACCTCCACCAACCCTCTTTTTATAGAGAAGAGGCTGATTTTCCCGTTGGAGCACGATCGATCGATGTACAAAGATCATCGATCACCGTGTGGTTAACCCTCGAATAGCCCAATTTGTGGGATTCAGAGTCGTTTCATCCAACGACACTTTCATCAGTCGACTGATCCCTCCATCATTCGACTGATGGAGTGATCAGTCGAGTGATCACGGCCGCAGTCGAGTGTGACTCCATTCTGTGCTTGTTTTTATGTCTATCACCGATCACACGCTGGCCGATCGATCTAAACATCACCGATCCGCCTTGGTCACGGCCGATTGCTTGTCGTGGTTTCACCGACTACCGAGCAACGGCCGATCGATACATCGATCGATCGATCGATACTCATCAAGTGTGAATATTTCACACTTGATTTCTCCCCCTAGACCTAGACTTAACCTCCTAGCTCTTCCTTAAGCATTGCGCCTTCAGGATCCCTCCGAGTCCGCGACTTGTTCATCCTTTGCGCTTTGCTTCCAAGAGCTCCTTTGGTTTTGTCATGTCTAGAGTTTTCCTTTTCCAAAGCGTTCTTGGACTTTACGTCGCCAAGTCTACATGCTTGGACTTACACTGCCAAGACTTGCTTTTGGACTCCTTTTGCCAAGGTCCGTTTGGACTTAATGCTGCCAAGACAACATGCTTGGTCTTATGCCGCCAAACCTTTACCTTGGACTTTTCTTTCACCAAGTCTTCATACTTGGATTTCCCTGTCACTTAGATATCATCACAATTTAGATCACAATTTGTTGCCTAACTTAGATGATTATCCAAACATCAAAACATACAAATGCTTGGGGCATTGTTGCACCAACATATAAATGGCTAAGTGTATATAAATACCCCCTAGGATACATCTCACACTCACTATAGGCTACCATGATTGAAAACTTAGCTTGAGTGAGATGTTAGGATGATACAAATGTCCACTAATGCCTATGGCATTTAGATGGTCATTTAAGGTATCAAAATAGCAATAATAGAACAATCATGGGGAAGGCTTATGTTTAATTCATAGACATATTGCCCAAAGATCATGGTTGGATATTTCATATGTTTTAAAAACAATTTCTTAATCTAAAATCTATGTATTCATGTTTTGAAACAATTGGTGTTAGTAATATATGAGAGATGTCCTAAGGCAATCGCCTTATGTATGAACCATTTATATGATAAATGAAGATTCACTATTTGAGTATACATGTTTTATGTATTTGATTGGATCTTAAACTCATTTACTGAATGTCCACGATACGATTCACAGCATGAGAGAATTTGTGATTGGATCACAACTAGTGAGTATCTCTACATGTGTAATTGTGATGTATCGGAATTATCCCTAGTCGATGAATTGATGAATCTGGACACCATCAATTCTGTTGAGACTAGCACGAGGTATACTCCTTGGTGTATCCAAGCAGCTGATTCTCACTGGCTGGAGACATAGTGATGTCCGGAGTTAATCGTGGATGCTAGTTATGGTAACTAGTTCATTAGAGTGACTAGCCGTAAGACTTCATATGGTTCTCTGCATATATAGATATGTCAATGAAGTTCTTACTGTGGCTTAAGTGCGATGTTCCTTTGACTTGCGGTATTCAAGTCATCTTGATCATGGAGACTTATGCTTTGACATCTTAAGCAAACATCTCCGAGGAGATGTGGACCCGGGATGATTGGGTATAAGTCGAAGTGATCGAAGGTGTTTGAATAGCCTATAAAGGATTCACCACTCCTTGCGAGGAGATGTATACCCATGGCCTCTCGTCGGATTGTTACTAAAGTCTTTGGCCAAAGCATTACATGTTTAGAGTAAAGTACTCTTCGATACATGTGGAGTAACTAGAATCCGTAGGACGAGGAAATGATACTTGGGCTAGGTGTGACGTAGTCAGCCTAGTGGGGACTGACACAATAGACCATGTCCTGAACCAAGTGGGTATAAGATGAGTGAAGGGAATGGGGCACGATTCATTCGAGCTGCCGAAGGGTTTCAGAAATAGTTCTGGATCAACCGTTGATCTTTTCGGTTAATTGGGGATCATGATGTACTACTAGGTGCCACTCATGATCGTTCTATAATTAATGGTTAATTATAGACGGCCAACATAAACCAAGAACCTATTTGGTCACACGCACAACGAGTGTAATCCAAAGGATTTAAAACGAGCTTGAGAATGAGATTCTCAGACCGAGAGAAACTATGTTTGGTTGGACCAAACATAAAGCGAGCATGAAATTGTTTCAGTCGCAATGGAAGCGTGGATGGGCTGTGTCTTATGAAGACATAATGGATGGACCAAAATGGTTTGGTGCTAATCCAATGGATGAGAATAAACCAAAGGGTTTGGTTTATATTAAACGAATGAACCAAAGGTTGGTTCGGTTCGTTTTAACTTAAAATAAACCATCATGGTTTGGTTTATTTTAACTTATCTTAATGGAGCGGGTTAACGGGCTTTATGGATATGATCCATTAACCATTAAGAGAATTAGTTCTCTATAAAAGTGGGCTTAAGGGATTGTTAAACCCTAACTAATCCAAACCCTAGCCCCCTTTGAGTTGCCCACTCCTTGGAGGAGTTTTGGCGCCAATCCAAGAGCAGCCGCCCGACCTTGTGCCGCCGTCAAGACCCTTGCCGGTGTCCAAGCTCCAGCCGGTGAACCTCCGGCGACCCTCCGGTGATCTCCTATAGGTTTGGCATCAAGGTGAGGCTTTTCTCTCCTTGTTTTGGCCGGCGCCTACTCCTCCACCAAGCTGTCCAGTTTTCTGGACAGCTTCTCCTCCTCTCGTCGGAGCGTCGTTTGGACGACGGTTAGTGCTCCGACAGCGGCTAACTTACCGGGGATTTGATCTCCGGTAATCCTCTGAGGTGGAGGACGAAGGATTCGTCAAACGGTTGACGAATACCTCTCTGGAGAAGCGAGTTTTGAGAACTCGTTTTGGATCCGAATTTGGATTCGGATCGTGATCATCTCTCGATCACATCGTCTTCAACACGAGGCTAGTAACCCGTACGAAGACGAAGCTCGTGACTTAGCGAAGTCATCCCGAGGAGCTCGGCGTGGATACGGATAGAGACGATTCTTACGAGGATCGTTCCGGTTGATGCCGTTCCCGCTACACGTCATACGGAAGGTATAACGTAGTTTAATTTCCTTTTATTGCAATTTTAATTTACGGTTATGTCTACACTTGTTGTAATAGCATGCGTGTGTTGTGTGTGTTGTAATAAATAGGAGTATTTATTATTTTTATTGCTTCCGCTGTGCTCATGTTTACGAAACATGATCGAACACACACACGCCGCGGTGCCGGAAACCCAACAATTGGAACCAAAACTAGGTGTTAAACTTGATACTATCATGATAAAAAAACCTAGTAGTTTTTAAAGCTTTTGGATTTTTGGCAAATATCAGAAAATATAATAATTTTTCATGAAAAACTATTTTTCATTGATAGATATACTTACAAGAAATATGTTCCCCAAATTTCATGATTTTTCGAATTTTCTGGAATTTTTAATGCATTTCTAAAATTCAGTCCGAAAATCAGAAAGTTCTGAAATTCGCGTGCCAGTCGACTGGTAGTCTGAACCAGTCGACTAGTGGCCTGAAAATCAGACTAGTTAAGGCCGAATTCAGGTTTTAGACTAATTTTTGGTATTTTCCGTCTATTATACTTGATGCCATGAGTTTATAACTTAGTGTTAATCTTTTTGATGGTGTCAAAGGGGGAGAAATGATTATGTTTAAAGTAAATTATGATAGGGGGAGAGAGAGTTTCATGGATTAAGGGGGAGTTGCATGTTGCTATATCATGTTTATGTTTACATGCTTTCTTTCCTTAGAAATTTATATCAAATATTTTTACCTAACTTAAACGGATTGCCACACATCAAAAGGGGGAGATTGTTAGGGCAATCTCTTGCCATGATTAGGTTTTGATGTGTGTGGCAAAGGGTCTAAGTTAGTTTGTTATGTTGATTTGATATGTGCGTTGAAGTCGTACAGGACTTAGTAATTCGCACATGGAGACGTGGCGAGTTTCACATCTCATGACTCGGGCCTTGAGTCGGTGAAGGATAGCTTTGCGGAAGTTGTGCGCTTGGAGCATACGAGGGACCGCCGGACGAGGAGCTTGGAGTGAAGCCGGAGGAAGTAAACTTCGAGGCAAGAGATCCGAAGGAGCATTGCAGAGTCGTGCGCCTGATGCTGCCGAGGGACGTGGCCGCGAACGAAGAGAACTTCGAAGGCGAAGGACTCCGAGAGATGAGAGTGAGCGAATGTAACCCGGGAAGGGGTAGCTCTTAGGTGAAACTTGGTCATTTGGCTAAGTGTCGGATGAGATTTCCCGACACCAGTCGACTGCCATGTCATGGCGTGATCGCTGAATCGATGGTTCGATCGACCGGGTCTAATATGGTCGATCAAGTTGATCACCGATCGCCAAAGATGGGCGGATCGGTGGCTTGATCAATCGACTGCCAAGGGACGACAGTCGACTGATGACACTGTGCACGGGCACAGAATGGAGTCGATCTCGCGGAGCACACGACTGATTGACATCAGTCGACTGATGGGTGCCATCAGTCGACTGATGTGAATACCGTTGGATGGAATCCAACGTGGAAAGTGGCCGTTATTCGAGACCCGGTCGAATCGGAAGAAACCCTCTTCCTCTATAAAAAGGAAGAGGATGGGGCTTTGGGAGGCTAATGCTTGAACGCCCAACTACTCCCAAAGTTCCCTAAACGGTTTTCCACTCTTCTACTTGCTCTAATCTTCATTCTATTGTAGAAGAGTGATCTTGATTGTAAAGGTTACCTCCACCTAGTTTGGTGCAAAGGAGAGACCAATAGTGGATTGGTTTTGGCGGAGTGATTCACCGAGGACGAATCGGGTTGTGAATTAGCGGCGTAGCCGTGAACCACGTTACATCCTTGTTAGCATTGTTTGTTTATTTTTTGCTTTGTCTATTTGTATTTGTATATTCCGCTTGCACTAATTTTTTGTAGACGAGCAATTTCCGACATCCATCGTACGAGGGCTATTCACCCCCCTCTAGCCGGCCGATTCAATCCCCAACACATATGTACTATCACCCACTCAGTTCTTATATTTTTAGCAGCTTGTAAAGTAATAAGTAGAGCTTCATATTCAGCTTCATTATTAGGGGCCCTAAAATGTAATCTAACTGTCAACTCAACCTCTTCTCCTTGTGGTTAAATCATAATTGCCCCTACTCCACAACCTTCATTTTTAGAAAACCCATTTGCGTTTATCATCCATGGCTAAGACTCCTCCTTATGTATAGTATCTACTAAAAAATCAGCTAATGTTTGAGCTTTAATAGAGGTATGAGGCTGATAAGCAATATCATATTCACTAAGCTCAGTAGCCCATTTAATACGCTTTCCCACAGCTTCTGGATGAGTAAGTATTTTTCCCAAAGGAGTATCAGTGAGCACCACCAAGGAATGCGATAGAAAATAGGCTGAAACTGAGTGGCCCTCTTTAGGATCTTAAAGAAGTGTAAACTTCTATCTGCTGACTGGGATATGAACCGAGATAAAGAAATAATTCTACCCAATAACCTTTGTACTTCTTTTAAATTCCTTGGCAGCTACATTTGTTGAATAGCATCAATCTTAATAAGATTAGCTTTTATACCTTGCTCAATAACAACATACCCCAAGAAACGACCTTGAGTAACTCCAAATACACACTTTTCTGGATTCAATTTCATTTTATACTTTCGCAAAGTGCTAAAAGTTTCTTCCAAATCTAATATTAACTGCTCGGGACATAAAGTTTTAACCAAGATATCATCCACATATACTTCTACATTCCTCCCCAACTGCTTCTTAAAATTTTTATCCATTAATCTTTGATAAGTAGCCCCAGTATTTTTTAACCCGAAGGGCATAACTACATAATAGAAAGTCCCTTCTGCAGTAATAAAACTAACTTTATTCTGATCTTCCAAAGCCAGTGGTATCTGATGGTACCCCTGATAAGCATCCATCATTGAGATAAATTGATGCCCTACATTAGAATCTACTAACTGATCAATGTGAGGCAAAGGATAACAATCTTTGGGACAAGCTTTGTTGAGATCTTTGAAGTCCACACACATTCTCCAATTTCCCTATGGCTTAGGTACTAGCACCACATTAGATAACTAGGTCAGATACTGCACTTCTCTGATATGTACTGCTTTTAACAACTTATATACTTCCTCTTTAATAATAGCATCCTTCCCAGCTCCAAAGTATCGACATTTCTGTTTTATGGGAGCTACATTAGGTAAAATATACAGTTTATGCTCCATGATAGTAGGATCAATTCCTGATAAGTCCCACGGTGACCATGCAAAAATATCAACATTTTTAATAAGGCATTGTATTAAATCATCTTTAAGCTGTAAAGAAAGGTCATGAGCTATAAATGTAACATGTTCAACACACTTATCATTTAATACGATTGATTCTTTATCAGACTCTCCTATTTCTTCATCACCCCCCTTTTGAATGATACACACTGTGTCTCCATACTTAGACTTCTGAAAAGACTTATTAATAAATTTTCCCTTCTGTCCTATTCGGATAGTATCTACATAACATCTTCGAGAGAGCTATTGATCACCCTTAACCTCTCCTACTTCGTTTTCGACAAGAAACTTAATTTTCTAATGATAAGGAGAAGCTATAGCCTGTAAACTACTTAGAACAAGTCTGCCTAAAATAGCATTATAAGAAGAAAGCATATCGACTATTGTAAAATTAATAAGTATTTTCTTCTCCTAAAGATAAAGGTAATTTGATTTGGCCTATTGGTTGCACCTCATGAGCAGAAAACCCAAATAAAGAAGTGTCGATCGGTTGCAAATCAATGATATTAACTCTCATTTGCTCTAAGGTTGACCAATACAAAATATCCACTGAAGAGCTCGGGTCTACAAAAACTCTTCTCACATCAAAATTAGCAATAAGAGCTTGGATGACTAAGACATCAATATAAGGGGTCATTACTCCCTCTAAGTCATTAGAATCAAAACCTAACATGGGTCCTCTTATTCTAGGAAGAGCGGTAACAACTACACATTCTTCTCTACTGTGTCTCTTCTGCGCTCTATTATAATCTCCATTAGTGGAACCCCCGAAAATCATATTAATATAACCTCTCATAGGAGGTTGATTAGCAGGCACTACCCAATCAGGGGCTATCTCCCTTAGCTGAGCAGACTATACAGGTCAATTTATAAGAGGTCTCTCCGGATTTCCTCTACCATAATTTCTTCCTCCGAACCGCCTCTGATAGAGTGCTGGATTCATAACCATATTCTGAATGTGGGGATGATCCCCCCCCCCATAATTCTTTGTAGCTCAAAGTCTAACTGCTGACAATTCTGAGTATTATGCCCAAATTCTTATGATAAGAACAAAAAGTAGGAGTCGGTAATCTCCTAGGCCCTCTATCAGCTCCAAAAGGTCTTCTCAATAACTACTGTTCTATATAAATATTCATAGCTCTCTCCTTAGAAAATCATAATTAAGGAGCATATAGAGATTTATCCTCTGAAGGTCGAGTAGGTCTTACCCATTCAATCCTCCTTTCTGGCATTTCTACCATTCTGAAATCTCGAGAAGTTTGCTAAGACTTCTAAGCATCTTTAAGATTAATAAACTTCTCAACCCAGGATAATAGATCATCAAAGCTTGTAGGAGGCCTTTTAGCCAAAGATTTAAAGAAGTTCCCCTCTCTAAGCCCCTGAGTGAAGGCTCCTACCATTATAATAGATTCCATAGCGAGAATTTCATGTGCTGCCTGTGTAAATCTTTGCACATATTGCCGTAAACTTTCTTGTTCTTGTTGTTTAAGAAAAAAAATACTTAGCAGTTGAGGCAAATATTTTTTAGAACTAGAAAAATGCCTTAAAAATAATGTTGAAAAATCCTTGAATGATGCAATACTCTGTGGCTTCAAATCACTGAACCATTATTGTGCCATTCCTACTAATGTAGTAAGGAACACTTGACACTTAACCCCATCAGTATAGCAGTACAACAAAGCAGAATTTTCAAATCTACTTAAATGATCCTTAGGATCAGAAGAACTAGCATATTCAGGCATCTGAGGCATCCAGAAATGTCGGGGAAGTTCTCCTCAGTAAAGGGACTTGACTCTTCTATTTTCATAATGGCGCTTTCAACAAGCACATCCCCCTCAGGTTGTGAACTCTCAAGAGGAGCTACATACTTCTTTTTCTTCCCCTTTTCTTGTTTGTAGATATGAGAGGAATCATTCTTCGGGCAAGAGACTCTGACCGCCTCCTCTTCAGAGTCATCATCAGATACATCATCTTCTTTAATCTTCTTTAGGGTGGCCCTGTGTGACATTTGATCCATCATTTCGGCCATTATTTGCATAAGATCCTCCCTATACAAGGGTTGATGACGCCTCTTGCTGGTGCTTCCCTTGGAAGTACTGGAGATAGATTTCTCCTCCTCCATCGGCTCCTTTAGCATCCTATTAGTGTTCACCATCATGACTTTTTGTCCAGTTTTCCATAAACGGTGCCAATTTGATGGTGTTCACTTCTTCGGTCTGCTAAGATCTCCCTCCCCCTTCTTGTGAATTGCTAGTTCTGTCACCAAAGAAGGTTAAAGATGAGATAAAGATGTATCTTCTTCTTGAGTCACCTCAAATCCTTGGAATATAATTGGATTTGTCACTTTGTAAGAAGGAGTATTAGAGATAGGCCAGCTTCTTAGCGCGGTCACTTTGACACTCAAGTCAGTAACAGTATGAAGAAAATGGCAATGTAGAAGAAATGAATAAGAAATGAGAAGAAGATCTTTGAGGTACCGAATAGCGAAGAAACAATCATCCCCTACTTCCCTCCACCTCTACCCCTTTTATAGATGGTTCGCCCACCTTCTTTTTGGGGTGAATTTACTTTAATACCCTTTGCCAAGCTGTCGACTGTAACTACTTTTCCCGCTTCAATTCAAAATATCTCCCTCATACACCTTATGTTTCCCTTCCACATATTAATAAAATAAAATACAGAAATAAATGATTAAATATATATATTAAACCAGTCATCTTCAACCTCCTACCACTTCTCACACTCCAGAATACCCCTGTCCTCCTTATTTCACCATATTCAGAAAGAAATCCTAAAACCCTAAGCAACTCAGGAAATGAACATACTGCTCGGGAAACAAGCACATGACTCGGGGATTACACTAACCACTCGAGATTTCACCTAGACTGCTCTGCCAATGCAAAACTAAGCATTGAGCAACACTGCCCTGCTCACCCCTATTGGGCTCGACAATTATATTGCTCAGGAAATACATAACCTGCTCGGGAAATAAACTAACCGCTCAGGAAATATACTAATCGCTCGGGATTTCACATAGACTACTTTGTCGATGCCATACTAAGGATTTATCAACACGTCCCCTGCTCACCCTACAGAGCTCGAAAAATACATACACCTCTCAGGAGAAGAACTTACCACCCTGTCAATACCATACTTCACTTCTGAATAATACTACACTATTCTTCCTTACTGGGCTGGGGAATCCTATACACTGCTCGGGAAACACATACACTGATCGGGAAAAGAACTTACTGCCCTATCAACACCATTCTTCACTTCTGAACAATACTACACTATTCTTCCTTACTGGGCTCGGGAATCCCATACACTGCTCGAGAAATACATAGACTACTCAGAAAATACATACACTGCTCAGGAAACACATACACTGCTCGGGAAAAGCACTTACTGCCCTGTCAACACCATACTTCACTTCTGAACAATACTACACTACTCTTCCTTACTAGGCTTGGGAATCCCATACACTGCTCGGGAAGTAAACATACTGCTCAAAAATCGCCTAAACTGCCCGAGAAAAGCTTTAGTATGATAAAAAAATCCCTGACCCCATCACAAACGATAGAAGATTATCTAGAAGAATAAGAAATAGATGAGTCGATAAAATAAAGGACAATGAACAAATTAAAAGATACGATATAGAATAATCCTAGGATTTCGGTTTCACTGCTATGTCTGATGTCTTGGCAATTCTCTATTATATCAATGTGTATTATTGAAGGAACCCTATCTAAAGCTATCGAATGCCTCTTCTGAGATCAACCCGATATATTTACCTAACTTGGCTTCTACTTTCACGATGATAGCCCTTAAAAGGACCTTGATCGCAATATGGGAACCTATCACGAGAAACCCAGTGGATCAATTCAAGAACAATTACTTATTACTCATATGAGCCAAGGTAGATAATTTATTATGTTCTAGGATACGTTAATAAATCCTTGAGAGGTCCTAATCATTTTCAGGGTATTCATACGTAATTGATCTTGATCGTAATATGGGAACTTGTCAGGAGAACTCTAGAGGATCAATCTTCATGAAAGCCCTTAATTTTTATAACTCCCCATGATTAGTTTTACAAAATCAAGATTAGAAAACCCAAAAGAATTTGAATAGGTGATAAGAAAACTCGCAAGATATCCCATACATAACGTAAAACCAATTCAAGAAGTTCACAATCAATAAATAAAAGAGTTATAACAATTCAAGATAATTAGACAAAGAGCTACTTTTTAATCCTAAGATATAAGACTACTCCATAAAGGAGTTACAAAACATAGATGATAGAAGAAGAAAGAATTTATCCAACATCCTATGTCTTGAGCATCTTGTCCTTGGCGGCTCCCCAGATGGATCACTGTCACAAACCCTTGGATCCTTGGTCGTCAACCTCCCCCTTGGGCTTGCTTTGGCTCCTCTCTTAAATGATCTCTTGATATTCTACTTGATGCCCCTTTCGGTGGATTACGGTCCTTTTTATAGGCTTTGGAGGTGAAAAAGTCATTATTTCAGAGATGAAATCTTGAGTTGGTTGCAGAATAAGCAACTGGAATTGTCACACCACAGTCATACCAATTGGCACGACCGAGGCACATTGAGCAAATATCACAATTAAATTCGGAAAGTGGCCTGACATGCCCATGCCAAATGGCACAACTAGGCCATGTCAGGCACTAGAGAGGCTGAAATGGCTCCGTTTACTCCTCGTTTGATCGTGAATTCATGTAGCTTTCCTCCATGAAGATGTTATGCCTCTTTTGTCTTGATTTATTCCATCCTGAGAAGATAAACATGAAAACCATAGTTATCTAAACTAAAAATAGTAAATGAATTGAAATACTATATTTTTTCCATTATATGTAAACAAAACCTAAGGAATGCATGCTGATTATACCCTAAAAAGTGCATATGAGGCACACTTATCAAGACTCGAGTAGTCTTTTGATGTTTGACAATACGTTTGACAATATGTATATAGTATGACAAGTGGATGGTTTGGGACATCAAAGGTCATATGAGGGAGATTGTTGGAGCAATCAACATCAGGTCAAGGTTGACCAAGCTCGAGTAAGACTCAAGTGAAACTCCAAGTATTGATACTTGGTAAGGGAAAGTACAAGAATGGAGGATTGTCAAAGGGAATGTCCAAGTATGGATACTTGCCAATGGAGAAGTCCATGAATGGTTCTTGGCAAGGGAAAAACTCAAGTGTGTAGTCTTGATCGTGTAAGTCCAAGTGTGTAGTCTTGGCGGCATAACTCCAAGTATGGACACTTGCAAAGGAAAGTCCAAGAGTATAGTCTTGGGGCGTGTAAGTCCAAGAGTATAGTCTTGGGCATGTAAGTTCAAGTGTGTAGTCTTGGCAGCGTAAGTTGCGGAGGCGTGACCTCTTGGCAAAGGAAGAGCCAGTAGCATGACAAAGTTGAAGGAAGGACTTGAAGGCTAGCACAAGGGTGAGGAGTCGTGGACTAAAACCAAAGATGTGAGGCTGATGGAAGTGGCATGAAAGCTTAAGTATATGCTTAGGGTACCCGATGGCATGACGATGTCAAAGGAGCACTTAAAGGCTAGGGCAAGGGTGAGGAGTCATGAACTTAAACCAAAGGTGTGAGACTGATGGAAGTGGTTTGATGGCTTAGGTCTAGGCTAAGGGTAAGTGTCAAATATGAGGGGATCATACTTGGGTCTTAAACCTTAGTTTTGAAATTTACCAATTGACTGAGACTTGGTTCAATCGACTAGTCGAGTGCTCGAAACTCGGGAGCTTAGAAGACAAGAGTGGTAGACTAGGGTTATGGACTAGTCGACTCATCGAGTAGTCGGATCAGCCAAAGCTGATGCTCAATCAACTGTGACTCGGTAAACTGACTAGTGCTCGAACAGTCAACTAGTGGTTTGTACCAGTCGACTTGATACTGGTAGTCGACTGCTGGGATTGAGTAGTCAGCTGGTTTTAGTGGACAAGAGCACATAATGTTTCTAAGTCGATTGCAAGCTTATGGTAGTCAACTGATGGCTATTGATAGTCGACTGCTGGGTTAGGGCAATCGACTGATCGGTTAAATCTAATGTGGATTAGTCCAAGACAATGGTACAGTGACCAGTTGACTGGTGGGGAAGGCTAGTCAACTGATTGACAGAAAATCAGTCAGATGTAGGTTATAAAAGGAGAAAGTTGAGGAGATTTTTAGCAATCCAATTCTTAGAGATTTGGAAGGGAAAGTGTTGTTACATTACAGACTTGCTAGGGTATCTCAAAGCAACCAAACAAGCATTCAAGAAAAAGCAAACTTGTAAAGTGTTGTCCTTTTGTTTCTTTCATTTATATCTTGTTGTTTGATTGTATTCTTGTATAAGCTTCAGGTTTTGTAAGAAGGTTTTTTCCACCTTGGTGTTCATCCAAAGGAGACGATAGTGGAATCTTGAAAGAGGAGTAATCTTCCTTATGTATTGATGCAGATAAGGTGGATTTTTTCAACTCCTTTCAATAAGGGAAACGATAATGTCATGGAGGCTTAGGGACCTCTCTGACTGCAACAGTAATAAAGATGAATAGATAAAAAAAATCAAGCAAAAGAAGTACGAGCACAAGATTTAACGTAGTTCAGAATTTTAATTCCTACTCCACAGAGTGAGCTCTGGAATGAGCTACGGTGCCAAAACACCTTTCACTATGAAATCCCCCTTTTTTAGAAGTACTTCCGAGAGATGGAGAAAACCTCTTACAAGTTCAACCATGCACAATGCTCAAAAATAAAGACACTAGCTCTCCCTCTGCCCTCTCTGCCCTCTCTTCCCTCTGCCCCTCCACCTTCTCTCAATCTCCTTTGCTGATGGTTAGAGTCAAGCCTCTATTCCAGCCAAAACCAATCCCCTTCTTTCTCCTCCTCCCTTCTCCATATCCCTGCTCCTTGCTGCCTGCTGTGATGTCACCAACCTTCGTTATCATAGTCTACCTGGAATAATTCTGTTAGGAGGATAAGAAATGGAGACCCCTAGGAATATTATGTGGGGTCCCAGTTTGTTACACCATACCTTAAGCTCCTATAAGTTGATGTATCCAGAACGTTCTACCCCTCATCCTCACCCTCTTTTTTATCCTTGAAGGTCTCTATTTTCCCTCAGCCATCTCCCTTGACTGACTCGACCCTCCTTTCCTATTTCCTATTCCTTCACACTTCTCTTTTCTTCCCGACTCACCTCCCCGAGTCGCCCCCCCCCCCCGACTCATATCCAGAGTTATCCCTTTGGCTTTCTTTCGGCACCTAGACTTTTTCGTCCTATCCTACGTTGTTATACTATCACCTCAGCCTACTCCGTTTGATGAGGCATATTCGGTTTGAGTAACGGATCACTCACCACCTATCCTCTTCCAACGGTCGTTATTTTAATATCTTCCTTCAAAATCAGGTTACAGTAGTATCATTAGCCAACCCCCTAAAATAGTCAAACGAAGTTTTGAGCTTGACTCTTTACGTAGAGACCTCCACTTTGTTCTCCTCCTTTTCGATCTCCTTTTCCTTATGGAGTCCAAATTTTTTTCTTTTCCTAATCAAACTTACGTGCCCTAAATATCTTATTGGGATTATGGGCCCCGCCTCTCCTTTTTCGGGGGGAAGTTTAAGAGCTAAAAAACCTTCGGTAAGCTATACCTCGTGCAAAACTTCTACTTCATCGGCTTCAACTCTTCCTCTCCCTTCCCGGTGCCTTCCACCGGTGGTCATCTTTTGCCCTAACCTCTTAACATTTAGGAGTCATCTCCTTCTCGCAAGTGTCTCTTCCTCATTCCCCAAGTAAGTGCCCTCCTTTTCTTTGCACCTATGGCCCCGAAAAGCCCTAGATCAATTCCTTGGTACGAAAAAATCGTCACCTAGCTCAGCAGCCAACATTATTTCTTCCACATGAAAGACCAATACATATACCCTTCCATAATCTGTTGTTTTGTTGCTATTTCCTATTGGCCACACCGTCCCCCTCCTGGTTTCCAATTTTTTTCCCGACCAACTGCTAAATGGCTTATGCTTGCCCATGCCCTCGGTCTATCTAGCCATATTAGACTCCTACCAATTGCCCGTCAACCAACTAGCCCCTAACGCCTTTCGCATACTAATAGAGGTGGTAATAGTTTTTAGACATTTAGATCTCACTCTATCCCCATTACTATTTCACTGCCTTTTCTAACTAAAGTCTTCTAAAGAAGGCATTTTCTATTTCGCCAGTCGACAAGATTGCCAATTCCTTGTAAATATGGCATCCTCTCATAAGGGCTGGAAGGACTTATACTTTTTCACCCAACTTCCTACTCCACTACCCTACTCTGAAAATTGGAAGACCACTCTCCAAGACCTACCTCCCTTTCAAGAGAGTAGGACTCAATGTTCTTTCCAGGAGGTCTACTAAATGTTGAGGAAGTGTCATTATAATTCTGATTATTTGCTAAAGCCTCCCCTTCTGAGCCGCTATGGGTTATCCCATCTCCCCTTAATTGATCCGGGCATCATAGGTAGAATGCTGCTCTTATTCTGATACATTATGTACAACACTTTTTACTACTGCCGAACACTATTTTCACTGGCTTGTGTCATAGACGATGTGATGCAGGATGCCAAATTTAGCGGGGAGAAGATTGTCGCCGCCAAGGAGAAGCCTTCCAAGAAACGGGCTAGGGGGAAATCCCCTACACTTCCCTCTTCTCCTCAGCAAAAACTCTGCCCCCGTAAGGAGGATGTTGCCAACACCTCCATTCCTCCGGCCTCCCCTTCTACCCACTCTTCTACTCCTCCCCCTCCTTTAAAACTCAACAGACATCGTCGTCTTGTTATCTCCGAGTGGACAGGGGAGGAAGTCTAACCTTCAACCATTCCTTCCCCTTCACTCTCCCTTCATTCATCTCCTTCTCTACAAAATAATACAGAGTCATCTCCCTCTCACTCCCTTGTTTCCAATTTTGATCCTTCTGCTTGTACTCTCCCTGTAGAAGAGCCTTCTCTTATCATGGGAGACATTCTCCCCATAAACGATCCAACTACTATCTTAGGGTTTGTTCTTAAGATCCACACTATAGAAGAGGTCAAAACTTTTAACCAGTCCGGCGTGCAAGGCCTCTATGAGCGCTTACGCAAGCATTTCACAGAAGTATACTCTCTTATACCCTTCACATTTAAAATATTTTAATATTTATCTTCACAATGTATTTTCTTCTCTTCCAGGTAGTCACCGATTTCAACGAGATGACCCCGTGTCTAGCGAATTACCAATCTACAATGGCTGCTGATCATGAAACCTCCCTTGCTCACTAGAAGAAATTATAACAACAATTAACTGAGAGCAAGAAAAAGAAGGCCACCCTAGCCCACAACTGCGAAGATTTGATGACCCAATTCGCTATGGCTAAGAGTGAAAAAGAATGACGATCTCAATCGTCAGTTATTTTTGCAATCTGATCAGATTCAACATGTCAACCTCTTAACCTAGGAACTAGTGGAATAGAAAGTCCAAATCAAAGAAGTAGAAACTAGGGCCTCTAAATCTTCAGATGCTCTACAACAAGCTCAAGCGAAGAACCAAGCATTAGAGGCTTCCTTAGCATCTTACTGAACACAGCTAGAAAAGCTCTCTTCTAAGGTCTCTACCTTTCCTGGGGCATTAACAGCAATTCTCGGACAGCTGCAAGAGTTCCAAAAGGAGCAATCCGAAGTTATGACCTCCTTGGGTTAACAAGTTATAACAGTCACTAAAGATAGAGACCTCCTTGCTACTCAATTAGTTGATCACAAAGCCCAGTGGGAGGAGCGGGAGGCAGACTTATGGTCGCAGTATGCTCAAAAAGGGGCACGACTATTTGTTCTAGGCTTCGACGGGTCCACTGCTCAAAATGCTGCTAAGGGCTAGCCCCCTTCGAGTGCCGATACGAGTCATTTAGATGTAGAGGCTGCTTTAGCCAATTACCCAGTGGATATCGTTGAACTGTAAGTCTCACCCTTCATATAATGTACTTCAAAACCTATCAATGAAAAGCATTTGATAACATAACTTGCATCTTTTTCCTTTATGTTGGAGTGAATAAAACACCCTTTCTTTGCTACCTCTGACCACTCAGGAGCAATGATCTCCCTGGTGCTAGTCGACTGCTACTTACACTCACCCAGGAAGTCACTCGGGCTAATTTAAGAAATGGAATATTCTCAGTTATTCAGAGTCATTTTCCGAGTGGGAGAGGCATACCACAACCTATCGAATCAAATCCTCTCTCCTTAACTAAATGAGGATATAATCACTGGTCATGGGATTAATATTGTTACTATTTCCTATACCAACCCCTTAGTTACTCTATGCAACCCTTCACATTCCCCTTCCCTTCCCAAGGAGGAATATGTGCCTTCCTTTACTATTATAAATACTCACTTTTAGTCATGCTGCTTTCAATCTACTCCCATTGCTTCTTCAGCATTCCCTATTAGCATAAGTTCCGACTCAGACTCCTTTGACTCAAACCCCTACGACCAGGGCTCCTCTGATGGCTTGACCATCCGCTCCACGGCTACCTCAGCCCATCGACCTCCTCCTCCTCTGATTCCAGCCGATACAATAGCTTCTGGCACCAAGAGGTCATTTTGGCCTCCTTTCCCCTCCTTTGGTAACCAGGTATGGAACCCTCCTACGTCTTGGGAGTACATTGTGGGGGATTCCGAGGCTCCAACCGTCATCCCCCCTCTTCCGCCAGCTGAAGCTTTCCTTCCCCTTCCTCCAACTGAAGTTTCTCTCTATCCTTTAGTCAGAATTTCGCATTCCCCCTCACGGGAGCAAGTCCATCATTTCAGAGTATTCTTGGTACACCCGCTGAAGAGGAGACTAATGTTAACTCTTCTAACAGTGCTAAGTTTATATAAATAAAGTCCTACTGAATGTAACTGTTAGTCTTTATATTTATAAGAAGAAAAGAGTATTAAGTTTGTCATAACTATTTTTGATTGCTTCAAATATTTTTTATAAAATGCCTTCATTAATACTTGGTCTGTTCTGAAGGGTTGACCTCGTATAATGAGTTGAGGGGTGTTGCCAGGAAACTGTTGGCTCCGAATTAAACTGAATCCACTGTGTATCCACGTCTCTTGCATGATACGATCAATCTTTTCAAAATTAATGCATTCAACTACTCCCACTCATGTCCCCCCCTCCATCTTCCCATCTTATCTGCTTTTACTATCCTCATTTCCCCAAGAGGGTTAATTAATGCCCCCTTTCTCTCTATAAAAACCCCCAACGTTACCTCTAACCAACACACCCCTTCTTTCTCCTGCCTTCACCAATGCACTTCTCCCTTCTTCTAACTTCACCATGGAAGGCATGTCAGAGTAGGGCAGCAACTCTCCTTCTCCCGTTGGGTAGACCGAAGAACAACACCGCATAGTAGAACTAGAAGAACAGGTCATGGACTTGAGGAGGCACCTATAGTCAACCTCCACTCGCAATTACACCCTGCGCCAAGTGTTGGCTGCATCACAAAGGACCTTGTCAAAGCACCAATTTATGCAACAATCCTACCTCAGACAACTTTTCAACATGAAGTATGGTGGCTGACAGGCCTCAGTAGCACTTTAAGAGAAAATCGTCTGCGAAACACCTTAGTTCTCCTTAGGGTGAACTTTCGTCATTTTCTTTTAAAAGACTGTAGCTTATAATCCTTCTCTTTATTAATAAAAATCTTCTTTTAGAAATTGTATATGTCTTTTCTTGCTAAATGAGGATTCTTCTGAAATGGATAAAATATCCCAGCACCAGTGGTAAATAGAAAACTCACCAACTCCATGCCAATGCCCCCTTCGATCAATCCATCCAATCGACCGCTCTTCCTCTTGTATTGGATCTCAGATAGATAAATTTTAGTACATCTACTTTAAATCCAACTCCTCTGATCCACCCTTGCACGAGGATAATAATAACACAATTGAGTGAAGACTCAACTTTTCTGATCCACCACCACACGGGGATACAATTAATTCAATTGAATGAATACTCAACTCTTCTGCTACACCACCACATGGGGATAATAATAATATAGTTGAGTGAAGACGTAACTCTTTCGATCCACCACCACACAGGGATATAATTAATTCAGTTGAGCGAAGACTCAACTCTTCCACTCCACCACCACAGGGGGATAATAATAATACAACAGAGTGAAAACTCAACTCTTCCGCTCCACCACCACATGGGGAAAATAATAATATGGTTGAGTGAGGACTAAACTCTTTCGATCCACCACCACACGGGGATAATAATAATATAGTTGAGTGACAACTCAACTCTTCCGATCCACCACCACATGAGAATAATAATAATACAGTTAATATAGTTGAGCGAATACTCAAGTCTTCCGATCCGCCACCACACTGGGATAATAATAATACAATTGAGTAAAAACTCAACTCTTCTGCTCCACCACCACACAGGGATAATAATAATATAGTTGAGTGAGGACTCAACTCTTCCGATCCACCACTACACAGGGATACTATCTTGGCTTAAAGGCAAGTTGAAATAATAGCGATGGTTTGGTGCAAGGCCTCACCTGGTCAAGTCGGAATAATTTTTTTACTCCTCCGCTCTTTCTCAATGCATCTACCTTGAACCCAACTCCTTCATTCCGCCACCATATGGGGATAATTGCTTGACTTGAAGGCAAGCAGAAAGAATTGTGATGACTTGACTTAGGCCTTCGCCTGGTTAGGTCAGAATAACTTTTTTACTCCGCTATTTTTTCTTCAGTGCATCTACCTTGAACCCAATTCCTCCATTCCGCCACCACACGGGGATAATTGTTTGACTTGCAGGCAAGTAGAAAGAATTGTGACAACTTAACCTAGGGCTTTGCTTGGTCAGGTCAGAATATTTTTTTACTCCATCATTTTTTCTTCTTCATCAGTGCATGTACCTTGAACCCAACTCCTTCGTTTCGCCACCACAAGGGGAAAATTGCTTGACTTGAAGGCAAGCAGAAAGAATTGTGACAACTTGACCTAGGGCTTCGCCTAGTCAGGTAGAAATAATTTTTTACTCCACCATTTTTTCTTCTTCAGTGCATCTACCTTAACCCAACTCCTCCGTTCCTCCACCACACAGGGATAATTGCTTGACTTGCAGGCAAGCAGAAAGAATTATGACGACTTGACCTAGGGCTTCGCCTGGTCAGGTCGGAATAATTTTTTACTCTGTCATTTCTCATTAGTGCATTTAAACCCAACTCCTCTATTCCACCATCGCACGGGGATAATGGCTTCGGCTTGTGCCAAGCCACAAAAAAGTGTGACGACACGATCCAGGGCTTTGCCCCATCAGGTCAGAATAATTTGTTACTCTGCCATTCTTCATAGGTCTATTTACCTTAAGCCCTACTCCTCAGTTCTACAACCATATTGGGATAACAGCCTCTGCTAACGCCGAGCCATAAAAAAGTGTGACGACCCGATCCAGGGCTTTGCACCATCAGGTCGAAATAAGTTTTTTACTCCGCCGCTCTTCACAGGTGTTTCTAACTTAAACCCTACTCCTCCATTCCACAATCACACAGGGATAACAACTTCGGCTAATGCTGAGCCCTAAAAGAGTGTGACGACCTGATCTAGGGCTTTGCCCCATCAGGTTGAAATAATTTTTTACTCTGCCCTTCTTCACAGGTGTATTTACCTTAAACCCTACTCCTCCGTTCCACCTTCACATGGGGATACAGGCTTCGGCTAACGCCAAGCTATAAAAGAGTGCGATGACCCGATCCAGGGCTTCACCCCATCAGGTAGGAATAATTTTTTACTTCGCCCTTCTTCACAGGTGTATTTACCTTAAACCCTACTCCTTCGTTCCACCTCAGCATGGGGATACCGACATCGATTATCATCGAGCCACAAAGAGAGTACATCAAGGTTCCCCCTTCTAAAACCTCATATTTTGATCTCTCTTTGAGGCTCACATCTTTGCCTCGACACCCAACTTGTATCACCTACCGCGAATGCGTCTCTTCCCTTTACATAGGACTCCTCACCTCCCCTCTTCTTCACCTTCTACTCCTTTTGTCTCCGACACCTTCTTCCTTCCCCCTCTTAACGGCAAGATAAAATCTCTTCTTTATCAAATGCTCTCTAACTATCAACGAGAGACTATAAGGAGCGGGAATCAGCTAGCCGCTGTACTCACATCGTCGCCCCTTAATCCGACTCGCGATATGCTCTCTATCATCGCTCCTCCATCCTTATCTCCTCCTTGTTCATTAGCAACTTCATCCCCTATCATTTCACCTTCATATATTGTGAACTCCCAGTCGCTACCCCCTTCTCCGCTTTACTCTCCAACTTTATCGCAAAACCCTAGGTCTCCTGCCTCTTCGCCTTCGCTTCTGGGTGGCCCTAGGCCACCCTCTCCTTTTTGCAGGCCCAAGTTGAATTGCTGGGAGTTGCCCACCAACGGATGCAGGGAGAAGAAACTTCTCTTGATTCTTCTTCTTCCTCAGTGCTTCCCTCAGACCTAGAGTTGGTTTCGGCCAAGCTTCCTTCACCTTCCACTTCAACAACGCCACCAACACACTTTTCATCTTCTCCACATACCCCAACTTCTAAAGGCCTCTCCCCGCGGTCGGGTTCAGAAATTGGCTCTGGCCTCCTCCCCCTCCCCCCCCCCCTCCCCCAGTCAGTCAAGAGCCGATGATAATCACATCCCCTTCCACCGCTCACCCACCTTCAACTTTGTAACGCTCGAAAAATCTTAGGAGTTTTATAGATAATGAGGCATTATAATAAAGGGGCCCTTATGTGGGTTAAAGAAAATAAAGATAATTATGCATGATGATAATAGGCTTACGTGGAATTTAAAGGAAATAAAAGAAAAGAAAACCGGACAAGAAGGGTTGAGTCACCAAAAAAATTCAATAAAAATTTTATATGATTAGGGAGAAGTCACGAATTTAATTGAAGAAGGAATTAATTCTGTTAAAGAGAGAAATTTAAGGAAATTTATAAGGGAATAGGTTAATCCTTGATGGTTATAAATTTAACCTCCCTAATACCCTAGAGGACACCTCTCTACTCTGTTGATCCCTCCACCGTCGAACCACACATCAAGGAGAATCCAAGGAAAGGTGGGATTCAAGAGACCTTGGTGGGCAGCTGCTAGGGTGGGACAGAAGGTTGCATCTCATTAGGTTTTACAAATATAAGTTAAAGCAATCGAAGGTAAGAATTCCCTCACCTGCAGTACATGGGTTTCTCTCGAATGGCTTTCATGTTCCTAATGTTGTGCTATGCAATAAAGAGTTTTTCATGTTCTTCTTTTCCCTGTATTGCATATGATTTACCTTAGTCGAGGTTCCATAGTTGATATTGCTTAAGACCCTAGGACGAGGTTCGTATAAATTTTGTTAAGCAGAACAAGAACAGAGGCCAACACGCCGCTCTTTCACCCGACAGAGGCGTGTCGGGGTGAGCAGCGCGGGACATGCCTATGCCGCCCCGGCACAAGCGTGTCGGGGCCAAACAGCTCGGGCGCAAAGCATGCTGCTCGGGCGCCAGGCGTGTCGCTCGACCGCTAGAGGTGCCGCCGGCTTAGCAGCGTACCTCGCCTAGCAGCGCGGCGGCCACGACACGGGTGTGTCGTCCAACGCAGGCCGCCTGTGCCAGGCTCGGGAAGATTAAAAAGGACAAGAAAATAAAAAAAAATCCGAACATGATTCCGAATGATTTTCCATGTTATGCTAGGTATATATATATGGTATTGATATGATGCTAGTTAGAGGATATATTTGCATGATTCCATACCTTATGTCCATGTTAACGGCTGATGTAGGACCATTGTATCATAATTTATATGTTAAGTTTTGCTCATTTTATCATGGTGTACCTGTTTATGTTCATGAACGATAGGCACCCCTATGCCATGGTTACGTAAGGCTTATGAATATGAATTGGTTAAGAAATGTTTCCCTAAGAGTGGGGACAAGAACACTCTTTATGTTATGTAAAAGAACATGTATGCTATTTTACTTTACGCATGGCTTGTATCCAAAGTTGCCCCTAGGTCGAAGTACGAGCCTAGTGGTAATGACACGGTCGACGTGTCGACGGTCGACGACCATAAGGGGTCGCCAAATGGGCCGCCGAATGGACCGCTAAATCGGCTGGGCCAAGTCATGGATACAATGTCAGACCCTAATGTTGAGATTATGTTTAAGTACTTATTAAAGTATATGTTTCTAAAGAGCATTCTGCATATAACTATTTCATGTCTATGTTATTACGAGATATTATGTTATTATGATAAAAAATGCCATGGGGATACATGTCCTAGATGATCATGTCACGGATTACTTTACTCATGAATTTTGAATGCTAAGTCTATATGCCTCTTGATGATCATGTTAATAGTTACATCCATGCTATGACTATATGTTAGTTAAATGAATATGTCACTATCTTATGTGTAATTTATGTCGTATGGCTTTTGTGAGTAGGAAAGGATCTTACTCAGCATATGTACTGATAGTGTCGTTTTTCCCTTTGACTGCAGAGCAAGGCAAGGAATGGAATAATTGAAGGGAGCAGTAGGAGGCAAAGATGTGTGTGGCAGTGGCATGGTGGATAAGATTTAGTTTATGGTTTAGGGAGATTATGCATGTTTTACCGTTCAGTGTTAAGACTTAGATGATGTTTTTGTTTTGGTTGTCTCTCCCGTTTATTATA
The DNA here is from genome assembly GCA_025175895.1 of Wurfbainia villosa. NCBI lineage: Eukaryota > Viridiplantae > Streptophyta > Magnoliopsida > Zingiberales > Zingiberaceae > Wurfbainia > Wurfbainia villosa. Next base: position 106,859,238 of record CM045996.1, read on the forward strand.
TAAATCTTGAATTTCTTTAGTACATGTTTAGTTAAGAAAATTGCTAAGACCGTTACATCATAATTAATCTGTTAGGTGGATTAGGTTAATATAGTTAGCTTAAGAAGGGATTTTATTGTTTTAAATGCTTCCGCTGTATGTATATGCATGTATGTATGATCGCGTGCCCTTCGCTCCTCACGAGTGCAGGGAAGGCGGCGTTCTGAGTTGGTATCGAGCAGTTACGCCTTTCCACTACACACACATCAAGCTTCCATCCTTCCGCTCCAAGTAAGAAATTTTGTGCCTACTCTATTTTTTGTTCATATATGATAAGAAATACTTTTAGTTTAAATATGCATGAAAATATGTATGATAACCTTATGCTAGCCTTTACTTTAAATATGCATAAATAAATATGAATGATAACCTTATGCTAGCCTTATTATAATATATGAAGATAAGCATGGCTAGAAGACGTAGTCATAGAGTCGATGAGACAAGTAATATATGGAAGATGTAGTAATAGAGTCGATGAGATGAATATATGCATAATAATCTTATGCTAGCCTTATTATAATATATGAAGATAAGCATGGAGTAATAGAGTCGATGAGACTATATAGAAGACGTGGTAATAGAGTCGATGAGACAAGAATATATGGAAGACGTAGTAATAGATTTTGCTCTTGGTAAAGAAGAAAGATGGGTCTATGGCTAAATAATGTGACGATCAAGAATAGGTACCCTTTACCACGGATTGACGATCTATTCGACCAGTTAAAAGGTGCCACCGTCTTTTCAAAGATTGACCTCAGATCTGGCTATCATCAAGTGAAGGTGAAACCAGACGATATTCCGAAGATGACTTTCCGGACCAGATACGGACATTTTGAGTTCGTCGTCATGCCCTTCGGAGTGACCAATGCTCCTGCTATGTTTATGGACCTGATGAATCGGGTATTCTCGACATTTCTCGACAAGTTCATGATCGTCTTCATCGACAATATCCTCATCTATTCGAGAAATCAAGAAGAGCATGCTGAACACTTGAAGATGGTGTTACAGATCCTTCAAGAAAAGCAGCTATATGCCAAGTTCTCCAAATGTGAATTCTGGCTTGATCAAGTATCTTTTCTAGGCCATATTATTTCCAAGGACGGAGTTATGGTGGACCCGAGGAAGATTGTGTTAGTGCTTATAATATCCACATATCTCCACAATGACATGATATTGTCCACTTTGGGCCTAGACCCTCATGGTTTTATTTTTGGGCTTTACCCAAAAGGCCTCATACCAATGGAGATATCTTTTTTCTTATAAGCACATGATCTTTTCCATGTCTTACCAATGTGGGACTTTGATTGTATTCCCCATACTCCCAACAATCCCCCCCTCAAACGAAGGACCACATTGGGCCCCCCCTCAAGCCTATCCCTCCTCGAAGGATTTTCTCTGCTTGATGTCCGATCTTCAACCCACCAGGACTTCCTGCCAGTTGTTCGGTCCCCCCGACCCAACTAGACTTCCTTCCTGATGTCTGGTTCTCTTGATCCGGACGTGGGAGCTCAACTTCCTTCGTTCGAGGTTCATGGCTTGACATGGACCATGGCTCTGATACCAAATGTTAGTGCTTATAATATCCACATATCTCCACAATGACATGATATTGTCCACTTTGGGCCTAGACCCTCATGGTTTTATTTTTGGGCTTTACCCAAAAGGCCTCATACCAATGGAGATATCTTTTTTCTTATAAGCACATGATCTTTTCCATGTCTTACCAATGTGGGACTTTGATTGTATTCCCCATACTCCCAACAGATTGTGGTCGTGAGTAACTGGAGCAGACCAGGAATGCTAGCGAAGCCAGGAGTTTTCTCGGATTAGAGGGCTATTACCGGAAATTCATAGAGGACTTCTCCAGAATCGCAGCACCTATGATAGTTCTCACCCGGAAAGATAAGAAGTATGAATGGATGAACAACTGTGAGAAGAGTTTCACAGAATTGAAGAGGAGATTGACCAGTGCTCCTATCCTTACTTTTTCAAACTGTGACGAATCCTTTGACATATACAGCGATGCCTCCAAATTGGGACTCGGAGCTATACTTATGCAGAGTGGTAAAGTTATTGCCTATGCCTCTAGGCAACTCAAGGAACATGAAAAGAACTATCCCACTCATGATTTAGAGTTGGCCATTGTGGTCTTCGCTCTCAAGGTATGGAGGCACTATTTGTATGGAGCACAGTGCAAGATCTATACAGACCACCAGAGTCTGAGATATTTCTTCACACAGAGGGACCTCAATATGAGACAATGCAGATGGCTTGAGCTCGTAAAGGACTATGACTGCGAGATTTTCTATCACCCAGGGAAAGTGAACAAAGTGGTTATGCACTCGGCAGGAAGTCCAGTGCAACCTTGATGTCTCTATCGGGATTGTCTCGACCGCTAAAGACGGAAATCATGAGATATGGAATCGAGGTTTTTTCCGGACAGCTTTCGACCATGGAAATAGTACCATCACTATTCGATGACATATTAGCAAAACAAAGTGATGATCCAAGTCTTCAGAGGATCAAGTAGGAGATCCTAGAAGGAAAAGGCGAGGGTTTCCGTATCGCCAATAGCGGAGTAGTATACCTTAGGGATCGATTATGTATCCCTAACGATCCGAAACTACGCAAAAGATATTAGAGGAGGCTCACGAAACCCCCTATTCTATGCATCCGGGATCCACCAAAATGTATCAAGATCTGAAAGAGAAATTCTGGTGGTCCGGTATGAAGAGGGATGTAGTACAGCACGTCAGTACCTGTTTGACCTGTCAGCAAGTTAAAACAGAACATCAGAGGTCTGGAGGAGTTTTGCAACCGATCCAAAATCCAGAGTGGAAATGGGAAGACATCTCTATGGACTTTATTTCAGGTCTTCCCAGGACTACGAACGGATATGACGCAATATGGGTTATCATTGACAGATTGACGAAGTCAGCCCATTTCCTAGCAATCAAGATGACCTATTCGATGGAGCAACTGGCTCAATTATATGCTAAGAAAATCATCAGACTGCATGGTATTCCCAAGACCATCATTTTAGATAGGGATGGTCGCTTCATGTCATAGTTTTGGGAATACGTTCATAAGGCTCTTGGCACGAAGCTGCATTTCAGTACCGCCTTTCATCCTCAGACAGACGGACAAATAGAAAGGGTGAACCAAGTACTGGAAGACATGTTACGAACTTGTGCCCTGGACTTCAAAGGGAGCTGGTGCCGATATTTATGTCTAGCGGAATTCATTTACAACAATAGCTATCAGGCTACTATCGGAATGACACCTTATGAAGCTTTATATGGGAGGAGATGTAGGTCTCCAATCTGTTGGTACGAAGGTGGTGAGAAGAAAGAGATGGGACTTCGGATGGAATTCATCGAGGACACCACCCGAGCGATACAGAATATCTGCCAAAGAATAGAGACTGCTCAGAGCCGGCAGAAAAACTATGTGGATCAGCGATGTAGACCTTTGGAATTCAATGTCGGAGATTTGGTATTTCTCCGGGTAGCACCTATGAAAGGAATAATGAGATTCGGGAAGAAAGGGAAGCTAAGTCCGCGATATGTAGGACCATATCCGATCCTGAAAAGAGTTGGCAAGGTAGCTTATGATCTCTAGCTACCTCAGGAGATGTCAGCTATTCACAACGTGTTCCAGGTGTCGATGCTCAAAAAGTTCATTTCCAGTAGAGACCAGATGGTTGAGCCACAGACAGTGCAAATTCAGGAGGACTTGAGTTACGAAAGTCGACCGATCCGAGTACTGGACCGGGAAGTCAAAAGACTAAGAAATAAAGAAGTGCCCTTAGTAAAAGTTTTGTGGCAAAGTCAACAATACGAAGAAGCCACCTGGGAACGTGAGGACGATATGAAACGAAGATACCCAGAACTATTCTAAGTTCGAGGACGAACTTTTTATAAGGTATGGGGGATTGTAACGCCCGAAAAATCTTATGAGTTTTATAGATAATGAGGCATGATAATAAAGGGCCCTTATGTGGGTTAAAGAAAATAAAGATAATTATGCATGATGATAATAGGCTTACGTGGGATTTAAAGGAAATAAAAGAAAAGATAAAAGAAAAGAAAGTCGGACAAGAAGGGGTGAGTCACCAAAAAAATCCAATAAAAATTTTATATGATTAGGGAGAAGTCACGAATTTAATTGAAGAAGGAATTAATTCAGTTAAAGAGAGAAATTTAAGGAAATTTATAAGGAAATAGGTTAAGCCTTGATGGTTATAAATTTTACCTCCCTAATACCCTAGAGGACACCTCTCTACTCTCTTGATCCCTCCACCACCAAACCACACATCAAGGAGAATTCTCTCCTAGGGTTGTCTTCTCCGCCGAATCCAAGGAAAGGTGGGATTCAAGAGACCTTGGAGGGCAGCTGTTAGGGCGGGACAGAAGGTTGCATCTCATTAGGTTTTAATAATATAAGTTAAAGCAATCGAAGGTAAGAATTCCCTCACCTGGAGTACATGGGTTTCTCTCAAATGGCTTTCATGTTCCTAATGTTGTGCTATGCAATAAAGAGTTTTTCATGTTCTTCTTTTCCCTGTATTGCATATGATTAACCTTAGTCGAGGTTCCATGGTTGATATTGCTTAAGACCCTAGGACGAGGTTCGTATAAATTTTGTTAAGCAGAACACGTACAGAGGCCAACACGCCGCTCTTTCACCCGACACAGGCGTGTCGGGGTGAGCAGCGCGGGACACGCCTATGCCACCGACACCAGCGTGTCGTGCGGGGCTTTCAGTGTATAGTGTGTTGCCGGGCTGCCGCACAAAGCTTGCCACTCGGGCGCCAGGCGTGTCGCTCGACCACTGGAGGTGCTGCTCGGCTAGCAGGCGTACCTCTCGGCTAGCAGGCGTGCCGCTCGGCCACGACACGGGTGTGTCGTCCAACGCAGGCCGGCTGTGCTGGGCTCGGGAAGATTAAAAAGGACAAGAAAATAAAAAAAAAATCCGAATATGATTCCGAATGATTTTCCATGTTATACTAGGTATATATATATGGTATTGATATGATGCTAGTTAGAGGATATATTTGCATGATTCCATACCTTATGTCCATGTTAACGGCTGATGTAGGACCATTGTATCATAATGTATATGTTAAGTTTTGCTAATTTTATCATGATGTACCTGTTTATGTTCATGAACGATAGGCACCCCTATGCCATGGTTACGTAAGGCTTATGATTATGAATTGGTTAAGAAATGTTTCCCTAAGAGTGGGGACAAGAACACTCTTTATGTTATGTAAAAGAACATGTATGCTATTTTACTTTACGCATGGCTTGTATCCAAAGTTGCCCCTAGGTCGAAGTACGAGCCTAGTGGTAATGACACGGCCGACGTGCCAATGGTCGACGGTCGACGACCACAAGGGGTCGCCAAATGGGCTGCCGAATGGACCGCCAAATGGGCTATGCCGAGTCATGGATACAATGTTGGGCCCTAATGTTGAGATTATTTTTAAGTACTTATGAAAGTATATGTTTTCAAAGAGCATTCTGCATATAACTATTCCATGTCTATGTTATTACGAGATATTATGTTATTGTGATAAAAAATGCCATGGGGATACATGTCCTAGATGATCATGTCACAGATTGCTTTACTCATGAATTTTGAATGCTAAGTCTATATGCCTCTTGATGATCATGTTAATAGTTACATCCATGCTATGACTATATGTTAGTTAAATGAACGTGTCACTATCTTATGTGTAATTTATGTCGAATGGCTTTTGTGAGTAGGAAAGGATCTTACTCAGCATATGTGCTGATAGTGTCATTTTTCCCTTGTACTGCAGAGCAAGGCAAGGAATAGAATAATTGAAGGGAGCAGGAGGCAAAGACGTGTGTGGCAGTGGCATGGTGGATAAGATTTAGTTTATGGTTTGTGGAGATTATGCATGTTTTACTGTTCAGTGTTAAGACTTAGATGATGTTTTTGTTTTGGTTGTCACTCCCGTTTATTATATAAATCTCGAATTTCTTTAGTACATGTTTAGTTAAGAAAATTGCTAGGTCCGTTACATCATAATTAATCTGTTAGGTGGATTAGGTTAATATAGTTAGCTTAAGAAGGGATTTTATTGTTTTAAATGCTTCCGTTGTATGTATATGCATGTATGTATGATCACGTAGCGCCTCCCTTCGCTCCCCTCTGCGGTACGGGAAGGGCGGGCGTTACAAACTTCATCTCCCATTCCCATGTCCATGTCATTTGAATCACCCAATCCCCCTATTTTCTCTCCCTTCCCTTCTCTAGAGGGTTCCCCTTCCTCAATCATCCATCAGGTAGTTTTGGACATTCTTCGGCCACCGTCAAGCTTCCCCCTCTAGCCTTCTGCCCCCATGAGCCCCTTAGCGATGGCTCTCTTCCCTATGACTTCCACATCTCCCCTTTTCATAGAGAGCTCCTCTTTTTCTCATAGTGTCATTCCTCCTTTTCTCGGCCCAATAGCATAGTCTTTTGTGCCACCCTCCTTTGTGCCCTTCATGAGTGAATCCATGCCCTTAGTGGCTTCCACTCTATCTTTTGCATCTGATAGAGATTCACGGATCCTCAATTTAGAGGAACTTATCCCACGAATGGAGAGTCTGTGCCATACCTTAGAGTTGGTAAGCTTTCTTGATTACCTTTACCTATATTTTCAACCATAATTTCCTTCTTCATCTTTTTCTTTCAGGTGATGGTGAATTACTAGGAGCTGGATCGTTCTTTCTCCCATTACCAAGACCACTTGTAACAGCAAACCCAGCAATAGACTGTGGACCATACTACCTCCAGAGACAGAGAGAACTCCTTACTGCAAGAATTGGCCCACTGCCAGGACCAATTAGCAGAAGCCCAACACCATAGGCAGGAAGACATTGAAATCATAACAACCCTTCAATGCCAGCACAGGAGGGACGCAAAAATTATATCCTCCCTTCGACGCGAGAAACAAAAAGATGAAAATACTATAGCCACCCTCCGGACCAAATTAAGTGAAGAGGTATACCAAAATTCAGTTTCGATATCATACAGGGCTCGAGCTCATTCCCGACTACGCAGGCAAGAAACTTCTCTACATCAGCTGAGGAGTGAAATTACTCGCACCAGGGCTTACACAGAGACAGTGGAAGGGATTTCTGCTTCCATGCGTCAAGATATGGTGGACATGTCGAGGGTCATGCAACATGGTCAAACTTCTCAATCTGATGATGTGTCCTCCCTGGAAGATGTTATCATTCAAGTATCACAACGATACTGTCAAACTCGTCGAGCCCTCCAGGAGCACAGATAACATTGTGCCAGGTTCCATCAAGATGCATACACAACTGATCCAAACCAATAGGAACAGTTGCGGTCTTTGATGCAAACTACTTACCAAGATGGATTCAATGAGACAGTTCGACAATATGCTAATCACGGGTTCCCTCCAGCTAATCAACCTGCCCCTTTTTCTATACTGGGAGACTGACTTTAGATGTTATTCCCTAGAACATTTCATATTGTAATTGTCTTGCCCATTGATAATGGTTAACAGTTCTAATAGTGCGCTATGAGACTGCCATTTTTGTAACAAATTAATTGTATTCAGTACTATTCCGTGGTTTCTTCTTCCTTGGAACTAAAAACCAATTCTCATTAATGCTTGCTCTTCATAATTGAACATAACTACTTGTCACAATATCATAACTAGGCATTCATGTTGTGTTCATCTTTTTAAAACTCAGAGAGAATGCATAACATTCCTCAACTTAACACCCTTCAATTACATGGTATGAAAATATTTTAGGTGTACAACATTCCAGGGACGAGGTATCTCCTTACCCTTATAATCCTTTAGGTAATAGGCAGACCTAGCCAGTCGACGAGTAATAGTGTAAGGCCCTTCCCAATTAGGGGCTAGTTTTTCAGGGTCTCCAGCAGGGTTAACCTTACACAACACTAAATCGCTTTCTTGGAACCTCTTGGATACCACCATTTTATTGAAGGTTCGTTGGACCCTTTGCTTGTAAGCCTCAACTCGCATTCGGGCATGCTCCCGCTTTTCTTATAGTAAATCCAACTCAGTGCTTCTTATGACCTGATTTTGTTCTGGCTCATATGCTTCGACTCGGGCACTGCTCAGAATGGTTTCCACCGGGATAACTACCTCAGTTTCATACACCAAGTTAAACGGGGTTTCCCTAGTGGTTGTTTTGGGAGTAGTTCGATAGGCCCACAAAATCCCAGGCAACTCATCCACCCAGTTTTCTTTCCTATCAGCCAATTTAGTCTTCAACCCTTGAATGAGAATTCTGTCAGTCACTTCAACCTGACGATTGACGTGAGGGTGAGCTACCAAGGTAAAAGCTTGCTAGATGTTGAGGCTTTGACACCACTCCCTAATCTTCTTACTCTAGAATTGTCGCCCATAATCACTTATTAACCTCCGGGGAACTCCATATCAACATATAATGTTCTTCCAAAGGAACTGTATCACTGCACTTTCTGTGATTTTAGCTAAAGGTTCAATTTTTTGCTACTAGCAAGAACTTCTTCTGTAGAGGAGCAGTAGGCATTGGGCCTACAATATCCATGCCCCATTGATTGAAAGGGAAAGACGCAACCACAACCTTCATCAACTCGGCAGGCCACTCGGATCGATTGTTGTGCTTTTGATAGGCTGGATAGGTTTGTACTAGGCCAGTGGCATCTTGATGAAGGGTTGGCCAAAAATACCTAGCCAATAGTACTTTCCTTGCAAATGCCATTACTCCCAAGTAATTGCTACAACATCCCTCATGTATTTCTTAAAGCACCCACTCGGTGTCATCCTTCCCCAAGCATTTCAGCAGAGGTTGCCCAAAAGACATCTTGTATAGAGTCCCATCAATAATTGTAAATCATTTTGCCCTCGTCATCAAGATAGATGTTGCTCCCTTTCATTAAGAACCCTCCCTTGTTGTAAGTATGTCATGATATCAGTTCTCCAGTCAGGTGCACAATCACTTCCTGGCACTACGTCTTCCACACCATACACCATCAGGGAATTAGGAATTTCCACACAAACATCGTCCTGTAGTCTCACCCCCTCTAAGGCAATAGCTAACCGAGCCAACTCATCTACTTTTTGATTATCTTCTCTTGGGATTTGCTGCAAAGTCACCTCCTAAAAATGAGCCTTTACTTTTTCAAAAGCCATCAAATATTTCTGCAACCTTTCCTCTCAGACTATGAAATCACCCTTGAGCTGTGACACTGCCAACTGAGAATCTGAATGGATAATGACTGACCTGGCTCCCACGGGATGAGCCGCTTGCAATCCTGCTAAAATGGCTTTGTATTCTGCCTCATTGTTAGATGCTCGGTATCCAAGGCGAACGGCTAGGTGGGTTTCCTCCCCATCTGGAGATACAAGCGACACCCCAACTCCACTTCCTGCTGCTCCAGAGGACCCATCCACAAAAGCGTTCCATATCTCCTTCCCTCGTTCTTCCTTAGCCCAGTTGTTCTCCAAGCTTGTTGGTACCTCTACCAGGAAATTAGCTAATGACTGAGCCTTGATAGCAACTCGGGGATTGTAGTGAATGTCATATTCACTTAGCTCCATAGCCCACTTGGCTAATCTTCCTGAAGAGTTAGGTTTAGTAACCACTCTACCTAACTTGCTATTGGTCAACACATTTACCAGATGGGATAGGAAATAAGGCCTCAACTTACGAGCTAGCAGTACTAGGATGTATGCCAATTTTTCCAACTCAGTGTAGCACAACTCTGCTCCTTTCAAAATATGACTAGTATAGTAAATGGGATGTTGTAGAGAACCTTCCTGTTTTAGTAACACCGAACTGATAGCTCCTTCGAAAACAACTAAATGCATCAAGAGTGGTTCCCTTGACACTGGTTTAGCCAACAGAGGGAGTGCAGGTAAGTGTTGAGGATTCGGTGACCGCTAGAGAGGGGTGAATAGCGTCGTGCTCGTACGATGGAATTCGTTCGCGATTGTGTCTACAAATCGTGTTAGTGCACAGCGGAATAATAATAAAAACAATAACATGAATACAATCACACAAATACAATGATATAACGTGGTTCGAAACCAAATGGTTCCTACTCCACGGATTGGGCTCTAAAATCCCTAGCAATGCAAACACGCACTACTAATCCAATAAACTCCTTCTCGACAACAAGTCGGAGATAGAGAAACCTCTACAATGAATTAACAAGTAATATAAATTAAACAATCAAATACAAGATGAAAATACAAAATAATGTAAAGAAAACTTTACAACTATTGCTTTTGAATGCTTGCTTGTTGATTGCCTTGGACTAGCCTTGAAGATCATGATTTGCAACAGCAAATTGCTCCAAATCGCCCAAGAAAATCTTGATTGAAATCTCCTTCACGAGCTTCCTTTATAGCTGCTCTCTGGGCTAGATTTTGCCTATCAGTTGACTGCTCAGGACCATCAGTCGACTGATGACAATATTACTGTGAGACAACGGTGTGATCCACGCTAAAAAAATCCAACGGATAGGACATCAATCGACTGATCATGCCCATCAGTCGACTTATCGAGCCTTCACTCGACTGTTAACTCCAGAAATCGAGTGAGACCCCATTCTGTGCTCGAATTCTCGAGCACCAGTCGATTGATCACCCACTTCTGGTAGTCGACTGTTAGGGCACTCCCCATAGTCAAACCCTAGTTGACTCACACCAGTCGACTGCCCATAGGTCTCAATCGACTGATACACCTCAAACATGAGATTTTACCCCAAGTATGGTGCCCCCATACTTGCTAGACTACCCTTAGAGTAGACCTAAGCCTTTTAGCCACCTCCGTCAGCCTCATGCCTATCAGATCCCTCCAAGTCATCCATGACTTGTTCATCCATACGCTAGCCTTCAGGTGCTTCCATCGGCTATGTCATACTAAGTTGATCTATACCGCCAAGGCACATTGGACTTACGCTGCCAAGACTACCGCTTGGACTTTATGCCGCCAACCATTGGACTTATGATGCCAAGACTTTACCCTTGGACTTTACGCCGCCAATATCAAACCCCTTGGACTTCTCAAATGTCAAGACTCATGCTTGGACTTTCCCTTGCCAACCCATGTTGAACTTTCCCTTGCCAAGACTCATGCTTGGACTTTACATGCCAAGTACTCAAGACTTGGACTTTCTCAATGCCAAGTGTCCCACTTGGACTTTCCATGCCAAGTAACCATGACTTAGACTTTACCATGACAATCACATTGTCATATGTTTTTGTTGAACATCAAAACATTGCTCGAGTCAAACTCATGTCCGGTCAATCGTGACCTGGGCCGATTGCACAAATAATCTCCCCCTTTTTGATGTTTGACAAAAACACCCTTGAGTTAGGCCCCTAACTCAAATTCTCTTACCAATTATCCCAAATTTGTAATTTTAACATTCTCCCCCTTTTTGACATACATCAAAAAGGTTCTCTCCAAGGAGGTTAATGTCTCATATCCAATGAGATCTTACAATCTCCCCTTTTGGTCCAAAAATACCTAAGATGCCTACAATCTTCCTAGTGATAAGTCTCATATCACTCAAGAGAGGCAATCCTACACACTCTCCCAATTTCCAAATTGGGTATCTCAAAATCCCATTTCTCCCCCTCATGAGAAAAAATACCATCCATCATCTCATGATGGATACCTCACCTTAAAGGCTTGCTCCCCTTTGACCATTGCACCAACAATGTCCTTGGAAAGTCTCTAAGCGAATAGGAACTCTACACCATAAGATTCAAAGTTCAACATAGAACTTTCCCATCCTTAAATTTGATCCATCACCCTAACAACTTTCCTAATCCATATCCAATGGATTTTCACCCTTTATAATACTTCCCAAAGCATATCCTAGGGTTAGGAGTGGTTAGGGAACTTTATCGTAGCTGAAAACGGGCTAAAAATCTTATTTTTCCTGAAATCAGCCTGAAATCAGTAGACTGCCACTAAGGGCAGTAAACTGATAACTGAAAATTTTGATTTTCAGTTATCAGAAATGAAATTCAAAAAAGTATAAGTAATTCTACGTATATCAAAAAATCATAAATATTCATACCTACATTACTTATGATCAATACAATGGGTGAAAAATATTAGAAAAATATTTTACCCATAAAATAGATAAATTGACACAAAGTTTAAAAATGAAGAAAAACTTCAATATTTGAGCCCACTTTGTATCAACTTCATCAATGGTGATTGCTACCAAAAGATAGACTTCACCAAGATTTTTCAAAATGATTTTAAAATAGTTTTAAAACCTTATATTGGATAATGTTCTTTGGGCTTAATGTACATGACTTGAACATAAGCTTTCCCAATGATCCACCATATGATTTTAGATGAGTTTGAGTTCATCTAGATGCAAAAATTATGCACCTTGAACTTAACTCATATCCTAGCATCTCACATGTATCTAGGGTGTATAAATACACATACATGTCAATTAAATATGAGATGTGGGTTTTGTTCATCTTAAACTAAGGCCTCATGCTTTTTCTAAGGCAACACTACTTGATTCCCTTATAAATGAGACTTCAAGTCATGTCATAGTCCTTAAATCAATTTTAATTATTTTAAATGCATGAGATGATCATGGCATAAATGATAGCATAATTAAACATGACTAATGATCATGATGTCATGACATATGATGGAACTTAAGCATACATGACATTTAACCTTAATCCTACACATGATCATGACATATTAAATAATTAAAAATAATGTCATGACATGTTTTATGACAAACAAAGTATGGAAAATAAAATGTATAGGTATAATAATACCTAAATTTAAAGTTAATTGTCATTTGTTATTATTAAACCCCTTTTGCCATATTGTTAATAATCTCCCAAGTGTGCCAAAAATCCAAAATGACACACTAAGACCTCTAAACCTAAATTGTGCCAATTTGATTGATTTTTCAAATTTCTTAAATAATATTGGCACATCCTAAAAACCTTTAGGATTTAAGATCAAAATACATTCCCAAGGTAACCATAACCTTGAAAATCACCTAAAGTGTCACCTTTACCATGGTTAGGTTAACTACCCATCCATTTAAAGTTGGCACAACCTAACCCATATAGCGTGAGTCGATCACGCTCTTAGGAACCCAAAATTTATTTGAGCTCCTTGGATTAATTAGGTATTCCTTAGGGATAACCTCCCTAGATACCCTCCTAATGACCCTCCTAGGTTTAGAAACCTTGGTCATTGTGGTCTTGCCTAGGTTAACTCTAAGGGTGACTCTCCTTGTAACCTTCTTAGTGGCTTGCCTAGGTTTCCTTGAAACCCTAGCCACTAGGCACATACCTTAGTTACACTTAGGGATGACTTCCCTAGTAACCTTGGTCTTCCTAGACCTATTTTGAGTTCCATAATCAAATGGAACATTGTGGTAGGTCTTTTTGGGCTTAGGCTTGCCCTTGGATGGTTCTTGTTTTCTAGGTCTTTGACTTTGACTTCTAGACCCTAGACATTGACCATTTGACCCTTTCATTTGGTTTTGCATGATCCTAAGGGTCTTCTCTAATTTTTCAAGTCTTGACCTCAAGACTTGGTTTTCAAACTCTAAATGCCCAATTTTTTATTTTTCATTTGGTCTTTGGGCATGGTTCTTTCTAGGCATATGCCTAGTCCATTTGGGGTTAAAACCTAGGTGGTCTTCAATTTTTCTAATAGATGTCTTAAGTAAAATATTTTTAGGGACATTAGTCCTAAATTTCTCCTTATTCCTAAGGTTGACCTTCTTAGCTCCTAAACAATATTCCCTATTTCTAGCATGCTCTTTATGATAAATTGCAAGGTTGCTAACATTATTTCTAGCATGCTTTTGCCTATAAAATTTAGAAGGTTCATTAATAGATTTTACCTTAGGGTTATCTCTCAATGCTCCCCCTACTTGTGATGCTCCTTCTTTGGCCTTCTTACTCCCCCTAGGGCATTGACTCCTATAATGCCCTCTTTGATTACATTTGAAGCATATGATGTGCTCCTTGGTCTTCTTGGTGGGGACACCGATATCCTTTGACTTTTCTTGACTTTTAGGCACCGGAGAAGCTTTCCTTACTCTTTTCGAACACTTACTCTTGTAGTGTCCGGATTCCCTACACTCAAAACATATGATATGATTTTTATTATGAATTAATATGTTTGAGTTACCTAGGGTGGTGGTAGGTGCCGGAGTTTGAGCTTCTTCATCTTGACCAGATGTGGAAGGCTCTTCTTGATGCTCTGGAGTGGAAGTTTTAATCTCCTCCCCCTCAATCCTAGAGGTGGAGGCTTCTTCCAAATCCACCTCTTCTTCCTCTTCCGATCGGGATCCAGATGTTGATTCCCTATCAACTTCTAAATCCTCACTTACTTGTGAGGAAGAGCTTTCTTATTCTTGTGCCGAGTGAGACTCCTCATGGAATCTTGCCAACTTGCTCCACAGCTCCTTGGCATCCATGTAATCTCCTTGCTTGCACAAAATGTCATTAGGTATCAAATCTTCTAAAAGCTTTGTTACCTTAACTTCGGTCTTGAACTTGAAACGTTGCTCTTGTGTCCACTTCTTCAACCTCAAGACATTTCCCTTCTTATCTCTAGGAGGTTCAAAGCCTTCCATGACGATGAACCAATCTTCTATGTCCATCATCAAGAAGTTCTCCATTCTTGCCCTCTATGCCAGAAAATCCTCTTGCTCGTATAGTGGCGGTGTGTGGATGTCCCATCCTAATTTTCCTTCAAATTCCATCTTATTCCCTCTAGCGTGCTCCCTCGGATGTGAAGTCGTAGAAGAGCCCCGGGCTCTGATACCAATTGTTGAGGATTCGGTGACCACTAGAGGGAGGTGAATAACATTATGCTCGTACGATGGAATTCGTTTACAATTGCATCTACAAATCATGTTAGTGCACAGCGGAATAATAATAAAAATAATAACACGAATACAATCACGCAAAAATAATGATATAACGTGGTTCGGAACCAAATGGTTCATACTCCATGGATTGAGCTCTAAAATCCCTAGCAATGCAAACATGCACTACTAATCCAATAAACTCCTTCTCGACAACAAGTCAGAGGTGGAGAAACCTTGTACAATGAATTACAACAAGTAATACAAAGTAAACAAGCAAATACAAGATGAAAATACAAAATAATGTAAAGAAAACTTTACGACTATTGCTTTGGAATGCTTGCTTGATGATTGCCTTGGACTAGCCTTGAAGATCCTGATTTGCAATAGCAAATCGCTCCAAATCACCCAAGAAAATCTTGATTGAAATCTCCTCCATGAGCTTCCTTTATAGCTGGTGCCTGGGCTAGATTTCACCTATCAATTGACTCCTCGGGACCATCAGTCGACTGATGATACTGTTGCTATGAGACAACGGTGTGATCCACGTTGGAAAAATCCAATGGATACGACATCAGTCGACTGATCATGCCCATCAGTCGACTGATCATGTCCATCAATCGACTGATCGAGCCTTCATTTGACTATTACTCCAGCAGTCGAGTGAGACCCCATTTTGTGCCCGAATTCTCGAGCATCAGTCGACTAATCACCAGATCAGTCGATTGATAGACACAGCAGTCGACTGCCCACCTCTGGTAGTCGACTTCTAGGGCACTCCCCATAGTCAAACCCTAGTTGACTCACACCAGTCGACTGCCTATAGGTCCCAGTTGACTGATACACCTCAAAAATGAGGTTTTACTCCAAGTATGGTGCCCCCATACTTGTTAGACCACCCTTAGCCTAGACCTAAGCCTTCTAGTCACCTCCGTCAGTCTCACGCCTATCGGATCCCTCCAACTCATCCATGACTTGTTCATCAATACGCTAGCCTTCAGGTGCTTCCATCGGCTATGTCATGCTAAGTGGATCTATACCGCCAAGGCACATTGGACTTACGCTATCAAGACTCCTGCTTGGACTTTATGCCGCCAACCATTGGACTTATGCTGCCAAGACTTCACCCTTGGACTTTACGCCGCCAATATCAAACCCCTTGGACTTCTCAAATGTCATGACTCAAGCTTGGACTTTCCCTTGTGAACCCATGTTGGACTTTCCATGCCAAGTACTCAAGACTTGGACTTTCCCTCGCCAACCCATGTTGGACTTTCCCTTGCCAAGACTGTTGGGGATCGATTGAACGCTAGAGAAGGGTGAATAGCGTCGTGCTATGCGTCGATGGAATTCATTCGTGATTACGTCTACAAATTTCGTTAGCGCAGCGGAAACAAAGATAATAAAGCAATAACGAAAAACACAATCACAAACACAATTGTTTAACGTGGTTCGGAACCCAAAGGTTCCTACTCCATGGTTGAGCTCAATGAGCTCTAGTGATGCACACGCAACCACTAATCACAAATAACTCCTTCTCGGAACAATCCGGAGGTGGAGAAACCTCGTACAATGATTACAAAAGCAATACACGAAAATACAAGTAAAATAAAAAAAATGTTAAGAACACTTTACAAAACTAGGGTTTGAGTGCTTTGCTTGTTGGTTGCTTGGATGAGGTTGAAGGGCCCTGAAATACACCTGCAAATCGCCTTCAAATTGCCCCAAGAAAGCTCCCATAGAATCAATTCTTAAATCCTCCACGAGGTCCTCTTTTTAACCTGCATCGGGTTGGATTTCCGTGAATCAGTCGACTGCCATAAGTCACCAGTCAACTGATGCCACTGTTGCTGTGAGACAACGGCTCAATCCACGCTCGAAAAGTTCCAACGGGACTCTCACCAGTCGACTGCCAACATTGGCAGTCGATTACCAGAACCGTAGTCGACTTCCTAGTCGGCTACGGAGCATTATGTGCTCGCAACTCAATTGGCAGTCGACTGCCAGCAGTCCACTGCTCCAATGAGCAGTAGACTGCCAAGGCAATTTCATGCCTAAATGGCAGTCGAGCTCTAGTCGACTCACGGCAGTCGAACCAGCCATAATGTCAGTCAACTGCCAACCTCAAAGAAGAGGTTTTAACCCAAGTATGGTGTCCCCATACTTGCTTGACCACCCTTAGCCTAGACCAAAGCCTTCTAGCCACCTCCATCAGCCTCACACCTATCGGATCCCTCCAAGTCATCCATGACTTGTTCATCCATACGTTAGCCTTCAGGTGCTTCCGTCGGCCATGTCATGCTAACGGTGTCTACACCGCCAAGGCACATTGGACTTACACTGCCAAGACTCCGCTTGGACTTTACGCCGCCAACCATTGGACTTATGCTACCAAGACTCCACCCTTGGACTTTACGCCGCCAATATCAAATCCCTTGGACTTCTCAAATGCCAAGACTCATGCTTGGACTTTCCCTTGCCAACCTATGTTGGACTTTCCATGTGTCAAGTACTCAAGACTTGGACTTTCCCAAATGCCAAGTGTCCCACTCGGACTTTCCATGCCAAGTACCCATGACTTGGACTTTACCTTGCCAAGACCCATGCTTGGACTTACCCATAATCACATGGTCAACCCTAGTCAACCATCAAAGTCTCCGTCGAGTCAAACTCAAGTCTGGTCAATTATAACCTGGGTCGATTGTATAAACAATCTCCCCAAAATATATTAACCGACATCAATGTCAAACATCAATGTCAAACATACTATGTCAAACATCAAAACATCACTCGAGTCTGGTCAATCGTGACCTGGGCTGATTGCACCAACAATCTCCCCCTTTTTGATGTTTGACAAAATAAACCTTGAGTTAGGCCCCTAACTCAAATTCCCTTACCAATTTTCCAAATTGGTAATTTAACATTCTCCCCCTTTTTGACATACATCAAAATGGTTATCTCTCCAAGTAGGTCAATGTCTCATGTCCTAATGAGATCTTACAATCTCCCCCTTGGTCCAAAAATATCTAGGATGCCTACAATCTTTCTAGTGATAAGTCCCATATCACTCAAGAAAGACAATCCTATACACTCTCCCAATTTCCAAATTGGGTATCAAAAACCCATCAATTTTCCCAATTGATGACACTCTCCCCATAACTTCTCCTCTTCAAGAAGAGAAAAAAAAACACATCCATCATCCCATGATGGATATCTCCCCCTAAAGGCTTGCTCCCCCTTGACCATTGCACTAACAATGTCCTTGGGAAGTTCCTAAGCCAATAGGAACTCTAAACCATCAAAAATAAGGTTCAAAGTTCAAACTTGAACTTTCCACTCCTTAAATTTGATACATCGACCTAACACTTCTCCTAATACATATCCAATGGATTTTCACCCTTTATAATGCTTCCCAAAGCATATCCTAGGATTAGGAGTGATTAGAAACCTTTACCATAGCTGAACACGGGCTAAACAACCTTATTTTCCCGAAATCAGCTTAGCAGTCAACTACTTACAGTTATTAGTTGAACTGCCCACCATCAGTCGACTGCCATCAGGCAGCAGTCGACTAATAACTGAAATTCTCAAATTTTAGCTATCAGAATCGAATTTTGAAAAGTCATAAGTAATTCTACATATTTTGAAAATTCGTGAAAATTCATACGTACATTACTTATAAGCAATACAATGGGTGAAAAAATATTTGAAAATTATTTTACCCATAAAAGAGTGAGTTTGATACAAAACTCAAAACCATTAAAATTTTCAATGTTTTGACCCTATTTTGTATCAACTCTATCAATGGTGATTGCTATCAAAAGATATACTTCACCAAGATTTTTCAAAATGATTTTGAAATGTTTTTTAAAACCTTATTTTAGATCATATTCCTTGGGCTCTATGTACATGACTTGTACACATGCTTTCCCAATGATCCACCATTGAAATTAAATGAGTTTTAGATCATCTAGATGCAAAAACTATGTACCTTGAACTCAACTCATATCCTAGCATCTCACATGTATCTAGGGTGTATAAATACACACACAAGTCAATGTGATGTGAGATGTGGGTTTTGTTCTCCTAATCTAGGGTTTCATGTATTTTCTAAGGCAATTCTACTTGATTCCCTTATAAATGGGACTCCAAGTCATGTCAAAGTCCTTAACTCAATTTTAATCAATTTAGATGCATGAATGATTATGGCATTAAAGATGGTATAAATAAACACATGCTCATAATCATGATGTCATGGCATAAGATATAAATCTAAGCATATATGACATTAACCTTAAACCTAAGCATAATCATGACATATAAATGATAGAAATAAGCATGATGTCATGACATGAGATATGTCAAGTCAAAGCATGTCAAATAAGATATAAAAGTATATAATACCTAAATTTCAATATTAGTTGCCATTTGATATAATTAGGTTTATTTTGCCGTATTACTATTAATCTCCCATGTGTGCCACAAACCCAAAATGACACACAAACCTCTAAACCTAAATTGTGTCAATTTAATTGATTTTTCAATCTTCTTAAATGATATTGGCACATCCTAAAATCTTTTAGGATTTATCATCAAATCTATTTCCAAGATATCCATAACCTTGGAAATGACCTAAAATGTCAACTTTGCTATGGTTGAGTTAACTACCCATCCAATCAAGGTTGACACGACCTAACTCATCTAGCGTGAGTCAATCATGCCCTTAGGAACCCAAAATCTATTTGAGCTCATTGGGTTAATTAGGTATTCCTTAGGGATAGCCTCCCTAGATACCTTTCTAATGACCCCCCCTAGGCTTGGTAGCCTTGGTCATTGTGGTCTTACCTAGGTTGACTCTAGGGATAACTCCCCTTGCAACTTTCTTAGTGGCCACCCTAGGTTTCCTTGAAACACTAGCCACTAGGTACAAATCTTGGTTACTCTTAGGGATAACTTCCCTAGTAACCTTGGTCTTCCTAGACCTAGTTTGTGTTCCATAGTCAAATGGAACACTATGATAAGCCACCTTAGGCTTAGGTTTGTTACCCAAACCTTGCTTGCCCTTGGTTGACTTTTGACTCTTAGGTCCTAGGTGTTGACTTTGACTTTTGGACCTAGACTTTTGATCACTTGACCCTTTAAATTGATTTTGCATAATTTTAAGGGTCTTCTCAAGTTTTTCAAGTCTTGATCTCAAGGCTTGGTTCTCTAATTCTAATTGCCCAATTTTAGAATTTTGATTTAATCCTTGGGCATGGTTCTTCCTAGGCATATGCATAGTCCATTTGGGGTTAAAACCTACGTTCTCTTGTATTTTCCTAATAGATTCCCTAGGTATGACATTTTTAGGGACATTAGTCCCAAATTTTTCCTTCTTTGAAAGGTAGACATTCTTAGCTCCTAGACACAATTCCTTATTTCTATCATGCTCTTTATGATAGATAGAAAGATTGCTAAAATTATTTTTAGCATGCTTTTTGACCTTATTTGAATGAGGAGCTTTATTTAAAAATACCTTAGGGTTAGCTTTGGAAGCTCCCCCTACTTGTGTATCTCCTTCTTGCCCCTTCTTCTTCCCTCTTGGGCATTGACTCCGGTAATGTCCCGGTAGCCGACATTTGAAGCAAATAACTTGCTCCTTGCTCTTTTGACTTGAGGGACAGACATCTTTGACCTTTGGCGCCGGTGGAGCTTTTATTACTTTCTTTGGGCACTTGCTCTTATAGTGCCCGGCTTCCCTACACTCAAAGCATATAATATTCATTTTATTATTAATTGACATGCTTGAGTTACCTAGGGTGGTTGTGGTGGTCGGAGTGGATTTTTGAGCTTGCTCTTCCTCTCTACCGAATGTAGATGATTCTTCTTGTTGCTTCGGTATTGAGGATGCCCTAATCTCCCCCTCAATCCTAGAGGTGGAGGTCTCCTCTTCTTCTACCGATTCGAAGGTTGATTCCCTATCAACTTCTGAATCCTCAAGCTCTTTGGATGATGATGTACTTGCTTCCTTTTGAGCTTGAGAGGGTGAGCACTCTTCTTCTTTTTCTTGGACCGATGATGAGTTTTCATGGAGTTTTGCCACTTGGCTCCATAACTCCTTAGCATCCATATAATCCCCTAACATACACACAATATCGTTAGGGATCAAATCAAAAATAAATTTTACTACCTTCATGTTTTTCTCGAAGGCTTGGATTTGATCTTCACTCCATTTCTTCTTCTTGAGGAAACCAACCTTTGGTCCTTTTGGATATACAAATCCATCCATCAAAATTGACCACTCCTCAAAATCTCTCATCATAATAAAATCTTCAATTCTTCTCTTCCAAGAATTGAAACCTTCTCATCCGTATAGGTTGTAGGGCACCGGTGTGTTGATGTCCCAACCTAGTCGTTCTTCCAACTCCATCTTCACCCTCTAGCGTGCTCCCTTAGTTGTTAAGCTTCAAGAATGGCCTCACTCTGATACCACTTGTTGGGGATCGATTGGATGCTAGAGGGGGGTGAATAGCGTCATGCTATGCGTCGATGGAATTCGTTCGTGATCGCGTCTACAAATTTCGTTAGCGTAGCGGAAACAAAGATAATAAAGCAATAACGAAAAATACAAACACAAACACAATTGTTTAACGTGGTTCAGAACCTCAAGGTTCCTACTCCACGGTTGAGCTCAACGAGCTCTAGTGATGCACACACAACCACTAATCACAAATAACTCCTTCTTGGAACAATCCGGAGGTGGAGAAACCTCGTACAATGATTACAAAAGCAATACACAAAAATACAAGCAAAATACAAAGAAATGTAAAGAACACTTTACAAAACTAGGGTTTGAGCACTTTGTTTGTTGGTTGCTTGGATGAGGTTGAAGGGCCCTGAAATACACCTGCAAATCGCCTTAAAATCGCCCCAAGAAAGATTCCAAAGAACCAATTCCGAAATCCTCCACGAGCTCCTCTTTTTAACCTACATCGGGCTGGATTTCCACCAATCAGTCGACTGTCATAAGTCACCAGTCGACTGATGCCACTATTGCTATGAGACAATGGCTCAATCTACGTTGGAAAAGTTTCAATGGGACTCTCACCAGTTGACTGCCAACATTGCCAGTCGATTGCTAGACCCGTAGTCGACTGCCCAGTCGGCTACCGAGCATTCTGTGCTCGCGACTCAACTGGCAGTCGACTACCATCCATGGCAGTCGACTACCAGCAGTCCACTACTCCAATGAGCAATCGACTGCCAAGGCAATTTCAGCCCTAAATGGCAGTTGAGCTCTAGTCGAATCATGACAGTCGAACCAGTCATAATGTCATTCGACTGCCAACCTCAAAGAAGAGGTTTAAATCCAAGTATGGTGTGCCCATACTTGCTAGACCACCCTTAGCCTAGACATAAGTCTTCTAGCCACCTCCATCAGCCTCACGTCTATCGGATCCCTCCAAGTCATCCATGACTTGTTCATCCATACATTAGCCTTCAGATGCTTCCGTCGGCCATGTCATGCTAACGGTATCTACACCGCCAAGGCACATTGGACTTACACCGCAAAGACTCTGCTTGGACTTTACGCCGTCAACTATTGGACTTATGCTGCCAAGACTCCACCCTTGGACTTTACGCCGCCAATATCAAACCCCTTGGACTTCTCAAATGCCAAGACTCGAGCTTGGACTTTCCCTTGCCAACCCATGTTGGACTTTCCATGTGCCAAGTACTCAAGACTTGGACTTTCCTAAATGCCAAGTGTCCCACTTGGACTTTCCATACCAAGTACCCATGACTTGGACATTACCTTGCCAAGACCCATGCTTGGACTTACCCATAATCACATGGTCAACCCTAGTCAACCATCAAAGTCTCCCTCGAGTCAAACTCGAGTCTGGTCAATTATAACCTGGGTCGATTGTATAAACAATCTCCCCAAAACATATTAACCGACATCAATGTCAAACATCAATGTCAAACATATTATGTCAAACATCAAAACATCACTCGAGTCAGACTCGAGTCTAGTCAATCGTGACCTGGGCCGATTGCACCAACAAAGACCCATGCTTGGACTTTACATGCCAAGTACTCAAGACTTGGACTTTCCCAATGCCAAGTGTCCCACTTGGACTTTCCATGCCAAGTACCCATGACTTGGACTTGACCATGACAATCACATTGTCATATGTTTTTGTTGAACATCAAAACATCGCTCGAGTCAAACTCGAGTTCGGTCAATCATGACCTAGGCCGATTGCACCAACACTAAGTACTTCTTGAGCTCCTAGAAAGCTTGCTCACACTGACCATCCCACTGAAACCGAGTAGCCTTGTGCAGAATCCAAAAGAAGGATAGTTCCTTATCTACTGATCTAACAATAAAACAGGACCAAGAGACTATTCTTCCTTCCATCTTTTGAGTCTCCCACAAATTGGTAGACTTCATATTACATAACGCTTGCACTTTCTCCGAGTTGGCCTGCAGTCCCTTTTCTGTTACAATATATCCCAAAAATTTCTCGCTCTTCACCCTAAACAGACACTTCTTCAGATTCAACTTCATGTTGTACCACCTAAGAGTGGAAAAATTCTCTTCCAGATCCGCAACTAAATCCCGAGTAGTTTTTGATTTGACGAGAATTTCATCAACATATACTTCCACATTCTTGGCTTTCTATTCTGCAAAGATCTTGTCATAAGTCATTGATAAGTAGCTCCTATGATTTTTAGCCCGAAGGGCATTACCACATAGGCATACAGTCCTCCTGCCATCACAAAGCTAACCCCCTTCTGATCATCCTTCACTAAGGAAATTTGATGATACCCTTGGTAGGCATCCATGAGAGATATAATTTCATATCCCATAGTAGAGTCAACTAACTAATCAATATGAGGCAAAGGATAGCAGTCTTTAGGGCATGCTTTATTCAAATCATGAAAATCAATACACATTCTTCATTGCCCAGAGGGCTTGGGAACTAAGACTACATTGAAAACCCATTTAGGAAATTAAATCTCTTGGATATGGCTAGCTTGTAGTAATTTATCCACCTCTTTAGCAATAACTTTGTCCTTCTCCGGCTCGAAGTGTCACCTCTTCTGTTAGACAGGCTAGATTTCTCGAGTGATGTGGAGGTGGTGTTCAGCAATCAAGGGATCAATCCCTAAGAGGTTGTGCACGTCTTTGGCAATCATTCTGATGCAGACAGTCCACGAGTTTTTCCTTCACTTCCAGTTGCTGAGCCACCCGAGTGACCTTTCCGGGGCTATATCTACAGACTCGCCTTCCTCCATCTTCTCAACTTTAGGAGGGGAGTCTTCCAGCACATACACGTCTGAGGTGACAACCACCTTCCCTTTGGGTTTGTTCATTCTTGCTTTCTTTTGGTCATCCCTCACTATTTGTACGTAACAACTCTGAGCCTCTTTCTGCTTTCCCCGTGCTTCTCCAATAAATTACCCGACTGGGAACTTCACCTTTTGATGGTAGGGCGAGGCCACCACTTGAAAAATGGACAGAAAAGGACACCCCAAAATAGAATTATAAGTGGAAAGAGCATCTACAATAAGGAAAGGAATGATGTTAGTTTTCTGACTGGGCTTTGTGCACAAAGTGAGGGGCAGAGAGATTTGCCCAATGGGATGCACCATATGTCCTGCGAAACCGAATAGAGGAGTCACCACATCTTCTAGTTATACATTTCCCAGTTGCATTTTCCCAAATTCCTCTTCGAAAACAATGTTGACCAAACTCCTTGAGTCAACCAGGACTCGGGCTACCTCATAGTTTGCCAAAGAAATCAGGATCATTGATGCACGCGAATGCGACCTCAAATCACACGACGGAAACCATCGAGGACTCGAAGCGCGTGCTCATGATCAATGTCCGTAAGTACACGGATGTCATCAAGTAATAAAGAATATCGATCCCATAGGGACTGAGATTTCGAGTATCGATTTGTCCAGTGGACGTGATGTTCAGATTGGGAATCCTAGGTTTCACGAATGAGAGGTTGATGGTGAACTTAACTCAAGTACGGTGTCACACGGAGGAAGAGAAGGTTTGCTACGAGTCTTTGAATGGGATTCTAGGACTTTGGTTTTGCTTGTGTGACGTAGAACACGCTATCAATTGAATGTCATCTAGATTTCTAACTACGGTTTTGTGGAAGAGACATCATACACTTCCTCGATGAGCTTTCGCATCTATCGGGAACTACCTCTGCCATACCAGGTCTACCCTTGGCTTCAGGACGGGGTAGGCACTACGAGGATGCCGAATCAATCCCTATGACGAATTGGAATGTGTCTCATTTCTGACTCTATCACACCCTTCTATCTACGGTTACCGAAGATGAGGCCAACCCCTAGGTTCCTCCTTAATTCTCCTAAATCTTTGATACGAGGGTTGTTATCCCTCGTATCGGCTATGTACAGTAAATAGAAGACCAAAACAAATAGCTATCAATCTAAACAATCACCAATTGAAAATATGATTTCAAGAATAGAAATATATTTGAAATAACATATTCTATGCACACAAACTACTCCCTAATCCTAGAATAGGAGAATCTACTCAATGAATACGAGAAGAGAAACACAAAGCTTAATCGAATTCATAGAAATGATGTAAATTGTGCAAGGAACGTGAATTACAATGCACTATGGCTCTTCTCTACGGTGTTGAAGTGTAGAACTTGATCCTCGAGCGACTTCCTTCCTCCCCGTTGCAAGTTCCCGGTGCTTCTCAGGGCACCGGTGTGCCGTCCCGGCCATTGTGGCCTCTCCCTAGGGTTTTGGCATAGCTTTCTTTATATAGACATGAGGCTGCCTTTCCGTAAAATCCGAAAAAAACTCTAGTTGCGTCAAAATGACTTGCTGCCACACCATCATGTTTCCACACAGCCAGGCCATGTGTGGCGCTATGGTGGCCAATCTTGAGCCTCAGACACGGTCGTGTGTTGCCACACGGCCTGGCCGTGTCCCCTTCTATGTCCAACTGCCAAATGCCCTTTTTTCGCTCCCAAAGTGCGTCGTTTTCCCCATGAAATGCTATCCTGCACACAAAAGTACAAAAAGCAGATCTCCAAACCAAAAAATAGGAAATGCATGCAAAACAAAGTGAAATGTGCATGAAACAAGTCTAAAATGCAATGGGATGTAAGTGAAAACTACCCCTAAAACCCCATATATTTTGCTCACATCAATCCCCCAGACTTAAATCTTTGCTTGTTCTCAAGCAAACCTCAATGCCATGAAATTTTAAAAAGCAATTGTTTCGTGCTTAGCATGTTAACTAGATTTATCAAGTGGTATTTTCAATCAAAGCAAAATAGATATGTTCTAGAAATTCACTAAGTTAGCTCCTTATGCACGTGCTAAGTGAATCTTCTTAGGGGATACTCGTTCCATGGTAAGTTAAGTCGTCATCTTATAGCTTTCCTAAGGTCTTCAGCTCTTAGGCACTTACCTGCCCAAAGCGAGGGTTGTTTCCTAGATCTAGCACAAAGTCTCAAAGGCGTGCTCGGTATTGAGAGAAATTGGTAGGTATTTCCCTAGTAATCTAACTCGGTCTCAAAGGGGCACTTAATCATTTCCACCCATGACAACTATTTTTTTTATCCCTCATAATCTTTTTCAAATTTTCTTACTTTCTTTTTTTTTTTCTATTTTTTTCTTTTCTTATTTCATTTTTTTTTCTTTTCTTTTCTCTCTCTCTTGGGATTTTGATTTTTCCGAATGGGCTTTCACAATCTCAGCATCTCCAATAACTAAAATGCTAAATCTAGAGTCACCTATGGATTCCAAAGTACTAGACTACTAAGATGAATTATAACTAGGTACGTACTAGATTTTCTCTTTCAGAATGTTCGTCATGTGTAGGTATAAAAATAAAAGCTATCCAATGTAAGTCTAGAACATTCATTAGAGCAAATAAAATAAAATAAAATACCATGAAGTAAATGAAGTTAAGCTACCCATGGAAACAACTCATAAAGAAAACTTTAAAAATACTATTGAGACAACTTATAGATAGCAAAAACTAAGTGTTGAAAGAAACTAAACAACCTATGCATGGACAAATGAATCCTAACTAAAATGCAAATATCAGGAAAAAAATTACTGCTAAAAACAAAATAAATCAAAACTTAGGGTTCCCCCCCAGATTTGTATGAACCTATACCTCTAATAGGGTGGTCGAGTGTTGGGAATTTCGGATTGTGATGTTCACAATATTGCGGGCGAATACTTCGCACAACCGCAGCTGAAACAAAGATTATAAACCGGATCCCACCAGAGATCCATGCAAAAACATACAAATAATTTTTCTTAATCTTATCTATATCTTATCTAGAAGAAAAGATATACCTTCGATGTGTGTCCTTCGCAATCCCGCTAATCCAAATACTGTCGAATCTCAATACGGTAAGGATAACCATATCTCTAAAGTATCCACACTGACACTCAGTAGTTTGGGAGTCACATTGTGCTAGCAACCCTAGAAAAACACCAATACCACTTGGAAGAAAAAGGAGAGGAAGAAGAGAACTCTTTCTCTTTTCTTTTGGTTTGCATGTTGGAACACTTCACCACACCAATTAGCATGCATATTAAGCACCAAAAGCCTTTTTTTTCCTTCTTAAAGTCTCTTCATTAAGAAGACTTTTAATCTCCTAATGAATACCATGACCCTTGGTATTCATCTTCATCATGAATACCAAGGCCCTTGGTATTCGCATGGATAATTAATCACATCAATCATGCATGATGATGATGAATCATCTTTCATGGTTCAACTTGAGTTTAACTCAAGTTTAACCAGTTTGAGTCTAACTCAAGTCTTGGCCATATGCTCAATTATTCTTTTACTCCAACTAAAAGAAATCATCTCCAAAATAGAAAGTCATTTGTGTGTGACCCTATAGGCTCTTGTAACGTTGGCAATACATCTAAAACCATTTTAGATACATAAGCAATGAGCGGCATCTAGTAATACATCATTGCTACCCAAGCTACAAGATCATCGAGATCCGATATCCTTTCCATGACCATTATCATGTATGACGGTGTCCTTCTATTCTTGATATCTTAGATCGATCAATGAGACACAGACCATATCATCCCCTTATCGATCTTTATGTTTCTTGATCCCCAAGTAGACTCACTCAAACAAATGAGCTCAATATCTCATATTGACTCATTTGAGCATGACCATGCATTTCGTGGTCATACTCTATCAAGAGGCCAAAGATATCACTCCCGTCATATGGGCGGGATGGATCTCATCTACATCATTCACATCCCTCCGCATAATTCGTTACATACCCAATAATCACCGTTATAGTACACTAGGTTACGGGTGACGTTAGACGATACCAAAGTACATAACTCCTTATGTAGGAAACCGTAGTGACTTCAAGTCTAAGGACTATTCATACTAATAGTCACATGAGAAAGTATATAACACTCATATAACGTTCCATGACACTTTCTCATGGCGGGTCAATTCAGTACATATATTCTCCAATATATATACCCATGTGTCAATGTGATATCACATATCCATGACTTGTGAGATCAAGTCATCCATTGACCTACATGCTAGTCTCAATATATCAATATATCCCTTTGTCTATTAATACTTGACATGGAATGTTTAAGAATAGTGTTCTCTACAGCTTCTCATAATCAATTCTACCAATTGATATACTGTAGATTAGAACATACTATTCAAGAACATTATTATATTTATTTACTGACACACATATAAAGTAAATATAATAATCAATCTTTTTCTGTTATTAATGAAATATGATATATATGATCCCTAATCAATCATCTCATGATTGGTACTAAGGGCTGACACTAACAATGAGGTGGAAAGTCTGGTAGCCTCGAAATGTCGAGCTCCAGGGTAAATCTGGTGTTTAGCCACTGATACCACATCTACATGTGGTCAATCTGAGAGCTGGTGGATGCAGCGGCTGCTCGGTGCTCCTCCTCCCGGGCCCACTATGCCTGTTGGTCACGCATGTGCTGTCGAACCTCCTAGCGATATGCAACCTCCTCCTGACGATGGGTAGCATCCTCTGGGAAATAGATATAGGTCTCATCATAGAACTCCTCGGCCCACTGAAAGTGGTCCCGTAAGCCCTGAAATCTGCCTGTGTATAAGTGCTCTGCTCCTCTTATTGCTGCCTCTGCATCTGCTGCTCGACATATATGTCATCGAGGCACGATCGAAACTCTGAAAATTCATAGGCAAATGTACCTGTATCTTTCTCGAATGTAGAAAAAGATGGTGGTGCATGTGCAGGCTCTCGTCGTGGACTAGGTGGGTTCAAAATGATTTTTGCTTCTACCTAGCAAGTTCTTTCTTATCCTAAACTATTTGCAAAAATGTAAATGACCATAAATTAAAGTCTAAATTATACACATGAATGCAATAAAATCAAAAACATATATAAAACTACACTTGGGTTGCCTCCCAAGAAGCGCTTGTTTAAGGTCTTTAGCTTGACCGTACTCCTGCATCTCATCTTGGCTCTAATAGCCCAACGAGATTTTTCTTCCTCCCTTTCTTGATGCGTTTGAATCTTGCTCATGGGGAAGAAATATATTTGCTCACTTTATGCCTCCTCCCTTGTGGTCCATCATCACCACGTCTCTTAAATCTTGCTCGTGGAGGGGCAAGATATTTACTAGCTTCCTTCCTTGGTTTAAGAATGAACAAGCTTATCTTCACAGAATTATCAGAAGTTTGATCATAGTATTCCATTTTGTCCAAATGCTGTAAATAACGTTACTCACCATGGACATTCTCACCAAAAGATTGATTAGTAGATTTTATTATGTTGAATGAAATTTTATCATTACAAATCACTAAAAGAGCTTCACTATTGGTAACTGAATTTTTGGTGAGGGTTAAGGTAGGCTCTTCTAGATTCTTGAGGTTAGAAGGTGTTTTGATTGAAGCAATGCACTTCTTGATTAAAGTATCAATTATATAATCCTCAAGTTCTTCTTCAAGTGGTGATTGCATGGATTGCCCTTCTTTACTTCCTATGTCATCATCTATGTCTTCCTCATCCATTCGCTCAAAGTGAGTCTCCGACATATTAAGTGTAATCTAGTCATCAAAGTCACCTTCTCATCGTTTGGTTTATTCTCTATCGAGATCTCGTTGCATAATCTCCGCAAATTGTCGGTTATGCTCCTCGCATTCCCTAGTAAAATCGGCTAGCAAGGCTTCTAAGCGGGGACTTGGTTCTAGATAAAATTCACTTGGTGAATCATAGCTCTCATGCTCACTTGGGAAATAATATTGAGGGTTCAAGTAGCCAGGGTCATAACTATATGAATAGACTTCATCTCGTGGCCACTAGTTGTAATCATAAGTGACATCTTATTGTTCAAATTTTGAAGGTTCAAATATATCCGGACAATCGTTAATAGTATGTCACGTTTCACCACAATGCCCATAATAAATGTTACTGAAACTCACAGTATTAAATTGACCATAATTATGAGTAAAAGCATGCATCTTTATATACAGGAAAATATAGACAAGGAAAAGAACAGCAGTGCCTTGGAAAGAGTCTTAAAAAAATGCTAAGAAAATAACTAAAAGGAAAACTATTAGAAAAAAACTAAAGCTAGAAGAAAACTAAGATCTAAATTAGTACTAAATTAAACTGGAGCACTATACTAGATGAAAGAAAACTAAAAAAAAAAACTGAAATAAAGTAAGATGTCTACTAAAACTAATCTAAACTAAAATAATTAAAAAAAATAAGAAAACAAATCTACCTTAAGTCCGATCCAACTGTCCACTTTCAATTCGATATTGAATCAACAATCCCCGATAATGACGCCAAAAACTTGATGCACGCGAATGCGACCTCAAATCTCGCGACGGGAACCACGAGGACTTGAAGCGCGTGTTCGTGCTCAACGCCTGCAAGTGCATAGATGTTGTCAAGTAATAAAGAATATCGATCCCACAGGGACTGAGATTTCGAGTATCGATTTGTCCAATGGATGTGTTGTAGTTCGGATTGGGAATCCTAGGGTTCATGAATGAGAGGTTAACGGTGAACTTAACTCAAGTATGGTATCACACGGAGGAAGAGAAGGTTTGCTACGAGTCTTTGAATGAGATTCTAGGACTTCGGTTTCGCCTGTGTGTCATAGAACACACTATCAATTGAATGTCGTCTAGATTTCTAACTACAGTTTTGTGGAAGGGACATCATACACTTCCCTTATGAGCTTTCATATCTATCGGGAACTACCTTTGCCATACCAGGTCGACCCCTGGCTTTAGGATGGGGTAGGCGGTACGAGGATGACGAATCAATCCCTGTGATGAATCGGAACGTGTCTCATTTCTGACTCTATCACACCCTCCTATCTACGGTTACGAAGATGAGGCCAACCCCTAGGTTCCTCCTTAATTCTCCTAAATCTTTGATACGAGGGTTGTCACCCCTCGTATCGGCTACGCACAATAAATAGAAGACAAAAACAAATAGCTATCGATCTAAACAATCACGAATTGCAAATATGATTTCAAGAACAGAAATATATTTGAAATAACATGTTCTGTGTACACAAACTACTCTCTAATCCTAGAATAGGAGAATCTACTCCATGAATACGAGAAGATAAACACAAAGCTTAATTGAATTCATAGAGACAATGTAAATTGCGCAAGGAACATGAATTACAATGCACTATGGCTCTTCTCTGTGGCGTTGAAGTGCAGAACTTGATCCTCGAGAGACTTCCTTCCTCTCCGTTGCGAGTTCCCGGTGCTTCTCAGGGCACCGGTGTGCCATCCGGGCCATCATGGCCTCTCCCTAGGGTTTGGGCATAGCTTTCTTTATATAGACATGAGGCTGGCTTTCCACAAAATCCGAGAAAAACACTAGTCACATAAAAATGACTTGCCGCCACACGACCATGTGTTTCCACATGGTCAAGTCGTGTGTGGCACTGTGGCACTGTGGCACTGTGGTGGTCGATCTTGAGCCTCAGACATGGTCGTGTGTAGCCACACGACCTAGTCGTGTCCCCTTCTGTGTCCAACTGCCAAATGCCCTTCTTTTGCTCCGAAAGTGCATCATTTTCCCCATGAAATGCTATCTTTCCTACAAAAGTACAAAGAGTAGATCTATGAACCAAAAAATAGGAAATGCATGCAAAACAAAGTGAAATATGCATGAAACAAGTTTAAAATGCAATGGGATGTGAGCAAAAATTACTCCTAAAACCCTATATATTTTGCTCACATCAATCACCAGAGTGTCGGTATAAGATAGGAGGTTTCCCCACAAATCCTCAAGCCTGAAAGATATTTGTGGTGCATTCTGAATGGCCTGCTCCTCTTCAAAAGCCAAGCTTTCCATGAGGCAGGCGTATGACTTTCGGGCTCTATTTGAGTCCCCATCAGTATGTCCTCCTTCAATAACATGAATGACTCCCCAAGTGGGGATGTCACCCGGGGCCATCAATGCACCCTCGCCTACTGACCCTCCTTGCGAAGTACCTTCCTGGGTGGGTGGCTGCTGGTCTGCCAGGAGGGGAACTTGGGGTCTTGCATTGTAGGGTCCCAGGCGAATAACATTAGGTCATCGACCTCCTCTTGTCAACCCTCCCATCTGAGGTTGTAGATGCGGATATGTGGCTCGGATACGTTCTATCTCCTCCTATAACTTAAAACAATGACCGCTAGTGTGACCGTACTCCATGTGGTACTGGAAGAAGAAAGGGGTAGGGGGATTACGGGGAATCCCCCTATATCCAGTTGGGCGTTGAAGAATGCCCTGCTCATCATATGCCTCCATTTCCCGCTCCTTCCACGTTCGCAGGGGAGGTATAGCTTTTGCGGCCATAATTTGCAAGGGAGGAACCGAACGAGCTCCCGACATCAACAGTCTTGGTTGAAGCACTACAGGTAAAAATGGTCTAACATATTCACGTCGGGGAGGCCCTCGTTGAGCAGGGGATGGTTCCTCTCCGCTGGGGCAGACGTTGGAGTATTTTATGCCCTTCTTAACTTCAACCCTTCTTCTTCATTGATATATTCCTCAGCGCGTTTCAACAACTCTTCATAGATGGTGGCCGACTTTCTCAATAAATAGCTGAGGATGGGTCCTTCCCTTGGCCCATGAGGGATGGCGACCTTCAAGATATCTGACCCTTCTGAAGGGATGTCCCTAGCAGTGATCGTAAAGCGATGAATATATCCCCTTAAAGATTCTGAGGGTTCTTGCCTTATATGCAACAAAATAGAGGCGTCATGCTTATAAGTTTTGAAACTAGCAAATTGTTGATGAAAAACTCCCTTTAAATCCGCAAAACAAGTAATAGAATCGGGGGGTAGATCCCCAAACCATCTTTGCGTAGAGGTCGTCAGCGTAATGCGAAAAGCTCTGCATTTGAGGGCATCTGTATAGCAATGAAGAGGGGAAACTCCCTCAAACTGTAATATATGCTCCTCTGGATCTAACGTGCCATCATACATCCCCGCTTGAGGATTTCGAAAGTGTGGTTGTGGTAGCTCCGACATAATATCTGTCGTGAATGGACTTGGCTCATAAACTTCAGGCACCCTGGTGGAATGGCTTTCTCCCTGATCTTCCTGCCTTTTCTGTGTCACGGGGATAGTGTATTGATGTACTCTCCCCACTGGCGCCTCACTTGGTAATACTCCAGCATTGGGTGGAGTTGTGGGTCAAAGCTAGGAAGGCCCTTCGTGTGGTGGCTCTCTGTGAGAAGGTTCACTATAATGGGGATGAAGATATCCCACTCTTCTCCTTTTTTTGGCCAAAGCCTCAATTACTGTTGTATCCACCAAAGCCCTCAGTTGGGCCGGTAATAGTGTAATAGGACTCTCTTCTATAGAAGAGGCCACTAGATGCTGACTTTCTTCTAGCTACACCTTGATGTCTTGCTCAGTAGTGTTTCCCACAGACGGTGCCAACAGATGCGGATAACGCGGATTTTTCACCTCCTTTCAATGAGAGAAACGATAATGTCACCAAGGCTTAGGGTCTTCTCCGACCGTAACAGTAATAAAGATGAATAGATAAAGAAAATCAAGAAAAAGAAGTATGAGGACAAGATTTAACGTGGTTCGGAATTCCAATTCCTACTCCACGAGGTGAGCTCTGGAACGAGCTATGGTGCCAAAACACCTTTCACTATGAAATCCCCCTTTTTCGGAAGTACTTCCGAGAGGTGGAGAAAACCTCTTAAAGTTCAACCGTGCACAATGCTCAGAAATAAAGACACTGGCTCTCCCTCTGCCCTCTCTTCCTTCCACCCCTCCACCCCTCCACCTCCTCTCCTCAATCTCCTTTGGTGATGGTTGGAGTCCAGCCTCTATTCCAGCCAAAAAAGATCCCCTTCTTTCTCCTCCTCCCTTCTCCATTATCCTTGTTCCCAACAGCTCACTGTGATGTCACCAACCTTCGCCATCACCATCCACCTAGAATAATTATGTTAGGAGGATAAGAAGTGGAGATCCCTGGGAATATTATGTGGGGTCCCAGTTTGTTACATCATACCATAAACTCATATAAGTTGACATATCTAGAAATATTCTACCCCTCATTCTCACCCTCTCTTTTATCCTTGAAGGTCTCTATTTTCCCCTGGACATCTCCCTTGACTAACTCGGCTTCCTTTTCTGCTTCCTATTCCTTCGTACTTCCCTTCACTTCCCGACTCAACTCCCTAAGTTGCCTGCCCCCCCCCCCCCCCCCGACTAGTATCCCGAGTTATCCCTCTGGCTTTCTTTTGGCCCCCAGACTTTTCCGTCCTATCGTACGTTATTATACTATCACCTCAGTCTACTCCCTTTGATGAGGTGTAGTCGGTTTGAGTAACGGAACTCTCACCACCTATCCCCTTCCAACGGTCATTATTTTGATATCTACCTTTAAAATCAGGTTACAGTAGTATCAAGGATTGTCGTGGAGTAAGAGTGGATCTCCGAACTAAGTTAAAACGAGTTTGTTGTGTTTGTGTTGTATATTTGTATTTTGTTTATGTTTTATTTTATTTCCGCTGCGCATTAACAACTTGTAGATAAGCACGATGCAAAATCTAGAGTTCGAATCGAATGAAATGTTATTCACCCTCCTCCTCTAGCGCACCACAAGATCCTTAACAACTATGATCTTGATGATACGAGTTTTCAAAACTTGAAGTAGTGCATCAATCAAATATCTCACGGTCTTCAAGGTCTCGCACTGCTAAACACTGAGATAACTCCATGACTTGCCTCTTTACATCCTCGATGAGCTCGTATGTGCTTCGATTTTGGTGTGAGACTTCCTCAGTTGGAACTTGCTTATCACAACCGTAACCATGACCGTGTCCACGTTGACCCTCCATGGATCTAAGGCTATAATACCAACTGACATAGGCAGAGTAGTGAGATAGGAATCCTGCCATGTGAGAGGTTAGAATAGAGCTAAGCAGAGAAATCGAAGGAGAGAGGCTTCATTAAACAAAGAAGAACTACCTCTAGACTTAAATGAAATAACTTTATTAAAACCAAAAAATCTATTACTTTATAAGAGTCATACCACCTATTTAAATAGCTTATAAATTGAAAAAAATCTAAACAAACAAAATATAATAAAAATCTAACTTAACCTAAGTTTTAGCGGCAGTGCACTATGGCCATGGTGGGGACATGGCCTAGCTATGGTGGTAACCATGGTTATGGTAGAGAATACGAGCATACATGTTACCCACTGGAAGTCTTCTGCCAAGGTAGAATAAAACATGCTAGTGGTGGTGATCACAGACAGACTGTGGGAGCTTGTGGATTATGTATTCCCTTCTTTTTGAGATTTGAAATGCGGCATACTTGTATCACGAGGCTATGGAGGGTGCTAAGATCCTTGTTAGAAGCTTCAATTGCTCTTCATCATGGTTTGAAAGAAGATAAGATCGCGTCAGACGATAAGAGTTGATTAAACTACTACATACCAAGCATCAGAAAATCAGTGAATTATTATATAATAAAAAATCAACCACTGCAAAAATACTTTAACCAATAGGATATAGATTTGGTTAATAAAATTAAAAAAATGGTAAAAAAAACTTCTTGCATTAACATTACCCTTAGACTCAGACTATATTTTCATTGACACATATGGTTGCGAAACAGAATGGAGATGAACAATATTTAGAAAAACATTAAAATATGATCCAAAATCATCCAAGTCCTTACGTAAATATATCAGGAAAATATAAAGAAAAAGATTATCTGACTTCTTTAGATTTCGAGATACTATTGTAACCTATTATTTAGATGCATTTATGTTTTTTATCTATAATAAAAATGAAATTACAAAAAGAACGAACTTCAAGGCAATCATTAAATACTACCAACAAACTTAGGGACTTAGGAAAAGCTTAAGTCCTAACCGGTGAATATAATTTACATATATAATTATAAATAAAGGACCAAGAATACAATAGAAATATATTAAGAGAGTAAATTACTATTTAGCAGATACTTTCCATCTTACTTATCTAATCATGAACACTAATTGTAGGAACAGACTTCTAAACATAGAAATAGATAGACAAAGAAAAATAAAAACTATGAAATTTAGAAATCAGGAACTTCATCAATGTATCCGAAAGGAAAAACAATTTTACTTGGATTCTAGAAATAATCTAGAACCGGTACAACTTTGTATACTAGACGATGTTTGAAACATCCCTATAGCTTTATGGATTTTAAACTACAAAATTACCATTATAAATGTCCTGATAAATTACTTTCTTTTTTTTATTGACACAAAGATATTCGAATCTTTGATTCGACTAATCTTTGAGAGTGATCGATCCTGTTCCACAGACTTTTAAGACGCCTCACCAATAATTGAGCCGGGTAAAATCGGAGTTTAAATGTTAGTGAAAGCCTTAGAGTCAATCATGTGATGATTGTTGTATAGACTTTATTGTATCATATTCCTATTTATAAAGGCATGGTTATTATATTTACTTGTATTAGTGTCAAATAACTAAATATAATAACGTCCTTGAGTAGTAGGTTCTTATATATATCAATCGATTGGTTGAATCGATAATGAGATGATATAGAGAACACTACTGTTAATCATTCCTAGTCAAGTATTAACATTCAAGGACAATGTTAATGCATAGAGACTAGCATGTAGGTCAACACGATGACTTGATCTCACAAGTCATGGATATGAGATATCAAGTTGACATATGGATATGCATTGGAGAATGTATACTGAATGACCCATCATAGGAAAGTATCGTGGATCATTATATGAGTATCATATACTTTCTCATGTGGCTATTAGTATGACTATTAGTTCTTAGACCTGAAGTCACCATGGTTCCTTACATAAGGAGTTGCATACTTTGACTTCGTCAAACGTCACCCGTAAATGGGTGGACTATAAAGGCGATTACTAGGTTTGTGACAAATTATGCGGAGGGATGTGAGTGATGTAGATGGGATCTATCTCTCCTATATGACGGGGGTGACATCGATATTCTTGATAGAGTGAGACCACGAAGTGCATGGCCATGCCCAAATGAGACAATATGAGATATTGAGCTCATTTGATTAGAGTGAGTCTACTTGGAGTTTAAGATATAGATTGTATCGAGGATGACACGGTATATGCCTCAATTGGTCAATCTAGATGTCAAGGATAGAGGGACATTGTCACATATTCTGAGAGTCACAATTAGTAGTCACAAAGGTGATGTTGGACCTCAACATTCTTGTAACTTGGGTAGCAATGATGTGTTGCTAGATACCGCTCATTTCTTATGTTCCTAAATCGGTTTAGGGATATTGCCAACGTTACAAGAACCTATAGGGTCATACACAAAGGGCAATTAGATGGAGATTAGGTTCATATGATGAACCATGAGAATTAGGTTCATGGGATGAACCAAATTGGATTAAGAGTAATCCTAATTAGACTAATTGAGTTGGACTCAATTTGATTCAAGTGTTGAATGAGTCTAATTTAGATTTGATTCAACAAATCAATTTAAATTAATGAATAGAGATTCATTAAATTAAATTGACTTGAATCAAATGGTTCCACATCATCATTGACTTATCATGTGGTGCCACCTCATGAGGGAGACCAAGAGCCATTGGCTCTTGGAGTTACATGCATGCATGTAACCCCCCAAGAGATGGTGGCCGACCACTTATTCCGTTAGATGGAATTGATTTTGTGAGTTACTCCAACTTCATCTTCTTCCTTAGATCATCTTTCTCTCAAGCAAGCTCTCCCATCCCTCATCTTGGCCAAACCATCCAAGGGGTGCTAGCACACTCAAGGTTGTGTTTTCTCCACCTATTTCTTGTGTGGATACCAATAGAGAAGTGTGCACTTGACACTCTCGAGTTCCGGCGAGGCTTTTGGACGAGCAGGATAAACGAAGGGTATCGCTTCGAGGGTAATACTTTCAACTTCTAGATCTAAGGTAGATCTAGGTTTACTTAGCACATACATGTTTTTATTTTAATATATCTTCGCACGGATCCGTGGCCGGACTTCCGCGGTTTCCGCAATGTAAAAAGTGGTTTTTGCGGCTCGGAAAGTCCAACAGTGGTATTAGAGCCACATGAGAAGCATGTATGTGTTTCATTTTTGTAGTTTTTGTATTAGATATAAAAATTATAGATTTTTATGTTTCTGTAAATTTCCTATTTTTATCGAATTTTTGGGTATTTTTCTCGAAGAGTCGAAGCAATGAGTGTTGGGACACTTGTAGGTTTCAACCATCGAGAAAAACTCTCCGAAACGGCGAGTTCTCACTTTAGGTTTTTGAGACAGCAACTTAAGTCATTGTAAGATCGTAGTAGGAACACTCGCAAAGTTTATTTTGCGAGTAGGAGCGCTGCCCCTATCCCCGAAATGGGCCTTGTCCCGCGATCGCACCCGGAAACCGCTTAGCGGGACCCTTACAGAGAGGTGACTCATAAAATTGAAAAAAAAAAGAGGAAAAATTATAGAAATTTTTTGTAAAAATATATAATTTAGAATTATGTAAAATTCTGTGATTGTCATGACCCAAGAACCCCCAATATGATTGGATGATGATGTGTTGTAATTCATAATACGGCCTGCGTGCCGTTTTTGTGGTTGTGCGTGTTGTATAGTGTATGCGACCTGCGCGTCGTACCTCTGCTTTTGAAATTCTAGTTGTAAATAGTTTTAGACTCGAATGTAACTCGAGTTTCATATTTGTAATGTACAAAATGGAGCGGTGGAAAGTTCACTTGTAGACGAAGTTACGAGAAGTGTGCCGACGACACATGGCGATCAAAGGAAGCGTTTGAAGAAGTCGTTAGCCCTAGGTTGACCGTCAGATCTTCTCATTGGCTTGAGAAGATCGTAGTAGGGTCATGACCACATCACAGTTATATATATATATATATATATATATATATGCTTGTATGTATGTGATGCATTCTAGTAGAATAATGCTTGTATGTATATGATACATGCTAGGATATTTTTCTTGTATGTATATGATGCATGTTAGAATAATGCTTGTATGTATGTGATGCATGTTAGTATAGAATAATAAAGGCCTCAATGCGTATATGATACACATTACGATTAGATTAGATCTTAATCGAATCAACTCGTAAATGCCTACCAAGTCCTTGATACCCATCACTACCTCGATCATTTGTAGTTGTTGAATCTACCAAAGCAGAGCAACGCATATTATCTTGGTAGGGTGCGGAGGGACAATCTTGGTCCCGCCTATCACGGCTTGGGTTAGAGTAAGCTCAATTAGATTGAGTAAAACTAGTTAACTCAATTGGATCGAGTAAAACTATAAGCATATTCCAACCGTTGGAAAGATAGGATAAGATTGCATTTACACTAAATCTTGGGAGATTTAGCCAAAGCTAACTCAAGGTCTTTTGTAAATGTGGGTCTTGATCCTATAAACAAGAGTTGCATAGAGATGTAATCAGTAATGTGTTACCCACCGATTGTACTAAGTCCTGGCGATTTAGCCAAAGCTAACCCAAGGCTTAGTATGATGTGGATCTTGTCCCGCAAGAATTATAGCTAGTTTGTATGAATCTAGTAATGTGGTTTGACCACATCCATAACTTGATTCTACAAAATTCCTATAATTCAGTGGGAGCATCATTTGATTAAAGGCCTAATTAAATGATAAAAGGAATATGATATTATTTCTCTGCATTGTATGTTGTAGATTACTATGTCGACAAACATGAACACTCTCTCTCTGCGTGCTGTCCTTGAGAAGGACAAGCTCAATAGAGCAAATTTCCTGGACTGGTACAGGAACCTGAGAATTGTTCTCACCCAAGAAAGGAAACTGTACGTCCTGGAGCAGCCCATTCCGGAGGCACCTTCTGCCACTACCTCGCGAGCTGACAAAGATGCTTACAAGAAGCATCAAGATGATGCATTAGATGTGTCATGTCTAATGCTCGCGACCATGAACTTTGAGCTTTAGAAGCAACACGAGTTCA
Source organism: Wurfbainia villosa (assembly GCA_025175895.1). Lineage (NCBI taxonomy): Eukaryota > Viridiplantae > Streptophyta > Magnoliopsida > Zingiberales > Zingiberaceae > Wurfbainia > Wurfbainia villosa. Next base: position 106,899,715 of record CM045996.1, read on the forward strand.
TGAATGCTTATGATATGGTTGAACATCTTCGTCAACTATATCAAGGACAAGCAAGGCACGAGAGATATGAAGTCTCTAAGGCATTGTTTGGTTCCAAAATGCAAGATGGGACTCCCGTAGGTCCATATGTACTCAAAATGATTGGGTACGTAGAAAACCTACAGAGATTGGGATTCCGCCCTGGCCAAGAGTTGGCCACTGACTTAATCTTGCAGTCTTTGCCGCAAAGATACAATCAATTTGTCATGAATTACAACATGAATGAAATTGATAAGGCACTGCCTGAGATGCTCAGCATGTTGAGAATTGCTGAGCTCAACCTTAAGAAGGGAAAATCTGACGCCATTTTGATGGTGCAAAAGCTTAAAGGCAAGGGCAAGCCTAAAGGTAAGGGAAAGTCTCAAGCCAAGGGCAAAGGCAAGGAACTCAAACCCAAAGGAGGGGTGCCCAAGGAAGGGGCTTGCTTCCACTGCAAGGAAGCTGGACACTAGAAGCGTAACTTCAAGGAATACCTGGAAGATCTTAAGAAGAAGATAAGTGAGACTTCTACTTCAGGTATAAATGTTATATAAGTCAATCTATCTATTTCTTCATCATGGGTATTAGATACCGGATGTGCATCTCACATTTGTACCAATGTGCAGGCGCTGAGAAATAACAGGGCATTGACAAAGGGCGAGGTGGACCTACGTGTAGGCAATGGAGCAAGAGTTGTTGTTGTTGCTGTAGGAACTTATGACCTATCTCTGCCCTCTGGGCTTGTACTAGAATTAGATGAATGTTGTTATGTGTCTGCTTTAACTAAGAACATATTTTTGGTTTCTTGTTTGGACAAGAAAGGATTTACATTTATAATAAAGAACAAATATTGTTCAGTTTATTTAAATGATATGTTCTATTGTAGTGTACCTCTAATGAACGGACACTACTTTCTAGGCTTAGAGAGCCCTATCTATAACATAAGTACCAAAAGGTTCAAGTCAAATGAGTTGAACCAAACCTATCTCTGCATTGTCGCTTAGGTCACATAAATGAGAGTCGCTTATCTCAGCTCCATAAGGATGGGCTGCTAGACTCATTTGATTTTGAATCATATGAGACATGCGAGTCTTGCCTTTTAGGCAAGATGACCAAGACTCCCTTTAGTGGACACAGCGAAAGAGCAATAGACTTGTTAGGACTTATACATAGTGATGTATATGGCCCTTTCAATGTTGCAGCTAGAGGTGGTTACAAGTATTTCATTACATTTACTGATAACTTCAGTAGATATGGTTATGTGTATCTCATGACACATAAATCAGAATCCTTTGAAAAATTCAAAGAATTCAAGAATGAAGTACAAAACCATCTTGGCAAGAGTATTAAGATACTTCAATCAGAACGAGGTGGTGAATACCTTAGTCATGAGTTTCGTGACTATCTAGCTGAGTGTGGGATTCTATCCCAACTCACTCCTCCTGGAACACCACAGTGGAATGGTGTATCCGAAAGGAGGAATCGTACCCTATTAGATATGGTACGATCTATGATGAGTCACACAAATCATCCTATATCCTTTTGAGGATATGCTCTAGACACAGCAGCCTTTACCCTTAACCATGTACCATCCAAGGTTGTGATAAAGACACCATATACGATATGGACAGGGAGAAATCTCAAGATGTCTTTCATGAGTATTTGGGGTTGTGAGGCTTACGTTCGACGTCAAGTCTCAGACAAACTGGGACCCAAATCCGATAGGTGCTATTTTGTTGGATATCCCAAGGACACAAAGGGATATTACTTCTACATTCCCAGTCAGCACAAAGTATTTGTGGCAAAGACTGGGGTTTTTTTAGAAAGGGATTTTGTTTCTAGAAAAACTAGTGGGAGTACGTTCGATCTTGAAGAAATTCAAGATAAGGACCATAACACTGAGGCCTTGATGGAGGTTGAACAGGAACCACAAAGTGTTGTGGCTGATGAGATTGTTGCACAAAGAGTTGTGGAACAACCACCTGTTCATGTAGACCTACCTCTTCGTAGGTCTGATAGGGTACGTCGTCAGCCTGAGAGATACTCATTTCTCTTGTCTGACCATGATGACGTTATGCTCATTAAGAATGAGCCTACCTCCTATCAGGAAGCTGTGATGAGCCCAGATTATGAGAAATGGCTAGAGGCCATGAGATCCGAGATGAAATTCATGTACACCAACCAAGTATGGACTTTGGTTGATCCACCTGAAGGGGTCAGACCCATTGGGTGTAAGTGGGTCTTTAGGAGAAAGACTGACATGGATGGACTTACGCATACCTATAAGGGTCGATTGGTGGCTAAAGGATTCAAGCAAATTCATGGTATTGACTATGATGAAACTTTTTCTCCAGTGGCGATGTTTAAGTCCATTCGGATCTTGCTTGCTATTGCAGCATACCACGATTATGAGATCTGGCAGATGGATGTCAAAACTGCATTTCTGAATGGAAACTTACTCGAGGATGTGTACATGACACAACCTGAGGGTTTTGAAGATTCATAGCATACTGGGAAAGTATGCAAGCTGCAAAGGTCCATTTATGGGCTAAAGCAAGCCTCTCAGAGGTAGAATCTTCGATTCGATGATGCAATCAAACAGTTTAGTTTCATCAAGAATGAAGATGAACCCTGTGTCTACAAGAGGGTTAATGGAAACACAGTTGTCTTCCTTGTATTGTATGTGGATGACATACTACTCATTGGGAATGACATCCCTTCGCTACAGTCTATGAAGACTTGGCTGGGGACGTGCTTCTCAATGAAAGACTTAGGTGAAGCAACCTGTATTCTAGGCATCAAGATCTATAGAGATATATCTAAGAGATTTATTGGCCTAAGTCATAGTACATACATTGACACGGTATTACTATGGTTTGCCATGCAGAATTCCAAGAAGGGAATTCTGCCGATGTCACATGGTGTGAGTCTTTCGAAGACTCAAAGTCCCTCTTCTAGAGAGGATTGAGACCGCATGGATAAGATCCCTTATGCATCTGCTATAGGATCTATCATGTACGTCATGCTGTGTACTCGTCCTGATGTCTCGTATGCTTTGAGCATGACGAGTAGATACCAGTCAGATCTAGGTGAGCGTCACTGGATAACAGTCAAAAATATTCTTAAGTACTTAAGAAGGACTAAAGATTATTTCTTGATATTTGGAGGCGATGAGGAGCTAGCTGTAAAGGGTTACAACGATGCCAGCTTCCAAACTGACCAGGATAATTATATATCGTAGTCAGGATTCGTGTTTTGCTTGAATGATGGCGCTGTGAGCTGGAAGAGTTCCAAGCATGACACAGTTGCTGATTCTACAACAGAGGCTGAATATATCGGTGCTTCCATCTCATTTGAAAGATTATCGATAGAGGAGATGTGAAGATTTGCAGAGTACCCACAGAGGCTAACATCGTAGATCCCTTGACCAAGGATTTGGCACAGAAAAACCATGATGATCACACTAGGTCATTGGGTATTAGATACTACGGTGATTGACACTAGTGCTAGTGGGAGATTGTTAGTGAAAGCCCTAGAGCCAATCATGTGATGATTGTTGTATGGACTTTATTGTATCATATTCCTATTTATAAAGGCATGGTTATTATATTAACTTTTATTGGTGCCAAATAACTAAATATAATAACGTCCTTGAGTAGTAGGTTCTTATCTATATCAATCGATTGGTTGAATCGATAATGAGATGATATAGAGAACACTACTCTTAATCATTCCTAGTCATGTATTAACATTCAGGGACAATGTTAATACATAGAGACTAGCATATAGGTCAACACGATGACTTGATCTCACAAGTCATGGATATGAGATATCAAGTTGACACATGGGTATGCATTGGAGAATGTATACTGAATGACCCGCCATGGGAAAGTATTGTGGATTGTTATATGAGTGTCATATACTTTCTCATGTGGCTATTAGTATGACTATTAGTCCTTAGACCTGAAGTCACCATGTTTCCCTACATAAGGAGTTGCATACTTTGGCTTCATCAAACGTCACCCGTAAATGGGTGGACTATAAAGGCGATTACTGGGTATGTGACAAATTATACAGAGGGATGTGAGTGTTGTAGATGGGATCTATCCTTCCTATATGACGGGGGTGACATCGATATTCTTGATAGAGTGAGACCACGAAGTGCATGACCATGCCCAAATGAGACAATATGAGATATTGAGCTCATTTGATTAGAGTGAGTTTACTTGGAGTTCAAGATATAGATTATAGCGAGGATGACACGGTCTATGCCTCAATTGGTCAATCTAGATGTCAAGGATAGAGGGACATTGTCACATATTGTGAGAGTCACAATTAGTAGTCATAAAGGTGATGTTGGACCGCAACATTCTTGTAACTTGGGTAGCAATGATGTGTTGCTAGATACCGCTCATTGCTTATGTTCCTAAATCGGTTTAGGGACATTGCCAACATTACAAGAACCTATAGGGTCACACACAAAGGGCAATTAGATAGAGATTAGGTTCATATGATGAACCATGAGGATTAGGTTCATGGGATGAACCAAATTGGATTAAGAGTAATCCTAATTAGACTAATTGAGTTGGACTCAATTTGATTCAAGTGTTGAATGAGTCTAATTTAGATTTGATTCATCAAATCAATTTAAATTAATGAATAGAGATTCATTAAATTAAATTGACTTGAATCAAATGGTTGGATTTGATCAACCATGGGAGATAAGAGGTCAAGTTTGACTTGACTTGAGAGGGAAGATGAAAGGTTAAGTTTGACTTGACCAAATGTCATGTCATGATGTTGACTTGGCATGGCCGGCCAATAATGATGTGGTGACACCTTATGAGGGAGACCTGGAGCCATTGGCTCTTGGAGTTACATGCATGCATGTAACCCCCCAAGAGATGGTGGCCAGCCACTTATTCCATTAGATGGAATTGATTTTGTGATTTACTCTAACTTCATCTTCTTCCTTGGATCATCTTCCTCTCAAGCAAGCTCTCCCATCCCTCATCTTGGCCGAACCATCCAAGGGGTGCTAACACACTCAAGGTTGTGTTTTTCCACCTATTGCTTGTGTGGATACCAATAGAGGAGTGTGCACTTGACACTCTCGAGTTCCGACGAGGCTTTTGGACGAGCGGGATAAGCGAAGGGCATCACTTCGAGGGTAATACTCTCAACTTCTAGATCTAAGGTAGATCTAGGTTTACTTAGCATATACATGTTTTTATTTTAATATATCTTCGTACGGATCCGTGGTCGGACTTTCGGGGTTTCCGCAATACAAAAAGTGATTTTTGCGGCTCGGAAAGTCCAACATTAAGTGGTTTCCATCGGCCACCAAGGATAAATTAGGAAAGTGTTTATAACTTTTTCATAGTTCAGCCCAAACTCTGCAGTCGCATCATTCCTGAACTATGGTTCAATGCTGAAATCGTACTCTGTCTACCAAGTAAACTCCTGGACTCCGGGGCTATCAGAATGGATTTTTCTTAAATTCGTTGTCGAATGATATCGCAACAGAAATTTGAAGTATATTCTTCTATAGAATACCTCTCCATTTTTACCATTGTACCGTGCCCCTACTATTCAAAAGCCACCAAGAGTGTGATTTATTTTCATCATTCTCTATTGTTATCTTAATTTTTATTAGTAATTTAAGAAATAACAAAATAGGAATTTTTGATCTTATAACCTTTCCTATCTCAATTTATAAGCTAATTTCGTCTCTAGTTATTATTACGCATTAGCCCAATGAGTGCTTTATTCTTAATTTACTATTCATCTATGAACACTTTTGTTTCATCTAGCACATTCGTAAATCCATGATTTATTTTTGTCATTCTATTTTCTTCTCTTAATTTGTTTAGTTAATTCTTAATCTTCTTACCTTTACTATCTCTGTGTGGAGGTTAATTTTAATTCTTATTGTTAATATATACAAGTCTTAATGAGCTGATTATTATTTTATTCATTTTTTTTTTCTTTCTCCTTTTTTTTTTTTTTATCTTAGATGTTGGTGCAATCGATCTCTAGTCAAGATTCAAGTGTTGATGATCGAGTAATATTTTAAAAGGAAAGTTTGTTGATCAAGGGTGACCAAACTTGATTTGTTGAACAAACTATTAAAGAAGGAGATTATTGGTTGAGCGAGAAAACTAAATAGGTCATAAATGATCGAAACTTGGAACAAGATGAGAAGTGAAGCCTAAGTGAGTTATGAATGATCGAACACTTAGCACGAGATAAGAAATAAAATATAAGTGAATCATGAAGAATTAGACATTTGACACGAGAAATATGAAGTACAAATAGATCATAGAGGACTGAACATTTGGCATAATATAAATGAAGTCTAAATGAATCATGGAGGATCATACACATAGCAAGTGATAGAAGACCTACTAGGTCACAGAGAATTGAATGTTAGGCTTGTAGATAGAAATCTTAATAAGTCAGAAAGGGCTATATATTAGGCATGAGATAAGAAATCTAAATAGGTTAATAAGGACTAGATATTTAGTAATCGTGAAGTCTTGACAAGTCAAGATTGACTAAATGCTTAGCACAAAATGTCTAAACAAGTCAAGGGGGACTAGGTATTTAGTAATGAAGAAGTTATGGAAGGTTAAGATTGATCAAATAGTAAGCGATTCAAGTCTTGACAAGTTAATAATGAGAGGATGCTAAGCTAGAGAAGTCCTAGTTAGTTGAAGTCAATCAGATACTAGATAAAGTAAAATTTTAGCCTTAGAAAGGCTAAAACCAGAGTGTTAGTAGATTGTTATAGACTAATAATTAACTAATAAATCAAAACCTTGATATCGAGGGTTTGAGGGGGCTGATGAGGATTTTGAACAAAGCAATCGACTACTAGATATTAGCAGTCGATTACTTCATCAATCTAATAATGTTATAATTCAAGCGAACAAAGTATATGAACCTTGGTTGTCTAACATGATTGATCATCATCAATCGATTGATGAACATTAGCAGTCAACTAATATCACTGTTTAAGTGAACAAAAAAATTTAACAATTGATTGCTAGACTTGAATGTTTACATAGCAGTCGATTGATGGTAATAAGTAGTCACCTAATAATAAGCAATCAACTAATGTGATTAAAATTGAACTAAAATGAGTCATTCTGTAAATTAAACATTTAGATATATAATAGAGTAATTGACCGATGGTCACTAACTACCAATTAACTATTATGCAGAAATTAAACCCCAATTTAAAACTTATGAATGAAGTTTTCATAGAGATTTTCACTGCCAAATCTTGAAGGTTCTTGAGAAGAAGTGTTGCTATATTCCAAACCTTCAAGAGGCAAATTCAAGGCAATCTAAAACCTTCACAATGTGCTTAAAGTCAAGTTTTTGAGTAAACTTGTTCATTTTGTTTCTCTGAATATCATTTGTATATTTGTGTTTGGCTTATATTATCGAAAAATATAGGTTGTAAAAGGTTTCTTTACCTCCAAAAGATGCCCAATAATGAGAACAATAAGTGATACTACTATTATGATGTATTTAAGAGGTGTCCTATATTGGTGCAATCAGGCCAAAATGATGTTTTAATATTTGACAAGGGGTTAAGTCAAGGTGATAATTATGTTTTATCTCATGCGTTTTGGTTGAGATGTATTTTCAGGAAGTTTCTTATAGGACGAGGAGTCTTGGCATGAAGACCCAGACAAAGAGTCGTGGCACGAAGTCTTGGAAATAATTCTTTGCACGGAAGACCTATGAACAGTGGTTCACAGGCATCAGGTAAAGGGTACAGGATAGAACCGTTCTTATGCATGGTTTCAACACTAGACAAGTTGAAACGGTCGAGAGTCAAGGCAGTGGTCGAGACAGCACCTCGACTGATTATCCCATCAGTCGAGGCATCGCCTCGACTGGCTTGTAAAGCATTGAGAAGACTGTAGCAGTCGAGGCGGCACCTCGACTGGGGTTGTTTCTCACGAACAGAAGCAAGCCATAGTCGATTAGCGTCTCGAATGGGGCCTGTGTGTTCGAAGGAAAAACCTACAACAGTCGAGGCGGTGCCTCGACTGGAGCTTTGGTTCAATTGAATAGACGCAAGGGCCTATCAACTGCAAGCTCGACTATTACTTTGTTCGGTTGAAACAGAAGTCTACTAGTCGAAGCGATGAACCAGTGCCTCGACTGTACCAATGTTTCCACAAATAAATAATTCTAATTATGGTGGAAAACTTACCATTGGAACTGTCAATAAATGCGAGTTAATGCGCCAGTCGAGGTGTCAGTCGAGGCGACTCGACTGCACGGGCCGGAAAAGCCCTAATCAGGCTTAATTTAAAAGGTTTACACGACTGTTTTTCCTTAAGAAAGTTGTTACTGCTCACTACAACCTTGGAAGCAATTACTTGAGCGAGAGTTCCTTGATCCTCCAAGTTTTGATCATCGTTAAAGGCAATCAACGATTCTGAAAAGAAGAAGTGCTCTAGTTCTCACTGCAACATTTGTAATATGTTCTTCTTCATTTCCTACGGCTCTATGTTTTGAATAAACATATGAAAATATGTATTAAGAGGTTTCTTGACCTCCGGTGTGTCACCGAGAAGGAGAAGTATTATAGTGGTGGTGTGCATCACTAGAGCCGACTAGGGCTCCACCGTGGAGTAGGAACTTGAGTTCCGAACTACGTAAATTCTTTGTGTTGTGCTTATTATGGTTTTTGTACTTGTATTCTTGTTTTCGCTGCATACTAACAACTGTAGACGAGCACAACGAATCGAAGAGACGAGTATCGCTATTCATCCCCTCTTCTAGCGATGCCAATGGTCCTACAAGTGGTATCAGAGTCTGGTGCTCTTCTCCGGATTCACAACTGTAAGAGCAAGTTCTAATGGTGATGCAAGAAGGCTACAACACAAACAGACCTCCCTTCTTCGATGGAACCAATTTCCAATACTAGCAAAGCCGAATGGAACACTATCTCATGACTGAGATAGATATGTGGTTCTCCGTGATCGAAGGCTTCACACCACCGATGGATGTAGATGGCAAGACACTTGAATCTACAAAGTGGACTGCATAGCAAAAATGCAAGGCGCAAACAAATGCCAATGCCACTGTAACACTGCAATGTGGTTTGGCGAAGGACCATCTCAACAAGATTGGTCCATTCTGCAGTGCACAAGAGCTCTGGAACAAAATGATTGAACTAAATGAAGGTACAAGGGACTCCAAAATAGTGAAACGAGATCTCTACATGAACCAGATGCAGAATTTTTTTATGAGGGACGACGAGAATGTTGGTGAACTGTATGGAAGGTTCAAGGAGTTGTTAAATGGCCTGCATTCGATTGGAGAGGAGTTAGAAAACCAAGACACGATCAGGTATGTTCTTAAATCGTTTCCCCGAAATGCTTTGTGGTCATCTATGGTAGATGCCTACAAAGTATCAAGGGATTTATCTACAGTAAAATTAGATGAACTATTTTGTGAAATGACACTGCCTGAGCAAGCTAATAAGGGTCCAAAAGAGAAAGGTATTGCATTTGTTGCAGGTGAGCAATACAAGGAGGACAAGGGCAAGGAAAGTAAGAAAAAGGAGAAGAAGAGGGAGTCATCCTCATCCTCATCGGAGACAAGCAGTGATAGTGATAATGAGCCCTCATCTAGCGACATAGAAAATTTCGTGAGGAGAATGATGAGGAGAAGCAGGAAATACAACAAGAAGGATGTGAAGAAAATTTTCGTAGACAAGAAGAAGGGTAAGACTTCACATAAGTATAGAGGAAAATCTGATATTGTTTGCTTTGAATGTAACAGGAAGGGACACATTAAAAGTGAATGTCCTGACCTCACAAAGAAAGAGGACATGCCTAAGAAAAAGAAGGCATTGATGGAATCATGGGATGAGTCTTCTTCCAGCTCCTCAGAGGACGAAGTCAAGACAAGAGGGACCAAGCATGCTGCACTGATGGCTTTGACAACTCGGATTCAGAGCAAAATGAAAGTCAGAATGAATCTTCCCCTGAGGACACATCATCATCATCTGATGATGAGGTAACATTTCCCAAGTTAGATAAGCTATATGAAATAATAGCATGCTTGACTAATGCTTTGAGTGTTAGTAATATATGAGAGATGTCCTAAGGCAATCGCCTTATGTATGAACCATTTATATGATAAATGAAGATTCACTATTTGAGTATACATATTTTATGTATTTGATTGGATCTTAAACTCATTTACTGAATATCCACGATACGATTCACAGCATGAGAGAATTTGTGATTGGATCACAACTAGTGAGTATCTCTACATGTGTAATTGTGATGTATCGGAATTATCCCTAGTCGATGAATTGATGGATTTGGACACCATCAATTACGACTAGCACGAGGTATACTCTTGGTGTATCCAAGCGGTGATTCTCACCGGGACATTTGGAGACATTGTGATGTCCGGAGTTAATCGTGGATGCTAGTTATGGTAACTAGTTCATTGGAGTGACCAGCCGTAAGACTTCATATGGTTCTCTGCATATATAGATATATCAATGAAGTTCTTACTGTGGCTTAAGTGCGATGTTCCTTAGACTTGCGGTATTCAAGTCATCTTGATCATGGAGACTTATGCTTTGACATCTTAAGCAAACATCTCTAAGGAGATGTGAACCCGGGATGATTGGGTATAAGTCGAAGTGATCGAAGGTGTTTGAATAGCCTATAAAGGATTCACCACTCCTTGCGAGGAGATGTATACCCATGGCCTCTCGTCGGATTGTTACTAAAGTCTTTGGCCAAAGCATTACATGTTTAGAGTAAGGTACTCTTCGATACATGTGGAGTAACTAGAATCCGTAGGACGAGGAAATGACACTTGGGCTAGGTGTGACGTAGTCAGCCTAGTGGGGACTGACACAATAGACCATGTCCTGAACCAAGTGGGTATAAGATGAGTGAAGGGAATGAGGCACGATTCATTCGAGCTCAAGGGTTTGTAAATAGTTACGGATCAACCGTTGATCTTTTCGGTTAATTGGGGATCATGATGTACTACTAGGTGCCACTCATGATTGTTCTATAATTAATGGTTAATTATAGATGGCCAACATAAACCGAGAACCTATTTGGTCACATGCACAACGAGCGTAATCCAAAGGATTTAAAACGAGCTTGAGAATGGGATTCTCAGACCGAGAGAAACTAGGTTTGGTTGGACCAAACATAAAGCGAGCATGAAATCGTTTCAGTCGCAATGGAAGCGTGGATGGGCCGAGTCTTATGAAGACGTAATGGATGAACCAAAATGGTTTGGTTCTAATCTAATGGAGGAGAATAAACCAAAGGGTTTGGTTTATTTTAAACGAATGAACCAAAAGTTGGTTCAGTTCGTTTTAACTTAAAATAAACCATCATGGTTTGGTTTATTTTAACTTATCTTAAAGGAGCGGGTTAACGGGCCTAATGGTTATGATCAAATAACCATTAAGAGAATTAGTTCTCTATAAAAGAGGGCTTAAGGGATAATTAAGCCCTAATCCACAACCCTAAGTTGCCGCCCACCTCTCCTTGGAGAAATTCGGAGCCAACTCTCCTCCTCCTTGCCGCCGCCCACCTTGAGGCTCCAACCGGTGTCCAGAAGGTGCTGACCTTCCCCCTCGCCGGCGTCGAGCTGCTGCCGGTTGGTACTCCGGTGATCTCCTTTAGGTTTGGCATCAAGGTGAGCTTTATCTTCCCTTGGTTGGCCGGCGCCTATCTCCTCCACCAAAGCTGTCCAGTTTTCTGGACAGCTTGTTCTCCTCTCGTCGGAGCGTCGTTTGGACGATGGTTAGAGCTCCGACAGCGGCTAACTTACCGGGGATTCGATCTCCGGTAATCCTCTGAGGTGGACGACGAAGGATTCGTCAATTGGTTGACGAATACCTCTCCGGAGAAGCGAGTTTTGAGAACTCGTATTAGGATCCGAATTTGGATTCGGATCGTGATCATCTCTCGATCACGTCGTCTTCAACACGAGGCTAGTAACCCGTACGAAGACGAAGCTCGTGGCTTAGCGAAGTCATCCCGAGGAACTCGGCGTGGATATAGATAGAGACGATTCTAGCGAGGATCGTTCCGGTTGATGCCGTTCCCGCTACACGTCATACGAAAGGTATAACGTAGATAAATTTCCTTTTATTGCAAATTTAAATTTACGGTTATGTCTACACTTGTTGTAATATGCATGCGTGTATTGTGTGTGTTGTAATAAATGTAGATTTATTAATTTTATTGCTTCCGCTGTGCTCATGTTTACGAAACATGATTGAACACACACACGCCGCGGTGCCGGAAACCCAACATTGAGTAGAACAAAAATTAAAGTTAAAATGTTGAAATCGGAAGTAGAGGAACTTAGAAACCAAAATTTTATTTCTGCAGAACATAGGAATGATACTTCTCAAGTAGAAGAACTTAGAGAAGAGAACACAACATTAAGAGCACAAGTTGAGGATCTCAAGTGCGCACTTGAGAAATTCATAGCAAGCTCCAAAACTCTGAACATGATTCTAGATGCCCAAAGGGCAGTCTACAACAAAGTCGGGTTAGGCTATAAACCAAAACAAAAGGAATTTAGCTTCATGTCATTAGTTAGTAGAACTCATGTTATTAAGGCAAAAGTAACTAAAGCTTGGGTTCCTAAGGAATATGTTGTGAATGCTAATGGACCCAAAATATGGGTTCCAAAAGATCTTGTATTTCGTATGTGATTAGGTACCAGTCGAGGGGGAGTGTCCGATGATATGGGTTGTGGATAGCAGATGCTCCAAGCACATGACCGGGGATTCTTCAAAGTTTGCCACAATTAAAAACAGAAGTAAAGGTACTGTTTCTTTTGGTAACAGTGGTAAACTAAAAGTCATAGGAGTAGGAGATATTGTTATTTCTGAACAATTTATGATTAAGAATGTCCTGCTAGTTAAAGGAATGACTTTCAAATTATTGAGTGTTAGTCAATTATGTGATGAAGGATATAGAGTAGAGTTTTATTCAACTCAATGCTTAATTAAAGATAATGAATCAAATACTATCATGCTAGTAGGGACTAGGAAGGAAAATATCTATCATGTTCAGTTTAGTAGTGCTACTAACATGCGTGTGAAGTGTTTGTTGTCAAAAGTAGATAACTCATGGCTATGGCATCGAAGACTCGAACATGTCAACATGAAGAATATTAAGAGGTTGGCCAAGGAAGAGCTTGTGCGAGGACTACCATTGCTCAAATATGAAAAAGACAAATTATGTGATGCATGTCAAAAAGGTAAACAAATAAGAGCCTCACACAAACGCAAAACCGCTGTAAGTACTTCAAGTGCTTTAGATTTATTGCATATGAATTTGTTTGATAGTAGCTCAACTAAATCTTTGAATGGTAGTAGATGTTGCTTGGTAGTAGTAGATGACTATACTAGATATACATGAACTTTCTTTCTCAAACATAAGGATCAAATATTAGAATTTTTTATTTCCTTTTGTAGAAGAATTGAAAATGAGAAAAATACAACAATTAAAAAAATTAGAAGTGATCATGGAGGAGAATTTAAAAATATGAGGTTTAAGGATTTTTGTTTAGAAAAAGGGTATAAACATGAGTTTTCCACTCCTAGGATACCACAACAAAATGGTGTGGTAGAGTGGAAGGAATAGAGTTTTACAAGAAGTTGCGAGGAGTATACTAAATGAGTATGCTCTTCCTAGTTACTTTTGGGCTGAGGCGATTAATACTGCATGCTATGTTCAAAACAGGTTTTGATACAGGAAAAATGACTCATGAACTATGGTTTGGAAAACCACCAACAATCAAACATCTTAGGGTATTTGGGTGCAAGGTATTTATTTTAAACGCAAAGGATCATCTAGGAAAATTCACCGCTAAAGCAGATGAAGGTGTCCTTCTAGGATACTCTCTCACTAATAAAGCTTATCGAGTTTATAACAAAAGAACAAATTTAGTTGAGGAATTGTCAAATGTAGTTTTTGAAGAATGTAAAGAGCAAAGTGACTCTAAGGATAAGAGCGATGAAGTTGAGTTCGAACTCAAGAGATTAAGTTTGAATGAGAACACTAATGTAGGGGGAGTAAAATCTGATGATGATAATAAAAAATCTAAGTCAGAAGAGTCATCATTTTAGCTTGTGTCGATTTGTGAGGTTAAGGAAACATCACAAGTACCAAGATCCACTATAATAGTCAATAGTCATCCCCTAGACCAAGTTGTTGGAGACATTCATCATGGGGTGAGGACAAGATCATACTTTAGGAATGAAGTGAATCAAGTACCATTAATCTCTGAAATTGAACCAAAAGTAATTGATGAAGCTTTGCTTGATCCGGACTGGATTATAGCAATGCAAGATGAATTGGGACAATTTGAGAGAAGTCAATTTTGGGACTTAGTCCCAAGACCTGATCAAGCTATCATAATAGGAACCAAATGGGTATTCAAAAATAAAATGAATGATAAGGGAGAAATAGTTAGAAATAAAGCTAGGTTAGTTGCCAAAGGGTACAGTCAAGTTGAGGGACTTGATTATAGTGAGACTTATACACCCGTGGCTAGATTAGAATCTATTAGAATTATGCTAGCATTTGCAGCATATAAAGGATTCAAATTATATCAAATGGATGTGAATTCAGCATTTTTGAACGGTTTTATAAAGGAGGAAGTCTATATTGAACAACCACCGGGATTTAAAAATTCTACATTTCCAAATCACGTGTATAAGCTTAAGAAGGCTCTTTATGGGTTGAAACAAGCACCTCGTGCTTGGTACGAAAGGTTGTCAACTTTTCTAGTTGAGAGGGGTTTTAGAAGAGGTCAAATCGATCCCACACTATTTCTGAAAAGAAATGGTGAAGATATATTTGTAGCTCAGATTTATATTGATGACATAATTTGTGGTTCAAACAATAGGGATTACCTCAATGAATTCATAGAACACATGGAGAGTAAGTTTGAGATGAGTCTAGTAGGAGAATTAACATTTTTTCTTGGACTGCAAATCAAACAAACCAAAGAAGGAATTCATGTCTATCAATCAAAATATGCCATGGAGTTGCTGAAAAGATTCAACATGGAAAATGTTAAGGAGGTTTTCACTCCAATTGCACCAAACACTCATTTAGATAGTGATATAGATGGGAAACCTATTGATTTGAAGCTTTATAGGAGTGCCATCGGTAGTCTTTTATACATTACAGCAAGTAGACCTGATATAGTGTTTGTTGTAGGTATGTGTGCATGATATCAATCGTGTGCAAAAGAGTCTCATTGGGTTGTTGTTAAAAGAATTATCAGATATCTTAAAGCAACCATATCAGTTGGATTGTGGTATCCCCGAACTGAGTCTTTTGATTTAGTAGGCTATAAAGATTTAGATTATGCAGGGTGCAAACTAGATAGGAAAAGTACTAGCGGGGGTTGTCAATTCTTAGGTTCAACATTAGTTAGTTGGTCAAGTCGAAAGCAACATTGTGTTGCTCTCTCTACCACTGAGGCTGAGTACATAGCCATGGGAGAGAGTGTGTCACAATTGTTATAGATGACTTACACATTGGAAGATTATGGTTTTTCATATAAGAACGTGCAATTGCTTTGTGATAATATTAGCATGATAAACTTAACGAAAAATTCAGTCCATCATTCCAGAACAAAACACATTGAAGTGAGACATCACTTCATTAGGGATCATGTAGCAAGAGGAGATATTATACTCAATTATGTTGAGTCTAAGGAGAATCTTGCTGATATTTTCACAAAACCTCTTCCAGAAAATGAATTTAGCTATTTAAGAAGAGAGTTAGGAATGTGTGTCGCTGAGTGAAAAACTCTCCTTGATCATAAGGACTAATTCTTAAGTACAAAAGAAATGGGAAAATAATTTTTGGGATACCTTGGGGAAACATCTCACACAAACCATAAGATTAACTATGCTTGTGTATTGCTAGATAGGGGTGAGATGTTAAGAGCAACCAATTTACTCAAAATGCTTGTTATGATGCATGACTTGAGTAATGAGGTTGAAAATTACATAAATCATTAAGTTGACCAATTATGGGGAAGACCAATACATAATTCATGTGTATGTGGTTCTAATATCATAATTGGACATTCCAACCAAGTCAAATTGGTTGGACATCCTAAGCAATGATAAAACTCAACTAAAACATCAAAAATATGTTAGAAATTGTCTATTAAGTATACTGTTACTTGTAAAATGATTTAGGGACTTAAATACAATGGATTTAGGACTTAAAATACCAAAGAAAATGAAATTTCAGATTAACAGTCGAGGCATTTCAGTATTTGCCTCGACTGCTAGCTGTTGTGAGCAAACAGAAGCGAGGCAAACTCGACCAGTGCTTCAACTGGCACCCTCGACTACAGCCACCAGTGAACAGAATCGAGGCACGCTCGACCAGTGTCTCGACTGGACATTTTGACAGGCCTATAGAAATTTACCAAAGTTCGAAACTGGGTGACTTTAGGAAATCCAGACAAGTTTTATGCAATTCCAGACTAGTTTTGTGCAATTCCAGACAAGTTTTCGTAATTCTAGACAAGTTTTCATAATTCCAGACTAGTTTTCGCTATTCTAGACTAGATTTTTAGAAATCTAGACTAGTTTTTGTTAATCGTAGGGTCGCTTAATTTAATTCGCTTTATTCTAGGTGGTTTTAATTCAGGTGGTTTAATGCCGAGGTAGTTTAATTCGGTGATTTCATCGGCAGTTTAATTCCAGATTGGTTTAATTCCTAGCTGCTTTAAAATTTTAGACTGCTTTAATATCAGACTGGTTTAACTTCTGACTAGCTTAGTTTTCAGACTAGTCGAATTTCAGACTGCTTTAATATCAAACTGGTTTAACTTCTGACAGGCTTAATTCCAGACTAGTCTAATTTCAGACTGGTTTAATTTCAGATTGGGTTTAATTTTAGATTGATTTCCAGGGTAGTTTAATTCCAAACCAATTTAATTCCAGGCTAGTTTAATTCTAGGCTGCTTTAAAATTCCAGACTAGTTTAGATTTCAGAGCAGTTGAATTTCAGGACGGTTAGATATCAGGAACATTTTAAATTTTAGGGTGGTTTAAGAAGTCAGGCTAGTTTAACTTTCAGACAAAGGCACATAATTGAGGAAATCTCGACCCACGCCTCGACTGTCCGTCCGAATGAAAGCACAGAAGCGACTTTGCAGGCCAGTCGAGGCAACGCCTCGACTGATGGGGTAATCAGTCGAGGTGTTGCCTCAACCACTGCCTTGACTCTTGACCGTTTCAACTTGTCTAGTGTTGAAACCATGCATAAGAACAGTTCTATGTTATACCCTTTACCTGATGCCTATGAACCACTTATCATAGGTCTTCTGTGCCAAGAATTGCTTCCGAGACTTCGTGCTAAGACTCCTCGTCTGGATCTTCACTTGTCAGGACTCCTCGTCCGGGTCTTCACTTGCCAGGACTCCTCGTCTGGGTCTTTACTTGCCAGGACTCCTTGTTTGGATCTTCACTTGCCAGGACTCCTCGTTCGGGTCTTCACTTGCCAGGACTCTTCGTCGTACAAGAAACTTCCTGAAAATACATCTCAACCAAAACGTATGAGATAACATAGAGTGGATTGATTTCAAGATGGTTTAATTTTCTGGTCGGTTTAGATTTCAGAGCGGTTAGATTTCAGGACGATTTTAAATTCAGGGCGATTTAAATTTTAGGGCGGTTTAGAAGTCAGGACGGTTTAGGAAGTCAGGGGGTTCAAGAAGTCAGGCACAGAATCGAGGTAAACTCGACCCACGCCTCGACTGTCCGTTCGGATGAAAGAACAGAAGCGAGGCGCACTCGACTGGCGCCTCGATTGATTTATATAGTCGAGACATTCAACTAATTGACTCGACTGCTCAACTCAGGAATATATAAGGAAACCCGTTTTTCACTTTTCCCAGACCCGATTTTCGCCTCAACTGTTCTCGCCATAATTTTGATCCCGTCGCCCTTGCTATCACCTCTCTCATTTCCGGCCAGATTGATGGCGACCAAAGCTTAGACAATCTCGCTTGAACCCTAACCGACCTTGAGTAAGTCCTCCAGCATCTCATTTCTTCAAACCTAAGTAAAATCCCTAACCCTAATCACCAGTTTCTCCAAACCTAGGGTTTGTCGGATTTTCTCTCGCCAGAGAAGGTTCTATTGTCTTTCAGATCCCTCAAGATCTCAACCTTCCTGATCAACAAAAATGGCACCTAAGTAAAATTCTAAACCTTTCTCTTTGTTTTGACAATTTAGAAATTACCTGGGTTAACTAATCAGGTGTTCCTCTGTGACACGCATCATACATCATATTGCATTCATCTTGCATTTTGGTTATGATGCTTGCATTCATTAGACAAAAATGTAAGATAGGCGAGACCAATAGGGGGGAAACAACCCGGGAGAATCCGTCTTCGGATCCCAGATTTCCCTATGTGCACCATCAGCATACTTTCGTTGCCCACAAATTTAAGTTGATGCATACTAGGTCATTGGATAAGGATTTCTTTGATAGGTATGCACAAAATATCGTACAAATAGTTGACTACTATGGGCTCAATAAACTAGTCTATTGTGATCACGACATCAATGTAAACTTAATTAGTGAATTCTACAATAACCTATAGCCTACAGGTGATAGGCACATCTATAAGAGTAGAGTGGTCAGAAGGGACATATCATTCACTTCTGATATCCTTAGGCCATTTCTAAAGTGTCGAGAGTCGAACTCAGCCCTTGAATGCTATCCAAGCATTCAAGAACTGCTTGAGGATTACTCAATCAATGTCATTCATAAGTATTTCTTTAAAAAACCATGACAACCCAATGTTAATCTGTTTCCAGCCATGGCACTGGCTGCCCCTGATAATGTCCTATATAAGGTCATAGTAGGTTGCATACTCCCCATTGTCACTAGGGGCAGGCCAAAATAAGGCCACATCATTTACTTACATTACATATCCTTAAGAATCGTCAATATTTTAACATAGCATTGAACATGTTTCTTTGCATCGTTCACTTTACCATCCCAGTCCAAAAGAAAATTTACATGCCTTGTGGATATATCATCACATTTTGGCTAGAATCCATAGGCATCAACACAAGCAGGGGCAACATTAAGCAAATGACTGACTTCGATTTCATAAAGTGGAGAAATTTTTCATTGGTCGGCATGTCCCAATTAGGTAGAAGTGTTGAGTGGGATGATGGGCACCAGGCTGGTGAGAGATGGGATATGGAAGAAGAAGAAGAAGAAGAAGAAGCAAATCTAGCCCTAGATGATGAACCATATTCTTCCATGTCTGAGCAGCTAGAGGGACTGCACAGTGACTATGTTGAGTTCATGGATGAAGTTGATACTAAGTACGAGGATATCCGTATAACCATTGATACTAGATTCGAGGAGCTTCAAATCAGGATGGATACACGATTTTCAGAAATCTTTGCCCAACAACAGGAGATTCTTACTCTCCTACATACCATGATGACGGATTCGTCAGGACCATCGTCGCCAGCCATGTAGTTTTTAGGGACATCATTTTTTTATATATGTAAACTTTTGAATTCGAGAAACATATATATCAGAATGTTTGGTTAAGACTTGAGTTACATGTATAAAATGTTGACTGCATATATGTTGTTATTGAATATGATTGTTCTTGTGTATTTAGATGTGTGTTTAGATGTTATGAACAGGTTTATGACAACCATTTTTAAGGGAAATTCTACCAAAAATTTTCCGGTTGTCTATACCTTTCAATATATATGCACGATTGTTATCTACTTTGTTAAAATATACAGTTGTTGGTGCCTTGGATAACTGAGGTTAATGAATTCAGGGGGAGTGATCCTATTAATTGCTCTTTTTGTGTGTTTGCCAAAGGGGGAGAGATGAGTGGGTTTTATGTTTAAGGTGGAATAAGTGGAGTTTAACCTGAAGTAGGGATCGTTAATCTTTAACCTTGCTTATATGGAAGTTTTAAAATTCATTGCAAATCTATGATTGAAATGAAAGTCTTATCACACATCTTGTTCTTAAATACTAAAAATTCTGTACAAATCTGAGAATATTATATTTTGCTATAATTGCATCACCAAAACTTAAACCATGTTGTCAAACATCAAAAAGGGGGAGATTGTTGGTGCAATCAGGCCCAAATGATGTTTTGATGTTTGACAAGGGGTTAAGTCAAGGTGATAATTATGTGTTATCTCATGCGTTTTGGTTGAGATGTATTTTCAAGAAGTTTCTTATAGGACGAGGAGTCCTGGCATGAAGACTCTGACAATGAGTCTTAGCACGAAGTCCTGGAAGCAATTCTTAGCATGGAAGACCTATGAATAGTGGTTCACAGGCATCAGGTAAAGGGTATAGGATAGAACTATTCTTATGCGTGGTTTCAACACTAGACAAGTTGAAACAGTCTAGAGTCAAGGAAGTGGTTGAGGCAGCACCTCGACTGGCTTGCAAAGCGCTAAGAAGACCGTAGCAGTAGAGGCGGCACCTCGACTGGGGTTATTTCTCATGAATAGAAACAAGCCACAGTCGATTAGCATCTCGACTAGGGCCTGTGTGTTCGAAGGAAAAACCTACAACAGTCGAGGCGGCGCCTCGACTGGAGCTTTGGTTCAATTGAACAGATGCAAGGGTCTGTCGACTGTAAGCTCGACTGTTGCTCTATTCGGTTGAAACAGAAGTCTACCAGTCGAGGCGATGGACCAGCGCCTCGACTGGACCAATGTTTTAACGGATAAATAATTCTAATTATGGTGGAAAACATACCGTTGGAACCGTCATTAAATGCGAGCTAATGCGCCAGTCGAGGTGACTCGACTGCACAAGCCGGAAAAGCCATAATCAGGCTCGATTTAAAAGGTTTACATGACTGTTTTTCCTTAAGAAAGTTGTTATTGCTCACTACAACCTTGGAAGCGATTACTTGAGCGAGAGTTCCTTGATCCTCCATGTTTTGATCATCCTTAAAGGCAATCAATGATTCTGAAAAGAAGAAGTGCTCTAGTTCTCACTGCAACATTTGTAATATGTTCTTCTTCATTTCCTACGGTTGTAAGTTTTGAATAAACATCTGAAAATCTGTATTAAGAGGTTTCTCCACCTCCGATTTGTCACCGAGAAGGAGAAGTATTATAGTGGTGGTGTGCATCACTAGAGACGACTAGGGCTCAACCGTGGAGTAGGAACTTGGGTTCCGAACCACGTAAATTCTTTGTGTTGTGCTTGTTGTGGTTTTTATACTTGTATTCTTTTTTCCGCTGCATACTAACAACCGTAAACAAGCACAACGAATCGAAGAGACGTGTATCGCTATTCATCCCCCCTTCTAGAGAT
Organism: Wurfbainia villosa; assembly: GCA_025175895.1. Taxonomy (NCBI): domain Eukaryota; kingdom Viridiplantae; phylum Streptophyta; class Magnoliopsida; order Zingiberales; family Zingiberaceae; genus Wurfbainia; species Wurfbainia villosa. Next base: position 106,921,137 of record CM045996.1, read on the forward strand.
GCCAACGGTCCTACATCTTAAGCCAATCATTTTAGACATTTGATAATGTTGGGGACCATTTGGTATGCTAGAGGAGGAGGAGGAGGAGGAGGGAGGGAGGGAGGGGGGGGCGGGAGGTAAGTAGCATTGATCGATTTCACTCGTCGTCGTTGTTGGTGCAATAAGCCTCAGGTCAATGTTGACCAAACTTGAGTGGGACTTGAGTAGTGTTTTGATGTTTGACAATGGGCTGACAATGGGTTTGACCATTGGTTGACGAATATGGTTTGACCATATGTTGACCATAAGACTAGTGGCTGATTGGGATATCAAAAGTAATATGTTGGAGATTATTTGAGGGAGATTGTTGGAGCAATCAACCTTGGAATTCTAAGTCATGGGTACTTGGCAATGGTAAAGTCTAAAGATATATTCTTGGTAACATAAGTCCAAGTGTGTAGTCTTGGTGGCATAAAGTTCAAGTAAACTTTGGAAATTAAAAAGTTCAACATAGTCTTGGCATGGAAAGTCCAAGTCTTGAGTATACTGCATGGAAAGTCCAAGCATGGGTCTTGGCATGTGAAAGTTCAAGTCATAGGTACTTGCCAATTGGAAAGTCCAAGGGTAGGTTTGGCGGTGTAAAGTCCACGCATGAGTCTTTGTGGAGTAAGTCCAAATGGATCTTGGCAATGTGGAAGTCCAAGCATAAGTCCAAATGAACCTTGACAAAGGACCCGGTTATCATGACATAGCTGATAGAAGCACCTGAAGGCTAATATAAAGGATGAAGAGTCATGGACTCGAGGGATCCGAAAGGCGTGAGGCTGATGGAGGTGATTCGAAGGCTTAGGTCTAGGCTATGGGTGTGTGTCAAGTATGAGAGGAACATACTTAGGTTAAACCTCATGTTTGAGGTTTACTAGTCGATTGGGGTTATGAACTAGTCAACTTGCCAAGTGTTTAACACTCAGAAGCCTAGTTGACTTAGAGCAGTAGACTAGGGTTATTGCCTAGTCGACTGGTTAGTAGTCGAATGGAGGCTCGATTGCTATTGTATTCCACTGGCAGTCGATTGCCATGCAAGGGCAGTCGACTGGCCTTCAACAGTCGACTGCCATGGATGACAGTCGATTGGAATTTATTGACACGAGCATAGAATGGTCGGTAGTCGACTACTATGTAAGTGCAGTGGCTATGAGAAATCAACTGATGGGTCAGAGCAATCGACTAGTGTGCCCTAATTTGATGTGGATTAGTCCGCAGAGACAATAGATTACACTCGTGTTTTGGTACAAAGGGTGATGTGGCATCAAGGTGGACATCCAAACCATCACCAAGCTTCCTTGTGGTGGACGCCCAAGATAAGGTGAGTTGGCACAAGATGGTTGGCTCCCATGATGTGGCACAAGTTGAATGGCTCCAACAAGTTGGCGCCCAAGGAGGTTGGAGGTGGCACAAGGTGGTTGGATGAAACACCTCATCCTCAAGTTGGCGCCCAAGGAGGTTGGAGGTGGCACAAGGTGGTTGGATGAAACACCTCATCCTTGAGTTGGCGCACAAGGAGGTTGGAGGTGGCACAAGGTGGTTGGATGAAACACCTCATCCTTGAGTTGGCGCAAAGGATGTGGATGAACAAGTCTTGGGGGATAAGAACCTCACCTTGGACACTACCTATGTCTAAATTCATAGATCAATATCCATAAATAGACATGTTCAAGCCAAGCAAATAACAAGAATTCAAGAGCTCTCAACACGCCGTCGTAACGTCGCTACTACTACTCACATTTGCTACGACGAAGTGCCGCCGACAACGAAAGCTACATCTTCTACTTATAAGAGTTGTCGGTATATTTATTTAAGTTCTACTTCTTTAAATTGTCTTTATGCTTTAATCGTAACAAGGAAAGGGGGAGTGTCCCTTTGCCTTGATTTCTTTTTGTAATCGTTGCTCCTACCTCCAACGAGGAGGAGTGGTTTTAGTGAATTGCCCTCCGTACGTGATCAAGGATCACTAGGGCCGTGGATTAGCAATCGAAAGATTGTGAACCACGTAAAAATATCTTGTCTACTTTATATTTCCGCTGTGCACTCTCTACTTGCTTTTTACTTATTGCAAAAGTTTTTTAACGACATCGTATCGCTATTCACCCCCCCCTCTAGCGACACTTTCGATCCAACAATCCTCCATTGCGATCTCCTTTAAAAGCACCGCATCGGGTTGATTTTCTACTGATCAGTCGACTAGCCATACCCACAAGTCGACTGCTCACTTATTCGTTGTCTCACAATAGACTAATCCACGTCAAATTTTTAAATGACCAATCGGCTTCCTTAAACCAGCAGTCGACTGCCATACCCATCAGTCGATTGCCATAAGCCAGCAATCGACTATGAGACATTTTGTGCCCTGTCCACTTAAGTTCAGTTGACTACTCAACCCTAGTAGTCGATTGTCAATGACCATTCGACTTGTTTGACCCCACCAGTCAACATCCAGAGCCACAGATTAGCAGTTAAGCCTCAGTCGACTACTCGATCATTCGACTAGGTCATAACCCAAGTCGACTGCCCAAGCCAAACTGAGCTCTCGATTGTCAAGCACTCGGCCAGTCGACTGGCCAATCCTATGAGTCGATTGGTATACCTCAAACATGAGATTTAACCCAAATATGATCCCCTCTTACTTGATACTCACCCTAGGTCTAGATATAAGCCTTCAAGCCACCTCCATCAGCCTCACGCCCTCAGGGTCCATCCGAGTCCTCCACGACTCCTTCACCCATTGCACTAGACTTCAGGTGCTTCCATCGGCTTTGTCATGCCATCGGGTACCCTTAGCCTAGACCTAAGCCTTCAAGCCACTTCCATCAGCCTCAAGCCCTTGGTTCGAGTCCATGACTCCTCATCTTTGGCCCTAGCCTTCGAGTGCTTCCGTCAATTTCATCATGCTAACGGATCTCCTTTGCCAAGAGGTCGCATCTCTAGGACTCTCACCGCCAAGACTACACCCTTGGACTTACATGGCCAAGACTACACCCTTGGTCTTTTCCCTTTGCCAAGTATCCATACTTGGACTTTCATCGCCAAGACTACATACTTGGACTACACGACCAAGACTACACTCTTGGACTTTTCCTTTGGCAAGTATCCATACTTGGACTTCCCATTGCCAAAACTACCCACTTGGACTTATCCCTTTTCAAGAATACATTCTTGTACTTTTCCATTGCCAAGTATCCATACTTGGACTTTTCCTTGCCAAGTCTCCAAACTTGGGCTTCCACTTAAGTCCCACTCAAGCTTTGTCAACCTTAACTTGAGGTTGATTGCTCCAACAATATCCTCCATTACAATATCCCTCATTTGATCTTTGATATCCCAATCATCCACAAGTCACATGATCAACATATGGTCATCCACACGGGGGATGACATGGTGGAAAGGCATGACAGTGCTTGCGGATAAGGCATGGATCAATTCAGAGGAGGTCTAAAGCCCTTTCCTGGATTCAGATGACCCCCACGTGTCTTGGCCACCACGTCAAAGCTCATAGGGCCCTCCGTGATTTACTTCCCTCACAATGGTCATGGGATAGGTCGATGGGGTCCGCTAGGTTGGCGGTTCCAACTTTTTATGGAACATATGGTCAAACCATATTGTCAAGCCCATTGTCAAATATAAAAACCCTACTCGAGTCCCACTCAAGTCTGTTCAATCATGACCTGAGTTGATTGCACCAACAATCTACCCCTTTTTGATTTTTGACAATACCTTTAAGTTAGGTTAACCCATAAGCTCAACTTGGCTCCTCTTATGCCAAAGCATAATGAAGGTTTACCTAACTTAAACCCTTCATTTCTTCCCCTTTGACATACATCAAAAATTCTACCAAGGCTTTTAATGTCTTATCTACCAATGAGATCATTCATTTGTTGGTACCTTCGGATGCTCTAGAGGGGGTGAATAGAGTTTGTTGATTTGCTCGATTGTGTTCGTATGCTCATCTACAAATAGTTAGTGATACGCAGCAAAAACACAAGCATACACAATAGAAACACAAACAAAAACAATCACAAACACAAAATGAGATTTTACGTGGTTCAAAATCCTAGTTCCTACTCCACTGTCTTACTTTAGTGTCTACTCCACTAAACCTTGTCTCCTTCACAGCAACACACCAGAGGTGGAGAAAATCTCTTTATTAATTACAATGAAAGAATACAACCAAATGCAAGAATACAAAAGAAATGAGAAAACTCAAACTAAACACTTTACATGACTGCTCTTTTGATTGTTGGCTTTTAGTTGATTTGGAATGGATTGAGATATTTGGAACACAACAACAATTCCCCTCCAAGAACCCGCTTGTACAAATCCTCCATGAAGTCTCCTTATAAAGTTGAGCTTAGCTAATTTTTTGCCTAGAAATCTACTGCCCTTACCCAGCAGTCAACTCCGTCATCTCACAATGGACTAATCCACTTGAAATTTTAACTAGTCAATTGACTCCCCTGACAAGAAATCGACTGTCATATGCACCAGTCGACTGCCATTAGCCAGTAGTCAATTGGAAAATCTTCTGTGCTCTATCCACTTAATTTCAGCCGGCTGCTCAACACTAACAGTCGACTGCTTGAGCCACAGTCAGTAGTCAAGCCTCAGTCGACTACATGACCATTCAACTGCCCGAGCCAAACTGAGCTCCTAAGTTTCGAGATCTCTACCAGTCGACTGGTCAATGCCATCAGTCGACTGGTACACCTTAAACATGAGGTTTAACCCAAGTATGATCCCTTCATACTTGCTACTCACCTATAACCTAGATCTAAGTCTTCTAGCCACTTTCATATACCTCAAACCCTTGGTTCAAGTCCATGACTCCTCACCATTGGCCCTAGCCTTCAAGTGTTTCCTTCGGCCATGTCATGCTAACGGGTCTCCTTTGCCAAGTCTCCAAACATAGATTTTTACCACCAAGACTGCACACTTGGACTTACTTGGCCAAGACTACACCCTTGGACTTTTCCTTTACCAAATATTCATATTTGAACTTTCCCCGCCAAGACTACACCCTTGGACTTTCCCTTGCCAAGACTTTTGGTGCAATCGATCAAGGTCTTGATTGACTAAACTCAAGTAGTGTTTTGATATTTGACGATGAGTTGACCATTGTTTGACAATAGGTTAACTATATGGTTGACATGGGATTGACCATATGATGGAGAAGTCCAAGTGGGACACTTGGCAATGAAAGTCCAAGCCATGGGTACTTGGCATGGAAAGTCCAAGCATGGGTCTTGGCATTTGGAAAGTCCAACATGGAGTTGGCAAGGAAAGTCCATGGGTATAGTCTTGGCCACATAAGTCCAAGTGTGTAGTCTTGGCGGCGAAAGTCCAAGTTATGGGTACTTGGCATTTGGGAATTCCAAGGATTGAAATTGGCAACTAAAGTTTAAGAGTGGAGTCTTGGCAGCATAAGTCCAATGTTTGGCAGTGTAAAGTCCAAGCGTGTGTCTTAGCAGCGTAAGGCCAAATGTGCCTTGGCAAAGTAGACCCGGTTAGCATGACAATAGCCCATGGAAGAACCTGAAGGCTAGCATATAAATGAACAAGTCATGGATGATTTAGAGGGATCCAATAGGCTTGAAGTTGACAGAGGTGTCTAGAAGACTTAGGTCTAGGCTAAGGTTGGTCTAGCAAGTATAAAAGCATCATACTTGGGGTTAACCCTTCTGTTTGAGGTTATCAGTCAACTAGAGTTTTGTACTAGTTGACTGGTCAAGTGTTTTGACACTTGGCAGTTGAGTCAACACAGGCGTCGGCCGACGGGATTATGACGATCCAACCAATCGATCGCGCGAGTTACGATCACGAGCGTACGAGGCGACTCGACTGGCACCTCGACTGGCCTCGACTGCGATCGAGTTGCGGCCATAGACGCAAGGCACCTCGACTGGAGTCCCAATCGAGGCGGTGCCTCAAATGCCCTTGAGCAGTCGACTGCCATGGAGGGAAGTTGACTATAGGGTTTGGTCACAAGCGCAGAAAGCTTGATAGCCGACTAAGCAGTTGACTACAGGTTTGACAGTCGACTGTCAGTGTATCCATTGGCTTGAATGTCAACGCAGATTAAGTCGTTGTGAGACAACGACTACAGGAGCAGTTGACTGATGGGTATGACAAGTCAACTCTAGGAAGAAATTACCTCGAGTTGTAGCTTTAAAAGGAGCACGAAGGGGAGGATTTTTGTAGTGATTCCTTGGCCGATTTGAGGTGATTTGCTGGTGCAAGTCAGGGTCTTCAAGTGCAGTTCAAGCAAGCATTCAAAAGATCTTTTGTAAAGTTTTCTTTACATCTTTTGTTGTAGTTAATTTTTATTTGCTTGTATTTTTGTATTACTGTTGTAATCTTTGTACGAGGTTTCTCCATCTCCGGATTGTTCCGAAAAGGAGTGTATTGATTAGTGGTGGTGTTTGCATCACTAGAGCTCATTTGAGCTCACCCGATGGAGTAGGAACCCTAAGGTTCTGAACCATGTTATATCTTGTGTTTTGCATATGATTGTGTATTTGTCTTTTGTATTTCTATATTCTACTATGCAAACTAACAAGTTGTAGAGACAAGCACGATCGCATTCTGTTGAATGCACGTATGTGCTATTTACCCCCCCCCCCCCCTTTAGCGATCATACAATCCCCAAAAAGTGTATCAGAGCGAGGCCGCTCTTCAAGGTTTAACAACTAAGGGAGCATGCTAGAGGAAAGAAAATGGATTTTGAGGAAAGATTGGGTGACGACATCAACATTCCACCTTCCTTCGACTGCAAGGATTTCACATATTGGAAAGGTAGAATGATGTATTTTCTTATGTGTGATTATGACAATTGGATTAGTGTTTTAGTAGGGTTCGATGCTCCTAAGGATGAGAATGGGAAAATACTCAAGAAGAAGAAGTGGAGCGAGGAGCAAATATTATACTCCAACATAAACAATAAGGTAATGGGTATATTAGTTAATGCAATTCCTAATGATATATTATGTAAATTAGGAGATTGTAAGGATGCCAAGGAGCTTTGGAGTAAGCTAGCTATGCTCCATGAAGGACCCTCGACGACTCAAGAAATAGAGGAGCCCAAGGAACAAGAATTCTCATCAGCTTAATTGGACAAGGAGACTGAAGAAGGAAGTTCATCATCCTCATAAGAAAGTGAGGATTCGGAGGTTGAAAGGTCGTCAACATCCAAGGAAGAGGAAGTTGAAGAAGCCTCCACATCAATGATTTAGGGGAGGATAAAGCTTCAACACCGGAACAAGAATTGGAGGAGAGACCTTCTATCCTGGAGCAAGTACAAGAAGAAACGTCTACTTCTGAGAGGGATGAAGAACCAACTCTGGTTTCAACCACAACTCTAGGTAAATAAAATTCAACTCATAATAATAAGGATAACATAATTTTCTTTGAGTGTAGGGAGAAAGGGCATTACAAGAGCAAATGCCTAAAATTAGCCAAGGATAAAGTGTCGGCACCAAAAGTCAATCAAAAGTCAAAGGATGTCAGAGTCTCAACAAATAAGAGCAAGAAGAACATTGTGTGCTTCAAATGCCAATAACGAGGCCACTACCGAATTTAATGCCCTAGGGGGAGGTTGCAAACCAAGGGCAAATAAGGAGCATCAAATATAGGGGGAGCTTTTAAATCAAACCCTAAGGTAAAATTCAATAATACACCTTCAAATTTTAATGTCAAAAAGCATGCTAGGAGTAATATTAATAATCTTGCTATTGTTCATGTAAAGCATGATAGAAGTAACAATAAATACTTTTGCCTAGGTGCTAAGAGTGATAGTTTTAGTTCTAAGGATAATCCTAGAAAAATCTTACCTAAGGAATCAATTGGGAAGATAGAGATTCATTTGGGCATTAACCCTAAGAAGGGTAGGCATATGGCTAAGAATAAAAATAATGCCCAAATAATAGATGAAAAATAAAAAATTGGGAAATTGGAGTTTGAGAACCAAGTCTTGAGGTCAAGGCTTTAGAAACTTGAAAATACCCTTGCAAGAATGACAAATTCAATTAAAGGGTCTAGGAGTCAAAACCTAGGATCTAGGAGGCAAGGCTCATCTATGGGCAAGAAAGGTTTGAGCCACAAGCCTAGGTCCAAGGTAGATAAGCCTACCTACCAGCATGTTCAATTTGATTATGGAACCATATCTAGGTCTAGGAAAGCCAAGGTTACTAGGGAAGTCATCCCTAAGGTTAACCATGGTAAGTATCTAGTGGCTAAGGTTTCAATGAAACCTAGAAAAGATACTAACAAGGTTATAAGGAAAGCAATCCCTAGGGTTAACCTTGACAAGACCAAAATGACCAAGGCTTCCAAGCCTAGGAGGGTCATTAGGAAGGTACCAAGGGAAGTTATCCCTAGTGAGTACCTAGTAAACCCAAGGAGCTCCAATAGGTATTGGGTTCCTAAGAGCGAGATACCCTCACGCTAGATGGGTTTAGAGTGTGCTAACCTTGAATGGACAGGTAGTTAACCTAACCATGGTTAAGGTGGCACTTTAGGACATTTTCAAGGATTTGGGATTCCTTGGAAATGAGGTCGAATTATGTCCTAAAAGATTTTAGGATGTGCCAATGAATTTTATGGAAGTTGAAAATTTGATCAAAATTGACACAATTAGGTTAAGGGTCATAGTGTGCCATTTTTGGTTGTTGGCACACTTGAGAGATGAGTACCATTATGATAAAATGAACTTAATCCCAACAAATGGGAACTAATGCTAAAACTTAGGTATTCTTATACCTTTATATTTTATCTGCCATGATTTGTTTGTCATATGTCATGTCAAGACATCATACTTCACTTTAATCTTTTAATATGTCATGATAATGCCTAGGATTATTTTTTATGTCATGTTCATGTTTAGATGGTCTTCATATGCCATGACATCATGATTTTTGGCACATGCTTATTTATGCTATATTATATGCCATAATCATCATTCATGCATTTAGGATTAATGAAAATTGATTTAAGGACTATGACATGATTTGAAGTCTTATGTATAAGAGAATCAAATAGAATTGCCTAGAAAAATGCATGAGGCCTTAGATTAGGATGAACAAAACCCACATCTCATGAAAACATTAGCTTGACTTGTATGTGTTTTCATACACCTTAGATACAATTGAGATGTTAGGAAAATGAGTTAAGTTCAAGATGCATAGTTCTTGCATCTAGATGAACTCAAACTCATCTTATACCATGGATGAATCATGAGGAAAGCTTATATACAAGTCATGTGCATTAATCTCATAGAACATAGTTCAATATAAGTTTTTAAATCATTTCAAAACCATTTTGAAAAACCTTGGTGAAGTCTATCTTTTGATAGCGATCACCATTGATGAAGTTGATACAAAGTAGGCTCAAAACAATGAAGTTTTTCTTATTTTTGAACTTTATATCAATCTCACTATTTTATGAGTATTTTATTTTTTCAAATATTTTTCACCCATTATAATTGATATAAGTATTATACGTATGAAGTTTCATTATTTTTCAAATTACGTATAATTACATATGCTTTTCACAAATTCATTTCTGAACTCTGATTTTTGCACAGTGAAGAAATCAGTCGACTGCCATGGATGGCAGTCGACTGGCATCAAGGTGAGTCGATTATTGACTGAAAGAGTCATCTGTCAGGCCTGATTTTGTGTAAACAAGAATGTTTAGCAATGTTTCAGCTATGTTAGGCTACCCTAACTACTCCTAACCCTAGTATATGCTTTGGAAAGTATTATAATGGGTAAAAATCCATTGGATATGGATTAGGAGAGTTGTTTTGGTGTGTATCAATTTTAAGGTGTGTTAAAGTTTAAGTTTAAGGAGAGTTGTTAAGTTTGTGTTTTGGTGGATATCAATTCCAAGGATATTGTTGGTGCAATGGTCAAGAGGGAGCAAGCCTTTAGGGGGAGGTTATCCATCATGAGATGATGGATGTGTTCTTCCTCATAAGGGGAAGAATTTGGAGAATTGAGAGAAGATTGGAGGATTTCCTCTCTTTAGTGATATGTGACTTATCACTAGGAAAGAGTGAAGGCATTCTAGATGTTTCTAGACCAAGGGGGAGATTGAAAGATCTCATTAGATATGAGACATTGATACCCTTGGGGAGAGCCTTTTTGATGTATGTCAAAAAGGGAGAGAATTTGAGTGAGAAGTTGGAATTCCCAATTTGGACAATTGGGAGGATTGGATTGAGTTAGGACAGAGTTAGTGTCCAAACTCAAAGGTGCTTGGTTTTTGTCAAACATCAAAAAGAGGGAGATTGTTATTGCAATCGGCCCAGGTCACGATTGACCAGACTCGAGTTTGACTAGAGTAGTGTTTTGATGTTTGACGATGAGTTGTGTTGGTGCAGGGGCACTAGATAATCGAACCTTGGTTTTGATGATGGCAAAGATTCAAAGTTAAGTTATTTTGTTATCTCATGTGATATGCTAAGTGTGCAGGAAGTGTTTAAGCTAAGCCAAAGGTTGAGCGACATCCAGAGAATCTCAAGTTGAGAAACCGTGGTGGTCGGGCGATACCAGGAGAACCTCGGGGAGTCGAGGAACATCAGTGGTGACCGAAAGCTAAGCGACAGGGCAAGAGGACCAAAGGTAAGCTCCGTGTGTGGAGCGGTGGTAAGGACGTGCCCTCGGTTAGAGGACAATCCTAGGCGTCGATACGACTAAGGCTTCCGGAGGAATGCTGAAGTTGAGATCGGACAGTCAAAGGACTGTCACACTGCATGGCATTATGCATCTATTGTGCTAATCTTGTATTGCAGGAATTCTCAAGTGCAGCAGTCAACTGGAGATGTCAGTAGTCAACTGAAGGCAGTTGACTGCTAAGAGGATCAGTCGACTGATGTCGACGAATCAGCCCAGTGCACAAGGTCAAAGAGATAGAGATTGATGCCACCACCTCAAGATAAGATAAGCTGCCACCTCAGGATAAGATAAGCCGCCACCTCAAGATAAGATCCACGAGTTTTGGATCTGGATCGGGACAAATTCCAAGGCGTAAATCTATAAAAGGAGGGGAGGACTCACCCAAATTCAAGAATCTCCCAAGTGCTCGTGCTCTCTACAACGCTACTCCGACCGTGCGCCATCTTCTAATTAATTGTCGGTATTATTATTATCTTTCTGTACTTAATTTGTATAAGGACCGGTAAGGTTGTTATTGGCCTTATAATCATTGTAATCGTCTTGTCTCTTACCTCCAACGAGGAAGAGACTTTTAGTGATTGCCCTTCGGAAGCGATCAAGGATCGCAGGGCCTTGGATTAGCAGCCGGTGGGCTGTGAACCAAGTAAAAAGCTTTGTGTCTTTCTTGTATTTATCTTTTGTTTTCCGCTGCGTACTTGGTTTTAATCGCCGAAAAAGAAAAGTTTTCACTAACGCTATTCACCCCCCCTCTAGTGTTTCAAATCGATCCAACAATTGGTATCAGAGCGGGGGCGCTCAGATTCAGTGCAACCACCGATCGAGCATTTTCTTTTCTTTATTTTTATTTTTAATTTTTAATTATCTCCCGCACTACTAATCAAAGACCAAGTCTTGGGACTTTTTGGTTTGTGTTTTTTTTGCGAGTATTAGAAGATCGTTGACCGAGCTAACCATGAAAGAGTATCGCTCAATGCCTAAAGGTAACAATGTCAATTTAAATTTTAAATTCCATATTATTTGTTTCAAGTGCAGGGAGAGAGGACACTATAAAAATAAGTGTCCTACTCGTAAGACTCGAACAACACAACCGACGGCAAAGGAGACACCATTGCCAGGAGTACGGAAGAACAAGGAGCACATCAAGTGCTTCGGGTGCGGAAGATTCGGTCACTATAAGAATCGATGTCCGAAAAAAAAGGTTAGTAAAGTTAATAATTTTGAAAAGTTGAGTTTTAGAATAGTTGATAATTTAGATAAATTGTGTAATTGTTGTCAATTAATTAATACAATTAATAATTCAACTAATAAAAAATTAATTAATTCAGATTTAATTAGTTTAAATAATAATAATAATAATATGATGGAAGAAAATGATCAAATTAATCTAACATTTGATAAAATTAACAAAGAGATTAATCAAATATTTAGTTTAATCAACATAGATCTAGATCAAGTCAAAGATAAAACCAACCTAGGACTTAATCAGAATAATCAAACCCTTGATCAGAATAATCAAACAACAAGACAGAATCATCAAATCCTAGATCTGATTAATCTAGATAATTCCGAATTAAAAAATTCTATTTTGAAAAATTCAACCATAAAAAAATCGAAATTTACTTTAAAAAATTCCAAAGATAATCTAAATAATTCTAATAATAATTCTACCTTTAAAAACTCTAATAATTTTAATAATAATTCTACCTTAAAAAAACTCTAACAATCTTATCTTAAATAATTCTAATAATAATTCTACCTTTAAAAATTCTAATAATCTTATCTTGAATAATTCTAATAATTCTACCTTAAAAAATTCTAATAATTTTAATAATTCTATTTTTAAAAAGTATAATAATCTTATCTTAAAAAATTCTAATAATTCTATTTTTAAAAAGGCTAATAATCTTATCTTAAAAAATTCTAATAATCCTATTTTAAATAATTCACAATCTAACTTAATTAAAAATTCAAAATTAGATAATCAAACCAATAAAATTAATTATAATAGAGTACCATTTGATTATACACAAATTAATAATCTAGTAATTAAACCTTCAACTTTTAAAAATTCAACTAATAAACATGTAGACTTGGGTTACAAGTCTAAGCTAACCAAAAATCAAGACACTAAAATTTGTAAACCTAATTATAATAAAGTATCTTATAACTATAGAACAAATAAAAGTCTACCCAAGAAAATAACCGTTTCTTTAAATTGATTGAATGTAGCTTGCTCATGCATACATATCATTATCATGCTTATTTTTTCATGTCATACATACTAGTTTTAAATTCACTCTCATAGAATGGTTACATAGGAAATAATTAATTAATCTTGACAACATAGTATCAGGATGCGGTGAGATGATAGTACGTTAAGGAAACGAAGTCAAGTGTATCCGAGTTTGATAAGGAGTATCTAGCTTGGTGCATTTAACTAAGTGGAACTAACTGAAGCTACCTCAACACATCCTAAACTAGTTAGACCAGGCCATAATCCTAAGTGAATTAAGTGTGTAATTTCCTAAGTTGGCTTTGTCTAAGGAAGTGGTCGTTGTTCCGATCAAAGAAGGCCCCTGTGCCTCGCCACGACCTGGAAGCCCTCTTTTGAAATGTTCACTTAACTAACTAAAGGTGAAATCCGAATCTAACCCAAGATTAATTAATTTCTAAGGCATTAAATTAAATTCATCTCACAATACCTATAAGAATAACTTGGTTGATCATGTAGAATGGGTGAGATGGTAAGGACAACAAATTAAAAATGATTTTGAAAATGATTTCAAAATTTATATACACATAAATAGATTCTTAAAACTATTTTTATTGGTTGCCATGATTATTGTGTGTAGTTATACGTAGTTTTCAAAACAACTATACTTCTTAAAATGATGGTTAGTTGACCAATATTGAACGTATAAATCCTTAGGTCAACTTTAGATACCTAGACCCTCTGGACACTTAGGTGAGTCTTCCTTATGGCCAACAAGGATGTCCTAAGAGTTTGTCAGACAAAAGGGGAGACCCTCTAGATATGCCTTCCTTGTGGCTAACAAGGATGTTAGGTTAAGGGGGAGGTTCTAATTGGATAATCATCATAGAAGTTGCTAAAAAATATTTTGTTTAAAAAAATCACCAATACTTTCTCAATTTAAATCCTTCTTTTGATAATATGCCAAGGGGGAGAGAAGACTTAAGTTGGACAAACTTAGTATCTAGCTACCTCCAGTTTGGCATAAAACCAATAGACATGAGCCTTTAAAATGTTTTTTTTTAATTCTTTCTCAAAATTTTATAACAATGTTAAAGGTTAGGGGGTCACATTCTAACCTAGGATATACATTGTTGGTGTAGGATCTAGAAAACTAAACTCCTAAACTCTTAAGTATTAAAGGGAGTTGAACATATTAAATCAACTTGATTAACATGTTTAAAAATTCTATTTCTTGGCAATGTACCCAATATAAAGTTATTTTTTATATATGTCAAAGGGGGAGAGAGAATAAAGTTAAGAGGATACTTACTTTTTCTTTCCCAAAAAGTAATTGTTTTTCAAAACTCACCTAGGGTTAAGGGGGAGGTACCCTAAAGGGGGAGGTTTTGAAAAATGATTGTTCAATGCTTACTGCTTATTTTCTCTTAACTTTGAATTGGTTTGCCATAAATCAAAAAGGGGGAGATTGTTGGTGCAGGGGCACTAGTTAATCGAACCTTGGTTTTGATGATGGCAAAGATTCAAAGTTAAGTTATTTTGTTATCTCATGTGATATGCTAAGTGTGCAGGAAGTGTTTAAGCTAAGTCAAAGGTCGAGCGACATCCAGAGAATCTCAAGTTGAGAAACCGTGGTGGTCGAGCGATACCAGGAGAACCTCGGGGAGTCGAGGAACGTCAGTGGTGATCGAAAGCTAAACGACAGGTCAAGAGGACCAAAGGTAAGCTCCGTGTGTGGAGCGGTGGTAAGGACGTGCCCTCGGTTAGAGGACAATCCTAGGCGTCGATACGACTAAGGCTTCCGGAGGAATGCTGAAGTTGAGATCGGACAGTCAAAGGACTGTCACACTGCATGGCATTATGCATCTATTGTGCTAATCTTGTATTGCAGGAATTCTCAAGTGCAGCAGTCAACTAGAGATGTCAGTAGTCAACTTAAGGCAGTTGATATTAGGGCAATCTCTTGCCATGATAAGGTTTTGATGTGTGTGGCAAAGGGTTTATGTAGGATGATATTGTTATTTGATATGTGCGTTGAAGTCTTGCAGGACTTAGTAATTCGCACATGGAGCCTTGGCGGGTTCACCCTCACAACCTCGGTCCTTGAGTCGGTGAAGGATGACTTTGCGGAAGCCGTGCGCTTGGAGCATCCGAGGGACCGCCGGACGAGATGACTTGAAGTGAAGCCAAGGAAGCAGACTTCGGAGGCAAGAGACGCGAAGGAGCATTGCAGAGTCGTGCGCCTGATGTTGCCGAGGGACGTGGCTGCGAACGAAGAGAGCTTCGGCAAGGGACTTCGAGTGAGATGAGAGAATGAGTGAAATGTAAGTAGCTCATTAGGTGAACTTGGCCGAATGGCTGAGTGTCGAAGACTTGACCGCAAGGGTTAAGGTTTACCCGACCGCCGGAAGCTCAAACTTATATTAAGTTGTGATCTAATGATCATTGCGAGGATATTGTGGGCGATAGAACGCTTGATGGCCGATCGGGTAGTCGACTACGAGGCGGCCGATTGCCGGTGGTGAGTCCATCGATCGATCGCCAAGAGTTCCGATTGGACTACAGCGGTCGCGATTCGGCGTGTTCGGAGGCCGTTGTAGTAATGATCGCTCGGCGCAAGCGTGATCGTAGTGGCCAACGGGAAGAAATCAGCCCTCTCTATAAAAAGAGAGGGTGTGAGCCTTTGAAAGGCTAATGCTTATGCTCTAAGTGATCTTCCTAGTGCCCCACAAGCTCTAAACTCTTCTTACTTGTTTTTACTCCATTCTTATTGTAAGAAGAGTGATCTTGATTGTAAAGGTTACCTCCACCTAGCTTGGTGCAAAGGAGAGACCAATAGTGATTGGCTTTGGTGGAGTGATTCACCTCGGACGAATCAGGATCGTGGATTAGCAGCGTAGCTGTGAACCACGTTACATTCTTTACGAGCAAATATCGGCATCCAAATGAAAAGGGCTATTTACCCCCCTCTAGCCGGCCGTACTGATCCCCTACAAGTGGTATCAGAGCCAAGGAAAGCTTGTCGAGGACTAACCGGCACAACAAGCAACTTTCAAAATGGCCGACTCCAACATTCATCCTTCGAAGTTTGAAGGAGAATTCGCTTGGTGGAAGAAGCGAATGGAGGTATTTTTCGAAACGGATTTTGATATTATGATTACAATGGAATCCGGTTTCGTTTTGCCTAGGGATGAAGAGGGGAAGCCAATAGAGAAATCTAGGTGGACCAAAAGGCAAAGGGAAGAGCACCTTGCAAATTCAAAAGCCAAGCATCATCTCTTCAATGTGCTCCCCCAACACGAAATCAATCGAATAGGAGAATGCCTAAGCGCCAAGGAGATGTGGGAGAAGCTAATTGAGCTTCATGAAGGCACATCCGAGGCGAAGCTAGCAAGGAGAGATCTCCTCTGCTCCCAACTATCCAACATTAAATTATAAAAGGGAGAAAAGGTAACTTCTTTGCATTCTAGATTCAAAGAAATTTTAAATGGACTAACAAGTGTAGGAGAAAGGCTCTCAAATCGCGATATGATAATGAAGGCCATAGATTCTTTCCCCCGATCATCCAAGTGGAGTTCAATGGTGGACTCATTTTACATTTCAAAGAATCTAGAGGTAAGTACTCTAGATGAATTTTTCTCCACTATGGAATTACATGAATCTAGGCTTGAAGGAATACAAGAAGAGCCAAAAATACAACCTTCAAGGGGAGTAGCATTGTTGGCAAATAAGGGGAAGAAGAAGATAGAGATCCCCTCCTCCTCTGATGATGAAGCCTCCACCTCCTCCATGGATAGCACGGAAGAAGCCTACATGGTAAGGAAGGTAAGACGTGCATTTAAGAATTTTAGATTTGATAAATCTCATGATAGGAATAGAAGACGAAGGGGGAAGGTCATATGCTACAATTGCCAAGGAGAGGGACACATAAGGGACAATTGTCCTCTCCTAAACAAGAGCAAGGAAGAGAGGAAAAAGAAAGAAGAAAAGAAGAAGAAAAAGGGGAGCAAGAAAAAGAAGGAGGAGGAGAAGAAGACAAAAGAAAAGGGGAAGACCAAATCTCTAAAGGCAAGGACTTGGGATGACCCATCCTCATCCTCCTCCTCATCATCGGATGAGGAGAATGCCTTTGTCACCAATTTGGCCTTGATGGTCTTTGATGACTTGGATTGCTCTTCATCCGAAAATGAAGGATCAAGCTCAAGAGGAGAGAGCTCAAGTGAAGGGGGAGCTCAAACATCCTCCTCATCCGAAGAAGAAGAAGAGGATATGGAAACTATGGTAACGAAAGCCTCTCCTAAGAAAATAGTTTCCATAATTTCTAGTTTAACTAAGGACTTATTTGGAATGAAAAAGAAAAATAAAAGCATGCTTAATCAAATTAAGGCATTAGAAAATAAGCTAGAAAATGCATGCTTAAATGATAATATTTCTTCTAGCTTAAATGATGCATGCTCACATGACCTTTATGTGCCATTAGATGTTAGTGATGCATGTATAAATGAAAATAGGGCCTTAAGGAAAAAGGTAGATTATTTAACAAAAGCCCTAGAAAAATTCACAATTGGCTCCAACACATTGAACATGATCTTAGGAAGCCAAAGGGCAAGTTTCAATAAAAAGGGCCTAGGTTATAAAGAAAAGAAAAATGAAAAGACCTATAAATTCCTAATTGCTAGGGGTCAAGATAAAAAGAAAGTAATTGCTAGAAAATGGATCCCTAAGGAGTTCTTAGTGAACCCAATAGTCAAGAACTTATTTTGGGTTCCAAAATCCATCCTTAGGGGTTAGGATAACCCTAGGGTAGTCAACCATATGCAATTGACCTATATCATATTTTGGTTGACTTAGGATGGCGGGACAACATTTTTAGAATAGTGTTGGGTGATGATAATGTGCCCATAAATAGATAATAATGCTTAAATCATGATGATTAATGTAATTGCTATGTATGTTTGCAATCATGATTTATGATTTTGATATTTGGCACATCATCATAAGAAATAGGGTTTAAATAATGCCTTAGGTGATATTTTGTTTATTATCATGATATAATACCTAATGCATGATTATTACTCAATGAATACATGTATTTCATGATCATAATGTAAAATTAATTGACATATGCCTTTATGATCATGATGATTGTTAGGTTGATACTTAACCATGATAGAATTGCATGAATACAAGGGTTAAGTATATACAAATACCCCCTAGGATGCATCTCACACTCACTATAGGCTAACTTGATTGCAAACTTAACATGGGTGAGATGTTAGGATGATACAAATGTCCACTAATGCCTATGGCATTTAGATGGTCATTTAAAGTATCAACATAGCAATAATAGACCAATCATGGGGAAGGCTTATGTTTAATTGATAGACATATTGCCCAAAGATCATGGTTGGATATTTTATATGTTTTCAAAACAATTTCTTACCCTAAAATCTATGTATTCATGTTTTGAAACAATTGGATGCAAAACTAGGTAGTTAACTTGATACTAAAATGATAAAAAACCTAGTGTTTTTTAAAGCCTTTGGATTTTTGGCAAATCTTGGAAAATATAATGATTTTTCTTGAAAAACTATTTTTCTTTGATAGATATACTTAAAAGAAATATGTTCCTCAAATTTCATGATTTTTCGAATTTTCTAGAATTTTTAATACATTTCTGAAATTCACCCCAAAAATCAGAATTTTGGAATCCATTGTGCCAGTCGACTGCCATACTGATAGCAGTCGACTGCTAGCCTGAAAAACAGCCAAATATTCTCTGATTTCAGATTTTAATCATGATTTTGGTGTTTTCCTTCTATTACACTTGATGCCATGAGTTTATAAATAAGGATTAATCTTTTTGATGGTGTCAAAGGGGGAGAAATGTATGTTTAAGTAACGGGGAATATATTTTGGGGGAGAAATGATTATGCTTATGATAGGGGGAGAGAATTTGTAGAGAGAGTTTCATGGATTAAGGGGGAGTTGCATGTTGCTATATCATGTTTATGTTTACATGCTTTCTTACCTTAGAATTCTTATCAAATATTTTTTTTTACCTAACTTAAATGGATTGCCACACATCAAAAAGGGGGAGATTGTTAGGGCAATCTCTTGCCATGATAAGGTTTTGATGTGTGTGGCAAAGGGTTTAAGTTAGGATGATATTGTTATTTGATATGTGCGTTGGAGTCTTGCAGGACTTAGTAATTCGCACATGGAGCCTTGGCGGGTTCACCCTCACAACCTCGGTCCTTGAGTCGGTGAAGGATGACTTTGTGGAAGCCGTGCGCTTGGAGCATCCGAGGGACCGCCGGACGAGATGACTTGAAGTGAAGCCAAGGAAGCAGACTTCGGAGGCAAGAGACGCGAAGGAGCATTGCAGAGCTGTGCGCCTGATGCTGTCGAGGGACGTGGCCGCAAACGAAGAGAGCTTCGGCGAGGGACTTCGAGTGAGATGAGAGAATGAGTGAAATGTAAGTAGCTCATTAGGTGAACTTGGCCGAATGGCTGAGTGTCGAAGACTTGACCGCAAGGGTTAAGGTTTACCCGACCGCCGGAAGCTCAAACTTATGTTAAGTTTGAGTTTCACACGGCACACCGATCGGCCATGTAATGGCGATCGCTTGCTAGTCGAGTGGGTTCATTGTATCCGTGATGGTTTACGCCAGCGCCGATCGCTATGGAATGGCATCGTGCCGAGGATATCGCGACAGACCGCTTCGTGGCATCGCGCAATCGACTACGGAGGCGATCGATTGGTGAGGTCTATCAGTCGACTGCCAAGAGTTCCGTTGGACTACAACGGTCGGGATCCGACGTGTTTAGAGGTCGTTGTAGTGACGGCAGTCGACTGCCATGGGCAGCAGTCGACTGGTGGTGGCCAACGGGAAGAAATCATCCCTCTCTATAAAAAGAGAGGGTGTGAGCCTTTGAGAGGCTAATGCTTATGCTCTAAGTGATCTTCCTAGTGCCCCACAAGCTCTAAACTCTTCTTACTTGTTTTTACTCCATTCTTATTGTAAGAAGAGTGATCTTGATTGTAAAGGTTACCTCCACCTAGCTTGGTGCAAAGGAGAGACCAATAGTGATTGGCTTTGGAGGAGTGATTCACCTCGGACGAATCGGGATCGTGGATTAGCGGCGTAGCCGTGAACCACGTTACATTCTTTACGAGCAAATACTGGCATCCAAACGAAAAGGGCTATTCACCCCCCTCTAGCCAGCCGTACCGATCGCCTACAGTTGACTGCTAAGAGGATCAGTCGACTGATGTCGACGAATCAGCCCAGTGCACAAGGTCAAAGAGATAGAGATTGATGCCACCACCTGAAGATAAGATAAGCTGCCACCTCAGGATAAGATAAGCCGCCACCTCAAGATAAGATCCACGAGTTTTGGATCTAGATCGGGACAAATTCCAAGGCACAAATCTATAAAAGGAGGAGAGGACTCACACCCAAATTCAAGAATCTCCCAAGTGCTCGTGCTCTCTACAAAGCTACTCCGACCGTGCGCCATCTTCTAATTAATTATCGGTATTATTATTATCTTTCTGTACTTAATTTGTATAAGGACCGGTAAGGTTGTTATTGGCCTTATAATCATTGTAATTGTCTTGTCTCTTATCTCCAACGAGGAAGAGACTTTTAGTGATTGCCTTTCGGAAGCGATCAAGGATCGCAGGGCCTTGGATTAGCAGTTGGTGGGCTGTGAACCAAGTAAAAAGCTTTGTGTCTTTCTTGTGTTTATCTTTTGTTTTCCGCTGCGTACTTGGTTTTAATCGCCGAAAAAGAAAAGTTTTCACTAACTCTCTTCACCCCCCCTCTAGCGTTTCAAATCGATCCAACAAGTTGACCATTGTTTGATAATGAATTGACTATATTGTTGACATGGGGTTGACCATATGATGGAGAAGTCCATGTGGGACACTTGGCATGGAAAGTCCAAGTCATGGGTACTTTGGTATGGAAAGTTCAAGCATGGGTCTTAGCATTTGGAAAGTCCAAAATGGAGTTGATAAGGAAAGTCCATGGGTGTAGTCTTGGTCACGTAAGTCCAAGTATATAGTCTTGGTGGTGAAAGTCCAAGTCATGGGTACTTGAAAATTGGGAAGTCCAAGGGTGAAGTCTTGGCAGCATAAGTCCAATGTTTGGTGGCATAAAGTCCAAGCGTGTGTTTTGGCAGTGTAAGCTCAAATATGCCTTGGCGGTGTACACCCGGTTAGCATGATAATAGTCGATGGAAGCACCTGAAGGCTAGCGTATGGATGAACAAGTCATGGATGACTTGGAGGGATCCAATAGACGTGAGGCTGACGGAGGTGGCTAAAAGGCTTAGGTCTAGGATAATGGTGGTCTAGCAAGTATGAGGACATCATACTTAGGGTTAAACCTCATGTTTAAGGTTATCAATCGACTGAGATTTTGTACCAGTCGATTGGTCAAGTATTTTGACACTTGGTAGCCGAGTCGACATAGGACAGTTGATTGGGATTATGACCAATCGACTGATGGGAGTCGACTGGTGATCGACTGCGGTCGAGTTGTGGGCACAGAGGCAAGGTGACTCGACTAGCTTCTCGATTGGAGTCCTAGTCGAGGCGGTGCTTCGACTGGCCTTGATTACAGCCGAGTTGTGGCCACAAATGCAAGGTGCCTCGACTGGCACCTCGACTGGAGTCCCAGTCAAGGCGGTGCCTCGACTGCCCTTGAGTAGTCAACTGCCAATGAGGGTAGTCCACTACTGGGTTTGGTCACGAGTGCGAAGTTCGATGGTAGTGGCGACCCGACTACGGGCTTAGTGATCGGTAATGGTAGTCGACATGCCAACATGGATTAAGTCATTGTTTAGCATTGGAAGAGGGAAATGTTCAATGAAAATGAGGTTAGGAGTAGTTAGGGTACATAAGGGTGTTGATATTATAAGGTTAGGAGCAGTTAGGGTACATAAGGGTGTTGATAAATAGCTAAACAATCCTTGTTCAACCATAATCAGTATCAGCAGTCGACTATGTCAGCACTAGTAGACTGCCACTACCACCAATCTACTGCTTACATACAGTAGTCGACTGGAGTATGATTTTTCAGAAATCAAACTTTTAGTTCAGAATTTAAAAAATCATAAGTAATTATACATTTTTTGAAAAATCATGAAATTGCATATGTACATTACTTATGTCAAGTACAATGGGTGAAAAATATTTTTATATTAAAATATTCATAATTTTGAAAGATTAATACAAAGTTCAAAACAATTGAAACCTTTAATATCTTTAGCTAACTTTGTGTCAATATTGTCAATGGTGATTCCTATCAAAAGATAGACTTCAAAACCTAGTTTCAATCATGGTCTATGGGTTAAGTATACATGACTTGTACATTAGTTTTCCTCATAATTTCTTCATGTTATGTTATGAGTTTGAGTTCATATAAATGCATCATATGAGCACATTGAACTAACATCATTTTCCTACCATCTCACATATGTCTAGGGTGTATCAATACACACACATGTTATCCTATGGATTTTTTGAGATGTGTATTTTGTTCTTCCCTAAGTTTAAGGGTTCATTCATTATATCTAGGCATATCCATTTGATTCCTTTATCTAGGACATCAAATAATGCCATTTTTTTCTTAAATTCAATTTAAATGCATGAATATGATCATGACATAAATGATTTGCATAATTAAAAACATTTTCCAATGATTCATGATGTCATGACATAATATAGATAAACCTAAGTATTAGCATGACATATTAAATAATCTAATTACTATCATGACATTTTAAGATAATCATATGAAGCATGATGTCATGAAATGGATTATGGCAAACCAGGCATAGAAAGTATATAAAGTACGAAGGTATAGAATACCTAAGTCTTAAATCAAATTTCCATTTTCTTGAATTATACCAAACTTTGCCATAATGAAACATAACTCCCATGAGTGTGCAAAAGTCCAGACTTGGCACATTCTTGACTTTAACCTATTTATACCAATAATGATCAATTTTCAAACTTCATAATTTCTATTGGCACATCCTAAAACCTTTTAGAATAAATTTCTTATCTCATTTTCAAGGTATCACTTAACTTTGAAAATGCCTTAAAGTGTCAACTCTATCATTGTTAGGTTAACTACTTATCCATTCAAGGTTGACACACCCTAAACCCATCTTGCATGAAGGAATAACGCTCTTAGGAACCCATTACCTATTAGAGCTCCTTGGGTTTACAAGGTACTCACTAGGGATACCCTCCCTTAGTACCTTTCTAATGACCCTCCTAGGCTTGGAAGCCTTGGTCATTGTGGTCTTATTGAGGTTAACCCTAGGGTATCTTCCCTTGTAACCTTCCTAGTGACTTGTCTATGTTGGTGTAGGGGCACTGATGCATGCAAACACGACCTCAATTCTCACGATGGAGACGGTCGAGGACTCGAAGTCCGCGCTCGCGCTCAACACCCGCAAGTGCACAGATGTCGTCAAGTAATAAAGAATATCAATCCCACAGGGATTGAGATTTTGAGTATCGATTTATCCAGTGGATGTGTTATTGTTCGGATTGGTAATCCTAGGGTTCACGAATGATAGGTCATCGGTAGTCCGAACTTAGTACGGTGTCACACAGAAGAAGAGAAGGGTCGCTACAAGAATTTGGATGGATTCTAGGACTTCGATTTCGTTTGTGTGATATAGAACATGCTATCAATTGAATGTGTCCAGATTTTCTAGCTAGGGTTTTGTGGAAAGGATATCATACACTATGGTACGAGGATGCTGAATCAATCCATACGACAAGCCGGAAACAAGACACATTACCGACACTATCGCATTCTTCTATCCACAGTTGTAGGCGATGAGGCCAACCTCTAGGTTCCTCCTAATATCCCCTAAATCTTAGATACGAGGATTGTCACCTCTCGTATCGTCTAGGCACAGAAGATAGAAAACCAAAATGTAATGCTATAGATCTAAACAATCATTCAACTGCAAATACGATTTCAAGAACGGAAACATATTTGAAATAGCAATGTTCCACTCAACACAAACTACTCCCTAATTCTAGAATCGGAGAATCTACTCTATGAATACGAGAAGAGAATCAAAAAACATTATGGAATTCATGAATATAATGATAAACGTGTAAGAAATATGAATTACAATGTAAATGCAGCTCTTCCCTCTGGCATTGTGGTGCATATCTTGATCCTCGAGTAGCTCTCTTCCTCCCCCAAATCCGAATATGTCTTAGACTAGGCTTTCGCCCAGTCCACAATTCTGTGGGAGTAGAAGGCACTGATTTAGATGGAACCAAGTTCAGAATATACACTACCATATCTAGAGCATATCCCCAGAACGAATCTGGCAACTCAGAATAACTCATCATCGATCTAACCATCTTCATAAGATTCCTATTCCTTCGCTCTACTACACCGTTCTGTTGGGGTGTGCCAAGTGTAGACAATCTGGATTGAATCCCATACTCTGATAAGTAATTCCTAAACTCTCCCAAGAGGTACTCGCCACCACGATCAGATCGTAGTGTCTTGATACTTTTACCTTGACGTTTCTTCACATCAGTCTTGAATTCTTTGAACTTGTCAAAGCATTCAGACTTGCGACACATCAAGTAAATATATCCATATCTCGAATAATCATCTATAAAAGAGACGAAATACTCAAAACCACCTCTAGCCTAGATAGTCATAGGACCACACAAATCAGAATAAACCAACTCCAACACATCTTTGGCTCTATACCCCTTGGCCTTAAAAGGTCTCTTGGTCATTTTACCCTCCAAGTAAGATTCACAAGTTGGGAAATCTTCCACCACTAATGAACCTAGAGGTCCATCAGCTATCAACCTTTGAATTCTTCTTAGGTTAATATGACCAAGTCAAAGATATGTTTGGTTCATCTTCGAAGGTTCTTTTCTCTTATTGGAATTAGAAGTTGAGTTATTAACTTCTATTTGCATCGTGGGAGCTTTTTGTTCGAGTGTATACAAATTTCCTATCAATGTACCTGAACATATATTCTCCCTATTCCCTTTTATAACAATTCTGTCTTTAAAAGAAATAGAATATCCATCCATAAACAATTTAGAAACTGAAATTAAATTCTTTCTAAATAAAGGTACATAAAGGGAATTTTCTAGAACCAAAGTTTTATTTTTCTCAAAAGATAAATAAAACGTCTCCCACTGCAATAGTCGCCACCTTCATAGCATTGCCCAAGTAAATGGTAATCTCGCCCTCAGCTCGTCATCGGGTTTCCTGGAACCTCTGCAAAGTATTGCAGACATGATCAGAGGCTCCTGTATCTACACACCAGGTGCCGGTAGATAACATCGCTGACCATGTTTCAACGACTAGACCAAAGGATATACCTTTGTTATGCTTCAGATTGGGACAGTCCTTCTTCCAATGTCCATCCTTCTTGCAAGTGAAGTACTTGCCTTTCGGCTTCTTCACTCCTCTCTGAGATCCTCCCACCACCTTTGCCCCACCTTATTTCTTCTTCTTCTTGCCTTTTGGCTTAGAAGTAGAAACCTTCTGAGCAAACATGGCCATAGCCTGTGCAAGCCTTTCTGTCGACTGGAGAATGATATCTGTTGGATCGATTTGAGCGCTAGAGGGGGGATGAATAGCGATAGAAAATTTTTCTTTTTCGATGTTCGTGTTAAAAACTCAAGAGATAATTAATCGCAGCGGAATGTAAATGTAAAAACAAGAGAGACAAAGGTTTTACTTGGTTCGTAGTCGTAGGCTACTACTCCAAGGCCCTAGTGGTCCTTGACCACGCACGGAGGGCAAATTACTAAACAAACTCCTCCTCGTTGGAGGTAGGAGTTAATCGATACAAAAAAACTTGAGGTAGAGGGACACTCCCCCTCTCCTCGTTACGATAAAAAAAAAGCTTCGAAGAATGTAAATGAGCAACGACACTAAAATTAATGCCGACGTACAAAAATAAAGGAAATGAAACCTAGACGTCGGAGAAGAAGAAGCACGTTGTTGTCGGTAGCTTTGTGGAGACTTTTTGGAAGCTTAGAATTGTTGTAAAAACCCTAGGTTTGGCCCTCCTTTTATAGCCTTTGAGCCCCTTTTCGAGTGGGTCTTCAACCAATCACAAATGGACACCAAACCGCTTTGAGGTGGAGTGATAAGCCTTGACTCCTCGAATCTGATCATTGACCATCACGATCGGTGATGGCCATCATCGATCCGTGATGGCGGCATCGACGATTGATGACCTTCAGCGATCGATACGATACGGCGAATGAGTCCTCCAAGAGCGGTCGTGATGCTTCGCAAGTCAAAGTTAGCTCAACAAAAACATACTTCTGACGATCTTCGACCGTCCGATCTCGACCTAGACCACCTATGAGATGTCTTGGGTTGGATCTACGCTTAAGATCATCCCCGTAAAGAGGATACGACTTCACTTACGCTCACACACACGAGCTTACCTCGATACTTACGTGTTGCTTTTGCTTTCGGCCTTCCACTCGATTCCATCGGCTCCCTCCGAAATCACTCGAGTGTCGCCCGACCACCGCGGCTTCCTCCGGGTGTCGCTAGCCTTCAGCTCCAGCATTGAGACTTTTCTGCACACTTGATTTATCTCGTGAGATAACAATATAAGCTTAACTTTGTATCATTTGCTATAATCAAAACTTAGGTTCGACTTAGGTGCCCACTGCACCAACAATCTCCCCCTTTTTGATTTATGGCAAACCCACATACAAAGTTAAGTAAATAGCAAGCATGAAGAATAATGTGCATGGGAAAAAAAAAATTAAGTTGGAGTAGTAAGGATTTTCTTCAAGTACTCCCCCTTGAGGAAACCTCCCCCTTGACCGAGGGTGAGTACTTGAAAAAGACTTTTAGTTCTCCAAACACAAAAGGTAATGAGTTAAGTAAATGGCATTACTTAACTTAGGCCTTTAAAGTTTTCAATTCCGAAGAGTTGAAACCCTAAACCTTACTCCCCCTTAACTTAGGCCAGAATCAAAGTTTTAAGTTAAGTTATCAATTTCAAAAATTTGAAATTGAACTTTGGCTTTTTCTTAACTTTGGCCTTTTCTCCCCCTTTTGACATAAATCAAGGAAAAAGTGGGGGGGTTTTAAGAAAACCCTAAGTCCAAGCATGATGATTTTAAAAATAGTATGTGAAAATAATTCATCTAAATGTTCAACTCTAGTTTGACTTGATTGAAATGATATTATCAACAAGTCCTGATTAGAGTTGGTTAATATTAGTTGCATATTTATACTCCGAGGTTCATATTGACGCACTTGATCTACATCTTGGAACCTGGAGTAGGGTCCTAACATCTCACGCCCATCTACGTGGCTAAGTACACAAACACATTAGTCCTATGTGTTGTGAGATGTACTGGCTCCTTAAATCTATAGGTGCATGATATCTAAGGTATGTCCTATGCTAGTTCCATCAAAATGAAAAATAGTAGTAAGAAAATATAGTTTGCAAGTTCTTATTCTATTACGCACATGCCCAATTTTCGTCTTAATAGACTAAATTCGGCTTCGGGTAGGGGTTTAGTAAATAGGTCTGCTAGGTTAGATTTCGATTCGACGTACTCGAGTTGTATGGCTCCGTTGGCCACATGTTCTCGAATGAAGTGGTGTTTGACTTCTATATGTTTGGTCCTAGAGTGACATATTGGATTCTTTGTAAGATTAATTGAACTAATGTTATCTACGTGAAGTTTAGTATTCGTAAAGTCTAACTTAAAGTCGCGAAGGGTGTGCTTCATCCAAAGAAGCTGAGTGACACACTCACCCATCGCGATGTATTCGGCTTCGGTGGTAGATAAGGCAACACAATGTTGCTTCCTACTGCACCAACTCACTAGACTCGAGCCGAGTAGTTGACAACAACCACTCGTGCTCTTTTTGTCGAGTTTACTACCGGCATAATCCGAATCGGAGTAGCCGATTAGTTCGAACTCGGTAGATCTAGGATACCAAATACCGACATTAAGTGTACCCTTTAGATATCTAAGGATACGCTTAACTAGGGTTAGGTGAGACTCCTTGGCACAGGTTTGAAATCTGGCGCACATACTTACTGCAAATAAGATATCAGGTCGGCTTGCAGTTAAGTACAGGAGACTTCCTATTGCGCTCCTATAGTACTTTAAGTCAATGGACTTACTTTCTAGGTCTTCTCCTATGTTAACATTTATCGCCATTGGGGTGTTTATTACCTTAGCGTCTTGCATTCCAAATCTTTTAATTAACTCCTTAGTGTATTTTTGTTGATATAGATATATACCATCCTTAGTTTGTTTAATTTGTAGACCTAAAAAGAAACTTAACTCGCCTACCAAGTTCATTTCGAACTCACTTTCCATGAGCGAAACGAACTCGTTTAGTAAGGCTGAGTTAGAGGTTCCAAAAATTATATCATCTACGTAAATTTGAGCTATGAATATTTCTTTACCTAAGGTTTTTACAAAGAGAGTTGGGTCAACTAAGCCTTGGTTAAACCCTTTTGACTTAAGATGGATTGAAAGTCTCTCGTACCAAGCTCGAGGAGCTTGTTTAAGTCCATAGAGAGCTTTCTTAAGTTTTAGAACATGGTCGGGTTTATCTAGATTTTCGAATCCGGGGGGGTTGGCTAACATAAACTTCTTCTTTAATGTATCCATTTAGGAATGCCGACTTAACATCCATTTGAAACAGCTTAAATCCTCGATGTGCGGCATAAGCTAGCAACATTCTAATGGATTCGAGTCTAGCTACTGGGGCATAGGTTTCGTCGTAATCTAAGCCTTCGACTTGGCTAAATCCTTTGGCGACTAACCGAGCCTTGTTTCTAACTACTTCACCTTTATCATCAAGCTTATTTCGAAACACCCACCTTGTTCCAATTATCGTTTTGTCTTTAGGTGGTGGTACTAATTCCCACACTTCGTTCCTAGTAAATTGAGCTAGCTCTTCTTGCATTGCAATAATCCAATCGGGATCAAGAAGAGCTTGTTCAATTGATTTGGGTTCTATCTTTGAAATTAAGGAAATTTGACTAAGGTTCCTATAGGATGCTCTAGTTCGAACTCCTAGATTAGGATCTCCTATCACTTGATCGATAGGGTGGTTAGTCTGAGTCCTAGATTGGGTTTGTGTCACCTAATGCTTGATCAATGGGGTGACTTGGTTGAACACTAGTTTGGTTGGAGTCATCTATCACTTGATCAATAGAGTGACTAGGTTGACTTAGGTTAGGATTAACACTAGACATGATCTCCGGATCAGAGTAAGGTCTAGTATGAATCGGCTCGCTAATTGGGGTTGCCGGGGGTTTTGTAGGTTCATGTCCTTCATCGAATACTACATTGATAGTCTCCTCGACTCTAAGGGTGTCGTGGTTATATACTCTATAAGCTCTACTTGTAGTCGAGTATCCTAGAAAGATTCCGGTCGTGGTTTTTGATGTTAATTTCCTAGGTAATCCTTAGTGTTTAGGATATGTACCTTACACCCAAATACCCTAAAGTACTTGATGTTAGGTATTTTATCGTGATAAATCTCGTACGAGGTCTTAAGGTGCCTCTTTACCATAAGGATCCTATTTTGGACATAGCAAGCCGTGTTAACGGCTTCTGCCCAAAACCTATCGGGTAGGTCGTATTCGTTCAACATGGTCCTAGCGGCTTCTTGTAGAGTTCGGTTTTTCCGCTCCACTAGGCCATTTTGTTGAGGGGTCCTAGGGCAAGAGAATTCATGGTGGTATCCGTTTAGGTTACAGAAGTCGGTGAACCTTTGATTTTCGAATTCACCACCATGATCGCTTCTAAGTCTTTTAACCTTAAGGTCTTTTTGATTCTCGATTAATTTGAATAGATTAGTTAATTGATCTAGGGTATCATTTTTATGTTTGATGAACCTGTGTAAACTCGAGTCGTCAATTATGACTAAGCAATATTGACTTCTATTGAGTGACTTGGCTCCATGTGAATCGAATAGATCCATATGCAGGAGCTCAAGTACTCTTGAGGTTCGTTCTTGGTTAGTTAACTTGTGTTGTGTTCTAGGTTGTTTTCCTTGTTGACAAGCATTACAGATTTTATTAACCAGGTTGTTGAGGTTGGGTAAGCCTCTGACTAAGCCACTCTGACTCATCTTGTGGATGAGTCTCGGGTGTGAGTGACCGAGTCGTCGGTGCCACAACCATGATTCCTCTTGCCGTGTCATAAGACACTTAGTTGAGGAGTTGGTTAAGTTGATCGTATAAATGTTGTTATTTCTAGTTCCTTTAAGAATTGTTTTAGAGGTTTCGTTGGTATTAATTACGCATTCATTTTCTAGAAATATAACCTTATAGTTATTATCACACAATTGGCTTACACTAAGTAAGTTATATTCAAAATTCTCTACAAGTAATACATTTTTAATAACAAAATTTGTGTTAAGCTCGATATCACCTGATCCGATGATTTTGAGCTTGCCGTTATTCCCAAAGGCTACCGATCCTTGTCGTTTGAATCGAAGCTTTGCGAATTTGAGTTGATCCTCGGTCATGTGTCGAGCAACCTCAACATCCATTGATCCTACACACAAGGTGGTTGGATTGGATGTTAGATTTTGTTAAGAAAATTGGTTGTAAGTTGTTAACCCTAGGTCATCTCACCGGAGTCTATATGATCAAGCATGTTATACTTATGTGTTTTTGAGATGACTTCCAATTAAGTTGATTAAGTGAATTTAGGTTCAAGTAGATTTAGGTTCAAGTGATTTTATGTTGAGATGATTTCCAATTAAATTGATTAAGTGAATTTAGGTTCAAGTAGATTTAGGTTCAAGTGATTTTTTGTTAGATTTGGATTTAACCCAAGGCTTGTCAAGTTTACCTTTTCAAGATCATGGCTTCCAGGTCGTGGCGAGGCACAGGGGCCTTCTTTTATCGGATCATCGACCACTTCCTTAGACAAAGCCATTTTCAGGAAAATGATGACTTGACTCACCTAAAATTATTTCCTCGTCTAACTAGTTATTTTTTGAAAAGAGGCTCCCCGAGGCTCAATCTTTTCGAATGATTTTAGTTTATTATTTGAAAAGAGGCTCCCCGAGGCTCAATCTTTTCAAAGGATTTTAGTTGATTATTTACGTGTTCTAAGTGAGTTCACGAAAAAAAAACAAAAACAACAAAAAAAATCTAAGCATGCAATTTCTAAGTTAAAACACAAACATGTTTTGTACTGGCTCCCCCTAGACCGTTGAATCGGTTCGGTCTATCCACATAGTGGATTTGGTCCTTGGGAACCCAGTACGAGTTGGATCCTAGGGTTGAAATCAAAGTGGTCTTAGGGACCCATGCTTGGACACATTTTTTATGTCTACTTACGATTGACATATACGACTTATTGGTCGTGTTTGAGCTAAACCCTAGTCCGGCCTTGTTATACACGGCCCTTTGCGATCCAAGTAGGAGGTCAAGTCCTTTGGATCCCAAAGTAAACCTTTCCAACGTATTCCTAAGATCTTCGACTTGACTTTTCAAGAGTGAGTTCTCAACTTCGAGTTTTTCAACCCGAGTTGAGTCCTTCTCTTGAACTCGACTAGTCGAAGAGGTTAGGGAGACCTCGTGTTTGAGGAGTTTAACTTCCTCAACCAGGGTCTCGACCTTGGACTCGGACTTAGCTAACTTCCTAGACAAAAACCTAACCGTATTATGTAAAGTATTAAATAAGGTTTGACTCACCTTAAGGGTATCTTTTGAACCGGATGCGTATCCGTGGCTTGACTTGAAGGTAGCTTCGTAGTCCGAGTCATCCTCAGGTTCTGACTCAAGTTCAGGCTCGGTCTCCGTGTCCGACTCAATTGATTTCGCCATGAAGATGTGGTCTTCGTCTTCTTCGAATGACGCTCCTTCCCATGTCGCGTTGAGGGCCTTCTTGTGCTTAGGTGCTTGGTGGTTGAGCTTAGGGCACTCGGACTTGATATGTCCAAACCTGTTACACTCATAACACCTAATAATAGAACTTTTAGGCTTACCTTGGTTGGGTCGAGTCGTGGTTCGCTTTCGTCCCTTGGCTATCCTTCGAGCTAGGTTCATTAGTTCGGCAGTCAACACTCGGTCAACTTCTTCTTCGGACTCATATTCCTCCTCAGGTGGTGGTGGCTTGCTTGCGATTTTCTTCTTCTTTGAACCTGCAAACAAGGCTATACCCCTCTCGGGTTCCGAGTTGGATTGTTCATGTAATTCGAAATCCGAAAAGAGTTCGTCTAACCTAATTTTAGAAAGGTCCTTGGAGACCTTATAGGCATCAACCATGGATGCCCATAAGGTAGTCCTCGGAAAAGAGTTTAGGACATACCTAATAAGGTCGCGGTTTTCGACCTTTTGCCCGATTGCGTGTAGGTTGTTGACTATGTCTTGGACACGGGCGTGGAGTTGCGTCGCGGACTCGTGTTCCTGCATTTTTAGTGTGTACAATTTATTGAATAACAAATCACGTTTGCAAACCTTAGCTTGATCCGATCCTTCGTGTAACTCGATTAGCTTTGTCCAAAGATCCTTTGCGCTTATGAAGGGGCCGACGCGATTTAGCTCCTCCTTGGACAAGCCGCATTGGAGGATTTGTGTTGCCTTGGCATCGGCTTCGACTTGTCGTTTTGTTGCAACGGTCCATTGATCATAATCCAAGGAGTCACCCACTTCATTAGTCGGAAGTGTGAAACCCGTTTGGATTATGATCCACATCTCGATTTGGGTTTTGAGAAAGCATTCCATCCGACCTTTCCAGTAACGGAAATCATCCCCATTGTAAAACGGAGGTCGGACGGTGCTAAAACCCTCGAGATGGGCCATTAGAACAAAAAGACAAGGAGACTAAAATGAAAACCTAGCAACAACAAAAACCCCTGTAAGAAGTGTAGATCTCTGCGAGAGCTTCGATTTGGTAGGTAGACCGTGTCATGGGTCAACTTGTACGAAAAGTTATGCCCGTTTGACCGTCGGCTACTCCAAAAGCGAATACTTGCAAAACAAAATCAAACGAAGAGTACCAAGACTTCGTCTTGGATTAGTAGTGCGGGAGAAAAATTTAAACGAAAAACAAATTTGGAAGAAAAGAAAATGTTAGACTGGTGGTTTCACCAAATCTAAGCGCCCCCGGCTCTGATACCAATTGTTGGATCGATTTGAGCGCTAGAGGGGGGGGTGAATAGCGATAGAAAATTTTTCTTTTTCGATGTTCGTGTTAAAAACTCAAGAGATAATTAATCGCAGCAGAATGTAAATGTAAAAACAAGAGAGACAAAGGTTTTACTTGGTTCGTAGCCGTAGGCTACTACTCCAAGGCCCTAGTGGTCCTTGACCACGCACGGAGGGAAAATTACTAAACAAACTCCTCCTCGTTGGAGGTAGGAGTTAATCGATACAAAAAAACTTGAGGTAGAGGGACACTCCCCCTCTCCTCGTTACGATAAAAAAAAAGCTTCGAAGAATGTAAATGAGCAACGACACTAAAATTAAAGCCGACGTACAAAAATAAAGGAAATGAAACCTAGACGTCGGAGAAGAAGAAGCACGTTGTTGTCGGTAGCTTTGCGGAGACTTTTTGGAAGCTTAGAATTGTTGTAAAAACCCTAGGTTTGGCCCTCCTTTTATAGCCTTTGAGCCCCTTTTCGAGTGGGTCTTCAACCAATCACAAATGGACACCAAACCGCTTTGAGGTGGAGTGATAAGCCTTGACTCCTCGAATCTGATCATTGACCATCGATCGGTGATGGCCATCATCGATCCGATCGATGGCGATCGATCGATTGATGACCTTCGACGATCGATCGATACACGGCAATGAGTCCTCCAAGCCGTAGCGATCGTGATGCTTACTGCAAGTCAAAGTTAGCTCAACAAAAACATACTTCCGACGGTCTTCGACCGTCCGATCTCGACCTAGACCACCTATGAGATGTCTTGGGTCGGATCTACGCTTAAGATCATCCCCGTAAAGAGGATACGACTTCACTTACGCACACACACACGAGCTTACCTCGATACTTACGTGTTGCTTTTGCTTTTGGCCTTCCACTCGATTCCATCGGCTCCCTCCGAAATCACTCGAGTGTCGCCCGACCACCGCGGCTTCCTCTGGGTGTCGCTAGCCTTCAGCTCCAGCATTGAGACTTTTCTGCACACTTGATTTAGCTCGTGAGATAACAATATAAGCTTAACTTTGTATCGTTTGCTATAATCAAAACTTAGATTCGACTTAGGTGCCCACTGCACCAACAATATCGACCTGGGTTTCCCCATCGATCTCAGCTCCAAAGACTTCCAGCTCATTCGCAAGCTTAGGAGGACACTCTTCGAAGAGTACATACTTGTACTCCTTAGTAGTTAAGACAATATCTAGATTCTTTTCCAATCATCATTATTTGGGTACAGTAAGTTTATTTTCCTTTAGTATAATAGCAAGTGCACTGAAAGTCATGTTTGAAAATCCTAAGAATTACATAGATCATTACTTTGGATTTCAAAAAATTATTGATTCCTCAAACAATAAAATTTCAAAATCAACCAACACCTCAAAACACCGAGAATATTGTATGCCACGATAGTGTGGACGTATAAGAATTCTACATTTGTAAGAGGAGGTTTTACCCATTAATTTTACTATCTTGTCAACCTAACTTTTTGACAAATAAAATTAATAGTTGGTTTCTCTTCAGCCCTACAAATAAAAGTAGTGACTCCGATGGGGAGGATACTTATATTTGTATCTAAGTGTTCACCATTACTTGGTACCAAGGAAATTATCTCAGGTTATGTGCCTCACGATGGGGAAGTACACACTCTCCTTAATAATTTCCTATAACCATATTCGACCTTGTGATCCGCAAACAAACCCATCCGATGGGGAGGAAGGCACTCAGAGCCGACGCGCAAGTTTGTTTTCATCACATGTCAAATTGTAATGGAGGCCGTGGGAATTTATAAAAATATCCCTCTCCCACTTAGTAATTTGAAATTGAGGAATTTTCTAGCCTACGACAAGCATATCAAACAATAAGAAATAAATATGAAAAATAAATTATTTTACAACTATTATGGCTTTTGTCTTCAATATGTCTCCCGTCACATCGCCTTCTCGTCCGCTCCTCCTACGCCATGTACGAGCCATCAGGAGATCCGAGTTGAGACTAAAATCTATTTTAATTTACATCCATCGATCCTATAATCCACGAGGGAGTGTACATGAAATCTAGATCGAAAGTAAACTAAAATAAAAGGAGTGGCTAAACAATGTTGTATCTAATTTACAAAAAATTAAATACTAGCCTCGTCAACTCAGAGGATTCAACAAAATAAACATTTACACACATACAATCACATACACACATATGGTCATAATAGTCGGATCTTATGCCTGCAACCAAAGAGTTAACCTACGCATATCCTACTATTATCCGACACATATAATATATGAAAAGTGCATAAAAATTAACCGAATCCTAAACAGACAAAACCGGAAACCTTGGCTCTGATACCAATTGTTGGGTTGATCCATCCGTGAGGGAAAACTTCGCTTCCCACTTCACCTCAGTCGCTTGTTCATGGCGATCCCATCGATGTCCCCAGATTAAAAAAAAATTAATCCTAGACAAAAGAAAACACCCAAGCAACCTTGTCATCATTGTGCTATTCGTTTAGAGTGGTCACTTAAACAAACTTGTTGTTCAAGCGACCAACCTCTATTCTACGAGTAGCTGCGGAATAGACGATGTATGGATTGCCGACTTTGGTGTTTATGTTCGGGATCCAAGTATTATTTAGCCACATACATAAAGTAAACATCCACATAAAACATGCATATAATTGAAAAGCAATTATAAACATAATACAAAGGAAGACTAATCAAAATAAACAAGATTATACCTCTTGTTATACCTCTTGATCTTCTATTGTATGTCCTTCCTCCTTTTGGACGTCGTGTGGGCGACGATCTTCCAAAAGTCAAAGCCTCCTAGATCACCAATCTTCCTTTCCTTGTTCACTCTGAACAAAGGAAGATCATCAAACAAAACTCTTCTTCCTATCTAGAACCGGCCACCAAGTCAATAGACTCGATGTTACCGCCGGCCAAGGAAGAGAACATGGAGTATAGGAACCGGCCAAAGGAGAATCAAAGAAGGCATGGGCGCCGGCCAACACTTGGAGAAGAGAAAGGAAAGAAATCCTCCTCCTTGTTGCCGCCCAAACCCTAAACAAAGCTCTCCTAATTTCCGGCCAAGGATGAAGGAAAGAAGAATAGGTTGAGCTCTGGCCAAGGTAGAGGGAAGAAGAATAGGGGTCGGCCAACCTTAGGAAGAAGAAGAAGAATCCTCCTCCACTTGTTGCCGCCCACCCCAATCACCCAAAAAACCCTAACCCTAGCCTCCCACTCCTAATCCTAACCAAACTAGGATTACTTGCCTCCCAAAGGAAGCAAACCCTAATCCTCCTTCATCCATCAAGCCTTGCCGCCCACCTTAATGCTCTATTTATAGAGTTGGGCTCAAGTCTTGTTTTAATCTCCACCATTGGTTCTAGGGATTTAATCTCAACCGTCGGATCTAGAGATTTAAACTCAACCGTCGGATCTAGAGATTTAATCTCTACCATTGGATCTAGAGTTTTATTTTCATCCATTGGATCTAAGCTTCATGAGATTTTAATAGGCTACAATAGGGACCATGAGGAGGAGTTGGATCTTGGCCACCCAATGGATCAAACCCACATAAAGTCCGATCCATTAATTATTATCCATTCCACTAGAGGATTATCATTGATCTACCTCACCAACCCCCATAAGTTAATATGGGCTCCATATATTATTTGTACATTTTCTCCCCGTGTTTAAGATCTCGAATGTCCGTCGATTAATTAATTTACTAATAATTAATTAATCAACATCTAACTCCATGAGTAGTACCACTCAACTTTTTCATCATGCCGGACCAAGTTCACCTGCAGGGTTTACATGATGAACCTTATGAGCTCCTCAAGGGGACATCATCATCCTAATATATAGGACATGGTTTCTTCCTATAATCAACGACACACCATATAAATAATACCATTTCCCAACTTACCGAGCCTATCGATTTAATAAATAAATCTCGCCCATTGGTAAATCAAAGAAATGAATACTAAGTATATGTGCCCGTTATTATATCGCGATTAAGAGCATGTACAAAATAATATCTGAGGTCCGATTCGATTATGTAGTCAGCAATAAATTGAATCACCTCTAAGTCGGTCCTGCTCAATACATAAAAAGTGCATTAGTGTGATTCTATGGTCAAGACAAACCAATACCAAATCACACTACAACCATTTCAATGGTTTGTCCAAAGTCATCTCGGTTGTGAGCCTTTACTTATACTTTACAAGGAGCCGATAACATGATCTCCCGTGTGACACCACACACCATGTTATCTACAATGTAATGTATTAGACAATATGCATAACCATAAAAATATGCAAACAATGATCATGTGATTCTTATTTCAAAATTAAAGATGTTCATACAAAAGATAGACTTTTCAGTATACATCCCAACAATCTCCCACTTATACTAAAAGACTATGCTGTCCTCATACTGCCATACATCTGATTCCCCTTCCCTCCACATGCCTATCAAAGCTCTCGCTAGAAGGGACTTAATGAAAAGGGTCTACTAGGTCATCCTCTAATGCAATCTAGGCGACAACAACTTCTACCTCCTTTACGATTTCTCGTATCAGGTGGTACTTGCGCTCTATGCATTCACTTACCTTATGAGCTCGTGGTTCCTTCAAGTTTGCAAATGCACCATCATTATCATAATAAATTGTGATAGTTCTGGGCAAACCAGGAATCACATCCAAGTCCATCAGGAAGTTCCTGAGCCACACAGCTTCTTTGGCCACCTCAGAGGCTGCAACATACTCATCTTCAATGGTAGAGTCCGCCACGCATTTCTGCTTGACACTCCTCCATACAATGGCTCCACCTCCCAAAGTAAACACAAAACCCGAGGTAGACTTACTGTTATCCCTATCTTATTGGAAGTCGGAATCCGTGTAACCCACAGGGAGTAATTAGACTGCCTGGTAAACTAGCATATAATCTCTAGTCCTTCTCAGGTACTTCAATATATGCTTTACCGCATCTAATGTCCCTTTCCTGGATTACTCTAATATCTGCTGACCATGCCCACGGTATAGCAGATATCTGGTCTCGTATATAGCATCGCATACATGAGGCTTCCTACTGCTGAAGCATAAGGAACCGCCTTCATCTCCTCTATCTCCTCAGATGCTCTAGGACACATCTCCTTAAATAAAGGAACTCCATGCCTGAAAGGTAGAAAACCCTTCTTGGAGTTCTGCATGCAAAAACGATCCATAATCATGTCTATCTATGAAGCTTGGGATAAGCACAACATCCTTTTCCTGCGATCCCTTATAACCATGATCCTAAGGATGTGTCCCACCTCTCCCAAGTCCTTCATATCAAACTGTTTGGACAACCATACCCTTACATCCGATAACACCTTAATATTATTGCCAATCATCAAAATGTCATCTACGTATAGTACAAGAAATACCACTACATTTTTGTCACATCTCTTGTATACACAAGACTCATCCGGATTTTGAATAAATCCATAAGACTGGATTACTTCATCAAATAGGATGTTCCAAGACCTCGAAGCTTGCTTCAATCCATAAATGGACCGATTAAGCTTACATACAAGATGCTCTTTGCCTTTTGCAATGAATTCCTCTAGTTGCTTCATATAGATGTTTTCCTTAAGACTTCCATTAAGATAAGCAGTCTTGACATCCATCTGCCACACCTCATAATCCATATGAGCTGTTATGCATAAGAGAATCCGGATAGACTTAAGCATGGCCACCGGCGAAAAGGTCTCCTCATAATCGATACCCTCTTTCTGAGTATACCCCTTCGCAACAAGCCTCACTTTGAAGGTCTCAACCTTCCCATCTATTCCTCTCTTTCTTTTGTAGATCCACTTGCATCCAATGGTTTCTAAACCATCGGGTGGTTCTACTAGCTCCCAGACCTGATTTGAATCCATAGATTCAATCTCAGTATTCATTGCACTTTGCCAAGATGCTGCATCTTTATCTTGGATCTCCTCGTCATATGTCCAGGGATCAGGTTCATGTTTGCCAGGGACCAAATCAGAAGATTCTCCCAAGAACATGAATCTATCAGGCTGTCTCATAATCCTCCAACTACGATGAGGTATCTCCTGTGTATCCTCTGTGACACGCGGTGCAGTGACTTGTTGTATATCATCTTGTACCGGTGGTACTGAAGAAGTGACTTCCCCTTTTAATTTCTCCAAAACAATTTTACTCTTGGGCTTGTGGCTAATCACATATTCTTCCTCTAGAAATCTGACATTCGTGCTAACGATCACCCTCTGATCTCTAGAACTATAAAATAAACCACCCTTCGTTCCTCTAGGATAGCCAACAAACATGCGTACTTCTGTACGAGGTTCCAACTTACCAGTATCTGCCTTAAGCACATGTGTTGGACTCCCCCAAATCCGAATATGTCTTAGACTAGGCTTTCGCCCAGTCCACAATTCAGTGGGAGTAGAAGGCACTGATTTAGATGGAACCAAGTTTCGATGTGTCACCAAGAAGGAGAAGTATTATAGTGGTGGTGTGGATCACTAGAGACGACTAGGGCTCAACCGTGGAGTAGGAACTTGGGTTCCGAAACACGTAAATTCTTTGTGTTGTGCTTGTTGCGGTTTTTGTACTTGTATTCTTTTTTCCGTTGCATACTAACAACCGTAAACAAGCACAACGAATCGAAGAGACATGTATCACTATTCATCCCCCCTTCTGGCGATGCCAACGGTCCTACATCATAAGCCAATCATTTTAGACATTTGATAATGTTGGGGACCGTTTGGTGCGCTAGAGGAGGAGGAGGATGTTAGTAATATATGAGAGATGTCCTAAGGCAATCGCCTTATGTATGAACCATTTATATGATAAATGAAGATTCACTATTTGAGTATACATGTTTTATGTATTTGATTGGATCTTAAACTCATTTACTGAATGTCCACGATACGATTCACAGCATGAGAGAATTTGTGATTGGATCACAACTAGTGAGTATCTCTACATGTGTAATTGTGATGTATCGGAATTATCCCTAGTCGATGAATTGATGAATCTGGACACCATCAATTCTGTTGAGACTAGCACGAGGTATACTCCTTGGTGTATCCAAGCAGCTGATTCTCACTGGCTGGAGACATAGTGATGTCCGGAGTTAATCGTGGATGCTAGTTATGGTAACTAGTTCATTGGAGTGACGATCGTAAGACTTCATATGGTTCTCTGCATATATAGATATGTCAATGAAGTTCTTACTAGGCTTAAGTGCGATGTTCCTTTGACTTGCGGTATTCAAGTCATCTTGATCATGGAGACTTATGCTTTGACATCTTAAGCAAACATCTCTAAGGAGATGTGGACCCGGGATGATTGGGTATAAGTCGAAGTGATCGAAGGTGTTTGAATAGCCTATAAAGGATTCACCACTCCTTGTGAGGAGATGTATACCCATGGCCTCTCGTCGGATTGTTACTAAAGTCTTTGGCCAAAGCATTACATGTTTAGAGTAAAGTACTCTTCGATACATGTGGAGTAACTAGAATCCGTAGGACGAGGAAATGATACTTGGGCTAGGTGTGACGTAGTCAGCCTAGTGGGGACTGACACAATAGACCATGTCCTGAACCAAGTGGGTATAAGATGAGTGAAGGGAATGGGGCACGATTCATTCGAGCTGCTGAAGGGTTTCAGAAATAGTTCTGGATCAACCGTTGATCTTTTCGGTTACTTGGGGATCATGATCTACTACTAGGTGCCACTCATGATCGTTCTATAATTAATGGTTAATTATAGATGGCCAACATAAACCGAGAACCTATTTGGTCACACGCACAACGAGTGTAATCCAAAGGATTTAAAACGAGCTTGAGAATGGGATTCTCAGACCAAACATAAAGCGAGCATGAAATTGTTTCAGTCGCAATGGAAGCGTGGATGGGCAGTGTCTTATGAAGACATAATGGATGGACCAAAATGGTTTGGTTCTAATCCAATGGATGAGAATAAACCAAATGGTAGTCTCTCAAAGAGTGGTGAACCGCGTATAGATGCACCAATAGGAACACCTCCTTTTGGCAGCAGTATTTTTCCCACTAACAAGCATTATTTGATTTTTATTTTTTATTTTTATAGCAATACGCAACCCCATTAACCATTAAGAGAATTAGTTCTCTATAAAATAGGGCTTAAACCTAACCCTAAATGCCAATCAACTAGTTTGCCGCCCAATCTATTTTGGCCGACTTGTGTTGCCGCCCGAGCTCCTCAGCCGGCATCCGAAGGCGGCTTCCTTCCTCCTCGCGGCGTCGAGCTGCTGCGGAAGAGTTCGGCGATCCTCCTTAGGTTTGGCATCAAGGTAAGCACTTGGCTTCCTTTGTTGGCGGCGCCTATCTCCTCCACCAAGCTGTCCAGTTTTCTGGACAGCTTCTTCTCGTCGGGCGTCGTTTGGGCGGCGGTTAGTGCTCGACAGCGGCTAACATACCGGGATTTGATCTCCGGTAATCCTCTGAGGTGGAGGGCGAAGGATTCGTCAAGCGGTTGGCGAATACCTCTCGGAGAAGCGAGTTTTGAGAACTTCGTTTTGGATCGAATTTGGATTCGGATCGTGATCATCTCTCGATCACGTCGTCTTCAACACGAGGCTAGTAACCCGTACGAAGACGAAGCTCGTGACTTAGCGAAGTCATCCCGAGGAGCTCGGCGTGGATACGGATAGAGACGATTCTTACGAGGATCGTTCCAGTTGATGCCGTTCCCGCTACACGTCATACGGAAGGTATAACGTAGTTTAATTTCCTTTTATCGCAATTTTAATTTACGGTTATGTCTACACTTGTTGTAATAGCATGCGTGTGTTGTGTGTGTTGTAATAAATAGGAGTATTTATTATTTTTATTGCTTCCGCTGTGCTCATGTTTACGAAACATGATCGAACACACACACGCCGCGGTGCCGGAAACCCAACAGTGGTATCAGAGCCCAGGTTGTGTTTCGACATAATCGTAAAATGGTTTTGTGATAGTCATAATGTATTTCTGGAAGTTTTCTAAATTTTGGAAATTTAGAAGTATTTATGGAAATTTTTTAATTTTGGAAAGTCTAGAAGTATTTAAGGAAATCTTCCACTTTTGGAAAGTTGGAAGTATTTATGGAAATTTATATTTTCCATAAATAAAATATTTGATTAGATTCTGGAAATTTGTTTCCTAATTTAATCATGATTTGATTTGGGAAATCAAATCTTAAAATATTTTATTTCCATAAGTAGTTTTAAAGATTTAGGAAATTGGTTTCCTAAATAGATTTTCCTTAATCAAATAATTCCATGAATAAAATATGTGATTAGATTTGGAAATTTGTTTCCTAATTTAATTATGATTTGATTTGGAGAATTAAATCTTAAACATATTTTATTTCCATAAATAGTTATGACATATAAGGAAATTATATACATGACATAATTGTATGCCATGTAATTGCATTAGATGCATAACATTATGCCATGCGTGTCGTGACATGTAGATGTATGCCATGTATGCCATGCCATGTAGATAATAGTTATTTGCATGCAAAGAGGATGAGACATAAAAACCCTTAATCAATATTAAAGCCTACACCTTCCATTAATATGGTTAGAACGAGTTACATTTCTTGTTTGGGTTGTTGGACTCTCTCCAAGCCGGCTCGAACTGAATATGTTCAAACCATGGAATAGTTTAATACTAATATGGTAGAGTCGAGGTCAATCGTTAGCTTTGGTTGTTGGACTCTCTCCAAGCTGGGCTAATTGGTTGAATGCTCTAACCATATTAAAACTATGTCTGATTAATGGGTTGGCTTTAACACTTGGAGCATCGGTTTGTTGGACTCTCTCAAGGTCGATGTAAAGGGAGGTGAAGTTGGGTGCTATGCATATGATGCATACTTGTTAATGTGTTAACAACCCGATGTATGTGTGAACATTCAATTAGTTGATAGCACATTGTGATAGTTGCATATCGTGATATGCAATCGGTATAGATGATACCTACCGTCGTAGTTATGAATGGCTTGTTGGACTCTCTCGAGGTTGTTCATAACTATGATGGATATCAACCCATTAGGAGATGGACCTCGATCTCGAAGTGATTTTGGGGTTTTGAAATTGAAAAATGAATGGGATTTATAAATGTATATTGATGCATTTTAAAATCATCTTTCTCATATATGCTCGTTTTGTATTTCTAAGTTAATATATTGATCATGATGTGTGTTTGAATTTGCGTTCCATTTTGGATTGAATAAATTAGTTGGGCGAGCTTCATGGACTAGCTTAGAAGCTTGAGAATTGTTCTCAAGGTTGAAAAGCTTGCAAATGTCCTCGGCGCCTCTTCACTTGATCCTAGTGGCGATGCAACTCTTGACCAATTGTTGGCCTATCGAAACATGTGAGTGATTACGAACAAATGAGTTGCATCATGCTAGCGCGATGGAACCCAAGCTCTGAAAGCGGCATGAGCATATGGATGCTCATATCGTAGTCCTTCATCTTTGTGAGTTGGTTGATGAGCAAGTGAGATTGAAAGGTTGAAGTCTCAAAGCTCCTCTTCACCTACGAGATGCTAGGAGGTTCATCGTAGTCTTGCTCGATATCTTTGAAGGTGGAGTCTTAGAAGCATGAGCGAGGGGGCGATCTTTGTTAGTTGATTCCTCGAAGAAAGGTTCTAAGAGGAAGTCAAAGGAACAAGTGAAGGAAAGAAGAAGAGCTAAGAAGGTAGAACTAGCACAAAAGAAACTTGCCATCATTATGGCAAGGAGGCCATTCTTGAAGAAATTGCAAGATTTATCTTGAGTCAGTGAAGAAGGATAAGGCATCGGATGCCCCATCTTCTTGAAATCTTCTTTATTGATTGTCATTCTATTTCCTCGGACACTTGGGTATTGGATCTTTGGGTGTGGCTCACATATATGTAATGACATACATGGGCTAGGAATGAAGAAGACTGGGAGGAGAGTCAAATTTACGTGTTGGGAATGAAGCAAAGGTTCCGCACTCGCCATCAGCGTATTTGTTGAAACTCCTGCAGGACTTGTCTTAGAACCGACAATTGCTTTTATATTCCTTTGTTGATAAAGAACATCATTTCTATTTCTTGTTTAAATAGAAATGGTTTCCATTTGACGTTTAGTAACAATTGTTGTTACATAACTTTGAATGGGTTCTTTATGGACCGAACTTTAAGCAATGGTGTTTATCGTTGGGCGTATCGGTGACATTTGCAATATCGAAGCGAGCAACAAGCGTGCTCGAAAGGATAATCAAATAGACTCCTACATGTGGCATTGTCGTCTTGGCCATATAAGCAAGAAACGCATGTCCGAATTACACCGAAGTGGAATTATGGAATCGTTTGAATTGGATTCATACGATACATGCGAATCATGCTTAAAAGGCAAGATGACTAAG
The DNA here is from genome assembly GCA_025175895.1 of Wurfbainia villosa. Taxonomy (NCBI): domain Eukaryota; kingdom Viridiplantae; phylum Streptophyta; class Magnoliopsida; order Zingiberales; family Zingiberaceae; genus Wurfbainia; species Wurfbainia villosa. The sequence goes on from CM045996.1 coordinate 106,965,681, forward strand.
TTACCTTTTACCGGAAAAGGTGAACGAGTGGGAGAGTTACTAGGTTTAGTACATACTGATGTATGTGGACCTATGTCAACTCAAGCATTAGGAGGCTATAGCTACTTCATTACCTTCACCGATGATCACTCACGGTTTGGGTATGTGTTCTTGATGAAACACAAGTCTGAAGCCTTTGAAAGGTTCAAAGAATTCAGAAATGAAGTAGAGAAACAACATAACAAGAGTATTAAAATACTTCGATCGGATCGAGGTGGTGAATACTTAAGTCAAGAGTTTCTTGATTATCTAAGAGACAATGGTATATTGTCTCAATGGACTCCTCCATATACACCACGACAAAGATAATGGTGTATCCGAGAGGCGACCGACCTTGTTGGCCATGGTCAGGTCAATGATGAATCATGCAACTCTTCCCAAGTCCGTGTGGGGTTCTGCACTTGCGCATATTGTTTACTTGTTAAGCATGTAATGCCTACCAAGGTAGTCTCAACTACTCCATATGAGATATGGAATGGTAAGAAACCTCATGTATCTTACTTGAAGATATGGGGTTGTCTCGCTTATGTGAAGTTGGATCATCGATAAACTGACGCTAAGTCGATAAATGTCTATTTATTGGATACCCTAAGGAAACAAGGGGTTACCAATTCTATCATCTGTGGAACAAAAGGTGTTTGTTTCAAGGCATCTGTGTTTCTAGAGAAAGAGTTTCTCTTGCAAGAAAAGCAAGGGGAGTGTCGTCGAGCTTGAGGAGGCTCGAGAGACTCAAATAGACATTAATGAAAGCACAACACCGACAACTCATAGTGATGAGCAATCGGCTGGACCTATTGTAACACCACATCTTCGTAGATCTGGTAGAACACGCAATATTCCTGAGAGATATGGATTTCTCATAAGTGAATCGAACGACGTGTTACTCATTGATGATGAGGAGTCTACCAGTTATGAAGAAGTGCTGACAAGTTCAGAAAGGGATAAGTGGCTTGGTGCCATGAAGTCGGAAATGGATTCCATGTACGAAAACCAAGTTTGGAACTTGGTTGACCCACCAGAAGGCATAAAGCCTATAGGGTGCAAGTGGGTTTTCAAGAAGAAAAGCGACATGGATGGTAATGTGATTACCTATAAGGCTAGATTGGTGGCGAAAGGATATCGTCAAAAGCAAGGTGTTGATTATGACGAAACCTATTCGCCTGTAGCTATGCTTAAATCCATTCGGATGCTCCTGGCCATAGCGGCTCATTATGATTATAAGATATGGTAGATGGATGTGAAAACAGCTTTCCTTAATGGAAACCTGCTCGAGGACGTGTATATGATACAGCCTGAGGGTTTCACATCGGTTGATAAAACCAAGGTATGCAAATTGCGACGGTCCATTTATGGATTGAAGCAAGCATCCAGGAGCTGGAATATCCGTTTTGATGAGACAATCAAAAGGTTTGATTTCTCACAAAATCCAGACGAACCTTGTGTGTACAAGAAGGTTAGTGGGAGTGCAGTCGTATTCCTAGTATTGTATGTCGATGACATACTACTTATAGGAAACGATGTTTCAATCTTACAGTCAGTGAAGGTTTGGTTATCCAAGGCATTCTCCATGAAAGACCTGGGAGAAGCAACCTACATCCTTGGGATTAAGATCTATAGAGATAGATCGAAACGGTTGCTTGGTCTTTCGCAGTCTACATATATAGACCGAGTGCTAAAGAGGTTTAGCATGTCGGAATCCAAGAAAGGTTATCTGCCCATCAGGCATGGGGTACACCTTTCGAAGTCTATGTGTCCGCGCACAGAAGACGAGAGGATTTGCATGAGTAAGATTCCCTATGCATCCGCAATAGGATCTATCATGTATGCTATGTTATGTACGAGGCCCGATGTATCGTATGCTCTGAGTGTCACGAGCAGATACCAGTCCGATCCAGGAATGGATCATTGGGCGGCTGTTAAGATGATCCTTAAGTACTTGAGAAGAACTAAGGATGTGTTCCTAATATATGGAGAAGGGTACATGGTGATACGTGGGTATACGGATGCGGATCGAGATGCATAAGGATGATTCCATGTCTTAGTCTGGGTATGTATTCACCTAGAATGGAGGCGCAATAAGTTGGAAAGGTTCCAAGCTTGACACTATAGCGGATTCTGCCACTAAGGCAGAATACGTTGCAGCTTTGGAAGCAGCAAAGGAAGCGGTTTGGATCAAGTAGTTCATCTATGAACTTGATGTGGTCTCATCAATGATCCAAACATGTGCTTCGCCGCTATCATCTTATCAGAGAGATCATCAGTAGGAACGAAATACAAATCGAGAAAATTCCCACTGAAAGGAACTTAGCGGATCCTTTGACTAAAGCATTACCTCAAAGTAAGTTTGAGGGTCATGTTGGTGCTTATGGTATTGGATACCGTAGCGATTGGCATTAGGCCAAGTGGGAGTCTGTTAGTAATATATGAGAGATGTCTTAAGGCAATCGCCTTATGTATGAACCATTTATATGATAAATGAAGATTCACTATTTGAGTATACATGTTTTATGTATTTGATTGGATCTTAAACTCATTTACTGAATGTCCATGATACGATTCACAGCATGAGAGAATTTGTGATTGGATCACAACTAGTGAGTATCTCTACATGTGTAATTGTGATGTATCGGAATTATCCCTAGTCGATGAATTGATGAATCTGGACACCATCAATTCTGTTGAGACTAGCACGAGGTATACTCCGTGGTGTATCCAAGCAGCTGATTCTCACTGGCTGGAGACATAGTGATGTCCGGAGTTAATCGTGGATGCTAGTTATGGTAACTAGTTCATTGGAGTGACCAGCCGTAAGACTTCATATGGTTCTCTGCATATATAGATATGTCAATGAAGTTCTTACTGTGGCTTAAGTGCGATGTTCCTTTGACTTGCGGTATTCAAGTCATCTTGATCATGGAGACTTATGCTTTGACATCTTAAGCAAACATCTCCGAGGAGATGTGGACCCGGGATGATTGGGTATAAGTCGAAGTGATCGAAGGTGTTTGAATAGCCTATAAAGGATTCACCACTCCTTGCGAGGAGATGTATACCCATGGCCTCTCGTCGGATTGTTACTAAAGTCTTTGGCCAAAGCATTACATGTTTAGAGTAAAGTACTCTTCAATACATGTGGAGTAACTAGAATCCGTAGGACGAGGAAATGATACTTGGGCTAGGTGTGACGTAGTCAGCCTAGTGGGGACTGACACAATAGACCATGTCCTGAACCAAGTGGGTATAAGATGAGTGAATGGAATGGGGCACGATTCATTCGAGCTACTGAAGGGTTTCAGAAATAGTTCTGGATCAACCGTTGATCTTTTTCGGTTAATTGGGGATCATGATGTACTACTAGGTGCCACTCATGATCGTTCTATAATTAATGGTTAATTATAGACGGCCAACATAAACCGAGAACCTATTTGGTCACACGCACAACGAGTGTAATCCAAAGGATTTAAAACGAGCTTGAGAATGGGATTCTCGCATCGAGAAACTATGTTTGGTTGGACCAAACATAAAGCGAGCATGAAATTGTTTCAGTCGCAATGGAAGCGTGGATGGGCAGTGTCTTATGAAGACATAATGGATGGACCAAAATGGTTTGGTTCTAATCCAATGGATGAGAATAAACCAAATGGTTTGGTTTATATTAAACGAATGAACCAAAGGTTGGTTCGGTTCGTTTTAACTTAAAATAAACCATCATGGTTTGGTTTATTTTAACTTATCTTAATGGAGCGGGTTAACGGGCTTTATGGATATGATCCATTAACCATTAAGAGAATTAGTTCTCTATAAAATAGGGCTTAAACCCTAACCCTAAATGCCAATCAACTAGTTGCCGCCCAATCTATTTTGGCCGCCCAGCTTGTGTTGCCGCCCAGCCCACAGCTCCTCCAACCGGCGTCCAGAAGGTGGCTTCCTTCCTCCTCGCCGGCGTCGAGCTGCTGCCGGAAGAGTTCCGGCGATCATCCTTAGGTTTGGCATCAAGGTAAGCACTTGGCTTCCTTTGTTGGCCGGCGCCTATCTCCTCCACCAAGCTGTCCAGTTTTCTGGACAGCTTCTTCTCCTCTCGTCGGAGCGTCGTTTGGACGACGGTTAGTGCTCCGACAGCGGCTAACATACCGGGGATTTGATCTGCGGTAATCCTCTGAGGTGGAGGACGAAGGATTCGTCAAACGGTTGACGAATACCTCTCCGGAGAAGCGAGTTTTGAGAACTCGTTTTGGATCCGAATTTGGATTCGGATCGTGATCATCTCTCGATCACGTCGTCTTCAACACGAGGCTAGTAACCCGTACGAAGACGAAGCTCGTGACTTAGCGAAGTCATCCCGAGGAGCTCGGCGTGGATACGGATAGAGACGATTCTTACGAGGATCGTTCCGGTTGATGTCGTTCCCGCTACACGTCATACGGAAGGTATAACGTAGTTTAATTTTCTTTTATCGCAATTTTAATTTACGGTTATGTCTACACTTGTTGTAATAGCATGCGTGTGTTGTGTGTGTTGTAATAAATAGGAGTATTTATTATTTTTATTGCTTCCGCTGTGCTCATGTTTACGAAACATGATCGAACACACACACGCTGCGGTGCCGGAAACCCAACAGAGGAGGAAGGAGGGAGGGGGGGGGAGGTAAGTAGCATTGATCGATTTCACTCGTCGTCATTGTTGGTGCAATAAGCCTCAGGTCAATGTTGACCAAACTTGAGTGGGACTTGAGTAGTGTTTTGATGTTTGACAATGGGCTGACAATGGGTTTGACCATTGGTTGATGAATATGGTTTGACCATATGTTGACCATATGACTAGTGGCTGATTGGGATATCAAAAGTCATATGTTGGAGATTATTTGAGGGAGATTGTTGGAGAAATCAACCTTGGAATTCTAAGTCATGGGTACTTGGCAATGGTAAAGTCTAAAGATATATTCTTGGCAACATAAGTTCAAGTGTGTAGTCTTGACGGCATAAAGTTCAAGTAAACTTTGGAAATTGGAAAGTCCAACATAGTCTTGGCATGGAAAGTCCAAGTCTTGAGTACTTGGCATGGAAAGTCCAAGCATGGGTCTTGGCATGTGAAAGTTCAAGTCATAGGTACTTGCCAATTGGAAAGTCCAAGGGTAGGTTTGGCGGTGTAAAGTCCACACATGAGTTTTTGTGGAGTAAGTCCAAATGGATCTTGGCAATGTGGAAGTCCAAGCATAAGTCCAAATGAACCATGACAAAGGACCCGGTTATCATGACATAGCTGATAGAAGCACCTGAAGGCTAATATAAAGGATGAAGAGTCATAGACTCGAGGGATCCGAAAGGCGTGAGGCTGATGGAGGTTATTAGAAGGCTTAGGTCTAGGCTATGGGTGTGTGTCAAGTATGAGAGGAACATACTTAGGTTAAACCTCATGTTTGAGGTTTACTAGTCGATTGGGGTTATGAACTAGTCAACTTGCCAAGTGTTTCATACTCAGAAGCCTAGTTGACTTAGAGCTGTAGACTAGGGTTATTGCCTAGTCAACTGGTTAATAGTCGACTGGAGGCTCGATTGCTATTGTATTCCACTGGTAGTCGATTGCCATGCATGGGCAGTCGACTGGCCTTCAATAGTCGACTGCCATGGATGATAGTCGATTGGAATTTATGGACACGAGCATAGAATGGTCGGTAGTCGACTACTATGTAAGTGTAGTGGCTATGAGAAATCAACTGATGGGTCAGAGCAATCGACTAGTGTGCCCTAATTTGATGTGGATTAGTCCGTTGTGAGACAATAGATTGGCTAACAGTTGACTGCTAGACAGAAAATTAGCCCGACGGAAGACTTAAAAAGAGCTCAATGGGGAGGTTTTCCTTAATGTTTATTTGAAGGGGAAGTGTTGTTTCATTCCAGACCTTCAAGAGCAATCCAAAGCACCAAAAGATCAAGTATCCAAAAGCTCACTTGTAAAGTGTTGTAAGTTCATCTCTTTTATTTGCTTGTATTTTTATTGTTTCTTATTATTGTAAGATTTTGTACGAAGTTTCTTCACCTCTGGGGTCATACCAAGAAGAAGAAGTTTGTTAATAGTAGTGTGCATCACTAGAGCTCACTTTAGAGCTCATCACATGGAGTAGGAACCCTAGTTCCGAACCACGTTAAATCTTCTTGTCTTGTGGTTGTGCTTGTCTTTTGTTTTCGTTTGTGCATTTTATTTGTATATTCCGCTGGGCACTAACATTGTTGTAGACACGCATGCGATCGAACGATGAAAATCACGAAAATGCTATTCAACCCCCCTCTAGCACGTCAGTGATTCCTCTACAGCTGTTCTTGTTTACAAATGTGCTAGTGAAGCGGAAATACAAATACAAAGAGAAAGCAAAACACAACACATGGACACAAAAACACAATACAAATTTTATGTGGTTCAGAATCCTAGTTCCTACTCCATAAGCGAGTCTTAGTCTCCACACCACTAAAACTTGTCTCCTTCTCAGAATAACACCGAAGGTGGAGAAACCCTCCAACAATGGAGCTACAACAAGAAATACAACCAAACAATAAGTGTAAAGAATAAAAACAATATGTAATAACAAATACATTACACAAGAATACTTGAACACTTGATTGCTTATTGGTTGCCATGGTATGGCTTGAGAGGTCTAGAATGCAGCATCAATTTCCCTCCAAGAGCTCCAAGAACTATTGGCGAAATCCTTCATTGCGATCTCCTTTAAAAGCACCGCATCGGGTTGATTATCTACTGATCAGTCGACTAGCCATACCCACAAGTCGACTGCTCACTTATTTGTTGTCTCACAATGGTCTAATCCACGTCAAATTTTTAAATGACCAATCGACTTCCTTAACCCAGCAGCCAACTGCCATACCCATCAGTCGATTGCCATAAGCCAGCAATCGACTATGAGACATTTTGTGCCCTGTCCACTTAAGTTCAGTTGACTACTCAACCCTAGTAGTCGACTGTCAAAGACCATTCGACTTGTTTAACCCCACCAGTCAACATCCAGAGCCACAGATTAGCAGTTAAGCCTCAGTCGACTACTCGATCATTCGACTAGGTCATAACCCAAGTCGACTGCCCAAGCCAAACTAAGCTCTCGATTGTCAAGCACTCGGCCAGTCGACTGGCCAATCCTATCATTCGATAGGTATACCTCAAACATGAGATTTAACCCAAATATGATCCCCTCTTACTTGATACTCAACCTAGGTCTAGATATAAGCCTTCAAGCCACCTCCATCAGCCTCACGCCCTCAGGGTCCATCCGAGTCCTCCACGACTCCTTCACCCTTTGCACTAGCCTTCAGGTGCTTCCATCGGCTTTGTCATGCCATCGGGTACGCTTAGCTTAGACCTAAGCCTTCAAGCCACTTCCATCAGCCTCAAGCCCTTGGTTTGAGTCCACGACTCCTCATCTTTGGCCCTAGCCTTCGAGTCCTTCCATCAATTTCATCATGCTAACGGATCTCCTTTTCCAAGATGTCGCATCTCTAGGACTCTCACCGCCAAGACTACACCCTTGGTATTTTCCCTTTGCCAAGTATCCATACTTGGACTTTCATCGCCAAGACTACATACTTTGACTACACAACTAAGACTACACTCTTGGACTTTTCCTTTGGCAAGTATCCATACTTGGACTTCCCATTCCCAAGACTACCCACTTGGACTTATCCCTTTTCAAGAATACATCCTTGTACTTTTCCATTGCCAAGTATCCATACTTGGACTTTCCCTTGCCAAGTCTCCAAACTTGGGCTTCCACTTAAGTCCCACTCAAGCTTTGTCAACCTTGACTTGAGGTCGATTGCTCCAACAATATCCTCCATTACAATATCCATTATTGGATCTTTGATATCCCAATCATCCACAAGTCACATGATCAACATATGGTCATCCACACGGGGGATGACATGGTGGAAAGGCACGATAGTGCTTGCGGATAAGGCATGGATCGATTCAGAGGAGGTATAAAGCCCTTTCCTGGATTCAGATGACCCCCACGTGTCTTGGCCACCACGTCAAGGCTCATAGGGCCCTCCGTGATTTACTTCCCTCACAATGGTCATGGGACAGGTCGATGGGGTCCGCTAGGTTGGCGGTTCCAACTTTTTATGGAACATATGGTCAAACCATATTGTCAAGCCCATTGTCAAATATAAAAACCCTACTCGAGTCCCACTCAAGTCTGTTCAATCATGACCTGAGTTGATTGCACCAACAATCTACCCCTTTTTGATTTTTGACAATACCTTTAAGTTAGGCTAATCCATAAGCTCAACTTGGCTCCTCTTATGCCAAAGCATAATGAAGGTTTACCTAACTTAAACCCTTCATTTCTTCCCCTTTGACATACATCAAAAAGTCTACCAAGGCTTTTAATGTCTTATCTACCAATGAGATCATTCATTTGTTGGTACCTTCGGATGCTCTAGAGGGGGTGAATAGAGTTTGTTGATTTACTCGATTGTGTTCGTATGCTCATCTACAAATAGTTAGTGATACGCAGCAAAAACACAAGCATACACAATAGAAACACAAAAAAAAACAATCACAAACAGAAAATGAGATTTTACGTGATTCAGAATCCTAGTTCCTACTCCACTGCCTGACTTTAGTGTCTACTCCACTAAACCTTGTCTCCTTCTCAGCAACACACTAGAGGTGGAGAAAATATCTTTATTAATTACAATGAAAGAATACAACCAAATGCAAGAATACAAAAGAAATGAGAAAACTCAAACTAAACACTTCACATGACTGCTCTTTTGATTGTTGGCTTTTAGTTGATTTGGAATGGATTGAGAAATTTGGAACGCAGCAGCAATTCCCCTCTAAGAACCCGCTTGTACAAATCCTCCATGAAGTCTCCTTATAAATTTGAGCTTAGCTAATTTTTTGCCTAGAAATCTACTGCCCTTACCCAGCAGTCGACTCCGTCATCTCACAATGGACTAATCCACCTAAAATTTTAACTAGTCAATTGACTCCCCTGACTAGCAGTCCACTGTCATAGGCACCAGTCGACTGCCATTAGCCAGTAGTCAATTGGCAAATCTTATGTGCTCTATCCACTTAATTTCAACCGGCTGCTCAACACTAGCGAATGATCGCTGATCCACGGTCGATAGTCGAGCCTCGATCGACTACATGACGATCGACCCGAGCTCGAGGTTTCCCGCCATGGCGTGTGTGTTCGATCACGTTTCGTAAGCATGAGCACAGCGGAAGCAATAAAAATAATAAATCTACATTTATTACAACACACACATCACACGCATGCATAGTACAACAAGTATAGACATAACTGTAAATTTAAATTTGCAATAAAAGAAAATTTAACTACGTTATACCTTTCGTATCACGTGTAGCAGGAACGACATCAACTGGAACCTTCCTTGTTAGAATCGTCTCTATCCGTATCCACGCCGAGTATCCTTACGATGACTTCGCTAAGCCACGAACTTCGTCTTCGTACGGGTTACTAGCCTCGTGTTGAAGACGACGTGATCGAGAGATGATCACGATCCGAATCCAAATTCGGATCCAAAACGAGTCCTCAAAACTCGCTTCTCCGGAGAGGTATTCATCAACCGATTGACGAATCCTTCATCCTCCACCTCAGAGGATTACTGGAGATCGAATCCCCGGTAAGTCAGCCGCTATCGGAGCTCTAACCGTCGTCCAAACGACACTCCGACGAGAGGAGAACAAGCTGTCCAGAAAACTGGACAGCTTTGGTGGAGGAGTAGGTGCCGGCCAAACAAGGGAAGATAAAGCTCACCTTGATGCCAAACCTAAAGGAGATCACCGGAGGGTCGCCGGAGGATCACCGGCTGAAGCTTGGACGCCGGCAAGGAGTTGGACGGCGGCACAAGGGGCTAGGCGGCAATGGAGGTTGGCGCCAACTCTTGCTAGGGTTTTGGATTAGGGCTTAATTATCCCTTAAGCCCTCTTTTATAGAGAACTAATTCTCTTAATGGTTATTGGATCATAACCATTAGGCCCGTTAACCCGCTCCATTAAGACAAGTTAAAATAAACCAAACCATGATGGTTTATTTTAAGTTAAAATGAACCGAACCAACTTTTGGTTCATTCGTTTAAAATAAACCAAACCCTTTGGTTTATTCTCCTCCATTGGATTAGAACCAAACCATTTTGGTCCATCCATTATGTCTTCATAAGACACGGCCCATCCACGCTTCCATTGCGACTGAAATGATTTCATCCTCGCTCAAAGTTTGGTCCAACCAAACTTAGTTTCTCTCGGTCTGAGAATCCCATTCTCAAGCTCGTTTTAAATCCTTCGGATTACGCTCGTTGTGCGTGTGACCAAATAGGTTCTCGGTTTATGTTGGCCGTCTATAATTAACCATTAATTATAGAACGATCATGAGTAGCACCTAGTAGTACATCATGATCTCCAATTAACCAAAAAGATCAACGGTTGATCCAGAACTATTTCTGAAACCCTTCAGCAGCTCGAATGATTCGTGCCCCATTCCCTTCACTCATCTTATACCCACTTGGTTCAGGACATGGTCTATAGTGTCCCCCTCACTAGGTCGACTACGTTACACCTAGCCCAAGTATCATTTCCTCGTCCTACGGATTCTAGTTACTCCACATGTATCGAAGAGTACCTTACTCAAAACATGTAATGCTTTGGCCAAAGACTTTAGTAACAATCCGACGAGAGGCCATGGGTATACATCTCCTCGCAAGGAGTGGTGAATCCTTTATAGGCTATTCAAACACCTTCGATCACTTCGACTTATACCCAATCATCCCGGGTCCACATCTCCTTAGAGATGTTTGCTTAAGATGTCAAAGCATAAGTCTCCATGATCAAGATGACTTGAATACCGCAAGTCAAAGGAACATCGCACTTAAGCTACAGTAAGAACTTCATTGACATATCTATATATGCAGAGAACCATATGAAGTCTTATGGCTGGTCACTCCAATGAACTAGTTACCATAACTAGCATCCACGATTAACTCCGGACATCACAATGTCTCCAGCCAGTGAGAATCAGCTGCTTGGATACACCAAGGAGTATACCTCGTGCTAGTCTCGACAGAATTGATGGTGTCCAAATCCATCAATTCATCGACTAGGGATAATTCCGATACATCACAATTACACATGTAGAGATACTCACTAGTTGTGATCCAATCACAAATTCTCTCATGCTGTGAATCGTATCGAGGACATTCAGTAAATGAGTTTAAGATCCAATCAAATACATAAAACATGTATACTCAAATAGTGAATCTCATTTATCATATAAATGGTTCATACATAAGCCGATTTCCTTAGGACATCTCTCATATATATTACTAACAGAGCCAAACTAAGCTCCTGAGTGTCGAGAACTCTGCCAGTCGACTGGTCAATGTAATCAGTCGACTGGAACACCTTAAACATGAGGTTTAACCCAAGTATGATCCCTTCATACTTGCCACTCACCTATAACCTAGATCTAAGTCTTCTAGCCACTTTCATAAACCTCAAACCCTTGGTTCAAGTCCATGACTCCTCACCATTGGCCCTAGCCTTCAAGTGTTTCCTTCGGCCATGTCATGCTAACGGGTCTCCTTTGCCAAGTCTCCAAACATAGATTTTTACCACCAAGACAACACACTTGGACTTACGTGGCCAAGACTACACCCTTGGATTTTTCCTTTACCAAATATTCATATTTGAACTTTCCCCGCCAAGACTACACCCTTGGACTTTCCCTTGCCAAGACTATTGGTGCAATTGGCCAAGGTCATGATTGACTAAACTCGAGTAGTGTTTTGATATTTGACGATGAGTTGACCATTGTTTGACAATAGGTTGACTATATGGTTGACATGGGATTGACCATATGATGGAGAAGTCCAAGTGGGACACTTGGCAATGAAAGTCCAAGCCATGGGTACTTGGCATGGAAAGTCGAAGCATGGGTCTTGGCATTTGGAAAGTCCAACATGGAGTTGGCAAGTAAAGTCCATGGGTATAGTCTTGGCCACATAACTCCAAGTGTGTAGTCTTGGCGGTGAAAGTCCAAGTTATGGGTACTTGGCATTTGGGAATTTTAAGGATTGAAATTGGCAGCTAAAGTTTAAGTGTGGAGTCTTGGCAGTATAAGTCCAATGTTTGGCGTGAGGTTGACAGAGGTGTCTAGAAGACTTAGGTCTAGGCTAAGGTTGGTCTAGCAAGTATAAGGGCATCATACTTGAGGTTAAACCTCTGTTTGAGGTTATCAGTCAACTAGAGTTTTGTACTAGTTGACTGGTCAAGTGTTTTGACACTTGGCAGTTGAGTCGACACAGGGCAGTCGACTGGGATTATGACCAGTCAACTGGCAATCGACTGCTGCCGAGTTACGATCACAGATGTAGGGCGACTCGACTGGCCTCGACTGCGATCGAGTTGCGGCCACAGATGCAAGGCTCCTTGACTGGAGTCCCAATCGAGGCTGTGCCTCAAATGCCCTTGAGCAGTCGACTGCCATGGAGGGAAGTCGACTATAGGGTTTGGTCACGAGCGCAGAAAGCTTAATAGCAGACTGAGTAGTTAACTACAGGTTTGACAGTCCACTGTCAGTGTATTCATTGGCTTGAATGTCAACGTGGATTAAGTCATTGTGAGACAACAACTACAGGAGCAGTTGACTGATGGGTATGACCAGTCAACTCTAGGAAGAAATTACCTCGAGTTGTAGCTTTAAAAGGAGCACGAAGGGGAGGATTTATGTAGTGATTCCTTGGCCGATTTGAGGTGATTTGCTGGTGCAAGTCAGGGTCTTCAAGTGCAGTTCAAGCAAGCATTCAAAAGATCTTTTGTAAAGTTTTCTTTACATCTTTTGTTGTAGTTAATTTGTATTGTATTTTTGTATTACTATTGTAATCTTTGTACGAGGTTTCTCCACCTCCGGATTGTTCCGAAAAGGAGTGTATTGATTAGTGGTGGTGTTTGCATCACTAGAGCTAATTTGAGCTCACCCCGTGGAGTAGGAATCCTAAGGTTCCGAACCATGTTATATCTTGTATTTTGCATATGATTGTGTATTTGTCTTTTGTATTTCTATATTCTACTGTGTAAACTAACAAGTTGTAGAGACAAGCACGATCGAATTCTGTTGAATGCACGTATGTGCTATTTATCCCCCCCCTTTAGCGGTCATACGATCCCCAACAAGTGTATCAGAGCGAGGCCGCTCTTCAAGGTTTAACAACTAAGGGAGCATGCTAGAGGAAAGAAAATGGATTTTGAGGAAAGATTGGGTGACGACATCAACATTCCACCTTCCTTCGACCGCAAGGATTTCACATATTGGAAAGGTAGAATGATGTATTTTCTTATGTGTGATTATGACAATTGGATTAGTATTTTAGTAGGGTTCGATGCTCCTAAGGATGAGAATGGGAAAATACTCAAGAAGAAGAAGTGGAGCGAGGAGCAAATCTTATACTCCAACATAAGATTGAGGGGAAGCCTAGCATCCAACCTTTCGGAGGTTGAAAGGTGGTCAACATCCGAGGAAGAGGAAGTTGAAGAAGCCTCCACATCAAGGATTGAGGGGAGGATAAAGCTTCAACACCGGAACAAGAATTGGAGGAGAGACCTTCTATCCTGGAACAAGTACAAGAAGAAACATCTACTTTTGAGAGGGATGAAGAACCAACTCTAGTTTCCACCACAACTCTAGGTAAATATAATGCAACTCATAATAATAAGGATCACATAATTTGCTTTGAGTGTAGGGAGAAAGGGCATTACAAGAGAAATTGCCTAAAATTAGCCAAGGATAAAGTGTCGGCACCAAAAGTCAATCAAAAGTCAAAGGATGTCAGAGTCTCAACACACAAGAGCAAGAAGAACATTGTGTGCTTCAAATGCCAACAACGAGGCCACTACTGAATTCAATGCCCTAGGGGGAGGTTGCAAACCAAGGGCAAATAAGGAGCATCAAATATAGGGGGAGCTTTTAAATCAAACCCTAAGGTAAAATTCAATGATGCACCTTCAAATTTTAATGTCAAAAAGCATGCTAGGAGTAATGTTAATAATCTTTCTATTGTTCATGTAAAGCATGATAGAAGTAACAATAAATACTTTTGCCTAGGTGCTAAGAGTGATAGTTTTAGGTCTAAGGATAATCCTAGAAAAATCTTACCTAAGGAATCAATTGGGAAGATAGAGATTCATTTGGGCATTAACCCTAAGAAGGGTAGGCATATGGCTAAGAATAAAAATAATGCCCAAATAATAGATGAAAAATAAAAAATTGGGCAATTGGAGTTTGAGAACCAAGTCTTGAGGTCAAGGCTTGAGAAACTTGAAAAGACCCTTGCAAGAATGACAAATTTAATTAAAGGGTCTAGGAGTCAAAACCTAGGGTCTAGGAGGCAAGGCTCATCTATGGGCAAGAAAGGCTTGAGCCACAAGCCTAGGTCCAAGGTAGATAAGCCTACCTACCAGCATGTTCAATTTGATTATGGAACCATATCTAGGTCTAGGAAAGCCAAGGTTACTAGGGAAGTCATCCCTAAGATTAACCATGGTAAGTATCTAGTGGCTAAGGTTTCAATGAAACCTAGAAAAGATACGAACAGGGTTATAAGGAAAGCAATCCCTAGGGTTAACCTTGACAAAACCAAAATGACCAAGGCTTCCAAGCCTAGGAGGGTCATTAGGAAGGTACCAAGGGAAGTTATCCCTAGTGAGTACCTAGTAAACCCAAGGAGCTCCAATAGGTATTGGGTTCCTAAGAGCGTGATACCCTCACGCTAGATGGGTTTAGAGTGTGCTAACCTTGAATGGACAGGTAGTTAACCTAACCATAGTTAAGGTGACACTTTAGGACATTTTCAAGGATTTGGGATTCCTTGAAAATGAGGTTGAATTATGTCCTAAAAAATTTTAGGATGTGCCAATGAATTTTATGGAAGTTGAAAATTTGATCAAAATTGACACAATTAGGTTAAGGGTCATAGTGTGTCATTTTTGGTTGTTGGCACACTTGAGAGATGAGTACCATTATGACAAAATGAACTTAATCCCAACAAATTGCAACTAATGCTAAAACTTATGTATTCTTATACCTTTATATTTTATCTGCCATGATTTGTTTGTCATATGTCATGTCATGACATCATACTTCACTTTAATCTTTTAATATGTCATGATAATGCCTAGGATTATTTTTTATGTCATGTTCATGTTTAGATGGGCTTCATATGCCATGACATCATGATTTTTAGCACATGCTTATTTATGCTATATTATATGCCATAATCATCATTCATGCATTTAGGATTAATGAAAATTGATTTAAGGACTATGACATGATTTGAAGTCTTATGTATAAGAGAATCAAATAGAATTGCCTAGAAAAATGCATGAGGCCTTAGATTAGGATGAACAAAACCCACATCTCATGAAAACATTAGCTTGACTTGTATGTGTTTTCATACACCTTAGATACAATTGAGATGTTAGGAAAATAAGTTAAGTTCAAGATGCATAGTTCTTGCATCTAGATGAACTACTTATCAATTCAAGGTTGACACACCCTAAACCCATCTTGAATGAAGGAATAACGCTCTTAGGAACCCAATACCTATTAGAGCTCCTTGGGTTTACAAGGTACTCACTAGGGATACCCTCCCTTAGTACCTTTCTAATGACCCTCCTAGGCTTGGAAGCCTTGGTCATTGTGGTCTTATTGAGGTTAACCCTAGGGATATCTTCCCTTGTAACCTTCCTAGTGACTTGTCTATGTTGGTGTAGGGGCACTGATGCATGCAAACACGACTTCAATTCTCATGATGGAGACGGTCGAGGACTCGAAGTGCGCGCTCGCGCTCAACACCCGCAAGTGCACAGATGTCGTCAAGTAATAAAGAATATCAATCCCACAGGGATTGAGATTTTGAGTATCGATTTTTCCAGTGGATGTGTTATTGTTTGGATTGGTAATCCTAGGGTTTACGAATGATAGGTCGTCAGTAGTCCAAACTTAGTACGGTGTCACACAGAAGAAGAGAAGGGTCGCTACAAGGATTTGGATGGATTCTAGGACTTCGGTTTCATTTGTGTGTTGCAGAACATGCTATCAATTGAATGTATCCAGATTTTCTAGCTAGGATTTTGTGGAAAGGATATCATACACTATGGTACAAGGATGCCGAATCAATCCATATGACAAGCCGGAAACAAGACACATTACCGACACTATCGCATTCTTCTATCCACAGTTGTAGGCGATGAGGCCAACTTCTAGGTTCCTCCTAATATCCCCTAAATCTTAGATACGAGGATTGTCACCTCTCGTATCGTCTAGGCACAGAAGATAGAAAACCAAAATGTAATGCTATAGATCTAAACAATCATTCAACTGCAAATACGATTTCAAGAACGGAAACATATTTAAAATAGCAATGTTCCACTCAACACAAACTACTCCGTAATTCTAGAATCGGAGAATCTACTCTATGAATACGAGAAGAGAATCACAAAACATTATGGAATTCATGAATATAATGATAAACGTGTAAGAAATATGAATTACAATGTAAATGAAGCTCTTCCCTCTGGCATTGTGGTGCATATCTTGATCCTCGAGCAACTCTCTTCCTCCCCCAAATCCGAATATGTCTTAGACTAGGCTTTCGCCCAGTCCACAATTCTATGGGAGTAGAAGGCCCTGATTTAGATGGAACCAAGTTCAGAATATTCACTACCGTATCTAGAGCATATTCCCAGAACGAATCTGGCAACTCAGAATAACTCATCATCGATCTAACCATCTCCATAAGATTCCAATTCCTTCGCTCTACTACACCGTTTTGCTGGGGTGTGCCAGGTGTAGACAATTTGGATTGAATCTTAGACTCTGATAAGTAATTCCTAAACTCTCCCAAGAGGTACTCGCCACCACGATCAGATTGTAGTGTCTTGATACTTTTACCTTGATGTTTCTCAACATCAGCCTTGAATTCTTTGAACTTGTCAAAGCATTCAGACTTGCGGCACATCAAGTAAATGTATCCATATCTCGAATAATCGTCTATAAAAGAGACGAAATACTCAAAACCACCTCTAGCCTAGATAGTCATAGGACCACACAAATCAGAATGAATCAACTCCAACACATCTTTGGCTCTATACCCCTTGGCCTTAAAAGGCCTCTTGGTCATTTTACCCTCTAAGCAAGATTCACAGGTTGGGAAATCTTCCACCACTAATGAACCTAGAGGTCCATCAACTATCAACCTTTGAATTCTGCTTAGGTTAATATGACCAAGTCAAAGATATGTTTGGTTCTTCTTTGAAGGTTCTTTTCTATTATTGGAATTAGAAGTTGAGTTATTAACTTCTATTTGCATCGTGGGAGCTTTTGGTTCAAGTGTATATAAATTTCCTATCAATGTACCTGAACATATATTCTCCCTATTCCCTTTTATAACAATTCTGTCTTTAAAAGAAATAGAATATCCATCCATAAATAATTTAGAAACTGAAATTAAATTCTTTCTAAATAAAGGTACATAAAGGCAATTTTCCAGAACCAAAGTTTTATTTTTCTCAAAAGATAAATAAAACGTCTCCCACTGCAATAGTCGCCACCTTCATAGCATTGCCCAAGTAAATGGTAATCTCTCCCTCAGCTCGTCGTCGGGTTTCCTAGAACCTCTGCAAAGTATTGCAGACATGATTAGAGGCTCCCGTATCTACACACCAGGTGCCGGTAGATAACACCGCTAACCATGTTTCAACGACTAGACCAAAGGATTTACCTTTGTTATGCTTCGGATTGGGACAGTCCTTCTTCCAATGTCCATCCTGCTTGCAAGTGAAGTACTTGCCTTTCGGCTTCTTCACTCCTCCCTGAGATCCTCCCACCACCTTTGCTCCACCTTATTTCTTCTTCTTCTTGCCTTTCGGCTTAGAAGTAGAAACCTTCTGAGCAAACATGGCCTTATCCTGAGCAAGCCTTTCTGTCGACTGGAGAATGATATCGACCTGGGTTTCCCCATCGATCTCAGCTCCAAGGACTTCCAGCTCATTCGCAAGCTTAGGAGGACACTCTTCGAAGAGTACATACTTGTACTCCTTAGCACTTAAGACAATATCTAGATTCTTTTCCAATCATCATTATTTGGGTACAGTAAGTTTATTTTCCTTTAGTATCATAGCAAGTGGACTGAAAGTCATGTTTGAAAATCCTAAGAATCACATAGATCATTACTTTGGATTTCAAAAAATTATTGATTCCTCAAACAATAAAATTTCAAAACCAACCAACACCTCAAAACACCGAGAATATCGTATCCCACGATAGTGTGGACGTATAAGAATTCTATATTTGTAAGAGGAGGTTTTACTCATTAATTTTACTATCTTGTCAACCTAACTTTTTGTCAAATAAAATTAATAGTTGATTTCTCTTCGGCCCTACAAATAAAAGCAGTGACTCCGATGGGGAGGATACTTATATTTGTATCTAAGTGTTCACCATTACTTGGTACCAAGGTAATTATCTCAGGTTATGTGCCTCACGATGGGGAAATACACACGCTCCTTAATAATTTCCTATAACCATATTCGACCTTGTGATCCGCAAACAAACCCATCCGATGGGGAGGAAGGCACTCAGAGCCGATGCGCAAGTTTGTTTGCATCACATGTCAAATTGTAATGGAGGCCGTGGGAATTTATAAAAATATCCCTCTCCCACTTAGTAATTTGAAATTGAGGAATTTTCTAGCCTACGACATGCATATCAAACAATAAGCAATAAATATGAAAAATAAATTATTTTCCAACTATTATGGCTTTTGTCTTCAATATATCTCCCGTCGCATCGCCTTCTCGTCCGGTCCTCCTACGCCATGTATGAGTCATCCGGAGATCCGAGTCGAGACTAAAATCTATTTTAATTTACATCCATCGATCCTATAATCCACGAGGGAGTGTACATGAAATCTAGATCGAAAGTAAACTAAAATGAAAGGAGTGGCTAAACAATGTTGTATCTAATTTATAAAAAATTAAATACTAGCCTCGTCAACTCCGAGGATTCAACAAAATAAACATTTACACACATACAATCACATACATACATATGGTCATAATAGTCGGATCTTATGCCTGCAACCAAAGAGTTAACCTACGCATATCCTACTATTATCCGACAAATATAATATATGAATAGTGCATAAAAATTAACCAAATCCTAAACAGACAAAATCGAAAACCTTGGCTATGATACCAATTGTCGGGTTGATCCATCCGTGAGGGGAAACTTCGCTTCCCACTTCACCTCGGTCGCTTGTTCATGGCGATCCCATCGATGTCCCCAGATTAAAAAAAAATTAATCCTAGACAAAAGAAAACACCCAAGCAACCTTGTCATCGTCGTGCTATTCGTTTAGAGTGGTCACTTAAACAAACTTGTTGTTCAAGCAACCAACCTCTATTCTACGAGTAGCCGCGGAATAGACGATGTACGGATTGCTGGCTTTTGTGTTTAGGTTCGGGATCCAAGTATTATTTAGCCACATACATAAAGTAAACATCCACATAAAATATGCATATAATTGAAAAGCAATTATAAACATAATACAAAGGAAGACTAATCAAAATAAACAAGATTATACCTCTTGTTATACCTCTTGATCTTCTATTGTATGTCCTTTCTCCTTTTGGACGTTGTGTGGGCGACGATCTTCCAAAAGTTGAAGCCTCCTAGATCACCAATCTTCCTTTCCTTGTACACTCCGAACAAAGGAAGATCATCAAACAAAACTCTTTTTCCTATCTAGAACCGGCCACCAAGTCAATAGACTCGATGTTACCGCCGGCCAAGGAAGAGAACATGGAGTATAGGAACAGGCCAAAGGAGAATCAAAGAGGGCATGGGCACCAGGCAACACTTGGAGAAGAGAAAGGAAAGCAATCCTCCTCCTTGTTGCCGCCCAAACCCTAAACAAAGCTCTCCTAATTTCCGTCCAAGGATGAAGGGAAGAAGAATAGGTTGAGCTCTAGCCAAGGTAGAGGGAAGAAGAATAGGGGTCGGCCAACCTTAGGAAGAAGAAGAAGAATCCTCCTCCACTTGTTGCCACCCACCCCAATCACCCAAAAAACCCTAACCCTAGCCACCCACTCCTAATCCTAACCAAACTAGGATTACTTGCCTCCCAAGGGAAGCAAACCCTGATCCTCCTTCATCCATCAAGCCTTGCCGCCCACCTTAATGCTCTATTTATAGAGTTGGGCTCAAGCCTTGTTTTAATCTCCACCATTGGTTCTAGGGATTTAATCTCAACCGTCGGATCTAGAGATTTAATCTCAATCGTCGGATCTAGAAATTTAATCTCAACCGTCGGATCTAGAGATTTAATCTCTACCGTTGGATCTAGAGTTTTGTTTTCATCCATTGGATCTAAGCTTCATGAGGTTTTAATAGGATACAATAGGGACCATGAGGAGGAGTTGGATCTTGGCCACCCAATGGATCAAACCCACATAAAGTCCGATTCATTAATTATTATCCATTCCACTAGAGGATTATCATTGATCTACCTCACCAACCCCCATAAGTTAATATGGGCTCCATATATTATTTGTACATTTTCTCCCCGTGTTTAAGATCTCGAATGTCCGTCGATTAATTAATTTACTAATAATTAATTAATCGACATCTAACTCCATGAGTAGTACCACTCAACTTTTTCATCATGCCGGACCAAGTCCACCTGCAGGGTTCACATGATGAACCTTATGAGCTCCTCAAGGGGACATCATCATCCTAATAAATAGGACACGGTTTCCTCCTATAATCAACGACACACCATATAAATAATACCATTTCCCAACTTACCGAGCCTATCGATTTAATCTATAAATCTCGCCCATTGGTAAATCAAAGAAATGAATACTAAGTATATGTGCCCGTTATTATATCGAGATTAAGAGCATGTACAAAATAATATCTGAGGTCCGATCCGATTATGTAGTCAGCAATAAATCAAATCACCTCTAAGTCGGTCCTGCTCAATACATACAAAGTGCATTAGTGTGATTCTATGGTCAAGACAAACCAATACCAAATCACACTACAACCATTTCAATGGTTTGTCCAAAGTCATCTCGGTTGTGAGCCTTTACTTATACTTTACAAGGAGCCGATAACATGATCTCCCGTGTTACACCACACACCATGTTATCTACAATGTAATGTATTAGACAATATGCATAACCATAAAAATATGCAAACAATGATCATGTGATTCTTATTTCAAAATTAAAGATGTTCATACAAAAGATAGACTTTTCAGTATACATCCCAACAATCTCCCACTTATACTAAAAGACTATGTTGTCCTCATACTACCATACATCTGATTCCCCTTCCCTCCACATGCCTATCAAAGCTCTCGCTAGAAGGGCCTTAATGAAGAGGGTCTACCAGGTCATCCTCTGATGCAATCTAGGCGACAACAACTTCTACCTCCTTTATGATTTCTCGTATCAGGTGGTACTTGCGCTCTATGCATTCACTTACCTTATGAGCTCGTGGTTCCTTCGAGTTTACAACTGCACCATCATTATCATAATAAATTGTGATAGTTCTGGGCAAACCAGAAAACACATCCGAGTCCATCAGGAAGTTCCTAAGCCACACAGCTTCTTTGGCCACCTCAGAGGCTGCAACATACTCAGCTTCCATGGTAGAGTCCGCCACGCATTTCTGCTTGACACTCCTCCATACAATGGCTCCACCTCTCAAAGTAAACACAAAACTTGAGGTAGACTTACTGTTATCCCTATCTGATTGGAAGTCAGAATCCGTGTAATCCACAGGGAGTAATTAGACTCCCTAGTAAACTAGCATATAATCCCTAGTCATTCTCAGGTACTTCAATATATGCTTTACCGAAGTCTAATGTCCCTGTCCTAGATTACTCTGATATCTGCTGACCATGCCCACAGTATAGCAGATATCTGGTCTCGTATATAGTATCGCATACATGAGGCTTCCTACTGCCGAAGCATAAGGAATCGCCTTCATCTCCTCAGATGTTCTAGGACACATCTCCTTAAATAAAGGAACTCCATGCCTGAAAGGTAGAAAACCCTTCTTGGAGTTCTGCATGCTAAAACAATCCATAATCATGTCTATGTATGAAGCTTGGGATAACACAACATCCTTTTCCTGCGATCCCTTATAACCTTGATCCTAAGGATGTGTCCCACCTCTCGCAAGTCATTCATATCAAACTGTTTGGACAACCATACCCTTACATCCGATAACACCTTAATATTGTTGCCAATCATCAAAATGTCATCTACGTATAGTACAAGAAATACCACTGCATTTCCGTCACATCTCTTGTATACACAAGACTCATCCAGATTTTGAATAAATCCATAAGACTATTACTTCATCAAATAGGATGTTCCAAGACCTCAAAGCTTGCTTTAATCCTTAAATGGACCGATTAAGCTTACATACAAGATGCTCTTTTCCCTTTGCAATGAATTCCTCTAGTTGCTTCATATAGATATTTTCCTCAAGACTTCCATTAAGGAAAGCATTCTTGACATCCATCTGCCACACCTCATAATCCATATGAGCTGTTATGCATAAGAGAATCCGGATAGACTTAAGCATGGCCACCTGCGAAAAGGTCTCCTCATAATCGATACCCTCTTTCTGAGTATACCCCTTCGCAACAAGCCTCACTTTGAAGGTCTCAACCTTCCCATCTATTCCTCTCTTTCTTTTGTAGATCCACTTGCATCCAATGGTTTCTACACCATCGGGTGCTTCTACTAGCTCCCAGACCTGATTTGAATCCATAGATTCAATCTCAGTATTCATTGCACTTTGCCAAGATGCTTCATCTTTATCTTGGATTGCCTCGTCATATGTCCAGGGATCAAGTTCATGTTTGCCAAGGACCAAATCAGAAGATTCTCCCAAGAACATGAATCTATCAGGCTGTCTCATAATCCTTCCACTACGATGAGGGTCTCGTGTGTATCCTCTGTGACAAGTGGTGCAGTGACTTGTGGTATATCCTCTTGTACCGGTGGTACTGAAGAAGTGACTTCCCCTTTTAATTTCTCCAGAACAATTTTACTCTTGGGCTTGTGGCTAATCACATAGTCTTCCTATAGAAATCTGACATTTGTGCTAACGATCACCCTATGATATCTAGGACTATAAAATAAACCACCCTTCGTTCCTCTAGGATAGCCAACGAACATGCATACTTCTGTACGAGGTTTCAACTAACCAGTATCTGCCTTCAGCACATGTGCTGGACTCCCCCAAATCCGAATATGTCTTAGACTAGGCTTTCGCCCAGTCCACAATTCTGTGGGAGTAGAAGGCACTGATTTAGATGGAACCAAGTTCCGATGTGTCACCGAGAAGGAGAAGTATTATAGTGGTGGTGTGCATCACTAGAGACGACTAGGGCTCAATCGTGGAGTAGGAACTTGGGTTCCGAACCACGTAAATTCTTTATGTTGTGCTTGTTGTGGTTTTTATACTTGTATTCTTTTTTTCGTAGCATACTAACAACCGTAAACAAGCACAACGAATCAAAGAGACGTGTATCGCTATTCATCCCCCCTTTTAGCGATGCCAACGGTCCTACATCCTAAGCCAATCATTTTAGACATTTGATAATGTTGGGGACCGTTTGGTGCGCTAGAGGAGGAGTGGAAGGAGGGAGGGAGGGGGGAGGTAAGTAGCATTGATCGATTTCACTCGTCGTCGTTGTTGGTGCAATAAGCCTCAGGTCAATGTTGACCAAACTTGAGTGGGACTTGAGTAGTGTTTTGATGTTTGACAATGGGCTGACAATGGGTTTGACCATTGGTTGACGAATATGGTTTGACCATATGTCGACCATATGACTAGTGGCTGATTGGGATATCAAAAGTCATATATTGGAGATTATTTGAGGGAGATTGTTGGAGCAATCAACCTTGGAATTCTAAGTCATGGGTACTTGGCAATGGTAAAGTCTAAAGATATATTCTTGGCAACATAAGTCCAAGTGTGTAGTCTTGGCACCATAAAGTTCAAGTAAACTTTGGAAATTGGAAAGTCCAACATAGTCTTGGCATGGAAAGTCCAAGTCTTGAGTACTTGGCATGGAAAGTCCAAGCATGGGTCTTGGCATGTAAAAGTTCAAGTCATAGGTACTTGCCAATTGGAAAGTCCAAGGGTAGGTTTGGCGGTGTAAAGTCCACGTATGAGTCTTTGTGGAGTAAGTCCAAATAGATCTTGGCAATGTGGAAGTCCAAGCATAAATCCAAATGAACCATGACAAAGGACCCGGTTATCATGACATAGTTGATAGAAGCACCTGAAGGCTAATATAAAGGATGAAGAGTCATGGACTCGAGGGATCCGAAAGGCGTGAGGCTGATGGAGGTGATTAGAAGGTTTAGGTCTAGGTTATGGGTGTGTGTCAAGTATGAGAGGAACATACTTAGGTTAAACCTCATGTTTGAGGTTTACTAGTCAATTGGGGTTATGAACTAGTCAACTTGTCAAGTGTTTAACACTCAGAAGCCTAGTTGACTTAGAGAAGTAGACTAGGGTTATTGCCTAGTCGACTGGTTAGTAATCGACTGGAGGCTCGATTGCTATTGTATTCCACTTGCAGTCGATTGCCATGCATGGGCAATCGACTGGCCTTCAACAATCGACTACCATGGATGGCAGTCGATTGGAATTTATGGACACGAGCATAGAATGGTCGGTAGTCGACTACCAGTGGCTATTAGAAATCAACTGATGGGTCAGAGCAATCGACTAGTGTGCCCTAATTTGATGTGGATTAGTCCATTGTGAGATAATAGATTGGCTAACAGTTGACTGCTAGACGGAAAATCAGCCCGACGGAAGACTTAAAAGGAGCTCAATGGGGAGGTTTTCCTTAATGTTTATTTGAAGGGGAAGTGTTGTTTCATTCCAGACCTTCAAGAGCAATCCAAAGCACCAAAAGATCAAGTATCCAAAATCTCACTTGTAAAGTGTTGTAAGTTCATCTCTTTTATTTGCTTGTATTTTTATTGTTTCTTATTATTGTAAGATTTTGTATGAAGTTTCTTCATCTCTAGGGTAATACCGAGAAGAAGAAGTTTGTTAATAGTAGTGTGCATCACTAGAGCTCACTTTAGAGCTCGTCACGTGGAGTAGGAACCCTAGTTCCGAACCACGTTAAATCTTCTTGTCTTGTGGTTGTGCTTGTCTTTTGTTTTTTTTTGTGCATTTTATTTGTATATTCCGCTGGGCACTAACATTGTTGTAGACACGCACATGATCGAACGATGAAAATCACGAAAATGCTATTCAACCCCCCTCTAGCACATCAGTGATTCCTCTACAGTTGTTCTTCTTTACAAATGTGCTAGCGCAGCAGAAATACAAATACAAAGAGAAAGCAAAACACAACACATGGACACACAAACACAATACAAATTTTATGTGGTTCAGAATCCTAGTTCCTACTCCATAAGGAGTCTTAGTCTCCACACCACTAAAACTTGTCTCC
This sequence comes from Wurfbainia villosa, assembly GCA_025175895.1. Taxonomy (NCBI): domain Eukaryota; kingdom Viridiplantae; phylum Streptophyta; class Magnoliopsida; order Zingiberales; family Zingiberaceae; genus Wurfbainia; species Wurfbainia villosa. The sequence continues at coordinate 106,991,315 of CM045996.1, forward strand.
TTCTCAGAATAACACCGAAGGTGGAGAAACCCTCATACAATGGAGCTACAACAAGAAATACAACCAAACAATAAGTGTAAAGAATAAAAACAAAATGTAATAACAAATACATTACACAAGAATACTTGAACACTTGATTAATTATTGGTTGCCATGGTAAGGCTTGAGAGGTCTAGAATGCAATAGCAATTCCCCTCCAAGAGCTCCAAGAACTATTGGCGAAATCCTCCATTGCGATCTCCTTTAAAAGCAGCGCATCGGGTTGATTTTCTACTGATTAGTCGACTAGCCATACCCATAAGTCGACTGTTCACTTATTCGTTGTCTCACAATGGACTAATCCACGTCAAATTTTTAAATGACCAATAGACTTCCTTAACCCAGCAGTCGACTGCCATACCCATCAGTCGATTGCCATAAGTCAGCAATCGACTATGAGACATTTTGTGCCCTGTCCACTTAAGTTCAGTTGACTACTCAACCCTAGTAGTCGATTGTCAATGACCATTCGACTTGTTTAACCCCACCAGTCAACATCCAGAGCCACAGATTAGCAGTTAAGCCTCAGTCGACTACTCGATCATTCGACTAGGTCATAACCCAAGTCGACTGCCCAAGCCAAACTGAGCTCTCAATTGTCAAGCACTCGGCTAGTCGACTGGCCAATCCTATCAGTCGATTGGTATACCTCAAACATGAGATTTAACCCAAATATGATCCCCTCTTACTTGATACTCACCCTAGGTCTAGATATAAGCCTTCAAGCCACCTCTATCAGCCTCACTCCCTCAGGGTCCATCCGAGTCCTCCACGACTCCTTCACCCTTTGCACTAGCCTTCAGGTGCTTCCATCGGCTTTGTCATGCCATCGGGTACCCTTAGCCTAGACCTAAGCCTTCAAGCCACTTCCATCAGCCTCAATCCCTTGGTTCGAGTCCACGACTCCTCATCTTTAGCCCTAGCCTTCGAGTGCTTCCGTCAATTTCATCATGCTAACGGATCTCCTTTGCCAAGAGGTCGCATCTCTAGGACTCTCACTGCCAAGACTACACCCTTGGACTTACATGGCCAAGACTACACCCTTGGTCTTTTCCCTTTGCCAAGTATCCATACTTGGACTTTCATCGCCAAGACTACATACTTGGACTACACGACCAAGACTACACTCTTGGACTTTTCCTTTGGCAAGTATCCATACTTGGACTTCCCATTGCCAAGACTACCCACTTGGACTTATCATTTTTCAAGAATACATTCTTGTACTTTTCCATTGCCAAGTATCCATACTTGGACTTTCCCTTGCCAAGTCTCCAAACTTGGGCTTCCACTTCAGTCCCACTTAAGCTTTGTCAACTTTGACTTGAGGTCGATTGCTCCAACAATATCCTCAATTACAATATCCCTCATGGGATCTTTGATATCCCAATCATCCACAAGTCACATGATCAACATATGGTCATCCACACGGGGATGACATGGTGGAAAGGCACGACAATGCTTGCGGATAAGGCATGGATCGATTCGGAGGAGGTCTAAAGCCCTTTCCTGGATTCAGATGACCCTCACGTGTCTTGGCCACCACGTCAAGGCTAATAGGGCACTCCGTAATTTACTTCCCTCACAATGGTCATGGGACATGTCGATGGGGTCCGCTAGGTTGGCGGTTCCAACTTTTTATGGAACATATGGTCAAACTATATTGTCAAGCCCATTGTCAAATATAAAAACCCTACTCGAGTCCTACTCAAGTCTGTTCAATCATGACCTGAGTTGATTGCACCAACAATCTACCCCTTTTTGATTTTTGACAATACCTTTAAGTTAGGCTAACCGATAAGTTCAACTTGGTTCCTCTTATGCCAAAGCATAATGAAGGTTTACCTAACTTAAACCCTTCATTTCTTCCCCTTTGACTTACATCAAAAAGTCTACCAAGGCTTTTAATGTCTTATCTACCAATGAGACCATTCATTTGTTGGTACCTTCGGATGCTCTAGAGGGGGTGAATAGAGTTTGTTGATTTACACGATTGTGTTCGTATGCTCATCTACAAATAGTTAGTGATACGCAGCAAAAACACAAGCATACACAATAGAAACACAAACAAAAACAATCACAAACAGAAAATGAGATTTTATGTGGTTCAGAATCCTAGTTCCTACTCCACTGCCTGACTTTAGTGTCTACTCCACTAAACCTTGTCTCCTTCTCAGCAACACACCAGAGGTGGAGAAAATCTCTTTATTAATTACAATGAAAGAATACAACCAAATGCAAGAATACAAAAGAAATGAGAAAACTCAAACTAAACACTTCACATGACTGCTCTTTTGATTGTTGGCTTTTAGTTGATTTGGAATGGATTGAGAAATTTGGAACGCAGTAGCAATTCCCCTCCAAGAACCCCCTTGTACAAATCCTCCATGAAGTCTCCTTATAAAGTTGAGCTTAGCGAATTTTTTGCCTAGAAATCTACTGCTCTTACCCAGCAGTCGACTCCGTCGTCTCACAATGGACTAATCCACCTGAAATTTTAACTAGTCAATTGACTCTCCTGACTAGCAGTCGACTGTCATAGGCACCAGTCGGCTGCCATTAGTCAGTAGTCAATTGGAAAATCTTCTGTACTCTATCCACTTAATTTCAACCGGCTGCTCAACACTAGCAGTCGACTGCTTGAGCCATAATCAGTAGTCGAGCCTCAGTCGACTACATGACCAATCGACTGCCCGAGCAAAATTGAGCTCCTGAGTGTCGAGAACTCTACCAGTCGATTGGTCAATGCCATCTGTCCACTGGTACACCTTAAACATGAGGTTTAACCCAAGTATGATCCCTTCATACTTGCCACTCACCTATAACCTAGATCTAAGTCTTCTAGCCACTTTCATAAACCTCAAACCCTTGGTTCAAGTCAATGACTCCTCACCATTGGCCCTGGCCTTCAAGTGTTTCCTTCGGCCTTGTCATGCTAACGGGTCTCCTTTGCCAAGTCTCCAAACATAGATTTTTACCACCAAGACTGCACACTTGGACTTACGTGGCCAAGACTACACCCTTGGACTTTTCCTTTACCAAATATTCATATTTGAACTTTCCCCGCCAAGACTACACCCTTGGACTTTCCCTTGCCATGACTATTGGTGCAATCGGTCAAGGTCATGATTGACTAAACTCGAGTAGTTTTTTGATATTTGATGATGAGTTGACAATTGTTTGACAATAGGTTGACTATATGGTTGACATGGGATTGACCATATGATGGAGAAGTCCAAGTGGGACACTTGGCAATGAAAGTCCAAGCCATGGGTACTTGGCATGGAAAGTCCAAGCATGGGTCTTGGCATTTGGAAAGTCCAACATGGAGTTGGCAAGGAAAGTCCATGGGTATAGTCTTGGCCACATAAGTCCAAGTGTGTAGTCTTGGCGGCGAAAGTCCAAGTTATGAGTACTTGGCATTTGGGAATTCCAAGGATTGAAATTGGCAGCTAAAGTTTAAGGGTGGAGTCTTTGCAGCATAAGTCCAATGTTTGGCGGTGTAAAGTCCAAGAGTGTGTCTTAGCAGTGTAAGGCCAAATGTGTCTTGGCAAAGTAGACCCGGTTAGCATGACAATATCCCATGGAAGCACCTGATGGCTAACATATAAATGAATAAGTCATGGATGATTTAGAGGGATCCAATAGGCGTGAGGTTGACAGAGGTGTCTAGAAGACTTAGGTCTAGGCTAAGGTTGGTCTAGCAAGTATAAGGGCATCATACTTGGGGTTAACCCTTCTGTTTGAGGTTATCAGTCAACTAGAGTTTTGTACTAGTTGACTGGTCAAGTGTTTTGACACTTGGCAGTTGAGTCGACACAGGGCAGTCGACTGGGATTATGACCAGTCAACTGGCAATCGACTGCGGCCGAGTTACGATCAAAGATGTAGGGTGACTCGACTGGCACCTAGACTGCGATCGAGTTGCAGCCACAGATGCAAGGCACCTCGACTGGAGTCCCAATCGAGGCAGTGCCTCAAATGCCCTTGAGCTGTCGACTGCCATGGAGGGCAGTCGACTATAGGGTTTGGTCACGAGCGGAGAAAGATTAATAGCCGACTGAGCAGTTGACTACAAGTTTGATAGTCGACTGTCAGTGTATCCATTGGCTTGAATGTCAACGTGGATTAAGTCGTTGTGAGACAACGACTACAGAAGCAGTTGACTGATGAGTATGACCAGTCAACTCTAGGAAGAAATTACCTCGAGTTGTAGCTTTAAAAGGAGCACGAAGGGGAGGATTTTTGTAGTGATTCCTTGGCCGATTTGAGGTGATTTGTCGGTGCAAGTCAGGGTCTTTAAGTGCAGTTCAAGCAAGCATCCAAAAGATCTTTTTTTTAAGTTTTCTTTACATCTTTTGTTGTAGTTAATTTGTATTTTCTTTTATTTTTGTATTACTATTGTAATCTTTGTACGAGGTTTCTCCACCTCCGGATTGTTCCGAAAAGGAGTGTATTGATTAGTGGTGGTGTTTGCATCACTAGAGCTCATTTGAGCTCACCCCATGGAGTAGGAACCCTAAGGTTCCGAACCATGTTATATCTTGTGTTTTGCATATGATTGTGTATTTGTCTTTTGTATTTTATATTCTACTGTGCAAACTAACAAGTTGTAGAGACAAGCACGATCGAATTCTGTTGAATGCATATATGTGCTATTTACCCCCCCTTTAGCGGTCATACGTGTTGGGTTTCCGGCACCGCAGCGTGTGTGTGTTCGATCACGTTTCGTAAACATGAACACAGCGGAAGCAATAAAAATAATAAATACTCCTATTTATTACAACACACACAAAACACGCATGCATATTACAACAAGTGTAGACATAACCGTAAATTTAAATTTGCAATAAAAGGAAATTTATCTACGTTATACCTTTCGTATGACGTGTAGCGGGAACGACATCAACCGGAACGATTCTCGCTAGAATCGTCTCTATCCGTATCCACGCCGAGTTCCTCGGGATGACTTTGCTAAGCCACGAGCTTCGTCTTCGTACGGGTTACTAGCCTCGTGTTGAAGACGACGTGATCGAGAGATGACCACGATCCGAATCCAAATTCGGATCCAAAACGAGTCCTCAAAACTCGCTTCTCCGGAGAGGTATTCGTCAACCGATTGATGAATCCTTCGTCCTCCACCTCAGAGGATTACCGGAGAATGAATCCCCGGTAAGCTAGCCGCTGTCGGAGCTCTAACCGTCGTCCAAACGACGCTCCGACGAGAGGAGAAGAAGCTGTCCAGAAAAACTGGACAGCTTGGTGGAGGAGTAGGCGCCGGCCAAAACAAGGAAGCCAAGTGCTCACCTTGATGCCAAACCTAAGGAGGATCGCCAGAACTCTTCCGGCAGCAGCTCACCGAAGCGGAAGGAAGAGCCTTTTGGAGGAGCTATGGGCTGGGCGGCAAGAGAAGTTGGCGCCAACTCAAAAGGGGAGATGAGGTGGGCGGCCAAACTAGGGTTGCCTCTTGATTAGGGCTTAACAAACCCTAAAGCCCTTTTTTATAGAGAACTAATTCTCTTAATGGTTGTTGGATCATAACCATTAGGCCCGTTAACCCGCTCCATTAAGATAAGTTAAAATAAACCAAACCATGATGGTTTATTTTAAGTTAAAACGAACCGAACCAACTTTTGGTTCATTCGTTAAAAATAAACCAAACCCTTTGGTTTATTCTCCTCCATTGGATTAGAACCAAACCATTTTGGTTCATCCATTACGTCTTCATAAGACTCGGCCCATCCACACTTCCATTGCGACTGAAATGATTTCATGCTCGCTTTATGTTTGGTCCAACCAAACCTAGTTTCTCTCGGTCTGAGAATCCCATTCTCAAGCTCGTTTTAAATCCTTTGGATTACGCTCGTTGTGCGTGTGACCAAATAGGTTCTCGGTTTATGTTGGCCGTCTATAATTAACCATTAATTATAGAGCGATCATGAGTGGCACCTAGTAGTACATCATGATCCCCAATTAGAAAAGATCAGCGGTTGATCGAACTATTTACGAAACCCTTATGACTCGAATGATTCGTGCCCCATTCCCTTCACTCATCTTATACCCACTTGGTTCGGGACATGGTCTATTGTGCCGGTCCCACTAGGTGACTCGTCACACCTAGCCCAAGTATCATTTCCTCGTCCTACAGTTCTAGTTACTCCACATGTATCGAAGAGTACCTTACTCTAAACATGTAATGCTTTGGCCAAAGACTTTAGTAACAATCCGACGAGAGGCCATGGGTATACATCTCCTCGCAAGGAGTGGTGAATCCTTTATAGGCTATTCAAACACCTTGATCACTTGACTTATACCCAATCATCCGGGTCCACATCTCCTTAGAGATGTTTGCTTAAGATGTCAAAGCATAAGTCTCCATGATCAAGATGACTTGAATACCATAAAGTCAAAGGAACATCGCACTTAAGCCCAGATAAGAACTTCATTGACATATCTATATATGCGAGAGAACCATATGAAGTCTTACGGTGGTCACTCCAATGAACTAGTTACCATAACTAGCATCCACGATTAACTCGGACATCACTATGTCTCGGCCCGGTGAGAATCGGTGCTTGGATACACCAAGGAGTATACCTCGTGCTAGTCTCGAGCGAATTGATGGTGTCAAATCCATCAATTCATCGACTAGGGATAATTCCGATACATCACAATTACACATGTAGAGATACTCACTAGTTGTGATCCAATCACAAATTCTCTCATGCTGTGAATCGTATCGTGGACATTCAGTAAATGAGTTTAAGATCCAATCAAATACATAAAACATGTATACTCAAATAGTGAATCTTCATTTATCATATAAATGTTTCATACATAAGGCGATTGCCTTAGGACATCTTTCATATATTACTAACAGACTCCCACTTGGCCTAATGCCAATCGCTACGGTATCCAATATCATAAGCACTAACATGACCCTCAAACTTACTTTGAGGTAATGCTTTAGTCAAAGGATCCGCTAAGTTCCTTTCAGTGGGAATTTTCTCGATTTGTATTTCGTTCCTACTGATGATCTCTCTGATAAGATGATAGCGGCGAAGCACATGTTTGGATCATTGATGAGACTACATCAAGTTCATAGATGAACTTCTTGATCCAAACCGCCTTTCACGCTTCCAAAGTCGCAACGATTCTCGCTTAGTGGCGAGAATCCGCTTATAGTGTCAAGCTTGGAACCTTTCCAACTTATTGCGCCCATTCTAGGTGAATACATACCCAGACTAAGACATGGAATCATCCTTGTCTGTCTGGAGTTGGCATTCGTATACCCACGTATCACCATGTACCCTTCTACATATATTAGGAACACATCCTTAGTTCTTCTCAAGTACTTAAGGATCGTCTTAACAGTCACCCAATGATCCATTCCTGGATCGGATCGTATCCGCCGTGACACTCGTGAGCATACGAACATCGGGTCTCGTACATAACATAGCATACATGATAAATCATATTGCAGATGCATAGGGAATCTTACTCATGCAAATCCTCTCGTCTTCTGTGCACGGACACATAGATTTCGAAAGGTGTATCCCATACCTGATGGGTAGGAAACTTTTCTTGGATTCCGACATGCTAAACCTCTTTAGCACTCGGTCTATATATGTAGACTGTGAAAGACCAAGCAACCGTTTCGATCTATCTCTATAGATCTTATTCCCGAGGATGTAGGTTGCTTCTCCCAGGTCTTTCATGGAGAATGTCTTGGATAACCAAACCTTCACTCGATCGTAAGATTGAAACATCGCTTTCCTATAAGTAATATGTCATCGACATACAATACTAGGAACACGACTGCACTCCCACTAACCTTCTTGTACACACAATGTTCGTCTGGATTTTGTGAGAAATCAAACTTTTTGATTGTCTCATCAAAACGGATATTCCAGCTCCTGGATGCTTGCTTCAATCCATTAATGTACTGTCAGAATTTGCATACCTTGGTTTTATCAACCGATGTGAAACCTCAGTCAGTATCATATACACGTTCTCGGCGGTTTCCATTTAAGGAAAGTTGTTTTCACATCCATCTGCCATATCTCATAATCATAATGAGCCGCTATGGCCAGGAGCATCCGAATGGATTTAAGCATAGCTACAGGCGAATAAGTTTCATCATAATCAACACCTTGCTTTTGACGATATCCTTTCGCCACCAATCTAGCCTTATAGGTAATCACATTACCATCCATGTCGGTTTTCTTCTTGAAAACCCACTTGCACCCTATAGGTTTTATCCCTTCAAGTGGGTCAACCAAGTTCCAAACTTGGTTTTCATACATGGAATCCATTTCCGACTTCATGGCACCAAGCCACTTATCCCTTTCTGAACTTGTCAGCACTTCTTCATAACTGGTAGGCTCCTCATCATCAATGAGTAACACGTCGTTCGATTCACTTACGAGAAATCCATATCTCTCAGGAATATTGCGTGTTCTACCAGATCTACGAAGATGTGGTGTTACAATAGGTCCAGCCGATTGCTCATCACTATGAGTTGTCGGCTGTTGTGCTTCACCAGGTATCTCATCAATATCTATTTGAGTCTCTCGAGCCTCCTCAAGCTCGACGACACTCCCACTGTTTTCTTGCAAGAGAAACTCTTTCTCTAGAAACACAGCATGCCTTGAAACAAACACCTTTTGTTCCACAGGATGATAGAATTGGTAACCCCTTGTTTCCTTAGGGTATCCAATAAATAGACATTTATCAGACTTAGCATCCAATTTTTCTGATACAGTCCGCTTCACATAAGCAGGACAACCCCATATCTTTAAGTAAGATACATGAGGTTTCTTACTATTCCATATCTCATATGGAGTAGTTGAGACTACCTTGGTAGGCATTCTGTTTAACAAGTAAACAGCTGTCTGAAGTGCATAGCCCCAAAAGGACTTGGGAAGAGTTGCATGATTCATCATTGACCTGACCATGTCCAACAAGGTCCGGTTACGCCTCTCAGATACACCATTATGCCTTGGTGTATATGGCGGAGTCCATTGAGACAATATACCATTGTCTCTTAGATAATCAAGAAACTCTTGACTTAAGTATTCACCACCTCGATCCGATCGAAGTATTTTAATACTCTTGTCATGTTATTTCTCTACTTCATTTCTGAATTCTTTGAACCTTTCAAAGGCTTCAGACTTGTGTTTCATCAAGAACACATACCCAAACCGTAAGTGATCATCGGTGAAGGTAATGAAGTAGCTATAGCCTCCTAAAGCTTGAGTTGACATAGGTCCACATACATCAGTATGTATTAGACCTAGTAACTCTCCCACTCGTTCACCTTTTCCCGTAAAAGGTAACTTAGTCATCTTGCCTTTTAAGCATGATTCGCATGTATCGTATGAATCCAATTCAAACGATTCCAGAATTTCACATCGGTGTAATTCGGACATGCGTTTCTTGCTTATATGGCCAAGACGACAATGCCACATATAGGAGTCTATTTGATTATCCTTTCGAGCACGCGTGTTGCTCGCTTCGATATTGAAATCGTCACTGGATACGTCCAACGTATAAACACCATTGCTTAAAGTTCCAATCCCATAAAGAACTCCATTCAAAGTTATGTAACAACAATTGTTACTAAAAGTCAAATGGAACCTATTTCTATTTAGACAAGAAATAGAAATGATGTTCTTTATGTAGGGAAATCTCGTATGCCAAATGGCATATGCGCAATGGAAAATAGGATCCCTTCCAAGTGATCCATGCGAAAGCAAACTCGTATAAAATAAATTTCTCTAAACCAAACCTATCTTATAGGAGAGTTCTACCTTTGTTGCGTGCCCTTTGCAATCCCGCTTTTCCTTTCGGTTTGTTGGATCTTTAGCACGTTCAAGTGTCCGTGCCTCTATACGTATCCACACGAGCACGCTCTTGTCTCACAAAAGGAAAACTAGAAGAGCTCTCCTTTACTTCTTGCTAGAGAAGTCCCTAAAGGAGAGGAATCTAGGGAAGAAGAGAAAGGAGGAAGAAGACTACTCTTCTTGCTAGCCTACACTCACAAAGCCACACAACCAAAGCTTCCACCAAGCTTCTCAAGCTCTCTCTCACAACCACACCACAATCACAATCCAAATAATCCTTTGGCCGGCCACTCCATGGGGCCTTTTATAGGGTTGGCAAAACCCTTTCACCTCCTACAATTTAATGCAATCCATTGCATTGAGACCCCTTTTGTTTTGGCCGGCCACTTAAGGAGACAAAAACCATTTTGTCCCCTTCCACCTTATCTAGCTTAGGTGGATGCTTAGGTGGCATGCTTATGTGGCATGCTTATGTGGCATTCATGCATGTTGAATTAATCTTATTAATTCAATTAAGCTTATGTTATCATATTGAATTAATCTTATTAATTCAATTAAGCTTATGTTATCATATTGAATTAATCTTATTAAATCAATAAGGTAACATATTGAATTAATCTCATTAAATCAATTAGCTAAAATTCTCATTAAGCTTAAAGTCCAAAAACCATTTTGTACTTAAGCTTATTCCCAAATTATTCTAGTCAAACTAGAATACTCTAATTCCTCGAATTATCATGCTCTTTGTGTGTGATCTATAGGCTCTCATAGCGTTGGCGGTGGACCTAAACTCTTTTAGATACACAAGCAATGAGCGGCATCTAGCAATACATCATTGCTACCCAATTCTGAGATAAGTCAAGATCCGACTAACCTTTCCGTGACTACTATAATATATGACCGTGTCCTTCTATCCTTGATATCAGTTGATCAATGAGGCATAGACCGTGTCATCCTCGATCAATCTATGTGTTTCTTGATCCACTGAGTAAACTAACTCAAACAAATGAGCTCAATATCTCATATTGACTCATTCGAGCATGGCCATGCGTTTTAGTAGTTCTACTCAATCAAGGCCCACCGATATCACTCCCGTCATATGGAAGGATAGATCCCATCTACATCACTCACATCCCTCCGCATAATTTGTTACATACCCGATGTCGCCTTTATGGTCCACCACTATTACGGGTGGACGTTTGTGATACCAAAGTACATAACTCCTTATGTAGGGAACCGTAGTGACTTCGTGTCTAAGGACTATTCATACCAATAGTCACATGAGAAAGTTTATGACACTCATATAACGATCCATGAAACTTTCTCATGGTGGGTCAGTTCAGTATATATTCTCCAATATATACCCATGTGTCAACTTGATATCATATATCCATGACTTGTGAGATCAAGTCATCAATTGACCTACATGCTAGTCTTTATGTATTAATATTGCCCTTGCATATTAATACTCGACTAGAACATTTAGGAAAGTGTTCTCTCTGACCTCTCATAATCAATTACGCGATTGATGTCTTTGTAGATAAGAACCTACTTTTCTAGGGCATTATTATATTTAAATTAGCTGGCACAAGCAAGATGTAAATATAATAACCAATCCTTTGCCTTTATAGAATATGATACAAAATGTTCCCTATTCAACCATCACATGATTGGTTCTAGGGCTTTAACTAACAATCTCCCACTAGCACTAGTACCAATCACTATGATATCTAATACCTAGTGACCTAGTGTGACCATCATGCTTCCTTTGTGCCAAAGCCTTGGTCAATGGATCTGCGATGTTAGCTTCTGTCGGTACTCTGCATATCCTCACATCTCCTCTATCGATGATCTCTCGAATGAGATGGAAGCGCCGCAGTATGTGTTTGGTCCGGCGATGTGATCGAGGTTCCTTAGCTCGCAATAGCCCCATTATTGTCACAATAGAGGTCTATTGGATCTGCAATGCTAGGAACTACCCCAAGTTCATCGATGAACTTGCGAGCCAAACTTGACCTCCTTTCTTTGCATCGGATCTTTGCAATATACTCCATTGTAGAATCGACAAGCGTGTCTGCTTGAACTCTTCGACTCACGGCTCCACCATTCGGGCAAAACACGTACCCGATTGCGATCTATAGTCATCCTTATGCATTTGGAAGCTTGCATCGCTGTAACTGATTAGCTCCTCATTGCCTCCAAATATCGGAAATATTCTTTCGTTCTTCGTAAGTACTTAAGAATATTTTTCGCTATCCGATGACTTTCACCGATCATCGTATCTACTCGTCATGCTCAAAGCATACGAGGCGTCGGAGACAGTACAAAGCATGGCGTGCATGATAGACCCTATAGGCGATGCATAAGGGATCTTATCCATGCGATCTCTCTCCTCCTTAGAAGAGGGACATTGAGTCTTGAAAGACTCACACCATGTGATAAAGCGAGAAACCCTTTCTTAGAATTTTGCATAGCAAAGCGATCTAGCACTTTATCAATGTATGTACTGACTTAGGCCAAGTAATCTTCTAGATCTATCTCTATAGATCTTGATGCCTAGAATATAGGCTTCACCTAAGTCCTTCATCGAGAAACAATTCCTAACCACATCTTCACAGACCGAGTGAGAATATCATTTCGATGAGAAGTATGTCATCTACATACAAGACAAGAAATACAACTGTGCTACTATTTCTCTTGTAGACACAAGGCTCATCTTCATTCTTGATGAAACCAAACTCTTTGATTGCATCATCGAATCGAAGATTCCCGAGGCTTGCTTTAGTCCATAAATGGACCTTTGCGGTTTGCATACCTTTCCGAGGATGCTTTGGATCTTCAAAACCCTCGGGTTGTGTCATGTACACATCCTCGAGTAGCTTTCCATTGAGCGGTTTTGACATCCATCTGCGGATCTCATAATCATGGTATGCAATAGCAAGTATGATCCGAATGGATTTAAGCATCGCAACTGGTGAAAAGGTTTCTTCATAGTCAATACTATGAATTTGTTTGAATCCTTTAGCCACCAATCTACCTTTATAGGTATGCTTATTACCATCCATGTCAGTCTTTACTTTAAAGACCCACTTACACCCAATGGGTTTTACCCCTTCAGGTGGATCAACCAAAGTCCATACTTGGTTAGTGTACATGGATTCCATTTCGGATCTCATGGCCTCTAGCCATTTCTCGGAATCTGGGCTCATCATAGCTTCTTTATAGGATGTAGGCTCGTCAAGATTGATAAGCAATACATCACCGTTGTCAGTCAAGAGAAAAGAATATCTCTCGGGTTGACGACGGATCCTATTAGATCTACGAAGAGGTTGGTCTACTTGAACAGGTGTTTGCTCCACAACTCTTTGGGCAACAATTTCCTCATCCACAACACTTTGTGGTTCCTGTTCATTTTCCACCGAAGCCTTAGTGTTATCATCATCTTGAACTTCTTCAAGATGAATTTTACTCCCACTAGTATTTCTAGAAATAAATTCTCTTTCTAGAAAGACAGCATTTCTGGCAACAAACACCTTGCCAAGTGTGGGATTGTAAAGTAATATCCCTTAGTTTCCTTGGGATATCCTACAAAATAACACTTATCGATTTGGGTCCTAGTTTATACGAGACTTGGCGTCTAACGTAAGCTTCACAACCCCAAATCTTTATAAAAGACATTTTGGGACTCTTCGGTCCATATCGTATATGGTGTCTTTTCTCTGCTTTTGATGGAAGCGATTAAGTGTGAAAGCGGTGTCTCTAGAGCTAAACCCCAAAAGGAAGTAGGTAGATCGGCTCATCATTGATCGTACCATATCTAATAGAGTACGATTTCTCCTCTCGGATACACCATTCCATTGTGGTGTTCGGTGGAGTGAGTTGGGATATTATCCCACACTCGGCCGGTGATCACGAAACTCTTGACTAAGGTATTCACCACCTCGATCGATCGAAGTAGCTTAATCGCTTACCAAGTTGGTTTTGTACTTCATTCTTGAATTCTTTGAACTTTTCAAAGGATTGACTTATGTCTCATCAAATATAAGTAGCCAAATCTACTCACATCATCGGAAAGTAATAAAGTACTTATAGCCTCCTCGGCCGACATTGAAAGGGCCACATACATCGGTATGTATGAGTCCTAACAAGTCGCTCTCGCCATGTCCACTAAATGGAGTTTTAGTCATCTTTCCTAAAGACAAGACTCGCATACCTCATATGATTCAAAATCAAATGAGTCGATAATCCATCTTTATGGAGTTGGGATATGCGTTTTTCATTTATGTGACCTAAGCGGCGATTGCGAAGATATGTTTGGTTCAAATCATTCGATTTGAACCGTTTGTATTCACGTTATAAATTGGGTTTTCTAAATCTAGAACATAGAGACCATTCATAAGTGGTGCATTACAATAGAACATTTCATTTAAATAAATGGAACAACATTTGTCCTTTATTATAAAAGAAAAGTTTTTCTTGTCTAAACAAGATACAGAAATTATGTTCTTTGTTAATGAGGGTACATAGAAGCACTCCTCTAGTTCTAAGATAAGCCCAGTGGGCAAAGACAAAGAATATGTTCCTACAGCTACAGCAGCAACTTTTGCGCCATTGCCTACTCGTAGGTCCACTTCACCCTTTGCCATTATTCTACTATTTCTCAGTCCCTGCACATTAGTACAAATGTGAGATGCACATCCGGTATCTAATACCCATGTAGAAGAAATAGATAGATTAACTTCTATAACGTGTATACCTGAGGCAGAAGTCCCACTTCTCTTGTTCTTTACTTCCTCAAGGTAGACTTTGCGATTCCGCTTCCGGTGTCGATCTCACGCAATGGAAGCGGTCCCTTCCTTAGGTACTTTACCTTTACCCTTTGAAGTGGATGAATTGGCCTTGCCTTTGGCTTGGTCTTACCCTTGCCTTTGCGCTTACCTTTGTCCTTCTTGACCATTAGTACATTACTAACTTTCTTCTTGAGATTTGGTTCGTGATTCTCAACATGCCGAGAATCTCAAAAAGGTTTATCAATTTCATTCATGTTATAATTCATGACGAATTGATTGTATGCTAAACGATTGCAGGATAACATATTGCCAATTCTTGGCTCTGGAAAACCTAGTCTTCAAGGTTCTCAACGACCCAATCATTTTGAGTACGTGAGTTCCTACAGTGTTCCTTCTTGCATCTTGCATGCAAAAAGAGCCTTAGACACTTCAAAACGCTCGTGCCTAGCTTGTCCTTGATATAGTTGTTTCAAATGCTCAACCATATCATAGGCATCCATGTTCTCATGTTGCTTCTGTAGCTCAGAGTTCATGGTGGCCAGCATAAGACATGACACATCTAATCGCCATCTTGATGCTTCTTATAAGCATCCTTTCAAAGACGGCCGTAGAGGGCGGGTATTTCAGTGGGTAGCCTGCTCTAGGACATATAGTTTGCGTTCTTGCTTGAGGATAATCCTCAAGTTCCTATACTACCAAGAAAGTTTGCTCCATTGAGCTTGTCCTTCTCAAGGACAGATCATGAGTTGAGGGGTGTGTCGTGTTAGATGACAGGGTGATCTACAACATTAAAATGCAAAGTTAAGTATCATACCTAAATCATTTAATTAGGCCTTTAATTAAATGAGGCTCCCACTAAATTCTCATAGCTACTATTTAGCTATAAATTTATATGGGATAAAGATCCACATCATAATTGCCTTGAGTTAGCTTTGGCTAATCGCCCAAGACGTAGTATAATTAGGTAGGCAATCTTTTGCCAATTACATCTGATGTAACTCTTTAATAGCTTTGGTTAAGTTTTAGATTAGTTTAGTGTTTATTCCTAAACATGAGGCACAGGGCCTTCTTGGATATCGAGCAACGACCACTTCTAAGACAAAGCCGATGTTCAAATCACACAAAACTAATGTTAACACTTATGTTCAAAGCTAATATATGCCTCTACTTTCTTAACCAATTAAGAAAACACTTAATTAAGTCTTAACTAAGGCGATAGGCGGGACATCACGATTGTCCACTCGCACTTCTCCAAGATAAAATGCATTGCTTTGCTTTGGCAAACCCAATAACAAATGATCGAGGAAGTAGTGAGTACCAACTTTGGTAGGCATATCGTTTAGACTTATTAAGAAATAAACATGTATCATATACATATTAGCATACATCACATATAAGCTAAACTAATCATGCATCACATACAAGCTAAACTAACATGCATCACATACATATTAAACTAACGTGTCATGGTTATGGCCCTTATTCTACAATCTTCTCAAGCCAATGAAAAGATTGATTGGTCAACCTAGGGATAGCATCTTCTCCTAAGTGCTTCCTTTTGGTTGTCTTGTGTGTTGACTTTCTCCTTGTAACCTCATCTTCCAATGGACCCTCCATCCTTGTTTTGTACATTACAAAAGGAGAAATACTCGAGTTACATTCGAGTCTAAAACTAATTTTACAACAAGAATATTAGGAGAAAGGCATGACACGCAGGCCGTATTAAGAATTACAACACACAATCACAAACTTTTTGGGACTAGGCCATAACCATGCACCATGTCATTTTAACTTTTAAAAGACATTGGATATTTTATTATGTTTGAAAATTTGCTAATGCAATTATCAACTCATAATAAATTTTATCCTACTTCTATATCACATATAAAATAGAGAAAACCTATTTTTATACGATCTTTCGCAAGTGGCTCTGATACCACTGTAGGGACATCTCGTATGCCAAATGGCATATGCGCAACGGAAAATAGGATCCCTTCCAAGTGATCCATGCGAAAGCAAACTCGTATAAAATAAATTTCTCTAAACCAAACCTATCTTATAGGAGAGTTCTACCTTTGTTGCGTGCCCTTTGCAATCCCGCTTTTCCTTTCGGTTTGTTGGATCTTTAGCACGTTCAAGTGTCCGTGCCTCTATACGTATCCACACGAGCACGCTCTTGTCTCACAAAAGGAAAACTAGAAGAGCTCTCCTTTACTTCTTGCTAGAGAAGTCCCTAAAGGAGAGGAATCTAGGGAAGAAGAGAAAGGAGGAAGAAGACTACTCTTCTTGCTAGCCTACACTCACAAAGCTACACAACCAAAGCTTCCACCAAGCTTCTCAAGCTCTCTCACAACCACACCACAATCACAATTAATCCTTTGGCCGCCACTCCATGGGGCCTTTTATAGGGTTGGCAAAACCCTTTCACCTCCTACAATTTAATGCAATCCATTGCATTGAGACCCCTTTGTTTTGGCCACTTAAGGAGACAAAAACCATTTTGTCCCCTTCCACCTTATCTAGCTTAGGTGGATGCTTAGGTGGCATGCTTATGTGGCATTCATGCATGTTGAATTAATCTTATTAATTCAATTAAGCTTATGTTATCATATTGAATTAATCTTATTAATTCAATTAAGCTTATGTTATCATATTGAATTAATCTTATTAAATCAATAAGGTAACATATTGAATTAATCTCATTAAATCAATTAGCTAAAATTCTCATTAAGCTTAAAGTCCAAAAACCATTTTGTACTTAAGCTTATTCCCAAATTATTCTAGTCAAACTAGAATACTCTAATTCCTCTAATTATCATGCTCTTTGTGTGTGACCCTATAGGCTCTCATAACGTTGGCAGTGGACCGAAACTCTTTTAGATACACAAGCAATGAGCGGCATCTAGCAATACATCATTGCTACCCAAGTTACGAGATAAGTCAAGATCCGACTAACCTTTCCGTGACTACTATAATATATGACCGTGTCCTTCTATCCTTGATATCAGATTGATCAATGAGGCATAGACCGTGTCATCCTCGATCAATCTATGTGTTTCTTGATCCCTGAGTAAACTAACTCAAACAAATGAGCTCAATATCTCATATTGACTCATTCGAGCATGGCCATGCGTGTTAGTAGTTCTACTCAATCAAGGGGCCCACCGATATCACTCCCGTCATATGGAAGGGATAGATCCCATCTACATCACTCACATCCCTCCGCACAATTTGTTATATACCCAGTAATCGCCTTTATGGTCCACCCTGTTACGGGTGACGTTTGACGATACCAAAGTACATAACTCCTTATGTAGGGAACCGTAGTGACTTCAGGTCTAAGGACTATTCATACCAATAGTCACATGAGAAAGTTTATGACACTCATATAACGATCCATGAAACTTTCTCATGGCGGGTCAGTTCAGTATATATTCTCCAATATATACCCATGTGTCAACTTGATATCATATATCCATGACTTGTGAGATCAAGTCATCAATTGACCTACATGCTAGTCTTTATGTATTAATATTGCCCTTGCATATTAATACTCGACTAGGAACATTTAGGAAAGTGTTCTCTACAGCCTCTCATAATCAATTCTGCCAATTGATGTGCTGTAGATAAGAACCTACTTTTCTAGGGCATTATTATATTTAAATTAGCTGGCACAAGCAAGATGTAAATATAATAACCAATCCTTTGCCTTTATAGAATATGATACAAAATGTTCCCTATTCAACCATCACATGATTGGTTCTAGGGCTTTAACTAACACTTTATCAACGAAGGAACATAAAAGCAATTGTCCAGTTCTAAGACAAGTCCTACAGGGAGTTCCAACAAATACGTTCCGATGGCGAGTGCAGCAACCGTTGCTCCATTCCCAACACGTAAATTTGACTCTCCCCTTGACGAGTCTTCTTCTATTCCTTAGCCCATGTATTTCATTACATATATATGAGCCACACCCAGTATCAAATACCCAAGTGTCTGAGGAAATAGAATGACAATCAATAAAGAAGATTTCTGAAGAAGATGGGGCATCCGATGCCTTATCCTTCTTCACGGACTCAAGATAAATCTTGCACTTTCTTCGCAAATGGCTCTCCTTGCCATAATGATGGCAAGTTTCCTTTTGTGCTAGTTCTACCTTCTTAGCCCTTCTCTTCTTTCCCTTCTGCTGTTCCTTTGACTTCCTCTTAGAACCTTTCTTCGAGGAATCAACTAACAGCACCGTCCCCTGCTCATGCTTCTCAGAAGACTCCACAGTCTTCAAAGATATTGAGCAAGATACGCGATGAACCTTCTAGCATCTCAGAGGTGAAGAGGAGCTTTGAGACTTCGAACCTTTCGAATCTCACTTGCTCATCAACTAACTCACAAAGATGAAGGACTACGATATGAGCATCCATATGCTCATGCTGCTTTCGTAGCTTGGGTTCCATCGCGGCTCTCATGATGCAACTCATTTGTTCAGAATCACTCACATGTTTCTGATAGGCCAACAATTGGTCCAGAGTTGCATCGTCACTAGGACGGGCGGGAAGAGGCGCTTCGAGGACATTTGCAAGCTTTTCACCTTGAGAACAATTCTCAAGTTTCTAAGCTAGTCCAAGAAGTTCGGCCCAGTCAATTTATTTGAATCCAAAATGGAACGCAAATTCAAACACATCATGATCAATATATTAATTTAGAAATACAAAACGAGCATATATGAGAAAGATGATTTTAAAATGCATCAATATACATTTATAAATCCCATTCATTTTTCGAATTTCAAAAACCCCAAAATCACTTCGGGAGATCATAGGTCCATCTCCGAATGGGCTGATATCCATCATAGTTATGAACAACCTTGGAGAGAGTCCAACAAGCCATTCATAACTACGACGGTAGGTATCAACTATACCAATTGCATATCACGTATATGCAACTATCACAATGTGCTATCAACTAATTGAATGTTCACACATACATCGGGTTGTTAACACATTAACAAGTATGCATCATATGCATAGCACCCAACTTCACCTCCCTTTACATCGACCTTGGAGAGAGTCCAATAAGCCGATGCTCCAGGTTAAAGCCAACCCATTAATCGGGACATAGTTTTAATATGGTTAGAGCGCATTCAACCAATTAGCCCAGCTTGGAGAGAGTCCAACAACCAAAGCTAACGATTGACCTCTAACTCTTACCATATTAGTATTAAACTATTCCATGGTTTGAACATATTCGGGTTCGAGCCGGGCTTGGAGAGAGTCCAACAACCCAAACAAGAAACGGAACTCTGGTTCTAACCATATTAATGGAAGGTGTAGGCCTTAATATTGTTTAAGGGTTTTTATGTCTCATCCTCTTTGCATGCAAATAACTATTATCTACATGGCATGACATACATGGCATACATCTACATGTCACGACACGCATGACATAATGTTATGCATCTAATGCAATTACATGGCATACAATTATGTCATGTATATGTTTCCTTATATGTCATAACTATTTATGGAAATAAAATATGTTTAAGATTTGATTCTCCAAATCAAATCATAATTAAATTAGGAAACAAATTTCTAAATCTAATCACATATTTTATTCATGGAATTATTTGATTAAGGAAAATCTATTTAGGAAACCAATTTCCTAAATCATTAAAACTACTTATGGAAATAAAATATTTTAAGATTTGATTTCCCAAATCAAATCATGATTAAATTAAGAAACAAATTTCCAGAATCTAATCAAATATTTTATTTATGGAAAATATCAATTTCCATAAATACTTCCAACCTTCCAAAAGTGGAAGATTTCCATAAATACTTCTAGACTTTCCAAAATTGAAAAATATTCATAAATACTTCTAAATTTCCAAAATTAGAAAATTTCCAGAAATACATTATGACTATTGCAAAACCATTTTTACGATTATGTCGAAACACAACCTGGGCTCTGATACCACTGTTGGGTTTCCGGCACCGCGGCGTGTGTGTGTTCGATCACGTTTCGTAAACATGAACACAGCGGAAGCAATAAAAATAATAAATACTCCTATTTATTACAACACACACAACATACGCATGCATATTACAACAAGTGTAGACATAACCGTAAATTTAAATTTGCAATAAAAGGAAATTTATCTACGTTATACCTTTCGTATGACGTGTAGCGGGAACGACATCAACCGGAACGATTCTCGCTAGAATCGTCTCTATCCGTATCCACGCCGAGTTCCTCGGGATGACTTCGCTAAGCCACGAGCTTCGTCTTCGTACGGGTTACTAGCCTCGTGTTGAAGACGACGTGATCGAGAGATGATCACGATCCGAATCCAAATTCGGATCCAAAACGAGTCCTCAAAACTCGCTTCTCCGGAGAGGTATTCGTCAACCGATTGACGAATCCTTCGTCCTCCACCTCAGAGGATTACCGGAGATCGAATCCCCGGTAAGCTAGTCGCTGTCGGAGCTCTAACCGTCGTCCAAATGACGCTCCGACGAGAGGAGAAGAAGCTGTCCAGAAAAACTGGACAGCTTGGTGGAGGAGTAGGCGCCGGCCAAAACAAGGAAGCCAAGTGCTCACCTTGATGCCAAACCTAAGGAGGATCGCCAGAACTCTTCCAGCAGCAGGTCGACGCCGGCGAGGAGGAAGGAAGCAGCCTTCTGGACGCCGGTTGGAGGAGCTATGGGCTGGGCAGCAAGAGAAATTGGCGCCAACTCAAAAGGGGAGATGAGGTGGGCGGCCAAACTAGGGTTGCCTCTTGATTAGGGCTTAACAAACCCTAAAGCCCTTTTTTTATAGAGAACTAATTCTCTTAATGGTTGTTGGATCATAACCATTAGGCCCGTTAACCCGCTCCATTAAGATAAGTTAAAATAAACCAAACCATGATGATTTATTTTAAGTTAAAACGAACCGAACCAACTTTTGGTTTATTCGTTTGAAATAAACCAAACCCTTTGGTTTATTCTCCTCCATTGGATTAGAACCAAACCATTTTGGTTCATCCATTACGTCTTCATAAGACTCGGCCCATCCACACTTCCATTGCGACTGAAACGATTTCATGCTCGCTTTATGTTTGGTCCAACCAAACCTAGTTTCTCTCGGTCTGAGAATCCCATTCTCAAGCTCGTTTTAAATCCTTTGGATTACGCTCGTTGTGCGTGTGACCAAATAGGTTCTCGGTTTATGTTGGCCGTCTATAATTAACCATTAATTATAGAACGATCATGAGTGGCACCTAGTAGTACATCATGATCCCCAATTAACCAAAAGATCAACGGTTGATCGAACTATTTCAAACCCTTCAAAGAGCTCGAATGATTCGTGCCCCATTCCCTCCACTCATCTTATACCCACTTGGTTCAGGACATGGTCTATTGTGTCAGTCCCCACTAGGCTGACTACGTCACACCTAGCCCAAGTATCATTTCCTCGTCCTACGGATTCTAGTTACTCCACATGTATCGAAGAGTACCTTACTCTAAACATGTAATGCTTTAGCCAAAGACTTTAGTAACAATCCGACGAGAGGCCATGGGTATACATCTCCTCGCAAGGAGTGGTGAATCCTTTATAGGCTATTCAAACACCTTCGATCACTTCGACTTATACCCAATCATCCCGGGTCCACATCTCCTTAGAGATGTTTGCTTAAGATGTCAAAGCATAAGTCTCCATGATCAAGATGACTTGAATACCGCAAGTTAAAGGAACATCGCACTTAAGACACAGTAAGAACTTCATTGACATATCTATATATGCAGAGAACCGTATGAAGTCTTACGGCTAGTCACTCCAATGAACTAGTTACCATAACTAGCATCCACGATTAACTCCGGACATCACTATGTCTCCAGCCAGTGAGAATCAGCTGCTTGGATACACCAAGGAGTATACCTCGTGCTAGTCTCAACAGAATTGATGGTGTCCAAATCCATCAATTCATCGACTAGGGATAATTCCGATACATCACAATTACACATGTAGAGAAACTCACTAGTTGTGATCCAATCACAAATTCTCTCATGCTGTGAATCGTATCGTGGACATTCAGTAAATGAGTTTAAGATCCAATCAAATACATAAAACATGTATACTCAAATAGTGAATCTTCATTAATCATATAAATGGTTCATACATAAGGCGATTGCCTTAGGACATCTCTCATATATTACTAACAATACGATCCCCAACAAGTGTATCAGAGCGAGGCCGCTCTTCAAGGTTTAACAACTAAGGGATCATGCGAGAGGAAAGAAAATGGATTTTGAGGAAAGATTGGGTGACGACATCAACATTCCACCTTCCTTTGACCGCAAGGATTTCACATATTGGAAAGGTAGAATGATGTATTTTCTTATGTGTGATTATGACAATTGGATTAGTGTTTTAGTAGGGTTCGATGCTCCTAAGGATGAGAATGGGAAAATACTCAAGAAGAAGAAGTGGAGCGAGGAGCAAATCTTATACTCCAACATAAACAATAAGGTAATGGGTATATTAGTTAATGCAATTCCTAATGATATATTATGTAAATTAGGAGATTGTAAGGATGCCAAGGAGCTTTGGAGTAAGCTAGCTATGCTCCATGAAGGACCCTCGACGACTCAAGAAATAGAG
The DNA here is from genome assembly GCA_025175895.1 of Wurfbainia villosa. Lineage (NCBI taxonomy): Eukaryota > Viridiplantae > Streptophyta > Magnoliopsida > Zingiberales > Zingiberaceae > Wurfbainia > Wurfbainia villosa. Next base: position 107,014,623 of record CM045996.1, read on the forward strand.
TAGCCCAAGGAACAAGAATGCTCATCGGCTTAATTGGACAAGGAGACTGAAGAAGGAAGTTCATCATCCTCAAAAGAAAGTGAGGATTCGAAGGTTGAAAGGTCATCAACATCCGAGGAAGAGGAAGTTGAAGAAGCCTCCACATCAAGGATTGAGGGGAGGATAAAGCTTCAACACCGGAACAAGAATTGGAGGAGAGACCTTCTATCCTGGAGCAAGTACAAGAAGAAATGTCTACTTCTGAGAGGGATGAAGAACCAATCTGGTTTCCACCACAACTCTAGGTAAATAAAATGCAACTCATAATAATAAGGATCACATAATTTTCTTTGAGTGTAGGGAGAAAGGGCATTACAAGAGCAAATGCCTAAAATTAGCCAAGGATAAAGTGTCGACACCAAAAGTCAATCAAAAGTCAAAGGATGTCAAAGTCTCAACACACAAGAGCAAGAAAAACATTGTGTGCTTCAAATGCCAACAACGAGGCCACTACCGAATTCAATGCCCTAGGGGGAGGTTGCAAACCAAGGGCAAATAAGGAGCATTAAATATAGGGAGCACATGTAACTGAACCTAAGGTAAAATTCAATAATGCACCTTCAAATTTTATTGTCAAAAAGCATGCTAGGAGTAATGTTAATAATCTTGCTATTGTTCATGTAAAGCATGATAGAAGTAACAATAAATACTTTTGCCTAGGTGCTAAGAGTGATAGTTTTAGGTCTAAGGATAATCCTAGAAAAATCTTACCTAAGGAATCAATTGGGAAGATAGAGATTCATTTGGGCATTAACCCTAAGAAGGGTTGGCATATTGCTAAGAATAAAAATAATGCCCAAACAATAGATGAAAAATAAAAAATTGGGCAATTGAAGTTTGATAACTAAGTCTTGAGGTCAAGGCTTGAGAAACTTGAAAAGACCCTTGCAAGAATGACAAATTCAATTAAAGGGTCTAGAAGTCAAAACCTAGGGTCTAGGAGGCAAGGCTCATCTACGGGCAAGAAAGGCTTGAGCCACAAGCCTAGGTCCAAGGTAGATAAGCCTACCTACCAGCATGTTCAATTTGATTATGGAACCATATCTAGGTCTAGGAAAGCCAAGGTTACTAGGGAAGTCATCCCTAAGGTTAACCATGGTAAGTATCTAGTGCCTAAGGTTTCAATGAAACCTAGAAAAGATACGAACAAGGTTATTGTAAGAGATCGGATGGCCGGCTAGAGGGGGGTGAATAGCCCTTTTCGTTTGGATGGCGGTATTTTGCTCGTCTACAAAACGTTAGCGCAAGCGGAATATACAAATATAAATAAAGACAAGCAAAATAGAAACAAGCAATACAAACACCAAGATATAACGTGGTTCACGGCTACGCCGCTAATCCACGGTCCGATTCGTCCACGGTGAATCACTCCGCCAAAACCAATCACTATCGGTCTCTCCTTTGCACAAAGCTAGGTGGAGGTAACCTTTACAATCAAGATCACTCTTCTTACAAATAGAATGGATTAAAAGCGAGTAAGAAGAGTTTAGAGCTTGTGGGGCACTAGGAAGATTGTTTGGAACTTAAGCATTAGCCTCTCAAAGGCTCACACCCTCTCTTTTTATAGAGAGGGCTAACTTCTTCCCGTTGGCGCCATCGATCATTGCCGCCCATGGCGATCGCTGTTACTACAACCTCGGCCTCGAACACGTCGGATCCGACCGTTGTTGTCAGCGGAACTCTTGGCGATCATTCTGGACCTCACCGATCGGTCGACTGCGACTCGTAGTCGACCCGCCGGCGGCTACGAGTGGTCTGGCCAAACCCTATTGACGATCATTCGCCTTGGATGATCTATCTTGCGATCGGCATCACGTATAGCGATCGGCTCACGCCTGCCCGATCGATCGTATACGATTGAGCTACACTCGGCTCGAGCGATCGCTGCCATGACATGGCGCGATCGTGTGTCGAAAAACCCGACACTTGGCCAAATGGCCAAGTTTCACCTAAGAGCTACCCTTCCCCGGGTTACAATCGCTCACTCTCATCTCTCGGAGTCCCTCACCTTCGAAGTTCTCTTCGTTCTCGGCCACGTCCCTCGGCAGCATCAGGCGCACGGCTCTGCAATGCTCCTTCGCGTCTCTTGCCTCGAAGTCTACTTCCTCCGACTTCACTCCAAGCTTCTCGTCCGGCGGTCCCTCGGATGCTCCAAGCGCACGGCTTCCGCAAAGCTATCCTTCACCGACTCAAGGCACGAGTCATGAGATGTGAAACTCGCCATGGCTCCATGTGCGAATTACTAAGTCCTGCACGACTTCAACGCACATATCAAATAAACATAACACTCACACCATCAAAACCATATCACGGCAAGAGATTGCCTTAACAATCTCCCCCTTTTTGATGTGTGGCAATCCGTTTAAGTTAGGTAAAAACATTTGATATAAATTCTAAGGTAAGAAAGCATGTAAAGATAAACATGATATAGCAACATGCAACTCCCCCTTAATCCATGAAACTCTCCATGTAGATTTTCTCCCCCTATCATATATTTCTCCCCCTACAATATATTTCTCCCCTAATGTGATTAACTTAAACATACTTATTTCTCCCCCTTTGACACCATCAAAAAGATTAACACTAAGTTATAAGCTCATGGCATCAAGTATAATGGAGGGAAAAAAATGTCAAGTTGAATTAAAATCTGGGTACCATTTGCTGATGACATAAAGTATATTTCTACCACTTGTAGGAGGTTTACAAACTGAATTGACCTTCAATATTCTGTTTTAGACCACGATCATTGCTATCGTATGGCGGATCATTGGCACTAATAGAATTTACGATTTTTTGGATGAAATTGAAATGCATTAAAAATTCCAGAAAATTCTAAAAATCATGAAATTCGAGGAACATATTTCTCTTAAGTATATCTATCAAGGAAAAATAGTTTTTCATGAAAAATCATTATATTTTACAAGATTTGCCAAAAATCCAAACACTTGAAAAACCACTAGTTTTTTAGCATGTTAGTATCAAGTTAGCTACCTAGTTTTGCATCCAATTGTTTCAAAACATGAATACATGTATTTTAAGGTAAGAAATTGTTTTGAAAACATTAGAAATATCCAACCATGATCTTTGGGCAATATGTCTATTAATTAAACATAAGCCTTCCCCATGATTGGTCTATTATTGCTATTTTGATACTTTAAATGACCATCTAAATGTCATAGGCATTAGTGGACATTTGTATCATCCTAATATCTCACCCATGCTAAGTTTGCAATCAAGTTAGCCTATAGTGAGTGTGAGATGCATCCTAGGGGGGTATTTGTATATATATACTTAACCAATATATTCAAGCAATTCTATCATGGTTAAGTATCAACCTAACAACCTACATGATCATAATGACATATATGATTTAATTTCACATTATGACCATGAAATACATGTTTTCATCAAATTATAACCATGCATTAGGCATTATATGATGATAATAAATAAGTTATCACCTAAAGCATGATTTAAACCTATTTTTCATGATAATGTGCCCAATATCAAAATCATAGATCATGATTACACATATGCATAGAAATTACATTAATCATCATGATTTTAAGCATTATTACCTATTTATGGGCACGTTATCATCACCCAACACTATCTAAAAATGTTGTCCCGTCATCCTAAGTCAACCACAATATGATATAGGTCAAGTTCATATGGTTGACTACCCTAGGGGTTTTCTAACCCTTAAGGATGGATTTTGGAACCCAAAATAGATTTTTACCTCTGGGGTTCACTAGAAATTCCTTGGGGATCCATTTCTTAGCTATTACTTTGTTTTTGTCTTGTCCCCTAGCTATTAGGCATCTATAGGCCTTCTCATTTTTCTTCTCTTTATATCCTAGGCCCTTCTTGTTAAAACTTGCCCTTTGGCTCCCTATGATCATATTCAAGGTGTTGGAGCCAATTGTGAATTTTCCTAGGGCTTTGGTTAAATAATCTACCTTTTCCCTTAATGCCCTATTTTCTTCTATACATGCATCACTAACATCCAAAGGCATATAATCATGTGAGCATGCATCATCTAAGCTAGAAGAAATATTATCATTTAAGCATGCCTTTTCTAATTTTTGTTCTAATTCCTTAATTTGTTCAAGCATGCATTTATTTTTCTTCTTTGCTCTAAACAAATCCCTAGTTAAACTAGAAATCATAGAAACTATTTTACTAGGTGAGAGATTGGTTACCATAGTTTCCATGTCCTCTTCTTCTTCTTGGATGATGAGGAGGATGATGATGGAGGAGGCTCCCCCTTCACTTGAGCTCTCTCCTCTTGTGCTTGATCCTTCATTTTTGGAGGAGGAGCAATCCAAATCGCCAAAGGCCATCAAGGCCAAATTGGCGACAAAGGCATTCTCCTCATCCGATGATGAGGAGGAGGATGAGGAAGGATCATCCCATGTCTTGGCCTTGAATGCTTTGGCCTTCCCTTTTTCTTTTGCCTTCTTCTCCTCTTCCTTCTTTTTCTTGCTCCCCTTTTTCTTCTTCTTTTCTTCTTCTTTTCTTCTTTCTTTTTCCTCTCTTCCTTGCTTTTGTTTAGGAGAGGACAATTGTCCCTTATGTGTCCCTCTCCTTGGCAATTGTAGCATATCACCTTCCCCCTCGGTCTTCTATTCCTATCATTTGATTTATCAAATCTAAAATTCTTAAATACACGCCTCACCTTCCTTACCATGTAGGCTTCCTCGGTGCTATCCATGGAGGAGGAGGAGGCTTCATCATCGGAGGAGGAGGGGATTTCCATCTTCTTCTTCCCTTTGTTTGCCAACAATGCTACTCCTCTTGAGGGTTGAATTCTTGGCTCTTCTTGAATTCCTTCAAGCCTCGTTTCGTGGAGCTCCATTGTCGAGAAGAACTCCTCCAAGGTACTTACTTCCAAGTTCTTGGACATATAGAAGGAGTCCACCATTGAACTCCATTTTGAGGATCGGGGAAAAGCATCTATGGCTTTCATGAGCATGTCCCGGTTTGAAAGCCTTTCTCCTACACTTGTTAGCCCAATTAAAATTTCTTTAAACCTAGAGTGTAGTGAGGTTACCTTTTCTCCCTTTTCTAGTTTTATATTAGATAGTTGGGAGCGGAGGAGATCTCTCCTTGCTAGCTTGGCCTCGGATGTGCCTTCATGGAGTTCTATAAGCTTCTCCCACATCTCCTTGGCGCTAGCACATTCTCCGATCCGGTTGATCTCTTGTTGAGGAAGCACATTGTAGAGATGGTGCTTGGCTTTGGAGTTTGCAAGGTGCTCCTCTCTTTGCTTCTTGGTCCACCTAGATTTCTCTATTGGCTTCCCCTCTTCATCCCTAGGCAAAATGAAACCGGATTCCATTGTAATCATTATATCAAAATCCATTTCGAAAAATACCTCCATTCGCTTCTTCCACCAAGCGAATTCTCCTTCAAACTTCGGAGGATGGATGTTGGAGCCGGCCATTTTTGATGTAGGGCTTGTTGCGGCGGTTAGTCCGGTGACAAGCAACCTCGCTCGATACCACTTGTAAGAGATCGGATGGCGGCTAGAGGGGGTGAATAGCCCTTTCGTTTGGATGGCGGTATTTTGCCTCGTCTACAAAAGCGTTAGCATAGCGAGAATATACAAATATAAATAAAGACAAGCAAAATAGAAACAAGCAATACAAACACCGAGATATAACGTGGTTCACGGCTACGCCGCTAATCCACGGTCCGATTCGTCCACGGTGAATCACTCCGCCAAAACCAATCACTATCGGTCTCTCCTTTGCACAAAGCTAGGTGGAGGTAACCTTTACAATCAAGATCACTCTTCTTACAAATAGAATGGATTAAAAGCGAGTAAGAAGAGTTTAGAGCTTGTGGGGCACTAGGAAGATTGTTTGGAACTTAAGCATTAGCCTCTCAGGCTCACACCCTCTCTTTTTATAGAGAGGGCTAACTTCTTCCGTTAGCGCCATCGATCATGCCGCCCATGGCGCGATCATTGCCCGTCCTACAACGGCCTCCGAACACGTCGGATGCCGACCCGTTGTTGTCCACGGAACTCTTAGCGATCACTGGACCTCACGATCATTCGCGCCCTGATCGGCCGCGATCGACGACAGTGGTTCTGTGGCTAAAACCCTATTGACGATCTGCGCCTTGGCGATCATAGCTATCTTCGATCGGCAATGATCAGCGTATGGCGGTCATTGCTGCCCTGACTCGATCGATCGTATACGGTCGAGCTACACTCGACTCGGAAGCGATCGCCATGACATGGCAATCGGCCCGGTGTCGGGAAAACCCATCCGACACTTGGCCAAATGGCCAAGTTTCACCTAAGAGCTACCCTTCCCCGGGTTACAATCGCTCACTCTCATTTCTCGGAGTCCCTCGCCTTCGAAGTTCTCTTCGTTCTCGGCCATGTCCCTCGGCAGCATCAGGCGCACGGCTCTGCAATGCTCCTTCGCGTCTCTTGCCTCGAAGTCTACTTCCTCCAGCTTCACTCCAAGCTTCTCGTCCGGCGGTCCCTCGGATGCTCCAAGCGCACGGCTTCCGCAAAGCTATCCTTCACCGACTCAAGGCACGAGTCATGAGATGTGAAACTCGCCATGGCTCCATGTGCGAATTACTAAGTCCTGCGCGACTTCAACGCACATATCAAATAAACATAACACTCTAACTTAAACCCTTTGCCACACCATCAAAACCATATCACGGCAAGAGATTGCCTTAACAGTTATAAGGAAAGCAATCCCTAGGGTTAACCTTGACAAGACCAAAATGACCACGGCTTCCAAGCCTAGGAGGGTCATTAAGAAGGTACCAAGGGAAGTTATCCCTAGTGAGTACCTAGTAAACCCAAGGAGCTCCAATAGGTATTGGGTTCCTAAGAGTGTGATACCCTCACGCTAGATGGGTTTAGAGTGTGCTAACCCTGAATGGAAAGGTAGTTAACCTAACCATGGTTAAGGTGACACTTTAGGACATTTTCAAGGATTTGGGATTCCTTGGAAATTAGGTCGAATTATGTCCTAAAAGATTTTAGGATGTGCCAATGAATTTTATGAAAGTTGAAAATTTGATCAAAATTGACACAATTAGGTTAAGGGTCATAGTGTGCCATTTTTGGTTGTTGGCACACTTGAGAGATGAGAATCATTATGACAAAATGAACTTAATCCCAACAAATGGCAACTAATGCTAAAACATAGGTATTCTTATACCTTTATATTTTATCTGCCATGATTTGTTTGTCATATGCCATGTCATGACATCATACTTCACTTTAATCTTTTAATATGTCATGATAATGCCTAGGATTATTTTTTATGTCATGTTCATGTTTAGATGGTCTTCATATGCCATGACATCATGATTTTTGGCACATGCTTATTTATGCTATATTATATGCCATAATCATCATTCATGCATTTAGGATTAATGAAAATTGATTTAAGGACTATGACATGATTTGAAGTCTTATGTATAAGAGAATCAAATAGAATTGCCTAGAAAAATGCATGAGGCCTTAGATTAGGATGAACAAAACCCACATCTCATGAAAACATTAGCTTGACTTGTATGTGTTTTCATACACCTTAGATACAATTGAGATGTTAGGAAAATGAGTTAAGTTCAAGATGCATAGTTCTTGCATCTAGATGAACTCAAACTCATCTTATACCGTGGATGAATCATGAGGAAAACTTATATACAAGTCATGTGCATTAATCCCATAGAACACAGTTCAATATAAGTTTTTAAATCATTTCAAAACCATTTTGAAAAACCTTCGTGAAGTCTATCTTTTGATAGCAATCACCATTGATGAAGTTGATACAAAGTAGGCTCAAAACAATGAAGTTTTTTTTATTTTTGAACTTTATATCAATCTCACTATTTTATGAGTATTTTATTTTTTTCAAATATTTTTCACCCATTATAATTGATATAAGTATTATACGTATGAAGTTTCATTATTTTTTAAATTACGTATAATTACATATGCTTTTCACAAATTCATTTCTGAACTCTGATTTTTGCACAGTGAAGAAATCAGTTGACTGCCATGGATGGCAATTGACTGGCATCAAGGTTAGTTGATTATTTACTGAAAGAGTCATCTGTCAGGCCTGATTTCGTGTAAACAAGAATGTTTAGTCATGTTTCAGCTATGTTAGGCTACCCTAACTACTCCTAACCCTAGGATATGCTTTGGAAAGCATTATAATGGGTAAAAATCCATTGGATATGGATTAGGAGAGTTGTTTTGGTGTGTATCAATTTTAAGGTGTGTGAAAGTTTAAGTTTGAACCTTCGACCTTAATTTTGATGGTATAGTGTTCCTATAGACTTAGGGACTCTCCAAGGATATTGTTGGTGCAATGGTCAAGAGGGAACAAGCCTTTAGGGGGAGGTTATCCATCATGGGATGATGGATGTGTTCTTCCTCATAAGGGGAAGAATTTGGAGAATTGAGAGAAGATTGGAGGATTTCTTCTCTTTAGTGATATGTGACTTATCACTAGGAAACAGTGAAGGCATTCTAGATGTTTCTAGACCAAGGGGGAGATTGAAAGATCTCATTAGATATGAAACATTGATACCCTTGGGGAGAGCCTTTTTGATGTATGTCAAAAAGGGAGAGAATTTGAGTGAGAAGTTGGAATTCCCAATTTGGACAATTGGGAGGATTGGATTGAGTTAGTGTCCAAACTCAAAGGTGCTTGGTTTTTGTCAAACATCAAAAAGAGGGAGATTGTTAGTGCAATCGGCCCAGGTCACGATTGACCAGACTCGAGTTTTACTAGAGTAGTGTTTTGATGTTTGACGATGAATTGACCATTGTTTGATAATGAATTGACTATATGGTTGACATGGGGTTGACCATATGATGGAGAAGTCCAAGTGCGACACTTGGCATGGAAAGTCCAAGTCATGGGTACTTTGGTTTGGAAAGTCCAAGCATGGGTCTTAGCATTTGGAAAGTCCAACATGGAGTTGACAAGGAAAGTCCATGGGTGTAGTCTTGGTCACGTAAGTCCAAGTATATAGTCTTGGCAGTGAAAGTCCAAGTCATGGGTACTTGAAAATTGGGAAGTCCAAGGGTGAAGTCTTGGCAGCATAAGTCCAATGTTTGGCGGCATAAAGTTCAAGTGTGTGTTTTGGAAGTGTAAGCTCAAATATGCCTTGGCGGTGTACACCCGGTTAGCATGATAATAGTCGATGGAAGCACCTGAAGGATAGCGTATGGATGAACAAGTCATGGATGACTTGGAGGGATCCAATAGACGTGAGGCTGACAGAGGTGGCTAAAAGGCTTAGGTCTAGGATAATGGTTGTCTAGCAAGTATGAGGATATCATACTTAGGGTTAAACCTCATGTTTGAGGTTATCAGTCGACTGGTCAAGTATTTTGACACTTGGTAGCCGAGTCGACATAGGACAATTGATTGGGATTATGACCAATTGACTAATGGGAGTCGACTGGTGATCGACTGTGGTCGAGTTGTGGGCACACAGGCAAGGTGACTCGACTAGCTTCTCGATTAGAGTCCTAGTTGAGGCGGTGCCTCGACTGGCCTCGATTACAGCCGAGTTGTGGCCACAAATGCAAGATGCCTCGACTGGGGCCTCGACTGGAGTCCCAGTCAAGGCGGTGCCTCGACTGCCCTTGAGTAGTCAACTGCCAATGAGGGTAGTCCACTACTAGGTTTGGTCACGAGTACAGAAAGTTCGATGGTAGTGGCGACGATTAACGGGCTTAGTAGTTGATATGCCAACGTGGATTAAGTCATTGTTTAGCATTGGAAGAGGGAAATGTTCAATGAAAATGAGGTTAGGAGTAGTTAGGGTACATAAGGTTGTTGATATTATAAGGTTAGGAGGAGTTAGGGTACATAAGAGTGTTGATAAATAGCAAAACAATCCTTGTTCAACCAAAATCAGTATCAGCAGTCGACTGTGTCAGCACTAGTAGACTACCACTACTACCAATCGACTGCTTACATATAGTAGTCGACTGGAGTATGATTTTTCAGAAATCAGACTTTCAGTTCAGAATTTAAAAAATCATAAGTAATTATACATTTTTTGAAAAATCTTGAAATTGCATACGTACATTACTTATGTCAAGTACAATGGGTGAAAAATATTTTTATATTAAAATACTCATAATTTTGAAAGATTAATACAAAGTCCAAAACAATTGAAACCTTTAATATCTTTAGCTAACTTTGTGTCAATATTGTCAATGGTGATTCCTATCAAAAGATAGACTTCAAAACCTAGTTTCAATCATGGTCTATGGGTTAAGTATACATGACTTGTACATTAGCTTTCCCCATAATTTCTTTATGTTATGTTATGAGTTTGTGTTCATATAAATGCATCATATGAGCACATTGAACTTACATCATTTTCCTACCATCTCACATATGTCTAGGGTGTATCAATACACACACATGTTATCCTATGGATTTTTTGAGATGTGTATTTTGTTGTTCCCTAAGTTTAAGGGTTCATGCATTATATCTAGGCATATCCATTTGATTCCTTTATCTAGGACATCAAATAATGCCATTTTTTTTCCTTAAATTCAATTTAAATGCATGAATATGATCATGACATAAATGATTTGCATAATTAAAAATATTTGCCAATGATTCATGATGGCATGACATAATATAGATAAACCTAAGTATTAGCATGACATATTAAATAATCTAATTACTATCATGACATTTTAAGATAATCATATGAAGCATGATGTAATGAAATGGATTATGGCAAACAAGGCATATAAAGTATATAAAATACGAAGGTATAGAATATCTACGTCTTAAATCAAATTGCCATTTTCTTGAATTATACCAAACTTTGCCATAATGAAACATAACTCCCATGAGTGTGCCAAAGTCCAGACTTGGCACATTCTTGACTTTAACCTATTTATACCAATAATGATCTATTTTCAACCTTCATAATTTCTATTGGCACATCCTAAAACCTTTTAGAATAAATTTCTTATCTCATTTTCAAGGTATCACTTAACTTTGAAAATGTCCTAAAGTGTCAACTCTATCATTGTTAGGTTAACTACTTATCCATTCAAGGTTGACACACCCTAAACCCATCTTGAATGAAGGAATAACGCTCTTAGAAACCCAATACCTATTAGAGCTCCTTTGGTTTACAAGGTACTCACTAGGGATACCCTCCCTTAGTACCTTTCTAATGACCCTCCTAGGCTTGGAAGCCTTGGTCATTGTGGTCTTATTGAGGTTAACCCTAGGGATATCTTCCCTTGTAACCTTCCTAGTGACTTGTCTATGTTGGTGTAGGGGCACTGATGCATGCAAACACGACCTCAATTCTCGCGATGGAGACGGTCGAGGACTCGAAGTGCGCGCTCGCGCTCAACACCCGTAAGTGCACAGATGTCGTCAAGTAATAAAGAATATCAATCCCACAGGGATTGAGATTTTGAGTATCGATTTTTCCAGTGGATGTGTTATTTTTCAGATTGGTAATCCTAGGGTTCACGAATGATAGGTCGTCAGTAGTCCAAACTTAGTACGGTGTCACACAGAAGAAGAGAAGGGTCGCTACAAGGATTTGGATGGATTCTAGGACTTCGGTTTCATTTGTGTGTTGCAGAACATGCTATCAATTGAATGTATCCAGATTTTCTAGCTAGGGTTTTGTGGAAAGGATATCATACACTATGGTACAAGGATGCCGAATCAATCCATACGACAAGCTGGAAACAAGACACATTACCGACACTATCGCATTCTTCTATCCACAGTTGTAGGCGATGAGGCCAACTTCTAGGTTCCTCCTAATATCCCCTAAATCTTAGATACGAGGATTGTCACCTCTCGTATCGTCTAGGCACAGAAGATAGAAAACCAAAATGTAATTCTATAGATCTAAACAATCATTCAACTGCAAATACGATTTCAAGAACGGAAACATATTTGAAATAGCAATGTTCCACTCAACACAAACTACTCCCTAATTCTAGAATCGGAGAATCTACTCTATGAATACGAGAAGAGAATCACAAAACATTATGGAATTCATGAATATAATGATAAACGTGTAAGAAATATGAATTACAATGTAAATGCATCTCTTCCCTCTGGCATTGTGGTGCATATCTTGATCCTCGAGTAGCTCTCTTCCTCCCCCAAATCCAAATATGTCTTAGACTAGGCCTTCGCCCAGTCCAAAATTCTAAGGGAGTAGAAGGCACTGATTTAGATGGAACCAAGTTCAGAATATACACTACCGTATCTAGAGTATATCCCCAGAACGAATCTGGCAACTCAGAATAACTCATCATCGATCTAACCATCTCCATAAGATTCCTATTCCTTCGCTCTACTACACCGTTCTACTGGGGTGTGCCAGGTGTAGACAATCTGGATTGAATCCCAGACTCTGATAAGTAATTCCTAAACTCTCCCAAGAGGTACTCGCCACCACGATCAGATCATAGTGTCTTGATATTTTTACCTTGATGTTTCTCAACATCAGCCTTGAATTCTTTGAACTTGTTAAAGCATTCAGACTTGCGGCACATCAAGTAAATGTATCCATATCTCGAATAATCATCTATAAAAGAGACGAAATACTCAAAACCACCTCTAGCCTAGATAGTCATAGGACCACACAAATCAGAATGAACCAACTCCAACACATCTTTGGCTCTATACCCCTTGGCCTTAAAATGCCTCTTGGTCATTTACCCTCCAAGCAAGATTCACAGGTTGGGAAATCTTCCACCACTAATGAACCTAGAGGTCCATCAGCTATCAACCTTTGAATTCTGCTTAGGTTAATATGACCAAGTCAAAGATATGTTTGGTTCATCTTCGAAGGTTCTTTTCTCTTATTGGAATTAGAAGTTGAGTTATTAACTTCTATTTGCATCGTGGGAGCTTTTGGTTCGAGTGTATACAAATTTCCTATCAATGTACCTGAACATATATTCTCCCTATTCCCTTTTATAACAATTCTGTCTTTAAAAGAAATAGAATATCCATCCATAAACAATTTAGAAACTGAAATTAAATTCTTTCTAAATAAAGGTACATAAAGGGAATTTTCCAGAACCAAAGTTTTATTTTTCTCAAAAGATAAATAAAACGTCTCCCACTATAATAGTCGCCACCTTCATAGCATTGCCCAAGAAAATGGTATTCTCTCCCTCAGCTCGTCGTCGGGTTTCCTGGAACCTCTGCAAAGTATTGCAGACATGATCAGAGGCTCTCGTATCTACACACCAGGTGCCGGTAGATAACACCGCTAACCATGTTTCAACGACTAGACCAAAGGATATACCTTTGTTATGCTTCGGATTGGGACAGTCCTTCCAATGTCCATCCTGCTTGCAAGTGAAGTACTTGCCTTTCGGCTTCTTCACTCCTCCCTGAGATCGTCCCACCACCTTTGCTCCACCTTATTTCTTCTTCTTCTTGCCTTTTGGCTTAGAAGTTGAAACCTTCTGAGAAAACATGGCCTTATCCTGAGCAAGCCTTTCTGTCGACTGGAGAATGATATCGACCTGGGTTTCCCCATCGATCTCAGCTCCAAGGACTTCCATCTCATTCGCAAGCTTAGGAGGACACTCTTCGAAGAGTACATACTTGTACTCCTTAGCAGTTAAGACAATATCTAGATTCTTTTCCAATCATCATTATTTGGGTACAGTAAGTTTATTTTCCTTTAGTATCATAGCAAGTGGACTGAAAGTCATGTTTGAAAATCCTAAGAATCACATAGATCATTGTTGGGGGATCGAAACGGCCAGCTAGAGGGGGGGGGGGTGAATAGCCTTCGTTCGTTGGATGTCGTATTTTGCTCGTCTACAAAATGTTAGCGCAAGCGGAATATGCAAATACAAAAAGATAAAGACAAATCAAATAGAAATAACAATACAACCAATGCAAACACCGAGATGTAACGTGGTTCACGGCTACGCCGCTAATCCACGGTCCGATTCGTCCACGGTGAATCACTCCGCAATCTATCCACTAGATCTCTCCTTTGCACAAAGCTAGGTGGAGGTAACCTCTTTACAATCTCTCTTCTTACAATAGAATGGAATTAAAGCAAGTAAGAAGAGTAGGGAATCGTGTATGGCACTTTGGGAGAAGTTTAGAACTCAAGCATTAGCCTTCCAAAGCCCCATCCTCTTCCTTTTTATAGAGGAAGAGGGTTTCTTCCCGTTGACACAGGATTAGTCGACTGATGCCCTCGATCAGTCGACTGGTCCACTAGCCATTGCCCAATAACGGTCACTTTCCATGTTGGATCCCATCCAATGGTATTGGCATCAGTCGAGTGCTCAACGAGGTCGACTCCACTCTGTGCCCGTGCAGCGGACATCGATCGGCGCCTTCCCTTAGCGGTCGGCCGATGATCGGCAACGATCGGCTAGTCCAAAGCGATCATTGGGGCCAAATGCCCATGAGTCAGACACCAGTCAAACCCAATCAACTCAGAGCAATCGACTGCCATGACATGGCAGTCGACTGGTGTCGGGAAATCCCATCCGACACTTAGCCAAATGGCCAAGTTTCACCTAAGAGCTACCCCTTCCCGGGTTACATTCGCTCACTCTCATCTCTAGGAGTCCCTCGCCTTCTAAGTTCTCTTCGTTCGCGGCCATGTCCCTCAGTACCATCAGGCACACGACTCTGCAATGCTCCTTCGCGTCTCTTTCCTTGAAGTCTACATCCTCCAGCTTCACTCCAAACTCCTCGTCCGGCGGTCCCTCGGATGCTCCAAGCACACGACTTCTGCAAAGCTATCCTTCACCGACTCAAGGCCCGAGTCATGAGATGTGAAACTCGCCACGACTCCATGTGCGAATTACTAAGTCTTGCACGACTTCAACGCACATATCAAATCAACATAACAAACTAACTTAAACCCTTTTCCACACACATCAAAACCTAATCACGGCAAGAGATTGCCCTAACAATCTCCCCCTTTTTTATGTGTGGCAATCCGTTTAAGTTAGGTAAAAACATTTAATATAAATTTCTAAGGTAAGAAAGCATGTAATCATAAACATGATATTGCAACATGCAACTCCCCCTTAATCCATGAAACTCCCCATACATATTTCTCCCCCTATCATTATTAACTAAATCATAATTATTTCTCCCCCTTTAACACCATCAAAAAGATAAATACTAAGTTATGAACTTATGGCATCAAGTCTAATGGAAGGAGAATACCAAAAATTGGACTAAAACCTGAATTCGGCCTTTACTGTTCTGATTTTCAAGCTATCAGTCGACTGGTTCAGACTACCAGTCGACTGACACGCGAATTTCAGAACTTTCTAATTTTCAGACCGAATTTTAGAAATGTATTAAAAATTCCAGAAAATTCGAAAAATCATGAAATTTGGGAACATATTTCTTGTAAGATTCTTTATCAATGAAAAATAGATCTTCATGAAAAATCATTATATTTTCATATATTTGCCAAAAATCCAAAAGGTTTAAAAACCACTAGGTTTTTGATCATGTGAGTATCAAGTTTAACACCTAGTTTTGGTTCCAATTTGTTTCAAAACATGAATACAAAGATTTTAGATTAAGAAATTGTTTTGAAAATATATGAAATATCCAACCATGATCTTTGGGCAATATGTCTATGAATTAAACATAAGCCTTCCCCATGATTGGTTTATTATTGCTATTTTGATACTTCAAATGACCATCTAAATGCCATAGGCATTAGTGAACATTTGTATCATCCTAACATCTCACCCATGCTAAGTTTTCAATCAAGGTAGCCTATTGTGAGTGTGAGATGTATCCTAGAGGGTATTTGTATACACCTAACCATTATATTCATGCGATTCTATCAAGGTTAATTATCAACCTAACAATCCTCATGATCATAAAGGCATATATCAATTAATTCTACATTATGATCATGAACCTAAAGTATTCATCAATTAATAATCATGCATTAGGTATTATATCATGATAATAAGCAAAATATCATCTAAGGCATGATTTAACCCTATTTCTCATGATGATGTGCCATAAATCATGATTGCAAACATACATAGCAATTACATTAATCATCATGATTTAAGCATTATTAACTATTTATAGGCACGTTATCATCACCTAACACTATTTAAAAATGTTGTCCCGCCATCCTAAGTCAACCAAAATATGATATAGGTCAATTGCATATGGTTGACTACCCTAGGGGTTTTCTAACCCTTAAGGATGGATTTTGGAACCCAAAATAAGTTCTTGCCTATGGGGTTCACTAGATACTCCTTAGGAATCCATTTCCTAGCTATTACTTTCTTCTTATCTTGTCCCCTAGCAATTAGGCATTTATAGGCCTTTTCATTTTTCTTTTCTTTGTATCCTAGGCCTTTCTTATTGAAGCTAGCTCTTTGGCTCCCTATAACCATGTTCAAGGTGTTTGAGCCAATTGTGAATTTTTCTAGGGCTTTTGTCAAATAATCTACCTTTTCCCTTAAAGCTCTATTTTCTTCTATGCATGCATCACTAACATTAAATGGCATATATTCATCATGTGAGCATGCATCATTTAAGCTAGAAGAGATATTATCATCATTTAAGCATGCTTTTTCTAATTTATTTTCTAAGTCCTTAATTTGATCTAGCATGCTTTTGTTCTTCTTCTTAGCTCTAAATAAATCCCTAGTTAAGCTAGAAACCATAGAAACTATTTTCTTAGGAGTTAGATTCGTTACCATAGTTTCCATGTCCTCTTTTTCTTCTTCGGATGAGGAGGATGTAGAGGCTCCCCCTTCAATTGAGCTCTCTCCACTTGAGCTTGATTCTTCATTTTCGGTGGAGAAGCAATCCAAGTCATTGAAGGCCATCAATGCAAGGTTGGAATAGACTTGTTCCTCTTCTTCGGATGAGGATGAGGAAAAAAGATCATCCCATGTCTTGGCTTTGAATGCTTTGGCCTTCCCCTTTTCTTTAGCCTTCTTCTCTTCTTCCTTCTTTTTGTTCCCCTTTTTCTTCTTCTTTTCTTCCTTCTTCTTCCTTTCTTCTTTGCTCTTATTTAGGAGAGGACAATTGTCCCTTATATGTCCTTCCCCTTGACAATTGTAGCAAATGACCTTCCCCCAAGGTCTTCTTCTCCTATCATGAGATTTATTAAATTGAAAACCTTTTAAAGCATGCCTTACCCTCCTTACCATATACGCTTCTTCCGTGCTATCCATGGAGGAGGAGGAAGAGGCTTCATCATCGGAGGAGGAGGGGATCTCCATCTTCTTCTTCCCCCTATTTGCCATCAATGCTACTCCCCTTGAAGGTTGGATTCTAGGCTCTTCTTGTATTCCTTCAAGCCTAGATTCATGTAATTCCATAGTGGAGAAAAATTCATCTAGAGTACTTACCTCTAGATTCTTTGAAATATAAAATGAGTCCACCATTGAACTCCACTTGGATGATCGGGGAAAAGCATCTATGACTTTCATTATCATATCCCGGTTGGAGAGATTTTCACCTACACTTGTTAGCCCAATTAAAATCTCTTTAAACCTAGAATGCAATGAAGTTACCTTTTCTCCCTTTTCTAATTTTATGTTGGATAATTGGGAGCGGAGGAGATCTCTTCTTGCAAGTTTAGCCTCCGAGGTACCTTCATGAAGCTCTACTAGCTTTTCCCACATTTCCTTGGCACTTAGGCAATCTCCAATTTTATTTATTTCTTGTTGAGGAAGCACATTGTATAGATGGTGCTTCGCTTTTGAGTTTGCAAGGTGCTCCTCTCTTTGCCTCTTGGTCCACCTTGACTTCTCTATTGGCTTCCCCTCTTCATCCCTAGGCAAAACGAAACCGGATTCCATTGTAATCATAATATCAAAATCCGTTTCGAAAAATACCTCCATTCGCTTCTTCCACCAAGCGAATTCTCCTTCAAACTTCGGTGGATGAATGTTCAAGCTGACCATCTTTTGATGAAGAGCTTGTTGCGGCGGTTAATCAGGTGACAAGCAACCTTGCTCTGATACCACTTGTTGGGGGATCGAAATGGCCGGGTAGAGGGGGGTGAATAACCCTCGTTTGTTGGATGTCGTATTTTGCTCGTCTACAAAACGTTAGTGCAAGCGGAATATGCAAATACAAAAAGATAAAGACAAAGCAAATAGAAATAATAATACAACCAATGCAAACACTGAGATGTAACGTGGTTCACGGCTACGCCGCTAATCCACGGTCCAATTCGTCCATGGTGAATCACTCCGCAATCTATCCACTAGATCTCTCCTTTGCACAAAGCTAGGTGGAGGTAACCTCTTTACAATCTCTCTTCTTACAATAGAATGGAATTAAAGCAAGTAAGAAGAGTAGGGAATTATGTATGGCACTTTGGGAGAAGTTTATAACTCAAGCATTAGCCTCCCAAAGCCCCATCCTCTTCCTTTTTATAGAGGAAGAGGGTTTCTTCCCGTTGACACAGGATCAGTCGACTGATGCTCTCGATCAGTCGACTGGTCCTGTAGATGTTGCCCAATAACGACCACTTTCCACGTTGGATCCCATCCAACGGTATCGGCATCAGTCGAGTGCACAACGAGGTCGACTCCACTGCGTTCGCGGCGGACATCACCGATCGGGCCGTCCCTTAGCGGCAAATGATGTCGATAGCCGACTACTACCCAAGGCGATCGCTGGGCCAAATGCCCATGAGTCAGACACCAATCGAACCCAATCGACTTAGAGCATTCGACTGCCATGACATGGCAGTCGACTGGTGTCGGGAAATCCCATCCGACACTTAGACAAATGGCCAAGTTTCATCTAAGAGCTACCCCTTCCCGAGTTACATTCGCTCACTCTCATCTCTCGGAGTCCCTCGCCTTCGAAGTTCTCTTCGTTCGCGGCCATGTCCCTCGGCAGCATCAGGCGCACGACTCTGCAATGCTCCTTCGCATCTCTTGCCTCGAAGTCTACTTCCTCCGACTTCACTCCAAGCTCCTCGTCCGGCGATCCCTCGGATGCTCCAAGCGCACGGCTTCCGCAAAGCAATCCTTCACCGACTCAAGGCCCGAGTCATGAGATGTGAAACTCGCCATGGCTCCATGTACGAATTACTAAGTCCTGCACAACTTCAACGCACATATCAAATCAAAAATACAAACTAACTTAAACCCTTTGCCACACACATCAAAATCTAATCACGGCAAGAGATTGCCCTAACATACTTTGAATTTCAAAAAATTATTGATTCCTCGAACAATAAAATTTCAAAATCAACCAACACCTCAAAACACCGAGAATATCGTATGCCATGATAGTGTGGACGTATAAGAATTGTACATTTGTAAGAGGAGATTTTACCCATTAATTTTACTATCTTGTAAACCTAACTTTTTGACAAATAAAATTAATAGTTAGTTTTTCTTCGGCCCTACAAATAAAAGCAGTGACTCTGATCGGGAGGATACTTATATTTGTATCTAAGTGTTCACCTTCACTTGGTACCAAGGTAATTATCTCAGGTTATGTGCCTCACGATGGGGAAGTACACATGCTCCTTAATAATTTCCTATAACCATATTCGACCTTGTGATCCGCAAACAAACCCATCCGATGGGGAGGAAGGCACTCAGAGCCGACGTGCAAGTTTGTTTGCATCACATGTCAAATTGTAATGGAGGTCATGGGAATTTATAAAAATATCCCTCTCCCACTTAGTAATTTGAAATTGAGGAATTTTCTAGCCTACGACATGCATATCAAACAATAAGCAATAAATATGAAAAATAAATTATTTTCCAACTATTATGGCTTTTGTCTTCAATATGTCTCCCGTCGCATCGCCTTCTCGTCTGCTCCTCCTACGCCATGTACGAGCCATCTGGAGATCTGAGTCGAGACTAAAATATATTTTAATTTACATCCATCGATTCTATAATCCACGAGGGAGTGTACATGAAATCTAGATCGAAAGTAAACTAAAATAAAAGGAGTGGCTAAACAATGTTGTATCTAATTTACAAAAAATTAAATACAAGCCTCGTCAACTCCGAGGATTCAACAAAATAAACATTTACACACATACAATCACATACACACATATGGTCATAATAGTCGGATCTTATGCCTGCAACCAAAGAGTTAACCTACGCATATCCTACTATTATCCGACACATATAATATATGAAAAGTGCATAAAAATTAACCGAATACTAAATAGACAAAACCGGAAACCTTGGCTCTGATACCAATTGTCGGGTTGATCCATCCGTGAGGGGAAACTTTGCTTCCCACTTCACCTCGGTCGCTTGTTCATGGAGATCCCATCGATGTCCCCAGATTAAAAAAAATTTAATCCAAGACAAAAGAAAACACCCAAGCAACCTTGTCATCGTCGTGCTATTCGTTTAGAGTGGTCACTTAAACAAACTTGTTGTTCAACCGACCAACCTCTATTCTACGAGTAGCCGCGGAATAGACGATGTACGGATTGCCGGCTTTTTGTGTTTATGTTCGGGATCCAAGTATTATTTAGCCACATACATAAAGTAAACATCCACATAAAACATGCATATAATTGAAAAGCAATTATAAACATAATACAAAGGAAGACTAATCAAAATAAACAAGATTATACCTCTTGTTATACCTCTTGTTATACCTCTTGATCTTCTATTGTATGTCATTCCTCCTTTTGGACATCATGTGGGCGACGATCTTCCAAAAGTCGAAGCCTCCTAGATCACCAATCTTCCTTTCCTTGTTCACTCTGAACAAATGAAGATCATCAAACAAAACTCTTCTTCCTATCTAGAACCGGCCACCAAGTCAATAGACTCGATGTTACCACTGACCAAGGAAGAGAACATGGAGTATAGGAATCGGCCAAAGGAGAATCAAAGAGGGCATGGGCACCGGCCAACACTTGGAGAAGAGAAAGGAAAGCAATCCTCCTCCTTGTTGCCGCCCAAACCCTAAACAAAGCTCTCCTAATTTCCGGCCAAGGATGAAGGGAAGAAGAATAGGTTGAACTCTGGCCAAGGTAGAGGGAAGAAGAATAGGGGCCAACCAACCTTAGAAAGAAGAAGAAGAATCCTCCTCCACTTGTTGCCGCCCACCCCAATCACCCAAAAAATCCTAACCCTAGCCGCCCACTCCTAATCCTAACCAAACTAGGATTACTTGCCTCCCAAGGGAAGCAAACCCTAATCCTCCTTCATCCATCAAGCCTTGCCGCCCACCTTAATGATCTATTTATAGAGTTGGGCTCAAGCCTTGTTTTAATCTCCACCATTGGTTCTAGGGATTTAATCTCAACCGTCGGATCTAGAGATTTAATCTCAACCGTCGGATCTAGAGATTTAATCTCTACCATTGGATCTAGAGTTTTGTTTTCATCCATTGGATCTAAGTTTCATGAGGTTTTAATAGGCTACAATAAGGACCATGAGAAGGAGTTGGATCTTGGCCACCCAATGGATCAAACCCACATAAAGTCCGATCCATTAATTATTATCCATTCCACTAGAGGATTATCATTGATCTACCTCACCAACCCCCATAAGTTAATATGGGCTCCATATATTATTTGTACATTTTCTCCCCGTGTTTAAGATCTCGAATGTCCGTCGATTAATTAATTTACTAATAATTAATTAATCGACATCTAACTCCATGAGTAGTACCACTCAACTTTTTCATCATGCCGGACCAAGTCCACCTGCAGGGTTCACATGATGAACCTTATGAGCTCCTCAAGAGGACATCATCATCCTAATATATAGGATACGGTTTTCTCCTATAATCAACAACACACCATATAAATAATACCATTTCCCAACTTACCGAGCCTATCGATTTAATCTATAAATCTCGCTTATTGGTAAATCAATGAAATTAATACTAAGTAAATGTGCCCGTTATTATATCGGGATTAAGAGAATGTACAAAATAATATCTGATGTCCGATTCGATTATGTAGTCAGCAATAAATCGAATCACCTCAAAGTCGGTCCTGCTCAATACATATAAAGTGCATTAGTGTGATTCTATGGTCAAGCCAAACCAATACCAAACCACACTACAACCATTTCAATGGTTTGTCCAAAGTCATCTCGGTTGTGAACCTTTACTTATACTTTAGAAGGAGCCGATAACATGATCTCACGTGTGACACCACACACCATGTTATCTACAATGTAATGTATTAGACAATATGCATAACCATAAAAATATGCAAACAATGATCATGTGATTCTTATTTCAAAATTAAAGATGTTCATACAAAAGATAGACTTTTCAGTATACATCCCAACAATCTCCCACTTATACTAAAAGACTATGCTGTCCTCATACTGCCATACATCTGATTCCCCTTTCCTCCACATGCCTATCAAAGCTCTCGCTAGAAGGGCCTTAATGAAAAGGGTCTACCAGGTCATCCTCTGATGCAATCTAGGTGACAACAACTTCTACCTCCTTTACGATTTCTCGTATCAGGTGGTACTTGCGCTCTATGCATTCACTTACCTTATGAGCTCGTGGTTCCTTCGAGTTTGCAACTGCACCATCATTATCATAATAAATTGTGATAGTTCTGGGCAAACCAGGAATCACATCCAAGTCCATCAGGAAGTTCCTGAGCCACACAACTTCTTTGGCCACCTTAGAGGCTGCAACATACTCAGCTTCCATGGTAGAGTCCGCCACGCATTTCTGCTTGACACTCCTCCATACAATGTCTCCACCTCCCAAGGTAAACACAAAACCTGAGGTAGACTTACTGTTATCCCTATCTGATTGGAAGTCGGAATCCGTGTAACCCATAGGGAGTAATTGGACTGCCTGGTAAACTAGCATATAATCTCTAGTCCTTCTCAAGTACTTCAATATATGCTTTACCGTAGTCTAATGTCCCTGTCCTGGATTACTCTGACGTCTACTGAACATGCCCATGGTATAGCAGATATCTGGTCTCGTATATAGCATCGCATACATGAGGCTTCCTACTGCCGAAGCATAAGGAACCGCCTTCATCTCCTCTATCTCCTCAGATGTTCTAGGACACATCTCCTTAAATAAAGGAACTCCATGCCTGAAAGGTAGAAAACCCTTCTTGGAGTTCTGCATGCTAAAACGATCCATAATCATGTCTATGTATGAAGCTTGGGATAAGCACAATATCCTTTTCCTGCAATCCCTTATAACCTTGATCCTAAGGATGTGTCCCACCTCTCCCAAGTCCTTCATATCAAACTGTTTGGAAAACCATACCCTTACATCCGATAACACCTTAATATTGTTGCCAATCATCAAAATGTCATCTACGTATAGTACAAGAAATACCACTACATTTCCGTCACATCTCTTGTATACACAAGACTCATCCGAATTTTGAATAAATCCATAATACTGGATTACTTCATCAAATAGAATGTTCCAAGACCTCGAAGCTTGTTTTAATCCATAAATGGACCGATTAAGCTTACATACAAGATGCTCTTTGCCCTTTGCAATGAAGTCCTCTAGTTGCTTCATATAGATGTATTCCTCAAGACTTCCATTAAGGAAAGCTGTCTTGACATCCAACTGTCACACCTCATAATCCATATGAGCTGTTATGCATAAGAGAATCCGGATAGACTTAAGCATGGCCCCCAGCGAAAAGGTCTCCTCAAAATCGATACCCTCTTTCTGAGTATACCCCTTCGCAACAAGCCTCACTTTGAATGTCTCAACCTTCCCGTCTATTCCTCTCTTTCTTTTGTAGATCAACTTGCATCCAATGGTTTCTACACCATCGGGTGGTTCTACTAGCTCCCAGACCTGATTTGAATCCATAGATTCAATCTCAGTATTCATTGCACTTTGCCAAGATGCTGCATCTTTATCTTGGATCGCCTCGTCATATGTCCAGGGATCAGGTTCATGTTTGCTAGGGACCAAATCAGAAGATTCTTCCAAGAACATGAATCTATCAGGCTGTCTCATAATCCTCCCACTACGATGAGGTATCTCCTGTGTATCCTCTGTGACACGCGGTGTAGTGACTTGTGGTATATCCTCTTGTACCGGTGGTACTGAAGAAGTGACTTCCCCTTTTAATTTCTCCAGAATAATTTTACTCTTGGGCTTGTGGCTAATCACATAGTCTTCCTCTAGAAATCTAACATTCGTGCTAACGATCACCCTCTGATCTCTAGGACTATAAAATAAACCACCCTTCATTCCTCTAGGATAGCCAACGAACATGCGTACTTCTGCATGTGGTTCCAACTTACCAGTATCTGCCTTCAGCACATGTGTTGGACTCCCCCAAATCCGAATATGTCTTAGACTAGGCTTTCGCCCAGTCCACAATTCTGTGGGAGTAGAAAGCACTGATTTAGATGGAACCATGTTCCGATGTGTCACCGAGAAGGAGAAGTATTATAGTGGTGGTGTGCATCACTAGAGACGACTAGGGCTCAACCGTGGAGTAGGAACTTGGGTTCCGAACCACATTAATTCTTTGTGTTGTGCTTGTTGTGGTTTTTGTACTTGTATTCTTTTTTCCGCTACATACTAACAACCGTAAACAAGCACAACGAATCGAAGATACGTGTATCACTATTCATCCCCCCTTCTAGCGATGCCAACGGTCCTACATCCTAAGCCAATCATTTTAGACATTTGATAATGTTGGGGACCATTTGGTGTGCTAGAGGAGGAGGAGGAGGAGGGAGGGAGGGGGGAGGTAAGTAGCATTGATCGATTTCACTCGTCGTCGTTGTTGGTGCAATAAGCCTCAGGTCAATGTTGACCAAACTTGAGTGGGACTTGAGTAGTGTTTTGATGTTTGACAATGGGCTGACAATGGGTTTGACCATTGGTTGACGAATATGGTTTGACCATATGTTGACCATATGACTAGTGGTTGATTGAGATATCAAAAGTCATATGTTGGAGATTATTTGAGGGAGATTGTTGGAGCAATCAACCTTGGAATTCTAAGTCATGGGTACTTGGAAATGGTAAAGTCTAAAGATATATTCTTGACAACATAAGTCTATGTGTGTAGTCTTGGCGGCATAAAGTTCAAGTAAACTTTGGAAATTAGAAAGTCCAACATAGTCTTGGCATGGAAAGTCCAAGTCTTGAGTACTTGGCATGGAAAGTCCAAGCATGGGTCTTGGCATGTGAAAGTTCAAGTCATAGGTACTTGCCAATTGGAAAGTCCAAGGGTAGGTTTGGCAGTGTAAAGTCCACACATGAGTCTTTGTGGAGTAAGTCCAAATGGATCTTGGCAATGTGGAAGTCTAAGCATAAGTCCAAATGAACCTTGACAAAGGACCCGGTTATCATGACATAGCTGATAGAAGCACCTGAAGGCTAATATAAAGGATGAAGAGTCATAGACTCGAGGGATCCGAAAGGCGTGAGGCTGATGGAGGTGATTATAAGGTTTAGGTCTAGGCTATGGGTGTGTGTCAAGTATGAGAGGAACATACTTAGGTTAAACCTCATGTTTGAGGTTTACTAGTCGATTGGGGTTATGAACTAGTCTACTTGCCAAGTGTTTAACACTCAGAAGCCTAGTTGACTTAGAGCAGTAGACTAGGGTTATTGCCTAGTCGACTGGTTAGTAGTCGACTGGAGGCTCGATTGCTATTGTATTCCACTGGAAGTCGATTGCCATGCATGGGCAGTCGACTGGCCTTCAATAGTCGACTGCCATGGATGGCAGTCGATTGGAATTTATGGACACGAGCATAGAATGGTCGGTAGTCGACTACTATGTAAGTGCAGTGGCTATGAGAAATCAACTGATGGGTCAGAGCAATCGACTAGTGTGCCCTAATTTGATGTGGATTAGTCCGTTGTGAGACAATAGATTGGCTAACAGTTGACTGCTAGACGGAAAATCAGCCCGATGAAAGACTTAAAAGGAGCTCAATGGGGAGGTTTTCCTTAATGTTTATTTGAAGGGGAAGTGTTGTTTCATTCTAGACCTTCAAGAGCAATCCAAAGCACCAAAAGATCAAGTATCCAAAAGCTCACTTGTAAAGTGTTGTAAGTTCATCTCTTTTATTTGCTTGTATTTTTATTGTTTCTTATTATTGTAAGATTTTGTACGAAGTTTCTTCACCTCTGGGGTCATACCGAGAAGGAGAAGTTTGTTAATAGTAGTGTGCATCACTAGAGCTCACTTTAGAGCTCGGCATGTGGAGTAGGAACCCTAGTTTCGAACCACGTTAAATCTTCTTGTATTGTAGTTGTGCTTGTCTTTTGTTTTCGTTTGTGCATTTTATTTGTATATTCCGTTGGGCACTAACATTGTTGTAGACACGCACGCGATCAAACGATGAAAATCACAAAAATGCTATTCAACCCCCTTCTAGCACGTCAGTGATTCCTCTACAGTTGTTCTTGTTTACAAATGTGCTAGCGCAGCGGAAATACAAATACAAAGAGAAAGCAAAACACAACACATGGACACACAAACACAATACCAATTTTATGTGGTTCAGAATCCTAGTTCCTACTCCATAAGCGAGTCTTAGTCTCCACACCACTAAAACTTGTCTCCTTCTCAGAATAACACCGAAGGTGGAGAAACCCTCATACAATGGAGCTACAACAAGAAATACAACCAAACAATAAGTGTAAAGAATAATAACAAAATGTAATAACAAATACATTACACAAGAATACTTGAACACTTGATTGCTTATTGGTTTCCATGGTAAGGCTTGAGAGGTCTAGAATGCAGCAGCAATTCCCCTCCAAGAGCTCCAAGAACTATTGGTGAAATCCTCCATTGCGATCTCCTTTAAAAGCATCGCATCGGGTTGATTTTCTACTGATCAGTCGACTAGCCATACCCACAAGTCGACTGCTCACTTATTCGTTGTCTCACAATGTACTAATCCACTTCAAATTTTTAAATGACCAATCGACTTCCTTAACCCAGCAATCGACTGCCATACCCATCAGTCGATTGCCATAAGCCAGCAATCGACTATGAGACATTTTGTGCCCTGTCCACTTAAGTTCAGTTGACTACTCAACCCTAGTAGTCGACTGTCAATGACCATTCGACTTGTTTAACCCCACCAGTCAACATCTAGAGCCACAGATTAGCAGTTAAGCCTCAGTCGACTACTCGATCATTCGACTAGGTCATAACCCAAGTCGACTGCCCAAGCTAAACTGAGCTCTCGATTGTCAAGCACTCGGCTAGTCGACTGGCCAATCATATCAGTCGATTGGTATACCTCAAACATGAGATTTAACCCAAATATGATCCCCTCTTACTTGATACTCACCCTAGGTCTAGATATAAGCCTTCAAGCCACCTCCATCAGCCTCACGCCCTCAGGGTCCATTTGAGTCCTCCACGACTCCTTCACCCTTTGCACTAGCCTTCAGGTGCTTCCATCGGCTTTGTCATGCCATCGGGTACCCTTAGCCTAGACCTAAGCCTTCAAGACACTTCCATCAGCCTCAATCCCTTGGTTAGAGTCCACGACTCCTCATCTTTTGCCCTAGCCTTCGAGTTCTTTCGTCAATTTCATCATGCTAACGGATCTCCTTTGCCAAGAGGTCGCATCTCTAGGACTCTCACTGCCAAGACTACACCCTTGGACTTACATGGGCAAGACTACACCCTTGGTCTTTTCCCTTTGCCAAGTATCCATACTTGGACTTTCATCGCCAAGACTACATACTTGGACTACACGACCAAGACTACACTCTTGGACTTTTCCTTTGGCAAGTATCCATACTTGGACTTCCCATTGCCAAGACTACCCACTTGGACTTATCCCTTTTCAAGAATACATTCTTGTACTTTTCCATTGCCAAGTATCCATACTTGGACTTTCCCTTGCCAAGTCTCCAAACTTGGGCTTCCACTTAAGTCCCACTCAAGCTTTGTCAACCTTGACTTGAGGTCGATTGCTCCAACAATATCCTCCATTACAATATCCCTCATTGGATCTTTGATATCCCAATCATCCACAAGTCACATGATCAACATATGGTCATCCACACGGGGATGACATGGTGGAAAGGCACGACAGTGCTTGCGGATAAGGTATGGATCGATTCAGAGGAGGTCTAAAGCCCTTTCTTGGATTCAGATGACCCCCACGTGTCTTGGCCACCACGTCAAGGCTCATAGGGCCCTCCGTGATTTACTTCCCTCACAATGGTCATGGTACAGGTCGATGGGGTCCGCTTGGTTGGCGGTTCCAACTTTTTATGGAACATATGGTCAAACCATATTGTCAAGCCCATTGTCAAATATAAAAACCCTACTTGAGTCCCACTCAAGTCTGTTCAATCATGACCTGAGTTGATTGCACCAACAATCTACCCCTTTTTGATTTTTGACAATACCTTTAAGTTAGGCTAACCCATAAGCTCAACTTGGCTCATCTTATGCCAAAGCATAATGAAGGTTTATCTAACTTAAACCCTTCATTTCTTTCCCTTTGACATACATCAAAAAGTCTACCAAGGCTTTTAATGTCTTATCTACCAATGAGATCATTCATTTGTTGGTACCTTCGGATGCTCTAGACGGGGTGAATAGAGTTTGTTGATTTGCTCGATTGTGTTCGTATGCTCATCTACAAATAGTTAGTGATATGCAGCAAAAACACAAGCATACACAATAGAAACACAAACAAAAACAATCACAAACAGAAAATGAGATTTTACGTGGTTCAGAATCCTAGTTCCTACTCCACTGCCTGACTTTAGTGTCTACTCCACTAAACCTTGTCTCCTTCTCAACAACACACTAGAGGTGGAGAAAATCTCTTTATTAATTACAATGAAATAATACAACCAAATGCAAGAATACAAAAGAAATGAGAAAACACAACTAAACAATTACTTGACTGCTCTTTTGATTGTTGGCTTTTAGTTTATTTTGAATGGATTGAGAAATTTGGAACGCAGCAGCAATTCCCCTCCAAGAACCCGCTTGTACAAATCCTCCATGAAGTCTCCTTATAAAGTTGAGCATAGCTAATTTTTTGCCTAGAAATCTACTGCCCTTACCCAGCAGTCGACTCCATCGTCTCACAATGGACTAATCCACCTGAAATTTTAACTAGTCAATTGACTCCCCTGACTAGCAGTCGACTGTCATAGGCACCAGTCGACTGCCATTAGCCAGTAGTCAATTGGAAAATCTTCTGTGCTCTATCCACTTAATTTCAGTCGGCTGCTCAACACTAGTAGTTGACTGCTTGAGCCACAGTCAGTAGTCGAGCCTCAGTCGACTACATGACCAGTCGACTGCCCGAGACAAACTGAGCTCCTAAGTGTCGAGAACTCTTCCAGTCGACTAGTCAATGTCATCAGTCGACTAGTACACCTTAAACATGAGGTTTAACTCAAGTATAATCCCTTCATACTTGCCACTCACCTATAACCTAGATCTAAGTCTTCTAGCCACTTTCATAAACCTCAAACCCTTGGTTCAAGTCCATGACTCCTCACCATTGGCCCTGGCCTTCAAGGGTTTCCTTCGGCCATGTCATGCTAACGGGTCTCCTTTGCCAAGTCTCTAAACATAGATTTTTACCACCAAGACTGCACACTTGGACTTACGTGGCCAAGACTACACCCTTGGACTTTTCGTTTACCAAATATTCATATTTGAACTTTCCCCACCAAGACTACACCCTTGGACTTTCCCTTGCCAAGAATATTGGTGCAATCGGCCAAGGTCATGATTGACTAAACTCGAGTAGTGTTTTGATATTTGACGATGAGTTGACCATTGTTTGACAATAGGTTGACTATATGGTTGACAAGGGATTGACAATATGATGGAGAAGTCCAAGTGGGACACTTGGCAATGAAAGTCCAAGCCATGGGTACTTGGCATGGAAAGTCCAAGCATGGGTCTTGGCATTTGGAAAGTCCAACATGGAGTTGGCAAGGAAAGTCCATGGGTATAGTCTTGGCCACATAAGTCCAAGTGTGTAGTCTAGGCGGCGAAAGTCCAAGTTATGGGTACTTGGCATTTGGGAATTCCAAAGATTGAAATTGGCAGCTAAAGTTTAAGGGTGGAGTCTTGGCAGCATAAGTCCAATGTTTGGTGGTGTAAAGTCCAAGCGTGTGTCTTAGCAGCGTAAGGCCAAATGTGCCTTGGCAAAGTAGACCCGGTTAGCATGACAATAGCCCATGGAAGCACCTGAAGGCTAGCATATAAATGAACAATTCATGGATGATTTAGAGGGATCCAATAGGCGTGAGGTTGACAGAGGTGTCTAGAAGACTTAGGTCTAGGCTAAGGTTGGTCTAGCAAGTATAAGGGCATCATACTTGGGGTTAACCCTTCTGTTTGAGGTTATCAGTCAACTAGAGTTTTGTATCGATCGATATGACGTGAATCGGCAATCGATCGGCCGAGTTACGATCACAGATGTAGGGCGACTCGACTGGCACCTCGACTGGCCTCGACTGCGATCGAGTTGCGGCCACAGACGCAAGGCACCTCGACTGGAGTCCCAATCAAGGCGGTGCCTCAAATGCCCTTGAGCAGTCGACTGCCATGAAGGGCAGTCGACTATAGGGTTTGGTCACGAGCACAGAAAGCTTAATAGTCAATTGAGCAATTGACTACAGGTTTGACAGTAGACTGTCAGTGTATTCATTGGCTTGAATGTCAACGTGGATTAAGTCATTGTGAGACAACGACTACAGGAGCAGTTGACTGATGGGTATGACCAGTGAACTCTAGGAAGAAATTACCTCGAGTTGTAGCTTTAAAAGGAGCACGAAGGGGAGGATTTTTGTAGTGATTCCTTGGCCGATTTGAGGTGATTTGCTGGTGCAAGTCAGGGTCTTCAAGTGCAGTTCAAGCAAGCATTCAAAAGATCTTTTGTAAATTTTTCTTTACATATTTTGTTATAGTTAATTTGTATTTGCTTGTATTTTTGTATTACTGTTGTAATCTTTGTACGAGGTTTCTCCACCTCTGGATTGTTCCGAAAAGGAGTGTATTGATTAGTGGTGGTGTTTGTATCACTAGAGCTCATTTGAGCTCACCCCGTGGAGTAGGAACCCTAAGGTTTTGAACCATGTTATATCTTGTGTTTTGCATATGATTGTGTATTTGTCTTTTGTATTTCTATATTCTACTGTGCAAACTAACAAGTTGTAGAGATAAGCACGATCGAATTCTGTTGAATGCACGTATGTGCTATTTACCCCCCCCCCCCCTTTAGCGGTCATACGATCCCCAACAAGTGTATCCGAGCGAGGCCGCTCTTCAAGGTTTAACAACTAAGGGAGCATGCTAGAGGAAAGAAAATGGATTTGGAGGAAAGATTGTGTGACGACATCAACATTCCACCTTCCTTCGACCGCAAGGATTTCACATATTGGAAAGGTAGAATGATGTATTTTCTTATGTGTGATTATGACAATTGGATTAGTGTTTTAGTAGGGTTCGATGCTCCTAAGGATGAGAATGGGAAAATACTCAAGAAGAAGAAGTGGAGCGAGGAGCAAATCTTATACTCCAACATAAACAATAAGGTAATGGGTATATTAGTTAATGCAATTCCTAATGATATATTATGTAAATTAGGAGATTGTAAGGATGCCAAGGAGCTTTGGAGTAAGCTAGCTATGCTCCATGAAGGACCCTCGACGACTCAAGAAATAGAGGAGCCCAAGGAACAAGAATGCTCATCGGTTTAATTGGACAAGGAGACTGAAGAAGGAAGTTCATCATCCTCATAAGAAAGTGAGGATTTGGAGGTTGAAAGGTCGTCAACATCCGATGAAGAGGAAGTTGAAGAAGCCTCCACATCAAGGATTGAGGGGAGGATAAAGCTTCAACACTGGAACAAGAACTGGAGGAGAGACCTTCTATCCTGGAGCAAGTACAAGAACAAACATCTACTTCTGAGAGGGATGAAGAACCAACTCTGGTTTCCACCACAACTCTAGGTAAATAAAATGCAACTCATAATAATAAGGATCACATAATTTGCTTTGAGTGTAACGAGAAAGGGCATTACAAGAGCAAATGCCTAAAATTAGCCAAGGATAAAGTGTCGGCACCAAAAGTCAATCAAAAGTCAAAGGATGTCGGAGTCTCAACACATAAGAGCAAGAGGAACATTGTGTGCTTCAAATGCCAACAACGAGGCCACTACCGAATTCAATGCCCTAGGGGGAGGTTGCAAACCAAGGGCAAATAAGGAGCATTAAATATAGGGGGAGCTTTTAAATCAAACCCTAAGGTAAAATTCAATAATGCACCTTCAAATTTTAATGTCAAAAAGCATGGTAGGAGTAATGTTAATAATCTTGCTATTGTTCATGTAAAGCATGATAGAAGTAACAATAAATACTTTTGCCTAGGTGCTAAGAGTGATAGTTTTAGGTCTAAGGATAATCCTAGAAAAATCTTACCTAAGGAATCAATTGGGAAGATAGAGATTCATTTGGGAATTAACCCTAAGAAGGGTTGGCATATGGCTAAGAATAAAAATAATGCCCAAATAATAGATGAAAAATAAAAAATTAGGCAATTGGAGTTTGAGAACCAAGTCTTGAGGTCAAGGCTTGAGAAACTTGAAAAGACCCTTGCAAGAATGAAAAATTCAATTAAAGGGTCTAGGAGTCAAAACCTAGGGTCTAGGAGGCAAGGCTCATCTATGGGCAAGAAAGGCTTGAGCCACAAGCCTAGGTCCAAGGTAGATAAGCCTACCTACCAGCATGTTCAATTTGATTATGGAACCATATCTAGGTCTAGGAAAGCCAAGGTTACTAGGGAAGTCATCCCTAAGGTTAACCATGGTAAGTATCTAGTGGCTAAGGTTTCAATGAAACCTAGAAAAGATACTAACAAGGTTATAAGGAAAGCAATCCCAAGGGTTAACCTTGACAAGACCAAAATGACCAAGGCTTCCAAGCCTAGGAGGGTCATTAGGAAGGTACCAAGGGAAGTTATCCCTAGTGAGTACCTAGTAAATCCAAGGAGCTCCAATAGGTATTGGGTTCCTAAGAGCGTGATACCCTCACGCTAGATGGGTTTAGAGTGTGCTAACCTTGAATGGACAGGTAGTTAACCTAATCATGGTTAAGGTGGCACTTTAGGACATTTTCAAGGATTTGGGATTCCTTGGAAATGAGGTCGAATTATGTCCTAAAAGATTTTAGGATGTGCCAATGAATTTTATGGAAGTTGAAAATTTGATCAAAATTGACACAATTAGGTTAAGGGTCATAGTGTGCCATTTTTGGTTGTTGGCACACTTGAGAGATGAGTAGCATTATGACAAAATGAACTTAATCCCAACAAATGGAAACTAATGCTAAAACTTAGGTATTCTTATACCTTGGTATTTCATCTGCCATGATTTTTTTGTCATATGTCATGTCATTGTTAGGGCAATCTCTTGCCGTAATATGGTTTTGATGGTGTGGCAAACGGTTTAAGTTAGTTTGATATGTTGATTTGATATGTGCATTGAAGTCGTGCAGGACTTAGTAATTCACACATGGAGCCATGGCGAGTTTCACATCTCATGACTCGTGCCTTGAGTCGGTGAAGGATAGCTTTGCGGAAGCCGTGCGCTTGGAGCATCCGAGGGACCGCCGGACGAGGAGCTTGGAGTGAAGCCGGAGGAAGTAGACTTCGAGGCAAGAGACGCGAAGGAGCATTGCAGAGCCGTGTGCCTGATGCTGCCGAGGGACGTGGCCGCGAACGAAGAGAACTTCAAAAGGCGAGGGACTCCGAGGGATGAGAGTGAGCGATTGTAACCCGGGAAGGGTAGCTCTTAGGTGAAACTTGGCCATTTGGCCAAGTGTCGGATGAGTTTTCCCGACACACGGCCGACGACCATGTCATGGCGATCGCTCGAGTCGATGGGTCGATCGATCGGTCTAATGTGGTGAATCAAGTTGATCGATCAGCCACATGGGCGGCTGATCGATGAGTGATCGGCCGCCAAGGGACGGTAGCCGATCGATGTCACCGCGCAGACGCAGAATGGAGTCGACTCGTTGAGGACTCGATCGGTTGACATCGGGCCGATCGATGGGTGCCATTAGTCGATCGATGCGATCGCTGGATAGTATCCAACGTGAAAGCGCCATTATTGGGCAACGCGAAGACTACCGACTGATGGGTGCCATCAGTCGACTGATTATGTGTCAACGGGAAGAAACCCTCTTCTTCTATAAAAAGGAAGGGGGTAAGGCTTTGGGAGGCTAATACTTACACTCTAACACTCTCCCAAAGTTCCCTAAAGTTTTCCATCCTCTTACCCAAGCTTATTTTCATTATATTTGTAAGAGGAGTGTTGTTGTAAAGAGGTTACCTCCACCTAGCTTTGTGCAAAGGAGAGATCTAGTGGATAGATTGCGGAGTGATTCACCATGGACGAATCGGACCGTGGATTAGCGGCGTAGCCGTGAACCACGTTATATCTCCGTGTTTGTATTGTCTTTGTTTTATTTCTATTTGCTTGTCTTAGTTTATTGCTTCCGCTTGCGCTAACGTTTTCGTAGACGAGCAAAATACGACATCCAACGAACGAGGGCTATTCACCCCCCTCTAGCCGGCCAATCGATCCCCAACAAGTGGTATCAGAGCCAAGGAAAGCTTGTCGAGGACTAACCGCCACAACAAGCAATTTTCAAAATGGCCGGCTCAAACATCCATCTACCGAAGTTCGATGGCGAATTCGCCTGGTGGAAGAAGCGAATGGAGGTATTCTTCGAAACCGACTTTGAAATTCTATTAATAATGGAAAACGGTTTCGAGTTGCCTAGGAACGAGGATGGGGAGCCATTGGAGAAATCGAGATGGAGCAAAAGACAAAGAGAGGAGTATTTGGCAAATTCAAAGGCCAAGCACCACCTCTACAATGTGCTCCCTCAACAAGAAGTAAATAGAATAGGGGAATGCTCAAGTGCCAAAGAGATGTGGGAGAAATTGGTTGAACTTCATGAAGCCAAGCTAGCGAGAAGAGATCTCCTCCGCTCCTAACTATCAAATATTAAGCTTGAAAAGGGAGAAAAGGTAACTTCCCTACATTCTAGATTTAAAGAAATATTAATTGGGCTAACAAGTGTAGGTGAGAAGCTATCAAACCGGGATATGGTAATGAAGGCCATAGATGCCTTTCCCCGGTCCTCAAGATGGAGCTCCATGGTGGACTCATTTTATATCTCCAAGAACTTAGAAGTAAGCACCTTGGAGGAATTCTTCTCAACAATGGAGCTTCATGAAACTAGGCTAGAAGGAATACAAGAAGAGCCTAGAATCCAACCCTCAAGAAGAGTAGCTTTGATAGCGAACAAGGGGAAGAAGAAGATGGAAGTCCCTTCCTCCTCATCCGATGAAGCCTCTACCTCCTCCATGGATAGCACGGAAGAAGCCTACATGGTAAGGAAGGTAAGATGTGCATTTAAGAATCTTAGATTTGATAAATCTCATGATAGGAATAGAAGACCAAGGGGGAAGGTCATAAGCTATAATTGCCAAGGAGAGGGACATATAAGGGATAATTGTCCCCTCCTAAACAAGAGCAAGAAAGAAGAAAAGAGGAAGAAGAAGGGGAGCAAGAAAAAGGAAGAAGAAAAGAAGGCAAAAGGAAAAGGGAAGGCCATGGCACTCAAAGCCAAGACATGGGATGACGTTGCTTCCGCCTCCTCATCCGAAGAAGAAGAGCATGTCTACTCCAACCTAGCACTAATGGCTTTTCATGACTCAGATTGCTCCTCCTCCACCGAAAATGAAGGATCAAGCTCAAATGAAGGGGGAGCTTCTACATCCTCATCATCCGAAGAAGAAGAAGAAGACATGGAAACTATGATAACGAATGCTTCTCCTAAGAAAATAGTTTCCATAATCTCTAGTTTAACTAAGGACCTATTTGGCATGAAAAAGAAAAATAAGAGCATGCTAGATAAAATTAAGGCATTGGAAAATAAGCTAGAAAATGCATGCTTAAATGAAAATGTTTCTTCTTGCCATGATGATGCATGCTCACATGATAAGTATGTGCCATTAGATGTTAGTGATGCATGTATAAATAAAAATAGGGCATTAAGGGAAAAGGTAGATTATTTAACCAAAGCCCTAGAGAAATTCACAATTGGCTCCAACACATTAAATATGATCATAGGAAGCCAAAGAGCAAGTTTTAACAAAAAAGGCCTAGGATATAAGGAAAAGAAAAATGAAAAGGCCTTTAAATGCCTAATTGCTAGGGGACAAGATAAAAAGAAAGAAATAGCTAGAAAATGGATCCCCAAGGAATATTTAGTGAACCCAATAGGAAAGAATTTATTTTGGGTTCCAAAATCCATCCTTAAGGGTTAAAAAACCCCTAGGGTAGTCAACCACATGGACCTAACCTATATCATATTTTGGTTGACTTAGGATGATGGGACAACATTTTTTAGATAGTGTTGGGTGATGATAACGTACCCATAAATAGATAATAATGCTTAAATCATGATGATTGATGTAATTCCTATGTATATTTACAATCATGATTTATGATTTTAATATTTGGCACGTTATCATAAGAAATTGGTTTGAATCATGCTTTAGGTAATACTTTGTTTATTATCATCATATAATACCTAATGCATGACTATTATTTGATGAATACATGAGTTTCATGATCATAATGTAGAATTCATTCATATGTGCCTTTATGATCATGAGGATTATTAGGTTGATACTTAACCTTGATAGAATTGCATGAATATATTGGTTAAGTATGCAAAAATACCCCCTAGGATGCATCTCACACTCACCATAGGCTACCTTGATTGAAAACTTAGCATGAGTGAGATTTTAGGATGATACAAATGTCCACTAATGCCTATGGCATTTAGATGGTCATTTAAAGTATCAAAATAGCAATAATAGACCAATCATGGGGAAGGCTTATGTTTAATTCATAGACATATTGCCCAAAGATCATGGTTGGATATTTCATATGTTTTCAAAACAATTTCTTACTTTAAAATATATGTATTCATGTTTTGAAACAATTGGATGCAAGACTAGGTGTTAAAATGGATACTCTTATGATCAAAAACCTAGTAGTTTTTAAAGCCTTTAGAATTTTGGCAAATCTCGGAAAATATAATTATTTTTCTTGAAAAACTATTTTTCATTGATAGATATACTTAAAAGAAATGTGTTCCCCAAATTTCATGATTTTTTGAATTTTCTGGAATTTTTAATGCATTTCTGAAATTCGGTCTAAAAATCAGAAAATCCCGAAATTCACGTGCTACCGACCGTATCCAGACCAATCGATTGATGGCCTGTTTAAATCAACTTGTGGTATTTTCTTTCTTTTAGACTTGATGCCATGTGTTTTTAAATTAGTGATAATCTTTTTGATGGTGTCAAAGGGGGAGAAAATATTATGTTTAAGTTAATTATAAAAGGGGGAGAAATTTACATAGAGAGTTTCATGGATTAAGGGGGAGTTGCATGTTGCTATATCATGATTATGTTTACATGCTTTCTTTTCTTAAAATTTATATCAAATGTTTTTACCTAACTTAAACGGATTGCCACACATCAAAAAAGGGAGATTGTTAGGGCAATCTCTTGCCGTAATATGGTTTTGATGGTGTGGCAAAGGGTTTAAGTTAGTTTGATATGTTAATTTGATATGTGCGTTGAAGTCGTGCATGACTTAGTAATTCGCACATGGAGCCATGGCGAGTTTCACATCTCATGACTCGTGCCTTGAGTCGGTGAAGGATAGCTTTGCGGAAGCCGTGTGCTTGGAGCATCCGAGGGACCGCCGGACGAGGAGCTTGGAGTGAAGCCGGAGGAAGTAGACTTCGAGGCAAGAGACGCGAAGGAGCATTGCAGCCGTGCGCTTTGATCTTTGCCAGGGACATGGCGAGCGAAGAACTTCAAAGGCGAGGACTTGAGGATGAGTGAGCGATTGTA
Organism: Wurfbainia villosa; assembly: GCA_025175895.1. Classification (NCBI taxonomy): domain Eukaryota; kingdom Viridiplantae; phylum Streptophyta; class Magnoliopsida; order Zingiberales; family Zingiberaceae; genus Wurfbainia; species Wurfbainia villosa. The sequence goes on from CM045996.1 coordinate 107,052,606, forward strand.
ACCCGGGAAGGGTAGCTCTTAGGTGAAACTTGGCCATTTGGCCAAGTGTCGGATGAGTTTTCGACGACACGGTCATTGCCATCATAGCGATCGGTCGAATCGATGGTCGACTTGTCTAATGTGGCCGGAATCAAGTTGATCGATCCCGAACGGCGATCGTGATCGGATCGATCGGCGATGATCGGATGGCGATCGGATATGTCGCCGCGATCACCACGAGAATGGAGTCGACCTCGTTGAGGACTCGGTAGTTGACATCGATCGACAATGCGATGCCTGGATAGTATCCAACGGAAAGCGATGCCGTTATTGGGCACGAATTACGATGCGATCGATGTGGTGCCATCGATCGGATCCTGTGTCAACGGGAAGAAACCCTCTTCTTCTATAAAAAGGAAGGGGGTAAGACTTTGGGAGGCTAATACTTACACTCTAACACTCTCCCAAAGTTCCCTAAAGTTTTCCATCCTCTTACCCAAGCTTATTTTCATTATATTTGTAAGAGGAGTGTTGTTGTAAAGAGGTTACCTCCACCTAGCTTTGTGCAAAGGAGGGATCTAGTGGATAGATTGCGGAGTGATTCACCGTGGACGAATCGGACTGTGGATTAGCGGCGTAGCCGTGAACCACGTTATATCTCCGTGTTTGTATTGTCTTTGTTTTATTTCTATTTGCTTGTCTTAGTTTATTGCTTCCGCTTGTGCTAACTGTTAGTGCTTATAAGCTCCACATATCTCCACAATGGCATGATATTGTCCACTTTGGGTCTAAGCCCTCATGGTTTTATTTTTGGGCTTTACCCAAAAGGCCTCATACCAATGGAGATATCTTTTTTCTTATAAGCACATGATCTTTTCCATGTCTTACCAATGTGGGACTTTGATTGTATTCCCCATACTCCCAACAATCCCCCCCTCAAACGAAGGACCACATTGGGCCCCCCCTCAAGCCTATCCCTCCTCGAAGGATTTTCTCTGCTTGATGTCCGATCTTCAACCCACCAGGACTTCCTGCCAGTTGTTCGGTCCCCCCGACCCAACTAGACTTCCTTCCTGATGTCTGGTTCTCTTGATCCGGACGTGGGAGCTCAACTTCCTTCGTTCGAGGTTCATGGCTTGACATGGACCATGGCTCTGATACCAATTGTTTGTGCTTATAAGCTCCACATATCTCCACAATGGCATGATATTGTCCACTTTGGGTCTAAGCCCTCATGGTTTTATTTTTGGGCTTTACCCAAAAGGCCTCATACCAATGGAGATATCTTTTTTATTATAAGAACATGATCTTTTCCATGTCTTACCAATGAGGGACTTAGATTGTATTTCTTAATCTCCTCAACACTAACATTTTCGTGTCGAGCAAAATACACATCATCTAATCAGGGCTATTCAAAATTAGGATTAATCATCATGTTTCAAATGGTCTTTAATGACATGGATTCACTTTATTTATCTTATGTAATAAGTCATCATCATTATGCATGTAGATTTAATGAAAATATTTATGGACTATGACATGATTCCAGTCTTTATGAAAAATTGAATTAGCTTGAGGCCTTATGTAGAGGACATACAATTACTTGACTTGAGATGTTGAGGGAAAATGAGTTAAGTTCAAGATGCATAGTTCTTGCATCTAGATGAACTCAAACTCATCTTATACCATGGATGAATCATGAGGAAAGCTTATATACAAGTCATGTGCATTAATCCCATAGAACATAGTTTAATATAAGTTTTTAAATCATTTCAAAACCATTTTGAAAAACCTTGGTGAAGTCTATCTTTTGATAGCAATCATCATTGATGAAGTTGATACAAACTAGGCTCAAAACAATTAAGTTTTTCTTATTTTTAAACTTTATATCAATCTCACTATTTTATGAGTATTTTATTTTTTCAAATATTTTTCATCCATTATAATTGATATTAGTATTATACGTATGAAGTTTCATTATTTTTCAAATTACGTATAATTACATATGCTTTTCACAAATTAATTTCTGAACTCTGATTTTTGCATAGTGAAGAAATCAGTCGACTGCCATGGATGGCAGTCGACTGGCGTCAAGGTGAGTCGATTATTGACTGAAAGAGTCATCTGTCAGGCCTGATTTCGTGTAAACAAGAATGTTTAGCCATGTTTCAGCTATCTTAGGCTACCCTAACTACTCCTAACCCTAGGATATGCTTTGGAAAGCATTATAATGGGTAAAAATCCATTGGATATGTATTAGGAGAGTTGTTTTGGTGTGTATCAATTTTAAGGTGTGTGAAAGTTTAAGTTTGAACTTTCAACCTTAATTATGATGATTTAGTGTTCCTATAGACTTAGGGACTCTCCAAGGATATTGTTGGTGCAATGGTCAAGAGGGAGCAAGCCTTTAGGGGGAAGTTATCCATCATGGGATGATGGATGTGTTCTTCCTCATAAGGGGAAGAATTTGGAGAATTGAGAGAAGATTGGAGGATTTCCTCTCTTTAGTGATATGTGCCTTATCACTAGGAAAGAGTGAATGCATTCTAGATGTTTCTAGACCAAGGGGGAGATTGAAAGATCTCATTAGATATGAGACATTGATACCCTTGGGGAGAGCCTTTTTGATGTATGTCAAAAAGGGAGAGAATTTGAGTGAGAAGTTGGAATTCCCAATTTGGACAATTGGGAGGATTGGATTGAGTTAGTGTCCAAACTCAAAGGTGCTTGGTTTTTGTCAAACATCATTGTTTGATAATGAATTGACTATATGGTTGACATAGGGTTGACCATATGATGGAGAAGTCCAAGTGGAACACTTGGCATGGAAAGTCCAAGTCATGGGTACTTTGGTATGGAAAGTCCAAGCATGGTTCTTAGCATTTGGAAAGTCCAACATGGAGTTGACAAGGAAAGTCCATGGGTGTAGTGTTGGTCACGTAAGTCCAAGTATATAGTCTTGGTGGTGAAAGTCCAAGTCATGGGTACTTGAAAATTGGGAAGTCCAAGGGTGAAGTCTTGGCAGTATAAGTCCAATGTTTGGCGGCATAAAGTCCAAGCGTGTGTTTTGGTAGTGTAAGCTCAAATATGCCTTGGCGGTGTACACCCGGTTAGCATGATAATAGTCGATGGAAGCAACTGAAGGCTAGCGTATGGATGAACAAGTCATGGATGACATGGAGGGATCCAATAGACGTGAGGCTGACGGAGGTGGCTAAAAGGCTTAGGTCTAGGATAATGGTGGTCTAGCAAGTATGAGGACATCATACTTAGGGTTAAACCTCATGTTTGAGGTTATCAGTCAACTGAGATTTTGTACCAGTCGGCTGGTCAAGTATTTTGACACTTGGTAGCCGAGTCGACATAGGACAGTTGATTGGGATTATGACCAATCGACTGATGGGAGTCGACTGGTGATCGACTGTGGTCGAGTTGTGGGCACAGAGGCAAGGTGACTCGACTAGCTTCTCGATTGGAGTCCTAGTCGAGGTGGTGCCTCGACTGGCCTCGATTACAGCCGATTTGTGGCCACAAATGGAAGGTGCCTCGACTGGCACCTCGACTGGAGTCCCAGTCAACGCGGTGCCTCGACTGCCCTTGAGTAGTCAACTGCAAATGAGGGTAGTCCACTACTGGGTTTGGTCACGAGTGCAGAAAGTTCGGTAGCTGACTGAGCAGCCAGCTACGGGCTTGGAAGTCGACTGTTGGTAATGGTAGTTGACATGCCAATGTGGATTAAGTCATTGTTTAGCATTGGAAGTGTTAGTAATATATGAGAGATGTCCTAAGGCAATCGCCTTATGTATGAACCATTTATATGATAAATGAAGATTCACTATTTGAGTATACATGTTTTATGTATTTGATTGGATCTTAAACTCATTTCTTGAATGTCACGATACGATTCAGATGAGAGAATTTGTGATTGGATCACAACTAGTGAGTATCTCTACATGTGTAATTGTGATGTATCGGAATTATCCTAGTCGATGAATTGATGGATTTGGACACCATCAATTTCGAGACTAGCACGAGGTATACTCCTTGGTGTATCAAGCGGTGATTCTCACCGGCGGAAGGCGGTGATGTTGAGTTAATCGTGGATGCTAGTTATGGTAACTAGTTCATTGGAGTGACCGGTAGTAAGACTTCATATGGTTCTCTGCATATATAGATATGTCAATGAAGTTCTTCTGTGGCTTAAGTGCGATGTTCCTTTGACTTGCGGTATTCAAGTCATCTTGATCATGGAGACTTATGCTTTGACATCTTAAGCAAGCATCTCTAAGGAGATGTGGACCCGGGATGATTGGGTATAAGTCGAAGTGATCGAAGGTGTTTGAATAGCCTATAAAGGATTCACCACTCCTTGCGAGGAGATGTATACCCATGGCCTCTTGTCGGATTGTTACTAAAGTCTTTGGCCAAAGCATTACATGTTTAGAGTAAGGTACTCTTCGATACATGTGGAGTAACTAGAATCCATAGGACGAGGAATTGATACTTGGGCTAGGTGTGACGTAGTCAGCCTAGTGGGGACTGACACAATAGACCATGTCCTGAACCAAGTGGGTATAAGATGAGTGAAGGGAATGGGGCACGATTCATTCGAGCTACTGAAGGGTTTCAGAAATAGTTCGAGATCAACCGTTGATCTTTTCGGTTAATTGGGGATCATGATGTACTACTAGGTGCCACTCATGATCGTTCTATAATTAATGGTTAATTATAGACGGCCAACATAAACCGAGAACCTATTTGGTCACACGCACAACGAGCGTAATCTGAAGGATTTAAAACGAGCTTGAGAATGGGAATCTCAGACCGAGAGAAACTATGTTTGGTTGGACCAAACATGGAGCGAGCATGAAATCGTTTCAGGCGCAATGGAAGCGTGGATGAGCCGTGTCTTATGAAGACATAATGGATGGACCAAAATGGTTTGGTTCTAATCCAATGGAGGAGAATAAACCAAAGGGTTTGGTTTATTTTAAACGAATGAACCAAAAGTGGGTTCGGTTCGTTTTAATTTAAAATAAACCATCATGGTTTGGTTTATTTTAACTTATCTTAATGGAGCGGGTTAACGGGCCTAATGGTTATGATCCAATAACCATTAAGAGAATTAGTTCTCTATAAAAGAGGACTTAAGGGATAATTAAGCCCTAATCCAAAAACCCTAGGTTGAAGTTGCCACCCACCTCCTCATTGGAGTTCTCGGCGCCAACATCTTGCCGCCGCCCATTGCTCCTCCAACCGGCGTCCAGAAGGCTGCTTCCTTCCGGTTAGTTCTCTGGTGATCTCCTTCAAGTTTGGCATCAAGGTGAGCTCTATCTCCCTTGGTTGGCCGGCGCCCATCACCTCCACCAAAGCTGTCCAGTTTTCTAGACAGCTTGTTCTCCTCTCGTTAGAGCGTCGTTTGGACGACGGTTAGAGCTCCGACAGCGGCTAACTTACCGGGGATTCGATCTCCGGTAATCCTCTGAGGTGGAGGACAAAGGATTCGTCAATTGGTTGACGAATACCTCTCCGGAGAAGCGAGTTTTGAGAACTCGTATTAGGATCCGAATTTGGATTCGGATCGTGATCATCTCTCGATCACGTCGTCTTCAACACGAGGCTAGTAACCCATAAGAAGATGAAGCTCGTGGCTTAGCGAAGTTATCCCGAGGAACTCGGCGTGGATACGGATAGAGATGATTCTAGCGAGGATCGTTCCGGTTGATGCCGTTCCCGCTACACGTCATACGAAAGGTATAACGTAGATAAATTTCCTTTTATTGCAAATTTAAATTTACGGTTATGTCTACACTTGTAATATGCATGCATGTGTTGTGTGTATTGTAATAAATGTAGATTTATTATTTTTATTGCTTCCGCTGTGTTCATGTTTACGAAACGTGATCGAACACACACACGCCGCGGTGCCGAAAACCCAACAGTGGTATTAGAGCCCAGGTTGTGTTTCGACATAATCGTAAAAATGGTTTTGCGATAGTCATAATATATTTTTGGAAATTTTCTAATTTTGGAAATTTAGAAGTATTTATGGAAATTTTTCAATTTTGGAAAGTCTAGAAGTTTTTATGGAAATCTTCCACTTTTGGAAAGTTGGAAGTATTTATGGAAATTGATATTTTCCATAAATAAAATATTTGATTAGATTCTGAAAATTTGTTTCCTAATTTAATCATGATTTGATTTGGGAAATCAAATCTTAAAATATTTTTATTTCCATAAGTAGTTTTAATGATTTAGGAAATTGGTTTCCTAAATAGATTTTCCTTAATCAAATAATTCCATGAATAAAATATGTGATTAGATTTGGAAATTTGTTTCCTAATTTAATTATGATTTGATTTGGAGAATCAAATCTTAAACATATTTTATTTCCATAAATAGTTATGACATATAAGGAAATTATATACATGACATAATTGTATGCCATGTAATTGCATTATATGCATAACATTATGCCATGCGTGTCGTGACATGTAGATGTATGCCATGTATGACATGCCATGTAGATAATAGTTATTTGCATGCAAAGAGGATGAGACATAAAAATCCTTAAACAATATTAAAGCCTACACCTTCCATTAATATGGTTAGAACCAGAGTTCTGTTTCTTCTTTGGGTTGTTGGACTCTCTCCAAGCAGCCTGGCAACATGTTCAAACCATGGAATAGTTTAATACTAATATGGTAAGAGTCAGAGGTCAATCGTTAGCTTTGGTTGTTGGACTCTCCCCAAGCTGGGCTAATTGGTTGAATGCGCTCTAACCATATTAAAACTATTTCTCGATTAATGGGTTGGCTTTAACCTGGAGCATCGGCTTGTTGGACTCTCTCCAAGGTCGATGTAAAGGGAGGTGAAGTTGGGTGTTATGCATATGATGCATACTTGTTAATGTGTTAACAACCCAACGTATGTGTGAACATTCAATTAGTTGATAGCACATTGTGATAGTTGCATATACGTGATATGCAATCGGTATAGATGATACCTACCGTCGTAGTTATGAATGGCTTGTTGGACTCTCTCCAAGGTTGTTCATAACTATGATGGATATCAGCCCATTCGGAGATGGACCTACGATCTCCCGAAGTGATTTTGGGGTTTTTTTTTAAATTCGAAAAATGAATGGGATTTATAAATGTATATTGATGCATTTTAAAATCATTTTCTCATATATGCTCGTTTTGTATTTAGAAAATTGTTCATGTTGTCTTTTAATTTTCGTTACATTTTGGATTGAATAAATTAATGGGCCGAGCTTCTTGGGTGGCTTAGAAGCTTGAGAATTGTTCTTAAGGTTGAAAAGCTTGCAAATGTCCTCGGCGCCTCTTCCCACTAGTGACGATGCAACTCTGGACCAATTGTTGGCCTATCGAAACATGTGAGTGATTACGAACAAATGAGTTGCATCATTCTAGCTGCGATGGAACCCAAGCTACGAAAGCAGCATGAGCATATGGATGCTCATATCGTAGTCCTTCATCTTTGTGAGTTGGTTGATGAGCAAGTGAGATTCGAAAGGTTCGAAGTCTCAAAGCTCCTCTTCACCTCTGAGATGCTAGAAGGTTCATCTGTGGTACTGCTCAATATGCTGAAGACTGTGGAGTCTTCTGAGAAGCATGAGCAGGGGACGGTGTTGTTAGTTGATTCCTCGAAGAAAGGTTCTAAAAGGAAGTCAAAGGAACAGCAGAAGGGAAAGAAGAGAAGGGCTAAGAAGGTAGAACTAGCACAAAAGGAAACTTGCCATAATTATGGCAAGGAGAGCCATTTGCGAAGAAAGTGCAAGATTTATCTTGAGTCTGTGAAGAAGAATAAGGCATCGGATGCCCCATCTTCTTCAGATATCTTCGTTATTGATTGTCATTCTATTTCCTCAAACACTTGGGTATTAGATACTGGGTGTGGCTCACATATATGTAATGACATACATGGGCTAAGGAATAGAAGAAGACTCGTCAAGGGAGAGTCAAATTTGCGTGTTGGGAATGGAGCAAAGGTTTCTGCAGTCGCCATTGGAATGCATTTGTTGAAACTCCCTACAGGACTTGTCTTAGAACTGGACAATTGCTTTTATGTTCCTTCGTTGATAAAGAACATCATTTCTATTTCTTGTTTAAATAGAAATGGTTACCATTTGACTTTTAGTAACAATTGTTGTTACATAACTTTGAATGGAGTTCTTTATGGGACTGGAACTTTAAGCAATGGTATTTATACGTTGGACGTATCCAGTGACATTTTCAATATCGAAGCGAGCAACACGCGTGCTCGAAAGGATAATCAAATAGACTCCTATATGTGGCATTGTCGTCTTGGCCATATAAGCAAGAAATGCATGTCCGAATTACACCGATGTGGAATTCTGGAATCGTTTGAATTAGATTCATACGATACATGCGAATCATGCTTAAAAGGCAAGATGACTAAGTTACCTTTCTTTGGAAAAGGTGAGCAGTGGGAGAGTTACTAGGTCTAGTACATCCTGATGTATGTGGACCTATGTCAACTCAAGCATTAGGAGGCTATAGCTACTTCATTACCTTCACCGATGATCACTCACGGTTTGGGTATGTGTTCTTGATGAAACACAAGTCTGAAGCCTTTGAAAAGTTCAAAGAATTCAGAAATGAAGTAGAGAAACAACATGACAAAAGTATTAAAATACTTCGATCGGATCGAGGTGGTGAATACTTAAGTCAAGAGTTTCTTGATTATCTAAGAGACAATGGTATATTGTCTCAATGGACTCCGCCCTATACACCACGGCATAATGGTGTATCCGAGAGGCGTGTCGGACCTTGTTGGACATGGTCAGGTCAATGATGAATCATGCGACTCTTCCCAAGTCCTTTTGGGGTTATGCACTTCAGACAGCTGTTTACTTGTTAAACAGAATGCCTACCAAGGTAGTCTCAACTACTCCATATGAGATATGGAATAGTAAGAAACCTCATGTATCTTACTTGAAGATATGGGGTTGTCCTGCTTATGTGAAGAATTTGTATCGGACAAATTGGATGCTAAGTCTGATAAATGTCTATTTATTGGATACCCTAAGGAAACAAGGGGTTACCAATTCTATCATCCTGTGGAACAAAAGGTGTTTGTTTCAAGGCATGCTGTGTTTCTAGAGAAAGAGTTTCTCTTGCAAGAAAACAGTGGGAGTGTCGTCGAGCTTGAGGAGGCTCGAGAGACTCAAATAGACATTGATGAGATACCTGGTGAAGCACAACAGCCGACAACTCATAGTGATGAGCAATCGGTTGGACCTATTGTAACACCACATCTTCGTAGATCTGGTAGAACACGCAATATTCCTGAGAGATATGGATTTCTCGTAAGCGAATCGAACGACGTGTTACTCATTGATGATGAGGAGCCTACCAGTTATGAAGAAGTGCTGACAAGTTCAGAAAGGGATAAGTGGCTTGGTGCCATGAAGTCGGAAATGGATTCCATGTATGAAAACCAAGTTTGGAACTTGGTTGACCCACTGAAGGCATAAAGCCTATAGGGTGCAAGTGGGTTTCAAGAAGAAAACCGACATGGATGGTAATGTGATTACCTATAAGGCTAGATTGGTGGCGAAAGGATATCGTCAAAAGCAAGGTGTTGATTATGACGAAACCTATTCGCCTGTAGCTATGCTTAAATCCATTCGGATGCTCCTGGCCATAGCGGCTCATTATGATTATGAGATATTGCAGATGGATGTGAAAACAGCTTTCCTTAATGGAAACCTGCTCGAGGACGTGTATATGATACAGCCTGAGGGTTTCACATCGGTTGATAAAACCAAGGTATGCAAATTGCGACGGTCCATTTATGGATTGAAGCAAGCATCCAGGAGCTGGAATATCCGTTTTGATGAGACAATCAAAAAGTTTGATTTCTCACAAAATCCAAACGAACCTTGTGTGTACAAGAAGGTTAGTGGGAGTGCAGTCGTGTTCCTAGTATTGTATGTCGATGACATACTACTTATAGGAAACGATGTTTCAATCTTACAGTCAGTGAAGGTTTGGTTATCCAAGACATTCTCCATGAAAGACCTGGGAGAAGCAACCTACATCCTCGGGATTAAGATCTATAGAGATAGATCGAAACGGTTGCTTGGTCTTTCGCAGTCTACATATATAGACCGAGTGCAAAAGAGGTTTAGCATGTCGGAATCCAAGAAAGGTTTCCTACCCATCAGGCATGGGGTACACCTTTCGAAGTCTATGTGTCCGCGCACAGAAGACGAGAGGATTTGCATGAGTAAGATTCCCTATGCATCCGAAATAGGATCTATCATGTATGCTATGTTATGTACGAGGCCCGATATATCGTATGCTCTGAGTGTCACGAGCAGATACCAGTCTGATCCAGGAATGGATCATTGGGCGGCTGTTAAGACGATCCTTAAGTACTTGAGAAGAACTAAGGATGTGTTCCTAATATATGGAGAAGGGGACATGGTGATACGTGGGTATACGGATGCACCCCGCATGCATACAAGGATGATTCCATGTCTCATCCGGGTATGTATTCACCTAGAATGGAGGCGCAATAAGTTGGAAAGGTTCCAAGCTTGATAGCGGATTACGCCACTAAAGCGAATACGTTGTAGCTGGAAGCAAGAAAGGAAGTGGTTTGGATCAAGAAGTTCATTTATGAACTTGGTGTAATTCGACCATTGTTGAAGCAAATCTCCATCATGCGACAACAATGGAGCAATTGCACAAAGCGAAAGAGCCAAGGTCTCATCAATGATCCAAACATGTGTCGCTATCATCTTATCGAGAGATCATCAGGAAACGAAATACAAATCGAGAAAATTCCTAATCGAAAGGAACTTAGCGGATCCTTGACTAAGGCATTACCTCAAAATAAGTTTCGAGGGTCATGTTCGAGCTTATGGTATTGATACCGAGCATTGGCATTAGGCCAAGTGGGAGTCTGTTAGTAATATATGAGAGATGTCCTAAGGCAATCGCTTTATGTATGAACCATTTATATGATAAATGAAGATTCACTATTTGAGTATACATGTTTTATGTATTTGATTGGATCTTAAACTCATTTACTGAATGTCCACGATACGATTCACAACATGAGAGAATTTGTGATTGGATCACAACTAGTGAGTATCTCTACATGTGTAATTGTGATGTATCGGAATTATCCCTAGTCGATGAATTGATGGATTTGGACACCATCAATTCTGTCGAGACTAGCACGAGGTATACTCCTTGGTGTATCCAAGCAGCTGATTCTCACTGGCTAGAGACATAGTGATGTCCGGAGTTAATCGTGGATGCTAGTTATGGTAACTAGTTCATTGGAGTGACCAACCATAAGACTTCATATGGTTCTTTGCATATATAGATATGTCAATGAAGTTCTTATCGGGCTTAAGTGCGATGTTCCTTCGACTTCATGATTCAAGTCATCTTGATCATGGAGACTTATGCTTTGACATCTTAAGCAAACATCTCTAAGGAGATGTGGACCCGGATGATTGGGTATAAGTCGAAGTGATCGAAGGTGTTTGAATAGCCTATAAAGGATTCACCACTCCTTGCGAGGAGATGTATACCCATGGCCTCTCGTCGGATTGTTACTAAAGTCTTTGGCCAAAGCATTACATGTTTAGAGTCTTCGATACATGTGGAGTAACTAGAACTGTAGAGGACGAGGAAATGATACTGGGCTAGGTGACGAGTCACCTAGGGGACCGACACAATAGACCATGTCCCGAACCAAGTGGGTATAAGATGAGTGAAGGGAATGGGGCACGATTCATTCGAGCCATCAAGGGTTTCGTAAATAGTTCGATCAACCGTTGATCTTTTCGGTTAATTGGGGATCATGATGTACTACTAGGTGCCACTCATGATCGTTCTATAATTAATGGTTAATTATAGACGGCCAACATAAACCGAGAACCTATTTGGTCACACGCACAAAGAGCGTAATCCAAAGGATTTAAAACGAGCTTGAGAATGGGATTCTCAGACCGAGAGAAACTATGTTTGGTTGGACCAAACATGGAGCGAGCATGAAATCGTTTCAGGCGCAATGGAAGCGTGGATGAGCCGTGTCTTATGAAGACATAATGGATGGACCAAAATGGTTTGGTTCTAATCCAATGGAGGAGAATAAACCAAAGGGTTTGGTTTATTTTAAACGAATGAACCAAAAGTTGGTTCGGTTCGTTTTAACTTAAAATAAACCATCATGGTTTGGTTTATTTTAACTTATCTTAATGGAGCGGGTTAACGGGCTTTATGGATATGATCCATTAACCATTAAGAGAATTAGTTCTCTATAAAACCAAAACCCTAGGTTGAAGTTGCCGCCCACCTCCTCATTGGAGTTCTCGGCGCCAACATCTTGCCGCCGCCCATTGCTCCTCCAACCGGCGTCTAGAAGACTGCTTCCTTCCCCCTCGCCGACGTCGAGCTGCTGCCGGTTAGTGCTCCGGTGATCTCCTTCAAGTTTGGCATCAAGGTGAGCTCTATCTCCCTTGGTTGGCCGGCGCCCATCACCTCCACCAAAGCTGTCAAGTTTTCTAGACAACTTGTTCTCCTCTCGTCAGAGCGTTGTTTGGACGACGGTTAGAGCTCCGACAGCGGCTAACTTACCGGGGATTCGATCTCCGGTAATCCTCTGAGGTGGAGGACAAAGGATTCGTCAATTGGTTGATGAATACCTCTCCGGAGAAGCGAGTTTTGAGAACTCGTATTAGGATCCGAATTTGGATTCGGATCATGATCATCTCTCGATCACGTCGTCTTCAACACGAGGCTAGTAACCCGTAAGAAGACGAAGCTCGTGGCTTAGCGAAGTCATCCCGAGGAACTCGGCGTGGATACGGATAGAGATGATTCTAGCGAGGATCGTTCCGGTTGATGCCGTTCCCGCTACATGTCATACGAAAGGTATAACGTAGATAAATTTCCTTTTATTGCAAATTTAAATTTACGGTTATGTCTACACTTGTAATATTCATGCATGTGTTGTGTGTATTGTAATAAATGTAGATTTATTATTTTTATTGCTTCCGCTGTGTTCATGTTTACGAAATGTGATCGAACACACACACGCCGCAGTGCCGGAAACCCAACAGGAAGAGGGAAATGTTCAATTAAAATGAGGTTAGGAGTAGTTAGGGTACATAAGGGTGTTGATATTATAAGGTTAGGAGCAGTTAGGGTACATAAAGGTGTTGATAAATAGCTAAACAATCCTTGTTCAACCATAATCGATGTGATCATTGTGTAAAACTATTGCACTATACCTGATATTGCTTACATCTGATGATCTGAGTATGATTTTTAATCGGACTTGATTCAAATTTAAAAATCATAAGTAATTATACATTTTTTGAAAAATCTTGAAATTGCATACGTACATTACTTATGTCAAGTACAATGGGTGAAAAATATTTTTATATTAAAATACTCATAATTTTGAAAGATTAATAAAAATTTCAAAACAATTGAAACCTTTAATATCTTTAGCTAACTTTGTGTCAATATTGTCAATGGTGATTCCTATCAAAAGATAGACTTCAAAACCTAGTTTCAATCATGGTCTATGGGTTAAGTATACATGACTTGTACATTAACTTTCCTCATAATATCTTCATGTTATGTTATGAGTTTGAGTTCATATAAATGCATCATATGAGCACATTGAACTTACATCATTTTCCTACCATCTCTCATATGTCTAGGGACACATGTTAACCTATGGATTTTTTGAGATGTGTATTTTGTTCTTCCCTAAGTTTAAGGGTTCATGCATTATAACCAGGCATATCCATTTGATTCCTTTATCTAGGACATCAAATAATGCCATTTTTTTCTTAAATTCAATTTAAATGTATGAATATGATCATGACATAAATGATTTGCATAATTAAAAACATTTGCCAATGATTCATGATGGCATGACATTATATAGATAAACCTAAGTATTAGCATGACATATTAAATAATCTAATTACTATCTTGACATTTTAAGATAATCATATGAAGCATGATGTCATGAAATGGATTATGGCAAACAAGGCATAGAAAGTATATAAAATACGAAGGTATAGAATACCTAAGTCTTAAATCAAATTGCCATTTTCTTGAATTATACCAAACTTTGCCATAATGAAACATAACTCCCATGAGTGTGCCAAAGTCTAGACTTGGCACATTCTTGACTTTAACCTATTTATACCAATAATGATCAATTTTCAAACTTCATAATTTCTATTGGCACATCCTAAAACCTTTTAGAATAAATTTCTTATCTCATTTTCAAGGTATCACATCACTTTGAAAATGACCTAAAGTGTCAACTCTATCATTGTTAGGTTAACTACTTATCCATTCAAGGTTGACACACCCTAAACCCATCTTGCATGAAGGAATAACACTCTTAGGAACCCAATACCTATTAGAGCTCCTTGGGTTTACAAGGTACTCACTAGGGATACCCTCCCTTAGTACCTTTCTAATGACCCTCCTAGGCTTGGAAGCCTTGGTCATTGTGGTCTTATTGAGGTTAACCCTAGGGATATCTTCCCTTGTAACCTTCCTAGTGACTTGTCTATGTTGGTGTAGGGGCACTGATGCATGCAAACACGACCTCAATTCTCGCGATGGAGACGGTCGAGGACTCGAAGTGCGCACTCGCGCTCAACACCCGCAAGTGCACAGATGTCGTCAAGTAATAAAGAATATCAATCCCACATGGATTGAGATTTTGAGTATCGATATATCCAGTGGTTGTGTTATTGTTCGGATTGGTAATCCTAGGGTTCATGGATGATAGGTCGTCGATGTTAGGGCAATCTCTTGCCGTAATATGGTTTTGATGGTATGGCAAAGGGTTTAAGTTAGTTTAATATGTTATTTGATATGTGCGTTGAAGTCGTGCAGGACATAGTAATTCGCACATGGAGCCATGGCGAGTTTCACATCTCATGACTCGTGCCTTGAGTCGGTGAAGGATAGCTTTGCAGGCCGTCGCTTGGAGCATCAGGACCAGAAGCTTGGAGTGAAGCCGGAAGTAGACCGAGGAAAGACGCGAAGGAAGAGTCGTGCGCTTTGATGCGTCAGGATGGCGCGAATAGATAACCAGCGAGGACTCGAGGATGAGTGGCGATTAACCGGAAGGTGGCTCTTAGGTGAAACTTGGCCATTTGGCCAAGTCGGATGAGTTTTCGACACCGGTCATTGCCATGTTATGGCGATCTATCGATGAGTCGATCAGCGGTCTAATGTGGGAATCAAGTTGATCGATCATCGACATGATCGGTAAACATCGATCCGATGTCGCGTGCCAGTGCGAGAATGGAGTCGACCTCGTTGAGGACTCGGTTGACATCGATCGGGATGGTGCCATCGATCGGGATGCTAGTATCGTTGGATAGTATCCAGCGTGCGGCCATTATTGGCAGCGGCTCAACACCCGGTCTGATGGGTGCCATCATCGATCTATCTTCAGCAGGAAGAAACCCTCTTCCTCTATAAAAAGGAAGGGGTTAAGGCTTTGGGAGGCTAATGCTTACACTCTAACACTCTCCCAAAGTTCCCTAAAGCTTTCCATCCTCTTACCCAAGCTTATTTTCATTTTATTTGTAAGAGGAGTGTTGTTGTAAAGAGGTTACCTCCACCTAGCTTTGTGCAAAGGAGAGATCTAGTGGATAGATTGCGAAGTGATTCACCGTGGACGAATCGGACCGTGGATTAGCGGCGTAGCCGTGAACCACGTTACATCTCCGTGTTTGTATTGTCTTTGTTTTATTTCTAATTGCTTGTCTTATTTTATTGCTTTCGCTTGCGCTAACGTTTTCGTAGACGAGCAAAATACGGCATCCAACGAACGAGGGCTATTCACCCCCCTCTAGCCGGTCAAATTGATCTCCAACAAGTGGTATCAGAGCAAGGTTGCTTGTCACCGGACTAACCGCCGCAACAAGCTCTACATCTCAAATGGCCGGCTCAAACATCCACCCACCGAAGTTCGACGGCGAATTCTCTTTGTGGAAAAAGAGAATGAAGGTATTCTTCGAAACCGACTTTGAAATATTGTTAATTATGGAAAACGATTTCGAGTTACCTAGGAACGAAGATGGGGAGCCATTGGAAAAATCGAGATGGAGCAAAAGACAAAGAGAGGAGTATTTGGCAAATTCAAAGGCCAAGCACCACCTCTACAATGTGCTCCCTCAACAAGAAGTCAATAGGATAGGGGAGTGTGCTAGCGCCAAGGAAATGTGGGAGAAATTAATAGAGATTCATGAAGGCACATCCGAGGCAAAGCTAGCAAGGAGAGATGTCCTTCGCTCCCAATTGTCCAATATCAAACTCGAAAAGGGAGAGAAGGTAAAATCCCTACACTCTAGATTTAAGGAAATTCTAACCGGTTTAACAAGTGTAGGTGAAAAGCTTTCCAACCGGGATATGGTAATGAAGGCCATAGATACTTTCCCCGGTCCTCAAGATGGAGTTCCATGGTGGATTCATTTTACATCTTCAAGAACTTGGAAGTAAGTACCTTGGAGGAATTCTTCTCAACCATAGAGCTTCATGAGACAAGTCTTGAAGGTATACAAGAAGAGCCTAGAGTCCAAAATTCACGGGGAGTAGCCTTGATGGCAAACAAGGGGAAGAAGAAGATGGAAGTCCCCTCCTCCTCATCCGATGAAGCCTCTACCTCCTCCATGGATAGCATGGAAGAAGCCTACATGGTAAGGAAGGTAAGGCGTGCATTTAAGAATCTTAGATTTGATAAATCTCATGATAGGAATAGAAGACCAAGGGGGAAGGTCATATGCTATAATTGCCAAGGAGAAGGACATATAAGGGATAATTGTCCCCTCCTAAATAAGAGCAAGGAAGAGAAGAAAAAGAAAGAAGAAAAGAGGAAGAAGAAGGGGAGCAAGAAAAAGGAAGAAGAAAAGAAGGCAAAAGGGAAAGGGAAGGCCATGGCACTCAAAGCCAAGACATGGGATGACCTTGCCTCTTCATCCTCATCCGAAGAAGAAGAGCATGTCTACTCCAACCTAGCACTAATGGCTCTTCATGACTCGGATTGCTCCTCCTCCACCGAAAATGAAGAATCAAGCTCAAGTGGGGAGAGCTCAAATGAAGGGGGAGCTTCTACATCCTCCTCATCCGAAGAAGAAGAAGAGGATATGGAAACTATGGTAACGAAAGCCGCTCCTAAGAAAATAGTTTCCATAATTTCTAGTTTAACTATGGACTTATTTGGAATGAAGAAGAAAAATAAAAGCATGCTTAATCAAATTAAGGCATTAGAAAATAAGCTAGAAAATGCATGCTTAATTAATAATGATATTTCTTCAAGCTTAAATGATGCATGTTCACATGACTATATGCCTTTGGATGTTAGTGATGCATGTATGAATGAAAATAGGGCCCTAAGGGAAAAGGTAGACTATTTAACCAAAGCCCTAGAAAAATTCACTATTGGCTCCAACACATTAAATATGATCATAGGGAGCCAAAGAGCAAGTTTTAACAAAAAAGGCCTAGGATATAAGGAAAAGAAAAATGAAAAGGCCTACAAATGCCTAATAGCTAGGGGACAAGATAAAAAGAAAGTAATTGCTAGAAAATGGATCCCCAAGGAATATCTAGTGAACCCAATAGGAAAGAATTTATTTTGGGTTCCAAAATCCATCCTTAAGGGTTAGAATAACCCTAGGGTAGTCAACCACATGGACCTAACCTATATCATATTTTGGTTGACTTAGGATGACGGGACAACATGTTTTTAGATAGTGTTGGGTGATGATAACGTACCCATAAATAGATAATAATGCTTAAATAATGATGATTGATGTAATTCCTATGTATATTTACAATCATGATTTATGTTTTTGAAATTTGGCACGTTATCATAAGAAATAGGTTTGAATCATGCTTTAGGTAATACTTTGTTTATTATCATCATATAATACCTAATGCATGACTATTATTTGATGAATACATGTATTTCATGATCATAATGTAGAATTCATTCATATATGCCTTTATGATTATGAGGATTATTAGGTTGATACTTAACCTTGATAGAATTGCATGAATATATTGGTTAAGTATGCACAAATACCCCCTAGGATGCATCTCACACTCACCATAGGCTACCTTGATTGAAAACTTAGCATGAGTGAGATGTTAGGATGATACAAATGTCCACTAATGCCTATGGCATTTAGATGGTCATTTAAAGTATCAAAATAGCAATAATAGACCAATCATGGGGAAGACTTATGTTTAATTCATAGACATATTGCCCAAAGATCATGGTTGGATATTTCATATGTTTTCAAAACAATTTCTTACTTTAAAATACAAGTATTCATGTTTTGAAACAATTGGGTGCAAGACTAGGTGTTAAAATGGATACTCTTATGATCAAAAACCTAGTAGTTTTAAAGCTTTTGGATTTTTGACAAATACGTAGAAATATAATGATTTTTCATGAAAACATATTTTTCACTGATAGATATACTTAAAAGAAATGTGTTCCCCAAATTTCATGATTTTTCAAATTTTCTAAAAATTTTAATGCATTTAAATTAGAAAATCGAAAATCGAATTCACGTGCGGTCATATATGAACCCATCATTGATCTGAATCTCAGATAAAGGTGAATTCGATTTTAATCAACTTGTGGTATTTTCTTATTAGACTTGATGTCATGCTTAACTTAGTGATAATCTTTTTGATGGTGTCAAAGGGGAGAAATTATGTTTAAGTTAATTATGATAAGAAATTAAAGTTTCATGGATTAAAGTTGCATGTTGCTATATCATGATTATGTTTACATGCTTTCTTTTCATAAAATTTATATCAAATGTTTTAAATTTAAGCATTGCCATAAAAAGAGATTGTTAGGCAATCTGCAGCATATGGTTTTGATGGTATGGGGGTTAAGTTAGTTTATGTGATATGCGTTAGTCGCAGACTTAGTATTCATAGATGGCGATTTTCATCTCACCGTGCTCGGTGAAGGATATTTACTGTGTCGTCGCTTGGCATCAGACAGGCGAAATATGAGTAAAGAAGAAGTACCGAGGCAGATTATTGCGATTGTGCTTCGTTATGAGCGAGAAATCGTTCAGAGAATGGATGAGTGATTGTAACCCGAAGGGTAGCTCTTAGGTGAAACTTGGCCATTTGGCCAAGTGATGTCGGATAATTTCGACACTTGACTTCCATGTTATGGCGGTCATTGCTCTAGTCGATAGTCGATCGGGGTCTAATGTGAATCAGTTGATCGATCATTGCCCGCATGGGCGATCGGCGATGATCACTCGGCCCGCCAACCGATCGGTGATGTATCCGTGCGGGCACAAAATGGAGTCGACCTCGTTGAGGACTCGACTGGTTGACATCGGTCGGGATGGGTGCCATCGATCTGATGCATACCATTGGATAGTATCCAGCGTGAAGCGGCTTATTGGGCAGCGGCTAACACCCGATCGGGATGGGTGCCATATCCGATCTGTCAATGGGAAAAACCCTCTTCCTCTATAAAAAGGAAGGGGGTAAGGCTTTGGGAGGCTAATGCTTACACTCTAACACTCTCCCAAAGTTCCCTAAAGCTTTCCATCCTCTTACCCAAGCTTATTTTCATTATATTTGTAAGAGGAGTGTTGTTGTAAAGAGGTTACCTCCACCTAGCTTTGTGCAAAGGAGAGATCTAGTGGATAGATTGCGGAGTGATTCACCGTGGACGAATCGGACCGTGGATTAGCGGCGTAGCCGTGAACCATGTTACATCACCGTGTTTGTATTGTCTTTGTTTTATTTCTAATTGCTTGTCTTAGTTTATTGCTTCCGCTTGCGCTAACATTTTCGTAGACGAGCAAAATACGGCATCCAACGAACGAGGGCTATTCACCCCCCTCTAGCCGGTCAAATAGATCTCCAACAGTCGATAGTCCGAACTTAGTATGGTGTCACACAGAAGAAGAGAAGGGTCACTACAAGGATTTGGATGGATTCTAGGACTTTGGTTTCGTTTGTGTGTTGCAGAACATGCTATCAATTGAATGTATCCAGATTTTCTAGCTAGGGTTTTGTGGAAAGGATATCATACACTATGGTACGAGGATGCCGAATCAATCCATACGACAAGCCGGAAACAAGACACATTACCGACACTATCGCATTCTTCTATCACTTGGCATCAACCTCTAGGTTCCTCTAATATCCCTAAATCTTAGAATCGATTGCTCTCGTATCGTCTAGGCCTGAAGATAGAAAATCAAAGCGTAATGCTATAGATCTAAACAATCATTCAACTGCAAATAGGATTTCAGAGCGGAAACATATTTGAAATAGAATTCCACTCCCAAACTACTCCCTAATTCTAGAATCGGAGAATCTACTCTATGAATATGAGAAGAGAATC
Source organism: Wurfbainia villosa (assembly GCA_025175895.1). Taxonomy (NCBI): domain Eukaryota; kingdom Viridiplantae; phylum Streptophyta; class Magnoliopsida; order Zingiberales; family Zingiberaceae; genus Wurfbainia; species Wurfbainia villosa. Next base: position 107,073,039 of record CM045996.1, read on the forward strand.
ACAAAACATTATGGAATTCACGAATATAATGATAAACGTGTAAGAAATATGAATTACAATGTAAATGCAGCTCTTCCCTGTGGCATTGTGGTGCATATCTTGATCCTCGAGCATCTCTCTTCCTCCCCCAAATCCGAATATGTCTTAGACTAGGCTTTTGCCCAGTCCACAATTCTGTGGGAGTAAAAGGCAATGATTTAGATGGAACCAAGTTCAGAATATACACTACCGTATCTAGAGTATATCCCCAGAACGAATCTGGCAACTCAGAATAACTCACCATCGATCTAACCATCTCCATAAGATTCCTATTCCTTCGCTCTACTACACCGTTCTGCTGGGGTGTGCCAGGTGTAGACAATCTGGATTGAATCCCAGACTCTGATAAGTAATTCCTAAACTCTCCCAAGAGGTACTCGCCACCACGATCAGATCGTATGTATTCTCCACATCAGCCTTGAATTCTTTAAACTTGTCAAAGCATTCAGACTTGCGGCACATCAAGTAAATGTATCCATATCTTGAATAATCGTTTATAAAAGAGATGAAATACTCAAAACCACCTCTAGCCTAGATAGTCATAGGACCACACAAATCAGAATGAAGCAACTCCAACACATCTTTGGCTCTATACCCCTTGGCCTTAAAAGGCCTCTTGGTCATTTTACCCTCCAAGCAAGATTCACAGGTTGGGAAATCTTCCACCACTAATGAACCTAGAGGTCCATCAGCTATCAACCTTTGAATTATGCTTAGGTTAATAAGACCAAGTCAAAGATATGTTTAGTTCATCTTCGAAGGTTCTTTTCTCTTATTGGAATTAGAAGTTGAGTTATTAACTTCTATTTGCATCGTGGGAGCTTTTGGTTCGAGTGTATACAAATTTCCTATCAATGTACTTGAACATATATTCTCCCTGTTCCCTTTTATAACAATTTTGTCTTTAAAAGAAATAGAATATCCATCCATAAACAATTTAGAAACTAAAATTAAATTCTTTCTAAATAAAGGTACATAAAGGGAATTTTCAAGAACCAAAGTTTTATTTTTCTCAAAAGATAAATAAAACGTCTCCCACTGCAATAGTCGCCACCTTAATAGCATTGCCCAAGTAAATGGTAATCTCTCCCTCAGCTCGTAGTCGGGTTTCCTGGAACCTCTACAAAGTATTGCAGAAATGATCAAAGGCTCTCGTATCTACACACCAGGTGCCGGTAGATAACACCGCTAACCATGTTTCAACGACTAGACTAAAGGATATACCTTTGTTATGCTTCGGATTAGGACAGTCCTTCTTCCAATGTGCATCCTGCTTGCAAGTGAAGTACTTGCCTTTCGGCTTCTTCACTCCTCCCTGAGATCCTCCCACCACCTTTGCTCCACCTTATTTCTTCTTCTTCTTGCCTTTCGGCTTAGAAGTAGAAACCTTCTGAGCAAACATGGCCTTAGCCTGAGCAAGCCTTTCTGTCGACTGGAGAATGATATAGACCTGGTTTTCCCCATCGATCTCAGCTCCAAGGACTTCCAGCTCATTCGCAAGCTTAGGAGGACACTCTTCGAAGAGTACATACTTGTACTCCTTAGCAGTTAAGACAATATCTAGATTCTTTTCCAATCATCATTATTTTGGTACAGTAAGTTTATTTTCCTTTAGTATCATAGCAAGTGGACTGAAAGTCATGTTTGAAAATCCTAAAAATCACATAGATCATTACTTTGGATTTCAAAAAATTATTGATTCCTCAAACAATAAAATTTGAAAATCAACCAACACCTCAAAACACCGAGAATATCGTATGCCACGATAGTGTGGACGTATACGAATTCTACATTTGTAAGTGGAGGTTTTACCCATTAATTTTACTATCTTGTCAACCTAACTTTTTGAAAAATAAAATTAATAGTTGGTTTCTCTTCGGCCCTACAAATAAAAGCAGTGACTCCGATGGGGAGGATACTTATATTTGTATCTAAGTGTTCACCATTACTTGGTACCAAGGTAATTATCTCAGGTTATATGCCTCACGATGGGGAAGTACACACGCTCCTTAATAATTTTCTATAACCATATTCGACCTTGTGATCCACAAACAAACCCATCCGATGGGGAGGAAGGCACTCTGAGCCGACGCGCAAGTTTATTTGGATCACATGTCAAATTGTAATGGAGGCCGTGGGAATTTATAAAAATATTCCTCTCCCACTTAGTAATTTGAAATTAAGAAATTTTCTAGCCTACGACATGCATATCAAACAATAAGCAATAAATATGAAAAATAAATTATTTTCCAACTATTATGGCTTTTGTCTTCAATATGTCTCCCGTCGCATCGCCTTCTCGTCCACTCCTCCTACGCCATGTACGAGCCATCCGGAGATCCGAGTCGAGACTAAAATCTAATTTAATTTACATCCATCGATCCTATAATTCACGAGGGAGTGTACTTGAAATCTAGATCGAAAGTAAACTAAAATAAAAGGAGTGGCTAAACAATGTTGTATCTAATTTATAAAAAATTAAATACTAGCCTCGTCAACTCCGAGGATTCAACAAAATAAACATTTACACACATACAATCACATACACACATATGGCCATAATAGTCGGATCTTATGCCTGCAACCAAAGAGTTAACCTACGCATATCCTACTATTATACGATACATATAATATATGAAAAGTGCATAAAAATTAACCGAATCCTAAACAGACAAAACCGGAAACCTTGGCTCTGATACCAATTGTTGGGTTGATCCATCCGTGAGGGGAAACTTCGCTTCCCACTTCACCTCGGTCGCTTATTCATGGCGATCCAATCGATGTCCCCAGATTAAAAAAAATTTAATCCTAGACAAAAGAAAACACCCAAGCAACCTTGTCATCGTCATGCTATTCGTTTAGAGTGGTCACTTAAACAAACTTGTTGTTCAAGCGACAAACCTCTATTCTACGAGTAGCCGTGGAATAGACGATGTACGGATTGCCGGATTTTGTGTTTATGTTCGGGATCCAAGTATTATTTATCCACATACATAAAGTAAACATCCACATAAAACATGCATATAATTGAAAAGCAATTATAAACATAATACAAAGGAAGACTAATCAAAATAAACAAGATTATACCTCTTGTTATACCTCTTGATCTTCTATTGTATGTCCTTCCTCCTTTTGGACGTCGTGTGGGCGACGATCTTCCAAAATTCGAAGCCTCCTAGATCACCAATCTTCCTTTCCTTGTTCACTCCGAACAAAGGAAGATCATCAAACAAAACTCTTCTTCCTATCTAGAACCGGCCACCAAGTCAATAGACTCGATGTTACCGCCGGCCAAGGAAGAGAACATGGAGTATAGGAATCGGCCAAAGGAGAATCAAAGAGGGCATGGGCACCGGCCAACACTTGGAGAAGAGAAAGGAAAGCAATCCTCCTCCTTGTTGCCGCCCAAACCCTAAAAAAAGCTCTCCTAATTTCCGGCCAAGGATGAAGGGAAGAAGAATAGGTTGAGCTCTGGCCAAGGTAGAGGGAAGAAGAATAGGGGCTGGCCAACCTTAGGAAGAAGAAGAAGAATCCTCCTCCACTTGTTGCCGCCCACCCCAATCACCCAAAAAACCCTAACCCTAGCCGCCCACTCCTAATCCTAACCAAACAAGGATTACTTGCCTCCCAAGGGAAGCAAACCCTAATCCTCCTTCATCCATCAAGCCTTGCCACCCACCTTAATGATCTATTTATAGAGTTGGGCTCAAGCCTTGTTTTAATCTCCACCATTGGTTCTAGGGATTTAATCTCAACCGTCGGATCTAGAGATTTAATCTCAACCGTCGGATCTAGAGATTTAATCTCTACCGTTGGATCTAGAGTTTTGTTTTCATCCATTGGATCTAAGCTTCATGAGGTTTTAATAGGCTACAATAGGGACCATGAGGAGGAGTTGGATCTTGGCCACCCAATGGATCAAACCCACATAAAGTCTGATCCATTAATTATTATCCATTCCACTAGAGGATTATCATTGATCTACCTCACCAACCCCCATAAGTTAATATGTGCTCCATATATTATTTGTATATTTTCTCCCCGTGTTTAAGATCTCGAATGTCCGTCAATTAATTAATTTACTAATAATTAATTAATCAACATCTAACTCCATGTGTAGTACTACTCAACTTTTTCATCATGTCGGACCAAGTCCACCTGCACGGTTCACATGATGAACCTTATGAGCTCCTCAAGGGGACATCATCATCCTAATATATAGGACACGGTTTCCTCCTATAATCAACAACACACCATATAAATAATACAATTTCCCAACTTACCGAGCCTATCGATTTAATCTATAAATCTCGCCCATTGGTAAATCAAAGAAATGAATACTAAGTATATGTGCCCGTTATTATATCGGGATTAAGAGCATGTACAAAATAATATCTGAGGTCCGATTCGATTATGTAGTCAGCAATAAATCGAATCACCTCTAAGTCGGTCCTGCTCAATACATACAAGGTGCATTAGTGTGATTCTATGGTCAAGACAAACCAATACCAAATCACACTACAACAATTTCAATGGTTTGTCCAAAGTCATTTCAGTTGTGAGCCTTTACTTATACTTTACAAGGAGCCGATAACATAATCTCCCATGTGACACCACACACCATGTTATCTACATTTAATGTATTAGACAATATGCATAACCATAAAAATATGCAAACAATGATCATGTGATTCTTATTTCAAAATTACAGATGTTCATACAAAAGATAAACTTTTCAGTATACATCCCAACAATCTCCCACTTATACTAAAAGATTATGATGTCCTCATACTGTCATACATCTGATTCCCCTTCCCTCCACATGCGTATCAAAGCTCGCTGAAGGCCTTAGTGAAAGGGTCTGCGGTCATCCTCACGATGCAATCTGGCGACAACAACTACCTCTTCGATTTCGTGCTCGCGTATCAGGTGGTACTTGCGCTCTATGCATTCACTTACCTTTTGAGCTCGTGGTTCCTTCGAGTTTGCAACTGCACCATCATTATCATAATAAATTGTGATAGTTCTGGGCAAACCAGGAATCACATCCAAGTCCATCAGAAAGTTCCTGAGCCACACAGCTTCTTTGGCCACCTCAAAGGCTGCAACATACTCAGCTTCCATGGTAGAGTCCGCCATGTATTTCTGCTTGGCACTCCTCCATACAATGGCTCCACCTCCCAAAGTAAACACAAAACCTGAGGTAGACTTACTGTTATCCCTATCTGATTGGAAGTCGGAATCCGTGTAACCCACAAGGAGTAATTGGACTGCCTGGTAAACTAGCATATAATCCCTAGTCCTTCTTAGGTACTTCAATATATACTTTACCGCAGTCTAATGTCCCTATCCTGGATTACTCTGATATCTGCTGACCATGCCCACGGTATAGCAGATATCTGGTCTCGTATATAGCATCGCATACAAGAGGCTTCCTACTGCCGAAGCATAAGGAACCGGCTTCATCTCCTCTATCTCTTCAGATGTTCTAGGACACATCTCCTTAAATAAAGGAACTCCATGCTTGAAAGGTAGAAAACCCTTCTTGGAGTTCTGCATGCTAAAATGATCCATAATCATGTCTATGTATGAAGCTTGGGATAAGCACAACATCCTTTTCCTGCGATCCCTTATAACCTTGATCCTAAGGATGTGTCCCACCTCTCCCAAGTCCTTCATATCAAACTGTTTGGACAACCATACCCTTACATCCGATAACACCTTAATATGGTTGCCAATCATCAAAATGTCATCTACGTATAGTACAAGAAATACCACTATATTTTCGTCACATCTCTTGTATACACAAGACTCATCCGGAATTTAAATAAATCCATAAGACTGGATTACTTCATCAAATAGGATGTTCCAAGACCTCGAAGCTTGCTTCAATCCATAAATGGACCGATTAAGCTTACATACAAGATGCTCTTTGCCCTTTGCAATGAATTCCTCTGGTTGCTTCATATAGATGTTTTCCTCAAGACTTCCATTAAGGAAAGCTGTCTTGACATCCATCTGCCACACCTCATAATCCATATGAGCTGTTATGCATAAGAGAATCCGGATAGACTTAAGCATGGCCACCGGCGAAAAGGTCTCCTCATAATCGATACCCTCTTTCTGAGTATACCCCTTCGCAACAAGCCTCACTTTGAAGGTCTTAACCTTCCCGTCTATTCCTCTCTTTCTTTTGTAGATCCACTTGCATCCAATGGTTTCTACACCATCGGGTGGTTCTACTAGCTCCCAGACCTGATTTGAATCCATAGATTCAATCTCAGTATTCATTGTACTTTGCCAAGATGCTGCATCTTTATCTTGGATCGCCTCGTCATATGTCCAGGGATCAGGTTCATGTTTGCCAGGGACCAAATCAGAAGATTCTCCCAAGAACATGAATCTATCAGGCTGTCTTATAATCCTCCCACTACGATGAGGTATCTCCTGTGTATCCTCTGTGACACGCGGTGCAGTGACTTGTGGTATATCCTCTTGTACCGGTGGTACTGAAGAAGTGACTTCCCCTTTTAATTTCTCTAGAACAATTTTACTCTTGGGCATGTGGCTAATCACATAGTCTTCCTCTAGAAAGCTGACATTCGTGCTAACGATCACCCTCTAATCTCTAGGACTATAAAATAAACCACCCTTCGTTCCTCTAGGATAGCCAACGAACATGCGTACTTCTTTACGAGGTTCCAACTTACCAGTATCTTCCTTCATCACATGTGCTGGACTCTCCCAAATCCGAATATGTCTTAGACTAGGCTTTCACCCAGTCGACAATTCTGTGAGAGTAGAAGGCACTGATTTAGATGGAACCAAGTTCAGAGTGTACACTGCCGTATCTAGAGCATATCCTCAGAACGAATATGGCAACTCAGAATAACTCATCATCGATCTAACCATCTCCATAAGAGTCCTATTCCTTTGCCCTGCTACACCGTTCTGCTGGGGTGTGCCAGGTGTAGACAATTTGGATTGAATCCCAGCCTCTGATAAGTAATTCCTAAACTCTCCCAAGAGGTACTCGCCACCACGATCAGATCGTAGTATCTTGATACTTTTACCTTGACGTTTCTCCACATCAACCTTGATTTCTTTGAACTTGTCAAAGCATTCAGACTTGCGGGGCATCAAGTAAATGTATCCATATCTCGAATAATCGTCTATAAAAGAGATGAAATACTCAAAACAACCTCCAGCTTGGATAGTCATAGGACCACACAAATCAGAATGAACCAACTCTAACACATCTTTGGCTCTATACCCCTTGGCCTTAAAAGGCCTCTTGGTCATTTTACCCTCTAAGCAAGATTCACAGGTTGGGAAATCTTCCACCACTAATGAACCCAGAGGTCCATCAGCTATCAACCGTTGAATTATGCTTAAGTTAATAAGACCAAGTCAAAGATATGTTTAGTTCATCTTCGAAGGTTCTTTTCTCTTATTGGAATTAGAAGATGAGTTATTAACTTCTATTTGCATCGTGGGAGCTTTTGGTTCGAGTGCATACAAATTTCCTATCAATGTACCTGAACAGATATTCTCCTTATTCCCTTTTATAACAATTCTGTCTTTAAAAGAAATAGAATATCCATCCATAAACAATTTAGAAACTGAAATTAAATTCTTTTTAAATAAAGGTACATAAAGGGAATTTTCCAGAACCAAAGTTTTATTTTTCTCAAAAGATAAATAAAACGTCTCCCACTGCAATAGTCGACACCTTCATAACATTGCCCAAGTAAACGGTAATCTCTCCCTCAGCTCGTCGTCAGGTTTCCTAGAACCCCTGCAAAGTATTGCAGACATGATTAGAGGTTCCCGTATCTACACACCAGGTGCCGGTAGATAACACCGCTAACCATGTTTCAACGACTAGACCAAAGGATATACCTTTGTTATGCTTCAGATTGGGACAGTCCTTCTTCCAATGTCCATCCTGCTTGCAAGTGAAGTACTTGCCTTTCGGCTTCTTCACTCCTCCCTGAGATCCTCCCACCACCTTTGCTCCACCTTATTTCTTCTTCTTCTTGCCTTTCGGCTTAGAAGTAGAAACCTTCTAAGCAAACATGGCCTTAGCCTGAGCAAGCCTTTCTGTCGACTGGAGAATGATATCGACCTGGGTTTCCCCATCGATCTCAGCTCCAAGGACTTCCAGCTCATTCGCAAGCTTAGGAGGACACTCTTCGAAGAGTACAAACTTGTACTCCTTAGCAGTTAAGACAATATCTAGATTCTTTTCCAATCATCATTATTTTGGTACAATAAGTTTATTTTCCTTTAGTATCATAGCACGTGGACTGAAAGTCATTTTTGAAAATCCTAAGAATCACATAGATCATTACTTTGGATTTCAAAAAATTATTGATTCCTCAAACAATAAAATTTAAAAATCAACCAACACCTCAAAACACCGAGAATATCGTATGCCACGATAGTGTGGACGTATACAAATTCTACATTTGTAAGAGGAGGTTTTACCCATTAATTTTACTATCTTGTCAACCTAACTTTTTGACATATAAAATTAATAGTTGGTTTCTCTTCGGCCCTACAAATAAAAGTAGTGACTCCGATGGGGAGGATACTTATATTTGTATCTAAGTGTTCACCATTACTTGGTACCAAGGTAATTATCTCGGGTTATGTGCCTTACGATGGGTAAGTAAACATGCTCCTTAATAATTTCCTATAACCATATTCGACCTTGTGATCCACAAACAAACCCATCCGATGGGGAGGAAGGCACACAGAGCCGACGCGCAAGTTTGTTTGCATCACATGTCAAATTGTAATGGAGGCCGTGGGAATTTATAAAAATATCCCTCTCCCACTTAGTAATTTGAAATTGAGGAATTTTCTAGCCTACGACATGCATATCAAACAATAAGCAATAAATATGAAAAATAAATTATTTTTCAACTATTATGGCTTTTGTCTTCAATATGTATCCCATCGCATCGCCTTCTCGTCCGCTTCTCCTACGCCATGTACGAGCCATCCGGAGATCCGAGCCGAGACTAAAATCTATTTTAATTTACATCCATCGATCCTATACTCCACGAGGGAGTGTACATGAAATCAAGATCGAAAGTAAACTAAAATAAAAGGAGTGGCTAAACAGTGGAGTATCTAATTTACAAAAAATTAAATACTAGCCCCGTCAATCTCGAGGATTCAACAAAATAAACATTTACACACATACAATCACATACACACATATGTCCATAATAGTCGGATCTTATGCCTGCAACCAAAGAGTTAACCTACGCATATCCTACTATTATCTGGCACATATAATATATGAAAAGTTCATAAAAATTAACCGAATCCTAAACACACAAAACCAAAAACCTTGGCTCTGATACCAATTGTTGAGTTGATCCATCCGTGAGGGGAAACTTCGCTTCCCACTTCACCTCGGTCGCTTGTTCATGGCGATCCCATCGATGTCCCCAGATTAAAAAAAATTTAATCCTAGACAAAAGGGAACACCCAAGCAACCTTGTCATCGTCGTGCTATTCGTTTAGAGTGGTCACTTGAACAAACTTGTTGTTCAAGCGACTAACCTCTATTCTATGAGTAGCCACGGAATAGACGATGTACGGATTGTCGACTTTTGTGTTTATGTTCGGGATCCAAGTATTATTTAGCCACATACATAAAGTAAACATCCACATAAAACATGCATATAATTGAAAAGCAATTATAAACATAATACAAAGGAAGACTAATCAAAATAAACAAGATTATACCTCTTGTTATACCTCTTGATTTTCTATTGTATGTCCTTCCTCCTTTTGGATGTCGTGTGGGCGACGATCTTCTAAAAGTCGAAGCCTCCTAGATCACCAATCTTCCTTTCCTTATTCACTCCGAACAAAGGAAGATCATCAAATAAAACTCTTCTTCCTATCTAGAACCAGCCACCAAGTCAATAGACTCGATGTTACCACCGACCAAGGAAGAGAACATGGAGTATAGGAACCGGCCAAAGGAGAATCAAAGAGGGCATGGGCGTAGGCCAACACTTGGAGAAGAGAAAGGAAAACAATCCTCCTCCTTGTTGCCGCCCAAACCCTAAACAAAGCTCTCCTAATTTCCGGCCAAGGATGAAGGGAAGAAGAATAGGGGTAGCTCTGGCCAAGGTAGAGGGAAGAAGAATAGGGGCCATCCGACCTTAGGAAGAAGAAGAAGAATCCTCCTCCACTTGTTGACGCCCACCCCAATCACCCAAAAAACCCTAACCCTAGCCACCCACTCCTAATCCTAACCAAACTAGGATTACTTACCTCCCAAGGGAAGCAAACCCTAATCCTCCTTCATCCATCAAGCCTTACCGCCCACCTTAATGCTCTATTTATAGAATTGGGATCAAGCCTTGTTTTAATCTCCACCATTGGTTCTAGGGATTTAATCTCAACCGTCGGATCTAAAGATTTAATCTCAACCGTTGGATCTAGAGATTTAATCTCTATCGTTGGATCTAGAGTTTTGTTTTCATCCATTGGATCTAAGCTTCATGAGGTTTTAATAGGCTACAATAGGGACCATAAGGAGGAGTTGGATCTTGTCCACCCAATGGATCAAGTCCACATAAAGTCCGGTCCATTAATGATTATCCATTCCACTAGAGGATTATCATTGATCTACCTCACTAACCCCCATAAGTTAATATGGGCTCCATATATTATTTGTACATTTTCTCCCCATGTTTAAGATCTCGAATGTCTCTCGATTAATTAATTTGCTGACAATTAATTAATCAACATCTAACTCCATGAGTAGTACCACTCAACCTTTTCATCATGCCGGACCAACTCCACCTGCAGGGTTCACATGATGAACCTTATGAACTCCTCAAGGCGACATCATCATCCTAATATATAGGACATGGTTTCCTCCTATAATCAACGACACACCATATAAATAATATCATTTCCAAACTTACCAATCCTATCAATTTAATCTATAAATCTCGCCTATTGGTAAATCAAATAAATGAATTCTAAGTATATGTGTCCGTTATTATATCGGGATTAAGAGCATATACAAAATAATATCTGAGGTCCGATTCGATTATGTATTCAGCAATAAATCGAATCACCTCTAAGTCGGTCCTGCTCAATACACACAAAGTGCACTAGTGTGATTCTATGGTCAAGACAAACCAATACCAAATCACACTACAACCATTCCAATGGTTTGTCCAAAGTCATCTTAGTTGTGAACCTTTACTTATACTTTACGAGGAGCCGATAACATGATCTCCCATGTGACACCACACACCATGTTATCTACAATGTAATGTATTAGACAATATGTATAACCATAAAAATATGCAAACAATGATCATGTGATTCTTATTTCAAAATTAAAGATGTTCATACAAAAGATAGACTTTTCAGTATACATCCCAACATCATATGCAGATGTACTTGCATCATGCTCAAAAGTAGAAAAAGATGGTGGTGCAAGTGCTGGCTCATGTGGATGTGGACTAGGTGGGCTCCTATGCATGCGTGGACTGAAGGGAGAGTGATGTAAAGGGGGAGAGATGGGTGCCGATGTGGATGGTCCCTCATATGGCGAGGACTCCACTATCAAGTCTCAGTGCCAGTTGGCGCGTGTGGTGATGGTGGTACTATCGGGGTCGGGGAGCCTAAGGGTCGTCAGGTTTTTCCTTACAAAGCATAGGGAGTGTCTCTCTCTTACAATCATCTTCATGGCTATACACACTCCCAAGTCGATCCTAGTGCTCCCCTCTATGCTATCCAGTGCAGTGTAGTCATACCCCATCCTATGGTAAATATGGGTAAGTAGGCCCCCACAATGATTTCTCCTCTCGTTGCTTTTCCCATTTTCATTAGGTGTCTAATGAAATGAGACCCTACATCAATGCTACTCCTTTCTTATAACATGTCTCACAAGCAAAGCAGCTCACTAGCTCACACTACACCGTCACTCTCCCCGTTGTTGTTACACTTTCGGATGGTACAGATAATGATTTGGAAATAAGGTTTGAATCCAATCTGAAATTATGCAATGCCTGCAAACAACTGGGACATTATCGGGAGGGTTGTACATTGACTGCTAGGGTTGATCAAGCACAAGAATAGTCGGCAATGACTGAAGGGCAGGCAGACCAGCAACTGATATCTTATATACCTAATGCAGATGATGGGGGAAAGGACACTGTGGAAACTGGCACGCAAAATGGCACGGGAGAAAATGTTCAGGCACATAGAAACCCCCAACAAAGACTAGAGCCGGGGGCTACGCCAATCCCAACAAGGCAAAAAGGAAAAGGAAAAGGGAAGCAAATTGGTGAGAAAAGCAAGCAGTGGCAGCAGGAGCAACTACATCAAGGAAAAGGGGATCAAGGGCAGGACATTTCAGATATATCATATGGGCAAGGGATAGGCACCCGGGGCAACCAGACCAACAGAGACATCACTGGATAGACTGCACATTGAATGCTGGGGATGATCGAACGCAAAAACAACCAATAGTAATCAAGGATCAAGCAGATAAGCAAATGATACCAAGTACAGCTAATCCAGACAACGTTGAAAATGCCACTGTGGGGGTTGGCACAAAAACTGGCACGCAAGGACACAACTCTAGAAACTCTAAAAACACTGAATTACTACAAGACAGGGAGGGAAATATCCAGACTAAAATTCAGACAATCATGATACGTGGGAGTCATCAGCAAAATGGGATGTCGGGCACTACACCAGTTCTGACAATGCAAAAGCAAAAACAGAAAGGGAAGCAAAGTGTGTAGTCGTACCCCATCCTATGGCAAATGTGGGTAAGTAGGCCCCCACAATGATTTCTCCTCTCGTTACTTTGCCCATTTTCACTAGGTGTCTAATGAAATGGGACCCTACATCAATGATACTCCTTTCTTGTAACATATCTCAGAAGCAAAGCAGCTCACTAGCTCGCACTACACCGTCACTCTCCCCATTGTTGTTACACTTTCGGATGGTACAGATACTGATTTGGAAATAAGGTTTGAATCCAATCTGAAATTATACAATGCCTGCAAGCAGCTGGGACATTATCGGGAGGGTTGTACATTGACTGCTGGGGTTGATCAAGCACAAGAACAGCCGACAATAACTGAAGGGCAGGTAGATCAGCAACTGGTATCCTATATACCTAATGCAGATGATGGGGGAAAGGACACTGTGGAAACTGGCACGCAAAATGGCACGGGAGAAAATGTTCAGGCACATAGAAACCCACAACAAAGACTAGAGTCGGGCGCTATGCCAATCCCAACAAGGCAAAAAGGAAAAGGAAAAGGGAAGCAAATTGGTGAGAAAAGCAAGCAGTGGCAGCAGGTGAACCTTCATCAGGAAAAAAGGGGATCAGGGCGTGGACATTTTTATATATCATATGGGCAAGGGATAGGCACCCGGGGCAACCAGACCAACAGAGACATCACTGGATAGACTGCACATTGAATGCTGGGGATGATCGAACGCAAAAACAACCAATAGTAATCAAGGATCAAGTATATCGGCAAATGATACCAAGTACATCTAATCCAGACAATGTTGAAAATGCCACTGTGGGGGCTGGCACAAAACTTGACACGCAAGGACACAACTCTAGAAACTCTAAAAACACTGAATTACTGCAAGACAGGGAGGGAAATATCCAGACTGAAATTCAGACAATCATGATACGTGGGAGTCATCAGCAAAATGGGATGTCGGGCACTACACCAGTTCTGACAATGCAAAAGAAAAAACAGAAAGGGAAGCAAAGTGAAGATAAGAGTAAACAACAGCAACATGTGCAAAAGTATGCAAAGATAGAAGTCCCATCAACAGGCACAAGTGGCACAAACACAAAGGAAACTGGGGATGAAACATATAGAGCTGGCACGATAAATGGCACACAAGGACACATAACTGGAATACCTGAAATGACTGAAACAGCTGAAATAACTGTGGCACAATATGAGCAGCTGGGACCTGAGCAAAATTCACCCATACAAGGAAGAGAAGGTAATCACAGTAATGAGAGAAGCAAACAACAACAACATGAACGAATACATCAAGAAACAGGAAATACAAATGCATCAGTTAACCAAGAAGGTCACAATCTAAACCAGTCTGATACATTATATACAAGTGATAACCAGGGAAGTCTTAGACGGAGCACTAGAAGGAGGGAGCAAAAGGAAAATGGTCAAGGAGAGATTCACCAGGGAAAACATACATCTACAAAAACTGCTAGTAGGGCAGTGACAACAACTCAAACAACAGTGCTACAGGTGCAGACACAACCAGGGTCAAGTCTGTTTACAGAGGAAATGGATATGAGTGGCACCAAGGCAATCATGTCGCATCATCCCGCTAAAGGAACCCCAGAGCATGAATTAGCAGATCAGGAAGTAAATCAAATCTAGGGAGCACTCACTAGGAGAACACAAGGGCTTAAAAGGAAGACTAGTAAAGGGATAAGCAGTGGGGACATAGCAACACGTGAGGTGGTTGCAGATATCATTCCACTAATCATACCAGCCCTACCGGCTGCACGATGGTGCAAGGAGGGTTTACTGACAAAACCAGATGCTCACAGTCCAGTAGAGATAAAGTATCAAGGAAATTCCCCGGGGCAAAATAAGGAGGATGGAGCATAAGGAAATGCAGTGTGGCAACCTGAGAATGGAAGGAATTCAAACAAGGGGCAGACACATGAAAGGAAAGGAACAACCAACACAGCTACATAGTGAAAGCCGGCTGTGCAACCATGAGGATTGGATCATGGAACATTAGAGGCCTAAATAAGGGCCTCAAACAGAAGGTGGTGGCAAACCTCCTTCTGAAGCAAAAGATGAGTGTTCTAAGTGTACTAGAGGAAAAATTAACCCAACAGTACTACCAAATAGTGAAAACCAAGAGATTTCAGAGATGGGAGACAGAGCAACAGCTGGTTAACTCCTCCAGAAGTAGAATGTTACTTATATTGGACCCGTAACTCGTTAATCTTGACATTCAACTATGGGGAGAGCAGCTGATACATACCAGTATCAAATGCAAAGCCACAGGGTTAACCTATGCAGTCACTTTTGTCTATGGCCAGTTATCTATTGTGAGAAGGAGAATAATGTGGGCAACACTATCATAGATTGCTAGATACATGGAGATGACATGGTTAATCCTAGGAGATTTTAACTCCCCTCTCTCACCAACTGATAAGCAAGTAGGAAGGAAGGTTACAACGTATGCCACAGCTGACTTCCAAGACTTCATACTTGAGGCAGGGATCAAAGATTTGCACTCCATTGGGTGCTAATACACATGGATAAACGGGCACATAGTGAGCAAGCTTGATCGTGCAATGGTAAACAAAGCATGGATGGAGTAGCACCAGAGCAGTTATGCTGAATTCAAGGCTCCAGGGATAGTATCAGACCATGCCTCATGCATTGTATCCGTGCTTGGAAACACAAGGAAACATGTCAAGGCTTTTAAGTTCTACAACATGTGGACATCACACCCTGATTTTGGCCAGCTGGTAGAGGACAGATGGAATAGTTTCAACTCCAGAAATGTGGAAGGCACGACACAATATAGGCTTAGGCAAAAGCTCACACTCCTCAAAGCGGATCTCAGACAACTCAATCAGCTTCATTACCAGCACATTCAGGAGAAGGTAAAGAAGGCTCAATAGCAATTGGAAGAAATACAACAGCGAGGGCTAGCACAAAGGCATATGGATGACAACTATCAAGCAACAAGGAAAAAAGTTGAATTACTTGAAAGGGTAGAATACTTATTCTACTTACAACGGGCTAAACATGAATACTTCCGACGAGTAGATAAGAATACCTCCTTTTTTCATGCTATGGTAAAATGGAACAACAAAAGGAGAGAGGTAGTAGTGATTGAGAAGAGTAATGGGGAATCCTCTAGCTCATCGGAGGAGGTAGTGTAGGAATTTCTAGGATATTTTCAGGGGAAATTAGGAGAACAAGGGAATAGAGCTTAGTTTCAAGGGGAATGCATGCAATTTGGCAAATTACTAACTGATGTACAGCAGATTCGGCTAATCAGGCTGTCAACTGAGGAAGAAATAAAAGAAGCTTTATTCGACATTGGAGACCTCAAAGCTCCAGGGCCGGACAGATACAACTCGAAGTTCTTTAAACACACATGGAGCACAGTCAAATAGGATATTATAACAGTCGTCATGGAGTTCTTTGTGAACGGGCATCTCCTAAAATCATGGAACCATATGTTGATTTCCCTAGTCCCGAAATCCTCCCATGCTAGCAAGGTGCAAGATTAAAGGCCCATCTCCTACTGCACAGTTTTCTACAAGATAATTGCAAAAATCCTAGCAAGCAGATTGGCAGAGATTGCGGATCATTTGCTCCACCCAATGCAAACTGCTTTTGTAAAAGGGCATAGTATCATAGACAATATTCATCTGGCACAAGAACTTATGTGCAGATACACAAGGAAACGAATATCCCCAAGGAGTATCCTTAAAGTTGATCTGCATAAGGCATTTGACTCAGTTCACTGGGGTTTTCTTCAGGATGTCCTTAAAGCACTAAAATTCCCCGACAGATTCATTACATGGATCAGAGAAAGTGTCACCAGCCCGACATACTCGGTGGCCATCAACGGTAATATGCATGGGTTTTTCAAGGGTGGTAGAGGGCTTCGACAGGGAGATCCCCTATCTCCATATATGTTTGGAATGTGTATGGAGTACCTCTTTCGATTGCTTGCAAGACACACTAGCCGGTCTGATTTTCACTTCCACCCAAAATGTAAGCACCTGAGAATAGCCCACCTAGTATATGCTGATGATCTGCTGCTCCTAATCCATGGGGATGTAACATCGGTTGGAGTTTTGATGGATTGCTTATCACAATTTGCTAGTATGGCAGGATTGATTGCTAATATGGACAAATCTAACATCTACATGGTAGGAATAGATGCAAGTGCCCGGGAAAGACTATTATCCATCATAGGATTCGGTGAAGGGGAGATGCCATTTAGATATTTAGGTGTCCCAATAGCATCACAGAAACTTAAAATTGCTGATTACAACTCGCTAATGGAGGATCTCATGAGGCTGATCAACTCTTGGCCTAAGAATACATTATCATATGTAGGTAAAAGTCAGCTCATATCCTCAGTCCTGCAGGGAGTTGAATGCTACTGGATGTCAGTCTTGCCTCTCCCGGCTGGAGTTATAGACAGAATATATAGCATTTGTCGCTCACTTATGTGGACTGCAAAGCACCCACCGGTTGCTTGGACTGATATATGCAGACCCAAAGAAGAAGGTGGACTGGGACTGAGGGATTTAAGGGCATGGAACTTAGCACTACTGGCCAAAATTCCATGGAGAATACAACATAAGCAGGACACCCTATGGATCCGCTGGGTACACCACACGTATATACAACAAAGAAGTATTTGGGATTGGAAGAGCAAACACACAGACTCCCCACTAATAAAGAAGCTGATATACATCAAGAACAGTATCATATTCACTGCGGGCACCTCAGAGAGAGCAGGACAACTCCTAGATGTATGGTTTGGTCAAGGCAAAGATGGAGTCAAGAGGGCATATGATCACTTCAGAACTGCTGGAACTAGGAAGCCATGGGTAGTGATAGTGTGGCAAAAGGATATACAACCAAGTCATGGGTTCACGCTATGGATGTTAGCTCAAGGGAAACTACCAATACGAGCCATGAAGGAATATCTAGAGGATAGAAGATGTGTGTTTTGTAGTCAGGAAGAGGAGATGTTGGATCATATCTTTTCCAGATGCAAGCAAATATGACAACTCTAGGATAGAGTAAGAGGATGGCTAAGGATGAGGGCATAAATGGGTACTTACAGTCACATGTTGCGCATTTTTAGAACACAGTACAAGAAAGCCAATGGTTTGAATAGTGTCTGTCACCAAGCCATGTCAGCAGTGATCCACTTCGTCTGGAGAGAGAGGAACTCTAGCATATTTGAAGGGACAAGGTTAGAAGGTGACATGATCTTCCGTAAAATTCAAATTCATGTACATAGGGCAATGGAGAGCCATAACCTCCAGTTCCCCATAGGAATCACATGAAGGCAGGTCAGTTTTCTTTCCAAACCCCCCCCCCCCCCTCCACCACCTCTCCTTGGATTCATTTCTATATCCCTACCTCTTTTCTGGCTATTTACTGTCTTTGCAATGTAGTTTCTAGCCCCCCCCCCGGACTATGTGTTCTAACCCCTTCCTCCACTTCTCTTCCACTCAAGTTTTCACCACTCTTTGTTCCCGTGAAGATCCCCCATACTCTCTCCTCTCCAGGACAGTTCTCCATCATCCCAGAGAACTTTCATTCTCATAGAGCAGAAGGGCAACACCCCCAGGGCAGTTCCCCTACTTCACGGACCACTCCTCCCCTCCCTCTGCCTCAGGGCAGTCTTTCCATAAGTCTCTCTACATCCCTTATCTAAGGGCCTCTCTGTCCCCTTATCCACCCACCCCCGGCCAGTCCTTAGCCTTCCAGGGCGATTCACCACCTTCCCAAGTAGTACTCTCTATCCCAAGGTAGCTCTCCCTGTCCCAGGGCAATTCTCCCATATCCCAAACCCGATGTATATATTTTCCTCTATCCTTGCATCTTCCCAAGGGAGTCTATGCCTTCTCAGGGTGGTTTACACCTTCCCAAAGCATTTTCATTCTCAAAGAGTAGAAGGGAAACACCCCCAGGGCAGTCCCCCTACTTCACGGACTACCCCCCCCCCTCTCTCTCTGCCTCAGGGTAGTTTTTTCATAAGTCTCTCTACATCCCTTATCTAAGGGCCTCTCTGTCCCCTTATCCACCCACCGCTGGCTAGTCCTTAGCCTTCCAAGGCAGTTCATCACCTTCCCAAGCAGTACTCCCTGTCCCAGAGCAGTTCTCCTATATCCCAGACCAGATGTATATATTTTCCTCTATCCTCGTGTCTTACCGGAGAAGCCCCCAGCCCCCAAGGCAGTTTTCTTCAGGCCCAGGATGGTCCCCCACTATCCAGGGCAATTGTCCCCTTCAGGATGGTTCTCCTACTCCTGATCGGTTAAAAAAAATGACATTACCAGAGCAGTTATCCCTCCAGACTATTTTCTGCCCTGGGGAGCAAACCTCAATAGAGTAGCTTGCTTTGGCACCAGAGCGTCCTCCTCGGCCAGAGCAGTTTTGCGCCTCCAAGATGGATTAGGGCAGTTTTCCTCTAGGATGGTTTCCGCCCTGGGGAGCTATTTTGCACCTCCAGGATGGATCAGGGCAGTTTACCCCTGTGATAGGGAAGTTATCTTTTGATCAGCGAGCAATCAGACAGGGCAATTTCTTTGGACCCACGATGGACCCCTAAGCCCCCCCCAGGCCACTCTCCAGCTCGATCCTCCCAGCCCAGGCTTGGTTCGTGGATAACTTAAAAAAAATGGCATTGATGGTGTTGATGAGGAAAGGTGAATAGGGCCACCGAAATGACCTATCTAGTCCGTAACAAATGGCTACGGTAAAGACATTGCAAATCCATTTATAGCTGAGGCTTGGCCAAAAAGCCTAATAGAGGTGAATAGGCCCACCTGAATGACTTATCTAGTTCGTAGAAAACAACTATAGTAAAGACATGGCAAATCCATTATCGGCTGATCACTTGCCAAAAGTGACAAATGTTAGAGGACCATGACGACAGAAGGACATAGGAGGCAGGAAAGCACAGAAGGACCACATGAGGAGCTGAGTGCAGTGGGACGGTACACAGGAGCAAGAAGGACACAAAAGGACACAAACATGGATGGTATGCATGCGCTGTACACATGGACGCATAAAGGTGGATAGGGAGGGATGAGTTAAAGTATCAAGCAAGAGTTTTGGTACCTATGAGAGGTTTGGTAACCATGAGAGCACATGTACGCCGCACCTTGGATACATCTCAGATCTGACACTTCGTCAGACATGACATGAGAATGAATCCTAGGCTATTGTATGATTGTGCTTTTCTTTGATGATATATATTTACCTTTCATAAAAAAAAATAGTACTTTCCATGATTCGGTGTAGGTATCGGAAAATGGGGTTCTGGAGGCGCGATGCTTTGGCCCTAGAAGGGTCGTAAGCGCGCTCTCCTGTCAGTTCAGTCCAAAAGATCCAAGAGTTAAACCCGATAGGGGTTCTTTTCTCTTCCCCACTAGGGAAGCTGAAGCATATGTTCCATTAGTGTAGTGTCCATTCATGCTCAATGTTAAATATTCTAAAGGCAATCCTACCCTCTTCGTTCTCTCTTCCCATTAAGATTTCTGCTTCTGAGGAACTCAAAAATTCTAAAACTATCCTAGGGTATGTTGTGTGTCTTATTCTCATTATCTCTTCCCACCCCATTTTTGCAAATAGGGCTTGAATGTCACCAAACAAACCTAGGGATTCTAAGAGATCTTCGTCAAGATACCTAGTAGTGGTGATTTTTCTAGTAGAAAGCATATCAAATCTTTCCCTATGCTAATTATTGCGAAAGAGAAGGGTTGGTAAGGCATTACCTTCCTCCGTAGCTTGAGGGCCATCCGTTCTCCTTGCTCTTTGCTCTGAGGTAGTAGATCGGGGCGCTACTTGCCTTGTCCTCCTCATCCTTGCTTCTTTTGGCTTCCTTAAAGGTTGGAAAAGCTTCTAGGTGGTGGGGAAGAAGGATCCACATGGCTAGGGCAAGAGAAATCAAAACACACGGTGCATTTGGGGTGGAAACGCATGGTGTGCCCTATTTAACCTCGCGCGATATGGTCGTGTGAAAACATACAGCCAGGCCGTGTACACCTCGGGTTAGATGGCCACGGTCGTGTGAAAACAAATGGCCAGGCCGTGTGCCCCCCATTTTTCTCCTTTCGTGCACAACGGTCTGAATTCTCTCACATGCTTTATCGTGTAAGCTAAAATTAATTTTTATTTTTACCTAGCAAGTTCTTTCTGGTCCTAATGCTAAACGAAATGGAAATCAAAGTTCATACTAACCAAATGAATGCAATACAATAAAAAGGAAACCTAAAAACTAAACTTGGGTTGCCACCCAAGAAGCGCTTTGTTTAAGGTCTTTTAGCTCGACGACACTCCATTATCAACTTGGCTCTGGAGGTTCTGTAAACCTCCATTCATCTGTCTCGGGATCTTTATATACGGTTTCCTCCTTAGCTCTAGCTGGAATCACGTACTTCCCTAAGACAGGTCCACAACTTCCCGTACTAGCAGGCTCAAATTCCATCTTATCCTCTCCCACTCTTAGGGCCAGCTTGTGATTCCTGACATCAATAACCATTCTGACAGTTGCTAAAAATGGTCGCCCAAGGATGATAGGTATCTTCGGATTTTCTTCCATCTCCATGACCACAAAGTCGATTGGAAGTGTAAAGTTTCCCACCTTCACAGGCACATCTTCTAAAATCCCCAGTGGGTATCGGTATGTGTGGTCAGCTAGTTGTAATGTCATAGTAGTGAACTTCAAATCTCCCAACCCTAGATTTTTGCATAAGGCATAGGGCATTAGGCTCACACTCATGCCCAAATCACAGAAGGCTTTGCTAATCAGGGTTGTCTCTATGTAACATAGAATATAGAAGCTCCCTAGATCTTTTAGTTTCTGAGTGGTCTCATTCCAGAGATAAGCGCTTGATTCCTCCGTGAGGGCTACTGTTTCAGACCTTTCGACATTCCTACAATGTGCCAGAATATCTTTCATGAATCTTGCAAACTAGGGCATTTGGCATAGCACTTCGAGTATCGGTACCTCCACTAAGATCGACTTCAGCATGTCTAGAAATTTACCAAACTCAGCATCCTTCTTTGCATTGGTAAACCATTGTGGGAACGGTACAGAAAGGGGTGGTTGAGTTTTTACGGCAGGTTCCCGATTTATTTCGCCGGCTTCTTCATTCTCGATCTCCCTCAAAGGTTCTCATATTTCGGGTCCTAGCTCACCTTCAGCAACCAACTGGCCCGTCATCTCTTTCAGAGTCCTCCCACTTCGCAACATCACTGCTTAGCACTGTTCTACCGGATTGACCTCTGCTTTTCCTAGTAGCTTCCCTGGTACCCTGGAGATCTGGTTGGCAATCTGAGCTACTTGAATCTCTAGCGACTTTTGCCTGTTGGCAAGATCCCTTACAAATGATCCTAACTCTTCGATCATCATATTTTTTTGCGAATGTCACCGCTGAAATTCAATATTTGCCTCCCGTTGCGTTCGAATGAAGTTATCTATCATATTCTCCAAACATGTGTCAGATGGCTGTGGTTGCCCATTTCCTTCCAATTGTTGGAAATTTTCTGAGTTATTCCTATAGGAAAATTTTGGATGGTTCCTCCATCCGGGATTGCAAGTACTGGAGTATTGGTTATTAGCCTTTTGATTTTGGTCGCCAACCACATCAACATGCTCAATCTGCCCTTCCAAGCCACCCTACCCTCCATAGTAGTCTGTCCTCGCTGCTAGGTGGTCCACTGAGTTGACAGCTTATCATCCCACGATAGGAGCTGGGTGACTACATTCGGAAGCCCATTGATGGTAGTTATGGGCCACCTCTTCTATCAGCTCCTCTGCTTCCTCGATAGTTTTGTTCATAAGTGCTCCTTCTGCAGCATAATCGAGGGACATCTTTATGGCATACGTGATCCCATTATAAAAGATGTGGATCACCAGCCACCTTTCCAGTCCATGGTGGGGGCATTGGTAAAGTAGCCCCTTGTAGCGATCCCAAGCTTCAAATAGGGAATCCCCTTCCTTCTGACAGAAGATTGTGATTAGATGGCGCATGTGAGCAGTCTTGCTTGGTGGGAAGTATTTGTTCAAGAACTGCTACTCACATTGCTCCCATGTAGTAATGCTTCCCGAAGGCAGGGAGTGAAGCCATTCCTTAGCCTTATCCCACAATGAGAACGGGAATAGGCTCAGGCATATCGCGTCTATAGGGACTCCATTTATCTTCATCGTTGAGTAGATTTCCAAGAATGACTCCAGGTGCTGATTCGGGCCTTTAGTTGTAGCTCCCCTGAATTGACTCTGTTGGACCATGTGTATGAGTGTCGGTTTCAGCTCAAAGTTGTTTGCTGAAATGGATGGTCCAGCTATACTCAGCCTAAATCCTCTAGTGTTAGGGGCTGCATAATCCCACAAGGGTCGGCTACCTATATTCACCTCGGATGCAGCTTGGTCCTCCATCCTCTTCTATTTAGCTCTCCATAAATGATAGGTTCGTTCGATTTCTAGATCGATCGAAATCAGGCCTTCCGATCCTAGGTGTCTAAGCATACGAAGAACCGAGCCACAAAATTAAGAGTATTTACCTAAGGTTTAGAAACAAGAAATGGACTAATCTAGCTAACTAAATCGAAGAGCAAATAAGAAAATGTAGAACTACTACTAAAATAAAAATTAAATCTAAAACTGAAGTAAATAAAATAAAAGCAAAAATAAAGAATGTAAAGCAAGTAAATAAATCTAATCCTAAGTTCGATCCAACTATCCACTTCTTGATTCGATATCGAATCAATCAGTGCCTAGCAACAGCGCCAAAAACTTGATGCACGCAAATGTGACCTCAATTCTCGCGACGAAGACCGTCGAGGACTCGAAGTGCGCACTCGCGCTCAACGCCTGCAAGTGCACAGATGTCATCAAGTAATAAAAAATATCGATCCCATAGGGACTGAGATTTCGAGTATCGATTTATTCAGTGGATGTGTTGTTGTTCGGATTAGTAATCCTAGGGTTCACGAATGAGAGGTCGTCGGTGGTCCGAACTCAGTACAGTGTCACACGGAAGAAGAGAAGGGTTGCTACAATGATTTGGATGGATTCTATGACTTCGATTTCGTTTGTGTTGGAGAACATGCTATCAATTGAATGTATCCAGATTTTCTAGCGTGGGTTTTGTGGAAAGGACATCATACACTATGGTACGAGGATGCCGAATCAATCCCTGCGACAAGCTGGAAACGAGACACATTACTGACTCTATTGCATCCTTCTATCCACAGTTGTAGGCGATGAGGCCAACCTCTAGATTGTTGGGATGCATACTGAAAGCCTAGCTTTTTTGTATGAATATTATTATTTTGAAATAAGAATCACATTATCATTGTTTGTACTTTATATTTATTATATGTGTGCATATTGTCTAATATTTTACATTGAAGATAACATGGTGCTTGGTGTGCACAGAAGATCATGTTATCAGTCCCTTGTAGAATATAAGTAGAGGCTCACAACCAAGATGGTTTTGGACAAACCATTGGCATGGTTGTAGTGTATCTTGGTATTGTTTTATCTTGAACATAGAGTTACACTAGTACACTTAGGTGTATTGAGCAGGACCGACATAGAGGTAATTCAATTTATTGCTGACTATATAATTGAATCAGACCTCGGATATTATGTTGTACATGCTCTTAATCCCGATATAATAACGGGCACATGTACTTAGTATTTATTTCTTTGATTTACCAAAGGGTGAGATTTCTATGGATTAAATCAATATAGCCGGTAAGTTGGGAAATGATATTATTTACATGGTGTGTCGTTGTTTATAGGAGGAAACCGTGTCCTATATATTAGGTTGATGATGTCCCCTTGAGGAGCTCATAAGGTTCATCATGTAAACCCTGCAGGTTGACTTAGTCAACATGATGATAAGGTTGAGTGGTACTACTCGAGGAGTTAGATGTTAATTAATTAATTGATGGACATTCGATATCTTAAACACGGGGAGATGGATGTACAAATAATATATGGAGCCCATATTAATTTATGGGGGTTGGTGAGGTAATTCAATGATGATCCTCTAGTGGAATGGAACATCATTGATGGATCAAGTTTGTGTGGTTCCGATCCATCGGGTGGCCAAGATCCAACTCCTCCTCATGGTCCCTATCGTAGCCTAATATAATCCTCATGAATCCTAGATCCAAGGATGGAAAAAAAAACTCTAGAACCGACGGTTGAGATTAAATCTCTAGATCCGACGGTGGAGATTAAATCTCTAGAACTGACGGTTGAGATTAAATCCCTAGAACCGACGGTTGAGATTAAATCTCTAGATCTGACGGTTGAGATTAAATCCCTAGATCTGACGGTTGGGATGAAACCCTAGATCCGACGGTTGGGATGAAACCCTAGATCTGACGGTGGAGATTAAATCCCTAGATCCGACGGTGGAGATTAAAGGAGGCTTAAGCCTAACTCTATAAATAGAGGGCATTGGCTTGGGCGGCAACCTAATGCTAAGAGGTTAGGGTTTTGGGAGAGACCTTGGGTGGCATAATTAGGGTTTAGAACCCTAATGCTTGGGCGGCAAGATTAGGGTTTAGAACCCTAATCTTTGGGCGGCGCCCATGGTCCATGGTGTGTGTGGCCGGCGGCAAGAAGGTAAGGGATTAGCTTCTCATCTTCCTCTCTTGGCCAGAGCATTCTCTCCTCTTCTCTATCAAGGTTGGCCGGCGGCAACCTTCTTCAAGGTTGGTCGGCAATTCCTTTTATTCTCTTTGGGCCGGCGGCAAACATCATGCTTGGAGCTTGATGGTTGGTCCTAGATAAGAGATGAGTTATGTTTCTATACTTTTTCTTGTTCGGAGCGAGCAAGGAAAGAAGATCGTGATCTAGGAAGCTTCAACTTGTGGAGGATCTTTGCCCACACGAAGTCTACAAGGAGGTTAGGACATACGATAGAAGATCGAGAGGTATAAAAGTTTTACAACTTTTATTATTGATCTTTGCATGTTCTTATTAATATGCTAGCTTATGTTCATTATGTTAGTATGTGTTGATTATACTAGTTTACATTTTTATATATTTGTATAATCATGGACCCCGAAGATAAACACAAAAACCAGCGATCCGTCCGTCGTCTCTTTCGCCGCTAACCGACTAGAAGAGTTGATTGCTTGAACAACAAGCTTGTTCAAGCGATTGCTCGAGTCGTTAGCACGATGACGAATTGGTTGTGCTTAGGAAACTCATCCCATCCGGATTAGTTTTCATTAGTGAAAATTTTAATCCGGGGACATAGGAGCCAATGAGCCTCCGAGAAGCATGAGTTACCAACATTTGGTATCAGAGCCACGGTTTCCGATTTTGTGTGTTTTGGATTCGGTTACTTTCACGCACTTATCATATATTGTATATGTCGGATAATAGTCGGATGTGCGTAGGCTAACTTTTTGGTTGCAGGCATAAGATCCAACTATTATGGCGATATATGTGTGTATGTGATTGTTTGTGTGTGATTGTATGTATATCATTTGAATCCTCGGGGTTGACGAGGCTAGATTAGTATTTAATTTTTGTAATTAAATACGACATTGTTTAGCCGATCATTTTAGTTTACTTTCGATCTAGATAGTTTGTACACTCCTTCGTGGAGTATAGGATCGATGGATGTAAATTATAATGATATATCTTGGCTCGAATCTCTTTGGTAACATGCGCACGGAAAAGGTGGAGCGGATGAGGTGGCGACACGACGGGACGCATATTGGAGAACAAAGCCATAATAGTTGGAAAAATTCTGTTTTTTCCATATTTATTGCTGATTTGTTTTATATGCATGTTGTGTGTGCTTGAAAATTCCTCATTTTCAATTTACTAAGTGGGAGAGGGATATTTTAATTAATTCCCACGGCCTCCATTACAATTTGACGTGTGATGCAACAAACTTGCGTGTCGGCTCTGAGTGTCTTCCTCCCTACGGATGGGTTTGTTTGCGGATCACTAGGTCAAATAATGGTTATAGGAAATTATCTAGGAGCATGTGTACTTCCACAGCGGTAAGGCACATAATCCGAATAATTCCCTTAGTATCGTGTAATGGTTCACACTTAGATACAAATAAAAGGTATCCTCCCCATCGGAGTCACTGTTTTTATTTGTAGGGCCAAAGAGAAACCAACTATAAATTTTATTTGTCAAAAAGTAAGGTTGACAAGATAATAAAATTAATGGATAAAACCTCCTCTTATAAATGTAGAATTCGTATACGTTCACACTATCGTGGCATGCAATATTCTCGGTGTTTTGAGGTGATGGTTGATTTAGAACAATGTCATAATAGTTGGGAAAATTCTGATTTTTTCCATATTTATTGCTGATTTGTTTTATATGCATGTTGTGTGTGCTTGAAAATTCCTCATTTTCAATTTACTAAGTGGGAGAGGGATATTTTAATTAATTCCCGCGGCCTCCATTACAATTTGACATGTGATGCAACAAACTTGCGTGTCGGCTCTGAGTGCCTTCCTCCCTGCGGATGGGTTTGTTTGCGGATCACTAGGTCAAATAATGGTTATAGGAAATTATCTAGGAGCATGTGTACTTCCATAGTGGTAAGGCACATAATCCGAAATAATTCCTTTAGTATCGTGTAATGGTGCACACTTAGATGCAAATAAAAGTATCATCCCCATCGGAGTCACTGCTTTTATTTGTAGGGCCAAAGATGAACCAACTATTAATTTTATTTGTCAAAAAGTAAGATTGACAAGATAATAAAATTAATGGGTAAAACCTCCTCTTGCAAATGTAGAATTTGTATACGTCCACACTAGCGTGGCATGTGATATTCTCGGTGTTTTGAGGTGTTGGTTGATTTCGGAATTTTATTTTTTTGAGGAATCAATAATATTTGAAATCTAATATTTTGATCATTGTGATTCTTAGGATTTTCAAAAATAACTTTCAGTCCACTTACAATGATACTAAAGGAAATAAACTTACTATACCCAAATAATGTTGATTGGAAAAGAATCTACATATTGTCTTATCTGCTAAGGAGTAGAAGTATGCACTCTTCGAAGAGTGTCCTCAAGCCATGGTTTCTCAAAAAGGTTTCTACTTCTAAGCCGAAAGGCAAGAAGAAGGAGAAACAAGGTGGAGCAAAGGTGGTGGGAGGATCTTAGGGAGGAGTGAAGAAGCCGAAAGGCAAGTACTTCACTTGCAAGCAGACTGGACATAAGAAGAAGGATTATCCCAATCCGAACAAGAACAAATGTATATCCTTTGGTCCAGTCGTTGAAACATGGTTATAGGCATTATCTACCGGCACCTAGTGTGTAGATACGAGAGCCACTAATCATGTCTGCAACACTTTGCAGGGGTTCTAGGAAACCCGACGACTAGCTAAAGGGGAGATTATCATTTACTTGGGCAATGTCATGAAGGTGGCGGCTATTACAGTGGGAGAAGTTTTATTTATCTCTTAAGAAAAATAAAATTTTGGTTCTGGAAAATTCCCTTTATGTACCTTTATTTAGAAAGAATTTAATTTCGGTTTCTAAATTGTTTATGGATGGATATTCTATTTCTTTTAATGATAGAGGTGTTATAAAAAGGAATAGGGAGAATATCTATTCAGGTACATTGAAAGGAAATTTGTATACAAAGCCTCTCACGATGCAAATTGAAGTTAATAACTCATTTTCTAATTCTAATGAGAGAAAAGAACCTTCGAAGATGAACTAAACATATCCTTGGCTTCTTAGGCTTGGTCACATTAACCTAAGCAGAATTTAAAGGTTGATAGATGATGGACCTTTGGGTTCATTAGTGGTGGAGGATCTCCCAACCTACGAATCTTGCTTGGAGGGTAAGATGACCAAGAGGCCTTTTTAAGGCCAAGGGGCATAGAGCCAAAGATGTGTTAGAAATGGTTCATTCTGATTTGTGTGGTCCTATGGCTATCTAGGCAAGAGGTGGTCTTGAATGACACCACAATCTGATCGTGGTGGTTAGCACCTCTTGGGAGAGTCTAGGAACTACTTATCAGAGGTTGGGATTCAATCCCAATTGTCTGCACCTGGCACACCCCAACAAAACGGTGTAGCAGAGCGAAGGAATATGACTCTTATGGAGATGGTTAGATCGATGATGAGTTATTCTGACTTGCCAAATTCGTTCTGGGGATATGCTCTAGATACGGCGGTGTACATTCTGAACTTGGTTCCATCTAAATCAGTGCCTTCTACTCCCACAGAGTTGTGGACTGGGCGAAAGCCTAGTCTAAGACATATTCGGATATGGGGGAGTCCAGCACATGTGCTGAAGGCTGATGCTGGTAAGTTGGAACCTCGTACAGAAGTGCACATGTTTGTTGGCTATCCTAGGGGAACGAAGGGTGGTTTGTTTTATAGTCCTAGAGATCAGAGGGTGGTCGTTAGTACAAATGCCAGATTTCTAGAGGAGGACTATGTGATGAACCACAAGCCCACGAGTAGGATTATTCTTAAGGAGTTGACAGGGGAAGTCCCGACTTCAGTACCACCGGTACAAGAGGATATACCACATGTCACTGCACCGCGTGTCACAGAGGATACACAGGTGATACCTCGTCGTAATGGGAGGGTTGTGAGACAGCCTGATAGATTCATGTTCTTGGGAGAATCTTCCGATTTGGTCCTTGGTGAACATGAACCTGATCCCTGGACATATGACGAGGCAATCCAAGATATAGATGCAGCATCTTTGCAAAGTGCAATGAATATTGAGATTGAATCTATGGATTCAAATCAGGTCTGGGAGCTCTTATGCATAGCAGCTCATATGGATTATGAGGTGTGGCAGGAGGATGTCAAGACAGCTTTCCTTAATGGAAGTCTTGAGGAAAACATCCATATGTAGCAACCAGAGGTATTTATTGCTAAGGGCAAAGAGCATCTTGTATGTAAGCTTAAACAGTTCGTTTATGGATTGAAGAAAGCTTCGAGGTCTTGGAACATCCGCTTTGATGAGGTAAATCCAGGCTTATGGATTTATTCAAAGTCTGGATGAGTCTTGTGTATACAAGAGATGTGACGGAAATGTAGTGGTATTTCTTGTACTGTATGTAGATAATATTTTGGTAGTTGGCAACAATATCAGAGTGTTATCAGACGTAAGGGTATGGTTGTCCAAACAGTTTGATATGAAGGACTTGGGAGAAGTGGGACACATCCTTGGGATCAAGGTTAGTGTGCTAATCCCAAGCTTCATACATAGACACGATAATGGATCATTTTAGCATGCAAAACTCCAAGAAAGGTTTTCTACCTTTCATGGAGTTTCTTTATCTAAGGAGATGTGTCCTAGATCATCTGAGGAGATAGAGGAGATGAAGGTGGTTCCTTATGCTTTGGCAGTAGGAAGCCTCATGTATACGATGCTATGTATGAGACCCGATATCTGCTATGTCGTGGGCATGGTCAGCAGATATCAGAGTAATCCAGGACAGGGACATTGGACTGCGGTAAAGCATATATTGTAGTGCCTGAGAAGGACTAGGGATTATATGCTAGTTTACCGGGCAGACCAATTACTCCCTGTGGGTTACACGGATTCCGATTTCCAATCTGATAGGGATAACAGTAAGTCTACCTCAGGTTTTGTATTTACTTTGGGAGGTGGAGCCATTGTATGGAGGAGTGTCCAGCAGAAATGCGTGGCGGACTCCACCATGGAAGCTGAGTATGTGGCAGCCTATGAGGTGGCCAAAGAAGCTAGGTGGCTCAGGAACTTCCTGATAGACTTGGATGTGATTCCTGGTTTGCCCAGAACTATCACAATTTATTGTGATAATAATGGTGCAGTTGCAAACTCGAAGGAACCACGAGCCCATAAGGTAAGTAAATGCATAGAGCGCAAGTACCACCTGATACGAGAAATCGTAAAGGAGGTAGAAGTTGTTGTCGCCTAGATTGCATCAGAGGATGACCTGGTAGACCTTTTCACTAAGGCCCTTCTAGCGAGAGCTTTGATAGGCATGTGGAGGGAAGGGGAATCAGATGTAGGGTAGTATGAGGACAGCATAGTCTTTTAGTATAAGTGGGAGATTGTTGGGATGTATACTGAAAGCCTAGCTTTTTTGTATGAACATTATTATTTTGAAATAAGAATCACATGATCATTGTTTGCACTTTATATTTATTATATGTGTGCATATTATCTAATATTTTACATTGTAGATAACATGGTGCTTGGTGTGGCACAGAAGATCATGTTATCAGTCCCTTGTAGAATATAAGTAGAGGCTCACAACCAAGATGGTTTTGGACAAACCATTGGCAGGGTTGTAGTGTAGCTTGGTATTGTTTTATCTTGAACATAGAGTTACACTAGTACACTTAGGTGTATTGAGCAGGACCGACATAGAGGTGATTCAATTTATTGCTGACTATATAATTGAATCGGACCTCGGATATTATGTTGTACATGCTCTTAATCCCGATATAATAACGGACACATGTACTTAGTATTTATTTCTTTGATTTACCAAAGGGTAAGATTTCTATGGATTAAATCAATATACCCGGTAAGTTGGGAAATGATATTATTTACATGGTGTGTCGTTGATTATAGGAGGAAACCGTGTCCTATATATTAGGTTGATGATGTCCCCTTGAGGAGCTCATAAGGTTAATCATGTAAACCCTGCAGGTTGACTTAATCAACATGATGATAAGGTTGAGTGGTACTACTCGAGGAGTTAGATGTTAATTAATTGATGGTCAATAAATTAATTAATTGACGGACATTCGATATCTTAAACACGGGGAGATGGATGTACAAATAATAAATGGAGCCCATATTAATTTATGGGGGTTGGTGAGGTAATTCAATGATAATCCTCTAGTGGAATGGAACATCATTGATGGATCAAGTTTGTGTGGTTCCGATCCATCGAGTGCCCAAGATCCAACTCCTCCTCATGGTCCCTATCGTAGCCTAATATAATCCTCATGAAGCCTAGATCCAAGGATGGAAAACAAAACTCTAGAACCGACGGTTGAGATTAAATCTCTAGATCCGACGGTGGAGATTAAATCTCTAGAACCGACGGTTGAGATTAAATCCCTAGAACCGACGGTTGAGATTAAATCTCTAGATCTGACGGTTGAGATTAAATCCCTAGATCTGACGGTTGGGATGAAACCCTAGATCCGACGGTTGGGATGAAACCCTAGATCTGACGGTTGGGATGAAACCCTAGATCCGATGGTGGAGATTAAATCCCTAGATCCGACGGTGGAGATTAAAGGAGGCTTAAGTCTAACTCTATAAATAGAGGGTTATTGGCTTGGGCGGCAACCTAATGCTAAGAGGTTAGCGTTTTGGGAGAGACCTTGGGCGGCATCATTAGGGTTTAGAACCCTAATGCTTCGGCGGCAAGATTAGGGTTTAGAACCCTAATCTTTTGGCGACTCCCATGGTCCATGGTGTGTGTGGCCGGCGGCAAGAAGGTAAGGGATTAGCTTCTCATCTTCCTCTCTTGGCCGGAGCATTCTCTCCTCTTCTCTATCAAGGTTGGCCGGCGGCAACCTTCTTCAAGGTTGGTTGGCAATTCCTTTTATTCTCTTTGGGCCGGCGGCAAACATCATGCTTGGAGCTTGATGGTTGGTCCTAGATAAGAGATGAGTTATGTTTCTATACTTCTTCTTGTTCGGAGCGAGCAAGGACAGAAGATCGTGATCTAGGAAGCTTCAACTTGTGGAGGATCCTTGCCCACACGAAGTCTACAAGGAGGTTAGGACATACGATAGAAGATCGAGAGGTATAAAAGTTTTACAACTTTTATTATTGATCTTTGCATGTTCTTATTAATATGCTAGCTTATGTTCATTATGTTAGTATGTGTTGATTATACTAGTTTACATTTGTATGTATTTGTATAATCATGGACCCCGAAGATAAACACAAAAACCGGCGATCCGTCCGTCGTCTCTTCCGCGGCTAACCGACTAGAAGAGTTGATTGCTTGACAAACAAGTTTGTTCAAGCGATTGCTCGAGTCGTTAGCACGACGACGAATTAGTTGTGCTTAGGAAACTCATCCCATCCGGATTAGTTTTCATTAGTGAAAATTTTAATCCGGGGACATGGGAGCCAATGAGCCTCCGAGAAGCATGAGTTACCAACATAGATTCCTTCTAATATCTCCTAAATCTTAGATACGAGGACTGTCACCCCTCATATCGTCTATGCACAAAAAATAGAAAAACAAAACGTAAAGCTATAGATCTAAAAAATCATTCAACTGCAAATACGATTTCAAGAACGGAAACATATTTGAAATAGCAATGTTCTACTCAACACAAACTTTTCCCTAATCCTAGAATCGGAGAATCTACTCCATGAATATGAGAAGAGAATCACAAAACATTATAGAATTCATGAATATAATGATAAATGTGTAAGAAATATGAATTACAATGAAAATGCAGCTCTTCCCTCTGGCGTTGTTGTGCAGATCTTGATCCTCGAGCGACTCTGTTCATCCCTAATGCGAGTTCCCGAAGCTTTTTAGGACTTCGGAATGCCATCCCGGTCGTCATGCCTCCTCCCTAGGGTTTAGGCGTAGCTTTCCTTATATAAACATCATGCCAGATCTTCGCGAAATCTGGAAAAAAAACCCTGATCAGGTTAAGTTGTTTGGCCGCCACACGGCCATGTGAAAACACATGGCCAGGCCATGTGTAAGGCTGTGGCAGCCATTTTCGACCCCTGGACATGGTCGTGTGTAGCCACACACCCAGGTCATGTCTCACTCTATGTGCAGTTGCCAAATGCCTTCTTTTTGCTCTGAAAGAGCCCGTTTTCCCCATGGAATGCTATCCTGCACACAAAAGTATAAAGAGAAGACCTTCGAACAAGAAAACAAGAAATGCATGCAAAATAAAGTAGAATATGCATGAAACAAATATAAAACTAAATGAGATGTGAGCGAAAAATACTTCTAAAATCCTATATGTTTTGCTCACATCAAGCACTAGATAATCAAACTCAGGTTTTGATAATGTCAAAGGATTAAAGTTAAGTTATTATTATCTCACATGTTGTGTTGAGTGTGTAGGTAATGTATTAAGCTAAGCTAAAGGTCAACGACACCAGGAGAATCTCGGAAGGAGAAACCGTGGTGGTCGGGTAGCACCAGGAGAACCTCGGAGAGTCGAGAAACCTCGGTGATGATCAGAAGCTAAGCGATAAGTCAGGAGGACCAGAGGGAAGCGCCAGGTGTGGAGTGATGGTAAGAACGTGTCCTTTGTATGGGGATGAACATAGCGGCGATCCGACTAAGACTTCCGGAAGAAGGTCTAGGTCGAGGTCGGATGGTAAGGAACTGTCGTAATTACCATCAGTTAAATATTCTGTGCTAACTCTATGTTGCAGGTGAGTGATCAATCTAGCAGTCGACTGGAGGCTAATGGCATTCGACTATACCTACCATTAGTCGACTGTTGAGGGGCATCAGTCGACTGTTGGTCAAGCTCTTCACTTCAAAGATAGTCAAGATAAGAGCCACAAAATGAGGGGTGATGTGGAGCTTTGACCCAGATCTCGATCTCAACGAGCTAGGGTTCAAGTGGCTATAAAAGGAGAAGCCTTTCACCTCATTTCATCATCTAAGATTGCTCCCAAAGTACTCCGACAACGCCAAGACTTTTTTGACAACACTACGCCATCGTAACACCGACATCATGCCAAGCATCCAATCCTTAGTCGGTAGATCTAATTAAATTGTTGTCTTTACTTTACTTGTGCTTTTTCATTAATAAGAGGAGAGGTAGTCTTGTTGCCTCTTCCTCTATCTTTTATTTGTAAGCGTCATCTCTTACCTCCAACGCGGAAAAGACTCTTTCTAGTGGATTGCCCCATCGAAAGCAGTCTAGGATTGTGGGGGCCTTGGACTAGCAACCTTTTGGTTGTGAACCAAGTAAAAAGAAAAGTGTCGTTTTCATTCCCCCCCCCCACCCGCTCCTCTAGCATGTTTCTTCGATCCTATAATTGGTATCAGAGCAGGAGCGCTCAGATTCTGTGCAACCACCGGTCTAGCAAATTTTGTATTCTTTTCGTATTTTTCCTTGCTTAAATTAATTTAAGTTTTTTTTATCCCACACTACTAATCCAATATGAAGTCTTGGGATTTTTTGTTGTTCGTATTATTGTGCAAGTTTTTTTGATGACCCATCTTGAGGGATTTAGCATCGCCCGACCTCCTTTCTATAACGGAGATGACTTCCATTATTGGAAGGGTCAGATGGAATGCTACCTAAAAACTCAAGTCGAGATGTGGATTGTCATCCAGACGGGCTTTAACTTACTAATAAATGAAGATGGAGAATTCTTGGATTACGACAAGTGGACAATCGCAATGAAGCGGCAAGTAGAGGCCGATGCGAAAGCCACGCAAATCCTGTAGTGCAGTCTCTCCAAGGAAGAACTCAACCGCATCGACCCCTTCATCAGTGCTAAGGACCTCTGGTACAAGCTCATCGAGTTGCATGAGGGGACGACCAACACGAAGGTATGTAAACGAGACCTGCTATTGAATAAATTATTTAATCTAAAGATGCAGGACAATGTGACGATAACACAACTCCACGCACGAATTTAGGACATAATGAACGGACTCCATTCCATCTGGCAGAAGGTTGAGAACCGAGACGTCATAAGGTACACATTGAATGTTTTCCTGAGGACCACTTTGTGGGCATCTATGGTTGATGCCTACAAAGTATCTAGAGATCTTTCAATGATTAGATTAGATGAGTTATTTTCTAAATTTGAGTTGCATGAGTAGTCTAACTCAGCCCCGATTGATAAAAGTGTTGCTTTGGTTGCAGGTCAAAGAAAAAAGGGAAAGAGCAAGCCACCTCTCGAAGAATAAGAGTACGAATCGGAGGTAGACGGTGAAATGGAGACCGAACTAGTCAACCTAGTTCGGAAGATGATCAAGTGTAGAAGATGACGCATCAAGCAAACTAAGGAAAAGAGACCTGATCAAAATTCAAATTACAAGTGCTACGAATGCAACAAGAGGGGTCACATCAAATCTGAGTGTCCGAGGCTTAAAAACAAGCAACCACAAACCAAGAAAGCTCTTAACACAACTTGGGAAGAGTCCTCGGAGGAATAAGAAGAACTCAACAACTTGTCTTTCATGGAGAACCCAACCTAGTTCGAGTCCAAATCCGAACCCAAGACCAACTATGAGTCCGAGACCTAGTCCGACTCTGAATCTGACACCGAGCTCCAATTCAAGACAAGCCACAGATCCACATCAAATTCAAAAGATTCTATCAAGGTAAGTCGATCCTGAATCAATACTTTGTATAATGCAATTAAATACTTAAATAAGATGTTATCTAAGTCCGAGTCTAAGGTCTATTCATTGCATAAGGAGGTTAAACTCCTTAAGAATGAGGCTACCCTAACCTCTTCGGCTAGTCAAGTTTGAGAGGAAAACTCAACTCAAGTTGAAAAACTTGAGGAAGAGAATTCTCTCTTGAAAGGACAAGTTCAAGAGCTTAGGAAGAAGTTGGAAAGGTTTACTTTGGAATCCAAGGATCTTGACTTACTACTTGGATCACAAAGAGCCGTGTACAACAAGGCAGAACTCAGATTTAGAACAACAACAACAAACAAATCTTATATGTCAATTGTTAATTGAAATAATCGAAAAGTACAAGCATGGGTCCCTAAGACCTTTTTTATTTCACAAGTAGGAACTACTAAGTATTGGGTTTTCAATAGATGTTGGATAGCAGGTGCTCCCGACATATGACCATAGACCGACTAAAGTTTACAAAGCTCATATTCAAAAACCAAGGATCAGTAGCCTTCGAAAACAACGGGAAGCTCAAAATCATCGGATCAGGTGATATTGAGCTTACTCGAATTTTAGTTGAAAACTTTGAATTTAATCTTTTAAGTATTAGTCAATTGTGTGTTAATAATTATAAGGTTATTTTCTTACCAAATGAATGTTTGATTAAAAATAGTGACTATTCAAAAACTATACTTAAGGGAACTAGGAATAATAACATTTATACAATCAATTTACCTAACTCTTCAACCAAGTGTCTAATGACACAACAAGAGGAATCATGATTGTGGAATCGATGACTCGGCCACTCCCATCCAAGACTCATACATAAAATGAGTCAAAATGGTTGAGTTAGAGATCTACCCAACCTAAATAACCTAGAAAATAAAATATGTAATGCTTGTCAACAAGGTAAACAAACTAGGACTTCACATAAACTAACTAATCAAGAATGGACTAAAAGTGTACTTGAGCTCCTACACTTAGATCTTTTTGATTCTCATGGAGCCAAGTCACTAAACGGAAGTCAATATTGCTTAGTAATAATCGACAACTACTCTAGGTTCTCATGGGTTAGGTTTTTAAAACATAAGAGTGAAACCTTAGACCAACTCACTAATTTATGCAAACTAATAGAAAATGAAAAGAACCTGAAGATTAAGAGAATTAGAAGTGATCATGATGGTGAATTCGAAAACCATAGGTTCACCAACTTTTGTAACCAAAATGGATACCACCATGAGTTCTCCTGCCCTAGGACCCCTCAACAAAATGGGCTAGTTGAAGGTAAAAATAGAACCCTACAAGAAGTCGCTAGAACCATGTTAAATGAATACAATATACCTAATAGGTTTTGGGCAGAAGCGGTCAATACTGCCTGCTATGTCCAAAATAGGATTTTATTAGTTAAACGACACCAAAAGACATCATATAAAATTTATTATGAAAAGTTACCGAGTACTTTAGGATTTTTGAATGTAGTGTACACATACTAAACACTAAAGATTACTTAGGGAAATTCACATCTAAAACAACCACCGGAACATTTTTAGGTTACTCAACCATTAGTAAAGCCTATAGGGTATATAACAATGAAACCCTAAAAATAGAAGAAACAACTAATGTAGTATTTGATGATGAAAACAAAACTACAAAATCCAAAGTAAAAGTGAACAATGAACAAATTTATATTAGACCTAAACCTAACTTACAAAATGAATCTAATATTGATCCTAACCCAAATCAATCTAGATTACAAGCAAACCATCCTATTGACCATGTGATAGGTGATCTGAACTTAGGGGTTCGAACTAGAGCATTTTATAGGAACCTAATCCAAATCTCACTCATATCTAAAATTGAACCCAAAACAATTGAACAAGCTCTTCTTTATCCAGATTGGATTATTACTATGTAAGAAGAGTTAGCTCAATTTACTAGAAGTCAAGTTTGGGAATTAGTACCCCCCACCTAAAGGAAAAATGATCTTTGGAATAAAATGGGCATTTCGAAATAAACTTGATGACAAAGGAGAAGTTATTGGGAATAAAGCTAGGTTAGTAGCTAAAGGATTTAGTCAAGTAGAGGGATTAGACTATGATGAGACATATGCACCCGTAGCTAGACTCGAATCAATTAGAATGTTATTAGCCTACGCTGCACATCGAGGTTTCAAATTGTTTCAAATGGATGTCAAATCAGCGTTTCTAAATGGATTTATCAAGGAAGAAGTTTATGTTAGCCAACCACCAAGATTTGAAAGCCTAGACAAACCTAACCATGTACTCAAACATAGAAAAGCCTTATATGGATTAAAGCAAGCTCCTAGAGCTTGGTATGAAAGGCTTTCAATATATCGTAAGTCTAAGGGATTCAATCAAGGTTTAGTTGACCCAACCCTTTTTGTAAAAACCATAGGAAAATAAATTTTTATTGCACAAATTTAGGTAGATGATATAATCTTTGGAATAACTTAATACAACACTTCTAAATGAGTTCATTTCACTAATGGAAAGTGAATTTGAAATGAGCTTAGTAGGTGAATTTACCTTCTTCTTAGGATTACAAATAAAACAAACTAGAGAAAGAATTTATTTACATCAATGTAAATATGCTAAGAAATTAATTAGTATATTTGGAATGTAAAATGCTAAGGAAATTAATACACCTATGGCTACCAACGTAACAATAGGAGAAGACTTAGAGGGAAAATCTATAGATTTAAAATACTATAGGAGTGTAATAGGTAGCCTTCTATACTTAACTATGAGTCGACCTGATATACCCTTTGCAGTAAGTATATGTGCAAGATTTTAATCTTATGATAAAGAATCGCACCTAACATTAGCTAAATGATTTTTTTAGATACATAAAAGGAACACAAAATGTAGGAATTTGGTTTCCTAGGTCAAGTGAGTTCGATTTAATCGGCTACTCCGATTCAGATTATGTCGGTAGTAAACTTGATAGGAAAAGCACGAGTAGATGTTTCCAACTCCTAGGATCGAGTCTAGTCAGCTGGTGTAGTAGAAAGCAATATTGTGTTGCCTTGTCTACCACCAAAGCCGAATACTAGCCATGGGTGAGTGTGTAGCTCAACTTCTTTGGATGAAGCACACTCTCCAAGACTTTCAATTAAATTTTAGTAATGCTAAAATTTTAATTGCTAACGTTAGCTCTATTAACCTAACTAAAAACCCAATATGTCATTCGAGAACTAAACACATAGAAGTTAAATATCACTTTATACAAGAACATGTAGCTAATTGAAATATAAAACTTGAGTACGTTGAGTTGAAATCGAAGATAGCAGACATTTTTACAAAACCCTTACCTGAAGCAGAGTTTAGTCTACATAGACGAAGATTAGGAATGTGCGTAGTAGAATAGGATTTAATTCTTACTTATAATCTATCTTTCTTTCTTTCATGCTACATGGAACTAGCTTAAGACTTACCTTAGAAAGCATGCACCTATAGATTTAAGGAGCCAACACATCTCACAACACAGATTCAATGTGTTTGTGTACTGAGCCATGTAGATGGGTGTGAAATGTTAGGACTTTACTCCTAATTCTAGATGTAGATCTAGTGCATCGATATGAATCATGGAGTATAATGTTTCAAAATAACTAACTCTAATCAAGACTTTTTGATCATATTATATCAATTAAGTCAAAAAGAGTTGAACATATTTATTAGATGAAGTATATTGAAATTATTATTTTTCAAAATAAAAAGGGGCATGCTTGGACTTACACATATAAAGTTTCCTTTGTTTCTCTTTATAAACATTTCACACATTAAGACTTATAAATACACCCTAAAGTTTTTTTGATATATGGAAAAAGGGGGAGAAGAGGACAAAAGTTAATAAAGTAAAAAGTTTTTAAAAGAGGCCAAAAGTTAAGGGGGAGAAAGTAAAAAGTTTTTATTGAGGGGGAGAAGAGGTTAAAATTGTTTTTCAAAATTTGAAAATTAACTTTCTTTAAGTTTCTTTTTCAAAACTCACCTAGGGTTAAGGGGGAGGTAACCTTGAGGGGGAGGATTTGAAAAAGAACCTATTTACTTACTATTCATTTCATGCTTATTTTTCCTTAACTTTGAATCAGTTTGTCATAGATCAAAAATGGGGAGATTGTTGGAGCAGAGGCACTAGATAATCGAACCTTGGTTTTGATAATGGCAAAGGTTCAAAGTTAAGTTATTATTG
This sequence comes from Wurfbainia villosa, assembly GCA_025175895.1. Taxonomy (NCBI): domain Eukaryota; kingdom Viridiplantae; phylum Streptophyta; class Magnoliopsida; order Zingiberales; family Zingiberaceae; genus Wurfbainia; species Wurfbainia villosa. Next base: position 107,113,429 of record CM045996.1, read on the forward strand.
TAATCTCACATGTTGTGTTGAGTGTGCAGGTAATGTATTAAGCTAAGCTAAAGGTCAATGACACTAGGAGAATTTCGGGATGAGAAACTGTGGTGGTCGGGTGGCACCAGGAGAACCTCGGGGAGTCGAGGAACCTCAATGGTGACCGGAAGCTAAGCGATAGATTAGAAGGACTAGAGGCAAGCACCATGTGTGGAGTGATGGTAAGGACGTGTCCTCCATACAGGGACGATCGTAGGTGGCGATCCGACTAAGATTTCCGGAGAAAGGTCTAGGTCTAGGTCAGACGATAAGGAGCTGTTGTAATTACCATCAGTTAAGTATTCTGTGCTAACTCTATGTTGAAGGTGAGTGATCAAGCTGACAGTCGACTGGAGGGTAATGACAATCGACTAATCCTACCATCATTCGATTGTTGAGGGGCATTAGTCGACTGCTGGTCAAGCTCATCACTTCAAAGATAGTCAAGATAAGAGCCACAAAATTAGGGGTGATGTGGAGCTTTGACCCAAATCTGGATCTCAACGAGCTAAGGTTCAAGTGGTTATAAAAGGAAAAGCCTTTCACCTCATTTCATCATCTAAGATTGCTCCTAAAGTACTCCGGCAACGCCAAGACTTCTTCGACAACACTATGTCGTCGTAACGCCGACATCATGCCAAGCTTCCAATCCTTAGTCGGTAGATCTAATTAAATTGTTGTCTTTACTTTTCTTTTGCTTTTTCATTACCAAGAGGAGAGGTAGGCTTGTTGCCTCTTTCTCTATCATTTATTTGTAAGCATCGTGTCTTACCTCCAACGAGGAAGAGACTTTTTCTAGTGGATTGCCCCATCGAAAGCGGTCTTGGATCGGGGGGCCTTGGATTAGCAACCTTTTGGTTGTGAACCAAGTAAAAAAGAAAAGTGTCATTTTCTTTTGTATTGATTTTACTTCTGCTTCAACTCGTGTTTTAACGATGAAAAAGAAAAGAGTTTCTCATACGCTATTCACCCCCTCCCCCCTCTAGCGTGTTTCTTCGATCCTACAGTTTAGGCTTCTTGGAAGCCTTAGTCACTTGACTCTTGTCATTATCAACTCTATGGATGGCTTCCCTTATGCCCTTTTCTTTCCTTAACCTAGATCTAGTTCCATAACTATATGGAACACTATGATAGGTAGGCTTATCTACTTTGGACTTAAGCTTGTGACCCAAACCTTTCTTGTCCATAGATGTACCTTGCCTCCTAAATCCTAAAATTTAACCATTAGACTCCTTAATCGAATGTGTCATCTTATTAAGGGTCTTTTCCATTTTTTTCAAGTTTTGACCTCAAAACTTGATTTTCCATTTCTAACTTATCCATTTTTTTATTTTCCATTATATGTTTAGATACTTTTCTTCTTTCTAGGTATATGTCTACCCTTCTTAAGATTAATGCATAAATCATTCTTATCATGGTTATCTCTAGGGTTCTCCTTGAATGTTGACTTGTCCTTAACCCTAATATTATAATGCTTGGCCCCTAAACAAAAATATTTGTTTCTAAATTGATCTTTAGGCTTACTACTGTCATCCATTTTATAATAAATTGCAAGTGCATTAAATTGTGATATGTTACTAGCATGCTTTTTATCATGACATAAAGAAAGAGCATTATTAAAATATACCGTAGAGTTTGCCTTAGCTCCCCTACATATAATGTTTCTCTCAAGTCCTTCCTAGGGCACTCCCCCTCGGACATTGGCTTCGGTAATGTCTCATTTGATTGCATCGGAAACACGCAATGTGCTCCTTACCTTTGCATATTGGGGATCCAACTTCCTTTACCTTCTCCTTCCCCTTTGGCACTATTTGAGTTTTCTTCTTAATTATTTTAGGACACTTGCTCTTGTAGTTGTTAGGACTGATGGCCCGGCTAGAAGGGGGGATGAATAGCCTCGATCGTCGCTCGATGGAACTCGTTCGTACTTGATTGTCTACATACTTGTTAGCGCGGTGGAATAATAATAATACAAATACAAATACAATTAAAGCTAAAACAAAAGTAAAGAGGGTAATACAAACACAATATTTTAACGTGGTTCACGGCCTCTTGCCACTAGTCCATAACAATTCATTAGGCAGATCACTCCTTCAACCTTTCCACTGCTATCTCCTTTAGCTCAACATAAGGTGGAGAAGACCTTCTTACACAAACTCTTCCTCTTATAATATGATAGAGATAGAATTAGGGAAGAGGAGAGTAAAAACACTAAGGGAGCTTAGAGTAAAGTTTGGAGTGAAAGCATTTTACTCCTCAAGCTCCCCAAGGCCTCTATTTATAGAGAGGAGCCTCTTTTTCTTATTGGGCTTGCAGCAGTCGACTGTTGCATGCCAATAGTCGACTGCCATTGTAGTTAACCGACTCTAACGGCTTCTGACCAGCCTATTGATCAGTCGACTACTCACACTGGCAGTCGACTAGTTAGCTATCAGTTCGACTAATCAGTTGGTTACGAGAGGATCTGTGACCGTGTCTGTTAGGGAAATCTCTTGCCATGATTAGGTTTTGATGTGTGTGGCAAAGGGTATACACCGTGTCCGTTTAACCTTGATAGAATTGTATGAATATGATGGTTAAGTATATACAAATACCCCTAGGATGCATCTCACACTCACCATAGGCTACTTTGATTGAAAACTTAGCATGAGTGAGAAGTTAGGATGATACAAATGTCCACTAATGCCTATGGCATTTAGATGGTCATTTAAGGTATCGAAATAACAATAATAGACCAATCATGGGGAAGGCTTATGTTTAATTCATAGACATATTAACCAAATATCATGGTTGGATATTTCATATGTTTTCAAAACAATTTCTTAATCTAAAATCTATGTATTCATGTTTTGAAACAATTGGAACAAAAACTAGGTGTTAAACTTGATACTATAATGGTCAAAAACCTAGTGGTTTTTAAACCTTTTGGATTTTTGGCAAAAACGTGAAAATATGATGATTTTTCATGAAAAATTATTTTTCACTGATAAAGAACCTTACAAGAAATATGTTCCCAAAATTTCATGATTTTTTGAATTTTGTGGAATTTTTAACGCATTTCTAAAATTCGGTTCGAAAATCAGAATTTTCCATGCTAGTCTAGTAATCAGTAGTCCGAACCAATGATTGGTGGCGTAAATCAGAATCAAAGAATGGCCGAATTCAGTTTTTAAACTAATTTTTGGTATTTTTCTTTTATTAGACTTGATGCCATGAGTTTATAACTTAGTGTTAATCTTTTTGATGGTGTCAAACGAGGAGAATTGATTATGTTTAAGTAAATTATGATAGGGGGAGAAAAGAGAAAATTTGTATAGAGAGTTTCATGGATTAAGGGGGAGTTGCATGTTGCTATATCATGTTTATCTTTACATGCTTTTCTTACCTTAGAAAATTTATATCAAATGTTTTTACCTAACTTAAACGGATTGCCACACATCAAAAAGGGGGAGATTGTTAGGGCAATCTCTTGCCATGATTAGGTTTTGATGTGTGTGGCAAAGGGTTTAAGTTAGTTTGTTATGTTGATTTGATATGTGCGTTGAAGTAGTGCAGGACTTAGTAATTCACACATGGAGTCGTGGCGAGTTTCACATCTCATGACTCGGTCCTTGAGTCAGTGAAGGATTGCTTTGCGGAAGCCGTGCGCTTGGAGCATCCGAGGGACCGGCGGACGAGAAGCTTGGAGTGAAGCCGGAGGAAGTAGACTTCGAGGCAAGAGACGCGAAGGAGCATTTCAGAGTCGTGCGCCTGATGCTGTCGAGGGACGTGGTCGCGAACGAAGAGAACTTCGAAGGCGAGGGACTCCGAGGGATGAGAGTGAGCGATTGTAACCCAGGAAGGGTAGCTCTTAGGTGAAACTTGGCCATTTGGCCAAGTGTCGTATGGGTTTTTCGACACGCGATCGCCATGTTATGGCGATCGCGCTAAGTCGATGGTTCGATCGGTAGTATAAGACCGATTTAGTGCTTGGCGATCGGCCATGGGTAGCGATTGGCGATGTCGGCCGATCGCCAAGGAATGGCGATCGATGGCACTGTGCACGGGCACAGAATGGAGTCAACTCCATTGAGCACTCGACTGATCGAGCATCAGTTGACTGATGGTAGGATCAGTCGACTGATGCCAATACCGTTGGATGGAATCCAACGTGGAAAGCGACCGCTATTGGGCAACGGCTACGGGATCAGTCGACTGATCGAGGGCATCAGTCGACTGATCCTTTGTCAACGGGAAGAAACCCTCTTCCTCTATAAAAAGGAAGGGGGTGGGGCTTTGGGAGGCTAATGCTTATGCTCTAATACTCTCCCAAAGTTCCCTAAAGCTTTCCATCCTCTTACTCAAGCTTATTTCCATTATATTTGTAAGAGGAGTGTTTTTGTGTAAAGAGGTTACCTCCACCTAGCTTTGTGCAAAGGAGAGATCTAGTGGATAGATTGCGGAGTGATTCACCGTGGATGAATCGGACCGTGGATTAGCGGCGTAGCCGTGAACCACGTTACATCTCGTGTTTGTATTGCTTGTCTATCTTTTGTGTTGTCTTTATTTGTATTTGTATATTCCGCTTACGCTAACGCTTTGTAGACGAGAGAATTTCGACATCCATCGAAAGAGGGCTATTCACCCCCCTCTAGCCGGCCAATCGATCCCCTACAGTGTCCACTTATAACAATCGACTACCCTCTATGGCAGTCGACTGATGGTGGTCCAGTCGACTGCCAACCCTTGGCAATCGACTGATAGGGCACAAAACCCTAGTTGACATAAGTCAACTAATAGTTGACTGATAACTATATCAATCGACTGTCGTCGGATAAAACCTCAAACAATAAGGTGTTTGAGCATTCGACCGTTGGGTAAAACCTCAAACAAAGATGTTTGAGCATCTGACACTTGATCTTAGTCTTTTGGCCAAGTTCACCTAAGTTGAACTACCCATCTCCGAGTTACAATCGCTCAACTCTTATCTCCCCATGGAGTCTTCCATCGAAGCTCTCTTCCTTCGGCCTGTGTCCCTCGGTTGCACTAATCTCACGACTTCTCCCCGTGTCATCCTTCATGTCTTGCCCTGAAGCCTGCTTCCTTTGGCTTAACTCCATTGCTCCTCATCCGACGGTCCCTCGGATGCACTAAGCTTATGGTTTCTCCCCATGTCATCCTTCACCGACTCAAGGACCCGAGCTATGAGATGAATGAACTTGCCAATGCTTCATCAAGCTACTCATGTGTGATTCACCAAGTCCTGCACAACTTGAACACACACATAAAAAGCATAGACATCCTAACTTAAACTCTTTGACACACACATCAAAACCATGATCATACTTGGGTTGATAGCTTTAACAATCTTTCCCTTTTTGATGTGTGGCAATATGTTTAAGTTAGGTAAAAGTACTTAAAGAAAAAATGAGCATTAATATAAAGCATGAATATCAAGCTCTCCCTTAACACATGCAAACTCCCCCTTAACACATGCTCTAACATGTTTAACTTAAACCTTAAATTTCTCCCCCTTTGACACCATCAAAATGATCATACAAGCTTATACAATGCGGTATCACGAATTAAGGGAATACAAAGCATCTAAGACAGATTTTAAACTAAAAAAAACTCTAATTTTACACATAGTAGTCGACTGGTATAAGGCATCAGTCGACTGATAACTGATAACGCAGAAACCTTGATTTCCGAAGCCAACTTCAGAAATGCATTAAAAATTCATAAAAATTCAAAATATCATGAAATTTTGGGAACACATTTATTATGAGTTATTATAACAAGGAAAAATGATTTTTCATGAAAATGCATACAATTTTCATGAGTTAGGCAAAAATTCAAAAGTTCTAAAATTTTCAAATTTTGTATTAACTTGGAAAACTATTTTTTCCTTTAAATGTTTCAAGGCATGAACTCAAGGTTTTCAAAACATGAAATTATTTTCAAATATCAAAAATATCCAACTATGATCTTTGAGCAAGATGTTCTTGAGTTAAACATTTGCTTTTCCCATAGTTGGTCAATGATTGTTATATCAAGATACACCTAATGACTCATCAAAATGCCATAAGCATTAGTGAATCATTTGTATCAACCTAACATCTCACCCATTGCTATGTTTATCAATCAAGTTATCCTTATAGTGGGTTGTGAGATGTTACTAGGGTAATTCTACTTAACCAAAAATTTCATGCAATGCTATCCAAGGTTAAGTATCATCTAATATCACCCATCATCATCATAAGTCAACCATTTACCAAGATATGAAATAAATTCAAATATGGTTGACTAACCAAAGTTTTTCTATCCTTTAAGGATTGACTTTGGTACCCAATATATATTCTTTCAAATAGGGTTTACCAAGTATTCCTTAGGGATCCATTTTATAGCTACCATTGTTGTTTTTGATTGCCCCCTCGCAATTAAGCAATGATATGGCTTTTCATTCTTTGATCCCTTATATCCTAAGTCTTTCTTATTGAAACTTGCCCTTTGACTCCCTATGATCATTTTCAAGGTATTTGAGCCTATGGTAAACTTTTCAAGGGCTTTACTAAGATATTCTACCTTTTCCCTTAAAATTCTATTTTCTTCCAAGCATGCATCATTTGTACTAGAAGAAACAACATTATCATGTGAACATGCATTCTTTAGCTTTTCTTCTAGAATTCTAATATCATTTTTCATGCATTTATTTTTCTTCTTAGTTCTAAATAAATCCCTAGTTAAATTTGAAATCATATGAGTAACATCTTGAGTAGGGAGATTCTTTACCTCACTTACCCAATCTTCTTCCGATTTCGAGGTTTGTGCTCCCCCTACATTTGAGCTCTCCTCCTCACTTGTACTTCCTTCTTCTTGTTCGGATGAGGTGGAGGCTACATCATCTATTCCTATGAGTGCAAAATGTGAGATGGCCTCCTCTTCTTCCGATGAGGATTAGTCCCATGTAGCTTTTAAGTTTTGGGATTTTGACTTCTTCTCCTTTCCCTTTGACTTCTTCTCTTCTTTCTTCTTGCCTTCTTTCTTCTTGTCATCCTTCTATTTTTCTTCCTTCTTCTTGTTCAATAGAGTCCACTCATCCCTCATGTGTTCTTCTCCTTGACAATTGTAGCAAATGATCTACCTAGTCCTTCTCCTATCATTGGATTTGTTAAATTTAAAACCTTTTAAATCACGTATTACCCTTCTTACCATGTATGACTCTTCATCGCTATCCATTGAAGAGTGTAATTCATCATCGGATGAAGAGAGTGTGGTCTTCTTATTCTTTCCTTTGCTTGCTACAAGTGCTACTCCCCTTGATTGGTTGATTGGTTCTTCAACTATTCCTTCAAGGCGAGTTTCATGAAGTTCCATAGTTGAGAAAAATTCTTCCAAGGTACTAACCTCTAGATTCCTTGAGATATAAAAGGAAACCACCATGGAGCTCCATTTTGAAGATCGGGGGAATGCGTAATGACTTTCATGATCCTATCCTGATTTGATAGCTTCTCTCCTACACTTGACAAACCATTTATTATTCCTTTAAACCTAGAATGTAAAGACAATATCTTTTCTCCTTTGTCCAATTTGATGTTCTTGAGTTGTGATCGGAGAAGATCTCGTCTTGCTAATTTGGCTACGGATGTACCCTCATGAAGCTCTATTAACTTCTCCCACATCTCTTTAGCACTTGAACACTCTCCAATTCGATTTATCTCTTGTTGAGGAAGAACATTGAAGAGGTGATGCTTGGCTTTTGAATTTGCTAGATGTTCCCCCTTTTTCTTCTTAGTCCATCTTGATTTTTCTATTGCCTTGTTATCTTCATCCCTAGGTACCTCAAAACCATTTTCCATTATAATCATAATATCAAAATCGGTTTCAAAAAATACTTCCATCCTCTTCTTCCACCAAGAAAATTCTCCTTCGAACTTTGGTGGGTGGATGTTCATGTCTGCCATTTGATTTGCTTATCACGGTGATGAATCTGATGACAAGCTCCTTTCTTTGATACCACTTGTTAGGACCGATGGCCTGACTAGAAGGGGGGATGAATAGCCTTGATCATCGCTCGATGGAACTCATTCGTGCTTGATTGTCTACACACTTGTTAGCGTAGCAGAATAATAATAATACTAATACTAATACAATTAAAGCTAAAACAAAAGTAAAGAAGACAATACAAACATAATATTTTAAAGTGGTTCAAGGCCTCTTGTCTCTAGCCCACGATAATCCGTTAGACAGATCACTCCTTCAACCTTTCCACTACTATCTCCTTTAGCTCAACATAAGGTGGAGAAGACCTTCTTACACAAACTATCCCTCTTACAATATGATAGAGATAGAATTAGGGAAGAGGAGAGTAAAAACAATTAGGGGGCTTGGAGAAAAGTTTAGAGTGAAAGCATTTTCCTCCTCAAGCTCCCCAAGGCATCCTTTTATAGAGAGGAGGCACTTTTTCCCATTGGGCTTGCAGCAGTCGACTGTTGCATGCCAACAGTCGAATACCACGTTAGTTGACCGACTCCATTGACTTCTGACCAAGCCTATTCCGTAGTCATCACAGCTCAATGGTACATTGACAGTCGACTGGTCAGCTATCAGTTCGACTGCTCAGTTGGCTACGAGAGGTTCTGTGTTCGTGTCCACTTATAACAGTCGACTGCCTTCCATGGCAGTCAACTGATGGGGGATCAGTCGACTACCAACCCTTGGTAGTCGATTGATAGGCCACAAAACCCTAGCTGACATCAGTCAACTAATAGTCAACTTGGACCAGTCAACTGATAACTATATCAGTCGACTATCGTCGAGAAAACCTCAAACAACAAAGTGTTTGAGCATCCGACCGTCGAGTAAAACCTTAAACAAAGATGTTTAAGCATTCGACACTTGATCTTAGCCATTTGGCCAAAGTTCACCTAAGTTGAACTACCTATCCCCGGGTTACAATCGCTCAACTCTCATCTCCATATGGAGTCTTCCATCGAAGCTCTCTTCCTTTGGCCTGCGTGTCTCGGATGCACTCAGCTCACGGCTTCTCCCCGTGACATCCTTCACGTCTTGTCCTAAAGTCTACTTCCTTTGGCTTAACTCCATTGCTCCTCATCTGATGGTCCCTCGGATGCACTGAGCTCATGGCTTCTCCCCATGCCATCCTTCACTGACTCAAGAACCCGAGCCATGAGATGAATGAACTTGTCAATGCTTCATCAAGCTACTCATGTGTTATTTACCAAGTCCTACACAACTTGAACACACACATCAAAAGCAAAGACATCCTATCTTAAATTCTTTGACACACACATCAAAACCATGATCATACTTGGGTTGATTTCCCTAATAGTAGTGCCCTTGTTCCCTACACTCAAAACATATTTTATGGTCTTTATTTTTTGTAGTTGTGTTTGAGTTACCTAGATCGGTGGTAGGAGACCATTGAGCTTGTCCTTTGTGGGCTCTGGAAGTAGATGTCTCCTCTTGCTCCAGCTTCGGTGTTGGTTGCCTTTCCTCCCCCTCAATCGTAGAGGTGGAGGCTTCCTCAACCTCTTCGACTTCTTTCAATTCCGATGTTAAGCACCTCTCAACTTCCGAATCTTCAAAAGCTTGGGATGATGATGGACTTTCTTATTTCTTGGCCTTGTCATCATCCTTACTTTGGGCCGGTGAAGGTTCTTCATAGAGCTTGACCAAGTTGTTCAATAAATCCCTTGAGTCCTTATAACCACTTATCTTGGACAAAATATCATTAGGTATTAAATTAACTAACATTTTTCCTACCTTATCATTGGTCTCAGACTTTTTAAGTTGTTCCTCGGTCCATCTCTTCTTCTTAAGAAATACACTTTTCTTATCCCTTGGAGCTTCAAATCCATCTATCAAAATAGACCAATCTTCTATATTAAACATTAAAAAGTACTCCATCCTAATTTTCCAATACCCAAAATTTTCGTGGTCGAAGATGGGTGGAACTAGGATGTTGTAGCCTAGTCCATCATTGGGTAGCTCCATTATTCTCTTCTACTCCTCTAGCACTTGCACTCGTGGCGATTAGTCCTTGAAGAGGAGCCTTGCTCTGATACCACTTGTTGAGGATCGTTTGGTGCGCTAGAATAGCGTCTCTCGATTTCACTCATCTTCATGCTTGTCTACAAATGTGTTAGCATAGAAAAAATATAAATACAAATAGAAAGCAAAACACAATACAAGCATACAAAAACATAATACCGACTTTACGTGGTTCAGAACGCTAGTTCCTACTCTACAGTCGAGCCTTAGTGTCCAAACTACTGAAACTTATCTCCTTCTCGGAATAACATCGGAGGTGGAGAAAACCTCTTACAATGGAGCTTACAACAAGAAATACAACCAAACAACAAGTGTAAAGAATAAAAATGAAATGCAACAACAAATAAGTTACACAAGAATGCTTGAACACTTGATTGCTTGTTGGTTGCTTTGGAAAGGCTTGGGTGGTCTGGAATGCAGCAACAATTCCCCTTCAAGAGCTCCAAGAACTGTTAGCAAAATCCTCCATCGCGATCTCCGTTTAAAGCACCACTTTGGGATGATTTTCCATCGACCAGTCGACTGACCTAACCCATCAGCCGACTGATCACTTATCCATTATCTCATAATAGACTAATCCACATCTGATTTTTGACTGACCAATCGACTTCCCTGACCCAGCAGTCGATGCCATAGCCATCAGTCAACTACCATAAGCCAACAGTTGACTATGAGAAATTCTATGCCCTGTCCACTTAAGTTCAGTCGACTACTCAATCCACCAATCGACTTCTAAAGTCACAGGTCAGCAGTCGAGCCTCAGTCAAATACTCAACTGGGTCAAAACCCCAATCGACTGCCCAAGCCAAACTAAGCTCCCGAGTTCCGAGCACTCGACCAATCAACTGGCCAATGCCATTAGTCAACTGGTGCATCTTAATCATGAGGTTTAACCCAATTATAATCCCCTCATACTTGATACTCACCCTAGGCCTAGACCTAAGCTTTCAAACCACCTCCATCAGCCTCATGCCTTTAGGGTCCATCTGGATCCTCCATGACTCCTTCACCCTTCGTGCTAGTCTTATGGTGCTTCCATCGACTTATTCATACCATCAGGTACCCTTAGCCTAGACCTAAGCCTTCAAGCCACTTCCATCAGCCTTAAGCAATTATTTCAAGTCCACGACTCCTCAATCTTGGCCCTAGCCTTCAAATACTTCCGTCAATTTTGTCATTCTAATGGGACTCCTTTGCCAAGAGGTATTGCCTCCGGGACTTCCATTACCAAGTCTCCAAACTTGGACTTTTGCCACCAATACTAGACCCTTTGACTTACACGACCAAGACTACAACCCTGGGTCTTTCCCTTTTTCAAGTATCCATACTTGGACTTTCACCATCAAGACTATACACTTGGACTTACACGACCAAGACTACACTCTTGGACCTTTCCTATGTCAAGTATCCATACTTGGACTTTCCATTGCCAAGACTAACCACTTGGACTTTTCCCATGCCAAGAATCCATTCTTGTCCAAACTTGGACTTCCACTTGATTCTCACTCGAGCCTGATCAACCTTGACTTGAGGTCGATTGCTCCAACAATCTCCTCAATGATCATCTTCCTCATATGACCATGGATATCTCAATCATCCACTAATCATATGATCAATATATGGTCAAACTATATTGTCAAACACATTGTAAAACATCAAAATCTTACTTAAGTCTCACTCGAGTCTGATCACTTGTGACCTGGGCCGATTGCACCAACAAATAATTGATCAATAAAATTCAATATTTTGAGTGTACATTATATATGTATTTGATTCGATCTTAAACTCATTTACTGAAGTCCACAATACGACACATATCATGAGAGAAATCATGATTGGATCATGATTAGTGAGTATCTCATCATGTATAATTATGTAAGTATTGAAACAATTCCTAGTCGATGAATTAATGAGATTGAACATCACCAATTCTTTGAGACTTGCACATGTTATGCTCCTTGATTTATCCAAGAATTCAGTACTCACTAAATGGAAGCATAGGGATCCTAAGAGTGAACACATGAATGCTAGTTAGGGTAATTAGTTCATTGGAGTGACCTGCTATAAGACTTCATATGGTTCTTCATGTCGTTGAAGATCTCATTGTAGCACGAGTGCGAGATTTCTTAGACATGATGTATTCAAGTCATCTTGATCATGGCGCCTTATACTTTGACTTCTTTGTAGCCATCTCCATAGGAGGTATAACTTTGAGTTGATTGGGTATAAGACAAAATAATCCAAGATGTTTGAATAGCCAACAGAGGATTCACCACTCTTATAAAGGAGATGTATACCCTAGGCATCTTATCAAAATTGTTATTCAAAAGTCTTTGGCCAAAGCACACATGTCAAAGAGAATGGTCTTCTTGGAAACATATAAGGAGTAACTTGAATCCCCAAGACAAGAAAACTAACTTGGGCTAGCTGTGATGTAGTCAACCTACTGAAGATGAGCACATAGACCGTATCCTGAACCAAGTGAGAATAGGATGAGTGAAAGGAATAAGACACTAGCAACTGTAGTTGTTGAAGAGTTCAGAAATATTCTAGAGTCAACTTAGACTTTATGATCAATTGGGGGTCATGATATACTGCTAGGTGTCACTCATGATTTATTCATAATTAATGGTTAAATATAAATGTCGAATATAGCCGAGAACCTATTGGGTCACACACACTACGACTTCTTAAGATACATAAAATGAGTGTGAGAATAAGATTCTCAATGAAAGAGGTTATGGATGGATAAACCATCCGTAAATGATATGAAACGAGAGTGGAAGAGGGTACCACGGGTGTACTAGGGATTAGTATGGTTTTGCCACTCATTTGGAGATGAAACAGAGTTTACAGAACCTAGCTCGGTCGTGCTAGAGTGGTCGTGCCAAGGTTTGCCCCAGGCAATACAAGCGTGCCAGGCCAACACAGCCCAACAAAAACCATGGAACTCTGGCACGGTCAGGCCTTGCTAGCGGGCATGACCATGCCTCGGGTTATGACAAAAATTATTTCGTGATTTTTAGGTTTTTTTGGTCATCTTGCCTCAATCATGCGATAATTTAGACAAGTATGATCCAGTTTGAAGCTCCTATGATACCCTAATTAAGAGTTCTATAAATAGATCTCTTGATAAGAGGGTTAAAGAGTTGTTGTTGTCTTGTTCATTATCCACGAAAAAATGTTTTCGTGTCGTCATCTCCTCCTTCCTCACATCTAGGCTTGGCTAGCACCGATCAAAGGTGAAAGCTTGTTTGCTTAGAAAGTTGTCTCAAGGGATATTGGCTTGGATACGGATAGAGGCAAGGTTTGTGAGCCTTGCTCATGGTTTCGACAGATTTGATAAGAATCTCAAAGGTATAACTTCTCTCCATCTTTCTCTTTTACATATGTTTATGTCATACAAGTGGTCTTGGCCCTCAGGGGATGTCTCGGAAGAAATAAAAAAATTATTTTTTTATTTTAATTATTCTGCTATGCATGCTCCTAGAATTCCCAACAAATAGTATAAGAGCCTCCTTGTTTTTTCTATTATTCATATGTTTAGGTTATTGATTGTGTGTATAATTTGTGTTATATGATAATTATGATTGTATATGCATGTAACCTTGAGAAATAGACAACGGATGTGCCTAGAGGCACCATTGGTGTTGGTCACATAGCATGAGGTCGGAGCATAGGTGATTCAAGCATTGGAATAGGCTACACATTGTGCATACTAAATTCCAGATGACTAGATGTGCGATCAATGCTTGGCCCACGTACACATTTGGAAATTGTTTCCTAATTTGGTCTTGGATTTTGATAATTGGGGATTAGCTTTTCCAAATTTATGACAAACATAGTATGCAATGCATGTAAGTTTGTTTTACGATTATTTGTATAATCTTGGCATGTAAACGGTTTACAAAACACAAAGGCTTCCCTTGTAATTTAGAATCAATGAGACCTAGTATAACAATGAAATCTCTCGTACAAATATTAAGGCTAACACCTTCTATTAATATGGTTGAACTAGAGTTTTTTTTGTGCTCGAGTTGTTGGACTCCCTCTAAGCCTGGCATGACATCGAACATATTCAATTCATTTGGGGTTCGATATTCACTTTAGATGGTAAGGACCAGTGTTCAAGTTTCAAGTTTGGGTTGTTAGACTCCCTCGAAGTCTGACTTTAAAATTGGATGTGTTCGGACCATTTAAATTCGATCTCACAATTAATGGGTTGGCCCTAATTAAAAGAAATGATTTGTTGGACTCCCTCCAAGGTTAATGTGGGAAAAGGTGCATAAGATGATACCTATCATCTCTCGAATTCAAAGTTAGGGCTCTTGAATTTAACAAAAATAGTGGAAGTTTCTTGTTAATGTAAATTGTTTGCATTACAATAAATTCATCTCTCTTATACTTTTTTCATATGTCTAGGTACTGATTAGAATAATATGTCGACCTCCATTAACTTACATTAAATTTTGGACAACAATAAACTGACTAGGCCAAACTTCTTGGATTAGCTTTGCAACCTGAGAATTGTTCTCAAGGATAAGAAGTTAGCTTATGTCCTTGAAGTGGTTCTTCCCCAACCTCCTGTAGACAAAGCATTTGGTGATCAAAAGTTGGCTTACCTAAAACATGTTGCTGACTCTAACATGGCGAGTTGCATTATGCTAGCATTGATGTCTCCTGAGTTGCAAAAGCAACATGAGCATATGGATGCTAATATAATTGTCTTCCATCTTCGTGAGTTGTTCGATGTGAAGGTGTTATCTGAAAGGTTCGAGATAACCCAACTACTCTTTCGCTCAGAGATGCAGGAGGATTCATCTGCAGTGCAATATGCACTAAAGATGAATGGCTATATTGAGCAGTTGGGATCACTAGGGTTTATAATGGACCATGAATTAAGTATTGACTTAATTCTACATAGTTTGACTAATAGTTATTCACAATTTGTAATGAACTATCAGATAAACAATATAGAGTCTACAATACCAGAACTGATCAATATGCTCAAAATTATGAAATGCATTATTAAATAAACAAGATCAAACTCAAATATATACATTATTAAATATCATACTATTTCCTCAAATACTTGGGTATTGGATACTGGTTGTGGCTCACTTATATGTAATGTCATATAGGGGCTAAGGAATAAAAGAAGATTGGTTAAGGGAGAAGCAGATCTAAGGGTTAGCAATGGAGCCAAGGTTGCTGCTATAACCAAAGGAACTTATATGTTACAACTCTCTATGGGACTAGTTTTAAAATTGGATAATTGTTTTTATATTCCTGCATTAATGGAGAACATTGTTTTTTATTTCTTGTTTGAATAAGAAAGGTTATCATTTGACATTTAGTAATAAATGGTGTTATATTACGTTAAATGGTGTTCTTTATGCTACTGGAATATCATATAATGAAATCTACATGTTAGATACATCCAATGAGATATTCAATATTGAATGAAATAGCAAACACACTAAGTTAGATAATCTGTTAACCTCGCGATTGTGGCATTAGCATCTTGGACATATAAGCAAAGATCGCATGCCTAAACTGCATACACTTGGTATTTTGGAGTCTTGTGAATCAGATTCATTAGACACATGCACTTTATGCTTAAAAGGAAAGATGACTAAGTTACATTTTAAGGGAAAAGGTGAACGAGCAGTTGAGGTATTGGGTCATATACATACAGATGTTTGTAGACCAATGTCGACTCATGCTATAGGAGGTTATAACTACTTTGTTACCTTTATTGATGATCACTCACGATATGGGTATCTGTATCTATTAAGATACAAATATGAAGTCTTTGAAAATTTTAAAGTTTTCAGAAATGAAGTAGAAAAACAACTTGGGAAAAGTATTAAAGTTTTTCGATCGGATCGAGGTGGTGAATACTTAAGCCTAGAGTTTCAAGATTGTCTAAGGGACAATGACATCTTGTCCCAAAGGACTCCACCTTACACCCCACAATATAAAGGTGTGAATGAAAGTTGAAACCGAACCTGGTTAGACATAGTTATGTCAATGATGCAGCATGCAAGTCTTCCAAAGTCTTTTTGGAGTTACACACTCGAGATCGTTGTTTACTTGTTAAATAGAGTTTTGACTAAGGCAGTCTCTACTACTCCATATGAGATATGGAAAAGTAGAAAATCTCATTTATCTTACTTGAAGATATGGGGTTGTCCTTCATATGTAAAGAGGACAGTGTCAGATTAGCTAAATGTTAAGCCTGATAAGTGTCTATTTATTGGTTACCCTAAGAAAATGAAGGGTTAGCAATTCTATCATCCCTTGGAACAAAAGGTGTTTATTTCAATGCATGTTGTATTCCTAGAGAAGTTTCTCTTATAGGAAAATAGTGGGAGTGAGGTTGAACTAAGTGTAGTTCAAGAGACTTCGGTAGACATAGAAAAGATGCCTAGTCAAGAACCACAACCAATTATTTATTTGGATGAGGTAATAGCTAAACCTGATGATACACCACCTCCTCATAGATCTAGGAGGACACGTAGGATTCCTGAGAGATATAGATTTCTCATAAGTGAATATAATGACATGTTGCTCATTGAGCATAAGGAACCTACTAGTTACGAAGAGGTTATGAATAGTTTAGACAATAATAGGTGGCTAACACCCATGAAATTAAAAATGGATTCCATGTATGAAAACCAAGTTTGGATCTTGGTGGACCCACCCAAAAACATAACACATATTGGTTGTAAATGAGTTTTCAAGAAGAAAACTAACATGGGTGGTAACGTTATTACCTATAAAGCTAGGTTAGTACCAAAAGGCTATCATCAAAGACAAGGTGTTGGCTATGATGAAATCTTTTCACTAGTAGCTATGCTTAAATCCATTCAGATACTCCTGGCCATAGCGACTCATTTTGATTATGAGATATGGCAGATAGATATGAACACACCTTTCCTTAATGGAAATTTATTTGAGGATGTATATATGATACAACCTAAAAGTTTCACATCTATTGACAAGAATATAGTATGCAAGCTTCAACGATTTGTTTATGAATTAAAGCAACCATCCAAGAGTTGGAATATCCATTTTGATAAGGCAATCAAATAGTTTGATATCTCAAAAAATTCTGAGAAGCTCTATGTGTATAAGAAGGTAAGTAGGAGTGCAATCGTGTTCGTATTATTGTATATTGATGACATATTAATCATAGGAAATGATATTCCTATTTTGCAAACAGTTATTGATATAATTGAGAGGTGTCCTAAGGCAATCACCTTAGAAGTTATTAATAAAATTCACTATTTGAGTATACATTATCTATGTATTTGAATGGATCTTACTCATATACTGAAGTCCACAATACGATGCATAGCATGAGAGAAATTGTGATTGGATCATAATTAGTGGGTATCTCATCATGTGTAAATATGCAAGTATTGAAACAATCCCTAGTCGATGAATTGATGAGATTGGACATCATCAATTCAGTGAGACTAGCACATGTTATGCTCCTTGGTTTATCCAAGCATATGGTACTCACTGAATGGAAGCATAGGGATGCAGAGAGGGAACATGTGGATGCTAGTTATGGTAACTAGTTCATTGGGTTGACCTGCTATGAGACTTCATATGGTTCTATATGTCATTGAAGATCTCATTACGGCTTGAGTGCGAGCTTCCTTAGACTTGAGGTATTCAAGTCACCTTGATCATGACACCTTTTACTTTGACTTCTTCGCAGCCATTTACATAGTAGTTGTAACTCCGGAATGATTGGGTATAAGCCAAAGTGATCGAAGGTGTTTGAATAGCCAACAGAGGATTCACCACTCCTAATAAAGGAGATATATACCCTAAGCCTCTTGTCAGGATTGTTACTCAGAAGTCTTTGGCCAGAGCAAGCATGATAAGAAGATGTTCTTCTTGGGAACATGTAGGAGTAACTTGAATCCACAGGACAAGGAAATTAACTTGGGCTAGGTGTGACGTAGTCAACCTAGTGGGGACGAACACAGAGACCATGTCCTAAATCAAGTGGGTATAAGATGAGTGAAAGGAACAAGGCACGAACAACTGAAGCTGCTGAAGGGTTCAGAAAATGTTCTGGAGTCGATTTAGACTTTTCGGTCAATTGGGGATCATGATGTACTTCTAGGTGCCACTCATGATCTATTCATAATTAAAGGGTTAATTATGAATGGCCAACATAACCGGGAACCTATTGGGTCACATGCACTACGGGTGATCTCGAGATGTAAAACAAGTCTGAGAATGAGATTCTCATTGAGAGAGGATATGTATGGTTGGACCAGACCAAGGGGGTGTGAAACAGAGGCTATGGAACCACTTATGGCTTTGTTGGACTTAGCACAGCCATATCGCACTTAAACAAAGTCAAACAGACCATACAAAGCCTCACACGACCGTGTCTAACTTGGCATAGGCCGTGCCTAGCTCTGGCCGCAAATTGGCAAAGTCTGGGCTGCCCCAAAGAGACACACCGCTAGGCCATGTGTTTTCACATGACCATGTGAATCCACACGGCCAGGGCATGTGAAAACACACAGCCATGTGAATCCACACGGTCGTGTCGCATCTCCATCGATTTTGGAGATTTCTCTTTATAGAAATTTCTTGGGCTGTTCTTACCTTAATTATGGGATAATTATGGTAAGATATGTTCCGTTTAAGCCTCATAAGATGACCTAATCAAGAGATATATAAAGATATCCCTTGATAATCTTTGGCTAATGTTTTGGTTTAGTTTTTCTCCCTTGGTAGCCATTGTTGCTCCTTTTTCTCTCCTCTTCCCTTGTCTCCACCGGTTGGCTAGCACCAATTGGAGACAAAGACTTGTTGCTCTAGGAGTTGTCTCAGGTGATCCCGGCATGGATACTGATAGAGGCAAGGCCCGTTGGTCTTGCTTGTGGTTTCGACGGATTCAAAAGAATCTCGAATGTATAACTTCTCTTTCTCCTTGCGTGTTTTCATGTGATTATGCTAAAACAAGTTTTCCTGGTCCCCATTGGATGTCTGGGATGAAATAAAAATTGTTTTATTCGGTTATTCCACTGTGCATGATTCCAAAACATCCAACAAGTGGTATTAGAGCCACCTTGTTCTTTTGGCATAGATTGCATGTTGTAGGAGAAATTTTAAAGCATGTTTGATGTTTTAATATACCTGTGTCATGTTTATCTATATGATAGATTAGAGTATTCTTGTTTTAAGTATAGGATATGTTTGTAACCTAAAAGGAAATACCGAGGATGCACCTAGAAACACCGAAGGTGTTGGCCGCATCGTTAGAGCCTAAGCATAGACTCACGTTCACGTCGGGAAATTCATTTCCTAATGTGACCTTGGTTTTTCCATATTTAGGTTTATTTCCTTTTTAGATGAGACCCATAATAATGTGAAATCCCTCATGCAAATATTAGGGCTAACACCTTCCATTAATATGGTTGAACCAGAGTTCTTTTTTGTGTTTGGGTTGTTGGACTCCCTCCAAGCCTAGCATGACATCGAGCATGTTCAATTCATATGAGATTCGATATTTATTTTAAGTGGTAAGGACCAGAGGTCAATTTCAATTTTGGGTTGTTGGACTCTCTCCAAGCCTGGCTTGTAAGTTGGATGTGTTCAAATCATTTTAATTCGATCTCACGATTAATGGGCCAGCCCTAACTGAAAGCATTGATTTGTTGGACTCCCTCCAAGGTCAATATGGATAGAGGTGCAATTAGGTGATATGCATTGGATGTATATATGTTAATGAGTTAACAACCTAATGTATATGTGAACATTCAATTAGTTATATATTTGATATATAATGGGTACTGTTGATACCTAACATTATGACTATGAATGACTTGTTGGACTCTCTCCAAGGTTATTCTTAGTCATAATGGATATCAACCCACTAAGAGATCACCTACCATCTCTCAAATTCAAAGTGAGGGCTATTGAATTTTGATAAAATAGTCGGAGTTTCTTGTTAATGTAAATTGTTTACATTACTATTAATTCATCTCTCTTATACACCTTTTTGTATGTCTAGGTACTAATTAGAACAACATGTTGACCTCCCTTAATTTACGTTCGATTTTAGACAACAACAAATTGATAGGGTCAAACTTCTTGGACTGGCTTTGCAACCTGAGAATTGTTCTCAAGGCTGAAAAGCTAGCTTATGTCCTTCAAGAGACTCTTTCCCAACCTCCTGCAGACAATGCATCTGGTGACCAAAAGTTGGCTTACCAGAAACATGTTGTTGACTCTGAGATGGCGAGCTGCATTATGCTAGCGTTGATGTCTCCTGAGTTGCAGAAGCAACATAAGCATATGGATGCTAATACAATTATCTTCCATCTTCGAGAGTTGTTCAATGAGCAGGCACGATCTGAAAGATTCGAAGTCACCCAGCTCCTCTTTCGCTCGAAGATGTAGGAGGGTTCATCTGCAGTACAGTTTGCACTAAAGATGAATAGCTATATTGAGCGATTGGGATCATTAGGGTTCTTCATGGACCATGAATTAAGTATTGACTTAATTCTTTACAATCTGACTGGTATCTATTCACAATTTGTGATGAACTATTAGATGAATAAGATTGAGTCCACGATTCATGAATTGATCAATATGCTCAAAATAGTGGAGTCATCTGTTGCGAAGGAACAGAAGGCAGTGATGCTGGTTGACTCCTCAAAGAAAGGTTCTAAGAGGAAGTAAAAAATAAAAGCTAAAGGGAAGAAGAAGGCAAAGAAGGAAGAAATAACTCCCAAGGGCACCTGCCATCATTGTAGTAAGGATGGACATTGGAAGAGAAACTGCAAGCAGTATCTGGAGTCACTAAAGAAGAAGGCATCTGATGCCTAATCTACTTCAGGTATATTTGTTATTGAATGTCATACTGTCTCTTCTAGCACTTGGGTATTGGATACCGAGTGTGGCTCACATATATTTAATGACATACAGGGGCTGAGGAACAGAAGAAAACTAGTTAAGGGAGAAGCAGATCTAAGGGTTGGCAATAGAGCAAAGGTTGCTGTAGTAGCCAAGGGTACTTATATGTTGTGACTTCCTACGGGAATAGTTTTAGAATTGGATGATTGTTTTTATATTCCTGCATTAATAAAGAACATTGTTTCTATTTCATGTTTGAATAAGAAAGGTTATCATTTGACATTTAGTAATAATTGTTGTTACATTACGTTAAATGGCGTTCTTTATGCTACTGGAATATTAAATAATGGGATCTACACATTAGATACATCCAACGAGATATTCAATATCGAATCAAATAGCAAACGTGCTAAGTTAGATAATCAATTAACCTCGCAATTATGGCATTGTCATCTTGGCCATATAAGCAATGAACGTATGTCCAAACTGCAGAGGTTTGGCATTTTGGAGTCTTATGAATTAGATTCATTAGATACATGTGTTTCATGCTTAAAAGGAAAGATGACTAAACTACCTTTCAGAGGAAAGGGTGAACGAGTAGTTGAGGTATTGGGCCTTATACATACCGATATATGCGGACCAATATCAACTCATGACATAGGAGGTTATAGCTACTTCGTTACCTTTATCGATGATTATTCACGATATGTGTATTTGTATCTATTAAGATACAAGTCTGAAGTCTTTGAAAGGTTAAAGATTTTAGAAAGGAAGTAGAGAAATAACTTGGGAAAAGTATTAAAGTACTTCGATCGGATCGAGGTGGTGAATACTTAAGCCAAGAGTTTCATGATTATCTAAGGGACAATGACATCTTGTCCCAAAGGACTCCAGCTTACACGCCACAATATAATGGTGTGGCTGAAAGGCGAAACTGAACCTTGTTGGACATGGTTAAGTCAATGATGCAGCATGCAAGTCTTCCAAAAACATTTTGGAGTTACGCACTCGAGACCGCTGTTTACTTGTTAAATAGAGTCCCAACTAAGGCAATCTCTACTACTCCATATGAGATGTGGAAAAGTAGAAAACCTCATTTATCTTATTTGAAGATATGTGGTTGTCCTGCTTATGTGAAGAGGACAGTATCAGACAAGCCGGAGGCTAAGTCTGATAAGTGTCTATTTATTATTTACCCTAAGAAAACAAGGGGTTACCAATTCTATCATCCCTTGGAACAAAAGGTATTTGTTTCAAAGCATGTTATATTCCTAGAGAAGGAGTTTCTCTTACAGGAAAATAGTGGAAGTGAGGTTGAACTAAGTGTAGTTCGAGAGGCTCCAGTAGACATAAAAGAGATGCCTAGTCAAGAACCACAGCTGATTACTCATTCGAATGAGGTAATAGTTGAACCTGATGATACACAACTTCCTCGTAGATCTAGTAGGACACGAAGGATTCCTGAGAGATATGGATTTCTCATAAGTGAATCTAATGACATGTTGCTCATAGATGATGAGGAACCCACTAATTACGAAGAGGCACTGAATAGTCCAGACAGGGATAGATGGCTAATAGCCATGAAATCGGAAATGGATTCCATGTATGAAAACCAGGTTTGGAACTTGGTAGACCCACCCGAAGGCATAATGCCTATTGGGTGCAAGTGGGTTTTCAAGAAGAAAACCAATATGGATGGTAATATTATTACCTACAAAGCTAGATTAGTGTCAAAAGGCTATCGTTAAAGACAAGGTGTTGACTATAACGAAACCTTTTCACCAGTAGCTATGCTTAAATCTATTCGGATACTCCTAGCCATAGCAGCTCATTTTGATTATAAGATATGACAGATGGATGTGAAAATAGCTTTCCTTAATGGAAACCTGTCTGAGGATGTATATATGACACAACCTGAGGGTTTCACATCCATTGATAGGAACAAAGTATGCAAGCTTCAATGTTCCATTTATGCATTGAAGCAAACATCCAGGAGTTGGAATATCCATTTTGATGAGGCAATCAAACAGTTTGATTTCTCACAAAATCCTAAGGAGCCTTGTGTGTATAAGAAGGTTAGTGGGAGTGTGGTCGTGTTCCTAGTATTGTATATCGATGACATATTAGTTATAGGAAACGATATTCCTGTTTTGCAAACAGTCAAGGTTTGATTGTCCAAAATGTTCTCCATGAAATACATGGGAGAAGCAACCTATATTTTGGGGATTAAGATCTATAGAGATAGATCAAATCGGTTGCTTGGTCTTTCGCAGTCTACATACATAGACAAAGTGCTAAAACGGTTTATCATGGAAGAATCCCAGAAAGGTTTTATTCCCATGAGGCATGGGATTCACCTTTCAAAGTCTATGTGCCCGTGCATTGAAGACGAGAGGATTCGCATGAGTCAGATCCCATATGCATCAGCTATAGGATCGATCATGTATGTTATATTATGTACGAGGCCCGATGTATCATATGCTTTAAGCATTACGAGTAGATACCAGTCGGATCCTGGTACGGACCATTGGGTTGTTGTCAAGACAATTCTTAAGTACTTGAGAAGGACTAAGTATTTGTTCTTGGTATATGGAGGAGGTGATATGGTAGTAAGCGGGTATACTGATGTCAGCTTCCAGACAGATAAGGATGATTCCAAATCTCAGTCTGGATATATATTCCTCTTGAATGGAGGTGCGGTGAGTTGGAAGAGTTCTAAACAAGATATCGTTGTTGATTCTACTACAGAGGCAGAGTACATTGTAGCTTCTGAAGTAGCAAAGGAGGCGGTCTGGATCAAGAAGTTAATTACTGCACTTGGAGTAGTTCCGAGCATTGTTGAAGTATTACCGATTTACTGTAACAACAATGGTGTCATTGCACAGGCAAAGGAACCACGGTCTCATCAGTGATCCAAGCACGTACTACACTGTTACCATCTGATCAGAGAGATCATAGGTAGAAGAGACGTACAAATAGAGAAAGTTGCCACAGATAGGAATCTAGAAGTTCCCTTGACAAAGCCTCTTCCCCAAGAAAAGTTTGAGAGGCATATTGAGGCATATGGTATTAGATACCAAGGCGATTGATTGTAGGCCAAGTGGGAGTTTGATGTAATTGAGAGGTGTCCTAAGGCAATCGCCTTAGAAGTTATTAATAAAATTCACTATTTGAGTATACATTATCTATGTATTTAATTGGATCTTAAACTCATATACTGAAGTCCACAATACGATGCATAGCATGAGAGAAATTGTGATTGGATCACAATTAGTTAGTGTCTCATCATGTGTAAATATGCAAGTATTGAAACTATCCCTAGTCGATGAATTGATGAGATTATACATCATCAATTCTGTGAGACTAACACATGTTGTGCTTCTTGGTTTATCCAAGCATATGATACTCACTGAATGGAAGCATAGGGATGCTGAGAGGGAACATGTGGATGCTAGTTATGGTAACTAGTCCATTGGATTGACCTGCTATGAGACTTCATATGGTTCTATATGTCATTGAAGATCTCATTACGACTTGAGTGCGAGCTTCCTTAGACTTGAGGTATTCAAGTCACCTTGATCATGACACCTTGTACTTTGACTTCTTCACAACCATCTACATAGTAGGTGTAACTCTGGGATGATTGGGTATAAGCCAAAGTGATCGAAGGTGTTTGAATAGCCAACAGAGGATTCACCACTCCTGATAAAGGAGATGTATACCCTAGGCCTCTTGTCAGGATTATTACTCAGAAGTCTTTGGCCAGAGCAAGCATGTTAAGAAGATGGTCTTCTTGGGAACATGTAGGAGTAACTTGAATTCACAGGACAAGGAAATTATCTTGGGCTAGGTGTGACGTAGTCAGCCTAGTGGGGATGAACACAGAGACCATGTCCTGAATAAAGTGGGTATAAGATGAGTGAAAGGAACAAGGCACGAATAACTGAAGCTGCTGAAGGATTCAAAAAAATTTCTGGAGACGATTTAGACTTTTCGGTCAATTGGGGGTCATGATGTACTACTAGGTGCCACTCATGATCTATTCATAATTAAAGGGTTAATTATGAATGACCAACATAACTGGGAGCCTATTGGGTCACACGCACTACGGGTGATCTCGAGATGTAAAACAAGTCTGAAAATGAGATTCTTGTTGAGAGAGGATATGATTGGACAAGACCAAGGGGGTGTGAAACGGAGGCTATGGAACCTCCTATGGCTTTGTTGGACTTATCACAACCATATTGCACTTAAATGAAGTCAAACGGACCATACAAAGCCTCACACGGTTGTGCCTAACTTGGCACGGGTCATGCCTGGCTCTGGCCGCAAATTGGCAAAGTCTGGGCTGCCCCAGAGAGACACACGACCAGGCCATGTGTTTTCACACGACCATGTGAATCCACATGGCCAGGCCATGTGAAAACACACGGCCATGTGAATTCACATGGCCAGGCCATATGAATCCACACGGCCGTGTCGCGTCTCAGTCGATTTTGGAGATTTATCTTTTTAGAAATTTCCTACGTTGTTCTTACCTTAATTATGGGATAATTATGGTAAGATATGTTCCGTTTAAGCCTCATAAGATGATCTAATCAAGAGATATATAAAGATATCCCTTGATAATCTTTGGCTAAGGTTTTGGTTTAGGTTTTCTCCCTTGGTAGCCGTCGTTGCTCCTTCCTCTCTCCTCTTCCCTTGTCTCCACCGGTTGGCTAGCACCAATCGGAGACAAAGACTTGCTACTCTAGGAGTTGTCTCAAGTAATCCCGATGTGGATACTGATAGAGGCAAGGCCCGTTGGTCTTGCTTGTAGTTTCGACGGATTCAAAAGAATCCCGTGTTAGTAATATATGAGAGATGTCCTAAGGCAATCGCCTTATGTATGAACCATTTATATGATAAATGAAGATTCACTTTTTGAGTATACATGGTTTCATGTATTTGATTGGATCTTAAACTCATTTACTAAATGTCCGCGATACGACTCACAGCATTAGAGAATTTGTGATTGGATCACAACTAGTGAGTATCTCTACATGTGTAATTGTGATGTATCGGAATTATCCCTAGTCGATGAATTGATGGATTTGGACACCATCAATTCTGTCGAGACTAACACGAGGTATACTCCTTGGTGTATCCAAGCAGCTGATTCTCACTGGCTGGAGACATTGTGATGTCTGGAGTTAATCGTGGATGCTAGTTATGGTAACTAGTTCATTGGAGTGACCAACCGTAAGACTTCATATGGTTCTCTGCATATATGGATATGTCAATGAAGTTTTTACTGTAGCTTAAGTGTGATGTTCCTTTGACTTGCGGTATTCAAGTCATCTTGATCATGAAGACTTATGCTTTGACATCTTAAGTAAGTATCTCTGAGGAGATGTGGACCCGGGATGATTGGGTATAAGTCGAAGTGATCGAAGGTGTTTGAATAGCCTATAAAGGATTCACCACTCCTTGCGAGGAGATGTATACCCATGGCCTCTCGTCGGATTGTTACTAAAGTCTTTGGCCAAAGAATTAGATGTTTAGAGTAAGGTACTCTTCGATACATGTGCAGTAACTAGAATCCGTAGGACGAGGAAATGATACTTGGGCTAGGTGTGACATAGTCAGCCTAGTGGGGACTGACACAATAGACCATGTCCTGAACCAAGTGGGTATAAGATGAGTGAAGGAAATGTGGCACGATTCATTCGAGCTGCTGAAGGGTTTCAGAAATAGTTCTGGATCAACCGTTGATCTTTTCGGTTAATTGGGGATCATGATGTACTACTAGGTGTCACTCATGATCGTTCTATAATTAATGGTTAATTATAGACGGCCAACATAAACCGAGAACCTATTTGGTCACACGCACAACGAGCGTAATCCGAAGGATTTAAAACGAGCTTGAGAATGGGATTCTCAGACCGAGAGAAACTAGGTTTGGTTGGACCAAACAAGAAGCGAGCATGAAATCGTTTCAGTCACAATGGAAGCGTGGATGGGCCGTGTCTTATGAAGACATAATGGATGAACCGAAATGGTTTGGTTCTAATCCAATGGAGGAGAATAAAACAAAGGGTTTGGTTTATTTTAAACGAATGAACCAAAAGTTAGTTCGGTTCGTTTTAACTTAAAATAAACCATCATGGTTTGGTTTATTTTAACTTATATTAATGGAGCGGGTTAACGGGCCTTATGGTTATGATCCAATAACCATTAAGAGAATTAGTTCTCTATAAAAGAGGGCTTAAGGTGTTGTTAATCCCTATTCAAAAACCCTAACCTAATAGTTGCCGCCCACCTCCCCTTGGAGATTTCGGCGCCAACCCTCCTCCTTGCCGCCGCCCACCTTGAAGCTCCTTGGCCGGCGTCCAGAGGGTGATGACCTTCACTCTTGCCGGCGTCGAGCTGTTGTCGGAGGAGCTCCGGTGATCTCCATTGGGTTTGGCATCAAGGTGAGCTTCATCCTACCTTTTTGGCCGGCCCTAATTCCTCCACCAAAGCTGTCCAGTTTTCTGGACAGCTTGTTTCCCTCTCGTCGGAGCGTCGTTCGGACGATGGTTGGAGCTCCGACAGTGACTAACTTACCGGGGATTCGATCTCCGGTAATCCTCATAGGTGGAGGACGAAGGATTCGTCAAACGGTTGACGAATACCTCTCCAGAGAAGCGAGTTTTGAGGACTCGTCTTTGGATCCGAATTTGGATTCAGATCGTGATCCTCTCTCGATCACGTCGTCTTCAACACGAGGCTAGTAACCCGTACGAAGACGAAGCTCATGACTTTGTGAAGTCATCCCGAAGATACTCGGCGTGGATACGGATAGAGACGATTCTAGCGAGGATCGTTCCGGTTGATGTCGTTCCCGCTACACGTGATACGAAAGGTATACGTAGTTAAATTTCCTTTTATTGCAAATTTAAATTTACGGTTATGTCTACACATGTTGTACTATGCATGCGTGTGATGTGTGTATTGTAATAAATGTAGATTTATTATTTTTATTTCTTCCGCTGTGCACATGTTTACGAAACATGTTCGAACACACACTCGCCGCGGTGCCGGAAACCCAACATCCCGAAGGTATAACTTCTCTTTCTCCTTGAGTATTTTCATGTGATTATGTCAAAACAAGTTTTCCTGGCCCCCAGGGGATGTCTGGGATGAAATAAAAATTATTTTATTCGCTTATTCCACTGCGCATGATCCCGAAACATCCAACAGTTATGGTCTAGTTGTCCAAAATGTTCTCCATGAAAGACATCGAAGAAGCAATCTATATTTTGAGGATCAAGGTCTATAGAGAAAGATCGAGAAGGTTACTTGGTCATTTACAATCTACATATATAGATAGAGGGCTAATTCGATTTAGCATGGATAAGTCCAAGAAAGGTTTCATTCCCATAAGACATGGGATTCACCTTTCAAAGATTATGTACCCGCACAAAGAAATGAGAGGATTCGTATGAGTCAAATCCAATATGCATCAGCTATAGGATTGATCATGTATGCTATGTTATGTACTAGATCCGATGTGTAGTGCACTTTGAGTGTTACGAGTAGATATCAGTCAGACCCTGGTATGGATTATTGGGTGGTTATCATGGCAATCCTTAAGTACTTGAGAAGAACTAAGGATTTGTTCTTAGTATATGGAGGAGGTGATATAGTGATGCATGAGTATACTGATGTCAGCTTCCATATATATAGGGATGATTCCAAATCTCAATATGGATATGTATTCACTTTGAATTGAGGTGCGATTGGTTGGAAAAGTTTCAAGAAGAACATTACTGATTCTACCATAGAGGCAGAGTACATTGTTTCTTCAGAAGCAACAAAGGAAGCAATATAGAGCAAGAAGTTCATCACTGAACTTGGTACGGTTCCAAGCATTGTTGAAGCATTACTGGTGTACTGCACAATAATGACACCATTGTACAGGCAAAGGACCCAAGTTCTCATCATGATCCAAACACATACTTCGTTGATATCATTTGATCAGAGAGATCATAGGTAGAAGAGACATGCAAATTGAGAAGATTCCCACAGAAAGGAACCTATTAGATCCTTTAACAAAGTCTCTTCCCCAATAAAAGTTCGAGAAGGATTTAGAGGCCTATGATATTAGATACTAAGGTAATTTGGCTTTAGGCCAAGTGGGAGTATGATGTATCTAAGAGGTGTCCTAAGGCAATCACTTTAGATGTTTGATAATTGATCAATAATATTCACTATTTTGAGTGCACATTCTATATGTATTTGATTGGATCTTAAATTCATTTACTGAAATCTACAATACGACACATGGCATGAGAGAAATCATGATTAGTGAGTATCTCATTATTTGTAATTATATAAGTATTGAAACAATCCCTAGTCGATGAATTGATGAGATTGGACATCATCAATTTTATGAGACTAGCATAGGTTATGTCCTTGGTTAATCTAAGCTGATACTCACTGAATTGAAGCATGTTGAGAGTGAACAAGTGGATTTCTAGTTAGGGTAACTAGTTTATTAGAGTGACATATTATGAGTCTTCATATGATTCTTTATGTCATTGAAGATCTCATTGCAGCTCGAGTATGAGATTCCTTACACTTGAGTTATTCAAGTCATCTTGATCATGGCACCTTATACTTTGACTTCATCACAACAATCTCCATAGGAGATGTATCTCTGGGTTGATTGGGTATAGGACAAAGTGATCGAAGATGTTTGAATAGCCAATGGAGGATTCACCACTCCTGTAAAGGAGATGTATACCCAAGCCTCTTGTCAGGATTATTACTAAGATGTCTTTGGCTAAAGCACATATGTCAAGGAGAATGGTCTCCTTGGAAACATGTACGGAATAACTTGAATCCACAAGATAATAAAACTAACTTGGTCTACGTGTGACGTAGTCAACCTAGTGGGGATGAACACATAGATCATATCCTGAACCAAATGGGTATAGGATGAGTGAAAGGAACAAGATACTAACAACTATAACTTCTAAAGGGTTCAAAACGTTCTGAAGTCAACTTATACTTTCAGTCAATTAGGAGTCATGATGTACTACTAGATGTCACTCATAATCTATTCATAGTTAATGGTTAACTATGAATGACCAACATAGCTGGAAATCTGTTGGATCACACGCACTACGACTTCTTAAGAGATGTAAAATGAGTTTGAGAATGAGATTATCAAAGAAGGAGGTTATGGATGGTTGGACCATCCTTAAACGACATGAAATGAGAGTGGCAGAGGCGACCATGGGTGTGCTAGGGATTAGCATGGTCGTGCCACTCATTTGGAAATGAAATGGAGGTTATAGAACCAAAAACAACGTGCTAGAGCTTGGCACGATGGTGCTAAACACTACCCCAGGCGACACAAGTGTGTCGGCCAAACACGACCCGACACAAAACAAGGAACTCGGGCATGACCAGAGAGTGCCAGCAGGCAACAGTCATGCCCGCTACGGAAAAAATGTTTCATGATTTTTTAGGTTTTTTTGGTCTTCTTGTCTTAATTATGAGATAATTTACGCAAGTATGATCCTATTTAAAGATCATATGATGTCTTAATCAAAAGTGTTATAAATATATCTGTTGATAAGAGGGTTTAAGAGTTGTTGTCTTGTTCGTTCTCCATCGAAAAACATTTTTGTGTCGTCGTCTCCTCCTTCCTCATGTCCAGGCTTGGCTAGCACCAATCAGAGTAAAAGCTCGTTGGCTTAGGAAGTTGTCTCGAGGGATTCCAACGTGGATACCAATAGAGGCAAGGTTTGTGAGCCTTGCTCGTGGTTTAGATTGATTCGATAAGAATCTTGAAGGTATAACTTCTCTCCATCTTTCTCTTTTATAAATGTTTATGTCATGCAAGTGGTCTTGGCCTCTAGGGGATATCTTGGAAGAAATAAAAAAAATATTTTTTTTTATTTTCGTTATTCCGTTGTGCATGCTCTTAGAATTCCCAACATGTTAGCCTATAGAATAGAAACAGGAGATTCCAAACCATATAAATCAGTTTATGCTTGTGTTTGTATTTGTTTCTGTTTGTCTTTGTTTATGTTGATTCCATTGTGTACTAAATTTGTGTAGACTAGCAAAATAAATGAGAGTGATCCGGAATTGCAAATTGTTATTTTTCGTCGATAGTCTCTAGCGACGTCAACAGTTCCAATATTATTATTAATTAAAAAACAATTTAATTTGATGATCCTATTGTAGGGAGTTGCTTCTGAGACTCATTGGCTCCCATGTCCCCAGATTAAAATTTTCACCAATGAAAGAACTAATCCGGATGGGATGAGTTTCCTTAGCACAACCTATTCGTCGTCGTGCTAACAACTTGAGTGATCGCTTGAACAAACTAGTTGTTCAAGCAACACAACTCTTCTAGTTGGTTAGCCGCGGAAGAGACGATGGACGGATCGCCGGTTTTTGTGTTTGTCTTCGGGGTCCATGATTATACAAAATATATACATACGCACACTGTTGGTGCAGTAGGCACCTAAGTCGAACCTGAGTTTTGATTATAGCAAACGATACAAAGTTAAACTTATGTCGTTATCTCATGAGCTGAATCGAGTGTGCAGAAGATTGCTAAAGCTGGAGTTGAAGGCTAGCGACACCTGGAGGAAGCCGGGTGGTCGGGCGACACTCGAGTGACTTCGGAGGGAGCCGAAGGAATCGAGTGGAAGGCCGGAAGCAAAAGCGACATGGTAAGTATCGAGGTAAGCTCGTGTGTGCGAGTGTAAGTGAGGTCGTATCCTCCTTACGGGGATGGTCTTAAGCGTAGATCCGACCAAAGACATACCATCGATGGTCTAGGTCGAGATCGGACGGTCGAAGGCTGTCGAAATAATGTTTTCTTTGAGCTAACTTTGTCTTGCAGATAGCATCGATCATTGCCCGGCTTGGAGGACTCGGCCCTTCATCGATCGACGTCTCATCGGCCTCGACTGATGCTACCATCAGTCGACTGATGATGGCCATCAGTCGACTGATGGTCAATGATCAGCTTCGAGGAGTCAAGGCTTGTCACCCCATTTCAAGGAGGTTTTCTGTCCATTTGTGATTGGTTGAAGACCCATTCGATGAGGGGCTCAAAGGCTATAAAAGGAGGGCTTGTCTTAGGGTTTTTCATCAATTAAAAAGGCTTCCAAGTGCTTCCGATACGCTCCGACTCTCCGACATCCCTACGACGAAGCGCTGCCGAGACGACGACTAGAGCTTCAACCTCCAACCTTTGAAGTCGTCGGTAACGAAAGTTTAAATTGTATTTCAGTTTATTTTTTAGTAAAGCTTTCATTATAACAAGGAGAGGAGTGTCCCTCTACCTCGAGCTTTTGTCATTTGTGTATCCGTCAACTCCTACCTCCAGCGAGGAGGAGTTCTTTAGTAGTTGCCCTCCGTCGTGGTCAAGGACCACTAGGGCCTTAGATAGTAGCCTTCGCCTCTGAACCAAGTAAAACCCTTGTGTCTATTGTCTCGCTTGTTTTGTTTTTATCTTCCATTTGTATGCGCCGCATTTTAACGAACGATTTTGAACGAAAAATTTCTATCGCTATTCACCCCCCCTCTAGCGATCCGCTCGATCCAACAATTGGTATCAGAGCAGGGGGCGCTCAGATTCGGTGCAACCACCAATCGAGCAATTTTTCTTTTCGTATTTATTGTTTTAAGATTTCTCCCACACTACTAATCCAAGACCAAGTCTTGGTACATAGTTTTTGGTTGTGTTTTTTGCAAGTACTAATCGCCTTCGGAGTACCTCACGATCAAATGAGCATAACTTTTGCTACAAGAGGACTCACGAAATGATCTACCCACCAAATCGAAGCTCTCTGAGAGATCTACACTTCTTATTAGGGTTTACCCTCATAACAAACTGTTTTCATCCTCAAAAATCGACGTTTAGTAGCCTTTCGGGGACATCGAAGGTTGTGAGTACTTACTTTTTATTTAGTTTCTTATTTCTTTGCTTAACTTTCTATTTCTCGTTTGTTTCTTTTTATTTCCCACACCACTAATCCAAGGCGAAGTCTTGGAACCCTTTTTCGTGTTTTTTTGTATTTTTTTGTGCAAGGTTTTCCTTCCAAATGGCCCATCTCGAGAGTTTTAGCACCGTCCGACCTCCGTTTTACAACGGAGATGACTTCCGTTATTTGAAGGGTCGGATGGAATGCTTTCTTAAAACCCAAATCGAGATGTGGATCATAATCCAAACGGGATTCACACTTCCGACTAACGAAGTGGGTGAATCCTTGGATTATGACCAATGGACCATTGCGACAAAAAGACAAGTCGAAGCCGACGCTAAGGCAACTCAAATCCTTCAATGCGGCCTATCCAAGGAGGAGCTAAATCGCGTCGGCCCCTTCATAAGCGCAAAGGATCTTTGGACAAAACTAGTGGAGCTACACGAAGGGACCGATGAAGCCAAGGTATGTAAGCGTGATCTTCTATTCAATAAACTATATAACCTAAAAATGCAGGAACACGAGTCCGCGACGCAACTCCACGCCCGTGTCCAAGACATAGTCAACAACCTACACGCAATCGGGCAAAAGGTTGAAAACCGCTACCTTATAAGGTATGTCCTAAACTCTTTTCCGAGGACTACCTTGTGGGCATCCATGGTCGATGCCTACAAGGTCTCCAAGGATCTTTCTAAACTTAGGTTAGATGAACTTTTTTTCTGATTTCGAACTTCATGAGCAGTCTAACTCGGAACCCGAGAAGGGTATAGCACTTTTTGCAGGTTCGAGGAAGAAAACCGCAAGCAAGCCACCCCCAAAGGTAGAAGAGGATGAGTCGGATTCGAAGGTCGACTCGAAAATGGAAGCCGAACTAGTCAACCTAGTTCGAAGGATAGTCAAGGGTCGAAAATGATCCGTCACTCGACCCAACGAAGGTAAGCCTAAAAGTTCAAACATAAAATGTTATGAATGCAACAGGTTTGGACACATTAAGTCCGAGTGCCCAAAACTCAAGAGCAAGGCACCAAAACATAAAAAGACACTCAACGCTACTTGGGAAGAAGCCTCCAAGGAAGAAGACAACGATCGAGTCCTTATGGCTAAATCGGTGGAATCGGAGACGGAGTCGGAACCGGAACCAGAATCAGAAACCGAAGACGATTCGGACTACGAAACACTATTCAAGACAAGCCACGGATACACATCCGGTTCAAAAGATACACTTAAGGTAAGTCGGTCTCTTATTACTACTCTTTATAGTGCAATTAAGTTTTTAAATAAAAAGTTAGCTAAGTCCGAGTCCAAGGTCGAGACCCTGGTTGAGGAAGTTAAACTCCTCAAACACGAGGTCTCCCTAACCTCTTCAACTAGTCGAGTTCAAGAGAAGGACTCAACTCGAGTTGAAAAACTCGAAGTTGAGAACTCACTCTTGAAAAGTCAAGTCAAAGATCTTAGGAATACGTTGGAAAGGTTTACTTTGGGATCCAAAGGACTTGACCTCCTACTTGGATCGCAAAGGGCCGTGTACAACAAGGTCGGGCTAGGGTTTAGCTCAAACACGACCAATAAGTCGTTTATGTCAATCGTAAGTAGACATAGAAAATGTGTCCAAGCATTGGTCCCTAAGACCACCTTGATTTCAAACTTAGGATCAAACCAGTACTGGATTCCCAAGGACCAAATCCACTATGTGGAGAGACCGAATCGATTCAACGGTCTAGGGGGAGCTAGTACAAAATTTGTTTGTGTTTTAACTTAGAAATTGCATGCTTAGGTTTTTATTTAGTTTGATTTTCCTTTTTAGAATGGTTAGATAGGACTATAACTCGTCAATACTTGATAACATAGTACCAGGACACAGTGAGATGATAGTACGCTAGGAAAGCGGAGTCTTGTGTATTCGGGCTAGATAAGGCGTATCTAGTTCGGTACACTTAACCAAGCGGAACTAGCTGAAGCTACCTCATCGTATCCTAGACTAGTTAGACCAGGAAGTGGTCTTAGGTGAGTCAAGTCTCTATTTTCTTGAAAATGGCTTTGTCTAAGGAAGTGGTCGTTGTTCCGATCAAATAAGGCCTCTGTGCCTCGCCACGACCTGGAAGCCATGATCTTGAAAAGGTGACTTAATGAGCCTAAGGTCAAATCCGAATCTAACGCAAGGTTGACAAGTGTTTAAGTCATTAAACTTAATTCAACTAAAAAATTGGAAGTCATCTCACAAGAACATATAGGATTAACATGTTTGATCATATAGACATGGGTGAGATGATTTAGGTTAATAATCTTCAACCAATTTTTAATAAATCCAATATCCGATCCAACTACCTTGCGTGTAGGATCAATGGATGTTGGACAGTGGTTGATCCCGACACATGATCGGGGATCAACTCAAGTTTTCGAAGCTTCGATTCAAATGACAAGGATCGGTAGCCTTCAGAAATAACGACAAGCTCAAAATCATCGGATCAGGTGATATTGAGTTCAATTCAAATTTTGTTATTCAAAATGTTTTATTAGTAGAAAATTTTCAATATAATTTACTTAGTGTAAGCCAATTGTGTGATAATAACTATAAGGTCATATTTCTAGAAAATGAATGCGTAATTAATACAAACGAAACCTCTAAAACAATTCTTAAAGGGACTAGAAATAACAACATTTACACTATCAACTTAACTAACTCCTCAACTAAGTGTCTTATGACACGGCAAGAGGAATCGTGGTTGTGGCACCGACGACTCGGTCACTCACACCCAAGACTCATCCACAAGATGAGTCAGAGTGATTTAGTCAGAGGTTTGCCTAACCTCAACAACTTGGATAATAAAATATGTAATGCTTGTCAACAAGGTAAACAATCTAGGACACAACATCAACTAACTAGTCAAGAATGAACCAAAAGTGTGCTTGAGCTCCTACACATGGATCTATTTGATTCACACGGAGCTAAGTCACTTAACGGAAGTAAATTCTGCTTAGTCATAATTGATGACTATTCTAGATTTACTTGGGTTAGGTTCATCAAACACAAAAATGATACCCTAGATCAATTAATCAATCTATTTAAGTTAATAGAAAATCAACAAAGCATTAAAATCAAAAGACTTAGGACTGATCATGATGGTGAATTCGAAAACCATAGGTTTACAGAATTCTGTAACCTAAATGGATACCACCACGAGTTCTCTTGCCCTAGAACTCCACAACAAAATGGCCTAGTAGAACGCAAAAATAGAACCCTACAAGAAGTCGCTAGGACAATGTTAAATGAGTATAGCCTACCCGATAGGTTTTGGGCGGAAGCCGTGAGTACGGCATGCTATGTCCAAAATAGAATCCTTATGGTAAATAGGCACCTTAAGACCTCATACGAGATTTATCACGATAAAATACCTAACATCAAGTACTTTAGGGTATTTGGATGTAAGGTACATATCCTAAACACTAAGGATTACCTAGGGAAATTTACATCCAAAACCACGACCGAAATCTTTCTAGGATACTCGACTACAAGCAGAGCTTATAGAGTATATAACCACGACACCCTTAGAGTGGAGGAGACTATCAATGTAGTATTTGATGAAGGACACGAACCTACAAAACCCCCGGCAACCCCAATTAGCGAGCTGACTCATACTAGACCTAACTCTGATCCGGAGATCAGGTCTAGTGTTAATCCTAACCTAAGTCAACCAAGTCACTCTATCGACCAAGTGATAGATGACTCCAACCAAACTAGAACTCAAACAAGCCATCCTATGGATCAAGTTGTAGACTCAAACCCAAATCCAACTAGGACCCAAACGAATCATCCTATCGACCAAGTGATAGGTGATCCAAGTCTAGGAGTTCGAACTAGAGCCTCATACAGAAACCTTAGTCAAATATCTTTGATTTCTAAAATTGAACCCAAAACTATTGACCAAGCTCTTCTTGATCCCGATTGGATTATTGCAACGCAAGAAGAGTTGGCTCAATTCACTAGGAACGAAGTATGGGAATTAGTACCACCACCTAAAGATAAAACAATCATTGGAACAAGGAGGGTGTTTAGAAATAAAATTGATGATAAAGGTGAAGTAGTTAGAAATAAAGCTAGACTAGTTGCTAAAGGGTTTAGTCAAATCGAAGGTTTAGATTACGACGAGACCTATGCCCCAGTAGCTAGATTAGAGTCCATTCAAATGCTATTAGCATATGCAGCACATCGAGGATTTAAATTGTTTCAAATGGATGTGAAATATGCATTCTTAAATGGATACATTAAAGAAGAAGTTTACGTTAGTCAACCCCTCGGTTTCGAAAGTTTAGACAAACCCGATCATGTCCTTAGGTTAAAGAAAGCTCTTTATGGACTTAAACAAGCTCCTCGAGCTTGGTACGAGAGACTTTCAATTTATCTTAAGTCCAAAGGTTTTAACCAAGGTGTAGTTGACCCAACTCTTTTCGTAAAAACCTTAGGTAAAGACATATTCATAGCCCAAATCTACGTAGATGATATTATTTTCGGAACCACCAACTCAATCCTACTAAATGAGTTCATTTCACTTATGGAAAGTGAATTTGAAATGAATTTAGTAGGTGAGTTAAGCTTCTTTTTATGTCTACAAATTAAACAAACTAAAGATGGAATATACCTACATCAACGCAAATATACTAGGGAATTAATTAAACGGTTTGGAATGCAAGATGCTAAAATTATTAATACCCCAATGGCAACTAATGTCAATATAGAAGAAGATTTAATCGGAAACTCAATTGATTTAAAATACTATAGGAGCATAATAGAGAGTCTCCTTTACTTAACTGCAAGCCGACCTGATATCCTATTTGCAGTAAGTATGTGCGCAAGGTTTCAAACCTGTGCCAAGGAGTCTCACCTAACTCTAGTTAAACGTATCCTTAGATATCTAAAGGGTACACTTAATGTCGGTATTTGGTACCCTAGATCTACCGAGTTCGAACTAATCGGCTACTCTGATTCGGACTATGCCGGTAGTAAGCTCGATAGAAAGAGTACGAGTGGTTGTTGTCAACTTCTCGGCTCGAGTCTAGTGAGTTGGTGCAGTAGAAAGAAACACTGTGTTGCTTTATCTACCACCGAAGCCGAATACATCGCGATGGGTGATTGTGTCATGCAGCTTCTTTGGATGAAGCACACTCTCCGCGACTTTAAGTTAGACTTTACGAATACTAAACTTCACCTAGATAACATTAGTTCAATTAATCTTACAAAGAATCCGATATGTCACTCTAGGACCAAACATATAGAGGTCAAACACCATTTCATTCGAGAACATGTGGCCAACGGAGCCATACAACTCGAATACGTCGAATCAAAGTCTAACTTAGCAGACCTATTTACTAAACCCCTACCCGAAGCCGAATTTAGTCTATTAAGATGAAAATTGGGCATGTGCGTAGTAAAATAGGAACTTGCAAATTATATTTTCTTACTACTATTTCTTAATTTTCATTTTTTATGGAATTAGTATAGGAAATACCTTAGATATCATGCACCTATAGATTTAAGGAGTCAATACATCTCACAACACATAAGACTAATGTGTTTGTGTACTTAGCCACGTAGATGGGCGTGAGATGTTAGGACCTTACTCCTGGTTCCAGATGTAGAGCTAGTGCATCGTTATGAACCACGGAGTATAATCATACATACTAACCGACTCTCACCAGGACTGGTTGATCTTTTATATCAATCAAGCCAAATATGAGTCAAACATTTTATAGATGAACTTATTTTCAGTATATTATTTTCAAAATAATGTGGAACATGCTTGGACTTTATATTTAACACTTATTGTTGTTTTCCACACACACCCTCACTCTTTTCGATATATGGCAAAAGGGGGAGAAAAAGGCCAAAGTTAAGGGGTCAAAATTTTTTTTTATAACTTAACTCTTACTTTATATTTAAACCAAAAGTTAACTTTAAGTTTTGAAAACTTATTAAGACCAAGTTAAGATAATTCTTAACTTAAACTTATTTGTGCCATCAACGTTTTACTCATTTTTAATGTTTTACTTAAGGGGGAGAAAGGGCCAAGTTAAGAAGAACTCTTAACTTAAACGTTTTACTAAGGCCAACTTTAAGTAATGTTAAGAAACCCTCAAAGGGGGAGGATTAAGGTCTTTCCTCAAGACTCACCCTCGGTCAAGGGGGAGGTTTCCTCAAGGGGGAATGCTTGAAGAAAATCCTTACTACTCCAACTTAATCTTCTTTATTTTTTTGTTGTTTGTTTCTAATACACATTATTCTTCATGCTTGCTATTTACTTAACTTTGTAAGTGGGTTTGCCATAAATCAAAAAGGGGGAGATTGTTGGTGCAGTAGACACGTAAGTCAAACCTGAGTTTTGATTATAGCAAACGATACAAAGTTAAACTTATGTCATTATCTCATGAGCTGAATCGAGTGTGCAAAAGATTGCTAAAGCTGGAGCTGAAGGCTAGCGACACCCGGAGGAAGTCGGGTGGTCGGGCGACACTCGAGTGACTTCGGAGGGAGTCGAAGGAATCGAGTGGAAGGCCGGAAGCAAAAGCGACATGGTAAGTATCGAGGTAAGCTCGTGTGTGCGAGCGTAAGTGAGGTCGTATCCTCCTTACGGGGATGGTCTTAAGCGTAGATCCGACCAAAGACATCCCATCGATGGTCTAGGTCGAGATCGGACGGTCGAAGGCCGTCGAAATAAAGTTTTCTTTGAGCTAACTTTGCCTTGTAGCTAGCATTAGTCGACTGCCAGCTTGGAGGACTCGACTGCCCTTCATCGATCGCATTGTCATCGTCGACTCGTGATGCTACCATCAGTCGATTGATGATGGCCATCAGTCGACTAATGGTCAATGATCAGCTTCGAGGAGTCAAGGCTTATCACCCCATTTCAAGGAGGTTTTGTGTCCATTTGTGATTGGTTGAAGACCCATTCGATGAGGGGCTCAAAGGCTATACAAAGAGGGCTTGTCTTAGGGTTTTTCATCAATTAAAAAGGCTTCCAAGTGCTTCTGATACACTCCGACTCTCCGACATCCCTACGATGAAGCGCTGCCGAGACGACGACTAGAGCTTCAACCTCCAACCTTTGAAGTCGTCGGTAACGAAAGTTTAAATTGTATTTCAGTTTATTTTTTAGTAAAGCTTTCATTATAACGAGGAGAGAGAGAGTGTCCCTCTACCTCGAGCTTTTGTCATTTTGTGTATCTGTCTAACTCCTACCTCCAACGAGGAGGAGTTCTTTAGTAGTTTGCCCTCCGTACGTAGTCAAGGACCACTAGGGCCTTGGAGTAGTAGCCTTCGGCTACGAACCAAGTAAAACCCTTGTGTCTATTGTCTCGCTTGTTTTATTTTTATCTTCCACTGTGTCTACTCGCATTTTAACGAATGATTTTGAACGAAAAATTTCTATAGCTATTCACCCCCCCCCTCTAGCGATCCGCTCGATCCAACACACACTTGTATAATCAACACATAAAATAACATGCTAAGATCAGAAAATAAAGTTGTACCACTTTATACCTTACAATCTTCTACCGTATGTCCTATCCTCCTCGTGGACGACATGTGGGCGAAGATCCTCCACGACTAGAAGCCTTCTAGATCGCGTTCTTCCCTTCCTTGTCCTCTGCGAACAAAGAGAAGAACCAAAGAAACCTTTCCTTTCTAGAACCGGCCACAAAGCAAGGGAGTTTGATGCAACCGTCGGCCAAGGAACGAAGGGATGAGCGCCGGCCAACCTTGAAGAGAGGTTACCGCCGACCACCTAGAGGTTGGAGAAGCACCGGCCACCAATTGTTGGAGGACCACCGACCACCAAGGATCAAAGGAGGAGGAAGAGGGCCAGCCAAAGCTTGGAGAAAGAAGGAGTGAGCGCCGGCCACTAAGGAGAAAAGGAAGAAGATGGGCGCCGGCTTCTTGTCCAAGAGTTGCCGCCCAAACTAAAACCCTAACTCCAAAATTGAACCTCCTTCTCTTGCCGCCCAACCTAAGCCCTCTATTTATAGAATTGGGCTTAAGCCTCCTTTAATCTCCACCGTCGGATCTAGGGTTTTATCCCAACCATCGGATCTAGGGTTTCATCCCAACAGTCGGATCTAGGATTTCATCCCAACCGTCGGATCTAGGGTTTCATCCCAACCGTCGAATCTAGGGTTTCATCCCAACCGTCGAATCTAGGGATTTAATCCCAACCGTCGATTCTAGGGTTTCATCCTAACCATCGGATCTAGGGATTTAATCCCAACCATTGGTTCTAGGGTTTTATCCCAACCATCGGATCTAGGGATTTAATCCCAACCGTTGGTTCTAGAGTTTTGTTTTACATCCTTGGATCTAGACTTCTTTAGGATTATATTAGGCTACGATAGGGACCATAAGGAGGAGTTGGATCTTGGCCACCCGATGGATCAGAACCACACTAACATGATCCATCAATGATGTTCCATTCCACTAGAGGATCATCATTGAACTACCTCACCAATCCCCATAAATTAATATGGGCTCTATATATTATTTGTACATTCATCTCCCCGTGTTTAAGATATCGAATGTTCGTCAATTAATTGATTTACTGACTATCAATTAATTAACATCT
Source organism: Wurfbainia villosa (assembly GCA_025175895.1). Classification (NCBI taxonomy): domain Eukaryota; kingdom Viridiplantae; phylum Streptophyta; class Magnoliopsida; order Zingiberales; family Zingiberaceae; genus Wurfbainia; species Wurfbainia villosa. The sequence continues at coordinate 107,154,983 of CM045996.1, forward strand.
AATTCCTCGAGTAGTACCACTCAACCTTATCATTATGTTGACTAAGTCAACCAGTTGGGTTTACAAGATGAACCTTATGAGCTCCTCAAGGGGACATCATCAACCTAGTATATAGGACACGGTTTCCTCCTATAATCAACGGCACACCATGTAAATAATATTATTTCCCAACTTACCGGGCGTATTGATTTAATCCATCTAAATCTCACTCTCTGGTAAATCAAAGAAATAATTACTATGTACATGTTCCCGTTATTATATCGGGATTAAGAGCATGTACAACATAATATTCGAGGTCCGATTCAATTATGTAGTCAGCAATTAATTGAATCACCTCTATATCGGTCCTGCTCAATACACCTAAGTGTACTAGTGTAACTCCATGTTCAAGACAAAACAATACCATGCTACACTACAACCATGCCAATGGTTTGTCCAAAACCATCTTAGTTGTGAGCCTCTACTTATATTTTACAAGGGACTGATAACATGATCTTCTGTGCCACACTAAGCACCATGTTATCTACAATATAAAATATAGACAATATGCACACACACATATAATAAATATATAAAGTGCAAACAATTATCATGTGATTCTTATTCCAAAATAAAATGTTCATACAAAAAGAGTTAGGCTTTCAGTATACATTCCAACAATCTCCCACTTATACTAAAAGACTATGCCGCCATCACACTGTCATACATCTGATCCCCATGTCCTCCACATGCCTATCAAACGCTTTCGCTGGAAGGGCCTTAGTGAATGGATCCGCCAGGTTATCCTCTGATGCAATATTGGCGACAGCAACTTCTCCTCGCTTTACGATCTCTCGTATAAGGTGGTACTTGCGCTCTATGTGTTTACTCACCTTATGGGCTTGTGGTTCCTTCGAGTTTGCAACTGCACCACTGTTATCACAATAAATTGTGATAGTTCTTGGCAAACCAAGAATCACATCCAAGTCCATCAAAAAGTTCCTGAGCCATACATCTTCCTTGCGCCTCGGAAGCCACATGCTCTAAACTTCCATGGTAGAGTCGCCACGCATTTACGCTTGACACTCCTCCATACTATGGCTCCACCTCAGTAAACACAAACCCCAGGTAGACTTACTCTTGTCCCTATCGATTGGAAATCGAATCGTGTAACCGCAGGGACTAATTGATCTGCCCGGTAAACCAGCATATAATCCCTAGTCCTTCTCAGGTACTTCAATATAGGCTTTACCGCAGTCCAATGTCCCTGTCCAGGATTACTCTGATATCTGCTAACCATGCCCACGGTAAAGCAGATATCCGGTCTCGTACATAGCATAGCATACATAAGGCTTCCTACTACCGAAGCATAAGGAACTGCCTTCATGTCCTCTATCTCCTTTGATGTTTTGGGACACATCTCTTTAGATAAAGGAACTCCATGCCTAAAAGGTAGAAAACCTTTCTTGGAGTTCTGCATGCTAAAACGAGCAAGGATAGTGTCAATGTATGAAGCTTGAGATAAGCACAACATCCTTTTCTTGCGATCCCTTATAACTTTGATCCCAAGGATGTGTCCCACTTCTCCCAAGTCCTTCATGTCAAATTGTTTGGACAACCATACCCTTACGTCTGATAACACTTTGATATTGTTGCCAACTAACAAAATGGCATCTACGTATAGTACAAGAAACACCACTACGTTTCCGTCACATCTCTTGTATACACAAGGCTCATCCAGATTTTGAATAAATCCATATGACTGGATTACCTCATCAAAGCGGATGTTCCAAGATCTAGAAGCTTGCTTCAATTCATAAATGGACCGATTAAGCTTACATACAAGATGCTCTTTGCCTTTAGCAATGAATCCCTCTAGTTGTCGCATATAGATGTTCTCCTCAAGACTTCCATTAAGGAAAGTTGTCTTGACATCCATCTGCCAAATCTCATAATCCATATGAGCAGCTATAGATAAGAGAATCCGGATAGACTTAAGCATAGCTACCGGTGAAAAGGTCTCCTCATAATCGATACCCTCTTTCTAAGTATACCCTTTCGCGACAAGCCTAGCTTTGAAGGTCTCAACCTTCCCGTCCACTCCTCTCTTTCTCTTGTAGATCCACTTGCATCCAATGGCTTTTACACCATCGGGTGGCTCTACTAGCTCCCAGACTTGATTAGAATCCATAGATTCTATCTCTGAATTCATCGCACTTTGCCAAGATACCGCATCTCTATTTTGGAGTGCCTCGTCATATGTCCAAGGATCTGGTTCATGTTCACCAGGGACTAAGTCCGAAGACTCTCCCAAAAACATGAATCTCTCGGGTTGTCTAACAACCCTCCCACTACGACGAGGTGCCTCCTGTGTATACTCTGTGACACGCGGTGCAGTGACTTGTGGCATCTCCTCTTGTACTGGTGGTACTGAAATCGGGACTTCCCCTGTTAACTCCTCAAGAACAATCCTACTCGTGGGCTTGTGGTTCATCACATAGTCCTCCTCTAGAAATCTGGCATTCGTACTCACGATCACCTTCTGATCTCTTGGACTATAGAATAAACCACACTTTGTTCCCTTAGGGTAGCCAACAAACAAGCGTACTTCTGTACGAGATTCTAACTTACCAGCATCTTCCTTCAGCACATGTGATGGACTACCCCAAATCCGAATATGTCTTAGACTAGGCTTTCGCCCAGTCCACAACTCTGTGGGAGTAGAGGGTACTGATTTAGATGGAACCAAGTTCAGAATGTATACCGTCGTATCTAGAGCATATCCCCAGAATGAATCTAGCAAGTCATAATAACTCATCATCGATCTAACCATCTCAATAAGAGTCCTATTCCTTCACTCTGCTACACCGTTCTGCTGGGGTGTGCCAGGTGCAGTCAATCGGGATTGAATCCCTACCTCTGATAAGTAGTTCCTAAACTCTCCCAAGAGGTTCTCACCACCACGATCAAACCGTAGTGTAATCCATATCTTGAATAATCGTCTATAAAAGAGACGAAATATTCAAGACCACCTCTTGCCTGGATAGCCATAGGATCACACAAATCAGAATGATCCATTTCTAACACATCTTTGGCTCTATACCCCTTGGCCTTAAAAAAGCCTCTTGGTCATCTTACCCTCCAAGAAAGATTCGTGGGTTGGGAGATCCTCCACCACTAATGAACCCAAAGGTCCATCAGCTATCAACCTTTGAATTCTGCTTAGGTTAATATGACCAAGCCTAAGAAGCCAAAGATATGTTTGGTTCATCTTCAAAGGTTCTTTTCTCTTATTGGAATTAGAAGATGAGTTATTAACTTTTATATGCATCGTGGTAGGTTTTTGGTTCAAGTGTATATAAATTTCCTATCAATGTACCTGAATAGATAATGTCCCTATTCCTTTTATAACAAATCTGTCATCAAAAGAAATAGATTATCCATCCATAATTTAGAAACCGAAATCAATTCATTCTAAATAAAGGTACATAAAGAAAATTTCTAAGAACCAAAAACTTTATTTTTCTCAAAAGATAAATAAAACATCTCCCACTGCAATAGTCGCCATCTTCACGGCATTGCCCAAGTAAATGGTAATATCCCCTTTAGCTAGTTGTCGGGTTTCCTGGAACCCCTGCAAAATATTGCAGATATGATCAGAGGCCCCTGTATCTACACACCAGGTGCCGGTAGATAACACCGCTAACCATGTTTCAACGACTAGACCAAAGGATATACTTTTTTTCTGCTTTGGATTGGGACAGTCCTCCTTCCAATGTCCATCCTGCTTGTAAGTGAAGTACTTGCCTTTCGGCTTCTTCACTCCTCCCTGAGATCCTCCCACCACATTTGCTCCACCTTGTTTCTCCATCTTCTTGCCTTTCGGCTTAGAAGTAGAAACCTTTTTGAGCAACCATGGCTTGAGGATACTCTTCGAAGAGTGCACACATGTACTTCCTAACAGATAAGACAATATCTGAATTCTTTTCCAATCAACATTATTTGGGTACAGTAAGTTTATTTCCTTTAGTATCACAATAAGTGGACTGAAAGTCATTTTGAAAGTCCTAAGAATCACATAGATCATTACTTTAGATTTCAAAAATTATTGATTCCTCAAAACAATAAAATTCCGAAATCAACCAACACCGAGAATATCGCATGCCACGATAGTGTGGACGTATACGAATTCTACATTTGTAAGAGGAGGTTTTACCCATTAATTTTATTATCTTGTCAACCTTACTTTTTGACAAATAAAATTAATAGTTGGTTCCTCTTTGGCCCTACAAATAAAAGCAGTGACTCCAATGGGGAGGATACTTTTCATTTGCATCTAAGTGTGCACCATTACACGATACTAAGGGAATTATCTCGGATTATGTGTCTTACCGATGTGGAAGTACACACGCTCCTAAATAATTTCCTATAACCATTATTTGACCTAGTGATCCGCAAACAAACTCATCCGATGGGGAAGAAGGCACTCAGAGCCGACGCGCAAGTTTGTTGCATCACACGTCAAATTGTAATGGAGGCCGCGGGAATTAATTAAAATATCCCTCTCCCACTTAGTAAATTGAAAATGAGAAATTTTCAAGCACACACAACATGCATATAAAACAAATCAGCAATAAATATGGAAAAAAAACAGAATTTTTCCAACTATTATGGCATTGTTCTCCAATATGCGTCCCGTCGTGTCGCCACCTCGTCCGCTCCATCTTTTCCCGTGCGCAAGTCACCAAAGAGATCCGAGCCGAGATAAACTATTTTAATTTACATCCATCGATCCTATACTCCACGAAGGAGTGTAAAAATAATCTAGATCGAAAGTAAACTAAAATGAGTGGCTAAACAATGCCGTATTTAATTACAAAAATTAAATACTAATCTAGCCTCGTCAACCCCGAGGATTCAAATAATATACATACAATCACACACAAACAATCACATACACACATATAGCAATAATAGTCAGATCTTATGCCTGCAACCAAAAAGTTAGCTGACGCACATCCTGCTATTTTTCGGCATACTCAATATATGATATGTGCATGAAAGTAACCGAATCCAAAACACACAAAACCGAAAACCGTGGCTCTGATACCACTTGTAGGGAGTTGCTTCGGAGACTCATTGGCTCCCATGTCCCCGGATTAAAATTTTCACCAATGAAAGAACTAATCCGGATGGGATGAGTTTCCTTAGCACAACCTATTCGTCGTCGTGCTAACAACTTGAGTGATCGCTTGAACAAACTAGTTGTTCAAGCAACACAACTCTTCTTGTTGGTTAGCCGCGGAAGAGACTATGGACGGATCGCCGGTTTTTGTGTTTGTCTTCGGGGTCCATGATTATACAAAATATATACATACGCACACTTGTATAATCAACACATAAAATAACATGCTAAGATCAGAAAATAAAGTTGTACCACTTTATACCTTACGATCTTCTACCGTATGTCCTATCCTCCTCATGGACGACGTGTGGGCGAAGATCCTCCACGAGTAGAATACTTCTAGATCGCGTTCTTCCCTTCCTTGTCCGCTGTGAACAAAGAGAAGAACCAACAAAACCTTTCCTTTCTAGAACCGGCCACCAAGCAAGGGAGTTTGATGCAACCGTCGGCCAAGGAACGAAGGGCTGAGCGCCGGCCAACCTTGAAGAGAGGTTGTCGCCGGCCACCTAGAGGTTGGAGAAGCACCGGCCACCAATTGTTGGAGGACCGCCGGCCACCAAGGATCAAAGGAGGAGGAAGAGGGCCGGCCAAAGCTTGTAGAAAGAAGGAGTGAGCGTCGGGCACCAAGGAGAAAAGGAAGAAGATGGGCGCCGGCTTCTTGTCCAAGATTTGCCGCCCAAAACTTTGCTTCCAAACCCTAGCTGCCCAAACAAAAACCCTAACTCCAAAATTGAACCTCCTTCTCTTGCCGCCCAACCTAAGCCCTCTATTTATAGATTTGGGCTTAAGCCTCCTTTAATCTCCATCGTCGGATCTAGGGTTTTATCCCATCCGTCAGATCTAGGGTTTCATTTCAACCATCGGATCTAGGATTTCATCCCAACCGTCGGATCTAGGGTTTCATCCCAACCATCGGATCTAGGGATTTAATCCCAACCGTCAATTCTAGGGTTTCATCCTAACCATCGGATCTAGGGATTTAATCCCAACCGTTGGTTCTAGGGTTTCATCCCAACCATCGGATCTAGGGATTTAATCCCAACCGTTGGTTCTAGAGTTTTGTTTTACATCCTTGAATCTAGACTTCTTTAGGATTATATTAGGCTACGATAGGGACCATAAGGAGGAGTTGGATCTTGGCCACCCGATGGATCGGAACCACACTAACTTGATCCATCAATGATGTTCCATTCCACTAGAGGATCATCATTGAACTACCTCACCAACCCCCATAAATTAATATGGGCTCCATATATTATTTGTACATTCATCTCCCCGTGTTTAAGATATCGAATGTCCATCAATTAATTTATTTGCTGACCATCAATTAATTAACATCTAATTCCTCGAGTAGTACCACTCAACCTTATCATTATGTTGACTAAGTCAACCAGCTGGGTTTACATGATGAACCTTAGGAGCTCCTCAAGGGGACATCATCAACCTAGTATATAGGACACGGTTTCCTCCTATAATCAACGGCACACCATGTAAATAATATTATTTCCCAACTTACCGGGCGTATTGATTTAATCCATCTAAATCTCACCCTCTGGTAAATCAAAGAAATAAATACTAAGTACATGTTCCCGTTATTATATCGGGATTAAGAGCATGTACAATATAATATCCGAGGTCCGATTCAATTATGTAGTCAGCAATTAATTGAATCACCTCTATGTCGGTCCTGCTCAATACACCTAAGTGTACTAGTGTAACTCCATGTTCAAGACAAAACAATACCAAGCTACACTACAACCATGTCAATGGTTTGTCCAAAACCATCTTGGTTGTGAGCCTCTACTTATATTTTACAAGGGACTGATAACATGATCTTCTGTGCCACACCAAACACCATGTTATCTACAATATAAAATATTAGACAATATTCACACACATATAATAAATATATAAAGTGCAAACAATGATCATGTGATTCTTATTCCAAAATAAAATGTTCATACAAAAAGAGCTAGGCTTTTAGTATACATTCCAACACCTATTTGGATAAATCATTTTTATCCATTTTCAAGATTCCATTTTCTTTAAAATATAAAATTTTAAATTCTTATTGGATAATCTAAACTCAAATTTTATACTAAATATTCTAAGCCATTAAAATGTTCCTCCTAAATTTATTAATTAGTGATCAAATTATGATTTAAAAAGTTGTGCGGATACAAATTTAATTATTAATTTATTACTCTCTTTTTTACAAATATTATATTTTATATTGAATAAAAATGAATGAAGGAAGAAAAAAAATTAGTTTAAATGGACAATATTGTAGGACTAAAAACACGCTAGGGTGGTGAATAGCATTTGAATTTTTTTTTTATTTCGCTTTAAAATATCATAAAATGCAAAGTAGTCACAGCGGAATAAGAAAATAAAATACACAAGTACACAGAAAGTTTTTACTTAGTTCACAGCCTATCGGCTGCTAATCCAAGGTCCACAATTCAAGATCACCTTGGAAGGGAAATTCACTAAAATGATCTCTTCCTCATTGGAGGTAAGAGATGTTGGTGGAGTAGGCACCAGATAATCGAACCTAGGTTTTGATTATGGAAAAGACTCAAAGCTAAGATCATATTATTGTCTAACGAGTTGAACCAAGTATGCAGGAATGGTTAAGCTGAGCTGAAGGTCAGTGACACCCGGAGAATCCTTAGTCGGGAAATTGTGGTGGTCAGGCGATACTGGGAGAACTTCGGAGGGAGCTGAAGAACCCAAGTGGAGACCTGAAGCAAAGTTGCAAGTCACAAAATGACCTAAGTTAAACTCGTGTGTGAGTGAATGTAAGGTCGGGTCCTTCGTACGGGGACATCCTTAGGTGGCGATCCGACTAAGACTTCTTGTGGAAGGTCTAGGTCGAGATCGGACGGTAAGTTACCATCAAATTCACCTGTATTGTCTTCATTTTGAGCTAACTTGTTGTAGCTGGATACCCTAGCCACCAGTCGACTGCTGGCTATTGGCAGTCGACTACTGATGGCATCAGTCGACTGGTAGGGTTCATCAGTCAACTGTCATTAAAATTCTAGCTTTGATGAGAGTCAAATCTCATCCCCTTATCTTAGGGTGAGGTGCCCTTTTTTGGTGGATCTTCATCTCATCGTTTAGGGGACTCAAAGGCTATAAAAAGACATGGGTTTCACTCCATTTCTCATCATTCTAAGATCATCAAGATTGCTCTCAAAGTGCTCTAACAACGCCAAACCTCTAACGTCGTAACGCCATCATAATGTCGACACAACGCCAAGCTCACAACCTCTTCGTCGATAGTAGCATGTTTGTTCTTATTTATTTATTGTATTCGTGGTTTTGATCGTAACGAGGTGAGGTAGGTTTGTTGCCTCATCCTCGAACTTTTGGTTTTTGTGATCGTTGTTTCCTATCTCCAACGAGGAGGAGACTCTATAGTTGATTGCCCCTTCGTACTCGATCAAGGATCGTGGGGCCTTTGAGTAGAAACCGCTGGGTTGTGAACCAAGTAAAAATAAATTGTCTTATTTATTTTTCCATTGTATTACTCATATTCTTAATCGAACGAATGAAAAGAAATAAAGTTTTATGCTCGCTATTCACCCGCCCCCCCTCTAGCGACGCTTTTACAATCCAATAATTGGTATCAAAGGGGGGCGCTACGATTTGGTGAAACCACCAATCTAGCATTTTGTTTTAAGTTTCTTTTCATTTTGGTTTTTTGATTCGCAAGTTTTAAGCTTTTCGTTAAGTTCTCTTTTCTCCCGCACTACTAATCTAAGATGAAAGTCTTGGCAACTTTTTTTGCTTGTCGTCTTTTTGTGTGCAAGGATTTCTTTTCTTAAATGACCCACATTGAGGGGTACAGCATCACTCGACCTCCGTTCTTTAATGGAGATGATTTCCGTTACTGGAAAGGTTGGATGGAGTGTTTTCTAAAAACATAAGTCGATACTTGGATAATCATCCAAACCGATTTTACTCTACCCACCAATTATCGAGGCAAGCCCCTGGACTTCGATAAGTGGACCAACGCAACTAAAAGACAAATCGAAGCCAAAGCAAAAGTGACTCAAATGTTGCAGTGCGACTTGTCCAAGGAGGAGCTCAATCGCATCGGCCCCTTTATCAACGTAAAGGATCTTTGGAACAAGCTCATCGAGCTTCACGAAGGAACCGACGATGCTAAGGTATGTAAAAGGGACTTATTGTTAAATAAATTGTATAATCTAAAAATGCAGGTTCATGAGACCGTCACCCAACTACATGCACAGATCCAAGACATCATCAACGGTCTCCATTCGATCGGGGAAGCCGTAGACAATCGGGACCTAATAAGGAACGCACTCAATGCCTTCCCTAGGACCACCTTGTGGGCATCCATGGTCAATGCCTACAAGGTTTCTAAGGATCTATAAAAAATTATGTTAGACGAGCTTTTCTTTGAATTTGAACTTCACGAACAAACTAACACGGTCCGACCCGTGAGAGGTATTGCTTTGCTTCTAGGTGAGAGAAGAAAGGAGAAGAGAAAGTCACCTCCAGAGCAAGAAAAAGGATCCGACCTCGAGGGTGAATCCTAGTTCGAATTGGAAGAAAGGGAGCTTTCGAAGAACAAGAAGAAGGGGCACTTCAAATCAAAAATGAAGCCAAAGAAAAAGGGATCAAAGAAGGTCTTGTAGGATCGTTGGCATCGCGAGAAAGGGGGGGAATGAATAGCTACGCTCGTCTTTTCGATTCGTTAATGGATTTTGATCGTCGTGCTTGTCTACAATTGTTAGTACGCAGCGAAAACACAAATACAAATACAAAAACAAACACCAAGCACAATACACAGTATTTACGTGGTTCAGAACCCTAGTTCCTACTCCACGGGTGAGCCCTAGCGGACTCTAGTGATGCACACCACCACTATATAACTTATCCTTTTCGATGAACACACCGGAGGTGGAGGAACCTCTCACAAGGATCTTACAACAATAAGAACAGAATAAAATGAGCAAATACACCAAATACAAAAGCAAATGAATAGATGTTACAGTTTTAGGGCTTTTGAATGCTTGCTCGTGGATCACGTTGGGATGACTTTGAAGGCCCTGAAGTGCAGCAGCACCTCGCTTCAAATCGCCCCTGAAATCTCCAGAATGATCGCTCAAAACCTGTTCAAGAATTGGTATAGAAGAAACCCTAAAAGTTCCTTCTTATAGATCTGCGTCGAGGCCTCCCGAGCTCCAACGATCGGAAACCAGTCGAGGTGCCGCCTCGACTGCGACCCTAGTCGAGGTGCCAGTCGAGCCACCTTGCCTCTGTGCCTCCGTCTTCATACCTGTCCTGAAATGAGTCGAGGCGCCAGTCGCGTCCTCGGTCCCGAGGCCTCGCCGACCGACATCGATCAAGGCGCCGTCGAGCCCGGCTTTACTGCTTGCTCGCAAACAAAGCCTACTCATCGTTATATACCTCTATATTGAGGTTTAACACACCAAGTATGATCCCTTCATACTTGATACTCACCCTAAGCCTAGACCTAAGCCTTCAACCCACTTCCATCAGCCTCACGCCTCCCGGATCCCTCGAGTCCGCGACTCTTCATCCTTGCTCTTTCCTTCAAGTGCTTCCATCGGCTATTGTCATGCTCTCGGGTCTACTTTTTCCAAGAGACCTCGTCTCTGGGACTTCCTTTTTGCCAAGCTCGATCTCCCTGATCAGCCGGGTCTTCCCTTGCCAAGACTCCTCGTCCGAGACTTCACTGTCAAGAGGCCACGCCTCCGGGACTTCACTGCCAAGACTCCTCGTCCAGGACTTCACTGCCAAAAGGCCACGCCCGGACTTCATCGCTAAGACTCCGTCCGGACTTCATTTGCCAAGCACGGCCTCCCAGACCTGCTGACTTTCTCGCCAACTCCCATTGGTCTTCCCATCGCCAAGTGTCCCCTCCTCTTAACTTGGATTTTCTCTTGCCAAGTATCCATACTTGGACATCTCCTTGCCAAGTCACCAAACTTGGACTTCTCCAATAGTCTTCCTCATATGACCTTGGATGTCCCATAGTATCCACTAGTTATGTGGTCAAACCACATTGTGGACTATTGTCAAACATCAAAACTCCACTCGAGTTCCACTCGAGTCTAGTCAATCATGACCTGGGTCGATTGCACCAACAATCTCCCCCTTTTTGATGTTTGACAATACCGTTAAGTTAGGTTATCCCATAAACCCAACTTGACACTTCTTATGCCAAAGCATCACTAAGTGTTCCCAATCTAGAATTTCAAATTTTGAAATTTTTGGGGTTTTGTGTATATTAGGGTATTCTAAGTTAAAGGGTTAGGGTATCCTAAGTTAAAAGCCTAACTTAACCCCCTTGCATTTCTCCCCCTTCTTGACACACATCAAAAAGTCCACCAAGGTTCTCAATGTCTCATTTTCTAATGAGATTCTTCCTTCTCCTCCTTGGTCAACATTCATCTTGAATGTCTTCATTCTTCTAGTGATCTATCACTAGATGAAAATCAAACTTCCATTTTCCCCCTTTTTGTGATAAACCATCATCCATCATGCCTAGATGGATAATTATCCCCTTAAAATCTTACTCCCCCTAGACCATTGCACCAACAATGTCCTTGGAGAGTTTCTAAGCCAATAAAAACGTTAAACACTAGAAAATTAGGATAAAAGTTCATATTTGAACTTTCACAACCATTAAATTTTGATTTGTACTTCTATTCATTTCCAATGAAAATCTCACCATTTCAATGCTTGTTTAAGCACATTAGAGGTGTAGGAGTAGTTATCTAGCCTAGGGTTATGATCATATGGCTTAACCTAACATTGATAAGTCAAAGCAGCTAACAATGACTAAGAAAGGCTTGATGAGTGGAAGCGGCTCGATCGGCTCTGATCGATTTCTAAAATTTCAGAAATCGAATTTTCAGACCAACTTCAGTAATGCATAAATAATTCTAGAAAATTCAAAAAATCATGAAATTTCAACCACACATTACTTATGCCAAACACTATTGGGGGAAAATAGTTTTCTATGAAAATAACCTTTAAATTATAAGAATGATACAAAGTTCAAAAGCATTGAAATTTTCAATGTTTAGAGCCAACTTTGTTTCAATCTTCTCAATGGTAATTTCAATCAAAAGATAGGCTTCACCAAGGTTTTTCAAAATGATTTTTAGATATTTTCAAAACCTTAATTTCAATCATGGTCTATGGGCTAAGTACACATGACTTTAATACTAGCTTTCCTCATGATTTATGCCTATGATTGAGATGAGTTTGAGTTCATCTAGATGCAAAAACTATGTACCTTGAACTTAACTCATATCCTAACATCTCACATGTATCTAGGGTGTATCAATACACATACATGTCAATTTGATGTGAGATGTGGGTTTTGTTCATCTTAAACTAAGGCCTCATGCATTTTCTAAGGCAACTCTACTTGATTCCCTTATACATGGGACTTCAAGTCATGCCATTGTCCTTAATCAATTTTAATAAATGCATAAATGATCATGGAATATAAGATAGCATAAATAAATCATGTGTCAATAATCATAATATCATGGTATGTAACATAAACCTAAATACTAACATGACATTAAAAACAATAGATCTAAGCATGATCATGACATTTTATATGATAAAAGGTAAATATGATGTCATGTCATGGCAAAGCAAACAAGGTATGGAAAATAAGATGCAAAGCCATGAAAATACCTAAGTTATTAATATTTGTTGCCATTTGTTGGAATTAAATTCATTTTTCTATATACCAGTTATCTCCCAAGTGTGCCAAAAATTCAAAATGGCACATCATGACCTCTAAAACCTCATTGTGCCAATTTGATCAAAATTTTCAACTTCCATACGATTTATTGGCACATCCTATACACTTTTAGTATTTAAAATCAACCTTAATTACAAAGTATCCAAAACCTTGGAAATGACCTAAAGTGTCAACTTTGCTATGATTGGGTTAACTACCCATCCATTCAAGGTTGACACAACCTAACCCATTTAGCGTGAATCAATTACGCTCCTAGGAACCCAATACCTATTGGAGCTCCTTGGGTTTACTAAGTACTCACTAGGGATAACTTCCCTTAGTACCTTTCTAATGACCTTCCTAGACTTGGAAGTCTTGGTCATTTTGGTCTTGTTATGGTTAACCCTAGAGATTGCTTCCCGTATAACCTTGTTAGTGGCTTTCCTAGATTTCATTGAAACCTTAGCCACTAGACACTTACCATGGTCAACTCTAGGGATGACTTCCCTTGTGACCTTGGTACTCCTAGACCTAGAACTTGTTCCATAATTATATGGAACACTATGATAGGTAGGCTTATCTATCTTGGACCTAGGCTTGTGACCCAAGCCTTGCTTGTCCTTAGATGCTCCTTGCCTCCTAGAACCTAAGTTTTGTTCATTAGACCCATTAATCATATTTTCCATTTTCTGAAGGGTCTTCTCCATTTTCTCAAGCTTTGACCTCAAAGCTTGATTTTCCTTTTCTAATATCTCATGTTTCGATTTTTCATTTACTCTTGAGATGTTCTTCTTTCTAGGCATATGTCAAGTCCATTTAGGGTTGATGCATAGATTATTGTTCTCTACCCTCCTATCCTTGGGTAGAGTTAGTCTAGCATTGTCCTTAGTCAAATTTACATTCTTATCACCTAAACAATAAAACTTGTTTTTAACATGCATTTTGTCATGATGAACAGCAAGTGCATTAAAGTTATGAGCATGCTTTGTAACATTATGTAAAGGAAGAGCATTATTTAAAATTACCTTAGGGTTTGCCTTAGCTCCACCTACACTTGAACTCTCTCCTTTGCCCTTCCATGGGTGACTCCCCCTAGAACATTGGCTCCGGTAATGTCCCCGTTGTCTTGAAGCATATTATGCTCCTTGCTCTTATGAATTTGGGCTCCGACTTCCTTTGATTTTTCTTTGGCCCTTAGTATCGGTTGAGCCTTCTTGACTCTTTTTGGGCATTTACTCTTATAGTGCCCTACTTCCCTACACTCAAAACATGTTATATTACTTTTATCCTTAACAATTGAATTTAAGTTACCTTCTTGAGTGATTGGAGACTTTTGGACTCCTTCTTCATTTCTCTCCGAGGTAGAAGGCTTCTCTTGCTCTTCCTCCGGGGTTGAAGATTTAACCTCCCCCTCAATCCTTGGCATGGAGGTTTCCATAATTTCCTCTTCAGATGGTGAACAATTATCATCTTCCGGATCTTTACTCACTTGAGACGATGAACATTCCAAACCTTCGGATTTTTCCTCATCTTCTTGAATCATGGAAGTTTCACCATTGAGCTTAGCAAGCTTTTCCCATAATTCTTTTGCATCCATGAAGTTCCCTAATTCACACAAAACATTGTTAGGTATTAAATTAACTAAAATATCCAATACCTTCTCATTTGCCTCAAATCTTTGGACTTCCCCCTCAGTCCATTTACTCCGATCTAGAGCTCGTCCCTTTTTGTCCGTTGGAGTCTTGAACCCTTCGGTTAGTGCAAACCACTCCTCTATGTTCATTTGGAAGAAGAATTCAGTCATCGTCTTCCATTGCGCAAATCCTCCAAATCCATAAGGCAGTGGAAATCGAACATCACGTCCAAATAAATCTTCAAAATCCATCACCTCTAGCTTTATCTCCCTCGGCGATTAGTCCGATTGAAGACCACTTGTTAGATATCGGTGTATCTTCTTCTTAGAGCCAAACCGGCTCTGATACCACTTGTAGGATCATTGGCGTCGCTAGAAAGGGGGGGAATGAATAACTACGCTCATCTTTTCGATTTGTTAATGGATTTCGATCGTCGTGCTTGTCTACAATTGTTAGTACGCAGCGAAAACACAAATACAAATACAAAAATAAACACCAAGCACAATACACAGTATTTACGTGGTTCGGAACCCTAGTTCCTACTCCACGGGCGAGCCCTAGTGGACTCTAGTGATGCACACCACCACTATATCACTTCTCCTTTTCGATGAACACACCGGAGGTGGAAGAACCTCTCACAAGGATCTTACAACAATAAGAACAGAATAAAACGAGCAAATACACCAAATACAAAAGCAAATGAATAGATGTTACAGTTTTAGGGCTTTTGAATGGTTGCTCGTGGATCACGTTGGGATGACTTTGAAGGCCCTGAAGTGCAGCAGCACCTCACTTCAAATCGCCCCTGAAATCTTCAGAATGATCGCTCAAAACCTGTTCAAGAATTGGTATAGAAGAAACCCTAAAAGTTCCTTCTTATAGATCTGCGTCGAGGCCTCCCGAGCTCCAACGGTTGGAAACCAGTCGAGGCGCCGCCTCGACTGCGACCCTAGTCGAGGCGCCAGTCGAGCCACCTTGCCTCAGGCTCCGCCTTCATACTCTGAAATGAGTCGAGGCGTCGTCGCGTCCTCCGGTCAGGCGCCGCCGATCGATACTCCGGGGCCGAGCCCTGCTTCGCTTTGTCGCAAACGAAGCCTACTCGACTGTTATACCTCTATACTGAGGTTTAACACACCAAGTATGATCCCTTCATACTTGATACTCACCCTAAGCCTAGAACTAAGCCTTCAACCCACTTCCATCAGCCTCACGCCTCCCGGATCCCTCGAGTCCGCGACTCTTCATCCTTGCTCTTGCCTTCAAGTACTTCCATCAGCTATTGTCATGCTCTCGGGTCTACTTTTGCCAGAGACCTCATCTCCGGGACTTCCTTTTTGCCAAGCTCGATCTCCCTGATCAATCGGGTCTTCCCTTGCCAAGACTCCTCGTCCGGGACTTCACTGCCAAGAGGCCACGCCTCTGGGACTTCACTGCCAAGACTCCTCGTCCGGGACTTCACTGCCAAAAGGCCATGCCTCTGGGACTTCACTGCCAAGACTCCCCGTCCGGGACTTCATTTGCCAAGCACGATCTCCCAGACCTACTGGGACTTTCCTCGCCAACTCCCCGTTGGTCTTCCCATCACCAAGTGTCCGGTCTCCCTTGACCAACTTGGATTTTCTCTTGCCAAGTATCCATACTTGGACTTCTCCTTGCCAAGTCACCAAACATGGACTTCTCCAATAGTCTTCCTCATATGACCTTAGATATCCCATAGTATCCACTAGTTATGTGGTCAAACCACATTGTGAACTATTGTCAAACATCAAAAATCTACTCGATTTCCACTCGAGTCTGGTCAATCATGACCTGGGTTGATTGCACCAACAGGTCTTTCAAGCAACTTGGGACGACGAAGAAGAAGGCGTCGGCGTAGCATTCATGGCAAGACCGGTAGAGTCTGAGTCAGAGTCTGAAGCCGAATACGAATCCAACTCTGACTCTGACTCCGAGGACGACTTCGAGAAGAGACCCAAAGATGGGTCAAAAGAAAAAAATCAAGGTAAGTCATTCATTAATAGCTAACTTATATCATGCAATTAAGTTGTTAAAAAGGAAATTAACTAAGTCCGAGTCTAGAGTGGAGTCGTTTCTCGAGGAGGTTGAAATCCTCAAGTAAGAGGCTAATCTAACCTCTTCAAGTAGTTAAGTTCAAGAGGGAAACTCAACTCAAATTGAAAAGCTTGAGGAGGAGAATTCTCTCTTGAAAGGACAAGTTCGAGAGATTGAGACTAGGTTGGAAAGATTCACATTGGGATCTAAGAATCTTAACCGACTTCTTGGAACCCAAAGAGTCGTGTACAACAAAGCCGAACTCGGATTTAGTTCAAGAACTACGAATAGATCTTATATGTCTATCATAAATCGTAGTCATCAACAAGTCTAAGCATGGGTCCCAAAGGTTTTGTTAAACTCACATATAAGGACCAATAAGTATTGGATTCCCCGGGATCAAGTCCACTTTGTGGATAGACCATATTGGTTCAATGGTCCAGGGGGAGCTAACACTAAAATAGTATACCCGCTTCCTTAGCAAAATTATTGCTTGATTAGATATTTTGTTTTACTTTTTAGAACAGCTAGATAGGACAAATAGTTAGTCAACTTTGACAACATACTATCAGGATGTGACGAGATGATAGTACGTTAGAGATAACAACGTCTCATGTATTCGAGCTCGATAAGGCGTATCTAGCTTGGTGCACTTGGCTGAGTTGAACTAGCTAAAGCTACCTCGTCGTATCCTAAACTATTTAGACCAGGAAGTAATCTTTGTTGGCGCAATCAGCCCAGGTCATGATTGACCAGACTCAAGTTTGACTCGAGCAAGTATTTTGATGTTTGACGTGGATGTCTGACATTGATGTCTAACATGTATTGGAGAGATTGCTGATGCAATCGACCCAGGTTAGTATTTGATGGTTGATAAGGGTTTGACCATTGTCATGCAAAGTCCAACATGGGTTGGCAAAGGAAAGTCCAAGCATGGGTCTTGGCATGGAAAGTCCAATATGTGTTGGCAAGGGAAAGTCCAAGCTTGAGTCTTGGCATTTGGAAAGTCCAAGGGGAATATTGTCACGCCCCGAGAGCATGCCGTGTCGAAAAGTAAACAGACGGCATCTCCCCTGTACGTGGCACCATTTCGGGTTAATACAAGGCCCGTAGGCCCACAATAACAACAACACATAAAAATGTAACCAAACCATAACAACATAACAAACTAACTACAACAAATACACAGCGGAAACAATAAAAAAACAATACAATCCAACACACATGCATACCGGTATGACTAAAACCAAAACTAAGAACCACCGTAACAAAACCAGAAAGAAAGATACAACAACAATAGTACATCACGAAAACTCCAAATACACTACACCCATGTGGAAAGCCCAAAACGACCACCAGAGTCTCGGAGATGAGATGAGATGTCAACCAACGGTGATCCAAGTCCATCACGAAGTCGGCTACCTGTTACCTGGGCGACAGAAAAACTCAGGGTCCGTCGTGGTGAGTAAAACTCAGCAGGTAATAGAAAAACATGTATATATCAAATATCGCATGTAATTCAACAACATAATCTAGAGGTACAATAGTTATATTAGCATAGTATATAAATACAAGCATATACCGTCTAACTAAATGAACAACGTAAAATGCAGACATACCTGAAAGTCTGCTACGCTACTCTGATCCAACCTGAGCATATATCCAATATATATATAGTAGGAAGAGTAATACCAACTCACAATATACTCATGCTACAGGTCAAGGTATCTAATGGTATGTCCAACACATATACAAGTATTCTGTAGGAGAAATTTGAGGCCGCTAGAGGGGGGGTGAATAGCGTTGACCGTAGGAAGATGGAAATCGTTTGCGTTGCTTGTCTACAATCTTGTTAGTACGCAGCGGAATAAACAATAACAAATACAAACACAAGATACAATCACAACACGCACGATATAACGTAGTTCGGAACCACACGGTTCCTACTCCACGGATCGAGCTCTAACGAGCTCTAGCGATGCCAATGCAATCAATAATCAATAAACTCCATCTCGACAACAAGTCAGAGGCGGAGAAACCTTGTACAAACGTTTACAACAATAAACGAAAGAAATACAAGCAAATATAATGGAAATGTAAAGAACACTTTACAAACTAGGGTTTTGAGCGCTTGCTTGTTGGTTGCATGGATGAGCTTGAAGGACCCTGAAATGCACCTGCAAATCGCCTTCAAATTGCCTCACCAAAGATCCCAAAAATCTTATTAATGAGCCTTCCACGAACAGCTGCTTTTATCCTCCATCGGGCTGGATTTTTTCCTAGCAGTCGACTGCCATAAGTCCCCAGTCGACTGCCAGCACAGTAGCTGTGAGACAATGGCTCAATCCACGTTGGACAAGTTCCAACGGGACTCTTGATACCGATCGCCAACATTGGCGCCGACATCGCCACATAGTCGACCGCCTACGGCTTGGCCATGGAGCATTCTGCTCATCAACTAGCAATGATCGCCGACCTTGGCAAATGATCAGAGATATCAGCTCGACCTTGAGGTTTTAACCCAAGTATGGTGCCCCCATACTTGCTAGACCACCCTTAGCCTAGACCTAAGCCTTCTAGCCACCTCCATCAGCCTCACGCCTCTCGGATCCCTCCAAGTCATCCATGACTTGTTCATCCATCGCGCTAGCCTCCAGGTGCTTCCCTCGGCTATGTCATGCTAACGGTGTCTACACTGCCAAGGCACATTAGACTTACGCCGCCAAGACTCCGCTTGGACTTTACGCTGCCAATATCAAGCCCCTTTGACTTCCCAAATGCCAAGACTCAAGCTTGGACTTTCCCTTGCCAACCCATGTTGGACTTTCCATGCCAAGACCCATGCTTGGACTTCTCATTTGCCAAGACCCATGCTTGGACTTCTCATGCCAAGTACTCAAGACTTGGACTTTCCCAAATGCCAAGTACCCATGACTTGGACTTTCCATGGGCCAAGTGTCCCACTTGGACTTTTCATGCCAAGTACTCAAGACTTGGACTTTACCAAATGCCAAGTGTCCCACTTGGACTTTCCATGCCAAGTACCCATGACTTGAACTTTACCTTGCCAAGACCCATGCTTGGACTTTCCATTTGCCAAGACCCATGCTTGGACTTTCCAAAATCACATGGTCAACCCTAGTCAACCATTAAGGTCTTCCTCGAGTCAAACTCGAGTCCGGTCAAACATGACCCGGGTCGATTGCTCCAACAATCTCCCCAACATATTAACCGACATTAATGTCAAACATCAATGCCAAACCACTTTGTCAAATCCCTTTGTCAAACATCAAAACATCACTCGAGTCAAACTCGAGTCTGGTCAATCGTGACCTGGGCTGATTGCACCAACAATCTCCCCCTTTTTGATGTTTGACAAAAACCAAACAAATCATCTGAGTTAGATCACTAACTCAAATCCCTTACCAATTATCCCAAATTGGTAAACACTCTCAAAATGTTCTCCCCCAAACATTCTCCCCCTTTTTTGACTAACATCAAAAAGGTTTTCTCTCCAAGGAGGTCAATGTCTCATGTCCCAATGAGATCTTACAATCTTCCCCTTGGTCCAAAAATAAATACCTAGGATGCCTACCATCTTCCTAGTGATAATTCACATATCACTCAAGAGAGACAATCCTATACTCTCTCCCAATTTCCAAATTGGGTATCAAAAACCCATCAATTTTCCCAATTGATGATACTCTCCCAATAACTTCTCCTCTTCAAGGAGAAAAACACATCCATCATCCCAAGATGGATACCTCCCCCTAAAGGCTTGCTCCCCCTTGATCATTGCACCAACAATGTCCTTGGGAAGCCCCTAATCCAATAGGAACTCTAAACCATCAAAATTAAGGTTCTAAGTTCAACATAGAACTTTCACTCACCCTAAATTTGATACTTTGACCTAACACTTCTCCTAATCCATATCCAATGGATTTTCACCCTTTATAATGCTTCCCAAAGCATATCCTAGGGTTAGAAGTGGTTAGGGACCTTTACCATGGTCAAATCAGCTAAACAAACCTTGTTAACCAAATCAGACTGGCAACAACTCCTCGACAAGAATCACCGATCACACATATCACCGATCGCCAAACAGAGCGATCGATAATCAAAATCTCGATTTTCAGCTATCAGAAATGAATTTTGGAAATTCATAAATAATTATACGTACTTTGAAAAATCGTGAAAATTCATACGTATAATAATTATGACACACACAATGGGTGAAAAATATTTGAAAATTATTTTACCCATAAACTAGTGAGTTTGATACAAAACTCAAAACCATTGAAATTTTCAATGTTTTGGCCCTATTTTGTATCAACTCTATCAATGGTGATTTCTATCAAAAGATAGACTTCACCAAGGTTTTTCAAAATGATTTTAAAATATTTTCAAAACCTTATTTTGGATCATATTCCTTGGGCTCTATGTACATGACTTGTACACATGCTCTCCCAATGATCCACGCTGAAACAAGATGAGTTTTAGTTCATCTAGATGCAAAAACTATGCACCTTGAACTCAACTCATATCCTAGCATCTCACATGTATCTAAGGTGTATAAATACACATACATGTCAATTTAATGTGAGATGTGGGTTTTGTTCATCCTAAACTAGGGTTTCATGCATTCTCTAAGGCAACCCTACTTGATTCTCTTATAAATGGGACTTCAAGTCATGCCATAGTCCTTAATTCAATTTCAACCAAAATGTCTTAAATGCATGAATGATTATGGCATTAGAAATGTTATAAATACGCATATGCTCATAATCATGATGTCATGGCATAATATGAAATCTAAAAACACATGACATTTGAAACCTTAATCCTAAACATGAACATGACATATAAAATCATAGAACTAGGCATGATGTCATGACATGGCATATGGCAATCAAAGCATGGCATATAAAATGTATAGGTATGATAATACCTAAATTTTAATATTAATTGCCATTTGATATAGTTAGATATATTTTGCCATATTATCATTAATCTCCCTAGTGTGCCAAAAACCCAAAATGACACACTAACACTCTAAACCCTAATTGTGCCAATTTGATCATTTTATCAAACTTCATAACTAATATTGGCACATCCTAAAATCTTTTAGGATTATGATTCAACCCTATTTCCAAGGTATCCATAACCTTGAAAATAACCTAAAATGCCACCTTTATCATGGTTGAGTTAACTACCCATCCAATCAAGGTTGGCACACCCTAAACCCATCTAGCGTGA
Organism: Wurfbainia villosa; assembly: GCA_025175895.1. NCBI lineage: Eukaryota > Viridiplantae > Streptophyta > Magnoliopsida > Zingiberales > Zingiberaceae > Wurfbainia > Wurfbainia villosa. Next base: position 107,176,854 of record CM045996.1, read on the forward strand.
ATCAATCACGCTCTTAAAAACCCAAAACCGATTTGAGCTCCTAGGGTTAATTAGGTATTCCTTAGGGATAACCTCCCTAGATACCTTCCTAATGACCCTCCTAGGCTTGTTAGCCTTGGTCATTTGGGTCTTACCTAGGTTGACTCTAGGGGTAACTCCCCTTGCAACCTTCTTAGTGGCCACCCTAGGTTTCCTTGAAACCCTAGCCACTAGGCACACCCTTTGGTCAATTCTAGGGATGACTTCCCTATTGACCTTGGTCTTCCTAGACCTAGTTTGTGTTCCATAGTCAAATGGAACACTATGGTAAGCTACCTTAGGCTTAGGTTTGTGACCCAAACCTTGCTTGCCTTTGGTTGACTTTTGACTCTTTGGTCCTTGGTGTTGACTTTGACTTTTGGACCCTTGATTTTGACCACTAGACCCTTTAAATTGATTTTGTATCTTATTTAGGGTCTTTTCAAGTTTTTCAAGCCTTGACCTCAAGACTTGATTTTCCTTTTCTAATTGCCTAATTTTAGAATTTTGATTTAAATCTTGGGCATTAGACTTCCTAGGCATATGCCTAGTCCATTTAGGGTTTAGACCTAGGTGCTCTTGCACCTTTCTAATTGTCTCCCTAGGTAAAAATTTTCTAGAGTTATTTGACCTAGGTTTGTCCTTAGATAAGTTGTTTTTAGGGACATTAGTCCCAAATTTCTCCCTATTATCTAAGTGAATATTTTTAGCTCCTAAACAAAAGTATTTATTTTTATTAGCATGCTTTTCATGGCAAATTGCTAGAGAATTAAAATTTCTAGCATGCTTTTGTCTATTAACTAAAGAAAGAGCATTATTAACTTGATATACCTTAGGGTTAGCCTTAGTAGCTCCCCCTACTTGTGATGCTCCCCTTTTCCCCTTCTTCTCCCCCTTCGGGCATTGACTCCGGTAATGACTCGGTAGTCGGCATTTGAAGCAAATCACTTGCTGGTCTCTCCTTGACTTTTGGCACGGGTGGAGTCTTCTTAACCCGTTTAGGACACTTACTCTTGTAGTGTCCTTTCTCCCTACACTCAAAGCATATAATATTCATTTTATTATTAATTGACATGCTTGAGTTACCTAGGGTGGTTGTGGTGGTCGGAGTGGATTCTTGAGCTTGCTCTTCCTCTCTACCGGATGTAGATGGTTCTTCTTGTTGCTCCGGTATCGAGGATGCCCTAATCTCCTCCCCTTCTATCCTAGAGGTGGAGGTCTCCTCTTCTTCAATCACTTCGACCTCTTCCGATCCGGATGTTGATTCCCTATCAACCTCCGAATCCTCTAGCTCTTTGGATGTTTCTTCTTGAGCTTGAGAGGATGATGGTCCTTCTTCTTGGATGGGTGATAGACTTTCATGGAGCTTGGCCAAATCACTCCATAGCTCCTTGGCATCCACGTAGTCACCTAGGCTACACAAGAGATCATTAGGAATTAAATCAAAAATGAATTTGATTACCTTCTTGTTTTTATCGAATTGTTGGAGTTGCTCCTCACTCCATCTCTTCTTCTTGAGAAACCCTCCCTTCGGTCCCTTAGGATATTCAAATCCTTCCATCAAGATAGACCATTCTTCGAAGTCCCTCATCATTAGGAAGTCTTCAATTCTTGACTTCCATTGCTTAAACCCTTCTTGTCCATAGAAGGAGTAAGGGATTGGTGTGTTAATGTTCCATCCCAATTGTTCTTCCATCTTCACCCTCTAGCCTTCTTTGTCCTAGCTCCCGGCGGTTAGTCCGTAGAAGAGCCCCGTGCTCTGATACCACTTGTAGGAGAAATTTGAGGCCGCTAGAGGGGGGTGAATAGCGTTGACCGTAGGAAGATGGAAATCGTTCGCGTTGCTTGTCTACAATCTTGTTAGTACGCAGCGGAATAAATAATAACAAATACAAACACAAGATACAATCACAACACGCACGATATAACGTGGTTCGGAACCACACGGTTCCTACTCCACGGATCGAGCTCTAACGAGCTCTAGCGATGCCAATGCAATCACTAATCAATAAACTCCTTCTCGACAACAAGTCGGAGGCGGAGAAACCTCGTACAAATGTTTACAACAATAAACGAAAGAAATACAAGAAAATACAAAGGAAATGTAAAGAACACTTTACAAACTAGGGTTTTGAGCGCTTGCTTGTTGGTTGCTTGGATGAGCTTGAAGGACCCTGAAATGCACCTGCAAATCGCCTTCAAATCGCCTCACCAAAGCTCCCAAAATCGATGCTTGAGCCTTCCACGACGAGCTCCTTTTATCCTCGTGGATTTCCTGATCATTGCCATAAGTCCCGATCATTGCCCGGCCCTATAGATGTGAGACAACGGCTCAATCCACGTTGGACAAGTTCAGCGGGACTCTTAGCGATCGCGCCAACATTGTAGCGATCGGCCCCATCGTAGTCGGCGCCCGATCGGCTACAGCATTATGCTCGCGGTGAACTAGCGATCGTGCCACCCTTGGCGATCATTGCCGTGACATCGATATTGCTCGATGAAGCGATCAGCGCGATTCGGCTCTTAAACGACAGTCGAACTCAAGTCGACTCACGGCAGTCGAACCGGCCATAATGCCAGTCGACTGCCAACCTCAAAATGAGGTTTTAACCCAAGTATGGTGCCCCCATACTTGCTAGACCACCCTTAGCCTAGACCTAAGCCTTCTAGCCACCTCCATCAGCCTCACGCCTCTCGGATCCCTCCAAGTCATCCATGACTCTTGATCCTTCGCGTTAGGCTTCAGGTGCTTCCCTCGGCTATGCCATGCTAGCGGTGTCTACACCAAGGCACATTGGACTTACGCGCCAAGACTCCGCTTGGACTTTCTGTTGCCAATATCAATCCCTTGGACTTCCCAAATGCCAAGACTCAAGCTTGGACTTTCCCTTGCCAACCCATGTTGGACTTTCCATGCCAAGACCCATGCTTGGACTTCTCATTTGCCAAGACCCATGCTTGGACTTCTCATGCCAAGTACTCAAGACTTGGACTTTCCCAAATGCCAAGTACCCATGACTTGGACTTTCCATGCGCCAAGTGTCCCACTTGGACTTTTCATGCCAAGTACTCAAGACTTGGACTTTACCAAATGCCAAGTGTCCCACTTGGACTTTCCATGCCAAGTACCCATGACTTGGGCTTTACCTTGCCAAGACCCATGCTTGGACTTTCCATTTGCCAAGACCCATGCTTGGACTTTCCAAAATCACATGGTCAACCCTAGTCAACCATTAAGGTCTTCCTTGAGTCAAACTCGAGTCTGGTCAAGCATGACCCGGGTCGATTGCTCCAACAATCTCCCCAACATATTAACCGACATTAATGTCAAACATCAATGCCAAACCACTTTGTCAAATCCCTTTGTCAAACATCAAAACATCACTCGAGTCAAACTCGAGTCTGGTCAATCGTGACCTGGGCTGATTGCACCAACATATTCGACACAACCGTATAACAAATGCAAGAAGCATGCATGAATATGATGTACACTCAAATGCAACAAGCATAATACAATCAAATGCAACATCACAATAAGCATATATATATATATATAGACTGCATCTATATATATTAATTACAACCATCCATATATATATATATATATATATATATATATATATATATATATATATATATATATATATATATATATATATATATATATATATATACATGCATATATGTATATATATGGTAATATGCAAATCACCATAAGATACGGCAATGCAGCATGCATGGTCATGCCTGCTCACCCCTACTCGCTACCACGACCCCACTGTTAGTAATATATGAGAGATGTCCTAAGGCAATCGCCTTATGTTTGAACCATTTATATGATAAATGAAGATTCACTATTTGAGCATACATGTTTTCATGTATTTGATTAGATCTTAAACTCATTTGCTGAATGTCCACGAGACGATTCACAACATGAGAGAATTTGTGATTGGATCACAACTAGTGAGTAACTCTACATGTGTAATTGTGATATATCGGAATTATCCCTAGTCGATGAATTAATGGATTTTGACACCATTGATTCTGTCGAGACTAGCACGAGGTATACTCCTTGGTGTATCCAAGCAGCTGATTCTCACTGGCTGGAGACATTGTGATCTCCGGAGTTAATCGTGGATGCTAGTTATGGTAACTAGTTCATTGGAGTGACCAGTCGTAAGACTTCATATGGTTCTCTACATATATAGATATGTCAATGAAGTTCTTACTACAGCTTAAGTGTGATGTTCCTTTGACTTGCGGTATTCAAGTCATCTTGATCATAAAGACTTATGCTTTGACATCTTAAGCAAGCATCTCTGAGGAGATGTGGACCCAGGATGATTGGGTATAAGTTGAAGTGATCGAAGGTGTTTGAATAGCCTATAAAGGATTCACCACTCCATGCGAGGAGATGTATACCCATGGCCTCTCGTCGGATTGTTACTAAAGTCTTTGGCCAAAGCATTATATGTTTAGAGTAAGGTACTCTTCGATACATGTGCAGTAACTAGAATCCGAAGGACGAGGAAATGATACTTGGGCTAGGTGTGACATAGTCAACCTAGTGGGGGCTGACACTATAGACCATGTCCTGAACCAAGTGGGTATAAGATGAGTGAAAGGAATGTGGTACGATTCATTGTAGCTGCTGAAGAGTTTCAGAAATAGTTCTGGATCAATCGTTGATCTTTTTGGTTAATTGGGGATCATGATGTACTACTAGGTGCCACTCATGATTGTTCTATAATTAATGGGTAATTATAGATGGCCAACATAAATCGAGAACCTATTTGGTCACACACACAACGAGCGTAATCCGAAAGATTTAAAACAATCTTGAGAATGAGATTCTCAGACCGAGAGAAACTAGGTTTGGTTGGACCAAACAAGGAGCGAGCATCAAATCGTTTCAGTCACAATGGAAGCGTGGATGGGCCGTGTCTTATGAAGACATGATGGATGAACCAAATTGGTTTGGTTCTAATCCAATGGTGGAGAATAAACCAAAGGGGTTTGGTTTGTTTTAAACGAATGAACCAAAGTTGGTTCGGTTCGTTTTAACTTAAAATAGACCAAATCGGTTTGGTTTATTTTAACTTAAATTAATGGAGAGGGTTAATGGGCTTTTGGTTATGATCTGATAACCATTAGGAGAATTTGTTCTCTATAAAATAGGGCTTAAGGGTTTTGTGAAAACCTAATCCAAGCAACCCATAGTTGCCGCCCACCCTCTCCCTCTCCTCTTGTGGTCGGCGCCCAACCCTAGCCGCCGCCCCTTGTGCCGCCGTCCAAGCTTGTTGCCGGCATCCAAGCTCCAGTCGGCAACCCTCTGGTGATCCTCCTTGGCTCCGGTGACCAAGGACTCGCTGGCCCTCTTCTCTTTGGCCGGTGCAAACTCTTCCACCAAGCTGTCCAGTTTTCTGGACAGCTTGCTTTCTTTGAGTCGGAGCGTCATTTGGACGACATTTGGAGCTCCGACAGTGGCTACTTTGCCGGATATTCGATCTCCGGTAATCCTCATAGGTGGAGGACGAAGGATTCATCAAACTGTTGACGAATACCTCTCCGGAGAAGCAAGTTTTTGAGGTCTCATTTTGGATCTGAATTTTGATTCGGATCGTGATCTTCTCTCGATCACATCGTCTTCAACACAAGGCTAGTAACTCGTTCGAAGATGAGTCTCGTGACTTTGTGAAGTCATCCCGAAGATACTCGGCGTGGATACGGATAGAGGCGATTCTAGCGAGGATCGCTCCGATTGATGTCTTTCCCGCTACACGTGATACGTCAGGTATACGTAGTATAAATTTCCTTTTATTACAAAATTTGAAATTGCAGTTATGTCTACACATATTATACTATGCATGTGTGTGGTGTGTGTGTTGTAATAAATTAGATTTATTATTTTTATTTCTTCCGCTGTGCACATGTTTATGAAAAATGTTCGAACACACACTCGCCGCGGTGCCGGAAACCCAACACTCAGTGTGGCCTAGGTGGCACGACATGACAACTGTCCCAACTCAACACCAACCACTGCTCTAGAGTGGCCGAGTGGGCAGTATAATCAAGTAGCATATGAGCGTAAAGAGCTGGCTACACAATGGGGGTCCCTGGTGCTGGCCACTCTGACTGACGCTACCAATGAGTGGTCGAGTGCCACGCACCCAGAACAACTGCACACAACTCCAACTACCACCGTCTATAGTGGTAGAGTGCGGCACAATAGATGCTCTGCCCTCACACCAGTTACTCTTCGGGGAGTAACCTGGGAGGCAAGATGACTGACGACTCTCTCAACCACAAGGGAGACTATGTCATCAGAATGCATGCAAATGACATGAATGTGTTGTCACATGTACAGACATCAACCACAGACTCTCTGTTCAACAAAGAGTTGTACCCATCTGATCAATACACTCTCTATCCTGTAGAGAGTCGTACTCAACTGATCGATAGACTCTCTATCAAATAGAAAGTCATACTCAATGGATCGACACACTCTCTATCCTGTAGAGAGTCGTACTCGACTAATCATATCAAGCTGGGACCATCGGTCCGTAGCGACACACTAATCACCCTTCACTTAACCATTACACAACATATGGTTGGTAATAAGTATGCAACATACGGGTATTGGAATAAATCTTACATTTAGGGCATTACCTACCCACGGATGAACCTTTACCCAATTTACAAATCAGGTTATCATTCGTACTCCAACATCTATACCCTGCTAAATATTTAGGTCTATTTACATCACATCTATAACCCTAAACATAATAAAGGAAATGTGATATCAACCTTTGAGTAAATATAGCCAACGACAAGTATCAAGCATAAGATAAATAAGAGCAGGGTCAAGATAATATGAACACCTAACATGCTCATATCTATATCTAAATCTGAATGCAATTACATCTACCTGACCAGGGTAGGATATTACCCACACATTATGTAGTTCATGCTGATTATATTCACATCCGCGAACCTGCCTCGTTTCAAGTCCTGAAACCGTAGAATACCAATATAATCAGAAGAACCCTAGTCTCCACTAACTACCAATATAATCCAATAATGACATATCCAAATCAGTTTACTAAATTAAACTGATACACAACTATGAACAATCAAATCTCTACTTACCAAGCCTTGTTTCCATCTGTTCAACTTCTTGATCCTTATCACATCTGAATCCAACAATCAGATTGGAAATGAATTCCAACATTGATCTACCAATCCTACAAAGATACTTTCATATCACCATTTGTTAACTACCCTTACTTCGAGTTCATCATACACATTTCAACCAGTCGTAATTCAAATGTCATTTCCATAACATTTAGATTCAAGCTTACCTTGTCTCATTTCCATTGGTCCACAACAAAGTTAGATCAAACCTCCTGCTGAATAGGACTCCATTCAGCTCACTTTATCACCTGAAATCAATCACCAATCCCCTCTAAAATAGCTATTTATATCCCCAATTCATAGAACAGAAATCTAAACAAGCTTACCTTCCCTAACTTCCTTCTGATCGATCAATCCATGGATCCGAGTATTGAAGCGCAGTGACTGCAGGTCACCAATCGCAATACAGGGCAAGTGATCAACAAGGCGAAGCCACCGGTGAGCTAGCTGCTGATGAAGTTGGCTAGCCACCAGATCTAGTAGTGGCGACTGGGTTGTTCGGGGTGATTGCAGTGGATGTTCATGGTGACCCAAAAAGGCAATCGAAATGGCTGGCGACGACAGTTGCAGCTCCAACTCGCAGCGATGCACTAACATGGAAGCATAGGGGACTGTAACAACTGAGATTGGGAGAAAAAGACACCAACATCGAATGAGAATCCCCAACCCTCGTGGCGACGAGGTGGCGGTGGTGGCAGATCAACTGCAGCGACTGTGCACGTGAGGCTGGGCTCGACGGTGATCCAACTCACGGTGGCTGAAGGCAAAAGAGAAGAGAAGGGGATCAATCTGGATCGAGCAGAGATCGGCATCGGTGACAATAGCTGTCTCTCGCGGCGGCGACGAGTGGCACGGCAAGCGGTGCGATGACGGCGATTGGCACGACGGCAATGCGATAGGGTGCGCGACGAACGGCTCGAGGATGTGGCCATCAGCGGTGGCAATAAACTCGAGGCAAAGATCAGCAAGTAGAGAAGAGAATCGGCGATCTAAGGAGCGACGACGACAACTAGCTCAGGTAGGCGATTGCTGGATCAACACGAAGGAGGAGATCGCGTTGCGTGGAGAAGTCAAGAAGTAGAGGAATCGACCAACGCAAATGGGAAAAGAGAAATCACGAAACGAAAATAAAGAGGAAACCGCAGCGAAGAGAAAACAGTAGAAGGGAAAAGGGTCAGGTTTTTGGGGATAACGGGTAGGAATTTTAGACCCTATAAGCAGATAACCCAAACAGGCTTTCCTAAAGCCTATTAAATCTTTCCCTAAAAATACTGTAGAAACTCCATTTAATTTTAGAAAAATTTCTAAAAATTATTGAAAAATTCTATAAGATAATTTCTTAATTAACAAGGATATTTTCTGTTATTATTATTATTATTATTTTCGATATTTTACATTCTCCCCCACTAATGAAAATTTGGTCTCCAAATTCCGTACTAACATGCAAGAACCAAGTCAAGAGATTTCTTGAACTACTACATGGCTCAAGTGAACAAATGAGGATATCGAGCTCGGATAGTATCTTCCAGCTCCCACATAGTCTCCTCATCGGTATGATGCTGTCATCCAACCTTTATTAGTCGGATGGTTTTCGTCTCACTACTGTCGCTCCTTGCGTCCAAAAATTCACACCGGAATCTCCTCATAGGTTGCCTTAGACTGAGGTAGAATTGGAACCCCTAATAACTCTCATCCGATGACATGCACCAACTCTGCATCATGTTGGATACTCTGTGACCTCCAACAGCTATCATTCCCCGACTTCCTCCCAATACACAGGAGATCTACAGGGTCTACCATATTGGGCCTTAGAAGAAGTCATCTGAATGGATGAGGGATAACTATTCTTATAGTCAAATTCCACTAAAGGAATGTAGTTCTCCCAACTACCTCCATAATCCATGACACAGGATCTTAATAGATCCTTCAGAGTCTAAATGGTATGCTCCGACTCTTCTTCCGTCCGTGGATGAAATGTAGTACTGAGTCGAAACTCTATCCCCATGGTCTGATGCAGACTCTGTCAAAATAGTGAGATAAATCGCGAATCTCTATCCGATATGGTACTTAAAAGTACCCCCATGCAATCCGATAATCTTCTGACAATACAACTCTGTCGGATGATCCAACAAGTCTATTCCATGCATAGACAGAAAGTGAGTTGATTTGGTTAGTCGATCCATGATCACCCAAATCACATCATGTCTTTTACAGGTTCTAACCAATCCCATAACGACATCAATAGTGATATGCTCTCACTTCCATTCCGGAATCAAAATTTCCTGGAGCAATCCAGCGAGTTTCTGATCTTCAGCCTTCACTTACTGGCATACTAAATATCCAGCAACAAAGTCTTCAGTATCTCTCTTTATACCGTTCCCACCAGTATAAACATCTCAAATCTCGGTACATCTGAGTACCACCAAGATGCATAGCAAAATCCCGAATGATGTGCCTCCTGTAGCAACTCTTTGTTAAATGATGCAACTCTGGAACCCACTATCCTCATCAGAGACGGGGAATTATCCTCTCAAAAGAGAAATCCATCAACCATCCAAGATACACTTCACCAAACACTCTGTAAGTGCATGGGAGACTATAACTGTAACATCCCAAATTTTAGTTACTATATTTTTATTTAAAGGAAATATATATATATATATATATATAGAAATAAGAATAAAAAAAAGTTCGAATAAATGGTTCGTTAGCCGGGGTTCAAACCATGAACCATCAGTTTGGGGGAATAGGCTTCCTATCACTAAGTCATAAGATTGCCAATGAGTAGGGTATAACAGAATATATCTATAGGCAAAAAAAAGAGAAAAATTGGTTAATTTAACTAAGCATTTAAAGGGGTAATTAAATTAAAAAAAAAAACCTAATTTATATATAATTTTTGTTTTTTCTCTCTCTCCCTCTCGTTGTTTTTCCTTTCCCTAACCCTTGCGCCGCCCTCTCTTTCCTCTCTCTAAACTCCACGCCAAAACCTTCCAGCCGCCGAAGCCCTCATCTTCCTCTCTCTCTCATTTTTTACTCACCGTAGGAGAGATAAAGTGTAGGTCTAAGGCGTTTTTCGTTTGGCATGATGAGAGAGGAGGATAAAATGGAGCCAGAGTATAAAGGATATGAAGACTCTCATCTCTCTCTCTCTCATTTTTTTTCCAACCACCGAGGAAAATAAAAGAAAAAAAAAGGAGAGAGCCTCTATAATTTCTCCACCGTGGAATAATTCAAAAGGAAATTTTCAAGAGGGATCTCTTCAAGGATTTGATAGAGGATTACCCTAAAGTAAAGGAATACGTAGGAGGTCTTCTCTTTACGAAATCTAATGATATAAATTGGTGAAAAAGCGTAGGATGTAAGTATCCCCTCACTTGCAGTATAAGTGCTAACGATTTAATATTGTATGCTTGATTTTGAACGAAAGAATCTAGAACTATGTGTAGAAGGTTCAGCTAATAGGATTAGAGAAATTATTCTTGTTGAAATTCTTCCACGTTATGCATGTTAGATGATGATTTCTATTTATGTTAGCTTAATTTTCCTTATGTCATTATCTTATGCCATGTTAAATTGTACTCATGCTGATTTATGCTATGCTACATGCTTATGTTTTCACCCATGTTAGGCATAACTCACGTATATGAAATGTCTAAGAAATGTTTCCCTAAGAGTGGGGACAAGAACACTCTTTAGGACAAAGAACATGTATGTTATTTTACTTTATGCATGGCTTGTACCGGACACTAACAAGGTCCATGGGATGGGCTCCAAGGCTGCCCCTAGGTCGATAGACATAGTACGGACCTAGTAACCTAGTAGGTTCGGGATTAGCTACCTCGGATCTATTTAGGATGCGCGCGAATGATGTATGTGGTACAATGTCGGTCCCAATATGTTGAGATTATGTTTAAGTATATAAACTATATGTTTTCAAAGAATATCCTACATATACCATTTTATGTTCATCGAATTATCTTGTTTAGAGACAATGTACTGTTGCGACGAAAATGCTAAGTTTATGTTCTTTTCCTAAATTGATCATGTCTCTACTTTAAATAAATGTTGTGCTCATATGTTGTTTAAACGAACATGTCATTACTTTACGTTTAATTCAGGATGCATGTTTTTGTGAGTAGGAAAGGACCTTATTAAGCCTATATGCTTACAGTTTACTTTCCTTGTACTGCAGAAAAGGGCAAGGAATGGATAAATTAAAGGGAGCAGCAGGAGGGGCGAAGATGTGTGTGGCAGTGGCATGATGGACGAGATCATTTTTCATATACGGACTTATGCATGATTTTCAGTTTATGTGTAAACTGTTAGGAGACGTTAATGCTTTCTATGGTTGTTACTCATGTTTATTCTTATGAACCTTGAAATGGTTAATACATGTTTAGTTAAATAAATTGCTTAGACCTTTTGCCATGATTAAAATGTTAGGTTGATTGGGTTAATGTAATTAGAGTTAAAAGTTGTAAAGTTTTTAAATGCTTCCATTGTTATATGCATGAATGTATGATCGCGTAGCGCTGCTGCCCGTCTATAGGATGTGTGTTATGAGGATGAGAAGGACGGGTGTTACAGGTGGTATCAGAGCTCAGTTCTGCCTTTCCACTACACACACATCACGCTCCAAATCCTGCTGCTCCAAGTAAGAAATTCTATGCCTACTCTATTTCTTTCATGTAAGATAAGAAATGCTTTTAGCTTAAATATGTATAAATATATGTATGATAACCTTATGCTAGCCTTTAGTTTAAATATGCATAAATAAATATGAATGATAACCTTATGCTAGCCTTATTATAATATATGAAGATAAGCATGGCTAGAAGATGTAGTCATAGAGTCGATGAGACAAGTAATATATGGAAGACGTAGTAATAGAGTTGATGAGATGAATATATGCATAATAACCTTATGCTAGCCTTATTATAATATATGAAGATAAGCATGGTTGGAAGATGTAGTAATAGAGTCGATGAGATAGTAATATATGGAAGACATGGTAATAGAGTCGATGAGACAGTAATATATGGAAGACGTAGTAATAGAGTCGATGAGACAGTATTTTGCTCTCCATAGGGAGCTCCAGTACTATTGGTAAAGAAGAAAGATGGGTCTATGCGAATATGCATAGACTACCGAGCGCTAAATAATGTGACGATCAAGAACAAGTACCCTTTACCACGGATTGACGACCTGTTCGACCAGTTAAAGGGTGCCACCGTCTTCTCTAAGATTGACCTAAGGTCTGGCTACCATCAAGTGAAAGTGAAACCAGATGATATACCGAAGACAGCTTTCTGAACAAGATACGGACATTATGAGTTCATAGTCATGCCTTTCGGGGTGACGAATGCTCCTGCTATGTTCATGGACCAGATGAATCGGATATTCTCGGCGTTTCTTGATAAGTTCGTGATCGTCTTCATTGACGATATCCTCGTCTATTCGAGAAATCAAGAATCATGTCGAACACCTGAAGATGGTATTACAGATTCTTCGAGAAAAGCAACTATATGCCAAGTTCTCCAAATGTGAATTCTGGCTCGATCAAGTATCTTTTCTGGGTCATGTTATATCCAAAGACGGAGTTATGGTAGACCCAAGAAAGATTGAAGCTGTGAGTAACTGGAGCAGGCCAAGGAATGCTAGTGAAGTGAGGAGTTTTCTCGAATTAGTGGGCTATTACCGAAAATTCGTAGAAGACTTCGCCAGAATAGCAGCACCTATGATAGTTCTCACCCGGAAGAACAAAAAGTATGTATGGAAGGAGGAATGTGAGAAGAGTTTCTTGGAGCTGAAAAGGAAACTTACAAGTGTTCCAATCCTTACTCTCCCAGAGAAAGACAAGAGCTTCGACATGTACAGCGATGCCTCCGGATTTGGACTCGAAGTTATACTTATGCAGAGGGGTAAAGTTATTGCCTATGCCTCTAGGCAACTCAAGGAACATGAAAAGAACTATCCCACTCATGATTTAGAGCTAGAAGTTGTGGTCTTCGCTCTCAAGGTATGGAGGCACTATCTGTATAATGCACAGTGCAAGATTTATACGGATCACTGGAGTCTGAGGTATTTCTTCACTCAGAAGGACCTCAATATGAGACAACACAGATGGCTGGAGCTCATGAAGGACTATGACTGTGAGATCTTTTACCATCCTGGCAAGGAAAACAAAGTGGCCGATGCACTCGAGAAGTCCGCCACCACGATGTCCTTATCGGTATTGTCTCGACCGCTGGAGAAGGAAATTATGCGCTATGGAATCGAGGTTATTTCCGGGCAGCTTTCGACCATGGCAATAATACCAGCACTATTCGATGACATATTAGCAAAACAAAGTGATGATCCAAGTCTCCAGAGGAGCAAGCAGGAGATCCTAGAAGGAAAAGGCGAGGGTTTTCGTATCGCCAATAGCGGAGTATTATACCTTAGGGATCGGTTATGTATCCCTAATGATCCAGAACTATGCAAAAAGATATTAGAGGAGGCTCACGGAACCCCCTATTCTATGCATCCGAGATCCACCAAAATGTATCAAGACCTGAAAGAGAAGTTCTGGTGGTCCGGTATGAAGAGGGACGTAGCTCAGCACGTTAGTACCTACCGACGCCGAAGTTAAAGCAGAACACCAGAGGCCTGGAGGAGTTCTGCAACCGATCCAAATTCCGGAGTGGAAATGGGAAGACATCTCTATGGATTTCATTTCAGGTCTTCCCAGGACTACGAACGGATATGACACTATATGGGTTATCGTTGACAGATTGACAAAGTCAGCTCATTTCCTAGCGATCAAGATGACATATTCGATTGAGCAACTGGCTCAATTATATGCTAAGGAAATCATCAGACCGCATGGTATTCACAAGACCATCATTTTAGATAGGGATGGTCGCTTCACTTCACAGTTTTGGGGATGCGTTCATAAGGCACTTGGCACGAAGCTGCGTTTCAGTACCGCCTTTCATCCTCAGACAGATGGGCAAACATAAAGGGTGAACCAAGTACTGGAAGATATGTTACGAGCTTGTGCCTTGGATTTCAAAGGGAGTTGGTGTCGCTACTTATGTTTAGCAGAATTCACTTACAATAATAGCTACCAAGCTACCATCGGAATAGCATCTTATGAAGCATTATATGGGAGGAGATGTAGGTCTCTGATCTGTTGGTACGAAGGTGGTGAGAAGAAAGAGATGGGACTTCAGACGGATTTCATCGAAGACACCACCCAAGCGATATAGAATATCCGCCAAAGAATAGAGACTGCTCAGAGTCGGCAGAAGAACTATGCGGATCAGCGACGTAGACCTTTGGAATTCAATGTCGGAGATTTGGTATTTCTCTGGGTAGCTCCTATGAAAGGAATAATGAGATTCGGGAAGAAAGGAAAGCTAAGTCCGCGATATGTAGGACCGTACAAGATCTTGAAAAGAGTCGGCAAGGTAGCTTATGAGCTGGGACTACCTCAGGAGATGTCTGCTATTCACAACGTGTTCCATGTCTCGATGCTTAAGAAGTGCATTTCCAGTACCGACCAAGTGGTCGAGCCACAGACAGTGCCAATTCAAGAGGACCTGAGCTATGAAAGTTGACCTATCCGGATACTAGACCGAGAAGTCAAAAGACTAAGGAATAAAGAAGTACCCTTAGTGAAGGTCCTATGGCAAAGTCAACGATATGAAGAAGCCACCTGGGAACGTGAGGATGACATGAAGCAAAAGTACCCCGAGTTGTTCTAAGTTTCGAGGACGAAACTTTTATAAGGTATAAGGGATTGTAACATCCTAAATTTTAGTTACTATATTTTTATTTAAAGGAAATATATATATATATAGGGTTACAATCGGTGTAAGCTCCATAATATATCTCCTGGGCGTTAATATATACATAAAACAATCGGGTAAGCTCCATAATATATCTCCTGGGCGTTACAGGAGATATATATATATATATATATATATATATATAGAAATAAGAATTAAAAAAATGAATAAATAGTTCGTAGTCGAGGCTTGAACCATGAACCATTGATTTGGGGGAATAGGTTTCCCACCACTAAGTCATAAGATTACCAATGAGTAGGATATAATAGAATATATATATTGGTAGAGAAAAAGAAAGAAGTTGGTTAATTTGACTAATCATTTAAAGGGGTAATTAGGTTAAGAAAAAAATCCTAATTTATATATTCTCTTTTTATTCCTTTTTCCCTAAATTCCCACGCCGCCTCTCTCTCTCCCTCCTCTCTCCAACGCTGATGCCCACTCTCTCTCTCTCTCTCTCTCTCTCTCTCTCTCTCTCTCGCTCGTTTTTCTCTCCAAACGCCGATCCAAGGAAAGGAGTTTCCCTATCATGTTTTTTTCGACCGATCATGTCAACATTTTTCGACCGATTCCCTCCCACGAATTTCTGGTAGATCTGGATTCTTAGTTCATTGTGGAGTTCGATTGGTTTGACATTTACCTGGCAGAAATTGTGGCATAACTCGTGGATTGGAAAGGAGTAATTTTTAGGCTTCTTTATCTCGGGTTTCTGATCCGATTCATTGGTAAGTATCCCCTCACCTGCAGTATAAGTGCTTACGATGTAATGTTGTATGCTTGGTTTTTGAACGAAAGAATCTAGAACTATGTGTAGAAGATTCGGCTAATAGGATTAGAGAAATTATTCTTGAACAATCTTATGAAACTCTTTTTTTAGCTTAAGGGGCACCAAATTTCGGAAGTTGTCTTAGTAATAATTAACCAAAATAATAGTAGTTGATGTTTTTTTCATCTCACATCAAATTGGTCAAACCAAAATATATATTGAGTTTGTTTGGCTTGATTCCAAGTGCTATGACAGTTGTTGTGTCAAAAAAATTAGCCAAGGAAATGTGTCTATTGATTCAGCATAAGTTTTATTTAGTTCCAACAAATTGTAAACCCCAGCAGTCTTATTAGGAGTACTGGAGGATCTTACTAGGAATAGTAAGTGGGTGTGCTGGCATTGGTAAAGTCATCTTATTATTATAAGAATGAAACATCTGTCTATTTATATTTTTGGGGAAATGCTAATTTGTGTTAATCCATTGTACTTAGTTAATGTTTTCTAAAATTTGTATATATTTCTTAAATTTTTTGCATATTTTATGTGTCAGTTTGGTAGGCTTGCATGAATCTTCTTTTGCTTGTAACAAGGTTTTGATTTGATGATTTCTATTTATGTTAGCTTAATTTTCCTTATGTCACTACCTTATGCCATGTTAAATTGTACTCATGCCGATTTATGCTATGCTACATGCTTATGTTTTCACCCATGTTAGGCAAAACTCACGTATATGAAATGTCTAAGAAATGTTTCCCTAAGAGTGGGGACAAGAACACTCTTTAGGACAAAGAACATGTATGTTATTTTACTTTATGCATGGCTTGTACCGGACCCTAACAAGGTCCACGGGATGGGCTCCAAGGTTGCCCCTAGGTCGACGGACATAGCACGGACCTAGTAACCTAGTAGATTCGGCATTAGCTACCTCGGATCTATTTAGGATGCGCGCGAATGATGTATGTGGTACAATGTCGGGCCCAATATGTTGAGATTATGTTTAAGTATATAAACTATATGTTTTCAAAGAGCATCCTGCATATACCATTTTATGTTCATCGAATTATCATGTTTAGAGACAATGTATTGTTGCGATGAAAATGCTAAGTTTATGTTCTTTTCCTAAATTGATCATGTCTCTACTTTAAATAAATGTTGTGCTCATATGTTGTTTAAACGAACATGTCATTACTTTATGTTTAATTCATGAAGCATGTTTTTGTGAGTAGGAAAGGACCTTACTAAGCCTATGTACTTACAGTTTACTTTCCTTGTACTGCAGAAAAGGACAAGGAATGGATAAATTAAAGGGAGCAGCAGGAGGGGCGAAGATGTGTGTGGCAGTGGCATGGTGGACGAGATCATTTTTCATATACGGACTTATGCATGATTTTCAATTTATGTGTAAACTGTTAGGAGATGTTAATGCTTTCTATGGTTGTTACTCATGTTTATTTTCATGAACCTTGAAATTGTTAATACATGTTTGGTTAAATAAATTGCTAAGACCTTTTGCCATGTTTAAATTGTTAGGTTGATTGGGTTAATGTAATTAGAATTTAAAAGTTGTAAAGTTTTTAAATGCTTCCGCTGTTATATACATGAATGTATGATCGCGTAGCGCCGCCGCCCGTCTATAGGATGTGTGTTAGGAGGACGGGAAGGGCGGGCGTTACCGGTGGTATCAGAGCGGTAAATTGTTAGGTTGATTGGGTTAACGTAATTAGAGTTTTAAAGTTGTAAAGTTTTTAAATGCTTCCGTTGTTATATGCATGAATGTGTGATCGCATAGCGCCGCCGCCCGTCTATAGGATGTGTGTTAGGAGGACGAGAAGGGCGGGCCCGGATACAACTCTTTTCAGGATCTTGTATGGTCCTTCTGAGTGTAACATCCCAAATTTTAGTTACTATATTTTTATTTAAAGGATATATATATATATATAAGAATAAAAAAAAAGTTTGAATAAATGGTTCGTTAGCCGGGGTTCGAACCATGAACCGTCGGTTTGGGGGAATAGGCTTCCTATCACTAAGTTATAAGATTACCAATGAGTAGGGTATAACAGAATATATCTATAAGCGAAAAAAAGGGAAAAATTGGTTAATTTAACTAAGCATTTAAAGGGGTAATTAAATTAAAAAAATCCTAATTTATATATAATTTTTGTTTTTTCTCTCTCTCCCTCTCGTTGTTTTTCCTTTCCCGAACCCTTGCGCCGCCCTCTCTTTCCTCTCTCTAAACTCCACGCCGAAACCTTCCAGCCGCCGAAGCCCTCATCTTCCTCTCTCTCTCATTTTTTTCTCACCGCAGGAGAGATAAAGTGTAGGTCTAAGGCATTTTTTGTTATGCATGATGAGAGACGAGGATAAAATGGAGCCAGAGTATAAAGGATATGAAGACTCTCATCTCTCTCTTTCTCATTTTTTTCCCAACCACCGAGGAAAACATAAGAAAAAAAAGGAGAGAGCCTCTATAATTTCTCCACCGTGGAATAATTCAAAAGGGAATTTTCAAGAGGGATCTCTTCAAGAATTTGATACAGGATCACCCTAAAGTAAAGGAATACACAGGAGGTCTTCTCTTTACGAAATCTAACGGTATAAATTGGTGAAAAAGAGTAGGATGTAAGTATCGCCTCACCTGCAATATAAGTTCTTACGATGTAATATTGTATGCTTGATTTTGAACGAAAGAATCTAGAACTATGTGTAGAAGGTTCGGCTAATAGGATTAGAGAAATTATTCTTGTTATGTTAGCTTAATTTTCCTTATGTCACTACCTTATGCCATGTTAAATTGTACTCATGCCGATTTATGCTATGCTACATGCTTATGTTTTCACCCATGTTAGGCATGACTCATGTATATAAAATGTCTAAGAAATGTTTCCCTAAGAGTGGGGACAAGAACACTCTTTAGGACAAAGAACATGTATGTTATTTTACTTTATGCATGGCTTGTACCGGACCCTAACAAGGTCCACGGGATGGGCTCCAAGGCTGCCCCTAAGTCGACGGACATAGTACGGACCTAGTAACCTAGTAAGTTCGGGATTAGCTACCTCGGATATATTTAGGATGCGCGCGAATGATGTATGTGGTACAATGTCGGGCCCAATATGTTGAGATTATGTTTAAGTATATAAACTATATGTTTTCAAAGAGCATCCTACATATACCATTTTATGTTCATCGAATTATCATGTTTAGAGACAATGTACTATTGCGACAAAAATGCAAAGTTTATGTTCTTTTCCTAAATTAATCATGTTTCTACTTTAAATAAATGTTGTGCTCATATGTTGTTTAAACGAACATGTCATTAATTTATGTTTAATTCATGATGCATGTTTTTGTGAGTAGGAAAGGACCTTACTAAGCCTATGTGCTTACAGTTTACTTTCCTTGTACTGCAGAAAAGGGCAAGGAATGGATAAATTAAAGGGAGCAGCAAGAGGGGCGAAGATGTGTGTGGCAGTGGCATGGTGGACAAGATCATTTTTCATATACGGACTTATGCATGATTTTCAATTTATGTGTAAACTGTTAGGAGACGTTAATACTTTTTATGGTTGTTACTCATGTTTATTTTTATGAACCTTGAAATGGTTAATACATGTTTAGTTAAATAAATTTCTAAGACCTTTTGTCATGATTAAATTGTTAGGTTGATTGGGTTAATGTAATTAGAGTTAAAAGTTGTAAAGTTTTTAAATGCTTCTGTTGTTATATGCATGAATGTATGATCGCGTAGCGCCGCCGCCTGTCTCTAGGATGTGTGTTAGGAGGACGGGAAGGGCGTGGGTTACAATAGTGACAAATCTCCCTTGTTGCAACTGTTCATGTTCCAACAACTCAATAGTAGCTACCCAGTAGCAAGTCAAAATCCCATAAGCATTCCTGCTCCATATCGCTATTACACGAGATCATATCTGTTAAAACCACATCACGTGTATAACAGTTTATCTCGTAGTTTCTTAACTGACGTAGGCATATGATACGCCTCATTCAACTGTATTGGATTCGCTCCGATCCCTGAAACGATGCATTTCCATACCACATCATTTTATCCACCCCGAAATGATTAACTAATACTCATGTAAAAGTTAACCGCCATCTAAGTCTTGTAAACTGGTTTCACCAGCTTCCGACTAAATGATTTCCATCATCACCATTGTCAAACAAGTCCGTGGTATAGTAATGCAAAAACATTCTATCCACATCTACAGTAGTAACCAAATCATACATGGCAAACCACCATCTACGGTGGTCAAGTGCGCAACTCCAACTACCACAATCAACAGTGGCCAGGTTACACAACTCAAACAACCACAAACTGATCCAATCGTGTCCAGGATATACGATTCTCAAATCCATTGGCGACTAAATCGTTAATTAGTCTAACAACTTAATCAAAACTCATACAATTCATACCAAGTATGAAATTGTAATCTCTACACACCTGCATCCCCTTTACTCTACGCTGATGATATATATTAATCATCACAACGACAATGATAATTGTATGACACCATGTCACTACAATATCAACCCTCCAGTCGTAAATCAACCTTAGAGTATATGCAGGTGTCCTTAGCTGATCTAAAAAAATCATCTATCCACAACGAAGGATATTTTCTTTCAACAACTACTGTATTCCATCATCGATAATCGATGCGTACTTTAAAAGGTCCATCTCTCTTTCAACAAAGAGTTTCGGATCTTCTCAAGGAGGAATACTGGGATAGAAAAAATATCCCCTCCAACATCTCCTATAATCGCAACTCATGTTCTTCTAATTTATATAGTGTTTAACAACACTGATACTAACAAAATTATCACTCATATGAAGTATTCAATATTGACACTATCTCCAAAATCACTCTGATAGCCTACTCCACTTGCCTATGCAACGACAAGGCTAGTAGTTCATCCGAAACTACATCCGAAGGCTCTCGGATGTTACGCACATCTGAGAGACATATCATACCATAATCCCAACAATTTGACCATTCGTAAGGATATGTCTACAGTAAAGATATGTCTATCCAAGTCTAAGGGCATCCCTTAACTTCTTAATTGTTGGTCCACATCTCACCTGACGGTAGAGATACCACCGACCCACAAGTCGATGTATAGGAACCCTTCTAATCCAAACAAAGAATGTTCTAGACCAAGATACCCGTAAACTACAAGTATCTCTCAATATATTAACCTTGAGGGTAAACTAAAGTAATACCCTGAATAATCAATTATCTTTCGATCTGATCCAAAGGTTCCTCGCAAGTCTCGGCCTTCCTCCGAAGAGAAGAAGATCAGATCCAACAGTCTGCGATAAAGCGGTCGCATTTCTACGACGAATGACCCGAGGATTTTCCCGGATCGTCTGATCCCATCACTTAATCCTATGAGCTACAACTATAGAATACTAAATAGATATGACCATCGTCGTATACTCTCTCCTCTGTACACTCTCCTCTGTATAAAGAAAATCACATCTGGGGGTAACTATTGTTGTTGTCTGCTGAGTCTTCTATGATGTCTTCTGCTGATGCTGCTTCTGTGTTGAAGGGTAGTATCCAGTAACTCCAACCATGCCCGAGGTAGTAGGTTGCTGCTGATGAGATAACTCAATCTTCTGTGTTGATCTCTGCTATCGAGATGGTGCATCATCCTCCCGGAATACCATTGATAGTCTTCAATTGAGTCTTCAAAGTACACCTCCTCCACTATACTAGTTGCTCACAATAGCAACAACTGAACTGATCCAATGGATAATCTGACTTCACGTGTCTTCGTGATCTACACTACACGCACACAATCCCTTCAGAGTCTTTGTTCTGATTTTGCTGATAATATCAGACAGTTCTGAATCTACGGTGGGTCTTCTATGATCGGAAAATAGCTCAAGGTCTATGACTCTGATCTTGCTCCTTTTTATCCAACAGTCAGAGGCTTCTAACTCTAATAAGTTGACTTGCAATATCTGCTTACCGGTCTCCAACTCTGAAACACTTGTACGGAATCATTTCTAAGCTCTTGACTCAATCCAACGTCTTCCAGCAGGATCTGATAGAAGATCCTATCATCTTAATCCAACAGTAAGCCAACAACCGTGGGTGGCTTAAAATATCCATTCACCTTCTGGAGCTATTAGGTGGTCGTAACCTCTGCAAATCTAATGTCTCTGCACAGTACACTATTACTAACTGATCACCCTTTCTTGTAGCTCAAGATTTCCTTACAATGTGTCACTAAAAATTACACGGGGAAATACACTCTTTCAACATTACTAAACCATGATCAAGTGATATATTATTTCCCGAAGATTATTTTCTGCATTTATCACCAAATACCGGCTTGATCCCGATAATGGTATGCAAACAACTCTTCTTTCTTGGTATAACATGAGTTAAGTACTCAAAAGTACTCTCAAAGTTATACAACTCAGTACGAACAACTCAGGGATAAAATCCCTATGAAACACCGTAACATTGGCTTCTGCTATCTGCATCAATAATAGTCTACTTGTCTTGTCCATTACCTAACAGGTAATGATCTGACTAGCATAATTAGTGAAAATATCTAAGACTGTAGTCTCTGATTTCCACAAGAAATGTGACGACTTGACCCCTATTTTCCGACTCGGTATCAGTCGGCTCTCAAAGGTAAATCACCTTTTCGACACATGTTCAAGACTCACAGACTTAACAGGTCATTTTCGGGGTCAACTCATACCACGGCTACGAACAATAACCAACACACTACAGGTTATTCCCTGTTATATACACTAAAAGCATAGCCAACAAAACCAAGAGTATAAACCCTATCGACAACTCCGGTTGGTCGCCATAGTGGGCGACTTCCACTACGAGTCTGTATAGGTATAATAACTCTAACAGTATATACTTGTTAGTCATGTCCCGATAAGTATCCAACTAAAAAAAATAACTCATCAGGAATACTTACTTCGTGTTGCTTAGAGCTCAAGATGCTGTCCATCTCATCTCAGAAAAACCAAAATCGAACAAATCGACTCCTGAGAATCCAAGACTCGACACAAAAACAACATTGTATGGCATCGCAGAACCTAGGTCTCTGATACCACTAAAGTTGTCACGCCCCGAGAGCATGTCATGTCGAAAAGCAAATGGACGGCATCTCCCCTGTACATGGTAACATTTTGGGTTAATACAAGGCTCGTAGGCCCACAATAACAACAACACATAAAAATGTAACCAAACCACAACAACATAACAAACTAACTACAACAAATACACAGCGAAAACAACACAACAACAATACAATCCCACACACATGCATACCGGTATGACTAACACCAAAACAAAGAACCACCATAACATAACCAGAAAGAAAGATACAACAACAATAGTACATCATGAAAACTCCAAATACACTACACCCATGTGGAAAGCCCAAAATGACCACCAGAGTCTCGGAGATGAGATGAGATGTCAACCAGCGATGATCCAAGTCCATCACGAAGTCGGCTACCTGTTACCTGGGCGACAGAAAAACCCAAGGTCTGTGGTGGTGAGTAAAACTCAGTAGGTAATTGGAAAACATGTATATATCAAATATCACATGTAATTCAATAACATAATCTAGAGGTACAACAGGTATATCAACATATCAAATATCACATGTAATTCAACAACATAATCTAGAGGTACAACAGGTATATCAACATAGTATATAAATACAAGCATATGCCGTCTAACCAAATGAACAACGTAAAATGCAGACATATCTGAAAGTCTGCTACGCTACTTTGATCCAACCTGAGCATATATCCAACATATATATAGCAGGAAGAGTAATACCAACTCACAATATACTCATGCTACAGGTCAAGAAATCTAATAGTCTGTCCAACACATATACAAGTATCCAACACAACCGTATAACAAATGCAAGAAGCATGCATGAATATGATGTACACCCAATTGCACTAAGCATAGTACAATGAAATGCAATATATATATATGCAAAGCGCCATAAGATACGGCAATGCAGCATGCATGGTCATGCCTGCTCACCCCTACTCGCTACCACGACCCCAGTGTGGCCTAGGTGGCACGACATGATAACTGTCCCAACTCAACACCAACCACCGCTCTAGAGTGGCCGAGTGGGTAGTATGATCAAGTAGCATATGAGCGTAAAGAGCTCGCTACACAACGGGGGTCCCTGGTGCTAACCACTCCGACAGACACTACCAATGAGTGGTCGAGTGCCACGCACCCAGGACAACTGCATGCAACTCCAACTACCATCGTCTATAGTGGTAGAGTGCGTCACAACAGATGCTCTACCCTCACACCAGTTACTCCTTGGGGAGTAACCTGGAAGGCAAGATGACTGACGATTCTCTCAACCCCAAGGGAGACTATGTCATCAGAATGCATGCAAATGACATGAATGTGTTGTCACATGTACAGACATCTACCACAGACTCTGTTCAACAAAGAGTCATACCCATCTGATCAATACACTCTCTATCCTGTAGAGAGTCGTACTCAACTGATCGATGGACTCTCTATCCTGTAGAGAGTCATACTCAACTAATCATAACTCTCTATCAAATAGAAAGTCGTAGTCAACGGATCGACACTCTCTCTATCCTATAGAGAGTTGTACTTGACTAATCATATCAAGCTGGGACCACCGGTCCGTAGCGACATACTAATCACCCTTCACTTAACCATTACACAACACATGGTTGGTAATAAGTATGCAACATACGAGTATTGGAATAAATCCTACATTTAGGGCATTACCTACCCACAGATGAACCTTTACCCAATTTACAAATCAGGTTATCATCCATACTCCAACATCTATACCCTGCTAAACATTTAGGTCTATTTACATCACATATATAACCCTAAACATAATAAAGGAAATGTGATATCAACCTTTGAGTAAATATAGCCAATGACAAGTATCAAGCATAAGATAAATAAGAGTAGGGTCAAGATAATATGAACACCTAACATGCTCATATCTATATCTAAATATGAATGCAATTACATCTACCTGACCAGGGTAGGATATTACCCACACATTATGTAGTTCGTGCTGATTATATTCAAATCTGCGAACCTGCCTCGTTTCAAGTCTTGAAACCATAGAATACAAATATAATCAGAAGAACCCTAGTCTCCACTAACTACCAATATAATCCAATAATGACATATCCAGATCAGTTTACTAAATTAAACTGATACACAACTATGAACAATCAAATCTCTACTTACCAAGCCTTGTTTCCATCTGTTCAACTTCTTGATCCTCATCAAATATGAATCCAACAATCAGATTGGAAATGAATTCCAACATTGATCTACCAATCCTACAAAGATACTATCATATCACCATTCGTTAACTACCCTTACTTCGAGTTCATCATACACATTTCAACCAATCGTAATTCAAATGTCATTTCCATAACATTTAGATTCAAGCTTACCTTGTCTCATTTCCACTGGTCCACAACAAAGTTAGATCAAACCTCCTGCTGAATAGGACTCCATTCAGCTCACTTTATCACCTGAAATCAATCACCAATCCCCTCTAAAATAGCTATTTATATCCCCAATTCATAGAACAGAAATCTAAACAAGCTTACCTTCCCTAGCTTCCTTCTGATCGATCGATCCACGGATCCGAATATTGAAGTGCAGTGACTGCGGGTCACCAATCGCAATACAGGGCAAGTGGTCAACAAGGAGAAGCCACCGGTGAGCTAGCTGCCGATGAAGTTGGCTAGCCACCAGATCTAGCAGTGGTGACTGGGCTATTCGGAGTGACTGCAGCTGATTGTAGTGGATGTTCACGGTGACCCAAATAGGCAACCGAAATGGTAGGCAATGACAGCTGCAGCTCCAACTCGCAGCGATCCACGAACATGGAAGCACAGGGGACTGCAACAACTAAGATCGGGAGAAAAAGACACCAACATCGAATGAGAATCCCCCACCCTCGCCACGACGAGGTGGCGGTGGTGGCAGATCAACTGCAGCGATGGTGCACGTGAGGCTGGGCTCGACGGTGATCTAACTCACGGTGGCTGAAGGCGAAAGAGAAGAGAAGGGGATTAATTTGGATTGTGCTGGATCAGGCGGAGATTGGCATCGGTGACAACAACTCTCTCTCATGGTGGCTACGAGTGGCACGGCAAGTGGCATGACGACGGCGATCGGCACGATGGCAGTGCGGTAGGGTGCACGAGGAACGGTTCGAGGAGGTGACCATCAGCGGCGGCAACAAACTTGAGGCAGAGATCTGCAAGTAGAGAAAAGAATCGATGATCTAAGGAGCGGCGATGACAACTAGCTCGGGCCGACGATCGCTGGATCAGCACCGACGACAAGGAGGAGGAGATCGCATTGCGTGGAAAAGTCAAGAAGGAGAGGAATCGACCGACGCAAATGGGAAAGAGAGAAATCATGAAACGAAAATAAAGAGGAAACTGCAGTGAAGAGAAAACAGTAGAAGGGAAAAGGATCTGGTTTTTGGGGATAACGGGTAGGATTTTTAGACCCTATAAGCAGATAACTCAAACAGGCTTTCCCAAAGCCTATTAAATCTTTCCCTAAAAATACCGTAGAAACTCCATTTAATTTCAGAAAAATTTCTAAAATTTCTTGAAAAATTCTATAAGACAATTTCGTAATTAACAAGGATATTTTCTGTTATTATTATTATTATTATTTTTGGTATTTTACAAATATTGGCGGCGTAAAGTTCAAGTGGGAGCTTGGCAGCATAAGTCCAATGGTTAGCGGCGTAAAGTCCAAGCAGAGTCTTAGCAGCGTAAGTCCAATGTGCCTTGGCGGTGTACACACCGTTAGCATGATAATAGCTGATGGAAGCACCTGAAGGCTAGCGTATGGATGAACAAGTCATGGATGACTTGGAGGGATCTGATAGGCGCAAGGCTGACAGAGGTGGCTAGAAGGCTTAGGTCTAGGCTACGGGTTGTCTAGCAAGTATGGGGGCACCATACTTGGAGTAAAACCTCATCTTTGAGGTGTATCAGTCGACTGGGACCTATGGGCAGTCGACTGGTGTAAGTCAACTAGGGTTTGACTATGGGAATTGGCCTAGCAATAGACTACCTGCCTTTGGCAGTCGACTGCTTGCCTGATCAATCGACTGATGCTCGAGAATTCGAGCATAGAATGGAGTCGGACTTGACTTTTGGGGTTAATAGTCGAGTGAAGACTCCATCAGTTGACTAATGATGGATCCGTTGGATTTTTCCAGCGTGGGTCTAGCCGTTGTCTCACGACAACAGTGGCACCAGTCGACTGATGGTCCTGAGTAGTCGACTGATAGGCAAAATCCAGCCCAAAAAGCAGCTTTAAATGGAGCTCGTGGAGGAGGGATTGAGCATCGGTTCTTGAGGAGTTTTGGGGTAATTCGTTGCTGCAAATTAGGGTCTCGAAGTGCAATTCAAGCAACCACAAAGCAAGCATCCAAAAATGCATTTGTAAAGTGTTCTTTAAATGTTCTTGTGTATTTCATTTGTATCTTGCTTGTATTTCATTCTTATTGTTGTAAGAATTGTTGTAAGAGATTTCTTCGCCTATGACTTATTGTCGAGGAGTTTATTTGATTAGTGGTGTTGTACGCATTGCTAGAGCTCGTTTGAGCTTGATCCGTGGAGTAGGAAACATTCCTTTCCGAACCATGTTATTGTTGGGGTTGATCCGTGAGGGGAAACTTCGCTTCCCCTTCACCTCGGTTGCTTGACCATGGTGATCCCTTTGATGTCCCCGGATTAAAAATTTAATCTTAGACAAAAGGGATTCCCAAAGCAACCAAGTCATCGTCGTGCTATTCATTTAGAGAGGTCACTTGAACAAACTAGTTGTTCAAGCGACCATCCTCTATCCTACGAGTAGCCGCGGAATAGACGATGTCCGGATCGCCGGTTTTTGTGTTTGTACTCGGGATCCAAGTATTATTTAGCCTATTTACAGAAATATAACATGCTTATATTTTGAAAAACAAACACAAGCAATGAATAAAAGAGATAGAAGAATAGTTATACCTCTTGGTCTTCTAATGTATGACCCTCCTCCTTTTGGACGTCGTGTGGGCGACGATCCACCAAAAGTCGAAGCTCCTAGATTGCAAAACTTCCTTCCTTGCTTTCCCAAGCAAGAGGAAGAAGAGAAACAATGTTTTTCTCCTTCCAAAACTCAACCAACAAGGAATCAATCCCTTCCTTGCCGCCGGCCAAGTAAATGAAGGAGATGGTGGTGGGAAGCAACCAAGATACCTAGGGAAACCCTATATCTTGTTTCCACCACCTAAGGAGAAGAAGAAGGAGGCTTTGGGCATCGGCCAAGGCTGGAAAAAAGCTGGGAGAAGCTGCTGGACGTTGGCACAAAGAGGAAGAAGAAGAGAGAAAGAACCTTCCTTATTTGGTGCCACCCTAGCCTCAAAACCCTAACCCTAATTCCAATCCTATCTCAACTAGGATTGCCCTATTCTTGCCAAGCCTTGCTCCTCTCTATGATGATCTTCACGCCAACCCCATGCCACCTTTTATAGAGTTTGGGGATAAGCCATGAATTAATCTCTCCATTGGTTCTAGGATTTAATCTCAATCGGATCTAGAGATTTAATCTCAACCGTCGGATCTTAGAGATTTAATCTCTACCAATGGATCTTAGTGTTTTGTTTCTATCCATTGGATCTAAGCATCTTGAGGTGTTAATGGGCTACATTAGGGACCATGAGGAGGAGTTGGGTCTTGGTCACCCATGGATCAAGCCCACATAAAGTCCGATCCACTAATGATGGTCCAATCCAATAAAGGTCCATCATTGATCTACCTCACCAACCCCCATATGATAATATGGGCTCCATATATTATTTGTACATTTTCTCCCCGTGTTTAAGATCTCGAATGTCCGTCAATTAATTAATTTACTGACCATTAATTAATCGACATCTAACTCCATGAGTAGTACCACTCAACCTTTTCATCATGCCAGACCAAGTCCACCTGCAGGGTTTACATGATGAACCTTATGAGCTCCTCAAGGGGACATCATCATCCTAATATATAGGACACGGTTTCCTCCTATAATCAACGGCACACCATATAAATAATATCATCTCCCAACTTACCGAGTCTATCGATTTAATATATAAATCTCGCCCATTGGTAAATCAAAGAGATGAGTACCAAGTATATGTGCCCGTTATTATATCGGGATTAAGAGCATGTACTAAATAATATCTGAGGTCCGATTCGATTATGTAGTCAGCAATAAATCGAATCACCTCTGTGTCGGTCCTGCTCAATACACACAAAGTGCACTAGTGTGATTCTATGGTCAAGACAAACCAATACCAAATCACACTACAACCATTCCGATGGTTTGTCCAAAGCCATCTCGGTTGTGAGCCTTTACTTATACTTTACAAGGAGCCGATAACATGATCTCCCGTGTGACACCACACACCATGTTATCTACAATGTAACGTATTAGACAATATGCATAAATATATGCAAACAATGATCATGTGATTCTTATTTCAAAATAAAGATGTTCATACAAAAGAGCTAGGCTTTCAGTATACATCCCAACAGTTATATCATGTTGTCTCTTTTTCTTGTGATGTTTTTACTTTTGTTATTATATATTTTGCTGCGTTAATAAGTGTTGTAGAGACGAACGCGATCGTAATCCATCGACAAGCCAACGCGCTATTCACCGTTCCCCCCTCTAGTGGGCACAACGTTCCTAACAATTGGAATCACAACTGGGAGCTCTTCACCGGCTTCACATCTGAGGGAGCAAACATTCTAGAGAGAAGAAGATGTATTTCCAAGAAATATTGGGTGACGATGTCAACATTCCACCATCCTTCGACTGTGAAGATTTCACGTATTGGAAAGGTAGAATGATGCACTTTTTAATGTGTGACTTTGACAATTGGATTAGTGTCTTAGTAGGCTTTGACACTCTAAAAGACGAAGAAGGAAGAAAAATCAAGAAGAAGAATTGGAGCCAAGACCAACTCTTATATTACAACATCAATAATAAGGTAGTGAATATATTGCTTAATGTAATTCCTAATGATATTTTGATCAAGATAGAAAATTACAAAGATGCCTAGGAGATATTGAACAAATTGGCAAAATTCCATGAAGAGCCTCACTCAATCCAAGAAGAAAAGGAAGAGGAGGAAGAGAGCTCATCCTCACAAGAAAGTGAGAAGTTGGAAGTTGAAGAGGAGTCAACTTTTGAATTTGTGGAAGAGGAGGTGGAAGAAGTAGAAGAAACCTCCACCTCTAGGATTGAGGGGGAGGAGATTAGACCTTCCACTCTGGAGCATCAAGAAGAGCCTTCCACATCCGATCAAGATGAAGAAGCTCAAACTCCGGCACCTACCACCACCCTAGGTAACTCAAGCATGTCGGTTTTAAATAAAAATCATATAATTTACTTTGAGTGTAGGGAATCCAGACACTACAAGAGTAAGTGTCCGAAAAGAGTAAAAAAAGCTCCTCCCATGCCAAAGGTCAAGGAGACCGGTGTCCCCACCAAGAAAAGCAAGGAGCACGTGGTGTGCTTCAAATGTCATCAACTGGGACACTATAGGAGTCAATGTCCTAGAAGAAAAGAAGGAGCATCACAAGTAGGGGGAGATAAGGCCAACCCTAAGGTATATTTCAATAATGCTTCTACTTTAATTTATAGGCAAAAGCATGCTAGGAGTTATGTTAATAATGTTGCTATTACTCATGAAAAGCATACTAGGAATAACAAATATTTTTGTCTAGGTGCTAAGAGTGTGAACATTTCAAATAAGGAGAAATTTGGGACTAAAATCCCTAGAAAAACCTTACCTAGGGAATCTATCAAGAAAATAGAAAACCACCTAGGCCTTAATCCAAAGAATTCTAGGCATATGCCTAAGAAAAACAATGTCCAAAGAATATATGCAAAATCAAAAATTGGACAATTAGAGCTAGAGAACCAAGCCTTGAGATCAAGGCTTGAGAAATTAGAAAAGACCCTTAAGAATATACAAAATCAATTTAAAGGGTCAAATGGTCAAAGTCAAGGGTCTAGATCTAAGAGTCAACACCTAGAGTCTAGGAGGCAAGGCTCATCTATGAGCAAGAAAGGCTTGAGCCACAAGCCTAGGTCCAAGGTAGATAAGCCTACCTACCATAGTGTTTCATTTGACTATGGAACTAAACTTAGGTCTAGAAAGACCAAGGTCAATAGGGAAGTCATCCCTAAGATTAACCTAGTCAAGACCACAATTACCAAGGCTAACAAGCCTAGAAGGATCATTAGGAGGGTATCTAGGGAGGTTATCCCTAAGGAATACCTAATTAACCCAAAGAGCTCCAATAGGTTTTGGGTTCCTAAGAGTGTGATCGATTCACGCTAGATGGGTTTAGGTGTGTCAACTTTAAATGGATGGGTAGTTAACCTAACCATGGTAAAGATGACACTTTAGGTTATTTTCAAGGTTATGGATACCTTGGAAATAGATTTGAGTTTTATATCCTAAAAGTTTTTAGGATGTGCCAATATATTTTTGGAATTATGAAAAATCAATCAAATTTATACAATTTAGATTTAGAGGTCTTAGTGTGCCATTTTGGGTTTTTGGCACACTTTGGGAGATAAGTAATAATATGACAAAATGGACAAAATAATATCAAATGGCAATTAATGCTAAAATTTAGGTATTATATACCTTTATATTTTACTTGTCATGCTTTGTTTGTCATATAACATACCATGACATCATATCTACTTTTAATCATTTAATATGTCATGATCATGTGTAGGATTAAGGTTAAATGTCATGTATGCTTAAGTTCCATCATATGTCATGACATCATGATCATTGGTCATGCTTAATTATGTTATCATTTATTCCATGATCATCTCATGTATTTAATTTGATTAAAATTGAGTTAAAAACATATGGCATAACTTGAGGTCCCATTTATAAGGGAATCAAGTAGTGTTGCCTTAGAAAAATGCATGACACCCTAGATTAGGATGAGCAAAATTCACATCTCATATTACATTGACATATATATGTATTTATACACCCTAGATACATGTGAGATGCTAGGATATGAGTTAAGTTCAAGGTGCATAGTTTTTGCATCTAGTTGAACTCAAACTCATCTAAAATTAGTTTATGGATAATTGGGAAAGCTTATGTTCAAGCCATGTACATTAAGCCCAAAGAACATGATCCAATATAGGTTTTCAAAAACATTTTAAAAATCATTTTGAAAAACTTTGGTGAAGTCTATCTTTTGATAGCAATCACCATTGATGAAGTTGATACAAAGTGAGCTAAAATATTGAAGTTTTTCTTCACTTTTGAACTTTGTGTCAATTTTGATATTTTATGAGTAAAATATTTTTCAAACATTTTTCACCCATTGTATTGGTCATAAGTATTATACGTATGAAGTTTCATAATTTTTTTAATTACATATAATTATTTATAAATTTTTAAAATTCGATTCTGATAATTGAAAATCAGATTTTTTTTTTCAGTTATCGATCAATTGATGGGCACAACAGTCGACTGATGCCTGATAAAGTCGACTGCCAATGTTGATTTCGAGAAAATAAGGTATGTTTAGCCCATTTTCAGCTATGGTAAGGTTCCCTAGCCACTCCTAATCCTAGGATATACTTTGGGAAGCATTAGAAAGGGTGAAAATCCATTGAATATAGATTAGGAGAGTTGTTAGAGCAATGTATCAATTTTAAGATGAAGGAAAGTTCAATGTTGAATTTCTAATGTTATTTTTGATGGTTTAGAGTTCCTATTGACTTAAGGACTTCCCAAGGACATTGTTGGTGCAATGGTCAAGTGGGACCAAGCCTTTAGGGGGAGTCATCCATCATGGGATAATAGATGTGTTCTTACTCATGAGAGGGAGAAATGGGATTTTGAGATACCCAATTTAGAAATTGGGGGAGTTTATAGAATTGTCTCTCTTTAGTGATATGAGACTTATCACTAGGAAGATTGTAGGCATCCTAGACATTTTTGGACCAAGGGGGAGATTGTAAGATCTCATTGAGATATGAGTCATTAACCTCCTTGGAGAGAACCTTTTTTATGTATGTCAAAAAGGGGGAGAATGTTAAAATTATCAATTTGGGATAATTGGTAAGAGAATTTGAGTTAGGGGCCTAACTCAAGGGTGTTTTTGTCAAACATAAAAAAGGGGAGATTGTTGGTGCAATCAGCCCAGGTTACGATTGACCGAACTCGAGTTTGTCTCGAGCAAGTGTTTTGATGTCTGACATGGATGTCTGACATTGATGTCTGACATGTGTTGGGGAGATTGCTGATATAATTGACCCAGGTTAGTATTTGATGGTTGACAATGGTTTGACCATTGTCATGGAAAGTCCAACATGGGTTGGCAAAGGAAAGTCCAAGTATGGGTCTTGCCATGGAAAGTCCAACATGTGTTGGCAAGTGAAAGTCGAAGCTTGAGTCTTGGCATTTGGAAAGTCCAAGGGGAATATTGGTGGCGTAAAGTCCAAGAGAGAGTCTTGGCAGCATAAGTCCAATGGTTGGCGGCGTAAAGTCCAAGCGGAGTTTTGAAAGTGTAAGTCCAATGTGCCTTGGTGGTGTAGACACAGTTAGCATGACAATAGCTGATGGAAGCACCTGAAGGCTAGCGTATGGATGAACAAGTCATGGATGACTTGGAGGGATCCGATAGGCGTGAGGCTGATGGAGGTGGTTAGAAGGCTTAGGTCTAGGCTATGTGTGGTCTAGCAAGTATAGGGGAATCATACTTGGAGTAAAATCTCATGTTTGAGGTGTATCAATCGACTGAGATCTATGGGCAGTCAACTGGTGTGAGTCAACTAGGGTTTGACTATGAGAATTGGCCTAGCAGTCGACTGCTAGCCTTTGGCAGCCGACTGCTAGCATGATCAGTCGACTGATCTGGCAATCAGTCGACTGATGCTCGAGAATTTGAGCACCGAATGGAGTCGGACTCGACTGTTGGGGTTAACAGTCGAGTGAAGTCTCTTTCAGTCGACTAATGATGGATCCATTGGATTTTTTCAGCGTGGATCTAGCCGTTGTCTCATGACAACAGTGTTGGGAATCGGCTTCGCGGAGGCTCATTGGCTCCCATGTCCTCAGATTAAAATTTTCACTAAATGAAAACTAATTTGGATGGGATGAGTTTCCTAAGCTCAACCAATTCGTCGTCGTGCTAACGACTTGAGCGATAGCTTGAATAAACTAGTTATTCAAGCAACAAAACTCTTCTAGTCGGTTAGCCGCGGAAGAGACGATGGACGAATCACTGGTTCTTGTGTTTATCTTCGGGGTCCATGATTATACAAATACATATGAATGTAGACATGTATAATCAACACATACATAAAGTAAACATGCTCATAACAAATACAAGCAAGTAACCATCCACACGAAACATGCATATAATTGAAAAGCAATTATAAACATAATACAAAAGAACATTAATCAAAATAAATAAGATTATACCTCTTGTTATACCTCTTGATCTTCTATTGTATGTCCTCCCTCCTTTTGGACGTCGTGTGGGCGACGATCTACCAAAAGTTGAAGCCTCCAAGATAACCAATCTTCCTTTCCTTGTTCACTAGGAACAAAGGAAGATCCTAAAACAAAACTCATCTTCCTTTCTAGAACCGGCCACCAAGTCAATAAACTCGATGTTGCCGTCAGCCAAGGAAGATAAAATGGAGTATGGAAACCAACCAAAAGAGAAACAACAAGGGCATGGGCGCCGACCAACACTTGGATAAAGGAAAGGAAAACAATCCTCCTCCTTGTTGCCACCCAAACCCTAGACAAAGCTCTCCTAATTTCCGGCCAAGGATGAAGGGAAGGAGAATAGGTTGAGCTCCGGCCAAGGTAGAGGGAACAAGGATAGTGGTCGGCCAACACTTAGAAGGAAGAATAAAAGGATCTTCATCTTCTTGTTGCCGCCCACCCTAATCCCAAAACCCTAACCCTAGCCGCCCAACCCCAATCCTATCCCAACTAGGATTTGATTGCCGCCCAAGGGAAGTTATCCTAATGCCATCCAACCTAAGCCATAGAAGGAAGGGAGAAGCTTGGGCGCCGGCCAAACCAAGGAGGAAGGAGGAAGAAGGGTTGTCGGCCACCATTGGGAAGAAGAAGAAGAGGCTTCTTCTTCTTGTTGCCACCCAACACCATGAACCAAACCCTAACCCTAACCTCCTCCTATTTCTTGCCGCCCAAGCCACCTTATCTCAATTAGGTTTTTCTTTTTTTTCATCATCTTTGCCGCCCAAGCCTAAGCCCATATATATAGAGTTAGGTTTAGGCCTTGGTTTAATCTCCTCCATTAGTTCTAGGGATTTAATCTCAACCGTCGGATCTAGGGTTTCATCCCAACCGTCGGATCTAGGGTTTCATCCCAACCGTTGGATCTAGGGTTTCATCCCAACCGTCGGATCTAAGGATTTAATCTCCACCGTCGGATCTAGAGTTTTGTTTTCCATCATTGGATCTAGGCTTCATGAGGTGTTAATAGGCTACAATAGGGACCATGAGGAGGAGTTGGATCTTGTGCACCCGATGGATCGGAACCACACAAACTTGATCCATCAATGATGTTCCATTCCACTAGAGGATCATCATTGAATTACCTCACCAATCCCCATATGATAATATGGGCTCCATATATTATTTGTACATTCATCTCCCCGTGTTTAAGATATCGAATGTACGTCAATTAATTGATTTACTGACCATCAATTAATTAACATCTAACTCCTCGAGTAGTACCACTCAACCTTATCATCATGTTGACTAAGTCAACCTACAGGGTTTACATGATGAACCTTATGAGCTCCTCAAGGGGACATCATCAACCTAATATATAGGACATGGTTTCCTCCTATAATCAACGGCACACTATGTAAATAATATCATTTCCCAACTTACCGGGCATATTGATTTAATCCATCTAAATCTCACCCTTTGGTAAATCAAAGAAATAAATACTAAGTACATGTGCCCGTTATTATATCGGGATTAAGAGCATGTACAACATAATATCCGAGGTCCGATTCAATTATGTAGTCAGCAATAAATTGAATCACCTCTATGTCGGTCCTGCTCAATACACCTAAGTGTACTAGTGTAACTCTATGGTCAAGACAAACCAATACCAAGCTACACTACAACCATGCCAATGGTTTGTCCAAAACCATCTTGGTTGTGAGCCTCTACTTATATTCTACAAGGGACTGATAACATGATCTTCTGTGTCACACCAAGCACCATGTTATCTACAATGTAAAATATTAGACAATATGCACACATATAATAAATATAAAGTGCTAACAATGATCATGTGATTCTTTTTTCAAAATAAAAATGTTCATACAAAAAGAGCTAGGCTTTCAGTATACATTCCAACAATCTCCCACTTATACTAAAAGACTATGCTGTCATCACACTGCCATACATCTGATTCCCCTTCCCTCCACATGCCTATCAAAGCTCTCACTAGAAGGGCCTTAGTGAAAGGGTCTACCAGGTCATCCTCTGATGCAATCTTGGCGACAGCAACTTCTACCTCCTTTACGATTTCTCGTATCATGTGGTACTTATGCTCTATGCATTTACTTACCTTATGGGCTCGTGGTTCCTTCGAGTTTGCAAATGCACCATTATTATCACAATAAATTGTGATATTTCTGGGCAAACCAGGAATCACATCCAAGTCCATCAAGAGGTTCCTGAGCCACCCAGCTACTTTGGCCACCTTAGAGGCTGCCACATACTCAGCTTCCATGGTGGAGTCCGCCACGCATTTCTGCTGGACACTCCTCCATACAATGGCTCCACCTCCCCCAGTAAATACAAAACCTGAGGTAGACTTACTGTTATCCCTATCAGATTGGAAATCGGAATCTATGTAACCCACAGGGAGTAATTGGTCTGCCCGGTAAACTAGCATATAATCCCTAGTCCTTCTCAGGCACTACAATATATGCTTTACATCAGTCCAATGTCACTGTCCTGGATTACTCTGATATCTGCTGACCATGCCCACGGCATAGCAGATATCAGGTCTCGTACATAGCATCGTATACATGAGGCTTCCTACTGCCGAAGCATAAAGAACCGCCTTCATCTCCTCTATCTCCTCAGATGATCTAGGACACATCTCCTTAGATAAAGGAACTCCATGTCTGAAAGGTAGAAAACCTTTCTTGGAGTTTTGCATGCTAAAATGATCCATAATCGTGTCTATGTATGAATCTTGGGATTAGCACACTAACCTTGATCCCAAGGATGTGTCCCACTTCTCCCAAGTCCTTCAAAACTGTTTGGACAACCATACC
The DNA here is from genome assembly GCA_025175895.1 of Wurfbainia villosa. Classification (NCBI taxonomy): domain Eukaryota; kingdom Viridiplantae; phylum Streptophyta; class Magnoliopsida; order Zingiberales; family Zingiberaceae; genus Wurfbainia; species Wurfbainia villosa. The sequence continues at coordinate 107,214,104 of CM045996.1, forward strand.
CTTACGTATGATAACACTCTGATATTGTTGCCAACTACCAAAATATTATCTACGTATAGTACAAGAAATACCACTACGTTTCCGTCACATCTCTTGTATACACAAGACTAATCTGGACTTTGAATAAATCCATAAGTCTGGATTTACCTCATCAAAGTGGATGTTTCCAAGACCTCGAAGCTTTCTTCAATCCATAAACGGACCGATTAAGCTTACATACAAGATGCTCTTTGCCCTTAGCAATGAATCCCTCTGGTTTCTACATATGGATGTTCTCCTCAAGACTTCCATTAAGGAAAGTTGTCTTGACATCCATCTGCCACACCTCATAATCCATATGAGTTGTTATGCATAAGAGCTCCCAGACCTGATTTGAATCCATAGATTCAATCTTAGTATTCATTGCACTTTGCAAAGATGCTGCATCTTTATCTTGGATTGCCTCGTCATATGTCCAGGGATCAGGTTCATGTTCGCCAGGGACCAAATCGGAAGATTCTCCCAAGAACATGAATCTATCAGGCTGTCTCACAACCCTCCCACTACGACGAGGTATAACCTGTGTATCCTCTGTGACACACGGTGCAGTGACATGTGGTATATCCTCTTGTACCAGTGGTGCTGAAGTCGGGACTTCCCCGGTCAACTCCTCAAGAACAATCCTACTCGTGGGCTTGTGGTTCATCACATAGTTCTCCTCTAGAAATCTGGCATACATACTAACGATCACCCTCTGATCTCTAGGACTATAAAACAAACCATCCTTCATTCCCCTAGGATAGCCAACAAACATGCGCACTTCTGTACGAGGTTCCAACTTACCAGCATCAGCCTTCATCACATGTGCTGGACTCCCCATATCCGAATATGTCTTAGACTAGGCTTTGCCCAGTCCACAACTCTGTGGTAGTAGAAGGCACTGATTTAGATGGAACCAAGTTCAGAATGTACACCACCGTATCTAGAGCATATCCCCAGAACGAATCTGGCAAGTCAGAATAACTCATCATCGATCTAACCATCTCCATAAGAGTCCTATTCCTTCGCTCCGCTACACCATTTCTGCTGGGGTGTGCCAGGTGCAGACAATTGGGATTGAATCCCAGCCTCTGATAAGTAATTCCTAAACTCTCCCAAGAGGTATTCACCACTACGATCAGATCGTAGTGTCATCTTGAATAATTGTCTATGAAAAAGATCAAATATTCAAAACTACCTCTTGCCTGGATAGACATAGGACCATACGAATCAGAATGAACCAATTCCAACACATCTTTGGATCTATACCCCTTGGCCTTGAAAGGCCTCTTGGTCATCTTACCCTCCAAGCAAGATTCGCAGGTTGGGAGATCCTCCACCACTAATGAACCCAAAGGTCCATCAGTTATCAACCTTTGAATTCTGCTTAGGTTAATATGACCAAGCCTAAGATCCCAAAGATATATTTGGTTCATCTTCGAAGGTTGTTTTCTCTTATCGGAATTAGAAGATGAGTTGTAAACTTCAATTTGCATCGTGGGAGCTTGTGGTTCAAGTTATAAATTTCCTATCTATGTACCTGAATAGATAATGTCCCTATTCCTTTTATAACAAATCAATCATTATAAGGAATATTTTATCCATCCATAATTTAGAAACCGAAAGCAATTCTTTCTAAATAAAGGTACATAAAGAAAATTCTTAAGAACCAAAAACTTTATTTTTCTCAAAAGATAAATAAAACATCTCCCACTGCAATAGCCACCATCTTCATGGCATTTCCCAAGTAAATGGTAATATCCCCTTTAGCTAGTCAGTTTCGAACCCCAAAGTTGCAGCAGCATGATTAGTGGCTCGATCTACACACCAGCCGTAGATAATGCCTCTAACCATGTTTCAACGACGACCAAAGGATATACATTTGTTCTTGCTTCGATTGGGATAATCCTTCTTATGTCCAATCGGTACAAGTGAAGTACTTGCCTTTTGGCTTCTTCACTCCTCCCTGAGATCCTCCCACCACCTTTGCTCCACCTTGTTTCTCCTTCCTCTTGCCTTTCGGCTTAGAAGTAGAAACCTTTTTGAGCAACCATGGCTTGAGGACACTCTTTGAAGAGTGCATACTTGTACTTCTTAGCAGATAAGACATTATCTAGATTCTTTTCCAATCAACATTATTGGGTACAATAAATTTATTTCCTTTAGTATCATAGTAAGTGGACTGAAAGTCATTTTTGAAAATCCTAAGAATCACATAGATCAAAATATTAGATTTCAAATATTATTGATTCCTCAAAACAATAAAATTCCGAAATCAACCAACACCGAGAATATCGCATGCCACGATAGTGTGGACATATACGAATTCTACATTTGTAAGAGGAGCTTTTACCCATTAATTTTATTATCTTGTCAACCTTACTTTTTGACAAATAAAATTAATAGTTGGTTCCTCTTTGGCCCTACAAATAAAAGCAGTGACTCCGATGGAGAGGATACTTTTTATTTGCATCTAAGTGTGCACCATTACACGATACTAAGGGAATTATCTCGGATTATGTGCCTTACCGATGTGGAAGTACACACGCTCCTAAACAATTTCCTATAACCATTATTTGACCTAGTGATCTGCAAACAAACTCATCCGATGGGGAGGAAGGCACTCAGAGCCGACGCGCAAGTTTGTTGCATCACACGTCAAATTGTAATGGAGGGCGCAGGAATTAATTAAAATATCCCTCTCCCACTTAGTAAATTGAAAATGAGGAATTTTTCAAGCACACACAACATGCATATAAAACAAATCAGCAATAAATATGGAAAAAATAGAATTTTTCCAACTATTATGGCTTTGTTCTCAAATATGCATCCCGTCGTGTCGCCACCTCGTCCGCTCCACCTTTTCCGTGCGCAAGCGACATAAAGAGATCCGAGCCGAGATATATCATTTTAATTTACATCCATCGATCCTATACTCCACGAAGGAGTGTACAAATACTCTAGATCAAAAGTAAACTAAAATGAGCGGCTAAACAATGTCATATTTAATTACAAAAATTAAATACTAATCTAGCCTCGTCAACCCCGAGGATTCAAATAATAAATATTTACACACATACAATCACATACACACATATGGCCATAATAGTCGGATCTTACGCCTGCAACCAAAGAGTTAAACTACGCATATCCTACTATTATTCGGCACATATAATATATGAAAAAGTGCATAAAAATTAACCGAATACTAAACACACAAAATCGGAAACCGTGGCTCTGATACCAATTGTTGGGAATCGGCTTCGCGGAGGCTCATTGGCTCCCATGTCCCCGGATTAAAATTTTCACTAAATGAAAACTAATCCGGATGGGATGAGTTTCCTAAGCTCAACCAATTCGTCGTCGTGCTAACGACTTGAGCGATCGCTTGAACAAACTAGTTGTTCAAGCAACAAAACTCTTCTAGTCGGTTAGCCACAGAAGAGACGACGGACGGATCGCCGGTTCTTGTGTTTATCTTCGGGGTCCATGATTATACAAATACATATGAATGTAGACATGTATAATCAACACATACATAAAGTAAACATGCTCATAACAAATACAAGCAAGTAACCATCCACACGAAACATGCATATAATTGAAAAGCAATTATAAACATAATACAAAAGAACATTAATCAAAATAAACAAGATTATACCTCTTGATCTTCTATTGTATGTCCTCCCTCCTTTTGGACGTCGTGTGGGCGACGATCTACCAAAAGTTGAAGCCTCCTAGATCACCAATCTTTCTTTTCTTGTTCACTAGGAACAAAGGAAGATCCTAAAACAAAACTCATCTTCCTTTCTAGAACCGGCCACCAAGTCAATAAATTCGATGTTGCCGTCGGCCAAGGAAGATAAAATGGAGCATGGAAACCAACCAAAAGAGAAACAACAAGGGCATGGGCGCCGGCCAACACTTGGAGAAAGGAAGGAAAACAATCCTCCTCCTTGTTGCCGCCCAACCCCTAGACAAAGCTCTCCTAATTTCCGGCCAAGGATGAAGGGAAGGAGAATAGGTTGAGCTCCGGCCAAGATAGAGGGAACAAGGATAGTGGTCGGCCAACACTTAGAAGGAAGAAGAAAAGGATCTTCATCTTCTTGTTGCCGCCCACCCTAATCCCAAAACCCTAACCCTAGCCGACCAACCCCAATCCTATCCCAACTAGGATTTGATTGCCGCCCAAGGGAAGTTATCCTAATGCCATCCAACCTAAGCCATAGAAGGAAGGGAGAAGCTTGGGCGCCGGCCAAACCAAGGAGGAAGAAGGAAGAAGGGTTGCCGGCCACCATTGGGAATAAGAAGAAGAGGCTTCTTCTTCTTGTTGCCGCCCAACACCATGAACCAAACCCTAACCCTAACCTCCTCCTATTTCTTGCCGCCCAAGCCACCTTATCTCAATTAGGTTTTTCTTTTTTTCATCATCTTTGCCGCCCAAGCCTAAGCCCATATATATAGAGTTAGGTTTAGGCCTTGGTTTAATCTCCTCCATTGGTTTTAGGGATTTAATCTCAACCGTCGGATTTAGGGTTTCATCCCAACCATCGGATCTAGGATTTCATCCCAACCGTCGGGTCTAGGGTTTCATCCCAACCATCGGATCTAGGGATTTAATCCCAACCGTCGGATCTAGGGATTTAATCTCCATCGTCATATCTAGAGTTTTGTTTTCCATCATTGGATCTAGGCTTCATGAGGTGTTAATAGGCTACAATAGGGACCATGAGGAGGAGTTGGATCTTGGCCACCCGATGGATCGGAACCACACAAACTTGATCCATCAATGATGTTCCATTCCACTAGAGGATCATCATTGAATTACCTCACCAACCCCCATATGATAATATGGGCTCCATATATTATTTGTACATCCATCTCCCCATGTTTAAGATATCGAATGTCCATCAATTAATTGATTTACTGACCATCAATTAATTAACATCTAACTCCTCGAGTAGTACCACTCAACCTTATCATCATGTTGACTAAGTCAACCTGCAGGGTTTACATGATGAACCTTATGAGCTCCTCAAGGGGACATCATCAACCTAATACATAGGACACGGTTTCCTCCTATAATCAATGGCACACCATGTAAATAATATCATTTCCTAATTTACCTGGCATATTGATTTAATCCATCTAAATCTCACCCTTTGGTAAATCAAAGAAATAAATACTAAGTACATGTGCCCGTTATTATATCGGGATTAAGAGCATGTACAACATAATATCCGAGGTCCGATTCAATTATGTAGTCAGCAATAAATTGAATCACCTCTATGTCGGTCCTGCTCAATACACCTAAGTGTACTAGTGTAACTCTATGGTCAAGATAAACCAATACCAAGCTACACTACAACCATGCCAATGGTTTGTCCAAAACCATCTTGGTTGTGAGCCTCTACTTATATTCTACAAGGGACTGATAACATGATCTTCTGTGCCACACCAAGCACCATGTTATCTACATTGTAAAATATTAGACAATATGCACACATATAATAAATATAAAGTGCAAACAATGATCATGTGATTCTTATTTCAAAATAAAAATGTTCGTACAAAAAGAGCTAGGTTTTCAGTATGCATTCCCACAAACAGTGGCATCAGTCGACTGATGGTCCCGAGCAGTCGATTGATAGGCAAAATCAGGCCCAGGCAACAGCTTTAAATGGAGCTCATGGAGGAGGGATTGAGCATCGGTTCTTGAAGAGTTTTGGGGTAATTTGTTGCTGCAAATTAGGCTCTCCAATTGCAATTCAAGTAACCACAAAGCAAGCCTCCAAAAGCGCATTTGTAAAGTGTTTTTTACATGTTCTTGTGTATTTCATTTGTATCTTGCTTGTATTTCATTCTTATTTTTGTAAGAATTATTGTAAGAGGTTTTTCTGCCTTCGACTTGTTGTCGAGAAGGAGTTTATTTAATTAGTGGTGTTGTACGCATTGCTAGAGCTCGTTTGAGCTCGATCCATGGAGTATGAACCATTCGGTTCCGAACCATGTTATATCGTGTTGTCTCTTTTTCTTGTGTTGTATTTACTTTTGTTATTATATATTCCACTGTGTTAATAAGTGTTATAGAGACGAACACGATCGTAATCCATCGACAAGCCAATGCGGTATTCACCCCCCTCCCCCTCTAGCGGGCACAACATTCCTAACAATCTTAAGTGACTCAAGTAATCAATCTCTTGAATTTGGCTTTGTCTAAGGATGTGGTCGTTGTTCTGATCAAAGAAGGCCCCTGTGTCTCGTCATGACCTGGAAGCCAAGTTCTTGAAAATTTTACTTGACGAACTAAGGGTTAAATCCGAATCTAACCCAAGGTTGACTAACTTTAATCAAGTTAAAATCATCTCACAAAACATATAAGGCAAACACATTTTTGAGACACAGAATGGGTGAGATGTTAAGGAATAATTATAATATACACAAAACATAACCTTTTCAAAATGCTACCTATTTTCTCAACTATTTCACTTAACGAATAATTATAACTTCGATTGGCCAATACTAAGTATACAACTCTCTAAGCCAAAGCTTAGCGCCCCCTAAATCTCTTATACTTCATATATTTGACTATGGGGAAGAGTAAACTAACCCTAAGGGTTATATTACAAACCTTTGAAGTTCTTTTTGAAAATAAACTTATAAGTATTTTGAAAATCAAAATTATGTTTCAAAAACTTATTAAATTGTTGGTGCAGAGGGATATACCTCAAACTAATCTATCTAATGCTAGACGCATGCTTGGACTCATAGTTGATTTATCCTTAATAATTCTAGATGCATGCTTATAAAATGTTGTTTTTAAACCCCTATTTTATATAAACACCCCAACTTTTTTTTATTTATGGCAAAAGGGGGAAAAGAGCAAAAGTTAAGGGGGAGTAACACAAAATTTAATTTTAAAAATTAAAGTATCTTTATCAAAACTAACCTAGGGTTAAGGGGGAGTTTTTGAAAAGGTGTTTATCGTTTACTTCACTTATTTTATGCTTTAATTTTCCCTTAACTTTGTATTGGTTTGCCATAGATCAAAAAAGGGGAGATTGTTGATGCAGTAGGCACCAGATAATTGAACCTAGGTTTTGATTATGGTAAAGACCCAAAGCTAAGGTCATATTATTGTCTAACGAGCTGAACCAAGTGTGCAGGAATGGTTAAGCTGAGCTGAAGGTCGGCGATACCCGGAGAATCCCAAGTCGGGAAACTATGGTGGTTGGGCGACACCGGAAGAACTTCGGAGGGAGCTGAAGAACCCAGGTGGAGACCTGAAGCAAAGCTATAAGTCACAAAAGGACCTAAGGTAAGCTTGTGTGTGAGTGAATGTAAGGTTGGGTCCTCCGTATAGGGACATCCTTAGGCGGCGATCCGACTAAGACTTTCTGTGAAAGATCTAGGTCGAGATCGAATGGTAAGTGGCCATTAAAATCACCTGTATTATCTTCAATTCGAGCTAACTTGTTGTTGCAGCTGGATACCCTAGCCACCAGTTGACTGTTGGCTATTGGCAGTCGACTGCTAGCTGCATCAGTCGACTGGTAGGGTTCATTAGTGGGCTGACATTCAAATTTCAGCTTCGATGAGAGTCAAACCTCATCCCCTTATCTTAGGGTGAGGTACCCTTTTTTTGTGGATCTTCATCTCATCGTTTAGGGGGCTCAAAGGATATAAAAAGACATGGGTTTCACTCCATTTCTCATCATTCTAAGATCATCAAGATTGCTCTCAAAGTGCTCCCACAACGTCAAAGCTCTAACGTCGTAACGCCGTCAAAATGCCGACGCAACACAAGCTCACAACCTCTTCATCTGCAGCAGCAAGTTTGTTCTTATTTATTTATTGTATTGGTGGTTTTAATCGCAACGAGGTAAGGTAGGTTTGTTGCCTCATCCTCGAGCTTTCGGTTTTTTTTATCGTTGTCTCCTACCTCCAATGAGGAGGAGACTCTATAGTGGATTTCCCCTTCGTATGCGATCAAGGATCGCGAGGCCTTGGAGTAGCAACCGTTGGGTTGTGAACCAAGTAAAAATAAATTATCTTTTTTATTTTTCCACTGCATTACTCATATTCTTAATCGAACGAACAAAAAGAAACGAAGTTTTACGCTCGCTATTCATCCCCCCTCTAGCGACGCTTTTACGATCCAACAAGAGTTGCGATGCTTAAAAAGAATAAATATGGTAACAAGTCTACTGCTCGACTAATTACAGTACAAAGCAAAATAAATAAACAATTATATTGACAAAAAGATGATGATGACGAGGATTGGTCGGAGCGATGTCGTGGAGCCTTGGAGTATGTTTTTAGAACTTTAGCACTTTGTGTAATGATTAACCTTTAGGGTTGAGTTCCTCCTTATATAGCCTTTCTAGATTCATAAATTTTCTTGATTTTGTCAAGATACATGATAAGGATAGAGCTCTATCCCTTCCAGTCTTGAACTCTTATCAATGAGGTGACAAGAGAGTGAACTTTGACTCATTATTAAGGCTGATTCGTCAACATCAGTCGACTGGGTTCATCATCAGTCGATCGACCCAATTGACTGTTTTGAGTTGACAACTCGACTGGATCATAATCTCGGTGTCAGTCGACTACTAATCTCACCCAGTCGACTACTGCAATGTGCTTGACAAATATACTTGATGCTCATTCAATGTTTTACCTGCACTACAAAATTAGAATAATATATTCAAGTATATTAATAATGACAATTCTTTGACTGTCCGATCTCAACTTCGACATTCCTCCAAAAGCTTTGGTCGAATCGATGCCTACGGTTGTCCCCAAAAAGAAGATGCATCCTTACCACTGCTCCTCACACGAAGCTTATCTTGGTCCATTTGCTTAGCATCTGATTCTCCAAGGCAACTCAATTCCTGCACACTTAACATATCACATAAGATAATAATATGGCTTAACTTTGAACCTTTGTCATAATTAAAACCTAGGTTCGATTATCCTTGTTCCCCTGCACCAACAATCTCTCCCTTTTTTATTTATGTCAACACAATTCAAAGTTAAGGAAATAAAAAGCTTGTAATTAAACATTTTACAAAAACTCCCCCTTAAAGTTACCTCCCCCTTAACACTGGGTGAGTAAAAAGAATTTTAAAAGATTTTTTTTTTTAACCTCTTAACTTTCTCTCTCTCCCCCCTTTGCCATATATCATGAAATTCAAATACTTAGTCACTTGTGAAAAACTCAAAAGCATGAACTAATTTATGAATCTAAACATGTGTTCCTTGTAAAATGTGTGTGTGTGTGTATATATATATATATTAAAATTAACAAACTAAAAAGTTGTCCTTAAGGAAATGTCTAACTCGATTTTGACTCGAATGATATGAAATTATCACTAAGTCTTGGAGAGAGTTAGTCACATATGTGATTGGTGTATTGATTATACTTCTTGATTCATGTCAATGCACTTGTTCTACATCTGGAATCAGGAGTAAAGACTTAACATCTCATGCCCATCCACGTGGCTCAGTACACAATTACATTAAACCTATGTGTTATGAGATGTGTTGGCTCCTTAAAACTATAAGCTCATGCTTTCTAAGGAAGTCCTATGCTACTTCCTTGTACCATAAAAAATGATAGGTAAATAGTAAGTAAAAACAATTCCTACTCTACCATGCACATACCTAGTTTTCATCTAAGTGAACTAAACTCTGCTTCAGGTAATGGTTTAGTAAAAATATCAGCTAGGTTCAATTTAGATTCAATATAGTCCAATTTTATTTCCCCATTTGTTACATGTTCCCTAACAAAATGATATTTAATTTCTTTGTGTTTAGTTCTCGAATGTTGTATTGGATTTTTAGTTAGGTTGATCGAGCTAATGTTGTCTATCATAACTCTAGTATCATTAAAGTTTAGTTGTAGGTCATTTAGAGTATGTTTCATCCAAAGGAGTTGAGCTATACACTCACCCATTACTATGTACTCAACTTCGGTAGTAGATAATGCAACACAATATTATTTTCTATTAGCCCAACTGACTAGGCTTTGACCTAGAAGTTGGCAGCTGTCACTTGTATTTTTCCTATTGAGCTTACAATAGGCATAATCTAAGTCCAAGTATCTGATTATCTCAAAGTTACTGGTCCTAGGGTACTATATTCCTACATTTAATGTTCCCTTAATATATCTAAGACTTCTTTTAACTAAGGATAAGTGTGATTCTTTAGCACAAGATTGAAATCTCACAGACAAACCTACTGCAAAAAGTATATCAGGGCGGGTTGCAGTTAAGTACAAAAGACTATCTATCACACTCCTATAATATTTAAAATCTACTTGTCACTCCCCGAAAGTATGCCGTGCCGAAAAGCAAACGGACAGCATCTCTCCTGTACGTGGCAACATCTCGTGTTAATACAAGGCCCGTAGGCCACAACAATAACAACAATATATATATATGTAAACACCACAAATACACAAAACATAGCGGAAACATAATACAACATCACAACCTACACATATGCATATCGGTATGACTAACACCGACTCAGAACACCATAACAAAATCAGAAAAAAGAAAGGTACAACATTTACAGTGTCCAATCACTACAAACATCACATAAATCAAATCCTTATCGGAACACCAATAAAAACACAAAAATTCGGAATCTTGGAGTTGAGATGCGACGATGCCAGCCAGCGGTACTCTAAGTCCATCACGAAGTCGGCTACCTGTTACCTGAGTGACAGAAAAACCCAGGGTCCGTGGTGGTGAGTAAAACTCAGCAGGTAATAGAAAGACATGTATATATAAATATCACATGTATTTCAATAGAAAAATCTACAGGTATCACTAGCATGATAACATATCCATGTATATACCTTCTAACCAAAAGCCAATATAAAATGCAGACATACCTGAACATCTACTACGCTACACTTATCCAACCTGAGCACATATCCACAACATAAAGTATAAAGAATAATACTAACTCACACTATATCCCGATATGGGTCAAGGGTATCACAATGAATAACCAACACGTATACAGGTACCGACCTACTACCATACAGAAAATGCAATAGCATGTATGAATATGTACAAACAAATGCAACAAGCATAGTACATACAAATGCAGCATAACAATAAGCATATATATATATACTGCATCTATATATGTATACTAATCACAATCATCCATATATATATATATATATATATATATATATATGCAAAAATGTCATAAGTCGGCAATGCAGCATGCATGGTCATGTCGGCTCACCCTAAAGCTACCACGACCCCAGTGTGGCCTCGGTGGCTCGAGCATAATAACTGTCCCAACTCAACACCAACCACTACTCTCAAGTGGCCAAGTGGCCAGTATGATCAAGTAGCATATAAGCGTGAAGAGCAAGCTACACGATGGGGGTCCCTGCTGTTGGCCACTCCGACAGTCACTACTCATGAGTGGTCGAGTGCCACACACGCAGGACTATGATACGCAAATCTAACTACCACCGTCTATAGTGGTACAGTGCGGCACCACAATGCTCTGCCTTCACACCGATTACCCCTCCTATGAGTAACCGTAGAGGCAGGATGACTGGCGACACTCTCAACCACAAGGGAGACCTCATCATCAGTGTGCATACAAATGACATGAATGCAATGTCTCACATATAGACATCCACCATAGACTCTCTATTCTACAGAAAGTCATACTAATCAAATCAACGCACTCTCTATCCTGCAGAGAGTCGTACTCAACTGATCATAACACTCTCTATCCTGTAGAGAGTCATACCAATCTAATCGACGCACTCTCTATCCTGCAGAGAGTCATACTTAACTGATGGACGCACTCTCTATCCTGTAGAGAGTCATACTTAACTGATCGACACACTTTCTATCCTGTAGAGAGTCGTACTCAAACCAATTATCAAGCTAGGACCACTGGTCTGTAGCGACACACTAAGTATCATTCACCTGACCATTTACACAATACATGGTCAGTGGTAAACATGCAACCTAAGGGTACTAGAATTAACCCTAGGTTCAAGACTTTATCTACCCACGGATGACCTTTTTACCCAATTTTACAGTCAGGTTGTCATCCAGACTTTACTATTCGCACTTAACTAAACAAATTCTAGGTTACTTACATCACCTATATATATAACTCCTAATCATGATCAAACATGATAGCAGCAATGGAGTTAACAGCCAACGGTAAAGTATCAAGTGCAAGAGTAAATAGAACAGAGTCAAGGTAACATGATCATATAAGATGATCATGCATCTAAATCTGCATGCATTAAAACTACCTGACCAGGGTAGAAATTACCTACCTGATATGTAGCTCATGCTGATTGTATTCGCGTCCGTGAATTTGCCTCGTATCAAAATCCTGAAACCGGAGAATACCAATATAATCCAACAATAACACATCCAGATCAGTTAACTAAACAACTGATATGCAACTATAAACATTCGAATCTTACTTAATCTCCGCTTTAATCACAACCATCCTTTTAATCCGCTTAATGGAATCTGATCTGCCCCATGTTGGGAATCGGCTCGGAGGCTCTTCCTCTCGCATGTCCCCGGATTAAAATTTTCACTAATGAAAACTAATCCGGATGGGATGAGTTTCCTAAGCACAACCACTTCGTCGTCGTGCTAATGACTCTAGCAATTGCTTGAACAAACTTATTGTTCAAGCAATCAACTCTTCTAGTCGGTTAGCCGCGGAAGAGACGACGAACGGATCGTCGGTTTTTGTGTTTATTTTCGGGGTCCATGATTATACAAATACATATGAATGTAAACTAGTATAATCAACACATACTAACATAAAGAACATAAGCTAGCATAACAATAAGAACATGCAAAGATCAATAATAAAAGTTGTAAAACTTTTATACCTCTCGATCTTCTATCGTATGTCCTAACCTCCTTGTAGACTTCGTGTGGGCGAAGATCCTCCACAAGTTGAAGCTTCCTAGATCTTCTTCAATCCAAAGAAAGAAGAACTCTCTTTCCCTTCTTGCTTGAGCCAACCACCAATCCTCAAAGGATTGATGCCACCGGCCCCAAGAATAGAGAGAACAAAATGGAAACAACCAAGGAACCGAACTAGGGACAAACCCTAGCTCCTAGTGCCGCCGGCCAAGATGGAGTGAAGAGGAGAAAGGGAATATGTTGGGCGCCGGCCAAGGTGGAGGGAATAGAGGAAGGAATCGGCCACACCCTAGGAAGAAGAAGAACTCCTCTCCTATAGTTGCCGCCCACCTTCTTGCAAACCCTAGCCACACAACCATAAGAGCCAAACCCTAATCTAATTAGGGTTTCTTCCTTATGGTTTCTTGCCGCCCAACCAAGGTGGAGGGAAGAGATCTAGGAGTCGGCCACCTTCTAGGAAGAAGAAGAGATCTTCCACAAGTTGCCGCCGACTCTTCCTTCCAAACCTTGTCGTCCAACCAAAGAGCCAAACCCTAATCCAATTAGGGTTTCCTCCTTAGGGTTTCTTGCCGCCCAAGCAATGAGAGGCTAAACCCTAATCTCCATCATCCAAATCTTAGTTGTCGCCCAACCCATTCTCCCATATATATAGAGTTAGGTTTAGGCCCAGGTTTAATCTCCTCCATTGGTTCTAGAGATTTAATCTCAACCGTCGGATCTAGAGATTTAATCTCAACCATCGGATCTAGAGATTTAATCTCAACCGTCGAATCTAGAGATTTAATCTCAATCGTCGGTTCTAGAGATTTAATCTCAACCGTCGGTTCTAGAGATTTGATCTCTATCGTCGGTTCTAGAGATTTAATCTCAACTGTCGATTCTAGAGATTTGATCTCTACCGTCGGTTCTAGAGATTTAATCTCAACCATCGGATCTAGAGATTTGTTTTCCATTATTTGATCTAGACTTCAAGAGGTTTATATTAGGCTATGATAGGGACCATGAGGAGGAGTTGGATCTTGGCCACCCGATGGATCAGAACCACACAAACTTGATCCATCAATGATGTTCCATTCCACTAAAGGATCATCATTGAATTACCTCACCAACCCCCATAAATCAATATGGGCTCCATATATTATTTGTACATCCATGTCCCCGTGTTTAAGATATCGAATGTCCGTCAATTAATTGATTTACTGACCATCAATTAATTAACATCTAACTCCTCGAGTAGTACCACTCAACCTTATCATCATGTTGACTAAGTCAACCTGCAGGGTTTACATGATGAACCTTATGAGCTCCTCAAGGGGACATCATCAACCTAATACATAGGACACGGTTTCCTCCTATAATCAACGGCACACCATGTAAATAATATCATTTCCCAACTTACCGGGCCTATTGATTTAATCCATAGAAATCTCACCCTTTGGTAAATCAAAGAAATAAATACTAAGTACATGTGCCCGTTATTATATCGGGATTAAGAGCATGTACAACATAATATCCGAGGTCCGATTCAATTATGTAGTCAGTAATAAATTGAATCACCTCTATGTCGGTCCTGCTCAATACACCTAAGTGTACTAGTGTAACTCTATGTTCAAGATAAAATAATACCAAGCTACACTACAACCATGCCAATGGTTTGTCCAAAACCATCTTGGTTGTGAGCCTCTACTTATACTCTACAAGGGACTGATAACATGATCTTCTGTGCCACACCCAAGCACCATGTTATCTATAATGTAAAGTATTAGACAATATGCACATATATAAATAAAGTGCAAACAATGATCATGTGATTCTTATTTCAAAATAAAGATGTTCATACAAAAGAGCTAGGCTTTCAGTATACATCCCAACACCCCAATCATTAACTACAAGTAAATCCCTTCCCATTTTTTTAAATCAATGAATCAACACAAAACATGATATACTTCCAATTAATAGATCAATACACAAACTCTCCTACCTTAGATGTCATCGTTCAGCATCTTGCTCCCCAATTGATATCAAATCCAATAATGGCTATGTCACATATTTGAACCCATAGATCAATTCATAGATCGACTCTTCCATTGTGCGATAAGGTTGGATCCATTGAAGTCCATGATATCACATTCCTCTGGGGCATTTGGTCAAATAGTCGATATGCTTCATCTAAGTGGCCAAATCGGGTCATAACACTTTCGTTGATACTTGACGCTGTCCAAATCCACAACACACAATAACAACAACCTGAACAACACCTAAAATCAAAGTTGTATTTATATTTTACCTACTTTTGAAGTCCCTCAACAGAGAAGAGAGGATGGCGGAGCTGTGGCTGTTCGCGATGTATTGGTAGGTTTCTAAAGCTTATGATTCGTTGAGGATAGGGAAAAGGGCGAACACAACAATGGTAGAATACTGTTGCCCATGTCGGAGGGGACAGTGGTGGCCATTCGGGGTGATCGCAACTGGCCACGAAGCAAAGACGTCGTACGCAAGGCGGTGAAGCTACAACTGAAATGGCCGACAGCACCTGCTGCTTGTTGCTATCGAAACAGAAGAAGAAAGGAACCGACGACAATCTGAGTCGACGGTGGCTCGAGCTCACAGGATCGAGGGACTGAATCGGGCTTTGACGCTGTCTATCAGGCGGCAGGGTTCCAGCCCTAGAAATTGCGTGTGAAGAAATCGACAACAAGGAATCGGGAAAAGAGTTGGCAGTGGTGCTCGCGTGCCTGGCCATGGTCAGCTGGTGTCGCGGCTAGGCGACAGCGGCGGCCGGAAGTGCGGTTGTTGTTGCTCGAGCATGGCGGCGGCCGGATGCAGTTGGATCGGGAGAAGAATGGGGGAGCGGTCGACGCTCGTATGGGTTCGAGAGAGGGGACAACGGCAAAGTCCGGCTGTGTGATGGCAGGCGACAGGGCTTCGACTTCGGTGGCGTGCGCTCGCGAGAAGGGGAAGTGCGACGGTGAGAATCGAGAAGAAGAATCACGATCGACGAGAAGGGAATAAACCGTCGATTGGGGAAAAATGGGAGAAATGGTTCGGTGTCTTTAAGAAAGTAATGGATCCACTTAATAAGGTTTAACCCTAGGTTAGGTTTAATTAATCCCATAAATTTTAACCTAGGTTAGTTTTAGTTTATGCCTAACCATCCATCATAAAATTATTATTTTTTTCTAATAATAATTTTATTCTTTAGAAATTTTATTAGCGGTATTTTACACTACTAGTTTTCCTTCTAAGTTATTATCAACTTTTACATTAGTTGTCATAGGTGTACTAATTTTCTTAGCATTTTCCATGCCAAATTTTTTAATTAATTGTCTAGCATATTTATTTTGGTATGCATAAGTTCTTTCTTTTGTTTATTTTATTTTTAACCCTAAGAAAAAGTTGAGTGTTCGATATAGTAAAGCACACTAGAGGAGGGGTGAATAGCGTACAAGAAATTCTTTTTGTCTTCGTCTAAAACACAAGTTGCACAGCGGAAGTAAAATCAATACAAAAGAAAAGAATACCTTCTTTTTACGTGGTTCACAACCAAAAGGTTGCTAGTCCAAGGCCTCGCGGTCCTAGACCGCTTTCGGTAGGCAATCCACTAAAGGAGTCTCTTCCTCGTTGGAGGTAAGAGACGATGATTACAAAACACAAGATAGAGGAAGAGGCAACAAGCCTACCTCTCCTCTTTGCAATTAAAAGCTCGAGTATAAGAATTAAAAACAAGCTACCGACTTAGATGATACGAGGTTTGGTGTGATGTCGGCGTTACGACGGCGTAGTGTTGTTGTCTGATGCTTGGCGTTGTTGGAGCACTTTGGAAGAAAACTTAGATAATCCAAAGAGGTGAAAAGCCTCTTCTTTTATAGCCACTCAAACCCTAGCTCGTTGAGATCCAGATCTGGGTCAAAGCTCCACATCACCCCACTTTAAGGGGATCTTATCTTGGCTAACTTCGAAGTGATCTATTTGAACAGCAATCGACTGATGACCCTCAGCAGTCGACTGATGGTAGGATCAATTGACTGCGAATAGCCTTCAATTGACTATTAGTTTGACCACTCACCTGCAACACAGAGTTAGCACAAAAATGGTAAAATTGATGGTCCTTACCGTCCGATATCGACCTAGACCTTCCTCCGAAAGTCTTAGTCGGGATCGCTGCCTACGGTCATCCCCTATGAAGCACATGACCTTATCATCACTCCGCACTCGGTGCTTACCTCTAATCCTCCTGACTTGTCGCTTAGCTTGTGGTCACCACCGAGATTCCTCGACTCCAATGAGATTCTCCTGGAGTCACTTGACCACCACAGTTTCTCATCCCGAGATTCTCCAGATGTTGTTGACCTTGGCATAGCTTAATACATTTCCTGCACACTCAACACAGCATGTGAGATAACCATAATAACTTAACTTTGAGCCTTTGTCATAATCAAAACTTAGGTTTGATTATCTGGTGCCCCTACACCAACATTTAGTTTGCCTACTAAACTCATTTCAAATTCACTCTCCATTAATGATACAAATTCAGTTTAAAAAGTACTATTTGTTGAACCAAAAATAATGTCTTCTATATAGATTTGGGCTATAAAGATTTCTTTTGTTAAGGATTTTACAAATAATGTAGGATCAACTAAACCTTGTTTAAACTCTTTTGATATTAGGTAAGTTGTTAATCTTTCATACCATGCCCTAGGTGCTTGTTTTAGTCCGTATAAGTCTTTTCTAAGTTTAAACACATGATTTGGTTGATTTATATCTTCATATCCTGGAGGTTGGGTTACGTATATTTCTTCCTTAATAAAATCGTTTAGAAATGCCGACTTAACATTCATTTGAAACAATTTAAATTGTTTATGTGTGACATATGATAACAACATCCTAATTGACTCAAGTCTAGCTACTGGTGCATAAGTTTCATCATAGTCTAATCCCTCTATTTGACTGAACCCTTTAGCAACTAATCTTTCTTTATTCCTAACAATCTCACTCTTGTCATCAAGCTTATTTCAAATTACGCACTTAGTACCTATAATAGTTTTGTCCTTAGGTTCTGGTACTAAGTCCAAATTGAGCTAACTCTTCTTGGATAGCAATGATCCAGTCGGGATCAAAAAGAGCTTAATCTATAGTTTTAGGTTCAATCTTTGATATGAGTGAGACTTGACTTAAATTTCTATAAGATGCTCGAGTTCTAATGCCTTGAGTAGGATCACCCAAAATTTGGTATATTGGATGGTCAAATCTTACTCTAGGAGTTCTTGTATTAGGGTTAGTGTTAGATTCATCCTGTTCGTTGAACTCAGTTCTATCTTCATCATCTAGGTTTTTATTGGTTAAGTCGATTGTTATTTTAGGTTTAGGAGGATTATTATCTTCATTAATACTACATTAATAGTTTATTCGATTTTTAATGTATTTGTATTATATACCCTATAGGCTCTACTATTAGTTGAATAACCTAAAAATATTCCATCTACTAATTTTGAGGTAAATTTTTCTAAGACGTATTTTGTATTTAATATATGTACTTTACATCCAAAAATCATAAAGTATTTAATATTTGGTATTTTGTTGTAATATAATTCACAAGGAGTTTTATTATGATGTTTAGTTACTAATAATCTATTTTGGACATAACTAGCGGTATTTATTGCCTCGGCCCAAAATCTATCGTTTAATTTATACTCACTTAACATTGTCCTAACGGCTTCCTATAGGGTTCTATTTTTCCTTTGACTAATCCATTTTGTTGAGGAGTTCTTGAACAAGAGAACTCATTTTGATACCCATTTTGTATACAAAATTCTTTAAACTTATGATTTTCAAATTCCCCTCCGTGATCGCTTCTAATTCTTTTAATTTTCAAATTCTTTTCATTTTCTAATAATTTGAATATATTAATAAATTGATCAATTGTTTCACTTTTATATATTAAAAATCTAACCCAAGTGAACCTAGAGTAGTCATCTACTATCACTAAATAGTATTAACTACCACTTAGTGACTTGGCCCCATGTGAATCAAATAGATCCAAGTGTAAGAGCTCAAGTACACTTTTGGTTCTATCTAACTTAGTTAATTTATGTGAAGTTTTAGTTTGTTTTCCTTGTTGGCAAGCATCACACACTTTATTTTCTAAGTTGCT
This sequence comes from Wurfbainia villosa, assembly GCA_025175895.1. Lineage (NCBI taxonomy): Eukaryota > Viridiplantae > Streptophyta > Magnoliopsida > Zingiberales > Zingiberaceae > Wurfbainia > Wurfbainia villosa. The sequence continues at coordinate 107,233,220 of CM045996.1, forward strand.
TAATTTGGGTAGACCTCTAACTTGTCCATTATGACTTATTTTCGAAATAAGTCTTAGGTGGATGTGAGCTAGTCTCCTATGCCACAACCATGATTCCTCTTGCTGTGTCATTAGACACTTGAATGAGGAAGTTGGTAGGTCTATGGTATACAACACGTTGTCCAATCTTGTTGTATACAACATGTTGAAACCCAAGTATTAGATCGAGACCTTTGGATCCCAATGTGAATGTTTCCCACATTTTCTTTGTTAGTGCCTATAAAATTCACATATCTCCACAATGGTATGATATTATCCACTTTAGGCCTAAGGCCTCATGGTTTTATTTTTGGGATTTACCCAAAGGTCTCATATCAATGGAGATATATTTTATCTTATAAGCACATGATCTTTTCCATGTCTTATCAATGTGGGACTTTGATTGTATTCCCCATATTCCAACATTCTTAAGATCTTGAACTTGTCCTTTCAAGGAGGAATTATCTTCCTCAAGTGTCTTGACTCGAGTTGAGGTTCTTTTCGAATGTGACTAGTTGAAGAAATTAAGTTGGTCTTTTTAAGGGTTTCAACTTCCTTAATAAGAGACTTGACTTTAGATTCAGACTTAGTTAACTTTTTATTTAAATACTTAATTGTAGTATATAAGATCCTAATTATAGAACGACATACCTTTACTGAACCTTTAAAAATGGATACGGATCCGTGGCATGTCTCGGACTTGGACTCAGACTCGGAGTCAGACTTGGACTCACGCTTAGACTCTGACTCAAACTCGGATCTGGATTCGGAGGGTCTTGCCATGAGGATGAGATTGTTGATTTTTTCTCGTTCTTCTTCATCTGATGATTCTTCCCATGTTGCTCTAAGAGCCATCTTGGTATATTTGGACTTTATCTTGGGGCAGTCAGCTACGAAATGGTCATTTTTGTTGCATTCATAGCACTTGAAGTCTTGCTTGACCTTTTGATTTGTCTCAGGATTTTTCTCTTTAGTTGACTTGTTTGTACGTCTTCTTTTCTTGATTAGTCTTCGAACAAGGTTGAAGATCTCCGTTTCCAATTCGTCATCTAGATCTGAATCAGACTCATCGTCTTTGAAAGTTGGTTTACCTTTTGTTTTCTTTTGCCCTGCAAACAAAGCTATACTTTTCTCTACCGGTGCCAAATTAGTTTGTTTGTGCAATTCAAATTCAGAAAAAAAAAACTCATCTAATCTAATCTTAGAAAGATCCCTGGACACTTTTTAAGCATCAACCATTGATACCCACAATGTAGTCCTAGGAAAAGCCTTAAGTGCATACCATATAATATCGCGGTTTTCCACCTTCTGTCCGATCAAATGGAGGCCTTTTAGGATGTCTTGGAGCATGAAGTTGACTCGCAGTCTCATTGTCCTTTATTTTTAAATTAAATAATTTATTTAAAACTAAATCCCTTTTGCATACCTTTGTATCGGATGTTCCTTTGTGGAGCTCGGTGAGTTTATCCCATAAATCTTTAGCGTTGATGAAGGGGCCGATGCAGTTGACCCCCTCTTCAATAAACCACATTGCAAAATTTGGGTTGCTTTGGCATCCGCTTCAATTTGTTTCTTCATTGCATTGATCCACAAGTCACATTCCAAGAGCTCACCCTTTTCGTCGGTAGGTAAATCGAACACTTTCTGGATGATGATCCACATATCGACTTGAGTCTTGAGGAAACACTCCATCTGACACTTCCAATAACGGAAGTCATCTCCGCAAAAATACGGAGGTCGGATGGTGCTAAATCCCTCTTTACTAGCCATATAAATCTTCCACGAAACAAAAACAACAAAAAATATTCCATGACTTAGTCTTAGATTAGTAGTGCAGGATAAAACTTACGCAAAAAATAAAAATAAAAATAAATTGCTCGACCGGTGGTTGCACCAAATCTGGGCACCCTCGCTCTGATACTAATTGTATGACCGAAAACACACTAGAGGGGGGTGAATAGCGTTCGAAAAATCTTTCTTTTTATTTCTCTTTAAAATCTCGTAAAATGCAAAGTAGTCACAGTGGAATAAGAAAATAAAATACACAAGTACACAGAAAAGTTTTTACTTGGTTCATAGCCTACTGGCTGCTAATCCAAGGCCCGCAATCCATGATCGCCTTAGAAGGGCAATTCAACAAAAGATCTCTTCCTCGTTGGAGGTAAGAGATGCGATGCTTACAAAGAATATGAAGACGGTAATAAGTCTACCGCTCCCCTAATTAAAATACAAATCAAAATAAATAAACAATTATACCAACAAAAACATGATGATGGCAAGGTTTGGTTGGAGTGATGTCGTAGAGCGTCGGAGTATATTTTGAGAGCTTTAGCACTTATGTAATGATTAACCTTTAGGGTTGAGTTCCTCCTTATATATCCTTCCTAGATTTATAAATTTCCTTGATTTTGTCCAGATACATGATAAGGATAGAGACTTATCCCTTCCAATCTCGAACTCTTATCAATGAGGTGGCAAGAGGGTGAACTTTGACTCAATCTTAAGGCTGATTCATCGACATCAGTCAACTGGGTTCATCATCAGTCGACTATTTCAATCGACTACATTGAGTTGCCAATTCAATTGGATCATAATCTCAGTGCTAGTCAATTGCTATTCTCGCCTAGTCGACTGCTGCAATGTGCTTAGCAAATATACTTGATGCTCATTCAATTTTTTACTTGCACTACAAGATTAGAATAATATATTCAAATATATAAATAGTGATAGTCCTTTGACTGTCTGATCTCGATTTCGACATTCTTCGAGAAGCATTGGTCGGATCGACGTCTACCCCTGTAAAAAGGATGCATCCTTACCACTACTCCTCACACGGAGCTTATCTTGATCCATTTGCTTAGCATATGATTCTCCAAGGCAACTCAATTCTTGCATACTTAACACATCACATAAGATAACAATATGATTTAATTTTGAACCTTTGTTATAATTAAAACTTATGTTCAATTATCCTAGTGCTCCTGTACCAATAAATACTTGTATCACAAGTATAAAATAAGAGTGATAAATTATTAAAGGTTAGTCAAATGTATAAAGTTTTTATCAATGTCAGATTTTCAAGGACCGTATGATATTCAATTTATTGTATGTTGTCTTATTTTATATTATTAAAAGAGATTTTTCACCATTGGAACGTGTGATCTCAAGATGATATGATTGTAATTTTGTCATTGCAAGAGTAATAATTCGTTAATCAAATTAATTTGTAGTGCGCCAAAATGAATGATAAATTATTATTTTGTAAGTTGGTTGTGGGATCCATTTTTGGGTATTAAGGGTGAATAAATCACAAATTGCATCTGAAGGTAGGAAATTTTGCTTCCCACTTCAACTCGGTTGTTTATTCATGGCGATCTCTTCTATGCTCCCGGATAAAAAAAAATTATCCTTGACAAAAGGGATTGCCCAAGCAACCTTGTCATCGTCGTGCTATTCGATTAGAGTAGTCACTTGAACAAACTTGTTGTTCAAGCGACCAAACTCTATTCTACGAATAGCCGTGGAATAGACGATGTACGGATCGCCGACTTTTGTTTTTATGTTCGGGATCTAAGTTATATTAGCCACAAAACAGAATATATCATGCATATATAATTGAAAACAATTACAAACATGTTACATATGAAGATAGATAAGTGTTATACCTCTCGATCTTCTATCGTATGTCCTTCCTCCTTTTGGACGTCGTGTGGACGACGATCTACCAAAAGTCGAAGCTCCTAGATCACCAATCTTCCTTCCTTGCTCGTTCCGAGCAAGAGGAAGAATAGAAACAAGACCCTTCTCCTTCCTTTAGTCAACAAATAAGCAACAAGCAAGTTGCTTGCCACCGGCCAACAAGGAAAAGGGTGAGAAAGATGAATACCGGCCACAAGCTCCAAGGGAAGACCTTAAACTTTGGTTCCACCGGCCAAGGAGAAGAGGAGAGCTAGGTTTTGATGTCGGCCAAGGAAGGAGAGGAGCTGTATGGACGCCGGCCACCAAAGAAGAAGAAGAAGATAAGGAAAATGTTTCCTTATTTGGTGCCGCCAACTCCAAACCCTAACTCCAAGCTTCTTACCGCCAACTCCAAAGCACCCTTGCTTCTTATTCTCCTCCACGCCAACCCTAGCCTCTCCTTTTATAGAGTTAGGGATAAGCCTTATTTTAATCTCCACCATTGGTTCTAGGGATTTAATCTCAAACGTTGGATCTAGAGATTTAATCTCAACCGTCAGATCTAGAGATTTAATCTCTACCTTTAGATCTAGAGTTTTGTTTCCATCCATTGGATTTAGGCTTCATGAGGTATTAATAGGATACAATAGGGACCATGAGGAAGAGTTGGATCTTGGCCACCCAATGGATCAAGCCCACATAAAGTCCAATCCATTAATGATAATCCAATCCACTAAAGGATTATCATTGATCTACCTCACCAACCCCCATAAGTTAATATGGGCTACATATATTATATATACATTTTCTCCCCGTGTTTAAGATCTCAAATGTCCGTCGATTAATTAATTTACTGACCATTAATTAATCAACATCTAACTCCATGAGTAGTACCACTCAACCTTTTCATCATGCCGGACCAAGTCCACCTGCAGGGTTTACATGATGAACCTTATGAGCTCCTCAAAGGGATATCATCATCCTAATATATAGGATACGGTTTCCTCCTATAATCAATGGTACACCATATAAATAATATCATTTCCCAACTTACCGAGCCTATCGATTTAATCTATAAATCTCGCCCATTGGTAAATCAAAAAAATGAATACTAAGTATATGTGTTCGTCATTATATCGGGATTAAGAGTATGTACAATATAAAATCTAAGGTCTGATTCGATTATGTAGTCAGCAATAAATCGAATCACCTCTAAGTCGGTCCTACTTAATACACACAAAGTGCACTAGTGTGATTCTATGGTCAAGACAAACCAATACTCAATCACACTACAACCATTCCAATGGTTTGTCCAAAGTCATCTCGGTTGTGAGCATTTACTTATACTTTACAAGAAGCTGATAACATAATCTCCCGTGTGACACCACATATCATGTTATCTATAATGTAATGTATTAGACAATATGCATAATCATAAAAATATGCAAACAATGATCATGTGATTCTTATTTCAAAATAATGATGTTCATACAAAAGATAGACTTTTCAGTATACATCCCAACAATCTCCAACTTATACTAAAAGACTATGCTATCCTCAAACTGTCATACATCTGATCCCCATTCCCTCCACATGCCTATCAAAAGCTCTCGCTGGAAGGGCCTTAGTGAAAGGATCTGTCAGGTTATCCTCCGATGCAATCTTGGTCACAGCAACTTCTCCTCTCTTTACGATTTCTCGTATCAGGTGGTACTTGCGCTCTATGTGTTTACTTGCCTTATGGGCTCGTGGTTCCTTCGAGTTTGCAACTGCACCACTATTATCACAATAAATTGTGATAGTTCTGGGCAAACCAGGAATCACATCCAAGTCCATCAGGAAGTTCCTGAGCCACACAGCTTCTTTGGCCACCTCAGAGGATGCCACATGTTAGTAATATATAAGAGATGACCTAAGGCAATCGCCTTATGTATGAACCATTTATATGATAAATGAAGATTTACTATTTGAGTATACATTATTTCATGTATTTGATTCGATCTTAAACTCATTTACTTAATGTCCACGATATGATTCACAACATGAGAGAATTTGTGATTCGATCACAACTAGTGAGTATCTCTACATGTGTAATTGTGATGTATCGGAATTATCCCTAGTCGATGAATTGATGGATTTGGACACCATCAATTCTGTCGAGACTAGCACGAGGTATACTCCTTGGTGTATCCAAGCAGCTGATTCTCACTGGCTGGAGACATTGTGATGTCCGGAGTTGATGATGGATGCTAGTTATGGTAACTAGTTCATTGGAGTAACCAACCGTAAGACTTCATATGGTTCTCTGCATATATAGATATGTCAATGAAGTTCTTACTGTAGCTTAAGTGCAATGTTCCTTTGACTTGCGGTATTCAAGTCATCTTGATCATGGAGACTTATGCTTTGACATCTTAAGCAAGCATCTCTAAGGAGATGTGGACCCGGGATGATTGGGTATAAGTCGAAGTGATCGAAGGTGTTTGAATAGCCTATAAAGTATTCACCACTCCTTGTGAGGAGATGTATACCCATGGCCTCTCGTCGGATTGTTACTAAAGTCTTTGGCCAAAGCATTACATGTTTAGAGTAAGGTACTCTTCGATACATGTGAAGTAACTAGAATCCGTAGGACGAGGAAATGATACTTGGGCTAGGTGTGACGTAGTCAGCCTAGTGGGGACTGACACTATAGACCTTGTCCTGAACCAAGTGGGTATAAGATGAGTGAAGGGAATGGGGCACGATTCATTCGAGCTGCTGAAGGGTTTCAGAAATAGTTCTGGATCAACCGTTGATCTTTTTGGTTAATTGGGGATCATGATGTACTACTAGGTGCCACTCATGATCGTTCTATAATTAATGGTTAATTATAGACGGCCAACATAAACCGAGAACCTATTTGGTCACACGCACAACGAGTGTAATCCGAAGGATTTAAAACGAGCTTGAGAATGGGATTCTCAGACCGAGAGAAACTAGGTTTGGTTGGACCAAACAAGATGCGAGCATGAAATCGTTTCAGTCGTAATGGAAGCGTGGATGGGCCGTGTCTTATGTAGACATAATAGATGAGCCGAAATGGTTTGGTTCTAATCCAATGGAGGAGAATAAACCAAAGGGTTTGGTTTATTTTAAACGAATGAACCAAAAGTTGGTTCGGTTCGTTTTAACTTAAAATAAACCATCATGGTTTGGTTTATTTTAACTTATATTAATGGAGCAGGTTAACGGGCCTTATGGTTATGATCCAATAACCATTAAGAGAATTAGTTCTCTATAAAAGAGGGCTTAAGGTGTTGTTAAGCCCTAATCCAAAACCCTAACCTAGTTTTGGCCGCCCACCTCTCCTCCTTGGTGATTCGGCGCCAACACCATTGTGCCGCCGCCCAACCCCTTGTGCCGCTGTCCAAATTGTTGCCGGAGTCCAAGCTTCGGCCGGTAATCCTCCGGCAACTCTCCGGTGATCTCTTTTGGGTTTGACATCAAGGTTTTTGGCCGGCCTCTACTCCTCCACCAAAGCTGTCCAGTTTTCTGGACAGCTTGTTTTCTTCTCATCGGAGCGTCGTTTGGACGACGTTTGGAGCTCCGACAGCCCCTTACTTACCGGGGATTCGATCTCTGGTAATCCTCAGAGGTGGAGGATGAAGGATTCGTCAAACGGTTGACGAATACCTCTCCGAAGAAGCGAGTTTTGAGGACTCGTCTTTGGATCCGAATTTGGATTCGGATCATGATCCTCTCTCGATCACGTCGTCTTCAACACGAGGCTAGTAACCCATACGAAGACGAAGCTCGTGACTTTGTGAAGTCATCCCGAAGATACTCGGTGTGGATACGGATAGAGACGATTCTAGCGAGGATCGTTCCGGTTGATGTCGTTCCCGCTACACGTGATACGAAAGGTATACGTAGTTAAATTTCCTTTTATTGCAAATTTAAATTTACGGTTATGTCTACACATGTTGTACTATGCATGTGTGTGATGTGTGTGTTGTAATAAATGTAGATTTATTATTTTTATTTCTTCCGCTGTGCACATGTTTACGAAACATGTTCGAACACACACTCGCCGCGGTGCCGAAAAGGAAACAAGTGGTATTAGAGCCCAGGTTGTGTTTCGACATAATCGTAAAATTGTTTTACGATAGTCATAATGATATTTCTGGAAATTTTCTACTTTTGGAAAGTTAGAAGTATTTATGGAAATTTTTTCAATTTTGTAAAGTCTAGAAGTATTTATGGAAATCTTCCACTTTTGGAAAGTTGGAAGTATTTATGGAAATTGATATTTTCCAAAATAAAATATTTGATTAGATTTGGAAATTTATTTCCTAATTTAATCATTATTTGATTTGGGAAATCAAATCTTAAAATATTTTATTTCCATAAGTAGTTTTGATGATTTAGGAAATTGGTTTCCTAAATTTATTTTCCTTAATCAACTATTTCCACAAATAAAATATGTGATTAGATTTAGAAATTTGTTTCCTAATTTAATCATGATTTGATTTGGAGAATCAAATCTTAAACATATTTTATTTCCATAAATAGTTATGATATATAAGGAAATATTGTACATGACATAATTGTATGTCATGTAATTGCATTAGATGCATATCATTATGTCATGCTTGTCGTGACATGTAGATGTATGTCATGTATGTCATGCCATGTAGATAATAGTTATTTGCATGCAAAGAGGATGAGACATAAAAACTCTAACTCAATATTAAAGCCTACACCTTCCATTAATATGGTTAGAACCAGAGTTCCTTTTCTTGTTCGGGTTGTTGGACTCTCTCCAAGCCCGGCTTGAACCCGAACATGTTCAAACCATGGAATAGTTTAAATACTAATATGGTAAGAGTCAGAGGTCAATCGTTAGCTTTGGTTGTTGGACTCTCTCCAAGCTGGGCTAATTGGTTGAATGCGCTCTAACCATATTAAAACTATTTCTCGATTAATGGGTTGGCTTTAACCTGGAGCATCGGCTTGTTGGACTCTCTCCAAGGTCGTTGTAAAGGGAGGTGAAGTTGGGTGCTATGCATATGATGCATACTTGTTAATGTGTTAACAACCCGATGTATGTGTGAACATTCAATTAGTTGATAGCACATTGTGATAGTTGCATATACGTGATATGCAATCGGTATAGTTGATACCTACCGTCGTAGTTATGAATGACTTGTTGGACTCTCTCAAAGGTTGTTCATATCTATGATGGATATCAGCCCATTCGGAGATGGACCTACGATCTCCCGAAGTGATTTTGGAGTTTTTTGAAATTCGAAAAATGAATGGGATTTATAAATGTATATTGATGCATTTTAAAATCATTTTCTCATATATGCTCATTTTGTATTTCTAAGATTGATCATGATGTCTTTAAATTTGCGTTCCATTTTGGATTCGAATAAATTGACTGAGCCGAACTTCTTGGACTGGCTTAGAAACTTGAGAATTGTTCTCCAGGTTGAAAAGCTTGCGAGTGTCCTCGAAGTGCTTCTTCCCGCCCGTCCTAGTGACGATGCAACTCTTGACCAATTGTTGGCCTATCAGAAACATGTGAGTGATTCTGAACAAATGAGTTGCATCATGCTAGCCACGATGGTACCTGAGCTGCGGAAGCAACGTGAGCATATGGATGCTCATACCATAGTCTTTCATCTTTATGAGTTGGTTGATGAGCAAGTGAGATTCGAAAGGTTCGAAGTCTCCAAGCTCTTCTTCACCTCTGAGATGCAAGAAGGTTCATCTGTGGTACTGCTCAACATGCTGAAGACTGTGGAGTCTTCTGTGAAGCATGAGCAGGGGACAGTGCTGTAAGTTGATTCCTCGAAGAAATGTTCTAAGAGGAAGTCAAAGGAATAGCAGAAGGGAAAGAAAAAGGCTAAAAAGGCAGAACCAGATCAAAAGGGCACTTGCCATCATTATGGCATGAAGGGCCATTGGCGAAGAAATTGCAAGATTTATCTTGAATTCGTGAAGAAGAATAAGGCATCGGATGCCCCATCTTCTTCAGATATCTTCGTTATTGATTGTCATCCTTTTTCCTCAGACACTTGGGTATTGGATACTGGGTGTGGCTCCCATATATGTAATGACATACATGGGCTAAGGAATAGAAGAAGACTCGTCAAGGGAGAGTCAAAATTTACGTGTTGGGAATGGAGCAAAGGTTGCTGCATTCGCCATCGGAACGTATTTGTTGAAACTCCCTATAGGACTTGTCTTAGAACTGGACAATTGCTTTTATGTTCCTTCATTGATAAAGAACATCATTTCTATTTCTTGTTTAAATAGAAATGGTTTCCATTTGACGTTTAGTAACAATTGTTGTTATATAACTTTGAATGGCGTACTTTATGGAACTGGAACTTTGAGCAATGACATTTATACGTTGGACGTATCCAGTGACATTTTCAATATCGAAGCGAGCAACAAGCATGCTCGAAAAGATAATCAATTAGACTCATACATGTGGCATTGTCGTCTTGGCCATGTAAGCAAGAAACACATGTCCGAATTACACTGATGTGGAATTCTAGAATCGTTTGAATTGGATTCATACGATACATGCGAATCATGCTTAAAAGGCAAGATGACTAAGTTACCTTTTACTGGAAAAGGTGAACGAGTGGGAGAGTTACTAGGTCTAATACATACTGATGTATGTGGACCTATGTCAACTCAAGCTTTAGGAGGCTATAGCTACTTCATTACCTTCACCGATGATCACTCACGGTTTGGGTATGTGTTCTTGATGAAACACAAGTCTGAAGCCTTTGAATGGTTCAAAGAATTCAGAAATGAAGTAGAGAAACAACATGACAAGAGTATTAAAATACTTCAATCGGATCGAGGTGGTGAATACTTAAGTCAAGAGTTTCTTGATTATCTAAGAGACAATGGCATATTGTCTCAATGGACTCCGCCATATACACCACAGCATAATGGTGTATCTGAGAGGCATAACCGGACCTTGTTGGACATGGTCAGGTCAATGATGAATCATGTGAATCTTCCCAAGTCCTTTTGGGGCTATGCACTTCAGACAACTGTTTACTTGTTAAACAGAATGCCAACCAAGGTAGTCTCTACTACTCCATATGAGATATGGAATGGTAAGAAACCTCATGTATCTTACTTGAAGATATGGGGTTGTCCTGCTTATGTGAAGCGGACTGTATCAGACAAATTGGATGCTAAGTCTGATAAATATCTATTTATTGGATACCCTAAAGAAACAAGGGGTTACCAATTCTATCATCCTGTGGAACAAAAGGTGTTTGTTTCAAGGCATGCTGTGTTTCTAGAGAAAGAGTTTCTCTTGCAAGAAAACAATGGGAGTGTCTTCGAGCTTGAGGAGGCTTGAGGAGGCTTGAGAGACTCAAATAGACATTGATGAGATACATGGTGAAGCACAAAAGCCGACAACTCATAGTGATGAGCAATCGGCTGGACCTATTGTAACACCACATCTTCATAGATCTAGTAGAACACGCAACAATCCTGAGAGATATGGATTTCTCGTAAGTGAATCGAACGACGTGTTACTCATTGATGATGAGGAGCCTACCAGTTATGAAGAAGTGCTGACAAGTTCAGAAAGGGATAAGTGGCTTGATGCCATGAAGTCAGAAATGGATTCCATGTATGAAAACCAAGTTTGGAACTTGGTTGACCCACATGAAGGCATCAAGCCTATAGGGTGCAAGTGGGTTTTCAAGAAGAAAACCGACATGGATGGTAATGTGATTACCTATAAAGCTAGATTAGTGGCGAAAGGATATCGTCAAAAATAAGGTGTTGATTATGACGAAACCTATTCACCTGTAGCTATGCTTAAATCCATTCGAATCTCCTGGAAATAGCGGCTCATTATGATTATGAGATATGGCAGATGGATGTGAAAATAACTTTCCTTAATGGAAACCTGCTCGAGGACGTGTATATGATACAGCCTGAGGGTTTCACATCGGTTGATAAAACCAAGGTATGCAAATTGCGACGGTCCATATATAGATTGAAGCAAGCATCCAGGAGCTGGAATATCTGTTTTGATGAGACAATCAAAAGTTTGATTTCTCACAAAATCCAGACGAACCTTGTGTGTACAAGAAGGTTAGTAGGAGTGCAGTCGTGTTCCTAGTATTGTATGTCGATGACATATTACTTATGGAAAACGATGTTTCAATCTTACAGTTAGTTAAGGTTTGGTTATCCAAGACATTCTCCATGAAAGACCTGGGAGAAGCAACCTACATCCTCGGGATTAAGATCTATAGAGATAGATCGAAACAGTTGCTTGTTCTTTCGCAGTCTACATATATAGACCGAGTGCTAAAGAGGTTTAGCATGTCAGAATCCAAGAAAGGTTTCCTACCCATTAGGCATGGGGTACACCTTTCGAAGTCTATGTGTCCGCACACAGAAGACGAGAGGATTTGCATGAGTAAGATTCCCTATGCATCCGCAATAGGATCTATCATGTATGCTATGTTATGTACGAGGCCCGATGTATCATATGCTCTGAGTGTCATGAGTAGATACCAGTCTGATCCACGAATGGATTATTGGGTGGCTGTTAAGACGATCCTTAAATACTTAAGAAGAACTAAGGATGTGTTCCTAATATATGGAGAAGGGGACATGGTGATACGCGGGTATACGGATGCCAGCTTCCAGACAGACAAGGATGATTCCAGGTCTCAGTCTGGATACGTGTTCACCTTGAATGGGGGCGCAGTGAGTTGGAAAAGTTCCAAAAAGACACTATAGCGGATTCTACCACTGAGGAAGAATACATTGCAGCTTCGGAAGCAGCAAAGGAAGTAGTTTGGATCAAGAAGTTCGTTTATGAACTTGGTGTGATTCCAGCCATTGTTGAAGCAATACCGGTCTACTGCGACAACAATGGAGAAATTGCACAGACGAAAGAGCCAAGATCTCATCAACGATCCAAACATGTACTTCACCGCTATCATCTTATCAGAGAGATCATCAGTAGGAACGAAATACAAATCGAGAAAATTCCCACTGAAAGGAACTTAGCGGATCCTTTGACTAAAGCATTACCTCAAAGTAAGTTTGAGGGTCATGTTAGAGCTTATGGTATTGGATACCGTAGCGATTGGCATTAGGCCAAGTGGGAGTCTGTTAGTAATATATAAGAGATGTCCTAAGGCAATCGCCTTATGTATAAACCATTTATATGATAAATGAAGATTCACTATTTGAGTATACATATTTTCATGTATTTGATTGGATCTTAAACTCATTTACTGAATGTCCACGATATGATTCATAGCATGAGAGAATTTGTGATTGGATCACAACTAGTGAGTATCTCTACATGTGTAATTGTGATGTATCGGAATTATCCCTAGTCGATGAATTGATGGATTTGGACACCATCAATTCTGTCGAGACTAGCATGAGGTATACTCCTTGGTGTATCCAAGCAGCTGATTCTCACTGGCTGGAGACATTGTGATGTCCGGAGTTGATCGTGGATGCTAGTTATGGTAACTAGTTCATTGGAGTGACCAGCCGTAAGACTTCATATGGTTCTCTGCATATATAGATATGTCAATGAAGTTCTTACTGTAGCTTAAGTGCGATGTTCCTTTGACTTGCGGTATTCAAGTCATCTTGATCATTGAGACTTATGCTTTGACATCTTAAGTAAGCATCTCTAAGGAGATGTGGACCCGGGATGATTGGGTATAAGTCGAAGTGATCGAAGGTGTTTGAATAGCCTATAAAGGATTCACCACTCCTTGCGAGGAGATGTACACCCATGGCCTATCATCGGATTGTTACTAAAGTCTTTGTCCAAAGCATTACATGTTTAGAGTAAGGTACTCTTCGATACATGTGAAGTAACTAGAATCCGTAGGATGAGTAAATGATACTTGGGCTAGGTGTGATGTAGTCAGCCTAGTGGGGACTGACACTATAGACCATGTCCTTAACCAAGTGGGTATAAGATGAGTGAAGGAAATGGGGCACGATTCATTCGAGCTGCTGAAGGGTTTCAGAAATATTTCTGGATCAACCGTTGATATTTTTGATTAATTGGGGATCATGATGTACTACTAGGTGCCACTCATGATCATTCTATAATTAATGGTTAATTATAGATGACCAACATAAACCGAGAACCTATTTGGTCACATGCACAACGAGCATAATCTGAAGGATTTAAAACGAGCTTGAGAATGAGATTCTCAGACCAAGAGAAACTAGGTTTGGTTGGACCAAACAAGAAGCGAGCATGAAATCATTTCAGTCGCAATGGAAGCGTGGATGGGCCGTGTCTTATGAAGACATAATGGATGAATCGAAATGGTTTGGTTCTAATCCAATGGAGGAGAATAAACCAAAGGGTTTGGTTTATTTTAAACGAATGAACCAAAAGTTTGTTCGGTTCGTTTTAACTTAAAATAAACCATCATGGTTTGGTTTATTTTAACTTATATTAATGGAGCGGGTTAACGGGCCTTATGGTTATGATCCAATAACCATTAAGAGAATTAGTTCTCTATAAAAGAGGGCTTAAGGTGTTGTTAAGCCCTAATCCAAAACCCTAACCTAGTTTTGGCCGCCCACCTCTCCTCCTTGGTGATTCGGCGCCAACACCATTGTGCCGCCGCCCAACCCCTTGTGCCACCGTCCAAATTGTTGCCGGCGTCCAAGCTTCGGCCGGTGATCCTCTAGCAACTCTCCGGTGATCTCTTTTGGGTTCGGCATCAAGGTGAGCTTCATCTTTCCTTTTTGGCCGGCCTCTACTCCTCCACCAAAGCTGTCCAGTTTTCTGGACAGCTTGTTTTCTTCTCGTCGGAGCGTCGTTTGGATGACGTTTGGAGCTCCGACAGTGCCTTACTTACTGGGGATTCGATCTCCGGTAATCCTCAGAGGTGAAGGATGAAGGATTCGTCAAACGGTTGACGAATACCTCTCCGAAGAAGCGAGTTTTGAGGACTCGTCTTTGGATTCGGATCGTGATCCTCTCTCGATCACGTCGTCTTCAACACGAGGCTAGTAACCCGTACGAAGACGAAGCTCGTGACTTTGTGAAGTCATCCCGAAGATACTCGGTGTGGATACGGATAGAGACGATTCTAGCGAGGATCGTTCCGGTTGATGCCGTTCCCGCTACACATGATACGAAAGGTATACGCAGTTAAATTTCCTTTTATTGCAAATTTAAATTTATGGTTATGTCTACACATGTTGTACTATGCATGTGTATGATGTGTGTGTTGTAATAAATGTAGATTTATTATTTTTATTTCTTCTGCTGTGCACATGTTTACGAAACATGTTTGAACACACACTCGCCGCGGTGCCGGAAACCCAACACCACATACTCAGCTTCCATGGTGGAGTACGCCACGTATTTCTGCTTGACACTCCTCTATACAATTGCTCCACCTCCCAAATTAAACATAAAACCTGAGCTAGACTTACTGTTATCCCTGTCAGATTGGAAGTCGGAATCCGTGTAACCCACAGGGAGTAATAGGTCTGTCTGGTAAACTAGCATATAATCCCTAATCCTTCTCAGGTACTTCAATATATGCTTTACCGTAGTCCAATGTCCTTGTCTTGGATTACTCTGATATCTGTTGACCATACCTACGACAAAGCAGATATCTGGTCTCGTACATAGCATCGCATACTTGAGACTTCCCACCACCGAATCATAAGGAACTGCCTTCATCTCCTCTATCTCCTCAGATGTTCTAGGACACATCTCCTTAGATAAAGGAACTCCATGCTTGAAAGGTAGAAAACCCTTCTTAGAGTTCTGCATGCTAAAATGATCCATAATGGTGTCTATGTATGAAGCTTGAGATAAGCACAACATCCTTTTCCTACGATCCCTTATAACCTTGATCCTAAGGATGTGTCCCACTTCTCCCAAGTCCTTCATATCAAACTGTTTGGACAACCATACCCTTACGTTCGATAACACTTTGACATTGTTGCCAATTAACAAAATGTCATCTACGTATAGTACAAGAAATACCACTACGTTTCTGTCACATCTCTTGTATACACAAGACTCATCCGGACTTTGAATAAATCCATAAGACTAGATTACCTCATCAAAGCGGATGTTCTAAGACCTCGAAGCTTGCTTCAATCCATAAATGGACCGATTAAGCTTACATACAAGATGTTCTTTGTCCTTTGCAATGAATCCCTCTGGTTGCTTCATATAGATGTTTTCCTCAAGACTTCCATTAAGGAAAGCTGTCTTGACATCCATCTGCCACACCTCATAATCCATATGAGCTGCAATACACAAGAGAATCCGGATAGACTTGAGCATGGCTACCAGCAAAAAGGTCTCCTCATAATCGATACCCTCTTTCTGAGTATACCCCTTCGCAATAAGCCTCGCTTTGAAGGTCTCAACCTTCCCATCTATTCCTCTCTTTCTTTTGTAGATCCACTTGTATCCAATGGTTTTTACACCATCGGGTGGTTCTACTAGCTCCCAGACCTGATTTGAATCCATAGATTCAATCTTAGCATTCATTGCACTTTGCCAAGATACCGCATCTTTATCTTGGATTGCCCCGTCATATGTCCAGCGATCAAGTTCATGTTCGCCATGGACCAAATCAAAAGATTCTCCCAAGAACATGAATCTACCAAGCTGTCTAACAACCCTCCCACTATGACGAGGTATCACCTGTGTATCCTCTGTGACACGCGGTGTAGTGACTTATGGTATATCCTCTTGTACCGGTGGTACTGAAGAAATGACTTCCCCTTTCAATTCCTCCAGAATAATCTTACTCATTGGCTTATGGTTCATTACATAGTCTTCCTCTAGAAATCTAGCGTTCGTGCTAATGATCACCCTCTAATCTCTAGGACTATAAAACAAACCACCCTTTGTTCCTCTAACATGCATGCATTGCAGAGGTTCCAACTTACCAAAGATCCGCCTTCAAAGATATGGCCGGACTCCCAAATCCGAATATATCTTAGACTAGGCTTTCGCCCAGTCCACAATTCTGTGGGAGTAGAAGACACTGATTTAGATGAAACCAAGTTCAGAATGTACACCGTCGTATCTAGAGCATATCCCCAGAACAAATCTGGCAACTCAGAATAACTCATCATCGATCTCACCATCTCCATAAGAGTTCTATTCCTTCGCTCTGCTACATCATTCTGCTGGGGTGTGCCAGGTGCAGACAATTAGGATTGAATCCCAGCCTATGATAAGTAATTCCTAAACTCTCCCAAGAGGTACTCACCACCACGATCAGATCGTAGTGTCTTGATACTTTTACCTTGACATTTCTCCACATCAGCCTTGAAATCTTTGAACTTGTCAAAGCATTCAGACTTGCGGTGCATCAGGTAAATGTATCCATATCTCGAATAATCGTCTATAAAAGAGACGAAATACTCAAAACCACCTCTAACCTGGATAGGCATAGGACCACACAAATCAGAATGAACCAATTCTAACACATCTTTGGCTCTATACCCCTTGGCCTTAAAAGGCCTCTTGGTCATTTTACCCTCCAAGCAAGATTCGCAGGTTGGGAAATCCTCCACCACTAATGAACCCAGAGGTCCATCAGCTATCAACCTTTGAATTCTGCTTAGGTTAATATGACCAAGTCTTAGATGCCAAAGATATGTTTGGTTCATCTACGAAGGTTCTTTTCTCTTATTGAAATTAGAAGATGAGTTATTAACTTCAATTTGCATCGTGGGAGCTTTTGGTTCAAGTGTGTATAAATTTCCTATCAATGCACCCGAACAGATAATGTCCCTATTCCTTTTTATAACAACTCTGTCATTAAAAGAAATAGAATATCCATCCATAAACAATTTAGAAACCGAAATTAAATTCTTTCTAAATAAATGTACATAAAGACAATTCTTAAGAACCAAAACTTTATTTTTCTTAAAAGATAAATAAACGTCTCCCACTGCAAAAGCCGCCACCTTCGTGGCATCGCCCAAGTATACGGTAATCTCCCCTTCAGCCAGTCTTCTGGTTTCCTGGAACCCATGCAAAGTATTGCAGACATGATCAGTGGCTCCCGTATCTACACACCAGGTGCCGGTAGATAACACCGCTAAACATGTTTCAACGACTAGACCAAAAGATATACCTTTGTTCTGCTTGCGGTTGGGGTAGTCCTTCTTTCAGTGTCCAGTCTGCTTACAAGTGAAGCACTTGTCATTCGACTTCTTCACTCCTCCCTGAGTTCCTCCCGCCGCCTTTGCCCCAGTTTATTTCTTCTTCTTCTTGCCTTTCATCTTAGAAGTAGAAACCTTTTGGGTCACCATGACATGTGCCTGAGCACTCTGATGAAATAGTCCCTCTGTCGCCTGGAGTTCTATCAGAAGCTCCTCCAACGAATACAACCTCTTGTTCATGTTGTAGTTCAGGTGAAACTGCTCAAAACTCCTAGGTAGAGACTGGAGAATGATATCGACCTGGATTTCCCCATCGATCTCAGCTCCAAGGACCTCCAGCTCATTTAAATGAGTCATCATCTTGAGAACATGATCCCTCACGGGTGTTCCCTCGATCATGGTGGTCGTCATCAAGTTCCTCATGGCTTCCTGCCTAGCAGCCCGATTTTGGTGTCCGAAAAGCTCTTTGAAATTGAGCATCATGTCATAAGCAGTGAGCATGACTTGATGTTGATGTTGCAGTAAATTTGACATAGATGCCAAAATGTAACACCGCGCCATCTCATCGGCCTTTATCCGCTTCTTATAACTCTCTTTCTCCTTTTCCCAGAATCATCCGTAGACTTAGGAGAGCACTCTTCGAGGAGTACATATTTGTATTCCTCAGCAGTCAAGACAATATCTAGATTCCTCTTCCAATCAACATAGTTGGGTCCAGTAAGTTTGTTCTCTTTCAGTATCACAGTAAGTGGGTTGAAAGTCATTTTGAAAGAAAACCTAAGAATCAAATAGATCAAAACATTAGATTTCAAAAAATTATTGATTCCTCAAATAATAAAATTTTAAAATCAACCAACATATCAAAACACCGAGAATATCGTATGCCATGATAGTGTGGACGTATATGAATTCTACATTTGTAAGAGGAGGTTTTACCCATTAATTTTACTATCTTGTCAACCTAACTTTTTGACAAGTAAAATTAATAGTTGGTTCCTCTTTGGCCCTACAAATAAAAGCAGTGACTTCGATGAGGAGGATACTTATATTTGTATTTAAGTGTTCACCATTACTCGGTACCAAGGTAATTATCTCGGGTTATGTGCCTTCCGATGGGGAAGTACACACACTCGTTAATAATTCCCTATAACCATATTCGACCTTGTGATCCGCAAACAAACTCATCCGATGGGGAGGAAGGCACTCAGAGTCGACGCGCAAGTTTGTTTGCATCACATGTTAAATTGTAATGGAGGTCGTGGAAATTTATAAAAATATCCCTCTCCCACTTAGTAATTTAAGATTAAGGAATTTTCTAGCCTACGACATGCATATCAAACAATAAGCAATAAATATGAAAAATAAATATTTTCCAACTATTATGGTTTTTGTCTTCAATATGTCTCCCGTCGTATCGCTATCTCGTCCACTCCTCCTATGCCATGTACGAGCCATCCGGAGATCCGAACCGAGACTCTAAAAAACTATTTTAATTTACATCCATCGATCCTATACTCCACGAGGGAGTGTACATGAAATCTAGATCGAAAGTAAACTAAAATAAAAAGAGTGGCTAAACAATGTCGTATCTAATTTATAAAAAATTAAATACTAGCCTCGTCAACCCCGAGGATTCAACAAAATATACAATTACACACATACAATCACATACACACATATGACCATAATAGTTGGATCCTATGCCTGCCACCAAAGAGTTAACCTACGCATATCCTACTATTATCTGGCACATATAATATATGAAAAGTGCATAAAAGTAACCGAATCCTAAACACACAAAATCGGAAATCGTGGCTCTGATACCACATGAAGGTAGGAAACTTCGCTTCCCACTTCAACTCGGTCGCTTGTTCATGGCGATCCCTTCTACGTCCCCAGATAAAAAAAAATTATCCTTGACAAGAGGGATTGCCCAAGCAACCTTGTCATCATCGTGCTATTCGATTAGAGTAGTCACTTGAACAAACTTGTTGTTTAAGTGACCAAACTTTATTCTACGAATAGCTACGGAATAGACGATGTATGGATCGCCGACTTTTGTGTTTATGTTCGGGGTCCAAGTTATATTAGCCACAAAATAGAATATACCATGCATATATAATTGAAAACAATTACAAACATGTTACATATGAAAATAGATAAGTGTTATACCTCTCGATCTTCTATCGTATGTCCTTCCTCCTTTTGGACGTCGTGTGGGCGACGATCTACTAAAAGTCGAAGCTCCTAGATCACCAATCTTCCTTCCTTGCTCGTTTCGAGCAAGAGGAATAATAGAAACAAGACCCTTCTCCTTCCTTTAGTCAACCAACAAGCAACAAGCAAGTTGCTTGCCATCGGCCAACAAGGAAAAGGGTGAGAAAGATGAATACCGGCCACAAGCTCCAAGGGAAGACCTTAAGCTTTGGTTCCACCGGCCAAGGAGAAGAGGAGAGCTAGGTTTTGATGCCGGCCAAGGAAGGAGAGGAGCTGTATGGACGCAGGCTACCAAAGAAGAAGAAGAAGATAAAGAAAATATTTCCTTATTTGGTGCCGTCAACTCCAAACCCTAACTCCAAGCTTCTTGCCACCAACTCCAAAGCTCCCTTGCTTCTTATTCTCCTCCATGCCAACCCTAGCCTCTCCTTTTATAGAGTTAGGGATAAGCCTTGTTTTAATCTCCACCATTGGTTCTAGGGATTTAATCTCAACCGTCGGATCTAGAGATTTAATCTCAACCGTCGGATCTAGAGATTTAATCTCTACCTTTAGATCTAGAGTTTTGTTTCTATCCATTGGATCTAGGCTTCATGAGGTATTAATAGGCTACAATAGGTACCATGAGGAGGAGTTGGATCTTGGCCACCCAATGGATCAAGCTCACATAAAGTCCGATCCATTAATGATAATCCAATACACTAAAGGATTATCATTGATCTACCTCACCAACCTCCATAAGTTAATATGGACTTCATATATTATATGTATATTTTCTCCCCGTGTTTAAGATCTCGAATGTCCGTCGATTAATTAATTTACTGATAATTAATTAATCAACATCTAACTCCATGAGTAGTACCACTCAACCTTTTCATCATGCCGGACCAAGTCCACCTGCAGGGTTTATATGATGAACCTTATAAGCTCCTCAAGGGGACATCATCATCTTAATATATAGGACACGGTTTCCTTCTATAATTAACGGCACACCATATAAATAATATCATTTCCATACTTACCGAGTCTATCGATTTAATCTATAAATCTCGCTCATTGGTAAATCAAAGAAATGAATACTAAGTATATGTGTCTGTCATTATATCGAGATTAAGAGTATGTACAATATAATATCTGAGGTCTGATTCGATTATGTAGTCAGTAATAAATCGAATCACCTCTAAGTCGGTCCTGCTCAATACACATAAAGTGCACTAGTGTGATTCTATGGTCAAGACAAACCAATACCCAATCACACTACAACCATTCCAATGATTTGTCCAAAATCATCTCGGTTGTGAGCTTTTACTTATACTTTATAAGGAACCGATAACATGATCTCCCGTGTGACACCACACACCATGTTATCTATAATGTAATGTATTAAACAATATGTATAACCATAAAAATATACAAACAATGATAATGTGATTCTTATTTCAAAATAATGATATTGATACAAAAGATAGACTTTTCAGTATACATCTCAACAACATCAATAAGTTATTATTTTATAAAAATTTGACGGAATATATTAGATTTTAATAACAAATTTATAACAATAAGTCTGCTTTTTGGTTCTTTTGAAAGGAATATGTATTTGTGGTGTTTGTTTTTGTTATTTCTGTTTACATGGATCCAAGATACTGCCCTATTGAATTGTTTTATTCAGTTATTAGTAAAATAGCAGAAGATGGAGGCACTGAGGACAATGGGCGCCCATCGTTCGTCGGAGTCGCCTCCTGTTTGCCACCGTTGATTGCGCCCACAAATCTACCAACTTCTCCTGCAGCACTCCCTTTTTTAAGCTTCACAATCCCTTCTTCTCCATTAGATTTACTGAACCGCACTAGTTCTTGTACAATCCATACATATAGATCTGCAACACCTACCATCACCCTCTGATCCTTCACTTTTTTTTTTTCATTTAGTTGCTTGCGGCATCTCCTGAAGAAAAAAAAAAAAAAAAAGATGGTATGGATTTGAACCTCTTATAATTTCTAGATATTTAATTTTTGTGTTTTCTAATTGAGGATTTTTTTTTTTTTTTTGCATATATATGCATTATTATGGAAGACAGTCTCTGGCGCCTCTGTTGAAGTCGCTGGCGAGGTTGCTGGGACTGTTGGCGCTTCGGCCGGCGGTGTCGTTGACGACGATACTCTACTACAGTGAGGCGCTGCCAAGGAATGCGGGCATGCAACGTTTGGTTCGCAGGGAATTGGTTTGCGATGAGAACAATTGTTTATTAAGATTCATCATCAACATGCTCAAATGTTTCTGCTGAAGAATGTGTCGTCATCTGGTTGGTTCCTTTGTAGATCCAGAACACTTTCTTCCTTCTTTTTTTCTCTCTCTTTGCGTAGTGCAAGTTTCATACTCCTGCTAGTCGTAGCTTATGAGTGTTTTAGTATCTGTCTTAGTTGTCCCCAATGGAAAAGGAAATTCATATACTTCGGTGTCAATTTGGAAATTAAATTGATGGCATTGAAAAAATAAAACATTAAGCAGGAACAAGATCGACCAAGAAACAAGTGAAATTTTTTTTTGAGAAAACTAAAAGAATTATTAAACGTTAAGCAGGAACAAGATCAAGAACTATCACCTTTTGTCAATTAAAACGTTTCAGCAATAGCAAGGAGGAAAGCACGCATGTCATGCTTCAACATAATTGTTAAGGAAGTTAGACACTAGAGAAAGTTTTGATGTCATTATTTCATGTGTACGGGTAAATCCGTCCATGATAAGTTAATTTTATCGTGCTCGATCCCAAGCCCAGATAAAGAAGGAGGGGGAGTTGCGTTAGGTTATCAGCGTTAAACTAAGGCAAATGTTCAATGAATGGATCAATCAAACTATTGTGCTAATGATAGGTTGTTCTCCATAAGGAACACATTACAGGGTCCGACTGTAACGTCTCGACAAGGACTATTATATTTTACGAACTTGAGTGTAGTGAAAAATATGCAAGAGTTTGTATTACAGGGTCCGACTGCAACGTATCAGCAATGACCGCTACATCTCCTTGAAAACTTGAGTGTAGTGTTAAATAAGTAAGAGTTCTCATACCATAAATTGGATAAGAACAAATATTATATAAAAACTAATAGTCTAAGATTTAGTATATAGAACATAGGAACCCTCACTGGTAAAACAATAGAGATAGTAGATACGATAATTATGAGAAAAATTAATATTGTATGTGTACAAGAGACAAAATGGGTAGGTAAGAAGGCAAAAATGATAGAGAACTCGGGTTTTAAGTTATGGTATACATGAAAGAGTAAAATAAAAAATGGAGTGAGTATTATTGTAGATAGTTCGTTAAAGGATGAAGTTCTAGGAGTAGTTAGAAAAGGGAATAGAATTATAGCTCTCAAAATAGTAGTAGAGAAAGAAAATTATGAACATAATTAGTATATATGCACCTCAAACAGAATTAGATGAAGATACCAAATTAAGGTTTTGGGATTACTTGGATGAAGTATTATAAAATATTCCGTCAAATGAGATGATTTTAATAAGAGGCAATTTAAATGGGCATGTCGGAGTGAAAAATAACGAATATGAGAGAGTGCATGGGGGTTATGAGTTTGGAACAAAAAATGAAGAAGGTAAAACTATATTGGATTTTTAAAATAGCATATGATCTTATACTAGCTAATACATTTTTTAAGAAAATAGAAGAACACTTGGTCACATTCAAAAGTGGAAATAATAAATCACAAATTGACTTTCTTATGGTTAGGAAGAGGGATAGAAAAATTTGTAAAGATTTTAAGGTCATCTCTGAAGAAAGTTTAACTACTCAACATAGATTAGTAGCATTGAATATACGCCTCAAACATAATATAAATAGAAGGAAAATATACACGAATTCTAGAATTAAGTGGTGGAAGTTAAAGGATGAGAAACTAAATATATTCAAAGAGAATATAAGAGTATAAGTATTATATGAAATATACAGTGACCCTAATACGACATGGGATAAGATGATATCAAAGTTGAAAATAATAGCTAAGAGTGTACTCGATGAGTCAAAAGGACATGTACCACCAAGTAAAAAATCTTAGTGGTGGAATGAAAAAATGTAAGAGGAAGTCAAGAAAAAATGAATAACATATAAGAAATTATATATTTGTAAAAATGAGGAAAATTTATAAAAATATACAATAGCAAAGAAAGAAGCTAAGAAAGTAGTGAATGAAGCTAAGACTAAAACTTTTAAACGTATATATCGAAAATTAGATACAAAAGAAGAGGAAAGAGACATTTATAGAATAGTTAAAGTGAGAGGGATGAAGAAAAAAGTTCTTAATCAAATAAGATGTATTAAAGATGAATGCAATAGGATACTAGTAAATAATGAAGAAATAAAAGAGCGATGGAAGAGATATTTTCATCAACTTTTTAATAAAGGTTTAGAAGACCAACTTAATTTAGGTAATTTAAGTAAGTCAAATGAGTATAACAATTTCAATTTTTATCGTAGAATTCAAATTTCAGAAGTAGAACAAGCTTTAAATGGAATGCAAAATGGAAAAGCCGTTGGACCAGATGATATTCCGATAGAGGGGTGGAAGTGTCTAGGGAAACAAGGTATTGAATGACTTATAAATTATTTAACATGATATTGAAAACAAAAAAAAATGTCTGATCAATGGAGGGTAAGTATCCTAATTCCCTTATATAAGAATAAGGAAGACATACAAACTTGTAAAAACTATAGGAGTATTAAACTAATGAGTCATACCATGAAACTTTGGGAAAGAGTAATAGAAAAAAGATTAAGGAAGGAGACCACGATTCTCGAAAATCAATTTAAATTCATGCTAGGAAAGTCAACAATAGAAATTATAAATCTTCTCAGACAACTAATTGAAAAGTATAGAGAGCAAAAGCAGGATCTACACATGATATTCATTGATTTAGAAAAAACTTATGATAGAATTCCAAGAGAAATTTCATGGAGAACTTTAAAAAAAAAATGTTAGTGTATCATATATTGAACTAATTAAGAATATGTATAAGGAAGTAACGACCAAAGTGAAGACTTTAGGCAGATTAACTAAAGCATTTCCAATAAAGATAGGGTTACATCAAGGATCAATTTTAAGTCCTTATCTTTTTACACTAAGCATGGATGAACTCTCTGGACACATTCAAGATACAGTACCGTGATGCATGTTGTTTGCAGATGATATTATTTTGGTAAATAAGACACGTGAAGGAATAAATGCTAAACTAGAATCTTGGCGAGAAACACTATAAGTGAAAGGTTTTAGTCTTAGTAGAGTAAAGACAGAATATATGAAATTTATGTTTAGCAATATTAGACATAATGAGATAAGTATTAAAATAGGAGATGACGAGTTGTTTGGAACTTAGAGTTTTAAATATTTAGGATCATTTTTGCAAGATGATGGAGGGATTGAGAGATATGTCTTACATAGAATACAAGCAGGATGGTTAAAATAGAGGAAAGCATCGGGGGTTTTATGCGATCGTAAAGTTCCTCTAAAACTTAAAGGGAAGTTCTACAAAATGATGATTAGACTTGCTATGTTATATGACGCTAAATGTTGGGCTACGACTTCAGCACATGAGCAAAAAATAAGAGTTGTAGAGATGAGGATGTTAAGGTGGATGTGCGGACATACGAGGATGGACATAATAAGAAATGAAAACATTAGAGAAAAAGTTGGTGTTGCATCTATTGAAGGAAAGCTTCAAGAGACACATTCAAGGTGGTACGGACATATATTTAGACGGTCAATAAATACTCTAGTTAGGCAATGTGAAACAATGACAAATATATATATCAAATGAGGAAGAGAAAGACCAAAAAAAGACTTGGTTAGCAACAATAAAATAAATAAAATTTATTTAAATATAGATGATGATATAGTAAGGGATAGAGTCCAATGACATATAAGGATCCATATAGCCGACTCCACCTAGTGGGATAAGACTTTGTTGTTGTTGTTGTAGTATTTCATGTGTACCAGTTGGGCACCCCAAACGAAAATCCACTAACGTCTTTCAACAAGATAATGAAGAAAAGCATTTAGTATTTGAGATAGTTATTCAATAAGTCCTCTTTTCTAGATACTCACTAGAATGATCTATGCAATTCTTTACACTAGTTATCCTCTGCAACGATTGGAGAAATGTCTCTATACCTTATAGAAATGCCCAAACTCTCATCTTTAAATATCCTATAGAATGATCTATGGAAATCTTTTCTCTGTATCTCCCACAGAATGATATAGGGAAATCTCTCTCTAAATATTCTCTAGAAATATTGCATGCAAAATAAGTTTTAAAATACAGACAATCTAATTAACTCTCAAAGGATATGGAAATAAAATTAATAGATTAAACACAAATTGCTCCTCTTTTCCTAGAGGTAACTCGAGTAATGGGTGAAAAGAGGGACAAAGTTTTTTTGTTTTTATCAAGGATAAAATCTTGAATCAAAATTTCAAACCCTTTGGTTGTAGAATGCTGGAGTAGCAATATGAAGAAATTTCTGTTACCATTTTTAATGTCAAATGTCAACTAAAAATATCTTATACTATATTTCAAACTATCACTTAAAGTACTCAACAAAATGTGATTAGGTCGAACTATGTAATTGTAAGGTTGACCGAGTTCAAGCACTTGTTACTAATGAAATCAACATTTCAATTTGCTTTAAAAACATTGGTTGTCATTGTTAGAACATTCATCCCTTTTCGCATTAATGAAAATAATGGTCTTTATGAGTTAGATAAAGAATTTAAGTTAGGTTTGTTATAATATTTTATATATAGGTTGATTCGGATTGTGTCAGGTGGTTGATGGTAACTTGAGGTCTATATGAAAATTAAAAAAAGATAACATGAACATTTGAGAGACCGCAAGAAGAGAACCGTGGAGATCAAATGGGGATGGTGTGGGCATTCGAGGAACCTATTGGTGCAATCATTCTCTAAGTGGTCTGGTGTGGCATTGAGTTGATGTTTAGGTAAAGGATTTAATTTAGGCTTTGAATATTGTATTTGATATATGTGTTCAAATATGCAAGAATTTAAATGAATACACATGGAGCTTTATGAATCATGACAATGAGGTTGAGTGTATGGATGTTGGATTAGTGTAGCTATGGTGGTATACAGGTTGGAGCTAATGAGATTAGAGAAATTAAGATTATATGAGATATCCAAAGGATTGTAAGATGAGGAACACTAATATTAGAACAACTCTAAAGTAATGACTTAGCGCAACCAGATTAGCACAACTTAATAGTTGAAGGCTTGTAAGTGATAGTAAAATTTGCATAAAGTAAACTGAGAAACCACAAAATGATGAATATCAAGACATCAAGGATGTCAACTAATGGAGGTAGATTGCATAGGTAAAAGGAGCTAAGGATAGCATGTGGAGGAATTATGGGTTTCTAATGGGGCACGATTTTTTTTTCCCTTCTAGATCAGACTTGTAGAAGGCGAGTTCCTTTCGACCGCATCAGTAAATTTATCTTGAAAAGGTTAACACAAGTTAAACCATCGCCGTCCTACTCAACGACGACACTCCGATGCTTAAATTGGACCGGATATTAATGAAAGAAAATATATTGAATAGACTAAAAATAATGTAAAAAAAGAGTGATAGAACTTATTTCATGTGTTACTAGAAGCATGCAAGATGATGTTTAGGTAATACCTAAAGAAGTAGTGATCGTCGGATAATTAGAAGAGACATGTCCGAAAAGAGGATAAATTGTAGAATCTCCGCCGAATAAACAACATGAAGACTTTTCCAAGACAACCATAGTCCAAAGGAGTTTGCCCTGCTACAAATAAGCAGAGTGAGCATATTCTGACAAAACAACAGAGATTGTTATTTCTTCTGGCCTTTCAATGTTGCACCTCATCTCTTGGTGGATATTCAAGGATTCTTTATGGGGTCCTCTAAGAACTAACCCAAAAATCAGTGTGTTCCATGTTACAATATTGGAAATAGACATAGGCTTAAACACATTAAGGGCATCTGTAAGACTGCTACACTTCACATACATGCTTATCACCGAGTAACTACTATCCATGTCAAATTCCCATCCACATTCCATAACTTGAGAATGAAGCCAAGAACCTCTAATGAGAGCATGCAATTCACTACAAGCTAATAGCATGCCCATTAAATTGGCTCTGTTTGGCTCAATGCCAACCCTTCTCATCTTCAATATGTTTTATATCACCGGTCAAAGCAATCCGAGTTGGGCGCTTCTTTAGGGATTTAAACAAGTTTGTAAGTGGACACGGAATAATGTTGCTTATAGAAAGAAAAGCACGTTCATCAATAATAGCATTCATGTTATGCAAATCACTTTCTTGCCATTAGAGATATAATTTTCCCCATCTCGTCATATAGTGAACCGTAGGCTTGTAAATCTCCTGATTGCTTCCTTTGGCATCGGCCTTGATGATGTTCAAGTGTGCTTGCCAAATCGCTAGGCAAAGGTGAGGGTTGTTGCTTTACTCTTCACCATTGTCCCTCCTTTCCTGAGCGTACCATAGGTGCTCGAGGAAATGGCAAGACACAGAGAGGGTTTCCAGGTTGGTATCACTTGAGACAAGAGAGAGAAGAAAGCATGTCGCTGTCGAACATCTCAATCCCGCACCAGGGAGAAGGAAGTGCAACACGCTTATCATTCACAACAAAGTTTGCTTGCCGAGATCTTTCCCCTCGCCAACATCGGAGGAGGCCACAGACGAAGATGACGACCACTCCTAGAAGAATAAGCAGAAGAGGCTCCGGAAGAAGTCGCCTCCTTTTTATTCGGTCGAAAGTAGCCCTCGAGAGAGAGCTGCCCCCTCTCCTCTGCGAAAAATGTGGAAGAAGAAGAAGATCATGTTGGGATCCTTGGAAGGCTAGAGGCAGATGAATAGTCTTTTTTCGTTTCTATAAAAATAATTAACGGAAGCAAAACAAATATAAATGAAATTAAGAACTAAACACAAACACTAATACAAAATATTTTACGTAGTTCGGAGATTATGCTCTTACTCCATGTTGATCCTTAAGGTGGATCAATCCAAGCAAATCTTCCACTAAGAAAGCTTCTTTTACAAGACACTCATCTTCTTACAAATGATAGAGATGAAGATTAGAGAAGAGGAGGTTTAAGAATACAAGAAAGCTTAAAGAAGACTTGGGGAGCTTGAAGACAGAATTTGGAATGTAAGCACTAGCCTCCTCAAGCACCCCTTGACATCTTTTTATAGAGAAGAGGTTGATTTTCTCGTTGGGCTTGGGGCAGTCGACTGATGGTCTTCATCAGTCGACTACTTCTATAGCTGATGCAATCCAACGGCTTCTGACGAGCCTGATTATGATTCGTCACTATCCAACGGAAAGATGATCAGTTGACTGATCATACCATCAATCGACTGATGTCTCAATCAGTCGAGTGCTCCGAACGATCACTCGACTTGAAAATATTTTGTTCCAATGTCCACTATTAACAGTTGACTGCTAGAGTATAATAGTCGACTGATGGTGGACCAATCAACTGCCAAACCCTAGCAGTCGACTGATGGCACCAGAACGCTGCCCTCATCAGTCGAGTGACTGATCAGTCGACTGAGACAGAGTATCAGTCGACTGATACACTTCAAGTATGATCAAATCATACTTGAAGTCAAACTCTCTAGACCTAGACTAAACCTTCTAACTCTTCCTTCAGCCTTGCGCCTCCACGATCCCTCCGAGTCCGTGACTCCTTCATCTTTGCGCTTGCTTCCAAGAGCTTCCCTCGGTTTCGTCATGTCTTGAGTTTTTCTTTTGCCAAAGTCCGCTTGGACTTTACGCCGCAAAGACTACATGCTTGGACTTACGCTGCCAAAACTTTGCCTTTGGACTTTCTTTGCCAATGATCCGCTTGGACTTTACTCGGCCAAAACTACATGCTTGGACTTACGCTGCCAAAACTTTACCTTTGGAATTTTTTTGCCAATGGTCCGCTTGGACTTTACGCCGCCAAGACTACATGCTTGGACTTACGCCGCCAAGACTTTCCCTTGGACTTCCTTTGTCAAAATTACACTTGGACTTTCCTTTACCAAGTCTTCATACTTAGATTTTCCTGTCACTTAATACGTTCATGGTTAGATCACAAAATATTATCTAACTATAAATGATTATCCAAACATCAAAATACATAAATGCTTGGGGCATTATTGCACCAACAATCTCTCCCTTTTTGATGTTTGACAATAATTTAAGTTAGGTCTTAAAATATGCTCAGAAATAAACAACATATATCAATATGAATTTTAACTTAAATTCTCCTTCTCCCCCTTTGACACACATCAAAAAGAGAAGGTCTAATAGAAATTAAGTTAATCATGAATAGAATTTGTTATGCCTTGAACTAAGGTAGAAAATAGGGTTCCCCCTTAATCTAAGACATGGAACATGTTGAGCAAAGCATGAAACAATAGACAAGAAATATATCTTAACTTTGCACCAATAATAGACATAATATAGATTTAGGGAATAAAATATTGCATAATAATAGCTCCCCCTAAATCAATGCATCAATTAGTCCTATACCTTCTTAATTACTTGTATTATCATACCATAAGGTTAGAACATTTAAGATTGCACTTAAGACAAAGAATATGGCTGATTTGTAGAAATATCAGCGTGGCAGTCGACTGAATACTTAAGCAGTCGACTACCAAGGCTGAAACGTCAATTTCAAGATTTCAACTAAACTTTAGAAATGTGTCAAAAATTCAAGAAACATCAAAAAAATGAAAATCTGTGGACACATTTCTAAAATCATATTCTATCAAGAAAAAATAATTCAAAAAATATATCTTTTTCATATTTTGAAAATGAAACAAATTTAAAAACTAGCAAAAGCTTTAAGGTTTTTGCACACTTTGTATTACTTTTACTTATCAAGTAAAAACTATTTTTTAAAATATAATAAACATAGTTGAAAATATATTTTATTTGACATTTTCAATCATGTTCTTAGAGCTATATACACATCAATTGTACACAAGCCTTTCCAATGATTGGTCCAATTAAGAATCAATGTCTCTAGATGACACCTTGGTTCATAGTAATACATCATAACAAGCATGATGAACCAAGTGTATCTTCTTAACATCTCACATGATGTCTAAGTGACTCAATACAAAAATTTTGGTTTCTTAGGTATGTTGTGAGATGCTATAGAGGTATAGTCCTAGAGTTTCTATAAGATCATGCAAACCTAGACCTCTATTCTACAAAGCACATTCCAAGTTATCTCCTAAGTGATGAATAATCCGCTTCGGGAAGAGCCTTGGTGAAAATGTCGATAAGGTTGAACTTAGATTCTATGTAGTTGAGCTCAATGTCTCCCTTTGCCACACGATCTCTAATGAAGTGATACTTCACTTCAATGTGCTTTTTCCTATAGTGATGTATCAGATTTTTGGTCAAATTTATGGTACTCACATTATCACAATAGACTTTGAAATTGTTGTAATGTAGCTCATAGTCCTCTAAAGTGTGTCTCATCCAAAGCAATTGAGCTATACAACCACCCATAGCCACATATTCGACCTCGGTGGTGGATAGAGCAAAACAAGGTTGCTTTCTACTACTCCAACTAACTAGGAAGGATCCAAGAAATTGACATCCACTACTAGTACTCTTTCGATCCAACTTACAACTCGCATAGTCAGAATCGGTGTACCCAACCAAATCAAAAAAATTAGTCCTAGGGTACCAAAGTCCTACATTTAATGTAACGCCCGAAAAATTTCTAGTAATTTTACAAGAATTTTTGCATGATTATAATGGGCTTTATGCAGGCTCTTTCAAAAAAATAAAAAAATAGAGCCAAAAATGATGCATGGCCTAGGAATTGAACCCCAAACCTCTAGTAGATAGCTAAGCCCTAAGATGCATCCATTAACCAAAAGCCCAGCAGGGTTGTGCTATTAAAGGAATATGGGAAATGATAGTTAAGGGTAAGGGAGGCTAAGGGACACCTTCAAGTGAATAAATAGGCAATGAGGAGACAAGAGAAAAGCCATTATTCATTCTCCACTTCTCTTCTTCTTCTTCCTCACCAAAACCTACTCTTCTCCTCTTCCATTTTCCGAAATCTAGCCAAGCAAGAAGAAGGCTTTAGGTTTGGCATCCCTTAGGGTATTTTTCAACTATTAACAAAGCGAAGGATGTAGCTATGCTTTTATGTTCTTGTATATTTATATGCGCGCTATGCTTATATGTTCTTGTATATTTACATGAATGTCATGCTTATATGTCCTTGTATGTTTATATGAATGTTATGCTCGTATGTGTTATATGATCATGTCACTACTCTATGCTTAATGCTTGACGTATGGTTTTTGTGAGTAGGACAGAATCTTACTAAGCCTATGTGCTTATAGTTTATGTTCCCTTGTACTGCAGATAAGGGTAAAGGGTGGCTAAACTAAAGGGAGCAGCAGGAGGGGCAAAGTGTGTATGGTAGTGGCATGGTGGAGGAGATCTGTTTATGTGTCCTATACTTATGCATGTTTTTCCTTAAGATGATTTTTATGAACTTGAACTAAGTACTTATGAAATGATGATGCATGCTCTATGTTTAAAAAGAAATACTTATGAAATGATGATGCATGTTTATGTTTTAAAAGAAAAAAAAAGAAGTCTAAAGTCTTCCGCTTTAAGAAGTATATGTAGTCTTCCGTTGTAATGCATGTATGTACGATTGTGTCGCGCTGCCCCTCTGAACCCCTGGAAAGGGTGGGCGTGACAGGTTGGTATCATAGCAGATCTTCCTTTCCACTACACACACATCAAGCTCCAAATCCTGCCGCTCCAAGTAAGAATTTGTATGCCTACTCTATTTTGTTCATGTATGATAAGAAATGCTTCTAGCTTAAATATGCATGAAAATATGTATGATAACCTTATGCTGCCTTTAGTTTAACTATGCATAGATAAATGAACGATAATCTTATACTAGCCTTACTTTAATATATGAAGATAAACATGGCTGGGAGACGCAGTAGTAGGGTCGATGAGATAACACCCTCAGCTGACCTTACGCATGTGCTTACTGAACTCCAGCGTCAAGTCACAGAGCAACAACAAGTGATAAATGCCTTAATGAATCAGCGAGGAAACCCTACCGCCCCACAAGCGGGCCCTGGCCCGATGGTTCGATAGGAAGCTTACCTGATCCAGTGGCAGAGGTTGAAGCCAAAAAATTTCTTTGGTCTTGGTGAACCATGGGACGCCTAGGCCTGGTTCAAGACTATGGAAAGCATCGTAGAACTATTGGACTGGCCCGAATGCGAGAAGATTAAGTGCGCATCATTTTGCCTTTCGGGAGATGCTCGGATGTGGTGGGAATGGGTTAAAGCAAAGAGGCAAGTGAATCAGATGAGATGGACGGACTTTGAGTATGAATTTTTCGAAGAATTCTTCCATATGCGAGTGACGAACAAGCATTACGACGAGTTCACTGGGTTCCGGCAAGGTGACCTATCAATCAGTGAAGCCATGAAGAGATTCAACCGACTCGCACGCCTATGCCTAGAGTTGGTCAGCACAGAAAGAGAAAGGGTTAGACTCATGCTGAAGATGCTCTGACCCGAGATAACTCTGAACGTGGCCAGCGGAGTTAATAGACCGCAGACCGAGAGGAGCTGTTCAGTAGTGCCTTGATTACCGAGCATTATCTGAACAATATTAACTAGCAAAGGAAGGCACTGAGTGAAGGCAGGGGTCAAGCCCAGTCAGGAGGTCAGAGAAACCAGAGTATTTGGAAAGGGAACCACATTGGCAAGAGAAAGCAATGGGATGACTCTAAAGGTGGTCCAGCGAACAAGCAGCCCAAGATCCCTCTGTGTGCTACATGCGGGAAGATACATCCTGGAGTATGCTACCGGGGCACAAATAGATGCTACTGGGACGGAAGGGCATAGAGTCAAGGATCGCCTATTGAGTTGAGCACCTCCTCGTGATATGCCCGATGACAGAGTGCTCCTCCGCCTACACGGATCACGAGTTGCAATCGAAGGAACCACGATCAGTCAAGGGAGATTGGAAGCGCCGCCAGTTATGACAGATGCCAGGGTATTCTCTCTCACCCAAGAAGATGTGGCGAATGCTTCTACGATTGTCACAGGTCAGATATTTATTTTCTATCAGCATGCTACTGCATTATTTGATAGTGGGGCAACACATTTGTTTGTTTCCACACCCTTCACGGAAAAGATCGACATGCCACTACAAGCTTTGGATCGCAAGTTCTTAACCACTCCTCGGGATAAGTAATGCCCTCCATTCATATGCTGTGAGCCGCACCCATCAGAATCGCAGACAGAGAACTCTACTGTGATCTGATAGTGCTCGACATGCAGGATTATGATGTCATATTGGGCATGGATTTCTTAAGCAAGTACCGTGATTCGATCGAGTGCCGTAAAAGAAAAGTGGTCTTCCATCCGGAGGCAGAACCTATGTTTGAATTTATTGGAGAGCCGAGGAGAAGAATCGATAAATTTCTATCATCTCTGCAGGCGCGCAAGATGTTAGACAGTGAATGCACTGGGTTTCTAGCACATGTGTTTGATACAAGTCAAGGCGAGGACCAGAAGCTAGAAGATGTCAGAGTTGTATGCAACTACCCAGAGGTATTCCCAGATGAACTACCAGGGTTAGCCCCAGATAGAAAAATTGAATTTGAGATCGAATTGATTCCTGGTACTAACCCGATCTCTAAAACACCTTACCATATGGCACCGGTTGAATTGAAGGAACTTCAGGGACAGCTACAGGAGTTACTCGACAAGGGACTCATACGCCCAAGTCGCTCTCCATGGGGAGCTCCAGTACTATTGGTGAAGAAGAAAGATGGGTCTATGCGAATGTGCATAGACTATCGAGCGCTAAATAATGTGACGATCAAACGCGGTACCCTTTCTGTGGATTGGCGACGACATTCGACCAGCTAAAGGGTGCCACCATCTTCTCTAAGATTGACCTGAGGTCTGGCTATCATCAACTGAAAGTGAAACCAGATGATATACCAAAGATAACTTCCGAACAAGATACGGACATTATGAGTTCATAGTTATGCCCTTCGGAGTGACGAATGCACCTGCTATGTTCATGGATCTGATGAATCGGATATTCTCGATAAATTTGTAATCGTTTTCATCGACGATATACTGATATATTCGAGAACCCTAGAAGAGCACGCAGAACACCTGAATATGGTATTACAGATTCTTCGGGAAAAGCAGCTGTATGCAAAGTTCTCCAAATGCGAATTCTGGCTCGATCAAGTATCATTTTTGGGTCATGTTATATCTAAGCACGGAGTGATGGTAGACCCAATAAAGATTGAAGCTGTGAGTAACTAGAACCGACCAAAGAATGCCAACAAGATCAGAAGCTTTCTTGGGCTAGCAAGCTACTACAGGAAGTTTGTAGAGAACTTCTCTAGAATTGCAGTCCCTATGACAGTCCTCACCAGAAAGAACAAAAAGTATGAATGGACGGACGCCTGCAAGAAGAGTTTCACAGAATTGAAAAAGAGACTGACCAGCGCTCCAATCCTTGCTCTTCCGGATAGTAAGGAAGGCTTCGACATGTACAACGACGCTTCCAAATTGGGACTCGGAGTTGTACTCATGCAGAACAGCAAGGTCATTGCCTACGCCTCTAGGAAACTCAAAGAACATGAAAGGAATTATCCCACTCACGATCTAGAGCTAGCGGTCGTGGTATTTGCTCTAAAAACATGGAGGCATTATCTATATGGAGCTCAGTGTAGGATTTATACAGACCACCAGAGTCTGAAATATTTCTTCACACAGAAGGACCTGAACATGAGACAACGCAGATGGATGGAGCTCGTCAAGGATTATGACTGCGAGATCTTCTACCATCCAGGAAAAGCGAACAAGGTGGCCGATGCACTCAGCAGGAAGTCCTGCACCACCTTGATGTCTCTATCAGTATTATCTCGGCCCTTAGAAAAGGAAATTATGTGTTACGAGGTTGAAATCATTTCCGAACAGCTCTCGACTATGACGATAGCACCAATGCTGTTCGACGATATATTGGAAAAGCAAACCCATGACCCGAGCATTCAGAGGATCAAGCAAGAGGTCCTAGAAGGAAAGGATGATGGGTTTCGTATCTCTGATAGTGGGATACTCTACCTCAGGGATCGCTTGTGTATTCCTGATGGTCCAAAATTATGGAAGAAGATATTTGAGGAAGCTCACGAAACTCCTTATGCGATGCATCCTGGAACCACCAAGATGTACCAAGATCTGAAAAGAAAATTCTGGTGGTTCGGTATGAAAAGAGATGTGGCTCAGTATGTCAGTACCTGCCTGACCTGCCAGAGGGTTAAAGCAGAACACCAGAGACCTGGAGGAACACTGCAGCCGATATAAATTCTAGAATGGAAATGGGAAGATATTTCTATGGATTTCATATCAGGATTGCCCAAGATGACAAACGAATATGATGCTATATGGGTAATTGTGGACAGATTGACGATGTCTGCCCACTTCTTAGCAATCAAGATGACCTATTCGACTGAGCAACTGGCTCAATTATATGCTAAGGAAATTATTAGATTACATGGGATTCCTAAGACCATCATTTCTGACAGAGATGGTCACTTTATTTTCCATTTATGGGAATGTGTTTAGAAGGCCCTTGGCACGAAGCTATTATTTAGTACTACCTTTCATCCTCAGACGGACGGACAGACCGAAAGGGTAAATCAAGTACTGGAGGATATGTTACGAGCTTGCTCCCTGGATTTCAAAGGGAGCTGGTGTCGATACTTATGCTTGGCAGAATTCACCTACAACAATAACTACCAAGCTACTATTGGAATGGCGCCCTATGAGGCTCTATACAGGAGGAAATGTAGATCTCCTATATGCTGGTACGAGGGTGGTGAAAAGAAGGGGATGGGACTCCAAACATATTTCATTGATGACACCACCCGAGCTATACATAACATTCGCCAAAGAATTGAAACTGCTCAGAGCCGGCAAAAGAGCTATGAAGATATGCGGCGTAAACCGTTAGAATTCGAAGTCGGGGATATGGTATTCCTCAAAGTGGCCCATATGAAGGGAGTGATGAGATTCGAAAGGAAGGGTAAGCTGAGTCCGTGCTATGTGGGACCGTATCCGATATTGAAGAGAGTTGGCAAGGTAGCTTACGAGCTAGAGCTGCCTCAAGAGATGTCGGCTATTCACAACATGTTCCATGTTTCGATGCTCAAGAAGTGCATTTCCAGTACGGACCAAGTGATCGAGCCACAAATAGTACAAGTTCAAGAGGACTTGAGTTATGAAAGTCGGGCTATCCAGATACTAGATCGAGAAGTCAAAAGGCTAAGGAATAAAGAGGTGCCCTTAGTGAAGGTTCTGTGGCAAAATCAATGGTACGAAGAAGCTACCTGGGAACGCGAGGAGGACATGAAACAGAAGTACCTAGAGTTGTTCTAAGTTTCGAGGACGAAACTTTTAAAAGGTATGAAGGATTATAACGCCCGTAAAATTCCTAGTAATTTTACAAGAATTTTTGCATGATTATAATGGGCTTTATGTGGGCTCTTTCAAAAAATAAAAGAAATAGAGCCAAAAAGGATGCATGGCCTAGGAATTGAACCCCAAACCTCTAGTAGATAGCTAAGCCCTAAGATGCATCCAATAACCAAAAGCCCAGCAGGGTTGTGCTATTAGAGGAATATGGGAAATGATAGTTAAGGGTAAGAGAGGCTAAGGGACACCTTCAAGTGAATAAATAGGGAATGAGGAGACAAGAGAAAAGTCATTTTTCATTCTCCACTTCTCTTCTTCTTCTTCCTCACCGAAACCTACTCTTCTCCTCTTCCATTTTTCGAAATCTAGCGAAGCAAGAAGAAGGCTTTAGGTTTGGCATCCCTTAGGGTATTTTTCAACTATTAACAAAGCGAAGGATGTAAGTATCCCCTCACCTGCATACAAGTTGTTTCTGATTGATATTATTATGTAAATCCCTTCAAGAACCATTCGGCCAAGACCCTTACTTGTGTTTTCATTGATGAACCATGCCATACCTTGTAGGA
The DNA here is from genome assembly GCA_025175895.1 of Wurfbainia villosa. Classification (NCBI taxonomy): domain Eukaryota; kingdom Viridiplantae; phylum Streptophyta; class Magnoliopsida; order Zingiberales; family Zingiberaceae; genus Wurfbainia; species Wurfbainia villosa. The sequence continues at coordinate 107,271,468 of CM045996.1, forward strand.
ATATGATGATGATAAGTTGCTAGATAGGTTTGGTTAAGTGTTTGATCTTAAAAACTCCAAGAAACTTTCGGCCAAGACCATTACTTGTGCTCTCCATGATGATCTATGTTATACCTTGTATGAATATGATGATGATAGGTTTCTAGATGGGTTTGGTTAAGTGGTTGATCTTCAAACCCTCCTAGGACTCTCGGCCAAGCCTCTTTGGACCCCTAATGTGTTTTTTTATGCCATGCTCTAGATGAGTTCATGATATGTTTTGATGTTAGATGAAGATAACATGTTCTATGCTAGGCTTTAAATGAGTTCATGCCATGTTTTGATGTTAGATGAAGATAACATGTTCTATGCCATGCTATAGATGAGTTCATGCTATGTTTTGATGTTAGATGAAGATAACATGTTGTTAGCTAACCTAAATTTAAATGGTTGATCTTTTAAGTTCCTTGAACCATCCGACCAAGACCCATTTAGGTCTACCATGCTATGATCTATAAATTGCCATGCTATGTTTTGAATGTAGATATAGGTAACATGTGAAAGCTAAGCTAGATTTAAGAAATGGATTTTAGGTTTTCATGAAACTCTCGGCCAAGAATTATCTAAACTCCTAAGTGCCTTCCATGCCATGTTTTATATGTGAAAGAATTAATATGTGGTTAGTTAGATCATATATAAGTTGTTTAGGGTTTAAAACTTTGGTAGAGCTCCATGAAGTTTAGATCACTCCATGTATGCTGTTCATGATGTCTATGCCATGCCCTATATGTGTGTGATGTTAACATGATGTTAAGGAGTCCTTGCTCAAGTGGTTTAGTATGATTGGGTTATGTCACTACCATATGTCTATGTTAATAGTAGGGATGCATGATAAATTTCTACTCATTACCATGTTAAATGTATGATCATGTTATGCTAATTGCCATGTAAATTGTATGATCATATTATGCTCATTGCCATGTGAATTGTGTGAATGTATGATATGTTATGATGAAGGAATGTGATATGTTATGAAAGAAATATGATATGTTATGATGAAGGAAAAAGATATGTTATGAAAAGAAAAATGATATGCTATAAAGAAGGAATATGATATGCCATGATAAGGAACATGATATGTTTATGAAAAAAAATATGATATGTTATGATAAGAAGCATGATATGTATTTTACTTTCTGCATGGATTGTACCAGGACCCTAACAAGGTCCAGGGGATGGGCTCCCAGATGCCCTAGGCCGACGGTCATAAGGATGGGCTTAGGATGAGCCTCTATATCATAATGATGGCGCCTAGGTCGACGGACATAGTACGGACCTAGTATGATGATGATGATGTGGTACAATATCGGGCCCAATATGTTGAGATTATGTTTAAATACCTATAATATATGTTTTCAAAGAGCATCCTGCATATATCCTTATTTCATGTTTGGATCATTATGATGTTATATGCATGTTATGCTTGCTTTTGTTCTTGTATGTTTACATGTTATGCTTGCTTATGTTCTTGTATGTCTACATGTTATGCTTGCTTATGTTCTTGTATGTTTATATGAATGCTATGCTTTTATGTTCTTGTACGTTTATATGAATGCTATGCGTTTCTGTTCTTGTATGTTTATATGCGCGCTATGCTTATATGTTCTTGTATGTTTACATGTTATGCTTGCTTATGTTCTTGTATGTTTACATGTTATGCTTGCTTATGTTCTTGTATGTCTACATGTTATGATTGCTTATGTTCTTGTATGTTTATATGAAGTTCTTGTATGTTTATATGAATGCTATGCTTTTATGTTCTTGTATGTTTATATGAAGTTCTTGTATGTTTATATGAATGCTATGCTTTTATGTTCTTGTATGTTTATATGAATGCTATGCTTTTATGTTCTTGTATGTTTATATGCGAGCTATGCTTATATGTTCTTGTATGTTTACATGAATGCCATGCTTATATGTCCTTGTATGTTTATATGAATGTTATGCTCGTATGTGTTATATGATCATGTCACTACTCTATGCTTAATGCTTGACGTATGGTTTTTGTGAGTAGGACAGGATCTTACTAAACCTATGTGCTTATAGTTTATGTTCCCTTGTACTGCAGATAAGGGTAAAGGGTTGCTAAACTAAAGGGAGCAGCAGGAGGGGCAAAGTGTGTGTGGTAGTGGCATGGTGGAGGAGATCTGTTTATGTGTCCTATACTTATGCATGTTTTTCCTTAAGATGATTTTTATGAACTTGAACTAAGTACTTATGAAATGATGATGCATTCTCTATGTTTAAAAAGAAATACTTATGAAATGATGATGCATGTTTATGTTTTAAAAGAAAGAAAAAAAAGAAGTCTAAAGTCTTCCGCTGTAAGAAGTATATGTAGTCTTCCGCTATAATGCATGTATGTACGATCGCGTCGCGCCGCCCTCCGAACCCTTGGAAAGGGCGGGCGTGACATTTAATGTGCCTTTGATATATCTTAAAATTCTCTTAACGTCTACTAAATGAGACTCTTTGGCACAAGATTAGTATCTTGCACACATACCTACCGCAAATAAGATATCGGGTCTACTAGCGGTTAGGTATAATAGACTACCAATCATACTCCTATCAAGTTTTAGGTCAATTGATTTACCTTCATGGTCATTGTCTATTTTAGTATTAGTTGCCATTGGGGTTGAAACTACCTTAGCATTTTCCAAACTAAATTTCTTGATCATTTCTTTGGCATATTTGGTTTGGTATACATAAGTTCCTTCATTAGTTTGTTTGACTTGTAAACCTAAGAAGAATTTTAATTCTCCAACTAGACTCATTTCAAACTCATTCTTCATATTTTTGATAAAATCTTGAAGGAGTTCATAATTTTTTGACCCAAAACTAATGTCATCTACATATACTTGGGCCACAAAGATATCCTTTGACTTTGATTTAATGAAGAGAGTTTGATCTACTTGACCCCTTCTAAACCCCTTAGAAACTAAGAAATATGATAATCTTTCATACCAAGCTCAGGGAGCTTATTTTAACCCGTATAAAGCTTTTCTAATCTTGTATACATGATTTGGATAGTCTATTTCTGAAACCCGGGAGGTTGTTCTACATATACCTCTTCCTTAATGAACCCGTTTAGGAATGCCGATTTTACATCCATTTGATGGAGTTTAAAATGCATGTAAGAGGCATATGCTAATAGGATTCTAATTGACTCTAACCTAGCAACTGGGGCATAAGTTTTATCATAGTCAAGTCCTTCAACTTGATTAAAGCCCCTTGCAACTAACCTAGCTTTGTTTCATGTTATATTTCCTTGATAATATAATTTGTTCCTAAAGACCCATCTTGTAGTAACAATGGTGCTATCATTGGGTCTAGGGACTAGCTCTCATACTTAACTCTTTTCAAATTGAGTCAATTCATCTTGCATTGCTAAAATTCAATCCGGATCAAGTAATGCATCATTGATTGTTTTGGGCTCAATTTGTGAGATAAGAGCTATTTGACTAGAGAGAGCTCTATGAAAAGACCTAGTTCTAATACCTTGAGATAGTTCTCCTACAACTTGATCTAGAGGATGATTTTGATGAACCCTTAGTGTTCTGGGATTCTAGGAGGTGTATCAAATTGATTTTGATCATGATTATCCTCATTCCTCCTCTCATCATCGGAATCTCCTCTTACACCCTCTTATCTAATCCTCCCCCTTGATCATTACCCCCTAAGATCAAGTTTTGAAGTTTATGGGTAATGTATTGATTTTTGTCATTGATATCATTAATTATCAATGGGGGATTTCCAAGGGTAAGTAGTAGAGGTTTCATCAAATTGAACATTTGAGGATTCCTCAACCTTTTGAGTTCTCTTGTTATAAACTCTATACCCTCTACTAGTGGATGAGTATTCAACTAGGATTCCCTCATCCACTTTGGACTCAAATTTTCCTAAATTGTCGTTGGTGTTTAAGATGTAAGCTTTGCATCCAAAGACTTTAAAGTAATTAATTGTTGAAATTGTGTCATTCCATAATTCAAATGGAGTTTTACCTAGAAACCTATGGATTTGGACTCTATTTTGGATATAGCAAGCGGTATTAACCGCTTCCGCCCACAAGTAGCTAGGTAGTGAATATGTATTAAGCATAGTCCTAGCCACCTCTTGTAGGGTACAATTTCTCCTTTCCACCATCCCATTTTGTTGGGGTGTTCTAGGATAAGAGAATTCATGCTTGTACCCTTGTTCTAAGCAAAATTTGGAGAAATTAGAATTCTCAAGTTCTCCACTATGATCACTACGGATCCGATTGATTTTGAGATTTCTTTCATTCTCTACTCTCTTGCTAAAACCTATGATTATTTCTAGAGTAATGTTCTTATGTTTCATAAAATACACCCAAGTATATCTAGAAAAATCATCAACTATAACTAAGAAATATTTACTACCATTCAAAGAAGGAGTACTATGACAATCAAATAAATCTAAATGAATAAGCTCTGAAGGTAAAGAAGTACTAGTTAAAGTTTTACCCTTGTGTGATGACTTTGATTGTTTTCCTTCTTGGCATGCATCACACATCTTGTCATTGATGTACTTCACTTTTGGCAATCCCTTTCATTAGCTCCAATTTAGCTACCTTGGCTATGTTCTTCATGTTGATATGCCCTAATCGCCTATGCCATAGCCAACTTTCTTCTTCTTTTTCCATAAGACACTTAGGGGAAATGTTAGAAGTATAGGATAAATCAACATAGTAAATATTGGATTTCCTATATCCTACTAACATGCAATCATTTAATTTCTTGTATCTTATAAAGCATTTAGTAGAATTAAATTTAACATCAAAATCAACATCACATAATTTGCTAACACTAAGCAAGTTGAACTTCATATTTTTAACTAAAAATACTTTATGAATGATAAGTTTTGGGGATACCTCAAATTTTCCTTTTCCTAGAATTTTAAGTTTACCACTATTACCAAATGACATGGTTCCCTTGCTAAGATGGTTGATTGTGGAGAATTTGCTCACATCTTCAGTCATATGTCTTGAGTAACCACTATCAACAATCCACATGTTTGGTCCTTCTACCTAAACAACATGAAAAACACAAGCCTTAGACACCCAAATTTTTGGACTGGTAGCATTAACTATAAAACTCTTGGGGAACCCATTCCTTTTTAACCTTACAACTAAATGTTGATTTTCTACTAATGAAGGAGGTAAAGACTACTTCTTTCTCCTTAGGCCTATATCCTATCCCAACCTTGTTGTAAATATCCCTTTGGTCCCTAAGTATCATGTCTAGATATTTAGATCCATTTGTGAATTTCTCTAAACACGCTCTTAATTCTCCTATTTCCTTTTTAAGTTCATCATTTTTATCCTTAAATGAGCATGCATTATTACATGAAAGTTCTACATTCCTAATTTCCTTAATTTCTACTTTCAAATCCCTAATCCTAGATTTAATTTATTTAATGCATTTTGAAGACATGTAATAGTTTTGTACAATAATTCTACTCTAGGAGAGTCTCTTACCTCATCGTCGCTAGAGGACGATTCGTCGCTTGATGATGATGATGACTCCTCACTTGAGCTTCTGATTTTATCTTCTAAAGCCATGAGTGCTACATGTCTTGTAATGTGGCACAACTCCTCATCATCGAAAGAATCTTCTAAACTTTGTGTATCCCAAGTTTGGGCTACCATGACCTTCTTCTTCTTCTTTTCTTTCTTATCCTTCTTCTTCTTTTCCTTCTCCTCCTTCTTCTTTAGGTCCGAGCAATTTGGCTTGATGTGCCCTTTTTTATTACAACCATAGCAAGTCACGTTAGTGTTAGAAATGGAACTACTAGAGGATTTACCTTTTGAGGATTGGAACATCCTCCTCACATCCTTTTTGGTGAGCTTCCTCATCTTTGAACCTTAGCAATACGTAATAATGAACCACCTCGCTTGCCGACAACTCATCACCGCTACTAGAGGACTCTTCCTCCGATTCGGATGAAGAAGAAACCTCATTATTTTCTTTCTTCTTTTTCTCCTTTTTACCTACAAAAAGAGATACACCTTTCTCCTTGGACGAAGTGTTAGCTTGCTAATGCAACTCAAATTCACAAAATAGTTCATCTAACTTAACTAAGGAAAGGTCCCTAAAAACCTTGTAAGCATCTACCATTGATGCCCATAAAGTTGTTCTAGGGAAGGCTTGAAGGACATACCTTACTAGGTCATGATTTTCTACCTTCTCACCTATTACATGTAGTCCGTTGACTACCTCCTTAAATCGATAAAGCATTTGGCTCACGGTCTCGTTGGTCTTCATGTTGAAAATTTGGAGTTGACCTATCAAAAGGTCACTCTTTGCTCTTCTTGTCTCCTTTGACCCTTCATTTAGTTCGATGAGCTTCTCCCAAAGCTCCTTTGTGGATTCGAAGGGTCCTACTTTTCTTAGTTGCTTTTTAGACAAATCACATTGAAGTGTGGTTATTGCTATGGCGTTGGCTTGGGTCTTCTTCGCCATCTCCCTAGTCCAATCCTTCGTTGGTATTGGCGCTTTGAATTCATCGACCAACTTCTCAAAACCATCTACAATACTAAACCAATTATCAATATCATTCATAAGGTAGTACTCCATCCTACCTTTCCAATAGCCGAAGTCATTGTCGTCGAAGAACGGAGGCCGCACCGTGCTATATCCCTCTTGAAATGCCATTGTGCTTCGGTTGGTGGTTAGATCTTCTGACGCGATATGGGCTCTGATACCACTTGTTGGAGATCCTTGGAAGGCTAGAAGGGGGTGAATAGCCTCTTTTCGTTTCTACAAAAATGATAGCGGAAGCAAAACAAATATAAATGAAATTAAGAACTAAACACAAACACTAACACAAAATGTTTAACGTGGTTTAGAGATTATGCTCTGACTCCACGGCAATCCTTAAGATGGATCAATCCAAGCAAATCTTCAACTAAGAAAATTTCTTTTACAAGAAACTCCTCTTCTTACAAATGATGGAGATGAAGATTAGAGAAGAGGAGGTTTAAGAACACAAGAAAGATTAGAGAAGACTTGGGGAGCTTGAAGACAGAATTTGGAATGTAAGCACTAGCCTCCTCGAGCACCCCTTGGCCTCTTTTTATAGAGAAGAGGATGATTTTCCCGTTGGGGTTGGAGTAGTCGATTGATGATCTCCATCAGTCGACCGCTGCTATAGCTGATGCAATCCAATGGCTTCTGACGAGCTTGATCGTGATTCGTCACTACCCAACGAGAAAGATGATCAGTCGACTGATCATACCATTAGTTGACTGATGTCTCAATCAGTTGAGTGCTCCGAACGATCACTCGACTGGAAAATATTCTGTGTCGATGTCCACTATTAATAGTCGACTGCTAGGGTATAGTAGTCGACTGATGGTGGACCAGTCGACTGCCAAACCCTAGCAATCGACTGATGGCACCATAGCGCTACCCTCATCAGTCGAGTGACTGATCAGTCAACTGAGAGAGAGCATCAGTGGACTGATACACTTCAAGTATGATCAAATCATATATGAAGTCAAATTCCCTAGACCTAGACTCAATCTTCTAGCTCTTCCTTTAGCTTGTGCCTCCAGGATCCCTCCGAGTCCGCCATTCCATCATCCTTGCGCTTGCTTCCAAGAGCTTCCCTCGGTTTCGTCATGTCTCAGGTTTCTCTTTTGCCAAAGTCCGCTTGGACTTTATGCCACCAAGACTACATGCTTGGACTTACACTGCCAAGACTTTGCCTTTGGACTTCCTTTGCTAAGGGTCCACTTGGATTTTACGCTGCCAAGACTACATGCTTGGACTTACGTCGCCAAGACTTTCCCTTAGACTTCCTTTGCAAAGATTACACTTGGACTTTCCTTTACCAAGCATGTAGTCTTCATACTTGGATTTTCCTATCACTTAACACATTCATGGTTAGATCACAAAATATTGCCTAACTATAGATGATTATCCAAACATCAAAACACATAAATGCTTGGGGCATTGTTGCACCAACAGATCAGAAGCCCTTTCCAGGAAAAGAGTGGCTCTCCTTTATATGACGACTTCTTCTAGGAGATTCATTCTAGGAGAGGAGAAGATCCTCTTTCCTTAACCCTAGCAACTTCTTTTATAGCCCTCCAATTGAGTCGGACCCTTACCTTATTTTATGGGTCAATATTTTCCCCATATAAGAGGTAACCCCCCTAAACAGTCAGACGAGTGACTCTGACAAGTCTGACTTCTATTTTATCACTTCATCGTCTCGAATCGGATAATATCTCTCCTCCTTATTCATATATTCAGAGATAACATACACATCTATAATGTCCAATGATCTATCTCGGTCGAATGAAGAATTTGCTGGTTCAAGGACTTACGAACAACCACAAATGGATATAATAAGATGACGGATTCGAGGGCTTCCAAAAAGTCTCGATCAAATAAGAGAATGCCCAAACCGAGGGCTTATGAATTGCCTCGAATAAATATAAGAGAAGGACCCGGACCGAATAAAATAATATCCATCTCAAAATATCTCAGATGAATAAAACAATGTCCGACTTGGAATGCCTCGATAAAAGGAAATAAGATCTCCTTCAATTTAGTTTGACCAAATAAAATAGCAGTAATCCTGGAGCAACTTGGCTCGGATCAATTTGACATAAAGAAATAATATAACAACTAGCCTGACATATCACAACAAGAATGAATAAAATAATGTTCATCTCACAACACTTCAATAAAGATAAGAGTTGACCCAACACCACCTGGGCTGAACTGAAGAAATGAGATACATCTCACACTACTTCAATAAGATAAGTATTGTTCCAAAAACATTTGGGCTGAGATTAATAAAATAATATTCATCTCCCAACACTTCAAATAAAATAAGAATTAGCCCGACACACATGGGCTACCTTAGAACAGATTAATAAAATGAAGAAATAACTACATTTAATGCCTCAGCTGCTTAAGAACATGCAGACTGAATAAAATAAAAATTCCCTCCATACAAACACTTTATAAGTAGGCAAATGAACCTTGTTGGGATCGAGGCTTACTAGAGGGGAGGGGGGGGGGGTGAATAGTGAGTTAAAAAATTCTAACTCACTTTTGACTACAAAACAGAGGATTACACAGCGGAAGTAGAAAAAAAAATACAAAGCACAAACACAACCAAACGCAGGTATTTACGTGGTTTGGAACTCAGCAGTTCCTACTCCACGGGCAGCTCAAAAGGAAAGTCTATTATGTATGATTGGAATGGTTTCGGAGGTGAAAACTTCACCTCTTACAAGCTTACAATGCAATGAATATACTTTAAGAACAGTAAGCTAAGTATTAAAAATCAGTTACAGATTGCTGTTCGGCTTCTTGCTTTGAAGATGAAGTTGTAGCACTTGCAAGAAGATGGTCGACAACACACTTGTTGGAGAGAAGGTTAGATGAGAGCGTGGTTTCTTCTTCTTCTCCTTCAGTTTGAATCACAGAGAGCTTCTTTTTCTCTAGATGAAAACTGGAGCTTTAGCGATTTTGAACAAGTCAAGAACCTCTGTTTTTTCTTCTTCTTTTTTAGCCTTTTCTTTCAGCAAGCCTTTTATCTTCCACCGTTGGAGCCCTAGAGACCATGCCCGACCAAACTCTGGTCACCTGAGCATGTCCCCATAACCGCCTCCAACTTTTGGTGGTTTGCCAAGAACGGAGCCTGCTCCTCCAACCGAAAATCAGCGCATTTGAATCTTTACTCGAAATGGAAGCATCCCGTTGCTGCCTCCATCAGTCGAGCCTGCAGATGCGAGTCTGACTTGCATCTGTGCTCGAAAAACACCTGTTAGTCGAGTCGGCAACCAAGCTGGGCTCGGTTCTGTGACTGATTCCATAGCTACCAGTCGAGCTGCTACCAAATCGACTCGACTGCTATAGGGTTTATGCGAAAACTGCTCTGGTGGAAGTGCTCTGGCGGAAGTGCCCTGGCGACAATCTGCCCTGGCGACAAAGTGCCCTAGAGCAATCGAGCCCACAGTTGAGCTGGGCTTGGTTCTGTGTTGTTCCACATAGTGAGCAGTCGAGCTGGTAGTCAAGCCAGCTCGATTCTGTGCTTTTGTGCAAGAGTGCCAGTCGAGCTGACCCCATGGTGACTCGACTGACACTGGAAATATTTGAAGCACATGAGTATCTTTCCTAGTAAGCTGCCATTTAAAGCACCCTAGTAAGAGACCAAGCACATTACGGTGCCTTCTCCAACTAACGAATGCTCTAAGTGCCCTAGGCAAAGAATGAGTACGTTACTACACCCTCCTTTCCTAACGAGTACTCCATGTACCCTAGACAAAGAACGAGCGCGTTACTACGCCCTCCTTGCCTAATGAGTACTCCATGTACCCTAGACAAAGAACGAGCGCATTACTATGCCCTTCTTACCTAACGAGTATTGGGCCCATGTACCCTAGTAAGAGACCGAGCACGTTACTGTGCCCTCTCTTACTAACGAGTACACTAGCTAGAGACCGATCAATCCCTTGTGCCCTCTCTAACTCCAATGGAGAACGAGAACGTTACTATGCCCTCTCCATCACCAAGCGTCCGGGCCTCCGGCCAGCTTGTACTCTTCCTTTACCAAGGTTCCCCCTTGGATTTCTCAATTGCCAAGACTCAAGCTTAGACTTTCCCTTGCCAACCCATGTTGGACTTCTCATGCCAAGACCCATGCTTGAACTTCCCATGCCAAGACCTAAGGTTGGACTTCCCATGCCAACTCCAGGTTGGACTTCCCATGCCAAGACCTACCCTTGGATTTCTCATCCATGGGTCTAATGTCACTCTAAACATCTAACTTAGTGACCTTAGGTTTGAAACAGTTGAGGTAATGTCTTGACTACACTCTAGCTCAAACTAGATTTCAATTTCCTTGACTTAAACCTTGTTGTTAAACATTGAAACATTCGATGGGCTTGGTTGCACTAACATACCCCTCTCCTCGATCGACTGAATATAAAATCATACTCTTCCCAGTTTGCCATAGCCCGGGGAATGTAAGCTTCGGTTAATGCTGAACTGAATAAGAATATGGAATGGCATGAGGCCTTATGAACTGCCTCAGTCGACTTTAAAAAAATACTCCGCTATTCTTCCAAAGTGTGTTCTACCTTAAACCCGACTCCTCCGATCCGCCACTGCACAGGGAAAGTCAATTGCGAACGTGTCGAGGGCTTATGAATGGCCTCGGATAGCTAAGTTGAGGAATACGAATGACTCAAGGGCTTACGAACTGCCTCAGTTGACTTTAGAAAAATACTCCGCCGTTCTTTCGATGTGTATTCTACCTTAAACCCGATTCCTCCGATCTACAATTGCACGGGGAACAATAACTGTGAGCGCACCGAGGGCTTATGAATGGCCTCGAATGGTCGAGTTGAGGAATAAAACCGACTCGAGGGCTTACGAACTGCCGCAATCGACTTTAGAAAAATACTCTGCCATTCTTCCGATGAGTATTCTACCTTAAACCCAACTCCTCTGATCCGTCACCGCATGGGGAACGTTAACTGCGAGCGTGACAAGGACTTACGAATGGCCTCGGATGATCGAGTTGAGGAATTAGACCGACTCAAGGGCTTATGAATTGCCTCAATCAACTTTAGAAAAAATACTCCGCCGTTCTTTTGATGTGTATTCTACCTTAAAATCGACTCCTCTGATCTGCCACCGCATGGGGAACATCAAGTGTGAGTGCACCGAGGGCTTACGAATGGCCTCGGACGACCGAGTTGAAGAATAAGACCGAATCGAGGGCTTACGAGCTGCCTTAGTCGACTTTAGAAAAATACTCCACCGTTATTCCGATGTGTATTCTACCTTAAACTCGACTCCTCCGATCCGCCACCGTATGGGGAACGTCAACTGCGAGAGTGTCGAGGGCTTATGAATGACCTCGAACGATCGTGTTGAGGAATAAGACCAACTCGAGGGCTTACGAACTACCTCAGTCGACTTTAGAAAAATACTCCGCTGTTCTTTTGATGTGTATTCTACCTTAAATCCGACTCCTTTGATCCACCACTAAACGAGGAACATCAACTGTGAGCGCGCCGAGGCCTTACGAATGGCCTCAGATGGTTGAATTGAGGAATAAGACTGACTCGAGAGCTTACGAACTGCCTCAGTCGACTTTAGAAAAATACTTCGCCATTCTTCCGATGTGTATTCTATCTTAAACCCGACTCCTCTGATCCGCCACAGTACGGGGAACATCAACTGCACCGAGGGCTTATGAATGACCTCAGATGACCGAGTTAAGGAATAAGAATGACTCGAGGGCTTACGAACTACCTCAGTCGACTTTAGAAAAATACTCCCTTGTTCTTCCGATGTGTATTCTACCTTAAACCCACCTCCTCCGATCTGCCACCGCATGGGGAACGTCAACTGCGAGTGCATCGAGGGCTTACAAATGACCTCAAACGACCAAGTTGAGGAATAAGACCGACTCGAGGGCTTACGAACTATTGGGTTTCCCCGGCACCGCGGTGAGTGTGTGTTCGAACACGTTTCGTAAACATGCACACAGCGGAAACAATAAAAACAATAAATCTAATTTATTACAACACACACATCATATGCATGTAGGATACAATATGTGTAGACATAATCGCTATTTAAAATTTTACAATAAAAGGAAACTTATACTAGGTATACTTGACGGATCACTTGTAGCGGATATGACATCAACCGTAGCAACCCTCGCTAGAATCGCCTCTATCCGTATCCACACCGAGTATCGTCAGGATAGCTTCACAAAGCCACGAGCCTCGTCTTCGCAAAAGTCACTAGCCTCGAGTCGAAGACGATGTGATCCGAGAGACGATCACAATCTGAAATAAATTCGGATCCCAAAAATGAGTTTCACAAACTCACTTGTCGGAAGTGGCTTTCATCAACTGTTTGATGAAAACTTAACCCTCCACCTATGAGGATTGCTGGAGATCCAATCCCTGGCAAGTAGACCACTGTCGGAGCACAAAACACCGACCAAACAGCCTCTCCACACAAAGGAGAACAAGCTGTCCAAAACTGGACAGCTTGTATAGGTGGAAGAAGTGGCCTGACAAAGGCTTGGCCGGTTACTCCTTGGTCGCCGGCGACCAAGGGAGGTTGGTTGGCGGCTGAGAGTGGCCCAAGGGACACCGGAAGTTGGTGGATGGCAGGCGGTGAGGAGAGGCAGCAACTCCTTTGGGCGGCGGCGGCACAAAGGTGGGTGACGACAAGGAGGAGAGGAGAAGAAGGAAAGGAGGCTAGGGTTTTCCAACGCCAAGTTGTATGAATCATCCACAAAACCCTTAAGAACATATTATTATAGAGAACATGTTCTCCTAATGGTTATTGGTTCATAACCAAAACCCATTAACCCACTCCAATAACTTAAGTTAAAATAAATCAAACCGCGTTGGTCTATTTTAAGTTAAAACGAACCGAATCAACTTTGGTTCATTCGTTTAAAACAAACCAAACTACTTTGGTTTATTTTCCACCATTGGATTAGAACAAAACTAATTTGGTTCATCCATCATGTCTCCATTATACTTGACTCATCCATGCTTCCGATGCGACTGAAACAATTTCACACTCGCTCTTTGTTTGGTCCAACCAAACCAAGTCTCTCTTGATCTGAGAATTCTATTCTCAAACTCATTTTAAATCCTTCGGATTACACTCGTTGTGTGTGTGACCAAATAGGTTCCCAATTTATGTTGTCCGTCTACAATTAACCATTAATTATAGAACATCATGAGTGGCACCTAGTAGTACATCATGATCCCCAATTAACCGAAAAATCAACGGTTGATCCCAGAATCTTTTCTGAAACCCTTCAGCAGCTACAATGAATCGTGCCCCATTCCTTTCACTAATCTTATACCCACTTGGTTCAGGACATGGTCTATCGTGTCATTCCCTACTAGGCTGACTATGTCACACCTAGCCCAAATATTACTTCCACGTCCTCTAGATTCTAGTTACTGCACATGTATCCAAGTGTACCATACTCTAAACATGTAATGCTTTGGCCAAAGACTTTAGTAACAATATGACGAGAGACCATAGGGTATACATCTCTTTGTAAGGAGTGATGAATTCTCTGTAGGCTATTCAAACACCTTCGGCCACTTCGACTTATACCCAATCATCCTGGGTCCACATCTCATCGGAGATGTTTGCTTTAGATGTCAAAGCATAAGTCTACATGACCAAGATGACTTGAATACCGCAAGTCAAAGGAACATCACACTTAAGATACAATAAGAACTTCATTGACATATCCATATATGCAGAGAACCATATGAAGTCTTATAGCTAGTCAGTCCAATGAACTAGTTACCATAACTAGCATCCACGATTAACTCTGAACATCCCAATGTCTCCAGCCAGTGAGGAATAGCTGCTTGGATAAACCAAGGAGTATAACTCGTGCTAGTCTCAACAGAATTGATCGCGTTCGAATACATTAATTCATCGACTAGGGATAATTCTAATATGTCACAATTACATATGTAGAGATACTCACTAGCTATGATCCAATCACAAATTCTCTCATGCTGTGAATCGTATTGCGAACATTCAGTAAATGAGTTTAAGATCCAATCAAATACATGAAAACGTGTATACTCAAATAGTGAATCTTCATTTATCAAATAAATGGTATAACCATAAGGCGATTGCCTTATGACACCTCTTATATATTACTAACAAACTCCCACTTGGCCTAATGCCAATCGCCATGGTATCCAATACCATAAGCTCTAGCATGACCCTCAAACTTACTTTGAGGTAAGGCCTTAGTTAAAGGGTCCGCTAAGTTCCTTTCAATGGGAATCTTCTCAATATGTATTTCCTTCCTACTGATGATCTCCCTGATCAGATGATAGCGGCGAAGCACATGTTTGGATCATTGATGAGACCTTGGCTCTTTTATCTGTGCAATCGCTCTATTGTTGTCGTAGTAGACTGGTATTGCTTCAACAATGCTTGGAACCACACCAAGTTCAGAGATGAACTTCTTGATCCAAATCGCTTCCTTTGTTGCTTCTGAAGCTGTAATGTATTCTGTCTCAGAGGTAGAATCCGCTACAGTGTCTTTCTTGAAACTTTTTCAACTTATTGCGCCTCCATTTAAGGTAAATACGTACCCAGACTGAGACCTAGAATCATCCTTGTCTGTCCGGAAGCTGGCATCCATATACCCGCATATTATCATATCACCTTCTCTATATATTAGGAACACATCCTTAGTTCTTCTTAAGTACTTAAGGATTGTCTTAACAGTCGCCCAATGATCCATTCCTGGATCTGACTGATATCTTCTCGTGACACTCAGAGCATATGATACATCCGATCTTGTACATAACATAACATACATGATAGATCCTATTGTGGATGCATAGGGAATCTTACTCATGCAAATCCTCTCATCTTTTGTGCGCGGACACATAGATTTCGAAAGGTCTATCCCATGCCTGATGGGAAGAAAACCTTTCTTGGATTCCGACATGCTAAACCTCTTTAGCACTTGGTCCATATATGTAGACTACGAAAGACCAAGCAACTGTTTCGATCTATCTCTATAGATCTTGATCCCAAGGATGTAGGTCGCTTCTCCTAGGTCTTTCATGGAGAATGTTTTGGATAATCAAATTTTAACCGACTGTAAGACAGATATATCATTTCCTATAAGTAATATATCATCGATATACAACACTAGGAACACGACTGCACTTCCACTAACCTTCTTGTACACACAAGGTTCATCCAGATTTTGTGAGAAATCAAACCTTTTGATTGTCTCATCAAAATGGATATTCCAGCTCCTGGATGCTTGCTTCAGTCCATAAATGGACCGTCGAAGTTTGCATACCTTGGTTTTATCAACCGATGTGAAACCCTCAGGTTGTATCATATACACATCCTCGAGTAGGTTTCCATTAAGAAAAGCTATTTTCACATTCACCTGCCATATCTCATAATCATAATGAGACGCTATGGCCAGGAGCATCCGAATGAATTTAAGCATAGCAACTAGTGAATAAGTTTCGTCATAATCAACATCTTGCTTTTGACGATAGTCTTTCGCCACTAATCTATCCTTATAGGTAATCACATTACCATCCATGTCAGTTTTTTTCTTGAAAACCCACTTGCACCCTATAGGTTTAATACCTTCAGGTGGGTCCACCAAGTTCCAAACTTGATTTTCATACATGGAATCCATTTCCGACTTCATGGCTTCAAGCCATTTGTCCCTTTCTGAACTTTTTAGAACTTCTTCATAACTAATAGGTTCCTCATTGTCAATGGGTAACATGTCATTTGATTCACTTACGAGAAATTCATATCTCTCAGGAATGTTACGTGTCCTACCAGATCTACGAAGATGCGGTATCACAATAGATTCAGTCGATATCTCATCACTATGAGTTATCGGTTGAGGTGCTTGACTAGGTATCTCATCAATGTCTATTGGAGTCTCTTGAACCTCCTCAAGTTCAACAACGCTCCCACTATTTTCTTGCAAGAGAAACTCTTTCTCAAGAAACACAGCATGCCTTGAAACAAACACCTTTTGTTCCACAGGATGATAGAATTGGTAGCCCCTCGTTTCCTTAGGGTATCCAATAAATAGACATTTATCAGACTTAGCATCCAGTTTGTTTGATATAGTTCGCTTCACATAAGCAGGACAACCCCATATCTTCAAGTAAGATAAATGAGGTTTCTTAACATTCCATATCTCATATAGAGTAGTAGAGACTACCTTGGTTGGGACTCTGTTTAACAAGTAAACAGCAGTCTGAAGTGCATAGGCCCAAAAGGACTTGGGAAGATTCACATGATTCATCATCGACCTAACCATGTCCAACAAGGTTCGATTTCGCCTCTTAGATACACCATTATGCTATGGTGTATACGACGGAGTCCATTGAGACAATATATCATTGTCCCTTAGATAATTCAGAACTCTTGGCTCAAGTATTCACCACCTCGATCCGATCGAAGTATTTTAATAATCTTGCCAAGTTGTTTCTCTACTTCATTTTTGAATTCTTTGAACCTTTCAAAGGCTTCAGACTTGTGTTTCATCAAGAACACATACCCAAACCGTGAGTGATCATGGTGAAGGTAATGAAGTAGCTATAGCCTTCTAGAACTTGAGTTGACATAGGTCTGCATACATCAGTATGTATTAGACCAAGCAACTCTCCCACAGGTTCACCTTTTCCCGTAAAAGGTAACTTAGTCATCTTGCCTTTTATGCATGATTCACATGTATCATATGAATCTAATTCAAACAATTCCATAATTCCATATCGGTGTAATTCGGACATGCGTTTCTTGCTCACATGACCAAGATGACAATGCCACATGTAGGAGTCTAATTGCTTATCTTTTCGAGCATGCTTATTGCTCGCTTCGATATTGAGAATGTCACTGGATACGTCCTGTAGGGAGTCTCATAAAGCATGCCATTCAACAATGTTCCAGTCTCATAATTCCATTGCACAATGTTCCAGTCTCATAAAGCACGCCATTCAAAGTTATGTAACAACAATTGTTACTAAAAGTCAAATGGTACTCATTTCTATTTAAACAAGAAATAGAAATGATGTTCTTTATCAACAAAGGAACATAAAAGTAATTGTTTAGTTCTAAGACAAGTCCTGTAGGGAGTCTCAACAAATATGTTCTGATGGCGAGTGCAACAACCTTTACTCTATTCCTAACACGTAAATTTGACTCTCCATTGACGAGTCTTCTTCTATTCCTTAGCCCATGTATGTCATTACATATATGTGAGCCACACCCAATATCCAATACCCAAGTGTTTGAGAAAATAGAATGACAATCAATAACGAAGATATCTGAAGAAGATGAGGCATCTGATGCCTTATTCTTCTTCACGGACTCAAGATAAATTTTGTAGTTTCTTTGCCAATGGCCCTCCTTACCACAATGATGGCAAGTGCTCTTTTGAGTTGGTTCTGCCTTTTTATCCTTTTTCTTCTTCCCCTTCTGCTGTTCCTTTGACTTCCTCTTAGAACATTTCTTCGAGGAATCAACTAACATCATCGTCCCCTTCTCATGCTTCACAGAAGGCTCCACAGTCTTCAACATGTTGAACAGTACCACAGATGAACCTTCTTTCATCTCAGAGGTGAAGAGGAGCTTAGAGACTTCGAACCTTTTGGATCTCACTTTCTCATCAAACAACTCATAAAGATGAAAGACTATGGTATGAGCATCCATATGCTCATGCTGCTTCCGCAGCTCGGGTACCATCACGACTAGCATGATGCAACTCACTAGTTCAGAATCACTCATACGTTTCTGATAGGCCAACAATTGGTCTAGAGTTATGTCATCACTAGGACGGGCGAGAAGAGGGTCTTCGAGGACATACGCAAGCTTTTTTTCCTTGAGAACAATTCTCAAGTTTCTAAGACAGTCCAAGAAGTTCAGCCCAGTAAATTTATTCGAATTCAAAATAGAGTGCAAATTTAAAGACATCATGATCAAGCGATTAACCTAGAAATACAAATCAAGCATATATGAGAAAATGATTTTAAAATTCATCAACATACATTTACAAAATCCCATTCATTTTTCGAATTTCAAAAGCCCTCAAAATTAATTCGGGAGATCCTAGGTCCATCTTCGAATGGGTTGATATCCAATATAGATAAGAACAACCTTGGAGAGAGTCCAACAAGTCATTCTTAGCTACGATGGTAGGTATCAAGTATACCAATTGCATATCACATATATGCAACTATCACAATGTGCTATCAACAAATTGAATGTTCACACATACATCGAATTATTAACTCATTAACAAGTATGCATCATATGCATAGCACCCAACTTCACCTCCCTTCACATCGACCTTGGAGAGAGTCCAACAAGCCGATGCTCCAGGTTAAAGCCAACCCATTAATCGAGAAATAATTTTAATATGGTTAGAGCACATTCAACCAATTAGCCAGGCTTGGAGAGAGTCCAACAATCCAAACTAACGATTGACCTCTGACTCTTACCATATTAGTAATAAACTATTCCAATGGTTTGAATATGTTCAGGTTCGAGCCGGGCTTGGAGAGAGTCCAACAACCCAAACAAGAAATGAAATTCTGGTTCTAACCATATTAATGGAAGATGTAGGCTTTAATGTTGTGTAAGGGATTTAATATCTCATCCTCTTTGCATGCAAATAACTATTATCTACATGGCATGACACACATGACATACATCTACATGTCACGACACGTATGATATAATGATATGCATCTAATGCAATTACATGACATACAATTATGACATGTTCAAATAGTTTTCTTATTTGTCATAACTATTTTGAAAATAAAATATGTTTTAGATTTGATTTCCCAAATCAAATCATGATTAAAATTAGGGAACAAATTTCTAAATCTAATCGCATATTTTATTTATGGAAAGTGTTAATTAAGGAAAGTCAAATTTAATTTAGAAAACAAATTTCCTAAATTGTAATTTCCTAATCATATTAGAAAATTTCCAATTTGAATTTCCTTATTTGTCATAACTATTTATGGAAATAAAAAATGTTTGAGATTTGATTCCCAAATCAAATCATGATTAAATTAGGAAATAAATTTCTAAATCTAATCACATATTTTATTTATGGAAAGTCTTAATTTCCATAAATACTTCTATACTTTCCAAAAGTAAAAATTTTCCATAAATACTTCTAAACTTTCCAAAAGTAGAAAACCTCCATAAATACAATTATGACTATCGCAAAACAATTTTACGATTATGTCGGAATACAACGTGACTCTGATACCACTGTTAGGTTTCTCCGGCACCACGGCGAGTGTGTGTTCGAACACATTTCGTAAACATACACACAACGGAAGCAATAAAAGCAATAAATATAATTTATTACAACACACATATCACACACATGCAGAATACAATATGTGTAGAAATAATCGCTATTTAAAATTTTACAATAAAAGAAAACTTATACTAGGTATACATGATGGATCACATGTAGCGGGAATGATATCAACCGTAACGACCCTCTCTAGAATCACCTATATTCGTATCCACGCCAAATATCATCGGGATATCTTCACAAAGCTACGAGCCTCATCTTTGCAAAAGTCACTAGCCTCGAGTCGAAGACGATCACAATCCGAAATAAATTCGGATGCCAAAAATGAGTTTCACAAACTCGCTTGTTGGAAGCTGTTTTCGTCAACCGTTTGACAAAAACTTAACCCTCCACCTATGAGGATTGCCTGAGATCCAATCTCCGGCAAGTAGACCGCTGTTGGAGTACAAAACACCGACCAAACAGTCTCTCCACGCAAAGGAGAACAAGCTGTCCAAAACTGGACAGCTTGTATAGGTGGAAGAAGTGGCCGGCCAAAGGCTTGGCCGGTTACTCCTTGGTCGCCGGCGGCCAAGGGAGGTTAGCCGGCGGCTGAGGATGGCCCAAGGGATGCCGGCAGCTAGTTGATAGCCTACGGCGAGGAGAGGTAGCAGCTCCTTTGGGCGGCGGCGGCACAAAGGTGAGCGGCGGCAACACCTTGGGCAGCGGCAAGGAGAAGAGGAGGAGAAGGAAAGGAGGCTAGGGTTTTCCAACGCCAAGTTGTATGAATCATCCACAAAACCCTTAAGAACGTATTTTTATAGATAATATGCTCACTTAACGGTTATTGGTTCATAACCAAAACCTGTTAACCCACTCCAATAACTTAAGTTAAAATAAACCAAACCGCATTGGTCTATTTTAAGTTAAAACGAACCGAACCAACTTTGGTTCATTCGTTTAAAACAAACCAAACTACTTTGGTTTATTTTCCACCATTGGATTAGAACCAAACTAATTTGGTTCATCCATCATGTCTCCATTATACTTGACCCATCTATGCTTTCGATGCGACTGAAACAATTTCACACTCGCTCTTTGTTTGGTCCAACCAAACCAAGTCTCTCTTGATATGAGAATCCTATTCTCAAACTCGTTTTAAATCTTTCAGATCGTTTTAAATCCTTCAGATTACACTCGTTGTGCGTGTGACTAAATAGGTTCCCAGTTTATGTTGGTCATCTACAATTAACCATTAATTATAGAACAATCATGAGTGACACCTAGTAGTACATTATGATCCCCAATTAATTGGAAAATCAATGGTTGATCCCAGAACCTTTTCTGAAACCCTTCAGCAGCTACAATGAATCATGCCCCATTCCTTTCACTCATCTTATACCCACTTGGTTCAGGACATGGTCTATCGTGTTAGTCCCCACTAGGCTGACTATGTCACACCTAGCCCAAGTATTACTTCCTCGTCCTCTGGATTCTAGTTACTGCACATGTATCCAAGATTACCATACTCTAAACTGTATTGCTTTGTCCAAAGACTTTAGTAACAATCCAACGAGAGGCCATAAGGTATACATCTCCTCGTAAGGAGTGGTGAATCCTTTATAGGCTATTCAAACACCTTCGGCAACTTCGACTTATACCCAATCATCCCGGGTCCACATCTCTTCGGAGATGTTTGCTTAAGATGTCAAAGCATAAGTCTACATAACCAAGATGACATGAATACTACAAGTCGAAGGAACATCACACTTAAGTTACAGTAAGAACTTCATTGACATTTCCATATATGCAGAGAACCATATGAAGTCTTACAACTAGTCACTCCAATGAACTAGTTACCATAACTAGCATCCACAATTAACTCCGGACATCCCAATGTCTCTAGCCAGTGAGAAATAGTTGCTTGGATAAACCAAGGAGAATAACTCGTGCTAGTCTCAAAAGAATTGATGGTGTCTGAATACATCAATTCATCGACTAGGGATAATTCCAATACATCACAATTACACATGTAGAGATACTCACTAGTTGTGATCAAATTATAAGTTCTCTCATGCTGTGAATCGTATTGCGGATATTTAGTAAATGAGTTTAAGATCCAATCAAATACATGAAAACATGTATACTCAAATAGTGAATCTTCATTTATCAAATAAATGGTACAACCATAAGACGATTGTTTTAGGACACCTCTCATATATTACTAACATGAACTGCCTCAGTTGACTTTAGAAAATACTCCACTGTTCTTCTGATGTGTGTTCTACCTTAAACCTGACTCGTCTGATCCGCAACTGCATGGGAAACGTCAACTGCGAGCACGTCGAGGGCTTACAAATGGCCTCAGATAATCGAGTTGAGGAATAAGACCAACTCCAGGGCTTACAAACTACCTCAGTTAACTTTAGAAAAATACTCCACCGTTCTTTCGATGTGTATTCTTCCTTAAGCCCGACTCCTTCGATCAGCAACCGCATGGGGAACGTCAACTGTGAGCATGCCGAGAGCTTACGAATGGCCTTGGATGATCGAGTTGAGGAATAAGACCGACTCGAGGGCTTACAAACTGCCTCAGTCGACTTTAGAAAAATACTTCGCCGTTCTTCCGATGTGTACTCTACCTTAAACCCGATTCCTCTGAATTGCCATTGCACGGGGAACGTTAACTGCTAGCGTGCCGAGGGCTTACGAATGGCCTCAAATGATTGAGTTCAGGAATAAGACCGACTCGATGGATTACGAATTGCTTCAGTCAACTTTAGAAAAATACTTCGCCATTCTTCCAATGTGTATTCTACCTTAAACTTGACTCCTCCGTTCCACCATCGCATGGGGAATGTCAACTGCGAGCGCATCGAGGGCTTGCAAATGACCTCGAACGGCCGAGTTGAGGATTAAGACCGACTCGAGGGCTTACGAACTGCCTCAGTCGACTTTAGAAAAATACTCCACCATTCTTCCGATGTGTATTCTACCTTAAACCTGACTCCTTCGATCCGCCACCGCACGGGGAACGTTAACTGGGAGCGCGTCGAGGGCTTACAAATGGCCTCAGATGACCAAGTTGAGGAATAAGATCGACTCAAGGGCTTACAAACTGCCTCATTCGACTTTAGAAAAATACTTCGTCGTTCTTTCGATGTGTATTCTATCTTAAACCCGACTCCTCCGATCTGCCACCGCACGGGGAATGTCAACTACAAGCGCACCAAGGGCTTATGAATGGCCTCGGACGACCGAGTTGAGGAATAAAACTGACTCGAGGGCTTTCGAATTTCCTCGGTCGGCTTTAGTAAAACACTCTACCGTTCTTCCGAAGTGAATTCTACCTTAAACCCTACTCCTCCCATCCACCACTGCAAGGGGAAATAAGAAAAACTTAAAGAAGTGTGTAGCTCCAGCCTCTGTATAGTGAGTAATAATCCATATATGATAAATAGGTGTAGTCCATAATAGATTTAGTTTGGAATTACTTCACTGAGAACTTTGACAAAACCTGCTTATACTTAGAATCCCAAAGTAGATAATATAAATGTACAATAAATAAACTTCAAAGTGAATGAACAATTGAGTCAGGTCTTCTCTTTAGATTGGCATTCAGTATATTTGGTGACTGTTATGGAGATCATCCGAGATGTATCTCTCACAGGTGAGTAGCTTAGTAGAGTAGCTGAGTGCAAATAATTACCCTAGCCGAGTGGTCGAGTGGGATAAAGTATGTTGACTCGCTTGAGTGACTGAGTACAAGTAGTGACCCTGACCAAGTGGTCAAAAGGGATGAAGTATGTTAACTCATTCGAATGACTGGATGCCAATAATGACCCTAGCCGAGTGTTCGGAAGGGATAAAGTATGTTAACTCAGTTGAATGGCTGAGCGTAAGTAATGATCCCCGGTCGAGTGGCCGGAAGAGATGGAGTATGTTAACTCAATTGAATGACTGAGTGTAAGTAATTACCTTGACCAAGTGGTCGAAAGGGATGAAATATGTTCTCGGATGAGCTACTGAGTGAAACAACTTACCTCAGCCAAGTGGCTGAGTGCCAATACTTACCCTGCTCAAGTGGTAGAAAAGGGTGAAGTGTGTCTCGGTAAAATTACGAACTGGTTATGTGGTCGAGTGACCAACTAACTAGGCAATCGAGTGACTGACTGACTGTGCAGTCGGATGATCGGTGGTTATACAATCGAGTAACCAATTGGTTTTCAGTCGGGTGGTTGACTTGTGATGCGACTGAGTGGTCAATTGACTATGCAGCCGAGTGGCTGACTTGTGATGCGACCAAGTGGTCGAGTGGCTGACTTGTGCTGCGACAAAGGGGTCGAGTGACTGCTTGACTATGCGACCGAGTGACCGACTTGATATGCGACCAAGTTGTCAGCTTATTATGTAGTCAGATGGTAGCCTAGCTGCATGGCCGGGTGACCGAATGGCCAACTTGGTATGTGACCGAGTGGCCGACTTGCTATGAGGTCTGGTGACTGACTAACTATGTGACCGAGTGACTGATTTATTATGCAGTCAGATGATCGACTAGCTATGTGGCCGAGTTGGCAACTTGTTATGTGACTGGGTGGCCAGCTGCCTATGTGACCAAATTGCCGATTGGCTATACGACTGAGTGACCGACATGCTATGCAGTCGGGTGACTGACTAACTATGCGACTGAGTGGTCAATTTTCATGTGGGCGACTTACATGTGGGTGAGTGGCCAGAAGAGGAAAATGTCCTCTTGGCCAATCGACCAAGGGGGTACTGAAGATCATAACTAAGTGGTCGGGAAAGAAAAATCCCATATCGACTGAGCGACCAAGAGAGAAGAAGAAATTTCTCAACCGAGTGGCTGAGAGAGAAAAACCTCCTCTTGGCTAATCGATCGAGAGAGTACTGAAGCTCCCGAGCCAAAATCAATCCAATATACTCTTGGGAATAGTGATAGTCAGAGCGGCTGAATATAAAGTCAATTTTACATCTCCCAAAAAGTCATATGACAATAAAACAGGCTAGTAGTAATTGTTGAAATATGAAACCTTGTGTCAATAGCAGATCACAAGTACAACCCTTAATTTAAATAGCAGAATAGAGTAAAAGATATAAGAAGAGATATCAGAACAAGGGCAGACAAAACATATGGTCAAATAAAATTGGTATCTCATTTATCCGAATGATGCCAGTATTATATAACATGTCAAAGTCATGGCTGAAGTCTGATGATTTTGCTTCAAACCCACAATAGTGACATAAATAAGTTCAGTCATATTCATGTAAACCATTGATTTTCAAAAACTATAGTCAAGATATAGATTCTCTAAACCATATGATGCAAATTTGCAAGCTATTATAAAGCTAAAGAAAATTTAGATAGAAGAAAAAATAATGAAACATATAACAAAGCCAAAATAAAAATGAAGCATTTGGTAACTGAGACAAACCTATAATAAGAACAGATAGAGACATTTCATGGTATAGGTTGGAGGTCTTCCTTGAATATCCAATATTAGCTAAGACGACATTTCCATAAATATATTGTCCCGAGAGATATGAGGCTCTTGGATTGAGCATCAATTCAACATTTACTCTTGTGCATCTATATAGATCTGATAAGGCCTCACAGTAAGGAACATCTAGCAAAGGGAAGTATAACTTCATCTCAGAAGAAGCCTTGCCAACTGTCCTTGAGATAAGAATTTGAGAAGAATCCCTAACATTCAACTTCTGAGCAATTAAATCAAGATGGTAATTATCATAAGAGACATCAAGAGTTAGTGTTTCAACAATTTCCTCAATAGAGCATGGAATATGTAGTGTCTATACTCTTAGAAACCTAAGATAACCTGAATCACCACTTTTTACCGATATTGTATTCTTAGGAGAATATGTAATGCTTATACTAAACATTTTGCTCAGAGTTTCTCACATAAGACACCAACTTATGCGGCAAAGATTTTTTTCTTCGAGATTGGACTTGTAGAAGGCGGGTTCCTTTCGACCGCATAAGTAAATTTGTCCAGACAAGGTTAACACAGTTTAAACCGCCGTCGGCCTACCCGGCGATGACACTCCGATGCTTAAGTTAGTCTGGACATTAATGAAAGAAAATGTATTGAATACAGTAATAGTAATGTAAAAGAAGAGTGATAAAACTTTTATCATGTGTAGCTAGAAGCATACAAGATAATGTTTAGGTAATTCTCAAAGAAGTAGTGACCGTTGGATAATTAAAAGAGGCATGTCAGAAAAGAAGATAAACCATAGAATCTCTACTGAATAAACAACATGAAGACTTTTCCAAGACAACCATAGTCCAAAGGAGTTTGCCCTGCTACAAATAGCCCGAGTGAGCATATTCTGACAAAACAGCAGAGATTGTTATTTCGTTTGGTCTTTCAATGTTGCACCTCATCTCTTGGTGGATATTCAAGGCTTCTTTATGGGGTCCTCGAAGAACTAACCCAAAAATCAGTGTGTTCCATGTTACAATATTGGAAATAGACATAGGATTAAACACATTAAGGGCATTTGTAACACTGCTACACTTCACATACATGCTTATCACCGAGTAACTACTATCCATGTCAAATTCCCATCAAAATTCCATAACTTGAGAATGAACCCAAGAACCTCTAATGAGAGCATGCAATTCACTACAAGCTAATAGCATGCCCATTAAATTGGCTCTGTTTGGCTCAATGCCAACCCTTCTCATCTTCAATAAGTTTTATATCACCGATCAAAGCAATCCGAGCTGGGCACTTCTTTAGGGATTTAAACAAGTTTGTAAGTGGACACAGAATAATGCTGTTTATAGAAAGAAAAGCACCTTCATCAATAATAGCATTCATGTTATGCAAATCACTTTCTTGCCATTAGAGATATAATTTTCCCCATCTCGTCATACAGTGAACCGTAGGCTTGTAAATCTCCTGATTGCTTCCTTTGGCATCGACCTTGATGATGTTCAAGTGTGCTTACCAAATCGCTACCAGGATGTTCTTGCATCTCTCGCCATAGGTGAGGGTTTGATGTGCACGAACGCGACCTCAAATCTCGCGATGGAGATCATCGAGGACTCAAAGCGCGCGCTCGTGCTCAACGCCTGTAAGTGCATGGATATCGTCAAGTAATAAAGATTATCGATCCCAAAGGTACTGAGATTCGAATCCCAATGTATTTAGTGGTTTTAATTGTTCGGACATGACTCTAAGAGGTTTTGGTTGGTGAGGGCTGTCGGTGGACATTACTCTATACGGTGTCACACAGAGGAGGAAAGGAGTGTGTCGAGGTCTTCAAAGGTTATTCTAGGACTTCGGTTTCGCTTGTGCATCACAAAATAATGTTGTCAATTGGCGTTGTCTAGACGTTTAGCTATAGTTTTGTGGAAGGGACATCATACACTCTCCCGCAGAGCCACCACATTCACCGGGAGCTATCTCCGCCCAAAAGGACAGGATAGACGGTACGAGGATGCCAAACCAATCCCTACGGTGAACCGTTTCCGATTCCACCGCACCCTTCTACCCGTAGTTATAGGAGATCAGGTTTACCCCTAGGTTCCTTATTTAAAATCCCCTAAATTTTAGATTGCGAGGGCTGTCACCCCTCGTATCGCCTAAGCACAGCAGATAGAAAGCCAAACACGCATAGATATAGTAAAGAGCAACTACCAATTGTCAAATCAAACTCATAGGTAGAATTTAACATGAACCAACATTGTATGTGTACACAAGCTACTCCCTAATCCTAGAATCGAAAGTACTACTCCATGTATATGAAGGAAGAATCACAAAGCATGTCTAAGTTTTAATACATAAGGAATAAAACGTAGGAACAAAGAATTACAATGCTTTTGTGGTCTTCTCATCGGTGTTGAAGTGCAAGGCATGGACCTGCGGTGATGTTCCTCCTCCATGTTGCGAGTTACCAAAGCTTTTTAGGGCTTCAGCGTGCTGTCCTAGCCGTCGTGCCTCCCCCCTAGGGTTTGGGCGGAGCCATCCTTATATAGACATTACCTTGGACTGCTGCAAAATCCGGAAAATGCCCTAGTTGTGCAAATCTGTCAGGCCGCCACACGACCGTGTGTTTCCACATGGCCAGGCCGTGTGCGGTCCTGGGGTGATGATCTCGCCCATTGGACACGACCGTGTTAATCCACACACCATGGTTGTGTCCCACTCTGCGTCTAGCTGTGAAATATCTTTCTTTTTCTCTGAAAGCGCATCTTTTCACCCGAAATGCTAACCTGCACACAAAAGTACAACGAACAGACCTCCGAACTAGAAAATAAGAAATGCGTGAAAAATAGAGTAACATATGCATGAAACTAAAACAAAATGTAATGAGATGTGAGCGAAAACTACTTCTAAAACCCTATATGTTTTTCTCACATCACTTCCCCAGACTTAAATCTTTGCTTGTCCTCAAGAAACCTCAGTGCCATGAAATTCTAAAAAGATATTGTTCCATTATTAGCATGTTAACTAAATTTATCTTGTGGTATTTGCAATCAAAGAAAAATAAATATGTTCTAGAAATTCACTAAGTTAGCTCCTCGTGCTCGTGCTAGGCGAATCATTCTTAGGGGCTACCTGTTCCATGGTGAGTTAAGTCATCATCCCATAGCTTTCCTAAGGTTTCCGACTCTTAGGCACTTACCTGTCCAAAGCGAGGATCGTTCCCTAGATCTAGCATAAAGTCTCAAAAGCGTGCTCGATATTGAAAGAAATTGGTAGGTGTTTCCCCAGTAATCTAACTCAGTCTCAAAGGGGCACCTAGCCATTTCCACCCACGATAACTATTTTTTATCTCTCATAATCTTTTCTCTTCTCTCTTTTTTTTTATTTCTTTTTCTCTTTTTCTTTTATTTTTCTTTTTCTTTTCTCTTTTTTTTTCTCGGCTCACTAGGATTTTGATTTTTCCAAATGGGCTTACACAATCCGAGCATCTCCAATAACTAAAATGCTAAACCTAGAGTCACCTATGGATTCCAAAGTAGTAGACTACTGAGATGAATCATAACTTGTTATGTAGTAGATTCTCCCTTTCAGAATGTTCGACATGTGTAAGTGTAAAAATAAAGCATAACTAGTGTAAGTCTAGAACATTCAATAGAGCTAATAAAATAAAATACCACAAGTTAAATGAAGTTAAGCTACCTATGGGAATAACTCATGCAAGCAACTTTCAAAAATACAACTGAGGTAGCTTTACAGATAACAAAAATTAAGTACTGAAAGAAACTTAACAACCCATGCATGAATGAATGAATGAAAATACCAAAAAAGAAACTACTGCTAGGAAACAAAACAAAATAAACTTTGGGGTCTCCCCCCCAGACTTAAACGAAATCATACCTCTAGTATGGTGGACGAGGTGGAAAGTCTGGAAGTCTGGGCATCTCTAGATCCTGGGAGAATCTACTGCTGAGCCGTTGATGGGACATGTACATGTGGTCGATCTGGGAGCTGGTGGATATAGCAGCTGCTCGGTTCTCCTCCTCCCTAGCCCACTGCACCTGCTGGGCATGTATGTGCTGCCGCATCTCCCTACGGTAGGTGGCCTCATCCTGGCGACGAACAACCTCCTCCTGAAAGTATATGTGGGCCTCGTTGTAGAACTCCTCAGCCCACTGGAAGTGCTCCCAGAATCCCTGGAACTTCGCCTGCTCATAGGCACTCTGCTCCTCCCATCGCTGCCTCTACGTCTGCTGCTCAGTGCAAATATCATCGAGGCGCGATCGGAACTCCGAGAAATCATAGGCCGACGTGCCTACATCCTGCTCAAAAGTAGAAAAAGGTGGGGGTGCAGGTGTAGGCTCATGTCAGCATGGACTAGGTGGGTTCCTATGTATGTGTGGACTAGAGGGAGAGTGATACAAAGGTGGAGGGATGGGTGCCGATGTTGATGGTCCCTCATGTGGAGGGGACTCCACTATCAGGTCCAAGCGCCAGTTGGCGTATATAGTGATGGTGGTACGATCCGGGTCGGGGAGCCTAAGGGTCATAAGATTTTTCCTTACAAAGCATAAGGAGTCTCCTTCTCTCACAATCATTTTCATGGCCATGCATACTCTTAGGTCGATCCTAGGGCTCCCCTCTATACTCTCTAATGCAGTGTAATCGTACCCTATCCTATGGCAAATGTGGGTAAGTAGGCCTCCCACATTAATCTCTCCTCGTGATGCTTTGCCTATCTTCACTAAGTGTCTGATGAAGTGGAACCCTACATCGATGCTACTCCTTTCTTGTAGCATATCCCATAGGAAAAGTAGCTCGCTAGCTTTAACTACACCGTCACTCTCCCCACGATCAAATATAGTACTGGCCATGATGCGGTGGAGGTATCGAAAGACATGGTTATGGAGGCGTGACGCTTTGGCCCTAGAAGGGTCATAAGCATGCTCCCCTATCAACTCAGTTCAAATTATTCGAGAGTTGTACCCATTAGGGGTCCTTCTCTCTCCCCCACTCGGCAAGCCAAAGCATGAGTTCCATTGGTGAAGGGTCCACTCATGCTCAATGTTAAAAAGCCTAAAAGTTATCCTACCCTCCTCACTTTCTCTACCTATTAAAACTTCCGCCTCTAAGGAACTAAAAAATTCTGGAACAATCCTAGGGTAGGTTAGGTGCCTTATTTCCATAATCTCTTCCCACCCCATTTTTGCAAATAGGGTTTGCATATCACCCAACAACCCTAAAGATTCTAGCAAATCTTCATCTAAGTACCTAGTAGCAGTGAGTTTACGAGTAGAGAGTATATTGTATCTATCTCTATGTTCATTATTGCGAAAAAGAAGAGTAGATAGGGCGTTACCCTCCTCCGGAGCTTGAGGGGCATCGACTCTCCTTGTTCGTCGCTCCGAGGTGCCGGATCGGGGTGCTACATGCTTGGTCCTCCTCATCCTTGCTTCTTTTGGCTTCTTTAGAGGTTAAAAATGCTTCTAGATGGTGGGGAAGATGAAATCACATGGCTAGGGAAAGAACTTTCGAAGCACATGGCTGTGTGAAAACACACGACCAGGCCGTGTGCGCCTCGGGTTGATTGGGCATGGCCGTGGGAAAACACATGGCCAGGTCGTGTGTCCCCATTTTTTTTCCCATTTATGCACCATAGTCCGAATTTTCTCATACTCTTCGCCATGTAAGCTAATATGGACTTCATTTTCCTCTAGCAAAGTTCTTTTCTAGTCCTAACTCTAAATGGGATGGAAATAAAAACTAAAATCAAACAAATGCATGCAATACAATCAAAAAGGGAAATCTAAAACTAAGTTTGGGTTGCCTCCCAAGAAGAACTTTATTTAAGGTCGTTTAGCTCAACTACACTCCACTATCAACTACGCTCTTGAGGTTCAGTGAACCTCCATTCATCCATCTCGGGATCTTCATCTGGAGGTTCCAGCTTCAATCTGCTAAATGTGAAGCCGTAGAGATAGGGAGCTCTGTGCTCCGAAAGGCTGAATAGGATGATCTCCCCATCTACATCTAGGGAGATCTGGTGTGCCTTCACATCTATACACGCCCCTGCAGTCGCTAGAAAAGGCCTTCCCAGAATGATGAGATTCTGGGGATTTAGTCCTGTTTCCAGTATGATAAAGTCCGTGGTATCACGAAATTCTCAATCATCACAGGCACGTGTGGTAGCAGGCCAACGGGCTCCTTGACTGAATCATCCCCCATACGTATACCTATGCCCATTGGTTGAATATTACCCAATCCCATCTCCAAGTAGAATGCATAGGGCATCACACTCACTGATGACCCCAAGTCGCACAGCGCGTTATCGAAGCTCTCCCCATAAATTGAGCAGGGGATAACAAATTCACCGGGGTCTTCAAGCTGTAATGGAATCTTCTCTTCAAACTTAGCTTGGTCAGGTAGGGTGGATATCATGGTTGCACACCCCTTGGAGACTTTGCTACTTTGCCCCACTCCTTCCTCTTTACTTTGACTCACCAGAGAGCTCTTCACAGGTTGCGACACAGATTGGGCTATCTGGGCCACTTGCATCTCCAACATCCTGGTATGACTTGCAAGGTCATCAACGGTGGCCTTCAAGTCTCTGAGTGATTCTTCTGACTTCTGATGCTGGCGACGAAATTCCTCATTGGCCTTAGTTTGGGTAGCGATGAAGTCCTCCATCGTCAGTTCCAGTCTGGACTTCTGTGGTCGCTGCCCATTGCCCTGCTGCTGCCCATACCCCCCTAATGTTGGGAGTTTCCCGAGTTATTCTTATAGGAGAAATTTGGGTGATTCCTCCATCTGGGATTGTAGGTATTAGAGTATGGGTTGTGGGGCCTTTGGTCATAGTCCCCATTCACATCACAGTGCTCAATCTACTCGTCTGAGGTCCCTGACCCTCCATAGTGGTCCTCTTGATACGCTGTCGCTCCCTCTCCAAAATTAATGGCCACACATGCAGATGAAGGATTCAAAGATTCAAACCATCTACTGAGCACGTCCATCCTTGCTGACAAGTGGTCCATGGAGTTGACAGTGTATCGTCCCACTACAGGCATGGGTTGACCACGTTCAAAAGCCCATTGGTGGTGGTTATGGGCCACCTCTTCGATAAGATCCTTTGCCTCCTCTATGGTCTTGTTCATCAGTGCTCCTCCGGCAACAAAATCTAGGGACATCTTCGTGGCGTAAGCAATCCCATTATAGAAAATGTGGATCACCAGCCACCTCTCCAGTCCATGGTGGGGACATTGGTAAAGTAGCCCCTTGTAGCGATCCCAGGCCTTGAATAAGGACTCCCCATCCTTCTGGCGAAAGCTCGTGATGAGATGGCGCATGTGAGCAATCTTACTTGGTGGGAAGTATTTATTTAGAAACTGCTGCTCACATTGCTCCCATGTGGTGATGCTACTAGAAGGTAGTGAGTGAAGCCATGCCTTAGTCTTATCCCGCAGTGAAAACGGGAACAAGCTCAGGCGGATCACATCAGTAGGGACTCCGTTCATTTTCATCATTGAGCAGATTTCAAGAAATGCCTCAAGGTACCGGTTCGGGTGTTCAGTCGTAGCTCCCCCGAATTGACTCTGTTGGACCATATGTATAAGTATCAGCTTCAGTTCAAAATTATTCGCTGAAATAGATAGTCCAGCTATACTCGGCCTGAATCCTCTAGAGCTAGGTGTTGCGTAGTAACGCAGTTATAGAACTAAAGCAAATAAAGTAAGCTAGAAAGAAAATAAAGCAAGTAAATAAATCTAATCCTAAGTCCAATCTAATTTACAACTGTTCGATTTGATATCGAATCGATCAGTCCCCGGCAACGGTGCCAAAAACTTGATGTGCACGAACACAACCTCAAATATCACGACGGAGATTGTCGAGGACTCAAAGCGCATGCTCAACTCCCGCAAGTGCACGGATGTCATCAAGTAATAAAGATTATCGATCTCACAGGGACTGGGATTCGAATACTAATGTACTCAGTGGTTGTAATTGTTCGGACATGACTCTAAGAGGTTTCAGTTGGTGAGGGCTGTCGGTGGATATTACTCTATACGGTGTCACACGGAGGAGGAAAGGAGTGTGCCGAGGTCTTCAAAGGTGATTCTAGGACTTCGATTTCACTTGTGCATCACAAAATAATGTTGTCAATTGGCATTGTTTAGACGTTTAACTATGGTTTTGTGGAAGGGACATCATACATTCTCCCGTAGAGCTACCGCATTCATCGGGAGCTATCTCCGCCCAAAAGGACGAGATAGACAGTACGAGGATGCCAAATCAATCCCTACAGTGAACTGTTTTCGATTCCACCTCACCCTTCTACCCGCAGTTATAGGAGATCAGGTTTACCCCTAGGTTCCTTATATAAAATCTCCTAAATTTTAGATTGCGAGGGCTGTCACCCCTCGTATCACCTAAGCATAACAGATAGAAAGCCAAACACGCATAGATATAGTAAAGAGAAACTACCAATTGTCGAATCAAACTCATAAGCAGAATTTAACATGAACTAACATTGTATGTGTACACAAGCTACTCCATAATCCTAGAATCGAAAGTACTACTTCATGTATATGAAGGAAGAATCACAAAGCATGTCTAAGTTCGAATACATAAGGAATAAAACGTAGGAACAAAGAATTACAATGCTTTCGTGGTCTTCTCTCCGACGTTGAAGTGCAAGGCGTGGACCTCCGATGATGTTCCTCCTCCCCGTTGCGAGTTACCAAAGCTTTTTAGGGCTTCGACGTGCCATCCTAGCCATCGTGCCTCCCCCCTAGGGTTTGGGTAGAGCCATCCTTATATAGACATCGCCTCGGATCGCTGTAAAATTCGGAAAAAGCCCTAGTTGGGCAAATCTATCGGGCTATCACACGACCGTGTGTTTCCACATAGCCAAGCCGTGTGCGGCCTTGGGGTGCTAATCTCTCCCGTTGGACATGGCCGTGCGAATCCACATGCCCTGGCCATGTCCCACTCTGCATCTAGCTACGAAATGTCCTTCTTTTTCTTCAAAAGTGCATCTTTTTCACCCAAAATGCTAACCTGCACATAAAAGTACAATGAGCAGACCTCCGAACCATAAAATAGGAAATGCGTGCAAAATAGAGTAACATATGCATTAAACTAACACAAAATTTAATGAGATATGAACGAAAACTACTCCTAAAACCCTATATGTTTTGCTCACATCAGGGTTGTTGCTTTACTCTTCGCCATTGCCCCTCCTTTCATGAGAGTACCTTTGGTGCTCGAGGAAATGGCAAGACACAGAGAGGGTTTCCAGGTTGGTATCACTTGAGATAAGAGAGAGAAGAAAGCATGTCACCATCGAACATCTCAATCCCACACCAGGGAGAAGGAAGTGCAACACGCTTCTCATTCACACTAAAGATTGCTTGTTGAGATCTTTCTCCTCTCCAACATCGGAGGAGGCCACAGGCTAAGATGACGACCACTTCCAAAAGAATCAGCATAAGAGGTTCCAGAAGAAGAATTCACCTCCTTTTTCTTCAGTTGAAAGCATCCCTCGAGAGAGAGCTGCCCCCTCTCCTCAGCGGAAAATGTGGAAGAAGAAGAAGATCAGAAGCCCTTTCGAGGAAAAGAGTGGCTCTCCTTTATGCGATGACTTCCTCTAGGAGATTCATTCCGGGAGAGGAGAAGTTCCCCTTTCTTAACCCTAGCAACTTCTTTTATAGCTCCAATTGAGCAGGACCCTTACCATATATTATGGGTCAATATTTCCCTCATATCAGTTCCGATGCATTTAAGGGATGTATGTTTTGATAAGATGGTCGACTATAAAGTCAAGTTACAAAGGGTAAGATTCTAGTAAGCTAAGTGTTAAGTGACCTATATCCATGGGGATGAAGAAAAGAACTTAACATATGTTGACTCTACCTTTGAAGTGCTTATAGGAGGGTTATTAGCCAATTGGCAGTGAAGATGAATCAACTCTTGGTTGAGAAATTCAATATCCCAAAGTGTTTCGAGATTTGTGGTTTGAATAGTAGATTAATGATTAATGGGAATCTCAACCTTTGATATTGGTGTTAACATTACTGCACGCGCATCTACCAATTACTGCAAATGAATCCAGTAACTGATGTACAATTATTGTTGTGTGCAGTGATAGCATATAGGTTGTGCAAATAATGCACTTAGAGCATTTGGGTAATGAAGACATGTGGATTCTAGATAAAGAGTTGTCCAAATTATGTATAAAGAGAGATCAGAGAAGTGGAGTGAGGATTCTGTCGAGATTGTGTCTTACAAAGAAGAAGAAGATCCAAGGCGTAAGAGGAATTTGGTTTGTGAGCCAAGAAGGACTTTTTGATTTCGTATCGTAATTGTTCTTTATATGATGAACACCATATCAATAATTCTTGTCCGAAGTTTCTGAAATTCCAGAATCGACAAACTCGTTGTAAGTGTTTACAATTTCTATAAGTTCATGCAATACAAAAATTCTACATTGTTATCAGAGCACAATCTCGAAATCAAAATTGAGTAACAGATGTTGTAGATTGCATGAATTTATTTTTATTTTTGTCGATTTCTCAAGTTCTTCATGAAGAAGATGATAAACAGTGTTGAAAACCTCGAAATAGAGTGATTCAAACTTTTACTTGCCACTCCCAAGTGAGAATCGACACTGCTGAGTGAATATACTCGACACTATCGAGTGAGAGCTGCCTCAACTGAGAACTTTAGGTGCTTGGCAAAGAGGAGCATGTGTCATCGACATTTTCAGAACACTCAAGATAATTTTCTCAAGTGCTTAGGACCGAACGTGATCCCTTGAGACAATATACATATGCGCTCAGGTGTTCGGCGTCTGCTTGAGTTCTTGGATAGAGTGCTCGGGATTGTAGAGCACGCGATGCTTGGGGAGCTCAGGGAAGAAGCACACAGTGAGTGGTGCTCATCGTACTTAGGTGAGGAGCATGCGGTGCTTAGGATCTAGAGTGCTTGGGTGAGCACGTGGTGCTCGGGATGTCGAGAAGTTGGGATCCCACGGTGCTCGATGCTTGGGGGGTACTTGAGTGAGGAGCATGCGATGCTTGAGATCCAAAGTTCTCGAGTGACCATGCAGAGAGCATGGTGCTTAGGACATCGAGAAGTCAGGATCGCAGGATGCTCAGAAGCATGGGGGTGCTCGGGGCAAAGCACAAAACATTCATTATACTTAAGTGCTTGGTTTCTTGCGACGAAAAGTGTAGTGCTTGGATTCTTGTGGTTTTTAGCGAGTTTGGGATTATGCTTGTGTGTTCGAAGCATAGCGTGCAGTTCTCAACATGCTCAAGTTACTCAGAGTGTAACACACAGTTCTTAGCATACTCAGGATGGTGCTCAGGGGTTGCTCACGTGATAATCGTGTTGGGATGTATATTGAAAAGTCTATCTTTTGTATGAACATCTTTATTTTTGAAATAAGAATCACATGATCATTGTTTGCATATTTATGGTTATGCATATTGTTTAATACATTACATTGTAGATAACATGGAGTGTAGTGTCACACGGGAGATCATGTTATCAGTTCCTTGTAAAGTATAAGTAAAGGCTCACAACCGAGATGGTTATGGACAAACCATTGGTATGGTTGTAGTGTGATTTGGTATTGGTTTGTCTTGACCATAGAATTACACTAGTACACTTTATGTGTATTGAGCAGGACTAATTTAGAGGTGATTCGATTTATTGCTGACTACATAAT
This sequence comes from Wurfbainia villosa, assembly GCA_025175895.1. Taxonomy (NCBI): domain Eukaryota; kingdom Viridiplantae; phylum Streptophyta; class Magnoliopsida; order Zingiberales; family Zingiberaceae; genus Wurfbainia; species Wurfbainia villosa. Next base: position 107,308,578 of record CM045996.1, read on the forward strand.
TGAATCGGACCTCAGATATTATGTTGTACATGCTCTTAATCCCGATATAATAACGGGCACATATACTTAGTATTCATTTCTTTGATTTACTAATGGACGAGATTTATAGAGTAAATTGATAGGCTCGGTAAGTTGGGAAATGATATTATTTATATGGTGTGCCGTTGATTATAGGAGGAAACTGTGTCCTATATATTAGAATGATGATGTTCCCTTGAGGAGCTCATAAGGTTCATCATGTAAACCCTGCAGGTGGACTTGGTTCGGCATGATGATAAGGTTGAGTGGTACTACTCATGGAGTTAAAAGTTGATTAATTAATTGTCAGTAAATTAATTAATCGACGGACATTCGAGATCTTAAAAACGGAGAGATATATGTACAAATAATATATGGAGCCCATATTAACTTATGGGGGTTGGTGAGGTAGATCAATGATAATCCTCTAGTGGAATTGATTATCATTAATGGATCAGACTTTATGTGGGCTTGATCCATTGGGTGGCCAAGATCCAACTCCTCCTCATGGTCCCTATTGTAGCCTATTAAAACCTCATGGAGCCTAGATCCGATGGTGGAAGATGAAACACTAGATCCGACGGTGGAGATCAAATCTTTAGATCCGATGGTTGAGATTAATTCTCTAGATCCGACGGTTGAGATTAAATCCCTAGAATCGATGGTGGAGATTAAAGGGAGGCTTGACCCCAACTCTATAAAAGGAGGCTAGGGGTGGGTGGCAAGGAAGAGAAAAGAAGGGATTAGGGTTTGGGCGGCTAGGGCTTGGAGGCTTGGGCGGCCACAATTTTGGAAAGTTTTTTCCTTTCTCTTCTTCTTCTTGGCCGACACTCAAACTTGCTTCTCCTCTCTATGGCCAGCGTCCAAGCTCTTCTTCCTCTTCTCCTTGGCCGGTGGAAACAAGGGTTAGGGTGATTCCTTGGAGCTCTTGGCCGGTGCCCACCTTCCCCTCTCTTTGGGCCGGTGGCAAGCTTCAAAGTTGGGAGCTTGTTGGTTGGTCCTAGATAGAGGAGAGTTTTGATTATATACTTCCTCTTGTTCGAAGTGAGCAAGGAAAGGAAGATCGTGATCTAGGAGGCTTCGACTTTTGGAATATCGTCACCCACACGACGTCCAAAAGGAGGAAAGACATAAAATAGAAGATCAAGAGGTATAAATTTTGTTTTGTTTTCCTTTTGTTCCTTTGTATGTTGTATGTTTATGTTATGTGGCTAATTTACTTGGACCCCGAATACAAACGCAAAAATGGCGATTCGTACATCGTCTATTCCGTGGGTATTCGGAGAATAGAGGTAGGTTGCTTGAACAACAAGTTTGTTCAAGTGACTACTCTAATCGAATAACACGACGATGAAATGGTAGCTTGGGTAATCCCTCCTTGTCAAGAATAAATTTTTTATCCGGGGACGTAGAAGGGATCACCATGAACAGGCGACCGAGTCGAAGTGGGAAGCGAAGTTTCCTACCTTCAAATCGTATAGAGTTCGATGCTTGGGGAGCTCGGGCAAGGAGTGTAGTGCTCGGTGCTCAGGGTGCTCTGATGAGAAGCGTAGTGTGGTGCTCGCCTATAGATCACCCAGTGCTTAAGCTTGTGATCAAGTGCTCGGGCTTATGCATACGGTACTCGAATGTCCACAATGAATCACAATGGTGCTCGAAACAATGTTTTAAGTACTCAAGGACGAAGAGCATGAAAAATGTGTGATACTAGAAGTGCTGCATAGGATGTGCATGTCTCACTGAATTGATTCTGGCCGAGTCATCATTGGCTAATTTGGGACTAGCCAGGTTAGAACCAAACTAAAATCTGATTAGATGACTTAAAATTTATTTTCTGAAGTCAATAGTTGACAATCTAATTGACTAATCCGGGGTGACAGTCTATCGAAAACTTCTAAAATTCAAGAAGATTTATTTTTCTTGATTTATTTTGTGTTGGTTCTATGCATGTTCAAATTGAATTAAGCCGATTTTATATTGGTTGGTTAGTTATATACTGATATTAATTTCAATTTCAGATGGTACGGATGATATGTACTATGATTAGTTGTGATTTGTTATGAAATAAGCTAAGGGAAATTATCCAAGGGATTGTTTATAATCGTACTTATGGAGTCAGAAGACATATTGGAAAACTCGATCATCTATTCTGGAGAATCCAGAAGTAGGAGTTCCCAATCCTGGATAACTATCGGGTATGTGCGTTGGGGCATTCTCTACCGACCAATCTCAGTGAAGTTGCGCGTCACATATGGGGTGTTGATGCAGTGAGCATCACTCCTTAGTTTTGATGTATGAACCACAGTTAAGAGTTAGGATCCACTTGTAATCTAATATAGGTGTTAAGTGTCCAAGCTTAACAAGAAGTCCTAGTAGGTCATGTTGACCAGATACTAGGCACGTATCTTTACAGATCAGGAGAACCGGACACCAGGCATGAAGTCCAGTTGGGTCGCGTGGATCGGACATTTGACATGAAGACCGGTTGTGTAAGGAGACCGGACAATCGGTAAAAAGTCCAGCTGGGTCAGGTAGACCGGACAACTATTGGAAGCCCTGGTGGTTCAGATCGGATGTCAAGAATGGTAAGTCTAGCAGGTAGCCGGCAGGTAAGCCTCGAGTGAAGAGGTGAGGCCGAGTCCTCTGTAGGGGGACAAAGTTAGGCGTCGATTCGACGAAAAGTCCACGTGGGACTTAGTAGTCGAGATCGAGCAGTATTACTACTGCTATCGTAATTCATATTACCTATCTTATGCTAATCCTATTTTATAGGGACCAGTCGACTGAATGGATTCAAGTCGACTGAAGTCCAATCGACTGGATACCTATTTGGCAGGATCAATTGGTGATCGATCGGAGATCGTGCGACACAGATGGAAAGGGCTTGAGTCAACTGAAGAGTTTGAGTTGATTGAAGAGCGAAATTTGTCGATGTAGAGCTGAGTGACGTGGAGTCGACTGGAGAGGATTCAGTCGACTAGAAGACCACGAATTTCATATCGATGGACTGATGTGGAGTCAACTGGAAGGCATTCCAGTCGACTGGAAAAAGTTTATAAAAGTTGGGCTCGACCAGATCCAGTTATTGAACTCAATCAATGTTGAAGTGTTGTCGAAATATTTGCTCGTCCACTAAATTTTTATTCCACAACAAGGCGACCTTCCAGCACACTACAACTACTTCTACAATCCCTTAGTGTCAGTATAAAGTCTTGTATTTGATTTTAATTTATTATTTCGCTTCTGCACTTAATTTTAAGAAGAGTGGGTAGTGTGTTACCCTTCTTCATCATTTGTAAAAAGCGAAACCCTCCGAAGTCGAGAGTGTTAGTGAAAGCCCTAGAGTCAATCATGTGATGATTTTTGTATGGACTTTATTGTATCATATTCCTATTTATAAAGGCATGGTTATTATATTTACTTGTATTGGTGCCAAATAACTAAATAAAATAATGTCCTTGAGTAGTAGGTTCTTATCTATATCAATCGATTGGTTGAATCGATAATGAGATGATATAGAGAACACTACTCTTAATCATTCCTAGTCAAGTATTAACATTCAGGGACAATGTTAATGCATAGAGACTAGCATGTAGGTCAACACGATGACTTGATCTCACAAGTCATGGATATGAGATATCAAGTTGACACATGGGTATGCATTGGAGAATGTATACTGAATGACCCGCCATGAGAAAGTATCATGGATCATTATATGAGTGTCATATACTTTTTCATGTGGCTATTAGTATGACTATTAGTCCTTAGACCTGAAGTCACCATGGTTCCCTACATAAGGAGTTGCATACTTTAGCTTCGTCAAACGTCACCCGTAAATGGTGGACTATAAAGGCGATTACTGGGTATGTAACAAATTATGCAGAGGGATGTGAGTGATGTAGATGGGATCTATCTCTCCTATATGACGGGAGTGACATCGATATTCTTGATAGAGTGAGACCACAAAGTGCATGACCATGCCCAAATGAGTCAATATGAGATATTGAGCTCATTTGATTAGAGTGAGTCTATTTGGAGTTCAAGATATAGATTGTACCGAGGATGACACTGTATATGCCTCGATTGGTCAATCTAGATGTCAAGGATAGAGGGACATTGTCACATATTGTGAAAGTCACAATTAGTAGTCACAAAGGTGATGTTGGAGCTCAACATTCTTGTAACTTGGGTAGAAATGATGTGTTGCTAGATACCGCTCATTGCTTATCTTCCTAAATCGGTTTAGGGACATTGCCAACGTTACAAGAACCTATAGGGTCACACACATAAGTGTTAGTTATAGCCCTAGAACCAATCATGTGATGGTTGGATAGGGAACATTTTGTATCATATTCTATAAAGGCAAAGGATTGGTTATTATATTTACGTCTTGCTTGTGCCAGCTAAATTAAATATAATAATGCCATAGAAAAGTAGGTTCTTATCTACAGCACATCAATTGGCAGAATTGATTATGAGAGGCTGTAGAGAACACTTTCCTAAATGTTCCTAGTCAAGTATTAATATGCAAGGGCAATATTAATACATAAAGACTAGCATGTAGGTCAATTGATGACTTGATCTCACAAGTTATGGATATATGATATCAAGTTGACACATGGGTATATATTAGAGAATATATACTGAATGACCCGCCATGAGAAAGTTTCATGGATCGTCATATGAGTGTCATAAACTTTCTCATGTGACAATTGGTATGAATAGTCCTCAAACCTGAAGTCACTACGGTTCCCTACATAAGGAGTTATGTACTTTGGTATCGTCAAACGTCACCCGTAACAGGGTGGACCATAAAGGCGATTACTGGGTATATAACAAATTATGCGGAGGGATGTGAGTGATGTAGATGGGATCTATCCCTCCCATATGATGGGAGTGATATCTGTGGGCCCCTTGATTGAGTAGAACTACTAAAACGCATGGCCATGCTCGAATGAGTCAATATGAGATATTGAGCTCATTTGTTTGAGTTAGTTTACTTAGGGATCAAGAAACACATAGATTGATCGAGGATGACACGGTCTATGCCTCATTGGTCAATCTGATATCAAGGATAGAAGGACACGGTCATACATTATAGTAGTCACGGAAAGGTTAGTCGGATCTTGACTTATTTCGTAACTTGGGTAGCAATGATGTATTGCTAGATGCCGCTCATTGCTTGTGTATCTAAAAGAGTTTAGATCCACTGCCAACGTTATGAGAGCCTATAGGGTCACACTCAAAGAGCATGATGATTAGAAGAATTAGTGCATTCTAGTTTGACTAGAATAATTTGAGAATAAGCTTAAGTACAAAATGGTTTTTGAACTTTAAGGTTAAAGAGAATTTTAGCTTATTGATTTAATGAGATTAATTCAATATGCTAAGCTTATTAATTTAATAAGATTAAATAAATATGTTATCATGATATCCTAAGCTAAATTGATTTAATAAGATTAATTCAATATGTTACCTTATTGATTTAATGAGATTAATTCAATATGATAACATAAGCTTATTGAATTAATAAGATTAATTCAACATGCATGAATGCCACATAAGCATGCCACCTAAGCTTGATGAGGTGGAAGGAGACAAAGAGTTTTGACCTTTAGATTTCCTCCACATGTGGCCGGCCAAACAAGGAGTTGTTTTTCAATGCAATTGATTGCATTGAATGTGATAGGAGGTGAAAAGTTTTTTCAATCCTATAAAACACTCCATGGGGTGGCCGGCCAAGTAGTTGGAAGCTTGAGGCTTGGAGAGAGCTTGGTGGTGAGAGGCTTTGGTTGTGTGGCTTTTGTGAGTGTAGCAAGAAGAGTAGTCTTCTTCTTCCTTTCTCTTTTTCCCTACCTTCCTCTCCTTTAGGGACTTCTCTAGCAAGAAGTGAAGGAGAGCTCTTCTAGTTTCTTTTGTGAGACAAGAGCTTGCTCGTGTGGATACATATAGAGGCACGGACATTTGAACGTGCTAAAAGATCCAACAAATCCAAGGAGAAGCGGGATTTAAAAAGGGCATGCAACAAAGGTAATATTCTCCTATAAGATAGGTTTTTGAGAAATTTATTTTTGTACGAGGTTTTCTTTCGCAAGGATCACTTGGAAGGGATCCTATTTTTCCGTTGCGCATATGCTATTTTGCATAAAAAATCCCTACAGTGGTATCAGAGCCACTTGCGAAAGATCGTATAAAAATAGGTTTTCTCTATTTTATATATGATATAGTGTTGGAAATCATGCTAGCTCGGATGCTCATCGGCTCTCATGTCCCCGGATTAAAATTTTCACTAATGAAAACTAATCCGGATGGGATGAGTTTCCTAAGCACAACAAATTCATCGTCGTGCTAATGACTCAAGCAATCGCTTGAACAAACTTGTTGTTCAAGCAATCAACTCTTCTAGTCGGTTAGCCGCGGAAGAGACGACGGACGGATCGCCGGTTTTTGTGTTTGTTTTCGGGGTCCATGATTATACAAATACATACTAATGTAAACTAGTATAATCAACACATACTAACATAAAGAACATAAGCTAGCATAACAATAAGAACATGCAAAGATTAATAATAAAAGTTGTAAAACTTTTATACCTCTCGATCTTCTATCGTATGTCCTAACCTCCTTGTAGACTTCGTGTGGGCGAAGATCCTCCACAAGTTGAAGATTCCTAGATCTTCTTCAATCCAAAGAAAGAAGAACTCTCTTTCCCTTCTTGCTTGAGCCAACCACCAATCCACAAAGGATTGATGCCGCCGGCCCAAAGAATAGAGAGAACAAAATGGAAACAACAAAGGAACCGAACTAGGGACAAACCCTAGCTCCTAGTGCCGCCGGACAAGATGGAGTGAAGAGGAGAAAGGGAATATGTTGGGCGCTGGCCAAGGTGGAGGGAATAGAGGAAGGAGTCGGCCACACCCTAGGAAGAAGAAGAACTCCTCTTCTATAGTTGCCGCCCATCTTCTTGCAAACCCTAGCCGCCCAACCATAAGAGCCAAACCCTAATCTAATTAGGGTTTCTTCCTTATGGTTTCTTGCCGCCCAACCAAGGTGGAGGGAAGAGATCTAGGAGCCGGCCACCTTCTAGAAAGAAGAAGAGATCCTCCACAAGTTGCCGCCCACTCTTCCTTCCAAACCTTGCCGCCCAACCAAAGAGCCAAACCCTAATCCAATTAGGGTTTCCTCCTTAGGGTTTCTTGCCACCCAAGCAATGAGAGGCTAAACCCTAATTTCCATCATCCAAAATCTTAGTTGCCGCCCAACCCATTCTCCCATATATATAGAGTTAGGTTTAGGCCTTGGTTTAATCTCCTCCATTGGTTCTAGAGATTTAATCTCAACCGTCGGATCTAGAGATTTGATCTCAACCGTCAGATCTAGAGATTTAATCTCAACCGTCGGTTCTAGAGATTTAATCTCAACCGTCGGTTCTAGAGATTTGATCTCTACCGTCGGTTCTAGAGATTTAATCTCAACCGTCAGATCTAGAGATTTATTTTCCATCATTTGATCTAGACTTCATGAGGTTTATATTAGGCTACGATAGGGACCATGAGGAGGAGTTGGATCTTGGCCACCCGATGGATCGGAACCACACAAACTTGATCCATCAATGATGTTCCATTCCACTAGAGGATCATCATTGAATTACCTCACCAACCCCCATAAACTAATATGGGCTCTATATATTTATTTGTACATCCATCTCCCCGTGTTTAAGATATCGAATGCCTGTCAATTGATTGATTTACTGATCATCAATCAATTAACATCTAACTCCTCGAGTAGTATCACTCAACCTTATCATCATGTTGACTAAGTCAACCTGCAGGGTTTACATGATGAACCTTATGAGCTCCTCAAGGGGACATCATCAACCTAATATATAGGACACGATTTCCTCCTATAATCAACGGCACACCATGTAAATAATATCATTTCCCAACTTACAGGGCATATTGATTTAATCCATAGAAATCTCACCCTTTGGTAAATCAAAGAAATAAATACTAAGTACATGTGCCCGTTATTATATCGGGATTAAGAGCATGTACAACATAATATCCAAGGTCCGATTCAATTATGTAGTCAGTAATAAATTGAATCACCTCTATGTCGGTCCTGCTCAATACACCTAAGTGCACTAGTGTAACTCTATGGTCAAGACAAACCAATACCAAGCTACACTACAACCATGCCAATGGTTTGTCAAAAACCATCTTGGTTGTGAGCCTCTACTTATACTCTACAAGGGACTGATAACATGATCTTCTGTGCCACACCCAAGCACCATGTTATCTACAATGTAAAGTGTTAGACAATATGCACATATATAATAAATATAAAGTGCAAACAATGATCATGTGATTCTTATTTCAAAATAAATAATGTTCATACAAAAAGAGCTAGGCTTTCAGTATACATCCCAACAATCTCCCACTTATACTAAAAGACTATGCTGTCATCATACTGCCATACATCTGATTCCCCTTCCCTCCACATGCCTATCAAATCTCTCGCCAGAAGGGCCTTAGTGAAAGAGTCTACCAGGTCATCCTCTGATGCAATCTAGGCGACAACAACTTCTACCTCCTTTACGATTTCTCGTATTAGGTGGTACTTGCGCTCTATGTGTTTACTAGCCTTATGGGCTCGTGGTTCCTTCTAGTTTGCAACTGCAACATTATTATCACAATAAATTGTGATAGTTCTGGGCAAATCAGGAATCACATCCAAGTCCATCAGGAAGTTCCTGAACCACACAACTTCTTTGGCCGCCTCATAGGCTGCCACATACTCAGCTTCCATGGTGGAGTCCGCCATGTATTTCTACTGGGCACTCCTCCATACAATGGCTCCACCTCCTAAAGTAAACACAAAACCTGAGGTAGACTTACTGTTATTCCTATATGATTGGAAATCGCAATCCATGCAACCCACAGGGAGTAATTGGTCTGCCCGATAAACTAGCATATAATCCCTAGTCCTTCTCAGGCACTACAATATATGCTTTACCGCAGTCCAATGTCCCTGTCCTGGATTACTCTGATATCTGCTGACCATGCCCACGGTAAAGCAGATATCTAGTCTAGTACAGAGCATCACATACATGAGGCTTCCTACTGCCGAAGCATAAGGAACCGCCTTCATCTCCTCTATCTTCTTTGATGTTGGGACACATCTCTTTAGATAAAGGTACTCCATGCCAAAAAGGTAGAAAACCTTTCTTGGAGTTTTGCATGCTAAAATGATCAAGATTGTGTCTATGTATGAAGCTTGGGATTAGCACACTAACCTTGATCCCAAGGATGTGTCCCACTTCTCCCAAGTCCTTCAAAACTGTTTGGACAACCATACCCTTATGTCTGATAACACTCTGATATTGTTGCCAACTACCAAAATGTTATCTACGTATAGTACAAGAAATACCACTACGTTTCTGTCACATCTCTTGTATACACAAGACTCATCCGGACTTTGAATAAATCCATAAGTCTGGATTTACCTCATCAAAGCGGATATTCCAAGACCTCAAAGCTTGCTTCAGTCCATAAACAGACCGATTAAGCTTACATACAATACGCTCTTTGCCCTTAGCAATGAATCCCTCTGGTTGCTTCATATAGATGTTTTCCTCAAGACTTCCATTAAGGAAAGTTATCTTGACATCCATCTGCCACACCTCATAATCCATATGACCTGCTATGCATAAGAGCTCCCAGACCTGACTTGAATCCATAGATTCAATCTCAGTATTCATTGCACTTTGCCAAGATGCCGTATTTATATCTTGGATTGTCTCGTCGTATGTCTAGAAATCAGGTTCATGTTTGCTAGGGACCAAATCAGAAGATTCACCAAAAAACATGAATCTAAGAGGCTGTCTAACAATCCTCCCACTACGACGAGGTATCATCTGTGTATCCTTTGTGACACGCAATGCAGTGACATGTGGTATATCCTCTTGTACCGGTGGTACTAAAGAAGTGACTTCCCTTTTTAACTCTTCCAGAATAATTTTACTCTTGGGCTTGTGGCTTATCACATAGTCTTCCTCTAGAAATCTGGTGTTCGTGTTAATGATCACCCTCTGATCTCTAGGACTATAAAACAAGTCAGAATAACTCATCATCGATCTAACCATCTCCATAAGAGTCCTATTCCTTCGCTCTGCTACACCGTTCTGCTGGGGTGTGCCAGGTGCAGTTAATTGGGATTGAATCCCAACCTCTGATAAGTAGTTCCTAAACTCTCCCAAGAGGTTGTCATCACCACGATCAGATCGTAGTGTCATCCATATATTGAATAATCATCTACAAAAGAGACGAAATATTCAAGATTACCTCTTGCCTAGATAGCCATAGAACCACACAAATCAGAATGAACCATCTCTAACACATCTTTGGCTCTATACCCCTTGGCCTTAAAAAGGCCTCTTGGTCATCTTACCCTCCAAGCAAGATTCGTAGGTTGGGAGATCCTCCACCACTAATGAACCCAAAGGTCCATCAGCTTTCAACCTTTGAATTCTGCTTAGGTTAATGTGACCAAGCCTAAGAAGCCAAAGATATGTTTGGTTCATCTTCAAAGGTTCTTTTCTCTTATTGGAATTAGAAGATGAGTTATTAACTTCAATTTGCATCATGGGAGGTTTTGGTTCAAATTTCCTTTCAATGTACCTGAATAGATATTCTCCCTATTCCTTTTATAACAACTCTGTCATTAAAAGAAATAGAATATCCATTCATAATAATTTAGAAACTGAAACTAAATTCTTTCTAAATAAAGGTACATAAAGGGAATTTTCCAGAACCAAAGTTTTATTATTCTCAAGAGATAAATAAAACTTCTCCCACTGTAATAGCCGCCACCATCATGGCTTGCCCAAGTAAATGGTAATCTTCCCTTTAGCTAGTCATCGGGTTTCCTGGAACCCCTGTAAATTGTTGCAGACATGATTAGTGCCTCCCGTATCAACTCACCAGGTGCCGGTAGATATCACCGCTAATCATGTTTCAATGACTAGTCCAAAATATATACCTTTGTTCTGTTTTGGATTGGGACAGTCCTTCTTCTAATGTCCATCCTGCTTGCAAGTGAAGTACTTACCTTTCGGCTTCTTCACTCTTCCCTGAGATCCTCCCACCATCTTTGCTCCACCTTATTTCTTCTTCTTCTTGCCTTTCGGCTTAGAAGTAGAAACCCTTTTTGAGCAACGATGGCTTGAGGACACTCTTTGAAGAGCGCATACTTGTACTCCTTAGCAGATAAGACAATATCTAGAATCTTTTCCAATCAACATTATTTAGGTACAGTAAGTTTATTTCCTTTAGTATCACAGTAAGTGGACTGAAAGTCAATTTTGAAAATCCTAAGAATCACATAGATCATTACTTTAGATTTCAAAAAATTATTGATTCCTCAAAAAATAAAATTTCGAAATCAACCAACACCTCAAAACACCGAGAATATCGCATGCCACGATAGTGTGGACGTATACGAATTCTACATTTGTAAGAGGAGGTTTTACCCATTAATTTTATTATCTTGTCAATCTTACTTTTTGACAAATAAAATTAATAGTTGGTTTCTCTTTGGCCCTACAAATAAAAGCAGTGACTCCGATGGGGAGGATACTTTTTATTTGCATCTAAGTGTGCACCATTACATGGTACTAAGGGAATTATTTTGGATTATGTGCCTTATCGCTGTGGAAGTACACACGCTCCTAGATAATTTCCTACAACCATTATTTGACCTAGTGATTTGCAAACAAACTCATCCGATGGGGAGGAAGGCACTCAGAGCCGACGTGCAAGTTTGTTGCATCACATGTCAAATTGTAATGGAGGCCGCGGGAATTAATTAAAATGTCCCTCTCCCACTTAGTAAATTGAAAATGAGGAATTTTCAAGCACACACAACATGCTTATTATTACTGTAGATTTCAATAAAAATTATTGATTCCTCAAACAATAAAATTTCGAAATCAACCAACACCTTAAACACCGAGAATATCACATGCCACGATAGTGTGGACGTATACGAATTCTACATTTGTAAGAGGAGGTTTAACCCATTAATTTTATTATCTTGTTAACCTTACTTTTTGACAAATAAAATTAACAGTTGGTTTCTCTTCAGCCCTACAAATAAAACTATTTTTTATTTGCATCTAAGTGTGCACCATTATACGGTACTAAGGGAATTATTTCGGATTATGTGCCTTACCGCTGTGGAAGTACACACGCTCCTAGATAATTTCCTATAACCATTATTGGACCTAGTGATCCGCAAACAAACTCATCCGATGGGGAGGAAGACACTCAGAGCCGACGCGCAAGTTTGTTGCATCACACATCAAATTGTAATGGAGGCCGCGGGAATTAATTAAAATATCCCTCTCCCACTTAGTAAATTGAAAATGAGGAATTTTCAAGCACACACAACATGCATATAAAACAAATAATCAATAAATATGAAAAAAATAGAATTTTTTTTCAACTATTATGGCATTGTTCTCCAATATGCGTCCCGTCATGTCGCCACCTCGTCCGCTCCTCGTACGCCATGTATGAGCCATCCGAAGATCCGAGCCGAGAATAAAACCTATTTTATTTTACATCCACCGATCCTATACTCCACGAGGGAGTGTACATGAAATCTAGATCGAAATTAAAATAAAATAAAGAGTGGCTAAACAATGCCGTATTCAATTACAAAAATTAAATACTAATTTAGCCTCATCAACCCCGAGGATTCAAAAAATATACAATCACACACACATGCAATCACATACACACATATATAGCCATAATAGTTGGATCTTATGCCTGCAACCAAAAATTTAGCCTACGCACATCCTACTATTATCCGGCATACACAATATATGATAAGTGCATGAAAGTAACCGAATCCAAAACACACAAAACTGGAAACCGTGGCTCTGATACCAATTGTTGGAAATCATGCTAGCTCGGATGCTCATCGGCTCTCATGTCCCCGGATTAAAATTTTCACTAATGAAAACTAATCCGGATGGGATGAGTTTCCTAAGCACAACCAATTCATCGTCGTGCTAATGACTCAAGCAATCGCTTGAACAAACTTGTTGTTCAAGCAATCAACTCTTCTAGTCGGTTAGCCGCGGAAGATACGACGGACGGATCGCCGGTTTTTGTGTTTCTTTTCGGGGTCCATGATTATACAAATACATACTAATGTAAACTAGTATAATCAACACATACTAACATAAAGAACATAAGCTAGCATAACAATAAGAACATGCAAAGATCAATAATAAAAGTTGTAAAACTTTTATACCTCTCGATCTTCTATCGTATATCCTAACCTCCTTGTAGACTTCATGTGGGCGAAGATCCTCCACAAGTTGAAGCTTCCTAGATCTTCTTCAATCCAAAGAAAGAAGAACTCTCTTTCCCTTCTTGCTTGAGCCAACCACCAATCCACAAAGGATTGATGCCACCGGCCCCAAGAATAGAGAGAACAAAATGGAAACAACCAAGGAACCGAACTAGGGACAAACCCTAGCTCCTAGTGCCGCCAGCCAAGATGGAGTGAAGTGGAGAAAGGGAATATGTTGGGCGCTGGACAAGGTGGAGGGAATAGAGGAAGGAGTCGTCCACACCCTAGGAAGAAGAAGAACTCCTCTCCTATAGTTGCCGCCCACCTTCTTGCAAACCCTAGCCGCCCAACCATAAGAGCCAAACCCTAATCTAATTAGGGTTTCTTCCTTATGGTTTCTTGCCGCCCAACCAAGGTGGAGGGAGGAGATCTAGGAGTCGGCCACCTTCTAGGAAGAAGAAGAGATCCTCCACAAGTTGCCGCCCACTCTTCCTTCCAAACCTTGCCGCCCAACCAAAGAGCCAAACCCTAATCCAATTAGGGTTTCCTCCTTTGGGTTTCTTGCCGCCCAAGCAATGAGAGGCTAAACCCTAATTTCCATCATCCAAAATCTTAGTTGCCGCACAACCCATTCTCCCATATATATAGAGTTAGGTTTAGGCCTAGGTTTAATCTCCTCCATTGGTTCTAGAGATTTAATCTCAACCGTCGGATCTAGAGATTTAATCTCAACCGTCGGTTCTATAGATTTAATCTCAACCGTCGGTTCTAGAGATTTGATATCTACCGTCGGTTCTAGAGATTTAATCTCAACCGTCGGATCTAGAGATTTGTTTTCCATCTCTTTGATCTAGACTTCATGAGGTTTATATTAGGCTACGATAGGGACCATGAGGAGGAGTTGGATCTTGGCCACCCGATGGATCGGAACCACACAAACTTGATCCATCAATGATGTTCCATTCCACTAGAGGATCATCATTGAATTACCTCACCAACCCCCATAAACTAATATGGGCTCCATATATTTATTTGTACATCCATCTCCCCGTGTTTAAGATATCGAATGTCCGTCAATTGATTGATTTACTGACCATCAATCAATTAACATCTAACTCCTCGAGTAGTACCACTCAACCTTATCATCATGTTGACTAAGTCAACCTGCAGGGTTTACATGATGAACCTTATGAGCTCCTCAAGGGGACATCATCAACCTAATATATAGGGCACGGTTTCCTCCTATAATCAACGACACACCATGTAAATAATATCATTTTCCAACTTACCGGGCATATTGATTTAATCCATAGAAATCTCACCCTTTGGTAAATCAAAGAAATAAATACTAAGTACATGTGCCCGTTATTATATCGGGATTAAGAGCATGTACAACATAATATCCGAGGTCCGATTCAATTATGTAGGCAGTAATAAATTGAATCACCTCTATGTCAATCCTGCTCAATACACCTAAGTGCACTAGTGTAACTCTATGGTCAAGACAAACCAATACCAAACTACACTACAACCATGCCAATGGTTTGTCAAAAACCATCTTGGTTGTGAGCCTCTACTTATACTCTACAAGGGACTGATAACATGATCTTCTGTGCCACACCCAAGCACCATGTTATCTACAATGTAAAGTGTTAGACAATATGCACATATATAATAAATATAAAGTGCAAACAATGATCATGTGATTCTTATTTCAAAATAAATAATGTTCATACAAAAAGAGCTAGGCTTTCAGTATACATCCCAACATATAGAAGTAGGATAAATTTTATTATGAGTTGATAATTGCATTAGCAATTTTTCAAACATAATAAAATATCCGATGTCTTTTAAAAGTTAAAATTGACATGGTGCATGGTTATGGCCTAGTCCCAAAAAGTTTGTGAATGTGTGTGTTTTAATTCTTAATACGGCTTGCGTGTCGTGCCTTTCTCCTAAAATTCTTGTTGTAAAATTAGTTTTAGACTCGAATGTAACTCGAGTATTTCTCCTTTTATAATATACAAAATAAAGATGGAGGGTCCATTGGAAGATGTCATTACAAGGAGGAAGTCAACAACACAAGACAACCAAAAGAAAGCACTTAGGAGAAGATGTTATCCCTAGGTTGACCAATCAATCTTTTCATTGGCTTGAGAAGATTGTAGAATAAGGGCCATAACCATGACACGCTTAGTTTAATATGTATGTGATGCATGTTAATTTAGCTTATATGTGATGTATGCTAATATGTATGTGATGCATGTTTAAGTTTATTTCTTAATAAGTCAAAAAAAATGATATGCCTACCAAAGTTTGGTACTCACTACTTCCTCGATCATTTGTTGTTGGGTTTGCCAAAGGAAAGCAATGCATTTTATCTTGGAAGAGTGCGAGTGGACAATCGTGATGTCCCGCTATCAAACATGGTTAAGACTTAATTAAGTTTTTCTTAATTAATTAAGAAAGTAGAGGCATATATTAGCTTTGAACATAAGTTTTAAAAATTAGTTTTGTGTGATTTTCGAACATCAGCTTTGTCTTAGAAAGTGGTCGTTGCTCCGATATCAAAGAAGGCCTCTATGCCTCGCCACGACCTGGAAGCTGGTTTAGGAATAAGCACTAAACTAATCTAAACTTAACCAAAGCTATTAAAGAGTTACATCAGATGTAATTGACAAAAGATTGCCTACCTAATCATACTACGTCTTGGGCGATTAGCCAAAGCTAACTCAAGACGAAGTATGATGTGGATCTTTATCCCATATAAATTTATAGCTAAATAGAAGCTAATGATGTAAGCAAAATGTGTTTGCCTACATCAATGATTAGCTCATATCAAAGCTATGAGAATTTAGTGGGAGCCTCATTTAATTAAAGGCCTAATTAAATGACTTAGGTATGATACTTAATTTTGCATTTTAATGTTGTAGATCACCATGTCATCTAACACGACACACCCTCAACTTGCGATCTGTCCTTGAGAAAGACAAGCTCAATGGAGCTAACTTTCTAGACTGGTATAGGAACTTGAGGATTATCCTCAAGCAAGAACGTAAACCGTATGTCCTAGAGCGCTATCCTCAAACACCCGCCTGCGCCACTGTGGTGAAAAAGGATGCTTATAAGAAGCATCAAGATGACGCATGTGTCATGTCTTATGCTTGCCACCATGAACTCGAGCTCGTATAACATGAGAACATGGATGCCTATGATATGGTTGAGCATTTGAAACAACTATATCAAGGACAAGCTAGGCACGAGCGTTTTGAAGTGTCTAAGGCTCTTTTTGCATGCAAGATGCAAGAAGGAACACCTGTAGGAACTCACGTACTTAAAATGATAGGGTACGTTGAGAACCTTGAAAGACTAGGTTTTCCACTGAGCCAAGAATTGGCAACCGATGTTATCCTGCAATCGTTGCCGGAAGCATATAATCAATTCGTCATGAATTATAACATGAATGAAATTGATAAACCTTTGCCTGAGATTCTTAGCATGTTGAGAACTGCTGAATCGAATCTCAAAAAGAAAGTTAGTAACGTACTAATGGTCAAGAAGGGCAAAGGTAAGCGCAAAGGCAAGGGTAAGACCCAAGCCAAAGGCAAGGCCAATTCATCCACTTCAAAGGGTAAAGGCAAAGTACCTAAGGAAGGGGACTATTTCCATTGCGGTGAGACTGGACACTGGAAGCGGAACTGCAAAGTCTACCTTGAGGAAGTAAAGAAGAAAAGAAGTGGGACTTCTGCCTCAGGTATACACGTTATATAAGTTAATCTACCTATTTCTTCTACATGGGTATTAGATACCGGATGTGCATCTCACATTTGTACTAATGTGCAGGGACTGAAAAATAGTAGACTAATGGCAAAAGGCGAAGTGGACCTACGAGTAGGCAATGACGCAAAAGTTCGTCAGAGGAACATATTCTTTGTCTTTGCCCACCGGGCTTATCTTAGAACTAGAGGAGTGCTTTTATGTACCGCATTAACGAAGAACATAATTTCAGATCTTGTTTAGACAAGAAAAACTTTTCTTTTATAATAAAGGACAAATGTTGTTCCATTTATTTGAATGAAATGTTCTATTGTAATGCACCACTTATGAATGGTCTCTATGTTCTAGATTTAGAAAACCCAATTTATAACGTAAATACCAAATGGTTCAAATCGAATAATTTGAACCAAACATATCTCTGGCACTGTCGCCTAGGTCACATAAATGAAAAACGCATATCCCAACTCCATAAAGATGGATTATTGGACTCATTTGATTTTGAATCATATGAGGTATGCGAATCTTGTCTTTTAGGAAAGATGACTAAAACTCCATTTAGTGGACATGGCGAGAGAGCGACGGACTTGTTAGGACTCATACATACTGATGTATGTGGCCCTTTCAATGTCGAAGCCAGAGGAGGCTATAAGTACTTTATTACTTTCACTGATGATATGAGTAGATTTGGCTACTTATATTTGATGAGACATAAGTCAGAATCCTTTGAAAAGTTCAAAGAATTCAAGAATGAAGTACAAAACCAACTTGGTAAGCGTATTAAGCTACTTCGATCAGATCGAGGTGGTGAATACCTTAGTCAAGAGTTTCGTGATCACCTGGCTGAGTGTGGGATAATATCCCAACTCACTCCACCTGGAACACCACAATGGAATGGTGTATCTGAGAGGAGAAATCGTACTCTATTAGATATGGTACGATCAATGATGAGCCAGACTGATCTACCTACTTCCTTTTGGGGTTTAGCTCTAGAGACAGCCACTTTCACACTTAATCGCGTCCCATCAAAAGCCGTAGAAAAGACACCATATACGTTATGGACTGGGAAGAGTCCCAAAATGTCTTTTATAAAGATTTGGGGTTGTGAAGCTTATGTTAGACGTCAAGTCTCAGATAAACTAGGACCCAAATCAGATAAGTGTTATTTTGTAGGATATCCCAAGGAAACTAAGGGATATTACTTTTACAATCCCACACATGGCAAGGTGTTTGTTGCCAGAAATGCTGTCTTTCTAGAAAGAAAATTTATTTCTAGAAAAACTAGTGGGAGTAAAATTCATCTTGAAGAAATTCAAGATGAAGATAACACTAAGGCTTCGATGGAAAATGAACAGGCACCACAAAGTGTTGTGGATGAGGAAATTGTTGCCCAAAGAGTTGTGGAGCAAACACCTGTTCAAGTAGACCAACCTCTTCGTAGATCTGATAGGATCCATCATCAACCCGAGAGATATTCTTTTCTCTTGGCTGACAATGGTGATGTATTGCTTGTCGATCTTGACGAGCCTACATCCTATCAAAAAGCTATGATGAGCCCAGATTCCGAGAAATGGCTAGAGGCCATGAGATCCGAAATGGAATCCATGTACACTAACCAAGTATGAACTTTGGTTGATCCACCTGAAGGGGTAAAACCCATTGGGTGTAAGTGGGTCTTTAAAGTAAAGACTGACATGGATGGTAATAAGCATACCTATAAAGGTAGATTGGTGGCTAAAGGATTCAAACAAATTCATGGTATTGACTATGATGAAACCTTTTCACCAGTTGCGATGCTTAAATCCATTCGAATCATGCTTGCTATTGCAGCCTACCACGATTATGAGATCTGGCAGATGGATGTCAAAACTGCTTTTCTGAATGGAAAGCTACTCGAGGATGTGTACATGACACAGCCTGAGGGTTTTGAAGATCCAAATCATCCTGGAAAGGTATGCAAACTGCATAGGTCCATTTATGGACTAAAGCAAGCCTCTCGAAGCTGGAATCTTCGATTCGATGATGCAATCAAGGAGTTTGGTTTCATCAAGAATGAAGATGAACCTTGTGTCTACAAGAGAAATAGTGGGAGCACAATTGTATTTCTTGTCTTGTATGTAGATGACATACTTCTCATCGGAAATGATATTCCCTCACTCTAGTCTATGAAGATGTGGTTAGGGAATTGTTTCTCGATGAAAGACTTAGGTGAAGCTGCCTATATACTAGGCATCAAGATCTATAGAGATAGATCTAAAAGATTACTTGGCCTAAGTCAGAGTATATACATTGATAAAGTGCTAGATCGTTTTGCTATGCAAAATTCCAAGAAAGGATTTCTGCCTTTATCACATGGTGTGAGTCTTTCGAAGACTCAATGTCCCTCTTCTAAGGAAGAGAGAGATCGCATGGATAAGATCCCTTATGCATCTGCTATAGGGTCTATCATGTACGCCATGCTTTGTACTCGTCCTGACGTCTCGTATGCTTTGAGCATGACGAGTAGATACCAGTCGGATCCAGGTGAAAGTCACTGGATAGAAGTCAAAAATATTCTTAAATACTTACGAAGAACGAAAGAATATTTCCTAATATTTGGAGGCAATGAGGAGCTAACTATAAAGGGTTACAGTGATGCAAGCTTCTAAACAGACAAGGATGACTATAGATCGCAATCGGGGTACGTGTTTTGCCTGAATGGTGGGTGTCTGGAAGAGTTCAGCGAGGACACAGATTCTTGATTCTACAATCGAGTATATTCTTTGCGTCGATGCGTGAAAGGAGGCTGTTTGGCTCCGCAAGTTCATCAGTGAACTTGGGGTAGTTCCTAGCATTGCAGATCCAATAGATCTCTATTGTGACAACAATGGGGCTATTGCACAGGCTAAGGAACCTCGATCACATCAGCGGACCAAACACATACTGCGGCGCTTCCATCTCATTCGAGAGATCATCGATAGAGGAGATGTGAGGATATGCAGTATCGTGAAGCTAACATCGCAGATCCATTGACCAAGGCTTTGGCACAGAGGAAGCATGATGGTCACACTAGGTCACTAGGTATTAGATATTATAGTGATTGGTACTAGTGCTAGTGGGAGATTGTTAGTTATAGCCCTAGAACCAATCATGTGATGGTTGGATAGGGAACATTTTGTATCATATTCTATAAAGGCAAAGGATTGGTTATTATATTTACGTCTTACTTGTGCCAGCTAAATTAAATATAATAATGCCCTAGAAAAGTAGGTTCTTATCTACAGCACATCAATTGGCAGAATTGATTATGAGAAGCTGTAGAGAACACTTTCCTAAATGTTCCTAGTCAAGTATTAATATGCAAGGGCAATATTAATACATAAAGACTAGCATGTAGGTCAATTGATGACTTGATCTCACAAGTTATGGATATATGATATCAAGTTGACACATGGGTATATATTAGAGAATATATACTGAACTGACCCGCCATGAGAAAGTTTCATGGATCGTCATATGAGTGTCATAAACTTTCTCATGTGACAATTGGTATGAATAGTCCTCAAACCTGAAGTCACTACGGTTCCCTACATAAGGAGTTATGTACTTTGGTATCGTCAAACGTCACCCGTAACAGGGTGGACCATAAAGGCGATTACTAGGTATATAACAAATTATGCGGAGGGATGTGAGTGATATAGATGAGATCTATCCCTCCCATATGACGGGAGTGATATATGTGGGCCCCTTGATTGAGTAGAACTACTAAAACGCATGGCCATGCTCGAATGAGTCAATATGAGATATTGAGCTCATTTGTTTGAATTAGTTTACTCAGGGATCAAGAAACACATAGATTGATCGAGGATGACACGGTCTATGCCTCATTGGTCAATCTGATATCAAGGATAGAAGGACACGGTCATACATTATAGTAGTCACGGAAAGGTTAGTCGGATCTTGACTTATTTCGTAACTTGGGTAGCAATGATGTATTGCTAGATGCCGCTCATTGCTTGTGTATCTAAAAGAGTTTAGATCCACTGCCAACGTTATGAGAGCCTATAGGATCACACACAAAGAGCATGATGATTAGAAGAATTAGTGCATTCTAGTTTGACTAGAATAATTTGGGAATAAGCTTAAGTACAAAATGGTTTTTGGACTTTAAGCTTAAAGAGAATTTTAGCTTATTGATTTAATGAGATTAATTCAATATGCTAAGCTTATTAATTTAATAAGATTAAATAAATATGTTATCATGATATCCTAAGCTAAATTGATTTAATAAGATTAATTCAATATGTTACCTTATTGATTTAATGAGATTAATTCAATATGATAACATAAGCTTATTGAATTAATAAGATTAATTCAACATGCATGAATGCCACATAAGCATGCCACATAAGCATGCCACCTAAGCTTGATAAGGTGGAAGGAGACAAAGGGTTTTGACCTTTGGATTTCCTCCACATGTGGCCGGCCAAACAAGGAGATTGTTTTTCAATGCAATTGATTGCATTGAATGTGATAGGAGGTGAAAGGTTTTTTCAATCCTATAAAACACTCCATGGGGTGGCCGGCCAAGTAGTTGGAAGCTTGAGGCTTGGAGAGAGCTTGGTGGTGAGAGGCTTTGGTTGTGTGGCTTTTGTGAGTGTAGCAAGAAGAGTGGTCTTCTTCTTCCTTTCTCTTTTTCCCTACCTTCCTCTCCTTTAGGGACTTCTCTAGCAAGAAGTAAAGGAGAGCTCTTCTAGTTTCTTTTGTGAGACAAGAGCTTACTCGTGTGGATACATATAGAGGCACGGACATTTGAACGTGCTAAAAGATCCAACAAACCCAAGGAGAAGCGGGATTTAAAAAGGGCACGCAACAAAGGTAATATTCTCCTATAAGATAGGTTTTTGAGAAATTTATTTTTGTACAAGGTTTTCTTTCGCAAGGATCACTTGGAAGGGATCCTATTTTTCCGTTGCGCATATGCTATTTTGCATAAAAAATCCCTACAATAAGGGCAATTAGATGGAGATTAGGTTCATATGATGAACCATGAGGATTAGGTTCATGGGATGAACCAAATTGGATTAAGAGTAATCCTAATTAGACTAATTGAGTTGAACTCGATTTGATTCAAGTGTTGAATGAGTCTAATTTAGATTTGATTCATCAAATCAATTTAAATTAATGAATAGAGATTCATTAAATTAAATTGACTTGAGTCAAGTGGTTAGATTTGATCAACCATAGGAGATAAGAGGTCAAGTTTGACTTGACTTGAGAGGAAGATGAAAGGTCAAGTTTGACTTGACCAAATGCCATGTCATGATGATGACTTGGCATGGCCGGCCAATGATGATGCTCCACATCATCATTGACTTATCATGTGGTGCCACCTCATGAGGGAGACCAAGAGCCATTGGAGTTACATGCATGCATGTAACCTCCCAAGCCTTATTGTGGTCGGCCACTTTACTCCATTTGATGGTGAAATTGATTTGGTGAGTTACACTCCAACTTCATCTTCTTCCTTGGATCATCTTCCTCTCAAGCTTGCTCTCCCATCCCTCTCTTTGGCCGAACCATCCATAGGGTGCTAGCACACTCAAGGGTGTGTTTTCTCCACCTATTGCTTGTGTGGATACCAATAGAGGAGTGTGCACTTGACGCTCTTGAGTTCCGGTGAAGCTTTTGGATGAGCGGGATTTGCGAAGGGCGTCACATCGACGGTAATGATCTCACCTTCTAGATCTAAGGTAGATCTAGGGTTTTTAGTAAACACATACATGTTTTAGTTTTAATACATCTTCGCATGGATCCGTGGCCGGACTTCCGGGGTTTCCGCAACGCAAAAAGCGGTTTTTGCTGCTCGGAAAGTCCAACAGAGAGTTATTGAGCCGGAGGGTATTTAGTGAATTGTCCATCGAGGTAGCTCGCGGGAGAGCTATGGGCCTTGGAGTAGCAACCCAGTTAGGGTTGTGAACCAAGTAAATTGCTGTCTAACTTGAATTTAATTTCCGCTGCATATTCTGATTAGAAAAATTATTAAATACCGAGATTCACCCCCTCTCTCGGTCTACTCGATCATACAATTGGTATCAGAGCAGGGGTGCTCCGAGTTGGTGAAACTATCATCGTGAGCATTAGATTAGTTTTGATTAAATTAGAATAATTTTTATTGCATTAGAATAATTTTTATTGCATTAGGATAATTTTTATTGCGTTACAATAATTTTTATTGCATTAGAATAATTTTTATTGCGTTACAATAATTTTTATTTCATTAGAATAATTTTTTATTGCATTAGATTAATTTTTATTGGTTAAAATAATTTTCTACATATTAAAATATTTTGTTGCACATTAAAATTATTTTATGCACGTTAAAATATTTTTCTACACATTAAAATAATTTTTTACACATTAAAATCATTTTTTTGCACATTAAAATATTTTTTTGCACATTAAAATCATTTTCTTCACATTAAAATATTTTTTTGCATATTTAAATATTTTTCTACACATTAAAATATTTTTTTGCACATTAAAATTATTTTCTGCACATTAAAATATTTTTCTGCACATTAAAATCATTTTCTACAAATTTAATTTAATTGAATTTTTTTTGCATATTAAAATAATTTCTTGCATATTAGATTTATTTCATTTAATTTAATTTTCTATTCTTAGAAAATATTTCATTAATAATGTCACACTTAGAGGGATACAACACCGTTCGCCCTCCTCTCTTCAATGGAGAAGACTTTTCCTTCTGAAAAAGATGAAAGAAGTGCTACCTGAAGACTGACCTAGAGGTCTGGTTTTCAATTAGGAAAGGGTTCACAGCTCCGGTAGACGACTCGGGTGAGTTGTTAGAACTGGAGAAATGGATCGCAGATATTCGAAAAAGAGCTCAAGTCGATTACAAGGCACTTAATACCTTGCAATGCAGACTTACCAAAGAAGAGTTTAATAGGGTAGGTCCATTCGTAAATTCTAAGAAATTATGGAAAAAATTAATTGAATTGCATGAGGGTACAAATAACACTAGGATAGCTAAATGGGACATGCTATTAAATAAATTACTTAATTGTAAAATGAATGAAAATGCTAGTCAACTTCATACTAGGATTAAAGACATATTAAATGGATTGCATTTAGTAGGACATTAAATAGAAAATAGAGATATAATTAGGTATACCCTTAAGGCATTCCCGAGAAATACCTTATGGACATCGATTGTTGATGCCTATAAGGTATCTAGGGATCTCTCCACAATTAGGTTAGATGAACTATTTTGCGAACTTGAACTACATGAACAAGTTAACTCGGGTCAAACCGAGAATGGTATAGCTTTGATGGCAAGTTCAATAAAAAAGAAAAGAAAAGTGAAGAGTGAATCCGAAGACGAGTCAGAATCGGAAACAAATGGAGAAGAGGATATTGTAAATATGGTAAGAAAGATGTTCAATCGGAGGAAGAGGTTTACGAAGAAAGATGCAAAAAGGTGGTTGACAACAAGCTGAGACCCTGATCGGAAGTGACGTGCTATGAATGCAATGGTAAAGGACACTACAAGTTGGAGTGTGCAAACTTAAAAAAGGAAGAAAAACCAAAAAAGGAAAAGAAGAAGAAGGTGCTTAAGGCGACATGGGGGCGACATGGGATGAGTCGTCGTTGGAGGAGTCGAACATGGAAGAGACGAAGAGAAGCTTCGTCGCATTTATGGATGAATCGAGATCCGGAGCCGAGTCAAGTTTCGAGTACGAGTCCGATTCTGAGTCCGAGAGAAGCCACGGATCCGTATACGTTTCTGAAGGATCAAATGAGGTAACTTCTCCATTAGAAGATAAATTATATAATATTATTGCATGCTTAGGTAGGAAGTTAGCTAAGTCCGAGAATCGAGTCGATTCGCTACTTAAGAAAGTCCAAGTACTTAAGGAGCAAGTTAACTCGAAGACTTCGACTTGCCAAATTAAGGATAGAGACTCAACTCAAGTTGCAAAGCTTGAGGAAGAGAACTCAGTCCTAAAAAGGCAAGTAGAAGACCTAACTGGATCATTGGAAAAGTTCACTTCGGGTTCCAAGTATCTCAACATGATGCTTGGATCTCAGCGAGCTGTGTACAACAGATTCGGACTCGGATATAAGGCTAAGTCCACCTATAAATCATACATGTCATTACTTAGCCGAAATGCTAAGAATCGAGTCCAAGCATGGGTTCCTAAGTGTATCTTAGTCAACCAAGTTGGACCAAATCAATTTTGGGTTCCCAAGAGTCAAGTTCACTTAGTGAACAAAACTCAAACTAGCTACCATTTAGGGGGAGCTAACACCTTGCTTGTTTCCTTGTTTAGTTAAACACTTGCATGTTTTAGTTTACTTTACTTGTTTTAGTTAAACACTTGCATGTTTTAGTTTACTTTACTTGCTTAATTTAGAATGGATTAGATAGGAAATAAAGTAGTTTAAACTTGAACAACCTAGTACTAAGACAAGTGAACTGATAGTAAGTTAGGGAAGCTCTTCGAAGTGCATGTCTAGGAAGTGGTCGTTGCTCTGATAACCAAGAAGGTCATGTGCCTCGCCACGACCTGGTGTACTAAGTCAAGTGGAACTGACCGAAGCTAACTCACTATGTCTTTAACTAGTTAGACCAAGGCTTAGTCTAAAGTGAATCAAGTACTTGATTCCTTTATTGACTTTGTCTAGGAAGTGGTCATTGCTCCGATAACCAAGAAGGTCATGTGCCTCGCCACGACCTAGAACTCAATACTGGAAAAACCAACTTGACTAGCTCAAATCAAGCTTGAATCTAACACAAGTCTAAACACTTTGAAATTGCTCATTAAATTTAATTAAGATAAAAGAAATATTCATCTCACAAAATCCATAGGGATAAGTGTATTGAAAACCTATGTAAGATATCGAAATAAAAATAAAATAAAATATCCCTTGTTAATTAAGAAATTATCTTAAATGATTTTTTGGGAATCAAATGGAGTTCATATGACCGCTTAGAAGGAAGATTAAAACGTAAATAGGTGGTTGAGTCAACTTAGGCTAGCTTGGACTTAACTTAAGCTAGCTTAACAAGAAAGGGTCGGTTTTTAAAGATCGAACCCGACCCGTTTGCGTTTTCTCTTTTCTTGCATTTCTTCGGTTACCATCGCCGACGCTTTCCTGAGCGTTTCCTCAATCGCATCCCGATTCTTCTTCCACTGTGATTCCCTTCATTTTCCCGATCGTGACTCCTCTTCCCTTCTTCTCGATCCGGTCCGCTTCTCATTGCGATCTCCTTATTTCTCTTTATTTTCTTCACTGATCGAGTGTGGTCGTCGTTATTTCTTCCCACTCGTCGAGCTTGGCCTTCATGGTGAGCAGTAGCACCGACCGAGCGCTGCCAGTGGCCAGTGTCCGTGGGTTGCCAATTCATCTCCGCGCCGCTCATCGCTGCCCGACTTCCATCGCAGCCCTACCATCGTCGTTGCGTCTCTGCGTCGCTTATCGTTGCCCAACCTCCATCATAGCCCTATCATCCCCGTTGCATCTCTGCGTTGCTTATCGCCGCCCAACCTCCGCCATAGCCCTACACGATGTGGCCTTCGCCTGCTGCTCGCCGTGCCGCTCATCGTGACCTCACTTTCTGCCGTCGCCGCCGCAAGCTCAGTTTGTTTCTGACCATCGCTGCTAGAGCTCTCCATCGCCGGCTTCTTCTTCAACTCTGTGCATGATCTTCCTCCCCCAGATTTCTCCTTGATTCCCATCTGGAGATCTACCTAGAACTTCTTCATCTAGATCTCAAGCCTGCCTAATCAGGATCTCGAGATTTGCCAGATTTGTGAGCTACAGTGTGTCATCAGCTCCATGCTATGCTCCACTGATCTGGATAGTAGAGGGAGCTGATGACCTCTCCCTTGCTCATGTTCCACCATTCTTCCGATCGGCAGTTGCTATGTCCATCACAACTACTTTGCACCTCGCATCCAGCTGCCTTTGTCATTGTGAGCCACCTTCGTTACTACCATCAACAACTTTGCTACCGTGAGCAACATCAATGGGTGTAATTTGATCGTGTCTTTGAAGGGGGAAAGGAGGTAAGCACGGTGGTTGAATGAATGATGGTAAGAATCTTAGATTGTTGTTTGGTTATGCAGCTATTGAATTCAGGTTGATATTTTACAGACTATTTGAGTTGGGGGTTGTCCTCAACCCAATGGCATGATTCATAATAGATCTCCTTAAGCAAAGGAAGAAGCTGTGGGCAAGCGAAACAAGATTAGGTAAGTTTCTGATCTGTTTATGCTATAGTGTGCAGTAGTAATATTGCTTCCTGATTACCGTTGTAGTAGAGTTATTATTGAATTATAGTAATGATATAGTTGGAGAACAATCATATTGACTATGATCATTAATATAGTGGTGTTAATTGTAGATTTACATATCGTATTTTTGGGCAGTTGAGTAGAATCTGATATTTTTAACCCTTGGATCAAGAAGCTGGTGACATGGATTCAGAACTGGGTAAGTCTTGATTTGTATATGATAGCTATGTAATAGGTTGATACAATAGTGCTAATTGGAGAGTTGATTTGGTAATAACGAATGATATGAGATTGTATTACTATGGGATTTGGTTGATCGATCAGGGACTAGGATTGGGTTAGATTCTTATTCCTATAGATTGGTTCTGTTAGTGTTTAGTTAATATTCGTTTAGTAGATTGGAATACTAAATCGAAGTAAAATTCGATTTGGTCATTCATTGTACAATAAAAACTAAATTGTATTCCGTGTGGTGTACAAGACTTTGATGTGAGGCGAGTTCGCGGACATGAAGATAGTTACAATTTACATA
The DNA here is from genome assembly GCA_025175895.1 of Wurfbainia villosa. Lineage (NCBI taxonomy): Eukaryota > Viridiplantae > Streptophyta > Magnoliopsida > Zingiberales > Zingiberaceae > Wurfbainia > Wurfbainia villosa. Next base: position 107,336,571 of record CM045996.1, read on the forward strand.
ATAGGTGGGTAATTTCCTACCCTGGTCAGGTAGTTGTTGTTGCATGCAGATTTAGATATATGATCATATTATATGATCATATTACCTTGACTCCACTCTTATTTATTCTTGTGCTTGATACTTTGTCTTTGGCCTATATGCTCTATGGTTGTTATCACATTTCCTTCATCATGATTAGTAGTTATAGATGTGATGTAGATAAATCTATAAATGCTTAGTAATGTGTAAATAGTGGAGTACGGATGATGACCTTATTTGTAAATTGGGAAGGAGGTCATCCATAAGTAGGTAATGTTCTGAACATAGGATTGATATCAATACCCTTATGTTGCTTGTTTACTACCGATCATGTATTGTGTAAATGGTCAGGTAAATTGTGATTAGTGTGTCGCTACGGACCGGTGGTCCTAGCTTGTCATGATCACAGTACGATTCTTTACAAGATAGAGAGTGTGTCGATCAGATTGGTATGAATCTCTATAGGATAGAGAGTATTATGATCAGTTGAGTAAGACTCTCTGCACGATAGAGAGTGCATTGATCAGATTGGTATGACTCTCTGTAGAATAGAGAGTCTGTGGTGGATGTCTATATGTGTGACTATGCATTCATGTCATTTGCATGTATGCTGGTGACGTGGTCTCCCTTATGGTTGAGAGGGTCGTCAGTCATCCTGCCTCCATGGGTACTCATAGGAGGAGTAACCGGTGTGAGGGCAGAACATTAGATGTGCCGGACTCTACGGCTATAAATGGTGGTAGTTGGATTTGCATGCCGTTGTCCTACGTGTGTGGCATTCGACCACTCATGGGAAGTGGCTGTCGGAGTGGCCAAGAGCAGGGACCTCCATCGGGTAGCTTGCTCTTTATGCTTATATGCTACTCGATCATACTGCCCACTCGGCCACTCGAGAGTAGTGGTTGGTGTTGAGTTGGGACAGTTGTCATGTCGAGCCACCGAGGCCACACTAGGGTCGTGGTAGCTTTAGGGTGAGCCGACAAGACCATGCATGCTGCATTGTCGTGTCTTATGGCGTATTGCATATTGTCATATATATACATATATACATGTATATATATATATATATGGATGATTGTGATTAGTATATATATATAGAGGCAGTATATATATATATATATATATATATATATATATATATATATATATATATATATATATATGCTTATTGTGATGTTGTATTTGATTGTACTATACTTGCTGCATTTGGTTGTACATCATCTTCATACATGCTACTCGCATCTGTTATATGATTGTGTCAGATACCTGTATACTTGTTGGTTGGACCATTAGATACCTTTGACCTGTATCATGATTATAGTGAGAGTTAATATTACTCTTCATGTTATATATTGTGGATATATGCTCAGGTTGGATCAGAGTAGCGTAGCGGACTTTCAGGTATGTCTGCATTTTACGTTGTTCATTTGGTTAGATGGTATATGCATGTATTTATATACTATGCTAGTGTTTACTTGATGTACATGAATATTGTTGAATTACATGTGATATTTGTTATATCCTTGTTCTTTCCTATTACCGCTGAGTTATACTCACCACCACGAACCCTAGGTTTTTCTGTCGCCCAGGTAATAGGTAGAAGTCTTCGTGACGGCTTGGAGCATCATTTGCTGGCATCGTCTCATCTCACATCCGAGGGTCTGAGTTTTGGGTTTTTCGTATATTTTGTTATGTACTTAGAGTTTTACGTGGGTTATGTGTTATGGACTTGTTATGTGATGTACACACTTATGGATTCGGGTTTTACCAATGTTTTCTTTATGTTGTGGTGTTAGTCATACCGATATGCACTGTGTGTAGGTTGTGATGTCATGGTGTTAGTTTCTGCTGTGCTATGTTATTTTTACATTTGTATATGTTATGGTTATTGTGGGCCCAAGGGCCTTGTATTAATAGGATATGTTGCCACGTACAGAGGAGATGTCGTCTATTTTTTTTTCGACTCGGCATACTATAGGGGTGTGACAACTTTAGTGGTATCAGAGCCCTAGGTTCTACGATGTCATACAATGTTGTTTTTGTGTCGAGTCTTGGATTCTCGAGAGTCGATTTGTTTTCGGTTTTGGTTTTCTGAGATGAGATTGACAGTGCCCTGAGCTCCAAGCAGCACGAGGTAAGAATTCCTGTAACGTATAGCCTAGTAGATACTTATTTAAACTTGCTTAATAGGTGTATACAGACAGAGTGATAACACATATGCAGACTCATGGTAGGGGCCGTCCACCGAGGCAACAAACTAGAGTTACCTTTAGGGTTTATACTCTCGGTTTTGTTGGCTATGCATTTAGTGTATATAACAGTGAATAACCTATAGTATGTTGGTTATTATTCGTAACCGTGGTATGAGTTGACCACGGGAATGACCTGTTGAGTCTGTGATTCTTGAACCTGTGTCAAAAAGGTGAATTTCCTTTGAGAGCCGACTGATACCGAGTTGGAAAATAGGGGTCAAGTCGTCACACTTCTTGTGGAAATCAAAGACTACAGTCTTAGGGATTTTCACTAACGATGCTAGTCAGATCATTACCTGTGAGGTAATGGACTAGGTGTGTATACTAGTATTGCAACAACAAGCGGAGGGTTAGTATAAGGTGTTTCATAGGGATTTTGATCCATGAGTTGTTCGTACTGGGTTGTATAACTTTGAAGGTACTTTTGAGTACTTAACTCGTGTTATACAGAGAAAGTAGAGTTATTTGCATACCATTATCGGGATCAAGCCGGTATTTGGTGGTAAATGCATAAAATAACTTTCGGAGAATAATATATCACTTGATCATGGTTTAGTGATGTTGAGAGAGAGTATTTCCCCGCATCACTTTCTGTGATACATTGTAGGGAATTCTTGAGCTTCAAGTAGGGTGAGCGTCGGTAACGGGAATACCATGCAAAGTCATTAGACTTGCAGAGTTTACGCTGACCTAATAGCTCAAGAATGTGAATGGATATTTTAAGCCACCCACGGTTATTGGCTTACTGTTGGATTAAGATGACTGTATCTTCTATCAGATCCTACCGGAAGACATTGGATTGAGTCAGGAGTTTAGAAATGACTCCGTACAACTATTTAGGAGATGAAGATCGATAAGCAGACATTGCAAGTCAGATGTTGGAATGAGAAGCCTCCGAATGTTGGACAAAAGGAGAAAGATCGGAGTCATAGGCCACGAGCTATTAGTGGAGAGTTTTTCCGATAATAGAAGACCCACCGCAGATCGTCAGAACTGTCTGATGTTATCAGCGGAATTAGAACAAAGATTTCGAAGGAATTATGTGCGTGCAATGCAGATCACGATGTCCCACAAAGTTGGATTATCCGTTGGATCAAATCATTTGTTGCTATTGTAAGCAACCAGTATAATTGAGGAGGCATATTTTAAAGACTCAGTTGAAGACTATCAATGGTGCTCCGGGAGGATGATGCATCGTCTCGACAACAGAGATCAACACATAAGATTGGGTTATCTCATCAGCAGTGACCTACTACCTCAGGCGTGGTTGGAGTTCCTTGATACTTCCCTTCAAGGGAAGTGATTTACTCAGCAGTATCAGCAGAAGACATCTCAGAAGATTCATGCAGACAACAACAACGGTTACTCCCCAAACGTCGATTGACTTTGTATAGAGGAAAGAGTATACGATGATGGTCGTATCTATTCTGTATTCTATAGTTGCAGCTCGTAGGATTAAGTGATGAGATCAGATGATCTAGGAAAATCCCCGAGTCATTCGTCGCATAAAATGCGACCGCTATGTCGCAGACTGTTGGATCTAATCTTGTTCTCTTCGAGGAAAGGCCGAGACCTACGTGGATCCTTTGGATCGGATCGGCAGATAATTGATTGCTCAGAGTATTACTCTAGTTTACCCTCTGAGTTAATATATTGAGAGATACTTGTAGTTTATAAGTATCCTTGTCTAGAACATTTTTAGTTCGGATTAGAAGGGTTCCTTTACATCGACTTGTGGGTCGGTGGTATCTCTACCGTCAGGTGAGATGTGGATCAACAATTAAGAAGTCAAGGGATGCCCTTAGACTCTGATAGACATATTTTTACTGTAGACATATCCTTATGGATGGTCAAATTATTGAGATTATGGTATGATTATGTCTCTCAGATGTGCGTATAATCCGAGAGTATTCAGATGTAGTTTTGGATGAACTCGTAGGTTTGCCGTTGCATAGGCAAGTGGAGATTGGAATGATTGCGGAGATAGTGTCGATATTGAATACCTCATATGAGTGATAATTTTGTTGGTATCAGTGTTGCTAAACACTATGGAAATTGAAAGAACGTAAGTTACGATTATAGGAGATGCTGGATGAGATATTTATCTGTTCCAGTATTTCTTCTAGAGAAGACCCGGAACTCTTTGTTGAAAGAGAGATGGACCTTTGAGATTATGGATTGATTATCGATGATAGAATATGATAGTTGTTAAAAAGGAATACCCTTCGTTGTGGATAGATGATATATTTAGATCATCTAAAGACACCTGTGTATACTCTAGGGTTGATTTACGACTGAAGTATTGATATTGTAGTGACATGATGTCATACAATTATCATTGTCGTTGTGATGATTGATATACCATCCGTGTAGAGTAAAGAGGATGCAGATGTGTAAAGACGACAATTTCATATTTGGTATGAATTTTATGAGTTTTGATTACGTTATTAGACTATTAAACGATTTAGTCATCCATGGATTTGAGAAATCGTGTATTCGGGACACGATTGGATTAGGTTGTGGTTGTTGGAGTTGCATAACTTGGCCACTGTTGATTGTGGTAGTTGGAGTTGCGCACTCGGCCACCATAGTTGTTTCCTTGTATTGATTTGGTTATTCCTACAAATGTGGATAGGATGTTTTTAGCGTTACTATACCACAAATTTATTTGACCAAAAGGATAATGGGATTCACTCGGTCGGAAGCTGGTGAAACTAGGTTTCAGGGGCTAGAAGGTGTTTGACATTTGCACGGGTATTAGTTAATCCTTCCGAGGTGGATGGAAGGATGTTGTACGCAGATGCATCATTTCAAGGATTGTAGCGATCCCGATGTAGTTGAAGGAGGTGTATCTTAAGCTTACGACAGTTGAGGAACTACGAGACAAACTATCATACACATGACGTGGACTTAGTGGTTGTTATCTTGATTATTAGATGTATGGAGCAGGAATGCTCATGGGATTTTGGTTAGGTACTGGGTAGCTACTATAGAGCTGATAGAATGGACTGATGCAACAAGGGAGATTGGTCATTATCATCTCCTAGTCACTTCCTGTTCTGTGTGATAGAGTGGATTATGGACAGTAGGGGGATTTCTCGAGTGACGAGAATGGAGTATTACGTTTCCGTGGATGATTGTGTGCTCCAGACATGCATCTAGCTTAAGAAAGAGTTGCTACAGGAGGCACATTATTTGAGATTTGCTATACATCCTGATTATACTTGGATGTACCGAGATTTGAAATGCTTATATTGGTGGAACGGTATAAGAGAGATATAGCAGATTTTGCTGCTCGATGTTTAGTATGTCAGTAGGTGAAGGATGAACATCAGAAACTCGCTGGATTGCTCAAGGAAATTCCGATTCCGGAATGGAAGTGGGAGCATATCACTATTGATTTCATTACGGGATTGCCTATAACCCGTAAAGGACATGATGCAATTTGGGTGATCATGGATCGATTAACCAAATCCACCCATTTCCTTCCTATTCATGGGAGGGACTCATTGGATCATCTGGCGGAGTTGTACTATCGAGAGACTATCAGATTGCACAGAGTGCCTTTGGGTATTATATCTTATAGAGACCCGCGATTTACCTAGCAATTTTGGTAGAGTCTACATTAGACCATGGGCATAGAGCTTCGACTCAGTACAACATTTCATCCGTAGACAGATGGACAGTTTGAGCGTAACATTCAGACTCTGGAGGATCTATTAAGATCTTATGTCATGGATTTTGGAGGCAGTTGGGAGGATCACATTCCTTTAGTGGAATTTAACTATAAGAATAGTTATCACTCCTCCATTCAGATGGCTCCTTTCGAGGCCTTATACGGTAGACCCTGCAGATCTCCCGTATTGTGGGAAGAGGTTGGGGAATGACAGTGTTGGAGCCACAAAGTATCCAACATGATGCAGAGTTGGTGCAAGTCATCAAATGACAGTTATCCGAGGCACATGATCGACAGAAGAATTACGCAGACCGGAGGCGAAGACCTTTGAAATTCTCAGTCGGGGGTCATGTATTCCTATGAGTTTCACCCACCAAAGGAGTTAAAAGATTTGGGTTGAAAGGAAAATTAGCTCCACTCTACATTGGTCCATTTGAGATATTGGAGCGGATTGGGGGTGTAGCTTACCGATTGGCTTTACCTCCGACATTTTTGGGCATTCATAACGTATTTCATATTTCTATGCTGAGGAAATACGTGCCACGTTCAGATCATGTTCTAAAAGAGGTTCCGATTCCACTTCAGCCTAATGCGACCTATGAGGAGATTCTAGTGGATTCTTGGTTGCAAGGAGCGACAGTGGCGGAACAAAACCATCCAACTCGTAAAGGTTGGATGGTAGCTTCATACTGATGAGGAGGTTACGTAGGAGCTGGAAGATACTATTTGAGCTTGATACCCTCATCTTTTTACTTGAGATATGTGGTCATTCTAAAAATTTCTTGTATTGGTTCTTTCATTTAAGTATGAAATTTGGGGACCAAATTTTATTAAGTGGGGGAGAATGTAAGATATCGAAATAAAAATAAAATAAAATATCCCTTGTTAATTAAGAAATTATCTTAAATGATTTTTCAGGAATTTTCAAAAAATTTTCTGGAATCAAATGGAGTTCATATGACTGCTTAGAAGGAAGATTAAAACATAAATAGGTGGTTGAGTCAACTTAGGCTAGCTTGGACTTAACCTAAGCTAGCTTAACCAGAAAGGGTTGGTTTTTAAAGATCGAACCCGACCCATTTGCATTTTCTCTTTTCTTCCATTTCTTCAGTTACTATCACCGAAGCTTTCCTGAGCATTTCCTCAATCGCAACCTGATTCTTCTTCTGCCGTGATTCCCTTCATTTTCCCGATCGTGACTCCTCTTCCCTTCTTCCCGATCTGGTCCGCTTCTCATCGCGATCTCCTTATTTCTATTTCTTTTCTTCACCGATTGAGTGTTGTCGCCGTTGCTTCTTCCCACTCGTCGAGGTTGGTGTTCATGGTACTGCCCACTCGGCCACTCGAGAGTAGTGGTTGGTGTTGAGTTGGGACAATTGTCATGTCGAGCCACCGAGGCCACACTGGGGTCGTGGTAGCTTTAGGGTGAGTCGGCATGACCATGCATGCTGCATTGCCGTATCTTATGGCGTCTTGCATATTGCCATATATATACATATATACATGTATATATATATGGATGATTGTGATTAGTATATATATATATATATGCTTATTGTGATGTTGCATTTGATTGTACTATTATTACTGCATTTGGTTGTACATCATCTTTATACATGCTACTCGCATATGTTATATGGTTGTGTCGGATACCTGTATACTTGTTGGTCGGACCATTAGATACCTTTGACCTGTATCATGATTATAGTGAGAGTTAATATTACTCTTCATGTTATATATTATGGATATATGCTCAGGTTGGATCAGAGTAGCATAACGGACTTTCAGGTATGTTTGCATTTTACGTTGTTCATTTGGTTAGACGGTATATGTATGTATTTATATACTATGCTGGTGTTTACCTGATGTACATGAATATTGTTGAATTACATGTGATATTTGTTATATCCATGTTCTTTCCTATTACTGCTGAGTTATACTCACCACCACTAACCCTGAGATTTTCTGTCACCCAGGTAATAGGTAGAAGTCTTCGTGACATCTTGGAGCATCGTTCGCTGACATCGTCTCATCTCACATCCGAGGGTCTGAGTTTTGGGTTTTCCATAAGTGTGTTATGTACTTAGAGTTTTATGTGGGTTATGTGTTATGGACTTGTTATGTGATATACACGCTTGTGGATTCAAGTTTTATCGATATTTTCTTTATGTTATGGTGTCAATCATACTGGTATGCACTGTGTGTAGGTTGTGATGTCATGGTGTTAGTTTCCGCTATACTTTGTTATGTTTACATTTGTATATGTTATGATTATTGTGGGTCTAAGGGCCTTGTATTAACAGGATATGTTGCCATGTACAGGGGAGATGTCGTCCGTTTGCTTTTCGGCTCGGCATACTCTCGGGGCGTGACAACCTAGCTTGGGTGAGATGATTTATAACTTAATTGAGTTTAATTTAGCTTAGTTCAATATAATAAACTTAATTAATTTACCTTAAAAACTTACTTTTATTAAACTTAACTCAATTTAATTCAACTTAATTTACTATACTTAATTTATTAAACTAAACAAACATATCTAACCAAAACAAATTCACTCAACAATTCTCCAACTTAAACATACCAAACTAAAACAAATTAACTTAATAAACTAATTAATAACGAGAGTTAAACTCAAGTTAAACCTAAGTTAGCAAAGATTAAAACGAACTTAATCACCAAATTAGTTAACCTACTAAATATATCATCTAAATCATTATAACTAACTTAATCAAATAAGAATAATTAAGTAAATAAATAAATTTAACTTTAAATTTTGAGTAAATCGATTTAAATAGCCAAAAATCAAACATACTCAAATTCAGTCGATTGAATTGTTTTCAGTCAACTCAATAAGAGGCTGTTGGATCGAGAAGCATTGCTAGAGGGGGGGTGAATAGCGAGCGTAAAAATTTCTTTCTTTTGTTCGATAATAGCAAGCACAATAGAAAAATAAATAGCTCAATTTATTTTTACTTGGTTCACAGCCCACCGGCTGCTAATCCAAGGCCTCACGATCCTTGACCGCGTACGAAGAGGCAATCCACTATAAAGTCTCCTCCTCGTTGGAGGTAGGAGACAACAATCACAAAATCGAAAGTACGAGGATGAGGCAACAAGCCTACCTCACCTCATTATGATTAAAACAATGATCGAATACAGTAAATAAAAAAAGTACTTGTTGTCGACAAATAGATTCTGAAGTTGGCATTGCGTCAGTGTTACGACGTTGGAGCTTTGGCATTGCGGGAGCACTTTGAGAATAGAATTGATTGATTTTTGGGTTGGAGTCCTCCCCTCTTTTTATAGAGTTTTCCCTTGGAATAAGTCTTGATGTAGATCCTCATCTTTTGGAACTGATCATGAGGTGGTACCATATTTTATCGCAAAGTTGCTGCGTCAAATATTATCCATTTTGACCTAGCGCAAAAGGCTGATTCGTCGCCATCAGTCGACTGATGCCTTTCATCAGTCGACTGATGTGCATCAGTCGACTGCCCAATGACCAGCAGTCGACTACCAGCCTGACCACTTGCCTATAGTAAGAGGTTAGCACGGAAAATGATAAATGTGACAGTTTCTTACCGTCCGATCTTGACCTAAACCTTCCACAGGAAGTCTTTGTCGGATCGCCACCTACGATCGTCCCCATACAGAGGACACAACCTTACCATCTCTCACTCACATGAGCTTACCTCTGGTCCTTTATGACTTGTCGCTTTGCTTCCGGTCTTCTACCTAGGTTCTTCGACTCCCACGAAGTTCCCCTGGTATTGTCCAATCACCACGGTTTCCCAACTCGGGATTCTCCGGGTGTCGCTGACCTTCGGCTTAGCTTAACCATTTCCTGCACACTTAATTCAGCTCATGAGATAACAATATGACCTTAACTTTGGATATTTTCCATAATCAAAACCTAGGTTCGATTATCTAGTGCCCTTGTACCAACAGAGTCGACTAAATCAAAATCAGTTGCCTCTGAGTATTGGAAAGGTAAAATGCAACTTCAGCTGACTAAAGTCAATTCAGTCGACTTAAATAAACTGGTAGATAAAGTTTAAGTGGCGAAGTAAATGGTAAAATTTATGATAGTCGACTGAAACATGTTCAGTTGACTCATATTCAGGCGTCTGGAATGTTTTCAGTCGACTAAATCCTGTCTATAAGACCAACGCCGAGCCACACCAAATTCATTCACAATAGCCGAATTTCCATCGCAAAAACCCTAATTCCAGTCTTCTGAAGCACTTAGGTCGTCATTTTTCTTTAATATCATTCAAAATGTCGAGGTAATAACTCTTTAACTTCAATTTCAATTAATTTCAATTAATATTTAATATTTGGAATTTAATTAGGGGTAAAAGAAGAGCCGTTGATATTGAGCCATCAACTCCATGCTTGGATATTAGGTTTCCCACTTAGGGGCATAGGATTAGGTTTGAGAACACCACTTATCTTCCTATGCCTACTAGGTATATTAGTAAATCATACTTTAGTAATGCATGCATGCTTAGTATGGAGGTCATAACACACTATGGATTAGAAAAATTAGTTTATTGCAAAAACCCTATGAACATGGATTTATGTGCAGAGTTTTTCAATAATCTTAGTAAAATTGATGACATTTTATATTCGACTAGAGTACAGGGTAAGGACTTTGTTTTTACCCACTCTATATTGAGAGAGCATTTAGGACTTATGCATTCAACATGCCATGTTGCATGTTTTCCATCCACGGAGTTATCGTACGGTGACCCCTATTCTCATATTACATTAGATAGAATACATGTGCATCTTTTTGGTGAGGAAAGAACTCCGTCTGTGAGTATTTTTAGTTCTACTAGATTCAGAGTACATGATTATGCCCTGTATCAAGTCATAGTGAACTGCATTCTGTCACTTACCACTAGGGACATCGCCATGATGCACCCTTATCACTCATTTTTACTTTATGCACTTAGTCATAGGCTAGATATAGACATTAGCCTATAGATGTTTCATTCCATTATTTACCATTCTAGGTCAGTCACTAGCAGGAAGGTACACTTGCCTTACTGCCATGTCATCACATCCTTCTTAGCTGCATTAGGATTTGATATTACCACAGGTCACATCAAACACCTTACTGAGTACGACATGATAGGGTCAAGATAGTTTGGTTTAGCAAAAATAGGGTTAGATGACGATAATATCCTAGCATGGAAGAGAGATAGTCCTCAGCCCAAGCCCGAGCATCAAGAAGCCCTTGGATTTGACAGTCTATCACCATTTCTTGGGATTCTAGCACCTCCTACCATAGCAGAGAGATTATATAGGTTGGAGGATGCGATGGAGTGTTAGGAGCAGCAGCATCTTGAGATGATGTAGATTTTGTAAGCTCAGAGAGACGATAATAGAGAGATGATGGAGCTTCTTAGGTCTTGGGGCATGGTTCATTCTCATCCTCCATCTACTGACTAGGACTATTATGTTACTTGAACTTAATAAATTTAATAACTTGTAAATTTTGTGTGTGAATTGTATTATGCTTGGTAGATGAGGAATTTTTCATGCTTATCATTCAAAATTATTTTGAAAAATAATATTATATTTTTTTAAAGAAAATTGAAAATTAATCTATATTAGGTCAATCTAGACTTCATGATCCTATAGATTTAGGTAGCCTTCGCATCTCACAAACACCTAGGATTACTTGTTTGTGTATTGAGCCATGAAGATGGGTGTGAGATGTTAGGACTGCACCCCTGGTTCCAGATGTAGATCAAGTGCATCAACATGAACCAAAACGGAATTTAGTAGAGCAAATCTATCACTTCGGTGACTAACTCTAATTCAAAGCTTGATGATTAAATTCTATATCATTTGAGCTAGTAAAGAGTTGGACATTTGCTTTAAGGACAATTTTTAGATGTGTATTTTCAATATTTAAATTTAATATTTAGGAATTCATGCTTGGACTTATTTCCTATCACTTTTGCATTAAAGTTTTTAAAAATTTTGAAAATTTTATATAATTCAGGGGGAGTTTTTGAAATATTTGAAAATTTTGAGAAATATAAATATTATTCAGGGAGTGTTAAAAAGTTGCAAATTTTTAAGTTTGAAAATTTTTATAGTTTGACCATTTTTGAAGTTAGAAATATTATTGAAAAGCTTAAAGTAAATCAAATTTCAAAGTTTTTTTTTAGTTTGATAATTTTTCATGTTTGTGAAACCCTAACTCTCCACTACATTATGTTGGCGTATTTTTAACTGAATCCTTATTTTGATGTATGCCAAAGGGGGAGAGAAGAGATATAAAATTATAGATTGAAAAATAGATATAAAGTTAAGTTGATGCAAAAATTTGATAAGGACCTATGCATCTCATACATGGTTAAATTTATGCATGATAAAAATTGTTAGTTCATATTTTATACATGTCAAAATATAGAGATTGATATTTGATTCTTCTAACTTTAAGTGATGTGTTGTCATACATCAAAAAAGGTGAGATTGTAGATGCAGTGAGCATCACTCATTAGTTTTGATGTATGAACCACAGTTAAGAGTTAGGATCCACTTGTAATCTAATATAGGTGTTAAGTGTGCAGGCTTAACAGAAAGTCCTAGTAGGTCGTGTTGACCAGATACTAGGCACGTATCTTGACAGATCAGAAGGATCGGACACCAGGCATGAAGTCCAGATGGGTCGCATGGACCGAACATTTTGCATGAAGACCGATTGGATCAGGAGACCAGTCAATCGGTAAAAAGTCTAGTTGGTAGAAGCTCTGGTGGGTCAGATCGGATGCCAAGAATGGTAAGTCCGGTAGGTAGCCGGCAGGTAAGCCTCGAGTGAAGAGGTGAGACCGAGTCCTTTATAGGGAGACAAAGGTAGGCGTCGATTCGATGAAAAGTCTATGTGGGACTTAGTAGTCGAGATCGAGCAGTATTACTACTGTTATCATAATTCATATTACCTATCTTGTGCTAATCCTATTTTGCAGGGACCAGTCGACTGAATGGATTCAAGTCGACTGAAGTCCAGTCGATCGGATACCTATTTTCCATGATCGGCTGGTGATCGATTGAAGATCGTGCGACGTAGATGGAAAGAGCTTGAGTCGACTGAAGAGTTTGAGTCGACTGAAGAGCGAAATTTCTTGATGCGGAGCTGAGTGACGTGGAGTCGACTGGAAGACCATGAATTCCATATCGATGGGATGATGTGGAGTCGACTGGAAGGCATTCTAGTCCACTGGAAAACATTTATAAAAGTTGTGCTCGACCAGATCTAGTTATCAAACTCAATCAACATCGAAGTGCTGCCGAAATATTTGCTCGTCCACTAAATTTTCATTCCACAACAAGGTGACCTTCCGACACACTGCAACTACTTCTACAATCCCTTAGTGTCGGTATAAAGTCTTGTATTTCATTTTAATTTATTATTTCTCTTATGCACTTAATTTTAAGAAGAGTGGGTAGTGTGTTACCCTTCTTCATCATTTGTAAAAAGTGAAACCCTCCGAAGTCGAGAGTTCTCGAGTCGGAGGGTATTTAGTGAATTGTCCATCGAGGTAGCTCGTGGGAGAGCTACTTGCCTTGGAGTAGCAACCCAGTTAGGGTTGTGAATCAAGTAAATTGCTATGTCTAACTTGAATTTAATTTCCGCTGCATATTCTGATTAGAAAAATTATTAAACACTGAGATTCATCTCCCTCTCTCGGTCTACTCGATTCTACATGGGGGTGCTATGAAGGACGCCTCACATATGCAGACTTGTGCATAGAGCTACTTCACTATGTAGATCACGAGAATCCTCAAGTGATTGAGAAATATCCAGAAGAGGATATGGAAGAGTTAAGTGTCGATTCGATAGAGAATCTAGAAGTCGGGCAGCTTGAGTGTGCCGTAGTTGAGCCATAGAAGACAGAGCTAATAATGATTACTACTGCACTAGTGTTTGTTTTAGTGGGAGTAGTAATTACCTATCTAGTTTATTAGAGTAGTTAATGTCTTAAATAAAGAATGTTATGTGTGTTTGTTATATGTTAACAAAGTACAACATATTTATGTTAATGATGAGTTTATTTCAATGATTAGTTCATTTAATATTATATATTCTACATAATAACCTGATTAACACTCTTAATGATTACTTCATTATAAGAATAAATCATTGAATGATTAGTTCATTTTATGTTTAATATTATGATTTGTTAATGAATAGTTGATTAGATGTGATGTATGTAATATAGTTGATCAAAGTTAGTCAGATTGGAACATATGAATAGATGAGTGGAAATAGTTTCCACTTGATTTTGTAAACCATTCAGATTTACATTGAGTCAATCAGAAATTGCATACATATAATTACGCTAAATAACTAAATATGTATTTATTTATGGTAGATTATGGCAACTAAAACCATCATAGCTGAACCCAATGAAGGAGAGAAATTGAATGCGGACAACTAAATCTGATACCGTAAGATACAATATGTTCTTGAGAAACAAGAAGTTCTAGAGGTTATTTATCAGGCTATAGAAGAACCTGTTGATGGTTCAACTGCACAACACAGATGAGATCTTTATTCTTTCAAAGCATGGAAGATAAAAAAAACTCAACTGCTAAGGGTATATTGATTAGTTCAATGGTAGATGACCTAGTTTTTGACTATGAGCCATTTCCATAGGCTCATGTTGTCTGGGTAGCCCTTGGGGAGAAGTACAGTGGAGTGAGTCTAAACAAGCTTTGACAGTTGACAATTAAGTTTGACAGCTACAAAAAGCATCTGAATGTCTCCATTATTTAACACCTGAGGGAGATGTCTAATATGATTCGGAAGCTTAAAATTATTGGTCATGAGTTGACCAATTAAAAAAAGGTTTAGATAGTAATCCATTTCCTTCCATATTCTTGGGAGACCATGAAACATAACTTGACTCATAATGAGAGTATAAAGACTTTCATTGATATCTCACGCCATGTTGAACTGGAAGAGGAGAGAGTTGAATCTATAAAGATTTTTGGATAAGCTTATGTAGCTGTCAATTTTCGGGGATCATTAGGATCCAAGTAGAAAATGTGGTTCAAGAAGGGAAATGGAAAATAAGCTAGTATTGCTGTTGGGCTAGGCCCAAACAAGAAGAAAGAAAAGAAGACTGGTAAGAAACCTAAAAGGAGTTGACTTGCTTTAATTGTGGTAAGAAGGTTCACTTCGCTCGGGAATGTACGGAACCGAAAAAGGTATATCCAAGTATGTCTTCTTTTTTTCAAAGCATTATGTTGCTAGTTCTCTGTTGTAACCTGATTCTTATCCTTTGTGGATTATAGATTCTAGAGGAACCATCCATGTAGCTCGTGAGCGAGTTACATTTGTGTAGAATTGTCGGGTACCAACTGGAAACAGATAGATATATATAAGAATAAATGCAAGGATTGAAGTTAAAGGAATTTCCACTTGCAAACTCAACCTTCATGGTGGGCGTATCTTGTTTCTTCATGATGCCCTTTAGGCTCCTGAGATTTAACGGAATTTAGTTTTCATTACATATCTTCTTGATTTGGATTATTGTATAAATTTTTACAATCGTTGTGTTGAACTTCTAATTGACTTTGTGTTAATAGGATATGCTTTTCTAAGTAATAGTTTCATGGTTCTTCATACAAAATTGGATATCAATTATGGGATTGATGGTTGTTTTTTGAACATTGCTCTTACTAGTGATGCAGATATAACTGATAATGTTTGACATGCTATATTAGGATATGTAGGATAAGAGTGTATGAATCGATTAGCAAGAGAGGGTCTGCTGGCACTCATGCTATGATTAACTTGTTTATATGTGAACATTGTCTTGTTGGAAAAGAAACTAGAAAACCATTGGGTAAGGCTATTAGGGTTGATTCACCATTGCAATTAATTCATTCGGATATTTGTGGTCCAATGAATGTGAAAGCTATACATGGAGCTTCCTATTTCATTACATTCATTGATGATTTCACTCATTTTGGTCATGTGTATTTGATTTCTCATAAATCAGAAGCAGTATATTCCTTCATTTGTTATATGAACGAATTTAAGAATCAATTGGATCGTAAAATTAAAACCTTATGCACTGACCGTGGAGGTGAATATTTGTCTAATCAGTTAAGACAATTTGTAATGATAAAGGAATTGTTAGACAACTAACAATTTCGGAAACTCCATAGAAATATAGGGTTGCTGAAAGAATAAAATAGGACTTTTCTTGAAATGGTTAAGTCTGTGATGGTTGTGGCTAATTTGATAACTTTCTATTGGTGATATGCATTATTAGTAGCGACCTATAAACATAACAGTGTGCTTTGTAAATCAGTTACATCTACCCCATATGAACATTGGATAGGTAGAAAACTAGATTTGAGTAATATGAGACCCTGGGGGTCAGCTGCCTATGTTCATAATAATTCATAGAGATATGAAAAACTAGAACTGATGGTGTTCACTTCCTTAGCCTGCCAAGATCTCCCTCCCCCTTCTTGCGGATTGTCAGATCTGTCACCAAAAAGGGTTAAAGATGAGATAAAGAGATATCTTCTTCTTGAGTCACCTTGGATCCTAGAAGTAGAGGTAGATCTATTGCTCTGATAAGGAATGTTAGAAATAAGCTGGGTTCCTGGCGCGACCACTCTGACACTCAAGTCAGTAAAGGTATGGAAAAAATGGAGAAAGAATGAAGAAGAAGTGAGAAGAAGATCTTTGAGGTACTGAATAACAAAGAAACAATCATCTCCTTCTTTCTTCCACCTTTGTCCCTTTTATAGATGGTTCGCCCCGCCTTCTCCTTGGAGTGAATTTACTTTAATACCCTTAGCCAAGCTGTCGATATAATTGCTTTTCCTGCTTATATTCAAAATATCTCTTTCAAATGCTTCATGTACCTTATATTTCCCTGCCAAGTATTAATCACATAAAATATATAAATAAATGACAAAATATCATATATTAATCATATTTATCTTCTTTAACCTCTTCCTGCTATTCCCAACATCCTAGGATACCCATCCTTCCTTATTTCACCATGTACAAAAAGAACCTCCAACACCCACATATAGCTCGGGAAACAAACATACTACTCGGAAATTATACATACTTCTCGGGAATTACACATGCTGATCGGGAAAAGCATAGATTGCTCGGGAAACACCCTAACCACTTGGGATTCCACACAAACTACTCTGCTAGCACCATACTTGTCATTGAACAACACTGCCCTGCTCACTCATACTATGCTCAGGAATCATGCATACTGCTCGGGAAACACATATACTACTCAGGAAACATATACACGACTCAAGAAACACATATACTGCTCGAAAAAAATACTCACTGCTCTGTTAAAACCATACTTAGTCAATAAACAACACTGCCTTATTTACTCATACTGTGCTTAGGAATTATACATACCGCTCGAGAAACACATATACTGCTCGAGAAAAGTACTCACTGCTATGTTAACAACATACTTAGTTATTGAACAACACTGCTATGCTTACTCATACTATGCTTAGAAATCATACATACTACTCGGGAAACACATATACTGCTCGAAAAATGTACCCATTGCTCTGTTAGCACCATACTTAGTCACTGAACAACATTGTCCTACTTACTCATACTGTGCTTAGGAATCATACATACCGCTCAAGAGACACATAAACTGCTTGGGAAATACACTAACCACTCGGGAAAAGTTTAGTCTTGATCAGAAAAAACTCTGACCCCATCAAGAACCTAAAGAAAAGAAATGTATCTTTGTAAGATATTCTGAGACCTCCCATTGTTATATTTTCATTGGTGAGCAACTAGATGGAACCATCTCCGAAATAGAATCAAGAGATGTTACTTTTCTCAAAACTAAGTTCCCAGTAAGAGGTGACATTGATAAATTGGTTCCACTATCTGAGGAGGATGATAGATTATCAATAAAAGAGGTGTCATAAGGGATGGCTGAATCTAGTCAGCTGAGTGGGTGTAATTTGTCGAGTCATAATTGACTTCTAAATATCCCAACTTATGAAGAAGTATTTGTCACGCCTGCCCTTCCCCATAATCTAGAGGGGGAGGAAGGACAGCGCGACGCGATCATACATGCGTGCATATACAGCGGAAGACTTTAGACTATTTTTAAAAAAAAACATAAAACATGGAACATGCATTTACCTTCGACCATACAAATAACTCAACATTCTTAACCATGTAACAGGTGAGCATTTACTAATCATGCATAATCATTTCATAAGGACACTACTTGGTTCAAGTTCATGATAATCAACATAATGGACACCAAGTAGCAACCATCAAAACATCAAGTAGTGATCAACTCTTAACAACTAACATGCAAAACTTTAAAACATGCATAAGTCTTGGAACATAAAACAGATCTCTTCCACCATGCCACTGCCACACACACACTTTGCCCCTCCTGCTGCCCCCTTTAGTTTAGCCATTCTTTACCCTTTTTTGCAGTACAAGGGAAACATGAAACTATAAGCACATAGGCTTAGTAAGATCCTTTCCTACTCACAAAAGCCATACATCAGGTATTAGACATAGAATAGTGACATGTTCATCTAGACAACATATAGGCATAACATTCATATAGAAGTCTTGACATAATCATTTAGGAACATATAGGCATAACATTCATATAAAAGTAGTGACATGATCATTTAGGAACATATAACTAGAATTCGTAAAACATAATAATCACATAGACATGAAAAAGGGTATATGCAAGATGTTCTTTGAAAACATATATTTTATAGGTACTTAAACATAATCTCAACATTGAGGGCCCGACATTGTACCACATACATCATCATCTTTGCACGCATCCCTAAATAGACCCGAGGTAGCTAATCCCGAATCTACCAGGGTACTAGGTCCGTACTACGACGGTCGACCTAGGGGCAACATAGGAGCCCATCCTAGGCCCGTACTATGACTGTCGACCTAGGGCAACTTAGGAGCCCATCCCGTACTAGGTCCATACTATGACCGTCGACCTAGGGGCACGTAGGAGCCCATCTCATGGACCTTGCTAGGGTCTGGTACAAGCCATACAAAAGTAAAATAGTGTATCATGTTCCTTATCATAACATATCATGTTCCTTTTCATAACATAAAGAGTGCTTTTAGTCCCCATTCATAGGGAAGCGTCTCTTAGGCATTTCATCATACATACTTGTACATCATAACGCAATGAGCATAACATAAGCATACATTAATACAATTTAGATATTTCATCATACATACTTGTACATCATGACACAATGAGCATAACATAAACATACATTAATACAATTAACATGGACATAAGGTAGTGGCATAAACAAATCATGCTATTATAAAGTCTAACTATCATCATGTCAACATCATATATACATATACATCATGGCATGGAGAATCATTAGTAAGCATAAGCATGTTTTAAAACTATCATCATATCAACATCATATATACATATACATCATGGCATGGAGAATCATTAGTAAGCAGAAGCATGTTTTAAGGATAATAATCAATACCATCACATACTACCTAACATGGGGGATTCTTAGCAACCATAGAGGGGCTTGGAATCTCTTCCTAACCCTAATTCTTGGTCTTGGACAAAACCCTTAATGAAGGTTTTAAGAAAACAAACATTCAAACATACTAACACAAGGCCTATCTAACATCATGTTAACATCATATATACATATAGCATGGTATGGAGGATCATTGGTGAGCATGAACATGGTTTGGCCGAAACATCCAAGGGAAGGTCTTAGGAAATCAAACACTCAAACATACTTGTACAAAGTCTAACTATCAACATGTTAACATCATATATAGGTATATCATGGCATCGAAGATTATTGGTGAGCATGAACATGGTTTGGCCGAAACATCCAAGGGAGGGATCTTAAGAATTCAAACCCTAAAACAACTTGTACAAGGTCTAAACCAACATCATGATAACATCATATACATATATAGTATGGCATGAAACATCATTAGCAAGCATAAACATGGTTTGGCCGAAAACTTCCAAGGGGGATCTTAAGAATTCAAACCCTAAAACAACTTGTACAAGGTCTAACTAACATCATGATAACATCATATACATATATAGTATGGCATGAAACATCACTAGCAAGCATAAACATGGTTTGGACGAAAACTCTAATAGAGGTTTTAAGGATTCAAATACTCAAACAACTTACACAAAGCCTAACTACATCATGTTAACATCTTATATACATGTAGCATGGCATGGAAGATCATTAGTAGGCATAACTAGGGACTTGGCCGAAACTTTCAAGAGGGGGTTGAAATCAAACACTCAAACAACTTGTACAAAGTCTAACTAACATCATGTTAACATCATATATACATATAGCATGGTATGGAGGATCATTGGTAGCCCAAACATGTCATGGCCGAAACTTCCAAGGGGGATCTTAAGAAATCTAACAATCGAAACAACTTGTACTGCAGGTGAGGGGATTACTTACATCCTTTCGCTTGGTTTACTAATAGAACTATACCCTTGGAGCCAAGACAAAGCCTTCTCTTTTCTTCTTGAGGTTTCAGAAATGGGAGAAGGGAGAGGGATGGTTTTCGGTGGAGGAAGAAGAAAGGAAGAAGAGAATGATGAATTGGTGTTCTCTGGTCTCCTCTTTACTCCTATTTATTCAAGTGAAGGTGTCCCTTTGCCTCCCCTACCCTTATCTATCATTTCCCTTACCCTTCTAACAACACACCCCTGCTGGGCTTCTGCTTATCACATGCATCTTAAGGTTTAGTTACTTGCTTGGAGGTTCAAGGTTCAAACCCTGGGCCATGCATCCTTTTTGGCTCTATTCTCTTTTATTTTTGAAAGAGCCCACATAAAATCCCATTATAATCATGCAACATTCTTATAAAATTTTCTAGAAATTTTACGGGCGTTACAGTATTCATAAGATTAAACCTCAGAAAAGGTTTGATATTAATAATGAGGCATTGATAACACTCCAAGTTGACGATGAAGAACCTCGATCCATTGAGAAAGCATTGAGATGTAGTGTTAGAGAAAAATAAAAAATTGCAATGGAAGAAGAAGTAGAGTCTATGAATAAAAATCATGTATGAGATATAGTTGATCTTCCCCATAGTCAAAAGGCTATTGAGAATAAGTTGATTTTCAAAATTTAGAGGAAACAAGATGGATCAATTAATAGATACAAAGCTCGTTTGGTTGCAAAAGGATATACCCAACTGGAGGGTATTGATTTTGAAGAGACATTTTCTCTTGTAGTGAAGTTTATGTAAATACGAGTTATTTTGACTCTTGTAGCACATTATGACTTGGAATTACATTAGATGAATGTAAAAAACTACTTTACTTAATGGTGAGCTTGATGAGAAAATCTATATGGTACAACCAGAAGAGTTTATTGTCGAAGGCCAAGAAGATAAAGTATGTAGACTTAAAAAATCTATATATGAGCTAAAGCAAATGTCAAGGCAATGGAACATAAGATTTTAAAAAGTCATTTTATATTATGATTTTCAAATGATCAATGAGGATCATTATGTTTTCCTGAAAAAGAAAAAAAGAAAAGTATGTTATTTAATCATTAAATGTTGATGATATTGTTGGTACAAAGAGCTCCACTCCTTAGTTTTGATGTATGAACCATAGTTTAAAGTTAGAAATTACTTATTTTTTTATTATGGGTGTTAAGTGTTCAGGCTTGATAAAAAGTTCTAGTAGGTCAGGTTGACAAAATACTATGCCTTGAGTAAAAGTACTAGTAGGTCAGGCAGACCAGATACTAGGCAAAAGACTTGATAGATCACGAGGACCGGACACCAAGCAGGAAGTCCAGATGGATCGTGTGAACTGGACATCTAGAAGAAAATTGATTGGGTCAGGAGACCGGACAACTAGCAGGAAGCCCAGCTAGGTTAGGAAGATTAGATAGTTAGCGGAGAGTCTTGGTGGGTTAGATCAGATGTCAAACATGGTAAGTCTGGCATGACAGCTGACAGGTAAGCCTTGAACGAAGTTGTGAGGTTGAGTCCTTTGTAGGGGGACAAGATAAGCGTCGATCCTACGGATAGTCCGTGTGGTACTAAGAAGTCAAGATCGGGGTAGTATTACTACTGTCATTCCTTTTCATACTATGTATTTTGGCTAATCTTGTTTGGCAGGTCTCCAGTCGACTATGATGTTTCCAGTCAACTCAGACCCAGTCGACTGGACCATACCTAGTTGGCAACATAGGTTGGTGATTGACTGAAGATATAGCAATCCAAATGGCAAGAAATCCAGTCAATTGGGGAGGTCCAGTCGGCTATGATGAGAAACTTCCCGAACTGCGGAGGAGTGGAGTCAGGCGACCTGGAGTCAACTAGACCAGGTCTAATCAATTGGAGAGGTCAAAATACCAAATCGACAGACTGATTTGGAGTCGACTGGAGGATGTTCCAGTCAACTGAAAAGTGCCTATATAAGAAATGGAGAGCTAGCTCTGAATACAAGAATTCTACTACCTCGAAGTGCTATCATCATCGTCTCTCATCCGCATAAGCTCTTACATGCTGACCTTTCACTAGTCCGACACTCCGAGCTACATCGTCATTAAAAAAGTGTCGATATAATAATTGTTTATTGCTTTCACTTATTTGTACTTTATTTCAAGAGGATAGGTGGCGTGTACCTTATCCTCTATTCTTTGTAAAAAGAAAAACCCTTTGAGATCGAGTCTTCTCGATTCGGAGGTGATTTAGTGGAATACCAATCGAGGTGACTCTTAGAGAGTCATAGGCCTTGGAGTATCAACCTGGCTAGGAGTTGTGAACCAAGTAAAAGATCTTGTGCATTTTACTTTACTTAATTTACATTTTCATTTGCGTAACTTGATTTTGTTAAAAGATAAGAAAAGTTTTAAAAGATAAAGAAAAATTCATATTTTCTGAGATTCACCCCCTCTCTCGAGAACTCACGATCTTAAAATTGGTATCAGAGCAAGGGCGCTCCGATTTTGGTGAAACCACCAAAGAGAGAAAATCAAAATTTTCTTTAATTTCATTATTTTTGCATTAGTTTTATTTTTCTTTTCACTAGAATAATTGTTTTTACTTGTCCATCTTACTTTAGTGTAAGTTTAATCTTTGCAATCTTACTCTAGGAAGAATTTTTTATTTAATATTCTATGAATTTAAAAATAAAAAAATTAATTAATTAATTAAGAATGTCACACTTAGAGAGTTATAGCACCATTCACCCTCCTCTCTTTAACGGAGAGGATTTTAGCTATTGGAAGCGGCGAATGGAATGCTTCTTGAAAACTGACTTAGAAGTTTGGTTTTCGATTAAGAAAGGGTTTACTTCTCCCGTAGATGACTCGGGTGAGTTGTTAGATTCGGAGAAATGAAACATGGACATTAGGAAAAGAGCTCAAGTTGATTACAAGACTTTTAACACCTTGCAATATGGACTAACCAAATAAGAGCTCAATACAATCAAACCCTTTGAAATCTCTAAGAAACTTTGGGACAAACTAATTGAATTACATGAAGGTACTAATGCCACTAGGATAGCTAAAAGAGATATTCTACTTATCAAATTATTTAATCATAAAATGTTAAAAAATAAAAATGTGAGTCAACTACACACTAGGATTAAAGATATATTAAATGGACTATACTTAATAGGTCATCAAATTGAAAATAGGGACTTAATCAGGTAAACTCTTAAGTCATTTCCTCGGAACGCCTTATGGACATCCATCGTCAATGCCTATAAGGTTTCTCGGGATATTTCCTTAATTAGGTTAGATGAATTATTTTGTGAACTTGAACTACACGAACAAGGTAACTCCGATACAATCTAGAATGGTATATCTTTAGTTGCAGGTTTGACTAAAAGTGAAAAAGGAAGGAAAACCAAGAGTGAGTTTGAAGACAAGTTAGAATCAGACCTAAACAGAGAAGAAGAGATTGTGAACATGGTCTAGAAGATGTTCAACTAGAAGAAGAGATTCACAAAGAAAGATGCCAAAAAGATAGTCAACAACAAATTGAGACCCAGATATGAAGTCACATGTTACGAGTGAGATAGGACCGGTCACTACAAGTCAGAGTGTACAAACCTAAAAATGGAAGAAAGGCAAAAAAAGGAAAAGAAGAAGAAGACACTCAAGGTGACTTGGGATGAGTCATCTTCGGAGGAGTCGGATGCGGAAGAATCGAAGAAGAGCTTTGTAGTTTTCATGGCTACAGACGAGTCTGAGGTCGAATCAAGTTTAGAGTCCGAGTTTGGGTCTGAGAGAGGTCATGGATCTGCATCCATTTCTGAAGGACTAGATGAGGTAACCTCTGTTAGTTATAGCCCTAAGAACCAATCATGTGATGGTTGAATAGGGAACATTTTGTATCATATTCTATAAAGGCAAAGGATTGGTTATTATATTTAAGTCTTGCTTGTGCCAGCTAAATTAAATATAGTAATGCCCTAGAAAAGTAGGTTCTTGTCTACAGCACATCAATTGGCAGAATTGATTATGAGAGGCTGTAGAGAACACTTTCTAAATGTTCCTAGTCAAGTATTAATATGCAAGGGCAATATTAATACATAAAGACTAGCATGTAGGTCAATTGATGACTTGATCTCACAAGTCATGGATATATGATATCAAGTTGACACATGGGTATATATTAGAGAATATATACTGAACTGACCCGCCATGAGAAAGTTTCATGGATCGTTATATGAGTGTCATAAACTTTCTCATGTGACTATTGGTATGAATAGTCCTCAGACCTGAAGTCACTACGGTTCCCTACATAAGGAGTTAAGTACTTTGGTATCGTCAAACGTCACCCGTAACAGGGTGGACCATAAAGGCGATTACTGGGTATATAACAAATTATGCGGAGGGATGTGAGTGATGTAGATGGGATCTATCCCTCTCATATGACGAGAGTGATATCGGTGGGCCCCTTGATTGAGTAGAACTACTAAAACGCATGGCCATGCTCGAATGAGTCAATATGAGATATTGAGCTCATTTGTTTGAGTTAGTTTACTCAGGGATCAAGAAACACATAGATTGATCGAGGATGACACGGTCTATGCCTCATTGATCAATCTGATATCAAGGATAGAAGGACACGGTCATATATTATAGTAGTCACGGAAAGGTTAGTCGGATCTTGACTTATCTCGTAACTTGGGTAGCAATGATGTATTGCTAGATGCCGCTCATTGCTTGTGTATCTAAAAGAGTTTAGGTCCACTGCCAACGTTATGAGAGCCTATAGGGTCACACACAAAGAGCATGATAATTAGAGGAATTAGAGTATTCTAGTTTGACTAGAATAATTTGGGAATAAGCTTAAGTACAAAATGGTTTTTGGACTTTAAGCTTAATGAGAATTTTAGCTAATTGATTTAATGAGATTAATTCAATATGTTACCTTATTGATTTAATAAGATTAATTCAATATGATAACATAAGCTTAATTGAATTAATAAGATTAATTCAATATGATTGATTTAATAAGATTAATTCAATATGATAACATAAGCTTAATTGAATTAATAAGATTAATTCAATATGATTGAATTAATAAGATTAATTCAATATGATTGAATTAATAAGATTAATTCAACATGATAACATAAGCTTAATTGAATTAATAAGATTAATTCAACATGCATGAATGCCACATAAGAATGCCACATAAGCATGCCACATAAGCATGCCACCTAAGTATCCACCTAAGCTAGATAAGGTGGAAGGAAACAAAATGGTTTTGTCTCCTTAAGTGGCCGGCCAAACTTGTGTCCCAATGCAATGGATTGCATTGAATGTGTGGAGGTGAAAGGGTTTTTCCAACCCTATAAAAGACCCCATGAAGTGGCCGGCCAAAGCAAGTGTGTTGTTGTGGTTGTGAGAGAGCTTGGTGGAAGCTTTGGTTGTGTGGGTTTGTGAGTGTAGGCTAGCAAGAAGAGGAGTCTTCTTCTTCCTTTCTCCTTTTCCCTCTCTTCCTCTCCTTTAGGGACTTCTCTAGCAAGAAGTAAAGGAGAGCTCCTCTAGTTTTTCTTTTGTGAGACAAGAGCTTGCTCGTGTGGATACATATAGAGGCACGGACACTTGAACGTGCTAAAGATCCAACAAACAAAAGGAAGAAGCGGGATTAACAAGGGCACGCAACAAAGGTAATCCTCTCCTATAAGATAGGTTTGGTTTAGAGAAATTTATTTTATACGAGTTTGCTTTCGCATGGATCACTTGGAAGGGATCCTAATTTTTCCGTTGCGCATATGCCATTTGGCATAAAGAATTCCCTACAACCTCTCCCTTAAAAGATAAATTGTACAACATAAAAGCATGCCTAGGTAGGAAGTTAGCTAAGTCCGTGAATTGAGTAGACTTACTTCTTAAGGGAGTCCAGGTACTTAAGGAGCAAGTCAACTCGAAGACTTCGACTTGTCAAATTAAGGATAAAGACTCAACTCAAGTTGTAAAGCTTGAGGAAGAGAACTTATCCCTAAAAAGGCAAGTTGAAGATCTCACTGGAATATTGGAAAGGTTCACTTTGGGCTCTAGGTATCTTGACATGATGCTTAGGTCTCAACGAACCATGTACAACAAGTCCGGACTTGGATACAAGGCTAAGTCATCCTACAAATAATATATGTATTTACTTAGCCAAAATGATAAGAGTCAAGTTTAAGCATGGGTTCTTAAGTCTAGCTTAGTCAACTAAGTTGGATCGAATCAATTTTGGGTCCCCAAGAGTCAAATTCACTTAGTGAATAAAACTCCATTGAGCTATGACTTAGGAGGAGCTAGATCTTTATTATTACTACTCTTAATTGAACTCTTGAATGCTTAGTCAGTTTTACTTGCTTAATTTAGAACGAATTAGATAGGAAACAAGGTAGTTTAAACTTGAACAACATTGTACTAAGGCGAAGTAAACTGATAGTAAGTTAGGGATGCTCTTCGAAGTGCATGTCTCAGGAAGTGGTTCACTTGATATCCAAGAAGGTCATATGCCTCACCACTACCTGGTGCACTAAGTTGAGTGAAACTAACCAAAGATAACTCATTAAGTCTTTAACTAGTTAGACCAAAGTTTAGTCTAAAGCGAGTCAAGTATTTAATTCCTTGATTGACTTTGTCTTAGGAAGTGGTCCACCTTATATCCAAGAAGGTCATATGCCTCACCACTATCTTGAAGTCAATTTTGAAAAAACATATTTGATTAGCCAAGCTAAACTTGAATCTAACACAATTTTAAGTACTTTCAATTTTCATTAAAGTTTTCAAGATAAGAATAAACCCTCATCTCACAAAACCCATAGGATTAACATGTATTGAAAACCTAGATTGGGTGAGATGATTAAGTTTAATTAATTAATATGTTTTCAAGAACATTTAAGGGGGAACCTAAAAAAAAATTAACTTATTTTGATGAAAATTATTTCACAAGTAAATTTAAAATACAAATCCAAAATCAATAAGGTATATCACTAGTCCTATTACCAAAGTTAAACTATTTCCAAGATAATTTAAGTTTATCATGAGTTTAAAAGATTAACAAAACCTTTGAAAATACAAAAGTTTATTCACTTAAATAAAATTTTAAAAAATATTAATCCAGTCGACTAGACTATAACCAGTCGACTGGACTATATTCAGTTGAATGGATTATATCTAGTTGCTTAAAAAGTACAAACTGACTACGACGGTGAAAAATACAAATCAAGTCGACTGGAATACCCCTAGTTAAGTGATAAGACTAACCCAGTCGACTTAATCAAATAGAGTCGATTGGGGAGTGAGTTCAGTAAATGGTAAAACTAGTGCAGTCGACTGGACCAAGTCTAGTCGACCCAAACCCAGTCGACTGAACTCTTTCCAGTCGATTGGATTCCCATTATAAAGCTAGCGCCAAGCCAACACCGAGTTGACTCAAACAAATCTTCAAGCCTTCAAAAAAATCCCATTTTCAACCTTTTTAAGCGTTTAGGTCATCAATTCTTGCTCATATAATATCCACAATGGTAACGATTCTAAACTTCTTTTTCAAATTTTTCTAGAATTAATATTAAACTTGCAATTTAATTAGGGGAAAGAAAAGAGCACTTGATGTTGAGACGTTCTCTCAACCAAGTTTAGATACTAGTTTCCCACCAAGGGACATCGAATTAGATTTAATGCAACCACATATACCCCTATGCCTACTAGGTATCTGAGTAGATCATTTTTTAGTAGATCATGTATACCAAGTGTAGAAGTTATAATCATTATGGTTTAGGAAACTTAGTTTATTGCAAAAACTCAATCAACATAGAATTATGTGCTGAGTTTTGCAATAACTTCATAAGGATAGATGACTTTACATACTCTACCAGAGTAAAGTGTAGAGATATTATCTTTACCCCTTCCATGCTGAGAGATCATTTGGGTCTCATGCATTCATCATGTTCAGTAGTTTATTTCCCTTCTAGGGAATTACCATATGGTGATCATTACTCTAACATTACATTAGATAGGATGCATTTGCATTTTTTTTGTGAGGAGAGGACTCCATCTGTGAGTATATTCAGTTCCATTAGACTTAGAATGCAAGACTATGGCCTGTACAGAGTTATAGTGAACTATGTTATGCCACTCACTACTAGGGACATCGCTATGATGCATCCTTATCATTCATTTTTTGCTTTATGCATTGATTCACCGATTAGACATAGACATTAGTTTGCAGATGTTTCAGTCTATCATTCATCACTCTAGGGTTGTTACTAGCGGTAGGACACATTTGCCTTACTGTTAAATCATCACATCTTTATTAGCTACAATATAGTTTGACGTTACTGTAGGTAACGTTAAACAACTTACTGAGTATGACATGATAGGTTCTAGATAGTTTGCATTAGCTAAGATAGGTTTAGATGAAAATAATGTCCTTACTTGGAGGAGGGATGGACCATAGCCTCAGCTTCAGTCTAAGCTTGACCCGAAGCATCAGCCAGATAGGAGTGAGGAGCCACTAGCTTATGAGATTCATGACCTATCTCCCTTTCTTGGACTTCTTGCTCCTCCTACAGTAGCTGAGAGATTATCCAGATTGAAGGATGTGATGCATCGTCAGAAGAGGCAACATCTAGGGATAATACAGAAGCTCCAATAGTAGAGGGACGAGAACAGAGAGATGATGGAAATGCTTCGATCTTGGGGCATGAGCCATCCTAATCCACCTCCCTCTTCCTCAGATTAGGACTTTGTAGTTGACTTACTATGGACATATGTGATTAACATTTTAATATCTATTTTATCTTAAGTCTTGATTGTTGAATTAATAGTTAATTGAGATTATGCTTGATAGAATAGCTTTATTTATTACTTTCACACTTAAAACCTATTTTGATATTTAAGCACTACTATGATTTATTTTAAAAATTAAAATTGATCTAGCCTAGGTCAAGTTTAGACTTCATGAACCTATAGAACTAGGCAAGCCTTCATATATCAGAAACACCTAGGATTACCTGTTTGTGTATTGAGCCATGAAGATGGGCATGAGATGCTAGGAATGCACCCCTGGTTCTAGATGTAGACTTAGTGCATTGACATAAACCAAAAGGGGTTTAAACCAGAACGACCACTTCGGTGACTAACTCTTTCCCAAGACTTAATGATAATTTTATACCATTTGAGTTTTCCAAGAGTTAGAAATTTACTTTAAGGACAAATTTTAGATATATATTTTCAATAAAAAAAATTATTTTAATTTTGGATTCATGCTTGGATACTCTTAAGACATTAATTGCATTGCATGAATCCATGATTAGAAATTTAGTTTGAAAATTTTTAGTACATTTTTGAAAAATTTAAAATACATTTTGAATTAAGGGAGAGAAATAGTTTTTCAAACTTCTCAAGCCATGGTTGAGAGGGAGGTTAAATATTTTCAAAACTTTTAGCCGTTATTAAGGAGGAGAAAATATTTTTCAAAGGTTATGGGGAGTTTTTAAATTTTATCATTAAGCTACTAAGTTTCAACTTTTCATGACATTTAAGTAGTTTGAGTTATTTTGAAATACTTATAAACTTTAAAAGCTTATGAAAAGTGTAAGTACTTTGAAAAGTCTAAGTATTTTGAAAAAGCTTTCATTAACTTTAAAAATAAAGCTTAAGGCTTATATACTTTATACTTAAAGTTCATGTAAAGGTTAAAGTACCTTGAAGTACTTATGTACTTTGTCAAAATTGGAATGATTAGGCAATTTTCATAACCTTAGCATTTATCTTAAACCAATCTTGCTTATTTTTAAAGCTAACACTTTCAAATTACTTAATGACTTTTGTGAAATTCTCAAATCTTGAGTTTTAAAATTTGAAAGATAATAGTATTTTTTATGTATGCCAAAGGGAGGGGGGGGAGAGAATGGTTTAAAGTTAATATTAAAGAGGGAGAGTGAGTTAGAGAGTGGTTTCAAGTTAAAGTTAATACATTTACTTGATATCAAGAATGCATTTCACGACTTCATTGCATATGAACTCAAACTCAATACTTGAACTTGATGCATGTGAATATGCTAATTTGTGTTGAACTTATTGCATTGCAAATTGATTCTCCTAACTTTAATCGATGAGTTGTCATAAATCAAAAAGAGCGAGTTTATTGATGCAGAGAGCACCACTCCTTAGTTTTGATGTATGAACCACAGTTTAAAGTTAGAAATTACTTGTGTTTTAATATGTGTGTTAAGTGTGCAGGTTTGACATGAAGTTCTAGTAGATCAGGTTGACTAGATACTAAGTTGACTAAATACTGGTCCATAACCTTAGTCGACTAATAAACCTCAAACATAAAGTTTAACCCAAGTATGATCCCCTCATTCTTGATAGACCACCCATAGCCTAGACCTAAGCCTTCTAGTCACCTCCATCAGTCTCATGCCTATCAGATCCCTCCAAGTCATCCATGACTTGTTTCATCCATATGCTAGCCTTCAGGTGCTTCCATCGACTATTGTCATGCTAATTGGGTCTACTTTGCCAAGGTACATTTAGACTTATGCCGCCAAGACAAATGCTTGGACTTTACGTCGCCAATCATTGGACTTAAGTTGCCAAGACACAAGCTTGGACTTCACGCCACGAATATCACACCATTGGACATCCCAATTACCAACTCCATGTTGGACTTTCCAATTGTCAAGACTCATTCTTGGACTTTCCAATTGCCAAGTACCCATGACTTGGACTTTACCAATGCCAAGACCCATGCATGGACTTTTCCTTTGCCAAGACTCATGCTTGGACTTTCCATGCCAAGTACACAAGACTTGGACTTTCCTTGCCAAGTACACAAGACTTGGACTTTCCATGACAATCACATTGTCATACGTTTTGTCGAACATCAAAGTCTGGTCAATTGTGACCTGGGCCGATTACACCAACAATCTCTCTCTTTTTTATGTTTGACAAAACCTTTGAGTTGGATACAACTCGAGCCATCAATTCTCATCAAATCCCGCCATTTGACCTACATCAAAAAGGCTCTCCCCAAGGGTATCAATGTCTCATATTCCAATGAGATATTACATTCTCCCCCTTGGTCTAAAAACATTTTGAATGCCTTCTGTAATACAACGTAAAAAAAAATATTTAAATTAAAAATTAAAATATTTTTTTAATAATATAATTTAAAATGAGATAAATAATATAAATTTATTAAAAATAAATTGATTATTTATTGGTATTTTAGTTGATAATTTCGGAATAAGTTTTTATTTGATGGGATTAAGTCTAATTATAATTAATCATTGATTAATTTAATTAAGACTAAGGTTATATAAATTAAAAACCCCAAGTTAGGGTTTAATTAAAGCTTAAGTTAGAAAACCTATGTTTTTATTTTTCCTCTTCCTCATCGCATGCCTTTCCTTTCCGCCGCTGCAAACAGTTTCCCCCTTCCTCGAGCCACCACATGCGCACGCCCAGCGCGCCTCTCCTTCTCATCGTCGCCGCTTGAGCTCGCCCCACCGCCGTCGCCATGTCGGCCGCCGCAAGGTTGATCTGAGGTTGTTCGTGTCTTTTGCTTTTCCCCGAGATCGTGCCGTCGTCCATCGCTGCCTCCTCAAGCCAGTCGCCGTCTCCCCATTGCGCGCCCTTCCTCTTCCGATCACAAGTTGCCGCACCAGTAGACCGTCTTCTCCAAATGCCAATTTGACACAGAACTGGCAGCACTGCGGCACCCCTGAAACCTTCTATCGTGCAGTGAGTCGCTTCCTCTCTACCCACTCTTTGCGATCGCCGCGTGCAAAAATGGTTCCGGTGTCACGCCCGCCCTTCCGCGGACCCTAAATGTCCGGAGAGGCGGTGCGTGACGCGACCGTACATACATTTCATACAGCGGAAGACTTTATATATATGTACTTCTTATTTCTTACAGCGGAAGGCTTGAGACCTAAATACTTTTTTTTCTTTTAAACATAAATATGCATTAACACTTCTTCTTAACATAGAGTATGTTTCATAGCATAGCATGCATAGATACTTCTTCTTACTTCTTCTTTACTTCTTCTTATCAACATAACGCATGCATCATATATATATATAGATACTTAAGGCTTAGTAGGTTCATAACATCATCGTCATAGGGAGACATAAGTAAAGACATCCATAGACATCATCATTATAGGTAATACATGTATAAGTAGACTTAACGGATCTTCTCCACCATGCCACTACCACACACATTGACCCCTCCTGCTGCTCCCTTTAGTTTATCCATCCCTTACCCTTATCTGCAGTACGAGGGAAAATAAACTATAAGCACATAGGCTTAGTAAGATCCTGTCCTACTCACAAAAACCATACATCATCATTAATCATGACTTGTAGCATTTATAACATATAATCAATATATCATGTAACATACATGGCATCTTCAACAACTTGTAGCTTAAGTAACATAAACATAACATACATGGCATCATATGTAACTTAGTAACCTAACATCATAGCGTGCCATCAGACATAACATGTAACTTATACATCATGACATATCATCTAACATAACAGTAACTTAAACATTATGGCATATCATCTAACATAACATAGCGTAAACAATCATGGCATATCATTTAACGTAACATGTAACTTAACATCATGGCATATCATCTAACATAACTTGTAACTTAACATTAGGGCGTATCATCTAACATAACATGTAACTTAACAATCATAGCATATCATCTAACATAACATGTAACTTACACAATCATGGCATATCATCTAACATAACATGTAACGTAAACAATCATGGCATATCATCTAACATAACATATGCGTAAACAATCATGGCATATCATCTAACATAACATGTAACTTAAACAATCATGGCATACATATGCAAGATGCTTTTGAAAACATATATGTTAGGTACGTAAATATAGATCTCAACATATTTGGGCCCGGCATTGTACCACTTCTTCATTATCATAGCGCGCATCCCTAAATAGGCCCGAGGTAGCAAGTCTCGAACCTAATAGGTTCCTAGGCCCAGTCTTATTCCATCGACCTAGGGGCAATCGTCATAGCGTAGAAGCCCATCCTAGGCCGAGTCTTACTCCATCGACCTAAGGCATCTTGGAGCCCATCCCGTACTAGGCCGAATCTTATTCCATCGACCTAGGGGCAATCATACATAGAAGCCCATCCTAGGCCGAGTCTTATTCCATCGACCTAGGGCATCTTAGAGCCCATCCTTCTTTGGACCTTGTTAAGGTCTTGGTACAAGCCATGCAGAAAGTAAAATACTTATATGCTTACTTTACAACATAGCTTATTTCTTTAACATAGCATAGCATACTTCATTTCATAACACATCATGCTTCATTTCATTCACATAGCATAGCATACTTCATTTCATAACATCTTAGCTTATTTCATTAACATGGCATAGCATACTTCATTCCATACACATCATGCTTCATTTCATTCACATAGCATAGCATACTTCATTTCATAACATCATAGCTTATTTCATTAACATAGCATAGCATACTTCATTTCATAACAACATAGCTTATTTCATTAACATAGCATAGCATACTTCATGGTATGAACTTCATTGTAACCTAAAAAGATCAAAGGTGGCCGAATGGCCCTTATAGGCTTTTAGGGTTTAGACCTTTAACCTAATTCAAGTAACATACATATGCATACAAATTCCATAAAATTCATGGTATGAACTTCATTGTAACCTAAGAACTCAAAGGTGGCGAATGGCCTACCATAAACTTTTAGGGTTTAGATCTTTCCTCAACCCCTAACATGTTAACATCATTTCTTACAAGTAAAACAAGCTATAAAACTTCAATAAAACACCAAGATCCATATTGGCCGAATGGTTCTTAGGGTTTATTAGGGTTAGCTTTTGTCCTAATCCACTTTAACCCCTAACATCATCATCTAGCTATAGAACATAGTATAAACATAACATGGAGCTTCATTTAAACCCTAGTCCATGACTTGGCCGAATGGTTCTTAGGGTTCATTAGGGTTAGCTTTTGTCCTAATCCACTTTAACCCCTAACATCATCATCTAGTTATAGAACATAGTATAAACATAACATGGAGCTTCATTTAGACCCTAGTCCATGACTTGGCCGAATGGTTCATGGGGACCTTTGAGGTTAGATCTTTATCCTAATCCCTTTTAACATGTTATCATCATCATTTGCAAGTAAAGCAAGATATAAGCTTCAACAAAAACACCAAAAACCCATGTTGGCCGAATGGTCCATAGGGTTTCCTAGGGTTAACTTTTGACCTAATCCCTTTTTAACCCTAACTACATCATATAGCAATTAAAACATGGCATTCATGAAACCCTAACCCTAATTTCCTAGGGTGGCCGAAACACATAAGGGCTCAACTAGGGTTAGCTTTGTAACCAACCCTCTTTTCCCATCTTAGCATCATCATATCCTTCCTAAACATAGATTTCAACTTCATTGGTAAACTAAAACATGCGAATATAACATACAAGTTGTTCAAACATTCAATCACAACTACTCGTATGCAGGTGAGGGATACTTACATCCTTCGCTTTGCTTTGGGTGGAGAAGATGACCTAAAGAAGTCACCTAGCTTTCTCCTAGCTTGAATGGGGCTCTCGGCCAAAGGAAGAAGAAGGAGAGGAGACAAGAAATAATCTTGCCATAGTACCCTTCTTGGTGCTCTTGACCCTTAGATGGTTATTAGCCCCTTAGATGAACCCTTCCCTTTGCCTAACTCTCTAGGGTGACACCCTATTTTGTTTTGGCCGAAACTTCAAGGAAGAAGGCTTAGGGTTTCATTGGAGGATGAAGAGGAGAGGAAGAAGGAAGAAAGAAGTGGCCAAGTGGAACTTCTCTCTTCTTTATAAAGGGAGGAAGAGAAGTTTCTCTTCTCTTTGTCATGCCTCTTCATTTACTCTTATCACACTTATCTATAATTCCCCCTCTTCCTCTAATAGTAAGCTATTGCTAAGCACTTGGTCATCACATGCATGGTAAGAGTTAACTCTCACCAAGAGGTTTAAGGTTCAAACCTCACCTCTCCACTTTTATTCTTTTATCATCATTTTTTTTTTCAAGATTCCATATATAATCTCCTAGACATGAAATTAAATTCTATACAAAAATTATTATAAAATTTCTAGAGCTTGGGATGAAAAGGGAGGAAAGGGAAATGGGGAATTCGGCCAAGGATGAGGAAGAAGGAGGATGAAGAAGGAAAGTGGGGTTTTACTTCCACTCTTCTCTTAATTCTCCTCTTTAATACCTAGGGAATGAACACCCATCTATATTCTTTGTATATTCTTTATATATCTTATCCATAAATTATCCTAGGGTCTAGTGGTGTCAAGGCTACCTCCCTATTAGGAGGTTCATGGTTCAAATCATACCTATAACCATCTTTTATTTATTTTATTTTTAACCATTTTATGGTCTTAAAACCTATATAATTACTTTGCCTAGTTTAGAATTTTGCGGGCGTTACATCCGGAGCCACTAACGCTATTGGCATACGGGGTGGAGAGAAGGAAGGGAACGGTGTCTTTCGGATCAAGAACCTTGACACGGGGAAGGAGTTGCTAGTCAGTGAGTCCAAAAAGGACGAAGATAGGGTGTTCAACGACCTCCATACCGGGATGCAGCTCAGCATGGAGGAGTTCGAGCAATTCCTTGGCACCTCCCTGATCGTGAAGGAGCTAATGCGCCGTGCCAACTTGGATGGTGGAGCACAGTCGGTGAGCAAAGAAAAGGCCAACGACTCTCCGATTAGCAAATGGCATTGATTGACTTAGATGAGCACCTTGTTATTATGGGGATTTTGATTTGAGGTAAACTGTCAGACGTGAAGACAACCAACACATTCTACAGATCAAGTGGGTGGATTCTATGATCTCAGAATTTAGTGCATGATTATATTAGTTATATTGGTTATGTTGTTTACTTAGGTTGTATTATGTTTTCACTTTGTGATCTATCTAGTATTGCTTTAACTTTATATCTGTTGGACCGTTAGTGTCTAGGTTGCTTTCTTATAGTTAGCATATAGTTATTGATTACTATTACTGTTATACATGTCTAGTAATTGTTGGATCGAAATGAGCGCTAGAGAGGGGGGGGGGTGAATAGCGTAAAACGATTTGTCTTTTCGTTCGTCGATTCGATAAATAAAAAGAGTAAAGTGCAGCGGAAAATAAATATGAGACTCATTTGTTTTTACTTGGTTCATAGCCTTTCGGCTGCTAATCCAAGGCCTTAATGGTCCTAGACCGTGTACGGAGGGTAAATCATTAAAAAACTCCTCCTCGTTGGAGGTAGGAGTAAGCGAGTACAAGAAATAGCAAAAACTTGAGGTAGAGGGACACTCCCCCTCTCCTCATTGCAATTAAAAGTCCGATAAAAGTAAAGTTTACAAGATTTGAAATGAACTTAAAGTAAATCTTTTACTAATGACCTAAGAGATGGAATTTGAGCTCGGATTGTCATCGTTTCAACAACGCTTCTTCGTCTTAGAGTAGCGGCGTTGCAGGAGCTGTCACGCCCCGAGAGAATACCGAGCCGAAAATCAAACGGACAGCACCTCCCCTATACGCGGCAACATTTCGGGTTAATACAAGGCCTGTAGGCCCACAATAACAATAACATAACAAATAAAACACAACAACATAACAAAACACAGCGGAACTAATACAACGAACAATACATCCACATCATGCATACCGGTATGACTAATACACCACAACCACATACAGTACATCGACAAAATACGAATCAACAAGTCCACAACATAGTACACTACGAAAACTCCAAATACAATACATGGCGGACGCAAAGCCCAAAACCAATACGGGAGCCTCGGAGGTGAGATGAGACGTCAGCCAGCGGTGCTCCAAGCTGTTACGAAGTCTTCTACCTGTTACCTGGGCGACAGAAAAACCCAGGGTCCGTGGGGGGTAGTGAGTAAAACTCAGCAGGTAATAGAAAAATATGTATATATGTCATATCACATGTATTTTCAACAACATACTCTAGAGGTACAACAGGTATATCTGCATAGTATATAAATACAAGCATATACTGTCTAACCAAATAAACAACATAAAAATGCAGACATACCTGAAGTCTGCCACGCTACTCTAATCCAACCTGAACATATATCCAACATATATATATATAACAGGAAGAGTAGATCAACTCAAAATATAATCTAGCTACAGGTCAAGGTATCTAATGGTCTGTCCAACACATACCAATATCCGACACAATCGTATAACAAATGCAAGGGACATGCATGAATATGATGTACACCCAAATGCAGCAAGCATAGTACAATCAAATGCAACATCACAATAATCATATATATATATATAGACTGTATCCATATATATATTAATCTCAACCATCCATATATATATATACATACATATATGTATCTATATATGGTAATATGCAAAGTGCCATCAGATACGACAATGCAGCATGCATGATCATGCCTACTCACCCCTACTCGCTACCATGACTCCAGTGTGGCCTAGGTGGCACGACATGACAAATGTCCCAACTCACACCAACCACTGCTATAGAGTGGCCGAGTGGGTAGTATGATCATGTAGCATATGAGAGTAAAGAGCTCGCTACACAACGGGGGTCCCTGCTGCTGGCCACTCCGACTAACACTACCAATGAGTGGTCGAGTACCACGCACCCAGGACAACTGCACGCAACTCCAACTACCACCGTCTATAGTGGTAGAGTGCGGCACAACAGATGCTCTGCCCTCACACCAGTTACTCCTCGGGGAGTGCTCTGGGAGGCAAGATGACTGACGACTCTCTCAACTCCAAGGGAGACTATGTCGTCAGAATGCATGCATATTACATGAGTATCCTATCACTCATACAACCATCTACCACAGACTCTCTGTTCAACAAAGAGTCGTA
Source organism: Wurfbainia villosa (assembly GCA_025175895.1). Lineage (NCBI taxonomy): Eukaryota > Viridiplantae > Streptophyta > Magnoliopsida > Zingiberales > Zingiberaceae > Wurfbainia > Wurfbainia villosa. The sequence goes on from CM045996.1 coordinate 107,375,053, forward strand.
CCCATCTAATCAATACACTCTCTATCCAGTAGAGAGTCGTACACAACAGATCAATGGACTTTCTATCCTGTAGAGAGTCGTACTCAACAGATCATAACTCTCTATCCAATAGAGAGTTGTACTCAAATGATCGACGCACTCTCTATCCTGTAGAGAGTCATACTCGACTGATCATAACTCTCTCTCCAATAGAGAGTCATACTCGACTGATCATAACTCTCTCTCCAATAGAGAGTCGTACTCGACTAATCATATCAAGCTGGGACCACCGGTCCGCAGCGACACTCTAATCACCCTTCACTTAACCATTACACAACTCATGGTTGGTAACAGTATGCAACATACGGGTATTGGAAATAAATCGTACATTTAGGACATTACCTACCCATAGATGACCTTTTTCCAATTTATAAATTGGGTCATCCCTCTTACTAACATTTACACCCTACTAAATATCTAGGCCAATTTACATCACATCTATAACTCCTAAATCATGATAGGGTATATGTGATATCAACAATTGAGCATAAATATACCCAACGATAAGTTCAAGCATACGATAATAAGAGCAGGGTCAAGGTAATATGAACACCTAACATGCTCATATCTATGACTAAATCTGAATGTAATACATCTACCCGGACCAGGTAGGAAATTACCCACCTGCTGTCAATGCTCGTAGTAATAAACTCCTCACGGCCACGGACCCGTCTCATATCCACGTCCTATAAATATCATCAATTATCGTTCAGTGAAAGCATACAACAATAATACGATTAGCTACTATGTTATCCACGCCAACAAAGAACACAAAATCAGAGATACTCGCTACCCACCAGAACCCTCAATCACGTTGGTGAACAAGGTCAACTCAAGCTCATTTGCTACGGTGAACTGGGATAAATCAACTCCCATTGTAGCTGTGAGCTGAGATGAACCCAGCAGTAATTCGATATTAAGAACCCCAATCCAACAGATTGCACTGAACTGACAGAACACAATTAAAAATGGAGGGGGATTGTGCTTACCAACAATTGAAGCTCCACTGGCAATTAAATCCTCACCGGCAGCAACATCCACGGAACCACAATTATTCCTGCTACCCCTGTTCACTGGAAACCATTGCCCACCATATAGTCATCACCACATGCCATCTTTACCATAAGAAATTCACAGAACAAAACAAAGAAAGTTTCTCTTCTTTACCAGATGTTTAACCCCGTCGGCAGCCAAGTCCCCAACAACCGGCAACCAACCTTTCACTATCCCCTGTTTGCCGACCCACCTCCTGCCCAAATCCAACCCAATTCCGGCGGTGATCCCCTATTCATCGGCGAATTCAACACCTGCCCAATTCAATGGATCAAGCTCGATAAGAAACAAGATCATAGCTTAACCTTATAACTCGTCCAAAATCAACGAACAACACTGACTCACCTATTCAGACGGTGATCCTCCCCAGCTTCTCTATTCACCGGAAAACTCAGTGCCCAAAACAATATCCAGTTAACGAATGAAATTGGTCGGAGATGCAACTCATCGTAGATGGGGAAAAGAAACCTACTGATGGAGAGATCCAAGCTCACTTGCCCTATTCACCTGCCAAGATCTCTGGTGCCCTAACTCCGGCGCTGATCGGCAGTAAGAAACCCCAATTGACGGCTCTGCTCACCGCTGAAATCAACGCCCCCGATGCACTGCCCTAGCTCATGCTGGAACCACCAACAGCGAATTCACCCACACCAGCGGCTCTGCTTGCTATCACCGTCCAGCCGCTGCTAGACCACCATATGCTCCGGAAGAGATCCCAGATCGGCAGTACACCGTCGGACGTCGCCGATTCAAGCTCCCCCCTGCCACTTGCTAACTCTCTGCTCCCGCTCGTCTGTGGCGGGGGTCATCAAGCGGTCCAGTCGCCGCTACTTGCCACGAGGAGGGGGAAGACCGACGAGCGGCGGAGGTGCAGAAGAAGAGAGATCGCGTGGGGAAGTCGGGTCGGTGAGAAGTCGAAAACGCTCGGAATAAAAGTCGCGGTGAGAAACGGGAGAACGGAAATAGTAAGGGATGGGCTTTAATGAGAAGGAAGCGGATCGGGTAAGAAAATACCGGGTCGGGTTTAGGGAAAAATAATTGGATCCGACACTGATCAATCCATTACATCCATTGACCTTAGAGTTTTACAATTAAACTTAAGTCAATTAAACCTTATTAAGCCTCTCATACCCAGATGACTCAAACCGGCTTTCCCGAAGCCTATTAAATCTTTCCCCCATAATAGCTATAGAAATTTCCATTTAAGTCCAGGAAGATTTCTAAAATTCTAGGAAAAATCCATATGGTATTTTCCTAATTAACAAGCATTATATAATTTAATTTTTGTTTCTGGTATTTTACATTCTCCCCCACTAATAAAAATTTGGTCTCTAAATTTCATACTAACATACTAGAACAAACTCAAGAAATTTCTTGAACTACTACATGCCTCAAGTGAACAAATGAGGATATCGAGCTCAGATAGTATCTTCCAGCTCCCATGTAGCCTCCTCATCAGTAGGATACTGTCATCCAACCTTTACAAGTTGGATGGTCTTGTTCCGCTACTGTCGCTCCTTGCGACCAGGAATCCACACTGGAATCTTCTCATAGGTTGCATTAGACTGAGGTGGGAGTGGTACCTCTTTCAGAACATGATCAAAATGCGGTACGTATTTCCTCAGCATAGAAACATGAAATACGTTGTGAACACCCACAAGTGTTGGAGGTAAAGCCAACCGATAAGCTACACCTCTATAATCCATGACACATGATCTGAATAGATCCTCTAACGTCTAAATGATACACTCAGACTGTTCATCTGTCTGCAGATGAAACGTTGCACTAAGCCGAAGCTCTGTGCCCGTAGTCTGGTGCAGACTCTGCCAAAATCGCGAATCTCTATCCGATATGGTACTTAAATGTAGGGAAATCTCGTATGCCAAATGGCATATGTGCAACGGAAAATAGGATCCCTTCCAAGTGATCCATGCGAAAGCAAACTCGTATAAAATAAATTTCTCTAAACCAAACCTATCTTATAGGAGAGTTCTACCTTTGTTGCGTGCCCTTTGCAATCCCGCTTTTCCTTTCGGTTTGTTGGATCTTTAGCACGTTCAAGTGTCCGTGCCTCTATACGTATCCACACGAGCACGCTCTTGTCTCACAAAAGGAAAACTAGAAGAGCTCTCCTTTACTTCTTGCTAGAGAAGTCCCTAAAGGAGAGGAAGAGAGGGAAAAGGAGAAAGGAAGAAGAAGACTCCTCTTCTTGCTAGCCTACACTCACAAACCCACACAACTAAAGCTTCCACCAAGCTCTCTCACAACCACAACACCAAAAACTCTCTATGGCCGGCCACTCCATGGAGCCTTTTATAGGGTTGGAAAAACCCTTCCACCTCCTTCACATTCAATGCAATCCATTGCATTGAGACACACTCAAAAAGGATTTGGCTTCCTTGTTTGGCCGGCCACTTAAGGAGACAAAACCATTTTGTTTCCTTCCACCTTAACTAGCTTAGGTGGATGCTTATGTGGCATGCTTATGTGGCATGCTTATGTGGCATTCTTATGTGGCATTCATGCATGTTGAATTAATCTTATTAATTCAATTAAGCTTATGTTATCATATTGAATTAATCTTATTAAATCAATAAGGTAACATATTGAATTAATCTCATTAAATCAATTAGCTAAAATTCTCATTAAGCTTAAAGTCCAAAAACCATTTTGTACTTAAGTTTATTCCCATATTATTCTAGTCAAACTAGAATACTCTAATTCCTCTAATTATCATGCTCTTTGTGTGTGACCCTATAGGCTCTCATAACGTTGGCAGTGGATCTAAACTCTTTTAGATACACAAGCAATGAGCGACATCTAGCAATGCATCATTGCTACCCAAGTTACGAGATAAGTCAAGATCCGACTAACCTTTCCGTGACTACTATAATATATGACCGTGTCCTTCTATCCTTGATATCAGATTGATCAATGAGGCATAGACCGTGTCATCCTCGATCAATCTATGTGTTTCTTGATCCCGAGTAAACTAACTCAAACAAATGAGCTCAATATCTCATATTGACTCATTCGAGCATAATGCATTTTAGTAGTTCTACTCAATCAACCCACCGATATCACTCTCGTCATATGAGAGGGATAGATCCCATCTACATCACTCACATCCCTCGCATAATTTGTTATATACCCGATCGCCTTTATGGTCCACCACATTCACGGGTGGCGTTTGTGATACCAAAGTACATAACTCCTTATGTAGGGAACCATAGTGACTTCAGGTCTAAGGACTATTCATACCAATAGTCACATGAGAAAGTTTATGACACTCATATAACGATCCATGAAACTTTCTCATGGCGGGTCAGTTCAGTATATATTCTCTAATATATACCCATGTGTCAACTTGATATCATATATCCATGACTTGTGAGATCAAGTGATCAATTGACCTACATGCTAGTCTTTATGTATTAATATTGCCCTTGCATATTAATACTCGACTAGGAACATTTAGGAAAGTGTTCTCTACAGCCTCTCATAATCAATTCTGCCAATATTGATTGATAAGAACCTACTTTTCTAGGGCATTATTATATTTAAATTAGGCATGCACAAGCAAGATGTAAATATAATAACCAATCCTTTGCCTTTATAGAATATGATACAAAATGTTCCCTATTCAACCATCACATGATTGGTTCTAGGGCTTTAACTAACAATCTCCCACTAGCACTAGTACCAATCACTATGATATCTAATACCTAGTGACCTAGTGTGACCATCATGCTTCCTCTGTGAGCCTTGGTCAATGGATCTGCGATGTTAGCTTACATCGGTACTCTGCATATCCTCACATCTCCTCTATCGATGATCTCTCGAATGAGATGGAAGCGCCCGATATGTGTTTGGTCCGTGATGTGATCGAGGTTCCTTAGCTGTCTGCAATAGCCCCATTGTTGTCACAATAGAGGTCTATTGGATCGCAATGCTAGGAACTACCCCAAGTTCAGCGATGAACTTGCGAGCCAAACAACCTCCTTTCTTTGCATCGGATCAATATACTCTTGTTGTAGAATTAGCAAGCGTGTCCTGCTTGAACTCTTCCGACTCACGGCTCCACCATTCGAGCAAAACACGTACCGATTGTGATCTATAGTCATCCTTGTCTGCTTGGAAGCTTGCATCACTTTGTAACCCTTTACATTAGCTCCTCATTGCCTCGAATATCGGAAATATTCTTTCGTTCTTCGTAAGTACTTAAGAATATTTTTGGGCTATCCAATGACTTTCACGGATCCGATTGGTATCTACTCGTCATGCTCAAAGCATACGAGGCGTCGGAGACAGTACAAAGCATGGCGTACATGATAGACCCTATAGGCGATGCATAAGGGATCTTATCCATGCGATCTCTCTCCTCCTTAGAAGAGGGACATTGAGTCTTGAAAGACTCACACCATGTGATAAAGGCGAAACCCTTTCTTAGAATTTTGCATAGCAAAGCGATCTAGCACTTTATCAATGTATGTACTCGACTTAGGCCAAGTAATCTTCTAGATCTATCTCTATAGATCTTGATGCCTAGAATATAGGCGCTTCACCTAAGTCCTTCATCGAGAAACAATTCCTAACCACATCTTCACAGGTAGTGAGGGAATATCATTTCGATGAAGTATATCATCTACATACAAGACAAGAAATACAACTGTGCTCCCACTATTTCTCTTGTAGACACAAGGCTCATCTTCATTCTTGATGAAACCAAACTCTTTGATTGCATCATCGAATCGAAGATTCCAGCTTCGAGAGGCTTGCTTTAGTCCATAAATGGACCTTTGCAGTTTGCATACCTTTCCAGGATGCTTTGGATCTCTAAAACCCTCAGGTTGTGTCATGTACACATCCTCGAGAAGCTTTCCATTCAGAAAAGCGGTTTTGACATCCATCTGCCAGATCTCATAATCATGGTAGGCTGCAATAGCAAGTATGATCCGAATGGATTTAAGCATCATAGCCCGGTGAAAAGGTTTCTTCATAGTCAATACCATGAATTTGTTTGAATCCTTTAGCCACCAATCTACCTTTATAGGTATGCTTATTACCATCCATGTCAGTCTTTACTTTAAAGACCTACTTACACCCAATGGGTTTTACCCCTTCAGGTTGATCAACCAAAGTCCATACTTGGTTAGTGTACATGGATTCCATTTCGGATCTCATGGCCTCTAGCCATTTCTCAGAATCTGGGCTCATCATAGCTTCTTGATAGGATGTAGGCTCGTCAAGATCGACAAGCAATACTTCACCGTTGTCAGTCAAGAGAAAAGAATATCTCTCGGGTTGACGACGGATCCTATTAGATCTACGAAGAGGTTGGTCTACTTGAACAGGTGTTTGCTCCACAACTCTTTGGGCAACAAATTCGTCATCCACAACACTTTGTGGTGCCTGTTCATTTTCCATCGAAGCCTTAGTGTTATCATCATCTTGAACTTCTTCAAGATGAATTTTACTCCCACTAGTATTTCTAGAAATAAATTCTCTTTCTAGAAAGACAGCATTTCTGGCAACAAACACCTTGCCAAGTGTGGGATTGTAAAAGTAATTGTTGGGTTTCCGGCACCGCGGCGTGTGTGTGTTCGATCATGTTTCGCAAACATGTGCACAGCGGAAGCAACAAAAATAATAAATACTCCTATTTATTACAACACACACAACACACGCATGCTATTACAACAAGTGTAGACATAACCGTAAATTAAAATTGCAATAAAAGGAAATTAAACTACGTTATACCTTTCGTATGACGTGTAGCGGGAACGGCATCAACCGGAACGATTCTCGTAAGAATCGTCTCTATCCGTATCCACGCCGAGCTCCTCGGGATGACTTCGCCAAGCCACGAGCTTCGTCTTCGTACGGGTTACTAGCCTCGTGTTGAAGACGATGTGATCGAGAGATGATCACGGTCCGAATCCAAATTCGGACCTAAAGACAAGTCCTCAAGACTTGCTTCTCCGGAGAGGTATTCGTCAACCGATTGACGAATCCTTCGTCCTCCACCTCAGAGGATTACCGGAGATCAAATCCCCGGTATGTTAGCCGCTGTCGGAGCCCTAACCGTCGTCCAAACGACGCTCCGACGAGAGGAGAAGAAGCTGTCCAGAAAACTGGACAGCTTGGTGGAGGAGTAGGCGCCGGCCAAAACCAAGGAAGCAAAGTGCTCACCTTGATGCCAAACCTAAGGAGGATGACCGGAACTCTTCCGGCAGCAGCTCGACGCCGGCGAGGAGGAAGGAAGCAACCTTCTGGACGCCGGTTGGAGGACCTTTGGGCTGGGCGGCGGCAGCTTGGAGTTGGGCGCCGAATAGGAGAGGAGGGTTGGGCGGCCAAGTTTGATTAGGTTTAGGGTTAGGGTTTAATCCTATTTTATAGAAAACTAATTCTCTTAGTGGTTAATGGATCATATCCATAAAGCCCGTTAACCCGCTCCATTAAGATAAGTTAAAATAAACCAAACCATGATGGTTTATTTTAAGTTAAAACGAACCGAACCAACCTTTGGTTCATTCGTTTAATATAAACCAAACCCTTTGGTTTATTCTCATCCATTGGATTAGGACCAAACCATTTTGGTCCATCCATTATGTCTTCATAAGACACAGCCCATCCACGCTTCCATTGCGACTGAAACGATTTCATGCTCGCTTTATGTTTGGTCCAACCAAACATAGTTTCTCTCGGTCTGAGAATCCCATTCTCAAGCTCGTTTTAAATCCTTTGGATTACACTCGTTGTCGTGTGACCAAATAGGTTCTCGGTTTATGTTGGCCGTCTATAATTAACCATTAATTATAGAGCGATCATGAGTGGCACCTAGTAGTACATCATGATCCCCAATTAGGAAAGATCAGATCAGAGTTGATCGAACTATTTACGAAACCCTTGATGCTTGAATGAATCGTGCCCCATTCCCTTCACTCATCTTATACCCACTTGGTTGGAGGACATGGTCTATTGTGTCGGTCCCACTAAGTGACTACGTCACACCTAGCCCAAGTATCATTTCCTCGTCCTACAGTTCTAGTTACTCCACATGTATCGAAGAGTACCTTACTCTAAACATGTAATGCTTTGGCCAAAGACTTTAGTAACAATCACGAGAGGCCATGGTATACATCTCCTCGCAAGGAGTGGTGAATCCTTTATAGGCTATTCAAACACCTTGATCACTGACTTATACCCAATCATCCGGGTCCACATCTCCTTAGAGATGTTTGCTTAAGATGTCAAAGCATAAGTCTCTATGATCAAGATGACTTGAATACACGCAAGTCAAAGGAACATCGCACTTAAGCCACGTAAGAACTTCATTGACATATCTATATATGCAAAACCATATGAAGTCTTACGGTTGGTCACTCCAATGAACTAGTTACCATAACTAGCATCCACGATTAACTCGGACATCACTATGTCTCCGGCCCGGTGAGAATCGGTGCTTGGATACACCAAGGAGTATACCTCGTGCTAGTCTCGACGAATTGATGGTGTCCAAATCCATCAATTCATCGACTAGGATAATTCGATACATCACAATTACACATGTAGAGATACTCACTAGTTGTGATCCAATCACAAATTCTCTCATGCTGTGAATCGTATCGTGGACATTCAGTAAATGAGTTTAAGATCCAATCAAATACATAAAACATGTATACTCAAATAGTGAATCTTCATTTATCATATAAATGGTTCATACATAAGGCGATTGCCTTAGGACCTCTCTCATATATTACTAACAGACTCCCACTTGGCCTAATGCCAATCGCTACGGTATCCAATACCATAAGCTCTAACATGACCCTCAAACTTATTTTGAGGTAATGCTTTAGTCAAAGGATCCGCTAAGTTCCTTTCAGTGGGAATTTTCTCGATTTGTATTTCGTTCCTACTTATGATCTCTCTGATAAGATGATAGCGGCGAAGCACATGTTTGGATCGCTGATGAGACCACATCAAGTTCAGAGATGAACTTCTTGATCCAAACCGCTTCTTTTGCTGCTTCCAAAGCTGCAATGTATTCTGCCTTAGTGGCAGAATCCGCTATAGTGTCAAGCTTGGAACCTTTCCAACTTATTGCGCCTCCATTCCAGGTGAATACATACCCAGACAAAGACATGGAATCATCCTTGTCTGTCTGGAGCTGGCATCCGTATACCCACGTATCACCATGTACCCTTCTCCATATATTAGGAACACATCCTTAGTTCTTCTCAAGTACTTAAGGATCGTCTTATGACGCCAATGATCCATTCTGGATCGGTGAGTATCTGCTCGTGACACTCGAGGCATACGATACATCGGGCCTCGTACATAACATAGCATACATGATAGATCCTATTGCGGATGCATAGGGAATCTTACTCATGCAAATCCTCTCGTCTTCTGTGCGCGGACACATAGACTTCGAAAGGTGTACCCCATGCCTGATGGGTAAGAAACCTTTCTTGGATTCCGACATACTAAACCTCTTTAGCACTCGGTCTATATATGTAGACTGCGAAAGACCAAGCAACCGTTTCGATCTATCTCTATAGATCTTAATCCCGAGGATGTAGGTTGCTTCTCCCAGGTCTTTCATGGAGAATGTCTTGGATAACCAAACCTTCACTGACTGTAAGATTGAAACATCGTTTCCTATAAGTAATATGTCATCGACATACAATACTAGGAATACATTTGCCTCCCACTAACCTTCTTGTACACACAAGGTTAAATGCGGATTTTGTGAGAAATCAAACTTTTGATCGTCTCATCAAAGCGGATATTCCTCTGGATGCTTGCTTGATCCATAAATGGATCGTCGCAATTTGCATACCTTGGTTTTATCAACCGATGTGAAACCCTCGGTTGTATCATATACCGTCCTCGAGCGAGGTTTCCATTAAGGAAAGCTGTTTTCACATCCATCTGCCATATCTCATAATCATAATGAGCCGCTATGGCCAGGAGCATCCGAATGGATTTAAGCATAGCTACAGGCGAATAGGTTTCGTCATAATCAACACCTTGCTTTTGACGATATCCTTTTGCCACCAATCTAGCCTTATAGGTAATCACATTACCATCCATGTCGGTTTTCTTCTTGAAAACCCACTTGCACCCTATAGGCTTTATGCCTTGGTGGAGTCGACCAAGTTCCAAACTTGGTTTTCGTACATGGAATCCATTTCGACTTCATGGCACCAAGCCACTTATCCCTTACGAACTTGTCGCTTCTTCATAAGCGGTAGGCTCCTCATCATCAATGAGTAACACGTCGTTCGATTCACTTAGAAATCCATATCTCTCGGGAATGTTGCGTGTTCTACGGATCTACGAAGATGTGGTGTTACAATAAGTCCAGTAGATTGCTCATCACTATGAGTTATTCTTGTGCTCACCAGTATCTCATCAATGTCTATTTGAGTATCTCGAGCCTCTCAAGCTCACTCCTCCTTGTTTTCTTGCAAGAGAAACTCTTTCTCTAGAAACACAGCATGCCTTGAAACAAACACCTTTTGTTCCACAGGATGATAGAATTGGTAACCCCTTGTTTCCTTAGGGTATCAATAAATAGACATTTATCGGACTTAGCATCGGTTTATGCGTCTGATCCGCTTCACATAAGCGGGACAACCCCATATCTTCAAGTAAGATACATGAGGTTTCTTACCATTCCATATCTCATATGGAGTAGTTGAGACTACCTTAGTAGGCATTACATTTAACAAGTAAGCGGTATGCAGTGCATATCCCCAAAGGACTTGGGAAGAGTCGCATGATTCATCATTGACTGACCATGTCCAACAAGGTCGATTCGCCTCTCGGATACACCATTATCTTTGTGGTGTATAGGGCGAGTCCATTGAGACAATATGCCATTGTCTCTTAGATAATCAAGAAACTCTTGACTTAAGTATTCACCACCTCGATCCGATCAAGTATTTTAATACTTTTGTCATGTTGTTTCTCTACTTCATTCTGAATTCTTTGAACCTTTCAAAGGCTTGGACTTGTGTTTCATCAAGAACACATACCCAAACCGTGAGTGATCATCGGTGAAGGTAATGAAGTAGCTATAGCCTCCTAAAGCTTGAGTTGACATAGGTCCACATACATCGGTATGTATTAGACCTAGTAACTCTCCCACTCGTTCACCTTTTCGTAAAGGTAACTTAGTCATCTTGCCTTTTAAGCATGATTCGCATGTATCGTATGAATCCAATTCAAGCGATTCTAGAATTCCACATCGGTGTAATTCGGACATCGTTTCTTGCTTACATGGCCAAGGCGACAATGCCACATGTAGAGTCTATTTGATTATCCTTTCGAGCACTCTTGTTGCTCGCCCGATATTGCAAATGTCCTTTGGAATCGTCCAGCGTATAAACACCATTGCTTAAAGTTCGGTCCATAAAGAACCCCATTCAAAGTTATGTAACAACAATTGTTACTAAAGCGTCAAATGGAAACCATTTCTATTTAAACAAGAAATAGAAAGATGTTCTTTATCAACAAAGGAATATAAAAGCAATTGTCGAGTTCTAAGACAAGTCTGGGGAGTTTCAACAAATCGTTCGATGGCGAGTCGGCAACCTTTGCTCCATTCCCAACACGTAAATTTGACTCTCCTTGGAGTCTTCTTCTATTCCTTAGCCCATGTATGTCATTACATATATATGAGCCACACCGAGTATCAAATACCCAAGTGTCGAGGAAATAGAATGACAATCAATAAAGAAGATTTCTAAAGAAGATGGGGCATCAGATGCCTTATCCTTCTTCACGAACTCAAGATAAATCTTGCACTTTCTTGATATGGCTCTCCTTGCCATAATGATGGCAAGTGCCCTTTTGTGCTAGTTCTACGCCTTCTTAGCCTTTCTCTTCTTTCCCCATACATTTGTTCCTTTGACTCCTCTTAGAACCTTTCTTGAGAATCAACTAACAACACCGTCCTACTCATGCTTCTCGAGAAGGCTCCACAGTCTTGACATGTTGAAGCGATACCACAGATGAACCTTCTTGCATCTCAGAGGTGAAGAGGAGCTTGAGACTTGAACCTTTGAATCTCACTTGCTCATCAACCAACTCATAAAGATGAAGAACTACGATATGAGCATCCATATGCTCATCTTTGCTTTCGTAAGCTTAGGTTCCATCGCGGCTAGCATGATGCAACTCATTTGTTGAGAATCACTCACATGTTTACGATAGGCCAACAATTGGTCGAGTTGCATGTCACTAGGGATGCGGGAAGAGCGCCGAGGACATACACAAGCTTTTCACCTTGAGAACAATTCTCAAGTTTCTAAGCTGATCCAAGAAGTTTGGCCCGGTCGATTTTTTGAATCCATAATGGAACGCAAATTCAAACACATCATGATCAATATATTAACTTAGAAATACAAAACGAGCATATATGAGAAAGATGATTATAAAAATGCATCAATATACATTTATAAATCCCATTCATTTTTCGAATTTCAAAAACCCCAAAATCACTTCGGGAGATCGTAGGTTCATCTCCGAATGGGTTGATATCCATCATAGTTATGAATAACCTTGGAGAGAGTCCAACAAGCCATTCATAGCTACGACGGTAGGTATCATCTATACCGATTGCATATCACGTATATGCAACTATCACAATGTGCTATCAACTAATTGAATGTTCACATACATTGGGTTGTTAACACATTAACAAGTATGCATCTTATGCATAGCACCCAACTTCACCTCCCTTAACATCGACCTTGGAGAGTCCAACAAGCCGATGCTCGAGTTAAAGCCAACCCATTAATCAAGAATAGTTTTAATATGGTTAGAGTGCCTTCAACCATTTCCCCCAGCTTGGAGAGAGTCCAACAACCAAAGCTAACGATTGACCTCTGACTCTTACCATATTAGTATTAAACTATTCCATGGTTTGAACATGTTCGGGTTCGAGCCGGGCTTGGAGAGAGTCCAACAACCCAAACAAGAAACGGAACTCTGGTTCAAACCATATTAATGGAAGGTGTAGGCTTTAATATTGTTTAAAGGTTTTATGTCTCATCCTCTTTGCATGCAAATAACTATTATCTACATGGCATGACATACATGGCATACATCTACATGTCACGACGCATGGCATTATGTTATACATCTACTGCAACTACATGTCATACAATTATGTCATGTACAATATTTCCTTATATGTCATAACTATTTATGGAAATAAAATATGTTTAAGATTTGATTCTCCAAATCAAATCATAATTAAATTAGGAAACAAATTTCCAAATCTAATCACATATTTTATTCATGGAATTATTTGATTAAGGAAAATCTATTTAGGAAACCAATTTCCTAAATCTTCAAAACTACTTATGGAAATAAAATATTTTAAAGATTTGATTTCCCAAATCAAATCAAGATTAAATTAGGAAACAAATGTCCAGAATCTAATCAAATATTTTATTTATGGAAAATATCAATTTCCATAAATACTTCCAACTTTCCAAAAGTGGAAGATTTCCATAAATACTTCTAGACTTTCCAAAATTGAAAAATTTCCATAAATACTTCTAAATTTCCAAAATTAGAAAATTTCAGAAATACATTATGACTATCATAAAACCATTTTACGATTATGTGAAACACAACTGAGCTCTGATACCACTTTGTTGGGTTTTGACATGGCGTGTGTGTGTTCGATCATGTTTACGCAAACATGTGCACAGTGAAGCAACAAAAATAATAAATACTCCTATTTATTACAACACACACAACACCGCATGCTATTACAACAAGTGTAGACATAACCGTAAATTAAAATTGCAATAAAGGAAATTAAACTACGTTATACCTTTCATTATGGCGTGTAGCGGCGAGGGGCATCAACCGGAGCGATTCTCGTAAGAATCGTCTCTATCCGTATCCACGCCGAGCTCCTCGGGATGACCGCTAAGCCACGAGCCGTCTTCGTGCGGGTTACTAGCCTCGTGTTGAAGGCGATGTGATCGAGAGATGATCACGGTCCGAATCCAAATTCGGACCTAAAGACAAGTCCTCAAGACTTGCTTCTCCGGAGAGGTATTCGTCAACCGATTGGCCGAATCGCCGTCCTCCACCTCAGAGGATTACCGGAGATCAAATCCCGGTATGTTAGCCGCTGTCGGAGCCTAACCCGTCGTCAGCGGCTCCGCGAAGAGAAGAAGCTGTCAGAAAACTGGACAGCTTGGTGGAAGGAGTAGGCGCCGGCCAAAACCAAGGAAGCAAAGTGCTCACCTTGATGCCAAACCTAAGGAGGATGACCGGAACTCTTCCGGCAGCAGCTCGGCCTTGGCGAGGAGGAAGGAAGCAACCTTCGGGCGCCGGTTGGAGGACCTTTGGGCTGGGCGGCTGGAGTTAGGCGATTAGGTTTAGGGTTAGGGTTTAATCCCTATTTTATAGAGAACTAATTCTCTTAGTGGTTAATGGATCATATCCATAAAGCCCGTTAACCCGCTCCATTAAGATAAGTTAAAATAAACCAAACCATGATGGTTTATTTTAAGTTAAAACGAACCGAACCAACCTTTGGTTCATTCGTTTAATATAAACCAAACCCTTTGGTTTATTCTCATCCATTGGATTAGAACCAAACCATTTTGGTCCATCAATTATGTCTTCATAAGACACGGCCCATCCACGCTTCCATTGCGACTGAAACAATTTCATGCTCGCTTTATGTTTGGTCCAACCAAACATAGTTTCTCTCGGTCTGAGAATCCCATTCTCAAGCTCGTTTAAATCCTTTGGATTACACTCGTTGTGCGTGTGACCAAATAGGTTCTCGGTTTATGTTGGCCGTCTATAATTAACCATTAATTATAGAACGATCATGAGTGGCACCTAGTAGTACATCATGATCCCCAATTCACCGAAAAGATCAACGGTTGATCCAGAACTATTTCTGAAACCCTTCAGCAGCTCGAATGAATCGTGCCCCATTCCCTTCACTCATCTTATACCCACTTGGTTCAGGACATGGTCTATTGTGTGCCGATCCCCACTAAGTCATTCGTCACACCTAGCCCAAGTATCATTTCCTCGTCCTCACAGTTCTAGTTACTCCACATGTATCGAAGAGTACCTTACTCTAAACATGTAATGCTTTGGCCAAAGACTTTAGTAACAACCGACGAGAGGCCATAGTATACATCTCTCCTGCAAGGAGTGGTGAATCCTTTATAGGCTATTCAAACACCTTCGATCACTTGACTTATACCCAATCATCCGGGTCCACATCTCCTTAGAGATGTTTGCTTAAGATGTCAAAGCATAAGTCTCCATGATCAAGATGACTTGAATACCGCAAGTCGAAGAACATCGCACTTAAGCCCACAGTAAGAACTTCATTGACATATCTATATATGCGTAAAACCATATGAAGTCTTACGGTTGGTCACTCAATGAACTAGTTACCATAACTAGCATCCACGATTAACTCGGACATCACTATGTCTCCGGCCCGGTGAGAATCACCGCTTGGATACACCAAGGAGTATACCTCGTGCTAGTCTCGGAATTGATGGTGTCCAAATCCATCAATTCATCGACTAGGATAATTGATACATCACAATTACACATGTAGAGATACTCACTAGTTGTGATCCAATCACAAATTCTCTCATCTTTGTGAATCGTATCGTGGACATTGATAAATGAGTTTAAGATCCAATCAAATACATAAAACATGTATACTCAAATAGTGAATCTTCATTTATCATATAAATGGTTCATACATAAGGCGATTGCCTTAGGACATCTCTCATATATTACTAACAGTAATATCCCTTAGTTTCCTTGGGATATCCTACAAAATAACACTTATCTGATTTGGGTCCTAGTTTATCTGAGACTTGACGTCTAACGTAAGCTTCACAACCCCAAATCTTTATAAAAGACATTTTGGGACTCTTCGGTCCATATCATTATATGGTGTCTTTTCTACGGCTTTTGATGGAGCAGCGATTAAGTGTAGCGGTGTCTCTAGAGCTAAACCCCAAAAGGAAGTAGGTAGATCGATCGGCTCATCATTGATCGTACCATATCTAATAGTACGATTTCTCCTCTCGGATACACCATTCCATTGTGGTGTTCGGTGGAGTGAGTTGGGATATTATCCCACACTCGGCCAGTGATCTCGAAACTCTTGACTAAGGTATTCGCCACCTCGATCTGATCGAAGTAGCTTAATACGCTTACCAAGTTGGTTTTGTACTTCATTCTTGAATTCTTTGAACTTTTCAAAGGATTCTGACTTATGTCTCATCAAATATAAGTAGCCAAATCTACTCATATCATCAGTGAAAGTAATAAAGTACTTATAGCCTCCTCTGGCTTCGACATTGAAAGGGCCACATACATCAGTATGTATGAGTCCTAACAAATCCGTCGCTCTCTCCATGTCCACTAAATGGAGTTTTAGTCATCTTTCCTAAAGACAAGACTACGCATACCTCATATGATTCAAAATCAAATGAGTCAATAATCCATCTTTATGGAGTTGGGATATGCGTTTTTCATTTATGTGACCTAAGCGGCGATGCGAAGATATATGAGTTCAAATCATTCGATTTGAACCGTTTAATATTACGTTATAAATTGGGTTATCTAAATCTAGAACATAGAGACCATTCATAAGTGGTGCATTACAATAGAACATTTCATTTAAATAAATGGAACAACATTTGTCCTTTATTATAAAAGAAAAGTTTTTCTTGTCTAAACAAGATCTGAAATTATGTTCTTTGTCAATGCGGGTACATAAAAGCACTCCTCTAGTTCTAAGATAAGCCCGGTGGGCAAAGACAAAGAATATGTTCCTACTGACTCTGTGACAACTTTTGCCATTGCCTACTCGTAGGTCCACTTCAGCCCTTTGCCATTATTCTACTATTTCTCATCCTGCACATTAGTACAAATGTGAGATGCACATCCGGTATCTAATACCCATGTAGAAGAAATAGATAGATTAACCTCTATAACATGTATACCTGAGGCAGAAGTCCCACTTCTCTTGTTCTTTACTTCCTCAAGGTAGACTTTCAGTTCTTCCGGTGTCGATCTCACGCAATGGAAGCAGTCCTTCCTTAGGTACTTTACCTTTACCCTTTGAAGTGGATGAATTGGCCTTGCCTTTGGCTTGGGTCTTACCCTTGCCTTTGCGCTTACCTTTTCTTGACCATTAGTACATTACTAACTTTCTTCTTGAGATTTGGTTGTGATTCTCAACATCTTTGAGAATCTCGAGCAAAGGTTTATCAATTTCATTCATGTTATAATTCATGGCCAATTGATTGTATGCTTAAACAGCGATTGCGAGGATAACATCGATTGCCAATTCTTGGCTCGATGGAAAACCTAGTCTTTCAAGGTTCTCAACGTACCCAATCATTTTAGTCGTGAGTTCCTACAGTGTTCCTTCTTGCATCTTGCATGCAAAAGAGCCTTAGACACTTCAAAACGCTCGTGCCTAGCTTGTCCTTGATATAGTTGTTTCAAATGCTCAACCATATCATAGGCATCCATGTTCTCATGTTGCTTACGAAGCTCGAGTTCATGGTGGCAAGCATAAGGCATGACACATCTAATGCATCATCTTGATGCTTCTTATAAGCATCCTTTTGACGCAGTGGCCGTAGGGTGGGTATTTGAGGTAGCCTGCTCTAGGACATATAGTTTGCGTTCTTGCTTGAGGATAATCCTCAAGTTCCTATACCGATCAAGAAAGTTTGCTCCATTGAGCTTGTCCTTCTCAGGGCCAGATCATGAGTTGAGGGTGTGTCGTGTTAGATGACATGGTGATCTACAACATTAAAATGCAAAGTTAAGTATCATACCTAAATCATTTAATTAGGCTTTTAATTAAATGAGGCTCCCACTAAATTCTCATAGCTACTATTTAGCTATAAATTTATATGGGATAAAGATCCACATCATAATTAGTCTTGAGTTAGCTTTGGCTAATCGCCCAAGGCGTAGTATAATTAGGTAGGCAATCTTTTTCCAATTACATCTGATGTAACTCTTTAATAGCTTTGGTTAAGTTTTAGATTAGTTTAGTGTTTATTCCTAAACCCGACTTCGGTGTGGCGAGGCACGGGGCCTTCTTGGATATCGAACAAGCGACCACTTCTAAGACAAAGTGATGTTGAAAATCACACAAAACTAATGTTAACACTTATGTTCAAAGCTAATATATGCCTCTACTTTCTTAACCAATTAAGAAAACACTTAATTAAGTCTTAACCAAGATGATAGCGGGACATCACGATTGTCCACTCGCACCCCTCAAGATAAAATGCATTGCTTTGCTTTGGACCCAATAACAAATGATCGAGGAAGTAGTGAGTACCAACTTTGGTAGGCATATCGTTTAGACTTATTAAGAAATAAACATGTATCATATACATATTAGCATACATCACATATAAGCTAAACTAATCATGCATCACATACAAGCTAAACTAACATGCATCACATACATATTAAACTAACGTGTCATGGTTATGGCCCTTATTCTACAATCTTCTCAAGCCAATGAAAAGATTGATTGGTCAACCTAGGGATAGCATCTTCTCCTAAGTGCTTCCTTTTGGTTGTCTTGTGTGTTGACTTCCTCCTTGTAACCTCATCTTCCAATGGACCCTCCATCCTTGTTTTGTACATTACAAAAGGAG
Organism: Wurfbainia villosa; assembly: GCA_025175895.1. Classification (NCBI taxonomy): domain Eukaryota; kingdom Viridiplantae; phylum Streptophyta; class Magnoliopsida; order Zingiberales; family Zingiberaceae; genus Wurfbainia; species Wurfbainia villosa. The sequence continues at coordinate 107,393,865 of CM045996.1, forward strand.
AAATACTCGAGTTACATTCAAGTCTAAAACTAATTTTACAACAAGAATATTAGGAGAAAGGCACGACACGCAGGCCGTATTAAGAATTACAACACACAATCACAAACTTTTTGGGAATAGGCCATAACCATGCACCATGCCATTTTAACTTTTAAAAGACATTGGATATTTTATTATGTTTGAAAATTTGCTAATGCAATTATCAACTCATAATAAAATTTATCCTACTTCTATATCACATATAAAATAGAGAAAACCTATTTTTATCGATCTTTCTAAGTGGCTCGATACCCTTTGTAGGAAATCTCGTATACCAAATGGCATATGCGCAACGGAAAATAGGATCCCTTCCAAGTGATCCATGCGAAAGCAAACTCGTATAAAATAAATTTCTCTAAACCAAACCAATCTTATAGGAGAGTTCTACCTTTGTTGCGTGCCCTTGTTAATCCCCTTTTCCTTTCAGTTTGTTGGATCTAGCACGCTCAAGTGTCCGTGCCTCTATACGTATCCACACGAGCACGCTCTTGTCTCACAAAAGGAAAACTAGAAGAGCTCTCCTTCTTGCTAGAGAAGTCCCTAAAGGAGAGGAAGAGAGGGAAAAGGAGAAAGGAAGAAGAAGACTCCTCTTCTTGCTAGCCTACACTCACAAACCCACACAACTAAAGCTTCCACCAAGCTCTCTCACAACCACAACACCAAAAACTCTCTATGCCACTCCATGGAGCCTTTATAGGGTTGGAAAACCCTTCCACCTCCTTCACATTCAATGCAATCCATTGCATTGAGACACACTCAAAAAGGATTTGGCTTCCTTGTTTGGCCGGCCACTTAAGGAGACAAAACCATTTTGTTTCCTTCCACCTTAACTAGCTTAGGTGGATGCTTAGGTGGCATGCTTATGTGGCATGCTTATGTGGCATTCTTATGTGGCATTCATGAATGTTGAATTAATCTTATTAATTCAATTAAGCTTATGTTATCATATTGAATTAATCTTATTAATTCAATTAAGCTTATGTTATCATATTGAATTAATCTTATTAAATCAATAAGGTAACATATTGAATTAATCTCATTAAATCAATTAGCTAAAATTCTCATTAAGCTTAAAGTCCAAAAACCATTTTGTACTTAAGCTTATTCCCATATTATTCTAGTCAAACTAGAATACTCTAATTCCTCTAATTATCATGCTCTTTGTGTGTGACCCTATAGGCTCTTATAACGTTGGCAGTGGATCTAAACTCTTTTAGATACACAAGCAATGAGCGGCATCTAGCAATGCATCATTGCTACCCAAGTTACGAGATAAGTCAAGATCCGACTAACCTTTCCGTGACTACTATAATATATGACCGTGTCCTTCTATCCTTGATATCAGATTGATCAATGAGGCATAGACCGTGTCATCCTCGATCAATCTATGTGTTTCTTGATCCCTGAGTAAACTAACTCAAACAAATGAGCTCAATATCTCATATTGACTCATTCGAGCATGGCCATGCGTTTTAGTAGTTCTACTCAATCAAGGGCCCACCGATATCACTCGTCATATGAGAGGGATAGATCCCATCTACATCACTCACATCCCTCCGCATAATTTGTTACATACCCAGTAATCGCCTTTATGGTCCACCCTGTTACGGGTGACGTTTGACGATACCAAAGTACATAACTCCTTATGTAGGGAACCATAGTGACTTCAGGTCTAAGGACTATTCATACCAATAGTCACATGAGAAAGTTTATGACACTCATATAACGATCCATGAAACTTCTCATGGCGGGTCAGTTCAGTATATATTCTCCAATATATACCCATGTGTCAACTTGATATCATATATCCATGACTTGTGAGATCAAGTCATCAATTGACCTACATGCTAGTCTTTATGTATTAATATTGCCCTTGCATATTAATACTCGACTAGGAACATTTAGGAAAGTGTTCTCTACAGCCTCTCATAATCAATTCTGCCAATTGATGTGCTGTAGATAAGAACCTACTTTTCTAGGGCATTATTATATTTAAATTAGCTGGCACAAGCAAGATGTAAATATAATAACCAATCCTTTGCCTTTATAGAATATGATACAAAATGTTCCCTATTCAACCATCACATGATTGGTTCTAGGGCTTTAACTAACATTAAAAGTACCCCACGCAATCTGATAATCTTTCGGTAATACAACTCTACCGAATGATCCAACAAGTACGACCCACGAATATGAAGGAAATGAGCTGATTTGGTCAGTCGATCCACAATCACCCAAATCGCATCACATCCTTTACGAGTTATAGGCAATCCCGTAACGCAATCAATCGTGATATGCTCCCACTTTCATTCCGGAATCAGAATTTTCTAGAGCAATCCAATGGATTTCTGATGTTCAGCTTTCACCTGCTGGTATACTAAACATCGAGTAGCAAAATCTGCTATAACTCTCTTCATACCATTCCACCAGTATAAACGTCTCATATCCCGGTATATCCGAGTACCACCAGGATGCATAGCAAATCTCAAATGATGTTCCTCCTGTAGCAACTCTTTCTTAAGTGGATGCATGTCCAGAACACATATCCATATTAGAGACGGGGAATTATCTTCTCAAAAGAGAACTCCATCAACCATTCAAGATACACTCCACACACGCTGTAAGTGCATGGAAGACTATAGCAATCAATCTCCCTTGTTGCAATTGTTGCAACTGTTCGTGCTCCAACAACTCCATTGTAGCTACCCAGTAGCTTGTTAAATTCAATGAGCACTTCTGCTCCATTCAACTACAAATGCAATTAATAACTACTAAAGTCATGTCATGTATATGACATATTATCTCGTAGTTTCTTAACTGACGCAGGCATAAGATATGCCTCATTCAACTGCATCGGAATCGTCCTGATCCCTGAAACGATGCATTTGCGTACATCATCCTTTTATCCACTCCGGAAGGATTAATTAATACTCGTGTAAAAGTTAACTGCCGTCTAGGTCTCGTAACTGGTTTCACCAGCTTCCGATTAAATGATTTTCATCATCACCTTTGTCAAACAAGTCCGTGGTATAGTAATGTCAAGCATTCTATCCACATCTACGGAATTAACCAAAACATACAAGGAAAACCACCATCTACAGTGGTCGAGTGCGCAACTCCAACTACCACAATTAACAGTGGCCAGGTTATGCAACTCTAACAACTACAAACTGAACCAATCGTGTTCAAGATACGCGATTCTCAAATCCAGTGGTGACTAAATCGTTAATTAGTCTAACAACTTAATCAAAACTCATAAAATTCATACTAAGTATGAAATTATTGTCTTTACATACCTGCATCCCCTTTACTCTAAGCTGATAATATATATTAATCATCACAACGACAACGATAATTGTATGACGCCATGTCATTACAATATCAACACTCCAGCCGTAAACCAACCCTAGAGTATACACAGGCATTATTGGCTGATCTAATTAGATCATTCATCCTCAACGAAGGATATTTACTTCTGACAACTATCGCATTCCACCATCGATAATCGATGCATAATTTCAAAGGTTCATCCCTCTTTTATCAAAGAGTTCTGGATCCTTCTCAAGGAGATATACTGGGATAGATAAAAATCTCCTTCCAACATCTCCTATAATCACAACTTACGTTTTTCCAATTTCCATAGTGTTTAGTAACACTTATACCAGTCAAATTATCACCCGGTATAGGATCTTCGATATCAAAACTATTTCCGCAATCATTTCGATCGCCTACTCAACTTGCCTATACAACGGCAAGCCTTGGAGTTCATCCGAAACTACATCCGAATACTCTCAGATTATACGCACATCCGAAAGCATATCGTACAATACTTTTAACAATTTGACCATCCGTAAGGATATGTCCATAGTAAAAGTATGTCTATCAAAGTCTAAGGGCATCCCTTGACTTCTTAATCATTGATCCTCATCTCACCTGACGGTAGAGATACCACCGACCCACAAGTCGATGTAAAGGAACCATTCTAATCCAACTGAGAATGTTCTAGACAACGATACCTGTAAACTACAAGTATCTCCCAATATATTAACACAGAGGGTAAAACTAGAGTAATACCCTGAACGATGAAATATCTATCGATCCGATCCCAAAGGCTCCATGCAGGTCTCGGCCTTTCTCCGAAGAGAATAAGATCAGATACAACAGTCCGCGACAAAATGGTCGCATTTCTATGATGAATGATCCAAGGATTTTTCCCAGATCATCCGATCCATCCCTAAATCCTACGAGCTACAACTGTAGAATACTGAATAGATACGACCTTTATCGTATACTCTCTCTTCTGCACTAAGCAAAACACATCTGGAGGTAGCTGCTTGTTGTTGTCTGCTGAGTCTTCTATAATGTCTTCTGCTGATGCTGCTTCTGTGCTGATCTCTGCTGAAGGGGAGTGTCAAGGAACTCCAACCACGCCTGAGCTAGTAGGTCACTGCTGACGAAATAACCCAATCTTCTGTGCTGATCTCTGCTGTCGAGATGATACATCATCCTCCCGGAACACCATTGGTAGTATTCAACTAAGTCTTCAAAGCTCACCTCCTCCACTGTACTGGTTGCTCACAATAGCAATAGTTGAACTGATCCAATGAATAATCTGACTTCGTGTGTCTTCGTGATCCGCACTGCACGCACATAATCACTTCGGAGTCTTTGTTCTGATTTCGCTGATACTCATGAGAACATCCTGATGATCTACGGTTGGTCTTCTATAATCGAAAAATAGCTCAAAGCCTATAACTCTGATCTTGTTTCTTTTATCCAACAGTTGGAGACTTCTAACTCTATTAAGTTGACCTGCAATATTTGCTTATCGGTCTCCAACTCTTAAACCCTTGTACGGAGTCATTTCTGTTAGGGCAATCTCTTGCCATGATTAGGTTTTGATGTGTGTGGCAAAGGGTTTAAGTTAGTTTGTTATGTTGATTTGATATGTGCGTTGAAGTCGTGCAGGACTTAGTAATTCACACATGGAGCCGTGGCGAGTTTCACATCTCATGACTCGGTCCTTGAGTCGGTGAAGGATAGCTTTGCGGAAGCCGTGGCTTGGAGCATCCGAGGGACCGCCGGATGAGGAGCTTGGAGTGAAGCCAGAGGAAGTAGACTTCGAGGCAAGAGACACGAAGGAGCATTGCAGAGCCGTACGCCTGATGCTGCCGAGGGACGTGGCCGCGAACGAAGAGAACTTCGAAGCCGAGGGACTCCGAGGGATGAGAGTGAGCGAATGTAACCCGGGAAGGGGTAGCTCTTTGGTGAAACTTGGCCATTTGGCCAAGTGTCGGATGAGTTTTCCCGACACCAGTCGACTGCCATGTCATGGCAGTCGACTGCTCTGAGTCGATGGTTCGATCGACTGGTCTAATAATTTGGATCAAGTTGATCGATCATTGCAACGCGATCGGTCGGTGATAGTTTCGATCACCGACCGCTCATGGGGAGCATTCGATGACACGGTCTGCACGGCAGTAATGGAGTCGATCTCTCGAGCACTCGGTGATTGACATCGATCGATGGGTGCCATCGATCGTGATGCAATCTTGTTGGATGGAATCCAACGTGGAAAGCGGCCATTATTGGGAAATGACTACAGGACCAGTCGACTGATCGAGGGCATCAGTCGACTGCTCCTGTGTCAACGAGAAGAAACCCTCTTCCTCTATAAAAAGGAAGGTGATGGAGCTTTGGGAGCCTAATGCTTATGCTCTAAGTGATCTTCCAAGTGCCCCACAAGCTTTAAACTCTTCTTACTAGTTTTTACTTCAATCTTATTGTAAGAAGAGTGATCTTGATTGTAAAGGTTACCTCCACCTAGCTTGGTGCAAAGGAGAGACCAGTAGTGATTGGCTTTGGAGGAGTGATTCACCTCGGACGAATCGGGATCGTGGATTAGTGGCGTAGCCGTGTACCACGTTACGACATTGTGTTAGCATTGTCTTTTTTCCTTTGCTTTGTCTTTATTTGTTTAATTTGCTTGTATTGTTGTTTCCGCTTGCGCTAATCTAATTGTAGACGAGCAAATTACGACATCCATTGTAAGAGGGCTATTCACCCCCCCTCTAGCCATCCGTTTCGATCCCCAACAAGTGGTATCAGAGCCAAGTCGCTTGTCAAGGACTAACCGCCGCAACAAGCACTTCATCAAAAGATGGCCGACTCCAATATTCATCCACCGAAGTTTGAAGGAGAATTCGCTTGGTGGAAAAAGAGAATGGAGGTATTTTTCGAAACGGATTTTGATATTATGATTACAATGGAATCCGGTTTCGTTTTGCCTAGGGATGAAGAGGGAAAGCTTATAGAGAAGTCAAGGTGGACCAAGAGGCAAAGAGAGGAGCACCTTGCAAATTCAAAAGCAAAGCACCATCTCTACAATGTGCTTCCTCAACAAGAAATAAATAGAATTGGAGAATGCCTAAGTGCCAAGGAGATGTGGGAGAAGCTAATTGAGCTTCATGAAGGCACATCCGAGGTGAAGCTAGCAAGGAGAGACCTCCTCCGCTCCCAACTCAACAACATTAAACTAGAAAAGGGAGAAAAGGTAATTTCCTTACATTCTCGTTTCAAGGAAATTATAACCGGTTTGTCAAGTGTAGGTGAGAAGCTATCAAACCGGGATATGGTTATGAAGGCTATAGATGCCTTTCCGCGATCCTCAAAGTGGAGCTCCATGGTGGACTCCTTCTATATTTCGAAGAATTTAGAAGTGAATACCTTGGAGGAGTTCTTCTCAACAATAGAGCTCCACGAAACAAGGCTTGAAGGAATACAAGAAGAGCCTAGAATCCAACCTTCAAGGGGAATGACACTATTGGCAAACAAGGGGAAGAAGAAGATAGAGATCCCTTCCTCCTCCGATGATGAAGCATCCTCCTCGTCCTCCATGGATAGCACGGAAGAAGCTTATATGGTAAGGAGGGTAAGACGTGCATTAAAAGGTTTTAGATTTAACAAATCAAATGATAGGAATAGAAGACCAAGGGGGAAAATCATTTGCTACAATTGCCAAGGAGAGGGCCACATAAGGGATAATTGTCCCCTCCTAAACAAGAGCAAGGAAGAGAAGAAAAAGAAAGAAGAAAAGAAGAAGAAAAAGGGGAGCAAGAAGAAAGAGGAGAAGAAGGCAAAAGAAAAGGAGAAGGCTAAGGAATTCAAAGCAAAGACATGGGATGATGTTTCTTCATCTTCCTCATCCGAAGAAGCAGAACATGTCTACTCCAACCTTGCATTGATGGCCTTTGATGACTTGGATTGCTCCTCCACCGAAAATGAAGAATCAAGCTCAAGTGGAGAGAGCTCAAGTGAAGGGGGAGCCTCCTCTACATCCTCATCCGAAGAAGAAGAAGAGGACATGGAAACTATGGTAACTAATCTTTCACCTAGTAAAATAGTTTCTATGATTTCTAGCCTCACTAAGGACCTATTTAGAGCTAAGAAGAAAAATAAGAGCATGCTTGAGCAAATTAAGGACTTAGAAAATAAACTAGAAAAAGCATGCTTAAATGATGATAATATTTCTTCTAGCTTAAATGATGCATGCTCACATGATTACTATATGCCTTTGGATGTTAGTGATGCATGTATAGAAGAAAATAAGGCTTTAAGAGAGAAAGTAGATTATTTAACCAAAGCCCTAGAAAAGTTCACTATAGGTTCCAATACATTGAACATGATCATAGGGAGCCAAAGGGCAAGTTTCAACAAGAAAGGCCTAGGTTATAAAGAAAAGAAAAATGAAAAGGCCTATAAATGCCTAATTGCTAGGGGACAAGACAAAAATAAGACAATAGCTAGAAAATGGATCCCCAAGGAGTTTTTAGTCAACCCCATAGGCAAGAACTTATTTTGGGTTCCAAAATCCATCCTTAAGGGTTAGAAAAACCCTAGGATAGTCAACCATATGGACTTGACCTATATCATATTTTTGGTTGACTTAGGATGGCGGGACAACATTTTTGAAATAGTGTTGGGTGATGATAATGTGCCCATAAATAGATAATAATGCTTAAATCATGATATTTAATGAAATTGCTATGTATATTTGCAATCATGATTTATGATTTTGATATTTGGCACATAATCATGAGAAATAGGACTTAAATCATGCTTTAGGTGATATTTGCTTATTATCATGATATAATACCTAATGCATGATAACAATTCAATGAATACATGTGTTTCATGATCATAATGTGAAATTAAGTCATATATATCTTTCTGATCATGTGAATTGTTAGGATGATACTTAACCTTGATAGAATTGCATGAATATGATGGTTAAGTATATACAAACACCTTTAGGATACATCTCACACTCACTATAGGCTACCTTGATTGAAAACTTACCATGAGTGAGATGTTAGGATGATACAAATGTCCACTAATGCCTATGGCATTTAGATGGTCATTTAATGTGTCAAATTAGCAATAATAGACCAATCATGGGGAAGACTTATGTTTAATTTGTAGACATATTTCCCAAAAATCATGGTTGGATATTTCATAAGTTTTCAAAACAATTTCTTACTTTAAAATCTGTGTATTCATGTTTTGAAACAATTGGATGCAAAACTAGGTGGTAAACTTGATACTAGAATGATCAAAAACCTAGTGGTTTTTAAAGCTTTTGAATTTTTCGCAAATACTTGAAAATATAATGATTTTTCATAGGCAACTATTTTTCATTGATAGATATACTTACAAGAAATATGTTTCCCAAATTTCATGATTTTTCGAATTTTCTGGAATTTTTAATACATTTCTGAAATTTATCCAGAAAAATCAGAAATTCCGATATGCTTGTGCCCTCATCGTAGTCTGAACGTCATTGGTGGCCTGAAAATCAGACTAGTTAAGGCCGAATTCAGGTTTTAGACCAATTTTTGGTATTTTCCTTCTATTATACTTGATGCCATGAGTTTATAACTTAGTGTTAATCTTTTTTATGGTGTCAAAGGGGGAGAAATGATTATGTTTAAGTAAATTATGATAGGGGGAGAGAGAGTTTCATGGATTAAGGGGGAGTTGCATGTTGCTATATCATGTTTATGTTTACATGCTTTCTTTCCTTAGAAATTTTTATCAAATGTTCTTATCTAACTTAAACGAATTGCCACACATCAAAAAGGGGGAGATTATTAGGGCAATCTCTTGCCATGATTAGGTTTTGATGTGTGTGCAAAGGGTTTAAGTGTTGGTGCAGTAGGCACCTAAGTCGAACCTGAGTTTTGATTATAGCAAATGATACAAAGTTAAGCTCATGTCGTTATCTCACGAGCTGAATCGAGTGTGCAGAAGATTGCTATAGCTAGAGCTAAAGGCTAGCGACACCCGGAGGAAGCCATGGTGGTCGGGCGACACTCGAGTGACTTCGGAGGGAGCCGAAGGAATCGAGTGGAAGGCCAGAAGCAAAAGCGACATGGTAAGTATCGAGGTAAGCTCGTGTGTGCGAGCGTAAGTGAGGTCATATCCTCCTTACGGGGATGGTCTTAAGCGTAGATCCGACCAAAGACATCTCATCGATGGTCTAGGTCGAGATTGAACGGTCGAAGGTCGTCGAAATAATGTTTTCTTTGAGCTAACTTTTATTTGCAGCAAGCATCACGATCGCCACTTGAGGACTCGACCGCCCAATCACGATCGAGGTCGACTCGATCGATGCCGCCATCACCGATCGATGATGGCCATCAGTCGACTGATGGTCAATGATCAGCTTCGAGGAGTCAAGGCTTATCACCCCATTTCAAGGAGATTGGTGCTCAATTGTGATTGACTAGGGTTCCTCTCGAAAATGGGCTCAAAGGCTATAAAAGGAGGGCCAATCCTAGGGTTTCTTCATCAATTCCAAGCTTCCAAAAGCCTCCGCAAAGCTACAACTCTCCGACAACGAAGTCTTTCTTCTCCGATGTCTAGGTTTAATTTTATTTATTTTTTGTACGTCGGTATTAGCTTTATATCAGTTGTTTATTTACTTGTTTCGGAGCTTTTGTCGTATATGAGGAGAGGGGGAGTGTCCCTCTACCTCAAGTTTTTGTTATTTCTTGTATCGATTAACTCCTACCTCCAACGAGGAGGAGTTCGGTTAGTGTTTTGCCCTCCGTGCGTGGTCAAGGACCACTAGGGCCTTGGAGTAGTAGCCGAAGGCTACGAACCAAGTAAAATATTTGTCTTCTCTTTTTATTGCTTATCTTTTCCGCTGCAAATTAATTATCTACTCGGTTTTTAAACGAATGAACAATAAGAAAGTTTTAACGCTATTCACGCCCCCCTCTAGCATTTCAAATCGATCCAACAATTGGTATCAGAGCCGGGGGTTGCTAAGATTTGGTGAAACCACCAATCTAGCTATTTAATAGATTTTTTTATTATTTTAATTCTGTTTTATCTCTTTTTGTTAGATTTTCTTCCGCACTACTAATCCAAGACGCAAGTCTTGGTACTTTCGTGTGTTTTTGTCGTTGCTAGGTTTTCATTTTAGTCTCCTTGTTTTTTTGTTCCAATGGCCCATCTCGAGGGTTTTAGCACCGTTCGACCTCCGTTTTACAACGGAGATGATTTCCGTTACTGGAAAGGTCGGATGGAATGCTTTCTCAAAACCCAAATCGAGATGTGGATCATAATCCAAACGGGTTTCACACTTCCGACTAACGAAGTGGGGGAATCCTTGGGTTATGATCAATGGACCATTGTGACAAAACGACAAGTCGAAGCCGATGCCAAGGCAACACAAATCCTCCAATGCGGCTTGTCCAAGGAGGAGTTAAATCGTGTCGGCCCCTTCATCAGCGCAAAGGACCTATGGACAAAGCTAGTGGAGCTACATGAAGGGACCGATGAAGCCAAGGTATGTAAGCGCGACCTTCTATTTAATAAATTATATAATCTAAAAATGCAGGAACATGAAACGGCAACGCAACTCCATGCTCGCGTCCAGGACATAGTCAACAATCTACACGCAATCGGGCAAAAGGTCGAAAACCGCGACCTTATAAGGTATGTCCTAAACTCCTTTTCGAGGACTACCTTGTGGGCATCCATGGTCGATGCCTACAAGGTCTCCAAGGATCTCTCTAAACTTAGATTAGATGAACTTTTTTCTGATTTCGAACTTCATGAGCAGTCTAACTTGGAACCCGAGAAAGGTATAGCACTATTTGCAGGTTCAAAGAAGAAAACCGTCAGCAAGCCACCCCTGAAAGGAAGAAGAGGATGAGTCCGATTCGGAGGTCGACTCGAAAATGGAGGCCGAACTAGTCAACCTAGTTCAGAGGATAGTCAAGGAATGAAAATGAGTCGTCACTCGACCCAACAAAGGTAAGCCTAAAAGTTCAAACATAAGATGTTATGAATGCAACAGGTTTGGACACATTAAGTCTGAATGCCCAAAACTCAAGAGCAAGGCACCAAAACACAAAAAGACACTTAACGCTACTTGGGAAGAACCTTCTGAGGAAGAAGATAATGATCGAGTCCTCATGGCTAAACCGTGGAATCGAGACGAGTCGGAACCGAACTTGAATATTCAAGACGAGCCACGGATACACATCCGGTTCAAAAGATACACTCAAGGTAAGTCAGTCTCTTATTACTACACTTTATAGTGCAATTAAGTTTTTAAATAAAAAGTTAGCTAAGTCCGAGTCCAAGGTCGAGATCCTGGTTGAGGAAGTTAAACTCCTCAAACACGAGGTCTCCCTAACCTCTTTGACTAGTCGAGTTCAAGAGAAGGACTCAACTCGAGTTGAAAAACTCGAAGTTGAGAACTCACTCTTGAAAAGTCAAGTCGAAGATCTTAGGAATACGTTGGAAAGGTTTACTTTGGGATCCAAAGGACTTGACCTCCTACTTGGATCGCAAAGGGCCGTGTACAACAAGGCCGGGCTAGGGTTTAGCTCAAACACGACCAATAAGTCATATATGTCGATTGTAAGTCGACATAAAAAACATGTCCAAGCATGGGTCCCTAAGACCACCTTTATTTCAAACTTAGGATCAAACCAGTACTGGGTTCCCAAGGACCAAATCCACTATGTAGAGAGACCGAATCGATTCAACGGTCCAGGGGGAGCTAGTACGAATTTGTTTGTGTTTTAACTTAGAAATTGCATGTTTAGGTTTTTATTTAGTTTGATTTTTCTTTTTAGAATGGTTAGATAGGACTATAACTCGTCAATACTTGATAACATAGTACCAGGATGCGGCGAGATGATAGTACATTAGGAAAGCGGAGTCTTGTGTATTCGAGCTAGATAAGGCGTATCTAGTTCGGTGCACTTGACCGAGCGGAACTAGCTGAAGCTACCTCGCCGTATCCTAGACTAGTTAGACCAGGAAGTGGTCTTAGGTGAGTCAAGTCTCTATTTTCTTGAAAATGGCTTTGTCTAAGGAAGTGGTCATTGTTCCGATCAAAGAAGGCCTCTGTGCCTCGCCACGACCTGGAAGCCATGATCTTGAAAAGGTGACTTGATGAGCCTAAGGTCAAATCCGAATCTAACGCAAGGTTGACAAGTGTTTAAGTCATTAAATTTAATTCAACTAAAATTGGAAGTCATCTCACAAGAACATATAGGATTAACATGTTTGATCATGTAGACATGGGTGAGATGATTTAGGTTAATAATTTTCAACCAATTTTTAATAAATCCAATATCCGATCCAGCTACCTTGCGTGTAGGATCAATGGATGTTGGACAGTGGTTGCTCCCGACACATGACCGGGGATCAACTCAAGTTTTCGAAGCTTCGATTCAAACGACAAGGATCGGTAGCCTTCGAAAATAACGACAAGCTCAAAATCATCGGATCATGTGATATTGAGCTTAACTCAAATTTTTTCATTCAAAATGTTTTATTAGTAGAAAATTTTCAATATAATCTTCTCAGTGTAAGCCAATTGTGTGATAATAACTATAAGGTCATATTTCTAGAAAATGAATGCTTAATTAATACAAATGAAACCTCTAAAACAATTCTTAAAGGGACTAGAAATAACAACATTTACACTATCAACTTAATTAACTCCTCAACTAAGTGTCTTATGACACGGCAAGAGGAATCATGGTTGTGGCACCGACGACTCGGTCACTCACACCCAAGACTCATCCACAAGTTGAGTCAGAGTGATTTAGTCAGAGGTTTGCCTAACCTCAACAACTTGGATAATAAAATATGTAATGCTTGTCAACAAGGTAAACAATCTAGGACACAACATCAACTAACTAGTCAAGAACGAACCAAAAGTGTGCTTGAGCTCCTACACATAGATCTATTTGATTCACACAGAGCTAAGTCACTTAACGGAAGTAAATTCTGTTTAGTCATTATTGATGACTACTCTAGATTTACTTGGGTTAGGTTCATCAAACACAAAAGTGATACCCTAGATCAATTAATCAACCTATTTAAGTTAATAGAAAATTAACAAAGCATTAAAATCAAAAGACTTAGGACTGATCATGGTGGTGAATTTGAAAACCATAGGTTTACAGAATTCTGTAACCTAAATGGATACCACCATGAGTTCTCTTGCCCTAGAACTCCACAACAAAATGGCCTAGTAGAACGCAAAAATAGAACCCTACAAGAAGCCGCTAGGACAATGCTTAATGAGTATAACCTACCTGATAGGTTTTGGGCGGAAGCCGTGAGTACGACATGCTATGTCCAGAATAGGATCCTTATGGTAAAGAGGCACCTTAAGACCTCATACGAGATTTATCACGATAAAATACCTAACATCAAGTACTTTAGGGTATTTTGGTGTAAGGTACATATCCTAAACACTAAAGATTACCTAGGGAAATTTACATCCAAAACCACGATCGGAATCTTTCTAGGATACTCGACTACAAGTAGAGCTTATAGAGTATATAACCATGACACCCTTAGAGTCGAGGAAACTATCAATGTAGTATTCGATGAAGGACACGAACCTACAAAACCCCTGACAACCCCAATTAGCGAGCCGATTCATACTAGACCTAACTCTGATCCGGAGATCAGGTCTAGTGTTAATCCTAACCTAAGTTAACCAAGTCACTCTATTGATCAAGTGATAGATGACTCCAACCAAACTAGAACTCAACAAGCCATCCTATGGATCAAGTTGTAGACTCAAATCCAAATCCAACTTGGACTCAAACAAATCATCCTATCGACCAAGTGATAGGTGATCCAAGTCTAGGAGTTCGAACTAGAGCCTCATACAGAAACCTTAGTCAAATATCTTTGATTTCTAAAATTGAACCCAAAACTATTGACCAAGCTCTTCTTGATCCTGATTGGATTATTGCAATTCAAGAAGAGTTGGCTCAATTCACTAGGAACGAAGTATGGGAATTAGTACCACCACCTAAAGATAAAACAATCATTGGAACAAGGTGGGTGTTTAGAAATAAAATTGATGATAAAGGTGAAGTAGTTAGAAATAAAGCTAGACTAGTTGCTAAAGGGTTTAGTCAAGTCGAAGGTTTAGATTACGACGAGACCTATGCCCCAGTAGCTAGATTAGAGTCCATTCAAATGCTATTAGCATATGCAACACATCGAGGATTTAAGTTGTTTCAAATGGATGTAAAATCTACATTTTTTAAATGGATACATTAAAGAAGAAATTTATGTTAGTCAACCCCTCGGTTTCGAAAGTTTAGACAAACCCGATCATGTCCTTAGATTAAAGAAAGCTCTTTATGGACTTAAACAAGCTCCGCGAGCTTGGTACGAGAGACTTTCGATTTATCTTAAGTCCAAAGGCTTTAACCAAGGTGTAGTTGATCCAACCCTTTTCGTAAAAACCTTAGGTAAAGACATATTCATAGCCCAAATCTACGTAGATGATATTATTTTCGGAACCACCAAATCAATCCTACTAAATGAGTTTATTTCACTTATGGAAAGTGAATTTGAAATGAATTTAGTAGGCGAATTAAGTTTCTTCTTAGGATTACAAATTAAACAAACTAAAGATGGAATATACCTACATCAACGCAAATATACTAGGGAATTAATTAAACGCTTTGGAATGCAAGACGCTAAAATTATTAATACCCCAATGGCAACTAATGTTAATATAGAAGAAGATGTAATTGGAAACCCAATTGATTTAAAATACTATAGGAGCATAATAGGGAGTCTCCTTTACTTAACTGCAAGTAGCCGATATCTTATTTGCGGTGAGTATGTGCGCAAGGTTTCAAACCTGTGCCAAGGAGTCTCACCTAACTCTAGTCAAGCGTATCCTTAGATATCTAAAGGGTACACTTAATGTCGGTATTTGGTATCCTAGATCTACCGAGTTCGAACTAACCGGCTACTCCGATTCGGACTATGCCGGTAGTAAGCTCGATAGAAAGAGCACGAGTGGTTGTTTTCAACTTCTTGGCTCGAGTCTAGTGAGTTGGTGCAGTAGGAAGCAACACTGTGTTGCCTTATCTACCACCGAAGCCGAATACATCGCGATGGGTGAGTGTGTCACTCAACTTCTTTGGATGAAGCACACTCTCCGCGACTTTAAGTTAGACTTTACGAATACTAAACTTCACGTAGATAACATTAGTTCAATTAATCTTACTAAGAATCCTATATGTCACTCTAGGACCAAACATATAGAGGTCAAACACCATTTCATTCGAGAACATGTGGCCAACGGAGCCATACAACTCAAATACGTCGAATCGAAGTCTAACTTAGCAGACCTATTTACTAAACCCCTACCCGAAGCCGAATTTAGTCTATTAAGACGAAAATTGGGCATGTGCGTAGTAGAATAGGAACTTGCAAATTATATTTTCTTACTACTATTTCTTAAATTTCATTTTTATGGAACTAGCATAGGACATACCTTAGATATCATGCACCTATAGATTTAAGGAGCCAATACATCTCACAACACATAGGACTAATGTGTTTGTGTACTTAGCCACGTAGATGGGCGTGAGAAGTTAGGACCTTACTCTTGGTTCCAGATGTAGAGTTAGTGCATCGCCATGAACCATGGAGTATAATCATACATACTAACCGACTCTGACCAGGATTGGTTGATCTTTTATATCAATCAAGCCAAATATGAGTCAAACATTTTATAGATGAACTTATTTTCAGTATATTATTTTCAAAATAGTGTGGAACATGCTTGGACTTTAAATTTAACACTTATTTTTTGTTTTCCACACACAACCTCACTCTTTTCGATATATGGCAAAAGGGGGAGAAAGGCCAAAGTTAAGGGGTCAAAACTTTTCTTGATAACTTAACTCTTACTTTATATTTAAACCAAAAGTTAACTTTAAGTTTTGAAAACATATTAAAGGCCAAGTTAAGAGAATTCTTAACTTAAACTTATTTGTGCCATCAACGTTTTACTTATTTTTAAACATTATGCCCTTAATGTTTTACTTAAGGGGGAGAAAGGGCCAAGTTAAGAAGAACTCTTAACTTAAACATTTTACTAAGGCCAACTTTAAGTAATTACTTAAAGCAACCCTCAAAGGGGAGGATTAAGGTCCTTCTTCAAGACTCACCCTCGGTCAAGGGGGAGGTTTCCTCAAGGGGGAGTACTTGAAGAAAATTCTTACTACTCCAACTTAATCTTCTTTGTTTTTTGTTTGTTTCTAATGCACATTATTCTTCATGCTTGCTATTTACTTAACTTTGTATGTGGGTTTGCCATAAATCAAAAAGGGGGAGATTGTTGGTGCAGTAGGCACCTAAGTCGAACCTGAGTTTTGATTATAGCAAACGATACAAAGTTAAGCTCATGTCATTATCTCACGAGCTGAATCGAGTGTGCAGAAGATTGCTATAGCTAGAGCTGAAGGCTAGCGACACCCGGAGGAAGCCGCGGTGGTCGGGCGACACTCGAGTGACTTCGGAGGGAGCCGAAGGAATCGAGTGGATGGCCGGAAGCAAAAGCGACATGGTAAGTATCGAGGTAAGCTCGTGTGTGCGAGCGTAAGTGAGGTCGTATCCTCCTTACGGGGATGGTCTTAAGCGTAGATCCGACCAAAGACATCCCATCGATGGTCTAGGTCGAGATCGGATGGTCGAAGGCTGTCGAAATAATGTTTTCTTTGAGCTAACTTTGACTTGCAGCAAGCATCGATCGTCACTTGGAGGACTCGATCGTCAATCGCCGATCGCCGGAGGTCGAAGATCGACTGATGCTGCCATCAATCGACTGATGATGGCCATCAGTCGACTGATGGTCAATGATTAGCTTCGAGGAGTCAAGGCTTATCACCCCATTTCAAGGAGATTGATGCTCAATTGTGATTGGCTAGGGTTCCTCTCGAAAAGGGGCTCAAAGGCTATAAAAGGAGGGCCAATCCTAGGGTTTCTTCATCAATTCCAAGCTTCCAAAAGCCTCCACAAAGCTACAACTCTCCGACAACGAAGTCTTTCTTCTCCGACGTCTAGGTTTAATTTTCTTTATTTTTTGTACGTCGGTATTAGCTTTATATCAGTTGTTTATTTACTTGTTTCGGAGCTTTTGTCGTATACGAGGAGAGGGGGAGTGTCCCTCTACCTCAAGTTTTTGTTCTTTCTTGTATCGATTAACTCCTACCTCCAACGAGGAGGAGTTCGGTTAGTGTTTTTCCCTCCGTGCATGGTCAAGGACCACTAGGGCCTTGGAGTAGTAGCCGAAGGCTACGAACTAAGTAAAATATTTGTCTTCTCTTTTTATTGCTTATCTTTTCCACTGCAATTTAATTATCAACTCGGTTTTTAAATTAATGAACAAAAAGAAAGTTTTAATGCTATTCACCCCCCCTCTAGCATTTCAAATCGATCCAACATTAAGTTAGTTTGTTATGTTGATTTGATATGTGCGTTGAAGTCATGGAGGACTTAGTAATTCGCACATGGAGCCGTGGCGAGTTTCACATCTCATGACTCGGTCCTTGAGTCAGTGAAGGATAGCTTTGCGGAAGTCGTGCGCTTGGAGCATCCGAGGGACCGCCGGACGAGGAGCTTGGAGTGAATCCAGAGGAAGTAGACTTCAAGGCAAGAGACGTGAAGGAGCATTGTAGAGCCGTGCGCCTGATGTTGCCGAGGGATGTGGCAGCGAACAAAGAGAACTTCGAAGGCGAGGGACTCCCAGGGATGAGAGTGAGCGAATGTAACCCAGGAAGGGGTAGCTCTTAGTTGAAACTTGGCCATTTGGCCAAGTGTCGGATGAGTTTTCTCGACACCAGTCGACTGCCATGTCATGGCAGTCGAATGCTCTGAGTCGATGGTTCGATTGACTAGTCTAATGTGGCTGGATCAAGTTGATCACCGCCACCGGCAGTCGGTCGAATGATGGTTGATCGATCGACTTCATGGGAGCAATGATCGATGACATGTAATGCGGCATAGAATGGAGTCGATCTCGTGGAGCACTCGACTGATTGAAATCAGTTGACTGATTGGTGCCATCAGTCGACTGATGCCAATACCATTGGATGGAATCCAACATGGAAAGCGCCCGTTATTAGGCAATGGCTACAGGATCAGTCGACTGATCGAGGGCATCAGTCGACTGCTCCTGTGTCAACGGGAAGAAACCCTCTTCCTCTATAAAAAGGAAGGGGATGGAGCTTTAGGAGCCTAATGCTTATGCTCTAAGTGATCTTCCAAGTGCCCCACAATCTTTAAACTCTTCTTACTAGTTTTTACTTCAATCTTATTGTAAGAAGAGTGATCTTGATTGTAAAGGTTACCTCCACCTTGCTTGGTGCAAAGGAGAGACCAATAGTGATTGGCTTTGGAGGAGTGATTCACCTCGGACGAATCGGGATCGTGGATTAGCGGCGTAGCCGTGTACCACGTTACGACATTGTGTTAGCATTGCCTTTTTTCCTTTGCTTTGTCTTTATTTGTTTAATTTGCTTGTATTGTTGTTTTCGCTTACGCTAATCTAATTGTAGACGAGCAAATTACGACATCCATCGTAAGAGGGCTATTCACCCCCCTCTAGCCGGCCGTTTCGATCCCCAACAATTTCTAAACTTCTGTCTCAATCCAACGTCTTCCGGCAGGATCTGGTAGAAGATCCCGGCATCCTAATCCAACAATAAGCCAAAAGCTCTGGGCGGCTTAAATCCTCCATCCATCTCCTTGAGCTATTAGGTGGTCGTAACCTCTGCAAGTCTCACGACTCTGCACAGTACAATATTACTAACCGAGCACCCTTTTTTTGAAGCTCAAAAATTCCTTACAATGTGTCACTAAAAGTGACACGGGGAAATACTCTCTTTCAACATCACTAATCCATGATCAAGTGATATATTTTTTCCCGAAGATTATTTTCTACATTTAATACCAAATACCAGCTTGATCCCGATAATGGTATGCAAACAACTCTTCTTTCTCGGTATAACATGAGTTAAGTACTCAAAAGTACTCTCAAAGTTATACATCTCAGTACGAACAACTCAGGGATAAAATCCCTATGAAACACCGTAACCTAGCCTTCCGCTATCTGCATCACAATAGCCAATTTGTCTTGTCCATTACCCAACATGTAATGATCTGACTAGCACCATTAGTGAAAATCTCTAAGGCTGAAATCTCTAATTTCAACCAGAAATGTGACGACTTGACCCATGTTTTTCCGACTCAGTATCAGTCGGCTCTCAAAAGTAAATAACCTTTTCGACACGGTTCAAGACTCACAGACTCAACAGGTCATTCCCGTGGTCAACTCATACCACGGTTACGAATAATAACCAATACACTACAGGTTATTCCCTGGTATAAGCATCAAAATGCATAGCCAACATAACCGGGAGTATAAACCCCAAAGGTCACTCCGGTTGGTCGCCTCGGTGGACGACCCCTACTACAAGTCTGCACAGGTGTCATAACTCTATTGTATACACCTACTGATCAAGTTTAGATAAATATCTACTAAACCATAAGTTTTTCAGGAATTCTTACCTCATGTCGCTTGAGCTCGCCACCGCCCATCTCATCTCAGAAAACCAAAACCGAATAAATTGACTCCCGAGAATCCAAGACTCGACACAAAAACAACATTGTATGGCATCGCAGAACCTTGGGCTCTGATAGCACTAAAGTTGTCACGCCCCGAGACCATACCGAGCCGAAAATCAAACGGACAACACCTCCCCTGTACGTGGCAACATTTCGGGTTAATACAAGGCCCGTAGGGCCACAATAACAATAACATAACAAATAAAACACAACAACATAACGAAACACAGCGGAAACTAATACAACGACATACCCATAACCCCATATATACAATACATCCACATCATGCATACCGATATGACTAACACACCACAACTATATACAATACATCGACAAAATCCGAATCTACAAGTCCATAACACAGTACACTATGAAAACTCCAAATACAATACACGGTGGACGCAAAGCCCAAAACCAATACGGGAGCCTCAGAGGTGAGATGAGATGTCAGCCAGCGGTGCTCCAAGTTGTCACGAAGTCTTCTACCTGTTACCTGGGCGACAGAAAAACCCAGGGTCCGTGGGGGGTGGTGAGTAAAACTTAGCAAGTAATAGAAAAATATGTATATATGTCATATCACATGTATTTTCAACAACATACTCTAGAGGTACAACAGGTATATCAGCATAGTATATAAATACAAGCATATACCATCTAACCAAATAAACAACATAAAAATGCAGTATACTAAGTCACTACGCTTACTGATCCAACATGAACATATATCCAACATATATATATATATATATATATATATATATATATATATAGAAGAGTAGATCAACTCACAATATACTCTAGCCACAGTCAAGGTATCTAATGGTCTGTCTAACATATACCAAGATCCGACACAATCAGTATAATAATGCAAGAAGCATGCATGAATATGATGTACACCAAATGCAAAGAAGCATAGTACAATCAAATGCAACATCACAATAATCATATATATATATATATATATATATATCTATATATATATATATATATATATATATATATATATATATATATATATATATATACGTGTAATATAGCACATGTAACTGAAATGCATGGTCATGCCTGCTCACCCCTACTCGCTACCACGACTCCAGTATGGCCTAGGTGGCACGACATGACAATTGTCCCAACTCACACCAACCACTGCTATAGAGTGGCCGAGTGGGCAGTATGATCAAGTAGCATATGAGCGTAAAGAGCTCACTACACAATGGGGGTCCCTGCTGCTGGCCACTCCGACTAACACTACCAATGAGTGGTCGAGTACCACGCACCCAGGACAACTGCACGCAACTCCAACTACCACCGTCTATAGTGGTAGAGTGTGGCACAACAGATGCTCTGCCCTCACACCAGTTACTCCTCGGGGAGTGCTCTAGGAGACAAGATGACTGATGACTCTCTCAACCCCAAGGGAGACTATGTCGTCAGAATGCATGCATATGACATGAGTATGCTGTCACTCGTACAACCATCTACCACAGACTCTCTGTTCAACAAAGAGTCGTACCCATCTAATCAATGCACTCTCTATCCTGTAGAGAGTCATACACAACAGATCGATGGACTCTCTATCCTGTAGAGAGCCGTACTCAACTGATCATAACTCTCTATCCAATAGAGAGTCATACTCAACTGATCGACGCAATCTCTATCCTGTAGAGAGTCGTACTCGACTGATCATAACTCTCTCTTCAATAGAGAGTCGTACTCGACTAATCATAACTCTCTCTCCAATAGAGAGTCGTACTCGACTAATCATATCAAGCTGGGACCACCGGTTCGTAGTGACACTCTAATCACCCTTCACTTAACCATTACACAACTCATGGTTGGTAACAGTATGCAACATATGGGTATTAGAAATAAATCCTACATTTAGGACATTACCTACCCATAGATGACCTTTTTCCAATTTATAAATTGGTTCATCCCTCGTACTAACATTTACACCCTACTAAACATCTAGGCCAATTTACATCACATTTATAACTCCTAAATCATGATAGGGTATATGTGATATCAATAATTGAGCATAAATATATCCAACGATAAGTTCAAGCATACGATAATAAGAGCAGGGTCAAGGTAATATGATCACCTAACATGCTCATATCTATGACTAAATCTGAATGCAATACATCTACCCGGACCAGGTAGGAAATTACCCACCTGCTGTCAATGCTCGTAGTAATAAACTCCTCATGGCCGCGGACCCGTCTCGTATCCACGTCCTACAAATATCATCAATTATCGTTCAGTGAAAGCATACAACAATAATACGATTAGCTACTATGGTATCCACGCCAACAAAGAACACAAAATCAGAGATACTCGCTACCCACTAGAACGCTCAATCACGTTGGTGTACAAGGTCAACTCAAGCTCATTTGCTACGGTGAACTGGGATAAATCAACTCCCATTGTAGCTGTGAGCTGAGATGAACCCAGCAATAATTCGATATTAAGAACCCCAATCCAACAGATTGCACTGAACTGACAGAACACAATTAAAAATGGAGGGGAATTGTGCTTACCAACAATTGAAGCTCCACCGACAATTAAATCCTCACCGACAGCAACATCCACGAAACCGACAATTATTCCCGCTACCCCTGTTCACCGGAAACCATTGCCCACCATACAGTCATCACCACATGCCATCTTTACCGTAAGAAATTCATAGAAAAAAACAAAGAAAGTTTCTCTTCCTTACCAGATGTTGAACCCCATCGACAGCCAAGTCCCCAACAACCGGCAGCCAACCTTTCACTATCCCCTCTTTGCCGACCCACCTCCTGCCCAAATCCAACCCAATTTCGGCGACGATCCCCTATTCACCGGCGAACTCAACACCTGCCCAATTCAACGGATCAAGCTCAATAAGAAACAAGATCATAGCTTGACCTTATAACTCGTCCAAAATCGATGAACAACACTGACTCACCTATTCATACGGTGATCCTCCCTATCTTCTCTGTTCACTGGCGAACTCAGTACCCAAAACAATATCCAGTTAATGAATGAAATTGGTCGGAGATGCAACTCATCGTAGATGGGGAAAAGAAACCTACTGATGGAGAGATCCAAGCTCACCTGCCCTATTCGCCTGCCAAGATCTCTGGTGCCCTAACTCTGGCGCTGATCGGCAGTAAGAAACCCCAACCGACGGCTCTGCTCACCGGTGAAATCAACGCCCTCGACGCACTGCCCAAGCTCACGCTAGAACCACCGGCAGCGAATTCGCCCACACCAGCGGCTCTGCTTGCTATCACCGTCCAGCTGCTGCTAGACCACCATATGCTCCGACAGAGATCCCAGATCGGCAGCACACCGTCGGACGTCGCCGATTCAAGCTCCCCCCTGCCACTTGCTAACTCTCTGCTCCCTCTCGTCCGCGATGGGGGTCATCAAGCGGTCTAGTCGCCGCTACTTGCCGCGAGGAGGGGGAAGACCGACGAGCGATGGAGGCGCGGAAGAAGAGAGATCACGTGGGGAAGTCGGGTCGGTGAGAAGTCAAAAACGCTTGGAATAAAAGTCGCGGTGAGAAACGGGAGAACGGAAATAGTAAGGGTTGGGCGTTAATGAGAAGGAAGCAGATCATGTAAGAAAATATCGGGTCAGGTTTAGGGAAAAATAATTGGATCCGGCACTGATCAATCCATTACATCCATTGACCTTAGAGTTTTACAATTAAACTTTATTAAGCCCCTCATACCCAGATGACCCAAACAGGCTTTCTCGAAGCCTATTAAATCTTTCCCCCGTAATAGCTATAGAAATTTCCATTTAAGTCCAGGAAAATTTCTAAAATTCTAGGAAAAATCCATATGGCATTTTCCTAATTATCAAGCATTATATAATTTAAAATTTTTTTTCCAGTATTTTACAGGAGCAATTGAGAGCACTTGGGATTGATGAAATGGTGAAGAATTACACTTCTTTTATAGCCTTTGAGAACCCTAAATGTTGAGCTCAATCCTTATCATCAAAGGCCACCTCACCCTAAGATAAGGGGGTGAAGTTTTGACTCTCCTCGAGCCTAGAATTTGAACAGTAGTCGACTGCCACCCTTATCAGTCAAACTAATGACCAACAGTCAACTGCCAATAGCCAGCAGTCAACTGCTGGCTAGGGTTTACATTAGAAAGTTAGCTTGAAAATGAAACATATATAAGTGAGTTCGACGACCACTTACTGTCCGATTTCGACATTGACCTTCCATGGGATGTCTTAGTCGGATCGTCGCCTAAGGACGTCCCCGCACGGAGGACGCAACCTTACTTACACTCACTCACACGAGCTTACCTCAACCTTTACCTTTGAAGATTTTCTTTCGATCTCCACCTGATTTCTTTGGCTCCTTTGTAGTCCTCCCAGTGTCGCCCGACCACCATGGTTCCCTCTGGGTGTTGCTGACCTTTAGCTTAGCATTCCTGCACTCTTGATTCAGCTCGTGAGATAACAATATGGGCTTAATGTTAGTTATATATGAGAAGTGTCCTAAGGCAATCGCCTGATGATTGTACCATTTATTTGATAAATGAAGATTCACTATTTGAGTGGACATGTTTTCATGTATTTGATTAGATATTAAACTCATTTACTGAATGTCCACAATATGATTCACAACATGAGAGAATTTATGATTGGATAACAACTAGTGAGTATCTCTACATGTATAATTGTGATGTATTGGAATTATCCCTAGTTGATCAATTGATGAATTTTGACACCATCAATTCTGTCGAGACTAGCACGAGGTATACTCCTTGGTGTATCCAAGCAGTCGATTCTCACTGGCTGGAGACATTGTGATGTCCGGAGTTAATCGTGGATGCTAGTTATGGTAACTAGTTCATTGGAGTGACCAGCTGTAAGACTTCATATGGTTCTCTGCATATATGGATATGTCAATGAAGTTCTTACTTCAACTTAAGTGCGATGTACCTTTGACTTGCAGTATTCAAGTCATCTTGGTCATGAAGACTTATGCTTTGACATCTTAAGCAAGCATCTCTGAGGAGATGTGGACCCGGGATGATTGGGTATAAGTCGAAGTGATCGAAGGTGTTTGAATAGCCTATAAAGGATTCACCACTCCTTGCGAGGAGATGTATACCCATATCCTCTCGTCGGATTGTTACTAAAGTCTTTGGCCAAAGAATTACATGTTTAGAGTAAGGGACTCTTGGATACATGTGCAGTAACTAGAATCTGTAGGACGAGGAAATGATACTTGGGCTAGGTGTGACGTAGTCAACCTAGTGGGGACTGACACTATAGACCATGTTCTAAACCAAGTGAGTATAAGATGCATGAAGGGAATGGGGCACAATTCATTGTAGCTGTTGAAGGATTTTAGAAATAGTTCTGGATCAACCGTTGATCTTTTCGGTTAATTGGGGATCATGATGTACTACTAGGTGCCACTTATGATCGTTCTATAATTAATGGTTAATTATAGACGACCAACATAAACCGAGAACCTATTTGGTCACACACACAACGAGCATAATCCGAAGGATTTAAAACGAGCTTGAGAATGAGATTCTCAGACTGTGAGAAACTAGGTTTGGTTGGACCAAACAAGGATCGAGTATGAAATCGTTTCAGTTGCAATGGAAGCATGGATGGGCCATGTCTTATGAAGACATGATGGATGAACCAAATTGGTTTGGTTCTAATCCAATGGTGAAGAATAAACCAAAGGGGTTTGGTTTGTTTTAAATGAATGAACCAAAGTTGGTTCGGTTCGTTTTAACTTAAAATAGACCAACTCGGTTCGGTTTATTTTAACTTAAGTTATTGGAGTGGGTTAACGGGTTATGGTTATGAACCAATAACCATTAGGAGAATGTGTTCTCTATAAAAACATAGCTTAAGGGTTTTTCGTGGATAACTTTCGGTGTTGGAAAACCTAGCCACCCTCTCCCTCTCTTCTCTTTGCCACCGCCCAAGGGTTCCATGCCGCCCAACTTTTTGCCACCGTCCACCCTTGCTTCCGGCGTCCAGTTGCTGCCAGCCACTCCTCCGGCGACTCACCTTGGTTCTGACGACTAAGGGTTGGCTGGCCATCCTCTTTGGTCGGAGCAATATCCTCCACCAAGATGTCCAATTTTCTGGACAGCTTGTTTCCTTCTTGTCGGAGCATCTTTTGGACGACGTTTGGAGCTTCGAAAGCAGCTTCCTTGCCAGGAATTCGATCTCCGGTAATCTTCATAGGTGGAGGACGAAGGATTCATCAAATTGTTGACGAATGCCTCTCCGGAGAAGCGAGTTTTGGGGACTCATTTTTGAATCCGAATTTTGATTCGGATTGTGATCTTCTCTCGATCACATCGTCTTCAAGACGAGGCTAGTGACTCATACGAAGACGAGGCTCGTGGCTTTGTGAAGTCATCCCGATGATACTCGGCATGGATACGGATAGAGGTGATTCTAGCGAGAGTTGCTCCGGTTGATGTCTTTCCCGCTGCACGTGATACGTCAGGTAAACGTAGAGTAATTTCCTTTTATTACAAAATTTGAAACTATGATTATGTCTACACATGTTGTACTATACATGCGTGTGGTGTGTGTGATGTAATAAATTAGATTTATTGCTTTTTATTTCTTCCGCTGCGCACATGTTTACGAAACATATTCGAACACACACTTGCCACGGTGCCGGAAACCCAACACTTAATTTTGTGTCTTTTGCTATAATCAAAACTTAGGTTCGACTTAGGTGTCTACTGCACCAACAATCTCCCCCTTTTTGATCTATGACAAATCCACACAAAGTTAAGGAAATAAATTGAATGTATTAAGTGAAATGACTATTATGAAGTATGAATATAAAATCTTAAAGAGTATACTTAACTTCTTAAGTTGAGTATGAGAAAAACTCTTTTTCAAGTGCTCCCCCTTGAGGAATCCTCCCCCTTGACCGAGGGTGAGTACTTGAAAAAGATGTCTTAACCCTCTCCCTTGATGTTTGCTACTTTAAGACGAGTTTAAGTAATTGAAATTACTTAACAATGGCCTTAATGTTTAAATAAGTTTAAGTTAAGTAATCAAAAACTAATTTTTTATTTCTTAACCTTGGCCTTTCTCCCCTTTTTCAATTTAAAGGTTAAGTTTTAAAAGGTAAGTTAAGTAAGCATTTACTTAACTTGGGCCAAAGATGTAATAAGTTAAGTTATAAAAAAAAATTGATCCCTTAACTTTGGCCTTTTCTCCCCCTTTTGCCATAAATCGAAAAGAGTGGGGGGGGGGGGTTTTGAAAAACATAGTTTTTGAATTTAGTTTTAAGTCCAAGCATGTTCCAAATAAATTTTGAAAATAGTAGTTTAAACATAAGCTCATCTATTTGTATGTTCAACTCTATTTGACTTGATTGATATGGAATAATCAACAAGTCCTGATTAGAGGTGGTTAATTTATGTAATTATACTCTATGGTTCATGTCGATGCACTAGATCTACATCTAGAACCAGGAGTGAGGTCCTAACATCTCATGCTCATCTACGTGGCTAAGTACACAAACACATTAGTCCTATGTGTTGTGAGATGTGTTGGCTCCTTAAATCTATAGGTACATGATATCTAGGGTAAACCCTAAGCTAGTTCAATTAACATGAAAAGTAAATAATAGAGTATATAAAAAAAAATATAAGTTGTAAATCCTACTCTATTATGCACATGCCTAATTTTCGTCTTAGTACACTAAATTTGGCTTCGGGTACAGGCTTGGTAACACTACAAGAAAAATAGAAAATAATGATGAAATATTAGCGACGAATTAGTAATTCGTCGCTGAAACTAGATATTTATGATGAATAAATATGTCATCACAAAATAATATTATATTTGTGACGAAAAATAACATATCGTCGTAAAATAATACTTAGCGACTAATAAATATATATTCGTCGTAATTTCTTAGTGACGACTGATTAAAAGTCATCGCAAATTGTCAATTGAGCCACCAGTCGAGTAAACAGGATTCTTTGGTCGACCAATTGTCAGCCAGTCGAGTTGTTGTTGGGATGTATACTGAAAAGTCTATCTTTTGTATGAACATCCTTTATTTTGAAATAAGAATCACATGATCATTGTTTGCATATTTTTATGGTTATGCATATTGTCTAATACATTACATTGTAGATGACATAGTGTGTGGTGTCACACGGGAGATCATGTTATCGGCTCCTTGTAAAATATAAGTATAGGCTCGCAATCGAGATGACTTTGGACAAACAATTGGTATGGTTGTAGTGTGATTTGGTATTGGTTTGTCTTGACCATAAAATCACACTAGTACACTTTGTGTGTATTGAGTAGGACCGACTTAGAGGTGATTCGATTTATTGCTGACTACATAATCAAATCAGACCTCAGATATTATATTGTACATACTCTTAATCCCGATATAATAACGGGCACATATACTTAGTATTCATTTCTTTGATTTACCAATGGGCGAGATTTATAGATTAAATCGATAGGCTCGATAAGTTGGGAAATGATATTATTTATATGGTGTGCCGTTGATTATAGGAGGAAATCGTGTCCTATATATTAGGATGATGATGTCCCCTTGAGGAGCTCATAACGTTCATCATGTAAACCCTGCAGGTGGACTTGGTCCGGCATGATGAAAAGGTTGAGTGGTACTACTCATGGAGTTAGATGTTGATTAATTAATCGATGGACATTCGAGATCTTAAACACGGGGAGAAAATATACATATAATATATGGAGCCCATATTAACTTATGGGGGTTGGTGAGGTAGATCAATGATAATCCTTTAGTGGATTGGATGATCATTAATGGATCGGACTTTATGTGGGTTTGATCCATTGGGTGGCCAAGATCCAACTCCTCCTCATGGTCCCTATTGTAGCCTATTAATACCTCATGAAGCCTAGATCCAATGGATGGAAACAAAACTCTAGATCCAAAGGTAGAGATTAAATTTGTAGATCCGACGGTTGAGACTAAATCTCTAGATCCGATGGTTGAGATTAAATCTCTAGAACCAATGGTGGAGATTAAAACAAGGCTTATCCCTAAACTCTATAAAAGGAGCCTTTAGGGTTGGCGTGGAGAGCAAGAGGCAAAGGGAGAGGCTAGGGTTTTGGGCGGCAAGGAGAATAGGGGTTGGCGGCACCAAATAAGGAAACTAATTCCTTATCTTCTTCTTCCTCAAGCTTGCCGGCGCCCATAAATCCCCTTCCTCACTTTGGCCGGCGTCAAAACTCCCTCAATCTCTTCTCCTTGGCTGGTGGAACCAAGGCTTAGGGTCCTCCCTTGGAGCTTTGGCCGGCATTCATCTTTTCTCCCTTCTCCTTGTTGGCCGGCGGCAAGCAACTTGCTTGTTGCATGTTGGTTGCCTAAAGGAAGGAGAAGAGTCTTGTTTCTATTCTTCCTCTTGCTCGGAACAAGCAAGGAAGGAAGATTGGTGATCTAGGAGCTTTAACTTTTGGTAGATCATCGCCCACACGACGTCCGAAAGGAGGAAGGTCATACAATAGAAGATCGAGAGGTATATTGATTCTCTATTTTCATTTGTTACATGTTTATATTTGTTTTTCAATTATATGCATGATATATATTCTGTTTTGTGGCTAAATATACTTTGACCCCGAACATAAACACAAAAGCCGACGATCCATACATCGTCTATTCCGCGGCTATTCGTAGAATAGAGGTTGGCCGCATGAACAACAAGTTTGTTCAAGTGACCACTCTAATCGAATAGCACGACGATGACAAGGTTGCTTGGGCAATCCCTCTTGTCAAGGATAAATTTTTTTATCCGGGGACATAGAAGGGATCACCATGAACAAGCAACCGAGTTGAAGTGAGAAGCGAAGTTTCCCCTCCCAACAATTGGTATCATAGCCACGGTTTTCGGTTTTGTGTGTTTAGGATTCGGTTACTCTTATGCATTTTTCATATATTATATGTGCCAGATAATAGTAGGATATGCCTAGGTTAACTCTTTGGTTGTAGGCATAAGATCCAACTTTTATGGCCATATGTGTGTATGTTATTGTATGTGTGTAATAGTATATTTTGTTGAATCCTCGTGGTTGACGAGGCTAGTATTTAATTTTTTTATAAATTAGATACGACATTGTTTAGCCACTCTTTTTATTTTAGTTTACTTTCGATCTAGATTTCATGTACACTCCCTCGTGGAGTATAGGATCGATGGATGCAAATTAAAATAGTTTTTAGTCTCGGCTCGGATCTCCGGATGGCTCGTACATGGCGTAGGAGGAGCGGATGAGATGACGATACGACGAGAGACATATTGAAGACAAAAGCCATAATAGTTGGAAAATAATTATTTTTCATATTTATTGCTTATTGTTTGATATGCATGTCATAGG
Organism: Wurfbainia villosa; assembly: GCA_025175895.1. Classification (NCBI taxonomy): domain Eukaryota; kingdom Viridiplantae; phylum Streptophyta; class Magnoliopsida; order Zingiberales; family Zingiberaceae; genus Wurfbainia; species Wurfbainia villosa. Next base: position 107,424,279 of record CM045996.1, read on the forward strand.
CTAGAATATTCCTCAATTTCAAATTACTAAGTGGGAGAGGGAAATTTTTATAAATTCACACGGCCTCCATTACGATTTGACAAGTGATGCAAACAAACTTGCGTGTCGGCTCTGAGTGCCTTCCTCCCCATCGGATGAGTTTGTTTTTTGATCACAAGGTCGAATATGGTTATAGGATATTATTAAGGAGCGTGTGTACTTCCCCATCGGAAGGCACATAACCCGAGATAATTACCTTGGTACTGAGTAATGGTGAACACTTAGATACAAATATAAGTATCCTCCCCATCGGAGTCACTGCTTTTATTTGTAGGGACAAAGAGGAACCAACTATTAATTTTACTTGTCAAAAAGTTAGGTTGACAAGATAGTAAAATTAATGGGTAAAACCTCCTCTTACAAATGTAGAATTCGTATACATCCACACTATCGTGGCATACGATATTCTCGGTGTTTTGAGGTGTTGGTTGATTTTAAAATATTATTGTTTGAGGAATCAATAATTTTTTGAAATATAATGTTTTGATCTATGTGATTCTTAGGTTTTCTTTCAAAATGACTTTCAACCCGCTTGCTGTGATACTGAAAGAGAATAAACTTACTAGACCCAACTATGTTGATAAGAAGAGGAATCTAGACATTGTCTTGACTGCTGAGGAATACAAATATGTACTCCTCGAAGAGTGCCCTCCTAAGCCTGTAAATGATTCTGGGAAAAAGGAGAAAGAGAGTTATAAGAAGTGGATAAAGGCTGATGAGATGGCACGGTGTTACATTTTGGCATCTATGTCAAATGTACTGCAACATCAGCATCAAGCCATACCCACTGCTTATGACATGATGCTCAATCTCAAAGAGCTTTTCGGACACCAAAATTGGGCTGCTAGGTAGGAAGCCATGAGAAACTTGATGACGACCACCATGATCGAGGGAACACCCGTGAGGGATCATGTTCTCAAGATGATGACTCATTTGAATGAGTTGGAAATCCTTGGAGCTGAGATCAATGGGGAAACCCAGGTCAATATCATTCTCCAGTCTCTACCTAGGAGTTTTAAGTAGTTTTGCCTGAACTACAACATGAACAAGAGGTTGTATTCATTGGTGGAGCTTCTGACAGAACTCCAGGTGGTAGAGGAACTATTTCGTCAGAGTGCTCAGGCGCATGCCATGGTGACCCAAAAGGTTTCTACTTCTAAGCCGAAAGACAAGAAAAAGAAGAAATAAAATGGGACAAAGGCGGTGAAAGGAACTCAGGGAGGAGTGAAGAAGCCGAAAGGCAAGTGCTTCACTTGTAAGCAGACTGGACAATGGAAGAAGGACTACCCTAACCGCAAGCAGAACAAAGGTATATCTTTTGGTCTAGTCGTTGAAACATGTTTAGCAGTGTTATCTACCGTCACCTGGTGAGTAGATACGGGAGCCACTGATCATGTCTGCAATACTTTGAAGGGGTTCCAGAAAACCAGACGATTGGCTGAGGGGGAGATTACCGTATACCTGGGCGATGCCACGAAGGTGGCGACTGTTGCAGTGGGAGACGTTTATTTATCTTTTGAGAAAAATAAAGTTTTGGTTCTTAAGAATTTCCTTTATGTACCTTTATTTAGAAAGAATTTAATTTTGGTTTCTAAATTATTTATGGATGAATATTCTATTTCTTTTAATGACAGAGTTGTTATAAAAAGAAATAGGGACATTATCTGTTCAGGTGCATTGATAAGAAATCTATACACACTTGAACCAAAAGCTCCCATGATGCAAATTGAAGTTAATAACTCATCTTCTAATTCCAATAAGAGAAAAGAACCTTCGAAGATGAACCAAACATATCTTTGGCATCTTAGGCTTGGTCATATTAACCTAAGCAGAATTCAAAGGTTGATAGCTGATGGACCTCTGGGTTCATTAGTGGTGGAAGATTTCCCAACATGCGAATCTTGCTTGGAGGGCAAAATGACCAAGAGGCCTTTTAAGGCCAAGGGGTATACAGCCAAAGATGTGTTAGAATTGGTTCATTCTGATTTGTGTGGTCCTATGTCTATCCAGGCTAGAGGTGGTTTTGAGCATTTCGTCTCTTTTATAGATGATTATTCGAGATATGTATACATTTACTTGATACGCCGCAAGTCTGAATGCTTTGACAAGTTCAAAGAATTCAAGGCTGATGTGAAGAAATGTCAAGGTAAAAGTATCAAGACACTACGATCTGATCGTGATGGTGAGTACCTCTTGGGAGAGTTTAGGAATTATTTATCAGAGGCTGGGATTCAATCCCAATTGTCTGCACCTGGCACACCCTAGCAGAATGGTGTAGCAGAGCGAAGGAATAGGACTCTTATGGAGATGGTTAGATCGATGATGAGTTATTCTGAGTTGCCAGATTCATTTTGGGGATATGCTCTAGATATGGCGGTGTACATTTTGAACTTGGTTCCATCTAAATCAGTGCCTTCTACTCCCACAGAATTGTGGACTGGGCGAAAGCCTAGTCTAAGACATATTCGGATATAGGGGAGTCCAACACATGTGCTAAAGGCAGATGCTGGTAAGTTGGAACATCGTACAGAAGTACACATGTTCATTGGCTATCCTAGAGGAACGAAAGGTGGTTTGTTTTATAGTCCTAGAGATCAGAGGGTGATCGTTAGCACGAACGCTATATTTCTAGAGGAAGACTATGTGATGAACCACAAGCCCATGAGTAAGATTGTTCTGGAGCAAATAAAAGGGGAAGTCACTTATTCAGTACCATCGGTACAAGAGGATATACCACAAGTCACTGCACCGCGTGTCACAGAGGATACACAAGTGATACCTCGTCGTAGTGGGAGAGTTGTGAGACAGCCTTATAGATTTATGTTCTTGGGAGAATCTTCTGATTTGGTCCATGGCGAACATGAACCTGATCCTTGGACATATGATGAGGCAATCCAAGATAAAGATGCAGCATCTTGACAAAGTGCAATGAATACTGAGATTGAATCTATGGATTCAAATCAGGTCTGGGAGCTAGTGGAACCACCCGATGGTGTAAAAACCATTGGATGCAAGTGGATCTACAAAAGAAAGAGAGGAATAGATGGGAAGGTTGAGACCTTCAAAGCAAGGCTTGTTGCGAAGGGGTATACTCAGAAAGAGGATATTGATTATGAGGAGACCTTTTCGTCGGTGGCCATGCTTAAGTCTATCCGGATTCTCTTATGCATTGCAGCTCATATGGATTATGAGGTGTGGCAGATGGATGTCAACACAACTTTCCTTAATGGAAGTCTTGAGGAAAACATCTATATGAAGCAACCAGAGGGATTCATTGCGAAAGGCAAAGAGCATCTTGTATGTAAGCTTAATCGGTCCATTTATGGATTGAAGCAAGCTTCGAGGTCTTGGAACATCCGATTTGATGAAGTAATCCAGTCTTATGGATTTATTCAAAGTCCGGATGAGTCTTGTGTATACAAGAGATGTGACGGAAATGTAGTGGTATTTCTTATACTATACGTAGATGACATTTTGTTGATTGACAACAATATCAAGGTGTTATCGGACGTAAGGGTATGGTTGTCCAAACAGTTTGATATGAAGGACTTGGGAGAAGTGGGACAAGGTTATAAGGGATCGCAGGAAAAGGATGTTGTGCTTATCCCAAGCTTCATACATAGACACGATTATGGATCGTTTTAGCATGCAGAACTCCAAGAAGGGTTTTCTACCTTTCAGGCATGGAGTTCCTTTATCTAAGGATATGTGTCCTAGAACATCTGAGGAGATAGAGGAGATGAAGGCGGTTCCTTATGCTTCGGCAGTATGAAGCCTCATGTATATGATGCTATGTACGAGACCAAATATTTGCTTTGCCGTGGGCATGGTCAGCAGATATCAGAGTAATCCCAGGCAGGGACATTGGACTACGATAAAGCATATATTGAAGTACCTGAGAAGGACTAGGGATTATATGCTAGTTTACTAGGAAGACCAATTACTGCCTGTGGGTTACACAGATTCTGACTTCCAATCAGACAGGGATAACAGTAAGTCTACCTCAGGTTTTGTGTTTACTTTGGGAGGTGGAGCCATTGTATGGAGGAGTGTCAAGTAGAAATGCGTGGCAGACTCCACCATGGAAGCTGAGTAGGTGGCAGCCTCTGAGGCGGCCAAAGAAGCTGTGTGGCTCAGGAACTTCCTGATGGAATTGGATGTGATTCCTGGTTTGCCCAGAACTATCACAATTTATTGTGATAATAGTGGTGCAGTTGCAAACTCAAAGGAACCATGAGCCCATAAGGCAAGTAAACACATAAAGCGCAAGTACCACCTGATACGAGAAATCGTAAAGAGAGGAGAAGTTGTTGTGGCCAAGATTGCATCGGAGGATAACCTGACAGATCCTTTCACTAAGGCCCTTCCGGCGGGAGCTTTTGATAGGCATGTGGAGGGAATGAGGATCAGATGTATGGCAGTTTGAGGACAACATAGTCTTTTAGTATAAGTGAGAGATTGTTGGGATGTATAATGAAAAGTCTATATTTTGTATGAACATCTTTATTTTGAAATAAGAATCACATGATCATTGTTTACATATTTTTATGGTTATACATATTGTCTAATACATTACATTGTAGATAACATGGTGTGTGGTGTCACATGGGAGATCATGTTATCAGCTCCTTGTAAAGTATAAGTATAGGCTCGCAACTGAGATGACTTTGGACAAACCATTAGTATGGTTGTAGTGTGATTTGGTATTGGTTTGTCTTGACCATAAAATCACACTAGTACACTTTGTGTGTATTCAGCAGGATTGACTTAGAGGTGATTCGATTTATTGCTGACTACATAATCAAATCAGACCTCAGATATTACATTGTACATACTCTTAATCCCGATATAATAACGGGCACATATACTTAGTATTCATTTCTTTGATTTACCAATGGGCGAGATTTATAGATTAAATCGATAGGCTCGGTAAGTTAGGAAATGATATTATTTATATGGTGTGACGTTGATTATAGGAGGAAACCGTGTCCTATATATTAGGATGATGATGTCCCCTTGAGGAGCTCATAAGGTTCATCATATAAACCCTGCAGGTGGACTTGGTCCGACATGATGAAAAGGTTGAGTGGTACTACTCATGGAGTTAGATGTTGATTAATTAATGGTCAGTAAATTAATTAATCGACGGACATTCGAGATCTTAAACACGGGGAGAAAATGTACATATAATATATTGAGCCCATATTAACTTATGGGGGTTGGTGAGTTAGATCAATGATAATCCTTTAGTGGATTGGATGATCATTAATGGATCGAACTTTATGTGGGTTTGATCCATTGGGTGACCAAGATCCAACTCCTCCTCATGGTCCCTATTGTAGCCTATTAATACCTCATGAAGCCTAGATCCAATGGATGGAAACAAAACTCTAGATCCAAAGGTAGAGATTAAATCTCTAGATCCGACGGTTGAGACTAAATCTCTAGATCCGACGGTTGAGATTAAATCTCTAGAACAAATGGTGGAGATTAAAATAAGGCTTATCCCTAAACTCTATAAAAGGAGCCTTTAGGTTTGGCGTGGAGAGCAAGAGGCAAAGGGAGAGGCTAGGGTTTTGGGCAGCATGGAGAATAGGGGTTCGCAGCACAAATAAGGAAACTATTTCCTTATCTTCTTCCTCAAGCTTGCCGGCACCCATACAACCCCTTCCTCACTTTGGCCGGCATCAAAACTCCCTCAATCTCTTCTCCTTGGCCGGTGGAACCAAAGCTTAGGGTCCTCCCTTGGAGCTTTGGTCGACATTCATCTTTTCTCCCTTCTCCTTGTTGGCCGGCGGCAAGCAACTTGCTTGTTGCTTGTTGGTTGGCTAAAGGAAGGAGAAGAGTCTTGTTTCTATTCTTCCTCTTGCTCGGAACGAGCAAGGAAGGAAGATTGGTGATCTAGGAGCTTCAACTTTTGGTAGATTGTCACCCACACGACGTCCGAAAGGAGGAAGGTCATACAATAGAAGATCGAGAGGTATATCGATTCTCTATTTTCATTTGTTACATGTTTATATTTGCTTTTCAATTATATGCATGATATATATTCTATTTTGTGGCTAAATATACTTGGACCCCGAATATAAACACAAAAGCCGGCGATCCGTACATCGTCTATTCCGTGGCTATTCGTAGAATAGAGGTTGGTCGCTTGAACAACAAGTTTGTTCAAGTGACCACTCTAATCGAATAGCATGACGATGATAAGGTTGCTTGGGCAATCCCTCTTGTCAAGGATAAAATTTTTTATCTGGGGACGTAGAAGGGATCGCCATGAACAAGCGACCGAATTGAAGTGGAAAGCGAAGTTTCCCCTCCCAACAGTCATCAATCCCGCCAGTCGACTGCCTATTAGCCACGATATCTATAATTTTTGTCGCAAACATTTCAGTCGAGCCGCTTGTCGAATTAACTCAATTCTGTTAACGGGGCCAAATTACTTGCATTCAAGTCGTCAATCCCACTAGTCGACTGATGATCAATATTAGTGACAAAATATATCAATTCGTCACTATTATAATAAATATTAGAGACGGATATGGTTAATTCGTCGCTAATAATCGCGCAAAAAACCCTTGGCGCCACCTGATTCCCCATTTTCTCGACGCGACTCCCTCTTCTAGCGATTTCCTTGCTCTCCGGCGATTCTCCGACGACAAGCTCCGTGCGAATCCTCCTTCATCTCTGTGCTCCGACTCCGGCTTTGCTTAGGCTCAACATGACTCCTCTTCCAATGTGACTCCTCTTCCTGGCGTGACTCCTCTCTTCCGGCGTGACTCCTCGGTGTGACTCCTCTTCTGGTGACTCCTCTTCCGGCAACTCCTCTTCCGGTGACTCCCTCTTCAGAAGATTCCCTCGGTGTGACTCCGTCGGTGCAACTCCCTCAGCAGCTTCTTCTCCAGCTCCGGCAGCTTCGACTTAGGTTTATTTGAACTCCTTCTTCAAAGTTTTATAATAAATTTAGGGGTTTTTTATATATTGTTGTTATGATTGTTTTGATTAGATGATAAATTTAGGATTTTGTTATGCTCAGACAATGAAATTAGAGTTTTGTTAGGGTTTAAGGTTATTGTAAAAAAAAAAATAGAACTGCCACATTAGCAACCTCCCCCCACCGCTGCCCCTATGTGTGGAGGGTGATAAATCAGGTGCCAGCTGGCTAGTACAAAAATACAGAGTCATCGGTAGCCTGGTCGTCACCTCTAGGAATCGACCCTTGCCCTTTCAAGCCTTAACATGGCTATGCTAGCCATCTGGGTTTGCCTTGGGGCTATAGTAGGTTATTGTAGATTATAAATATGGTTGGTAGGGTTTTGTTAGCGATGAGATGATGAATTTAGGATTTTTTTTATCATTTAGATTTGAACATATTCATGGTAATTAAGCAATAACTTATTTCTTAGATGATACATTTGATGATATGTTGTAAATTAGATGATTTTAGGATTATTTTGCGATTAGAGAATAAGGTTAGGGTTTTCTAATTTTTAGATTATAATGTTCGATGATAAACATAGGGTTATAATGCAAATTGTATGTTATGTTGTGTGAGGTTTAAATTATAAATTGTGTGATTATTTTGTATGTGATAACTAAATTTGAGTTGGTAAATTCCTTTTATTGAAAAGTAACATCAAAATTGTTGTATATATGTTTAACCAGGGTTTAAGAATTTGGATAAAAGTTGGATAATGATTCAGAATTGGATTAATACTGAATATATAAATGGGTTGAATCAATTTATAAATATTGCAGAGAATTATATGATCAGTTTGAATTTATCAAAAATCCATTGTCCATGTTGACGGTGTGACAATTTGTTTCAGCATGAATTGGATTATTGCGAGGACATCTTTATAGGTGGGGTTTCGATAGATTATATAAAGTCTGGAACTTTCATGGAGAAGCTTCTACATCATCCAATAGTATAAATATTGTCAATCAAGATGAGAATGATTTTGATGTTGAAGTAGATGATTTCGAAGACGATTTTGAAGACATGTTTACTGATTTACAAAATGCAAAAAATATAACCAACAACAAGGTTCAACCAGATGATATAAATGTAAACACAAATGCAAATGATTGTAGATGAAGTTATATTTCAATGTTGGAAGAAGCACAAAAAGAACTCTATCCCAATTGTACTACTTTTTCAGTTTTCAATTTTGTGGTGAAGCTAATGCATGTGAAGGTGTTAAATGGCTGGAGCAATAAATCTTTTAATATGTTACTTCAGTTATTGCAAGAAGAATTTCCAAAACTAAATGCGATTCCAAACTCTTATTATGAAGCCAAAAAATTATTAAAAAAGTTAGGATTGACATATGAGAAGATACATGTCTGTAAGAATGATTGTATATTATTTTGGGAAGAGCATGAGTATAAGGCTGCATGTCCAGTGTGCAAGGAGCCCAAATACAAGTATGAAGGGATGAATAAGAAAAAGAATCCTCACAAAATTCTTCGATATTTTTCTCTAAAATTGAAACTTAAGAGGTTGTTTATTTCGAAGCATACGACCAAAGAGATGAGATGACATAAAGAAAAGCCAGTTGAAACAGATGGTGTATTAAGAAACCCAACTGATAGTAAAGCTTGGAAAGAGTTTGCCAATGCAAATGAAATATTTACATGTGATCCACAAAATATTCACTTAGGGTTGTCTACTGATGGGTTTAATCCATTTGGAAACATGTCAAATGCTTATAGTATGTGACCTGTTATACTTGTGGATTATAATTTGCCACCATGGAAAATGATGAAGCCACCATATATGATTATGTCTCTTTTAATTCCTGGGCCTAAATCACCTGGCAAAGAAATAGATGTATACTTACGACCTCTGATTAATGAACTGAAGGATCTCTGGGATGACGGAGTGGAAGCATATGATGCATCAACTGAACAAATATTTCAATTACATGCTGTTGTGATGTGGACTATTCATGACTTTCCAGCATACGAAATAGTTTCTAGATGGACCACAAAGGGCTATAAGGCATGTCCAGTATGTCTGAATGAAACCAAATCTCAAGAATTAAAGAGTAAAATATGCTACAAATATCACCGTCGATTCTTGGATGTGCACCACCCATGGCATAGAAATAAAGATTTCAATGGAAAGGTTGAAAAAGAAGGACCACCATAAGTAATGAATGGATTTGAGATTTTAGCGTAGTTAGAAGCATTTCCCCAAGTGACATTCAGTAAGAATTCATTATTCAGTAAAAAACGACAGCGATCTTCGAATGATACAAATTGGGTAAAGAAGTCTATATTTTTTGAGTTTCCATATTGGTCAGGTTTAAAGTTGAGACACAATTTAGATGTGATGCATATTAAAAAGAATGTCTGTGATGCTTTAATTGGCACATTATTAAATATAGACGGAAAGTCAAAGGACACTCTCAAAGCCAGATTAGACTTGCAAGATATGGGGATAAGGAGTGAGTTGCATTTACAATCGGTAAAAGACAAATTCAAGAAGCCGTATACAAGTTACACGTTGACATTGGAAGAAAGACGTGAATTTTATCAATTTTTGAAATCGGTTAAGTTTCTAGATGGGTATGCTACTAATATATCTAGACATGTTAATGCAAATGAAGGAAAGATATATGGACTAAAATCACATGATTGTCATGTATTGTTGCAAAGATTACTTCTAGTTCCTGTACGTAAATTTTTTCCAAAAGACATATGTATCCCACTGATTGAGCTATGTGATTTCTTCAAAAAGATCACTATAAGATCTTTACACACAGCGGACATATGTAAAATGGAGGAGCAAATAGTCCTGATACTATGTAGGATGAAATAGGATGAAACAGATTTTTTTCTCCGGTATTTTTTGACATTATGGTCCATTTGACCATGCATTTACCTCGTGAAGCTATGTTGGCTGGGTTAGTTTCGTCACGATGGATGTATCCCTTTGAGCGATATTTGGGATGGCAAAAAAAAATATGTCTGTAATAAAGCACGACCTAAAGGATCTATTGCAGAGGGGTATATTGTAAATGAGGCCTTAACTTTCAGTTCGTTATATATGAGTTAGATTAAGACAAGTTTTTCTAGGACGGAACAGAATAAAGATGTCCAACCATCAAAATGCAAATTAAGTGTTTTCTCACAGGAAACAAGAATCTTTGGCAACCAACAAAGTCTAAAATTACCATTGTCATTGTTTAAGAAAGCATATTGGTACATTCTGAACAATTGTAAAGAAGTCGGCCGATATCAAAAGCAAGTGTTTACATTAAGTTACTACTTTAATTCTATTTCATTCATAGAGTTTAAATTGATTAAGTTTTATACAGTGAGCATCTACAACTTGTGTCCCAAAAGGTTCATGTTGATCGATGCAAAATCACGAGTGAGATTTCCCACTGTGGTTTAGGGATAAAATTATAGTACTAAAAAAATTAACAAATTCAGAGATCACAGATGAGTTGTATAATTTAGCAATGGGACCTAATGCTGAAGTTCAACTATATGATGCATGTATAGTAAATGGGATTCGATATCATACGACGTCCCATGATTCATGCAGAACTACTCAGAATAGTGGGGTCAGTGTACCATCCTCTAACGATGGAGACAATTTGGATTTTTTTGGTGTGTTGAAGGATGTGGTCCAAATATTTTACTCTTTCAAGTATAAAGTTCAATTATTTTGGTGTGAATGGTTCCAATGTAATACAAAAAAAATCATTGGTGGAAGAGTATAATCTCTTGTATATTGACACTTCTAAAACATGGTATGATGATGACACATTCATTTTGGCTAACCAAGCAAATCAAGTGTATTATTTGATTGATATCAAACGTGGAGGTCATTGGAAGGTCGTGCAAAGGGTTCACTACCGAGATATATACGAAGTAACAGAAGTTGATGAAGTATCTGAAGATTTTGAAGGTGGTAATATCTTGATCATGCAGCCAAAACAAGAGATTTCATCCAATGATTCAACTTTAGTAGTCGGTGAAGACTTAGCAATAACTCAACTTTGTCGATTAGATGTTGAGCATCACCAAATTAATATGACAAATGCACAAGTGGATCTGGATATGGGTGCTCAAAGTAATCATATTGCTAATGATGAAGATAGTGAAATTGATAGTGAGGCGGATGATTATTTATCCAGTTTAGATAATGATAGTGATTAAATGTATTTACATGGTATTTATATTATTCTTCATTTATATTTCATGTATTTAATATAATCTTTTTTTATACGTCGATCTGTATATAATGCTTATATCACAGCTATGCCGCCTAAGAGAATTGAGCCCCCCCAGTTGTGCCTATGCCTAACGATGACATTGCTCCTGTTGTAACTAGTTAGTTATATGGTTTTAAGTATGTATATTTTGTTGCCTACATATTTAACTTGTTAATTGTTAACATTCTTTGATTTACAGTTCATCCGAAAAGTAGAGAGACACGGGGCACACACTCCGATCGGCTCTAACGGCAAATCAAGAAATGGGGTAGATTACCCATTACATTTTGTAAGAGCGATGGTCACCCTATCTGGACCAATGCAGCTGCTTTTTTGACAGAGTTAGGTCTATCAATTAAGAAGTTCACTCCCCTACAAGCTAAGAGCTGGAAGCATATCCTCGCAAATAATAAATAGATGTTATATGATCGATTATCAGTAAGGGTATTTTTCTCTTTAAAAAATCAACCATCATTCATTATTAAAATTCAATATTGATATTTTTTCAGGCTGCTTTCGATATTAGTTTTGCCGAGGAGGCAACGTCGGTAAGGAAGAAGACCGACAGATTAATGAGTGCAAGGTACAGAGATAATCGAAATAAGATGCGCACTCATTATAAGAGTCTGCTGCATCTTCCCCCCACTGAGCGGCGACATCATATGCCAGGCGAGTTTTGTGAGACGCAAGAAGATTGGAACTATATGTGCGATCTGTTTGAATCAGAGAAATTTCAGGTAACTCAATTTATACCAATTATCTGAGTTATATATAAATTAAAATATGTGCAACTCATGTTTTAAGGTTTATCTTAACAAATTTTGATATTGTAGACACGATCGACAATAAATGCCCAAAATCGAGCACAACTACCATTTACCCATCGAGGTGGCTCAAAATCCTTCATTCAGTACAATTATGATGGTGTAAGTACAAATTTTATAGGTATAGTATATTGTTTGATATTTTTAATATTAACGCATTATAATATTTTTTAGACCAATCAGTCTTAGAGAAAAGATCGGATTACTGTCTTTAATACAACCCATTGTAATTCCTCAAAGGGATGGAGTGGGTCGAGGCTGCATACGTAAGATATAATCCATAAAATTTAGTAAAGTTATTTTTAAATATTAGTAATTCTTTGTAAACATATTGATAATGTGTTTGTTATTCTTAGGGTGAAATGGTGAGACTGTGAGATGAACACATCCAGTCACAAGAAACCGGAGATGACATCGATGCAGTTCAGGTTGCAGATCAGGTGTGTGATCAAGTACTCGGTGTTCGCTTTGGATATATCAGAGGATTTAGAAGTGGGCCAAAACCAGTTAGATCCACTTCTTCAGATGCCAGCTCCTCCTCCAGAACAACTAACGTAGCATTGCGTGAACAACTTTAGTCCACCCAAGAGGAGCTAGCAAACACTCAAGCCGATTAGCTAGCACCAAAGATGAGTTGGCATCAATGAGATCGAGACAAGATATGTTCGAAGCAATTCTGAATCGGCTTGCACTTGGATCATTACATTCATTGATGCATGAGTCATCTTCAGCTCCACCTCCTCCTCCATCTTAGAGTTAGTGAACTTGTGAATTTCAGTGTGTGTTTGCATTTTAATACTACGAATTTATTAAATTGGATCTTATGGACTTTAAATTTGATGTTATGTTAGTTGTCTTTAAATGTATATGTTGGTTTTATTGTTTCAGTTGTATGTTGTAAAGTTAAATTGTGTGGTTGATATTGTATTACAGGATTTTGAATACAAATAAAATGAATTTTGGAAATCTATATTTTCATGGTTAGCGATGATATTTTAAAATTTTTTCGCTAACGATCAATATACCGCTTCAGGATTTTAAGGTTTAGCGACGAAACTAAATAGTTTCGTCGCTAGATTTGGCATATTAGTCGAGTCGCCAATCGCGGTGTTCGACTGCTATAGGATGTTGGCGACGAACTTTATAAATCTTGTTGCAAAAGTGTCTCCTGTTGAGGCACCAGTCGAGGGGCTCCCACTTCTGTGGCACTCCAAAAAATAGACAGTCGACTGCTGTCTTGCGTCAGTCGAGTGAGGTTAGCGACGAACTTTAGTATTTTCATCGTTAATATTCCAGTCGAGCCGCTAGTCGAGTAGCGGCCGATTCTATGGCGGGCCAAAAAATAAGCAGTCGACTGCTTAATTGCATCAATCGGCCGATAGTTAGCGATGATTTTGTATATTTCATCGCTAATATCGGTGAATTTCTTATTTTTCAATGTCAAGATGTTGCGACGAAATCTTTCTTGTTAGCGACGTTGTGAGTTCTGTCGGTAACATTAACGAAAAAAATATTAATTTCGTCGCTAATGTGTCTTAGCAACAAGCTTATTACGACGACTCTAGCGAAGAAAGTTTTTAGTCATAAAATTGATTTAGCGGCGAAAAATTGGTATTAAAGACGAAAATAGTTCATTGCTAATTTCCATTTTTCTTGTAGTGTAAAAAGGTCGACTAGGTTCGACTTGGATTCAACATATTCAAGTTGTATGGTTCCGTTAGCTACATGTTCTCGAATAAAGTGGTGTTTAACCTCTATATGTTTGGTACTAGAGTGACATATGGGATTCTTGGTTAAGTTGATTGAGCTAATATTATCTATGTGAGTTTTAATATTGTTGAAGTTTAAGTTAAAGTCTTGGAGAGTGTGCTTCATCCAAAGAAGCTGAGCCACACACTCACCCATTGTGATGTATTCGACTTCGGTGGTAGATAAGGCAACACAGTGTTGCTTCCTACTGCACCAACTCACTAGACTCGAGCCGAGAAGTTGACAGTAACCACTCGTGCTCTTTCTATCAAGTTTACTACTGGCATAGTCAGAGTCGGAGTAGCTGATTAGTTTGAACTTGGTAGATCTAGGGTATCAAATACCTACGCTTAGCGTGCCCTTTAGATATCTAAGGATATGCTTAACTAATGTTAGGTGAGACTCCTTAGCACAGGTTTGGAACCTTGCGCACATACTTACTGCGAATAGTATGTTGGGTCGACTCGCAATTAAGTAAAGGAGACTCCCTATTGCGCTCTTATAGTATTTTAGGTCAATAGATTTTCCGTCTACATCTTCTCCTATATTAACATTTGTTGCCATGGGTGTATTAATGATGTTAGCATTTTGCATTCCGAATCGGTTAATTAATTCCTTAGCATATTTTTGTTGATGTAAATAGATTCCTTCCTTAGTTTGTTTAATTTGTAATCCTAGAAAGAAATTTAATTATCCTACTAAGTTCATTTCAAATTCACTTTCCATGAGTGAAATGAACTCGTTTAGTAGGATTGAATTAGTGGTTCCAAATATTATGTCATCTATGTAGATTTGGGCTATAAAAATTTTTTTGCCTATGGATTTTACGAAAAGGGTTGGGTCAACTAAGCCTTGGCTAAACCCTTTAGACTTAAGGTATATAGAAAGCCTCTCATACCAAGCTCTAGGAGCTTGTTTTACTCCATATAATGCTTTCTTGAGTATAAAGACATGGTTGGGTTTGTCTAGGCTTTCGAATCCTGGGGGTTAACTAACATACACTTTTTTCTTTATAAGTCCATTGAAAAATGCTGACTTGATATCCATTTTAAATAATTTAAATCCTCGATGTGCAGCATATGCCAACAACATTCAGATGGATTCTAATCTAGCTACAGGGGCATAGGTTCCATCATAATCTAACCCTTCTACTTGACTAAACCCTTTCGCGACCAATCTCGCTTTGTTTCTTACTACTTCACCTTTGTCATCAAGTTTATTTCGGAAGACCCAACTTATTCCAATAATTGATTTATCTTTAGGTGGTGGTACGAATTCCCAAACTTCATTCCTAGTAAATTGAGCTAGCTCTTCTTGCATTGTAATAATCAATCGGGATCAAGAAGAGCTTGTTCAATTGACTTGGGTTCGATTTTCGAAATCAAGGAAATTTGACTAAGGTTTCGATATGACACTCTAGTCCGAACCCCTAGGTTAGGATCACCTATCACTTGGTCGATAGGATGACTTGATTGAATTCTAGACTGACTTGGGTTAGGATCACCTATCACTTGGTCGATAGGATGATTTGATTGAACCCTAGACTTGCTCGAGTTAGGATTAATACTGGACTCAATTTCATGGTCAGAGTCAAGTCTGGTATGAGTTGGTTTTACTATGGGTTTCGTGGGTTCATGTCCTTCGTCGAATACTATATTAATGGTTTCCTCAATTTTAAGGGTGTCATTGTTATATACCCTATAGGCTCTACTCATAGTTGAGTATGCTAGGAAGATTCCAGAGGAGGTTTTCGACGTGAACTTTCCTAGGTAGTCCTTAGTGTTTAGGATATGTACCTTACATCCAAATACCCTAAAGTATTTAATGTTAGGTACTTTGTCATGGTAGGTTTTATATGAGGTCTTAAGGCGCCTCTTAACAATTAGGATTCTATTTTGGACATAACAAGCAGTACTAACGGCTTTTACCCAAAACCTATTGGGTAGGTTGTATTCGTTCAACATGGTCCTAGAGGCTTCTTGTAGGGTTCTATTTTTCCGCTAGACTAGGCCATTTTGTTGTGGGGTTCTAGGACATGAGAATTCATGGTGGTATCTGTTTAGTGGTATCTGTTTAGTTTATAGAAATCTATGAATCTGTGGTTTTCGAATTCACCACCATGATCCCTTCTAAGTCTTTTAATTTTAAGGTTCTTTTGGTTTTCGATTAACTTACACAAGTTGATGAGTTGGTCTAAGGTGTCACTTTTGTGTTTAAGGAATCTAACCCAGGTTAACCTAGAATAGTCGTCAATTATGACTAAGCAAAATTGACTCCCATTAAGTGACTTGGCTCCATGTGAATCGAATAGATCCAAATGTAGGAGCTCAAGCACACTTTTGGTTCATTCTTGATTAGTTAGTTGATATTGTGCCCTAGGTTGTTTACCTTGTTGACAAGCATTACAAATTTTATTGTCTAAGTTGTTAAGGTTAGGCAAACCTCTGACTAAGCCACTCTGACTCATCTTGTGAATGAGTCTTGGGGCCGAGTGACCAAGTCGTCAGTGCCACAAGCAAGATTCCTCTTGTTGTGTCATAAGACACTTGGTTGAGGAGTTTGGTAGATTAATAGTGTAGATGTTGCTATTCCTAGTTCCTTTAAGTATTGTTTTAGAGGTTGCATTAGTTTTAATTAAGCATTCATTTTCTAGGAATATGACCTTATAGTTATTATCACACAATTAACTTACACTAAGTAAATTGTATTCAAAATCTTTGATTATTAAAACATTTTGAATTGTAAAATTTGAATTTGTCAATATCACCTGATCCGATGATTTTGAGCTTGCCGTTGTTTTCGAAAGCTACCGATCCTTGTCGTTTGAATCTAAGCTTTGAAAACTTCAGTTGGTCTCCAGTTTTGTGTCGGGAGCACCCACTGTCCAACATCCATTGATCCTACACATATAGTAGTTGGATCGAATATTGGAATTTAAAGGTTGGTTGAAGATTATTAGTCCTAGATCATCTCACCCATTTCTACATGATCAAACAAGTTATCCTTATGTGTTCTTGTGAGATGACTTCAATTTTACTTGATTAACTTTAATTAATTGAAACTAGTCAACCTTGGGTTAGATTCGGATTTAACCCTAAGCTCGTCAAGTCATCTTTTCAAGAAATTGGCTTCTAGGTTGTGGCGAGGCACAGAGGCCTTCTTTGATCGGAACAACGACCACTTCCTTAGACAAAGCCAAGTTCGAGAAAATAATAACTTGATTCACTTAAAATTATTTCCTGGTCTAACTAGTTAAGAAAACGACGAGGTAACTTTAGCCAGTTCCACTTAGTCGAGTGCACCGAGCTAGATATGTCTTATCTAACTTGGAGACACGGGACTTCGCTTCCCTAGCATACTATCTGTAGGGAATTCTTTATGCCAAATGGCATATGCGCAACGGAAAAATTAGGATCCCTTCCAAGTGATCCATGCGAAAGCAAACTCGTATAAAATAAATTTCTCTAAACCAAGCCTATCTTATAGGAGAGGATTACCTTTGTTGCGTGCCCTTGTTAATCCCGCTTCTTCCTTTTGTTTGTTGGATCTTTAACACGTTCAAGTGTCCGTGCCTCTATATGTATCCACACGAGCAAGCTCTTGTCTCACAAAAGAAAACTAGAGGAGCTCTCCTTTACTTCTTGCTAGAGAAGTCCCTAAAGGAGAGGAAGCTAGGGAAAAAGAGAAGGGAAGAAGAAGAAGACTACTCTTCTTGCTACACTCACAAAAGCCACACAACAATAAGCTCTCAAGCTCTCTCCAAGCCTCAAGCTCCCAACAACCACACCAACCATTGCTTTGGCCGGCCACTCCATGGGGTCTTTTATAGGGTTGGAAAAACCCTTTCACCTCCACACATTCAATGCAATCCATTGCATTGGGACATTTGTTTGGCCGGCCACTTAAGGAGACAAAACCATTTTGTTTCCTTCCACCTTATCTAGCTTAGGTGGATGCTTAGGTGGCATGCTTATGTGGCATGCTTATGTGGCATTCTTATGTGGCATTCATGCATGTTGAATTAATCTTATTAATTCAATTAAGCTTATGTTATCATATTGAATTAATCTTATTAATTCAATTAAGCTTATGTTATCATATTGAATTAATCTTATTAATTCAATTAAGCTTATGTTATCATATTGAATTAATCTTATTAAATCAATGAGGTAACATATTGAATTAATCTCATTAAATCAATTAGCTAAAATTCTCATTAAGCTTAAAGTCCAAAAACCATTTTGTACTTAAGCTTATTCCCAAATTATTCTAGTCAAACTAGAATACTCTAATTCCTCTAATCATCATGCTCTTTGTGTGTGACCCTATAGGCTCTCATAACGTTGGCAGTGGACCTAAACTCTTTTAGATACACAAGCAATGAGCGGCATCTAGCAATACATCATTGCTACCCAAGTTATGAGATAAGTCAAGATCCGACTAACCTTTCCGTGACTACTATAATATATGACCGTGTCCTTCTATCCTTGATATCAGATTGATCAATGAGGCATTGACTGTGTCATCCTCGATCAATCTATGTGTTTTTTGATCCCTGAGTAAACTAACTCAAACAAATGAGCTCAATATCTCATATTGACTCATTCGAGCATGGCCATGCGTTTTAGTAGTTCTACTCAATCAAGGGGCCCACCGATATCACTCTCGTCATATGAGAGGGATAGATCCCATCTACATCACTCACATCCCTCCGCATAATTTGTTATATACCCAGTAATCGCCTTTATGGTCCACCCTGTTACGGGTGACGTTTGACGATACCAAAGTACACAACTCCTTATGTAGGGAACCGTAGTGACTTCAGGTCTGAGGACTATTCATACCAATAGTCACATGAGAAAGTTTATGACACTCATATAATGATCCATGAAACTTTCTCATGGCGGGTCAGTTCAGTATATATTCTCTAATATATACCCATGTGTCAACTTGATATCATATATCCATGACTTGTGAGATCAAGTCATCAATTGACCTACATGCTAGTCTTTATGTATTAATATTGCCCTTTCATATTAATACTTGACTAGGAACATTTAGAAAGTGTTCTCTACAGCCTCTCATAATCAATTCTGCCAATTGATGTGCTGTAGATAAGAACCTACTTTTCTAGGGCATTACTATATTTAATTTAGCTGGCACAAGCAAGACTTAAATATAATAACCAATCCTTTGCCTTTATAGAATATGATACAAAATGTTCCCTATTCAACCATCACATGATTGGTTCTTAGGGCTATAACTAACAATCTCCCACTAGCACTAGTACCAATCACTATGATATCTAATACCTAGTGACCTAGTGTGACCATCATGCTTCCTCTGTGCCAAAGCCTTGGTCAATGGATCTGCGATGTTAGCTTTTGTCGGTACTCTGCATATCCTCACATCTCCTCTATCGATGATCTCTCGAATGAGATGGAAGCGCCAGATGTGTTTGGTCCTGATGTGATCGAGGTTCCTTAGCACGCAATAGCCCCATTGTTGTCACAATAGAGGTCTATTGGATCCGCAATGCTAGGAACTACCCCAAGTTCAGCGATGAACTTACGAGCCAAGCGACCTCCTTTCGCATCGGATGCAGAATATACTCGGCCTGTTGTAGAATCGACAAGCGTGTCTGCTTTGAACTCTTCCAGCTCACAGCTCCACCATTCAGGCAAAACACGTACCCCGATTGCGATCTATAGTCATCCTTGTCTGTTTGGAAGCTTGCATCACTGTAACCCTTTACAGCTAGCTCCTCATTGCCTCCAAATATCAGGAAATATTCTTTCGTTCTTCGTCAGTACTTAAGAATATTTTTGATGTTATCCGATGACTTTCACAGATCCGATCGTATCTACTCGTCATGCTCAAAGCATACGAGACGTCGGAGTACAAAGCATGGCGTACATGATAGACCCTATGGCAGACGCATAAGGGATCTTATCCATGCAATCTCTCTCCTCCTTAGAAGAGGGACATTGAGTCTTCGAAAGACTCACACCATGTGATAAAGGCAGAAATCCTTTCTTGGAATTTTGCATAGCAAAACGATCTAGCACTTTATCAATGTATGTACTCTGACTTAGGCCAAGTAATCTTTTAGATCTATCTCTATAGATCTTGATGCCTAGAATATAGGCAGCTTCACCTAAATCTTTCATCGAGAAACAATTCCCTAACCACATCTTCACAGACTGGAGTGAGGGAATATCATTTCCGATGAGAAGTATGTCATCTACATACAAGACAAGAAATACAACTGTGCTCCCACTATTTCTCTTGTAGACACAAGGTTCATCTTCATTCTTGATGAAACCAAACTCTTTGATTGCATCATCGAATCGAAGATTCCAGCTTCGAGAGGCTTGCTTTAGTCCATAAATGGACCTTTGCAGTTTGCATACCTTTCCAGGATGCTTTGGATCTTCAAAACCCTCAGGCTGTGTCATGTACACATCCTCGAGTATCTTTCCATTCAGAAAAGCGGTTTTGACATCCATCTGCCAGATCTCATAATCGTGGTAGGCTGCAATAGCAAGTATGATCCGAATGGATTTAAGCATAGCAACTGGTGAAAAGGTTTCATCATAGTCAATACCATGAATTTGTTTGAATCCTTTCGCCACCAATCTACCTTTATAGGTATGCTTATTACCATCCATGTCAGTCTTTACTTTAAAGACCCACTTACACCCAATGGGTTTTACCCCTTCAGGTGGATCAACCAAGGTCCATACTTGGTTAGTGTACATGGATTCCATTTCGGATCTCATGGCCTCTAGCCATTTCTCGGAATCTGGGCTCATCATAGCTTCTTGATAGGATGTAGGCTCGTCAAGATCGACAAGCAATACATCACCATTGTCAGTCAAGAGAAAAGAATATCTCTCGGGTTGACGACGGATCCTGTCAGATCTACGAAGAGGTTGGTCTACTTGAATAGGTGTTTGTTCCACAACTCTTTGGGCAACAATTTCCTCATCCACAACACTTTGTGGTTCCTGTTCATTTTCCATCGAAGCCTTAGTGTTATCGTCATCTTGAACTTCTTGTAGTTGAATTTTACTCCCACTAGTTTTTCTAGAAATAAATTCTCTTTATAGAAAGCTGACATTTCAGCAACAACCACCTTGCCAAGTGTGGGATTGTAAAAGTAATATCCCTTAGTTTCCTTGGGATATCCCAAAATAACACTTATCCGATTTGGGTCCTAGTTTATCTCGAGACTTGACGTCTTACATAAGCTTCACAACCCCAAATCTTTATAAAAGACATTTTGGGACTCTTCCCGATCCATATCGTATATGGTGTCTTTTCTCTGCTTTTTGATGGGACGCGATTAAGTGTGAAAGAGGCTATCTCTAGAGCTAGTCCCCAAAAGGAAGTAGGTAGATTAGTCTGCCTCATCATTTATCGTACCATATCTAATAGAGAATCATTTATCCTCTCAGATACAACATTCCAATGTGGTGTTCCAGGTGGAGTCAGATGGGATATTATCCCACACTCAGCCAGTGATCACGAAACTCTTGACTAAGGTATTCACCACCTCGATCTCGATCAGTAGCTTGATCGCTTACCAAGTTGGTTTTGTACTTCATTCTTGAATGCTTTGAACTTTTCAAAGGATTCTGACTTATGTCTCATCAAATATAAGTAGCCAAATCTACTCATATCATCAGTGAAAGTAATAAAGTACTTATAGCCTCCTCTGGCTTCGACATTGAAAGGCCCACATACATCAGTATGTATGAGTCCTAACAAGTCATCGCTCTCTCTCCATTTCCAGTAAATGTATTTTTAGTCATCTTTCATAAATGACAAGATTCGCATACCTCATATGATTCAAAATCAAATGAGTCCAATAATCCATCTTTATGGAGTTGGGATATGCGTTTTTCATTTATGTGACCTAGGCGACAGTGCCCGAGATATGTTTGGTTCGAATCATTCGATTTGAACCGCTTGGTATTTACGTTATAAATTGGGTTTTATAAATCTAGAACATAGAGACCATTCATAAGTGGTGCATTACAATAGAACATTTCATTCAAATAAATGGAACAACATTTGTCCTTTATTATAAAAGAAAAGTTTTTCTTGTCTAAACAAGATACAGAAATTATGTTCTTTGTCAATGCAGGTACATATAAGCACTCCTCTAGTTCTAAGACAAGCCCAGTGGGCAAAGACAAAGAATATGTTCCCTCTGGCTACAACAACTTTTGCGCCATTGCCTACTCGTAGGTCTACTTCGCCTTTTGCCATTTGTCTACTATTTCTCAGTCCCTGCACATTATTACAAATGTGAGATGCACATCCGGTATCTAATACCCATGTAGAAGAAATAGATAGATTAACTTCTATAACGTGTATACCTGAGGCAGAAGTCCCACTTCTTTTATTCTTTACTTCCTCAAGGTAGACTTTGCAGTTCCGCTTCCAGTGTCCAGTCTCACCGCAATGGAAGCAGTCCCCTTCCTTAGGTACTTTACCTTTACCCTTTGAAGTGGATGAATTGGCCTTGCCTTTGGCTTGGGTCTTACCCTTGCCTTTGCGCTTACCTTTGCCCTTCTTGACCATTAGTACGTTGCTAAGTTTCTTTTTGAGATTCGGTTCAGAAGTTCTTAACATGCTGAGAATCTCAGGCAAAGGTTTATCAATTTCATTCATGTTATAATTCATGACGAATTGATTATATGCTTCCGGCAACGATTGCAGGATAACATCGGTTGCCAATTCTTGGCTCAGTGGAAAACCTAGTCTTTCAAGGTTCTCAACGTACCCAATCATTTTGAGTACGTGAGTTCCTACAGGTGTTCCTTCTTGCATCTTGCATGCAAAAAGAGCCTTAGACACTTCAAAACGCTCGTGCCTAGCTTGTCCTTGATATAGTTGTTTCAAATGCTCAACCATATCATAGGCATCCATGTTCTCATGTTGCTTTTGAAGCTCAAAGTTCATGGTGGCAAGCATAAGACATGACACATCTAATGCGTCATCTTGATGCTTCTTATAAGCATCCTTTTCAGCACGAGTGGCCGCATGGGCGGGTGTTTCAGGGGTAGACTGCTCTAGGACATCTGATTTGCATTCTTGCTTGAGGATAATCCTCAAGTTCCTATACTACCAAGAAAGTTCGCTCCATTGCTTGTCCTTTTCAGGACGGATCGCAAGTGAGGGGTGTGTCGTGTTAGATGTCATGGTGATCTACAACATTAAAATGCAAAGTTAAGTATCATACCTAAATCATTTAATTAGGCCTTTAATTAAATGAGGCTCCCACTAAATTCTCATAGCTACCTTTTAGCTATAAATTTATATGGGATAAAGATCCACATTATAATTCGTCTTGAGTTAGCTTTGGCTAATCGCCCAAGACGTAGTATAATTAGGTAGGCAATCTTTTGCCAATTACATCTGATGTAACTCTTTAATAGCTTTGGTTAAGTTTTAGATTAGTTTAGTGTTTATTCCTAAACCGACTTCCGGTTGGCGAGGCACAGGGGCCTTCTTGGATATCGGAGCAACGACCACTTCTAAGACAAAGCTGATGTTCGGAAATCACATAAAACTAATTTTAAAACTTATGTTCAAAGCTAATATATGCCTCTACTTTCTTAACTAATTAAGAAAACTTAATTAAGTCTTAACCAAGTTTGATAGCGGGACATCACGATTGTCCACTCGCACTCTTCCAAGATAAAATGCATTGCTTTGCTTTGGCAAACCCAATAACAAATGATCGAGGAAGTAGTGAGTACCAAGCTTTGGTAGGCATATCGTTTTTGACTTATTAAGAAATAAACATGTATCATATACATATTAGCATACATCACATATAAGCTAAACTAATCATGCATCACATACAAGCTAAACTAACATGCATCACATACATATTAAACTAAGCGTGTCATGGTTATGGCCCTTATTCTACAATCTTCTCAAGCCAATGAAAAGATTGATTGGTCAACCTAGGGATAGCATCTTCTCCTAAGTGCTTCCTTTAGGTTGTCTTGTGTGTTGACTTCCTCCTTGTAACCTCATCTTCCAATGGACCCTCCATCTTTGTTTTGTACATTACAAAAGGAGAAATACTCGAGTTACATTCGAGTCTAAAACTAATTTTACAACAAGAATTTTAGGAGGAAGGCACGACACAGCCGTATTTAAGAATTACAACACACACACATTCACAAACCTTTTGGGACTAGGCCATAACCATGCACCATGTCATTTTAACTTTTAAAAGACATTGGATATTTTATTATGTTTGACAATTGCTAATGCAATTATCAACTCATAATAAAATTTATCCTACTTCTATATCACATATAAAATAGAGAAAACCTATTTTATACGATCTTTCGCAAGTGGCTCTGATACCACTGTAGGGAATTCTTTATGCCAAATGGCATATGTGCAACGGAAAAATTAGGATCCCTTCCAAGTGATCCATGCGAAAGCAAACTCGTATAAAATAAATTTCTCTAAACCAAGCCTATCTTATAGGAGAGGATTACCTTTGTTGCGTGCCCTTGTTAATCCCGCTTCTTCCTTTTGTTTGTTGGATCTTTAGCACGTTCAAGTGTCCGTGCCTCTATATGTATC
Source organism: Wurfbainia villosa (assembly GCA_025175895.1). Taxonomy (NCBI): domain Eukaryota; kingdom Viridiplantae; phylum Streptophyta; class Magnoliopsida; order Zingiberales; family Zingiberaceae; genus Wurfbainia; species Wurfbainia villosa. The sequence continues at coordinate 107,448,742 of CM045996.1, forward strand.
CACACGAGCAAGCTCTTGTCTCACAAAAGAAAACTAGAGGAGCTCTCCTTTACTTCTTGCTAGAGAAGTCCCTAAAGGAGAGGAAGCTAGGGACAAAGAGAAGGGAAGAAGAAGACTACTCTTCTTGCTACACTCACAAAAGCCACACAACAATAAGCTCTCAAGCTCTCTCCAAGCCTCAAGCTCCCAACAACCACACCAACCATTGCTTTGGCCGGCCACTCCATGGGGTCTTTTATAGGGTTGGAAAAACCCTTTCACCTCCACACATTCAATGCAATCCATTGCATTGGGACATTTGTTTGGCCGGCCACTTAAGGAGACAAAACCATTTTGTTTCCTTCCACCTTATCTAGCTTAGGTGGATGCTTAGGTGGCATGCTTATGTGGCATGCTTATGTGGCATTCTTATGTGGCATTCATGCATGTTGAATTAATCTTATTAATTCAATTAAGCTTATGTTATCATATTGAATTAATCTTATTAATTCAATTAAGCTTATGTTATCATATTGAATTAATCTTATTAATTCAATTAAGCTTATGTTATCATATTGAATTAATCTTATTAAATCAATGAGGTAACATATTGAATTAATCTCATTAAATCAATTAGCTAAAATTCTCATTAAGCTTAAAGTCCAAAAACCATTTTGTACTTAAGCTTATTCCCAAATTATTCTAGTCAAACTAGAATACTCTAATTCCTCTAATCATCATGCTCTTTGTGTGTGACCCTATAGGCTCTCATAACGTTGGCAGTGGACCTAAACTCTTTTAGATACACAAGCAATGAGCGGCATCTAGCAATACATCATTGCTACCCAAGTTATGAGATAAGTCAAGATCCGACTAACCTTTGCGTGACTACTATAATATATGACCGTGTCCTTCTATCCTTGATATCAGTTTGATCAATGAGGCATAGACCGTGTCATCCTCGATCAATCTATGTGTTTCTTGATCCCTGAGTAAACTAACTCAAACAAATGAGCTCAATATCTCATATTGACTCATTCGAGCATGGTCATGCGTTTTAGTAGTTCTACTCAATCAAGGGGCCCACCGATATCACTCTCGTCATATGAGAGGGATAGATCCCATCTACATCACTCACATCCCTCCGCATAATTTGTTATATACCCAGTAATCGCCTTTATGGTCCACCTATTACGGGTGGCGTTTGGATACCAAAGTACATAACTCCTTATGTAGAGGAACCGTAGTGACTTGGTTCGAGGACTATTCATACCAATAGTCACATGAGAAAGTTTATGACACTCATATAACGATCCATGAAACTTTCTCATGGCGAATTCGATTCAGTATATATTCTCTAATATATACCCATGTGTCAACTTGATATCATATATCCATGACTTGTGAGATCAAGTCATCAATTGACCTACATGCTAGTCTTTATGTATTAATATTGCCCTTGCATATTAATACTTGACTAGGAACATTTAGAAAGTGTTCTCTACAGCCTCTCATAATCAATTCTGCCAATTGATGTGCTGTAGATAAGAACCTACTTTTCTAGGGCATTACTATATTTAATTTAGCTGGCACAAGCAAGACTTAAATATAATAACCAATCCTTTGCCTTTATAGAATATGATACAAAATGTTCCCTATTCAACCATCACATGATTGGTTCTTAGGGCTATAACTAACACTATCATCTGGCCGCATCCTAGTACTATGTTGTCAAGAATTGACTAGTTATAGGTCCTATCTAACCATTCTAAAAATAAAAAGAAAAATACGTAAGCATGCAAAATCTAATTAATAGCATAAACAAATTTTGTACTAGCTCCCCCTAGACCATTGAATCGATTCGGTGTTTCCACATAGTGGATTTTTGTCCTTGGGAACCCAGTACTTGTTAGATCCTAATTTAGAAATCAAAATGGTCTTAGGGACCCATGCTTGGACATGTTTTTTATTTTGACTTACAATCGACATATACGACTTGTTAGTTGTATTTGAGCTAAACCAAAGCCCGACCTTGTTGTACACAACCCTTTGCGATCCAAGTAAAAGGTCAAGTCCCTTGGATCCCAAAGTAAACCTTTCCTACGTATGCCTAATGTCTTCGACTTGACTTTTCAAAAGTGAGTTCTCAACTTTGAGCTTTTCAACCCGAGTTGAGTCCTCCTCTTGAACTCGACTAGTCGAAGAGGTTAAGGAGACTTCTGTTTAAGGAGCTTAACCTCCTCAACTAAAGTCTTGACCTTGGACTCGGACTTAGCTAATTTTCTAGTTAAAAATTTAATTGCATTATACAAAGTGCTAATTAGAGACCGACTTACCTTGAGTGAGCCTTTTGAACCAGATACGGATCCGTGGCTTGTCTTGAATAGTGATTCATCATCAGATCCAGAATTGGACTCTTCCTCGGGTTCACACTCTTGTTCGGGCTCGGTCGGCTTGGCTATGAAGACAAGGTCGTCATCTTCCTCCTCCAACGATTCTTCCCAATTAGCATTAAGCCCTTTCTTGGACTTGGGTGTTTTGTTCTTAAGTTTCGGACACTCTGACTTGATGTGTCCGAACCTATTACATTTAAAACATCTAAAATTAGAATTAGATTTAGATTTACCTTGATTGACCGGTCATCTTCAACTCTTGATCATCTTCCGAACTAGATTCATTAGTTTGGTTTCCATTTCGGGGTCTACCTCCAACTCGTACTCGTCCTCTTCCTTGAGGGGTGGTTTGTTTGCGACCTTGTTCTTCGAACCTGCAAGTAAAGCAATACCTTTCTCGGGAGCCGAATTAAACTATTCATGAAGTTCAAATTTAGAGAATAATTCATCTAGTCTAATCTTAGAGAGGTCCTTAAAAACCTTGTAGGCATCGACCATGGATGCCCACAAGGTAGTCCTAGGAAAAGCATTAAGTGCATACCTTATAAGGTCTCGATTTTCAACCTTTTGTCCGATGGAGTGCAGGATGTTAACAATGTCTTGTATACGAGCATGTAGTTGTGTTACCATCTCATCTTCCTACATCTTAAGGTTATACAACTTATTTAAAAGTAAGTCGTGTTTACACACTTTCGCGTCGTCGGTTCCTTCGTGTAGTTCTACGAGTTTGTTCCATAGATCTTTCTCACTGATGAAGGGGACGACGGAGTTTAGCTCCTCTTTGGACAAGCCACATTAAAGAATTTGGGTCGCCTTGGCATCGACTTCCACTTATCTTTTCATGGCGTTCGTCCATTGATCGTAATCCAATGATTCACCCACTTCATTAGTAGGAAGCGTGAATCCAATTTGGATTACGATCCACATCTGGATTTGGGTCTTTAGGAAGCACTCCATCTGACCCATCCAGTAACAGAAGTCATCTCTATTGTAAAACGGAGGTCGAATGGTACTAAACCCTTTGAGATGGGCCATTTAGACAAAAAATAATACCTCGCAAAAACAAAAACAACCAAATCTACCAAGACTTTTTGTCTTGGATTAGTAGTGCGGGAGAATGAAAGCAAACAGAACGAAAAAGTCAAAAAACCAAAAATAAACAAGAAAAATCTATAAAAAGTTGCTAGATTGGTGGTTTCACCAAATCGTAGCGCCCTCGTCTCCGATACCAATTGTTGGATCGAAATGAGCGCTAGAGGGGGGGGGAGTGAATAGCGCAAAACGATTTTTCTTTTCATTCGTCGGTTCGATAAATAAAAAGAGTAAAGTGAAGTGGAAAATAAATATGAGGCTCGTTTGTTTTTACTTGGTTTACAGCCTTCCGGTTGCTAATCCAAGGTCCTAACGGTCCTAGACCGTGTACGGAGGGCAAATCACTAAAATACTCCTCGTTGGAGGTAGGAGTAAGCGAGTACAAGAAATAGCAAAGACTCGAGATAGAGGGACACTCCCCCTCTCCTCATTGCAATTAAAGCACCGATAAAAGTAAAGGTTACAAGATTTGAAATGAACTTAAAGTAAAGATTTTACCGACGACCTAAGAGATGGAATTTTGGCCCAGATTGTCATCGTTTCGGCAGTGCTTCATTGTCGTAGGATCATCGTAGAGTAGCAGTATTGTGGGAAAAATTGAGAGCACTTGGGATTGATGAAATGGTGAAGAATGACCCTTCTTTTATAGCCTTTGAGAACCCTAAACGTTGAGCTCAATCCTTATCATCAAAGGCCACCTCACCCTAAGATAAGGGGGTGAAGTTTTTACTCTCCTCGAGGCTAAAATTTGAACAACAGTCGATTGCCACCCTTATCAGTCTAAATGATGACCAGCAGTCGACTGCCAATAGCCAGCAGTCGACTGTTGTCTAGGGTTTTTGACTGCATTGGAAAGTTAGCTTGAAAATAAAACATATATAAGTGAGTTCGATGATCACTTACCATCCGATCTCGACATAGACCTTCCATGGGATGTCTTAGTCGGATCGTTGCGTAAGGATGTCCTCGTACGGAAAACACGACCTTACTTACACTCACTCACATGAGTTTACCTCAATCTTTACCTTTGAAGCTTTGCTTTCGGTCTCCACCTGATTTCTTCGGCTCCCTCCGAAGTCCTCCCGGTGTCGCCCGACCACCATGGTTCCCTCCGGGTGTCGCTGACCTTTAGCTTAGCATTCCTGCACTCTTGATTCAGCTCGTGAGATAACAATACGGGCTTAACTTTGTGTCTTTTGCTATAATCAAAACTTAGGTTCGACTTAGGTGCCTACTGCACCAACAATTATTACTGTGATATAAATTGTTAGATATTACTAGTAGATGCTTACCTATTAATTGTTGGATTAGTATTAGGATTGGGCTAGTGGGATAGTATACTAAGATAAGATAAATTCTTAGAAGGTATATATATGTTCTTTGACTCTCTAGATTTTAGTGCATGATGATATGATTATGTTGCTACTTAGTTTATATTATGTTTGCACTTAGTTTATCAACCGTACTTAGGTTCTGTGGCTTCTTTATATTTTAGTACATAATTAAGTGGCTTAGTATATTTGCACTTGATACTCTATCTGGTATTGCTTAGACCCCGTACTTTCTTGACCCCTTTGATTTCGGCTATTGATTTCAAGTAGTATGCTTATGATGTTGTTTATAGGATATCATTGTTATGTGCTTTTTCGGTTATGTATTGTTGCCTATTGATTTCCATTAGTATGACTATGCTATTGTTTATTGGATATCATTGTTATGTGTTTATTTGGTTATGTGTTATTATGGTTGATACCATGATTGAGACTAGTAGAGATAGTATAACTTAGATGAGGTTATTCCGTAGGAGTAGATCTCAGAAATGAAACAACATTAGTAAAACCCTAGGAGTTGGAACCCTAGGTGTAATACCCCGGACATGCTTAATGTTAGATGCTATTGGTACATGCCTAGTTATTTACTATTTTAATTGATATTGTGATTAGACTAGTAGAATAATATAATTTAGACGAGATTGATCTTTAGAGGGTATATAACGTTTCTCATGTCTCGGCAGCCAATGATGTAAAATACCACAAAATCATAATAATAATAATAATAATAATAATAATAATAATAATAATAATAATAATGTTTGTTAGTTAGGAAAATACCCTATGGAATTTTCCAAAAATTTTTAGAAATTTTTCTGGACTTAAATGGAAATATCTAAGGCAAATTGTGGAGAAAGATTTAATAGTCTTAAAGGGGTTTTAAGCTCAACTCGTTAAAACCGAACCCGATCCACTTCTTCCCTTAAATCCCGATCCGAATGTGATTTCTTCATGATCGCCCTTCCCTTCCTTTTCCCCACTACAGAATCCTTCGTCTCCCGACCATTTCCCAGCCGCCCTCGTAAATGCCCATCGCTCCTCTCAATAATCCCTCGTCGGCATTCTCCCACTTGCGATAACCTCTTGCCTCTCGTGACTCCTTCCATTCTTCGACGAGTTCCTTTCCACTGGCCAGAGCAGATCTCCGTGCATTTGCTCTTCTTTCCCGAAGCGAGCCATGATCGAACTCTCCCTCTCTCTGATCTCTCCCTCTCCTCGGTTGTGGCTAGTAGTTGAACGGTGGAAAATCTAGCCGAAGCTCTACCTCTCCTCCTCCTCACTGTTGTTGCTCGCGAGCCTTTCCTCTCGCGACCTCATCGACTTCTGCTATCCTAGATCCCGTCGCTTCTTTGCGCGAGTGGACGATGAGATTGCTACCACTGTTGAACACTGACCACAGGTCAGTTGACTTTGTTCCTCAAGGGTTCCAACCTTAGCTCAGTTTGTAGAGCGGCGGACCATAGTTAGTGCAATACCCTTAGGTTGATGATTTGATCATTTCTCACATTTTTCCAGTCACCACAGTAGGATTAAAGGATCTTTGGATTTTTGGGAAGAGCACCGACGAATTCCCCTCTTCTCAATCGGTGAACAGAGGATTGAGGAAGGTGGCCGTCGGTGAAGCTACAACCTCAGGTATACCTCGCGGTTGTTCTTTTCTCTGCTGTTTAGTTGGTTGTTATTAGGTTTTAGCGTGGATGATTGGGATTGTGAGAGTGGTTTTACGACTGTGTGAAGGGTTGTGAGTAGAGGAGAGGACTCGTTTGGGGCTGCTCTAGTGAATAGAATAGGTTGGGATGGCTGTGCATGAGTTGTGATGTTGTGGAGTTAGCTATGATGCTTTGTGTTGGAGCTAGGAATGGAGAAATGGGTTGTAAATAGCTGTGGATGGTAAGGTAAGTTAATTGAGGTTGAATTGGGGGATTCGAGTTGTGGTTTGAAGCTTGGGTGATACTATTATATCAGATTGAGTGTAAAAGGTTAAATCTTCATGAGATTGGCCTTGTTAAGTTGGATATGGAATTTGATGAGTGGGTTAGCACTTCCGCTAATTGAAAATGGTGGGTTTAAATTAAGTGGTTAAGTTGGCTATTTGGGTTTCGTTCGGTGATGGTTGGTTAAAGTGAATCAACTATGAATGATTGGGGGAATTTCCTAAATCATATTCGATAAAAAAGGATGCGACTATAGGGATGATATAGTAGTAAATAATATATTGTCGTATGCTCAAACATAACCACAATGTTTGATATGTGCAGGACGTGGATACGAGACAGGTCTGCGACCGTGAGGATTTCATTACTCGAGCGTTATATCAGGTGGGTAATTTCCTACCCTGGTCAGGTAGTTATTAATGCATGCAGATTTAGATATATGATCATATTATATGATCGTATTACCTTGACTCCGATCTTATTTATTCTTGTGCTTAATACTTTGTGTTTGGCCTATATGCTCTATTGCTGCTATCATATTCCACTTCATCATGATTAGGAGTTACATATGTGATGTAAGTAAACCTAGAATTGTTTAGTTAGGTGCAAATAGTGAAGTACGGATGACGACCTGATTATAAATTGGGAAAAAGGTCATCCGTGGGTAGGTAATGATTTGAATGTAGGGTTAATTCTAATACCCTTAGGTTGCATGTTTACTACCGATCATGTATTGTGTAAATGGTCAGGTGAATTATCCTTAGTGTGTCGCTATGGACCGGTGGTCCTAGTTTATTATGATCAGTTGACTATGACTCTCTACAGGATAGAGAGTGCGTTGATCAAATTGGGATGACTCTCTGTAGAATAGAGAGTTTGTGGTGGATATATATTTGTGTGACAGAGTATTCATGTCATTTTCATGCATGCTGGCGATGTGGTCTCCCTTATGGTTGAGAGGGTCGTCAGTCATCCTGCCTCCATGGTTACTCATAGGAGGAGTAGCCGATGTGAGGGTAGAGCATTTGTGGTGCCGCACTCTACCACTATAGACGGTGGTAGTTGGATTTGCGTGCCATTGTTTTGTGTGTGTGGCACTCGACCACTCATGGGTAGTGATTGTCGGAGTGGCCAACAGCAGGGACCCCCATCGAGTAGTTTACTCTTTACGCTTATATGCTACTCGATCATACTGCCCACTCGGCCACTCGAGAGTAGTGGTTGGTGTTGAGTTGGGACAGTTATCATGTCGAGCCAATGAGGCCACACTGGGGTCGTGGTAGCTTTAGGGTGAGCCGGCATTACCATGCATGATGCATTGCTGTGACTTATGATATTTTTATATATTCCCATATATATATATATATATATATATATATATATATATATATATATATATATATATGGATGATTGTGATTAGTATATATATGCAGTGTATATATATATATGCTTATTGTGATGTTGCATTTGAGTGTACTATGCTTGTTGCATTTGGTTGTACATCATCTTCATACATGCTACCCGCATCTGTTATATGGTTGTGTCGGATACCTGTATACTTGTTGGTTAGACTGTTGCATTCTTTAACCAGTATTTATGATGTTGTTATGGTTTAGACCAGAGTTCCTATTATATACATATATTGTGGATATGTGCTCAGGTTGGATAGGTGTAGCGTAGAATACTTTCAGGTATGTCTGCATTTTACGTTGACCATTTGGTTAGAAGGCATATACATGTATATGTTTATCTTGCTAGTGTTACCTGATGTACCTGTAGATTTTTCTGTTGAATTACATGTAATATTTGATATATACATATTTTTTCTATTACCTGCTGAGTTATACTCACCACCATGGACCCTGAGTTTTTCTATCGCCCAGGTAACAGGTAGAAGTCTTCATGATGGCTTGGAGCTTCGCCAACGTTCCATCCCATCTCCTTTTTTCGAGCCTCCCGTGGATTTTGGTTTATGTTGTGTACTTTAGTTTGTGTCCGTTGTTTTATGTATTGTTTGGTACTGTGGACTTGTCAGTTGGTGTACACCTATGTTGTTTTTGGATTGTATGTCAGTATGTGTATTTATGGGTGCTTAGTTTTATGTTTTCCACTGTGTTTTGATTCAGTTATACTTATTATGTAGTGGTTGTGGGCCTAAGGGCCTTGTATTAACAGGATATGTTGCCATGTACAGGGGGATGCTGTCCGTTTGCTTTTCGGTACGACATACTCTCGGGGCGTGACAAACGATATCTCCCATTCGTGGTTAGTAGAGTTTCCTTATGGTTGCTTGGTATACCTGTGGTCGATCATGTCTCCTATTCATGGTTGAGATAATCTACCGTAAAGTTATACTCTTGGTTTATCCATTCGGAGTTAGTGATAATTGGATTCGTATGTCGTCTTTAGCTAGATAGCTACTTTGCAACATATGTACCCACGAGACCTGTTCGTAGTAGCATGTTGTAACATGCATGATTGAACTGGCAGAAATGATTTTATTGTCTTGATGAGTTTATTAGTAGATTTATGATCTTTATCGGCCTCGATAGGCATTTCATGTTAGTTGGGTTGGAACCCTATAATTAATCATCTCGATGTGTTATTAGTAGATCGATGATCTTTAGCGTCTGTGATAAATGTTTCATGCTAGATGTGTTGGATAACCCTAGGCTTAACAACATAGGATAATCGACTGGCCACGAGACCCATTCGTGATAACATACTGTTGCGTGCAGTCGATAAATAGATACTTATATATTCTGACTGCCCACGAGACCCATTCGTGGTAGCATGCTATTGCGTGCAGTCGATAACTAGATACTTATATACTCTGACTGCCCACGAGACCCATTCATGGTAGCATGTTGTTGCATGCAATCAATAGCTAGATAGCTATATACTCTGTCTGCCCACAAGACTCATTTGTGGTAGCATGTCGTTGCCCGTATACATTGAGTCTTTCTATTGCCTGTCTACCGACAAGTCCCTTTCATGGTAGCATATTGTTGCGCGTAGACAGTGCTTTATATATTGCTTGTCGACCCACGAGTCCCGTTCGTGGTAGCTCGCAGATAGAGTCTCTTTGTATTATCTCGAGAGTCACGAGACTTTGTCGCGGTATCTTGATATTTATTGCTTATAGATTCACAGTTGGTTGTGATGTTGTAGGTCCATTTGTTATATTGTTGACTAGGTTAGTTGCGGACCGATATTGATACTCTGAGGTTTGGGCTACTCTAGTTCGTTTCCTTTAACTTCCATTACGTTGATTATATCCATTATGACTATGTACTATTTTCTATCCACCCGCTGAGTGGTTGTACTCACCCCCTCTTCTCTTATCCTCCAGGTTAGTCGATAGAGGATGAGTCCAATTGGCTTACCTTCACGTTGCTCAGAGAGTCCCTTGTCATGCTGGTCCCACTGCATCGTCGAGATGCCGATTTGTCTTTCATTATTGTTGTGGAATTTTGTTTACATATTTGGATTTTGTCACAATTGGATTTGGTGTCATAAAACTGATTTACTTTTAATTGATATATATATATTTTAGTCGTGCATGCATGCAGCCAATAAAATAATTATATTTCTATATTATTTCGAGGTTTTTACCTGATTTGGTTCCAATGATGTATTTTGGAATATTATCACTAAGGGGCTCCTCCATCATTTGGATGATGAATAGGCGCCTGGGGCATGACACCTTCACTCTTTCTAGTGATAAGTCCCACACCACTAAATGAGAGGCAATCCTTACTTCTCCAATTCTTCCCCTTTGGTGAGCACAATAAGGGTTTCCAAAAACCTTAATGTCTCCCCCTTTGTGGAATACACATCCATCATTCCATGATGGATAACCTCCCACTAAAGACTTGCTCTCCCTTGACCATTGCACCAACAATGTCCTTGGAGAGTCCCTAAGCCTATAGGAACACTAAATAATCGTAATTAAGGGTAAACATTCAACATTGAACTTTCACCTCTTTTAAAATTTGATATATCACCCAAAACAACTCTCATAATTCATATCCAATGAATTTTCACCCTTCCAATGCTTTTCAAAGCATATCCTAGGGTTAGGAAATGTTAGGGTGGACTAAAGTAGCTGAAACATGGCTAAACCACCCTTATCTAGTAGTAATCAGCTTCAGCAGTCGACTCGGTTAGAGACTAATCGACTTCCATCAACACTAGTCGATTGCCTCTGCAATGTGCAAAAATCAGGTTCACAATTTGAATTTTGGAAAATCATAAGTAAATATACCTAAATTGAAAAATAATGAACATTCATACGTATAATACTTATATCAATCATTATGAGTGAAAACTATTTGAAAAATAAAATAGACATTAAAATGAGAGATTGACACAAATTTTAAAACCATTGAAAATTTTAATGTTTTGAGTCTACTTTGTATCAACTTCATCAATAGTGATTGCTATCAAAAGATAGACTTCACCAAGGTTTTCTAAGATGTTTTTGAAAAACCTATTTTGAACCATGGTCTATGGGCTCACTGTATATGACTTGTATATAAGCTTTCCTCATAATTCTTCATTATTATTTAATGAGTTCTAAGTTCATTATGATGTACTAAATATGTACATGAACTTAACTTATTTCCCAGCATCTCACATGTGTCTAGGGTGTATGAAAAACACATACAAGTCAATTTAATGTGAGATGTGAGTTTTAGTTGTTAGGGGTTCATGCATTTTTCTAGGCAACTCTATTCGATTCCCTTATACATGAGACTTCAAATCATGTCATAGTCCTTAAATCAATTTTAATTAATCATAAATGTATGAATGATGATTATGTCATACAAGATGACATAAATAAAGTATGTGCCAATAATCATGATGTCATGACATAAAGATATAACCTAAGCATAAGCATGACATTTAACTCAACATTATCATGACATTTTATATGATTAAATGAAATATGATGTCATGAAATGGTAAGACAAGTAAAGCACAACAAGTATAAAATACAAAGGTATATCATACCAAAGTGTTAAGCCCAAATTACCATTTTCTATATTTAACACTAATTTACCTTAAACACAATTTTCCTAAGTGTACCAAAAATTCAAAATGACACACCATGACCTCTAAACCTAATTGTGCAAATTTTGATTAACTTTTCAAACTTCTTGAATTTTATTGGCACATCCTAAAATCTTTTAGGATATAAATCCTAACCTCATTTCCAAAGTAACCCATCACCTTGGAAATGACCTAAAGTGGCAACTTTGCTATGGTTAGGTTAACTACCCATCCATTCAAGTTGACACACCCTAATCCATCTAGCGTGAGGGAATTACGCTCCTAGGAACCCAAATCTATTTGAGTTCCTTGGGTTTACTAGGCACTCACTAGGGATATCTGATGCACACGAACGTGACCTCAAATCTTACGACGGGAAGTACTGAGGACTCGAACTGTGCACTCACGCTCAACACCCATAAGTGCACGGGTGTCGTCAAGTAATAAATAGATTATCGATCCCACAGAGACTGAGATTAGAGTACCGATTGTTCAGTGGGTGTTGTTGTTCGGAGTTAAATTCTAAGGGTTGTGGCTGCAAGGTTAACGGTGGTCCTAACTCAAATACAGTGTCATACGGAGGAAGTGAAGGTTGGTTCGAGGTTCAAAAAGGGATTCTAGGACTTCAGTCTTACTTGCGTGACATGAAACATGCTATCAATTAAATGTTGACTGGTTCTCTAATTAACGTCTTGTGGAGGGGACATCATACTCATTCCCGATGAGCTTTCGCTTCTACCAGGAACTACCTATACCTAACCAGGATGACCCTTTCGTTAAGATAGGATAGATGGTACGAGGATACCAAATCAATCCCTATGAAGAGTTGGAACGTGTCCCATTCCCTACTCCTTCATACTCTTCTACCAACAGTTACCGGAGATGAGGACAACCACTAGGTTCCTACTTCTACCTACGGTTACCGGAGATGAGGACAACCACTAGGTTCCTACTAGTTCTCCTAGATCTTTGATACAAGGGTTGTCACCCCTTCTATCGACTATGCACAATAGATAGAAAACCAAAATATAAATCTTCATCAAATCAAACCAACATAAACTGTGAATAAAAATCCATTAACAGAATTAATATTCGACTAGCATGTTCTATGTTACACAAGCTACTCTCTAATCCTAGAATCGAAGATTTTACTCCATAGTCGGAAAAGAAGGGACACAAGGCATAATAGAATTAATCATTACAATGCAAAAGATGAATGGGAATTGAATTAGAGAGCTCTTAGTCCTTTTCTTCTATGTCGAAGCGTAGGTTACGATCCTCTAGCTGTCTCCTTCCTCCCCGTTACGAGTTTTCGATGCTTTTTAGGAAACCAGTATGCCGTCCTAGCCTTCATGCCTCCCCCTAGGGTTTGGGCGTGGCTTTCCTTTTAAAGACTTGATGCCGGTGTAGGGTTGATATGTTGGCCAACTAGAGGGGGTGAATATCCCTCTTGCATTGTATGGTGGAAGTCGTTCTTAATCATCTACAATAAACATTAGCGCAAGTGGAAAATACAAAGCAAAGACAATTAAGAACAAACACAAAGATAAACAAACAATTCACTAACACCGCAATGTAATGTGGTTCACGGCTGCGCTGCTAATCCACGGTCCGATTCAACCATGGTGAATCACTCCGCAACCAATCCACTATTAGTCTCTCCTTTGCACCAAGCTAGGTGAAGGTAACCCTTACAACTCAAGAATACTCCTTCTTTTACAATAGATGTGAAAGAAACTAGAAGAAAGACTTTAACACTTGTGGAGCACTTGGCTGATAGTTTGGAACATAAGCATTAGCCATCCAAAAGCCCACATCCTCTCTTTTTATAGAGAGGGTTGATTTCTTCCCGTTGGCCGCCATCAGTCGACTGCTGCCCTTGGCAGTCGACTGCCGCCACAATAATGGCCTCCAAACACGTCAGATCCCGACCATTATAGTCCAACGGAACCCTTGGCAGTCGACTGATGTATCCATCAGTTGACTGATGCCTTCGTAGTCGATTGGTCAGTCAACTACGGGCGGTTCTATGCCCGTGACTACCTTCATCAGTCGATTTTCACCTTTGGCAGTCGATTGATGGTCCGCAGCGATCATTATTCCATGGCCGATCGGGCCAAAACCCACCTCGAACACCGCTTGAACCCGTTCGATTCAGAGCGAAGCGATCATTGTCATTTCATGGCAGTCGACTGGTGTCGAAAAATCTTATCTGACACTTAGCCAAATGGCCAAGTTTCACCTAAGAGCACTACCCCTTCCCGGGTTACATTCGCTCACTCTCATCCCTCGGAGTCCCTCGCCTTTGAAGTCATCTTCGTCCAGCCACGTCCCTCGGATGCGCCAAGCGCACGACTCTGCAACGCCATCCTTCCCATCTCGCTCTGAAGTCAACTTCCTCCGGCTTCACTCCAAGCTCCCTGTCCGGCGGTCCCTCGGATGCTCCAAGCGCACGACTTCCACAAAGCCATCCTTCACCGACTCAAAGACCGAGTCATGAGAGGTGAAACTCGCCAAGGCTCTATGTGCAAATTACTAAGTCCTGCAAGACTCCAACGCACATATCAAATCCAAACATCCTAACTTAAACCCTTTACCATACACATCAAAACCATATCACGACAAGAGATTGCCCTAACAATCTCCCCCTTTTTGATGTGTGACAATCCGTTTAAGTTAGGTAAAAACATTTGATAAACTATTAAGGAAAGAAAGCATGTAAATAATATGATTTGCAACCCTCCCCCTTAATACATGAAACTCCCCCTAAATACATTCCCCCTTACTTAAACATATATCTTTCTCCCCCTTTGACACCATCAAAAAGATTAAACAAAGTTTATATGGCATGACATCAAGTCTAGAGAGAAACAAAAACCAAAAGCAATCAAAAACATGATAAAATCAGGTTACTATGCTCGTGCACAGTACATCAGTCGACTGCTATCAGCATAGCAGTCGACTGGCACAAGGAAATCAAGTTTTTTGATTTTCTGGACGAAATTCAGAAATGCACTATAAATTCCAGAAAATTCAAAAAATTGTGAAATTCTGAAAACACATTTCTTTTAAAGTCCTTTATCAGTGAAAAATGAGTTTTCATGAAAAATAATTATATTTTCAATGATTTGCCAAAAATCCAAAAGCTTCAAAAACAACTAGTGTTTTGATCAAGTTTGTATCCATTTTGAAGCCTAGTTTTGCCTTAAAACTTTTCAAAACATGAACATTCAATTTATTAAACAAGAAATGTTTTACAAAACATTTGAAATATCCAACCATGATCTTTGGACAATATGTCTATGAATTAAACATAAGCCTTCCCCATGATTGGTCTATTATTGCTATTTTGATACTTTAAATGATCATCTAAATGCCATAGGCATTAGTGGACCATTTGTATCGTCCTATCATCTCACTCATGCTAAGTTTTCAATCAAGGTAGCCTATAGTGAGTGTGAGATGTATCCTAAAGGTATTTGTATATACTTAACCTTTAATTTCATGCAATTCTACCCAAGGTTAAGTATCATCCTAACAATCCACATGATCATAATGACATATATGTATTGTTTCCACATTATGATCATGAAACAAATGTATTCATCAAATTATAACCATGCATTAGGTGTGTAAACATGATAAAAACTAAAGTATCACCCAAAGCATGATTTGAACCCTAAAGCCCATGACTATGTGCCAAATATCAAGATCATAAATCATGATTGCAAACATAAATAACAATTGCATTAACTATCATGATTTAAGCATTATTATCAATTTATGGTCACATTATCATCACCCAACACTATTTCAAAAATTATGTCCCGCCATCCTAAGTCAACCAAAAACATGATATAGGTAAATTCCATATGATTGACTATCCTAGGGTTTTCCTAACCCTTAAGGATGGATTTAGGAACCCAAAACAAATTCTTTCCTATTCGGTTCACTAAAAATTCCTTAGGGATCCATTTTCTAGCTATTGTCTTCTTTTTATCTTGACCCCTAGCAATTAAACATTTATAGGCCTTTTCATTTTTATTTTCCTTATATCCTAGGCCTTTCTTGTTGAAGCTTGCCCTTTGGCTCCCTATGATCATATTAAGGGTGTTGGAGCCTATTGTGAATTTTTCTAGGGCCTTGGTCAAGTGGTCTACCTTTTCCCTTAGGACCCTATTTTCTTCAATACATGCATCATTTACATCAAAGGGCATATAGTCATGTGAGCATGCATCATTGAGATTAGAGGAAATATTTTCATTAAGATTTAAGCATGCTTTTTCTAACTTTTCTTCTAAGTCCTTAATTTGATATAGCATGCATTTATTCTTTTTCTTAGCCCTAAACAAGTCCTTAGTGAGGCTAGAAATAATTGACATAATTTTCTTAGGGGAAAGATTTGTTACCTCACTTACCAAATCCTCTCCCGATGATGAGGATGTAGAAGAAGCTCCCCCTTCGCTCGAGCTCTCCTCACTTGAGCTTGCTTCTTCATTTTCGGAGGAAGAGGAGTCTAGGTCGTCAAATGCCATTAGGGAAAGGTTTGAGTAGACATGTTCTTCCTCTTCTTCGGATGAGGATGATGAAGAGGGATCATCCCATGTCTTTGCCTTTGGTGCTTTGATCTTTCCCTTTTCCTTGGCCTTCTTCTCCTCTTCCTTCTTCTTGCTCCCCTTCTTCTTCTTCTTTTCTTCTTTCTTTCTCCTCTCCTCTTTTCTCCTGTTCAAGAGGGGACAATTATCCCTTATGTGTCCCTCTTGTTGGCAATTGTAGAAAATCACCTTCCCCCTTGGTCTTCTCCTCCTATCATTAGATTTATTAAATTTAAAACCTTTTAATGCACGCCTTACCCTCCTTACCATATAAGCTTCTTCCATGCTATCCATGGAGGAGGAGGAGGATGCTTCATCAGAGGAGGAGGAAGTCTCTATCTTCTTCTTCTTCCCTTTATTTGCTACTAGGGCTACTTCTCTTGATGGCTTGATACTTGATTCTTCATTTATCCCTTCAAGCCTTGTCTCATGGAGCTCCATGGTTGAGAAGAACTCCTCCAAGGTGCTTACTTCTAAATTCTTCGACTTGTAGAAGGATTCCACCATTTAACTCCATTTCGATGACCGGGGAAAGGCGTTGAATTGCTTTCGTAAGCATATCCCGGTTCGAAAGTTTTTCTCCTACACTTGTTAGCCCAATTAAAATTTCTTTAAACCTAGAATGGAATGATGTTAATTTTTCTTCCTTTTCTAATTTGATATTTTATAGTTGGGAGCGGAGGAGGTCTCTCCTTGCAAGCTTGGCCTCTGAAGTGCCTTCATGAAGTTCCACTAATCTCTCCCACATTTCCTTTTGGCACATGATCACTCCCCAATCCGGTTGATCTCTTGTTGGGGGAGCACATTGAAGAGGTGGTGCTTGGCCTTTGAATTTGCAAGGTGCTCCTCCCTTTGCTTTTTAGTCCACCTTGACTTCTCTATTGGTTCACCCTCTTCGTCCCTAGGCATCTCAAAACCGTTTTCCATTATTAGCATAATATCGAAATCGGTTTCAAAGAATACCTCCATTCTCTTTTTCCACCAAGAGAA
Source organism: Wurfbainia villosa (assembly GCA_025175895.1). NCBI lineage: Eukaryota > Viridiplantae > Streptophyta > Magnoliopsida > Zingiberales > Zingiberaceae > Wurfbainia > Wurfbainia villosa. The sequence goes on from CM045996.1 coordinate 107,466,112, forward strand.
TTCGCCTTCAAATTTCGGTGGGTGAATGTTTGAGCTGGCCATCCTTGATTGTGCATGTTGCGGTGGTTAGTCCATGGACAAGCGTCTTGGCTCTAATACCACTTGTAGGGTCGATATGTTGGCCGGCTAGAGGGGGGTGAATAGCCCTCTTGCGTCGTATGGTGGAAGTCGTTCTTAATTGTCTACAATAAACATTAGCGCAAGTGGAAAATACAAAGCAAAGACAATTAAGAACAAACACAAAGATAAACAAACAATTCACTAACACCGCAATGTAACGTGGTTCACGACTGCGCCGCTAATCCACGGTCCGATTCGTCCACGGTGAATCACTCCGCAACCAATCCACTATTTGTCTCTCCTTTGCACCAAGCTAGGTGGAGGTAACCCTTATAACTCAAGAATACTCCTTCTTTTACAATAGATGTGAAAGAAACTAGAAGGAGTTTAACACTTGTGGAGCACTTGGATGATAGTTTGGAACATAAGAATTAGCCATCCAAAAGCCCACATCCTCTCTTTTTATAGAGAGGGTTGATTTCTTCCCGTTGGCTGCCATCAGTCGACTGCTGCCCTTGGCAATCGACTGCCGCCACTACAATGGCCTCCGAACACGTCAGATCCCGACCGTTATAGTCCAACGAAACCCTTGGCAGTCGACTGATTTGTCCATCAGTCGACTGATGCCTCCGTAGTCGACTGGTCAGTTGGCTACGGGTGGTTCTATGCCCATGACTGCCTTCATCAGTCGACTGCTACCTTTGGCAGTTGACTGATGGTCTGGCAGTCAACTACCATTCTATGGCAGTTGACTGTTGGGCCAAAAACCCACCAGTCGAACACCAGTCGAACTTCGTTCGACTCAGAGCAGTCAACTAGTGTCGGGAAATCTCATCCGACACTTAGCCAAATGACCAAGTTTCACCTAAGAGCACTACCACTTCCCGGGTTACATTCGCTCACTCTTATCCCTCGGAGTCCCTCGCCTTTGAAGTCATATTCGTCAGGCCACGTCCCTCGGATGTGCCAAGCACACGGCTCTGCAGTGCCATCCTTCATGTCTCGCCCTGAAGTCTACTTCCTCTGGCTTCACTCTAATCTCCTCATCCGGCGGTCCCTCGGATGCTCCAAGCGCACGACTTCCGCAAAGCTGTCCTTCACCGACTCAAAGATCGAGTCATGAGTGGTGAAACTCGCCAAGGCTCCATGTGCGAATTACTAAGTCCTGTAAAACTCCAACGCACATATCAAATCCAAACATCCTAACTTAAACTCTTTTCCACACACATCAAAACCATATCACGGCAAGAGATTTCCCTAACATCCGACACTACCTACAGCCACGAAAGAACCCTAGTCGCGTCAAAATAATCCAGTGCCACACAGCTGTGTGGATTCACACAACCAGGCCATGTGTAGCATTGTGTGGCCAAATCTGTGGTTTGGACACGACCATGTGGATTCACACAACTAGGTCGTGTCCCCTTTCTTGCCAAATGTCTTCGTTTTGCTCAAAAAATGTGTCGTTTTCCCTGTAAAATGTTGTCCTGTACACAAAAGTACAACGAGCAGATCTCTGAACTAGAAAATAGGGAATGCATGTGAAACAAAGTGAAATATTAATGAAACAAGTATGAAACATAATGATATGTGAGCAGAAACTACTCCTAAAACCCTATATGTTTTGCTCACATCAATTCCCACATCCTTAAATCTTTTCTTGTCCTCAAGCAAACCTCAGTACCATAAAATTTTAAAAGAAATATCATTCCATACTTAGCAAGCTAACTTGATTTATCAAGTGGTATTTTCAATTAAAGAAAAATAGAGATGTTCTAAAAATTCACTAAGTTAGCTTCTCGTGCATGTACTAAGTGAATCTTCTTAAGGGATACATCATTCCATGGTAAGTTTAGTCATCATCTTATAGCTTTCCTAAGGTTTTTGACTTTTAGGCACTAGCCTGCCCTAAGCGAGGGTCGTTCCCTAGATCTAGCAAAAAGTCTCAAAGGCGTGCTCAGTTTTGAGAAAAATTGGTAGGTGTTTCCCTAGTAACCTAACTCGGTCTCAAAGGGGCACCTAACAATTTCCACCCGCGACAATTATTTTTTTTTTCGAATAGACCATTCGTTCTTCTCATACTCATGGGTGATTTTGATTTTTCCAAATGGGCTTACACAATCCGAGCATCTCCAGTAACTAAAATGTTAAATCTAGAGTCACCTGTGGATTCCAAAGTTCTAGACTACTTGGATGAATCATAACTATGTATGTACTGGATTCTCCCCTTTGGAATATTTGTCAAGTGTAGGTGTAAAAACAAAGCTAATTAATGCAAGTCTATGTTGGTGCAGTAGGCACCTAAGTCGAACCTGAGTTTTGATTATAGCAAATGATACAAAATTAAGCTCATTTTGTTATCTCACGAGCTAAATCAAGTGTGTAGAAAAGTACTAAAGCTAGAGTTGAAAGTCAGCGACACTCGGAGGGAGCCGTAGTGGTCGGGTGACACCGGGATGACTTTGGAGGGAGCCGAAGGAATCAAGTGGAAGACCGAAAGCAGAAGCTACAAGGTAAATGTTGAGGTAAGCTTGTGTGAGTGAGCGCAAGGATGGTCATGTCCTTTGTACGGGGACGTTCTTAGGCGACGATCCGACCAAGACCTCCCATGGAAGGTCTAAGAAGAGATCGGATGATATATGACCATTTAATTTATTTGTATTAACTGTATTTTTGAGCTAACTCTTCATTGCAACTGGAAAACTTGCCGATGTCGATTGAGGCTTGTATGTCATTAGTGATCGATCATCGCCGATCATTAGGCAATGTAATCGATCACAAAGCTTATCTCCATTTTTGAAGGGATAGGAGGCTTGCTCTGATTGGTTGAAGATGTGAACATCTAGGGTTTCCAAAGCTATAAAATTAGGGGTTCTCCACCCCATTTCGATCATCAAAAAGGTCTCCAAAAAGCCTCAGCTACGATACTCTTCTACGACGACCTTACGACAACGAAGTGCTACCGCATCTCCGACGACAAGTGCCTAACTTTCTTACTTTATTTAGTCGTTGGTTTTTTCTTTTATTGTCGTCTATAAATCTTTATTTATCGTGTTTTACTCGTAACAAGGAGAGGGGAAATGTCCCTCTACCTTGAGCTTTTTCATCGATTGTATTCGCTTACTCCTACCTCTAATGAGGAGGAGTTTTTTTAGTGCTTTGCCCTCCGTACATGGTCTAGGACCGTTAGGGCCTTGGACTAGTAGCCGAAGGCTATGAACCAAGTAAAAACAAATGAATACTTTTTCCTTTCTACTGCATTTACTCTCACTCCCATTTTATATCGAACGAACGAATTTTTTCTTGCACTATTCACCCCCCCTCTGGCGCTCTAATCGATCCAACAATTGGTATCAGAGCTGGGGGTGCTAAGATTTGGTGAAACCACCAATCTAGTTTTTTTATAGATTTATTTTCATTTTATTTATATTTATTTCGATTTTTTTACAAGCTCTTTCGTTCATTTAGATTCTCTCCCGCACTACTAATCCAAGACGCGAGTCTTGGTACCTTTCGCTTGTTTTTGTCATTGCTAGATTTCTTCTTCTTTTTCTCGCTCTTTTTGTATCAATGGCCCATATCGAGGGTTTTAGTACCGTCTAACCTCCAATTTACAATGGAGATGACTTCCATTATTGGAAGGGTCAGATGGAGTGCTTCCTTAGGACCCAAATCGAGATGTGGATCATAATCCAAACGAGATTCATACTTCCGACTAACGAAGTGGGTGAATCTTTGGATTATGACCAATGGACCAATGCTACAAAAAGACAAGTTGAAGCTGACGCCAAGGCGACTCAAATCCTCCAATGAGGCTTGTCCGAGGAGGAGCTTAATCGCATCAACCCCTTCATTAGTGCAAAGGATCTGTGGACCAAATTAGTGGAACTACACGAAGGAACTGACGAAGAAAAGATATGCAAATGAGACATTCTTTTTAATAAATTATATAATTTAAAAATGTAGGAACTTGAGACCATGACTCAACTACACGCCCGGGTACAAGACATCGTCAACAACTTGCACGCCATCGGACAAAAGGTCAAAAATTATTACCTAATAAGGTATGTCTTGAATTCATTTCGTAGGACTACCTTATGGGCATCAATGGTCGATGCCTACAAGGTCTCTAAGGACTTATCAAAAATTAGGTTAGATGAATTATTTTCAGAATTCAAACTCCACGAACAGTCTAATTCGGTACCCAAGAAAGGTATAGCTCTTATTGCAGGTCAAAAGAAGAAGCCCGCAAGTAAGCCACCCCTGAAGGAAGAAGAAGTTGAGTATGAGTCGGAGGTCGATCCGGAGATGGAGACCAAACTAGTCAACCTAGTTCGGAGGATTATTAAGAGACGAAAACCACCCGTCACTCAACCCAAGGAAGGTAAATCTAAAGCTAGGTCTAACATTAGGTGTTATGAATGCAACAAGTTCGGACATGTCAAGTCAGAATGTCCGAAGCTCAAAAATAAAGAACCGAAGTTCAAGAAGGTGCTCAATGCTACGTGGGAAGAGGCATCAGAGGAAGAAGACGATGACCTCATCTTCATGGCTAAACCAATCGAATCGAAGCCAAAGTGTGAATCTAAACTTGGGGATGAGTCGAACGATGAATCTCTATTCAAGACAAGCCACAGATACACATCTGGTTCAAGAGATACTCTCAAGGTAAGACGGTCCATCATTAGTACTTTATACAATGCAATTAAGTTTCTAACTAGAAAGTTAGCTAAGTCTGAGTCCAAGGTCGAGACCCTGTTCGAGGAGGTTAAACTCCTTAAACACGAGGTCTCCCTAACCTCTTCGACTAGTCATGTTCAAGAGGAGGAACCAACTCGAGTTGAAAAGCTCGAAGTTGAGAACTCACTCTTGAAAAGTCAAGTCAAAGATCTTAGGAACACATTGAAAAGGTTCACTTTGGGATCCAAGGGACTTGACCTCTTACTTGGATCACAAAGGGCCGTGTACAATATGGCCGGGCTTGGGTTTAGCTCAAATGCGACTAACAAGTCGTACATGTCAATCGTAAGTCGAAATAGAATACATGTCCAAGCATGGGTCCCTAAGACCACTTTGATTTCTCAATTATGATCTAACCAATACTAGGTTTCCAAGGACCAAATCCACTATGTGGAAAGACCGAACCGATTCAATGGTCCAGGGGGAGCTATTACAAAACTTGTTCGTGCTATTACTTAGAAATTGCATTCTTAGTTTTTTTTCCTTTTCTTTTTAGAAAGGTTAGATAGGGACTATAACTCGTCAATACTTAATAACATAGTATCAGGATTACGCGAGATGATAGTACGCTAGGAAAGTGAAGTCTTGGGTACTCGAGCTAGATAAGACGTATCTAGTTCGGTTCACTTGACCGAGTGGAACTAGCTAAAGCTACCTCGCCGTATCCAAGACTAGTTAGACCAGGAAGTGGTTGTAAGTGAGTCAAGTTACTATTTTCTCGAAATTGGTTTTGTCTAAGGAAGTGGTCATTTTTCCGATCAAAGAAGGCCTCTGTGCCTCACCACGACCTGGAAGCCAAGATCTTGAAAATGTGACTTGATTAGCTTAGGGTCAAATTCGAATCTAACACAAGGTGACTAGTTTCGATTCATTAAAATTAATCAAGTAAAATTGAATTCATCTCACAAGAACACATAAGGATAACATGTTTGATCATGTAGAAATGGGTGAGATGACCTAGGACTAATAATCTTCAACTAACCATTAAATTCCAATATCCGATCCAACTACCTTGTGTGTAGGATCAATGAATGTTGGATAGTGGTTGCTCCCGACACATGACTGGGGATCGACATAAGTTTTCAAAGCTTCGATTCAAACGACAAGGATCGGTAGCCTTTGGAAACAACGATAAGCTCAAAATCATCGGATCAGGTGATATTGAACTCAACTCAAACTTTATCATTCAAAATGTTTTACTAGTTGAAAATTTCAAATATAATTTACTTAGCATGAGTCAATTGTGTGATAATAACTATAAGGTCATATTTCTAGAAAATGAATGCGTAATTAAAACAAATGAAACGTCTAAAACAATCCTTAAAGGAACTAGGAATAGCAACATCTATACTATTAATCTACCTAAGTCCTCAACCAAGTGTCTTATGACACAACAAGAGGAATCTTGGTTGTGGCACTGACGACTCGGTCACTCGCACCCAAGACTCGTCCACAAGATGAGTCAGAGTGGCTTAGTTAGAGGTTTGCCCAACCTTAACAACTTAGACAATAAAATTTGTAATGCTTGTCAACAAGGTAAACAATCTAGGACACAACATCAACTAACTAATCAAGAACGAACCAAAAGTGTTCTTGAGCTCCTACATATGGATCTATTCGATTCACATGGAGCTAAGTCACTTGATGGTAGTCAATTTTGCTTAGTCATAATTAACGACTATTCTAGGTTTACCTGGGTTAGGTTCATCAAACATAAAAGTGATACCCTAGATCAACTCATCAACTTGTTCAAACTAATCGAAAATTAAAAGAACCTTAAAATTAAAAGACTTAGGAGCGATCATGATGGTGAATTTGAAAACCATAGGTTTACAGATTTCTGTAACCTAAACGGATATCACCATGAATTCGCATGTCCTAGAACCCCACAATAAAATGGTCTAGTCGAACGTAAAAATAGAACCCTACAAAAAGTAGCTAGGACAATGCTAAATGAGTATAACCTACTTGACAGGTTTTGGGCAGAAGCCGTTAGTATGGCTTGCTATGTCCAAAATAGGATCCTTTTGGTAAAGAGGCACCTTAAGACCTCGTACGAAATATATCACGACAAAGTACCTAACATCAACTACTTTAGGGTATTTGGATGTAAGGTACATATCCTGAACGCTAAGGATTACCTAGGAAAGTTCACCTCCCAATCCTCTATCGAAATCTTCTTAGGATACTCGACTACAAGTAGAGCCTATAGGGTATACAACCATGACACCCTTAGAGTTGAAGAGACTATTAATGTAGTGTTTGATGAAGGACACGAACCTACAAAACCTGTAGCAACACTAACTAGTGAACTGACTTATACCAGACTCGACTCCGACCCTGAGATCGAGTCTAGTATTAATCCTAACTCAAGTCCAACAAGTCATCCAGTCGACCAAGTGATAGGTGACCCTAACCCAATTCAAATTAGGATTCAAACGAATCATCCTATCAACCAAGTGATAGGTGATCCTAGATTAGGGGTTCGAACTAGATTATCTTATAGAAACCTTAGTCAAATTTCTTTGATTTCGAAAATCGAACCCAAAACCATTAAACAAGCTCTTCTTGATCTCGATTGGATTATTGCAATGCAAGAAGTGCTAGCTCAATTCTAAGAATGAGGTTTGGGAATTAGTACCACCACCTAAAGATAAATCAGTTATTGGAACAAGGTAGGTCTTCCGAAACAAACTTGATGACAAAGGTGAAGTAGTTATAAATAAAGCAAGGTTAGTCGCCAAAGGTTTTAGTCAAGTCGAAGGATTAGATTACGATGAAACCTATGCCCCCGTAGCTAGACTAGAATCCATCCGAATGTTGTTAGCCTTTGTTGCACATTGAGGATTTAAGTTATTTCAAATGGATGTCAAGTTAACATTTTTAAATAGACTTATTAAGGAAGAGGTGTACATTAGCCAACCCCTAGGATTCGAAAGCCTAAATAAACCCGACCATGTCCTTAAACTAAAGAAAGCTCTTTATGGACTCAAACAAGCTCCTCGAGCTTGATACGAGAGGATTTCAATTTATCTTAAGTCAAAAGGGTTTAACCAAGGCCTAGTCGATCCAACCCTCTTCATAAAAACCATAGGTAAGGAAATCTTTATAGCCCAAATCTACATAGACGATATCATTTTTGGAATAACCAATTAGATCCTACTAAATGAATTCATTTCACTTATGGAAAGTGAATTTGAAATGAATTTAGTAGGTGAATTGAGTTTCTTTCTAGGACTACAAATTAAACAAACTAAGGATGGAATATATTTACATCAAGAAAAATATACTAGAGAATTAATTAAATGCTTTGGAATGCAAGACGCTAAAACCTTCAATACACCCATGGCCACTAATGTCAATATAGGAGAGGACTTAGAAGGAAAACCCATCGACCTAAAACACTATAGGAGTGCGATAGGGACTCTTCTATACTTAACCGTGAGTCGACCCGACATTTTATTCGCGGTAAGTATGTGCACAAGGTTTCAAACCTGTGCCAAGGAGTCTCACCTAACATTAGTTAAGCGTATCCTTAGGTATTTAAAGGGCACGCTAAGCGTAGGTATTTGGTACCCTAGATCTACTAAGTTTAAACTAATCAGCTATTTCGATTCGGACTACGCCGGTAGTAAACTCAATAGAAAGAGCACGAGTGGTTGTTGTCAACTTCTTGGCTCGAGTCTAGTGAGTTGGTGCAGTAGGAAGCAACACTGTGTTGCCTTATCTACCACCGAAGTCGAATACGCCATGATGGGTGAGTGTGTAGCTTAGCTTCTTTGGATGAAGCACACACTCCAAGACATTAACTTAAACTCTAACAATATTAAAACTCACATAGATAATATTAGCTCCATCAACCTAATCAAAAATCCTATTTTCCATTCTAGGACCAAACATATAGAAGTTAAACACCACTTTATTCGAGAACATGTAGCTAACCGAACCATCAAACTCGAATATGTGGAATCCAAGTCAAACCTAGCCAATCTTTTTACCAAGCCACTACTCGAAGCCGAATTTAGTCTACTAAGACGAAAATTAGGCATGTGCATAATAGAGTAGGATCTACATTCTTTTTATATACTCTAGTATTTACTTTTCTTTTTATGTTAATGGAACTAGCTTAAGGCTCACCCTAGATATCATGCACCTATAGATTTAAGGAGCCAATACATCTCACAACACATAGGACTAATGTGTTTGTGTACTTAGCCACGTAGATGGACGTGAGATGTTAGGACCTTACTCTTGGTTCCAAATGTAGAGCTAGTGCATCGCCATGAACCACAAAGTATAATCATATATATTAATCGACTCTGACCAGGACTTGTTGATCTTTCATATAAATCATGTCAAATAAAAGTTGAACATTCAATAGATGAGCTTATTTTTAGTATATTATTTTCAAAATAATATGGAACATGCTTGGACATGGAACTTAAACTTAATACTTATATTTTTCAAAATCCACTCTTTCCGATTTATGGCAAAAGGGGAGAAAAGGCCAAAGTTAAGAGATCAAGGGATCATTTTTTTTTTATAACTTAACTTAGTAACTTAATTCTATATTCTTATGGCCAAATGTTAATGTTTTACTTAACATAATGTTTGTAAATTTATTAGTTGAGAAAGGGGGAGAAATGCCAAGTTAAGAAATCTTCTTCACTTATTTGTTAATACTAAGGCCAAATTTAAGTAATTGTTAATTACTTAAACTCATCCTAAGTAGCAAACATCAAGGGGGAGGATTAAGACCTTCTTTCAAGACTCACCATCGGTCAAGGGGGAGGTTTCCTCAAGGGGGAGTACTTGAAAGAAAGTCTCTATTACTCCTACTTAACTTTTAATTCTTCATGCATATTATTTTCTTAACTTTGTATGGGTTTGTCATAGATCAAAAAGGGGGAGATTATTGGTGCAGTAGGCACCTAAGTTGAACCTGAGTTTTGATTATAACAAACAATACAAAGTTAAGCTCATTTTGTTATCACACAAGCTAAATCAAGTGTGCAGAAAAGTACTAAAGCTAGAGCTGAAGGTCAGCGACACCCAGAGGGAGCCGTGGTGGTTGGGCGACACCGGGATGACTTCGGAGAGAGACGAAGAAATCAGGTGGAAGAACGGAAGCAGAAGCTACAAGGTAAATGTTGAGGTAAGCTCATGTGAGTGGGCGCAAGGAAGGTCGTGTCCTCTGTACGGGGACATTCTTAGGCGACGATCTGACTAAGACCTCCCATGGAAGGTCTAAGTCGAGATCGGATGGTATATGGACATTTAATCTATTTGTATTAATTGTATTTTTGAGCTAACTCTTCATTGCAGCTGGAAAACCTACAATCAGTGGACTGAGGGCTTGTATCAGTCGACTGATCCATCAGCAGTTGACTGGTAAGCATAGTAGTCGACTGTTGGTCAAGGATCAGCTTCGAGGAGAGTCAAAGCTTATCTCCATTTTTGAAGGGATAGGAGGCTTGCTCTCAATGGTTGAAGATGTGAACGTCTAGGGTTTCTAAAGCTATAAAAGTAGGGGTTCTCCACTCCATTTCGATCATCAAAAAGGTCTCCAAAAAGCCTCCGCTACGATACTCTTCTACGACAACCTTATGACGATGAAGTGCTACTACATCTGCGACGACAAATGCCTAACTTTCTTACTTTATTTAGTCGTTGGTTTTCTCTTTTATTGTCATCTATAAATCTTTATTTATAGTGTTTTAATCATAACAAGGAGAGGGGGAGTGTCGCTCTACCTTGACCTTTTTCATCGATTGTATTCACTTACTCCTACCTCTAATGAGGAGGAGTGTTTTTAGTGCTTTGCCCTCCGTATGCGGTCTATGACCATTAGGGCCTTGGACTAGAAGTAGAAGGTTGTGAACCAAGTAAAAACAAATGAGTATTTTTTCCTTTCCTCTACATTTACTCTCACTCACATTTTGTATCGAACGAACGAATTTTGTCTTGCGCTATTCACCCCCCTCTAGCGCTCTAATCGATCCAATAGTCTAGAAAATTCATTAAAGTAGATAAAATAAAAAAAACCTTGAGATAAATGAAGTTAAGCTACCTACGGAAAAAATTCATGAAGAGATCTTAAAAAAAATATTACTGAGGTAGCTTAAAGGTAGAAAAAACTAAGTGTTGAACTGAGTATTCTATGCTTGCACAAATGAATGCAAACTAAAACTAAAATGCAAGTATCAAGAAAAACTTGGAGCCCCCAGACTTGTATGAAACAATACCTCTAATACGGTGGCCGAGGTGGGAAGTCCGACAGTCTCGACATGTCGAGCTCTTGAGAAAACTTGGTGCTCAATCACTGATGCCACATGTACATGTGGTCAATCTGAGAGCTGGTGGATGCAGCAGCTGCCTTGTGCTCCTCCTGTGCCCACTGGGCCTGCTAGGCACGCTGTGCTGTTGAACCTCCTGGCAATATGTGGCCTCCTCCTGGTGATGGGCAGCTTCCTCCTAGAAATAGATATGGGTCTTGTCATAGAACTCCTCGGCCTACTGGAAGTGCTCTTGTAAGCCTTGAAACTCCTCCTGGGTATAAGTGCTCTGCTCCTCCCATCGCTGCCTCTGCGTCTGCTGCTCGGCGTATATGTCTTTGAGGCACGATCTAAACTCAAAGAAATCGTAGGCGGATGTACCTGCATCATGCTCAAAAGTAGAAAAAGAGGTATGTGCAGGTGCAGGCTCAAAGTGAATTCACACGGCCATGTCGTGTGCCCCTCTATTTCTCTCCTAGAGGACATCAGGGTCTTAATTCCCCCATATGCTCTGCCATGTGGGCCTCTCCTCATGGGGTATGGCTGTGTGAAACCACAAGCCCACCCGTGTTGGAAATATTGGAACGGCTAGAGGGGGGTGAATAGCGTTTCACCCGTTCGTGAATAGAATTCGATCTCGTTCGTGTCTACAATTTCGTTAGCGCAGTGGAATACAGATAATGATAACAATAACGAAATAGACAATAAGCTAACACAATGATATAACATGGTTCGGAACCGCACGGTCCCTACTCCACGGATCGAGCTCTAAAGAGCCCTAGTGATGCACACGCACTCACTAATGATAAACACTCCTTCTCGACACAAGTCGGAGGCGAAGAAACCCCATACAAACGTTTACAACAATAAACGAAATGAATACAAGCAATATACAATGTAAATATGAAGTACAAGTAAAGAAAAGACTTTACAACACTTGTTTTGATTGCTTGAATGCTTGGTTGCTTGCTTGCACTTGGAGACCTGATTTGCACCAAGAAATCACCCCAATAGCCCTCAAGAACCGATTGTTTTTCCTCCATCACGAGCTCCATATAGTCTTTGGAAAAGTCGATCGATCGATCGAGACCTCATCGATCGTGATGGTTGTCGTGAGACAACGGCTAGATCCACGTTGGATAAGTCCGGACTACCATCATCGCGATGTGACCATCGGTCGGTGATGGAGTCCTCACTGACCGGTCAGTCTTGACTCGATACATGGCCGATTTCTCAAGCACCCGATCCGGTGATCACACGATCGATCGCTCGAGCCATCGATCGGCCCACCTATGGCGATCACGCTAGGCCATAACCCGCAGTCATACCCTAGTTGACTCGGTCCAGTCGACTGCCACATGACACCAGTCGACTGGCACACCTCAAACATGAGGTTTTAACCAAAGTATGGTTCCCCCATACTTGCTAGACCACCCTTAGCCTAGACCTAAGCCTTCTAGCCACCTCCATCAGCCTCACGCCTCTCGGATCCCTCCAAGTCATCCATGACTTGCCCATTCATAGTCAAGCCGAGCCCAATGACGCCATCCAAACAAATGTGATCGATCCATCATTAGTGAAAGCAATACGTAAACGCCGCCAAGACTCCGCTTGGACTTTACGCCACCAACCATTGGACTTATGCTGCCAAGACTACCGCTTGGACTTTACGCCGCCAACCATTGGACTTATGCTGCCAAGACTACCGCTTGGACTTTACGCCGCCAATATCAATCCCCTTGGACTTCTAATGCCAACCCATGTTGGACTTTCCATGACAAGACCATGCTTGGACTTTCTATGCCAAGACCATGCTTGGACTTTCCCAAATGCCAAGACCATGCTTGGACTTTCCCTTGCCAACCCATGTTGGACTTTTACATTGCCAAGACCATGCTTGGACTTTCCATGCCAAGAACTCAAGACTTGGACTTACCATGACAATTACATTGTCATATGTTTTTGTCGAAACATCAAAACACATCAAAACATCACTCGAGCCAAACTCGAGTCCTGGTCAATCGTGACCTGGGCTGATTGCACCAACAACCCGTACCCCTATTGTAGGCTCAAAATGATTTTTGTTTCTACATATCAAGTTCTTTCTAATCCGATTTTATTTGCAAAAAAATGTTGACTGACATAAATCAAAGTTAAAATTACACAAATGAATGCAAATAAAAAAAATGCATAAACTAAGTTGGGTTGCCTCCCTAAAAGCGCTTTGTTTAAGGTCTTTTAGCTCGACCATACTCCATTATTTCAACTCGGCTCCGGAGGTTCTGTAAACCACCCTTCATTCATCTCAAAAACTTTATATGCACTTTCTTCTTGAGCTCTAGCTTGAATAATGTACTTCCCTAACATGGGTCTCTGGCTTGCTGTGATAGAAGGCTCAAATTCCATCTTATCGTCTCCTACTGTTAAGGTCAGCTTGTGATTCTTGACATCAATCAACATTCTGGCAGTTGCTAAAAATGGTCGCCCAAGGATGACAGGGATCTTCGAGTCTTCTTCCATCTCCATGACCACAAAGTCGATTGGAAGTGTAAAATTTCCCACCTTTACTGGCACATCTTCCAGAATGCCCTGTGGGTATCGGTATGAATGGTCGACAAACTATAATGTCTCAGTGGTGAACTTTAAATTTCCCAACCCTAGCTTTTTGCATAGGGTGTAGGGCATCAAGCTCACACTAGCACCCAAGTCATAGAAGGCTTTGCTAATTAAGGTCGTCCCTATATAGCATGAGATATAGAAACTCCCTGGATCTTTTAATTTTTGGGTGGTTTCGTTCCAGAGGTATGCACTTGATTCCTCCGTGAGAGCCACTGTTTCAGACTTTTCAACATTCCTACGGTGTGCCAGAATATCTTTCATGAATCTTACGAATTGGGGTATTTAGTGCAGCGCTTCGAGTATCGACACCTCTATTGAGATTGACTTTAACATGTTCAAAAATTTACCGAACTCAACATCTCTCTTTGCGTTGGTCATCCACTAGGGGAACGGTACCGTCAAGGGTGATTGAGTTTTCGCAGCAGGCTCCTGATCTATGTTTTTGACTTCTTCCCTCCCGGTATCCCCTAAAGGTTCCCTTGTTTTGGGTCCTTGTTCCAGTCCAGTAACCAACTGACTCGACATTTCTTTCATAATCTTTCCACTCTGCAACGTCACCGCTTTACATTGCTCCACTAGATTTACCTTTGAATTTCCTGGTAGTTTCTTTGGTACTCTGGAGATCTAGTTGGCAATCTGAGCTACTTGAATTTCTAGCGCCTTTTGACTATTTGCAAGATCCTTTATAGATGATCTTAACTCTTCAATCATTGTATCCGTCTGAGAATGTCTCCGTTGAAATTCAACGTTCGATTCCCGTTGCATCCGAATGAAGTTCTTTATCATATTCTCCAGACAGGTGTCAGGTGATTGCGACTACCCATTTCCTCCCAATTGTTGGAAATTATCTGAATTATTCCTATAGGAAAAATTCGGGTGCTTCCTCCATCCGGTGTTGTAGGTGCTCAAATATGGGTTGTTGGCCCTTTGGTTGAGGTTGCCAACCGCGTCAACATGCTCAATTTTCTCTTCATAGGTGCCCTGCCCTCCATAGTATTTCTCCTGATACACTGCTACTCCCTCTCTGAAAGTTATGGCCACACATATAGATGTAGGGGTTAGAGATTCAAACCGTCTGCTTAAAGTGTCCATTCTTGCCACCAAGTGGTCGATGGAGTTGACAGCATATCGACCGGCTGCAAGTGCTGGTTGACTACGCTCGGAACCCCATTGATGGTGGTTCGGAGACACCTCTTCGATAAGCTCCTCTACTTCCTCGATAGTCTTATTCATTAAGGCACCTCCTGCAGCAGAATCGAGGGACACCTTAGTGGCGTACGTGATCCCATTATAGAATATGTGGAACACCAGCCACCTCTCTAGACCATGATGGGGGCATTCGTGGAGCAACCCTTTGTAGCTATCCTAGGCTTCGAACAAGGACTCCCCTTCTTTCTGGCAGAAGCTAGTGATCAAGTGGTGCATGTCGGCAATCTTACTTGGTGGGAAAAATTTATTTAAGAACTGTTGCTCACATTGCTCCCATGTGGTGATGCTTCCTGAAGGAAGGGAGTGGAGCCATGTCTTCACCTTATCCTGCAGTGAGAATAGGAATAGGCTCAGACAGATCACGTCAGCTGCTACTCCATTGAGTTTCATCATCGAGCATATCTCCAAAAAGGTCTCAAGCTGTCGGTTCGGGTCTTTAGTTGCAACACCCCTGAATTAGTTCTACTGGACCATGCGTATAAGTGCATGTTTCAGTTCATAGTTGTTGGCTGAGATTGATGTGTAGGATTGCAATATTTCGAGAGGGGGGGGGGGTTGAATCTTAGAGTTTATAATTTTCTTTAATTTTAAAACTTATTTTATATTTTCAAATATGAGTACGCAATGGAAATTAAATGAAATTTAGACACAATCAGTTTACTTGGTTCACAACCCTAACTGGGTTGCTACTCCAAGGCCCATAGCTCTTCCTAGAGCTACCTCGACAGGCAATCACTATAGTACCCTCCGATTCAAGAACTCTCGATTTCGGAGGGATTCACTTTTTACAAAAATGAGAGAAAGGTAAAACTCTACCTTCTCTTGAAATTAAGTACAACAAGCAAATATGAATAGAAAGAATACAAGCTAAATTATACCGACACTTTTGAGGAGTTTGAAGAAGGCACGAAGTGTCGAAAATGCGCCTTCGTGAGGAAGTTGAGCTCTTGTGAACGAGATTGAATTTTGATAGTACTTCGGCGTAGTAGTAGTGTTATACTTGGATCTGGTTGAGCACTTGTTTTATAAACCTTTTCTAGTGGATTGGAATGCTTTCCAATCGACTCCACATCATCCCATCGATATGGAACTCCTGGTCTTCCAATTGATTGAAAACGTCCCAGTCGACTCCACGTCACCCAGTTCTACATCGGGAAGTTTGCCACTTCAGTCGACTGAAACACTTTCCAACTATGGTGCTAGATCTTTGATCGATCACCAGCTAATTCTGCCAAGTGTGTATCTAGTCGACTGAACCAAACTCAGTCGACTGGACTTCAATCGACTGAAATCCATTCAGTTGACTGATTCCTGCAAATCGAGATTAGCACAAATAGATAAAATCAAATATGATAGAAGTAGTAATATTGCTTGATCTCGACTACTAAGTCCCACGTGGACTTTCCTTCAGATCGACGCCTAGCTTTGCCCCCCTACAGAGGACTCGACCTCACCTCTTAACTCGAGGCTTACCTGTCGGCTACCTACCGGACTTACCACTCTTAACATCCAATCTGATCCACTAGGAATTCCACCAGCTGTCCGATCTACCTGACCCAATTGGACTTTTTGCAGATTGTCCGGTCTCCTGACCCAACTGGTCTTCATGCTAAATGTCTGGTCCACATGACCCATCTAGACTTCATGCCTGTGTATGATCCTCCGGATCTGTTAAGTCATTTGCCTAGTATCCGATCAACATGACCTACTAGGACTTCCTGTTAAGTTTGAACACATAACACTAATATTATAACACAAGTAATTCCTAACTTTAACTACTGTTCATACATCAAAATCAAGGAGTGATGCTCACTGCATCAATAATCTCTCCCTTGTTGATGTATGATAACACATCAGTTAAAGTTAGGAGAATAAGACAACAATATTCAAATTTTGACATATATAAGAAATGCATTAAGTTAAACATGTATGAGATACATATATAAATTTTTACATCTCCCTTTCAATAAGTCGCTTCTCTCTAACTTTATATCTCCTCTCTCCCCCTTTGGCATATATCAAAATTTAAAATTAAGTTTAAAATGCCACAACTTTAAAGCTGAGAGTTAAAGTGTTTTAAATATGAGAGTTAAGCCAAAAAAATGCTTAAGTTTTGAAATCAATCCTCTCCCTATATTTAATAAGGTTTTCTTCATTTAAAAATCGGATATCTTCATTTATAAAAATTTTCAAAAAACATTTTAATTTTCAAAATTTTAACTCCCACAAAACATATTTCTAAATTCCAAGATTATACCTCCCTAAAAACATATTTTCAAATTCCAAAATTTTAAAATTAAAACTCCCCCTAAGTAAAAATATATTTTCAAATTCCAGAATTTTAAAAATTATAACTCCTCCTCAATAAAAGCATTTTTCAAATTCTAAAATTTTAAAAAATTTCTCAATTTTTAAAGTTTTTCAATACTCCACCTTAATATTTTAAATTTTTAAAACTAAGAAATTTTCAAAACTTTTGAGACTCCCCCTCAATTAAAGCTTTATAATGGTTAATTGTTTTCTTCCCATACATCAAAACCTAAGTAAAATTTTTATGTATTTTAAACTTAAAAATATTCAAGCTTTTCAAAGAGAATACAAGCTTAAGTTTTTCTCCCCCTTAATTTAAGTTTTAAATTTTCAATACTCCCCCTACATTAAAAATTTTAAAACTCGCTTTAAAAGATTTCTCATAGTAGATTCTAAAATATTTTTAACTCCCCCTAGATTCTTAATCTTCCCTTTAATATTATGCTTATGTAATAATGCAATTTTACTTAAGGACATCTACTTCTAAGATATGCTTACTTTGAATTATGTTGATTCACTTAGGATTAAAATTGAATTGAATAATTTAATTTGAGTTGATTAAATTGGTTAAATTGAATTAATTATGTTTAGTTGATTAAATTGGTTAAATTGAATTGATTAAGTTGAGTTGTTGTTTAAGTTTAATTGAGTTGTTGTTAAGTTTAAATGAGTTGTTGTTTAAGTTTAATTGAGTTGTTGTTTAAGTTTAATTGAGTTGTTGTAAAGTTTAATTGAGTTGTTGTTTAAGTTTAATTGAGTTGTTGTTAAGTTTAACAGAGTTGTTGTTTAAGTTTAATTTCTAAAGTTTAATTGAGTTGTTGTTTAATAATTTTGTATTAAACTGACTAAGCTTGATTAAATTCTAAATCATCTCACCCAAACTAGGTTTTTAATTCACGTTACTCCTATTTGTTTTGTGAGATGAGGATTTCTTTTTATCTTAATTAAGTTTAATGAGCAATTTCAAAGTTTTTAAACTTGTGTTAAATTCAAGCTTAGCTTGAGCTAGTAAAGTAGGTTTTTCCAGCATTGACTTCCATGTCGTGGCGAGGCACATGACCTTCTTGGATATAAGAGCAACGACCACTTCCTAGACAAAGTCAATGAAGGAATCAAGTATTGGATTCACTTTGAACTAAGCCTTGGTCTAACTTGTTAAAGACTTAGTGAGTTAGCTTTGGTCAGTTTCACTCGACTTAGTGCACCATGTCATGGCGAGGCACATGACCTTCTTGGATATTGGAGCAACGACCACTTCCTAGACATGCACTTCGAAGAGTTTTCCTAACTTACTATCAGTTCACTTCATCTTAGTACTATGTTGTTCAAGTTTAAACTACTTTGTTTACTATCTAATCCATTCTAAATTAAGCAAGTAAAGTAAACTAAAGCAGGCAAGAGTTTTATCTAATTAAGGAAATAAGCAAAGAGTTAGCTCCCCCTGCATAGTAGCTCTGTTGGGTCTTGTTTACTAAGTGAACTTGTCCTTTGGGAATCCAAAATTAGTTCGGTCCAACTTGATTGACTAAGCTAATCTTAGGAACCCATGCTTCGACTCGACCCTTAGCATTTCTATTAAATAAAGACATGTATGATCTATTTGTGTCTTTATCCTTGTATCTAAGCCCGGACTTGTTGTACACGACTTGTTGAGACCCAAGCATCATGTTGAGATACTTGAAGCCTGAAGTGAACCTTTCCAATGATCCGATGAGATCTTCTACTTGCCTTTTTAGGATTGAGTTCTCTTCCTCAAGCTTCGCAACTTGAGTTGAGTCTCTATCCTTAATTTGGCAAGTCGAAGTCTTTGAGTTGACTTTCTCCTTAAGTACTTAGACTTCCTCAAGAAGCGAGATGACTCGATTCTCGAAATTGGCTAGTTTCCTACCTAAGCATGCAAGAATATTATACAATTTATCTTCTAGGGAAGATGTTACCTTGTCTAGTCCTTCAAAAATGGATGTGGATTCATATCTTCTCTCAGACTCAGACTCTTGTCTTGACTCGAATTTGGACTCGTCGTCCGGCATAAGTGCTACGAAGCATGTCATTGATATTTCCACATCCGACTCTTCCGATGATGACTTGTCCAAGTTTGACTTAGATGCTTCCTTCCTTTTCCTTATTCTTGATTTGGATTTACTTCCTTTTTTGTTCATTCCTGCCATCAAAACTAAACCATCCTCGGGTTGACTCAAGTTAGCTTGTTCATGTAATAGAATTAATTTATCCCATAATTCTTTAGAATTTTGTGTTGGGATGTATAATGAAAAGTCTAACTTTTGTATGAACATCTTTATTTTGAAATAAGAATAACATGATCATTGTTTGCATATTTATGGTGATGCATATTGTCTAATACATTACATTGTAGATAACATAGTGTGTGGTGTCACACGGGAGATCATGTTATCAGATCCTTGCAAAGTATAACTATAGGCTCACAACCGAGATGGCTTTGGACAAACCAATGGCATGGTTGTAGCGTGATTTGGTATTGGTTTGTCTTGACCATAGAATCACACTAGTACACTTTGTGTGTATTGAGCAGGACCAACTTAGAGGTGATTCGATTTATTGCTGACTACATAATCGAATCGGACCTCAGATATTATATTATACATGCTCTTAATCCCGATATAATAACGGGCACATATACTTAGTATTCATTTCTTTGATTTACCAATGGGTGAGATTTATAGATTAAATTGATAGGCTCGGTATGTTGGGAAATGATATTATTTATATGGTGTGCTGTTGATTATAGGAGGAAACCGTGTCCTATATATTAGGATGATGATGTACCCTTGAGGAGCTCATAAGGTTCAGCATGTAAACCCTACAGGTGGACTTGGTCCGGCATGATGACAAGGTTGAGTGGTACTACTCATGGAGTTAGATGTGGATTAATTATCTGTCAGTAAATTAATTAATCAACAGACATTCGAGATCTTAAACACGGGGAGAAAAAAGTACAAATAATATATGGAGCCCATATTAACTTATGGGGGTTGGTGAGGTAGATCAATGGTAATGCTCTAGTGGATTGGATTATCATTAATTGATCAGACTTTATGTCGGCATGATCTATTGGGTGGCCAAGATCCAACTCCTCCTCATGGTCCCTATTGTAGCCTATTAATACCTCATGAAGCCAATATCCAATGGATGAAAACAAAACTCTAGATCCAAAGGTAGCGATTAAATCTCTAGATCCGACGGTTGAGATTAAATCTCTAGATCCAACGGTTGAGATTAAATCCCTAGAACCAATGGTGGAGATTAAAACAAGGCTTATCCCTAACTCTATAAAAAGGGGCTTAAGGGTTTGCGTGGAGATAGAATTAGAGGCAAGGGAGATTAGGGTTGGGCGGCAAGAGGCTTGGAGTTAGGGTTTGTGCTTGGGCAGCCACAAATAAGGAAGTTTTTACTCTTCTTATTCTTCTTCCTTAAGAGTTGTCGGCGTCCCTTCTCCTTCACTAGACCTTGGCCGGCGTCCAAACAAGTTTCTCTCCTCTCCTTGGCCGGTGGAAAGAAGTCTAGGGTCTCTTCCCTTAGAGTCTTGTCCGGCGTACACTCTCCTTGATCTCCTTCTTGGCCGGTGGCAAGCACCAAGCTTTGAGCTTGGTGGTTAGTTGAAAGAAGGAGAGGTTTTTGTTTCTTAGTCTTCCTCTTGTTCGGAGCGAGCAAGGAAGGAAGATTGGTGATCTAGGAGCTTCGACTTTTGGTAGATCATCGCCCACACGACGTCCAAAAGGAGGAAGGACATACGATAGAAGATCGAGAGGTATAATACTTGTTTATTTTCTTATGTAACATTTTCATAATTGTTTTCATTTATATATGCATGATATATTATGTTTTGTGGCTAATATAACTTGGACCCTGAACATAAACACAAAAGTCGGCGATCCGTACATCGTCTATTCCGCGGTTATTCGTAGAATAGAGGTTGGTGGCTTGAGCAACAAGTTTGTTCAAGTGACTACTCTAATTCGAATAGCACGACGATGAAACGGTTGCTTGGGTAATCCCTCTTATCATGGATAAATTTTTTTATCCGGGGACATCGATGGGATCGCCATGAACAAGCGACCGTGTTGAAGTGGGAAGCGAAGCTTGCTACCTTCAAGTGGTATCAGAGCTTCCGGGAAAAACGTTCAAGTGGTATCAGGCCACGGTTTCCGGTTTTGTGTGTTTAGGATTCGGTTACTTTTTTGCACTTTTCATATATTATATGTGTCGGATAATAGTAGGATATGCATAGGTTAACTCTTTGGTTGCAGGCATAGGATCCAACTATTATGGCCATATGTGTGTATGTGATTGTATGTGTGTAATTGTATATTTTGTTGAATCCTCAGAGTTGACGAGGCTAGTATTTAATTTTTGTAATTAGATACGGCATTGTTTAGCCTCTCCTTTTATTTTAGTTTACTTTTGATCTAGATTTTATGTACACTCCCACGTGGAGTATAGGATCGATGGATGTAAATTAAAATATTTTTTCTCGGCTCAGATCTCCGGATGGCTTGTACATGACGTTGTTGGATCGAAAGTGTCGCTAGAGGGGGGGGGTGAATAGCGATACGGTGTCGTTAAAAAAAAACTTTTGCAATAAGTAAAAAGCAAGTTGAGAGTGCACAGCGGAAATATAAAGTAGACAAGATATTTTTACGTGGTTCACAATCTTTCGATTGCTAATCCACGGCCCTAGTGATCCTTGATCACGTACGGAGGGCAATTCACTAAAACCACTCCTCCTCGTTGGAAGTAGAACAGCGATCACAAAAGAAATCAAGGCAAAGGACACTCCCCCTTTCCTTGTTACGATTAAAGCACAAAGACAATTTAAAGAAGTAGAACTTAAATAAATATACCGACAACTCTTATAAGTAGAAGATGTAGCTTTCGTTGTCGGCGGCACTTCGTCGTAGCAAATGTGAGTAGTAGTAGCGGCGTTACGACGGCGTGTTGAGAGCTCTTGATTTCTTATTTTTTGCTTGGCGTGAACATGTCTATTTATGGATATTGATCTATGAATTTAGACATAGGTAGTGTCCAAGGTGAGGTTCTTATCCCCCAAGTCTTGCTCATCCACATCCTTTGCGCCAACTCAAGGATGAGGTGCTTCATCCAACCACCTTGTGCCACAACTCAAGGATGAGGTGCTCATCCAACCACCTTGTGCCACCTCAAGGAGGCCTTCACGCCAACTTGTTGGAGCCATCCAACTTGTGCCACATCATGGGAGCCAACCATCTTGTGCCAACTCTCCTCATTTTGGGCGTCCAAGCTTGATGGTGGTTTGCCAACCATCTTGTGCCAACTCACCTCATTTTGGGCGTCCAACTTGATGATGGTTTTGGATGTTCACCTTGATGCCACATCACCTAATTTTGGGGGTCCAAGCTTGGTGATGGTTTGGATGTCCACCTTGATGCCACATCACCCTTTGTACCAAAACACGAGTCAAGTCCAAATTCACCCCCTTGAAATTCGAGCTCTTCTCGAGGCTGGAACTAGACCAGCAGTTGACTGTAGTAGACGACTGGTCAAAGGGTTTTGGACTGCACTACAAGTTAGCTTAAAATATAAAGTACGATGGTTCTAACCAACTGATCTCGACCTAGACCTTCCATTGGAGGTATTGGGTCGGATCTACGCTTAACGTCCTTGCTTCGCTTTCACACGAGCTTACCTTGTAGCCTCGCTTCCGGTCTTCACCCGAGTACCTCGGCTTCCTCCGAAATCCCTCTGGCGTTGCCCGACCACCTCGGTTCCCACCGGGTGTCGCAGACCTTCCGCTCAACTTTAGCATTTCTGCACACTTAAGTGAGCTCGTAAGATAACAAATATACCCTTAACTATTGAGCCTTTTGCCATAATCAAAATACCGGTTCGACTTTGGTGCCCACTGCACCAACAATCTCCCCCTTTTTGATTCATGGCAAACCGACACAAAAGTTAAGGAAAAATTAAGCTAGCATAATGATTAAGCATGAATGAGCTAGCATAAAGATTAAATATGAATGAGCTAGCATAATGATTAAATATGAATGAGCTAGCATAATGATTAAATATGAATGAGAAATATTATTGTTTCAAGTTCTCCCCTTTGAGGTAACCTCCCCCTTGACCGAAGGTGAGTTCTTGAAAAATAATTTTTACTCCCCCTTAATAGTTGCTTAAGTAATCGGAATTACTTAATATAAAAGGTAATAATTTTGTTTACTTTCTTCCCCTTTAATTTTGGTTAATTTTGGTTACTTTTGTGACTTTCTCCCCCTTTTGCCTTAACTCAAAAAGTTTGTAAATATATTTTAGGGTTTGTAAGTCCAAGCAAGTTCCCAATATATATATATATATATATATATATATATATATATTTTTTTTTAAAATAATAATAAGCTTGAAAATATGTTCATCTAAAATGTACAACTCCGGTTGGACTTGATTGATATAGAATGATCAATAAGTCTTGAAGGAGTTGATTAATTTTAAATAATTATACTCCATGGTTCATATCGATGCACTGAATCTACATCCGAACCGAGGAGTAAGGTCCTAACATCTCACGCCCTCACGTGGCTAAGTACACAAACACATTAGTCCTATGTGTTGTGAGATGTGTTGGCTCCATAAATCTATAGGTATATGATTTCTAAGGTAAGACTTAGGCTAATTTCATAAAAAGAAGCAAAAATAGAGTACATATATAGAAAAATTTAAATCCTACACTATTACGCACATACCTAACTTTCGTCTTAATAAACTAAATTCGGCTTCGGGTAGTGGTTTGGTGAAGATGTCCGCTAGGTTTGATTTGGACTCAACATACTCTAGTTGTATAGTTCCATTAGTTACATGTTCCCTAATGAAGTGGTGTTTAACTTCTATATGTTTTGTCCTAGAATGACATATTGGATTTTTAGTTAAGTTAATTGAACTGATGTTATCTATGTAGGTTTTAATGTTGTTAAAGATTAAGCTAAAGTCTTGGAGAGTGTGCTTCATCCACAGGAGCTGAGAGACACACTCACCCATCGCAACGTATTCGGCTTCGGTGGTAGATAAGGCAACGCAATGTCGCTTCCTCGCACTAACTCACTAGACTCGAGCCGAGGATTTGACAACAACCACTCGTTCTCTTTCTATCGAGTTTACTACCGGCATAGTCGGAGTCGGAGTAGCCGATTAGATTAAACTCGGTAGATCTAGGGTACCAAATACCTACGTTTAGCGTGCCCTTTAGATATCTAAGGATACGCTTGACTAGGGTTAGGTGAGACTCCTTGGCACAGGTTTGTAACCTTGCGCACATACTTACCGCGAATAAAATGTCGGGTCGGCTCGCGGTTAAGTATAGGAGACTTCCTATTGCGCTCTATAGTATTTTAGGTCAACGGGTTTTCCTTCTACATCTTCGTTTATATTAACATTAGTTGCCATAGGTGTATTGATTATTTTAGCATCTTGCATTCACAATAGATTTATTAAGTACTAATTATATATTTTTTGATGTAAATATATTCCATCTTTAGTTTGTTTAATTTGTAAACATAAGAAGAAACTTAACTCTCCTACTAAATTCATTTCAAATTCACTTTCCATAAGATAGATGAATTCATTTAGCGAGGATCGAGTTGGTAGTTCCAAAAATTATATCATCTACATAGATTTGGGCTATAAAGATTTCTTTTCCTACGGTTTTTACGAATAAGGTTGGGTCGACTAAACCTTGGTTGAATCCTTTGGACTTAAGATAGATCGAAAGCCTTTCGTACCAAGCTCTTGGGGCTTGTTTGAGTCCATATAGGGCTTTCTTAAGTCTAAGGACATGGTCAGTTTATCTAGATTTTGAATGGGAGGTTGGTAGCGTAAACTTCGTCCTTAATGTATCCATTCAAAAATGCTGACTTGACATCCATTTGAAACAATTTAAAACCTCGATGTGCAGCATATGCTAACAACATTCGGATGGACTCTCGTCTGGCTACGGGGGCGTAGGTCTCATCGTAATCTAAACCTTCGACTTGACTAAACCCTTTTGCGACTAACCTAGCTTTATTTCTAACTACTTCACCTTTATCATCAAGTTTATTTCGAAATACCCACCTTGTTCCAATAATTGATTTTTCTTTAGGTGGTGGTACTAATTACCAGACTTCATTTCTAGTGAATTGAGCTAGCTCTTCTTGCATAGCAATAATCCAGTCGGGATCAAGAAGTGCTTGTTCAATAGTTTTGGGTTCGATTTTGGAAATTAACGAGATTTGACTAATGTTTCGGTATGAAGCTCTAGTTCGAACCCCTAAATTTGGATCACCTATAACTTGATTGATAGGATGACTGGGGTTAGGGTCATCTATCACTTGGTCGATAGGATGACTTGGGTTAGGACGAGATTCAAGTTCAAGATCAGAGTCGGGTTTGCTATAAGTTGATTTGCTAGTTGGTTTTGTTAAGGATTGAACGGGTTCATGTCCTTCGTCGAAAACTATATTAATGGTTTCTTCGACTCTAAGAGTGTCGTGATTGTATACCCTATAAGCTCTACTGGTGGTTGAGTATCCTAGAAAGGTTCCAGTAGAGGTTTTGGATGTAAATTTCCCTAGGTAATCCTTAGTGTTTAGGATATGTACCTTACACCCAAATACCCTAAAGTATTTGATGTTCGGTATTTTATCGTGATAAATCTCGTACGAGGACTTTTGGTGCCTCTTTACCATAAGGATCCTATTTTGGACATAGCAAGCCGTACTAACGGCCTCTGCCTAAAATCTATCGGGTAGGTTATACTCGTTTAACATTGTCCTAGCGGCTTCTTGTAGGGTTCTATTTTTCCGTTCGACTAACCCATTTTGTTGTGGGGTTCTAGGACATGAAAACTCATGGTGGTATCCGTTTAGGTTACAGAAATCAGAACTGTGGTTTTCGAATTCACCACCATGATCGCTTCTAAGTCTTTTAATCTTAAGGTTCTTTTGATTTTCGATTAACCTACAAAGATTGATTAGTTGGTCTAGGGTATCATTTTTATGTTTGATAAACCTAACCCAAGTAAATCTAGAATAGTCGTCAATTATGACTAAGCAAAATTGACTACCATTGAGTGACTTAGCTCCATGTGAATCAAATAGATCCATGTGTAGGAGCTCAAGAACACTTTTGGTTCGTTCTTGATTAGTTAATTGATGTTGTGTCCTAGATTGTTTACCTTGTTGACAAGCATTACATATTTTATTATCCAAGTTGTTTAGTTTAGGCAAACCTATAACTAAGCCACTCGACTCATCTTGTGGACGAGTCTTAAAAGTGCGAGTGTCCAGTCTTGATTGCCATAACCAAGATTCCTCTTCTTTGTGTCATAAGACACTTGGTTGAGGAGTTGGGTAAATTTATTGTGTAGATGTTGCTATTCCTAGTTCCTTTAAGTATTATTTTAGATGTTGCATTTATCTTGATTACGATTCATTTTCTAGAAATATGACCTTATAATTGTTATCACACAATTGGCTTACACTAAGTAAATTATATTGAAAGTTTTCTACTAATAAGACATTTTGAATTGTAAAGTTAGAGTTGAGCTCAATATCACCCGATCCGATGATTTTGAGCTTGCCGTTATTTCAAGGCTTCCGATCCTTGTCGTTTGAATCGTAACTTCAAAATTTGAGTTGATCCCGGTCATGTGTCGAGCAACCATCAACATCCATTGATCCTACATATAAGGTAGTTGGATCGGATATTGGAATTACTAAAGGGTTGTTTGTAAGTTTTAAACCTAAATCATCTCACCAATATCTACATGATCAAAACATGTTATTCCTATGTGTTATTGTGAGATGACTTTCAATTTTACTTGATTAATTTTAATGAATTTAAATTAACCAACATTAGGTTAGATTCGATTTAGTCTAAGCTCATCAAGTAATCTTTTCAAGAGATTAGCTTCGTGTCGTGGCGAGGCACAGAGGCCTTCTTTGATCGGAACAACGACCACTTCCTTAGACAAAGCTAATTTCAAGAAATTGATAACTCGACTTACTTGAGACTACATCTTGGTCTAACTAGTTATTTTTGAAAAGAGGCTCCCCGAGGCTCAATCTTTTAAATAGGATTTTAGTTGATTATGAGTCCTATCTAACCATTCTAAAAATAAAGGAAAAACTAAGCATGCAATTTCTAAGACTTAACAAAAATACATTTTGTATTGGCTCCCCCTGGACCATTGAATCGAGTGGGTCTATTCACATAGTGAATTTGGTCCTTGGGAACCCAATACATGTTAGATCCTAAAGTTGAAATCAAAGTGATCTTAGGGACCCATGCTTGGACATTTTTCTTATGTTGGTTTACTATAGACATATATGACTTATTGGTTGTATTTGAGTTAAACCCGAGTCCGGCCTTGTTGTACACGGCCCTTTGTGATCCAAGTAAGAGGTCAAGTCCCTTGGATCCCAAAGTGAACCTTTCCAACGTGTTCCTAAGGTCTTCGACTTGTGTTTTCAAAAGCGAGTTCTCAACTTCAAGCTTTTCAACTTGAGTTGAGTCCTCCTCTTGAATACGAGTAGTCGAAGAGGTTAGGGAGACCTCATGTTTGAGGAGGTTAACCTCCTCAATTAGGGTCTCGACCTTGGACTCGGACTTAGCTAGTTTCTTATTTAAAAATTTAATTGCACCATCCAAAGTATTAAGTAACGACCGACTTACCCTTAATGATTCTTTTGAACCGGATACGGATCCGTGGCTTGTCTTGAATGGAAGCTCATCATCGGATTCGGACTCGGACTCTTCTTCGGTTTTGAGTCGTGCTCGTCGGCTTGGCCATTAGAGCTTGGATATCGTCTTCTTCCTCCGACAACTCCTCCCAAGTAGCGTTTAGCGCTTTCTTGGTCTTTGATGCGTTATTCTTTAGCTTTGGGCACTCGGACTTGATGTGACCAACTCGTTGCACTCATAGCATCTAAAATTAGAAGTATTTGAATTAGGTTTAGGCTTACCTTGAGTTGTTGGTCGTTTCGTCTCTTGATCATCTTCCGAACTAGATTGACTAGTTCGGATTCTATTTCGAGTCTACTTCCGATTCGGACTCGCCTTCTTCCTTCGGGGTGGCTTGCTTGCGGGCTTCTTCTTCTTGGAACTCGCAACTAACGCAATACTCTTCTCGGCGGACCACGTTAGTTTGCTCATGTAATTCAAGTTCAAAACAATTCGTCTAACCTAATTTTAGAAAGGTCCTTGGAGACCTTGTAGGCATCGACCATGGATGCCACAAGGTGGTCCTAGGAAAGCGAGTTAAGAGAATACTCGATAAGGTCGCGATTCTCGACCTTTTGTCCGATGGCATGGAGTTGGTTGACGATGTCTTGATACGAGCATGTAGTTGAGTTGCGGTCTCGCTTTTCCTGCATTTTCAAGTTATACAATTTATTTAAAAGTAAATCTCTTTTACATACCTTCGTGTCGCTCGGTGCCTTCGTAGTTCCACTAGCTTGGTCCATAAGTCCTTTGCACTAATGAAGGGGCCGACGCTGGTTGAGCTCTTCCTTGACAACCCACATTGCAAGATTTGAGTTGCCTTGGCATCGGCTTCTACTTGTTTTTCATGGAATTTGACCATTGATCGTAACCCAAAGATTCACCATCTTCATTAATAGGAAGTGTGAAACCGGTTTGGATTACGATCCACATCTCGATTTGGGTTTTAAGAAAGCATTCCATCCGACCCTTCCAATAACGAAAGTCATTACCGTTGTAAACGGGGTCGGGCGAGTGCTAAACCCTTCGAGATGGGCCATTTAAAAACAAGAAGAAGAACGACGAAAAGAATCTTGCAAAACACACCCGAAACGAATATTCCAAGACTTTCGTCTTGGATTAGTAGTGCAGGAAGTACAAATTATATATATAAAATGTAACTTGCAAAAAGAAATAAACAATCAAATGCGAATGTCGTTGAAGTTCCGGAGGATAACCTTACTCGATCTAACCCAAGGACAACCTTATCCGGATCCTAAAGCCTCTAATGCAATTCTATATGTAGGAGAAGATAAGCAAGTGAAATAATTATACGAAAACAGAAATAAATAAATAAAAAATCTGTGAAAAAAAAGAAAAACAAAGCTAGATTGGTGGTTTCACCGAATCTTAGCGCCCCCGGCTCTGATACCAATTGTTGGATCGAAAGTGTCGCTAGAGGGGGGGGTGAATAGCGATACGGTGTCGTTAAAAAAACTTTTGCAATAAGTAAAAAGCAAGTAGAGAGTGCACAGCGGAAATATAAAGTAGACAAGATATTTTTACGTGGTTCACAATCTTTCGATTGCTAATCCACGGCCCTAGTGATCCTTGATCACGTACGGAGGGCAATTCACTAAAACCACTCCTCCTCGTTGGAAGTAGGAGCAACGATCACAAAAAGAAATCAAGGCAAAGGGACACTCCCCCTTTCCTTGTTACGATTAAAGCACAAAGACAATTTAAAGAAGTAGAACTTAAATAAATATACCGACAACTCTTATAAGTAGAAGATGTAGCTTTCGTTGTCGGCGGCACTTCGTCGTAGCAAATGTGAGTAGTAGTAGCGGCGTTACGACGGCGTGTTGAGAGCTCTTGATTTCTTATTTTTTTGCTTGGCGTGAACATGTCTATTTATGGATATTGATCTATGAATTTAGACATAGGTAGTGTCCAAGGTGAGGTTCTTATCCCCCAAGTCTTGCTCATCCACATCCTTTGCGCCAACTCAAGGATGAGGTGCTTCATCCAACCACCTTGTGCCACAACTCAAGGATGAGGTGCTCATCCAACCACCTTGTGCCACCTCAAGGAGGCCTTCACGCCAACTTGTTGGAGCCATCCAACTTGTGCCACATCATGGGAGCCAACCATCTTGTGCCAACTCTCCTCATTTTGGGCGTCCAAGCTTGATGGTGGTTTGCCAACCATCTTGTGCCAACTCACCTCATTTTGGGCGTCCAACTTGATGATGGTTTTGGATGTTCACCTTGATGCCACATCACCTAATTTTGGGGGTCCAAGCTTGGTGATGGTTTGGATGTCCACCATGATGCCACATCACCCTTTGTACCAAAACACGAGTCAAGTCCAAATTCACCCCCTTGAAATTCGAGCTCTTCTCGAGGCTGGAACTAGACCAGCAGTTGACTGTAGTAGACGACTGGTCAAAGGGTTTTGGACTGCAGTACAAGTTAGCTTAAAATATAAAGTACGATGGTTCTAACCAACTGATCTCGACCTAGACCTTCCATTGGAGGTATTGGGTCGGATCTACGCTTAACGTCCTTGCTTCGCTTTCACACGAGCTTACCTTGTAGCCTCGCTTCCGGTCTTCACCCGAGTACCTCGGCTTCCTCTGAAATCCCTCTGGCGTTGCCCGACCACCTCGGTTCCCACCGGGTGTCGCAGACCTTCCGCTCAACTTTAGCATTTCTGCACACTTAATTGAGCTCGTAAGATAACAAATATACCCTTAACTATTGAGCCTTTTGCCATAATCAAAATACCGGTTCGACTTTGGTGCCCACTGCACCAACAGACGTAGGGAGGAGCGGACGAGATGACGATACGATGGGAGATATATTGAAGACAAAAGCCATAATAGTTGGAAAATTTTTATTTTTCATATTTATTGCTTATTTTTTGATATGCATGTCGTAGGCTAGAAAATTCCTCAATTTCAAATTACTAAGTGGGAGAGGGATATTTTTATAAATTCCCACAACCTCCATTACGATTTGACATGGATGCAAACAAACTTGCGCGTTGGCTCTGAGTGCTTCCTCCCCATCGGATGGGTTTGTTTGCGGATCACAAGGTCAAATATGGGTAAAGAAAATTATTAAGGAGCGTGTGTACTTCCCCATCGGAAGGCACATAATCCGAGATAATTACCTTGGTACCGAGTAATGGTGAACACTTAGATACAAATATAAGTATCCTCCCCATCGGAGTCACTGCTTTTATTTGTATGGCCAAAGAGGAACCAACTATTAATTTTACTTGTCAAAAAGTTAGGTTGACAAGATAGTAAAATTAATGGGTAAAACCTCCTCTTACAAATGTAAAATTCGTATACGTCCACACTATCGTGGCATACGATATTTTCGGTGTTTTGAGGTGTTGGTTGATTTTAAAATTTTATTATTTGAGGAATCAATAATTTTTTGAAATCTGATGTTTTGATCTCTGTGATTCTTAGGTTTTCTTTCAAAATGTCTTTCAACCCGCTTGCTATGATACTGAATGAAAATAAACTTAGTAGACCCAACTATGTTGATTGGAAGAGGAATCTTGATATTGTCTTGACTGCTGAGGAATACAAATATGTACTCCTCGAAGAGTGCCCACCTAAGCCTGTGGATGATTCTGAGGAAAAGGAGAAGGAGAGTTATAAGAAATGGATTAAGGCCGATGAGATGGCGCGGTGTTACATTTTGGCATCTATGTCAAATGTACTGCAACATCAGCATCAAGCCATGCCCACTGCTTATGACATGATGTTGAATCTCAAAGAACTTTTCGGACACCAGAATCGGGCTGCTAGGCACGAAGCCATGAGGAACTTGATGACGACCACCATTATCGAGGGAACACCCGTGAGGGATCATGTTCTCAAGATGATGACTCATTTGAATGAGCTAGAGGTCCTTGGAGCTGAGGTCGATATTATTCTCTACCTAGGAGTTTTGAGTAGTTTCGCCTGAACTACAACATGAACAAGAGGTTGTATTCATTGGCAGTGCTTCTGACAGAACTCCAGCCGACAGAGGGGCTATTTCGTCAGAGTGCTCAGGCGCATGTCATGGTTACCTAAAAGGTTTCTACTTCTAAGCCGAAAGGCAAGAAGAAGAAGAAACAAGTTGGGGCAAAGGCGGTGGGAGGAGCTCAGGGAGGAGTGAAGAAGCCGAAAGGCAAGTGCTTCACTTGTAAGCATACTAGACACTGGAAGAAGGACTGCCCCAACCGCAAGCAGAACAAAGGTATATCTTTCGGTCTAGTCGTTGAAACATGTTTAGCGGTGTTATCTATCGGCACCTGGTGTGTAGATACAGAAGCCACTGATCACGTCTGCAATACTTTGTAGGGGTTCCAGGAAACCAGATGACTGGCTGAGGGGGCGATTACCGTATACTTGGGCGATGCCACGAAGGTGGCGCCTGTTGTAGTGGGAGACGTTTATTTATCTTTTAAGAAAAAATAAAGTTTTGGTTCTTAAGAATTGCCTTTATGTACCTTTATTTAGAAAGAATTTAATTTCGGTTTCTAAATTGTTTATGGATCAATATTCTATTTCTTTTAATGACAAAGTTGTTATAAAAAGGAATAGGGAGATTATCTGTTTGGGTGCATTGATAGGAAATTTATACACACTTGAACCAAAAGCTCCCACGATGCAAATAGAAGTTAATAACTCATCTTCTAATTCCAATAAGAGAAAAGAACTTTCGAAGATGAACCAAACATATCTTTGGCATCTTAGGCTTGGTCATATTAACCTAAGCAGAATTCAAAGGTTGATAGCTGATGGATCTCTGGGTTCATTAGTGGTGGAAGATTTCCCAACCTGCGAATCTTGCTTGGAGGGTAAAATGACCAAGAGGCCTTTTAAGGCCAAGGGTATAGAGACAAAGATGTGTTAGAATTGGTTCATTCTGATTTGTGTGGTCCTATGTCTATCCAGACTAGAGATGATTTTGAGTATTTCGTCTCTTTTATAGATGATTATTCGAGATATGGATACATTTACTTGATGCGCCACAAGTCTGAATGTTTTGACAAGTTCAAAGAATTCAAGACCGATGTGGAGAAAAGTCAAAGTAAAAGTATCAAGACACTACAATCTAATCGTGGTGGTGAGTACCTCTTGGGAGTGTTTAGGAATTACTTATCAGAGGTTGGGATTCAATCCCAATTGTCTACACCTGGCACACCCCAACAGAATGGTGTAGTAGAGCGAAGGAATATGACTGTTTTGGAGTTGGTTAGATCGATGTTGAGTTATTCTGAGCTGCCAGATTCTTTCTGGGGATATGCTCTAGATACGACAGTGTATATTTTGAACTTGGTCCCATCTAAATCAGTGCCTTCTACTCCCATAGAGTTGTGGACTGGGCAAAAGCCTAGTCTAAGACATATTCGGATTTGGGGGAGTCCAGGACATGTGCTGAAGGTGGATGCTGGTAAGTTGGAACCTCGTACAGAAGTACACATATTCGTTGGCTATCCTAGGGGAACAAAAGGTGGTTTGTTTTATAGTCCTAGAGATCAGAAGGTGATCGTTAGCACGAACGCCAGATTTCTAGAGGAAGACTATGTGATGAACCACAAGCCCATGAGTAAGATTGTTCTGGAGGAATTAAAAGGGGAAGTCGCTTCTTCAATACCACCGGTACAAGAGGATATACCACAAGTCACTGCACCGCGTGTCACAGAGGATACATAGGTGATACCTCATCGTAGTGGGAGGGTTGTTAGACAGCATGATAGATTCATGTTCTTGGGATAATCTTCTGATTTGGTCCCTGGTGAATATGATCCTGATCCATGGACATATGACGAGGCATTCCAAGATAAAGATGCAGCATCTTGGCAAAGTGCAATGAATGCTGAGATTGAATCTATGGATTCAAATCAGGTCTGGGAGCTAGTAGAACCACCTGATGGTATAAAAATTATTGGATGCAAGTGGATTTACAAAAGAAAGAGAGGAATTGATGGGAAGGTTGAGACCTTCAAAGCGAGGCTTGTTGCGAAGGGGTATACTCAGAAAGAGGGTATCGATTATGAGGAGACCATTTCGCCGGTGGCCATGCTTAAGTCTATCCGAATACTCTTATGCATTGCAGCTCATATGGATTATGACGTGTGACAGATGGATGTCAAGACAGCTTTCCTTAATGGAAGTTTTGAGGAAAACACCTATATGAAGCAACCAGAGGGATTCATTGCAAAGGGGAAAGAGCATCTTGTATGTAAGCTTAATCGGTCCATTTATGGATTGAAGCTAGCTTCGAGGTCTTGGAACATCCGCTTTGATGAGGTAATCCAGTCTTATGGATTTATTCAAAGTCTGGATGAGTCTTGTGTATACAAGAGATGTGACAGAAACGTAGTGGTATTTCTTGTACTATACGTAGATGACATTTTGTTAATTGGCAACAATGTCAAGGTGTTATCAGATGTAAGGGTATGGTTGTCCAAAGAGTTTGATATGAAGGACTTGGGAGAAGTGGGCCACATCCTTGAGATCAAGGTTATTAGGGATCGCAGGAAAAGGATGTTGTGCTTATCTCAAGCTTCATACAACGACACCATTATGGATCGTTTTAGTAACCAGAACTCCAAGAAGGGTTTTCTACCTTTTAGGCATGGAGTTCCTTTATCTAAGGAGATGTGTCCTAGAACATCTGAGGAGATAGAGGAGAAGAAGGCGGTTCCTTATGCTTCGGCAGTAGGAAGCCTCATGTATGCTATGCGATGTACGAGACCCGATATTTGCTTTGTCGTGGGCATGGTCAGCAGATATCAGAGTAATCCAGGACAAGGACATTGGACTGTGGTAAAGCATATATTGAAGTACCTGAGAAGGACTAGGGATTATATACTAGTTTACCAGGCAGACGAATTACTCCCTGTGGGTTATACGAATTCCGACTTCCAATCAGATAGGGATAACAGTAAGTCTACCTCAGGTTTTGTGTTTACTTTGGGAGGTGGAGCCATTGTATGGAGGAGTGTCAAGTAAAAATGCATGCGGACTCCACCATGGAAGCTGAGTATGTGGCAGCCTCTGAGGCGGCCAAAGAAGCTGTGTGGCTCTGGAACTTCCTGATGGACTTGGATGTGATTTTTTGTTTGCCCAGAACTATCACAATTTATTGTGATAATAGTGGTGCAGTTGCAAACTCGAAGGAACCACGAGCCCATAAGGCAAGTAAACACATAGAGCACAAGTACCACCTGATACGAGAAATCGTAAAAAGAGGAGAAGTTGTTGTGGCCAAGATTGCATCGGAGGATAACCTGGCAGATCCTTTCACTAAGGCCCTTCCGACGAGAGCTTTTGATAGGCATGTGGAGGGAATGGGAATCATATGTATGACAATTTGAGGATAGCATAGTCTTTTAGTATAAGTGGGAGATTGTTGGGATGTATACTGAAAAGTATATCTTTTGTATGAACATCTTTATTTTGAAATAAGAATCACATGATCATTGTTTGCATATTTATGGTGATGCATATTGTCTAATACATTACATTGTAGATAACATGGTGTGTGGTGTCACACGGGAGATCATGTTATCGGATCCTTGCAAAGTATAAGTATAGGCTCACAACTGAGATGGCTTTGGACAAACCATTGGCATGGTTGTAGTGTGATTTGGTATTAGTTTGTCTTGACCTTAGAATCACACTAGTACACTTTGTGTGTATTGAGCAGGACTGACTTAGAGGTGATTCGATTTATTGCTGACTACATAATCGAATCAGACCTCAGATATTATATTGTACATGCTCTTAATCCCGATATAATAATGGGCATATATACTTAGTATTCATTTCTTTGATTTACCAATGGGCGAGATTTATAGATTAAATCGATAGGCTCGGTAAGTTGAGAAATGATATTATTTATATGGTGTGTCATTGATTATAGGAGGAAACCGTGTCCTATATATTAGGATGATGATGTCCCCTTGAAAAGCTCAAAAGGTTCATCATGTAAACCCTGCAGGTGGACTTGGTCCGGCATGATGATAAGGTTGAGTGGTACTACTCATGGAGTTAGATGTTGATTAATTAATTGTCAGTAAATTAATTAATTGATAGACATTCGAGATCTTAAACACGGGGAGAAAAATGTACAAATAATATATGGAGCCCATATTAATTTATGAGGGTTGGTGAGGTAGATCAATGATAATCCTCTAGTGGATTGGATTATCATTAATGGATCAGACTTTATGTGGGCTTGATCCATTGGGTGGCCAAGATCCAACTCCTCCTCATGGTCCCTATTGTAACCTATTAATACCTCATGAAGCCTAGATCCAATGGATGAAAACAAAACTCTAGATCCAAAGGTAGAGATTAAATCTCTAGATCCGACGGTTGAGATTAAATCTCTAGATCCGACGGTTGATATTAAATCCCTAGAACCAATGGTGGAGATTAAAACAAGGCTTATCTCTAACTCTATAAGAAGGGGCTTAAGGGTTGGCGTGGAGATAGAATTAGAGGCAAGGAAGATTAGGGTTGGGCCGCAAGAGGCTTGGAGTTAGGGTTTGTGCTTGGGCGGCCACAAATAAGGAAGTTTTTCCTCTTCTTATTCTTCTTCCTTAAGAGTCGCCAGCGCCCCTTCTCCTTCCCTAGACCTTGGCCGGCATCCAAACAAGTTTCTCTCCTCTCCTTGGCCGGTGGAGAGAAGTCTAGGGTCTCTTCCCTTAGAGTCTTGGCCGGCGTTCACTCTCCTTGATCCTTCTTGGCCGGCGGCAAGCACCAAGCTTGGAGCTTGGTGGTTGGTTGAAAGAGGGAGAGGTGTTTTGTTTATTAGTCTTCCTCTTGTTCGGAGCGAGCAAGGAAGGAAGATTGGTGATCTAAGAGCTTCGACTTTTGGTAGATCGTCGCCCACACAACGTCCAAAAGGAGGAAGGACATACGATAGAAGATCGAGAGGTATAATACTTGTCTATTTTCTTATGTAACATGTTCATAATTGTTTTCAATTATATATTCAAGATATATTCTGTTTTGTGGCTAATATAACTTGGACCCCGAACATAAACACAAAAGCCGACGATCCGTACATCGGCTATTCCGTGGCTATTCGTAGAATAGAGGTTGGTGGCTTGAACAACAAGTTTGTTCAAGTGATTACTCTAATTCGAATAGCACGACGATGAAATGGTTGCTTGGATAATCCCTCTTGTCAAGGATAATTTTTTTTTATCCGGGGACATCGATGGGATCACCATCAATAAGCGACCGAGTTGAAGTGGGAAGCGAAGCTTCCTACCTTCAAGTGGTATCATAGCTTCCGGGCAAAACCTTCATTTTCAACCGACCCGACTCAACTTAGCTCATCATTTTTAAGTCCGCATTGCAAGGTGTTTAAAGCCTTGTAATCGACTTGATCCTTTTTTTTAAAGTTTGCGGTCCATTTCTTCGGATATAACAACTTACCCGAGTCGTCAACTGGAGCTACGAATCTTTTCCTAATTGAAAACCAAACCTTGAGGTCGGTTTTTAAAAAACACTCTATTCGCCTTTTCCAAGAGGTAAAATCATCTCCGTTAAAGAGAGGAGGGCGAACGGTGCTTAAACCTTCTAAATGCAACATTACTAAATTCAATT
Source organism: Wurfbainia villosa (assembly GCA_025175895.1). NCBI lineage: Eukaryota > Viridiplantae > Streptophyta > Magnoliopsida > Zingiberales > Zingiberaceae > Wurfbainia > Wurfbainia villosa. The sequence continues at coordinate 107,503,711 of CM045996.1, forward strand.
ATTAAATATTTATTTAAATTAATTAAAATTCAGAATTATTCCTAGAGTTGTTTAAAATAAAAATTATTCTAAATGCAATAATTAATAAAAATTATTCTAAGTGTAGAAAATTTTCCTAAATATAGAAAATTAATAAAAATTTCCTAAATGCAAAAAATTAATGAAAATTTCCCAAATACAAAAAATTAATAAAAAATTTCTAAATGTAGAAAATTAATAAAAATTTCTTAAATACAGAAAATTAATGAAAATTTCCTAAATACAGAAAATTAATGAAAATTTCCTAAATAAAAATTTCTTAAATGCAGAAAAATAATTTAATTAATCTAAAATATAGAAAAATAATTTAATTAATCTAAAATGTAGAAAATTAATTTAGTTATCTAAAATGCAGAAAATTAACTTAATTGATCTAAAATACAGAAAATTAACTTAATTAATCTAAAATGCAGAAAATTAACTTAATTAATCTAAAATACAGAAAATTAACCTAATTAATCTAAAATGTAGAAAATTAACTTAATTAATCTAAAATGCAGAAAATTAACTTAATTAATCTAAAATGCAAAAAATTAACTTAATTAATATAAAATGTAGAAAATTAATTTAATTATTCTAATGCTATAACAAATATTAAAAATTAATCTAATGCTAGAAAAATAAAGAAAATTATCCTAATGCTCTCGATTGTGGTTGCACCAAATTCGGAGCGCCCTCGTTCTGATATCAATTCTAGGATCACAATATTCCGAGAGAGGGGGGTGAACCTCGGAGTTTATAATTTTCTTTAATTTTAAAGGTTATTTTATATTTTCAAATATGAGTACGCAGCAGATATTAAATGAAATTTAGACAAAATCAAGGTAGTGTTGACCGGATACTAGGCAGTTGACTTGACAGATCAGGAGAATCGAACACCAGACATGAAGTCCAAATGGGTCGCGCAGACCAGACATTTGGCATGAAAATCGGTTGGGTCAGGAGACCGGACAATCGATAAAAATTCAATTGGGTCAGGCAGACCAGACAGCTGGTGGAAGACCTGGTTGAAGGGTTTTTGTCTCGGAACCGAAGCTCTGATACCACTTGAAGGTAGGAAACTTCGCTTTCCACTTCAATTCGATCGCTTGTTCATGGCGATCCCTTCTACATCCCTAGATAAAAAAAATTTATCCTTGACAAGAGGGATTGCCCAAGCAACCTTGTCATCGTCGTGCTATTCGATTAGAGTAGTCACTTGAACAAACTTGTTGTTTAAGCAACCAACCTCTATTCTACGAACAACCGCAGAATAGACGATGTACGGATCGCCGACTTTTGTGTTTATGTTCGGGGTCCAAGTTATATTATCCACAAAACAGAATATAACATTCATTTAATTGAAAAACAAATATAAACATGTTACACATGAAGATAGATAAGTGATATACCTTTCGATCTTCTATTGTATGACCTTCCTCCTTTCGAACGTCGTGTGGGCGATGATCTACCAAAAGTTGAAGCTCCTAGATGACCAATCTTCCTTCCTTGCTCATTCCAAGCAAGAGGAAGAATAGAAACAAGACCCTTCTCCTTCCTTTAGCCAACCAACAAGCAACAAGCAAGTTGCTTGCCGCCGACCAACAAGGAAAAGGGTGAGAAAGATGAATACCGGCCAAAAGCTCCAAGGGAAGACCTTAAGCTATGTTTCCATGGGCCAAAGAGAAGGGATTGAAGTGGTTTGGACGCCGGCCAAGGGATGGAAAGGGCTGTATGGACGCCGACCACCCTGAGGAAGAAGAAGTTAAGGAATAAGTTTCCTTATTTGGTGCCGCCAACTCCAAACCCTAGCTCCAAGCTTCTTGCCGCCAACTCCAAGCCTCCCTGGCTTCTTAATTGCTCTCCACGCCAACCCTAAAGCCTCCTTTTATAGAGTTAGGGATAAGCCTTGTTTTAATCTCCACCATTGGTTATAGGGATTTAATCTCAACCGTCAGATCTAGAGATTTAATCTCAACCGTCAGATCTAGAGATTTAATCTCTACCTTTGGATCTAGAGTTTTGTTTCATCCAATAGATCTAGGCATCATGAGGTATTAATAGGCTACAATAGTGACCATGATGAGGAGTTGGATCTTTGCCACCCAATGGATCAAGCTAACATAAAGTTCGATCCATTAATGATAATCCAATCCACTAAAGGATTATCATTGATATACCTCACCAACCCCCATAAGTTAATATGGGCTCCATATATTATATGTACATTTTCTCCCCGTGTTTAAGATCTCGAATGTCCGTCGATTAATTAATTTACTGACCATTAATTAATCAACATCTAACTCCATGAGTAGTACCACTCAACCTTTTCATCATGCCGGACCAAGTCCACCTGCAGGGTTTACATGATGAACCTTATGAGCTCCTCAACATCCTAATACATAGGACACAGTTTCCTCCTATAATCAACGGCAAACCATATAAATAATATCATCTCCCAACTTACCGAGCCTATCGATTTAATCTATAAATCTCGTCCATTGATAAATCAAAGAGATGATTACTAAGTATATGTGCCCGTTATTATATCGGAAATAAGAGCATGTACAAATTAATATCTAAGGTCCGATTCGATTATGTAGTCAGCAATAAATCGAATCACCTCTAAGTCGGTCCTGCTCAATACACACAAAGTGCACTAGTGTGATTCTATGGTCAAGACAAACCAATACCAAATCACACTACAACTATTCCAATGGTTTGTCCAAAGTCATCTCGGTTGTGAGCCTTTACTTATACATTACAAGGACCGATAACATGACCTCCCGTGTGACACCACACACCATGTTATCTACAATGTAATGTATTAGACAATATGCATAACCATAAAAATATGCAAACAATTATCATGTGATTCTTATTTCAAAATAAAGATGTTCATACAAAAGATAGACTTTTCAGTATACATCCCAACACTGGTGGGTCATATCGAATGTCAAGTGTGATAAGTCCAGTAGTCAGTCGATAGGTAAGACTCGAGTGAAGAGGTGAGGCCGAGTCCTCTGTTGGGGGACAAAGCTAGGCGTCGATCCAAAGGAAAGTCCGCGTGGGACTTAGTAGTCGAGAATGAGCAGTATTACTACTTTTATCACCTTTTGTTTTATCTGTTTGTGCTAATCTCATTTTGTAGGGATCAGTCAACTGAATGTACTTTAGTCGACTGAAGTCTAGCTGACTCTGTTTGGTTCAATCGACTGGATACACACTTGGTAGGATTAGCTGGTAATCGGTCAAAGATCTAGCACCATAGTTGGAAAATGTTTCAGTCGAATGAGGAGTTTCAGTCGACTCAAGTGGGAAACATCCTGATGCGGTGCTGGGTGACCTGGAGTCGACTGGAGAGGTTTCAGTCGATTGGAATACCTGAAGTTCCATATTGACGGGCTGATTTAGAGTCGACTGGAAAGCATTCTAGTCGACCGAAAAAGGTTTATAAAACAAGTGCTCGACCATATCCGAGAAGAACACTACTACTATGCCGAAGTGCTATCAAAATTTACTCTCATTCACAAAAGCTTCGACTCCTCACAAAGGAGCTTTTTTGACACCTCGTGCCTACATCCAAGCCTTCATCTATGTTGGTATAAAGTAGCTTGTAATTTTCTATATTATTTTTCGCTTGTGTACTTAACTTCAAAGGGTGGGTAGTGTGTTATCCATTTCTTACCTTTGTAACAAGCGAACCCCTCTGAAGTCAAGAGTTCTCGAATCGGAGGCTACTATAGTGATTGCCCATCGAGGTAGCTCTAGGAAGAGCTACGGGCGTTAGAGTAGCAACCCAGTTAGGGTTGTGAACCTAGTAAACTGATTGTGTCTAAATTGCATTTAATTTCTGCTGCATGCTCATATTTGAAAATATAAAATAAGTTTTAAATTAAAGAAAATTATAAACTCCGAGATTCACCCTCCTCTCCCGGATTACTAGGACTTCCTATTAAATCTGCGCACTTAACACCTATATTATAACACAAGTAATTCCTAATTATAACTACGGTTCATAAATCAAAACCAAGGAGTGATGCTCACTGCATCAACAATCTCCCCCTTTTTGATGTATGATAACATATCAGTTAAAGTTAGGAGAATAAGACAACAATATTCAAATTTTGACATATATAAGAAATGCATATGTATTAGATGCATATATAAAATTTTACATCTCTCTTTCAATAAATCGCTTTTCTCTAACTTTATATCTCCTCTCTCTCCCTTTGGAATACATCAAAATCAAAATTAAGTCTAAGATGCCACAATATTAAAGCTGAGAGTTAAAGTGTTTTAACCATGAGAGTTAAATATTAAGCTAAAAAATGCTTAAGTTTTTGAAATCAATCTTCTCCCTATAGGGTTTTCTTCATTTAGAAATAGGATCTCTCCCTTTAAAAATTTTCAAAAGATAATTTTTGTTTTCCAAATTTTAACTCCCCCTAAACATATTCCAACATTTAAAATTATAAATCCCCCTAAATAAAAACATATTTTCAAATTCCAAAATTTTTCAAAAATTTTCAAAATTTTCTAACTCCCCCTTAATAAATATATTTTTCAAATGTTCAATTTTCAAAAATTCTAGCTCTCTCTTAATAACATTTTTCAAACATTTCTCAAAATTTTCAAACTCTCCCATTATATTATAAATTTTCAAAACTAAGAACTTTTTCATAACATTAGAACACTTTTGAGACTCCCCCTCAATTAAAGCTTTACAATGTTTAATTGTTTTCTTCCCATACATCGAAACCTAAATAAAATTTTTATGTATTTTAAACTTGAAAATATTTAAGTTTTTCAAAGAGCATTCAAGCTTAAGTTTTTCTTCCCCTTAATTAACATTTGAAACTTTTCCTTAATTAAACTTTAAGTTTTCAAAAAGATAGTTTCTCATAGATTCTTGGCTAGCTTTAAATTTTTCTGTTTCCCCCTTAAGAATATTTTTTTTATCTAATTCCATTTTAAAGCATAATTTTTGAAAAGATATTAAACATATCATAATTTAGCAAAATATTTTAGGTTCCCTTGGATTCTTGATCTACCGCTTAAAGTAACATTGTTATATTTATACTTAATTTCTTTTCAAAATAAAATTTTAAATGTTTAACTCCCTCTAGAATTATAATATATCTTAACTCTCCCTTTGTAGGTTTTTTTGCTTATCGAGTCCGTGAGGGGAAACTTCACTTCCCACTTCACCTCGGTCGTTTGTTCATGGCAATCCCCTCGATGTGCCCGGATTAAAAAAATTTAATCCTAGACAAAAAGGATTGCACAAACAACCAAGACATCGTCATGCTATTCGTTTAGAGAGGTCACTTGAACAAACTAGTTGTTCAAGCGACCATCCTCTATTCTACGAGTAGCCGCGGAATAGATGATGTCCGGATCGCTGATTTTTGTGTTTATGCTCAGGATCCAAGTATTATTTAGCCATTTATAGATTTATAACATGCTTATAATTGAAGAACAAAAACAAGCAACAAACAAAAGAGAAAAGAGAATTGATATTCCTCTTGATCTTCTAATGTATGTCCTTCCTCCTTTTGGACATCGTGTGGGCGACGATCTATCAAAAGTCGAAGCTCCAAGATCGCAAATCTTTCTTCCTTGCTTTTTCAAAGAAAGAGGAAGAATAGAAACAAGGTTTTTCTCCTCCATTAAACAAACCAACAAGGAGCACACCAAACCCTTGTCGCCGGCCTACTAGAAGGAGGGGAAGATGATGGAAAACAACCAAGACACCAAGGGAAGCCCTATATCTTGTTTCCACCACCTAAGGAGAAGAGAAGAGAGGCTTTTGCTGCCAGCCAAGGGCTGGGAAAAGGATGGAAAGGCTGCTGGACGCCGGCCAATGAAGGAGGAAGAAGAAAACAACACCTTCTCCTAGCCTCCAAACCCTAACCCTAATCCTATCTCAACTAGGATTCCCTTCTCTTGCCGCCCAAGCCTAGCTCTCTTAGATGTTAGTTCACACCAACTCCCATGCCCTCCTTTTATAGAGTTAGGGATAAGTCATGAATTAATCTCCTCCAATGGTTCTAGGGATTTAATCTCAACTGTCGGATATAGAGATTTAATCTCAACCGTCGGATCGTAGAGATTTAATCTCTACCTATGGATCTTAGTCTTTTGTTTCTATCCATTGGATCTAAGCTTCATGAGGTGTTAATAGGCTATATTAGGGACCATGAGGAGGAGTTGGATCTTGGCCACCCATGGATCAAGCCCACATAAAGTCCGATCCACTAATGATGATCCAATCCACTAAAGGATCATCATTGATCTACCTCACCAACCCCCATATGATAATATGGGCTCCATATATTATTTGTACATTTTCTCCCCATGTTTAAGATATCGAATGTCCGTCGATTAATTAATTTACTGACCATTAATTAATCAACATCTAACTCCTTGAGTAATACCACTCAACCTTTTCATCATGCCGGACCAAGTCCACCTGCAGGGTTTACATGATGAACCTTATGAGCTCCTCAAGGGGACATCATCGTCCTAATATATATAGGACACAGTTTCCTCCTATAATCAACGGCAAACCATATAAATAATATCATCTCCCAACTTACTGAACCTATCGATTTAATTTATAAATCTCGCCCATTGGTAAATCAAAGAGATGAGTACTAAGTATATGTGCCCGTTATTATATCGGGATTAAGAGCATGTACTAAATAATATCTGAGGTCCGATTCGATTATGTAGTCAGCAATAAATCGAATCACCTCTAAGTCGGTCCTGCTCAATACACACAAAGTGCACTAGTGTGATTCTATGGTCAAGACAAACCAACACCAAATCACACTACAACCATTCCGATGGTTTGTCCAAAGTCATCTCGGTTGTGAGCCTTTACTTATACTTTTCAAGGGGCCGATAACATGATCTTCTGTGTGACACCACACACCATGTTATCTACAATGTAAAGAATTAGACAATATTGCATAACTATAAAAATATGCAAACAATGATCATGTGATTCTTATTCCAAAATAAAGATGTTCATACAAAAGATAGACTTTTCAGTATACATCCCTACACCCTTAGTTATGCTGATTCTCTTAGAATTAAAGTTGTGTTGATTTAATTAATTAAAATTGAGTTGAATATGTTGATTGGGGTTGAATCGATTGAGTTGATTAGAGTTGAATCGATTAAATTTGGCATGCCCTGAGAGTATACTGAGCCAAAAAACAAACGGACAACATCTCCCCTATACGTGGCAACATATCCTGTTTATACAAGGTCATTCGGCCGCAATAACAACAACATATACAAATATAAACATAACAAAGGACAGTGGAAACTAACGCCACAACATTGTTGGATCGAAAGTGTCGCTAGAGGGGGGGGGGGTGAATAGCGATACGATGTCGTTAAAAAACTTTTGCAATAAGTAAAAAGCAAGTAGAGAGTGCACAGCGGAAATATAAAGTAGACAAGATATTTTTACGTGGTTCACAATCTTTCGATTGCTAATCCACGGCCCTAGTGATCCTTGATCACGTACGGAGGGCAATTCACTAAAACCACTCCTCCTCGTTGGAGGTAGGAGCAACGATTACAAAAAGAAATCAAGGCAAAGGGACACTCCCCCTTTCCTTGTTACGATTAAAGCACAAAAACAATTTAAAGAAGTAGAACTTAAATAAATATACCGACAACTCTTATAAGTAGAAGATGTAGCTTTCGTTGTCGGCGGCACTTCGTCGTAGCAAATGTGAGTAGTAGTAGCGGCGTTACGACGGCGTGTTGAGAGCTCTTGATGTCTTGTTATTTGCTTGGCTTGAACATGTCTATTTATGGATATTGATCTATGAATTTAGACATAGGTAGTGTCCAAGGTGAGGTTCTTATCCCAACTCAAGGATGAGGTGTTTCATCCAACCACCTTGTGCCACCTCCAACCTTCTTGTCGCCAACTCAAGGATGAGGTGTTTCATCCAACCACCTTGTGCCACCTCCAACCTCCTTGAGGCGCCAACTTGAGGATGAGGTGTTTCATCCAACCACCTTGTGCCACCTCCAACCTCCTTGGGGCCAACTTGAGGATGAGGTGTTTCATCCAACCACCTTGTGCCACCTCCAACCTCCTTGGGAGCCAACTTGAGGATGAGGTGTTTCATCCAACCACCTTGTGCCACCTCCAACCTCCTTGGGCGCCAACTTGTTGGAGCCATTCAACTTGTGCCCACATCATGGGAGCCAACCATCTTGTGCCAACTCACCTTATTTTGGCGTCCACCACAAGGAAGCTTGGTGATGGTTTGGATGTCCACCTTGATGCCACATCACCCTTTGTACCAAAACACGAGTCAAGTCCAAATTCACCCTTGAAATTGAGCTCTTCTCGAGGTGGAACTTGACTAGCAGATCTGTAGTCAAAGGGTTTTGAGATACAAGTTAGCTTAAAATATAAAGTACGATGGTTCTAACCATCATCGATCTCGACCTAGACCTTCCATTGGAGGTATTGGGCGGATCTACGCTTAACGACCTTGCTTCGCTTTCACACGAGCTTACCTTGTAGCCTCGCTTGTCTTCACCCGAGTACCTCGGCTTCCTCCGAAGTCCTCTGGCGTTGCGACCACCTCGGTTCCCACCGGGTGTCGCAGACCTTCCGCTCAACTTTAGCATTTCTGCACACTTAATTGAGCTCGTAAGATAACAAATATACCCTTAACTATTGAGCCTTTTGCCATAATCAAAATAACGGTTCGACTTTGGTGCCCACTGCACCAACAATCTCCCCCTTTTTGATTCATGGCAAACCGACACAAAAGTTAAGGAAAAATTAAGCATAACAGTAAGCTAGCATAATGATTAAGCATGAATGAGCTAGCATAAAGATTAAATATGAATGAGCTAGCATAATGATTAAGCATGAATGAGCTAGCATAAAGATTAAGCATGAGTGAGAAATATTATTGTTTCAAGTTCTCCCCTTTGAGGTAACCTCCCCCTTGACCGAAGGTGAGTTCTTGAAAAATAATTTTTACTCCCCCTTAATAGTTGCTTAAGTAAACGGAATTACTTAATATAAAAGGTAATAATTTTGTTTACTTTCTTCCTTACTTTGTGACTTTATCTCCCTTTTGCCTTAACTCAAAAAGTTTGTAAATATATTTTAGGGTTTGTAAGTCCAAGCAAGTTCCCAATATAAATATATATATATATATTTTTTAAAATAATAATAAGCTTGAAAATATGTTCATCTAAAATGTACAACTCCGGTTGGACTTGATTGATATAGAATGATCAATAAGTCTTGAAGGAGTTGATTAATTTTAAATAATTATACTCCATGGTTCATGTCGATGCAAATCTACATCTGGAACCGAAGTAAGGTCCTAACATCTCACGCCTGTCTACGCATATACACAAACACATTAGTCCTATGTGTTGTGAGATGTGTTGGCTCCTTAAATCTATAGGTATATGATTTCTAAGGTAAGACTTAGGCTAATTTCATAAAAAGAAGCAAAAGTAGAGTACATATATAGAAAAATTTAAATCCTACTCTATTACGCACATACCTAACTTTCGTCTTAATAAACTAAATTCGGCTTCGGGTAGTGGTTTGGTGAAGATGTCCGCTAGGTTTGATTTGGACTCAACATACTCTAGTTGTATAGTTCCATTAGTTACATGTTCCCTAATGAAGTGGTGTTTAACTTCTATATGTTTTGTCCTAGAATGACATATTGGATTTTTAGTTAAGTTAATTGAACTAATGTTATCTATGTAGGTTTTAATGTTGTTAAAGATTAAGCTAAAGTCTTGGAGAGTGTGCTTCATCCACACGAGCTGAGAGACACACTCACCCATCGCAACGATTCGCCGGTGGTAGATAAGGCAACGCAATGTCGCTTCCTCGCACCAACTTACTAGACTCGCAACCACTCATGCTCTTTCTATCGAGTTTACTACGGCATAGTCGAGTCGGAGTAGCCGATTAGATTAAACTCGGTAGATCTAGGGTACCAAATACCTACGTTTAGCGTGCCCTTTAGATATCTAAGGATACGCTTGACTAGGGTTAGGTGAGACTCCTTGGCACAGGTTTGTAACCTTGCGCACATACTTACCGCGAATAAAATGTCGGGTCGGCTCGCGGTTAAGTATAGGAGACTTCCTATTGCGCTCCTATAGTATTTTAGGTCAACGGGTTTTCCTTCTACATCTTCGTTTATATTAACATTAGTTGCCATAGGTGTATTGATTATTTTAGCATCTTGCATTCCAAATCGATTTATTAAGTCCTTAGTATATTTTTGTTGATGTAAATATATTCCATCTTTAGTTTGTTTAATTTGTAAACCTAAGAAGAAACTTAACTCTCCCACTAAATTCATTTCAAATTCACTTTCCATAAGTGAGATGAATTCGTTTAACAGGATCGAGTTGGTAGTTCCAAAAATTATATCATCTACATAGATTTGGGCTATAAAGATTTCTTTTCCTACGGTTTTAACGAATAAGGTTGGGTCGACTAAACCTTGGTTGAATCCTTTGGACATAAGATAGATCGAAAGCCTTTCGTACCAAGCTCTTGGGGCTTGTTTGAGTCCATATAGGGCTTTCTTAAGTCTAAGGACATGGTCAGGTTTATCTAGATTTTCGAATCCGGGAGGTTGACTGACGTAAACTTCTTCCTTAATGTATCCATTCAAAAATGCTGACTTGACATCCATTTGAAACAATTTAAAACCTCGATGTGCAGCATATGCTAACAACATTCGGATGGACTCTAGTCTTGCTACGGGGGCGTAGGTCTCATCGTAATCTAAACCTTCGACTTGACTAAACCCTTTTGCGACTAACCTAGCTTTATTTCTAACTACTTCACCTTTATCATCAAGTTTATTTCGAAATACCCACCTTGTTCCAATAATTGATTTTTCTTTAGGTGGTGGTACTAATTCCCAGACTTCATTTCTAGTGAATTGAGCTAGCTCTTCTTGCATAGCAATAATCCAGTCGGGATCAAGAAGTGCTTGTTCAATAGTTTTGGGTTCGATTTTGGAAATTGATTTGACTAAGGTTTCGATATGAAGCTCTAGTTCGAACCCTAAATTTGGATCACCTATAACTTGATTGATAGGATGATTTGTTTGAGTCTTAGTGTGACTCGGGTTAGGGTCATCTATCACTTGGTCGATAGGATGACTTGGGTGAGTTCTAGTTTGACTTGGGTTAGAGTCATCTATCACTTGGTCGATAGGATGACTTGGGTTAGAACGAGATTCAAGTTCAAGATCAGAGTCGGGTTCGCTATAAGTTGATTTGCTAGTTGGTTTTGTTAAGGATTGAACGGGTTCGTGTCCTTCGTCGAAAACTATATTAATGGTTTCTTCGACTCTTATGTGTAGGATCAATGGAATTACTAAAGGGTTGTTTGTAAGTTTTTAAACCTAAATCATCTTACCAATATCTACATGATCAAAACATGTTATTCCTATGTGTTATTGTGAGATGACTTTCAATTTTACTTGATTAATTTTAATGAATTTAAATTAACCAACATTAGGTTAGATTCGGATTTAGTCTAAGCTCATCAAGTAATCTTTTCAAGAGATTAGCTTCGTGTCGTGGCGAGGCACAGAGGCCTTCTTTGATCGGAACAACGACCACTTCCTTAGACAAAGCTAATTTCAAGAAATTGATAACTCGACTTACTTGAGACTACGTCTTGGTCTAACTAGTTATTTTTGAAAAGAGGCTCCCCGAGGCTCAATCTTTTCGTAGGATTTTAGTTGGTTTATTTTTGAAAAGAGGCTCCCGAGGCTCAATCTTTTCAGGATTTTAGTTGGTTATGAGTCCTATCTAACCATTCTAAAAATAAAGGAAAAACTAAGCATGCAATTTCTAAGACTTAACAAAAATACATTTTGTATTGGCTCCCCTGGACCATTGAATCAGTGGGTCTATTCACATAGTGAATTTGGTCCTTGGGAACCCAATACATGTTAGATCCTAAAGTTGAAATCAAAGTGGTCTTAGGGACCCATGCTTGGACATTTTTCTTATGTTGGTTTACTATAGACATATATGACTTATTGGTTGTATTTGAGTTAAACCCGAGTCCGGCCTTGTTGTACACGGCCCTTTGTGATCCAATTAAGAGGTCAAGTCCCTTGGATCCCAAAGTGAACATTTCCAACGTGTTCCTAAGGTCTTCGACTTGTGTTTTCAAAAGCGAGTTCTCAACTTCAAGCTTTTCAACTTGAGTTGAGTCCTCCTCTTGAATACGAGTAGTCGAAGAGGTTAGGGAGACCTCATGTTTGAGGAGGTTAACCTCCTCAATTAGGGTCTCGACCTTGGACTCGGACTTAGCTAGTTTCTTATTTAAAAATTTAATTGCACCATACAAAGTATTAAGTAACGACCGACTTACCCTTAATGATTCTTTTGAACCGGATACGGATCCGTGGCTTGTCTTGAATGGAAGCTCATCATCGGATTCGGACTCGGACTCTTCTTGGTTTGAGTCGTGCTCGTCGGCTTGGCCATTAGAGCTTGGATATCGCCTTCTTCCTCCGGGTGGCTTGCTTGGGGCTTCTTCTTCTTGGAACTCGCAACTAACGCAATACTCTTCTCGGACCACGTTAGTTTGCTCATGTAATTCAAGTTCAAAACAATTCGCCTAACCTAATTTTAGAAAGGTCCTTGGAGACCTTGTAGGCATCGACCATGGATGCCCACAAGGTGGTCCTAGGAAAGCGAGTTAAGAGAATACGATAAGGTCGCGATTCTCGACCTTTTGTCCGATGGCATGGAGTTGGTTGGCGATGTCTTGGATACGAGCATGTAGTTGAGTTGCGGTCTCGTTTTCCTGCATTTTCAAGTTATACAATTTATTTAAAAGTAAATCTCTTTTACATACCTTCGTGTCGTCGGTGCCTTCGTGTAGTTCCACTAGCTTGGTCCATAAGTCCTTTGCACTAATGAAGGGCCGACGCGTTGAGCTCTTCCTTGGACAACCCACATTGCAAGATTTGAGTTGCCTTGGCATCGGCTTCTACTTGTTTTTTCATGGAATTTGACCATTGATCGTAACCCAAAGATTCACCATCTTCATTAGGAAGTGTGAAACCGGTTTGGATTACGATCCACATCTCGATTTGGGTTTTAAGAAAGCATTCCATCCGACCCTTCCAATAAGGAAAGTCATTACCGTTGTAAAACGGGGGTCGGGCGGTGCTAAACCCTTCGAGATGGGCCATTTAAAAACAAGAAGAAGAACGACGAAAAGAATCTTGCAAAACACACACGGAAAGAATATTCCAAGACTTTCGTCTTGGATTAGTAGTGCGGGAAGTAAAAAAAGATATATAAAATGTAACTTGCAAAAAGAAATAAACAATCAAATGCGAATGTCGTTGAAGTTCCGGAGGACAACCTTACTCGGGATCTAACCCGAAGGACAACCTTATCCGGATCCTAAAGCCTCTAATGCAATTCTATATGTAGGAGAAGATAAGCAAGTGAAATAATTATACGAAAACAGAAATAAATAAATAAAAAATCTGTAAAAAAAGAAAAACAAAGCTAGATTGGTGGTTTCACCGAATCTTAGCGCCCCCGGCTCTGATACCAATTGTTGGATCGAAAGTGTCGCTAGAGGGGGGGGGTGAATAGCGATACGATGTCGTTAAAAAACTTTTGCAATAAGTAAAAAGCAAGTAGAGAGTGCACAGCGGAAATATAAAGTAGACAAGATATTTTTACGTGGTTCACAATCTTTAGATTGCTAATCCACGGCCCTAGTGATCCTTGATCACGTACGGAGGGCAATTCACTAAAACCACTCCTCCTCGTTGGAGGTAGGAGCAACGATTACAAAAAGAAATCAAGGCAAAGGGACACTCCCCCTTTCCTTGTTACGATTAAAGCACAAAAACAATTTAAAGAAGTAGAACTTAAATAAATATACCGACAACTCTTATAAGTAGAAGATGTAGCTTTCGTTGTCGGCGGCACTTCGTCGTAGCAAATGTGAGTAGTAGTAGCGGCGTGTTGAGAGCTCTTGAATTCTTGTATTATTTGCTTGGCTTGAACATGTCTATTTATGGATATTGATCTATGAATTTAGACATAGGTAGTGTCCAAGGTGAGGTTCTTATCCCAACTCAAGGATGAGGTGTTTCATCCAACCACCTTGTGCCACCTCCAACCTTCTTGTGCGCCAACTCAAGGATGAGGTGTTTCATCCAACCACCTTGTGCCACCTCCAACCTCCTTGGGCGCCAACTTGAGGATGAGGTGTTTCATCCAACCACCTTGTGCCACCTCCAACCTTCTTGGGCGCCAACTTGAGGATGAGGTGTTTCATCCAACCACCTTGTGCCACCTCCAACCTCCTTGGGCGCCAACTTGAGGATGAGGTGTTTCATCCAACCACCTTGTGCCACCTCCAACCTCCTTGGGCGCCAACTTGTTGGAGCCATTCAACTTGTGCCACATCATGGGAGCCAACCATCTTGTGCCAACTCACCTTATTTTTGGCGTCCACCACAAGGAAGCTTGGTGATGGTTTGGATGTCCACCTTGATGCCACATCACCCTTTGTACCAAAACACGAGTCAAGTCCAAATTCACCCCCTTGAAATTCGAGCTCTTCTCGAGGCTGGAACTTGACTAGCAGTTGACTGTAGTCAAAGGGTTTTGGACTGCAGTACAAGTTAGCTTAAAATATAAAGTACGATGGTTCTAACCATCTGATCTCGACCTAGACCTTCCATTGGAGGTATTGGGTCGGATCTACGCTAAGCGACCTTGCGCTTTCACACGAGCTTACCTTGTAGCCTCGCTTCCGGTCTTCACCCGAGTACCTCGGCTTCCTCCGAAGTCCCTCTGGCGTTGCCCGACCACCTCGGTTCCCACCGGGTGTCGCAGACCTTCCGCTCAACTTTAGCATTTCTGCACACTTAATTGAGCTCGTAAGATAACAAATATACCCTTAACTATTGAGCCTTTTGCCATAATCAAAATACCGGTTCGACTTTGGTGCCCACTGCACCAACAACATCACAACCTACACATAGTGCATACCGGTATGACTGACACCACAACATAAAGAAAACATTGGTAAAACCCGAATCCACAAATGTGTACATCACATAACAAGTCCATAACACATAACCCACATAAAACTCCAAGTAAATAACAAAACATACGGAAAACTCAAAACTCAGACCCTTAGATGTGAGATGAGATAATGTCAACCAACGATGCTCCAAGCCGTCACGAAGACTTCTACCTGTTACCTGGGCGATAGAAAAACTCAGGGTCCGTGGTGGTGAGTATAACTCATCGGTAATAGGAAAGAACATGGATATAACAAATATCACATGTAAGTCAACAATATTCATGTACATCAGGTAAACACCAGCATAATAATCATATACATGCATATATTGTCTAACCAAATGAACAACGTAAAATGCAGACATACCTGAAAGTCCGTTACGCTACTCTGATCCAACCTAAGCATATATCCACAATATAGAATAGGAAATATAGTCTAACTCATATTACATCATGAATGCTGGTCAAAGAATGCAATAGTCTAACCAACTCATACGCAGTATCCTATACACTATCATATAGCAGATGTAGTAGCATGTATGATGATGTACAAACAAATGCAACATCTTAGTAAGCATACATATAGACTACATCTATATATATGATAATCACAATCATCCATATATATATATATATACATGCATATATGTATATATATGGTAATATGCAAAATGCCATAAGTCACGGCAATCCAGCATGCATAGTCATGCCGGCTCACCCTAAAGCTACCACGACACCAATGTGGCCTCGGTGGCTTGACATGATACCTGTCCAAACTCAACACCAACCACTACTCTTGAGTGGCTGAGTGGGCAGTATGATCGAGTAGCATATAAGCGTAAAGAGCAAGCTACAAAACGTGGGTCCCTGTTGTTGGCCACTTCGACAGTCACTACCCATGAGTGGTCGAGTGCTACACACGCAAGACAACGACAAACAAATCCAACTACCACCATCTATAGTTGTAGAGTGCGGCACCACAAATGCTCTGCCCTTACAACGGTTGCTCCTCCTATGAGTAATTATGGAGGCAGCATAACTGATGACCCTCTTAACCATAAGAAAGACCATGTCGCCAGCATGCATGCAAATGACATGAAGGCACAGTCACACATATAGACATCCACCACAGACTCTCTATTCTACAAAGAGTCATAACAATCTGATCAACGCACTCTCTATCCTGCAGAGAGTCATATTCAACTGGTCATACCAATCTGATCGATGCACTCTCTATCCTGCAGAGAGTCGTACTCAACTGATCATAACAAGCTAGGACCACCGGTCCGTAGCGACACATTAATCACAATTCACCTGACCATTTACACAACACATGATCAGTAGTAAACATGCAACATAAGGGTATTGGAATCAATCCTACGTTCATGGCATTACCTACCCATTGATGACCTTTTTCCCAATTTACAAATCAGGTCATCATCTGTACTCCACTATTTACACATAACTAAGCATTTATAGATTTACCTACAACACATCTGTAACTCCTAATCATGATGAAGGAAATGTGATAACAACAATAGAGCATATAGGGCAAAGAGAAAGTATCAAGCACAAGAATAAATAAGAGTGGAGTCAAGGTAATATGATCATATACCTAAATTTGTATGCAACAACAACTACCTGACCAAGGTAGGAAATTACCCACTTACTAAATAGCTCATGCTAGCTATCCACGTGTATAAGCATCTACAACCGATCAAGGTCTTGCAAAAGAAAACATAGAACATAACTAAGTTCTATCTCACATCGACTGATTGAATCGAATTTTACCTCGATCTTTACATCTAACTAATTCAACATTCTCTAACAAATATCCTATCTAGCAGACTAGTCTAATTTAATAATTGACCTAATCAATTCTCAACACATTCCATATCCTATAATCCCCAATACAACAACTTCATTCATTAAATATTTAATCATCGATTCAATTATAACATCAACTATAATTATCATACCATAGTTGTAATTCAATGAACACCCAAATACATGCTTACCTCATGTCATTCCACTTTTAGAAAGTTTAAATCTGAAATGGCCAGATCCATTAGCCAAACCATCACTCTGATTGCTCTTCTCCACTTAGCAATCACAACATCATAGCTGCCATCAACTCTTGATCAACTTTCCTTATTTATTCTTGAATCAAGCCTTTACCTATCCATGGAAGGAGTCCACCAGTGGAACCAACACCATGACAAAGACTGGATGCGAGGCACAGAGCATCTGCGGTGCCCACCGTGTGGCTGGCGGTCGACTGAGCAGACTTAGGGCATCGATGATGGCTGCTACCATAGATCAGGGTCTCCAAGTAGCTACTCGGGTGAAGAATCCCAGTGGTAGAAGCAATATAACCTTCTGGATCCATAGTTGGAAATCATCAAATCTGGAATGAACAGATTGATTTAGCCTAAATTTGTGCTATGATCGCCCACCTCACCTAACCGTGGAAGAGTGACCAAAGGAGATCAGAGTGGTCGGAATCGAAGCTATAAGCAACGGGAAGGAAAAGAACGACTACCTTGAAACATTCCAGGAGTAAGGCAGGCGATGGAAGTTGGGTTAGCAGGGTAATGGTGTTGCTGCAACTAGTCACTATTATTACCGAAGGCTGGCCGAGCTCGCAGCGCTCGACCAAGGCACACAATCGGACGGGCAAGATGCACCGGCATGGGTCGTGGGTGGCAACCATCATGTGCGAGGGGCGTCTGCTGTGGAAAGAAGAAGAGTGTGGCTGGTGTCACGGCTAGGAAACTGCAGTGGCCGGAGGTGTAGCTGTGGATGGTGAGCACACAACACGTAGAGGTGGTGGTGAGAAATCGGGAGGGAAAAAGGCTCGAGCATCGATGGCGAAGCGGTGAAGAGGATGGCGCACGAGAAACTGAGGGAGGAGAAAGGTTTATGACGAAATTGGGAAGAAGAATTGGAGAAGTGATGAAGTCGTGCATTTCAGAAGGGAAGAGTCGCGAATGAGGAGAAAACGTTCGGTGCAGGTAATGAAACCAGCGGGGAAATAAAGGAACGGGTAAGCGGGTTGGGTTTTGCAAATGGGTTGAGTTTGCAATAAACGGGTTGGGCTCGAGCTTACACTAGCTCTTATCGACCTATTTAATTTAGGGTTTTTATATTTAAACTTAGGTCAATTAAACCCTATTAACCCCTCATAAGCAGATGACCCAAATAGGTTTTCCCAAAGGCTATTAAATCTTTCCCCGCAACTACCATAGAAATTTCCATTTAAGTCCAGGAAAATTTCTAAAATTCTTGGAAATTTCATAGGCTATTTTCCTAATTAACAAGCATTATTTTTATTTATTTATTATTTTTCAGTATTTTACATTCTCCCCCACTAATAAAAATTTGGTCCCCAAATTTCATACTTAAATGTGATAATACATTCAAGAATTTCTTAAACTATTACATACCTCAAGTGAAAAGATGAGGGTATCTAGCTTGGATAGTATCTTCTAGCTCCCACGTAGCCTTCTCATTGGTATGATGTTGCCATCCAACCTTACGAGTCGGATGGTTTTGTTCCACAACTGTCTCTCCTTGCGACCCAGGATCCACATTAGAATCTCCTCGTAAGTCGCATTAGGCTGAAGTGGAATTGACATCTCCTTTAGAACATGATCAGCTCGTGGTACATATTTCCTCAACATAGAAACATGAAATATGTTCTGAACTCCCACAAATGTCGGAGGTAAAGCCAACTGGTAAGCTACACCTCCAATCTGCTCTAACATTTCAAATGTACCAAGGTAGCATGGAGCTAACTTTCCTTTTAACCCAAATCTTTTGACTCCTTTGGTGGGTGAAACTCATAGGAATACCTGATCCCCAATAGAGAATTTTAAAGGCCTTCACCTCTGCTCTGCATAACTCTTCTGTCGATCCTGTACCTCTAATAACCATCATCTGATGATGAGCACCAACTCTGCATCATGTTGGATACTCTGTGGCCCCAATAGCTGTCGTTCCCCAACCTCCTCCCACAACACAGGAGATCTGCAAGGTCTACTGTATAAGGCCTCGAAATGAGTCATTTGAATGGAGGAGTGATAACTGTTCTTATAGTCAAATTCTACTAAAGGAATGTGATCCTTCCAACTTCCTCCATAATTCACGACACAAGATCTTAATAGATACTCCAAAGTCTGAATGGTAGGCTCAGACTGTCCATCTGTCTTCGGATGAAATGTTGTACGAAGTTGAAGCTCTGTGCCTATGGCCTACTGCAGACTCTATCAAAATTGCGAGGTCAATTGTGGGTCTCTATCATATTTAATACTCAAAAGTACCCCATGCAGTCTGATAATATCTTGGCAGTATAACTTTGCCAAATGATCCAACGAGTCTATTCCATGAATATGCAGAAAGTGAGCTGATTTGGTTAGTCAATCCACGATCACCCAAATCACATCATGTCCTTTACAGGTTCTAGGTAATCCCGCAACGAAAATCCATTGTGATATGCTCCCACTTCCATTCCGAAATCGAAATTTCCTGGAGCAACCCAGTGGGTTTCTGATGTTCAACCTTTACCCTCTGACATATTGAACATCGGGCAACCAAGTCTGCACTATCTCTTTTATACCGTTCCACCAGTATAAGCATTTCAAATCTCGGAACATCCAAGTAGCACCAGGATATATAGCAAATCTCAAATAATGTGTAAATACCACAGAAAAAAAAATAATGTTGGGTAATTAGGAGAATACCCTATGGAATTTTCCAAGAATTTTTAGAAATTTTCCTGGACTTAAATGGAGATTTCTAAGGAAAATTGTGGAGAAAGATTTAACAGTCTTAAAGGGGTTTTAAGCTCAACTCGTTAAGACCGAACCCGATCCACTTCTTCCCATAAATCTCGATCCGATCGTGATTTCTTCGCGATCACCCCTTCCTCTTCCTCTTCTTCACGAGCTGCAAGATGCTCCTCCCGATGGTTTCCCAACCGCTCCTCCTAAATGCTACCCGTCCTTCTTAATAACTATCATCGATTTCTCCCTGCCTTCATGCACGACAACCTTTCCCTCACTGCGCGATCTCCTATGATTCCCAACTCTCGATCTCCTTCTCCTCCCTCCCACGATCTCTCTACCCTTCGTCTCCACCGCATCCCAGCTGCTGGTGACACCTTGCTGGTGGGAGATCCAGCTGGAGGAGAGGAAGCCAAGAAGTGTCACCGCATGTGGCTGAGAATTCGGATCAGTGGCAGATCAATCAGGAGCTGTACTTCCCGATCACTATTGGAGCAAGCCATCTTCAAGTCTTTCATCGCAATTTCTGATCTCTGTTGTCGATCAGCGCTAGAGCTAGGTAAGAGTTGATCATCTCTTTATTTTGGACGAGGATAGAGCTCCTAGCCATGGTTTCCCTCGTGTGACCTAATCTGTGATTTGGGCAGGCGAAGCCAGTGGCGAGAAAGGAGGTTTCTTAGGTGTTGATTTCTTGCGGTGAAGACTCGATTTTAGTAAGCGATTCCCTTCCTTTTGTTCTGTCAGTCCAGTCCGATTCGTTGAATCGCTGTGGGTAATATTGAATTTCCTTTTTATTGTTGTGGCTGTGATTGGAGTTGGCCGGCTGTGAACAAGTTGATGGGTGTTCTGTGTGGGGTTGATGTCGATCTTGGGTTTCAAACGGGGGGTTGTGCAGTGGGGTGAATCGGCTGTGAGTTAGAGATTGTCGACAGTGTGAGAAGAGTGACTAGAGAATTCTAATCAGAGTGATTAGATCCCTAATTGGGTGTAATGGTGGGTTGAGCGAAGTTGTGATTATGGCGGGAACAGCTATGAGTGGAGCTGGGATTGTGATGAAGACTTTAATCAGAATGGTTAGATCCCTAAATTGGTGAAATTGAGAGTTGTTAGGGCTATGGTGGATTGATTTATGAAGAAAGGAGTATATTGATCTATAGTTGGTTGGGTCATTGAATTCAATATGGATAGATGTGTGTGATGATGATCTATGTTGTAATTGTGTATGGAATTGAATGTTGTAAGTTAGTGTGTTCGCTAATTGGAGACGGTGAGTTTTACTACGGTGTAAATCGTACCAGTTGAGGGTCTAATGTGAAGGTTGGTTATAGTGAATTGACCTTGGATAATTAGGGATTTCCTAAATCGTATTCGATAAAAAGGAAGCGACTATAGGAACGATATAGTAATTAATTCATATTTTGTAGTCTACTTGCACTAAAATGTATTTGATGATATTTACAGGATGTGGATACGAGACAGGTCTGCGGCCGTGAGGACTTCATTGTTTCGAGCATTACAGTAGGTGGGTAATTTACTACCCTGCTCAGGTAGTTGTTGTTGCATACAAATTTAGATATATCATCATCTTATATGATCATATTACCTTGACTCCGCTCTTATTTATTCTTGTGTTTGATACTTTGTCTTTGGCCTATATGCTCTGTTGTTGTTATCACATTTCCTTCTTCATGATAAGGAGTTACAGATATGATGTAGGTAAATCTATAAATACTTAGAAATGTGTAAATAGTGGAGTACAAATGATGACCTGATTTGTAAATTAGGAAAGAGGTCATCCGTAAGTAGGTAATGTTCTGAACATAGGGTAGATATCAAAACCCTTATGTTGCTTGTTTACTACCGATCATGTGTTGTGTAGATGGTCAGGTAAATTATGATTAGTTTGTCGCTACAGACTTGTGGTCTTAGCTTGTCATGATCAGTTGAGTATGACTCTCTATAGAATAGAGAGTGCGTCGATCAGATTGATATGACTCTCTATAGGAGAGAGAGTGTTATGATCAGTTGAGTATGACTCTCTACAGGATAGAGAGTGCGTCGATCAAATTGGTATGACTCTCTACAGGAAAGAGAGTGTTATGATCAGTTGAGTATGACTCTCTGCAGAATAGAGAGTGCGTTGATCAGATTGGTATGACTCTCTATAGAATAAAGAGTCTGTAGTGGATGTTTGTATGTGTGACTGTGCATTCATGTCATTTGCATGCATGCTGGCGATGTGGTCTCCCTTATGGTTGAGAGGGTCGTCAGTCATACTGCCTTCACGGTTACTCATAGGAGGAGTAACCGGTGTGAGAGCAGAGTATTGTAGTGTCGGACTCTACCACTATAGACGGTGGAGTTGGATTTGCGTACCGTTGTCCTGCGTGTGTGGCACTCGACCACTCATGGGTAGTGATTGTCGTAGTGGCTAACAGTAAGGACCCCCGTCGAGTAGCTTGCTCTTTATGCTTATATGCTACTTGATCATACTACCCACTCGACCACTCGAGAGTAGTGGTTGGTGTTGAGTTGGGATAGTTGTCATGTTGAGCCATCGAGGCCACACTAGGGTCGTGGTAGCTTTAGGGTGAGCCGACATGACCATGCATGTTGCATTGCCATGACTTATGACATTTTTGCATATTGTCATATATATACATATATGCATGTGTGTATATATATATATATATATATATGTTTATTGTGATATTGCATTTGATTGTACTATGCTTGTTGCATTTGGTTGTACATCATCTTCATACATGTTATCCGCATCTGTTATATGGTTGTGTCGGATACCTGTATACTTGTTGGTTACACTATTGTATTCTTTGACCAGTATTTATGATGTTGCATTGTTTAGA
Organism: Wurfbainia villosa; assembly: GCA_025175895.1. Taxonomy (NCBI): domain Eukaryota; kingdom Viridiplantae; phylum Streptophyta; class Magnoliopsida; order Zingiberales; family Zingiberaceae; genus Wurfbainia; species Wurfbainia villosa. The sequence continues at coordinate 107,526,503 of CM045996.1, forward strand.
CAAGATTTCCAGTTATATACATATATTGTGGATATGTGCTCAGGTTAGATAGGTGTAGCGTAGCAGACTTTCAGGTATGTCTGCATTTTACGTTATTCATTTGGTTAGAAGGTATATTTATGTGTATGTTTATCATGCTGGTGTTTACCTGATGTACCTGTAGATTTTTATGTTGAATTACATGTGATATTTGATATATACATGTATTTCCTATTACCTGCTGAGTTATATTCACCACCACGAACCCTAGGTTTTTCTGTCGCCTAGGTAACATGTAGAAGTCTTCGTGACGGCTTGGAGCACCGCTGGCTGGCATTGTCTCATCTCAACTTTGAAACTCTGGGTTTTTGGGTTATTGTTGGTGTTTCGAAGTGGATTTGGTTTATGTGATGATTTGAGTGTTGGACACTGCTGTTGTTGTACCTTTCTTTTCTGGTTTTGTTATGACATTTTCTTAATGTGGTGTTAGTCATACCGGTATGCATGGCGTGTGGTTTGTATTGTATATGTGTTAGTTGCACTGTGTTTTGTGTATTTGTTGTATTTACATTTATATGTTATGTTTATTGTGGGCCCAAGGGCCTTGTATTAATAGGATATGTTGCCACATATAGGGGATATGTCGTCCGTTTGATTTTTGGTTCGGCATACTCTCGGGGCGTGACATAATGTGCCTCTTGTAGCAACTCTTTCTTAAGTGGATACGTGTCCAGAACACATATCCATATTAGATACGGGAAATTATCTTCTCACAAGAGAAGTCCATCTACCGTCCAAAATCCACTCCACCACACACTCTCTAAGTGCATGGAAGACTATAGCAACCAAACTCACTTGTTGCAACTGTTCGCGTTCCAGCAACTCTATAGCAGCTACCTAGTAGCTAGTCAAAATCCCATGAGCATTCCTGCTCCATACATCCACAAATCAGGATAACATCCACTAAGTCCACGTCATGTATATGACAGCTTGTCTCGCAGTTCCTCAACAGTCGTAAGCTCAAGATACGCCTCATTCAACTGCATCGGGATCGCTCTGTTCCTTAGAATGTTGCATCTGCGTACAACATCCTTCCATCCACCCCGAAAGGATTAACTAACACTGATGCAAACGTCAATCACCATCTAGGTCTTGAAACCTAATTTCACAAGCTTCCGACCGAGTGAATTCCATTACCCTTTTGGTCAAACAAATCTGTGGTATAGTAATGCTAAAAGTATCCTATCCACATTCGTAGTATTAACCAAATCATACAAGGAAACCACCATCTACAGTGGTCGAGTGCGCAACTTCAACTACCACCATCAACAGTGGCCAAGTTACACAACTCCAACGACTACAACCAGATCCAATCATGTCTAGAATACACGATTCTCAAATCTAGGGGCGACACAATCGTTAAATATGTCTAATAACATAATAAAAACTCATAAAATTCATACCAAGTATGAAATTGTCACCTTTACACACCTGCATCCTCTTTACTCTACACTGATGATATATCAATCATCACAACGACAATAATAATTGTATGACATCATGTCACTACAATGTCAACGCTCTAGTCGTAAACCAACCCTAGAGTATACAAAGGTGTCCATAGCTGATCTAAACAGATCATCTATCCACAACGAAGGATATTCACTTTCAACAACTATCACATTCCATCATCGATAATCGATGCATAATCTCAAAGGTCCATCTCTCTTTTAACAAAGAGTTCTGGATCCTCTCTAGAAGAAATACTGGAATAGATAAATATCTCATCCAACATCTCCTACAATCACAATTTACATTCTTCCAATTTCCAAAGTGTTTAGCAACACTGATACCAACAAAATTATCTCTCGTATGAGGTATTCAATATCGACACTATCTCCGCAATTATTCTGATTGCCTACTCCACTTGCGTATGCAATGACAAGCTTAGGAGTTCATCTGAAACTATATCAAAATACTCTCAGATTATACGCACATCCGAGAGACATATCATACCATAATTTTGATAATTTAACCATCCGTAAGGATATGTCTACAGTAAAGGTATATCTTGTTGGGATGTATACTGTAAAGTCTATCTTTTGTATGAATATCTTTATTTTTGAAATAAGAATCACATGATCATTGTTTGCATATTTATGGTTATGCATATTGTCTGATACATTACATTGTAGATAACATGGTGTGTAGTGTCACACAGGAGATCATGTTATCGGTTCATTGTAAAGTATAAGTAAAGGCTCACAACAGAGATGGTTATGGACAAACCATTGGAATCGTTGTAGTGTGATTTGGTATTGCTTTGTCTTGACAATAGAATCACACTAGTACACTTTGTGTGTATTGAGCAGAACCGACTTAGAGGTGATTCGATTTAATGTTGACTACATAATCGAATCGGACCTCAGATATTATATTGTACATGCTCTTAATTCCGATATAATAACGGACACATATACTTAGTATTCATTTCTTTGATTTACCAATGGGCGAGATTTATAGAGTAAATCAATAGGCTCGGTAAGTTGGGAAATGGTATTATTTATATGGTGTGCCATTGATTATTGGAGGAAACCGTGTCCTATATATTAGGATGATGATGTCCCCTTGAGGAGCTCATAAGGTTCATCATGTAAACCTTGCAGGTGGACTTGGTCCGGCATGATGATAAGGTTGAGTGGTACTACTCATGGAGTTAGATGTTGATTAATTAATTGTCAGTAAATGAATTAATCGACGGACATTCGAGATCTTAAACACGGGGAGAAAAATGTACAAATAATATATGGAGAACATATTAACTTATGGGGGTTGGTGAGGTAGATCAATGATAATCTTCTAGTGGATTGGATTATCATTAATGGATCGGACTTTATGTGGGTTTGATCCATTGGGTGGCCAAGATCCAACTCCTCCTCATGGTCCCTATTGTAGCCTATTAAAACCTCATGGAGCCTAGATCCAATGATGAAAAACAAAACTCTAGATCCGACTGTGGAGATTAAATCTCTAGATCCGACGGTTGTGATTAAATCTCTAGATCCGATGGTTGAGATTAAATCCCAAGAACCAATGGTGGAGATTAAAAGGAGGCTTAAGCCTAACTCTATAAATAAGGGTTTAAGGTGGGCGGCAAGAAAAGGATAAAAGAGATTAGGGTTTTTGCTTCTTTGGCTTGGGCGGCAAGGTAGAAGTGGGCGGCCACAATTTAAGAAAAAATTTCCTTCTTCTTCCTTATGTGGTCGGCGCCCATCCTCTCCTCTTCACTCCTTGGCCGGTGTCCAAAGCTCTCCCTTCTCTTCTCCTTGGCCGGTGGAAACAAGGGTTAGGGTGATTCCTTGGAGCTCTTGGACGGCGCCCACCTTTCCCTCGCTTTAGGTCGGCGGCAAGCTTCAAGTTGGGAGCTTGTTGGTTGGTCCTAGATAGAGGAGAGTTTTGTTTCTTATTCTTCCTTTTGTTCGGAGCGAGCAAAGAAAGGAAGATTGGTGATCTAGGAGGCTTCTACTTTTGGTAGATTGTCGCCCACACGACGTCCAAAAGGAGGAAGGATATACAATAGAAGATCGAGAGGTATAACACTTGTTTATATTCTTTTGTAACATGTCTATAATTGTTTTTCAATCATATACATGTTGTATGTTTTGTTTTATGGTTAAATATACTTGGACCCCGAACACAAACACAAAAGTCGGTGATCCGTACATCGTCTATTCCGCAGCTAATCGTAGAATAGAGGTTGGTTGCTTGAACAACAAGTTTGTTCAAGTGACAACTCTAATCGAATAGCAAGATAATGAAACGGTAGCTTGGGTTATCCCTCCTTGTCAAGGATAAATTTTTTTTATCCGAGGACGTAGAAGGGATCGCCATGAACAAGAGACCGAGTTGAAGTGGGAAGCAAAGTTTCCTACCTTCAAGTGGTATCAGAGCCACGATTTCCGATTTTGTGTGTTTAGGATTTGGTTACTTTTTTTCACTTTTCATATATTATATGTGCCGGATAATAGTAGGATGTGCGTAGGTTAACTTTTTGGTTGCAGGCATAGGATCCAACTATTATGGCCATATGTGTGTATGTGTATAATTGTATATTTGGTTGAATCCTCGGGGTTGACGAGGCTAGTATTTAATTTTTGTAATTAGATACGACATTGTTTAGCCACTCTTTTTATTTTAGTTTACTTTCAATCTAGATTTCATGTACACCCCTTCGTGGAGTATAGGATCGATGGATGTAAATTAAAATAGTTTTTCTTGGCTCAGATCTCCGAATGGCTTATACATGGCGTAGGGAGGAGCGGACGAGACGGCGATACGACGAGAGGCATATTTGAGACAAAAGGCATAATAGTTGGAAAATATTTCTTTTTCATATTTATTGCTTATTGTTTGATATGCATGTCGTAGGCTAGAAAATTCCTCAATTTTAAATTACTAAGTGGGAGAGGGATATTTTTATAAATTCCCACGGCCTCCATTACAATTTGACATGTGATGCAAACAAACTTGCGCGTAGGCTCTGAGTGCCTTCCTCCCCATCGGATGAGTTTGTTTGTGGATCACAAGGTCGAATATGGTTATAGGAAATTATTAAGGAGTGTGTGTACTTTCCCATCGGAAGGCACATAACCCGAGATAATTATCTTGGTACCGAGTAATGGTGAACACTTAGATACAAATATAAGTATCCTCTCCATCGGAGTCACTGCTTTTATTTGTAGGGATGAAGAGGAACCAACTATTAATTTTATTTGTCAAAAAGTTAGGTTGACAAGATAATAAAATTAATGGGTAAAACCTCCTCTTACAAATGTAGAATTCGTATACGTCCACACTATCGTGGCATACGATATTCTCGGTGTTTTGAGGTGTTGGTTGATTTTCAAATTTTATTGTTTGAGGAATCAATATTTTTTTGAAATCTAATGTTTTTATCTATGTGATTCTTAGGGTTTTCAAAATGACTTTCAACCCGCTTGCTGTGATACTGAAAGAAAATAAACTTACTAGACCCAACTATGTTGATTGGAAGAGGAATCTTGACATTGTCTTGACTGCAGAGGAATACAAATATGTACTCCTCGAAGAGTCCCCTCCTAAGCCTGCGGATGATTCTTGGGAAAAGGAGAAGGAGAGTTATAAGAAGTGGATTAAGGCCGATGAGATGACGCGGTGTTACATTTTGGCATCTATCTCAAATGTACTGCAACATCAGCATCAAGCCATGCCCACTGCTTATGACATGATGCTCAATCTCAAAGAGCTTTTCGAACCCCAGAATCGGGCTGCTAGGTAGGAAGCCATGAGGAACTTGATGACGACCACCATGATCGAGGGAACACCCGTGAGGGATCATGTTCTCAAGGTGATGGCTCATTTGAATGAGCTGGAAGTCCTCGGAGCTGAGATCGATGGGGAAACCCAGGTCGATATCATTCTCTAGTCTCTACCTAAGAGTTTTGAGCAGTTTCTCCTGAACTACAACATGAACAAGAGGTTGTATTCGTTGGCAGAGCTTCTGACAGAACTCCAAGCGGTAGAGGGGCTTTTTCGTCAGAGTGCTAAGGCGCAAGCCATGGTTGCCCAAAAGGTTTCTACTTCTAAGCCGAAAGGCAAGAAGAAGAAGAAACAAGCTGGGGCAAAGGCGGTGGGAGGAACTCAGGGACAAGTGAAGAAGCCGAAAGGCAAGTGCTTCACTTGTAAGCAGACTGGACACTGGAAGAAGGACTGCCCCAACCGCAAGCAGAACAAAGGTATATCTTTTGGTCTAGTCGTTGAAACATGTTTAGCGGTGTGTAGATACGAGAGCCACTGATCATGTCAGCAATACTTTGTATGGGTTCCAGGAAACCAGACGACTGGCTGAGGGGGAGATTACTGTATACTTGGGCGATGCTACAAAGGTGGCGGCTGTTGCAGTGGGAGATGTTTATTTGCCTTTTGAGAGGAATAAAGTTTTGGTTCTTAAAAATTGCCTTTATGTACCTTTATTTAGAAAGAATTTAATTTCGGTTTCTAAATTTTTTTTGGATGGATATTCTATTTCTTTTAATGACAGAGTTGTTATAAAAAGGAATAGGGAGATTATCTGTTCTGGTGCATTGATAGGAAATTTGTATACACTTGAACCAAAAGCTCTCATGATGCAAATAGAAGTTAATAACTCATCTTCTAATTCCAATAAGAGAAAAGAGCCTTCAAAAATGAACCAAACATATCTTTGGCATCTAAGACTTGGTCATATTAACCTAAGTAAAATTCAAAGGTTGATAGCTGATGGACCTTTGGGTTCATTAGTGGTGGAAGATTTCCCAACCTGCGAATCTTGCTTGGAGGGTAAAATGAACAAGAGGCCCTTTAAGGCCAAGGGGTATAGAGCCAAAGATGTGCTGGAATTGGTTCATTCTGATTTGTGTGGTCCTATGTCTATCCAGGCTAGAGGTGGTTTTGAGTATTTCGTCTCTTTTATAGACGATTATTCGAGATATGGATACATTTACTTGATGCGCCGCAAGTCGGAATGCTTTGACAAGTTCAAAGAATTTAAGGCTGATGCGGAGAAACGTCAAGGTAAAAGTATCAAGACACTACGATCAGATCATGGTGGTGAGTACCTCTTGGGTGAGTTTAGGAATTACTTATCAGAGGCTGGGATTCAATCCCAATTGTCTGCACCTGGCACACCCCAGTAGAATGTTGTAGCAGAGCGAAGGAATAGGACTCTTATAGAGATGGTTAGATCGATGATGAGTTATTCTGAGATGCCAGATTCGTTCTATTGATATGCTCTAGATACGACAGTGTACATTCTGAACTTGGTTCCATCTAAATCAGTGCCTTCTACTCCCACAGAATTATGGACTGGGCGAAAGCCTAGTCTGAGACATATTCGGATTTGGAGGAGTCCAGCACATGTGCTAAAGGTAGATGCTGGTAAGTTGGAACCTTGTACAGAAGTGCGCATGTTCGTTGGCTATCCTATAGGAACGAAAGGTGGTTTGTTTTATAGTCCTAGAGATCAGAAGGTGATCGTTAGCACGAACGCCAGATTTCTAGAGAAAAACTATGTGATGAACCACAAGCCCATGAGTTAGATTGTTCTGGAGGAATTGAAAGGGGAAGTGACTACTTCAGTTCCACCGGTAAAAGAGGATATACCACAAGTCACTACACCACATGTCACAGAGGATACACAGGTGATACCTCGTCATAGTGGGAGGGTTGTTAGACAGCCTGATAGATTCATGTTCTTGGGAGAATCTTCTGATTTGGTCCCTGGCGAACATGAACCTGATCCCTGGACATATGATGAGGCAATCCAAGATAAAGATGCAGTATCTTGGCAAAGTGCAATGAATACTGAGATTGAATCTATGGATTCAAATCAGGTCTGGGAGCTAGTAGAACCACCCGATGGTGTAAAAATCATTGGATGTAAGTGGACCTACAAAAGAAAAAGAGGAAAAGACGGGAAGGTTGAAACCTTCAAAGCAAGTCTTGTTGCGAAAGAGTATACTCAGAAAGAGGGTATCAATTATAAGGAGACCTTTTTGCCAGTATCCATGCTTAAGTCTATCCGGATTTTCTTATGCATTACTGCTCATATGGATTATGAGGTATGACAGATGGATGTCAAGACAGCTTTCCTTAATGGAAGTCTTGAGGAAAATATCTATATGAAGCAACCAGAAAGATTCATTGCAAAGGGCAAAGAGCATCTTGTGTGTAAGCTTAATCAGTCCATTTATGGATTGAAGCAAGCTTTGAGGTCTTGGAACATCTACTTTGATGAGGCAATCCAGTCTTATGGATTCATTCAAAGTCCATATGAGTCTTGTGTATACAAGATATGTGACAGAAATGTAGTGATATTTCTTGTACTATACGTAGATGACATTTTGTTAATTGACAACAATGTCAAGGTGTTATCAGATGTAAGGGTATGGTTGTCCAAACAGTTTGATATGAAGGACTTGGGAGAAGTGGGACACATCCTTGAGATCAAGGTTATAAGGGATCACAAGAAAAGGATGTTGTGCTTATCTCAAGATTCATACATAGACACCATTATGGATCGTTTTAGCATGCAAAACTCCAAGAAAGGTTTTCTACCTTTCAGACATGGAGTTCCTTTGTCTAAGGAGATGTATCCTAGAACATCTAAGGAGATAGAGGAGATGAAGGCAGTTCCTTATGCTTCGGCATTAGGAAGCCTCATGTATGCGATACTATGTACGAGACCAGATATCTGCTTTGCCGTGGGCATGGTCAGTAGATATCAGAGTAATTCAGGACAAGGACATTGAACTGTGGTAAAGCATATATTGAGGTACCTGAGAAGGACTAGGGATTATATGCTAGTTTACCATGCAGACCAGTTACTCCCTGTGGGTTACACAGATTCCGACTTCCAATCAGATAGGGATAACAGTAAGTCTACCTCAGGTTTTGTGTTTACTTTGGGAGGTGGAGCCATTGTATGGAGGAGTGTCAAGCAGAAATGCGTGGCGGACTCTACCATGGAAGCTGAGTATGTGGCAGCCTCTGAGGCGGCCAAAGAAGTTGTGTGGCTCAGGAACTTCTTGATGGACTTGGATGTGATTCTTGGTTTGCCTAGAAGTATCACAATATATATATTGTGATAAGAGTGGTGCAGTTGCAAACTCAAAGGAACCATGAGCCCATAAGGCAAGTAAACACATAGAGCGCAAGTACCACCTGATACGAGAAATCGTAAAGAGAGGAGAAGTTGCAGTGGCCAAGATTGCATCAGAGGATAACCTGGCAGATCCTTTCACTAAGGCCCTTCCAGCGAGAGCTTTTAATAGGCATGTGGAGGGAATGGGAATCAGATGTATGGCAGTTTGAGGACAGCATAGTCTTTTAGTATAAGTGGGAGATTGTTGGGATGTATATTGAAAAGTCTATCTTTTGTATGAACATCTTTATTTTTGAAATAAGAATCACATGATCATTGTTTGCATATTTATGGTTATACATATTGTCTGATACATTACACTGTAGATAACATGGTATGTAGTGTCACACAGAAGATCATGTTATCGGTTCATTGTTAAGTATAAGTAAAGGCTCATAATCGAGATGGTAATGGACAAACCATTAGAATGGTTGTAGTGTGATTTGGTATTGGTTTGTCTTGACCATAGAATCACACTAGTACACTTTGTGTGTATTGAGCAGGACCGACTTAGAGGTTATTCAATTTATTGCTGATTACATAATTGAATCGGACCTCAGATATTATATTGTACATGATCTTAATCCCGATATAATAACGGATACATATACTTAGTATTCATTTCTTTGATTTACCAATGGGCGAGATTTATAGAGTAAATCAATAGGCTCGGTAAGTTGGGAAATGATATTATTTATATGGTGTGTCGTTGATTATAGGAGGAAACTGTGTCCTATATATTCGAATGATGATGTCCCCTTGAAGAGCTCATAAGGTTCATCATGTAAACCCTGTAGGTGGACTTGGTCTGACAAGATCATAAGGTTGAGTGGTACTACTCATGGAGTTAGATGTTGATTAATTAATTATCAGTAAATGAATTAATCGACGGACATTCGAGATCTTAAACAGGGGGAGAAAAATGTACAAATAATATATGGAGCACATATTAACTTATGGGGGTTGGTGAGGTAGATCAATGATAATCCTCTAGTGGATTGGATTATCATTAATGGATCGGACTTTATGTGGGCTTGATCCATTGGGTGGCCAAGATCCAATTCCTCCTCATGGTCCCTATTGTAGCCTATTAAAACCTCATGGAGCCTAGATCCAATGATGAAAAACAAAACTCTAGATCCGACGGTGGAGATTAAATCTCTAGATCTGACGGTTGAGAATTAAATCTCTAGATCCGACGGTTGAGATTAAATCCCAAGAACCAACGGTGGAGATTAAAAGGAGGCTTAAGCCTAACTCTATAAATAAGGGTTTAAGGTGGGGGCAAGAAAAGGATGAGAGAGATTATGGTTTTTGCTTCTTTGGCTTGGGTGGCATGGTAGAAGTGGGCGGCCACCATTTAGGAAAAATTTTCCTTCTTCTTCCTTAGGTGGCCGGTGCCCATCCTCTCCTCTCCACTCGTTGGCCGACATCCAAAGCTCTCCCTTTTCTTCTCCTTGGCTGGTGGAAACAAGGGTTAGGGTGATTCCTTGGAGCTCTTGGCCGACACCCACCTTTCCCTCTCTTTAGGCCTGCGGCAAGCATCAAGTTGGGAGCTTGTTGGTTGGTCCTAGATAGAGGAGAGTTTTGTTTCTTATTCTTCCTTTTGTTCGGTGCGAGTAAAGAAAGGAATATTGGTGATCTAGGAGGCTTCTACTTTTGGTATATCTTCGCCCACACGACGTCCAAAAGGAGGATGGACATATAATAGAAGATCGAGAGGTATAACGCTTGTTTATATTCTTTTGTAACATGTCTATAATTGTTTTTTAATCATATACATGTTGTATGTTCTATTTTATGGTAAAATATACTAGGACCCTGAATACAAACACAAAAGTCGGCGATCCGTACATCGTCTATTCTGTGGCTAATCGTAGAATAGAGGTTGGTTGCTTGAACAACAAGTTTGTTCAAGTGACAACTCTAATCGAATAGCACGACGATGAAATGATAGATTGGGTGATCCCTCCTTGTCAAGGATAATTTTTTTTTATCTGGGGACGTAGAAGGGATCGCCATGAACAAGCGACCGAGTTGAAGTGGGTAGCGAAGTTTCCTTCCTTCGTGTCTATCCAAGTCTAAGGGCATCCCTTGCCTTCTTAATTATTGGTCCACATCTCACCTGATGGTAGAGATACCACCGACCCACAAGTCGATGTATAGGAACCCTTCTAAGCCGAACTAAGAATGTTCTAGACGAAGATACCTGTAAACTACAAATATATCTCAATATATTAACCCAGAGGGTAAACTAAAGTAATACCTTGAACGATCAATTATCTACCGATCCGATCCAAAGGCTTCTCGCAGGTCTCGACCTTTCTCTGAAGAGAACAAGATTAGATCCAACAGTCCGCAACAAAGCGGTCGCATTTTCTACGACCAATGACCTAGGGATTTTCCTAGATCATCTGATCCCATCACTTAATCCTACAAGCTACAACTGTAGAATACGGAATAGATACGACCATCATCGTATACTCTCTCCTCTGTACAAAGTCAATCCTCGTCTAGGGGGTAACCGTTGTTGTTGTCTGCATGAATCTTCAAAGATATCTTCTGCTGATACTACTAAGTAAATCACTTCTCCTGAAGGGAAGTATCAAGGAACTCCAACCACGCCTGAGGTAGTAGGTCACTGCTGGTGAGATAACCTAATCTTCTGTGATGATCTCTACTGTCGAGATTGTGCATCATCCTCCCGGAATACCATCGATAGTCTTCAACTTAGTCTTTAAAATACTCCTCCTCAACTTTACTGGTTGCTTACAATAACAACAAATGATCTGATCCAACAGATAATCTGACTTCGCATGTCGTTGTGTCCCGCACTGCATGCACATAATCCCTTCAGAGTCTTTCTTCTAATTTCACTGATAACATCAGGCAGTTCTGACGATCTGCGATTGGTCTTCTATGATCGAAAAAACTCTCCAATAGTAGCTCCGTGGCTTATGACTCTGATCTTGCTCCTTTTGACCAACATACAGAGGCTTCTCATTCCAACATCTGACTTGCAATGTCTACTTATCGATCTTCATCTCCTAAACACTTGTACGGAGTCATTTCTAAACTCCTAACTCAGCCCAATGTCTTCCGGCAGGATCTGATAGAGGATCCAAACATCCTAATCCAAATGTAAGCCAGTAACTCTGAGTGGCTTAAGACATTCATTTACACTCTTGAGCTATTAGGTGAGCGTAAACTCTACAAGTCTAATGACTCTGCATGGTATTCCCGTTATCAACGATCACCCTACTTGAAGCTCAAGAATTCCCTACAATGTGTCACAGAAAGTGATGCGGGGAATTACTCTCTCTCAACATCACTAAATCATGATCAGTGATATATTATTCCTCGAAGGTTATTTCTTACATCTTCCACGAAGTACCGGTTTAATCCCGAAAATGATATGCAACTAACTCTACTTCCTTTGTATAACACGAGTTAAGTACTCAAAAGTACCTTCAAAGTTATACAACCTAGTACGAACAACTCAAGGATCAAAATCCCTATGAAACACCTTATACTAACCCTCCGTTTGTTGTAACAATAATAGTATACACACCTAGTCCATTATCCCACGGGTAATGATCTGACTAGCATAATCAGTGAAAATCTTCAAGACTGTAGTCTCTAATTTCCACAAGAAATGTGACGACTTGACTCCTACTTTCCGACTCGGTATCAGTCGGCTCTCAAAGGTAAATCACCTTTTTGACACAGGTTCAAGTCTCACAGACTCAACAGGTCATTCCCGTGGTCAACTCAAACCACGATTACGAAGAATAACTAACGCATTACATGTTATTCCATGTTATAAATACTAAATGCATAGCCAATAAAACCGAGAGTATAAACCCTAAAGGCAACTCTGGCTGATCACCTCGGTGGACGACCACTACTACTGTTGGGGTTGATCCGTGAGGGGAAACTTCGCTTCCCCTTAACCTCGGTTGCTTGACCATGGTGATCCCTTTGATGTCCCCGGATTAAAAATTTAATCTTAGACAAAAGAGATTCCCAAAGCAACCAAGTCATCGTCGTGCTATTCATTTAGAGAGGTCACTTGAACAAACTAGTTGTTCAAGCGACCATCCTCTATCCTACGAGTAGCCGCGGAATAGACGATGTCCGGATCGCCGGTTTTTGTGTTTGTACTCGGGATCCAAGTATTATTTAGCCTATTTACAGAAATATAACATGCTTATATTTTGAAAAACAAACACAAGCAATGAATAAAAGAGATAGAAGAATAGTTATACCTCTTGGTCTTCTAATGTATGACCCTCCTCCTTTTGGACGTCGTGTGGGCGACGATCCACCAAAAGTCGAAGCTCCTAGATCGCAAAACTTCCTTCCTTGCTTTCCCAAGCAAGAGGAAGAAGAGAAATAATGTTTTTCTCCTTCCAAAACTCAACCAACAAGGAATCAATCCCTTCCTTGCCGCCGGCCAAGTAAATGAAGGAGATGGTGGTGGGAAGCAACCAAGATACCTAGGGAAACCCTATATCTTGTTTCCACCACCTAAGGAGAAGAAGAAGGAGGCTTTGGGCATCGGCCAAGGCTGGAAAAAAGCTGGGAGAAGCTGCTGGACGTTGGCACAAAGAGGAAGAAGAAGAGAGAAAGAACCTTCCTTATTTGGTGCCACCCTAGCCTCAAAACCCTAACCCTAATTCCAATCCTATCTCAACTAGGATTGCCCTATTCTTGCCGCCCAAGCCTTGCTCCCTCTCTATGATGATCTTCACGCCAACCCCATGCCACCTTTTATAGAGTTTGGGGATAAGCCATGAATTAATCTCCTCCATTGGTTCTAGGGATTTAATCTCAACCGTCGGATCTAGAGATTTAATCTCAACCGTCGGATCTTAGAGATTTAATCTCTACCAATGGATCTTAGTGTTTTGTTTCTATCCATTGGATCTAAGCATCTTGAGGTGTTAATGGGCTACATTAGGGACCATGAGGAGGAGTTGGGTCTTGGTCACCCATGGATCAAGCCCACATAAAGTCCGATCCACTAATGATGGTCCAATCCACTAAAGGTCCATCATTGATCTACCTCACCAACCCCCATATGATAATATGGGCTCCATATATTATTTGTACATTTTCTCCCCATGTTTAAGATCTCGAATGTCCGTCAATTAATTAATTTACTGACCATTAATTAATCGACATCTAACTCCGTGAGTAGTACCACTCAACCTTTTCATCATGCCGGACCAAGTCCACCTGCAGGGTTTACATGATGAACCTTATGAGCTCCTCAAGGGGACATCATCATCCTAATATATAGGACACGGTTTCCTCCTATAATCAACGGCACACCATATAAATAATATCATCTCCCAACTTACCGAGTCTATCGATTTAATCTATAAATCTCGCCCATTGGTAAATCAAAGAGATGAGTACCAAGTATATGTGCCCGTTATTATATCGGGATTAAGAGCATGTACTAAATAATATCTGAGGTCCGATTCGATTATGTAGTCAGCAATAAATCGAATCACCTCTGTGTCGGTCCTGCTCAATACACAAAGTGCACTAGTGTGATTCTATGGTCAAGACAACCCAATACCAAATCACACTACAACCATTCCGATGGTTTGTCCAAAGCCATCTCGGTTGTGAGCCTTTACTTATACTTTACAAGGAGCCGATAACATGATCTCCCGTGTGACACCACACACCATGTTATCTACAATGTAACGTATTAGACAATATGCATAAATATATGCAAACAATGATCATGTGATTCTTATTTCAAAATAAAGATGTTCATACAAAAGAGCTAGGCTTTCAGTATACATCCCAACAATCTCCCACTTATACTAAAAGACTATGCTGTCCTTATACTGTCATACATCTGATTCCCCTTCCCTCCACATGCCTATCAAAGCTCTCGCTAGAAGGGCCTTAGTGAAAGGGTCTACCAGGTCATCCTCTGATGCAATCTAGGCGACAACAACTTCTACCTCCTTTACGATTTCTCGTATCAGGTGGTACTTGCGCTCTATGTGTTTACTAGCCTTATGGGCTCGTGGTTCCTTCGAGTTTGCAACTGCACCACTATTATCACAATAAATTGTGATAGTTCTGGGCAAACCAGGAATCACATCCAAGTCCATCAGGAAGTTCCTGAGCCATACAGCTTCTTTGGCCGCCTCATAGGCTGCCACATACTCAGCTTCCATGGTGGAGTCCGCCACGCATTTCTGCTGGGCACTCCTCCATACAATGGCTCCACCTCCCAAAGTAAACACAAAACCTGAGGTAGACTTACTGTTATCCCTATCAGATTGGAAATCGGAATCCGTGTAACCCACAGGGAGTAATTGGTCTGCCCGGTAAACTAGCATATAATCCCTAGTCCTTCTCAGGCACTACAATATATGCTTTACCGCAGTCCAATATCCCTGTCCTGGATTACTCTGATATCTGCTGACCATGCCCACGGCAAAGCAGATATCTGGTCTCGTACAGAGCATCGCATACATGAGGCTTCCTACTGCCGAAGCATAAGGAACCGCCTTCATCTCCTCTATCTCCTCAGATGATCTAGGACACATCTCCTTAGATAGAGGTACTCCATGCCTGAAAGGTAGAAAACCCTTCTTGGAGTTCTGCATGCTAAAACGCTCCATAATCGTGTCTATGTATGAAGCTTGGGATAAGCACAACATCCTTTTCTTGCGATCCCTTATAACCTTGATCCCAAGGATGTGTCCCACTTCTCCCAAGTCCTTCATATCAAACTGTTTGGACAACCATACCCTTACGTCCGATAACACCTTGATATTGTTGCCAATCAACAAAATGTCATCTACGTATAGTACAAGAAATACCACTACGTTTCCGTCACATCTATTGTATACACAAGACTCATCCGGACTTTGAATAAATCCATAAGTCTGGATTTACCTCATCAAAGCGGATGTTCCAAGACCTCAAAGCTTGCTTCAGTCCATCAACGGACCGATTAAGCTTACATACAATACGCTCTTTGCCTTTAGCAATGAATCCCTCTGGTCGCTTCATGTAGATGGATTCCTCAAGACTTCCACTAAGGAATGCTGTCTTGATATCCATCTGTCACACCTCATAATCCATATGAGTTGCTATGCATTAGAGCTCCTGCACTATCTTGAATCCATAGATTCAATCTTTATTCATTGCACTTTGCAAAGATGTCAGATTTATATCTTGGATTGCCTTGTCGTATGTCTAGGGATCAGGTTCATGTTTGCTAGGGACCAAATCAAAAGATTTGTCCAAAAACATGAATCTAAGAGGTTGTCTAACAACCCTCCCACTACGACGAGGTATCTTCTGTGTATTCTCTGTGACACGCGGTGCAGTGACATGTGGTATGTCCTTCTTGTACCGGTGGTACTAAAGAAGTGACTTCCCTTTTTAACTCCTCCAGAACAATTTTACCTTTGGGCTTGTCGCTTATCACATAGTCTTCCTCTAGAAATCTGGCATTCGTGTTAACGATCACCCTCTGATCTCTAGGACTATAAAACAAGTCAGAATAACTCATCATCGATCTAACCATCTCCATAAGAGTCCTATTCCTTCGCTCTGCTACACCGTTCTGCTGGGGTGTGCCAGGTGCAGTCAATTTGGATTGAATCCCAACCTCTGATAAGTAGTTCCTAAACTCTCCCAAGAGGTTGTCACCACCATGATCAGATCGTAGTGTCATCCACATCTTGAATAAGCATCTACAAAAGAGATGAAATATTCAAGATTACCTCTTGCCTAGATAGCCATAGGACCACACAAATCAGAATGAACCATTTCTAACACATCTTTGGCTCTATACCCCTTGGCATTAAAAAGGCCTCTTGGTCATCTTACCCTCTAAGCAAGATTCGTATGTTGGGAGATCCTCCACCACTAATGAACCCAAAGGTCCATCAGCATCAACCTTTGAATTCTGCTTAGGTTAATGTGACCAAGCCTAAGAAGCCAAAGATATGTTTGGTTCATCTTCGAAGGTTCTTTTCTCTTATTAGACTTAGAAGATGAGTTAATAACTTCTATTTGCATCGTGGGAGCTAGTGGTTCAAGTTATAAATTTCCTATCTATGTACCTGAATAGATAATGTCCCTATTCCTTTTATAACAAATCTGTCATTAAAAGAAATAGATTATCCATCCATAGTTTAGAAACCGAAATCAATTCTTTCTAAATAAATGTACATAAAGAAAATTCTTAAGAACCAAAAACTTTATTTTTCTCAAAAGATAAATAAAACATCTCCCACTGCAATAGCCGTCATCTTCATGGCATTGCCCAAGTAAATGGTAATATCCCCTTTAGCTAGTCGTCGTTTCTCGAACCCCGCAAAGTATTGCGATATGATTAGTGGCTCTCAGATCTACACTCCGTGTACCGGTAGATAACACCGCTAACCATGTTTCAACGACTAGTTCAAAGGATGTATCTTTGTTCTGCTTTGGATTGGGACAGTCCTTCTTCCAATGTCCATCCTGCTTGTAAGTGAAGTACTTGCCTTTCGGCTTCTTCACTCCTCACTGAGATCCTCCCACCACCTTTGCTCTACCTTTTTTCTCCTTCTTCTTGCCTTTCGGTTTAGAAGTAGAAACCTTTTTGAGCAACCATGGCTTGAAGACATTCTTCGAAGAGTGCATACTTGTACTCCTTAGCAGATAAGACAATATCTAGATTCTTTTCCAATCAACATTATTTGGGTACAGTAAGTTTATTTCTTTTAGTATCACAACAAGTGGACTGAAAGTCATTTTGAAAATCCTAAGAATCACATAGATCATTACTTTTAGATTTCAAAAAATTATTGATTCCTCAAACAATAAAATTTTGATATCAACCAACACCTCAAAACACCGAGAATATCGCATGCCACGCAAAGGTGGACGATAATGAATTCTACATTTGTAAGAGGAGGTTTTACCCATTAATTTTATTATCTTGTCAACCTTACTTTTTGACAAATAAAATTAATAGTTGGTTCCTCTTTGGCCCTACAAATAAAAGCAGTGACTCCGATGGGGAGGATATTTTTTATTTGCATCTAAGTGTGCACCATTACACGATACTAAGGGAATTATTTCGGATTATGTGCCTTACCGCTGTGGAAGTACACACGCTCCTAGATAATTTCCTATAACCATTATTTGACCTAGTGATCTGCAAATAAACTCATCCGCAGGGAGGAAGGCACTCAGAGCCGACACGCAAGTTTGTTGCATCACACATCAAATTGTAATGGAGGCCGTGGGAATTAATTAAAATATCCCTCTCCCACTTAGTAAATTGACAGTGAGGAATTTTCAAGAATCCCATAGATTATTATTTTAGATTTCAAAAAATTATTGATTCCTCAAAACAATAAAATTTCAAATCAACCAACACTAAAACACCGAGAATATCGCCCACGCATGTGGATGTATACGAATTCTACATTTGTAAGAGGAGGTTTTACCCATTAATCTTGTCAACCTTACTTTTTGACAAATAAAATTAATAGTTGGTTCTTCTTTGACCCTACAAATAAAAGCAGTGACTCCGATGGGGAGGATACTTTTTATTTGCATTTAAGTGTGCACCATTACACGATACTAAGGGAATTATTTCGGATTATGTGCCTTACCGCTGTGGAAGTACACATGCTCCTAGATAATTTCCTATAACCATTATTTGACCTAGTGATCCGCAAACAAACTCGTCCGCAGGGAGGAAGGCACTCAGAGCCGACATGCAAGTTTGTTGCATCACACGTCAAATTGTAATGGAGGCCGCGGGAATTAATTAAAATATCCCTCTCCCACTTAGTAAATTGAAAATGAGGAATTTTACTAGCCAACGACATGCATATCAAACAAAAAGCAATAAATATGAAAAATAAAAAATTTTCCAACTATTATGGCTTTTGTCTTCAATATGTCTTCCGTCGCATCGCCATCTCGTCCGCTCCTCCTATGCCATGTACAAGCCCTCCGGAGATCCGAGCCGAGACTAAAACCTATTTTAATTTACATCCATCGATCCTATACTCCACGAGGGAGTGTACATGAATCTAGATCGAAAGTAAAATAAAATAAAGAGCGGCTAAACAATGCCGTATTTAATTTATAAAAACTAAATACTAACCTCGTCAACCCCGAGGATTCAACAAAATAAATATTTACACACATACAATCACATACACACACATGGCCATAAAAGTCGGATCTTATGCCTGCAACCAAAGAGTTAAACTACGCATATCCTACTATTATCTAGCACATATAATATATGAAAAAGTGCATAAAAATTAACCGAATCCTAAACACACAAAACCGGAAACCTTGGCTCTGAAACCAATTGTTGGGGTTGATCCGTGAGGGGAAACTTCGCTTCTCCTTCACCTCGGTTGCTTGACCATGGTGATTCCTTTGATGTCCCCGGATTAAAAATTTAATCTTAGACAAAAGGGATTCCCAAAGCAACCAAGTCATCGTCGTGCTATTCATTTAGAGAGGTCACTTGAACAAACTAGTTGTTCAAGCGACCATCCTCTATCCTACGAGTAGCCGCGGAATAGACGATGTCCGGATCGCCGGTTTTTGTGTTTGTACTCGGGATCCAAGTATTATTTAGCCTATTTACAGAAATATAACATGCTTATATTTTAAAAAACAAACACAAGCAATGAATAAAAGAGATAGAAGAATAGTTATACCTCTTGGTCTTCTAATGTATGACCCTCCTCCTTTTGGACGTCGTGTGGGCGACGATCCACCAAAAGTCGAAGCTCCTAGATCGCAAAACTTCCTTCCTTGCTTTTCCCAAGCAAGAGGAAGAAGAGAAACAATGATTTTCTCCTTCCAAAACTCAACCAACAAGGAATCAATCCCTTCCTTGCCGCCGGCCAAGTAAATGAAGGAGATGGTGGTGGGAAGCAACCAAGATACCTAGGGAAACCCTATATCTTGTTTCCACCACCTAAGGAGAAGAAGAAGGAGGCTTTGGGCATCGACCAAGGCTGGAAAAAAGCTGGGAGAAGCTGCTGGACGTTGGCACAAAGAGGAAGAAGAAGAGAGAAAGAACCTTCCTTATTTGGTGCCACCCTAGCCTCAAAACCCTAACCCTAATTCCAATCCTATCTCAACTAGGATTGCCCTATTCTGCCGCCAAGCCTTGCTCCTCTCTATGATGATCTTCACGCCAACCCCATACCACCTTTTATAGAGTTTGGGGATAAGCCATGAATTAATCTCCTCCATTGGTTCTAGGGATTTAATCTCAACCGTCGGATCTAGAGATTTAATCTCAACCGTCGGATCTTAGAGATTTAATCTCTACCAATGGATCTTAGTGTTTTGTTTCTATCCATTGGATCTAAGCATCTTGAGGTGTTAATGGGCTACATTAGGGACCATGAGGAGGAGTTGGGTCTTGGTCACCCATGGATCAAGCCCACATAAAGTCCGATCCACTAATGATGGTCCAATCCACTAAAGGTCCATCATTGATCTACCTCACCAACCCCCATATGATAATATGGGCTCCATATATTATTTGTACATTTTCTCCCCGTGTTTAAGATCTCGAATGTCCGTCAATTAATTAATTTACTGACCATTAATTAATCGACATCTAACTCCATGAGTAGTACCACTCAACCTTTTCATCATGCCGGACCAAGTCCACCTGCAGAGTTTACATGATGAACCTTATGAGCTCCTCAAGGGGACATCATCATCCTAATATATAGGACACGGTTTCCTCCTATAATCAACGGCACACCATATAAATAATATCATCTCCCAACTTACCGAGTCTATCGATTTAATCTATAAATCTCGCCCATTGGTAAATCAAAGAGATGAGTACCAAGTATATGTGCCCGTTATTATATCGGGATTAAGAGCATGTACTAAATAATATCTGAGGTCCGATTCGATTATGTAGTCAGCAATAAATCGAATCACCTCTGTGTCGATCCTGCTCAATACACACAAAGTGCACTAGTGTGATTCTATGGTCAAGACAAACCAATACCAAATCACACTACAACCATTCCGATGGTTTGTCCAAAGCCATCTCGATTGTGAGCCTTTACTTATACTTTACAAGGAGCCGATAACATGATCTCCCGTGTGACACCACACACCATGTTATCTACAATGTAACGTATTAGACAATATGCATAAATATATGCAAACAATGATCATGTGATTCTTATTTCAAAATAAAGATGTTCATACAAAAGAGCTAGGCTTTCAGTATACATCCCAACAACTACGAGTCTGCATAGGTGTCATAACTCTGACTGTATACACCTGTTAATCAAGTTTAGATAAGTATCTAAATAAATATAAGTTATCAGGAATACTCACTTCGTGCTGCTCGGAGCTCAGGCCGCTATCAATCTCATCTCAGAAAACTAAAACCGAAACTAATCGACTCCCGAGAATCCAAGACTCAAAAATAAAAATCAAGGTATGTCATCACATAACCTAGGGCTCTGATACCAATAAAGTTGTCACGCCCCTGAGAGTATTCCAAGCCAAAAAACAAATAGACAACATCTCCCCTGTATGTGGCAACATATCCTGTTTATACAAGGCCATTCGACCGCAATAACAACAACATATACAAATGTAAACATAACAAAGCACAGCGAAAACTAACACCACGACATCACAACCTACACATAGTGCATACCAGTATGACTGACACCACAATATAAAGAAAACATTGATAAAACCCGAATCCACAAGTGTGTACATCACATAACAAGTCCATAAGACATAACCCACGTAAAACTCCAAGTACATAACAAAACAGATGGAAAATCCAAAACTCAGACCTTAGGATGTGAGATGAGACGATGCCAGCTAGCGATGCTCCAAGCAGTCATGAAGACTTCTACCTGTTACCTAGGCGACAGAAAAATCTAGGGTCCGTGGTAGTGAGTATAACTCAGCGGTAATAGGAAAGAACATGGATATAACAAATATCACAACTAATTCAACAATATTCATGTATGTAGAGGAAACGGTGACCGCTAGAGGGGGGTGAATAGCTCGTTTCGTCGCTCGATGGAATTCAATTGCATTCGTCTATAAATATCGTTAGCGCAGCGAAAATAAAAAAAATAGCAATAACAAAATACGACAAACACAATTCACAACATAAGCATATAACGTGGTTCAGAATCGAACAATTCCTACTCCACGGATCGAGCTCTAAAGAGCTCTAGCGATGCCAATCACACACCACTAATACACACTCCTTCTTGACACAAGTCGAAGGTGGAGAAACCTCGTACAAGTGATCTTACAATAGTAAGAAACAAATATAAGCAATATACAAATGAAATACACAACAAGTAAAGAAAACAACACTTTACAATTGCCTTTGGATTTCTTGCTTTTGGTTGCTTGAAGAATAGACCCTGATTTGCAGCAACAAATCGCCCCAAAGTAGCTCAAGAACCGGTTGTGATTTCCTTCTCCAAGAGCTCCATTTAAAGCTACTGCCTGGGCTGGAAATCATCGATCAGTCGACTACTCGGGACCATCAGTTGACTGATGACAATGTTGCTGTGAGACAACAGTGTAATCCACACTGAAAAAATCAATCGATAGGACATCAGTCGACTGATCATGTCCATCAGTCGACTGATCGAGCCTTCACTGGACTGCTAACCCCAGCAGTCAAGTCAGACTCCATTCTGTGCCCGAAATACCGAGCACCAATAGACTGATCACAAGATCATTCAACTGCTCGGCCAATCAGTCGACTTCTAGGGCACTCCCTATAGTCAAACCCTAGTCGACTCACACCAGTCGACTGCCCATAGATTCCAGTCGACTGATACACCTCAAACATGAGGTTTTAACCTCAAACATGAGGTTTAACCCATGTATGGTGCCCCTATACTTGCTAGACCACCTGTAGCCTAGACCTAAGCCTTCTAGCCACCTCCGTCAGCCTCGTGCCTATCGAATACCTCCAAGTCATCCATGACATGTTCATCCATACGCTAGCCTTCAGGTGCTTCCATCAGCTATGTCATGCTAACGTTGTCTACACCGCCAAGGCACATTGGACTTGCGTTGCCAAGACTCCGCTTGGACTTTACACCACCAACCAATGGACTTATGCTGCCAAGACTCCCGCTTGGACTTTACGCAGCCAATATCAAACCCCTTGGACTTCTCAAATGCCATGACTCAAGCTTGGACTTTCCCTTGCCAACCCATGTTGGACTTTCCATGCCAAGACCCATGCTTGGACTTTTCCTTGTCAAGACCCATGCTTGGACTTTACATGCCAAGTACTCAAGACTTGGACTTTCCATGTCATGGTCAACTCCAATCAACCATCAAAATCCCCCTCGAGTCAAACTCGAGTCTGGTCAATCATGACCCGAGTCGATTGCACCAACAATCTCCCCAAAACATTATCAGAAATCAATGTCAAACATCAATGTCAAACTTCCATGTCAAATATCAAAACATCGCTCGAGTCAAACTCGAGTTCAGTCAATCGTGACCTGGGCCGATTGTACCAACAATCTCCCCCTTTTTGATATTTTACAAAAACACATACCTTTGAGTTAGAACACTAACTCAAATTCCCTTACCAATTATCCCAAATTGGTAATTTCACTTTCTCCCCCTTTTTTACATACATCAAAAAGGTTCTCTCAATGGAGGTCAATATCTCATGTCCCAATGAGATCTTACAATCTCCCACTTGGTCCAAAAATACCTAGGATGCCTACCATCTTCCTATTGATAAGTCCCATATCACTCAAGAGATGCAATCCTATACACTCTCCCAAATTACAAATTGGGTATCTCAAAATCCTTTTTTCCCCCTCATGAGGAAAAATACCATCCATCATCCCATGATGGATACCTCCCCCTAAAGGCTTGCTCCCCCTTGACCATTGCACCAACAATGTCCTTGGGAAGTCCCTAAGTCAATAGGAACTCTAAACCATCAAAAATAAGTTTCAAAGTTCAAACATGAACTCTCCACACCTTAAATTTGATATATCATCCTAACACCTCTCCTAATCCATATCCAATGGATTTTCACCCTTTATAATGCTTCCCAAAGCATATCCTAGGGTTAGGAGTGGTTAGGGAACTTTACCATGGCTGAAAATGGGCTAAACAACCTTATTTTTCCCGAAATCAGCCTGGCAGTCGAGTCTCTATGAAATCAATCGAGTGTCGTGCTCATCAGTCAACTGCCACCAAGGGCAGTCGACTGATAACTGAAAAATCCGATTTTCAGTTATCAGAAATGAAATTCAAAAATAATTATATGTAATTCGAAAAATCATAAAACTTCATACGTATAATACTTATGACCAATACAATGGGTGAAAAATATTAGAAAAATATTTTACCCATAAAATAGTGAAATTGATACAAAGTTCAAAAGTGAAGAAAAACTTCAATGTTTTAGCTCACTTTGTATCAACTTCATCAATGGTGATTGCTATCAAAAGATAGACTTCACCAAGGTTTTCTAAATTGATTTTAAAATATTTTTGAAAACCTATATTGGATCATATTCCTTGGGCTCAATGTACATGACTTGTATACTATCTTTCCCAATGATCCACAATTAAGATAAGATGAGTTTTAGTTCATTTAGATGCAAAAGCTATGCACCTTGAACTTAACTCATATCCTAGCATTGCACATGTATCTAGGGTGTATAAATACACATACATATCAATTTAGATGTGAGATGTGGGTTTTGTTTTTTTAATCTAAGGACTCATGCATTTTCTAAGGCAACACTACTTGATTCCCTTATAAATGGAACTCCAAGTCATGCCATTGCCCTTAAATCAATTTTAATCAAATTAAATGCATGAATGATCATGACATAAATGATAACATAACTAAGCATGGCCAATGATCATGATTTCATGACATATGATATAATCTAAAAACACATGACATTAAACCTTAATCCTAAACATGATCATGACATATTAAATGGTAAAAATAAATATGATGTCATGGTATGTTATATGGCAAACAAGGCATGACATATAAAATGTATAGGTATAACAATACCTAAATTTTAGTATTAATTGCCATTTGATATAATTAATTATATTTTTTCATATTGCTAATAAACCCCCATGTGTGCCACAAACTCAAAATGACACACAATGACCTCTAGACCTAAATTGTGCCAATTTAATTGATTTTTCATAATCCCAACAATATATTGGTACATCCTAAAATCTTTTAGGATCAAAGATCAAACCTATTTCCAAGGTATCCATAACCTTGAAAATAACCTAAAGTATCATCTTTACCAAGGTTAGGTTAACTACCCATCCATTTAAAGTTGGCACACCCAAACCCATCTAGCGTGAATCGATCATGCTCTTAGGAACCCAAAACCTATTTGAGCTCCTAGGATTTACTAGGTATTCCTTAGGGATGACCTCCATAGATACCTTCCTAATGACCCTTCTAGGCTTGTTAGCCTTGGTCATTTGGGTCTTGGCTAGGTTAACTCTAGGGGTAACTCCCCTTGCAACCTTCTTAGTGTCCACCCTAGGTTTCATAGAAACCCTAGCCACTAGGCACACAACTTGGTTACCCTTAGGGATGACTTCCCAAGTAACCATGGTCTTCCTAGACCTAGTTTGTGTTCCATATTCAAATGGAACACTATGATAAGCCACCTTAGGCTTAGGTTTGTGACCCAAATCCTTCTTGCCATTGATTGACTTTTGTCTCTTAGGCCCTAGGTGTTGACTTTGACTTTTAGAGCCTATGGTTTGACCATTTGACCTTTGCATTTGATTTGTCATTTTTGCAAGGGTCTTTTCAAGTTTCTCAAGCCTTGACCTCAAGGCTTGGTTTTCCAATTCTAATTGTCCAATTTTTTATTTTTCATTTGGTCTTTGGGCATTATTTTTCCTAGGCATATACCTAGTCCATTTAGGGTTTAAGCCTAGGTGGTCTTCAATTTTTCTAATAGATTCCCTAGGTAAGGTTTTTCTAGGGACATTAGTCCCAAATTTCTCCCTATTTGAAAAGTGGACATTCTTAGCTCCTAAACAAAAATATTTATTGTTCCTAGCATGATTTTCATGAGTAATAGCAAGTGAATTGAAATTTCTAGCATGCTTTTGCCTATTAACTAAAGAAGGTGCATTATTAAAATATACCTTAGGGTTAGCCTTAGCTCCCCCTACTTGTGATACTCCTTTTTTCCTAGGGCATTGGCTCCTATAATGTCCCGGTTGTTGGCATTTGAAACACACAACGTGCTCCTTGCTCTTCTTGGTGGGAACACTGGCTCCCTTTTACTTTTCTTGACTTTTAGGCGCCGGAGGAGCTTTCCTTCTCTCTTTGGGCACTTCCTCTTATAGTTCCCAAATTCCCTACACTCAAAGCAAATTATATGATTTTTGTTTAAACCTAAATTGCTTGAGTTACCTAGGGTATTTGTGGTGGTCGGAGTGGATTCTTCATCTCTCCCGGAGGTGGATGGCTCCTCTTGAGGTTGCTCCTGTGTGGATGGTCTCTCTTCCCCCTCAATCCTTGAAGTGGAGGCTTCTTCTACTTTTTCTTCTTCTTCCACCGATTCGGAGGTTGACTCCCTATCAACTTCCGAATCCTCACTCGCTTGTGAGGATGAGGATTCATCTTCGGCCTCCTCTTCTTGAGCCGGTGATGGGTCTTCATGGAGCTTGGCCAATTCCCTCCAAAGCTCCTTGGCATCCATGCAATCACCTAGGCTACACATAAGTCATTAGGAATTAAATCAAAAATAAATTTGATTACCTTCTTATTTTTCTCGAATTATTGTAGTTTCTCCTCACTCCATCTCTTCTTTTTGAGGAAGGCACCTTTTGGTCCTCTTGGATATTCAAATCCTTCCATTAAGATGGACCACTCCTCAAAGTCTCTCATCATGATAAAATCTTCAATTCTTCTCTTCCAAGAATTGAAGCCTTCTCGTCCATATAATGCGTACGGGACCAGTGTGTTTGTCCCATCCTAGTTGTTCTTGAACTTCCATCTTCTTCCTCTAGCGCTTTTCTCCTGGCGGTTAGTCCGTAGAAGAACTCCTAGCTCTGATACCGATTGTAGAGGAAACAATGACCGCTAGATGGGGGGGAATAGCTCGTTTCATCACTCGATGGAATTCAATTGAGTTAGACTACAAATCACGTTAGCGCAGTGGAAATAAAACAAATAGAAATAATGAAATACGAAAAATACAATTCACAACACAAGCATATAACTTGGTTCGGAACTGAACGGTTCCTACTCCACGGATCGAGCTCTAAAGAGCTCTAGCGATGCCAATCACACACCACTAATATACACTCCTTCTCGACACAAGTCGGAGGTGGAGAAACCTCGTACAAGTGATCTTACAATAGTAAGAAATAAATACAAGCAATATACAAATGAAATACACAACAAGTAAAGAAAACAAAACTTTACAATTGCCTTTGGATTGCTTGCTTTTGGTTGCTTGAAGAATAGCCTTGGAGACCCTGATTTGCTACAACAAATCGCACCAAAGTAGCTTAAGTACTGGTTGTGATTTCCTCCTCCACGAGCTCCATTTAAAGTTGCTGCCTGGGCAAGAAATCGCCGATCAGTCGACTGCTCAGGACCATCAGTCGACTAATGACACTGTTGCTATGAGACAACGATGTAATCCATGCTGGAAAAATCCAACTGATAGAACATCAGTCGACTGATCATGTCCATCAGTCGACTGATCGAGCCTTCACTCGATTGCTAACCCCAGCAATCGAGTTAGACTCTATTCTGTGCTTGAAATACCAAGCATCAGTCGACTGATCACAAGATCAGTCGACTGCTAAGCCAATCAGTAGACTACTAGGGCACTCCTTGCAGTCAAACCCTAGTTGACCCACACGAGTCGACTGCCCATAGGTTCCAGTCGACTGATACACCTCAAACATGAGCTTTTAACCTCAAACATGAGGTTTAACCCAAGTATGGTGCCCCCATACTTGCTAGACCACCCGTAGCCTAGACCCAAGCCTTTTAGCCACCTCTATCAGCCTTACACCTATCGGATCTCTCCAAGTCATCCATGACTTGTTCATCCATATGCTAGCCTTCAGGTGCTTCCATCGGCTATGTCATGCTAACGGTGTCTACACCGCCAAGGCACATTGGAATTACACTGCCAAGACTCTGCTTGGACTTTACGCCGCCAACCATTAGACTTATGCTGCCAAGACTCCCGCTTGGACTTTACGCCGCCACTATCAAACCCCTTGGACTTCTCAAATGCCAAGACTCAAGCTTGGACTTTCCCTTGCCAACCCATGTTGGACTTTCCATGCTAAGACCCATGCTTAGACTTTTCCTTGCCAAGATCCATGCTTGGACTTTACATGCCAAGTACTCAAGACTTGAACTTTCCATGACATGGTCAACTCCAGTCAACCATCAAAATCCCCCTCAAGTCAAACTCGAGTCAGGTCAATCATGACCTGGGTCGATTGCACCAACAATCTCCCCAAAATATTATCAGACATCAATGTGAAACATCAATGTCGAACTTCCATGTCAAACATCAAAACATTGCTCGAGTCAAACTCGAGTCCGATCAATCGTGACCTGGGCCGATTGCACCAACAATGTACATCAGGTAAACACCATCATAATAAACATATGCATACATATACCATCTAACCAAATGAACAATGTAAAATGTAAATATACCTGAAAGTCTGCTATGCCACTCTGATCCAATCTGAGTATATATCCACAATATAGAATTGGAAATCTAGTCTAACTCATACGGCATCATGAATGTTAGTCAAAGAATGCAATAGTCTAACCAACTCATACGCGGTATCCCATACACTATCATATAGCATATGCAGTAGCATGTAGGATGATGTACAAACAAATGCAATATCACAGTAAGCATACATATAGACTGCATCTATATATATGCTAATTACAATCATCAATATATATATATACTTGCATATATGTATATATATGGCAATTGCAAAATGCCATAAGTCACGGCAATGCAGCATGCATGGTCATGTTGGCTCACCCTAAAGCTACCATGACCCCAGTCTGGCCTCGGTGGCTCAACATGACAACTGTCCCAACTCAACACCAACCACTACTCTCGAGTGGTCGAGTGGGCAGTATAATCAAGTAGCATATAAGCGTAAAGAGCAAGCTACATGATGGGGGTCCCTACTGTTGGCCACTCCGACAGTCACTACCCATGAGTAGTCGAGTGCCACACACGCAGAACAACGAAAAACAAATCCAACTACCACTGTTTATAGTGGTAGAGTGCGGCACCACAAATGCTCTGCCCTCACACCGGTTACTCCTCCTATGAGTAACCGTGGAGTCAGGATGACTGACGACCCTCTTTACCATAAGGGAGTCCACGTCTTCAGCATGCATGAAAATGACATGAATGCACAGTCACACATATAGACATCCACCACAGACTCTATATTCTATAGAGAGTCATAACAATCTGATCAACGCACTCTCTATCCTGCAGAGAGTCGTACTCAACTGGTCATAACACTCTCTATCCTGTAGAGAGTCATACCAATCTAATCGACGCACTCTCTATCCTGCAGAGAGTCGTACTCAACTAATCATAACAAGCTAGGACCACAAGTTCATAGTGACACATGACCATTTACACAACACATGATCGGTAGTATACATGAAATATAAGGGTATTGGAACCAATCCTACGTTCAGGGCATTACCTACCCACGGATGATCTTTTTCTCAATTTACAAATCAGGTCATCATCTATACTCTACTATTTACACATAACTAAGCATTTTTAGATTTACCTACATCACATCTGTCACTCCTAATCATGATGAAAGAAATGTGATAACAACAATAGAGCATATAGGCCAAAGACAAAGTATCATGCACAAGAATAATTAAGAGTGGAGTCAAGGTAATATGATCATATATCTAAATCTGCATGCAAAAACAACTACCTGACCAAGGTAGGAAATTACCCACCTACTAAATAGCTCATGCTAGCTATCCACACGTATAAGCATCTATCACCGATCAAGGTCCTGCAAAAGAAAACATAGAACATAACTAAGTTCTATCTCACATCGACTGATTGAATCGAATTCTACCTCGATCTTTACATCTAACTAATTCAATATTCTCCAACCAGTATCCTATCTAGCAGACTGGTCTAATTTAATAATTGACCTAATCAATCCTCAACACATTCCATATCCTGTAACCCCCAATAGAACAACTTCATTCACTAAATATTTAATCATCGATTCAATTATAACATCAACTATAATTATCATACCACAGTTGTAATTCAATGAAACCCCAAATACATGCTTACCTCGCGTCATTCCACTTTTAGAAAGTTCAAATCTAAAATGGGCAGATCCATTAGCCAAACCATCACTCTGATTGCTCCTCCACCTAGCAATCACAACATCACAGCTGACATCAACTCTTGATCAACTTTCCTAATCTATACTTGAATCAAGCCTTTACCTATCCATGGAAGGATGTCCACTGGCTGAGCCAGCACCGCGACAAAGACTGGATGCGAGGCACAGAGCATCTGTGGTGGTCACCATGTGGTCGGCAAATACCGAGCAGACTCGTGGCATCGCTGATGGTCTACCAGATTAGGGTCTAAGCAATGCTCGGGTGAAGAATCCGTGGCGTATAAAGATAACCTTCTAGATCCACAGTTGGAAATCATCAAATTTGGAATGAACAGATTGATTTAGTCCAAATTTGTGCTCTAATCGCCCACCTCACCTAACCGTGGAAGAGTGACCAAAGGAGATCAGAGTGGTCGGAATCGAAGTTGTAAGCAATAGGAAGGAAAAGAACTACGACCTTGAAACATTCTCAGAGGAAGGCAGGCGATGGTAGTCGGGTCAGCAGGGCAATGGCGTTGCTACAACTAATCACTGTTGTTATATGAGGCTGGCCAAGCTCGCAGTGCTCGACCAAGGCACACAATCGAACGGGCAGGACGCACTGGCGTGGGCCGTGGGCGGCAACTATCGCGCGCGAGGGGTATCTGTGACAGAAAGGAGAAGAGTGTGGCTTGTGTCATGGTTAGGCGACTACAGCGGTTGGAGGTGCGGCTATGGACGGCGAGCGCACAACACACAGAGGCGGCGGTGAGAAATCGGGAGGGAGAAAGGCTCGAGCATCGGCGACGAAGCGGTGAAGAGGGTGGCGCGCGAGAAACTGAGAGGGAGGAGAAAGGTTTGCGACGAGATTGGGAAGAAGAATGGGGGAAGTTATGAAGTTGCGTGTTTTGGAAGGGAAGAGTCGTGAATGGGGAGAAAACGTTCGGCACAGGTAATGAAACCGGTGGGGAAATAAAGGAACGGGTAAGCGAGTCAGGTTTCGCAAACGAGTTGAGTTTGCAACAAAGAGGTTGGGTTCGAGCTTACACCAGCTCTTTTCCACCCATTTAATTTAGGGTTTTTATATTTAAACTTAGGTCAATTAAACCCTATTAACACCTCATAAGCAGATGACCCAAACATGCTTTCCCAAAGCCTATTAAATCTTTCCTCTCAACTGCCATAGAAATTTCCATTTAAGTCCAGGAAAATTTCTTAAAATTCTTGGAAAATTTTATAGGGCATTTTCCTAATTAACAAGCATTATTTTTATTTTTTTATTTTTCCTGATATTTTACAAAATTGGTTAGGTTAGGTTGTTTAGTTAAGTTAGTTAGGTTAAGTTATGTTTAATTGTTTAGTTAAGTTGTTAAGTTTAGTTATTTAGTTAAGTTTAGTTGTTTAGTTAAGTCATTAAGTTTAGTTGTTAAGTTTAATTAAGTTGTTATCAAGTTTAATTAAGTGGTTATTAAGTTTAATTAAGTTGTTGTTATGTTTAATTAAGTTAAGTTGTTAAGTTAAATTGAGTTTGAGTTGAGTATATTAAGTTGAGTTAAGTTAAATTAGTTTAAGTAGACTTGTTAAGTTTAGGTTTAGTCTAACTAATTAAGCTTAATTAAATTGTAGATCATCTCACCCAGGCTAGGTTTTCAATACACGTTAATCCTATGAGTTTTGTGAGATGAGGATTTCTTTTTATCTTAATTAAGTTTAATGAGCAATTTCAAACTTTTTAAACCTGTGTTAGATTTAAGCTTAGTTTGAGCTAGTCAAGTAGGTTTTTCGAGCATTGACTTCTAGGTCGTGGTGAGGCACATGACCTTCTTGAATATCGGAGCAATGACCACTTACTAGACAAAGTCAATGAAGGAATCAAGTACTCGATTCACTTTGGACTAAGCCTTGCTCTAACTAGTCAAAGACTTAGTGAGTTAGCTTTAGTCAGTTCCACTCGACTTAGTGCACCAGGTCGTAGCGAGGCACATGACCTTCTTGGACTACTTCCTAGACATGCACTTTGAAGAGTTTCCCTAACTTACTAACAGTTCACTTTGTCTTAGTACTAGGTTGTTCAAGTTTAAACTACTTTGTTTCCTATCTAGTCCATTCTAAATTAAGCAAGTAAAGTAAACTAAAGCATCCAAGAGTTTAACTAAACAAGGAAACAAGCAAGGTTTTAGCTCCCTCTAAGTGGTAGCTAGTTTGAGTTTGGTTCACTAAGTGAACTTGACTTTTAGAAACCCAAAATTGATTTAGTCCAACTTGGTTGACTAAGCTAGACTTAGGAACCCAACTTGGACTCGACCCTTAGCATTTCTATTAAAAAAGGACATGTATGATCTATTTGTGTTCTTAGCCTTGTATTAGAGTCCGGACTTGTTGTACATGGCTCTTTGAGACCCAAGCATCATGTTGACCGAGTTCTCTTCCTCAAGCTTTGCAACTTGAGTTGAGTCTCTATCCTTAGTTTGGCAAGTTAGAGTCTTCGAGTTGACTTGCTCCTTAAGTACTTGCACTTCCTCAAGAAGGAAGTCGACTCAATTCTCAAACTTGGCTAGTTTCCTACCTAAGCATGCAATAATATTGTACAATTAATCTTCTAGTGGAGATGTTACCTCATCTAGTCCTTCGGAAACGGATGCGGATATGTGGCTTCTCTCGGACTTGAACTTGGGCTCATGTCTTGATTCGATTTCGAACTTGTCGGTCGCTGTGAGTGATACGAAACATGTCATTGATAGTTCTGTACCCGACTCTTTCGATGATGACTTTTCCAAGTTTGCCTTAGATGCTTTCTTTCTTTTTCTTTTCCTCGATTTGGATTTCTTTCCTTTTTTGTTCGTTCCTGCCATCAAAACTAAACCATTCTCGGGTTGACTCAAAATAGCCTGTTCATTCTATTTAATTAATTTATTTCATGATTCCTTAGAGTTTTCGAATTGACCCACCCTATTGAGCTCTTCTTTGGTAAGTCCACATTGCAAGGTGTTAAGCGCCTTGTAATCGACTTGAGCCCGTTTTCTAATGTCTGCGGTCATTTTTTCCGGTTCTAACAACTCACCCGAGTCATCTACCAGAGCTACGAACCCTTTCCTAATCGAAAATCAAACTTCTAGGTCAGTTTTCAAGTAACACTCCATTCGCCTTTTCTAGTAGGAAAAATCCTCTCGGTTGAAGAGAGGAGGGCGAACAATGCTATACCCTTCTAAGTGTGACATTCCTAAATAAATATTTTAACAAAATATTTTTATTTAAATTAATTAAAGTTGAGGATTATTCCTAGAGTTGTTTAAATTAAATAATATTTTGCAAGAATTAAATTTACACAAAGTGCACAAATTAATGAAAAATTTATTCTAAGAAAAAAATATTCTAGAATAAAAATTAAACTAACTGCAAAAATTAATTAAAAATTAATCTAATGTCGAAAATTAATTTAATTATTCTAATATGCAGAAAAATAATTTAATTAATCTAATATGCATAAAATTAATTTAATTAATTTGATATGGAAAAAATTAATTATTCTAATGCTGAAAAAATATTTTAACAATTATTTTATTGGAGAAAAAATATTCTAACAATTATTTTAATGTTGAAAACAATATTTTAACAATTATTTTAATGTTTAAAAAGTATTTTTAACAATTATTTTAATCCTAGAAAAATATTTTGACAATTATTTTAATTCAGAAAAAATATTCTAACAATTATTTCAAAATAGGAAAAATATTAAAAATTAATCTAATGCTAGAAAATATTAAAAATTAATCTAATGCTAGAAAGATATTAAAAATTAATTTAATGCTAGAAAAATATTAAAAATTAATCTAATGCTAGAAAAAATATTAAAACTTAATCTAATGCTAGAAAAATATAAAAACTATCATAATTCTCTCGATGGTGGTTGCACCAAATTTGGAGCGCTTCCGCTTTGATACCAATTATAGGATCACAATAATCTGAGAGAAGGGGGGAGGTTAATCTCGGAGTTTATAATTTTCTTTAATTTAAAACTTATTTTATATTTTCAAATATGAGTACATTGTGAAAATTAAATACAATTCAGATACAGTCAGTTTACTTGGTTCATAACCCTAACTGGGTTCCTACTCCAAGACTCGTAGCTCTTCCTAGACCTATGTCGACAGACAATCACTATAGTACCCTCCGATTCGAGAACTCTCAACTTTGGAGGGGTTCCCTTTTTACAAAGGTAAGATATGGGTAACACACTACCCACTCTTTGAAGTTAAGTACACAAGCAAAAAATAATGTAGAAAATTACAAGCTACTTTATACCGACATAGATGAAGGCTTGGATGTAGGCACGAGGTTTCGGAAAAGCGCCTTTGTGAGGAGTCGAAGCTTTTGTGAATGAGAGTAAATTTTGACAGCACTTCGACGTAGTAGTGTTCTTTTCGGATCTGGTTGAGCACTTGTTTTATAAACCATTTCCAGTTGACTCCACATCAGCCCGTCGATATGGAACTTCTGGTCTTCCAATCGACTGAAACCTCTCCAGTCGACTTCAGGTCACCCACCTTCACATCAGGAAGTTTCCCACTTTAGTCGACTGAAACTCCTCAGTCGATTGAAACACTTTCCAACTACGGTGCAAGATCTTCAACCGATTACCAGCTAATCCTACCAAGTGTGTATCCAGTCAATCGAACCAAACAGGGTCGACTGGACTTTAGTCGACTGATCCCTACAAAATGAGATTAGCACAAATAGATAAAATCAAACGTGATAGCAGTAGAAATACTGCTCGATCTTGACTACTAAGTCAAACGCAGACTTTCTGTCAGATCGACACCTAGCTTTATCCTTATAAAATAATGCAAATAAATGGCTAAAGAGTGATGATATATATACATACATACATACATATACATACATATATATATATATATATAAAGCATGGTTAGGGATTTAATTAAATCTAACCTAGGCCTAATTGTATGGGTTTAATCGAATATAGGTTTAATCCTTATAGGGTCTTAAACCCAACCCGTTTGTTGCAAACCCAACCTGTTTGACCCATTTTCCTTTTATTAACACCGAGCGTTAATTTTCATTATGCGTTTTTCCTCACCGCCGAATTTTCTTTCTCCCGAGCATTTCTTCGCTGCACTCCTCCCTTTTTCCTAGTCACAACTCCTCCCTACCACTTTGCTGATCTCTTCTCGTGGGACTGTCGATCTTCTCTCCTTCTCTTCCTTCTTCGCACTTCTGCTACTGACGTGCTCACGGTGGAGATTCATCTCACGGGGAGACTTGCGATCGTGGCTTCCCCATGCGGGATTCCAGCGTGTCTTCACGGGGAGCAAGTGTCTTCGCTGGGAGCTTGGGTCGGCGGTGATTTCTCATGGTTTTTTTTATCATGAATTGTTCTCTTTGATCTCTGTCGTAGTAGGTAGGCTGCTGATTGGGGGGGGGGGGGGTCACTGCCGATCAATGCTAGAGTTAGATAAGAACTGATCGTCTCCTGACTTTGGATGAAGATCGAACTTCTAGCCATGGTTTTTCTCATTTAAATTGATATGTTGATTTGGGAAGTACCGATGGAAAGAGCAGCTCATGGAAGGGAGTAGTTTTCTCTGATTTGCACTGGAGGTTGGTGAAGGTTGTGTCGTGAGGTAAGCATTGGTGTATCATCGTTCAAAGCAATTAGTAAGGATGGTTTATGGTGGTTCATAGCAACATTGAGCATGGATCTGGTGTTGGTCAGTGAGTTCAGGGTTCAATTAGATCCCTAATTCCCTCGGTGCAAAATTGTTGTGGCAGGTTAATTGGGGTATTTTTTGTTTATGCTCTGTTAAGGAGCTATGAACGGGATGTTATGGAGTGAATGGAGTTGGATGATGCTCTGTTCTAGGATATGAAGGGGTTGTGAAGGCTATGATGGTTGTGGATGGAGCTATGATCAGTGGTTTAAATGGTTAGAGAGCTATTTTGGATTGTGAACTACTCTGTTAATGTAGAAATTGGAGTATGGAATTGAATGTGTAGGTTAGCATATTTGCTAATTGGAAATAGTGGGTTTAATTATGGTGTTAAAACTGAGATTAAATGGAAGTGATGGATAGAAGTTGGTTTGGATATGTTTGAGGGTGTATCGAGATGTTGTACTCGTATTTGGTAGATTAACTAAATACGAGATCGATATAAAATTTAATATAACTGTTGTTGTGTGTTGGAACTTAATGTTTGTTATGTTCTATGTAGGATGTGGAAACTAGGCAGGATTGAGACTGTGAAGATTTTATTGTCACGAGCTTCTTAGCAGGTGGGTAATTTCCTACCCTGGTTAGGTAGTTGTAAATCTTGATGCATGAGGATTTATATTTACGATCATATTACCTTTACTCCACTCTTATTATGATATTGCTTGATACTTAGCCTTTGCCCTTTAAATACTCTATTGTTGTTATCATATTTTCCTTCATCATGATTAGGGGTTACAGATGTGATGTATGTAAGCTTATAGTTGTTCAGTTATATGTACATAGTGGAGTACGGATAAAGACTTGATTTGTAAATTGGATAAAAGGTCATCTGGGGGTGGGTAATATCCTGAACATAGAATTGATTCTCACGTCATATCCTCATGTTGCATATCTATTACAGATCATGTATTTAGGTATGGTCATGTGGATTGTGGATAGTGTATCGCTACGGATTGGTGGTCCTAGCTTGGTTATGATCAGTTGAGTATGACTCTCTGTAGGATAGAGAGTGTATTGATCAGTTGAGTATGACTCTCTGCGGGATATAAAGTGTGTTGATCAGTTGAGTATGACTCTGTGTAGGATAAAGAGTATGTGGTCGATGTATGTTATATGTGACGGTACATTCATGCCATTTACATGCATGGTGGCGACTTGGTGTCCCTTGTGATCGAGAGTGTTATTAATCATCCTACCTCCACGATTACTCGTGGTAGTAGTAGCTGGTGTGAGGGCAGAGCATTTGTTGTGCCACACTCGACCACTATAGACAGTGGTAGTTTGAGTTGCTTGCAGTTGTCGTGCGTGTGTGACATTCGACCACTCATGGGTAGTGACTGTCGGAGTGACCAACAATAGGGACCCCCATTGTGTAGCTAGCTCTTTAGGCTTATATGCTACTTGTTCATACTGCCCGCTTGACCACTCGAGAGTAGTGGTTGGTGTTGAGTTGGGACAATTGTCATGTCGAGCCACCTAGGCCACACTGGGGTTGTGGTAGCGAGTGGGGTGAGCAGGCATGACCACACATTATATATATATATGTTATTGTATCTATAGATGCAATCTATATATGTGCTTGGTGTGATGTTGCATTTGTTTGTATTATGTTTGTTGCATTTTGTTGTACATCATCATTCATGCTACTTGCATTTTCTATATGGTTGGGTGTGGGATACCTGTGTATGAGTTGGTCGGACTATTGAATACCTTTGACCAATATCATGATGTAGTATGAGTTAGACCAGATTTATGGTTTGAATTTTTTAGAGAATGTTAGTAAGACAGTTGTTGATTACAGAGTTAGTATTAGTCTTCATGTTGTATATTGTGGATATATTCTCAGGTTGGATGAGTGTAGCATAGCAGACTTTCAGGTATGTCTGCATCTTACATTGTTCAATTGTTTAGATGGTATATGCTTGTATATATATATTATACTTGTGTATACCTATTGTATCTTTAGATGGTATATTGTTGAATCTCATGAGATTTATGCTATATATGCATTATCTTTCATATTACTGCTAAGTTTTATAGTCACCACCACATACCCTAGGTTTTCTTGTCGCCCAAGTAATAGGTAGAAGACTTGGTGATGCCTTGAAGCATCGCTAGCTAATCCATCTCATCTCACTTCCGAGGCTCCTAGGGTTATTTGGATTTTCCATATGCTTTAGTATGTATTTGGAGTTTATGTGGTGTTATGTGTTGTTGGACTTGTTTTGTTGGTGTACACAAGTGTTGTTTCGGATTTTATGTCGGTATTTTCTTATTTTATGGTCAGTCAGATCGATATGCGTTGTTGTGAAGTTTGTTATTTCGTTGTGATGTTTTTCGCTGTGAGTTTGATATTATATGTATATCTGTTGTTGTGGTTGTGGCCGAAAGGCTTTGTATGAACAAAATATTGTGTCATGTACAAGGGAGATGCTGTCCATTTTTTTTTCAGCTCGGCATACTCTCGGGGCGTGACAACTTTATTGGTATCTGAGCTTAAGGTTTTGCGATGACATACAATGATGTTTTTCGTTGTGTTTTGGATTTTCGGGAGTCGATTTGTTTTGGTTTTGGTTTTGTGAGATGGGATCGACAGCGGCATGAGCTCCGAGCAGCACGAAGTAAGAATTCCTGATAACTTATATTCTAGTTAGATACTTATCTAAACTTGTTCAACAGGTGTATATAGTCAGAGTTATGACACCTATGCATACTCGTGGTCGAGGTCATCCATCAAGGCGATCAACCATAGTTATGGGACAAGATACGACTACGATTGATCCGGCTACTCAGGAACAACCTCAACATCCCTATATCAGAGGTTTGGAATCTCAAAATATGGATGTACCACCATTCAGGTGGGACTTGCGAACTCCAGTTGGTTGAATAATAAAGCACGGATACTTGTACTGGCGCATTCGGCCAAGGATCGACTTACTCTGTTCCGAGGGGAGTCTGATCCATGGATTGCCCGTGCTTGGTTGGAAAATTTGGAGGACACTTTCGAGTATGTGGATTGAACAGACAAGGAGAAAGTGGGCCTAGCTACATACCACCTTAGGGATCAAGCAGTTACCTGGTTGAAGATGCAGAAAACCCTACTCGGGGAGTGTGGGATTACTTGGGCAGTCTTTCGAGATGCTTTCTGGAGACAGTATTTTCCATCCGCATTTTCTATGGCACGTCGTCAGGAGTTCCTAAGACTAAAGCAAGGTGACTGATCCATTATGGAATATAATGTAGAGTTTACCAGACTTGCGAAGTTATGCCCTCATCGGTAACTCAGGATGCAGATTGGATGTTCCAGTTTACTCAGGGTCTAGCTGCTTATATTTGGGCCAAGATGTCGAGATCTTCAATTAACATGTATAGAGAGGCCTTGGACCGAGCTATCTTTATTGAGATGACTTCCCATTAGATTTTCAGGGAAAAGGATATTGAGAAACAGATGATCTAGAGTAAGCAGCCGAAATAGAATACAACAAATCAGACTCAAATGAAGTAGGAGCGAGGTGGTGTTACTCGAGGTACTGCAGAGGGATCTTCTTGGTCGCAAAAAGGAAAGTGACTAGCTTCTAAGTATTCTAGAGGTTCTCAGAAGAGTCATAAGAGCCAGAATAGGGCCGACTATTATAGATGTGGATATGGAAGCCATAGAGCTCCAGAGTGTCCAACCTGGGCATACTAGTCTGGAGTGTACTCTGAGAGCACAGTTGGAGTTTTCAGATAACTCCAATAGAGGAATGAAGACTAGCTAGCATCGGCAGTAGAGGATGACACTGCGAACACAGGCATATGGTCAGAAGAAGCTAGTACCTCCACAGGTACAGTTGTATCAAATATAGGGGGTACCTCTTCTGTGATGCCGACAGCTATTCAGTATCCTGTCTCTCCAGTGATATACTATCCAGGGGTACAATTGATAACTACCATTTTATCATATTATTTTGGTCCTTAATATCACTGTTTTTATCCTCTCAAGTGATTAGTTATCGATTATTTGCATGTTTTATGAGTTGGATCTTTTTTGGACCTGATTGTAAATTCTCTTTAATTTTGGTCTTATATGCAAAATTTGTCTTTGTTTATAGGAGATTGGGATGAGCCAATAGAATAGACTCAAATTGGATCAAATATGACTTCATATAGGGCCATAATGGGCATTTCAAGGTGACTTAATATGAGTCCTACATCAAGATCAGAGACAATTCATTTAAGGGATCAGATCTGAGCAATATGAACCGTCAGAGAAAAGAGATTGATTCTGAGCCATCTATCTAGATCTAGAGAGATTCGGTCCGTACATTTAGATCTGGACATCTGAGCTCTTCATCCAAATTAGACCAATCATGATTATCCCTTTAGATTGATCAGATCCGTTCATTTAAAATCGGAGGAATCTGAGCCGTTGGATGCACAACCAGCTTAATCGATTAATCAAGTCAATAAAACCCTTGCTTTAACGGATGGCTGGTATTGAAGGAGCTTCGATCGGACGGTCACTGAAAATCACCCTTAAATGCAACATTTTCTCACCGCATACGTGAGGGGGGGGGGACACAACTCTTCTTCCCCGATCTGCATCTCTATCGAAGCCACCGCGCACCGCCGCGTCTTCTTCCTAGCACCGCTGGCCACTCCTTTCCTCCACCAAGGCCAGCAGTGGCATCCCATTCCGTCAACATCTCCTCTGCTAGTGGCAAAACTAGGTGACGTGGTCCGATAGCTTAGTTCACAGCGGGCAGAGAGGGATTCCGTTCATCTTCTCCACCATCTAGCCTCGGCAGCCCTTTTAACCGGATTATCTCCACCTTCATCGCAACTCCATCAGTACCTCCACAGTCCGATCAACATCTCTACAGCTTCATCATGCCAGCACCGTTCTTTGCTCTACAACACCAATTCTAGAACCTTCTAAGCACTTCCACAGTTCCGGTAGCATTATTTCATCCTCCGACAACCACTATTCCAGCATCCTATGCAAGCTTCATGATGTGTTTTAATTACTCTTTGCTTTTGTTTGTTGAATGTTTGTAATAGATTCGATTTTCCACATTTAGAATGGCACACGCTTGGTTTAATTTGTTTATTTCTTGCATGATGTTTGATTAAATGTTTCTTTAGTAATTAGGTTGTAGTTAGTTAGATTAGATGTAATTTCATATTTTGCTTTACTCTCATGTTATTCCGCATTTCAATTATTGTTTAAATACATCCACTTTCTTTATGTTTTTAAATGCTCTTGTTTGAATTCTATTTTAAGTTTCCTTTAATTTAATCACAATCATAGAATAAAATTTGATTACTTGCATTGTCTTTAATTTATTAGGATTAGTCTTTTAAATTCCAAACCCCATTTAAAATAGAAAATCCAAAATAATAATTAGCAATCTTAACACTACTAGTCTATCAATTACACTTTTTGAGAAATGATCCGGGTCATTCACTATGTTGTATTAGCGTAGAGAGGGTTTGGTAATTAATTTTTAATGGTACTGCGATAAAGACCTTTATCAAATGTTGCCGGGGAGTGCAATGATGTTTAGTAGACTTAGGATTGTTTCTTCATTTTTCTAAAAATAAAAAATAAAAATAAAATCAAAATTCAAAACTTTTCTTTAGGGTGCATTCTTTTATTTCTTGCATATCCTTGTACTTGTTCATGTTTATTTCTTGTATCTTTTAATTGGGTTAGTTTTTCAGGAAAGATTAGGAATCTCTTGCAACATGGATCCATATTATCAGCCATTTGGAGATCTGAGGGATGCTTACTATTCAGGCATTGGGCAACAAGAGTATTATCAACCTGAACATCAATATTATCAGTACCAGCCTCTATATCATCATCTTGATCATCAGTATTATCAACCTTATCAACAGGATAGGTATAATTCATTTTCTGGTACATATAATTTCAATTCAGATTTTAGGTATGGGAACACACAATAGTACACCCTTGAGCAGTCTCAATGCTATCTACCCCCACCGTATATTGATCCTTACATGCCTAGTTAGGGAGGTCAGTCAAGTTACTGTGAAGAAACCTTTGCTTCCAGTCAAGAAAATACACTAGAAAAGTTCTTGCAGCTAGCAATATTACAGCAACAAATGAATGATAGTCATCAACAAAAACAACAAACGTTACAGAACTTGCAGACCCAGTTAAATCAAATTGCATCATCTATCAATCAAATGCAAGCATAAGATTCCTCCTAATTTTCCTTAGAGATCATTTCTGATGAAAGTGATGTGCTTGAAAAGATGGATTGCAGAGTTGAGGATACACTTGCTTCTAC
This sequence comes from Wurfbainia villosa, assembly GCA_025175895.1. NCBI lineage: Eukaryota > Viridiplantae > Streptophyta > Magnoliopsida > Zingiberales > Zingiberaceae > Wurfbainia > Wurfbainia villosa. Next base: position 107,568,681 of record CM045996.1, read on the forward strand.
TTCCATAGGTCTACAGGACTCCTCTGCTGATTTATATCATGGCGATGCAGTTGTTGACATCCTGGATGCTGATAAGAATATTGATGTATTGCCAGCTGTTTCTTTTTCTGATGCATTGAAGAGGAAAGTGTAGAGGTTTTTGCAGATGAGGTTGTACTCCGTGTGTTGCCAAATACCAATGCCCAGACTTGCCAGTCGGCCTAGAAGATAAATGAGACAGTGGGGGCAAGCATTTGTGATGAATTGATTCCAATGGAAGTGGTGGATAGCTGGAAGCCACCAGACTAGACACTTCCATCACAACTAGAGTCTCCAAGAATTTTGCTGATGAAGGCCCTAACAACATATGCAATAATCCAACCCAAGGTTGGACACTTTTTCTGAATCGCCTCTGACCACTAGAGATTACATATGATGCGGCGATTATATTAGAGGGAGTCACATGGACCTATTCTGATGATACCATGAAAGCGCTCACCCCTATTTTATTCATCCCACTCTCGCGTGGATGTTAAAGCTAAATCGTCTTCAACTACTGGGAAAGGATTTCTTTCGATGCACTCCATGCCCGGCGTGGCTTCTTCTATTGAATCTTCTTTAACTGCCAGAACTACAGGGGAGTTTGCTTCTGTTGGTGCAAGGGCACTAGATAATCGAACCTGTATTTTGATTATGGAAAAGACACAAAGTTAAGTTTACATCATTATCTCACGAGCTAAATCAAGTGTGCAGAAAGTGCTAAAGCTGGAGATGAAGGCTAGCAACACCCGGAGGAAGCCGTGGTTGGGCGACACTCGAGTGACTTCGGAGGGAGCCGAAGGAATCGAGTGGAAGGCCGGAAGCGAGAGCTACTATCGAGGTAAGCTCGTGTGAGTTAGAGATTGTAAGGTCGTGTCCTCTTTACGGGGACGACTGTAGGCGGCGATCCGATTAAGACTTCCCGTGGAAGGTCTAGGTCGAGATCGGACGGTCAGAAACCGTCGCATTTATCATTTTCCGAGCTAACCTCTTATTGCGGACGCAATCGATCACCGGACATGTAGCAATTATCGATGCCCATCATTCGACCGATGGAGTCATCACCGACCGATGATGACGATTCGCTTTGCGCTCGGTCAAAACGGATAACGTTTGACGCGGCCACTTCGCGATAAAAATTATAAAACTTCATGATCCGTTCCAAAGAAATAGGAGACAAATTCAGAGGCCAAACTCTATAAAAGGAGGGGAGGATTCCAACTCCAAATTACATCAAGTTTATTCATCAAGTGCTCCTACAACGCCAACGCTCCAACATCGTCATAATGCCGACGCGACGCCAAGTTTTGATCTTCTTCATCGGCAGCAAAATCAAGTAATATTTTTGATATTGTATTCTTTGTTTTTCTTCATAACGAGATGAGGTAGGCTTGTTGCCTCATCCTCGTATATTCGGTTTTGTGATCGTTGTCTCCTACCTCCAACGAGGAGGAGACGTTATAGTGCTTTACCCTCCGTACGTGGTCTAGGACCGATAGGGCCTTGGAGTAGCAACCGCTGGGTTGTGAACCAAGTAAAATAAACGTGTCATTTTATTTTCCGCTGTGTTTACTCATTTATTTGTGTTTCGACGAACGAATTCGAACGAAAGATTTTCGATCGCTATTCACCCCCCCTCTAGCGACGCTTCTCGATCCAACAATTGGTATCAGAGCGGGGGCGCTAAGATTTGGTGAAACCACCGATCTAGAACGTTTTGGTTTTTTGTTCATATTTTTCGATTCGTATTTTTTTTGGTCTTTTTTCTCTCGCACTACTAATCCAAGACGAAGTCTTGGTACGTTTCTTTTGGTTGTGTGCTTGCAAGTTTTCTCTCTTGGAGTAGCCGACGGTAAAACGGCCATAACTTTTCGCACAAGTGGACTCTCAAAACAATCTACCTACCAAATCGAAGCCCTCTGAGAGATCTACATTTCTTACTAGGGTTTACCCTCGTAACAAGCTGTTTCCAGCCTCAAAATCTAACGTTCAGTAGCCTTTCGGGGACACCGAAGGTCGTAAGTTTCCAACTTTTGTTAGTTTCTTATTATTCTTATTTACTTCTGTTTATTTCCTATTATTTCCCACACTACTAATCCAAGACCGAGTCTTGGAATTCTCTTTGGTTTTTATTCGTGTTTTGCAAGATATTTAATGACTCACATTGAGGGGTATAGCACCACCCGACCTCCATTCTTTAATGGAAGTGATTTCCGTTATTGGAAAGGTCGGATGGAGTGTTTCTTGAAAACACAAGTCGAGACTTGGATAATAATCCAAACCGGCTTTGCTCTACCCACCAATGATCAAGGAGAGCCCTTGGATTTCAATAAGTGGACAAATACAACCAAGAGGCAAATCGGAGCCGATGCAAGAGCAACTCAAATATTACAATGTGGCTTGTCCAAGGAGGAGCTCAACCGCATCGGTCCATTCATTAGCACCAAAGACCTCTGGAACAAATTGATTGATCTACACGAAGGGACGCCCGATGCTAAGGTACGTAAAAGAGATTTACTTTTAAATAAACTATACAATCTAAAGATGCAAGATCGCGAGACTGCCACCCAATTATATGCGCGGATCCAAGACATCGTCAACGGTCTTCACTCGATCGGGCAAGTCGTAGAGAATCGGGATCTTATAAGGTACACTTTAAACGCTTTCCCTAGGGCTACCTTGTGGGCATCCATTGTCGATGTCTACAAGGTCTCTAAGGACCTTTCAAAGCTCAGGTTAGATGAATTATTTTCCGAGTTTGAACTTCACGAGCAAACTAACGTGGTCCGGGCCGAGAGAGGTATTGCTCTACTTGCAGGACAAAGAAGCAAGCCACCTACTAGGCAAGTAGATGAACTCGAACCCGAAGATGAATCGGAGTCCGAATCGGAAAAGGTGGAAGCAATAGTGAACGTTGAGCGGAGAATAGTTCGAAAAGAAAGAAGGAAATTGAAGTACGAGAACCAAAAGAAAAAGGGAGCAAGGAAAGCCTTCCATGCAACTTGGGACAACAAAGAAGACATAGCTTACATGGCAAGACCGGAGGAGTCCGAGTCAGAATTTGAAGCCGAGTCCAACTATAACACCGACTCCGAACTCGAGGACTACTTCGAGAAGCAACACAAAGCCAGACCAAAAGATAAAATTAAGGTTAGCCGCTCACTAATTCATACGCTTTACAATACAATTAAAATGCTTAATAGGAAATTAACTAAGTCCGAGTCTAGGGTTGAGTCGTTACTTGAGGAGGTTGAAACCCTCAAGCAAGAGGCTACTCTAACCTCTTCAACTAGTCAAGTTCAAGAGGGAAACTCAACCCAAATTGAAAAACTTGAGGAGGAGAATTCTATCTTGAAAGACCGAGTTCAAGAGGTTGAGGCTAGGTTGGAAAGGTTCACATTGGGATCTAAGAACCTTAATCAACTACTTGGAACCCAAAGAGCCATGTACAACAAAGCCGGACTCGGATTTAAGTCAAAGACTACGAATAGGTCTTATATGTCTATCGTAAATCGTAGTCATCAAAGAGTCCAAGCATGGGTCCCAAAGGTTTTATTGAACTCACATATAAGGACTAATAAGTATTGGATTCCTCAGGATCAAGTTCATTATTTGAATAGACCATATTGGTTCAATGGTCCAGGGGGAGCTAACACTAAAATAGTATACCCGCTTAATTAGCAAAATCATTGAATATTTTACTTTAATTTTTAGAATGGCTAGATAGGAAAAATAGTTAGTCAACTCTTGACAACATAGTATCAGGACGCGGCGAGATGATAGTACGTTAGGAAAACAAAGTCTCGTGTATTCGAGCTAGATAAGGCGTATCTAGCTTGGTGCACTTGACCGAGTGAAACTAGCTGAAGCTACCTCACCGTATCCTAAACTAGTTAGACCAGGAAGTAACCCTAAGTGACTTAAGTGATATTTTCTTGAATTTGGCTTTGTCTAAGGAAGTGGTCGTTGTTCCGATCAAAGAAGGCCCCTGTGCCTCGCCACGACCTGGAAGCCAGTTTCTCGAAAAGTTACTTAACGATCTAATGGTTAAATCCGAATCTAACCCAAGGTTGACTATCTTTAATCAATTTAGAATCATCTCACAAAACATATAAGGTAAACAAATTCTGAGACACATAGAATTGGTGAGATGTTAAGGATAATTGAAATATACTTAAAACAATCTCTTAAAAATACTACCTATTTTCTCAACTATTGTACTTAACAACTCTTAGGCCAAAGTTTACCCCCCCCTACATCTCTTATACTTCATATATTTGACTAAGGGGGAGAGCAAACTAACCCTAAGGGTTATATTATAAACCTTTAGATTATTGGTGCAGAGGGACACACCTCAAACCAATCTATCTAACTACTGCTAGACGCATGCTTGGACTCATATTTGATTTATCTAGATGCATGCATATACGATATTGTTTTCAAAACCCTATTTTATACAAAAACCCCAAATTTTTTTTTGATGTATGGCAAAAGGGGGAGAAGAGAAAAAGTTAAGGGAGTAACATAAAATTTAATTTTGAAAATTAAATTATCTCTTTCAAAACTCACCTAGGGTCAAGGGGAAGTTTTGGTTGAGGGGGAGTATTTGGAAATGATATTCATCTTCACATTCATCTTCTACTATACCTGTTTTATGCTTTAACTTTCCTTAACTTTGTGTTGGTTTGCCATAGATCAAAAAGGGGGAGATTGTTGGTGCAGGGGCACTAGATAATCGAACCTGTGTTTTGATTATGGCAAAGACACAAAGTTAAGTTTACATCGTTATCTCACGAGCTAAATCAAGTGTGCAGAAAAGTGCTAAAGCTGGAGCTGAAGGCTAGCGACACTCGGAGGAAGCCGCGGTGGTCGAGCGACACTCGAGTGACTTCGGAGGGAGCCGAAGGAATCGAGTGGAAGGCCGGAAGCGAGAGCTACTATCGAGGTAAGCTCGTGTGAGTGAGAGATTGTAAGGTCGTGTCCTCTTTACGGGGACGACCGTAGGCGGCGATCCGATTAAGACTTCCCGTGGAAGGTCTAGGTCGAGATCGGATGGTAAGAAACCGTCGCATTTATCATTTTTTGAGCTAACCTTTTATTGCAGGGAAGTGACCAAGCTGGCAGTCGATTGCTGGACATGTAGCAGTCGACTGATGCCCATCAGTCGATTGATGGGAGTCATCAGTCGACTGATGGTGACGATTCAGCTTTTGTGCTAGGTCAAAACGGATAACGTTTGACGCGGCCACTTCACGATAAAAATTATAAAACTTCATGATCCGTTCCAAAGAAATAGGAGACAAATTCAGAGGCCAAAATCTATAAAAGGAGGGGAGGATTCCAACTCCAAATTACATCAAGTTTATTCATCAAGTGCTCCTACAACGCCAATGCTCCAACATCGTCATAACGCCGACGCGACGCCAAGTTTCGATCTTCTTCGTCGGCAGCAGAATCAAGTAATATTTTTGATATTGTATTCTTTGTTTTTCTTCATAACGAGATGAGGTAGGCTTGTTGCCTCATCCTCGTATATTCGGTTTTGTGATCGTTGTCTCCTACCTCCAACGAGGAGGAGACGTTATAGTGTTAGGTGGCCGCATCAGAGGCTCATTGGCTCCCATGTCCCCGGATTAAAATTTTCACTAATGAAAGAATTAATCCGGATGGGATGAGCTTCCTTAGCACAACCTATTCGTCGTCGTGCTAACAACTTGAGTGGTCACTTGAACAAACTAGTTGTTCAAGCAACACAACTCTTCTAGTTGGTTAGCCGCGGAAGAGACGACGGATGGATCGCCGGTTTTTGTGTTTGTCTTCGGGGTCCATGATTATACAATATATATTCATACACACACATGCATAATCAAAACAAATAAGAACATGCTCAGATCTGTACATAAAGTTAAAATAACTTTATACCTCACGATCTTTTACCGTATGTCCAATCCTTCTCGTGGACGACGTGTGGACGATGTTCCTCCATGAGTAGAAGCCTTCTAGATCGCTTTCTTCTCTACCTTGTCTGCTGCGAACAAAGAGAAGAACTCACAAATACCTTTCCTATCTAGAACCGGACACCAAATTAGGGAATTTGGTGCAACCGCCGGCCAAGGAGCAATGGATGATGCGCCGGCCAACTTCAAGAATTGTTGCCGCCGGCCACTTTGGAGAATAGGGAGGAGGAAGAGAACCGGCCACCAATGGGAGGAGAACCGCTGGCCAAGGAAGAAGGGGGAAGCTTCTAGGATGGGCGCCGACCAAGGAATTATCAATGGAAGTGGGCGCCGGCAATCAACAAGATGGAAGAGGTTGCCGCCCACTTTGCTCCAAACCCTAGCCGCCCAAAACCCTAACTCCAATCCTTTTGATCAATCTTGCCGCCCAACCCTAAGCATCTATTTATAGAATAGGGCTTAAGCCTCCTTTAATCTCCACCGTCGGATCTAGGGATTTAATCTCCACCGTCGGATCTAGGGTTTTATCCCAACCGTCGGATCTAGGGTTTAATCCCAACCGTCGGATCTAGGATTTCATCCCAACCATTGGATCTAAGGTTCCATCCCAACCGTCGGATCTAGGGTTCTATCCCAACCGTCGGATCTAGGGATTTAATCCCAACCGTCGATTCTAGGATTTCATCCTAACCATCGGATCTAGGGATTTAATCCCAACCGTTGGTTCTAGGGTTTCATCCAACCATCGGATCTAGGGATTTAATCCCAACCGTTGGTTCTAGGTTTTGTTTTACATTCTTGGATCTAGACTTCATAAGGATTATATTAGGCTACGATAGGGACCATACGGAGGAGTTGTGTCTTGGCCACCCGATGGATCGGAACCACACAAACTTGATCCATCAATGATGTTCCATTCCACTAGAGGATCATCATTGAACTACCTCACCAACCCCCATAAATCAATATGGGCTTCATATATTATTTGTACATTAATCTCCCCGTGTTTAAGATATCGAATGTGCGTCAATTAATTGATTTACTGACCATCAATTAATTAACATCTAATTCCTCGAGTAGTACCACTCAACCTTATCATCATGTTGACTAAGTCAACCAGCTGGGTTTACATGATGAACCTTATGAGCTCCTCAAGGGGACATCATCAACCTAATATATAGGACACGGTTTCCTCCTATAATCAACGGCACACCATGTAAATAATATTATCTCCCAACATACCGGGCATATTGATTTAATCCATCTAAATCTCACCCACTGGTAAATCAAAGAAATAAATACTAAGTACATGTGCCCGTTATTATATCGGGATTAAGAGCATGTACAACATAATATCCGAGGTTCGATTCAATCATGTAGTCAGTACTAAATTGAATCACCTCTATGTCGGTTCTGCTCAATACACCTAAGTGTACCAGTGTAACCCTATGTTCAAGACAAAACAATTACACTACAACCATGCCAATGGTTTGTCCAAAACCATCTTGGTTGTGAGCCTCTACTTATATTTTACAAGGAACTGATAACATGATCTTCTGTGTCACACCAAGCACCATGTTATCTACAATGTAAAATATTTAGATAATATGCACACATATATAATGAATATATAAAATGCAAACAATTATCATGTGATTCTTATTTCAAAATAAAATGTTCATACAAAAAGAGCTAGGCTTTCAGTATACATTCCTATATATAGTGCTTTGCCCTCCGTACGCGGTCTAGGACCGATAGAGCCTTGGAGTAGCAACTGCTGGGTTGTGAACCAAGTAAAATAAATGTGTCATTTTATTTTCCACTGTGTTTACTCATTTATTTGTGTTTCGACGAACGAATTCGAACGAAAGATTTTCGATCGCTATTCACCCCCCCTCTAGCGACGCTTCTCGATCCAACAGCTTCATCTCATTTTCTATTATTTCCCTTGTATATACATTTCTTTTACTTTTTTTATTTTAGTTATAGTTGTTAAGTTTTGTTTGATGAGTTTTTGTTTAGTCATGTTTTGAAATAAATTTCATATGCATTTCTTTATATCTTCTTATAAGTCGTGAAAGCTAGTTAAATTTGATTGTCGAATTTTGGGATTTATTGACTTGAATGGATTATTTGATTGCATGTGGTTACTACTTGGTGATGCATTCTATGTTGATAGATTAAGATGATTTTTTTTCATTCCTAATGAGGATTGTGCCTGTTTTTATTTCTTGTGTGTGGTGCTCTTATGGTTATTGTAACTCTAAAACTTGCTTTAATTCTTTCAAGACCACACAACCATAAGTTTGCATGATTACAATCAATCCAATCTCATTTTTTCCCTTTACTAATTTTGTTGTCACATGTTATTCGAATAATTTTCTTATCGTACGTCATGTCATTTTCATTATTCATTCCATTGTCTTTCCTACATTTTCATCATGCCATTTCTTCCCCATTGTTCTTTTGGATGTGGAATATTGGATGTACCATGATGAGTGTTTTGCTCAAGACGGACAAAAGTTTAAGTGTGGGGGAGAGGTGTAGCTCAGTAGAATTTAGTAGAAGCATAGGCGAGTTGTGCTTGATCACCATGAGCTTGCCATGTTTTTTAATTTTATTTTTATAGCTAAGCTTGATGTATTTTTTTTAGAGCATAGGGAAGTGCACTACATGTAAAAAAAAAATTGAAAAAAAATAAAAAAAATTTGAAAAAAACATTTGGACAAATGAATAAAGGCAAAAAAAAAAAAATTTCTTTGACATATTGTGCCATTTTTTATTTGTGTGATAGTATTTCTATGATGGACATCCCTTGTTGCAACTGCTGAGAGATTTATTGTATATCATGTGTGAATTTATATTGTGAAAGTGATAGGGGTTGTTTACATGTTTAGTGAATTGTGAAAAGCTATCTTGGATGAAAACTTTTAGGGTATTGCTTTCTTGTACTCATCTACGTAGCATTCCAGTATTTCCATATCTTCTTGCAATTCTTTAAATATTTCATTTCCTACGTTTCTTTCTTACCAAACATACTCTTATTTTTCTTGTATTCAAGTTCCCTTTACATTCCTAATAAGCCTTCGATAATTGTGCATTCTTATGTGTATATAGTGGTGAAGGTAGAAGAAAAGCAAGTATATAGTAGTGCATAAATCATGAGTAGGTTGAGTGAACTCCACTATTACATGCTTATGAGAGCGAGAGAAACCACCACTTACCTTATGAGGCTTAATCATTCTTAGTCTATTCAGGATGGGTTGAAGTCATCAAGTTTGTTAACCTGTGTAAGATTTGAGTCCATGATTCCTAGAGTCTTTGAGATTTGACAATCCTAGGAAATTTTCTTTTACGATGTTCTATGTTATGATTTGGAATTGCTAGGGAAATATATTTTCAATTTACTTTTAGTTTTCTTTACTTGCTTGGGACGTGTAAGAATAAGTGTGGAGGAATTGATAACTACTATTTTATCATATTATTTTGGTCCTTAATACCACTATTTTTATCCTCTCAAGTGATTAATTATCGATTATTTGAATGTTTAATGAGTTGGATCATTTTTTGGACCTGATTATAAATTCTCTTTAATTTTGGACTTATATGCAAAATTTGTCTTTGTTTGTAGGAGATTGAGATGAGCCAATAGACTAGACTCAAGTTGGATCAAATATGAATTCATCTAGGGCCATAATGGGCATTTCAAGGTGACTTAATCTGAGCCTTTCATCAAGATTAGAGGCAATTCAATTAAGGGATCAGATCTGAGCAATATGGACCATTCGAGAAAAGCGGTTGATTCTGAGCCATCTATCCAGATTTGGAGAGATTAAGTCCGTACATTTAGATCTTGACATTTGAGCTCTTCATCCAGATTCGATCGATCGTGATTATCCCTTCAGATTGATCAGATCCGTTCATTCAAAATCGGAGGAATCTGAGCCTTTGGATGCACAACCAGCTTAATCGATTAATCAAGGCAATTAAAACCTAGCTTTAACAGATGGCTGGGATTGAAGGAGCTTCGATCGGATGGTCACCGAAAATCACCCTTAAATGCAACATTTTCTCACCGCAGACTAAGGGGGAGCGACACAACTCTTCTTCCCCGATCTGCATCTCTGCTGAAACCACCCCACACATCCGTGTCTTCTTCCTAGCACCGCCGGCCACTCCTTTCCTCCACCAAGGTCGGCGGTGGCATCCCATTCCACCGACATCTCCTCTGCTGGCGGCAAAAATGGGCGACATAGTTCAACAGCTCAGTTCGCAGTGGGCAGAGAGGGATTCCGTTCATCTTCTCCACCATCTAGCTCCGACAGCTCTTTTAACTGGATTATCTCCACCTTCATCGCAGCTCCATCAGTACCTCCACAGTCCGATCAACATCTCTGCAGCTCCATCACGGTAGCATCATTCCTTGCTCTACAACACCAATTCCAGCATCTTCTCAGCGCTTCCATAGTTCCGACAACATTATTTCTTCCTCTGACAACCACTATTACAGCATCCTATGCAAGCTTCATGATGTGTTTTAATTGCACTTTGCTTTTGTTTGTTGAATGTTTGTAATAGATTCGATTTTCCACATTTAGAATGGCACACGTTTGGTTTAATTTGTTTATTGCTTGCATGATGTTTGATTAAATGTTTCTTTAGCAATTAGGTTGTAGTTAGTTACATTAGATTTAATTTCATATTTTGCTTTACTCTCATGTTATTTTGCATTTCAATTATTGTTTAAATTCCTACACTTTCTTTATGTTTTTAAATGCTCTTGTTTGAATGCTAATTTAAGTTTCCTTTAATTTAATCGTAATCATAGATTAGAATTTGATTACTTTCATTTTCTTTCATTTAGTAGGATTAGCCTTTTAAATTCCAAACCCCATTTAAAATAGAAAATACAAAACAATAATTAGCGATCTTAACACTACTAGTCTATCAATTACACTCGTTGGGTAACGATCCAGGTCATTCACTATACTGTATTAGCGTAGAGAGGGTTTTGTAATTAATTTGTAACGGTACTACGACAAATACCCTTTTCAGGTACCTACATAATAGTTTTTACTAGCCAGCTCTCAAGGGTATATTATGCCTGCACCGGCGATTCAATCTTCAGTACCACAGAGTCAGACTCAGCCTGAGTGGAGGCATATTCCTATTATATAAGGGACGCAACCGTCAAATGTGGAGGTTGGACGTGCATATGCAATAACCAAAGAGGAGGCATAGCAAGCCGAAGGATCATTCATTCGGGGTATGGTTTTAGTTTATTCTATATATGCTAATACTTTGATTGATACTGGTAGTTCTCATTCATTTGTATCTAGAATATTTCTGGGTAGAGTTTGAAGGATTACGATGGATCGTTCTTGTGGGTTAGCAGTATCTTTTCCATCAGGAGAGGTGCTGACTAGCCACCAAGAAATTAAAGGTTACCCATTAGATTTCGATGGGCATATCCTTAAAGTGGACCTTCTGGTGTTGGAAATCATAGAGTTTGATATTATTCTCGGTATGGACTGGTTGGCCATAGATTATGCTACAGTGGATTGTAAAGCAAGGGTGGTGACTTTTCGACTACCTGATCAACTAGCCTGGAAATTTGTTGGCACTAGAGATGATGGGCTATCCATTATATCTGCATTACAAGCTCAGAAGTTATTGGCTCATGGTTGTTAGGGTTATTTATTATCTTTAGTCAAAGTTGAGAACGAAGGACTACCACCCATCTTTGATGTGGGGGTAGTCTAAGAGTATCCGGATATGTTTCCAGATGGACTTCATGGCTTGCCACCTCCTAGGCAAGTGGAATTTGCGATAGAGGTGATTCCAGGAACCATGCCAATATTGAAACCTCCTTATCGGATGGCACCAAAAGAACTGAATGAACTTAAAGTTCAACTACAGGAGCTATTGGATAATGGATTTATTTCGCCTAGCATTTTTCCATGGGGATCTCCAGTACTTTTGTCAAAAAAAAAGGATGGATCATTGTAGTTATGTATTGACTACCGGCAACTGAATGCGCTAACTGTAAAGAACAAATATCCATTGCCAAAAATAAAGGATTTGTTTGACCAACTTAAAGATATCTGTGTGTACTCTAAAATTGATTTGTACTCAGGATATCATCAGCTTCGGATGAGAGATGAGGATGTGCAGAAAATAGCATTCTGCACTCATTATGGGCATTATGAGTTTCTGGTGATGCCCTTTGGTCTCACGAATGCTCCAGCTACATTTATAGACTTGATGAACCGAGTATTCTTGAGGTATATAGATTAGTTTATGATAGTGTTCATAGATCATATATTGATATATTCTCGATCTGAGGATGAACATAACCATCATCTTCGGAAAGTGTCAGAGATGTTGCGACGAGAGCATCTATATGCCAAGTTTAGTAAATGTACATTTTGATTATCTTCAGTGGGTTTTCTTGGACACATGGTGTCTAATAGAGGTATTTCTGTAGATCCCCAGAAAATCGAGGTGATTACTACTTGGGAGCAGCCAAAATCAGTTCAGGTAGTCCGTAGTTTCGTTAGTATGGCCAGGTATTACTGTAGATTTGTAGAGGGATTCTCTAGTATTGCCATGTCACTCACTCATCTGACCCAGAAGGAGGTCAAGTTCACCTGGTCAGAGGCTTGTGAAACTAACTTTCAAGATATAAAACAACGGCTAATTTTTGCACCAGTATTAATGATTCCTTCCTGTGTTGATGGGATGGTACTATATACTAACGCTTCTATCCAAGGGTTGGGTGTAGTTCTGATGAGGTTCAACTATGTGGTATCTTATGCCTCTCGTCAACTAAAGGATCATGAAAGGAATTATCCAGTGCACGATTTGGAATTGATAGCCATCATTTTCGCATTGAAAATATGGAGACATTATGTGTATGGGATTACCTTTGAGATCTACACAGACCATAAAAGTTTGAAATATCTTTTCACACAGAAGGAACTGAATCTGAGACAGAGGCGGTGGATGAAATATCTAAAGGATTACGACTACACCATTCATTACAATCTGAGAAAAGCTAATGTTGTAGCAGATGCACTGAGCAGGAAGTCTTGTGGGGTTCTGGCCAGTCATTTGATAGCAGTTACTGATCTTGTTCAACAGTTCTCAAAGTTGGGATTGTTTGAACAAGGTCAAACATCCCGAGGAGTATTGGTTTATATGGTTGCCTAGTCCACTATTGCTGAGAAGATCAAAGAAGCACAAGTTAGTGATGTGCATCTGCACTTCTTGAGAAACACAATAGACTCAGAACGATAAATGGATTTCTCAAGTGATGAGAATGGAGTACTTCATTTCCGTGGATGGTTATGTGTTCCGGACACACATCAAGTTAAGGAGGAGTTATTACAGGAAGCACATCATTCGAGATTTGCTATACATCTTGGTGGTACTCGGATGTATTGAGATTTGAAATGTTTATACTGGTAGAATGGTATGAAGACACTTATTGCAAACTTTGTTGCTCGATGTTTAGTATGCTAGCAGGTAAAGGTTGAATATCAAAAACCCACTGGGTTGTTTGAGGAAATTCTGATTCTGGAATGGAAGTGGGAGCATATCACTATGGACTTCGTTACGGAATTTCTTTGAACCTGTAAAGGACATGATGTGATTTGGGTGATTGTGGATCAACTAACCAAATCAGCTCACTTTCTGCCTATTCGTGGGACGGACTCGTTGGATCGTCTAGCAAAGTTGTACTACCGAGAAATTATCAGGCTGCATGATGTGCCTTTGAGTATTATATCTGATAGAGATACGTGATTTACCTTGCAATTTTTGCAGAGTCTGTAGCAAGCCATGGACACAGAGCTTTGACTCAGTACAACGTTTCATCTACAAACAGATGGACAGTCTGAGTGTACCATTAAGACATTGGAGGATTTGCTGAGATTTTGTGTTATGGATTTCAGAGGCAGTTGGGGGGACCACATTCATTTAATGAAATTTGCCTATAATAATAGTTATCACTCTTCTATTCAGATGACTCCTTTCGATGCCTTATATGACAGACCCTGTAGATCTCCCGTGTTGTGGGAGGAAGATGGGCAACGATAGTTATTAGGGCCACAGAGTATTCAATATGATGCAGAGTTGGTGCAAGTCATCAGATGACGATTATCCAAGGCACAAGATCGACAGAAGAGTTATGCAGACTGGAGGCGAAGACCTTTGGAATTTTCAGCTGGGGATCATTTATTCCTACGAGGTTCACCCACCAAAGGAGTCAAAGTATTTGGGTTAAAAGGAAAATTGATTTCACGCTACATTGGTCCATTTGAGATATTGGAGAGGATTAGGGGTGTAGCTTACCGGTTGGCTTTACCTCCGACACTTACGGGAGTTCATAACATATTTCATGTTTCTATGTTGAGGAAATACGTACCATAAGTTGATCATGTTCTGAAAGAGGTACCGATTCCACTCCATATGAATGCGACTTATGAGGAGATTTCAATGTGAATTCTTGGTCACAAGGAGCTGTAGTTACGGAACAAAACCATCCGACTTGTAAAGGTTGGATGGTAACATCATACTGATGAGGAGGCTACGTGGGAGCTGGAAGATACTATCCGAGCTCAATGCCCTCATCTGTTCATTTGAGGTATATGGTCATTTCGGAAACTTGGTTGAATTAATTTTTGCATTTAAGTATGAAATTTGAGGACCAAATTTTATTAAGTGGGGGAGAATGTAAAATACTGCAAATAAATGGTTAGGGATTTAATTAAACCTAACCTTGGCTTAATGGTATGGGTTTAATCGAATTTAGGTTTAAGCCTTATAGGGTCTTAAACCCAACACGTTTGTTGCAAACCCAACTCGTTTGACCCATTTTCCTTTTATTAACGTCGAGCGTTAATTTTCGTTCTACGTTTTTCCTCATTGTCGAATTTTCTTTCTCTTGAGCGTTTCTTCGCCACACTCCTTCCTATTTCCCAGTCGCAGCTCCTCCCTACCACTTCATCGATCTCTTCTCATAGGACTGTCAATCTTCTCTCCTTCTCTTCCTTCTCCACATTTCTACTGCCAATGCGCTCACGATGGAGATTCATCTCGCTGGGAGACCTACGATTGTGGCTTCCCCGTGTGAGATTCCAGCGTGTCTTCGCGGGGAGAGAGTGTCTTTGCTGGGAGCTTGGGTCGGTGGTGATTTCTTCTTGTTTTCTGATCATGAATTGTTCTCTGCGATCTCTGATGTAGTAGGTAGGCTGTCGATTTGGGGGGGGGGGTTCATTATCGATCAACATTGGAGCTAGGTAAGAACTGATCGTCTCCTTACTCTGGACGAAGATCGAACTCCTAGATGCGGTTTCCCTCATTTAAGTTGATCTGTTTATTTGGGCAGTACCGGTGGACATAGAAGCTTGTGGAAGGGAGTTGTTTCTCTGATTTGCGCCGAAGGTTGGTTAGGGTTGTGTCGTGAGGTAAGCCTTGGTGTATCATTGTTCACAGCAGTTGGTAAGGATGGTTTACGGTGGTTTACAACAACATTGAGCGTGGATCTAGTGTTGGTCAGTGAGTTGAGTGTGTGCTCGTTCAGGGTTCGATTAGATCCCTATTTCCCTCGGTGTAGAATTGTTGTGGCAGGTTAATTGGGGTATGTTTTGTTTATGCTCTGTTAAAGATCTATGAACGGGATGTGATGGAGTGGATGGAGTTGGATGATGCTCTGTTATAGGCTCTGAAGGGGCTGTGAAGGCTGTGACGGTTGTGGATGGAGCTGTGATCAGTGGTTTAAATGGTTAGAGAGCTATTTTGGGTAGTGAACTACTTTGTTAATGTAGAAATTGGTGTATGGAATTGAATGTGTAGGTTAGCATATTTTCTATTTGGAAATGGTGGATTTAATTATGGTGTTAAAACTGAGATTATATGTAAGTGATGGATAGAAGTTGGTTTGGATGTGTTGGAGGGTGTATCGAGATGCTGTTCTCGTATTTGGTAGATTAAGTGAACATGAGATCGATATAGAATTTAATTTAACTGTTGATGTGTGTTGAAACTTAATGTTTGTTATGTTCTGTGCAGGACGTGGATACAAGACATGGTCGCGACCGTGAAGATTTTATTGTCACGAGCTTCTTAGAAAGTGGGTAATTTCCTACCCTGGTCAGGTAGTTGTAAATCTAGATGCATGAGGATTTAAATTTATGATTATATTACCTTGACTCCACTCCTATTATGATATTGCTTGATACTTAGCCTTTTCCCTTTAAATACTCTATTGTTGTTATCACATTTTCCTTCATCATGATTAAGAGTTACATATGTGATGTATGTAAGCCTATAGTTGTTCAGTTATGTGTACATAGTGGAGTACATATAAAGACTTGATTTATAAATTGGATAAAAGGTCATTTGGGGGTGGGTAATATCCTGAACGTAGAATTGATTCTTATGTCATATCCTCATGTTGCGTATCTATTACGGATCATGTGTTTAGGTATGGTCTTATGGATTGTGTATAGTGTGTCGCTAGGGACTGGCGGTCCTATCTTGGTTATAATCAGTTGAGTACGACTCTCTATAGGATAGAGAGTGTGTTGATCAGTTGAGTATGAATCTCTGCAATATAGAGAGTGTATTGATCAGTTGAGTATGACTCTCTGCAAGATAAAGAGTGTGTTGATCAAATGAGTAAGAATCTCTATAGGATAGAGAGTATGTGGTGGATGTATGTTATGTGTGACGGTGCATTCATGTCATTTACATGCATGCTGGCGACTTGGTCTCCCTTGTGGTTGAGAGAGTCGTCAGTTATCCTACCTCCACGGTTACTCGTGGTAGTAGTAGCTGGTGTAAGAGCAGAGCATTTTGTTGGTGCAATCGACCTAGGTCATGATTGACCGGACTCGAGTTTGACTTGAGTTGTGTTTTGATGTTTGACATTGATATTTGACAATATTTTGGGGAGATTGTTAGTGCAATCGACCCGTGTCATAATTGACCGGACTTTAGTTTGACTCGAGTGATTTTTTGGATGTTTGACGATGGTTTGACCATTGTTTGACTATATGGTTGACATGGGGTTGACCATATGATGGGAAAGTCCAAGACTTATGTACTTGGCATGGAAATTCCAAGCATTGGTCTTGGTAAGGGAAAGTCCAGGCTTGAGTCTTGTCAAATGGAAAGTCCAACATGGGTTGGCAAGGAAAGACCAAGGGTGCAGTCTTGCCCACGTAAGTCCACTTGTGTAGTCTTGGCGGTGAAAGTCCAAGTCATGGGTACTTGGTAATTGGGAAGTCCAAGGGGTGATATTGGCTACGTAAAGTCCAAGGGTGGAGTCTTGGTAGTATAAGTCCAATGGTTGGCGGCATAAAGTCCAAGCGTTGTCTTGGCAGTGTAAGTCCAATGTGCCTTGGCAGTGTAGACACTGTTAGCATGACAATAGTTGATGAAAGCACCTGAAGGCTAGCCTATGGATGAACAAGTCATGGATGACTTGGAGGGATCCAATAAGCGTGAGGCTGATGGAGGTGGCTAGAAGGCTTAGGTCTAGGCTAAGGGTGGTATAGCAAGTATGAGGGCATCATACTTGGGGTAAACCTCATGTTTGAGGTGTATCAGTCGACTGATATAATGTTCAGTCGACTGATGTGAGTTGGCTGGTGTTCGACTGCATGAAATGACCTAATAGTCGACTGCCAGCATTGGGGCAATCGACTGATGGCTTGAGCAATCAACTGATATGGTGATCAGTCGACTGCTGGTCGAGTTTTTGGGGACAAAAAGTTTCTAAGTCAACTGTTAGGGTTTAACAGTCGAGTGATGACTCCATCATTCGACTAATGGTTATAATCAGTCGACTGATGCCTTATCTGTTGGAACTTATCCAACGTGGCTCGGGCCATTGTGAGACAACAACTATAGGAGAAGTCGACTAATGGTCTCGATCAGTCGACTGCTAGGCAAAATCTAGCCCGAATGTAGGTTATAAAAGTAGCTCGTGGAGAAGTATTTTGGCAAGATTTTATTGGGCGATTTGGAACGATTTGCTGGTGCAAATCTGGGTTTTCAAGGCTAGTTCAATGCAATCAACAAACAAGCTTCCAAAAGATCTCTTATAAAGTATTTTTCTTTACTTGCATTGTATTTCATACTTGTACTTGCTTGTATTCAGTGTATTACTTAGTGTAATCTCTTGTATGAGGTTTCTCCGCCTCCGACTTATTGTCGAGAATGATTATTTGATTAGTGGTGTGTGTTTGCATCGCTAGGGCTCTTTCGAGCCCAATCCGTCGAGTAGGAACCTTGAGGTTCCGAACCATGTTATATCTTAGTGTATTAGTGGTTGTCTTTATTTTTGTTATTGCTATTATATATATTCCACAGCATATAACAAGTATTTTAGAGACGAACACGAACGATATCCATCGACACATCGAAATGCTATTCACCCCCCTCTAGCGGTCATCACAGTCCAAACAATTGATATCAGAGCTAGGAGTTCTTCACTAATTTCACATCCGAGGGATCACTCTAAAGGGAAGAAGATGGACCTTTAAGAAAGATTTGGTGACAACTTCAATATTCCACCGTCCTTCGACCGCAAAGATTTCACGTATTGGAAAGGTAGAATGATGCACTTTCTTATGTGCGATTTTGAAGATTATGAAAAACCAATCAAATTGGCACAAACTAAATTTAGAAGTCATTGTTGGGTTTCCCCGACACCGCGGCGAGTGTGTGTTCGAACACGTTTCGTAAACATGCACACAGCGGAAGTAATAAAAGCAATAAATCTAATTTATTACAATGCACACATCACATCTCATGCAAGATACAACATGTGTAGACATAATCTCTATTTAAAATTTTGCAATAAAAGGAAACTTATATTAGGTATACTTGACAGATCACGTGTAGCGGGAATGACATCAACTGTAGTGACCCTTGCTAGAATCGCTTCTATCCGTATCCATGCTGAGTATCGTCGGGATAACTTCAAAAAGCCACGAGCTGCGTCTTCGCAAAAGTCACTTTCCTCGAGTCAAAGACGATGTGATCTGAGATACAATCACAATCTGAAAAAAATTCGTATCCCAAAACGAGTTTCACAAACTCGCTTGTCGGAAGTGATTTTCGTCAGCCATTTGACGAAAACATAACCCTCCACCTATGAGGATTGCCGGAGATCCAATCCCCGGCAAGTAGACTGCTGTCGGAGCACAAAACACTAACCAAACGACCTCTCCACGCGAAGGAGATCAAACTGTCCAAAACTGGACAGCTTGTTGTGGAGGAAGAAGGGCTGGACAAAGGCTTGGCCGGTTACTCCTTGGTCGCCAACGGCCAAGGAAGGTTGGTCAGCGGCTGAGGGTGGCTCAAGGGATGCAGGCATCTGGTGGGTGGCCGGCGGCAAGGAGGGGCGGCAGCAGCAAGGGGCGCCGATAGCTCCTTTAGGCGGCAAGGACTTGGGCGGCAAGAGCATGGAGAAGAGGAGTTGGGTTGGGCGGCAACCTTTTGGGATGATTAGGGTTTCCAAAACCCCTAAGTCGTATTTTATAGAGAACTCATTATCCTAACGGTTATTGGTTCATAACCAAAACCCGTTAACCCGCTCCAATAACTTAAGTTAAAATAAACCAAACAACGTTGGTATATTTTAAGTTAAAACGAACCGAACCAACTTTGGTTCATTCGTTTAAAACAAATCAAACCACTTTGGTTTATTTTCCACCATTGGATTAGAACTAAACCAATTTGGTTCATCCATCATGTCTTCAAAATACACGGCCCATCCATGCTTTTGATGCGACTGAAATCATTTCATACTCGCTCTTTGTTTGGTCCAACCAAACCTAGTCTCTCTTTGTGCAACTGATAATCCTATTCTCAAACTCGTTTTAAATCCTTCGGATTATGCTCGTTGTGCGTGTGACCAAATAGGTTCCCGGTTTATGTTGGCCATCTATAATTAACCATTAATTATAGAACGATCATGAGTGGCACCTAGTAGTACATCATGATCCCCAATTAATCGAAAAATCAACGGTTGATGTCAGAACCATTTCTGAAACCCTTCAGCAGCTACAATGAATCGTGCCCCATTCCTTTCACTCATCTTATACCCATTTGGTTCAGAATATGGTCTACTGTGTTAGTCCCCACTAGATTGACTACGTCACACCTAGCCCAAGTATTACTTCCTCGTCCTCCGAATTCTAGTTACTGCTCATGTATCCAAGAGTACCATATTTTAAACATGTAATGCTTTGGCCAAAGACTTTAGTAACAATCCGATGAGAGGTCATAGGGTATACATCTCCTCGTAAGGAGTGGTGAATCCTCTATAGGTTATTCAAACACCTTTGTCCACTTCGACATATACCCAATCATCCCGGGTCCACATCTCCTCGGAGATGCTTGCTTAAGATGTCAAAGCATAAGTCTTCATGACCAAGATGACTTGAATACCGCAAGTCGAAGGAACATCGCACTTAAGTTGTTGTAAGAACTTCATTGACATATCCATATATAAAGAGAACCATATGAACTCTTATATCTGGTCACTCCAATGAACTAGTTACCATAACTAGCATCCACGATTAACTCCGGACATCCCAATGTCTCCAGCCAGTGAGGAACAGTTGCTTGGATAAATCAAGGAGTAGACCTCATGCTAGTCTTAACAGAATCGATAGCGTCCGAATCCATCAATTCTTCGGCTAGGGATAATTCCAATACATCACAATTACACATGTAGAGATACTAGTTGTGATCCAATCACAAATTCTCTCATGTTGTGAATCGTATTGCGGACATTCAGTAAATGAGTTTAAGATCTAATCAAATAAATGAAAACATGTATACTCAAATAGTGAATCTTCATTTATCAAATAAATGGTACAACCATAAGGCGATTGCCTTAGGACTCCTCTCATATATTACTAACAAACTCACACTTTGCCTAATGTCAATCGCCACAGTATCCAATACCATAAGCTCTAACATGACCCTCAAACTTACTTTGACGGAAGGTCTTAGTTAAAGGGTCCACTAAGTTCCTTTCAGTGGGAATCTGTTTGATTTATATTTCCTTCCAACTAATGATCTCCCTGATTAGATGATAGCGGCGAAACACATGTTTGGATCATTAATGAAACCTTATCAAGTTGAGAGATGAACTTCTCGATCCAAATCGCTTCCTTTGTTGCTTCCAAAGTTGCAATGTATTCTGCCTCAGTGGCAGAATCTACTATAGTGTCTTGCTTGGAACCTTTCCAACTTATTGCACCTCCATTTAAGGTAAATACATACCCAGACTAAGACATAGAATCATCCTTGTCTGTCTGAAAGTTGGCATCCATATACTCACATATTACCATATCACCTTCTCCATATATTAGGAACACATCCTTAGTTCTTCTTAAGTACTTAAGGTTTATTTTAACAGCCGCCAAATGATTCATTTCTAGATCAGACTAATATCTGCTCGTGACACTCAGAGCATACGATACATCGGGTCTCGTACATAATATAGCATACATGATAGATCCTATTGCAGATGCATAGGAAATCTTACTCATGCAAATCCTCTCGTCTTCTGTACGCGGACACATAGACTTCGAAAGGTGTATCCCATGCCTGATAGGAAGGAAACATTTCTGGATTTTAGCATGCTAAACCTCTTTAGCACTCGGTCTATATATGTAGACTACGAAAGACCAAGTAATCGTTTTGATCTATCTCTATAGATCTTGATCCCGAGGATGTAGGTCGCTTCTCCCAGGTCTTTCATGGAGAATGTTTTGGATAACCAAATTTTAATTGACTATAAGATAGATATATTGTTTCTTATAAGTAATATGTCATTGACATACAACACTAGGAACACGACTGCACTCCCACTAACCTTCTTGTACACACAAGGTTCGTCCAGATTTTGTGAGAAATCAAACATTTTGATTGTCTCATCAAAATAGATATTCCAGGTCCTAGATGCTTGCTTCAGTCCATAAATGGACCGTTGCACCATTAAGGAAAGTCATTTTCACATCCATCTGTCATATCTCATAATCATAAAGTGCGGCTATGGCCAGGAGCTTCCGAATGGATTTAAGCATAGCAACTAGTGAATAGGTTTCATCATAATCAACACCTTGCTTTTGACGATAGCCTTTCGCCACTAATCTAACCTTATAGGTAATCTCATTACGATCCATGTCGGTTTTCTTCTTGAAAACCCACTTGCACCCTATAGGCTTAATACCTTCAGGTGGGTCCACCAAGTTCCAAACTTGATTTTCATACATGAAATCCATTTTTGACTTTATGACTTTAAGCCATTTGTCCCTTTTTGAACTTTTTAGAACTTCTTCAAAACTAGTTGGTTCCTCATTGTCAATGAGTAATACGTCGTTCAATTCACTTATGAGAAATCCATATCTCTCGAGAATGTTGCATGTCCTACCAAATCTACGAAGATGTGGTGTCACAATAAGTTCAGTCGATGTCTCATCACTATGAGTTATCCGTTGAGGTGCTTGACTAGGTATCTCATCAATGCCTATTGGAGTCTCTTGAACCTCCTCAAGTTCAACAATGCTCCCAATTTTCTTGTAAGAGAAACTCTTTCTCTAGAAACACAGCATGCCTTGAAAGAAACACCTTTGGTTTGACAGGATGATAGAATTGGTAACCCCTCATTTCCTTACGATATCCAATAAATAGACATTTATCAGACTTAGCACCAAGTTTGTCTAATACAATCTGCTTCACGTTAGCAGGAAAATCCCATATCTTCAAGTAAGATAAATGAGGTTTCTCACTATTCCATATCTCATATGGAGTAGTAGAGACTACCTTGGTCGGGACTCTATTTAATAAGTAAAGAGTAGTCCGAAGTGCATAGCCCCAAAAGGACTTGGGAAGATTCACGTGATTCATCATCGTCCTAACCATGTCCAACAAGGTTCGGTTTCGCCTCTCAGATACACCATTATGCTGTGATGTATACGGCGGAGTCCATTGAGACAATATACCATTGTCCCTTAGATAATCCAGAAACTCTTGACTCAACTATTCACCACCTCGATCCGATCGAAATATTTTAATACTCTTACCAAGTTTTTTCTCTACTTTATTTCTGAATTCTTTGAACCTTTCAAAGGCTTCAAACTTGTGTTTCATAAAGAACACATACCCAAACTGTGAGTGATCATCGATGAAGGTAATGAAGTAGCTATAGCCTCCTAGAGCTTGAGTTGACATAGGTTCGCATACATCAATATGTATTAGACCAAGCAACTCTCCCACTGGTTTACCTTTTCTTGTAAAAGGTAACTTAATCATCTTGCCTTTTAAGCATGATTCGCATGTATCGTACGAATCTAATTCAAACGATTCCAGAATTCCACATCGGTGTAATTCGGACATGCATTTCTTGATCACATGGCCAAGACAACAATGCCACATGTAGGAGTCTAATTGATTATCTTTTCGAGCATGCTTGTTGCTTGCTTCGATATTGAGAATGTCACTGGATACATCTAACGTATTTATACCATTGCACAATGTTCCAGTCCGATAAAGCACACCATTCAAAGTTATGTAACAACAATTGTTACTAAAAGTCAAATGGTACCCATTTCTATTTAAACAAGAAATAGAAATGTTGTTCTTTATCAATGAAGGAACATAAAAGCAATTGTCCAGTTTTAAAACAATTCCTGTAGGGAGTCTGAACAAATATGTTCTGATGGCGAGTGCAACAACCTTTGCTCCATTCATAACATGTAAATTTGACTCTCCCTTGACGAGTCTTCTTCTATTCCATAGCCCATGTATGTTATTACATATATGTGAGCCACACCCAGTATCCAATACCCAAGTGTTTGAGGAAATAGAATGACAATCAATAACGAAGATATCTGAAGAAGATGGGGCATCTGATATCTTGTTCTTCTTCACAGGCTCAAGATAAATCTTGTAGTTTCTTCGCCAATGTCCCTCCTTACCACAATGATGGCAAGTGCCCTTTTGAGCTGGTTCTGCCTTTTTAGCTTTTTTCTTCTTCCCCTTCTACTGTTCATTTGTCTTTCTCTTAGAACCTTTCTTTGAGGAATCAACTAACAACACTGTCCCCTACTCATGCTTCATAGAAGGCTCCATAGTCTTCAGCATGTTGAGCAGTACCACAGATGAACCTTCTTGCATCTCAGAGGTGAAGAGGAGCTTGGAGACTTCGAACCTTTCAAATCTCACTTACTCATCAAACAACTCATAAAGATGAAAGACTATGGTATGAGCATCCATATGCTCATGCTGCTTCCACAGCTCGGATACCATCGCGGCTAGCATGATGCAACTCACTAGCTCAGAATCACTCACATATTTTTGATAGGCCAACAATTAGTCCAAAGTTGTGTCATCACTAGGATTAGTGGGAAGAGGCTCTTCGAGGACATACACAAGATTTTTGGCCTTGAGAACAATTCTCAAGTTTCTAAGCTAGTCCAAGAAGTTTGGCCTAGTCAATTTATTCGAATTCAAAATAGAGTGCAAATTCAAAGACATCATGATTAAACGATTAACCTAGAAATACAAATCAATCATATATGAGAAAATGATTTTAAAATGCATCAACATACATTTACAAAATCCCATTCATTTTTTGAATTTCAAAAACCCTCAAAATTAATTCGGGAGATCATAGGTCCATCTCCGAATGGGTTGATATCCAACATAGATAAGAACAACCTTGGAGAGAGTCCAACAAGCCATTCTTAACTACGATGGTAGGTATCAAGTATACCAATTTCATATCACATATATGCAACTATCACAATGTGCTATCAACTAATTGAATGTTCACACATACATCGGGTTGTTAACTCATTAACAAGTATGCATCATATGCATAGCACCCAACTTCACCTCCCTTCACATTTACCTTGGAGAGAGTCCAACAAGCCGATGCTCCAGGTTAAAGCTTGTTAGGGCAATCAACCCATGTGATGTGGTTTTGATGTGTGTGGAAAAATATTTAAGTTAGGATTGTATTGGATTTGATATGTGCGTTGAAGTCGTGCAGGACTTAGTAATTCATACATGGAGCATTGGCAAGTTTCACCTCTCATGACTCGGTCCTTGAGTCGGTGAAAGATGCATTGATAAAGTCATGAGCTTGGTGCATCCGAGGGACCGCTGGACGAGGAGCATTGGAGTGAAGCCAGAGGAAGTAGACTTCAAAGTGAAACACGAAGGATGGCACTGCGAAGCCGTGCGCTTGGCGCATCTAAGGGACGTGGCCAGACGAAGACAACTTCGAAGGCGAGAGACATCAAGGGAATGAGAGTGAGAGATTGTAACCCGGGACGCGGTAGCGCTTAGGTGAAACTTGGCCAATTGGCTAAGTGTCGGATGGGTTTTCCTGACATTAGTCGACTGCCATGTCATTGCAGTCGACTGCTCCAAGTCGACTTAGACTCGACTGGTGTTCGAGTCAGGTTTGAGTCCCATCAGTCGACTGATGTGGGAGCCGTTGGATGAAATCCAACGTGGAAGAAGCCGTTATAGGGTAATGGCTGCAGGGGCAGTCGACTGATCGGGGCATCAGTCGACTGCCAGGCACCCAATGGGAAGAATGAGCTCTTCCCTATAAGAAGGGGCCATTGGACACTTGGGGAGGCTAATGGTTTATTGCTAAACATCTCCCAAGTGCTCAAAATGATTTTCCTCCTCTTCATTGTGTTTATTTTCATCTTATTGTAAGAGGAGAGAATTCTTGTAAGGAAAGGTTACCTCCACCTAGCTTTGTGCAAAGGAGATATTAGTGGAAGGTTTAAGGCATGATTCACCTTGGATGAATCGGGACATGTATTAGCGGCAAGGTCGTGAACCATGTTACATCTTGGTGTTAGCATTTTATTTCCTTTACTTATTGCTTTGTCTTTATTGTTTATATTTCCGCTTACGCTAACGAATTTATAAACGAGCAATCAACGAGTAAATTCCACCATACGACGAAAGAGGGCTATTCACCCCCTCTACCCAGCCACCGATGCTCCAACAAGTGGTATCAGAGCCAAGTGGCTTGTCACCGGACTAACCGCTACAACAGGCATAATCAAGAGATGGTTGACTCCAACATTCATCCGCCGAAGTTAGAAGGAGAATTTGCTTGGTGGAAAAAGCGAATGGAGGTATTCTTCGAGACCGATTTTGATATAATGCTCACTATGGAAAATGATTTCGAAGTTCCTAGGGATGAGGAGGGGGAGCCACTAGAGAAATCGAGATGGACCAAGAAGCAAAGAGAGGAGCACTTGGCAAACTCAAAGGACAAGCACCATTTATTCAATGATCTTCCCCAACAAGATATCAACTAGATTGGGGAATGCTCAAGTGCCAAAGAGATGTGGGAAAGATTGGTAGAGCTT
The DNA here is from genome assembly GCA_025175895.1 of Wurfbainia villosa. Lineage (NCBI taxonomy): Eukaryota > Viridiplantae > Streptophyta > Magnoliopsida > Zingiberales > Zingiberaceae > Wurfbainia > Wurfbainia villosa. The sequence goes on from CM045996.1 coordinate 107,595,088, forward strand.
CATGAAGGCACTTCGGAAGCAAAATTAGCAAGAAGAGACCTTCTTCGCTCCCAACTTAACAACATCAAAATCGATAAAGGGGAGAAGGTATTGTCACTACACTCTAGATTCAAAGAAATAATTAATGGATTGTAGGTGAAAAGCTCTCCAACCGGGATATGGTCATGAAGGCTATAGATGCCTTTCCCAGGTCCTTATAGTGGAGCTCTATGGTGGACTCCTTCTACATTTCGAAGAATCTAGAAGTGAGCACCCTAGAAGAATTCTTCTCCACCATGGAGTTACATGAAATAAGGTTTGAAGGAATAAGTGAAGAACCAAGCATCAAGCCATCAAGGGGAGTGGCACTAATGGGCAACAAGGGGAAGAAGAAGAAGGAGACTCCACCCTCCTCATCGGATGACTCCTCCTCCTCCATGGATAGCACGGAAGAAGCCGACATGGTAAGGAAGGTAAGACTTGCGCTTAAAAATTTTAAATATAACAAATCTAATGATAGGAGGAGAAGGCCAAGGAGGAAGATAATTTGCTACAATTTTCAAGGAGAGGGACATATAAGGGATGATTGTCCCATTTTGAACGAGAGCAAAGAAGAGAGAAGAAAGAAAGAAGAAAAGAAGAAGGGGAGCAAGAAGGATGATGAAAAGAAGGTCAAAGAAAAGGGGAAAGCTAAGGCACATAAGGCCACATGGTATGATCCATCATCCTCATCATTCGAAGAAGAAGCCTTCACAAATCTTGCCATAATGGGGATAGATGACTTGGACTCCACCTCCTCCGATGAAGAAGAAAGAATCACTAGCGAGGAGGAGAGCTCAAGAGAAGGAGGAGCGCCCTCATCTTCATCCTCATCATCGGAAGGGGATTTGGTAAGTGAGGTAACAAGTCTTCCTCCCAAGAAAATTATGTCCATGATTTCTAGCTTAAATAAGGAATTATTTAGGGCTATGATACTGCTGTTACCTATTTTTTGTGAACTGGGTAAGAATACTCACGTGTAAGACACTATCCGAACCGAGTAGCCAATTCAGCAAGGGAAGCAAGGTAAAATGGTTTGGGCATGACAGTCTGGGGTAATTGGAATGGGAGGACAGTTTGAGGTAGTTGGCATGACGGGGTGATCATGGAGATCATTTTGGTATGGGGCGGATGAGAATCTGTTAGTATGAGCCCTTAGTGCCAATTATGACATGATTGGTGAGGAAAACTTTTGTATTATATTCTTACATTAATAAAGGCAAAGATTGATTATTATATTTCTTTATGCGTGTGCCAGCTAAATAAATATAATAATGCCCATGAATAGTAGGTTGTTATCTACAGTATATCAATTGGTAGAATTGATTATGAGAAGCTGTAGAGAACACTATTCTTAAATATTCCTAGTCGAGTGTTGTATTAATAGACAAGAGCTATATTGATATATTGAGACTAGCATGTAGGTCAATGGATGACTTGATCTCACAAGTCATGGATATGTGATATCACATTGATACATGGGTATATATATTGGAGACTATATATACTGAATTGACCCACCATGAGAAAGTATCATGGATCGTTATATGAGTGTCATATACTTTCTCATGTGACTATTGGTATGAATAGTCCTTAGACCTGAAGTCACTACGGTTCCCTACATAAGGAGTTATATACTTTGGTATCATCTAAAGTCACACCGTAATTGGGTGACTATAACGGCGATCACTGAGTATGTAACGAATTATGCGGAGGGATGTGAGTGATGTAAATGGGATCTATACCTCTCATATGACGGGAGTGATATCTTTGGCCACTTGATAGAGTAGGACCACGAAATGCATGGCCATGCTCAAATGAGTCAATATGAGATATTGAGCTCATTTATTTGAGTGAGTCTACTTGGGGATCAAGAAACATAAAGATTGATAAGAGGGTGACACGGTCTATGCCTCATTGGTCGATCTGAGATATCAAGGATAGAAGGACACTGTCATATGATAATAGTCACGGAAGAGGTTGTCAGATCTCGACATTCTCATCACTTGGGTAGCAATGATGTATTGCTAGATGCCGCTCATTGCTTATGTATCTAAAATGGTTTTGGATACATTGCCAACGTTATGAGAGCCTATAGGGTCACACACAAAGAACATATTATTCTGGAGAGGAAATCATTTTGGTTTGACTAAAATGAATTATTAGTTAATTGGATTAACTAGAATGAGTAAGACTCATTACTTGGCTAAATTTGAGTTTGACTCAAATTGGTTTATGTTGAGTTAGACTTAAGTCAAACAAAGAGAAGAAGGCTAAAATGAATAATACACAAATTAATAATATAATACACGAATTAATAAATGGGGTTTTAAATGGGATTTAAAACTCATTAATGTGCATTTAATGAGCATTAATTGACTTCCTTTCTTTTACCATGGAGAATAAGGAAGTGCATTAAATGTCTCATTAAGGTGTATTATTGTTGCTTCTTCTTCTTCAACGTGGACAATAAAAAATAAAATGAGATTTTATTTTTCGTTCACAACACAAGAGGGCCAAGTACTGAGTGGAAAAGTGAGACCTTGGAGTGGTTGCTAGCACAACCGAAAGGGCTTACCTCTTCTCTCCAAGATCGTGTGTGTGTGCACCGTAGAGGCGTGGACATTCTGACCACGCTGAGATCCACAAGTGTTGCTGACTGGAATTCGAAGGGCACGCTTCGAAGGTAATCTCGATTCCTATAGGATAGAATCGATAATTGAAACGAGTATATTTTTTTTGCTTGGATCTCTGGAGGGATCCTAAGTTTTCCGCTGCGAATTTTGTTTATCACTCGGGATCCCTATAGTGGTATCAGAGCCACTTGTAAAAAAAAATGTAGACGTTTTTTTTTTGCTGTTTTATGTGATATAAACATGAGATTAGTTTTATTACGTTTTTTTTGCCGACTTGGTATATGTTCGAGTTGATTTAGCCAAGCAGATAGTCTACCGAGTGGGCTGAATCAAGTCGGATGGTGCCAACTCGGTCTATGTCCGAGTTGATTTAGCTAAGCAGATAATCTACCGAGTGGGCTGAATCAAGTCGGATGGTGCCGACTCCGCCTGTGTCCGAGTTGATTCAGCCAAGAAGATGGTCTTCCAGGTGGGCTGGTTCAAGTCGGACGGTGCCGAACACACCTGGCCATCTGGAGGTCTCGGGTTCATAGAGATGGACAAAATGGGCAGCGACTCATAAGATGAATTAGCAAACAAAAATTTATTAAATCATTGTGAATAATCGGCTAGCGGGACCGCCGTGGTGTTGCGGCTAATTGGCATAGAGGCTTAAAAATTGCACATAATAAAACTGATAAATAAAATAATTTATTAAATCATTGTGAATGATTTGTATATGGTGCATGGTTATGGCCTAGGACCCAATATGATTGTGGTTATGTGTTGTAATTCATAATACCCATATGTATGTGTGGTGTTGTAATTTTTTACACGACTCGTGGTGCCTTCACTTCTATTTTCTAGTTGTAAAATAGATTTAGACTCGAATGTAACTCGAGTGTTCTCATTTCGTAATGTACAAAATAAATAAGCAATGAAAGTCCATTGAAGGTGGATGTTACAAGGACGATGCTGACAACACATGCTGACCAAAGGAAGCGCTTAGAGAAGATGCTATCCCTAGGGTAACCAATCGATTTTCTCATTGGTTTGAGAAATCGTAGAATAAGGGCCATAACCATGTCACGTTTAGCATATATGTGACATATTTTGTGTGTATGTGATGCATGATAGATAATCTATTATCTTAAAATTAAGTCAAATGAATATTCCTACCAAAGTTTGGTACTCATAAACTACCTCGATCATTTGTGTTGGGTTTTCCAAAGCAAAGCAGCGCATTTTATCTTGGTAGAGTGCGAGAGGACAATTGTGATGTCCCGCTATCAAACTTTGGAGGAGACTTCACTAAGTGTCTCAATTAGATTGAGAAATACTTAGAGGCATTTCCTAATAGTTAGGAGACATGGATAAGAGAACATTTATACTAAGTCTTGGGCGATTAGCCAAAGCTAACTCAAGATGATGTATAATGTGAATCTTGATCCTTTATTCCAAGAGTTGCATACGATGCAATTGGCAAAATGTTACCTACCTAGTGATACTAAATCTTGGGTGATTAGCCAAAGCTAACTCAAGGTGAGGTATGATGTGGATCTTGTCCCACAAAAACTTGAAGCTCAATAGAACTGGTATGACTAGCTCCTATTGAAGCTAAGGGAATCAGTGGGAGTCTCATTTAATTAAAGGCCTAATTAAATGATTTCAGATATAATACTCATTTCTGCATATTATTTCTGTTGTAGATTACTATGTCATCAACACGCCAAATACCCTCTCTCTGCGACGGTCCTTGAGAAGGACAAGCTCAATGGAGCAAACTTCATCGATCGTTCGTAAATTTGAGAATAGTTCTCAAACAGGAGTGGAAACTCTATGTCCTAGAGCAACCCATTTCTGAACCACCCGCCAATAATGCTACTCGTGCAGATAAGGATGCATACAAGAAGCATCAAGATGATGCATTAGATGCATCATGCCTTATGCTTGCAACCATGAACTCTGACCTTCAGAAGCAACATGAGAACATGGATGCCTTCGATATGGTTGCACACTTGAAGCAACTATATGGCAAAAAGGCGAGGCACGAGAGATCTGAGGTATCTAAGGCATTATTTTCATGCAAAATGCAAGAAGGAACACCCGTAGGAACTCATGTACTCAAGATGATTGGGTATGTTAAGAACCTTGAAAGATTGGGGTTTCCTTTAGGCTAAGAGTTGGCCACTGACCTTTTTCTATATTCGCTGCCTAGAGGCTTTAGTCAATTTGTCATTAATTATTACATGAGAGAAATTGACAAACCATTGCCTGAGCTCTTAAGCATGTTAAGAACTACTGAGAGCAATCTTAAGAAGATGCAACCTGGTACTAATGATGTACTTATGGTTAAAAATGGCAAGGGTAAGAAAAAGTCTAAAGGCAAGGGTAAGACCCAGAATAAAGATAAGGACAAAGCATTGAAGCCTAAAGGTGGGGTGGCCAAGGATGGGACTTGCTTCCACTACAAGAAAGCTGGACATTGGAAGAGGAACTGCAAAAAGTACCTCGAGGAAGTTCAGAAGAAGAAAGGAAGTGAGACTTCCACTTCAGGTATACATGTTATAGAATTCAATCTATCTATTTCTTCCTCATGGGTATTGGATACCGGTTGTGCTTCTCACATTTGTACCAATGTGCAAGGCTTGAGAAGAAGTAGATCTTTGACAAAAGGAGAAGTGGACCTAGGTGTTGGCAATGGCGCAAGAGTTGCTGCTATAGCTGTAGGAACATATTCCTTATCATTACCCAGTCGTTTAATTCTAGAACTTGAAGAGTGTTATTTCATACCTGCAATAACTAAGAACATTATGTCTATATCTTGTTTGGATAAGAAAGGTTTTTCATTTATAATTAAGGACAAGTGTTGTTTTGTATATTTAAATGAAATGTTCTTTTGCAGTGCACACTTGATGAATGGCCTCTATGTTCTAGACCTTGAAAACCCAGTCTATAACATAAATACCAAACGATTCAAATCTAATCATTTGAATCAAACATATCTTTGGCATTGTCGCTTGGGTCAGGTTGTAGTGTATCCTTACAAGCACACAGTTTATTTTAACATGAGAATAAAGTAAGTCCATCAGCAATACATGTAACTGTGAATCTTGTCTTTTAGGCAAGATGACCAAGACTCCATTCAGTGAACAAGGCGAACGAGCGACAGATTTGTTAGGCCTCATACATAGTGATGTATGTGGTCCTTTCAAAGTCGCAGCCAGAGGAGGTTATCAGTACTTCATCACATTTACTGATGATTTCAGTAGATATGAATATGTGTATCTTATGAGACACAAATCATAATCCTTTGAAAAGTTCAAAGAATTCAAGAATGAAGTACAGAACCAACTTGGTAAGAGTATTAAGATGCTTCGATCAGATCGAGGTGGGGAATACCTAAGCCAAGAGTTTAGTGACTATCTAGTTGAGTGTGGGATAAGATCTCAGCTCACTCCACCTGGAACACCACAGTTGAATGGTGTATCTGAGAGGAGAAATGGTACTCTATTAGATATGGTACGATCAATGATAAGTCATACAGAACTTCCTCCTTCCTTCTGGGGATATACTCTAGAGACCGCCGCTTTCACACTTAACCGTGTTCCTTCTAAGGCAGTCGTAAAGACACCATATGAGATATGGACTGGGAAGAGTCCCAAGATGTCTTTTATGAAGATTTGGGGTTGTGAGGCTTACGTACGATGTCAAGTATCAGATAAACTAGGCCCCAAATCAGATAGATGCTATTTCGTTGGATATCCCAAGGAAACTAAGGGATATTACTTTTACAACCCCACACAAGGCAAAGTGTTTGTTGCCAGAAATAGTGTTTTTCTAGAAAGGGAATTTATTTCTAGAAAAATAAGTGGGAGTAAAATTGATCTTGAAGAAGTTCAAGATACACAAAATAGCACTGATACCTTAATGGAACAAGAACAGTCATCACAAGGAGTTGTGATACAACCTGTTCAGGTAGACCAAGCTCTGTACAGGTCTGATAGGATACGTCATCAACCCGAGAGATATTCTTTTATCTTGGATGATAACGATGGTATCATGCTTGATGAACCGACATCCTATCAGGAAGCTGTAATGAGCTCATATTCTGAGAAATGGCTTGAGGCCATGAGATCCGAAATAGAATCCATGTACACTAACCAAGTCTGGACTTTGGTTGATCCACCTGAAGGGGTCAAACCCATTGGGTGTAAGTGGGTCTTTAGGAGAAAGACTGACATGGAAGGTAATGTGCATACCTATAAAGGGCGATTGGTAGCAAAAGGATTCAAGCAGATTCATGGTATTGACTATGATGAAACCTTTTCTCCAGTTGTGATGCTCAAATCCATTTGGATCATGCTTGCTATTGTAGCTTACTATGACTATGAGATCTGGCAGATGGATGTCAAAACAACATTTCTTAACGAAAATCTACTCGAGGATGTGTATATGACACAACCTGAGGGTTTTGTCGATCCAAAGGATGCTGGAAAGGTTTGTAAGTTGCATAGGTCCATTTATGGTTTAAAGCAAGCTTCTAGAAGCTGGAATCTTCGTTTCGATAATGCGATCAAAACGTTTGGTTTCATTAAGAACAAAGATGAACCTTGTGTCTACAAGAAGGTTAGTGGGAACTCAATTGTTTTCCTCATATTGTATGTAGATGACATACTGCTCATTGGAAATGATATCCCTATGCTGCAGTCTGTGAAGACTTGGCTTGGGAATTGTTTTTCAATGAAAGACTTAGGTGAAGCAGCCTATATTCTAGGCATCAAGATCTATAGAGATAGATCTAAGAGATTGCTTGGCTTGAGTCAGAGTACATATGTGGACAAGGTGCTTAAGCATTTTGCCATGCAGAATTCCAAGAAGGGATTTTTGCAAATGTAACATGGTATGAGTCTTTCGAAGACTCAATCTCCCTCTTCTAAGGAGGAGAGAGCTCGCATGGATCAGATCCCTTATGCATCAGCTATAGGATCTATCATGTACGCCATGATTTGTACTCGCCCCGATGTCTCGTATGCTTTAAGCATGACGAGCAGGTATCAGTCAGATCCCGGTGAATGTCACTGGACAGCTGTCAAGAATATTCTTAAGTACTTGCGAAGGATAAAAGAATATTTCTTGATATTTGGAGGCAATGAGGAGCTAGCTGTAAAGGGTTACAGTGATGCGAGCTTCCAAACTGACAAGGATGACTCCAGATCGCAGATGTGTATGTATTTTACTTGAGGACACGAAGAGTTCAACAGCGAAGCGAGTATATTACTCGTCTTACGCAGAACAAAGGAGGGTGTTTGGATCCGAAAGTTCATCACTGAACTTGAGGTGGTTCCTAGCATAGCAGACCCAATAGACCTCTATTGTGACAACAATGGGGCTATTGCTCAGACTAAGGAACCTCGCTCTCATCAGAGGACCAAACACACATCACTGCGTGTATCACCTCATTCGAGAGATCATCAATAGAGGAGATGTTCAGATATGCAGAGTAGACACTGATGCTAACATTGCGGATTCCTTGACCAAGGCTTTGGCACAGAGGAAGCATAATGGTCATACTAGGTCATTGGGTCTTAGAGATTACAGTGATTGACACTAATGCTAGTGGGAGATTGTTAGTATGAGCCCTTAGTGCCAATTATGAGATGATTGGTGAGGGAAACTTTTGTATTATATTCTTGCATTAATAAAGGCAAAGATTGATTATTATATTTCTTTTTGCGTGTGCCAGCTAAATAAATATAATAATGCCCATGAATAGTAGGTTGTTACCTACAGTATATCAATTGGTAGAATTGATTATGAGAAGCTGTAGAGAACACTATTCTTAAATATTCCTAGTAGAGTATTGTATTAATAGACAAGGGCTATATTGATACATTGAGACTAGCATGTAGGTCAATGGATGACTTGATCTCACAAGTCATGGATATGTGATATCACATTGATACATGGGTATATATATTGGAGACTATATATACTGAATTGACCCACCATGAGAAAGTATCATGGATCGTTATATGAGTGTCATATACTTTCTCATGTGACTATTGGTATGAATAGTCCTTAGACCTGAAGTCACTACGGTTCCCTATATAAGGAGTTATGTACTTTGGTATCGTCTAACGTCACACCGTAATTGGGTGACTATAACGGCGATCACTGAGTATGTAACGAATTATACGGAGGGATATGAGTGATGTAGATGGGATCTATCCCTCCCATATGACGAGAGTGATATCTTTGGCCTCTTGATAGAGTAGGACCATGAAATGCATGGTCATGCTCAAATGAGTCAATATGAGATATTGAGCTCATTTGTTTGAGTGAGTCTACTTGGGGATCAAGAAACATAAAGATTGATAAGAGGGTGACACGGTCTATGCCTCATTGAACAATCTGAGATATTAAGGATAGAAGGACACTGTCATATGATAATAGTCACGAAAGAGGTTGTCGGATCTCGACATTCTCATCACTTGGGTAGCAATGATGTATTGCTAGGTGCCGCTCATTGCTTATGTATCTAAAATAGTTTTGGATACATTGCCAACGTTATGAGAGCCTATAGGGTCACACACAAAGAACATATTATTTTGGAGAGGAAATCATTTTGGTTTGACTAAAATGAATTATTAGTTAATTGGATTAACTAGAATGAGTAAGACTCATTACTTGGCTAAATTTGAGTTAGACTCAAATTGGTTTATGTTGAGTTAGACTTAAGTCAAACCAAGAGAATAAGGCTAAAATGAATAATACACAAATTAATAATATAATACACGAATTAATAATATAATACACGAATTAATAAATGGGGTTTTAAATGGGATTTAAAACTCATTAATGTGCATTTAATGAGCATTAATTGACTTCCTTTCTTTTACCAAGGAGAATAAGGAAGTGCATTTAATGTCTCATTAAGGTGTATTATTGTTGCTTCTTCTTCTTCAACGTGGACAATAAAAAATAAAATGAGATTTTATTTTTCGTTCACAACACAAGAGGGCCAAGTACCGAGTGGAAAAGTGAGACCTTGGAGTAGTTGCTAGTACAACCGAAAGGGCTTACCTCTTCTCTCCAAGATCGTGTGTGTGTGCACCGTAGAGGCGTGGACATTCTGACCACGCTGAGATCCGCAAGTGTTGCTGACTTGAATTCGAAGGGCACGCTTCGAAGGTAATCTCGATTCCTATAGGATAGAATCGATAATTGAAACGAGTATATTTTTTTTGCTTGGATCTCTAGAGGGATCCTAAGTTTTTCGCTGCGAATTTTGTTTATCGCTCGGGATCCTTACAGAATCGGCTCGGTCTAGCAGTCCCAGAAATGGTTCGGTGTAGGAAAAAGAGGAGTTGGTTCGGGCTACTGGAAAAGCCTAATGGCTACGCTATACGTGAGCAGTAGGTTTAGGTTAGTTTCATCGAAGGCAAATGGATGAATGGGATAGGCTAGCATATTTTCCAAAATGTAGATAATAAGTTGTTACACAACAGAAGAGGGCCCCCACATAATATTTCGAGGAGCCTTCGCTCCTCGTGTCTGTAATAGAATCATTCTTCTAATGGGCAAGGTGGCCACATGTACGATGAAGGAGGCTTGCGATGCAACAGCAGGCCAGAAAAAGGGGATAAAAGGGAGAAGCAAGGCAGGAGAAAGGAGATCCACATTATTCCAACGACAAAAAGACGAAGGCACAGACCGAAGGGGAGATCAATCACATCACCGGAGAAGGAGCTGAGAATAGTAGTGAGCTCCATTTTTCCTATACTATTTCCTGTGTATTGACCTAATTGTAAGAGGTTTTCTCATCCACCTCCGGAAGTTCTTTCCGTGAAGGAGGAAGTTCATAGTGAAAGTGCTTTGGCACAGTAGCTGGTGGGAGAGCTCACCCTCGTGGAGTAGAAATCTTGATTCTGAACCACGTTACATCCTATGTTTTTGTTCGTTGTTTGTGTTGCCATGTGTTTATCTTCTTCACGTTTCATTTTACTGTTGTGGTCGGAGAAGAACCCCCTAAGCTTCCTTAGCACCTCGGTGTGTTGAAAGGAAGTCAGTAAATCCCTTTTTTCCCCATCACCGCATCAGTTGGTGTCGTTTGTGGGAAACTTTGAGCAAGACATAGAGATGCAGTCGGAAGAGATACAACACCCAGAAGCCTCCGTCGTGGAAGAAAACCCCATCACGATACTACCGTAACAACTGAGAGCCATGGTGGGCAACGCCGTGACCGAGGCCCTCGCCAGAGAAAGGAGAAAGACAGGGTATCTTCATCCTCATTCTGGTGAACCTTCCTCTCGTGGACCGTCACCAGAGATGCCTCCTCAACCACGTACAACCACTAACATTGAAGCATTGCCTGGAGAGGGGTTGAGGGACAAATTCATCAGACCACGTTTCTATTAACCCAGAATCGACGGGAAGAGCAGGGCGCAAGCCGGTCAACTAGGGCTCTAGAGATTTACGAGCCTAGCCCTTTCACCATGGACATCCTTTCTGAAGTCCCGCCATCATACTTCAGGAATCCCCAAGTAGACAAGTACGACGACATAATAGATCCAGAAGAACACCTATCACAATTTGTCGGAGCAGCCTCGTTCCACTATTATACCGATGCCCTCAAGTGTCGGGTCTTCCAGACCACCTTAACCGGCTCGGCACAAAAATGGTTTAACACCCTGCTCCCGGGGTCTATTACTTGTTTTGCTAATTTTTAGGGGATGCTCTGGCAAGAGTTTGCTAGCTGCAAGGCGTACAAGCACGATCCTTCCATCCTGCTGCACATTATGCAAGGGCCCTCAGAATTGCTCAGAGGATATCTTCATCGGTTCACTTCCACCGCCAGGAGCATCCCTTCAATAAGGTCAGATGCTTTCAGAGTGGCCATTCTGCATGGGTTAAGGGAGGGTCCCTTCCTCAGCTCACTTTTGAGGAAGCCCGCGAACAGCTATGAGGAGCTGTTGAGCTATGCGGAGAAATATATCAACGAGGAAGAAGGGTTGAAAGTTCGAAGAGTCGAACGAGCCTCTGCAATGGTCCCTGCCGAAAGAAATCACCTTGTAGCTCCTCAAGCACCACCAAGATGAGAATATGCACGACCCTTTCTACTGGAGGCTCCCAGGCCTCGGTTATTGCTACAGGGCGCTCGCCCCGCATAGCCATTGCAGATCATGGACGCTGATGTTGTCCCTCCCTCGAGGACTTGGAAGGAGTGGGAGATGGAATTTTATGACCAGCAAGGTCTTCTACAGCGGCCAACGGGGTATAGGGGAGTGCCTCACAACCCTTCCACCCCATTCTTTTGCTAGTACCATATGGAATACGACCACGCTAGTGGTCGATGTTTCAAATTGCAAGAAGAACTAGAGTGCCTCGGAGCCACTTACCCACATCTGCGGCCTCAGACGGGAGGACCGGCACAGCCAGGCCAACGACCCAATGTGGCTTGTCCGGGGCCATATAATCAATAGTCGTAGGTTACTTCTTCTTCGGATCCTCAGACTCCGACCCAAGAGGACAAGGGGGCCCATAAGGGGAGGGCCCATCATCTGATATGAATAACGTCACCACACAGGGGGTTATTCACGTTATTGCAGAAGGACCCACTAATGGAGATTCGAACCGGGCATAAAAATCATACGTCCGTCTCATGGAGAGCTTGGCTATAATCATTAATTAGGCTATCTAGACCGCACCGCCGATTTCGTTCGGATCGGAAGATCTCCAAGGCATTCTACTGCCTCACACGGATGCCTTAGTGATCTATATTTCCCTGGCCAACTATGAAGTGGCCAGGGTACTAGTTGATTTGGGGAGTTCTGTCAATATCCTCTTTCAGAAGGCTTTTGGACAAATGCAACTGAGAAACGCCCAACTAGAAGACGTGGCTACACCCCTCTTCGGGTTTGCGGGGCATGTGGTCCACCCCATAGGGCATATTTCATTGCCCCTGACTCTGGGCATAAAGCCCAGCCAAAAAACTAGTATAGTTCCTTTTCTTATTGTGGACGCTCCTTCCACCTATAATGCAATTTTGGGTCGCCCCTTCCTTTCCATCTTTCAGGCGGTGGCTTCTCCGTATCACCAAAAGGTGAAATTTCTGATCAGGCAGCTGATTGGAGAGGTTAGAGGCGAGTAGAAGGCTACAAGGAGTTGCTACATGTAAATGGTCAGGGATGACCAAAAGAAGGCCTGAACCGATGACCTCAAAGGGAAACCCATTGTGATTTCTGTAGGGGATCGATATGGCCGGCTAGAGGGGGGTGAATAGCCCTCGTACGTTGGACGTCGTAAATTGCTCGTCTACAAAACGTTAGCGCAAGCGGAATATACAACTATAAGTAAAGACAAGCAAAATATAAACAAGCAATACAAACACCGAGATATAACGTGGTTCACGGCTACGCCGCTAATCCACGGTCCGATTCGTCCACGGTGAATCACTCCGCCAAAACCAATCACTATCGGTCTCTCCTTTGCACAAAGCTAGGTGGAGGTAACCTTTACAACCAAGATCACTCTTCTTACAATAGGATTGAAGTAAAGACAAGTAAGAAGAGTTTAGAGCTCGTGGGGCACTAGGAAGATTGTTTGGAGTATGAGCATTAGCCTCTCAAAGGCTCACACCCTCTCTTTTTATAGAGAGGGCTAACATCTTGGCGATCGATGGACCTCATCGGGCCATCGCGCCTCCGTAGTCGACGCCAATGCATCTAACGGCGTGGTCAAACCCTTATCTATCGATCGACGCCTTGATCGGGGCCCGATCGATGATCTTCGATCGGCCGCCCACGATGGCGCCGCCGCTGGCACAATCCATCGATCGTATACCGGTCGAACTCACTGATCAGGCGTCCGCCATGACATGGCGATCGGTGTGTCGAAACCCATCCGACACTTGGCCAAATGGGCCAAGTTTCACCTAAGAGCTACCCTTCCCGGGTTACAATCGCCACTCTCATTTCTGAGTCCTCGCCGGTTCTCTTCGTTCTCGCCACGCCTCGGCAAGATCAGCGCACGGCTCTGCAATGCTCCTTCGCGTCTCTTGCCTCGAAGTCTACTTCCTCCGGCTTCACTCCAAGCTTCTCGTCCGGCGGTCCCTCGGATGCTCCAAGCGCACGGCTTCCGCAAAGCTATCCTTCACCGACTCAAGGCACGAGTCATGAGATGTGAAACTCGCCACGGCTCCATGTGCGAATTACTAAGTCCTGCACGACTTCAACGCACATATCACATCAACATATCAAACTAACTTAAACCCTTTGCCACACCATCAAAACCATATCACGGCAAGAGATTGCCCTAACAATCTCCCCCTTTTTGATGTGTGGCAATCCGTTTAAGTTAGGTAAAAACATTTGATATAAATTCTAAGGTAAGAAAGCATGTAAAGATAAAACATGATATAGCAACATGCAACTCCCCCTTAATCCATGAAACTCTCCATGCAAATTTTCTCCCCCTATCATATATTTCTCCCCCTAAAATATATTTCTCCCCCTAAAGTGATTAACTTAAACATACTTATTTCTCCCCCTTTGACACCATCAAAAAGATTAACACTAAGTTATAAGCTCATGGCATCAAGTATAATGGAGGGAAAAATATGACAAGTTGATTTAAAATTGGGTACCACTTGTTGATGGCATCAAGTATATTTCTACAACTTGTTGTAAGTTTACAAACTGAATTCGGCCTTCAATGTTTTGACCACGATTATATCGGTGATGGCAATGATCGTAGCACAAAGGAATCAAATTTCGATTTTACGAGAATTTCAAAAATGCATTATAAATTCCAGAAAATTTGAAAAATCATGAAATTTGGAGAACATATTTCTATTAAGTATATCTATCAATGAAAAATAGTTTTTCATGAAAACTCATTATATTTTCTTGTTTTTGCCAAAAATCCAAACACTTGAAAAACCACTAGTTTTTGAGCATGTTAGTATCCAATTTAGCACCTAGTCTTGCTTTGAATTGTTCCAAAACATGAATACATAGATTTTAGATTAAGAAATTGTTTTGAAAACATATGAAATATCCAACCATGATCTTTGGGCAATATGTCTATTTATTAAACATAAGCCTTCCCCATGATTTGTCTATTATTGCTATTTTGATACTTTAAATGACCATCTAAATGCCATAGGCATTAGTGGACATTTGTATCATCCTAATATCTCACCCATGCTAAGTTTGCAATCAAGTTAGCCTATAGTGAGTGTGAGATGTATCCTAGGGGGTATTTGTATATACTTAACCCATATATTCATGCAATTCTATCATGGTTAAACATCAACCTAACATCCTACATGATCATAATGACATATATGAATGAATTCTACATTATGATCATGAAACTCATGTATCCATCAAATAATAGTCATGCATTAGGTATTATACGATGATAATAAACAAATTATCACCTAAAGCATGATTTAAACCTATTTCTAGTGATAACGTGCCAAATTTCAAAATCATAAATCATGATTTAAAACATACATAGCAATTACATCAATCATTATGATTTAAGCATTATTACCTATTTATGGGTACGTTATCATCACCCAACACTATCTAAAAAATGTTGTCCCGTCATCCTAAGTCAACCAAATTATGATATAGGTCAAGTTCATATGGTTGACTACCCTAGGGGTTATTCTAACCCTTAAGAATGGATTTTGGAACCCAAAATAGATTCTTTCCTATTGGGTTCACTAAATATTCCTTGGGGATCCATTTTCTAGCTATTGCTTTCTTTTTATCTTGTCCCCTAGCTATAAGACATTTGTAGGCTTTTTCATTTTTCTTTTCCTTGTAGCCTAGGCCCTTTTTGTTGAAGCTAGCTCTTTGGCTCCCTAAGATCATGTTCAATGTGTTGGAGCCAATAGTGAATTTCTCTAGGGCTTTGGTTAAGTAATCTACCTTTTCCCTTAATGCCCTATTTTCCTCTATGCATGCATCATTAACATTTAAAAGCATATAATCATGTGAGCATGCATCATCATTTAAGCTAGAAGAAATATTATCATTTTCATTTAAGCATGCCTTTTCTAATTTTTGTTCTAGGTCCTTAATTTGATCTAGCATGCTTTTGTTTTTCTTCTTTGCCCTAAATAAATCCTTAGTTAAGCTAGAAATCATAGAAACTATTTTATTAGGTGAGAGGTTGGTTACCATAGTTTCCATGTCCTCTTCTTCTTCGGATGATGAGGAGGATGATGATGTGGAGGAGGCTCCCCCTTCACTTGAGCTCTCTCCTCTTGAGCTTGATCTTTCATTTTCGGATGAAGAGCAATCCAAGTCATCAAAGGCCATCAAGGCCAAATTGGTGACAAAGGCATTCTCCTCATCCGATGATGAGGAGGAGGATGAGGAAGGATCATCCCATGTCTTGGCCTTGAATGCTTAGCCTTCCCTTTCTTTGCCTTCTTTTCTTCTTCCTTTCTCTTGCTCCCCTTCTTCTTCTTCCTTTCTTCTTTCTTTTTCCTTTCTTCCTTGCTCTTGTTTAGGAGAGGACAATTGTCCCTTATGTGTCCCTCTCCTTGGCAATTATAGCATATGACCTTCCCCCTTGGTCTTCTATTCCTATCATTAGATTTATCAAATCTAAAATTCTTAAATGCACGTCTTACCCTCCTTACCATGTAGGCTTCTTCGGTGCTATCCATGGAGGAGGAGGAAGATGCTCATCGGAGGAGGAGGGGATGTCCATCTTCTTCTGCCCCTTATTTGCCAATAATGCTACTCCTCTTGAGGGTTGAATTCTAGGCTCCTCTTGTATTCCTTCAAGCCTAGTTTCGTGGAGTTCCATTGTTGAGAAGAACTCCTCCAAGGTGCTCACTTCTAAATTCTTTGAGATATAGAATGAGTCCACCATGGAGCTCCACTTTGAGGACCGGGGAAAGGCATCTATGGCCTTCATTACCATATCCCGGTTTGATAGCTTCTCACCTACACTTGTTAGTCCATTTAAAATTTCTTTGAATCTAGAATGCAAAGAAATTACCTTTTCTCCCTTTCCTAATTTGATGTTGGATAGTTTGGAGCGGAGGAGATCTCTCCTTGCTAGCTTTGCCTCGGATGTGCCTTCATGAAGCTCAATTAGCTTCTCCCACATCTCCTTGGCGCTTAGGCATTCTCCTATTCGGTTGATCTCTTGTTGAGGGAGCACATTGTAGAGATGGTGCTTGGCTTTGGAGTTTGCAAGGTGCTCCTCTCTTTGCCTCTTGGTCCACCTAGATTTCTCTATTGGCTTCCCTTCTTCATCCCTAGGCAAAACGAAATCGGATTCCATTGTAATCATTATATCAAAATCCGTTTCGAAAAATACCTCCATTCGCTTCTTCCACCAAGCGAATTCTCCTTCAAACTGTAGGATCGAAGTGAGCGCTAGAGGGGGGGGGGGTGAATAGCGCAAAACCTTTTTCTTCTTTTACGAGTTCGTATCAAAACAAATAAGTGCAGCGGAAAGATAAATGAAACAAAAAGAGACAAGTTTATTTTTTTACTTGGTTTGTAGCCTTCGGCTACTGCTCCAAGGCCCTAACGGTCCTAGACCGTGTACGGAGGGCAATTCACTAAAACACTCCTCCTCGTTGGAGGTAGGAGTTTGACGATTACAAAAAAACTTTCGAAGCAAAATGATAGAGAGACAAACCCTCTCTTCTATTAAAAGTAAAATGCAACGATAGAAAACTCTCGAGTAAAATAATTGCAATATTGAAAACAAGGATTATACCAACAACTAAAAAGAAAGAACTTAAGCTAGGGTTGTTGGCAGCACTTCGTTGTCGTAGAGTTGTCGGAGAGTCGCAGCGTTGTGGAAGCTTTTGAGCACTTAGAAATTCATGAAAAACCCTAGGTTTGGCCCTCCTTTTATAGCCTTTAAGCCCCTCAACGAATGGGTCTTCAACCAATCACAAATGGGCACAAAACTCCTTGAAAAATGGTGATAAAGCTTGACTCCTCGAGGCTGATTTTTGGCCGGTTGAACTGATGGCTTAGCAGTTGAACTGATTTTTGGCCGGTTGAACTGATTTTTAGACTTTTCGACAATAATAAAGAGTTACCTCAAAATATAAGTGGATTCGACGGCCACTTGCGGTCCGATCTCAACATAGACCTTCCATGGGAAGTCTTGGGTCGGATAAATGCCGCCTAAGATCATCCCCGTAAAGAGGATACGACCTTACTTACGCTCGCACACACGAGCTTACCTCGATACTTATGTGTCGCTTTTGCTTCCGGCCTTCCACTCGATTCCTTCGGCTCCCTCCGAAGTAACTCGAGTGTCGCCCGACCACCGCGGCTTCCTCCGGGTGTCGCTAGCCTTCAGCTCCAGCATTGAGACTTTTCTGCACACTTGATTTAGCTCGTGAGATAACAATATATGCTTAACTTTGTATCGTTTGCTATAATCAAAACTTAGGTTCGACTTAGGTGCCTACTGCACCAACAATCTCCCCCTTTTTGATTTATGGCAAACCCTCATACAAAGTTAAGTAAATAGCAAGCATGAAGAATAATAATGTGCATGAGAAACAAAAATATGAAGATTAAGTTGGAGTAGTAAGGATTTTCTTCAAATACTCCCTTGAGGAAACCTCCCTAGACCGAGGGTGAGTCTTTGAAGAAAGACCTTAATCCTCCCCTGAGGGTTGCTTTAAGTAATTAACATTACTTAAAGTTGGCCTTAGCAAAACATTTTAGTTAAGCCCTTTCTCCCCTTAAGTAAAACATTAATGACATAAAGTTTTGTTAAAAGTTATAGAATACGCTTAAGTAAAACGAGACGGCACAAATACGCTTTAAGTTAAGAATTATTTAACTTTGTCAAAAGTTAAATAAGTTTTAACTTTTGGTAAAAAAATTGTTTTGACCCTTAACTTTGGCCTTTCTCCCCTTTGCCGTATATCGAAAAGAGTAAGGGTGTGTGTGGAAAAAGTTAATTTTAGAATCCAAGCATGTTCCACATTATTTTGAAAATAATATACTGAAAATAAGTTCATCTATAAAATGTTCGACTCATATTTGGCTTGATTGATATGAAAGATCAACCAGTCCTGGTCAGAGTCGGTTAGTATGTATGATTATACTCCATGGTTCATAGCGATGCACTAGCTCTACATCTGGAACCAGGAGTAAGGTCCTAACATCTCACGCCCATCTACGTGGCTAAGTACACAAACACATTAGTCCTATGTGTTGTGAGATGTATTGGCTCCTTAAATCTATAGGTGCATGATATCTAAGGTATGACATATGCTAGTTTCATGAAAAAGTAAGAAATAGTAGTAATATAATTTGCAAAACCTATTCTATTACGCACATGCCTAATTTTCGTCTCAAGAGACTAAATTCGGCTTCGGGTAGTGGTTTAGTAAATATATGCGCTAAGTTAGACTTGAGTCAACATATTCGAGTTGTATGGAGCCGTTGGCTACATGTTCTCGAATGAAATGGTGTTTTACCTCTATATGCTTTGTTCTTGAATGGCATATAGGGTTCTTAGTTAGATTTATCGAACTTATGTTGTCTACAAAAATTTTAGTTTTGGTGAAGTCCAACCTAAAGTCTCGGAGAGTGTGCTTCATCCAAAGAAGCTGAGTTACACACTCACCCATCGCGATGTATTCGGTGGTAGATAAGGCAACACAATGTTGCTTCCTCGCACCAACTCACTAGACTTCGAGAGTAGTTGACAACAACCACTCGTGCTCTTTCTATCGAGTTACTCTGGCATAATCCGAATCAGATGGATTAGTTCGAACTCCGTAGATCTAGGGTACCAAATACCAACGTTAAGTGTACCCTTAAGATATCTAAGGATACGCTTAACTAGGGTTAGGTGAGACTCCTTAGCACAGGTTTGAAACTTGGCGCACATACTTACTGCGAATAGGATGTCGGGTCGACTATTAAGTATAGGAGACTTCCTATCGCGCTCCTATAGTACTTTAAGTCAATGGACTTACTTTCTAGGTCTTCTCCTATGTTAACATTAATCGCCATTGGGGTGTTTATTATCTTAGCGTCTTGCATTCCAAATCTTTTAATTAACTCCTTAGTGTATTTTTGTTGATATAGGTATATACCATCCTTAGTTTGTTTAATTTGTAGACCTAAAAAGAAACTTAACTCGCCTACTAAGTTCATTTCAAACTCACTTTCCATGAGTGAAATGAACTCGTTTAGTAAGGCTGAGTTAGAGGTTCCAAAAATTATATCGTCTACGTAAATTTGAGCTATGAATATTTCTTTACCTAAGGTTTTTACGAAGAGAGTTGGGTCAACTAAGCCTTGGTTAAACCCTTTTGACTTAAGATGGATTGAAAGTCTCTCGTACCAAGCTCGAGGAGCTTGTTTAAGTCCATAGAGAGCTTTCTTAAGTTTTAGAACATGGTCGGGTTTATCTAGATTTTGAATCAGGGGTTGGCTAACATAAACTTCTTCTTTAATGTATCCATTTAGGAATGCCGACTTAACATCCATTTGAAATAGCTTAAATCCTCGATGTGCGGCATAAGCTAGCAACATTGAATGGATTCGAGTCTAGCTCTTTGGGGCATAGGTTTCGTAAGTAATCTAAGCCTTCGACTTGACTAAACCCTTTGGCGACTAACCTAGCCTTATTTCTAACTACTTCACCTTTATCATCAAGCTTATTTCGAAACACCCACCTTGTTCCAATTATCGTTTTGTCTTTAGGTGGTGGTACTAATTCCCACACTTCATTCCTAGTAAATTGAGCTAGCTCTTCTTGCATTGCAATAATCAAATCGGGATCAAGAAGAGCTTGTTCAATTGATTTGGTTTCTATCTTTGAAATTAAGGAAATTTGACTAAGGTTCCTATAGGATGCTCTAGTTCGAACTCCTAGATTAGGATCTCCTATCACTTAATCGATAGGGTGGTTAGTCTGAATCCTAGATTGTGTTGGGTTTGTGTCACCTAATGATTGATCAATGGGGTGACTTGGTTGAACACTAGTTTGACTCGGATCACTTGTCACTTGAGTCGACAAGAGAAGTTGGTTGATGTGGATTAGACTCGATCTCGGATCGAGTTAGGTCTAGTATGAGTAGGCTCGCTAATTGGGGTTGTCGGGGTTTTGTAGGTTCGTGTCCTTCATCAAATACTACATTGATAGTCTCCTCGACTCTAAGGGTGTCGTGGTTATATACTCTATAAGCTCGACTTGTAGTCGAGTATCCTAGAAAGATTCGATGGTTTTGGATGTAAATTTCCTAGGTAATCCTTAGTGTTTAGAATATGTACCTTACACCCAAATACCTAAAGTACTTGATGTTAGGTATTTTATCGTGATAAATCTCATCGAGGTCTTAAGGTGCCTCTTTACCATAAGGATCCTATTTTGGACATAGCAAGCCGTGCTAACGGCTTCTGCCCAAAACCTATCGGGTAGGTCATATTTGTTTAACATGGTCCTAGCGGCTTCTTGTAGAGTTCGGTTTTTCCGCTCCACTAGGCCATTTTGTTGAGGGTCCTAGGGCAAAGAATTCATGGTGGTATCCGTTTAGGTTCTGAAGTCGGTGAACCTTTGATTTTGAATTCACCACCATGATCGCTTCTAAGTCTTTTAACCTTAAGGTCTTTTTGATTCTCGATTAATTTGAATAGATTGATTAATTGATCTAGGGTATCATTTTTATGTTTGATGAACCTAACCCAGGTAAACCTGGAGTAGTCGTCAATTATGACTAAGCAATATTGACTTCTATTGAGTGACTTGGCTCCATGTGAATCAGATAGATCCATATGCACGAGCTCAAGTACACTTGAGGTTCGTTCTTGGTTAGTTAACTTGTGTTGTGTCCTAGGTTGTTTTCCTTGTTGACAAGCATTCTGATTTTATTAACCAAGTTGTTGAGGAGGTAAACCTCCGACTAAACCACTCGACTCATCTTGTGGGCGAGTCTTGGGTGCAGTGACCAGAGTCGTCGGTGCCACAACCATGATTCCTCTTCTGTGTGTCATAAGACATTTGGTGAGGATTTGATTAAGTTCATTGTATAAATGTTATTTGTCCTAGTTCCTTTGAGTATTGTTTTAGTTTGTTTCATTTGTTTTAATGACACATTCATTTTCTAAAAATACGACCTTATAGTTATTGTCACACAATTGGCTTACGCTAAGAGAGTTATATTCAAAATTCTCTACAAGTAATACATTTTTAATAACAAAATTCGAGTTAAGCTCGATATCACCCGATCCGATGATTTTGAGCTTGCCGTTATTCCCAAAGGCTACCGATCCTTGTCGTTTGAATCGAAGCTTTGTGAATTTGAGTTGATCCCCGGTCATGTGTCGGGAGCAACCACTGTCCAACATCCATTGATCCTACATACAAGGTGGTTGGATTGGATGTTAGATTTTTATTTTTAAATTGGTTGTAAGTTGTTAAACCTAGGTCATCTCACAGTCTATATGATCAAGCATGTTATACTTATGTGTTTTTTGTGAGATGACTCCCAATTAAATTTATTAAGTGGATTTAGGTTTAAGTGATTTTATGTTGAGATGATTTTCAATTAAATTGATTAAGTGGATTTAGGTTCAAGTAATTTTATATTGAGATGATTTTCAATTAAGTTGATTAAGTGGATTTAGGTTCAAGTAATTTTATGTTGAGATGATTTTCAATTAAGTTTGATTAAGTGGATTTAGGTCCAAGTTAGATTTGGATTTAACCCAAGGCTTGTCAAGTTTACCTTTTCAAGATCATGGCTTCCAGGTCGTGGCGAGGCACAGGGGCCTTCTTTTATCGGATCATCGACCACTTCCTTAGACAAAGCCATGTTCAAGAAAATGATGACTTGACTCACCTAAGACTATTTCCTAGTCTAACTAGTTATTTTTGAAAAGAGGCTCCCCGAGGCTCAATCTTTTCGAAAGATTTTAGTTGGTTATTTGAAAAGAGGCTCCCCGAGGCTCAATCTTTTCGAAGGATTTTAATTGGTTATTTGCGTGTTCTAAGTGAGTTCAGAAAAAAAACAAAACAAAACAAAAAAAATCTAAGCATGCAATTACTAAGTTAAAACACAAACATGTTTTGTACTGGCTCCCCCTAGACCGTTGAATCGGTTCAGTCTATCCACATAGTGGATTTGGTCCTTGGGAACCCAGTATGAGTTGGATCCTAGAGTTGAAATCAAAGTGGTCTTAGGGACCCATGCTTGGACACGTTTTTTATGTCTACTTACGATTGACATATACGACTTATTGGTCGTGTTTGAGCTAAACCCTAGTCCGGCCTTGTTGTACACGGCCCTTTGCGATCCAAGTAGGAGGTCAAGTCCTTTGGATCCCAAAGTAAACCTTTCCAACGTATTCCTAAGATCTTCGACTTGACTTTTCAAGAGTGAGTTCTCAACTTCGAGTTTTTCAACCCGAGTTGAGTCCTTCTCTTGAACTCGACTAGTCGAAGAGGTTAGGGAGACCTCGTGTTTGAGGAGTTTAACTTCCTCAACCAGGGTCTCGACCTTGGACTCGGACTTAGCTAACTTCCTAGACAAAAACCTAACCGTATTATGCAAAGTATTAAATAAAGCTCGACTTACTTTAAGGGTATCTTTTGAACCGGATGCGTATCCGTGGCTTTACTTGAAGGTAGCTTCATAGTCCGAGTCATCCTCAGGTTCTGACTCAAGTTCAGGCTCGGTCTCCATGTCCGACTCAATTGATTTCGCCATGAAGACGTGGTCTTCGTCTTCTTCGGATGACGCTTCTTCCCATGTCGCGTTGAGGGCCTTCTTGTGCTTAGGTGCTTGGTGGTTGAGCTTGGGGCACTCGGACTTGATATGTCCAAACCTGTTACACTCATAACACCTAATGTTAGAACTTTTAGACTTACCTTGGTTGGGTCGAGTCGTGGTTCGCTTTCGTCCCTTGGCTATCCTTCGAGCTAGGTTCATTAGTTCGGCAGTCAACTCCGGGTCAACTTCTTCTTCGGACTCGTCTTCCTCCTCGGTTGGTGGTGGCTTGCTTACGATTTTCTTCTTCTTTGAACCTGCAAACAAGGCTATACCCCTCTCGGGTTCCGAGTTGGATTGTTCATGTAATTCGAAATCCGAAAAGAGTTCATCTAACCTAATTTTAGAAAGGTCCTTGGAGACCTTGTAGGCATCGACCATGGATGCCCACAAGGTAGTCCTCGGAAAAGAGTTTAGGACATACCTTATAAGGTCGCGGTTTTCAACCTTTTGCCCGATTGCGTGTAGGTTGTTGACTATGTCTTGGACACGGGCGTGGAGTTGCGTCGCGGACTCGTGTTCCTGCATTTTTAGTGTATACAATTTATTGAACAACAAATCACGTTTGCAAACCTTAGCTTGATCCGATCCTTCGTGTAACTCGATTAGTTTTGTCCAAAGATCCTTTGCGCTTATGAAGGGGCCGACGCGATTTAGCTCCTCCTTGGATAGGCCACATTGGAGAATTTGTGTTGCCTTGGCGTCGGCTTCGACTTGTCGTTTTGTTGCAACGGTCCATTGATCATAATCCAAGGAGTCACCCACTTCATTAGTCGGAAGTGTGAAACCCGTTTGGATTATGATCCACATCTTGATTTGGGTTTTGAGAAAGCATTCCATCCGACCCTTCCAATAACGGAAGTCATCTCCGTTGTAAAACGGAGGTCGGACGGTGCTAAAACCCTCGAGATGGGCCATTAGAACAAAAAACAAGGAGACTAAAATGAAAACCTAGCAACAACAAAAACACGAAAGTACCAAGACTTGCGTCTTGGATTAGTAAAGGGAAATAAAAAGAAATAAGCGAAAAATAGAAAGTTAAGCAAAGAAATAAGAAACTAAATAAAAGTAAGTACTCACAACCTCCGATGTTCCCGAAAGGCTACTAAACGTCGATTTTAGGATGAAAATAGCTTGTTACGGGGTAAACCCTGTGAGAGGTGTAGATCTGAGAGCTTCAATTTGGTAGGTAGACCGTGTCGTGGGTCAACTTGTACGAAAAGTTATGCCCGTTTGACCGTCGGCTACTCCAAAAGCGAAAACTTGCAAAACAAAATCAAACGAAGAGTACCAAGACTTCGTCTTGGATTAGTAGTGCGGGAGAAA
The DNA here is from genome assembly GCA_025175895.1 of Wurfbainia villosa. Lineage (NCBI taxonomy): Eukaryota > Viridiplantae > Streptophyta > Magnoliopsida > Zingiberales > Zingiberaceae > Wurfbainia > Wurfbainia villosa. The sequence continues at coordinate 107,619,841 of CM045996.1, forward strand.
AATTTAAACGAACGAAAAACAAATCTGAAAAAATGTTAGATTGGTGGTTTAAATCTAAGCACTCGATACCAATTGTAGGATCAAGTGAGCGCTAGAGGGGGTGAATAGGAATAGAAAACCTTTTTCTTCTTTACGAGTTCGTATCAAAACAAATAAGTGCAGCGGAAAGATAAATGAAACAAAAAGAGACAAGTTTATTTTTTTACTTTGTTCGTAGCCTTCGGCTACTACTCCAAGGCCGTAACGGTCCTAGACCGTGTACGGAGTGCAATTCACTAAAACACTCCTCCTCGTTGGAGGTAGGAGTTTGACGATTACAAAAAAACTTTCGAAGCAAAATGATAGAGAGACAAACCCTCTCTTCTATTAAAAGTAAAATGCAACGATAGAAAACTCTCGAGTAAAATAATTGCAATATTGAAAACAAGGATTATACCAACAACTAAAAGAAAGAACTTAAGCTTAGTTGTGAAAGCTTATTGTGCTTTTGAGCACTTAGAAATTCATGAAAAACCCTAGGTTTGGCCCTCCTTTATAGCCTTTAAGCCCTCAACGAATGGGTCTTCAACCAATCACAAATGGGCACAAAACTCCTTGAAAAATGGTGATAAAGCTTGACTCCTCGAGGCTGATTTTTGACCACCGGTTGTGATTTCTTGGCAGTTGAGATGGCTCGTGATTGAACTGATTTTTGGCCGGTTGAAATGATGGCTTAGCAGTTGAACTGATTTTTGGCCGGTTGAACTGATTTTTAGACTTTTCGACAATAATAAAGAGTTACCTCAAAATATAAGTGGATTCGACGGCCACTTGCGGTCCGATCTCAACATAGACCTTCCATGGGAAGTCTTGGGTCGGATCGTCGCCTAAGATCATCCCCGTAAAGAGGATTCGACCTCACTTACGCTCGCACACACGAGCTTACCTCGATACTTATGTGTCGCTTTTGCTTCCGGCCTTCCACTCGATTCCTTCGGCTCCCTCCGAAGTAACTCGAGTGTCGCCCGACCACTGCGGCTTCCTCCGGGTGTCGCTAGCCTTCAGCTCCAGCATTAGGACTTTTCTGCACACTTGATTTAGCTCGTGAGATAACAATATATGCTTAACTTTGTATCGTTTGCTATAATCAAAACTTAGGTTCGACTTAGGTGCCTACTGCACCAACACAAACTTCGGAGGATGGATGTTGGAGCCGGCCATTTTTGATGTAGGGCTTGTTGCGGCGGTTAGTCCGGTGACAAGCAACCTCGGCTCTGATACCACTTGTAGGGGATCGATATGGCCGGCTAGAGGGGGGTGAATAGCCCTCGTACGTTGGACGTCGTAAATTGCTCGTCTACAAAACGTTAGCGCAAGCGGAATATACAACTATAAGTAAAGACAAGCAAAATATAAACAAGCAATACAAACACCGAGATATAACGTGGTTCACGGCTACGCCGCTAATCCACGGTCCGATTCATCCACGGTGAATCACTCCGCCAAAACCAATCACTATCGGTCTCTCCTTTGCACAAAGCTAGGTGGAGGTAACCTTTACAACCAAGATCACTCTTCTTACAATAGGATTGAAGTAAAGACAAGTAAGAAGAGTTTAGAGCTTGTGGGGCACTAGGAAGATTGTTTGGAGTATGAGCATTAGCCTCTCAAAGGCTTACACCATCTCTTTTTATAGAGAGGGCTAACTTCTTCCCGTTTGCCGCCATCAGTCGACTGCCGCCCTTGGCAGTCGACTGCCGTCACTACAACGGCCTCCGAACATGTCGGATCCCGACCGTTGTAGTCCAACGAAACTCTGGCGATCGATGGACCTCATCACGATCGGCTTCTCGTAGTCGACTACCCACTGGCCACGAACGCCTGCGTGGTCAACCCTTATCTATCACGCCGCTTCGCAGCCGATCGATGGTCTTGGCAATAATCGCCGTATCGATGGCGACTACCATCGCCACAATCCAATCGATACCGGTCGAACTCACTGGATTAGAGCGCCGATCGCCATGACATGGCAATGATCGTGTCGAAAACCCATCCGACACTTGCCAAATGGCCAAGTTTCACCTAAGAGCTACCCTTCCCCGGGTTACAATCGCCACTCATTTCTGAGTCCTCGCCGGAAGTTCTTCGCTTCGCCACGCCCACGTCCTCAGCAAAGATCGCACGGCTCTGCAATGCTCCTTCGCGCCTCTTGCCTCGAAGTCTACTTCCTCCGGCTTCACTCCAAGCTTCTCGTCCGGCGGTCCCTCGGATGCTCCAAGCGCACGGCTTCCGCAAAGCTATCCTTCACCGACTCAAGGCACGAGTCATGAGATGTGAAACTCGCCACGGCTCCATGTGCGAATTACTAAGTCCTGCACGACTTCAACGCACATATCACATCAACATATCAAACTAACTTAAACCCTTTGCCACACCATCAAAACCATATCACGGCAAGAGATTGCCCTAACAATTTCAGACGTCTATGTGCTGGAAGAATCTCCCCCCAAAGAGGAGAAAATAGAGGAAGGAGAGCTTGTAGAGATAGCTCCTGGAAAGGCCACTCGGGTAGCACAACAGCTGGAGGCTAAAGAGGAGTTGGTGGCCTATCTAAAGAAGAATGAAGACATTTTCGCCGGAGATGTGCATGATCTTATGGGAATCAACCCTCACATTGTTGAACATCACCTCTACATTACCAGAGGAGTCCGACCCATCCAACAGAAGCGGCGACATTTTGGACCTGAAAAAGACAAAGTGATAGTTGAAGAAGTAGATCAATTGTTGAGAGTGGGTCATGTGAAAGAAATTCAATTCCCTGAGTGGGTCTCCAATGTAGTCTTGGTCCCCAAGCCCTCTGGGCAGTGGAGGATGTGTATTGACTTTCGTGATTTAAATAAAGCGTGCCCTAAAGACTACTACCCGTTGCCTCACATTGAACAGTTGGTGGACTCTATGGTAGGATATGAGGTGCATGGTGTCCTTAATGGATGCTTACCAAGGATATCATTAGATACCACTAACAAAAGAAGATCAGAAGAGGGTTAGTTTTGTAACGGCAGGAGGGTTATATGCTTACGTGGTAATGCCCTTGGGCCTAAAATATACGAGGGCTACATACCAACGGCTCATGGATAAAATTTTTGTGGAACAAAAAGGGAAAAATGTGGAAGTTTATGTGGACGACATCCTCGTCAAATCAAAAGCCACTCAGGATTTGGTTAAGGATCTAGAGGAAACTTTCACTACCTTGAGGCGATATAACATGAAGCTGAACCCTAAAAAATATCTGTTTGGGATGAAGAGCAGGAAATTATTTGGATATATAGTAACTGAGAAGGGACTACAAGCTAACCCAGAGAAGGTGCAAGTATTATGCAATATGAAGTCACCTACTAATTTGCAAGAGACACAAAAGCTAGTAGGGAGAATTTTTTCCCTGTCTCGATTTATAGCAAGATCGACAGACAAGGGGCTGCTTTTCTTCTGGATTTTACGCAATGCTACTAAATTTCAATGGGATGATCAATGCAAGTAGGCTTTCCAAGAGCTGAAGAAGTATTTAGCTAGACTTCCATTGTTAGCTAAGCCAGTGGCAGGAGAGCCATTGTGGATATATTTAGCTATCTCAGAAGGAGCCATTAGTTCAGTCTTGTTGAAGCAAGAAGGTTCTCAGCAACAGCCTATCTATTATACCAGCCATATTCTGAAAGGAGCTAAATCCCATTACACTGAATTGGAGAAGTTGGCGTATATTCTCATCTTGACAGCCAGCAAGTTGAGACCCTACTTTCTAGCTCATCCAATTAATGTTTTAACTCATAGTGAATTGGGCAGGGTGGTTACTAAGCCTAATTTCTCTGGGAGACTGGCCAAAAGGGTAGTGGAACTAAGTGAATATGATATTCACTATCAACCCCAGACTGTTGTCAAGGCTCAAGCTCTTGCTGATTTTCTAGCTGAGGTGCCTGTTGGTTCAGAAAATGACTCGTCGACAAAAGAGGAGGGATCGGAGGCATGAAATATATTTGTGGACGGCTATGCTGGGTCTGTAGGTAGCGGGGTGGGAGTCCTATTAATATCCCTTGAGAAAGAGGAAACTCGCATAGTTGTGCGCCTAGGATATCGGGCATCCAACAATGAAGCAGAATATGAAGCTATTTTAGCAGGATTGCAAGCCGCCAGAGTTATAGGAGCCACTTTCGTTATAATTCATTCAGACTCCCAGTTAGCAGTATCACAACTTCAAGGCTCTTTCACGGTTCGGGAAGAACGATTGCAAAAATATTTGAAGGCTTTTGAGAAAGAAAAGGCTCATTTTCATCAAGTTCTCTTAAAGCAGAATCCAAGGGAGGACAATGGGAAGGTGGATGAGTTGGCTCGATTGGCTAGCGCGATAGAAAGGGTGAAGCAGCTTGAAATGGTTTGTGTGGAAGTCCCTACTTCTCTGGTGATATACAATATGGAGGAAATCGTACCTGAGCCAGATCTGATCCTTGATTGGAGGACTGACATTATAACATATCTATAGCAAGGAAAAGTCCCAGATGAAAGAGCGACATCTGTTTTAATGAATAGAGCAAAATGATTCACCATCGTAAACGGAGACTTGTACAAGACATCTTTCGGACGACCCCTATTGAAGTGTTTGGGAAAGGAAGATGCTGAATGGGTACTCCGAGAGATCCACGAAGGTTGCTGCAATAATCATTTGGGGGGGAGAGCTTTGGCGAGGAAAGTCTTATTAGCAGGATACTTTTGGCCCACCCTCTAACAAGATGCAGCTGATATAGTGCAAACTTGCTCGGTCTGTCAAAAGCATAACAACCGGTCCGAACGACTGGTTGAGTTAATGAAAGTTGTTGTTGCTTCATGCCCTTTCGACCAGTGGGGGATGGATATAGTGGGTCCTATGCCTGTGACACCTTTGCAAAAAAATTCTTATTGGTGGCTGTGGATTACTTCTCCAACTGGGTGGAAGCAGAGCCCCTTTCCAAAATTACTTAGAATGCTGTGATACAATTCCTGTAGAAGAATATTGTCTGCCGGTATGGTATTCTCCTGAGGTTAGTTAGTGACAATGGTCGACTGTTCCAGGGCAAGAAAATCATGGAATGGTGCCAAAGTCTTAACATTCAGCAAACTTTTACTTTGGTGGCTCATCCTCAAGCTAACAGGCAGGTCAAAGTAACTAATAGAATCCTTATCCAAGGATTGAAGACTAAATTGGGGGCTCAAAAAGGAAACTGGGTGGAGGAATTGTCGGAGATCTTGTGGGCCTACCGAACTACGCCAAAAGCTGCAATAGGTGAAACTCCTTTCAGCCTGGTATACGAAATGGAGGTCGTTATTCCAGTGGAGGCCCTTTTAAGCAGCGCCCGCGTGGAAGTTTATGAGCTGGAGCAGAACAAAATTATTCGGAGCATCGAACTGGACTTGGTGGAAGAAAAAGGGAACATGCCCGGAGGCGAGCGGAATTTTACAAACGGAGGGTACAACAAGCCTTTAACAAAAGGGAAATGGCTCGAAGATTTCAAGAAGGGGATTTGGTTCTGCGCAAAGTCAATCCCACTAGAGATCCTAGAAAGTTAGCTCCAAATTGGTAAGGACCCTACGAAGTGACGCATCGCGTGGCGGGATCAGCGTATTATTTGAAAGATGATCAGGGCAAAGAATTCACTCAACCTTGGAATGTTATACACTTGAAATATTATTATAGCGTGTATGGAAGGATGGATGGTAAAAAGAATTAAGAAGTTTCTTGGGAAATGTATTTGACAATTCACTATGTCGACTAGATGTATGGCAAACTCAAATCTGATTGATGAATCATTTACATTAACATTAAATTGTCTTCGACGGGCTATGAAAATAAAAGAAGATAGAGAGGGAGCCGGGTTCCGAAGTAATATATCAAGTCATAATCTAATATGATCTGGAGGATTGCGTCAGAAGTCGGTTTTCCAGTGTAAGGAAAGAGCAGGATGATTCACAGGGGGCAGTCCTTGGTCAGCATACTACCGAACTGCTTCGTTAAATCCGTCCTGGAAGGCGACATTCATCAGGGCTATTAGTCGTTCGCATTGGCTAAGGTCGTCTGGACTTCGATTATGATGAAGCCTGCGATAATTCTCTTGATGCTCCCGGAGAGATCAATGCATTTCGCTATAACGCCGGGATATTTCCATAATAGCATTCGCTAGGACCGAGATGTCATCCACTCGGGAGGTTTGGTCCTGCTGAAGGAGCCTCATCATGTCCATCATATTTAAATTCCCTCACTCCCTCGTGTGGGATCCGTGCAAATAAGTTCACCGCCACTGAGGGACGCCTCTTGCTCGCGATAATACGAGCATGAGTGTGCGCCCTAGAAGTTATTAGGAAGGAGTTTTCTTGTACCTCCTTACACAAGCGAGTGCGGAGACCCCCTATTTTGTCCTCCGCTCTTTGGTGCTGAACTCGCAAGTTAGCCATGAGCTCGGAGTCCTTTTGTTTTTCATGGAGGAGCTCAGCCATCTGCTCCTTAAGGCTCCCCAACTCTTGAGAACAGGAAGCTATTACCTCAGCTTGTTCCCGCTGAGTGTCCGGTGGAGTGGGTATCAATTCTATGTGGGACCGCTGTTGTGCTTGTAATGCCTCTATAGTCTCGACATCTTTCTGTTGTCGGTAGTGGGCTTCTGTCAATTGCTCCTGACATTGTTCTAACTGTTGCAACAAGAAACACTCTCGATTCTGGGCAACAGTTTGGTCCTCTAGTCGCTGTTGTTCCCACTTTAGAGACTGTGCTTCATATTGCTAGAAGGAGCGGTCCAGTTCTTGATAATTGGTTAAGGCCTGGAGATTGTTTTTCAAAAAGAATTCATTAAGCAAAGAAAATCAGAGAAGCCAGTTTGAGGAACCTACCAATTCCAGAGCGTGGCGCAGACCTTCCATCCGGGGGATTAGTTCTTCCATGTTTAAGATCCGAAGACCCTGGGGAGAAGAAGAAGAAAGGATGGATGACACCAAAGGCGAAGGTTCACTGATGATGGGGGGAGGAAAGATTGGAGCCAGGGGTTGTGTCGGGGGTTCAGAAGGAAGAGAAGAAAGAGCTCTCGTTAGGAGGCTCAAAGGGATGGGGGCCAAGAGAGAAGAAGTAGAAGTGGGGGGGGGGGGGGGTGGAAGACTCAACATGATTGACTGTGGAATGGGCACGGAAGAATCTACAGGAAGAGATTGGTTCGGTGAGGAGTTTGGAGAGGAAGATATAGAGAGCACTGGGATGGAAAACTCTTCGCTGGGAAGGGGAAAAGCAGAAGGACCTTGGTTTGTATCCAAAGGAGGAGAAAGGCCTCCCAAGTTTTGAGCATCGGAAGAAAATGATGAGGGGGGAACCTCAACTACCATGGGGTTGTGTGTAGGAGAATGCTCTGGAGAAAGAGAAGGAGAGGATGCAGGGACGTCAGCTGTCGACGTGCCTTGGTGCACCACTTCTCTGTATTCAATTTCAGGGTGTCATAAGGGAGGGGGTGATTTGCAGATACCTAGGGCAGACGGGAACTATGGCGGAGTTAGGGTTTACAAGCGAAACTGGAGATGAGGGTAAGCCTAGTCTCATCCGGATCTCATCCGGAGTGGGAGAGACAGGGGTTTTAGAAGAACGAGGAGGAGAAGGGAGAGATGAGACAGACGTGGTGGCGATGGATGAAGGTAAAGGAGGAGGCGAAGGCGGAGGCATCACTAGTTGTTGACCCTCATTCTGCCTGGATGGTGGGTAGCACTTTGCCATTTCCCGTTGGAAAAAGGAATACATCCTGCCTGATAGGGGAAAGAAAAGAAGTATCAAAGTTAGTGGTTGGAACATCGAAGGATGGCGGTGGATGGAAGAAAGGATGAAGTAGTAGGAGAAGACGGAAAGGCAAATAGAGAAGATAAAAATGGAGAAGAGGAAAGATGAAGCGTCTTATAGAGAAGGGGTGTTGAATGGGCTTGCAGGGTCAATTGGGTTGCTAAGCTGTAAAAAGGGCCCCGAGAAAAAGGGAAGTGATGAGTTATTCCTCTAATGGCCTGCTATATGTTAAAACCCTTGTCTGCATATGAGGAAAGAACGAGGACATCCAACTTCAAGGCGAATGAAGAAATAATGACAGTATGAGGGCAGATCCTTGGGTCAAGCTATCATATTTTTTATGCGGTTTGGCATTAGTCGCAGATATTTTATCCCCGTGCGATGGAGGAACGGAAGAGTTGAGTTTATTCATCAACTATATTTTATTCCCCTGTGGTGGTGGATCGGAAGAATAGAGTTTTCACTCAATTATATATTATTTTTATCCTCGTGTGGTGGTGGATTGGAAGAATTGAGTCTTCACTCAATTATATATTATTTTTATCCCCGTGTGGTGGAGGAACAGAAGAACTGAGTATCCCTCAGTTATATATTATTTTATCCCCATACAGTGGTGGAACGGAAGAACTGAGTATCCCTCAATTATATATTATTATATCCCCGTGCGGTGGTGGAATGGAAGAACTGAGTATCCCTCAGTTATATATTATTTTATCGCCGTGCAGTGGTGGAATGGAAGAACTGAGTATCCCTCAGTTATATATTATTTTATCCCCGTGCGGTGGTGGAACGGAAGAACTGAGTATCCCTCAGTTATATATTATTTTATCCGCGTGCGGTGCTGGAACAAAAGAACTGAGTGTTAGTAATATATGAGAGATGTCCTAAGGCAATCGCCTTATGTTTGAACCATTTACATGATAAATGAAGATTCACTATTTGAGTATACATGTTTTCATGTATTTGATTAGATCTTAAACTTATTTACTGAATGTCCACGATACGATTCACAACATGAGAGAATTTGTGATTGGATCACAACTAGTGAGTATATCTACATGTGTAATTGTGATGTATCGGAATTATCCCAAGTCGATGAATTGATAGATTTGGACACCATCAATTCTGTAGAGAATAGCACGAGGTATACTCTTTGGTGTATCCAAGCAGCTGATTCTCACTGGCTGGAGACATTGTGATGTCCGGAGTTAATCGTGGATGCTAGTTATGGTAACTAGTTCATTGGAGTGACCAGTTGTAAAACTTCATATGGTTCTCTACATATATATATATGTTAATTAAGTTCTTACTGCAGCTTAAGTGCGACGTTCCTTTGACTTGGGGCATTCAAGTCATCTTGGTCATGAAGACATATGCTTTGACATCTTAAGCAAGCATCTCTGAGGATATGTCTGTTGGAGATTTGAGGCCGCTAGAGGGGGGTGAATAGCATTGTGCCCGTAGGAAGATGGAATTCGTTCGCGATCGTCTCTACAAAACTCGTTATGCGCAGCGGAATAGAAATAAAAGCAATAACGAAAAGATACAATCACGAACACAAGGATATAACGTGGTTCGGAACCGAACGGTTCCTACTCCACGGATCGAGCTCTAAAGAGCCCTAGTGATGCACATGCACTAACTAATCACAAATACTCCTTCTCGACACAAGTCAGAGGTGGAGAAATCTCTTACAATAAGATTACAACAATAATCTAAATGCAACAAGCAAATATAAGAAGAAATACAACAAGAGAAGTAAAGAACACTTTACAAAAACTCTTTAGAAGCTTGCTTATTGATTGCCTTGGACTAGCACTTGAAAGCCTTGATTTGCAGCAGCAAATCGCTTCAAAACGTCGAAGAAAATCGGTTCAAAAACCCTCCTTCCGAGCTGCCTTTATAACCTGCGTCGGGCTGGATATCCGCCTATCAGTCGACTGCCATAAGTCAACAGTCGACTGATGCCACTGTTGTCATGAGACAACGGATCGATCCACGCTGGAAAAACTCCAACAGATCTCTTGGCGCGATCACAACATTGGTAGTCGATCGCTAACACCGTAGTCGACCGCGTCCGGCTACTACGGAGCGCTTCGTGCTCGACATAGAACTAGCGCTTGATCGCCAACCCTTGGCAATGATCGCCAGAGCAATTCGACTCTAAATTGACAAACTCGTCGACTCACGCCAATGAACCGTCCATATTGCGGTCGACAACCTCAAACATGAGGTTTTAACCCAAGTATTGTGCCCCCATACTTCCTAGACCACCCTTAGCCTAGACCTAAGCCTTCTAGACACCTCCATCAGCCTCACGCCTCTCGGATCCCTCCAAGTCATCCATGACTTGTTCATCCATCGCGCTAGCCTCCAGGTGCTTCCCTCGGCTATGTCATGCTAACGGTGTCTACACTGCCAAGGCACATTGGACTTACGCCGCCAAGACTCCGCTTGGACTTTACGCTGCCAAAATCAATCCCCTTGGACTTCCCAATGCCAAGACACATTGCTTGGACTTTCCCTTGCCAACCCATGTTGGACTTTCCATGTCAAGACCCATGCTTGGACTTTCCATTTTCCAAGACCCATGCTTGGACTTCTCATTTGCCAAGACCCATGCTTGGACTTCTCATGCCAAGTACTCAAGACTTGGACTTTCCCAAATGCCAAGTACCCATGACTTGGACTTTCCATGCGCCAAGTGTCCCACTTGGACTTTTCATGCCAAGTACTCAAGACTTGGACTTTACCAAATGCCAAGTGTCCCACTTGGACTTTCCATGCCAAGTACCCATGACTTGGACTTTACCTTGCCAAGACCCATGCTTGGACTTTCCCATAATCACATGGTCAACCCTAGTCAACCATCAAGGTCTTCCTCGAGTCAAACTCGAGTCCGGTCAAACATGACCCGGGTCGATTGCTCCAACAATCTCCCCAACATATTAACCGACATTAATATCAAACATCAATGCCAAACCACTTTGTCAAATCCATTTGTCAAATCCCTTTGTCAAACATCAAAACATCACTCGAGTCAAACTCGAGTCTGGTCAATCGTGACCTGGGCCGATGGCACCAACAATGTCGACCCGGGATGATTGGATATATGTTGAATTGATCGAAGGTATTTGAATAGCCTATAAAGGATTCACCACTCTTTCCGAGGTGATGTATACTCATTGCCTCTCGTCGGATTATTACTAAAGTCTTTGGACAAAGCATTACATGTTTAGAGTAAGGTACTCTTGGATACATGTGCAGTAACTAGAATCCTTAGGACGAGAAAATGACACTTAGGCTAGGTGTGACATAGTCAACCTAGTGGGGACTGACACTATAGACCATGTCATAAATCAAGTGGGTATAAAATGCATGAAGAGAATGGAGCATGATTCATTGTAGCTGCTGAAGGGTTTTAGAAATAGTTCTGGAACAACCGTTGTTCTTTCAGTTAATTGGGGATCATGATGTACTACTAGATGCCACTCATGATCGTTCTATAATTAATGGTTAATTATAGATGGCCAACATAAACCAAGAACCTATTTGGTTACACACACAACGGGCATAATCCGAAGGATTTAAAATGATCTTGAGAATGAGATTCTCAGACCGAGAGAAAGGAGGTTTGGTTCCAAACAAGGATCGAGCATGAAATCATTTTAGTTGCAATGGAAGCGTGGATGGGTCGTGTCTTATGAAGACATGATGGATGAAGCAAATTGGTTTGGTTCTAATCAAATGGTGAAGAATAAACCAAAGGGGTTTGGTTTGTTTTAAACGAATGAACCAAAAGTTGGTTCGGTTCGTTTTAACTTAAAATAGACCAACGCGGTTTGGTGTATTTTAACTTAAATTATTGGAGCGGGTTAATGGGTTTTGGTTATGAACCAATAACCATTAGGAGAATGTGTTCTCTAGAAAACATGGCTTAAGGGTTTTTCGTGGAGAACTTTTGGATGTTGGAAAAACCTAGCCGCCCAACCCCTCTCCCTCTCTTCTCCTTGCCACCGCCCAACCTTGTTGCCGCCCAGCTTTTGTGCTGCCTTCCTAGCTGCTGTCAGCATCCAAGCTGCTGCTGGCCATCCTCCGGAAACCCTCTGGCAACTCACCTTGATTTCGTCGACCAAGGGTTGGCCGTCCATCCTCTTTGGCCGGCGCAACATCCTCCACCAAGCTGTCCAGTTTTCTGGACAGCTTGTTTCCTTACGTGTCGGAGCATCATTTGGACGACGTTTTGAGCTCCGACAGTGGCTACTCTACCGGGGATTCGATCTCCGGTAATCCTCATAGGTGGAGGACGAAAGATTCATCAAACGGTTGACGAATACCTCTCCGTAGAAGCGAGTTATTTGGACTCGATTTCTAATCCGAATTTTGATTCGTATTGTGATCTTCTCTCGATTAAATCATCTTTGACACGAGGCTAGTGACTCCTACGAAGATGAGGCTCGTGGATTTGTGAAGCCATCCTGACGATACTTGGCGTGGATACGGATAGAGGCGATTCTAGTGAGAGTCGCTCCAGTTGATGTCACTCCCGCTGCACGTGATACGTCAGGTATAACTAGAGTAATTTCCTTTATTGCAAATTTTGAAAATTGCGATTATGTCTACACATATTGTATTATGCATGCGTGTGATATGTGTGTTGTAATAAATTAGATTTATTGTTTTTAATTCTTCCGTTGTGCACATGTTTAGGAAATATGTTCGAACACACACTCGCCGTGGTGCCAAAAACCCAACACTAGTATCAGAGCCCAGGTTGTATTTCGACATAATCGTAAAATTGATTTACAATATTCGTAATTGTATTTATGGAAATTTTCTACTTTTGGAAGTTTAGAAGTATTTATGGAAATATTCTAATTTTGGAAAGTCTAGAAGTATTTATGGAAATCTTCTACTTTTGGAAAGTTATAAGTATTTATGGAAATTAACACTTTCCATAAATAAAATATTTGATTAGATTTGGAAATTTATTTCCTAATTTAATTATGATTTGATTTGGAAAATCAAATCTAAAATATATTTGATTTCCATAAGTAGTTTTGACAATTTAGGAAATTTGTTTCCTAAATTAAATTTGACTTTCTTTAATTGAGACCTTCCATATATAAAATATGTGATTAGATTTGTAAATTTGTTTCCTAATTTAATCATGATTTAATTTTGGGAATCAAATCTTAAACATATTTTATTTCCATAAATAGTTATGACATATAAGAAAATTTATTACATGCCATAATTGTATGTCATGTAATTGCATTAGATGCATATCATTATGTCATGCATGTCGTGACATGTAGATATATGTCATGTATGTCATGTCATGTAGATAATAGTTATTTGCATGCAAAGAGGATGAGACTTTAAAACCCTTATACAATATTAAAGCCTACACCTTCCATTAATATGATTAGAACCAGAGTTATGTTTCTTGTTTGGGTTGTTGGACTCACTCCAAGGCCAGCTCAAACCTGAACATGTTCAAATCATTGGAATAGTTTATAAGAGTCAGAGGTCAATCGTTAGTTTGGGTTGTTGGACTCACTCCAAGCTTGACTAATTGGTTGAATGCGCTCTAACCATATTAAAACTATTTCGCGATTCATAGGCCAGCTCTAACATAGAGCATCGATTTGTTGGACTCACTCTAAGGTCGATGTGAAGAGAGGTGAAGTTGGGTGTTATGCATATGATGCATACTTGTTAATGTGTTAACAACCCAATGTATGTGTAAACATTCAATTAGTTGATAGCATATTGTGATAGTTACATATACGTGATATGTAATCAGTATACTTGATACCCACCATCATAGCTAAGAATGGCTTGTTGGACTCACTCCAAGGTTGTTCTTATCTATATTGGATATCAACCCATTCGGAGATTGACCTACGATATCCCAAATTGATTTTGAGGGTTTTTGAATTCGAAAAATGAATGGGATTTTGTAAATGTATGTGGATGCATTTTAAATCATCTTTCACATATATGCTCATTTTGTATTTCTAGGTTAATCGCTTGATCATGATGTCTTTGAATTTGCACTCCATTTTGAATTCGAATAAATTGATTGGGCCGAACTTCTTGGACTGGCTTAGAAACTTGAGAATTGTTCTCAAGGCGGAAAAGCTTGAGTATGTCCTCGAAGTGTCTCTTCCCTCCCGTCCTAGTGATGATGCAACACCGGACCAATTGTTGGTCCATCAGAAACATGTGAGTGATTCTGAGCAAGTGAGTTGCATCATGCTAACCGCGATGGTACTCGAGCTGTGGAAGCAGCATGAGCATATGGATGCTCATACCATAGTCCTTCTTCTTTATGAGTTGTTTGATGAGCAAGTGAGATTCGAAAGGTTCGAAGTCTTCAAGCTCCTCTTCACCTTTGAGATGCAAGAAGGTTCATCTGTGGTACTGCTTAACATGCTGAAGACTGTGGAGCCTTTTGAGAAGCATGAGCAAGTGACGGTGCTGTTAGTTGATTCCTCGAAGAAAGGTTCTAAGAGGGAGTCAAAGGAACAGCAGAAGGGGAAGAAGAAAAAGGCTAAAAAGGTAGAACTAGCTCAAAAGGGCACTTGCCATCATTATGGCAAGCAGGGACATTGGCAAAGAAACTGCAAGATTTATCTTGAGTCCGTAAAGAAGAATAAGGCATCAAATGCCCCATCTCCTTCAAATATCTTCGTTATTGATTGTCATTCTATTTCCTCAGACACTTGGGTATTGGATACTGGGTGTGGCTCACATATATGTAATGACATACATGGGGTAAGGAATATAAGAAGACTCGTCAAGGGAGAGTCAAATTTACATGTTGGGAATGGAGCAAGGGTTGCTGCACTCGCCATCGGAACGTATTTATTGAAACTCCCTACAGGACTTGTCATAGAACTGGACAATTGCTTTTATGTTCTTTCGTTGATAAAGAACATCATTTCTATTTCTTGTTTAAATAGAAATGGGTACCATTTAACTTTTAGTAACAATTGTTGTTACATAACTTTGAATGGCGTTCTTTATGGGACTGGAACTTTAAGCAATGGTATTTATACGTTGGACGTATCCAGTGACATTTTCAATATCGAAGCGAGCAACAAGCGTGCTCGAAAAGATAATCAATTAGACTCCTACATGTGGCATTGTCATCTTGGCCATGTGAGCAAGAAATGCTTGTCCGAATTACAACGATGTGGAATTTTGGAATCATTTGAATTAGATTCATATGATACATGTGAATCATGCTTAAAAGACAAGATGACCAAGTTACCTTTTACTGGAAAAGGTGAACTGGTGGGTGAGTTGCTTGGTCTAATACATACTGATGTATGTGGATCTATGTCAACTCAAGCCTTAGGAGGTTATAGCTCCTTCATTACATTTACCGATGATCACTCACAATTTGGGTATGCGTTCTTGATGAAACACAAGTCTGAAGCCTTTGAAAGGTTCAAACAATTCAGAAATGAAGTAGAGAAACAACTTGGCAAGAGTATTAAAATACTTCGATCGGATCGAGGTGGTGAATACTTGAGTCAAGAGTTTCTAGATTATCTGAGGGACAATAGTATATTTTCTCAATGGACTCCGCCGTACACACCACAACTTAATGGTGTATCTGAGAGGCGAAACTAGACCTTGTTGGACATGGTCAATGATGAATCATGCGAATCTTCCCAAGTCCATTTGGGCCTATGCACTTCAAACAGTTGTTTACTTGTTAAAAAGAGTCCCGACCAAGGTAGTCTCTACTACTCCATATGAGATATGGGCTAGTAAGAAACCTCATTTATCTTACTTGAAGATATGGGGTTGTCCTGCTTATGTGAAGCGGACTGTGTCAGACAAATTGGATGCTAAGTATGATAAATGTCTATTTATTTGATACCCTAAGGAAATGAGGAGTTACCAATTCTATCATCCCTTGGAACAAAAGGTATTTGTTTCAAGGAATGTTGTATTTCTAGAGAAAGAGTTTCTCTTGCAAGAAAATAATGGGAGTGTCGTTGAACTTGAGTAGGTTCAAGAGACTCCAGTCAACATTGATGAGATACTTGGTCAAGCACCTCAACCGATAACTCATAGTGATGAGACATCGACTGAACCTATTCTGACACCACATCTTCGTAGGTCTAGTAGAACACACAACATTCTCGAGAGATATAGATTTCTCGTAAGTGAATCGAACAACGTGTTACTCATTGACGATGAGGAGCTTATCTGTTATGAAGAAGTTCTGAAAAGTTCAGAAAGGGACAAATGGCTTGAAGCCATGAAGTCGAAAATGGATTCCATGTATGAAAATCAAGTTTGGAACTTGGTTGATCCACCTGAAGGCATAAAGCCTATAGGGTGCAAGTGGGTTTTCAAGAAGAAAATTGATATTGATGGTAATGTGATTACCTATAAGGCTAGATTGGTGGCGAAAGGATATCGTCAAAAGCAAGGTGTTGATTATGACAAAACCTATTCACCTGTTGCTATGCTTAAATCCATTCGGATGCTCTTGGCCAAAGCGGCTCATTATGATAATGAGATATGACAGATGGATATGAAAACAACTTTTCTTAATGGAAACCTGCTCGAGGACGTGTATATGATACAGCCTGAGGGTTTCACATCGGTTGATAAAACCAAGGTATGCAAATTGCGACGGTCCATATATGGATTGAAGCAAGCATCCAGGAGCTGGAATATTCGTTTTGATGAGACAATCAAAAAGTTTGATTTCTCACAAAATCTAGACGAACCTTGTGTGTACAAGAAGGTTAGTGGGAGTGCAGTCATGCTCCTAGTATTGTATGTCGATGACATATTACTTATAGGAAATGTTGTTTCAGTCTTATAGTCAGTTAAGATTTGGTTGTCCAAGACATTCTCCATGAAAGACTTGGGAGAAGCAACCTACATCCTCGGGATTAAGATCTATAGGGATAGATCGAAACAATTGCTTGGTCTTTCGCAGTCTACATATATAGACCGAGTGCTAAAGAGGTTTAGCATGTAGGAATCCAAGAAAGGTTACCTTCCCATCAGGCATGGGATACACCTTTCGAAGTCTATGTGTCCGCGCACAAAATATGAGAGGATTTACATGAGTAAGATTCCTTATGCATCCGCAATAGGATCTATCATGTATGCTATGTTATGTATGAGGCCCGATGTATCGTATGCTCTGAGTGTCATGAGTAGATACCAGTCTAATCCAAGAATCGATGATTGGGTGGCTATTAAGATGATCCTTAAGTACTTAAGAAGAATTAAGGATGTGTTCCTAATATATGGAGAAGGGGGCATGGTGATATGCAGGTATATGGATGCCAGCTTCCAGACAGACAAGGATGATTCTAGGTCTCAGTATGGGTACATGTTCACCTTGAATGGAGGCGCAATAAGTTGGAAAGATTCCAAGCTTGACACTATAGCGGATTCTGCCACTGAGGCAAAATACATTGCAGCTTCGGAAGCAGCAAAGGAAGCGGTTTGGATTTAGAAGTTCATTTCTGAACTTGATGTGGTCTCATCAATGATCCAAACATGTGCTTCGCCACTATAATTTGATCAGAGAGATCATTAGTAGGAAGGAAATACAAATCGAGAAGATTCCCACTGAAAGGAACTTAGCGTATCCTTTAACTAAGGCATTATCTCAAAGTAAGTTTGAGGGTCATGTTAGAGCTTATGGAATTGGATACCATAGTAATTGACATTATGCCAAGTGGGAGTTTGTTATTAATATATGAGAGACGTCCTAAGGCAATCACCTTATGTTTGAACCATTTATATGATAAATGAAGATTCACTATTTGAGTATACATGTTTTCATGTATTTGATTAGATCTTAAACTCATTTATTGAATGCCCACGATATGATTCACAGCATGAGAGAATTTGTGATTGGATCACAACTAGTGAGTGTCTCTACATGTGTAATTGTGATGTATCGGAATTATCCCTAGTCGATGAATTTATAGATTTGGACACCATCAATTCTGTCGAGACTAGCATGAGGTATACTCCTTGGTGTATCCAAGCAGCTGATTCTCACTAGCTGGAGACATTGTGATGTCCGGAGTTAATCGTGGATGCTAGTTATGGTAACTAGTTCATTAGAGTGACCAGTTGTAAAACTTCATATGGTTCTCTGCATATATAGATATGACAATGAAGTTTTTACTACAGCTTAAGTGCGATGTTCCTTTGACTTGTGGTATTCAAGTCATCTTGGTCATGAAGACTTATGCTTTTGACATCTTAAGCAAGCATCTCTGAGGATATGTGGACCCGGGATGATTGGGTATAAGTTAATGTGATCAAAGGTGTTTGAATAGCCTATAAAGGATTCATCACTCCTTGCGAGGAGATGTATACTCATGGCCTCTCGTCGGATTGTTACTAAAGTCATTGGCCAAAGCATTACATGTTTAGAGTAAGATACTCATGG
The DNA here is from genome assembly GCA_025175895.1 of Wurfbainia villosa. Taxonomy (NCBI): domain Eukaryota; kingdom Viridiplantae; phylum Streptophyta; class Magnoliopsida; order Zingiberales; family Zingiberaceae; genus Wurfbainia; species Wurfbainia villosa. The sequence goes on from CM045996.1 coordinate 107,638,104, forward strand.
ATACATGTGTAGTAACTAGAATTCGTAGGATGAGAAAATGATACTTGGGCTAGGTGTGACATAGTCAACCTAGTGGGGATTGACACTATAGACCATGTCCTGAACCAAGTGGGTATAAGATGCGTGAAGGGAACGGGGCACGATTCATTGAAGCTGTTGAAGGGTTTCAGAAATAGTTCTGGATCAACCGTTGATCTTTTAGTTAATTGGGGATCATGATGTACTACTAGGTGTCACTCATGATCATTCTATAATTAATGGTTAATTATAGATGACCAACATAAACCGAGAACCTATTTGGTCACACGCACAATGAGCGTAATCCGAAGGATTTAAAACGAGCTTGAGAATGAGATTCTCAGACCGAGAGAAACTAGATTTGGTTGGACGAAACAAGGATCGAGCATGAAAATGTTTCAGTCGCAATGGAAGCGTGGATGGCCTGTGTCTTATGAAGACATGATGGATGAACAAAATTGGTTTGGTTCTAATCCAATGGTGAAGAATAAACCAAAGGAGTTTGGTTTGTTTTAAACGAATGACCCAAAAGTTGGTTTGGTTCATTTTAACTTAAAATAGACCAATGCGGTTTGGTTTATTTTAACTTAAGTTATTGGAGTGGGTTAACGGGTTTTGGTTATGAACCAATAACCGTTAGGAGAATGTGTTCTCTATAAAACATGGCTTAAGTGTTTTTCGTGGAGAACTTTTGGATGTTGGAAAAACTTTGCCGCCCAACCCCTCTCCCTCTCTTCTCCTTGCCACCACCCAACCTTGTTGTTGCCTAGCTTTTGTGCCACCGTCCTAGCTGTTGTCGGCGTCAAGCTGGTGGTGGCCATCCTTCGGCGACCCTCCGGTGGCTCACCTTGGTTCCGGTGACCAAGGGTTGGCCGGCCATCCTGTTTGGCCGGATCAACATCCTCCACCAAGCTGTCCAACTTTTTGAACAGCTTGTTTCCTTAGGTGTCGGAGCATCATTTGGACAAAGTTTTGAGCTACGACAGTGGCTACTCTACCGGGGATTCGATCTCCGATAATCCTCATAGGTGGAGGACAAAAAATTCGTCAAACGGTTGACGAATACCTCTCCGGAGAAGCGAGTTATTGAGACTCAATTTCTAATCCGAATTTTGATTCGGATTGTGATCTTCTCTCGATCACATCGTCTTCGACACGAGGCTAGTGACTCCTACGAAGATGAGGCTCGTGTTGGTGCAATCGGCCCAGGTCACGATTGACCAGACTCGAGTTTGACTCGAGTGATGTTTTGATGTTTGACAAAGGGATTTGATAAAGTGGTTTGGCATTGATGTTTGACATTAATGTCGGTTAATATGTTGGGGAGATTGTTGGAGCAATCGACCCGGGTCATGTTTGACCGGACTCGAGTTTGACTCGAGGAAAACCTTGATGGTTGACTGGGGTTGACCATGTGATTATGGGAAAGTCCAAGCATGGGTCTTGGCAAGGTAAAGTCCAAGTCATGGGTACTTGGCATGGAAAGTCCAAGTGGGACACTTGGCATTTGGTAAAGTCCAAGTCTTGAGTACTTGGCATGAAAAGTCCAAGTGGGACACTTGGCGCATGGAAAGTCCAAGTCATGGGTACTTGGCATTTGGGAAAGTCCAAGTCTTGAGTACTTGGCATGAGAAGTCCAAGCATGAGTCTTGGCAAATTAGAAGTCCAAGCATGGGTCTTGGCAAATGGAAAGTCCAAGCATGGGTCTTGGCATGGAAAGTCCAACATGGGTTGGCAAGGGAAAGTCCAAGCTTGAGTCTTGGCATTTGGGAAGTCCAAGGGGATTGATATTGGAAGCGTAAAGTCCAAGCGGAGTCTTGGCGGCGTAAGTCCATTGTGCCTTGGCGGTGTAGACACCGTTAGCATGACATAGCCGAGGGAAGCACCTGGAGGCTAGCGCGATGGATGAACAAGTCATGGATGACTTGGAGGGATCCGAGAGGCGTGAGGCTGATGGAGGTGGCTAGAAGGCTTAGGTCTAGGCTAAGGGTGGTCTAGCAAGTATGGGGGCACCATACTTTGGTTAAAACCTCATCTTTTCATGGGAAGCGATCGAGATGTCTCACGGCGATCGGCGCCAAAAGTCGGCGATGGCGCCGCTGAATTGGCCGCAAGCCTGAGAATGCTCTCATTGCGATCAGACTGTACCGTACCGATCGCGGTGGCGGGTAGCGATCGCCAAGAGATCTGTAGGAGTTTTTCCAGCGTGGATCGATCCGTTGTCTCACGACAACAGTGGCATCAGTCGACTGGTGACTTATGGTAGTCGACTGATAGGCGAAAATCTAGCCCAACGCAGGTTATAAAGGCATCTCGGAAGGAGGGTTTTTGAAGCGATTTTCTTGGGCGAAATTGAAGGGGGAAGTTGGTGCTTTCCATTCCTTCAAAGCTAGTTCAAGGCAATCAAAGATCAAGCAATCCAAAGCTCTTATAAAGTTGTTTTTCCTTTACTTGCATTGTATTTCTTATTTGTATTTGCTTGTATCTTGTGTATTACTTAGTGTAATCCTTGTACGAGGTTTCTCCGCCTCCGGATTGTTCCGAGAAGGAGTTATTATTGATTAGTGATTGTGTGTGCATCACTAGGGCTCTTTAGAGCTCGATCCGTGGAGTAGGAACCGTTCGATTCCGAACCACGTTATATACTTGTGTTCGTGATTGTTGTATTTCGTTATTGCTTTCATTTATATATTCCGCTGTGCTAACAAAATTGTAGACACGCGATCGAATTCGATCTTCCTATGGTCATCGCTATTCACCCCCCCCCCCCTCTAGTGCCATCAAATCTCCAACAAGTGGTATAAGAGCCCGGGGCTCTTCTACGGACTAACCGCCGGGAGCTAGGACAAAGAAGGCTAGAGGGTAAAGATGGAAATCCAAGGACAATTGGGATGGGATATCAACACCCCAATTCCGTATGCCTTCTATGGACGAGAAGGTTTCAATTCTTGGAAGGTGAGAATTGAAGATTTTTTGATGATGAGAGACCTTGAGGAGTGGTCTGCATTGATGGAAGGATTTGAATATCCTAAGGGACCAAAGGGAGGGTTTCTCAAGAAGAAGAAATGGAGTGAGGAGCAACTCTAACAATTCGATAAAAACAAGAAGGTAATCAAATTCATTTTTGATTTAATTCCTAATGACCTCTTGTGTAGCCTAGGTGACTATGTGGATGCTAAGGAGCTATGGAGTGATTTGGCCAAGCTCCATGAAAGCCTATCATCGGTCCAAGAAGAAGGACCATCACCCTCTCAAGATCAAGAAGAAACATCTAAAGAGCTTGAGGATTCAGAAGTTGATAGGGAATCAACATCCGGATCGGAGAAGGAAGTAGAATCGGAAGTTGATAGGGAGTCAATTTCCGGGTTGGTGGAGGAAGTGGAAGAAGCATCCACTTCTAGGATTGAGGAGGAGATTAGAGTTTCCTCAACACCGGAGCAACAAGAAGAACCATCTACATCCGGTAGAGAGGAAGAGCAAGCTCAAGAATCCACTCCGACCACCACAACAACCCTAGGTTACTCAAGCATGTCAATTAATAATAAAATGAATATTATATGCTTTGAGTGTAGGGAGAAAGGACACTACAAGAGTAAGTGTCTTAAACGGGTTAAGAAGACTCCACCCATGCCAAAAGTCAAGGAGACCGGTGCCTCAATGAAAAAGAGCAAGGAGCAAGTGATTTGCTTCAAATGTCGACTATCGGGTCATTACCGGAGTCAATGCCCGAAGGGGGAGAAGAAGGGGCAAAGGGGAGCATCACAAGTAGGGGAAGCTACTAAGGCTAACCCTAAGGTATATCAAGTTAATAATGCTCTTTCTTTAGTTAATAGACAAAAGCATGCTAGAAATTTCAATTCCCTAGCAATTTGCCATGAAAAGCATGCTAATAGAAATAAATACTTTTGTTTAGGAGCTAAAAATATTCACTTAGATAATAGGGAGAAATTTGGGACTAATGTCCCTAAAAACAACTTATCTAAGGACAAACCTAGGTCAAATAACTCTAGAAAATTTTTACCTAGAGAGACAATTAGAAAGGTTCAAGAGCACCTAGGTCTAAACCCTAAATGGACTAGGCATATGCCTAAAAAGTCTCATGCCCAAGATTTAAATCAAAATTATAAAATTGGGCAATTAGAAAAGGAAAATCAAGTCTTGAGGTCAAGACTTGAAAAACTTGAAAAGACCCTTAGGAATATACAAAATCAATTTAAAGGGTCTAATGGTCAAAGTCAAAGGTCCAAAAGTCAAAGTCAATACCAAGGACCTAAGAGTAAAAAGTCAACCAAGGGCAAGCAAGGTTTGGGTCACAAACCTAAGCCTAAAGTGGCTTATCATAGTGTTCCATTTGACTATGGAACACAAACTAGGTCTAGGAAGACCAAGGTCAATAGGGAAGTCATCCCTAGAGTTGACCAAAGGATGTGCCTAGTGGCTAAGGTTTCTAGGAAACCTAGGGTGGCCACTAAGAAGGTTGCAAGGGGAGTTACCCCTAGAGTCAACCTAGGTAAGACCAAAATGACCAAGGCTAACAAGCCTAGGAGGGTCATTAGGAAGGTATCTAGGGAGGTTATCCCTAAGGAATACCTAATTAACCCTAGGAGCTCAAATCGGTTTTGGGTTCCTAAGAGCGTGATTGATTCACGCTAGGTGGGTTTAGGATGTGCCAACCTTGACTGGATGGGTAGTTAACTCAACCATGATAAAGGTGGCATTTTAGGTTATTTTCAAGGTTATGGATACCTTGGAAATAGGGTGGAATTATAATCCTAAAAGATTTTAGGATGTGCCAATGCACTTTTGAAATTAAGAAAAATCAATTAAATTGCCACAATTTAGGTTTAGAGGTTAGTGTGTCATTTTGGGTTTTTGGCACATTTGGGAGAAAAATAGAAATATGGCAAAATATAATTAATTATATGAAATGGCAATTAATATTAAAATTTAGGTATTACTATACCTATATATTTTATATGTCATGCTTTGTTTGCCATATAACATGCCATGACATCATGCTTAGTTTTAATCATATAAAATGTCATGATCATATTTAGGGTTTAGGTTAATGTCATGAGTTTTTAGTTTATATCATATATCATGACATCATGATCATTGGCCATGTTTTAATTTTTGCTATCATTATGCCATGATCATTTCATGCATTAATGTGATTGAGATTGATTTAAGGACTATGGCATGACTTGAAGTCCCATTTATAAGGGAATCAAGTAGGGTTGCCTTAGAGAATGCATGAAACCCTAAATTAGGATGAATAAAATCCACATCTCACATTAAATTGACATGTATGTGTATTTTATACAACTTAGATACATGTGAGATGCTAGGATATGAGTTGAGTTCAAGGTGCAGAGTTTTTGCATCTAGATAAACTAAAACTCTTTTTGTTTCATTTGTGGATCATTGGGAGAGCATGTGTACAAGTCATGTACATATAGCCCAAGTAATATGATCCAAAATAAGGTTTTGAAAACATTTTAAAATCATTTTGAAAAACCTTGGTGAAGTCTATCTTTTGATAGAAATCACCATTGATAGAGTTGATACAAAATAGGGCCAAAACATTGAAAATTTCAATGGTTTTGAGTTTTGTATCAAACTCACTATTTTATGGGTAAAATAATTTTCAAATATTTTTCACCCATTGTGTGTGTCATAAGTATTATACGTATGAATTTTCATGATTTTTAGAATTACGTATAATTATTTATGAATTTTCAAAATTCATTTCTGATAGCTGAAAATCGATATTTTTAGTTATCGCCGACGCCTGTGGCGATCGGTGATCGATGTGAGTGGCCGATCGACATCGTAGAGTCGATCGCCAGTCGATTCGGGTTAACAAGGTTTGTTTAGCCCATTTTCAGCAATGGTAAAGGTACCTAACCACTTCTAACCCTAGGATATGCTTTGGGAAGCATTATAAAGGGTGAAGATCCATTGGATATGGATTAGGAGAGGTGTTAGGTCAAAGTATCAAATTTAGGGTATGGAAAGTTCAAGTTTGAACTTAGAACCTTAATTTTGATGGTTTAGAGTTCCTATTGGCTTAGGGGCTTCCCAAGGACATTGTTGGTGCAATGGTCAAGGGGGAGCAAGCCTTTAGGGGGAGGTATCCATCTTGGGATGATGGATGTGTTTTTCTCCTTGAAGAGGAGAAGCTATTGGGAGAGTATCATCAATTGGGAAAATTGATGACTTTTTGATACCTAATTTGGAAATTGGGAGAGAGTATAAGATTGTCTCTCTTGAGTGATATGTGAATTATCACTAGGAAGATGGTAGGCATCCTAGGTATTTATTTTTGGATCAAGGGGGAGATTATAAGATCTCATTGGGATATGAGACATTGACCTCCTTGGAGAGAAAACCTTTTTGATGTTAGTCAAAAAGGGGGAGAATGTTTGGAGGAGAACATTTGGAGAGTGTTTACCAATTTCGGATAATTGGTAAGGGATTTGAGTTAGTGGTCTAACTCAGATGATTTGTTTGGTTTTTGTCAGACATCAAAAAGGGGGAGATTGTTGGTGCAATCGGCCCAGGTCACGATTGACCAGACTCGAGTTTGACTCGAGTGATGTTTTGATGTTTGACAAAGGGATTTGACAAAGGGATTTGACAAAGTGGTTTGACATTGATGTTTGACATTAATGTCGGTTAATATGTTGGGGAGATTGTTGGAGCAATCGACCCGGGTCATGTTTGACCGGACTCGAGTTTGACTTGAGGAAAACCTTGATGGTTGACTGGGGTTGACCATGTGATTATGGGAAAGTCCAAGCATGAGTCTTGGCAAGGTAAAGTCCAAGTCATGGGTACTTGGCATGGAAAGTTCAAGTGGGACACTTGGCATTTGGTAAAGTCCAAGTCTTGAGTACTTGGCATGAAAAGTCCAAGTGGGACACTTGGCGCATGGAAAGTCCAAGTCATGGGTACTTGGCATTTGGGAAAGTCCAAGTCTTGAGTACTTGGCATGAGAAGTCCAAGCATGTGTCTTGGCAAATTAGAAGTCCAAGCATGGGTCTTGGCAAATGGAAAGTCCAAGCATGGGTCTTGGCATGGAAAGTCCAACATGGGTTGGCAAGGGAAAGTCCAAGCTTGAGTCTTGGCATTTGGGAAGTCCAAGGGGATTGATATTGGCAGCGTAAAGTCCAAGCGGAGTCTTGGCGGCATAACTCCAATGTGCCTTGGCGGTGTAGACACCGTTAGCATGACATAGCCGAGGGAAGCACCTGAAGGCTAGCGCGATGGATGAACAAGTCATGGATGACTTTGAGGGATCCGAGAGGCATGAGGCTGATGGAGGTGGCTAGAAGGCTTAGGTCTAGGCTAAAGGTGGTCTAGCAAGTATGGGGGCACCATACTTGGGTTAAAACCTCAGCTTAAGAGATGGAATCTACGACGCTCATGGGAGCCCGATGGCGCGGCGCCAAGGTGATCGGCCAAGTCGACTCCTAGTTCACCGCAAGCACGTGAATGCTCGTGGCGAATGGGCGCGACAGCGCGGCGCAATGATCGCCAATGTTGGCAGTCGACTACCAAGAGATCCGTTGGAGTTTTTCCAGCGTGGATCGATCTGTTGTCTCATGACAACAGTGACATCAGTCGACTGGTGACTTATGGTAGTCGACTGATAGGCGGAAATCCAGCCCGACGCAGGTTATAAAGGCAGCTCGGAAGGAGGGTTTTTGAAGCAATTTTCTTTGGCGAAATTGAAGGGGGAAGTTGGTGCTTTCCATTCCTTCAAAGCTAGTTCAAGGCAATCAAAGATCAAGCAATCCAAAGCTCTTGTAAAGTTGTTTTTCCTTTACTTGCATTGTATTTCTTATTTGTATTTGCTTGTATCTTGTGTATTACTTAGTGTAATCCTTGTACGAGGTTTCTCCGCCTTCGGATTGTTCCGAGAAGGAGTTATTATTGATTAGTGATTGTGTGTGCATCACTAGGGCTCTTTAGAGCTCGATCCGTGGAGTAGGAACCGTTCGGTTCCGAACCACATTATATACTTGTGTTCATGATTGTTGTATTTCGTTATTGCTTTCATTTCTATATTCCGCTGCGCTAACGAAATTGTAGACACACGATCGAATTCCATCTTCCTACGGTCAACGCTATTCACCCCCCCCTCTAGCGCCCTTAAATCTCCAACAGCTCGTGGCTTTATGAAGCCATCCCGACGATACTCGGCGTGGATACGGATAAAGGTGATTCTAGCGAGAGTTGCTCCAGTTGATGCCATTCCCGCTGCACGTGATACGTCAGGTATAACTAGAGTAATTTTCTTTATTGCAAAATTGTAGAGATCCTGAGCGATAAACAAAATTCGCAGCAGAAAACTTAGGATCCCTCTAGTGATCCAAGCAAAAAAAAATATACTCGTTTCAATTATCGATTCTATCCTATAGGAATCGAGATTACCTTCGAAGCGTGCCCTTCGAATTCCAGTCAGCAACACTTGGGGATCTCAGCATGGTCAGAATGTCCACGCCTCTACGGTGCACACACACACGATATTGGAGAGAAGAGGTAAGCCCTTTCGGTTGTGCTAGCAACCACTCCAAGGTCTCACTTTTCCACTCGGTACTTGGCCCTCTTGTGTTGTGAACGAAAAATAAAATCTGATTTCTTTTTCATTGTCCACGTTGAAGAAGAAGAAGCCACAATAATACACCTTAATGAGACATTAAATGCACTTCCTTATTCTCCATGGTAAAAGAAAGGAAGTCAATTAATGCTCATTAAATGCACATTAATGAGTTTTAAATCCCATTTAAAACCCCATTTATTAATTCGTGTATTATATTATTAATTCGTGTATTATATTATTAATTCGTGTATTATTCATTTTAGACTTCTTCTCTTGGTTTGACTTGAGTCTAACTCAAGATAAACAAATTTGAGTCCAACTCAAATTTAGCCAAGTAATGAGTCTTACTCATTCTAGTTAATCCAATTAACTAATAATTCATTTTAGTCAAACCAAAATGATTTCCTCTCCAAAATAATATGTTCTTTGTGTGTAACCCTATAGGCTCTCATAACGTTGGCAATGTATCCAAAATCATTTTAGATACATAAGCAATGAGCGGCATCTAGCAATACATCATTGCTACCCAAGTGATGAGAATGTCGAGATCCGACAACCTCTTCCGTGACTATTATCATATGATAGTGTCCTTCTATCCTTGATATCTCAGATCAATCAATGAGGCATAGACTCGGTCACCCTCTTATCAATCTATATGTTTCTTTATCCCCAAGTAGACTCACTCAAACAAATGAGCTCAATATCTCATATTGACTCATTTGAGCATGGTCATGCATTTCGTGGTCCTACTCTATCAAGAGGCCAAAGATATCACTCCCGTCATATGGGAGGGATAGATCCCATCTACATCACTCACATCCCTCCGCATAATTCGTTACATACTCAGTGATCGCCGTTATAGTCACCCAATTACGGTGTGACGTTAGACGATACCAAAGTACATAACTCCTTATGTAGGGAACCGTAGTGACTTCAGGTCTAAGGACTATTCATACCAATAGTCACATGAGAAAGTATATGACACTCATATAACGATCCATGATACTTTCTCATGGTGGGTCAATTCAGTATATATAGTCTCCAATATATATACCCATGTATCAAAGTGATATCATATATCCATGACTTGTGAGATTAAGTCATCCATTGACCTACATGCTAGTCTCAATGTATCAATATAGCCCTTGTCTATTAATACAATACTCGACTAGGAATATTTAAGAATAGTGTTCTCTACAGCTTCTCATAATCAATTCTACCAATTGATATACTGTAGATAACAACCTACTATTCATGGGCATTATTATATTTATTTAGCTGGCACACGCATAAAGAAATATAATAATCAATCTTTGTCTTTATTAATGCAAGAATATAATACAAAAGTCTCCCTCACCAATCATCTCATAATTGGCACTAAGGGCTCATACTAACAATCTCCCACTAACACTAGTGCCAATCACTGTAATCTCTAAGACCCTAGTGTCCTAGTATGACCAACATGCTTTCTCTGTGCCAAAGCCTTGGTAAAGGGATCCGCAATGTTAGCATCAGTGTCTACTCTGCATATCTGAACATCTCCTCTATTGATAATCTCTCGAATGAGGTGATACCGCCGCAGTATGTGTTTGGTCCTCTGATGAGAGCGAGGTTCCTTAGCCTGAGTAATAGCCCCTTGTTGTCACAATAGAGGTCTATTGGGTCTTCTATGCTAGGAACCACCTCAAGTTCAGTGATAAACTTTCGGATCCAAACAACCTCCTTTGCTGCAGAAGACGCAGCAATATACTGCTTAGATAGAATCGCAATCGTGTTTTGCTTCGAACTCTTCCACCACAAGCCACCATTCAAGCAAAATACATACCATCGCGATCCGAGTCATCCTTGTCGATTGAAGCTCGCATCACGTAGAACCCTTACTGATTAGCTCCTCATTGCCTCCAAATATCATGAAATATTCTTTTGTCCTTCGCAAGTACTTAAGAATATTCACCGATTCGATCGATACCGCCATCATGCTTAAAGCATACGAGACATCGGGGCGAGTACAGATCATGGCGTACATGATAGATCCTATAGATGATGCATAAGGAATCTGATCCATGTGTTCTCTCTCCTCCTTAGAAGAGAGAGATTGAGTCTTCGAAAGACTCATACCATGTGACATTGGCAAAAATCCCTTCTTGGAATTCTGCATGGCAAAATGCTTAAGCACCTTGTCCACATATGTACTCTGACTCAAGCCAAGAAATCTCTTAGATCTATCTCTATAGATCTTGATGCCTAGAATATAGGTTGCTTCACCTAAGTCTTTCATTGAAAAACAATTCCCAAGCCAAGTCTTCACAGATCAAAGATAGGGATATCATTTCCAATGAGCAGTATGTCATCTACATACAATTTGAGGAAAACAATTGAGCTCCCACTAACCTTCTTGTAGACACAAGGTTCATCTTCATTCTTAATGAAACCAAAAGTTTTGATCGCATTATCGAAATGAAGATTCCAGCTTCTAGAAGCTTGCTTTAAACCATAAATGGACCTATGCAACTTACAATCCTTTCCAGCATCCTTTGGATCGACAAAACCCTCAGGTTGTGTCATACACACATCCTCGAGTAGATTTCCGTTAAGAAATGCTATTTTGACATCCATCTGCCAGATCTCATAGTCATAGTAAGCTGCAATAGTAAGCATGATCCGAATGGATTTGAGCATCGCAATTGAAGAAAAGGTTTCATCATAGTCAATACCATGAATCTGCTTGAATCCTTTTGCTACCAATCACTTTTTATAGGTATGCACATTACCTTCCATGTCATTCTTTCTCCTAAAGACCCACTTACACCCAATGGGTTTGACCCCTTCAGGTGGATCAACCAAAGTCCAGACTTGGTTAGTGTACATGGATTCTATTTCGGATCTCATGGCCTCGAGCCATTTCTCAGAATCTGAGCTCATTACAGCTTCCTGATAGGATGTCAGCTCATCAAGCATGATACCATCGTTATCATCCAAGAGAAAAGAATATATCTCAGGTTGATGACATATCCTATCAGACCTGCGCAGAGCTTGGTCTACCTGAATAGGTTGTATCACAACTCCTTGTGATGACTGTTCTTGTTCCATTAAGGTATCAGTGCTATTTTGTGTATCTTGAACTTCTTCAAGATCAATTTTACTCCTACTTATTTTTCTATAAATAAATTCCCTTTCTAGAAAAACACCATTTCTGGCAACAAACACTTTGCCTTGTGTGGGGTTGTAAAAGTAATATCTCTTAGTTTCCTTGAGATATCCAACGAAATAGCATCTATCTGATTTGGGGCCTAGTTTATCTGATACTTGATGTCGTACGTAAGCCTCACAACCCCAAATCTTCATAAAAGACATATTGTGACTCTTCCCAGTGCATATCTCATATGGTGTCTTTACGACTGCCTTAGAAGGAACACGGTTAAGTGTGAAAGCGGCGTTCTCTAGAGCATATCCCCAGAAGGAAGGAGGAAGTTCTGTATGACTTATCATTGATCGTACCATATCTAATAGAGTACGATTTCTCCTCTCAGATACACTATTCAACTGTGGTGTTCCAGGTGGAGTGAGCTGAGATCTTATCCCACACTCAACTAGATAGTCACTAAACTCTTGGCTTAGGTATTCCCCACCTCGATCTGATCGAAGCATCTTAATACTCTTACCAAGTTGGTTCTGTACTTCATTCTTGAATTCTTTAAACTTTTCAAAGGATTCTTATTTGTGTCTCATAAGATACACATATCCATATCTACTGAAATCATTAGTAAATATGATGAAGTACTGATAACCTCCTCTGGCTGTGACTTTGAAAGGACCGCATACATCACTATGTATGAGGCCTAACAAATCTGTCACTCGTTCGCCTTGTCCACTAAATGGAGTCTTGGTCATCTTGCCTAAAAGACAAGATTCACATACCTCATATGATTCAAAATCAAATGAGTCCAGTAATCCATCCTTATGGAGCTGGGCTATGCGACTCTCATTTATGTGACCCAAGCGACAATGCCAAAGATATGTTTGATTCAAATGATTAGATTTGAATCGTTTGGTATTTATGTTATAGACTGGGTTTTCGAGGTCTAGAACATAGAGTCCATTCATCAAGTGTGCACTGCAATAGAACATTTCATTTAAATATACAGAACAACACTTGTCCTTAATTATAAATGAAAAACCTTTCTTGTCCAAACAAGATATAGACATAATGTTCTTAGTTATTGCAGGTACGAAATAACACTCTTCAAGTTCTAGAATTAAACCACTGGGTAATGATAAGGAATATGTTCCTACAGCTATAGCAGCACCTCTTGCGCCATTGCCAACACGTAGGTCCACTTCTCCTTTTGACAAAGATCTACTTCTTCTCAAGCCCTGCACATTGGTACAAATGTAAGAAGCACTACCGGTATCCAATACCCATGAGGAAGAAATAGATAGATTGACTTCTATAACATGTATACCTGAAGTGGAAGTCTCACTTCCTTTCTTCTTCTGAACTTCCTCGAGGTACTTTTTGCAGTTCCTCTTCCAATGTCCAGCTTCCTTGCAGTGGAAGCAAGCCCCTTCCTTGGCCACCCCACCTTTAGGCTTCAATTCTTTGTCCTTATCTTTATTCTGGGTCTTACCCTTGACTTTAGACTTTTTCTTACCCTTGCCCTATTTAACCATAAGTACATCATTAGTACCAGATTGCATCTTCGTAAGATTGCTCTCAGCAGTTCTCAACATGCTTAAGAGCTCAAGCAATGGTTTGTCAATTTCGCTCATGTAATAATTCATGACAAATTGACTAAAGCCTCTAGGCAGCGAATATAGAATAAGGTCAGTGGCCAACTCTTGGCCGAAAGGAAACCCCAATCTTTCAAGGTTCTCAACATACCCAATCATCTTGAGTACATGAGTTCCTACGGGTGTTCCTTCTTGCATTTTGCATGAAAATAATGCCTTAGATACCTCAGATCTCTCGTGCCTCACCTGCCCTTGATATAGTTGCTTCAAGTGTGCAACCATATCGAAGGCATCCATGTTCTCATGTTGCTTCTGAAGCTCAGAGTTCATGGTTGCAAGCATAAGGCATGATGCATCTAATGCATCATCTTGATGCTTCTTGTATGCATCCTTATCTGCACGAGTGGCATTATTGGCGGGTGGTTCAGAAATGGGTTGCTCTAGGACATAGAGTTTCCGCTCCTGTTTGAGAACTATTCTTAAATTTCTGAACCAGTCAATGAAGTTTGCTCCATTGAGCTTGTCCTTCTCAAGGACCGATCGCAGAGAGAGGGTATTTGACGTATTTGAAGACATAGTAATCTACAACAGAAATGATTTGCAGAAATGAGTATTATATCTGAAATCATTTAATTAGGCCTTTAATTAAATGAGACTCCCACTGATTCCCTTAGCTTCAATAGGAGCTAGTCATACTAGTTCTATTGAGCTTCAAGTTCATGTGGGACAAGATCCACATCATACCTCACCTTGAGTTAGCTTTGGCTAATCGCCCAAGATTTAGTATCACTAGGTAGGTAACATTTTACCAATTGCATCGTATGCAACTCTTAGAATAAAGGATCAAGATTCACATTATACATCATCTTGAGTTAGCTTTGGCTAATCGCCCAAGACTTAGTATAAATGTTCTCTTATCCGTGTCTCCTAACTATTAGGAAATACCTCTAAGTATTTCTCAATCTAATTGAGACACTTAGTGAAGTCTCATCCAAAGTTTGATTGCGGGACATCACAATTGTCCTCTCGCACTCTACCAAGATAAAATGCGCTGCTTTGCTTTGGCAAACCCAACACAAATGATCGAGGTAGTTTATGAGTACCAAACTTTGGTAGGCATATTCATTTGACTTAATTTTAAGATAACAGATTATCTAGCATGCATCATATACACACAAAATATATCACATATACGCTAAACGTGACATGGTTATGGCCCTTATTCTACGATTTCTCAAGCCAATGAGAAAATCAATTGGTTACCCTAGGGATAGCATCTTCTCCAAGCGCTTCCTTTGGTCAGCATGTTTTGTCAGCATCATCCTTGTAACATCCACCTTCAATGGACTTTCATTGCTTATTTATTTTGTACATTACAAAATGAGAACACTCGAGTTACATTCGAGTCTAAATCTATTTTACAACTAGAAAATAGAAGTGAAGGCACGACACGCAGGTAGTGTAAAAAAAATACAACACCCACATACATATGACGACACGCAGGCCGTATTATGAATTACAACACATAACCACAATCATATTGGGTCCTAGGCCATAACCATGCACCATATACAAATCATTCACAATGATTTAATAAATTATTTGATTTATCAGTTTTATTATGTGCAATTTTTAAGCCGCTATGCCGATCAGCCGCAACACCACGACAGTCCCGTGCTGTGTTCGGCACCATCCAACTTGAACCCGAGACCTCCAGATGGCCAGGTGTGATCAGCACCGTCTGACTTGAACCAGCCCACTTGGCTGACCATCTGCTTGGCTGAATCAACTCGGACACAGGCGGAGTCGGCACCATCCGACTTGATTCAGCCCACTTGGTAGATTATCTGCTTGGCTAAATCAACTCGGACTTAGACCGAGTTGGCACCATCCAACTTGATTCAGCCCACTCGGCAGACTATCTGCTTGGCTAAATCAACTCGGACATATACCGAGTCAGCAAAAAAACATAATAAAACTAATCTCATGTTTATATCACATAAAACACCAAAAAAAAATGTGTACATTTTTTTTTACAAGTCGCTCTGATACCATTATAGGGATCCCGAGCGATAAATAAAATTCGCAGTGAAAAACTTAGGATCCCTCCAGAGATCCAAAAAAAAAAAATATACTCATTTCAATTATTGATTCTATCCTATAGGAATCGAGATTACCTTCGAAGCGTGCCCTTCGAATTCTAGTCAGCAACACTTGTGGATCTCAGCGTGGTCAGAATGTCCACGCCTCTACGGTGCACACACACACAATCTTGGAGAGAAGAGGTAAGCCCTTTCGGTTGTGCTAGCAACCACTCCAAGGTCTCACTTTTCCACTCGGTACTTGGCCCTCTTGTGTTGTGAACGAAAAATAAAATCTGATTTCTTTTTCATTGTCCATGTTGAAGAAGAAGAAGCCACAATAATACACCTTAATGAGACATTAAATGCACTTCCTTATTCTCCATGGTAAATGAAAGGAAGTCAATTAATGCTCATTAAATGCACATTAATGAGTTTTAAATCTCATTTAAAACCCCATTTATTAATTCATGTATTATATTATTAATTCGTGTATTATATTATTAATTCATGTATTATTCATTTTAGCCTTCTTCTCTTGGTTTGACTTGAGTCTAACTCAAGATAAACCAATTTGAGTCCAACTCAAATTTAGCCAAGTAATGAGTCTTACTCATTCTAGTTAATCCAATTAACTAATAATTCATTTTAGTCAAACCAAAATGATTTCCTCTCCAAAATAATATGTTCTTTGTGTGTGACCCTATAGGCTCTCATAACGTTGGCAATGTATCCAAAACCATTTTAGATACATAAGCAATGAGCGGCATCTAGCAATACATCATTGCTACCCAAGTGATGAGAATGTCGAGATCCGACAACCTCTTCCGTGACTATTATCATATGACAGTGTCCTTCTATCCTTGATATCTCAGATCGATCAATGAGGCATAGACCGTGTCACCCTCTTATCAATCATTATGTTTCTTGATCCCCAAGTAGACTCACTCAAACAAATGAGCTCAATATTTCATATTGACTCATTTGAGCATGACCATGCATTTCGTGGTCCTACTTTATCAAGAGGCCAAAGATATCACTCCCGTCATATGGGAGGGATAGATCTCATCTACATCACTCACATCCCTCCGCATAATTCGTTACATACTCAGTGATCGCCGTTATAGTCACCCAATTACGATATGACGTTAGACGATACCAAAGTACATAACTCCTTATGTAGGAAACCGTAGTGACTTCAGGTCTAAGGACTATTCATACTAATAGTCACATGAGAAAGTATATGACACTCATATAACGATCCATGATACTTTCTCATGGTGGGTTAATTCAGTATATATAGTCTCCAATGTATATACCCATGTATCAATGTGATATCATATATCCATGACTTGTGAGATCAAGTCATCCATTGACCTACATGCTAGTCTCAATGTATCAATATAGCCCTTGTCTATTAATACAATACTCGACTAGGAATATTTAAGAATAGTGTTCTCTATAGCTTCTCATAATCAATTCTACCAATTGATATACTGTAGATAACAACCTACTATTCATGGGCATTATTATATTTATTTAGCTGGCACACGCATAAAGAAATATAATAATCAATCTTTGCCTTTATTAATGCAAGAATATAATACAAAAGTCTCCCTCACCAATCATCTCATAATTGGCATTAAGGGCTCATACTAACAATAATTTGAAATTGTGATTATGTCTACACATATTGTACTATGCTTGCGTGTGATGTATGTGTTGTAATAAATTAGATTTATTGTTTTTAATTCTTCCGCTGTGCACATATTTACGAAACATGTTCGAACACACACTCACCGTGGTGCCGGAAACCCAACACTGAGTATCCCTCAATTATATATTATTTTATTCCCATGCGGTGGTGGAACGGAAGAATTGAGTATGCCTCAATTATATATTATTTTATCTTCGTGCGATGGTGGAACGGAATAACTGAGCATTCCTCAGTTATATTTTATTTTATCCCCGTGCAGTCGTGCAACGGAAGAAATGAGTTTCCCTCAGTTATATATTATTTTATCCCCGTACGGTGGTGGAATGGAAGAACTGATTATCCCTCAGTTATATATTATTTTATCTCCGTGCGGTGGTGGAACGGAAGAATTGAGTATTCCTCAGTTATATATTATTTATCCCCTGGCGGTGGTGGAACGAAAGAATTGAGCATTCCTCAGTTATATATTATTTGATCCCCATGCGGTGGTGGAACGTAAGAACTGAGTATCCCTCAGTTATATATTATTTTATCCCCGTGTGGTGGAGGAACCGAAGAACTGAGTATCCCTCAGTTATATATTATTTTATCCCCGTGTGGTAGAGGAACGGAAGAACTAAGTATCCCTCAGTTGTATATTATTTCATCCCCGTGCGGTGGTGGAACAGAAGAGTTGAACATTCCTTCATCTATATATTACTTTATCCCCGTGCGTTGGCGGAACAGAAGAGTTGAGTTTATCCCTCAACTATATATTATTTTATCTCCGTATGGTGGAGGAACGGAAGAGTTGGGTTTACTCCTCAACTATATATTATTTTCCCATGTGGTAGCGGAATGGAAGAGCTGAGTATTCCCTCAGGTGTATATTATGTTATCCTCGGGCAATGGAAGTGCATACATGATTCCTGCGTAATGAAATGGTGGAGAAGTTGTATGTTTATTTAATTTTCGTATTATCCAAGAGAAGTGTAAAATTTGGCACAGCTGGAAGAAGGTCGGAAAGAGAGGATAAGTGGGGAAGGATATAGGTGAAAGCTTATATTTCAAGAAAGTTCATTACTTTGGAAGGCTTACATATTACAACTTCTCCCAAAAAGAAGAAGATAACAAAAGAAGCCCTTATCCATAGGATATTATAGTTCTTTATTGGGAGGTACAGAAGGAGCATCTTTAAGTGGCTCGGGTTGGCATAGTAGCTGCCGGAGGTAATACTATTGTATGAAGATATGCTTGGATAAGTCCTTCTGGGACACTGTCAGTTGCTGGTGCAGGGAGTAGTTGCTGGTAGAAGCCTCCCTCAAACATCGCTGTAAATATCTAACATGTTCCTCTAGAGTGGCGATGTAGCGTTGTTCCTCAGTCTTTTCTTCAAGAGGAAAAGAGCTGCTGTTTTGTTCAGAAGTTTGTTCCATGGCAAGGAGGGGAAAAAGAAAGGATGAATATTAGACAAGCGATGGTTTGGGGTTCTTATAGCGGCGAAGGAAGGAGGTGCATTGACTCACGGACGAGGTAAAAGTAATAAATGCTAGTAAAGAAGGGGAAACGTAAAGACAATAGGTGAGATTTGTTAGTGTAGTAACTCCGAGAAGGATGGTTCAAATTCCACAGAAGCAGTAAGGGGAAGTATGTTCAGATAGGGTTGCAGTCTTTTCTGGTGGCAATTGTTCTACATTTACAGGAAGGCGACAAAAAGAAGTATCAGTACCCTTTTTTTACTTTTTATTAATATTCTCGGCAACGGTTACATTATTTAAGCTAATCATTATACAAGCGTTTTAGGGTCATCATCAGTAGGAGGATTATCCGAAGAGTCCTTCGGAGGAGAAGGCGCCAAGATGACTTTGTAGAGGTCACCTTGAGCTGGAGGTGCCGTTGGTGGAGCTTCATCAAAAGGAGGTGGATGAGTCCCCGCTGGAAGGACTGGAACGAATGCTAGGGCTGGCGAAAGCGGAGGAAGTTCAGTGGAGGTTCGAGGATCTCCTACCGTATATTCCCACGTCAGGGAAGGATTCCAGACCCGATTGCGGAATGAAGGGAAGGGGGCTCGGAAGGATCTCCCTAGATTAGAAGGGGAAGCAGTGGTTGATGATGGAGTCGGAAACGGACGAAATGCCAAAGTCATAGTCGATTGCGTTTCAGATTCTTCAGTGTCTTCCGCGGCCCAGTCATGCAACACAAAAGAGTCGAAGTCCGAAGAGATCTCGATGGGGTGTTCCACGGAAGCCATGGGGGTGGGATGGAAGGCAGAAGACACTTCCTGTGATAATGTATAGTCGAGGGAGGAGGAATCGCATTTGTTCTCGAGAAGGAGAAGAAGAGGAAAAGACTACCATCATAATGGAGTCAGCATAGGAAACCATCGAGATATCATTTCCGGAGCGGCCCAATAACTTGAGAAGAACAAGAGGCAGAAGTAAGTCAATCGTTGGCCGAGCCAAAATTGGTTCGGGCTGGAAGAAGATCACTCTGAGGATATTCCAAATGGATTCCCGAGCAAAAAGCATCATCATTTTATTTAACGTTATACCAGGCAGAAAATGGGCAGTAATTGCGAAGAGAAAGAAACATTGAACAGACCCAAAACTCCAGACCCACACCAAGGCATACATGAAGAATAACGAAAAGCTGTATCAATACGAATATTCTTTAATAGAGAAGGAGCAGTCATTACAAGGAGCAGATATGATAAATTACAATTCAAAGAGTTCGGGGGGGGGGGGCATTTAGATAAAGTTGTTGTAAGATTTAAGTAGCTGGTGTCCGTAATAGGAGGAGGATACCCTCGTTTGGCGTTTAAAGGTGAAGACCTGTTGAAGCCCAGTATGAATAAGTCCAACCCCTTTTGAATGTAACGCCCCTTCAGATTTGCCTCCTGTTCCTTTAGTTGGGATTTGCAGGCGGCAAGTTGGGTCTGCCATTCAGCTAATTGGGCTACCAAGGCATCTCTTTCTGTTGTTGTTGCCATGACCCACTGACCTAGAATCGATAAAGCTTTAATATATTCCTGGTGAAGCTCTCGTTGTTGTCGGGCCATAAAAGATATGACTTCGGGGAAGGTAGCCACCAGGGAGGAGAGTTCTCTACACTTCTCCAAGAAGAATTTTTTGGTAGCCTCCCCTGTTTGACGTTCTTGCTGCAACTGTTGGATGGTAGTTGAAGAATCAGCAACCTGAATAAATGCATTTGCAAGTTGTCTTTTATACTCGGTCAACTCGTGGGTAATGAGGTCCACATGTTGAAGTTGGCTAGACTGCAAAAATATTTGCTGCTCGAGGTCTTCATTTTTCCATTGGAGCTCCTCCTCGCTTTGAGCTAGGGCCAATTGGGTCATGGAATCCTCACATCGGGTGACTAAATTAGATTCCTTCTGCTCGTGTTCGTTCAGCCACTGGGTGAGTTTCTTCTGGTGCGCTAGGGCAGAAAAATGGCGAGTTTCTACATTGGACTGGAACAGGGCTATATGGGATGTCATCTTATTATAAGTAGCTGATACCTAAAGGAAAAAGGGACAAATGTTGAGCATTAGCATATATATATGCATATATTGAAGATAAGGAAAAGGAGCAATTACCTCGGCCAGAAGTTTGCCCATATGGTCACAGGGACCCTGCACACTTTATTGGTTGAAGAATTTTACCTCTGACAGGTGGTTGATCTTCAGGGAGGACCCCAGAGTGGTTAATGGGGGATTTGGGATGGGAAGATTATTCCCCTTCGAAGGAGAAGAGGGACCCCTAGTATGAGAGGGAGATGGGAAAGGATACACTTCGGGAGGAACAGTTACCGGGAGAGATTCAGTCGAGATATGTGTGGAAGAGTCAAGAGGGATGGGGGATGAAACATGAGAATGAGAAGGAGATCCTCCCTCTTGGGGGAAAGAAGATGGGGTGGCTAAAGTGGCATCCATCACCCTTGGTTCGTAGATGACTAAGCGTTGGTGCTTCTCCAGTCTGGATGGGGATGACCGAGGAGAGGAACGGGCAAAAGAAGATGTGGGAATGGATGTAGAACTAGGGGCTCCTTCCTTGACAGGACGCAATCTTTTTTGCAGTGAAGAAGGGGCAATCACAAATTTACCTCGCTTCGTGGAGGTCTTCTTTTTCTTAGCTGCATCAATCTCCTCACCTTTCACAAAAGTGTCTTGCATTAGGTTATCTGCAAAGTCCATTGTTACAATAGATAGGTTGATCGAAATAATGAGTTATATCAAATGCGAACATTGTCCTACATATGGCGGCCAGGGCCATTAGAGGATAATGGGATAGCCTGAAGTGACTGAGGAGAGGAGTTTTCATTAAATGGTCTGAACAATAATGGGATTCTCCCAACACTCTGTAAACCTCAGAGAAAGGACATTGGGTCCTCATTTCGCGAAAGGGAGGTAGCTCTGGAAGATCTAACTTCCAGGTATCTGAGTAGGTGAGGGGTGTTGGAAGCTGAGCAAAGAAATATAACTCTTCCCATCCTTTGTGGGAAGAGGGCATATTCACTAAGAATTGGTAGTCCGTGCGGTTGGAGAGGTAGAAGAGGCCCACCTTAGAAGATTTTAGTTGGAAGAAGCAGTGGAATAGTTGGGGGACAAAGGGAGGTTTAGGTGTTGAAATACTATGATGGCCCCCGATAAAATATGAAAGGAATTGGGGGTAAATTGATTTAAGGGTAGCCCATAAAACTCAAGGATTTCTAAGTAGGGAGAGGGCACGAGTAAAAATAAGACATTAAGGAACTATTCAGAAAAGAAGCAAGTCAGGTCAGGGGGAGGACGATGTGGTCGTTAAGTCTTAGTATTGAAATGGCATTGTATGGAAGGGTCTATGAATTGGTCCCTAAGGTTAAAGAAATAATGTTCACTATTTAGTTGGGTGACGGTGTGCTCGTACCAAGGAGGCGAGGGCAAGGTCTTAGGGGCCATAGGTATAGAAAAGGGAAGAACACTTACTTGAGAGTTGAAGGAGGAACGTTTGCGAGAGAGGGGGCAAGATCGCTGAAATGCTGCTGGAGAAAATCGATGGGAAGGAGAAGTAGAAAGGACTAGACTGTTAGGCACTCTAAGTTATGCATAAAAGGAAAGGCCAAAGATTTATATAGAATTTTGTGTGACTTTTTGACTATCCAAGAGAAAAAGAGAAGCGGGGCCCATGGGCCCATTAAGCCGCTTCGAGTGTATTGAGTAGGGCCACGAGAAAAGAGTGAGTTTGAATCGACGGGTAAAAGGCGAATTAGAGGCTTAATACATTTAGAATGTCAAGCTTATGACTTCGCTTGACTATTTTTGAGGGTTGGCTAATGATACTGCCGTTACCTCTTTTTTGTGAACTGAGTAAGAATAGTCACGTGTAAGACACTATCCGAATCGAGTAGCTGATTCGGCAAGGGAAGCAAGGTAAAATGGTTCGGGCATGACAGTCTAGGGTAATTGGAACAGGAGGACAGTTTGAGGTAGTTGGCACGGTGGGGCGATCGCGGAGATCATTTTGGTACGGGGTGGATGAGAATCGGCTCGGTCTAGCAGGCCCAGAAACAGTTCGGTGCAGGAAAAAGAGGAGTTGGTTCGGGCTACTGGGAAAAGCCTAATGGCTACGCTACATGCGAGCAGTAGGTTTAGGTTAGTTTCATCGAAGGCAAATGGCTGAAAGGGATAGGCTAGCATATTTCTCGAAATGTAGATAAGAAATTGTTACACAACAGAAGAGGGCCCCCACATAATATTCCGAGGAGCCTTCGCTCCTCATGTATGTAACAGAATAATTCTCCAAATGGGCAAGGTGGCCACATGTACGACGAAGGAGTCTTGCGATGCAACAGCTAGCCAGAGGAAGGGGATAAAAGGGAGTTGCAGGGTAGGAGAAAGGAGATCCGCATTATTTCAACGAGCAAAAGACGAAGGCACAGACCGAAGGGGAGAGCAATCACATCACCGGAGAAGGAGCTGAGGAGAGTAGTGAGCTCCATTTTTCCTATACTATTTCCTCTGTATTGATATAATTGTAAGAGATTTTCTCCTCCACCTCTGGAAGTTCTTTCCACGAAGGAGGAAGTTCATAGTGAAAGTGCTTTGGCACAGTAGCTAGTGGGAGAGCTCACCCCCGTGGAGTAGGAATCCTGATTCCAAACCATGTTACATCCTGTGTTTTTGTTCGTTGCTTGTGTTGGCGTGTGTTTCTCTTCTTCATGTTTCATTTTACTATTGCGCCCGGAGAAGAACCCCCTAAGCTTCCTTAGCACTTCGCTGTGTTGGAAGGAAGTCAGTAAATCCCTTTTTTCGCCATCACCGTATCAAGCTAAAAGGGAAAAGAAAACCATGAAAAATGAAAATAAGGCCCTAGAAGAAAAGATAGAAAAATTATGTTTAAATATTAATGATAATGTTTCTTCTAGTATCAATGATGCATGCTCACATGATGATTACATGCCTTTTAATATTAGTGATGCATGTATGGAAGAAAATAGGGTTTTACGAGAAAAGGTAGACCATTTAACTAAAGCCCTAGAGAAATTTACAATAGGCTCCAATACTTTGAACATGATAATTGGGAGCCAAAGGGCAAGCTTCAATAGGAAAGGCCTAGTTACAAGGGGAATAAAAATGAAAAGGCCTATCAATGCCTAATTGCTAGGGGTCAAGCCAAAAATAAAACAATAGCTAGAAAATGGATCCCTAAAGAATATTTGATGAACTCTATAGGAAAGAATTTGTATTGGGTTCCCAAATCCATCAAGGGTTAGGAAAACCCTAGGTTAGTCAACCATAGTGGACTTTATCTATATTATATTATTTGGTTGACTTAGGATGGTGTGGGTTATAAATTTTTAACATAGTGTTGGGTGATGATAATGTAAAACCCATAAATTAAATGCTTAAATCATGATTCATGCTCAATTTTATAATTTATAATCATGATATGCAATGATTGATGATTTATGATCATGATTGATAATTCTTGATGCATGTTCATGATTGGGTTTTTAGGATGATACTTAACCATGGGTAGAAATGCATGAAATTTTTGGTTAAGCACAAATACCTTTAGGAACATCTCACATCCCACTAAAAGGGTACTTTGATTGAAAACTTAGCAATGGGTGAGATGATAGGATGATACAAATGGTTCACTAATGCTTATGGCATTTAGATGGGTCATTAAGTGTATCAATTAAGCAATAATAGACCAATCATGGGTAAAGCATATGTTTAATTCATATACATATTGCCCAAAGATAATGGTTGGATATTTCAAATGATTTCAAAACCATTTTATGTTTAATAACAGTGAGTTCATGTTTTAAAAAGGTTCAAGGCAAAACTAGGTTTAAAAGTGGATACAAACTTTAGACATTTTTGCAACTTTTGAGTTTTTGCCAAACTTTCAAAAATAAATTGAATTTTCATGAAAAAAACATTTTTCACTGATAGAGGAACTCACAAGAAATATGTATTTCAAATTTCATGATTTTTTGAATTTTTTATAATTTCTGGTGATTTTCTGAAGTTCATTCGAAAAATCAGAAAAACTTGAAATCTGTGTGCCAGTCGACTGATAGTTTGATTTAGTCGACTGATGTACTGTGCACGAGTACAGTAACCTATTTTATCAGGTTTTGAGTGGTTTTTGGATATTTTTCTTCCTTAGAGTTGATGTCATGCGTGTATAACATTTAGATAATGCTTTTGATGGTGTTAAAGGGAGAGAATTGATAGGTTTAAGTTAATCATACTAAAAGGGAAAATTTAGTATTTCTTAAGGGGGAGTTGCATATTTAAGAGGGAGTTTTTATACTCATATTATTTACATGCTTTCTTGCCTTATGCTTTTATTGTTATTGTTTTTACCTAACTTAAACAGATTGTCACACATCAAAAAGGGGGAGATTGTTAGGGCAATCAACCCATGTGATGTGGTTTTGATGTGTGTGGCAAAGGGTTTAAGTTAGGATTGTATTGGATTTGATATGTGCGTTGAAGTCGTGCAGGACTTAGTAATTTGCACATGGAGCATTGACAAGTTTCACCTCTCATGACTCGGTCCTTGAGT
This sequence comes from Wurfbainia villosa, assembly GCA_025175895.1. Classification (NCBI taxonomy): domain Eukaryota; kingdom Viridiplantae; phylum Streptophyta; class Magnoliopsida; order Zingiberales; family Zingiberaceae; genus Wurfbainia; species Wurfbainia villosa. The sequence goes on from CM045996.1 coordinate 107,663,295, forward strand.
CGGTGAAAGATGCATTGCGGAAGTTGTGCGCTTGGTGCATCTGAGGGACCAACAAACGAGGAGCATTGGAGTGAAGCTGGAGGAAGTAGACTTCATAGCGAGACGCGAAGGATGGCGCTGCGAAGACGTGCGCTTGGCGCATGTTGGGTTTCCGGCACCACGGCGAGGGTGTGTTCAAACATGTTTCGCAAACATGTGCACAACGGAAGGAATAAAATAATAAATCTAATTTATTACAACACACACATCACACACATGCATAGTACAACATGTGTAGACATAACCATAAATTTAAATTTTGCAATAAAAGGAAATTTAACTACGTATACCTTACGTATCACGTGTAGCGGGAAAGACATCAACCGGAACGATACTCGCTAGAATCGTCTCTATCCATATCCACGCCGAGTATCTTCGGGATGACTTCACCAAGTCACGAGCCTCGTCTTCGTACGGGTTACTAGCCTCGTGTTGAAGATGATGTGATCGAGAGAAGATCACGATCCGAATCCAAATTCGGATCCAAAAATGAGTCCTCAAAACTCACTTCTCCGGAGAGGTATTCGTCAACCGTTTGACAAATCCTTCGTCCTCCACCTATGAGGATTACCGGAGATCAAATCCCTGGCAAGGCTACTGCTGTCGGAGCTCCAAACGTCATCCAAACGATGCTCCGACGAGAGGGAAACAAGCTGTCCAGAAAACTGGACAGCTTTGGTGGAGGAGTAGGGGCCGGCCAAAAAGGGTAGGATGAAGCTCACCTTGATGCCGAACCCAAAGGAGATCACCGGAGAGTTGTCGGAGGATCACCGGCCGAAGGTTGGACGCCGGCAACAATTTGGACGGCGGCACAAGGGGCTGGGCGGTGGCAATGGATGTTGGCACCGACTTCTCCAAGGAGAGGAAGGGGGGCGGCAATAATTAGGTTAAGGGAATTGGATTAGGGCTTAACAAACCCTTAAGCCCTCTTTTATAGAGAACTAATTCTCTTAATGGTTATCGGATCATAACCATAAGGCCCGTTAACCCGCTCCATCAATTTAAGTTAAAATAAACCAAACCATAATGATTTATTTTGAGTTAAAACGAACCGAACCAACTTTGGTTCATTTGTTTAAAATAAACCAAACCCTTTGGTTTATTCTCCTCCATTGGATTAGAACCAAACCATTTTGGTTCATCCATTATGTCTTCATAAGACACGGCCCATCCACACTTCCATTGCGACTGAAACGATTTCATGCTCGCTCCATGTTTGGTCCAACCAAACCCAGTTTCTCTCGGTCTAAGAATCTCATTCTCAAGCTTGTTTTAAATCCTTCGGATTATGCTCGTTGTGCGTGTGACCAAATAGGTTCTCGGTTTATGTTGACCGTCTATAATTAACCATTAATTATAGAACGATCATGAGTGGCACCTAGTAGTACATCATGATCCCCAATTAACCGAAAAGATCAACGGTTGATCCAGAACTATTTCTGAAACCCTTCAACAGCTTGAATGAATCATGCCCCATTCCCTTCACTCATCTTATATCCACTTGGTTCAGGACATGGTCTATAGTGGCAGTCCCCACTAGGCTGACTACGTCACACCTAGCCCAAGTATCATTTCCTCGTCCTACGGATTCTAGTTACTGCACATGTATCGAAGAGTACCTTACTCTAAACATGTAATGCTTTGGCCAAAGACTTTAGTAACAATCCGACGAGAGGCCATGGGTATACATCTCCTCGCAAGGAGTGGTGAATCCTTTATAGGCTATTCAAACACCTTCGATCACTTCGACTTGTACCCAATCATCCCGAGTCCACATCTCCTCAGAGATGCTTGCTTAAGATGTCAAAGCATAAGTCTTTATGATCAAGATGACTTGAATACTACAAGTCAAAGGAACATCGCACTTAAGCTACAGTAAGAACCATATGAAGTCTTACGGTTGGTCACTCCAATAAACTAGTTACCATAACTAGTATCCACGATTAACTCCGGATATCACAATGTCTCTAGCCAGTGAGAATCAGCTACTTGGATACACCAAGGAGTATACCTCGTGCTAGTCTCGACAGAATTGATGGTGTCCAAATCCATCAATTCATCGACTAGGGATAATTCCGATACATCACAATTACACATGTAGAGATACTCACTAGTTGTGATCCAATCACAAATTCTCTCATGCTGTGAGTCATATCGCGGACATTCAGTAAATGAGTTTAAGATCCAATCAAATACATGAAACCATGTATATATACTCAAATAGTGAATCTTCATTTATTATATAAATGGTTCATACATAAGGCGATTGCCTTAGGACATCTCTCATATATTACTAACAGCGCATTCGAGGGATGTGGTTGAACAAAGACAACTTCGAAGGCGAGGGACTTCAAGGGAATGAGAGTAAGCGATTGTAACCCGGGACGGGGTAGCGCTTAGGTGAAACTTGGCCAATTGGCTAAGTGTCGGATGGGATTTCCCGACATCAGTCGACTTCCATGTCATGGCAGTCGACTACTCCAAGTTGACTTAGACTCAACTGGTAATCGAGTCAGGTTTGTGTCCTATAAGTCGACTACCAAGTGTTGGCAGTCGATTGACGAAACTATCAGTCGACTGCTTATGGCAGCAATTGACTGGTCACGAGGGTTTCGGGTATAGAATGGTTGATAGTCGACTGCTTGCTTCTGGGACTCAACTGTTAGCTCCATCAGTCGACTGATGGGAAGATCAGTCGACTGATGTGGGAACCATTGGATGAAATCCAATGTGGAAGAAGCTATTATAGGGAAACGACTACAGGGGCAGTCGACTGATCGGGGCATCAGTCAACTGCCAGGCGCCCAACGAGAAGAATGAGATCTTCCCTATAAGAAGGGGCCATTGGACACTTGGGGAGGCTAATGGTTCATTGCTAAACATCTCCCAAGTGCTCAAAACGATTTTCCTCCTCTTCCTTGTGTTTATTTTCATCTTATTGTAAGAGGAGAGAATTCTTGTAAGGAAAGGTTACCTCTACCTAGCTTTGTGCAAATGAGAGATTAGTGGAAGATTTAAGGCGTGATTCTCCTTGGACGAATCGGGTCGTGGATTAGCGGCAAGGCTGTGAACCACGTTACATCTTGGTGTTAGCATATGATTTCCTTTACTTATTACTTTGTCTTTATTTATTATATTTCCACTTGCGCTAATGAATTTGTAGACGAGCAATCAACGAGTAAATTCCACCGTACGACGAAAGAGGGCTATTTACTCTCCTTTAGCCTGCCACCGTCATCCCAACAAAGCCAACCCATTAATCAAAAAATAGTTTTAATATGGTTACAGCGTAATCAACCAATTAGCCAGGCTTGGAGAGAGTCCAACAACCCAAACTAATGATTGACCTTTAACTCTTACCATATTAGTAATAAACTATTCCAATGGTTTATTCATGTTCAGGTTCGAGTCGGGCTTGGAGAGAGTCCAATAACCCAAACAAGAAACGAAACTCTAGTTCTAACCATATTAATGGAAGGTGTAGGCTTTAATATTGTGTAAGGGATTTAATTTCTCATCCTCTTTGCATGCAAATAACTATTATTTATATGACATGACACACATGAAATACATCAACATGTCACGACACGCATGACATAATGATATGCATCTAATGTAATTACATAGCATACAATTATGTCATTTACAAATAGTTTCCTTATTTATCATAACTATTTTTGAAATAAAATATGTTTTAGATTTGATTTCCTAAATCAAATCATGATTAAATTAGGAAACAAATTTCCAAATCTAATCACATATTTTATTTATGGAAAGTGTTAATTAAGGAAAGTCAAATATAATTTAGGAAACTAATTTCCTAAATTGTAATTTCATAATCATATTAGGAAATTTCAAATTTAAATTTCCTTATTTGTCATAAGTATTTATGGAAATAAAATATTTTTGAGATTTGATTTCCCAAATCAAATTATGATTAAATTAAGAAACAAATTTCCAAATCTAATCACATATTTTATTTATGGAAAGTGTTAATTTCCATAAATACTTCTAAACTTTCCAAAAGTAGAAAATTTCCATAAATGCTTCTAAACTTTTCAAAAGTAGAAAATTTCCATAAATACAATTATGACTATCGCAAAACAATTTTACGATTATTTCGGAACACAGTGTGGCTCTGATACCACTGTTGGATTTCCCCGGCACCGAGGCGAGTGTGTGTTCGAACACGTTTCGTAAACATGCACACAGTGAATGCAATAAAAGCAATAAATCTAATTTATTATAACACACACATCACACGCATGCAGGATACAACATGTGTAGACATAATCACTATTTAAAATTTTGCAATAAAAGAAAACTTATACTAGGTATATTTTACGGATCACGTGTAGCGGGAATGACATCAACCGTAGCGACCCTCGCTAGAATCACCTCTATCCGTATCCATTTCGAGTATTGTCGGGATGACTTAAATGAGTTTTATAAATTGCTTGTCGGAAGAGGTTTTTGTCAACCGTTTGATGAAAACTTAACCCTCCACCTATGAGGATTGCCAGAGATCCAATCCTCGGCAAGTAGACCACTGTCGGAGCATGAAACACCGACCAAATGACCTCTCCACGTGAAGGAGATCAAGCTATCCAAAACTGGACAACTTGTTGTAGAGGAAGAAGGGGCCGACCAAAGGCTTGGCCGGTTACTCCTTGGTCATTGGCGACCAAGGGAGGTTGGCCGGCGGCTGAGGGTGGCCCGAGGGATGCCGACAGCTGGTGGGTGGTCGGCGACAAGGAGGGGCAATAGCAGCAAGGGGTGGCAACAGCTCCTTTGGGCGATAAGGGCTTGGGAGGCAAGGGCATGGAGAAGAGGAGTTGGGTTGGGTGGCAACCTTTTGGGTTGATTAGGGTTTCCAAAGCCCTTAAGTCATATTTTATAGAGAACACATTATCCTAATGGTTATTGGTTCATAACCAAAACTCGTTAACCCGCTCCAATAACTTGAGTTAAAATAAACCAAACCATGTTGGTCTATTTTAAGTTAAAACGAACCAAACCAAGTTTGGTTCATTCGTTTAAAACAAATCAAACCACTTTGGTTTATTTTCCACAATTAGATTAGAACCAAACCATTTAGGTTCATCCATCATATCTTCAAAAGACACGACCCATCCATGCTTCTGATGCGACTGAAACCATTTCATACTCGCTCTTTGTTTGGTCCAACCAACCCTAGTCTCTCTCTATCAAAGAATCCTATTCTCAAACTCATTTTAAATCCTTCAGATTACACTCATTGTGTGTGTGACCAAATAGGTTCTCGATTTATGTTGGCAGTTTATAATTAACTATTAATTATAGAACGATTATAAGTGACACCTTGTAGTACATCATGATCTCCAATTAACCAAAAAATCAATGGTTGATCCCAGAACCATTTCTGAAACTCTTAAGCAGCTACTTTGAATCTGTCACATTCCTTTCACTCATCTTATACCCACTTGATTAAGGACATGGTCTATTGTGTCTGCCCCACTAGGTTGACTACGTCACACCTAGCCCAAGTATTACTTTCTCGTCCTCCGAATTCTAGTTACTGCACATGTATCCAAGAGTACCATACTTTAAATATGTAATTCTTGTAGGGGATCGATTGGCCGGCTAGAGGGGGGGTGAATAGCCCTCGTTTGTTTGATGTCGTATTTTACTCGTCTACAAAACGTTAGCGCAAGCGGAATATACAAATACAAATACAAATAAAGACAACACAAAAGATAGACAAGCAATACAAACACGAGATGTAACGTGGTTCACGGCTATGCCGCTAATCCACGGTTCGATTTGTCCACGATGAATCACTCCGTAATCTATCCACTAGATCTCTCCTTTGCACAAAGCTAGGTGGAGGTAACCTCTTTTACACAAAGATCACTCTTCTATAATGGAATGAAGATTAGAGCAAGTAGAAGAGTGGGAAATCGTTTAGGGCACTTTGGGAGTAGTTGGGCGTTCAAGCATTAACCTCCCAAAGCCCCATCCCCTTCCTTTTTATAGAGGAAGAGGGTTTCTTCCCGTTGACACAGGATCAGTCGACTGATGCCCTCGATCAGTCGACTGGTCCTGTAGTCGTTGCCCAATAACGACCGCTTTCCACGTTGGTTACCATCCAAAGGTACTGGCATCAGTCGACTGATCCTACCATCAGTCGACTGATGCTCGATCAGTCGAGTGCTCAACTGAGTCGACTCCATTTTGTGCCCGTGCAGCATGCATCCCGATCGCCATTCTCGGCGCAATGACTATTGTCGACATCGATCATTGCCGATCCATGGCGATCGGCGCCAAGCATTAAACTAGAATTTTACCAGTCGATCGACCCATCGATCGATCGATCACCGATTGCCCATTCCGGCAATGATCGATGTCGAAACCCATCCGACACTTGGCCAAATGGCCAAGTTTCACCTAAGAGCTACCCTTCGGGTTACATTCGCCACTCATCTCTGAGTCCTCGCTCAAGTTCTCTTCATTCTCGGCCACGTCCCTTGGCAACATCAGGCGCACGGCTCTGCAATGCTTCTTCGCGTCTCTTGCCTCGAAGTCTACTTCCTCCGGCTTCACTCCAAGCTTCTCGTCCGGTGGTCCCTCGGATGCTCCAAGCGCACGGCTTCCGCAAAGCTATCCTTCACCGACTCAAGGCACGAGTCATGAGATGTGAAACTCGCCACGGCTCCATGTGCGAATTACTAAGTCCTGCACGACTTCAACGCACATATCAAATCAACATAACACACTAACTTAAACCCTTTGCCACACACATCAAAACCTTATCATGGCAAGTGATTGCCCTAACAATCTCCCCCTTTTTGATGTGTGACAATCCGTTTAAGTTAGGTAAAAATATTTGATATAAATTTTAAAGGAAAGAAAGCATGTAAACATAAACATGATATAGCAACATGCAACTCCCCCTTAACCCATGAAACTCCTCATACAAATTTTCTCCCCCTATCACAATTTACTTAAACATAATTATTTCTCCCCCTTTGACACGATCAAAAAAAAAAAATTAACACTAAGTTAAAAACACATGGCATCAAGTCTAATAGAAAGAAAATACCACAAGTTGATTTAAATTGGAATTCAGCCTTTACTGGTCTGATATTCAGGTCATCACGATCGTTCAGACTACTACCTGACCGCATGTCGCGGATTTCGATTTCGATCAATTTCAGAAATGCGTTAAAAATTCCAGAAAATTCGAAAAATCTTGAAATTTGGGGAACACATTTCTTTTAAGTATATCTATCAGTGAAAAATAGGTTTTCATGAAAAATCATTATATTTCCATGTATTTTCCAAAAATCCATAAGCTTTAAAAACTACTAGATTTTTGATCATAAGAGTATCCATTTTAACACCTAGTCTTGCTTTGAATTGTTTCAAAATATGAATACATATGAAATATCCAACCATGATCTTTGGGCAATATGTCTATGAATTAAACATAAGCCTTCCCCATGATTAGTCTATTATTGCTATTTTGATACTTTAAATGACCATCTAAATGCTATAGGCACTAGTGGACATTTGTATCATCCTAACATCTCACCCATGCTAAGTTTGCAATCAAGTTAGCCTATAGTGAGTGTGAGATGCATCCTAGGGGGTATTTGTATATACTTAACCCTTGTATTCATGCAATTCTATCATGGTTAAGTATCAACCCAACAACCTACATGATCATAATGACATATATGAATTAATTTCACATTATGATCATGAAATACATGTATTCATTAAATAGTAATCATGCATTAGGTATTATATGATGATAATAAACAAAGTATCACCTAAAGCTTGATTCAACCCTATTTCTCATGATTATGTGCCAAATATTAAAATCATAAATCCTGATTTCAAACATACATAGAAATTACAATAATCATCATGATTTAAGCATTATTATCTATTTATGGGCACGTTATCATCACCCAACACTATTCTAAAAATGTTGTCCCGCCATCCTAAGTCAACCAAAATATGATATAGGTCAATTCCATATGGTTGACTACCATAGGGTTTTCCTAACCCTTAAGGATGGATTTTGGAACCCAAAATAAGTTCTTTCCTATTGGGTTCACTAAGTATTCCTTGGGGATCCATTTCCTAGCTATTACTTTCTTCTTATCTTGTCCCCTAGCAATTAGGCATTTATAGGCCTTTTCATTTTTCTTTTCTTTGTATCCTAGGCCCTTTTTGTTGAAGCTTGCCCTTTGGCTCCCTATAATCATGTTCAATGTGTTGGAGCCAATAGTGAATTTCTCTAGGGCTTTTGTCAAATAGTCTACCTTTTCCCTTAAAGCCCTATTTTCCTCTATGCATGCATCATTAACATCCAAAGGCATATAGTCATGTGAACATGCATCATTTAAGCTAGAAGAAATTCATTGTTATTTAAGCATGCATTTTCTAGCTTATTTTCTAATGCCTTAATTTGATCAAGCATGCTTTTATTTTTCTTTTTCATTCCAAATAAGTCCCTAGTTAAACTAGAAATTATGGAAACTATTTTCTTAGGAGAGGCATTCATTACCATAGTTTCCATGTCTTCTTCTTCTTCTTCGGATGAGGAGGATGTAGAAGCTCCCCCTTCACTTGAGCTCTCTCCACTTGAGCTTGATTCTTCATTTGAGGAGGAGGAGGAGCAATCCGAGTCATGAAGAGCCATTAGTGCTAGGTTGGAATAGACATGCTCTTCTTCTTCGGATGAAGATGAGGAAGCAAGGTCATCCCATGTCTTTGCTTTGAGAGCCATGGCTTTTCCTCTTTCCTTGGCCTTCTTTTCTTCTTCCTTTTTCTTCTTGCTCCCCTTCTTCTTCTTCTTTTCTTCCTTCTTTTTCCTTTCCTCTTTGCTCTTGTTTAGGAGGGGACAATTGTCCCTTATGTGTCCCTCCCCTTGACAATTGTAACAAATGATCTTCCCCCTTGGTCTTCTATTCCTATCATGAGATTTATCAAATCTAAAATTCTTAAATGCACGCCTTACCTTCCTTACCATGTAGGCTTCTTCCGTGCTATCCATGGAAGAGGTAGAGGCTTCATCATCATCGGAGGAGGGGATCTCTATCTTCTTCTTCCCCTTATTTGCCATCAAGGCTACTCCTCTTGAGGGTTGAATTCTAGGCTCTTCTTGTATTCCTTCAAGCCTGGTTTCGTGGAGCTCCATCGTTGAGAAAAATTCCTCCAAGGTACTTACTTCCAAGTTCTTGGAGATGTAAAACGAATCCACCATGGAGCTCCATCTTGAGGACTGGGGAAAGGCATCTATAGCCTTCATTACCATATCCCGGTTAGAGAGATTTTCTCCTACACTTGTTAGCCCAATTAATATTTCTTTAAATCTAGAATGTAGGGAAGTGTCCTTTTCTCCCTTTTCAAGCTTAATATTTGATATTTGGGAGTGGAGGAGATCCCTTCTTGCTAGCTTGGCTTCCGAAGTGCCTTCATGAAGTTCAACTAGCTTCTCCCACATCTCCTTAGCACTAGAACATTCCCCTATCCTATTGACTTCTTGTTGGGGGAGTACATTGTATAGGTGGTGCTTGGCCTTTGAATTTGCCAAATATTCTTCTCTTTGCCTCTTGCTCCACCTTGATTTCTCCAATGGCTCCCCATTTTCGTTCCTAGGCAACTCGAAACCGTTTTCCATTATTAATAGAATTTCAAAGTCGATTTCGAAGAATACCTCCATTCTCTTTTTCCACCAAGAGAATTCACCGTCGAACTTTGGTGGGTGGATGTTTGAGCCGGCCATTTGAGATGTAGAGCTTGTTGCGGCGGTTAGTCCGGTGACAAGCAACCTGGCTCTGATACCACTTGTAGGGGATCGATTGGCCGACTAGAGGGGGGTGAATAGCCCTCATTCGTTTGATGTTGTATTTTACTCGTCTACAAAATGTTAGCGTAAGCGGAATATACAAATACAAATAAAGACAACACAAAAGATAGACAAGCAATACAAACACGAGATGTAACGTGGTTCACGGCTACGCCGCTAATCCACGGTCTGATTCATCCACGGTGAATCACTCCGCAATCTATCCACTAGATCTCTCCTTTGCACAAAGCTAGGTGGAGGTAACCTCTTTTACACAAAGATCACTCTTCTACAATGGAATGAAGATTAGAGAAAGTAGAAGAGTGGGAAATCGTTTAGGGCACTTTGGGAGTAGTTGGGCGTTCAAGCATTAACCTCCCAAAGCCCCATCCCCTTCCTTTTCATAGAGGAAGAGGGTTTCTTCCCGTTGACACAGGATCAGTCGGATGATGCCTCGATCGATCGGGTCCTCGTAGCCGTTGCCCAATAACGGCCGCTTTCCACGTTGGATACCATCCAAGATCGCATCACCGACCGATCCTACCATCACGATCGATGCTCGATCACCGAGTGCTCAATCGAAGTCGACTCCATTCTGCGTCTGCACAGCGCCATCGATCGATCGCAATTCCCGGCAATGATCGTTGTTGACATCACGATCGCTACCCATGGCGCGATCGCCAAGCATTAAATCGGGTATTATACCACCGATCGACCCTATCGATTTCGATCGACCGCCATTCCTCGGCACGATCGGTGTCGAAACCCATCCGACACTTGGCCAAATGGCCAAGTTTCACCTAAGAGCTACCCTTCCCGGGTTACATTCGGCCACTCATCTCTCGGAGTCCTCGCCGGTTTTCTTCGTTCTCGCCACGCCCCTAAGAAAGATCAGCGCATGACTCTGCAATGCTCCATCGCGTCTCTTGCCTCGAAGTCTACTTCCTCCGGCTTCACTCCGAGCTTCTCGTCCGGCAGTCCCTCGGATGCTCCAAGCGCACGGCTTCCGCAAAGCTATCCTTCACCGACTCAAGGCACGAGTCATGAGATATGAAACTCACCACGGCTCCATGTGCGAATTAGTAAGTCCTGCACGACTTCAACGCACATATCAAATCAACATAACACACTAACTTAAACACTTTGCCACACACATCAAAACCTTATCATGGAAAGAGATTGCCCTAACAATTTTTTGGCCAAAGACTTTAGTAACAATTCGACGAGAGGCCATAGGGTATACATCTCCTCACAAGGAGTGGTGAATCCTCTATAGGCTATTCAAACACCTTCAGTCACTTCGACTTATACCGAATCATCCCGGGTCCACATCTCCTCGGAGATGCTTGCTTAAGATGTCAAAGCATAAGTCTTCATGACCAAGATGACTTGAATACTGCAAGTCGAAGGAACATCACACTTAAGCTGCTGTAAGAACTTCATTGACATATCCATATATGTAGAGAACCATATGAAGTCTTACAGCTGGTCACTCAAATGAACTAGTTACCATAACTAGCATCCACGATTAACTCCGGATATCTCAATGTCTCTAGCCAGTGAGGAACAACTGCTTGGATAAACTAAAGAGTATACCTCATGCTAGTCTCAACAGAATCGTTGGCGTCCGAATCTATCAATTCATCGACTAGGGATAATTCCAATAGATCACAATTACACATGTAGAGATACTCACTAGTTGTGATCCAATCACAAATTCTCTCATGCTATGAATCGTATTGCGGACATTTAGTAAATGAGTTTATGATCCAATCAAATACATTAAAACATGTATACTCAAATAGTGAATCTTCATTTATCAAATAAATGGTACAACCATAAGGCGATTGCCTTAGGACACCTCTCATATATTACTAACAGTCATGGTATGCCATTTTGGGTTTTTGGCACACTTGGGGAATAAGTGACATTAAGGCAAAATTGGATTTAATTCTAGAAATGATGATTTGGGCTTAACACTTAGGTATTTAATACCTTAGTATTTTACAATTGCCATGCTTTTTTTGCCTTGCCATGTAATGACATCATGTTTCTTTTAATCATATAAAATGTCATGATTATGCTTAGGACTTTTTATGTCATGTATGTTTAAGAATTAATCATATGTCATGACATCATGATCATTGGCCATGCTTATTTATGTCATCATTTATGCCATGATCATTCATGCATTTAAAGTAATTAAAATTGATTTAAGGACTATGGCATGACTTGAAGTCTCATGTATAAGGGAATCAAGTAGTGTTGCCCTAAAAAATACATGAAACCCTAGTTTAGGATGAACAAAACTCACATCTCACATCACATTGACATGTGTGTGTATTGATACACCCTAGGCACATGTGAGGTGCTAGAAAATGAGTTAAGTTCAAGGTGCATAGTTTTTGCATCTAGATGAACTTAAACTCAACTTATACCATGGATGAATCATGAGGAAAGATTTTGTACAAGTCATGTGCATTAAGCCCATAGACCATGGTTAAATATAAGTTTTTAAAACTATTTCAAAATCATTTTGAAAAATATTGGTGTAGTCTATCGATTCATAGCAATCACCATTGATGATGTTGAGATAAAGTGAGCTCAAACAATAAAGTTTTTCTCATTTTTGAACTTTTTATCAATTTCACTAATTTGTGGGTATATTATTTTTCAAATATTTTTCACCCATTGTATTGGTTATAAGTATTATATGTATGAATTTTCATGATTTTTCAAGTTACGTATAATTACTTATGCATTTTCATTTTTCATTTTTGAAATTTGATATCTGCGTTTTGTAGTTATCAGTCGACTGCAGCTTAATGGCAGTCGACTGATGCATAGGGCAGTCGACTGATTACTATCAGAGTCGACTGCCAGAGTTGATTTCGGGTAAACAAGGATGTTTAGCCCATGTTTCAGCTAAGTTAGGGTTCACTAATTGCTCCTTACCCTAGGATATGGTTTGGAAAGCATTAGAAAGGGTGAAAATCTATTGGATATGGATTAGGAGAGTTGTTAGGGTGATGTATCAATTTTAAGGTGTGGGGAAGTTCAAGGTTGAACTTTTAACTTTAATTTTGATGGTTTAGTGTTCTTATAGGCTTAGGGACTCTCCAAGGACATTGTTAGTGCAATGGTCAAGGGGGAGCAAGTCTTTAGAGGGAGGTATCCATCATGGGATGATGGATGTGTTTCTTCCTCATGAGGGGGAGAATTTTGGAGAATTGAGGATTGTCTCTCTTGAGTGATATGTAACTTATCACTAGGAAGAGTGAAGGCATCCTAGGTGCTTTTGGACCAAGAGGGAGATTGTAAGATCTCATTGGGATATGAGACATTGATACCCTTGGGGAGAACCTTTTTTATGTATGTCAAAAAGGGGGAGAAAGTGAAACTACCAATTTAGGAGAATTGGGAGATTTGAGTTAGGTGGCCTAACACAATGTTTTGTTTGTGGTTTTTGTAAAACATCAAAAAGGGAGAAATTGTTGGTGCAATCTGCCCAGGTCATTGAACGGACTCGAGTTTGACTTGAGTAGTATTTTGATGTTTGACATTGATGTCTGACAATGTTTTGGATAGATTATTGGTGCAATCGACCCGGGTCATGATTGACCGGACTTGAGTTTGACTCGAGTGGTATTTTGGATGTTTGGTGATGGTTTGACCATTATTTGACTATATGGTTGACATGGGGTTGACCATATCATAGGAAAGTCCAAGTCTTGTGTACTTGGCATGGAAAGTCCAAGAATTGGTCTTGGCAAGGGAAAGTCCAAGCTTGAGTCTTGGCAAATGGAAAGTCCAACATGGGTTAGCAAGGAAAGACCAAGGGTGCAAGCTTGGCCACGTAAGTCCAAGTGTGTAGTCTTGGCGGTGAAAGTCCAAGGGGTGATATTGGTGGCGTAAAGTCCAAGGGTGGAGTCTTGGTAGCATAAGTCCAATGGTTAGCGGCGTAAAGTCCAAGCGTGGTCTTGGCAACGTAAGTCCAATGTGCCTTGGCGGTGTAGACACCGTTATCATGACAATAGCCGATGGAAGCACTTGAAGGCTAGCATATGGATGAACAAGTATGGATGACTTGGAGGGATCCGATAAACGTGAGGCTGATGGAGGTGGCTAGAAGGCTTAGGACTAGGCTAAGAGTGGTCTAGCAAGTATGAGGGCATCATACTTGGGGTAAACCTCATATTTGAGGTGTATCAGTCGACTGATATTATGGTCTGTCGACTGATGGGAGTCAACTAGGGTTTAACTGTGGGAAGATGGCCTAGCAGTCGAATATTGGCCTGAGAAATCAAATATATGGTGATCAGTCGACTATTGGTCAAGTTTTCGGGGACAGAAAGTTTCTGAGTTGACTGTTAGGGTTTTATAGTCAAGTGATGACTCGATCAGTCGACTGATGGTCATAATTAGTCGACTGATGCCTTATCCGTTGGAACTTATCCAACATGGCTCGGGTCATTGTGAGACAATGGCTACAGGAGCAGTCGACTGATGGTCTCTCTCAGTCGACTGCTAGGCGAAATCCAGCCCGAATGCAGGTTATAAAAGTAGCTCATGGAGAAGGATTTTGGCAAGATTTTCTTGGGCGATTTGAAGCGTTTTGCTGGTGCAAATCAGGATCTTCAAGGCTAGTCCAAGGCAATCAACAAGCAAGCTTCCAAAAGATCTTTTGTAAAGTGTTTTTATTTACTTGCATTGTATTTCATACTTGTACTTGCTTGTATTTAATGTATTACTTAGTGTAATCTCTTGTACGAGGTTTCTCCGCCTCCGACTTGTTGTCGAGAAGGAGTATTTGATTAGTGGTGTGTGTTTGCATTGCTAGGGCTCTTTCGAGCCCAATCTGTGGAGTAGGAACTTTGAGGTTTCAAACCACATTATATCTTGGTGTATTTGTGGTTGTCTTTATTTTTGTTATTGCTATTATATATATTCCGCCGCGCATAACAAGTTTTGTAGAGACAAACATCAAAGATATCCATCGACGCATCGAAACGCTATTCACCCCCTCTAGCTTTCATCACAGTCCCAACACATTTGTTGTGCCGCACTCGACCACTATAGACGGTGGTAGTTGGAGTTGTGTGCAGTTGTCCTGTGTGTGTGGCACTCGACCACTCATTGGTAGTGACTGTCGGAGTGGCCAATAGCAGGGACCCCCATTGTGTAGCTAGCTCTTTACGCTTATATGCTACTTGTTCATACTGCCCACTCAGCCACCGCCAAAGTGAGAATTTGTGTGCTGAGAAGTGAGCAACACTGGATCGGTGAGCTATGCATTGTCGTGTTGTTATGACATTGCAGTCTATATATGTGCTTGGTGTGATTTTGCATTTGTTTGTATTATGCTTGCTGCATTTTGTTGTACATCATCATTCATGCTACTGGCATTTTCTATATGGTTGGGTGTGGGATACCTATGTATGAGTTGGTCGGACTATTGGATACCTTTGACCAGTATCACGATGTAGTATGAGTTAGACTAAATTTATGGTTTGTATCTGTTATAGAATGTTAGTAAGACAATTGTTGATTACAAAGTTAGTATTACTCTTCATGTTGTATTTTGTGGATATATGCTCAGGTTGGATGAGTGTAGCATAGCAGACTTTAAGGTATGTCTGCATCTTACATTGTTCAGTTGTTTAGATGGTATATGCATGTATATATATATTATACCAGTGTATACCTGTTATATCTTTAGATGGTATATTGTTGAATCTCATGAGATTTATGCTATATATGCATTATCTTTCATATTACCGCTGTGTTTTATACTAACCACCACAGACCCTGGGTTTTCTTGTCACCCGATAACAGGTAGAAGACTTAGTGACGACTTGGAGCATCGCTAGCCAATCCATCTCATCTCACTTCCGAGATTCTTGGGATTATTTGGATTTTCTATATGCTTTAGTATGTATTTAGAGTTTATGTGATGTTATGTGTTGTTGGACTTATTTTGTTGGTGTGCACAAGTGTTGTTTCAAATTTTATGTCAGTATATTCTTATTTTGTGGTAAGTCATACCGGTATGCATTGTTGTGAACTTTGTTATTTCGTTGTGATGTTTTCCCCTGTGAGTTTGATATTATATGTATATATGTTGTTGTGGTTGTAGCTGAAAGGCTTTGTATGAACAAGAAATTGTGTCATGTACAGGGAAGATGATATCCGTTTGTTTTACGGCTCGACATACTCTCGGTGCATGACAGTCCCCCTATAGAGGACTCGGCATCACCTCTTCACTCGAGGCTTATCTGTCGACTACCTGTTGGACTTACCACTCTTGACATCCGATCTAACCCACCAGGTCTTCCACTAGCTATCCGGTCTGCCTGACCCAACTATTGTTGGGTTTCCGGCACCGCGGCGTGTGTGTGTTCGATCATGTTTCGTAAACATGAGCACAGCGGAAGCAATAAAAATAATAAATACTCCTATTTATTACAACACACACAACACACGCATGCTATTACAACAAGTGTAGACATAACCGTAAATTAAAATTTGCAATAAAGGAAATTAAACTACGTTATACCTTAGATGACGTGTAGCGGAACGGCATCAACCGAACGATCCTCGTAAGAATCGCTCTATCCGTATCCACGCCGAGCTCCTCGGGATGACTTCGCTAAGTCACGAGCTTCGTCTTCGTACGGGTTACTAGCCTCGTGTTGAAGACGACGTGATCGAGAGATGATCACGATCCGAATCCAAATTCGGATCCAAAACGAGTTCTCAAAACTCGCTTCTCCGGAGAGGTGTTCGTCAACCGTTTGACGAATCCTTCGTCCTCCACCTCAGAGGATTACCGGAGATCAAATCCCCGGTAAGTTAGCCGCTATCGGAGCACTAACCGTCGTCCAAACGACGCTCCGACGAGAGGAGAAGAAGCTGTCCAGAAAACTGGACAGCTTGGTGGAGGAGTAGGCGCCGGCCTAAACAAGGAGAGAAAAAGCTCACCTTGATGCCGAACCTATAGGAGATCACCGGAGGGTCGCCGGAGGTTCACCGGCTGGAGCTTGGACGCCGGCAAGGGTCTTGGACGGCGGCACAAAGCTGGGCGCCGAAATCACCAAGGAGGTGGGCGGCAACTATGTTGGGCGGCCAAGGTTTAGGGTTTTGGATGATTAGGGTTTAACAATCCCTTAAGCCCACTTTTATAGAGAACTAATTCTCTTAATGGTTAATGGATCATATCCATAAAGCCCGTTAACCCGCTCCATTAAGATAAGTTAAAATAAACCAAACCATGATGGTTTATTTTAAGTTAAAACGAACCGAACCAACTTTTGGTTCATTCGTTTAAAATAAACCAAACCCTTTGCTTTATTCTTATCCATTGGATTAGAACCAAACCATTTTGGTCCATCCATTACATCTTCATAAGACGCAGCCCATCCACGCTTCCATTGCGACTGAAACGATTTCATGCTCGCTTTATGTTTGGTCCAACCAAACCTAGTTTCTCTCGGTCTGAGAATCCAATTCTCAAGCTCGTTTTAAATCCTTTGGATTACACTCGTTGTGCGTGTGACCAAATAGGTTCTCGGTTTATGTTGGCCGTCTATAATTAACCATTAATTATAGAACGATCATGAGTGGCACCTAGTAGTACATCATGATCCCCAATTAACCAAAAGATCAACTTGATCCGAACTATTTCTCAAAACCCTTCAAGAGCTTCGAATGAATCGTGCCCCATTCCCTTCACTCATCTTATACCCACTTGGTTCAGGACATGGTCTATTGTGTCAGTCCCCACTAGGCTGACTACGTCACACCTAGCCCAAGTATCATTTCCTCGTCCTACGGATTCTAGTTACTCCACATGTATCAAAGAGTACCTTACTCTAAACATGTAATGCTTTGGCCAAAGACTTTAGTAACAATCCGACGAGAGGCCATGGGTATACATCTCCTCGCAAGGAGTGGTGAATCCTTTATAGGCTATTCAAACACCTTCGATCACGACTTATACCCAATCATCCCGGTCCACATCTCCTTAGAGATGTTTGCTTAAGATGTCAAAGCATAAGTCTCCATGATCAAGATGACTTGAATACCGCAAGTCAAAGGAACATCGCACTTAAGCCACGAAGAACTTCATTGACATATCTATATATGCAGAGAACCATATGAAGTCTTACTTTGGTCACTCCAATGAACTAGTTACCATAACTAGCATCCACGATTAACTCCGGACATCACTATGTCTCCAGCCAGTGAGAATCAGCTGCTTGGATACACCAAGGAGTATACCTTGTGCTAGTCTCAACAGAATTGATGGTGTCCAGATTCATCAATTCATCGACTAGGGATAATTCCGATACATCACAATTACACATGTAGAGATACTCACTAGTTGTGATCCAATCACAAATTCTCTCATGCTGTGAATCGTATCGTGGACATTCAGTAAATGAGTTTAAGATCCAATCAAATACATAAAACATGTATACTCAAATAGTGAATCTTCATTTATCATATAAATGGTTCATACATAAGGCGATTGCCTTAGGACATCTCTCATATATTACTAACAGACTCCCACTTGGCCTAATGCCAATCGCTACGGTATCCAATACCATAAGCACCAACATGACCCTCAAACTTACTTTGAGGTAATGCTTTAGTCAAAGGATCCGCTAAGTTCCTTTCAGAGGGAATTTTCTCGATTTGTATTTCGTTCCTACTTATGATCTCTCTGATAAGATGATAGCGGTGAAGCACATGTTTGGATCGTTGATGAGACCTTGGCTCTTTCGCCTGTGCAATTGCTCCATTGTTATCGCAGTGAGGATTGCTTCAACAATGGCAGGAATCACACCAAGTTCATGAACGAACTTCTTGATCCAAACCGCCTCCTTTGCTGCTTCCGAAGCTGCAATATATTCTGCCTCAGTGGTAGAATCCGCTACAGTCTCTTGTTTGGAACTTTTCCAACTCACTGCGCCCCCATTCAAGGTGAACACGTATCCAGACTGAGACCTGGAATCATCCTTGTCTGTCTGGAAGCTGGCATCTGTATACCCGCGTATCACCATGTCCCCTTCTCCATATATTAGGAACACATCCTTAGTTCTTCTCAAGTACTTAAGGATCGTCTTAACAGCCGCCCAATGATCCATTCCTGGATCAGACTGGTATCTGCTCGTGACACTCAGAGCATACGATACATCGGGCCTCGTACATAACATAGCATACATGATAGATCCTATTGCGGATGCATAGGGAATCTTACTAAGGTGTACCCCATGCCTGATGGGCAGATAACCTTTCTTGGATTCCGACATGCTAAACCTCTTTAGCACTTGGTCTATATATGTAGACTGCGAAAGACCAAGCAACCGTTTCGATCTATCTCTATAGATCTTAATCCCAAGGATGTAGGTTGCTTCTCCCAGGTCTTTCATGGAGAATGTCTTGGATAACCAAACCTTAACTGACTGTAAGATGGACACATCGTTTCCTATAAGTAATATGTCATCGACATACAATACTAGGAACACGACTGCACTCCCACTAACCTTCTTGTACACACAAGGTTCGTCTGGATTTTGTGAGAAATCAAACTTTTTGATCGTCTCATCAAAACGGATATTCCAGCTCCTGGATGCTTGCTTCAATCCATAAATGGATCGTCGCAACTTGCATACCTTGGTTTTATCAACCGATGTGAAACCCTCAGGTTGTATCATATACACGTCCTCGAGCAAGTTTCCATTAAGGAAAGCGTTACATCCATCTGCCATATCTCATAATCATAATGAGCCGCTATGGCAGGAGCATCCGAATGGATTTAAGCATAGCTACAGGCGAATAGGTTTCGTCATAATCAACACCTTGTTTTTGACGATATCCTTTCGCCACCAATCTAGCCTTATAGGTAATCACATTACCATCCATGTCGGTTTTCTTCTTGAAAACCCACTTGCACCCTATAGGCTTTATGCCTTCAGTGGGTCAACCAAGTTCCAAACTTGGTTTTCTACATGGAATCCATTTCCGACTTCATGGCACCAAGCCACTTATCCCTTTCGAACTTGTCGACTTCTTCATAACTGGTAGGCTCCTCATCATCAATGAGTAACACGTCGTTCGATTCACTTACGAGAAATCCATATCTCTCAGGAATATTGCGTGTTCTACCAGATCTACGAAGATGTGATGTTACAATAGGTCCAATGATTGTTCATCACTATGAGTTGCCTACGCTGTGCTTCACCGTATCTCATTAATGTCTATTTGAGTCTCGAGCCTCCTCAAGCTCGACGACACTCCCAATCGCTTTCTTGCAAGAGAAACTCTTTCTCTAGAAACACAAAGATGCCTTGAAACAAACACCTTTTGTTCCACAGATGATAGAATTAGTAACCCCTTGTTTCCTTAGGGTATCCAATAAATAGACATTTATCGACTTAGCATCCAGCTTTGTCCGACACACCCGCTTCACATAAGCAGACAACCCCATATCTTCAAGTAAGATACATGAGGTTTCTTACCATTCCATATCTCATATGGAGTAGTTGAGACTACCTTGTAGGCATTCCGCTTAACAAGTAAACAAAGGTCATGCATAACCCCAAAAGGACTTGGGAAGAGTTGCATGATTCATCATTGACTGACCATGTCCAACAAGGTCCTTATGCCTCGATACACCACCATTATGTCATGTGGTGTATAGGGCGGAGTCCATCGAGACAATATGCCATTGTCTCTTAGATAATCAAGAAACTCTTGACTTAAGTATTCACCACCTCGATCCGATCAAGTATTTTAATACTCTTGTCATGTTGTTTCTCTACTTCATTTCTGAATTCTTTGAACCTTTCAAAGGCTTCACTTGTGTTTCATCAAGAACACATACCCAAACCGTGAGTGATCATCTGAAGGTAATGAAGTAGCTATAGCCTCCTAATGCTTGAGTTGACATAGGTCCACATACGCATGTACTAAACCTAGTAACTCTCCCACTGCTCACCTTTCCAAAGAAAGGTAACTTAGTCATCTTGCCTTTTAAGCATGATTCGCATGTATCGATGAATCCAATTCAACGATTCCGCATTCCACATCGGTAATTCGGACATGCGCTTCTTGCTTATATGGCAAGACGACAATGCCACATATAGGAGTCTATGTGATTATCCTTTCGAGCACGCTGTGTTGCTCGCTTCGATATTGAAAATGTCACCGGATACGCCCAACGATAAATGCCATTACTCAAAGTTCCAGCCCATAAAGTACGCCATTCAAAGTTATATAACAACAATTGTTACTAAACGTTAAATGGAAACCATTTCTATTTAAGCAGAAATAGAAACAATGTTCTTTATTAGAGAAGGAACATAATAGCAATTGTCCAGCCCAAGACTAGTCCACTAGGAGCTTCAAAGAATAAGTTCCGATGGCGATCAAGAAGAACCTTTGCTCCATTGCCAACTCGCAAATTTGACTCCTCTCGACAAGTCTTCTTCTATTCCTTAGCCCTCATGTCATTACATATATGTGAGCTACACCCAAGATCCAATACCCAAGTGTCTAAGGAAATAGAATGACAATCAATAACGAAGATACCAAGAGGATGGGGCATCTGATGCCTTCTTCTTCTTCATGGACTCAAGATAAATCTTGCAGCTTTTCGCCAAAGGGCCTTCCTTGCCACATGATGGCAAGTGCCCTTTATGGTTCCGCCTTCTTTGCCTTTTTCTTTCCTTTCTTCTCGCTCTTTGCCTTCCTCTTAGAACCTTTCTCGAGGAATCAATTCAATGTAACCGCCTTCTCCTCATGCTTCATGAAAGGCTCCACAAAGATATCGAGGAGCTCGAATGGTGGATTCCAATTTGTTCATCCGATAGTTCATCACAAATTGAGAAACTCTTGGGCAAACAATGCAGAATTAAGTCAATACTTAACTCATGATCCATCACAAAACCGAGGGTAGCTAGCCACTGATGTACCTGCTCATCTTTAGCACAAACGCACTACGCATTTAACCTTCTGCATCTTCGTGGTGAAGAGGAGCCTAGAGACCTTCGAACCTTTCGGATCTCGCCGCTCATCGAACAACTCATGAAGATGGAAGACCATAGTGTTAGCATCCATATGCTCATGCCGCTGCAGTGTACCATCGCCGCTAGCATGATGCAACTCGCCACCAGACCGCCACATGCTTCGATAGACCAACATTTGGTCCGAGTTGCATCGCCCTTAGGACCAGAAGAGGCTCTTCAAGGACATATGCAAGCTTTTCCGCTTGAGAACAATTCTCGTGTTTCTAAGCCACCCAGAAGTTAGGCCCACTATTTGTTCAATCCAAAATAGTGCGCAAATTCAAAGACGTCATGATCAATTTATTGACCTAGAAATACAAAACGAGCATATATGAGAAAATGATTTTAAAATGCATCAATATACATTTATAAATCCCATTCATTTTTCGAATTTCAAAAACCCCAAAATCACTTCGGGAGATTGTAGGTCCATCTCCGAATGGGCTGATATCCATCATAGTTATGAACAACCTTGGAGAGAGTCCAACAAGCCATTCATAACTACGACGGTAGGTATCATCTATACCGATTGCATATCACGGATATGCAACTATCACAATGTGCTATCAACTAATTGAATGTTCACACATACATCGGGTTGTTAACACATTAACAAGTATGCATCATATGCATAGCACCCAACTTCACCTCCCTTTACATCGACCTTGGAGAGAGTCCAACAAGCCGATGCTCCAGGTTAAAGCCAACCCATGAATCGGGACATAGTTTTAATATGGTTAGAGCGCATTCAACCAATTAGCCCAGCTTGGAGAGAGTCCAACAACCAAAGCTAACGATTGACCTCTGACTCTTACCATATTAGTATTAAACTATTCCATGGTTTGAACATATTCAGGTTCGAGCCGGGCTTGGAGAGAGTCCAACAACCCAAACAAGAAACAGAACTCTGGTTCTAACCATATTAATGGAAGGTGTAGGCTTTAATATTGATTAAGGGTTTTTATGTCTCATCCTCTTTGCATGCAAATAACTATTATCTACATGGCATGGCATACATGGCATACATCTACATGTCACGACACGCATGGCATAATGTTATGCATCTAATGCAATTACATGGCATACAATTATGTCATGTATATAATTTCCTTATGTGTCATAACTATTTATGGAAATAAAATATGTTTAAGATTTGATTCTCCAAATCAAATCATAATTAAATTAGGAAACAAATTTCCAAATCTAATCACATATTTTATTCATGGAATTATTTGATTAAGGAAAATCTATTTAGGAAACCAATTTCCTAAATCTTTAAAACTACTTATGGAAATTAAATATTTTAAGATTTGATTTCCCAAATCAAATCATGATTAAATTAGGAAACAAATTTCCAGAATCTAATCAAATATTTTATTTATGGAAAATATAAATTTCCATAAATACTTCCAACTTTCCAAAAGTGGAAGATTTCCATAAATACTTCTAGACTTTCCAAAATTGAAAAATTTCCATAAATACTTCTAAATTTCCAAAATTTAGAAAACTTCCAGAAATACATTATGACTATCGCAAAACCATTTTTACGATTATGTCGAAACACAACCTGGGCTCTGATACCACTGTTGGGTTTCCGGCACCGCGGCGTGTGTGTGTTCGATCATGTTTCGTAAACATGAGCACAGCGGAAGCAATAAAAATAATAAATACTCCTATTTATTACAACACACACAACACATGCATGCTATTACAACAAGTGTAGACATAACCGTAAATTAAAATTTGCAATAAAAGGAAATTAAACTACGTTATACCTTCCGTATGACGTGTAGCGGGAACGACATCAACCGGAACGATCCTCGTAAGAATCGTCTCTATCCGTATCCACGCCGAGCTCCTCGGGATGACTTCGCTAAGTCACGAGCTTCGTCTTCGTACGGGTTACTAGCCTCGTGTTGAAGACGACGTGATCGAGAGATGATCACGATCCGAATCCAAATTCGGATCCAAAACGAGTTCTCAAAACTCGCTTCTCCGGAGAGGTGTTCGTCAACCGTTTGACGAATCCTTCGTCCTCCACCTCAGAGGATTACCGGAGATCAAATCCCCGGTAAGTTAGCCACTGTCGGAGCACTAACCGTCGTCCAAACGACGCTCCGACGAGAGGAGGAGAATGTAGGGAAATCTCGTATGCCTAATGGCATATGCGCAACGGAAAATAGGATCCCTTCCAAGTGATCCATGCGAAAGCAAACTCGTATAAAATAAATTTCTCTAAACCAAACCTATCTTATAGGAGAGGATTACCTTTGTTGCGTGCCCTTGTTAATCCCGCTTTTCCTTTCGGTTTGTTGGATCTTTAGCACGTTCAAGTGTCCGTGCCTCTATACGTATCCACACGAGCAAGCTCTTGTCTCACAAGAGAAACTAGAAGAGCTCTCCTTTACTTCTTGCTAGAGAAGTCCCTAAAGGAGAGGAATCTAGGGAAGAAGAGAAAGGAGGAAGAAGACTACTCTTCTTGCTAGCCTACACTCACAAAGCCACACAACCAAAGCTTCCACCAAGCTTCTCAAGTTCTCTCTCACAACCACACCACAATCACAATCCAAAATGATCCTTTGGCCGGCCACTCCATGGGGCCTTTTATAGGGTTGGCAAAACCCTTTCACCTCCTACAATTTAATGCAATCCATTGCATTGAGACCACTTTTTTTTTGGACGGACACTTAAGGAGACAAAACCATTTTGTTTCCTTCCAACTTAACTAGCTTAGGTGGATGCTTAGGTTGCATGCTTATGTGGCATGCTTATGTGGCATTCTTATGTGGCATTCATGCATGTTGAATTAATCTTATTAATTCAATTAAGCTTATGTTATCATATTGAATTAATCTTATTAATTCAATTAAGCTTATGTTATCATATTGAATTAATCTTATTAAATCAATAAGGTAACATATTGAATTAATCTCATTAAATCAATTAGCTAAAATTCTCATTAAGCTTAAAGTCCAAAAACCATTTTGTACTTAAGCTTATTCCCAAATTATTCTAGTCAAACTAGAATACTCTAATTCCTCTAATTATCATGCTCTTTGTGTGTGACCCTATAGGCTCTCATAACGTTGGCAGTGTATCTAAACTCTTTTAGATACACAAGCAATGAGCGGCATCTAGCAATACATCATTGCTACCCAAGTCTGAGATAAGGTCAAGATCCGACTAACCTTTGTGACTACTATAATATATGACCGTGTCCTTCTATCCTTGATATCAGATTGATCAATGAGGCATAGACCGTGTCATCCTCGATCAATCTATGTGTTTCTTGATCCCTGAGTAAACTAACTCAAACAAATGAGCTCAATATCTAATATTGACTCATTCGAGCATGGCCATGCGTTTTAGTAGTTCTACTCAATCAAGGGGCCCACCGATATCACTCCCGTCATATGGAAGGGATAGATCCCATCTACATCACTCACATCCCTCCGCATAATTTGTTACATACCCAGTAATCGCCTTTATGGTCCACCCTGTTACGGGTGACGTTTGACGATACCAAAGTACATAACTCCTTATTTAGGGAACCGTAGTGACTTCAGGTCTAAGGACTATTCATACCAATAGTCACATGAGAAAGTTTATGACACTCATATAACGATCCATGAAACTTTCTCATGGAGGGTCAGTTCAGTATATATTCTCCAATATATACCCATGTGTCAACTTGATATCATATATCCATGACTTGTGAGATCAAGTCATCAATTGACCTACATGCTAGTCTTTATGTATTAATATTGCCCTTGCATATTAATACTCGACTAGGAACATTTAGGAAAGTGTTCTCTACAGCCTCTCATAATCAATTCTGCCAATTGATGTGCTGTAGATAAGAACCTACTTTTCTAGGGCATTATTATATTTAAATTAGCTGGCACAAGCAAGATGTAAATATAATAACCAATCCTTTGCCTTTATAGAATATGATACAAAATGTTCCCTATTCAACCATCACATGATTGGTTCTAGGGCTTTAACTAACAATCTCCCACTAGCACTAGTACCAATCACTGATATCTAATACCTAGTGACCTAGTGTGACCATCATGCTTCCTCCTGCTGCAAAGCCTTGGTCAATGGATCTGCGATGTTAGCTTCAGATTTTCTGCATATCCTCACATCTCCTCTATCGATGATCTCTCGAATGAGATGGAAGCGCCGCGGTATGTGTTTGGTCCGCTGATGTGATCGAGGTTCCTTAGCCTGTGCAATAGCCCCATTGTTGTCACAATAGAGGTCTATTGGATCTGCAATGCTAGGAACTACCCCAAGTTCACTGATGAACTTGCGGGCCAAACGCCTCCTTTCTTTGCATCGGATCATTGCAATATACTCGCTTTTGTAGAATCGCGCAAGCGTGTCTGCTTGAACTCTTCCGCTCCACAGCTCCACCATTCGTGCAAAACACGTACCGATTACGATCTATAGTCATCCTTATGCATTTGGAAGCTTGCATCAGTAACCCTTTACGATTAGCTCCTCATTGCCTCCAAATATCGTGAAATATTCTTTCGCTCTTCGTAAGTACTTAAGAATATTTTTGACCGCTATCCGATGACTTTCACCGGATCTCGATAGTATCTACTCGTCATGCTCAAAGCATACGAGGCGTCGATGAGTACAAAGCATGGCGTACATGATAGACCCTATAGGCGATGCAAAAGGGATCTTATCCATGCGATCTCTCTCCTCCTTAGAAGAGGGACATTGAGTCTTCGAAAGACTCACACCATGTGATAAAGGCAGAAACCCTTTCTTAGAATTTTGCATAGCAAAACGATCTAGCACTTTATCAATGTATGTACTCTGACTTAGGCCAAGTAATCTTTTAGATCTATCTCTATAGATCTTGATGCCTAGAATATAGGCAGCTTCACCTAAGTCTTTCATCGAGAAACAATTCCCTAACCACATCTTCACAGACTGGAGTGAGGGAATATCATTTTCGATGAGAAGTATGTCATCTACATACAAGACAAGAAATACAACTGTGCTCCCACTATTTCTCTTGTAGACACAAGGCTCATCTTCATTCTTGATGAAACCAAACTCTTTGATTGCATCATCGAATCGAAGATTCCAGCTTCGAGAGGCTTGCTTTAATCCATAAATGGACCTTTGCAGTTTGCATACCTTTCCAGGATGCTTTGGATCTTCAAAACCCTCAGGTTGTGTCATGTACACATCCTCGAGTAGCTTTCCATTTAGAAAAGCGGTTTTGACATCCATCTGCCAGATCTCATAATCATGGTAGGCTGCAATAGCAAGTATGATCCGAATGGATTTAAGCATCGCAACTGGTGAAAAGGTTTCATCATAGTCAATACCATGAATTTGTTTGAATCCTTTAGCCACCTTTATAGGTATGCTTATTACCATCCATGTCAGTCTTTACTTTAAAGACCCACTTACACCCAATGGGTTTTACCCCTTCAGGTGGATCAACCAAAGTCCATACTTGGTTAGTGTACATGGATTCCATTTCGGATCTCATGGCCTCTAGCCATTTCTCGGAATCTGGGCTCATCATAGCTTCTTGATAGGATGTAGGCTCATCAAGATCGACAAGCAATACTTCACCGTTGTCAGTTAAGAGAAAAGAATATCTCTCAGGTTGACGACGGATCCTATTAGATCTACGAAGAGGTTGGTCTACTTGAACAGGTGTTTGCTCCACAACTCTTTGGGCAACAAATTCCTCATCCACAACACTTTGTGGTGCCTGTTCATTTTACATCGAAGCCTTAGTGTTATCATCATCTTGAACTTCTTCAAGATGAATTTTACTCCCACTAGTATTTCTAGAAATAAATTCTCTTTCTAGAAAGACAGCATTTCTGGCAACAAACACCTTGCCAAGTGTGGGATTGTAAAAGTAATATCCCTTAGTTTCCTTGGGATATCCTACAAAATAACACTTATCTGATTTGGGTCCTAGTTTATCTGAGACTTGACGTCTAACGTAAGCTTCACAACCCCAAATCTTTATAAAAGACATTTTGGGACTCTTCCCGGTCCATATCGTATATGGTGTCTTTTCTCTGACTTTTGATGGAACGCGATTAAGTGTGAAAGCGGTGTCTCTAGAGCTAAACCCCAAAAGGAAGTAGGTAGATCACCGCTCATCATTGATCGTACCATATCTAATAGAGTACGATTTCTCCTCTCGGATACACCATTCCATTGTGGTGTTCGAGTGAGTTGGGATATTATCCCACACTCGGCCGGTGATCACGAAACTCTTGACTAAGGTATTCACCACCTCGATCGATCAAGTAGCTTAACACGCTTACCAAGTTGGTTTTGTACTTCATTCTTGAATTCTTTGAACTTTTCAAAGGATTCGACTTATGTCTCATCAAATATAAGTAGCCAAATCTACTCACATCATCGTGAAAGTAATAAAGTACTTATAGCCTCCTCCGCTTCGACATTGAAAGGGCCACATACATCGTATGTATGAGTCCTAACAAGTCCGTCGCTCTCGCCATGTCCACTAAATGGAGTTTTAGTCATCTTTCCTAAAGACAAGACTATACCTCATATGATTCAAAATCAAATGAGTCCAATAATCCATCTTTATGGAGTTGGGATATGCGTTTTTCATTTATGTGACCTAGGCGATCGCGATATGCAGATATGTCCTCAAATCATTCGATTTGAACCGTTTTATTTACGTTATAAATTGGGTTATCTAAATCTAGAACATAGAGACCATTCATAAGTGGTGCATTACAATAGAACATTTCATTTAAATAAATGGAACAACATTTGTCCTTTATTATAAAAGAAAAGTTTTTCTTGTCTAAACAAGATACAGAAATTATGTTCTTCGTTAATGCAGGTACATAAAAGCACTCCTCTAGTTCTAAGATAAGCCCAGTGGGCAAAGACAAACAATATGTTCCTACAGCTACAGCAATAACTTTTGCGCCATTGCCTACTCATAGGTCCACTTACCCTTTGCCATTATTCTACTATTTCTCTCCACGCACATTAGTACAAATGTGAGATGCACATCCGGTATCTAATACCCATGTAGAAGAAATAGATAGATTAACTTCTATAGCGTGTATACGAGGCGAAGTCCCACTTCTCTTGTTCTTTACTTCCTCAAGGTAGACTTTGCGAGCCCGCTTCAGGTCCGATCTCACGCAATGGAAGCAGATCCCTTCCTTAGGTACTTTACTTTTACCCTTTGAAGTGGATGAATTGGCCTTGCCTTTGGCTTGGGTCTTACCCTTGCCTTTGCGCTTACCTTTGCCCCTTTTGACCATTAGTACATTACTAACTTTCTTCTTGAGATTTGGTTCTGATTCTTAACATCTTTGAGAATCTCGAGCAAAGGTTTATCAATTTCATTCATGTTATAATTCATGATGAATTGATTGTATGCTTAAGCAACGATTGCGAGGATAACATCGATTGCCAATTCTTGGCTCGGTGGAAAACCTAGTCTTTCAAGGTTCTCAAGCGTACCCAATCATTTTGTCGTGAGTTCCTACAGTGTTCCTTCTTGCATCTTGCATGCAAAAGAGCCTTAGACACTTCAAAACGCTCGTGCCTAGCTTGTCCTTGATATAGTTGTTTCAAATGCTCAACCATATCATAGGCATCCATGTTCTCATGTTGCTTCGAGCTCGAGTTCATGGTGGCAAGCATAAGACATGACACATCTAATCGTCATCTTGATGCTTCTTATAAGCATCCTTTTCAGCACGAGTGGCCGTATGGGCGGGTGTTTCAGGGGTAGACTGCTCTAGGACATACAGTTTGCGTTCTTGCTTGAGGATAATCCTCAAGTTCCTATACCAGTCAAGAAAGTTCGCTCCATTGAGCTTGTCCTTCTCAAGGACAGATCGCAAGTTGAGGGGGTGTGTCGTGTTAGATGACATGGTGATCTACAACATTAAAATGCAAAGTTAAGTATCATACCTAAATCATTTAATTAGGCCTTTAATTAAATGAGGCTCCCACTAAATTCTCATAGCTACTATTTAGCTATAAATTTATATGGGATAAAGATCCACATCATAATTCATCTTGAGTTAGCTTTGGCTAATCGCCCAAGACGTAGTATAATTAGGTAGGCAATCTTTTGCCAATTACATCTGATGTAACTCTTTAATAGCTTTGGTTAAGTTCTAGATTAGTTTAGTGTTTATTCCTAAACCCGGCTTCGGTGTGGCGAGGCACGAGGGCCTTCTTGGATATCGAACAACGACCACTTCTAAGACAAAGCTGATGTTCGGAAATCACACAAAACTAATTTAAAACTTATGTTCAAAGCTAATATATGCCTCTACTTTCTTAACTAATTTAAGAAAAACTTAATTAAGTCTTAACCAAGACTGATAGCGGGACATCACGATTGTCCACTCGCACCCCTCCAAGATAAAATGCATTGCTTTGCTTTGGCAAACCCAATAACAAATGATCGAGAAGTAGTGAGTACCAACTTTGGTAGGCATATCGTTTAGACTTATTAAGAAATAAACATGTATCATATACAAGCTAAACTAACATGCATCACATACATATTAAGCTAACATGCATCACATACATATTAAACTAAGCGTGTCATGGTTATGGCCCTTATTCTACAATCTTCTCAAGCCAATGAAAAGATTGATTGGTCTACCTAGGGATAGCATCTTCTCTAAGTGCTTCCTTTTGGTTGTCTTGTGTGTTGACCTCCTCCTTGTAACCTCATCCTCCAATGGACCCTCCATCCTTGTTTTGTACATTACAAAGGAGAAATACTCGAGTTACATTAGTCTAAAACTAATTTTACAACAAGAATATTAGGAGAAAGGCACCACGACACAGCCGTATTAAATTACAACACACAATCACAAACTTTTTGGGACTAGGCCATAACCATGCACCATGTCATTTTAACTTTTAAAAGACATTGGATATTTTATTATGTTTGAAAATTTGCTAATGCAATTATCAACTCATAATAAAATTTATCCTACTTCTATATCACATATAAAATAGAAAACCTATTTTATACGATCTTTACTTAAGTGGCTCTGATACCCTTTGTAGGGAATTCTCGTATGCCAAATGGCATATGCGCAACGGAAAAATTAGGATCCCTTCCAAGTGATCCATGCGAAAGCAAACTCGTATAAAATAAATTTCTCTAAACCAAACCTATCTTATAGGAGAGGATTACCTTTGTTGCGTGCCCTTGTTAATCCCGCTTTTCCTTTCGGTTTTTTGGATCTTTAGCACGTTCAAGTGTCCGTGCCTCTATACGTATCCACACGAGCACGCTCTTGTCTCACAAAAGGAAAACTAGAAGAGCTCTCCTTTACTTCTTGCTAGAGAAGTCCCTAAAGGAGAGGACTCTAGGGAAGAAGAGAAAGGAGGAAGAAGACTACTCTTCTTGCTAGCCTACACTCACAAAGCCACACAACCAAAGCTTCCACCAAGCTTCTCAAGCTCTCTCTCACAACCACACCACAATCACAATCCAAAATGATCCTTTGGCCGGCCACTCCATGGGGCCTTTTATAGGGTTGGCAAAACCCTTTCACCTCCTACAATTTAATGCAATCCATTGCATTGAGACCCCTTTTGTTTTGGTTTGGCCACTTAAGGAGACAAAAACCATTTTGTCCCCTTCCACCTTATCTAGCTTAGGTGGATGCTTAGGTGGCATGCTTATGTGGCATGCTTATGTGGCATTCATGCATGTTGAATTAATCTTATTAATTCAATTAAGCTTATGTTATCATATTGAATTAATCTTATTAATTCAATTAAGCTTATGTTATCATATTGAATTAATCTTATTAAATCAATAAGGTAACATATTGAATTAATCTCATTAAATCAATTAGCTAAAATTCTCATTAAGCTTAAAGTCCAAAACCATTTTGTACTTAAGCTTATTCCCAAATTATTCTAGTCAAACTAGAATACTCTAATTCCTCTAATTATCATGCTCTTTGTGTGTGACTTATAGGCTCTCATAACGCGTGGATCTAAACTCTTTAGATACACAAGCAATGAGCGATCTAGCAATACATCATTGCTACCAAGTTACGAGATAAGTCAAGATCCGACTAACCTTCCGTGACTACTATAATATATGACCGTGTCCTTCTATCCTTGATATCGATTGATCAATGAGGCATAGACCGTGTCATCCTCGATCAATCTATGTGTTTTTGATCCCGAGTAAACTAACTCAAACAAATGAGCTCAATATCTCATATTGACTCATTCGAGCATGGCCATGCTTTAGTAGTTCTACTCAATCAAGGGCCCACCGATATCACTCATATGGAAGGGATAGATCCCATCTACATCACTCACATCCCTCCGCATAATTTGTTACATACCCAAGAATCGCTTTATGGTCCACCCATGGGTGACGCTTGACGATACCAAAGTACATAACTCCTTATGTAGGGAACCGTAGTGACTTCAGGTCTAAGGACTATTCATACCAATAGTCACATGAGAAAGTTTATGACACTCATATAACGATCCATGAAACTTTCTCATGGCGGGTCAGTTCAGTATATATTCTCTAATATATACCCATGTGTCAACTTGATATCATATATCCATGACTTGTGAGATCAAGTCATCAATTGACCTACAAGCTAGTCTTTATGTATTAATATTGCCCTTGCATATTAATACTTGACTAGGAACATTTAGGAAAGTGTTCTCTACAGCCTCTCATAATCAATTCTGCCAATTGATGTGCTGTAGATAAGAACCTACTTTTCTAGGGCATTATTATATTTAAATTAGTGCACAAGCAAGATGTAAATATAATAACCAACTTTTTGCCTTTATAGAATATGATACAAAATGTTCCCTATTCAACCATCACATGATTGGTTCTAGGGCTTTAAAATAGAAGCTGTCCGTAAACTGACATTGGTGGAGGAGGAGGCGCCGCCTAAACAAGGAGAGAAAAGCTCACCTTGATGCCAACCTATAGGAGATCACCGGAGGGTCGCTGAGGTTCACCGCTGGAGCTTGACGCTGCAAGGGTCTTGACGGCGGACAAAGTCAAGCGCCAAATCACCAAGGAGGTGGGCGCAACTATGTTGGGCGCCAAGGTTTAGGGTTTTGGATGATTAGGTTTAACAATCCCTTAAGCCCACTTTTATAGAGAACTAATTCTCTTAATGGTTAATGGATCATATTAACCCGCCTCCATTAAGATAAGTTAAAATAAACCAAACCATGATGGTTTATTTTAAGTTAAAACGAACCAACCAACTTTTGGTTCATTCGCTTAAAATAAACCAAACCCTTTGGTTTATTCTTATCCATTGGATTAGAACCAAACCATTTTGGTCCATCCATTACGCCTTCATAAGACAGCCCATCCACGCCCATTGCGATCAAACGATTTCATGCTCGCTTATGTTTGGTCCAACCAAACCTAGTTTCTCTCGGCCGAGAATCCCATTCTCAAGCTCGCTTTTAAATCCTTTGGATTACACTCACAGCGCGGTGACCAAATAGGTTCTCGCTTATGTTGGCCGCCTATAATTAACCATTAATTATAGAACGCATCATGAGTGGCACCTAGTAGTACATCATGATCCCCAATTAACCAAAAGATCAACTGCTGATCCGTAACTATTTCAAACCCTTCAAGAGCTCGAATGAATCGCGGCCCCATTCCTTCACTCATCTTATACCCACTTGGTTCAGACATGGTCTATTGTGTCACCTCACTAGGTCGACTCACGCCACACCTAGCCCAAGTATCATTTCTCGCCCCACTGATTCTAGTTACTCCACATGTATCAAGAGTACTTTACTCTAAACATGTAATGCTTTGGCCAAAGACTTTAGTAACAATCCGACGAGAGGCCATGGGTATACATCTCCTCGCAAGGAGTGGTGAATCTTTATAGGCTATTCAAACACCTTCGATCACTTCGACTTATACCCAATCATCTCGGTCCACATCTCCTTAGAGATGTTTGCTTAAGATGTCAAAGCATAAGTCTCCATGATCAAGATGACTTGAATACCGCAAGTCAAAGGAACATCGACTTAAGCCACAAGAAGAACTTCATCGACATATCTATATACGCAGAGAACTATAAGTCTTACTACCGTCACTCCAATGAACTAGTTACTATAACTAGCATCCACGACACCCTGACATCACTATGTTCCACTGAGAATCAGTCGCTGGATACACCCAAGGAGATCTAAAACAGATGATAAGTCCAAGATTCAGCAATACGTAACTGAACAATTCATCGACTAGGGATAATTCCGATACATCACAATTACACATGTAGAGATACTCACTAGTTGTGATCAAATCACAAATTCTCTCATGCTGTGAATCGTATCGTGGACATTCAGTAAATGAGTTTAAGATCCAATCAAATACATAAAACATGTATACTCAAATAGTGAATCTTCATTTATCATATAAATGGTTCATACATAAGGCGATTGCCTTAGGACATCTCTCATATATTACTAACAACTATACTCTTTGTCGATTTTTTGGTCTCCTGACCCAACTGGTCTTCATGCCAAATGTCTTATCCACATGACCCATCTCGACTTCATGCTTGGTCGGTCCTCATGATCTATCAAGTCAGCTGCCTAGTATCCGATCAACACGGCCTACTAGGACTTCCTGTTATGTCTGCACACTTAACACTGATATTAGAACACAAGTAATTCCTAACTTTAACTACAGTTCATACATCAAAACCAAGGAGTGATGCTCACTGCATCAACACAGTTTACTTGGTTCACAACCCTAACTGGGTTACTACTCCAAGGCCCGTTGCTCTTCCTAGAGCTACCTCGATGGGCAATCACTATAGTACCCTCTGATTCGAGAACTCTCGACTTCGGAGGGATTTGCTTTTTAAAAAAATGAGAGAATGATAACACTCTACCTTCTCTTGAAATTAAGTACAACAAGAGAATATGAATAGAAAGAATGCAAGCTAAATTATACTAACACTTTTGAGGAGTTTGAAGTAGGCACGAAGTGTCGGAAATGCGCCTTCGTGAGGAAGTAGAGCTCTTGTGAACAAGAGTGAATTTTGACAGCACTTCGGCATAGAAGTAGTGTTCTACTTGGATCTGGGCATGCATATGTTTTATAAACCTTTTCCAGTTGACTGGAATGTCTTCCAGTCAACTCCATATTGGCCCATCGATATGGAACTTCTAGTCTTCCAGTCGACTCCACATCACCCAGTTCTGCATCGGGAAGTTTGCCACTTCAGTCGACTGAAACTCCCCAGTTGACTGAAACACATTCCAACTATGGTGCCAGATCTTTGATCGATCACCAGCTAATCTTGCCTAGTTTGTATCCAGTCGACTTAACCAAACTCAGTCAACTTGACTTCAGTCTACTGAAATCCATTCAATCGACTGATCCCTGCAAATCGAGATTAGCACAAATAGATAAAATCAAATATGATAGTAGTAGTAATACTGCTCGATCTCGACTACTAAGTCCCACTCAGACTTTTCGTCGGATCAATGCCTAGCTTTGTCCCCCTACCTAGGACTCGGCCTCACCTCTTCTCTTGAGGCTTACTTGTCGGTTACCTACCAGACTTACCACTCTTGACATGCGATCTGACCCACCAGAACTTTAATCAGCTGTTCGATCTACCTGACCCAGCTAGATTTTTGTCTATTATCCGGTCTCCTAACCCAACCGGTCTTCATGCTAGATGTCTGGTCCACACGACCCATCTGGACTTCATGTCGGTGTTCGGTCCTCCTGATCTGTCTAGTCATTTGCATAGTATCTGGTCAACACAACCTACTAGGACTTCCTGTTAAATCTGCACACTTAACACTAATATTGGAATACAAGTAATTTCTAACTTTAACTATGGTTCATACATCAAAACCAAAGAGTGATGCTCAGTGCATCAACATGATGGTCTAGTTATGCTTGGACTATATCCTCTAGTGCTTGGGACTGCATAGTCTCGCAAAAGTCGCCTACCTAAGTTTACCACAAATGCATCTAGATCCCCCATGCCTTTCTGTTCATCTCTTCAGCGATGGTAGGCTCTTTCGATTTTTGGGTCTATTAGAAATAGATTTTATGATCCTAAACGTCTACGCATACGAAGAACCGAGCCGCTTAATTAGGAGTATACCTACTTCTTAAAGAAAAATAGGAAATAAAGTGTCTGATTTATGGAATTAAATGAAGAACAACTAAACTAAAATATAATTACTAAAACTGATTTAAACCTAATCTAACTAGTAAAAACCTAAAACTGAGATAAAATAAATTAAAACAAATCTACCCTAATTCTAATCCAACTATCTAATTCTTGATTCGATATCGAATCAATCAATCCTTGGCAACAGAGCCAAAAACTTGATGCACGCGAATGTAAACTCAAATCTTATGATGGGAACCGCCAAGAATTCGAAGTGTGTGCTCGCGCTTAACACCCGCAAGTGCATGGTGTTGGTGCTATCGACCTAGGTCATGATTGATCAGACTCAAGTTTTGACTCGAGCAGTATTTTAATGTTAGATAAAACATATGACATGTGATTGTCATGAGAAGTCCAAGTGTTTAGCTTTGGTGACGTAAGTCAAAGTGTGTAACCTTGGCAGTGAAAGTCCAAGCATGGGGCTTGGCATTGAAAGTCCAACATGGAGTTGGCATTGGGAAATTCCAAGTGTGTAGCCTTGGCAAAGGGAAAGTCTTGAGTACTTGGCAAGGTCACTTGTCTCATGGCTCGGGTCCTTGAGTCGGTGAAGGATGGCACGGGGAGAAACCGTGAGCTTAGTGCGTCCGAGGGACCACTGGACAAGGAGCAATAGAGTTAAGCTAAAGGAAGCAGACTTTAGGACAAGACGCGAAGGATGGCACAGGGAGAAGTCATGAGCTTAGTGCATCTGAGGGATGTAGGACGGAGGAAGAGAGCTTCGATGGGGAACTCCATGAGAGGATAAGGTGAACTTGGCCAAGTGGCTATGATTTGTGTCAGATGCTCAAACATTGGTGTTTGAGGTTTTACCTGATGATCGAATGATCAAAAAACTTGTGTTTGTGGTTTTACCAAACAACAGTCGATTGGTGAGAGTTGACTATTGTTCGACTGCGTCGTATGCCATTGCAGTCGACTGCAAACATTAGGTAGTTGACTGATGGCTTGAGAAGTCGACTGTCATGGAGGGTAGTCGACTGATTGTAGAGGAAGCGGGCACAGAAGCTCTCATAGGCGACCGGTGATGTGAGAAAAACATATAGGATTTAAGGAGTAGTTTTCGCTCACATCTCATTGCATTTTATATTTGATTCTTGTATATCTCACTTTATTTTGCATGCATTTCTTATTTTCTGGTTTTTAGATCTGCTCTTTGTACTTTTGTGTGCAGGACAACATTCTACGGGGATAATGTCACACTTTTGGAGCAAAAGGAAGGTATTTGGTAGCTAGAACCGAAGGACACATGACCTAGCCCTGTTAATCCACATGACCAGCCCTGGAGCACACACCAGTGCCACATACGGCCTAGCTGTGTGAATCCACACGGTCGTGTGGCACTGGGCCATTTCGACGCGGTTCAGTTTTTTCCAGGGTTCGAGAAGATCTAGCTTCATGTCTATATAAAGGAAGGTACAACCAAACCCTAAAGGGTAGGCCTGACGCCAGGGATGGCACGCCAGGGATGGCACGCCAGTGCTCTAAAAATAATCGAAAACTCACAACAGGGAGGAAGCAAGCCGCCCGAGGATCAAATTCTGCACTCCGATGCCGGAGAGAAGAACCAAAGAGCACTATAATTTATTTTCTATGCATCTTCTGCATTGTAATGATGAATTCAATCATGCCTTGTGTTTCTTCTCTTTCGTTTATGGAGTAGATACTCCAATTCTAGGATTAGGGAATAGTTTTTGTGCATAGAACATGCTATTTCAAATATATTTCTATTCTTGAATTCATATTTGCAATTGATGTTTGTTTAGATCGATAGCTATTTGTTTTGGTCTTCTATTTACTGTGCGTAGCCAATACGAGGGGTGACACATATCAAAGATTTAGGAGAATTAAGGAGGAACCTAGGAGTTAGCCTCATCTTCGGTAACCGTAGATAGAAGGGTGTGATAGATAATAAAATGAGACACATTTTGATTCGTCATAGGGATTGATTCAGCATCTGCATACCGCCTACCCCTTCCTAAAGCTAGGGGTCAACCTGGTATGGCAGAGGCAGTTTCCAATAGACACGAAAGCTCATTGGGAAAGTGTATGATGTCCCTTCCACAAAAACGTAGTTAGAAATCTAGATGGCATTCAATTGATAGCGTGCTTTGTGACACACACGCGAAATCGAAGTCCTAGAATTCCATTCAAAGACTCATAGAAAATCTTCTCTTCCTCCGTGTGACACCGTACTTGAGTTAAGTCCACCGTCAAGCTCTCATTCGTGGACCTAAGGATTCCCAATCCGAACAACAACACGTCACTGGAGAAATCGATACTCGAAATCTCAGTCCCTATTGGATCGATATTCTTTATTACTTGACGACACCCATGCACTTGAGGGCATTGAGCATGAGCGCACACTTCGAGTCCTCAATGGTTCCCATCATGAGATTTGAGGTCACGTTCATGTGCATCAATGTTTTGGCATCGTTGCCAGGGACTGTTGATTCGATATCGAATCGAAAGTGGATAGTTGGATCGGACCTAGTTTATGTTTATTTCCCTAGTTTTTATCATTTTCCAATTTAATTTGGTTCTAATTTAGATTTTATTTTTCTTCTATCTTTAGTTATTTTTTAGCAATTTTTATTTTAGATTAATCATAGTTCTAGCAGCTTTAGTCTCTTGTTGTGGCACTGTTGTTCCTTTCCTTATTTTTATTTTCTTGTAGATAAACATGCATGCTTTTTCTTATGATTATGGTCAAGTTAATGCTGTGAGTTTTGGTAATATCTATTGTGAGCATTGTGGTGAAACATGGTATACTAATAATGATTTTCGGATATATTTGAACCTTCGCAATTTGAGCAAGAAGATGTCACCTATAATTACAACCAGTGGCCACGAGATGAATCCTATTTATATTGTTATGACCCTGGCTAGTTGAACCCTCAATATTATTTCCCAAGTGAGCATGAGAGCTATGAATCACCATGTGAAATTTATCCCGAACCAAGTCCCCACTTAGAAGCCTTGCTAACCGATTTTACTAGGGAATGCGATGAGCATAGCCGACAATTTGTGGAGATTATGCAACGAGATCTAGCAAGAGAAGAAACCAAATGACGAGAAGGTAGCTTTGATGATTGGATTACAGCTAATATGACGGAGACTCACTTTGAACGAGCGAATGAGGAAGACGTAGATGACATAGGAAGTAATGAAGGGCAATCCATGCAATCACCACTTGAAGGAGAATTTGAGAATTATATAATTGATACGTTAATCGAGGAGTGCATTGCTTCAATTAAAATACCTCCTAACCCCAAGGACTCAGAAGAACCTGACTTAACCCTCACCGAAACTTTAGTTGCCAATAACGAAGCCCTTCTAGTGATTGGTAATGATAAAGTTTCATTAGACATAATAGAATATGCTAATCAATCTTTTGATTAGGATATTTGTGGTGAGTTACATTATTTATAGCATGTGGATGAAATGAAATACTATGATCAAACTCCTAATAATTTTGTGAAGATAAGCATGTTCAATCTTGAACCAAGGAAGGCAGCTAATAAATATCTGACCCCTCCACGAGCAAGATTTAATTGATATGGTGATGAGGGACCCCAAGGCAAGAGGCATAAAATGAGCAAATATCTTGCTCCTCCGGGAGAAAGATTCAAAAGCATCAAGAAGGGGAGGAAGAAGAATCTCCTTGGGCCACTAGAGCCAAGTTGAGATAAAGGGGTATGGTCGAGCTAAAGACCTTAAACAAGCGCTTCTTGGGAGGCAACCCAAGTTTAGATTTTATGTTTGTTTCCTATTAGTTTGTTGCATTCATTTGTTTTGAACTTTGATTTATGTTTGTTTACCATGTTGCATTTAAATTAGGACTAGAAAAGACTGGCTAGGTAGCCACGAAAATTATTTTTTGAACCTATACGACAGAGCATGTAAGGAGAATTTGGACCATTGTGCACCATGGGAGAGAAATGTGTGGTTTCACACAGTCGTGCCCTAAACCGACTCATCTCCCAGTGGTGCACACGACCAGGCCGTGTGTTTACACACGACCATGTCACACAAGGGATAAAAGTGTTAGTGAAAGCCCTAGAGCCAATCATGTGATGATTGTTGTATGGACTTTATTGTATCATATTATTATTTATAAAGGCATGGTTATTATATTTACTTGTATTGGTGCCAAATAACTAAATATAATAATGTCCTTGAGTAGTAGGTTCTTATCTATATCAATTGATTGGTTGAATCGATAATGAGATGATATAGAGAACGCTACTCTTAATCATTCCTAGTCGAGTATTAACATTCAGGGACAATGTTAATGCATAGAGACTAGCATGTAGGTCAACACGATGACTTGATCTCACAAGTCATGGATATGAGATATCAAGTTGACACATGGGTATGCATTGGAGAATGTATACTGAATGACCCGCCATGAGAAAGTATCATGGATCGTTATATGAGTGTCATATACTTTCTCATGTGGCTATTAGTATGACTATTAGTCCTTAGACCTGAAGTCACCATGGTTCTCTACATAAGGCGTTGCATACTTTGGCTTCGTCAAACGTCACCCGTAAATGGGTGGACTATAAAGGCGATTACTGGGTATGTAACAAATTATGCGGAGGGATGTGAGTGATGTAGATGAGATCTATCCCTCCTATATGACGGGAGTGACATCGATATTCTTGATAGAGTGAGACCACGAAGTGCATGGCCATGCCCAAATGAGTCAATATGAGATATTGAGCTCATTTGATATGAGTGAGTCTACTTGGAGTTCAATATTTAGATTGTACCGAGGATGACATGGTCTATGCCTTGATTGGTCAATCTAGATGTCAAGGATAGAGGGACATTGTCACATATTGTGAGAGTCACAATTAGTAGTCACAAAGGTGATGTTGGAGCTCAACATTCTTGTAACTTGGGTAGCAATGATGTGTTGCTAGATACCGCTCATTGCTTATGTTCCTAAATCGGTTTAGGGACATTGCCAACGTTACAAGAACCTATAGGGTCACACACATAAGGGCAATTAGATGGAGATTAGGTTCATATGATGAACCATGAGGATTAGGTTCATGGGATGAACCAAATTGGATTAAGAGTAATCCAAATTAGACTAATTGAGTTAGACTCAAGTTGATTCAAGTGTTGAATGAGTCTAATTTAGATTTGATTCATCAAATCAATTTAAATTAAATGAATATAGATTCATTAAATTAAATTGACTTGAATCAAATGGTTGGATTTGATCAACCATGGGAGATAAGAGGTCAAGTTTGACTTGACTTGAGAGGGAAGATCAAAGGTCAAGCCTGATTCATGATGATGACTTGGCATGGCCGGCCAATGATGATGTTCCACATCATCATGGACACATCATGGGGTGCCACCTCATGAGGGAGACCAAGAGCCATTGGCTCTTGGAGTTACATGCATGCATGTAACCCCCTTATAGTGGGTTATGGATGATGTGAAGTTAAGTGTGTAACTTCATCTTCTTCCTCATATCATCCCTCAAGATCTCTCTTCCTCATCTAGCCATGAACGTCCAAGGGGTGCTAGCACACTCTAAGGTGTTTTTCTCCACCATTTGTTCGTGTGGATACTTGTAGAGGAGTGTACACTTGACACTCTCGAGTTCCGGCGAACCTTTTGGACGAGTGGGATTTGCGAAGGGCGTCGCATCGAGGGTAACATTCTTATCATGTAGATCTAAGGTAGATATAGGGTTTTATACAAACACATACATGTTTTAGTTTTAATACATCTTCGCACGGATCCGTGGCCGGACTTCCGGGGTTTCCGCAACGCAAAAAGCGGTTTTTGTGGCTCGGAAAGTCCAACAGTGGTATCAGAGCCACGTGCGAAGCATGTATGTGTTTCGTTTTTGTAGTTTTTATATTAGATATAAAAATTACAGATTTATATGTTTCTGTAAATTTCCTAATTTTATAGAATTTTTGGGTATTTTTCTCGTAGAGACGAAGCAACGAGTGTTGGGACACTTGTAGGCTTCAACCGTCGAGAAAATCTCTCCGAAACGGCGAGTTCTCGCTTTAGGTTTTTGGGACAGCGACTTAAGTTGATGTAGGATCATAGTAGGGACACTCGCAAAGTTAATTTTCCGAGTATGGGCGCTGCCCTATCCCTGAAAGGGGCTTTGTCCCGCGATCGCGCCCGGAAACCGCTTAGCGGGACCGATACGGAGAGGTGACTCATTAATTTGAAAAACAAAATTAGGAAAAATTATAGAAATTTCTGTAAAAATACATAATTTAGAATTATGTATAATTATGTGATTGTCATGGCCCAATGACCCCAATTTGATTGGATTATGTGTGTTGTAATTCATAATACGGCCTGCGTGCCGTTTTGTGGTTGTGTGTGTTGTATAGTGTATGCGACCTGCACGTCGTACCTCTTCTTTTGATATTCTAGTTGTAATTAGTTTTTAGAATCGAATGTAACTCGAGTTTCATATTTGTAATGTACAAAATGGAGCGGTGGAAAGTCCACTCGAAGACGAGATTATGAGAAGGGTGACGATGACACATGGCGGTCAAAGGAAGCGCTTGGAGAAGCCGCTAGCCTTAGGTTGACCGTCCGATCTTCTCATTGGCTTGAGAAGATCGTAGTAGGGCCATGACTATATCACATTTAATTATATATATATATGTTGATATATATATATATATATATATATATATATATATATATTTAATTGATTTTGCTTGTATGTATGTGATGCATGCTAGTAGAATAATGCTTGTATGTATATGATGCATGCTAGGATAATTTTCTTGTATGTATATGATGCATGCTAGAATAATGAATGTATGTATATGATGCATGCTAATATAGGATAATAAAGGCCTAAATGCGTATAAGATACACATTACGATTAGATTAGATCATAATCGAATCAACTCGAAAATGCCTACCGAGCCTTGATACCCATCACTACCTCGATCATTTGTTGTTGTTGAATCTGCCAAAGAAGAGCAACGCATATTATCTTGGTAGGGTGCGGAGGGACAATCTTGGTCCCACCTATCACGCTTGGGTTAGAGTAAGCTCAATTAGATTGAGCAAAACTAGTTAAACTCAATTGGATCGAGTAGAACTATAGGCATATTCCAATCGTTGGAACGATAGGTCAAGATCGCATTTACACTAAATCTTGGGCGATTTAGCCAAAGCTAACTCAAGGTCTTTTGTAAATGTGGGTCTTGATCCTATAAACAAGAGTTGCATAGAGATATAATCGGTAATGTGTTACCCACCGATCATACTAAGTCTTGGGCGATTTAGCCAAAGCTAACTCAAGGCTTAGTATGATGTGGATCTTGTCCTGCAAGAATTATAGCTAGTTTGTATGAATCTAGTAATGTGGTTTGACCACATCCATAACTCGATTTTACAAAAAATTCCTATAATTCAGTGGGAGCATCATTTGATTAAAGGCCTAATTAAATGATAAAAGGAATATGATATTAATTCTCTGCATTGTATGTTGTAGATAACTATGTCGACAAACACGAACACTCTCTCTCTGCGTTCTGTCCTTGAGAAGGACAAGCTCAATGGAGCAAATTTCCTGGACTGGTACAGGAACCTGAGAATTGTTCTCACCCAAAAAAGGAAGCTGTATGTCCTGGAGCAGCCCTTTCCGGAGGCACCTCCTGCTAGTGCCTCGTGAGCTGACAAAGATGCTTACAAGAAGCATCAAGATGATGCATTAGATGTGTCATGTCTAATGCTCGCGACCATGAACTCTGAGCTTCAGAAGCAACATGAGTTCATGAATGCTTATGATATGGTTGGACATCTTCGTCAACTATATTAAGGATAAGCTAGGCATGAGAGATATGAAGTCTCTAAGGCATTATTTGGGTCCAAAATGCAAGAAGGGACTCCCGTAGGTACATATGTACTCAAGATGATTGGGTACGTAGAAAACCTACAAAGGCTGGGATTCCCACTTGGCAAAGAGCTGGCCACTGACCTGATCTTGCAATCCTTGCCACAAGCCTTCAATCAATTTGTCATGAATTATAACATGAATGAAATTGATAAGCCACTGCCTGAAATGCTCAGCATGTTGATAACTGCTGAGCTTAACCTTAAGAAGGGAAAATCTGACACCATTTTGATGGTACAAAAGAAGAAAGGCAAGGGCAAGCCTAAAGGTAAGGGAAAGTCCCAAGCCAAGGGCAAAGGCAAAGAACTTAAACCCAAAGGAGGGGTAGCCAAGGAAGGGGCTTGCTTCCACTGCAAGGAAGCTGGACACTGGAAGCGTAACTGCAAAGCTTACCTGGAAGATCTTAAGAAGAAAAGAAGTGAGACTTCTACTTCAGGTATAAATGTTATAGAAGTCAATCTATCTATTTCTTCATCATGGGTATTAGATACCGGATGTGCATCTCACATTTGTACCAATGTGCAGACACTGAGAAATAGCATGGCATTGACAAAGGGCGAGGTGGAC
Organism: Wurfbainia villosa; assembly: GCA_025175895.1. Lineage (NCBI taxonomy): Eukaryota > Viridiplantae > Streptophyta > Magnoliopsida > Zingiberales > Zingiberaceae > Wurfbainia > Wurfbainia villosa. The sequence goes on from CM045996.1 coordinate 107,707,965, forward strand.
CTACGAGTAGGCAATGGAGCAAGAGTTGCTGCTATTGCTGTAGGAACTTATGATCTATCTTTTCCCTCTGGGCTTGTATTAGAATTAGATGAATGTTGTTATGTGCCTGCCTTAACCAAGAACATCATTTCAGTTTCTTGTTTGGACAAGAAAGGATTTTCATTTATAATAAAGAACAAATGTTGTTCAATTTATTTAAATGATATGTTCTATTGTAGTGCACCTCTAATGAACGGACTCTACTTTCTAGACTTAGAGAGCCCTATCTATAACATAAGTACCAAGAGGTTCAAGTCAAATGAGTTGAACCAAACTTATCTCTGGCACTGTCGCTTAGGTCACATAAATGAGAGTCGCTTATCTCAGCTCCATAAGGATGGATTTGATTTTGAATCATATGAGACATGCGAGTCTTGCCTTTTAGGCAAGATGACCAAGACTCCCTTTAGTGGACACATGAAAGAGCAATGATTTGTTAGGACTTATACATAGTGATGTATGTGGTCCTTTCAATGTTCTTTGCTAGAGGTGGTTCTGAGTACTTCATTACATTCTTGATGACTTCAGATATGGTTATGTGTATCTCATGATACACAAATCAGAATCCTTTGAAAAGTTCAAAGAATTCAAGAATGAAGTACAAAACCAGCTTGGCAAGAGTATTAAGATACTTTGATCAGATCGAGGTGGTGAATACCTTAGCCATGAGTTTCGTGACTATCTAGCTGAGTGTGGGATTCTATCCCAACTCACTCCTCCTGGAACACCACAGTGGAATGGTGTATCCGAAAGGAGGAATCGTACCCTATTGGATATGGTACGATCTATGATGAGTCACACAGATCTTCCTATATCCTTTTGGGGATATGCTCTAGACACAGCAGCCTTTACCCTTAACCGTGTACCATCCAAGGCTGTGATAAAGACACCATATACGATATGGACAGGGAGAAATCCCATGATGTCTTTCATGAGGATTTGGGGTTGTGAGGCTTACGTTCGACGTCAAGTCTCAGACAAACTGGGACCCAAATCTGATAGGTGCTATTTTGTTGGATATCCCAAGGATACAAAGGGATATTACTTCTACATTCGGTCGGCAAAGTGTTTGTGGCAAAGGCTGGAGTTTTTCTAGAAAGGGATTTTGTTTCTAGAAAAACTAGTGGGAGTACCTTCGATCTTGAAGAAATTCAAGATAAGGACCATAGAACTAAGGCCTTGATGGAGGTTGAACAGGAATCACAAAATGTTGTGGGTGATGAGGTTGTTGCACAAAGAGTTGTGGAACAACCACTTATTCAGGTAGACCTACCTCTTCGCAGATTTGATAGTCGTCGTCGAGAGATATTCATTTCTCTTGTCGACCATGATGACGTATGCTCATTGAGAATGAGCCTACCTCCTATCAGAAGCTGTGATGAGCCCAGTTACGAGAAATGGCTAGAGGCCATGAGATCCGAGATGGAATCCATGTACACCAACCAAGTATGGACTTTGGTTGATCCACCTGAAGGGGTCAAACCCATTGGGTGTAAGTGGGTCTTTAGGAGAAAGACTGACATGGATGGACTTACGCATACCTATAAGGGTTGATTGGTGGCTAAAGGTTTCAAGCAAATTCATGGTATTGACTATGATGAAACCTTTTCTCCAGTGGTGATGTTTAAGTCCATTCGGATCTTGCTTGCTATTGCAACATACCACGATTATGAGATCTGGCATATGGATGTCAAAACAGCGTTTCTGAATGGAAACTTGCTTGAGGATGTGTACATGACACAACCTGAGTGTTTTGTAGATCCACAGCATACTGGGAAGGTATGCAAGCTGCAAAGGTCCATTTATGGGCTAAAGCAAGCTTCTCGGAGCTGGAATCTTCGATTCGATGATGCGATCAAACAGTTTGGTTTCATCAAGAATGAAGATGAACCCTGTGTCTACAAGAGGGTTAATGGGAACACAGTTGTCTTCCTTGTATTGTATGTGGATGACATACTACTCATTGGGAATGACATCCCTTCGCTACAGTCTGTGAAGACTTGGCTCGGGACGTGCTTCTCAATGAAGGACTTAGGTGAAGCAGCCTGTATTCTAGGCATCAAGATCTATAGAGATAGATCTAAGAGATTGCTTGGCCTAAGTCAGAGTACATACATTGACACGGTATTACTTCGGTTTGCCATGCAGAATTCCAAGAAAGGACTTCTGCCGATGTCACATGGTGTGAGTCTTTCGAAGACTCAAAGTCCCTCTTCTAGAGAGGAGAGAGACCGCATGGATAAGATCCCTTACGCATCTGCTATAGGATCTATCATGTACGCCATGCTATGTACTCGTCCTGATGTCTCGTATGCTTTGAGCATGACGAGTAGATACCAGTCAGATCCAGGTGAGCATCACTGGATAGCAGTCAAGAATATTCTTAAGTACTTGAGAAGGACTAAAGAATATTTCTTGATATTTGGAGGCGATGAGGAGCTAGCTGTAAAGGGTTACAGCGATGCCAGCTTCCAAACTGACTAGGATGATTATAGATCGCAGTCAGGGTTCGTGTTTTGCTTGAATGGTGGCGCTGTGAGCTTGAAGAGTTCCAGGCAAGACACAGTTGCTGATTCTACAACAAGAGGCCGAGTATATCGGCGCTTCCATCTCATTCGAGAGATTATCGATAGAGGAGATGTGAAGATTTGCAGAGTACCCATAGAGGCTAACATCGCAGATCCCTTGACCAAGGCTTTGGCACAGAAAAAGCATGATGGTCACACTAGGTCATTGGGTATTAGATACTAGGTGATTGGCACTAGTGCTAGTGGGAGATTGTTAGTGAAAGCCCTAGAGCCAATCATGTGATGATCGTTGTATGGACTTTATTGTATCATATTCCTATTTATAAAGGCATGGTTATTATATTTACTTGTATTGGTGCCAAATAACTAAATATAATAATGTCCTTGAGTAGTAGGTTCTTATCTATATCAATCGATTGGTTGAATCGATAATGAGATGATATAGAGAACACTACTCTTAATCATTCCTAGTCGAGTATTAACATTCAGGGACAATGTTAATGCGTAGAGACTAGCATGTAGGTCAACACGATGACTTGATCTCACAAGTCTTGGATATGAGATATCAAGTTGACACATGGGTATGCATTGGAGAATGTATACTGAATGACCCGCCATGAGAAAGTATCATGGATCGTTATATGAGTGTCATATACTTTCTCATGTGGCTATTAGTATGACTATTAGTCCTTAGACCTGAAGTCACCATGGTTCACATAAGGCGTTGCATACTTTGGCTTCACAAACGCCACCCGTAAATGGGTGGACTATAAAGGCGATTACTGGGTATGTAACAAATTATGCGGAGGGATGTGAGTGATGTAGATGGGATCTATCCCTCCTATATGACGGGAGTGACATCGATATTCTTGATAGAGTGAGACCACGAAGTGCATGGCCATGCCCAAATGAGTCAATATGAGATATTGAGCTCATTTCATATGAGTGAGTCTACTTGGAGTTCAAGATTTAGATTGTACCGAGGATGACATGGTCTATGCCTCGATTGGTCAATCTAGATGTCAAGGATAGAGGGACATTGTCACATATTGTGAGAGTCACAATTAGTAGTCACAAAGGTGATGTTGGAGCTCAACATTCTTGTAACTTGGGTAGCAATGATGTGTTGCTAGATACCGCTCATTGCTTATGTTCCTAAATCGGTTTAGGGACATTGCCAACGTTACAAGAACCTATAGGGTCACACACATAAGGGCAATTAGATGGAGATTAGGTTCATATGATGAACCATGAGGATTAGGTTCATGGGATGAACCAAATTGGATTAAGAGTAATCCAAATTAGACTAATTGAGTTAGACTCAAGTTGATTCAAGTGTTGAATGAGTCTAATTTAGATTTGATTCATCAAATCAATTTAAATTAAATGAATATAGATTCATTAAATTAAATTGACTTGAATCAAATGGTTGGATTTGATCAACCATGGGAGATAAGAGGTCAAGTTTGACTTGACTTGAGAGGGAAGATCAAAGGTCAAGTTTGACTTGACCAAATTTCATGTCATGATGATGACTTGGCATGGCCGGCCAATGATGATGTTCCACATCATCATGGACACATCATGGGGTGCCACCTCATGAGGGAGACCAAGAGCCATTGGCTCTTGGAGTTACATGCATGCATGTAACCCCCTTATAGTGGGTTATGGATGATGTGAAGTTAAGTGTGTAACTTCATCTTCTTCCTCATCTCTTCCCTCAAGCTCTCTCTTCCTCATCTAGCCATGAACGTCCAAGGGGTGCTAGCACACTCTAAGGTGTTTTTCTCCACCATTTGTTCGTGTGGATACTTGTAGAGGAGTGTACACTTGACACTCTCGAGTTCCGGCGAACCTTTTGGACGAGTGGGATTTGCGAAGGGCGTCGCATCGAGGGTAACATCCTTATCATGTAGATCTAAGGTAGATCTAGGGTTTTATACAAACACATACATGTTTTAGTTTTAATACATCTTCGCACGGATCCGTGGCCGGACTTCCGGGGTTTCCGCAACGCAAAAAGCGGTTTTTGTGGCTCGGAAAGTCCAACAAAAAGAATCATACCGTGAGTTTATTTTTATAGGTATAGGAGCCCACCTAATACACATAGAGAGCCTGCACCTGCACCACCATCTTTTTCTACTTTTGAGTAGGATGCAAGTATATCCGCCAATGATTTCTTTGAGTTTCGATCATGCCTCGATGACATATACGTCGAGTACCAGACGCAGAGGTAGCGATGGGAGGAGTAGAGCGCCTACATGCAGGCAGAGTTTCAGGGTCTACGAGAGCACTTCCAACATGCCGAGGAGTTCTACGACGAGGCTCGAGTTCATTTCCAGGAGGAGGTTGCCTACCGTCAGGAGGTCAGGCAGCTCATGCGCGCCCAAAAGGTACAGTGGGCTAGGGAGGAGGAGCACAGATCAACCGCTGCATCCACCAGTTCTCAGATTGACCACATGTACATGTGGCATCAGTGGATGAGCACCAGGTTCTCCCAAGAGCCAGACATACTGAGGCTACTAGACTTCCCGCCTCGACCACCATATTAGAGGTATGATTTCATATAAGTCTTGGGGGGCCATGTTTTAATTTTTTTGTTTCTAGCAGTAGTTTCTATCCTGATATTTGCATTTTAGTTAGCATTCATTTGTTTATGCATAGGTTGTTTAGTGTCTTTCAACACTTAGTTTTTGCTATCTATAAGCTGCCTCAGTAGTTTTTTTTAAGTTTTCTTCATGAGTTGTTTCCATGGGTAGCTTAACTTCATTTATCTCGTGGTATTTTATTTTATTTGCTCCAATGAATGTTCTAGACTTACACTGGTTAGCTTTTATTTTACACCTACACATGATGAAAATTCTGAAAGGGAAAATCTAGTACGTACCTAGTTATGATTCATCTCAGTAGTCTAGTACTCTGGAATCTATATGTGACTCTAGATTTAGTATTTTAGTTACTGGAGATGCTCAGATTGTGGAAGCCCATTCAAAAAAATCAAAATCCCAAGAAAAAAAAATAAAAATAGAAAAGAAAAATAAAGAAAGAAAAAAAAAGTAAGAAAAAAAAATTGAAAAAGATTATGAGGGATAAAAACAGTTGTCATGAGTGGAAATGATTTGGTGCCCCTTTGAGACCGAGTTAGGTTACTAGGGAAACACCTACCAATTTCTCTCAATACCAAGCATGCCTTTGATACTTTGTGCTATATCTAGGGAATGACCTTGCTTAGGGCAGACCAGTGCCTAAAAGCCAGAGACCTTAGGGAAGCTATAAGATGACGACTTAATTTACTTTGGAACAAGTATCCCTTAAAGAGATTCGCTTAGCACATGTATGAGAAGATAACTTAATGAATTTTTAGAGCATATCTATTTGCTTTGATTGAAAATAACACTTGATAAATCTAGTTAACATGCTAAGTATGAAATAATATCTCTTAAAAATTTTATGGCATTGAGGTTTGCTTGAGGACAAGCAAAGACTTAAGTATGGGGGAATTGATGTGAGCAAAACATATAGGATTTTAGGAGTAGTTTTTGTTTACATCTCATTGCATTTTATATTTGATTCTTGCATATTTCACTTTATTTTGCATGCATTTCTTATTTTCTGGTTCGGAGATCTACTCTTTGTACTTTTGTGTGTAGGACAACATTCAAGGGGGAAAATGGCACACTTTTGTAGCAAAAGGAAGGTATTTGGCAGTTAGAACCGAAGGACACACAGCTTGACCCTGTGAATTCACACAGCCAACCCCAGAGCACACACCAGCAACACACATAGCCTGTCCATGTGAATCCACATGACCATGTGGCGTTGGGGTGATTTCGATGCGGTTCAGTTTTTTCCAGGGTTTCGAAAGATCCAGCCTCATGTATATATAAAGGAAGCTACGCCCAAACCCTAAGGGGGAGGCACGATGACCGGGACAGCACTCCGATACCCTAAAAAGCTTCGAAAACTCACAACGGGTAGGAAAAAGGCCACTCGAGGATCAAGTTCTGCACATCAACGCCAGAGAGGAGAGCCAAAGTGCATTGTAATTCACATTTTTACACAATTTACATTGTTTCTATGAATTCTAATATGCTTTGTGTTTCTATTCTAGTATTTATGGAGTAGATTCTCCTATTATAGGATTAGGGAGTAGTTTGTGTGCGTAGAACATATTATTTATAATATATTTCTGTTCTTGAAATCATATTTGCAATTAGTGTTTGTTTAGATTGATAGCTATTTGTTTTGCTCTTCTATTACTGTGCGTAGCCGATACGAGGGGTGACAAACCTCGTATCAAAGATTTAGGAGAATTAAGGAGGAATCTAAGCGTTGGCCTCATCTTTGGTAACCGTAGATAGAAGGGTGTGATAGAGTCGGAAACGGGACACGTTCTGACTTGTCGTAAGGATTTATCACGCATCCTCGTACCGCTTATCCCGTCATAATGCTAGGGGTCAACTCGGTATGGCAGAGGTAGTTTCCAATAGACGCGAAGGCTCATCATGAAAGTGTATGATGTGTAGGGATGTATACTGAAAAGTCTATTTTTTGTATGTACATCTTTATTTTGAAATAAGAATCACATGATCATTGTTTGCATATTTTTATGGTTATTCATATTATCTAATACATTATATTGTAGATAACATGGTGTGTGGTGTCACACGGGAGATCATGTTATCGACTCCTTGAAAAGTATAAAGGCTCACAACCGAGATGGCTTTGGACAAACCATCGGAATGGTTGTAGTGTGATTTGGTATTGGTTTGTCTTGACCATAAAATCACACTAGTGCACTTTGTGTGTATTGAGCAGGACCGACTTAGAGGTGATTTGATTTATTGCTGACTACATAATCGAATCGGACCTTAGATATTATATTGTACATACTCTTAATCCCGATATAATAACGAGCACATATACTTAGTATTCATCTCTTTGATTTACCAATGGGCGAGATTTATTGATTAAATCGATAGGCTCGGTAAATTGGGAGATGATATTATTTATATGGTGTGTCGTTGATTATAGGAGGAAACCGTATCCTATATATTAGGATGATGATGTCCCCTTAATGAGCTCAAAATGTTCATCATGTAAACCCTGCAGGTGGACTTGGTGCGGCATTATGAAAAGGTTGAGTGGTACTACTCATGGAGTTAGATGTTGATTAATTAATGATTAGTAAATTAATTAATCGACAGACATTCGAGATCTTAAACACGGGGAGAAAATGTACAAATAATATACGGAGCCCATATTAACTTATGGGGGTTGGTGAGGTAGATCAATGATAATCCTTTAGTGGATTGGATTATCATTAATGGATCGGATTTTATGTGGGCTTGATACATGGGTGGCCAAGATCCAACTCCTCCTAATAGTCCCTAATGTAGCCTATTAACAACTCATGAAGCTTAGATCCAATGGATAGAAACAAAACTCTAGATCCAAAGGTAGAGATTAAATCTCTATGTTCCGATGGTTGAGATTAAATCTCTAGATCCGACGGTTGAGATTAAATCCCTAGAACCAATGGTGGATATTAAAACATGGCTTATCCCTAACACTATAAAAGGAGGGCAAGGGGTGGGTGGCAACTCAATGAATCCTAATTGAGATAGGATTAGGGTTTGGAGGCTTAGGGTTTTGGAGGCTTGGGCGGCACCTAATAAAGAAGTAATTTCCTTTCTTCTTCTTCCTTCAAGGTGGGCGGCGTCCAGCAGGTTTTTCCAGCCCTTTCTAGCCATTGGCTTGTGGCCAAAGACCCTCTTCTCCTTCTCCTTAGGTGGTGGAAACAAGATATAGGGCTTTCCCTTGGTGTCTTGGCCGGTTTCCACCATAATCTCCTTCTCCTTGTTGGCCGACGGCAAGCATTCTCCTTGTTGCTTGTTGGTTGGCTATAGGAAGGAGAAGAGCCTTGTTTCTATTCTTCCTCTTGCTTTGGAAGAGCAAGGAAGGAAGATTTATGATCTAGGAGCTTCAACTTTTGGTAGATCATCGCACACACGACGTCCGAAAGGAGGAAGGTCATACATTAGAATATTGAGAGGTATACCTATTCTCTATTCTCTTTTGTTACTTGCTTGTATTTTTTTTTCCAATTATGAGCATGATAAATTCTGTTTGTGGCTAAATAATACTTGGATCCCGAACATAAATACAAAAGTCGGCAATCCGTACATCGTCTATTCCGCGGCTACTCGTAGAATAGAGGTTGGTCGCTTGAACAACGAGTTTGTTCAAGGGACCTCTCTAAACGAATAGCACGACGATGACTTGATTGTTTGGGTAATCCCTTTTGACTAGGATTAATTTTTTTTTAATCCAGGGACATCGATGGGATCGCCATGAACAAACAACCAAGGTAAAGTTGGAAGCGAAGCTTCCCTTCATGGACTCGATAAGTAAAACCCTTCAATTGGTAACAGAGCAAAGATTTTCGGTTTTGTGTATTTTGGGTTCGGTTAATTTTTATGCAATTTTCATATATTATATGTGCCGTATAATAGTAGGATAAGCGTAGGTTAACTCTTTGGTTGCAAGCATAAGATCCGACGATTATGGCTATATGTGTGAATGTGATTGTATGTGTATATTTTGTTGAATCCTTGTGGTTGACGAGGCTAGTTTTTAATTTTTCTAAATTAGATGTTGGATCGAAGCGGATCGCTAGAGGGGGGGGGGGTGAATAGCGAAAAAAAACTTTTTCTTTCAAATTCGTTTCAAGACAAATATACGCAGCGGAAATGTAAATAAAAACTAAAAGAGACAAATAGTTTTTTACTTGGTTCGTAGCCTTCGGCTACTACTCCAAGGCCCTAACGGTCCTAGACCGTGTACAGAGGGCAATTCACTAAAACACTCCTCCTCGTTGGAGGTAGGAGTTTACAATTACAAAAAAACTTTCGAAGCACAAGATAGAGAGACAAACCCTCTCTTCTATTAAAATGAAAATGCAACGATAGAAAGCCTCGATTAACAAACTAATTGCAAGATTAAAAGAAATGACAAGACAAGATTATACCAACAACTCGAAGATAGGACTTAAACTAGGGTTGTTGGCAGCACTTTGTTGTCGTAGAGTTGTCGGAGAGTCGCAGCGTTGCGGAGGCTTTTGAGCACTTAGAATTGATGATAAAACCCTAGGTTTGGCCCTCCTTTTATTACCTTTGAGCCCCTTTTCGAGAGGAACCCTAACCAATCACAATTGAGCACCACTCCCCTTGAAATTTGGTGATAAACCTTGACTCCTTGAGGCTGATCCTTTGACCATCAGTCGACTGATGGTCATCATCACGATCGATGGCGATCATCGAGTAATCGACCTCCGCAATGATCGATTGATGGCTGAGTCCTCCAAGTCGGCATGATCGATGCTTGCAAGTCAAAGTTAGCTCAACAAAAACATAATTTCGACGGTCGTCGACCATCCGATCTCGACCTAGACCATCTATAGGATGTCTTTGGTCGGATCTACGCTTAAGATCATCCCCGTAACGAGGATATGACCTCACTTACGCTAGCACACACGAGCTTACCTCGATACTTACATGTTGCTTTTGCTTCCGGCCTTCCACTCGATTCCTTCGGCTCCCTACGAAGTCACTCGAGTGTCGCCCGACCACCGTGGCTTCCTCCGGGTGTCGCTAGCCTTCAGCTCCAGCTATAGCAATTTATTGCACACTCGATTTAGCTCGTGAGATAATTACATGAGCTTAACTTTGTATCGTTTGCTATAATCAAAACTCAGGTTTGACTTAGGTGTCTACTGCACCAACATTAGATACGACATTATTTAGCCACACTTTTTATTTTAGTTTGCTTTCGATCTAGATTTCATGTACACTCCCTTGTGGAGTATAGGATCGATGGATGTAAATTAAAATAGATTTTAGTCTCGGCTCGGATCTCCGGATGGCTCGTACATGGCGTAGGAGGAGCAGACGAGAAGGCGATGCGACGGGAGACATATTGAAAGACAAAAGCCATAATAGTTGGAAAATAATTTATTTTTCATATTTATTGCTTTTTGTTTGATATGCATGTCGTAGGCTAGGAAAATTCCTCAATTTCAAATTACTAAGTGGGAGAGGGAAATTATTATAAATTCCCGTGGCCTCCATTACGATTTGACAAGTGATGCAAACAAACTTGCGCGTCGGCTCTGAGTGCCTTCCTCCCCATCGGATGAGTTTGTTTGCGGATCACAAGGTCAAATATGGTTATAGGGAATTATTAAGGAGCGTGTACACTTCCCCATCGTAAGGCACATAATCCGAGATAATTACCTTGGTACCAAGTAATGGTGAACACTTACATACAAATATAAATATCCTCCCCATCGGAGTCACTGCTTTTATTTGTACGGGCGAATAGAAACCAACTATTAATTTTACTTGTCAAAAAGTTAGGTTGACAAGATAGTAAAATTAATGGGTAAAACCTCCTCTCACAAATGTAGAATTTGTATACGTCCACACTATCGTGGCATACGATATTCTCGGTGTTTTGAGGTGTTGGTTGATTTTAAAATTTTATTGTTTGAGGAATCAATAAATTTTTGAAATCCAAAGTAATGATCTATGTGATTCTCAGGATTTTCAAAATGACTTTCAGTCCACTTGCTATGATACTAAAGGAAAATAAACTTACTGTACCCAAATAATATTGATTGGAAAAGAATCTAGATATTGTCTTAACTGCTGAGGAGTATAAATATGTACTTTTCGAAGAGTATCCTCCTAAGCCTGCGAATGAGCTGGAAGTCCTTGGAGCTGAGATCGATGGGGAAACCCTGGTCGATATCATTCTTCAGTCGACAGAAAGGCTTTCTTAGGCTCAGGCCATGGTTGCTCATAAGGTTTCTACTTCTAAGTCGAAAGGCAAGAAGAAGAAGAAACAAGGTGGAGTAAAGGTGGTTGGAGGATCTCAGGGAGGAGTGAAGAAGCCGAAAGGCAAGTACTTCACTTGCAAGCAGACTGGACATTAGAAGAAGGACTGTCCCAATCCGAAGCAGAACAAAGGTATATCCTTTGGTCTACTCGTTGAAACATGATTAGCGGTGTTATCTACCGGCACCTGGTGTGTAGATACGGGAGCCTCTGATCATGTCTGCAATATTTTGCAGGGGTTCCAGGAAACCCGACGACGAGCTGAGGGAGAGATTATCATTTACTTGGGCAATGCCATGAAGGTGGCGGCTATTGCAATGGGAGAAGTTTTATTTATCTTTTGAGAAAAATAAAATTTTTGTTCTGGAAAATTCCCTTTATGTACCTTTATTTAGAAAAAATTTAATTTCAATTTCTAAATTGTTTATGGATAGATATTCTATTCCTTTTAATGATAGAGATGTTATAAAAAGGAATAGGGAGAATATCTATTCAGGTACATTGATAGGAAATTTGTATACACTCAAACCAAAAGCTCCCACGATGCAAATAAAAGTTAATAACTCATCTTCTAATTCCAATAAGAGAAAAGAACCTTCAAAGATGAACCAAACATATCTTTGGCATCTTAGGCTTGGTCATATTAACCTAAAGAGAATTCAAAGGTTGATAGCTGATGGACCTTTGGATTCATTAGTGGTGGAAGATTTCCCAACCTGTAAATCTTACTTGGAGGGTAAAATGACCAAGTGGCGTTTTAAGGCCAAGGGGTATAGAGCAAAAGATGTGTTAGAATTGGTTCATTCTGATTTGTATGGTCCTATGACTATCCAGGCTAGAGGTGGTTTTGAATAATTCATCTTTTTCATAGACGATTATTCAAGATATGAATGACACTACGATCTGCTCGTGGTGGCGAATACCTCTTGGGAGAGATTAGAAACTACTGATCAGAGGCTGGGATTCATTCCCAATTGACTGCACCTGGCACACCCCAGCAGAACGATGTAGCAGAGCGAAGGAATAGGACTCTTATGGAAATGGTTAGATCGATGATGAGCTATTCTGAGTTGCCAGATTCGTTCTGAGGATATGCTCTAGATACGGTGGTGTACATTCTGAACTTGGTTCCATCTAAATCAGTGCCTTCTCCTCCCACAGAATTGTGGACTTGGCGAAAGCCTAGTTTAAGACATATTCGGATATGGGGGAGTCCAGCACATGTACTGAAGGCAGATAATGGTATGTTGGAACCTCGTACAGAAGTACGCATGTTCGTTGGGTATCCTAGAGGAAAGAAGGGTGGTTTGTTTTATAGTCCTAGAGATCATAGGGTGATCGTTACCACAAACGCCAGATTTCTAGAGGAAGACTATGTGATGAGCCACAAGCCCAAGAGTAAAATTGTTCTAGAGGAATTTAAAGGGGAAGTCACTTCTTTAGTACCACCAGAACAAGAGGATATACAACATGTCACTGCACTGCGTGTCACAGAGGATACACAGGTGATACCTCGTTGTAGTGGGAGGGTTGTGAGACAGCCTGATAGATTCATGTTCTTGGAGAATCTTCTGATTTGGTCCCTGGCGAACATGAACCTGATCCCTGTACATATGACGAGGCAATACAAGATAAAGATGTAGTATCTTGGTGAAGTGCAATGAATGCTGAGATTGAATCTATGGATTCAAATCAAGTCTGGGAGCTAGTAGACCCACCCGATGGTGTAAAAACCATTGGATGCAAGTGGATCTACAAAAAAAAGAGAGGAATAGATGGGAAGGTTGAGACCTTCAAAGCGAGGCTTGTTGTGAAGGGGTATACTTAGAAAGAGGGTATTGATTATGAGGAGACCTTTTCGTCAGTAGCCATGCTTAAGTCTATCCGGATTCTCTTATGCATAGCAACTCATATGGATTATGAGGTGTGGAAGATAGATGTCAAGACAGCTTTCCTTAATGAAAATCTTGAGGAAAACATCTATATGAGGCAACCAGAGGGATTCATTGCTAAAGGCAAAGAGCATCTTGTGTGAAAGCTTAATCTTTCCATTTATGGATTGATGCAAGCTTCGAGGTCTTGGAACATCCGCTTTGATGAGGTAATCCAGTCTTATGGATTTGTTCAAAGTCTGGATGAGTCTTGTGCATACAAGAGATGTGACAGAAACGTAGTGGTATTTCTTGTACTATACGTAGATAACATTTTGGTGATTGGCAATAATATCAAGGTGTTATCGGACGTAAGGGTATGGTTGTCCAAACAGTTTGATATGAAGGACTTGGGAGAGGTGGGACACATCCTTGGGTTCAAGGTTATAAGGGATCGCAGGAAAAGGATGTTGTGCTTATCCCAAGCTTCATACATAAACATGATTATGGATCATTTTAGCATGTAGAACTCCAAGAAGGGTTTTCTACCTTTCAGGCATGGAGTTCCTTTATCTAAGGAGATGTGTCCTAGATCATCTGAGAAGATAGAGGAGATGAAGGCGGTTCCTTATGCTTCGATAGTAGGAAGCCTCGTGTATGCGATGCTATGTACGAGACCAAATATCTGTTATGCCATCGACATGGTCAGCAGATATCAGAGTAATCTAGGGCAGGGAGATTGGACTGCGATAAAGCATATATTTAAGTACCTGAGAAGGACTAGGTATTATATGTTGGTTTACCGGGCAGACCAATTACTCCCTGTGGGTTACACGGATTTCGACTTCCAATCTGATAGGGATAACAGTAAGTCTACCTCAGGTTTTGTGTTTACTTTGGGAGGTGGAGCCATTGTATGGAGGAGTGTCAAGAAGAAATGTGTGGCGGACTCCACCATGGAAGATGAGTATGTGGCAACCTCTAAGGCGGCCAAAGAAGCTGTGTGGCTCAGGAACTTCCTGATGGACTTAGATGTGATTCTTGGTTTGCCCAGAACAATCACAATTTATTGTGATAATAATGGTGCAGTTGCAAACTCGAAGGAACCACGAGCCCAGAAGGAAAGTAAATACATAGAGCGCAAGTACCACCTGATATGAGAAATCGTAAAGGAGGTAGAAGTTGCTGTCGCCTAGATTGTATCAGAGGATGACCTGGTAGACCTTTTCACTAAGACCCCTCTAGCGAGAGCTTTGATAGGCATGTGGAGGGAAGGGGAATCAGATGTATGGCAGTATGAGGACAGCATAATCTTTTAGTATAAGTGGGAGATTGTAGCGATGTATACTGAAAAGTCTATTTTTTGTATGTACATATTTATTTTGAAATAAGAATCACATGATCATTGTTAGCATATTTTTATGATTATGCATATTGTCTAATACATTACATTGTAGATAACATGGTGTGTGGTGTCACACGGGAGATCATGTTATTGACTCCTTGTAAAGTGTAAGTAAAGGCTCACAACCGATATGCCTTTGGACAAACCATCGGAATGGTTGTAGTGTGATTTGGTATTGGTTTGTATTGACCATAAAATCACACTAGTGCACTTTGTGTGTATTGAGCAGGACCGACTTAGAGGTGATTCGATTTATTGTTGACTACATAATCGAATCGGACCTCAGATATTATATTGTACATACTCTTAATCACGATATAATAACGGGCACATATACTTAGTATTCATCTCTTTGATTTACCAATGGGCGAGATTTATAGATTAAATCGATTGGCTCGGTAAGTTGGGAGATGATATTATTTATATGGTGTGCCATTGATTTTAGGAGGAAACCGTGTCCTAGATATTAGGATGATGATGTTCCCTTGAGGAGCTCATAAGGTTCATCATGTAAACCCTGCAGGTGGACTTCTTCCGGCATGATGAAAAGGTTGAGTGGTACTACTCATGGAGTTAGATGTTGATTAATTAATGGTCAGTAAATTAATTAAACGACGGACATTCGAGATCTTAAATACGGGGAGAAAATGTACAAATAATATATGGAGCCCATATTAACTTATGGGGGTTGGTGAGGTAGATCAATGATAATCCTTTAGTGGATTGGATTATCTTTAATGGATCGGACTTTATGTGGGCTTGATGCATGGGTGGCCAAGATCCAACTCCTCCTCATGGTCCCTAATGTAGCCTATTAACACCTCATGAAGCTTAGATCCAATGGATAGAAACAAAACTCTAGATCCAAAGGTAGAGATTAAATCTCTAAGATCCGACAGTTGAGATTAAATCTCTAGATCCGACGGTTGAGATTAAATCCCTAGAACCAATGGTGGAGATTAAAACATGGATTATTCCAAACTCTATAAAAGGAGGGGAAGGGGTGGGCGGCAACTCAATGAATCCTAATTCCGATAGGATTAGGGTTTGGAGGCTTAGGGTTTTGGAGGCTTGGGCGGCACCTAATAAGGAAGTAATTTCCTTTCTTCTTCTTCCTTCAAGGTGGGTGGCATCCAGCAGGGTTTTCCAGCCCTTTCTAGCCATTGGTCGGTCGCCAAAGACCCTCTTCTCCTTCTTCTTAGGTGGTGGAAATAAGATATAGGGCTTTCCCTTTGTTTCTTGGCCAGTTTCCACCATAATCTCCTTCTCCTTGTTGGCCGCCGGCAAGCATTCTCCTTTGTTGCTTGTTGGTTGGCTATAGGAAGGAGAAGAGCCTTGTTTCTATTCTTCCTCTTGCTTTGTAAGAGCAAGGAAGGAAGATTTGTGATCTAGGATCTTCAACTTTTGGTAGATCGTCGCCCACACGACGTCTGAAAGGAGGAAGGTCATCCATTAGAAGATCGAGAGGTATACCTATTCTCTATTCTCTTTTGTTACTTGCTTGTATTTGTTTTTCCAATTATGAGCAAGATAAATTCTATTTGTGGCTAAATAATACTTGGATCCCAAACATAAATATAAAAGACGGCGATCCATACATCGTCTATTTCGTGGTTACTCGTAGAATAGAGGTTGGTCGCTTGAACAACGAGTTTGTTCAGGTGACCTCTCTAAACGAATAGCACGACGTGTAGGGATATATACTGAAAAGTCTATCTTTTATATGAACATATTTATTTTGAAATAAGAATCACAAGATCATTGTTTGCATATTTATATGGTTAAGCAATATTGTCTAATACATTATATTGTAGATAACATGGTGTGTGGTGTCACAAGGGAGATCATGTTATCGGCTCCTTGTAAAGTATATGTAAAGGCTCACAACCGAGATAACTTTGGACAAACCATCGGAATGGTTGTATTGTGATTTGGTATTGGTTTGTCTTGACCATAGAATCACACTAGTGCACTTTGTGTGTATTGAGCAGGACTGACTTAGAGGTGATTCGATTTATTGCTGACTACATAATCGAATCGGACCTAAGATATTATTTAGTACATGCTCCTAATCCCGATATAATAATGGGCACATATACTTAGTATTCATCTCTTTGATTTACCAATGGGCGAGATTTATAGATTAAATCGATAGGCTCGGAAAGTTGGGAGATGATATTATTTATATGGTGTGTCATTGATTATACAAGGAAACCTTGTCCTATATATTAGGATGATGATGTCCCTCGAGGAGCTCATAAGGTTCATCATGTAAACCCTGCAGGTGGACTTGGTCCGGCATGATGAAAAGGTTGAGTGGTACTACTCATGGAGTTAGATGTTGATTAATTAATGGTCAGTAAATTAATTAATTGACGGACATTCGAGATCTTAAACACGGGGAGAAAATGTACAAATAATATATGGAGCCCATATTATCATATGGGGGTTGGTGAGGTAGATCGATGATGATCCTTTAGTGGATTGGATTATCATTAGTGGATCGGACTTTATGTGGGCTTGATCCATGGGCGGCCAAGATCCAACTCCTCCTCATGGTCCCTAATGTAGCCTATTAACACCTCATGAAGCTTAGATCCAATATATAGAAACAAAATTCTAAGATCCATAGGTAGAGATTAAATCTCTAATATCCGATGGTTGAGATTAAATCTCTAGATCCGTCGGTTGAGATTAAATCCCTAGAACCAATGGAGGAGATTTAATCATGACTTATCCCTAACTCTATAAAAGGAGGGCAAGGGAGTTGTCATGAAGATCATCCATGAGAGCTAGGGTTTTGGCCGTCAAGAGAGCAATCCTAGTTGAGATAGGATTAGGGTTAGGGTTTGGAGGATTGGGCGGCACCAAATAAGGAAGGGTTTGCTTTTTTCTTCTTCCTTCATTGGCCGGCATCCAGAAGCTCATCCAGGCCCTTTCCAACCTTGGTCTCTGGCCAAAGCTTCTCTTCTCCCTCTCCTTAGGTGGTGGAAACAAGATATAGGGCTTTCCCTTGGTGTCTTGGCCGGATTCCACCACAAACTCCTCCTCCTAGTTGGCCGGCGGCAAGGATCTATTTTTTCCTTATTGGTTGGTTTTAGGGAGGAGAAGAACCTTGTTTCTATTCTTCCTCATGCTTTGGAAGAGCAAGGAAGGAAGATTTGCGATCTAGGAGCTTCGACTTTTGGTAGAGCGTCACCCACACGACGTCCGAAAGGAGGATGGTCATACATTAGAAGATCGAGAGGTATATCGATTCTCTAATCTTTATATGTTACATGTTTGTATTTGTTTATCAACTATGAGCATAATATAAATGTGTATATGGATAAATAATACTTGGATTTCGAGCATTAACACAAAAACCGACGATCCGGACATCGTCTATTCCGCGGCTACTCGTAGAATAGAGGATGGTCTCTTGAACAACTAGTTTGTTCAAGTGACCTATCTAAACGAATAGCACGACGATGACTTGGTTGTTTGGGCAATCCTTTTGTCTAGGATTATTTTTTTTTAATTCGGGGACATCGAAGGGATCGCCATGATCAAGCAACCGAGGTGAAGTGGAAAGCGAAGTTTCCCCTCACAGACTCGATAAGCAAAACCCTTCAATTGGTATCAAAGCTTCCGGGCAAAACCTTCAATTGGTATCAGAGCCAAGGTTTCCGATTTTGTGTGTTTAGGATTCGGTTAATTTTTATGCACTTTTTCATGTATTATATGTGTCGGATAATAGTAGGATATGCGTAGTTTAACTCTTTGGTTGCAGGCATAAGATTCGACTATTATGACCATATGTGTGTATGTGATTGTATGTGTGTTAATATTTATTTTGTTGAATCCTCGGAGTTGACGAGGCTAGTATTTAATTTTTTGTAAATTAGATACGGCATTGTTTAGCTACTCTTTATTTTATTTTACTTTCGATCTAGATTTTATGTACACTCCCTCGTGGAGTATAGGATTGATGGATGTAAATTAAAATAGGTTTTAGTCTCGGTTCGAATCTCCGGATGGCTTGTACATGGCGTAGGAGGAGCGGACGAGATGGCGATGCGACGGGAGTCATATTGAAGACAAAAGCCATAATAGTTGGAAAATAATTTATTTTTTTATTTATTGCTTTTTTGTTTGATATGCATGTCGTAGGCTAGGAAAATTCCTCAATTTCAAATTACTAAGTGGGAGAGGGAATTTTTAAAATTCCCACGACCTCCATTACGATTTGACAAGTAATGCAAACAAACTTGCACGTCGGCTCTGAGTGCCTTCCTCCTTATCGGATGGGTTTGTTTGCATATCACAAGGTCAAATATGGTTATAGGGAATTATCAAGGAGCGTGTGTACTTCCCCATCGGAAGGCACATAACCCGAGATAATTACCTTTGTACAGAGTAATGGTGAACACTTAGATACAAATATAAGTATCCTCCCCATCAGAGTAACTACTTTTATTTGTAGGGCCAAAGAGGAACCAACTATTAATTTTAGTTGTCAAAAAGTTAGGTTGACAAGATAGTAAAATTAATGGGTAAAACCTCCTCTTACAAATGTTGAATTCGTATACGTCCACACTATCGTGGCATACGATATTCTCAGTGTTTTGAGGTGTTGGTTGATTTTAAAATTTTATTGTTTGTGGAATCAATAATTTTTTGAAATCTAATGTTTTGATTTATGTGATTCTTAGGTTTTCTTTCAAAATGACTTTCAACCCACTTGCTGTGATACTGAAAGAGAACAAACTTACTGGACCCAACTATGTTGATCGGAAGAGGAATCTAGACATTGTCTTGACTGTTAAGGAATACAAATATGTACTCCTCAAAGAGTGCCCTCCCAAGCCTGCAGATGATTCAAGGGAAAAGGAGAGAGAGAGCTATAAGAAGTGGATCAAGGCCGATGAGATGGCGCAGTGTTACATTTTTGCATCTATGTCAAATGTACTGCAACATCAGCATCAAGCCATGTCCACTGCTTATGATATGATGATCAATCTCAAGGTGCTTTTCAGAGACCAGAATCGGGCTGCGAGGCAAGAGGCCATGAGAAACTTGATGGCGACCACCATGATCGAGGGAACACCCGTGAGGGATCATGTTCTCAAGATGATGGCTCATTTGAATGAGCTGGAGGTCCTAGGAGATGAGATCGATGGGGAAACCTAGGTCGATATCATACTCCAGTCTCTACCTTGGAGTTTTGAGCAGTTTCGCCTGAACTATAAAATGAACAAGAGCTTGTATTCGTTGGCGGAACTTCTAATAGAACTCCAGGCGGCAGAGGGACTATTTCATCAAAGTGCTCAGGCGCATGCCGTGGTGACCCAAAAGGTTTCTACTTCTAAGCCGAAAGGCAAGAAGAAGAAGAAACAAACTAGGGCGAAGGCGGTGGGAGGTACTCAGGAAGGAGTGAAGAAGCCGAAAGGCAAGTGCTTCACTTATAAGGAGACTGGACACTGGAAGAAGGACTGCCCCAACCGCAAGAACAAAGGTATATCTTTTGGTCTAGTCGTTGAAACATGTTTAGCGGTGTTATCTACCGGCACCTGGTGTGTAGATACAGGAACCACTGATCACGTCTGCGATACTTTGTAGTGGTTCTAGGAAACCAGACGACTGGCTGAGGGGGAGATTACCGTGTACTTGGGTGATGCCACGAAGGTGGCGGCTGTTGCAGTGGGAGACGTTCATTAATCTTTTGAGAAAAATAAACTTTTGGTTCTTAAGAATTGCCTTTATGTACCCTTGTTTAGAAAGAATTTAATTTCAGTTTCTAAATTATTTATGGATGGATATTCTATTTCTTTTAATGATAGAGTTGTTATAAGAAGGAATAGGGACATTATCTGTTCGGGTGCATTGATACGAAATTTGTACACACTTGAACCAAAACCTCCCACGATGCAAATTGAAGTTAATAACTCATCTTCTAATTCCAATAAGAGAAAAGAACCTTCGAAGATGAACTAAACATATCTTTGGCATCTTAGGCTTGGTCACATTAACCTAAGCAGAATTCAAAGGTTGATAGCTGATGGACCTTTGGGTTCATTAGTGGTGGAGGATCTCCCAACCTGTGAATCTTGCTTGGAGGGTAAGATGACCAAGAGGCCTTTTAAGGACAAGGGGTATAGAGCCAATGATGTATTAGAATGGATTCATTCTGATTTGTGTGGTCCTATGTCTATCCAGGCTAGAGGTGGTTTTGAGTATTTCGTCTCTTTTATAGACGATTACTCAAGATATGGATACATTTACTTGATGCGCCGCAAGTCTGAATGCTTTGATAAGTTCAAAGAATTCAAGGCTGTTGTGGAGAAACGTCAAGGTAAAAGTATCAAGACACTATGATCTAATCGTGGCAGTGAGTACCCCTTGGGAGAATTTAGGAACTACTTATCAGAAGTTGGGATTCAATCCCAATTGACTGCACCTGGCACACCCCAGCAGAACGGTGTAACAGAGCGAAGGAATAGGACTCTTATGGATATAGTTAGTGTAGGGGATCGATATGGCCGACTAGAGGGGGGTGAATAGCCCTCGTACGTTGGACGTCTTAAATCGATCGTTCTCGTCGCGTGCTTGTTTATGATTGTTGTTAGCGCAGCGGAATACTAATGCAAATATGAATACTAACAACAAATACAATCACATGCAAATACACACGATATACGTGGTTCGGAACCGAATGGTTCCTACTCCACGGGCGAGCTCCTCGAGCTCTAGTTATGCGCACGACACTAACTAAACTCCTTCTCGACTATACGTCGGAGGTGGAGAAACCTCTCACAAGCTATTACAACAATAATATACAAGAAATACAAAGACACAAGAAATACAAGTAAAGAACGCTTTACAAATCTTTGCTTTGACCCTTTTCTTGTTGCTTGCTTTGGATGGCTCTTGAAGGACTGGAATGCAACAGCAAATCCCCTTCAATTGCTTCCTTAAAGTCTTGGCGAAATCCTCCAACTCGAGCTCCATTTATAACTCGTGACTCAAGCTTATTTCGCGCCCATCGACCGCCAAAAGGCCCGGCCGATCGCCTCGTGTCCGTTGTCTCACAACGGCCAGATCCACGTCGGACAAGTTCCAACGGATCTCCTACCAGTAGTCGACTGCCCAGTCGGCTACGGAGCGTTCTGTGCTCTCGACACTTCCATCAGTCGACTGCCATCCCACGGCAGTCGACTGCGGTCGACATCAGTCGACTGCCAAGCACCAAAACGCAGCCTTACACCAGTCGAACCCTAGTCGACTTGGACCAGTCGAACCGGCACCTATGCCAGTCGACTGCCGTCGGGAAAAACCTCAAACACCAAGTTGTTTGAGTCTCCGACACTCAGTCTTAGCCACTTGGCTAAGTCCACATCACTCATGGAGTTCCCCACCGAAGCTCTCTTCCCTCGGCCTACGTCCCTCGGATGCAACGCCATCCTTCGCGTCTCATGCCCTAGAAGTATGCTTCCCTTTGGGCTCACTCCATTCGCTCCCCGTCCGGCGGTCCCTCGGATGCACCAAGCGCATGGCTTCGCAATGCCATCCTTCACCGACTCAAAGACCCCGAGCCTAGTGAACTTACCAAGTCCTTAAGACTTCCCATATGCACCAAGCGCACGGCTTCGCAATGCATTTCTCACCAAGCACCAAGCGCACGGCTTCGCAATGCTTTGGATTTCCCATGCCAAGCACCAAGCGCACGGCTTCGCAATGCTTTGGACTTCCACACCAAGCTCCATGCTTGGATTTTCCATGCCAACCCATGTTGGACTTTCCCATGACAATCCTATGTCATGAGTTTTGTCTATCATCAAAATACCATCAAGGTACTGCTGGGCCGATTGCACCAACAGTTAGATTGATGATGAGTTATTCTGACTTGCCAGATTCGTTCTGATGATATGCTCTAGATACAACGGTGTTCATTCTGAACTTGGTTCCATCTAAATCAGTGCCTTCTACTCCCACAGAGTTGTGGACTGGCCGAAAGCCTAGTCTAAGACATATTCGGATATGACGGAGTCCAGCACATGTGTTGAAGGCAGATGCTGGTGAAGGGTTTTGCTTATCGAGTCCGTTAGGGGAAACTTCGCTTCCCACTTCACCTCGGTAGCTTGTCCATGGCGATCCCTTCTATGTCCCCGGATTAAAAAAAATTTAATCCTAGACAAAAGGGTTTGCCAAAACCACCAAGTCATCGTCGTGCTATTTGTTTAGAGAGGTCACTTGAACAAACTAGTTGTTCAACCGACCATCCTCTATTCTACGAGTAGCCACGGAATAGACGATGTTCGGATCGCCGATTTTCGTGTTTATGCTCGGGATCCAAGTATTATTTATCCATTTACAGATTTATAACATGCTTATAATTGAAAAATAAAAACAAGCAACAAACAAAAGAAGAAAGTATAATAGGTATACCTCTCGATCTTCTAATGTATGACCTTCCTCCTTTTGGACGTTGTGTGGGCGACGATCTACCAAAAATCGAAGCTCCTAGATCACAAATCTTCCTTCCTTGCTCTTCCAAAGCAAGAGGAAGAGTAGAAACAAGGTTTTTCTCCTCCCCAAAACCAACCAACAAGGAACATACAATCCCCTAGCCGCCGGCCAACTAGAAGGTGGAGACGATGATGGAAAACAATCAAGACACCAAGGGAAGCCCTATATCTTGTTTCCACCACCGAAGGAGAAGGAGAAGGGAGATTTTGGGCACTGGGCAAGGGCTGGAAAGGGGCTGGAAAGGAGCTGGACGATGGGCACAAGATGAGGAAGAAGAAAGAAACCTTCCTTATTTGGTGCCGCCCAAGCATCCAAACCCTAACCCTAATCCTATCTCAACTAGGATTCCTCTCCCTTGCCGCCCAAAACCCTAGCTCTCTTGATGATCATTCATGCCAACTCCCAAGTCCTCCTTTTATAGAGTTAGGGATAAGTCATGAATTAATCTCCTCCATTGGTTCTAGGGATTTAATCTCAACCGTCGGATCTAGAGATTTAATCTCAACCGTCGAATCTTAGAGATTTAATCTCTACTTATGGATCTTAGAGTTTTGTTTCTATCCATTGGATCTAAGCATCATGAGGTGTTAATAGGCTACATTAGGGACCATGAGGAGGAGTTGGATCTTGGCTACCCATGGATCAAGCCCACATAAAGTCTTATCCACTAATGATGATCCAATCCACTAAAGGTTCATCATTGATCTACCTCACCAATCCCCATATGATAATATGGACTCCATATATTATTTGTACATTTTCTCCCCGTGTTTAAGATCTCGAATGTCCGTCAATTAATTAATTTACTGACCATTAATTAATCAACATCTAACTCCTTGAGTAGTACCACTCAACCTTTTCATCATGCCGGACCAAGTCCACGTGCAGGGTTTACATGATGAACCTTATGAGCTCCTCAAGGGGACATCATCATCCTAATATATAGGACACAGTTTCCTTCTATAATCAACAGCACACCATATAAAAAATATCATCTCCCAACTTACCGAGCCTATCGATTTAATCTATAAATCTCGCCCATTGGTAAATCAAAGAGATGAGTACTAAGTATATGTGCCCGTTATTATATCGAGATTAAGAGCATGTACTAAATAATATCTGAGGTCCGATTTGATTATGTAGTCAGCAATAAATCGAATCACCTCTGAGTCGGTCCTGCTCAATACACACAAAGTACATTAGTGTGATTCTATGGTCAAGACAAACCAATACCAAATCACACTACAACCATTCCGATGGTTTGTCTAAAGTCATCTCAGTTGTGATCCTTTACTTATACTTTTCAAGGGGCCGATAACATGGTCTCCTGTGTGACACACACACCATGTTATCTACAATGTAAAGTATTAGACAATATTGCATAACCATAAAAATATGCAAACAATGATCATGTGATTCTTATTCAAAAATAAAGATGTTCATACAAAAGATAGACTTTTCAGTATACATCCCTACAATCTCCCACTTATATTAAAAGACTATGTTGTCCTCAAAGTGTCATACATCTGATCCCCATTCCCTCCACATTCCTATCAAAAGCTCTCGCCGGAAGGGCCTTAGTGAAAGGATCTGCCAGGTTATCCTCTGATGCAATCTTGGCCACAGCAACATCTCCTCTCTTTATGATTTCTCGTATCTGGTGGTACTTACGTTCTATGTGTTTACTAGCCTTATGGGCTCGTGGTTCCTTCAAGTTTGCAACTGCACCACTATTATCACAATAAATTGTGATAGTTTTGGACAAACCAGGAATCACATCCAAGTCTATTTGGAAGTTCCTGAGCGATACAACTTCTTTGGCCGCCTCAGAGGCCGCCACATACTCAGCTTCCATGGTGGAGTCCGCCACACACTTCTGTTGGTATTGCCCAGAAGCTCTGATACCAATTGTTGGTATTGCCCAGAAGCTCTGATACCATTTGTTGGCAACTGTGCTATTTCTTCGGAATGCTCATCGGCCCCCATGTCCCCGGATTAAAATTTTCACTAATGAAAACTAATCCGGATGGGATGAGTTTCCTAAGCACAACCAATTCGTCGTCGTGCTAACGACTCGAGCGATCGCTTGAACAAACTAGTTGTTCAAGTAACACAACTCTTCTAGTCGGTTAGCCGCGGAAGAGACGACGGACGGATCGGCGGTTTTTGTGTTTGTCTTCGGGGTCCATGATTATACAATATATATTCATATACACACATGTATAATCATCATATATAAGAACAGATCTGAAATTAAAGTTAGAAAACTTTTATACCTCTTGATCTTCTATCGTATGTCCTAACCTCCTTGTAGACTTCGTGTGGGCGAAGATCCTCCACAAGTTGAAGCTTCTTAGATCTTCTTCAATCCAAAGAATGAAGAACTCTCTTTCCCTTCTTGCTTGAGCCAACCACCAATCCACAAAGGATTGATGCCGCCGGCCCCAAGAATAGAGAGAACATAATGGAAACAACCAAGCAACCGAACTAGGGACAAACCCTAGCTCCTAGTGCGCCGGCCAAGAGGAAAACAAAGGGAAAAGAGGAATAGGTTGGGCACCACCAAAGGTATAGGAAAAAGGATAGGAACCGGCCAACACCCTAGGAAGAAGAAGAACACTTCTATAGTTGCCACCTACCTTACCTTCCAAACCCCCTAGCCGCCAAGCTTCCTTTGATTTCTTGCCAGGTAGAGAGAGAAGAGAAGGTAGTGGCGGCCAACCCTTAGAAGGAAG
Organism: Wurfbainia villosa; assembly: GCA_025175895.1. Lineage (NCBI taxonomy): Eukaryota > Viridiplantae > Streptophyta > Magnoliopsida > Zingiberales > Zingiberaceae > Wurfbainia > Wurfbainia villosa. Next base: position 107,733,948 of record CM045996.1, read on the forward strand.
AAGATGAGCCCTTCCCTATAGTTGCCGCCAACCATAACTTCCAAACCTAGCCGCCTAATCCAAAGAGCCAAACCTAATCTAATTAGGTTTCTCCATAGGTTTCTTGCCACCTAAGCATGGTGGAGAGGAGAGATCTAGGAGCTAGCCACCTCCAAGGATGAAGACAAGCTCATCCATAGGGTTGCCCCCTCTAGCTCCACCACCGCCCAACCTAAGGAGCGAAACCCTAATTAGGGTTTCCTCCGAGGTTGCTTGCCGCCCAAGTAATGCTAGGCAAAACCCTAATTTCCTTAGCATCCATCATGAACCATCCAAAAAACTTTGTTGCCGCCCAACCCATGCTCCCTTATATAGAACTTAGGAGAAAATTGGTTATTGATGAGGTAGCCAAAAATATAGGAACTAATTCCCAATTTTCTTTCACACCTTATCCAACCTTTCCTCTCCCTTTTATATAGAGTTAGGTTTAGGCCTTGGTTTAATCTCCACCGTCGGTTCTAGGGTTTTAATCTCAATTGATTTAGAGATTTAATCTTAATTCTTCAGGAAATAATCCCCCGTCGGATCAAGAGATTTAATCTCAACCGGCCGGTTCTAGGAATTTAATCCCAACCGTCGGATCTAGAGATCTAATCTCCACCGTCTGTTCTAGGGATTCAATCCTAACTGTCGTATCTATAGATTTGTTTTCCATCATTTGATCTAGACTTCATGAGGTTTATATAAGGCTACGATAGGTACCATGAGGAGGAGTTGGGTCTTGGCCACCCGATGGATCGGAACCACACAAACTTGATCCATCAATGATGTTCCATTCCACTAGAGGATCATCATCGAACTACCTCACCAACCCCCATAAATTAATATGGGCTCCATATATTATTTATACATCCATCTCCCCGTGTTTAAGATATCGAATGTCCGTCAATTAATTGATTTACTGACCATCAATTAATTAACATCTAACTCCTCGAGTAGTACCACTCAACCTTATCATCATGTTGACTAAGTCATGATGGTTTACATGAACTGCTCCTCAAGGACATCATCAACCTAATATATATAGGAATTCCTCCTATAATCACACACACCATGTAAATAATATCACTATCCTAACTTAATGGGCATATTGATTTAATCCATAGAAATCTCACCCTCTGGTAAATAAAATAAATACTAAGTACATTTATTATATCGGGATTAAGAGCATGTACAACATAATATCCGAGGTCCGATTCAATTATGTCAAATCAAATCACCTCTATGTTTGGCCCTGCAATACACCGAGGTGTACTAGTGTAACTCTATGTTCAAGATAAAACAATACCAAGCTACACTACAACCATGCCAATGGTTTGTCCAAAACCATCTTGGTTGTGAGCCTCTACTTATATTCTACAAGAGACTGATAACATGATCTTCTGTGCCGCACCCAGGCACCATGTTATCTACAATGTAAAATATTAGACAATATGCACACATATAAATATAACGTGCAAACAATGATCATGTGATTCTTATTTCAAAATAAAGATGTCCATACAAAAGAGCTAGGCTTTCAGTATACATCCCAACAACTTCTGCTTGACACTCCTCCATACAATGGCTCCACCTCCCAAAGTAAACACAAAACCTGAGGTAGACTTACTGTTATCCCTATCAGATTGGAAGTCGGAATCCGTGTAACCCATAGGGAGTAATTGGTCTGCCCGGAAAACTAGCATATAATCCCTAGTCCTTCTCAGGTACTTCAATATATGCTTTACCGCAGTCCAATGTCTCTGTCCTGGATTACTCTGATATCTGCTTACCATGCACACGACAAAGTAAATATCTGGTCTCGTACATAGCATCTCATACATGAGGCTTCCTACTACCGAAGCATAAGGAACCACCTTCATCTCCTCTATCTTCTCAGATGATCTAGGACACATCTCCTTAGATAAAGGAACTCCATGCCTGAATGGTAGAAAATCCTTCTTGGAGTTCTGCATCCTAAAATGCCCCATAATTGTGTCTATGTATGAAGCTTGGGATAAGCACAACATCCTTTTCCTACGATCCCTTATAACCTTGATCCCAAGGATGTGTCCCACCTCTCCCAAGTCCTTCATATCAAACTTGTTGGACAACCATACCCTTACATCCGATAACACCTTGATATTGTTGCCAATCAACAAAATGTCATCTACGTATAGTACAAGAAATACCACTACATTTCCATCACATCTCTTGTATACACAAGACTCATCCGGACTTTGAATAAATCCATAAGACTGGATCACCTCATCAAACCGGATGTTCCAAGACCTCGAAGCTTGCTTCAATCCTTAAATGGACCGATTAAGCTTACACACAAGATGCTCTTTGCCTTTCGCAATGAATCCCTCTGGTTGCTTCATGTAGATGTTTTCCTCAAGACTTCCATTAAGGAAAGTTGTCTTGACATCCATCTTCCACACCTCATAATCCATATGAGTTGCTATGCATAAGAGAATCCGGATAAACTTAAGCATGACTATCGGCGAAAAGGTCTCCTCTTAATCGATACCCTCTTTCTGATTATACCCCTTCGCAACAATTCTCGCTTTGAAGGTCTCAACCTTCCCATCTATTCATCTCTTTCTCTTGTAGATCCACTTGCATCCAATGGTTTTTACACCATCGGGTGGTTCTACTAGCTCCCAGACCTGATTTGAATCCATAGATTCAATCTCAACATTCATTGCACTTTGCCAAAATACTGAATCTTTATCTTGGATTGCCTCGTCGAGGGATCGATGTTGGATAGGACCAAGAATTCCAAGAAATGAATCTATCAATGATCACAAATCACTCGCATTTATCACTATATCCTCTATGTGACCTCGCATATATGGTATACCTCCTTGTACTCTACTGTGTACTAAAGAAGTGACTTCCCTTTTAACTCCTTTAGAACAATTTTACTTGGGCTTGTGGCTCATCACAGTCTTCCTCTAGAAATCGTAATCCACCCTCTAATCTCTAGGACTATAAAACAATCCACTTTGTTCGCAAAGGTTCCAACATGTGAACTGCTTTCATGATTCGCCTGGATTCAAGACATATATCCCTAATATGTGTTAGACTAGGCTTCGCCCAATCCACAACTCGTGAGTAGAAGACACCGATTAAATGGTACCAAGTTCAATATTAGAGCAATCGCAATATCTATAAATAACTCATCATTGAATCAAACCATCTCTAATAGTCCTATTCCTCTATCTATAAGTCCTATTATCTTTCCATTAAAATGATGCAATAATTAGGATTGAATTCGAGCCTCTGTTAAGTAGTTCCTAAACTCTCCCAAGAGGTACTCACCATGACAATCAGATCGTAGTGTCTTGATACATTTACCTTGATGTTTCTCCACATCAGCCTTGAATTCTTTGAACTTGTCAAAGCATTCAGACTTATGACGCATCAGGTAAATGTATCCATATCTTGAGTAATCATCTATAAAAGAGATGAAATACTCAAAACCACCTCTAGCCTGGATAGTCATTGTTGGTGCAGTGGGCAGTGGGCACCAAAGTCGAACCGGTATTTTGATTATGGCAAAAGGCTCAATAGTTAAGGGTATATTTGTTATCTTACGAGCTCAATTAAGTGTGCAGAAATGCTAAAGTTGAGCGGAAGGTCTGCGACACCCGGTGGGAACCGAGGTGGTCGCAACGCCTTGAGGGACTTGGAGGAAGCCGAGGTACTCGGGTGAAGACCGAAGCGAGGCTACAAGGTAAGCTCGTGTGAAAGCGAAGCAAGGTCGTTAGCGTAGATCCACCCAATACCTCCAATGGAAGGTCTAGGTCGAGATCGATGGTTAGAACCATCGCATACTTTATATTTTAAGCTAACTTGTCATAGTTCCAAAACCCTTTGACTACGGTCAATCGCTAGTCAAGTTCCAAATCGAGAAGAGCTCGAATTTCAAGGGGGTGAATTTGGACTTGACTCGTGTTTTGGTACAAAGGGTGATGTGGCATCAAGGTGGACATCCAAACCATCACCAAGCTTCCTTGTGGTGGACGCCCAAAATAAGGTGAGTTGGCACAAGATGGTTGGCTCCCATGATGTGGCACAAGTTGAATGGCTCCAACAAGTTGGCGCCCAAGGAGGTTGGAGGTGGCACAAGGTGGTTGGATGAAACACCTCATCCACAAGTTGGCGCCCAAGGAGGTTGGAGGTGGCACAAGGTGGTTGGATGAAACACCTCATCCTCAAGTTGGCGCCCAAGGAGGTTGGAGGTGGCACAAGGTGGTTGGATGAAACACCTCATCCTTGAGTTGGCGCACAAGAAGGTTGGAGGTGGCACAAGGTGGTTGGATGAAACACCTCATCCTTGAGTTGGGATAAGAACCTCACCTTGGACACTACCTATGTCTAAATTCATAGATCAATATCCATAAATAGACATGTTCAAGCCAAGCAAATAACAAGAATTCAAGAGCTCTCAACCCGCTACTACTACTCACATTTGCTCTGACGAAGTGCGCCGACAACGAAAGCTACATCTTCTACTTATATGATTTGTCGGTATATTTAATTAAGTTCTACTTCTTTAAATTGTCTTTGTGCTTTAATCGTAAGGAAAGGGGAGTGTCCTTTGCCTTGATTTCTTTTGTAATCGTTGCTCTACCTCCAACGAGGAGGAGTGGTTTTAGTGAATTGCTCTCCGCACGTGATCAAGGATCACTAGGGCCGTGGATTAGCAATCGAAAGATTGTGAACCACGTAAAAATATCTTGTCTACTTTATATTTCCGCTGTGCACTCTCTACTTGCTTTTTACTTATTGCAAAAGTTTTTAACGACATCGTATCGCTATTCACCCCCCCACCTCTAGCGACACTTTCGATCCAACAATTGGTATCAGAGCCGGGGGCGCTAAGATTCGGTGAAACCACCAATCTAGCTTTGTTTTTTTTTTTTACAGATTTTTTATTTATTTATTTCTGTTTTCGTATAATTATTTCACTTGCTTATCTTCTCCTACATATAGAATTGCATTAGAGGCTTTAGGATCCGGATAAGGTTGTCCTTGGTTAGATCCGAGTAAGGTTATCCTCCTAACTTCAACGACATTCGCATTTGATTGTTTATTTCTTTTGCAAGTTACATTTTATATATCTTTTTACTTCTCAAGACTTACTAATCCAAGACGAAAGTCTTGGAATATTCTTTCCGTGTGTGTTTTGCAAGATTCTTTTCGTCGCTCTTCTTCTTGTTTTAAATGGCCCATCTCGAAGGGTTTAGCATCGCTCGACCCGCTTTACAACGGTAATGACTTTCGTTATTGGAAGGGTCGATGGAATGCTTTCTTAAAACCCAAATCGAGATGTGGATCGTAATTCAAACCGGTTTCACACTTCCTATTAATGAAGATGGTGAATCTTTGGGTTACGATCAATGGTCAAATTCCATGAAAAACAAGTAGAAGCCGATGCCAAGGCAACTCAAATCTTGCAATGTGGGTTGTCCAAGGAAGAGCTCAACCGCGTCGGCCCCTTCATTAGTGCAAAGGACTTATGGACCAAGCTAGTGGAACTACACGAAGGCACCGATGACACGAAGGTATGTAAAAGAGATTTACTTTTAAATAAATTGTATAACTTGAAAATGCAGGAAAACGAGACCGCAACTCAACTACATGCTCGTATCCAAGACATCACAACCAACTCCATGCCATCGGACAAAAGGTCGAGAATCGCGACCTTATCAGGTATTCTCTTAACTCGTTTCCTAGGACCACCTTGTGGGCATCCATGGTCGATGCCTACAAGGTCTCCAAGGACCTTTCTAAAATTAGGTTAGACGAATTGTTTTCGGAACTTGAATTACATGAGCAAACTAACGTGGTCCAGGCCGAGAAGAGTATTGCGTTAGTTGCATTTTCCAAGAAGAAGAAGCCCGCAAGCAACCCACTAAGGAAGAAGACTAGTCCGAATCGTAAGTAGACTCCTAAATAGAATCCGAACTAGTCAATCTAGTTCGTAAGATGATCAAGAGACGAAAACGACCAACAACTCAAGGTAAGCCTAAACCTAATTCAAATACTTCTAATTTTAGATGCTATGAGTGCAACAGTGTTGGTCACATCAAGTCCGAGTGCCCAAAGCTAAAGAATAACGCATCAAAGACCAAGAAAGCGCTAAACGCTACTTGGGAGGAGTTGTCGAGGAAGAAGACGATATCCAAGCTCTAATGGCCAAGCCGACGAGCACGACTCAAACCAAGAAGAGTCCGAGTCCGAATCCGATGATGAGCTTCCATTCAAGACAAGCCACGGATCCGGATCCGGTTCAAAAGAATCATTAAGGGTAAGTCGGTCGTTACTTAATACTTTGTATGGTGCAATTAAATTTTTAAATAAGAAACTAGCTAAGTCCGAGTCCAAGGTCGAGACCCTAATTGAGGAGGTTAACCTTCTCAAACATGAGGTCTCCCTAACCTCTTCGACTACTCGTATTCAAGAGGAGGACTCAACCTGCTGAAAAGCTTGAAGTTGAGAACTCGCTTTTGAAAACACAAGTCGAAGACCTTAGGAACACGTTGGAAAGGTTCACTTTGGGATCCAAGGGACTTGACCTCTTACTTGGATCACAAAGGGCCGTGTACAACAAGGCCGGACTCGGGTTTAACTCAAATACAACCAATAAGTCATATATGTCTATAGTAAACCAACATAAGAAAAATGTCCAAGCATGGGTCCCTAAGACCACTTTGATTTCAACTTTAGGATCTAACATGTATTGGGTTCCCAAGGACCAAATTCACTATGTGAATAGACCCACTCGATTCAATGGTCCAGGGGGAGCCAATACAAAATGTATTTTTGTTAAGTCTTAGAAATTGCATGCTTAGTTTTTCCTTTATTTTTAGAATGGTTAGATAGGACTCATAACCAACTAAAATCCTGCGAAAAGATTGAGCCTCGGGGAGCCTCTTTTCAAAAATAAACCAACTAAAATCCTACGAAAAGATTGAGCCTCGGGGAGCCTCTTTCAAAAATAACTAGTTAGACCAAGACGTAGTCTCAAGTAAGTCGAGTTATCAATTTCTTGAAATTAGCTTTGTCTAAGGAAGTGGTCGTTGTTCCGATCAAAGAAGGCCTCTGTGCCTCGCCACGACATGGAAGCTAATCTCTTGAAAAGATTACTTGATGAGCTTAGACTAAATCCGAATCTAACCTAATGTTGGTTAATTTAAATTCATTAAAATTAATCAAGTAAAATTGAAAGTCATCTCACAATAACACATAGGAATAACATGTTTTGATCATGTAGATATTGGTGAGATGATTTAGGTTTAAAAACTTACAAACAACCCTTTAGTAATTCCAATATCCGATCCAACTACCTTATGTGTAGGATCAATGGATGTTGGACAGTGGTTGCTCCCGACACATGACCGGGGATCAACTCAAATTTTCGAAGTTACGATTCAAACGACAAGGATCGGTAGCCTTCGGAAATAACGGCAAGCTCAAAATCATCGGATCAGGTGATCTTGAGCTCAACTCTAACTTTACAATTCAAAATGTCTTATTGTGTGATAACAATTATAAGGTCATATTTCTAGAAAATGAATGCGTAATCAAAATAAATGCAACATCTAAAATAATACTTAAAGGAACTAGGAGTAGCAACATCTACACAATAAATTTACCTAACTCTCAACCAAGTGTCTTATGACACAAAGAAGAGGAATCTTGGTTATGGCAATCAAGACTGACACTGCACTCCAAGACTCGCCCACAAGATGAGTCGAGTGGCTTGGTTATAGGTTTGCCTAAACTAAACAACTTGGATAATAAAATATGTAATGCTTGTCAACAAGGTAAACAATCTAGGACACAACATCAATTAACTAATCAAGAACGAACCAAAAGTGTTCTTGAGCTCCTACACATGGATCTATTTGATTCACATGGAGCTAAGTCACTCAATGGTAGTCAATTTTGCTTAGTCATAATTGACGACTATTCTAGATTTACTTGGGTTAGGTTTATCAAACATAAAAATGATACCCTAGACCAACTAATCAATCTTTGTAGGTTAATCGAAAATCAAAAGAACCTTAAGATTAAAAGACTTAGAAGTTTATCATGGTGGTGAATTCAAACCACAGTGTTTACGATTGAACCTAAACTGATACCACCATGAGTTTTCATGTCCTAGAACCCCACAACAAAATGGGTTAGTCGAACGGAAAAATAGAACCCTACAAGAAGCCGCTAGGACAATGTTAAACGAGTATAACCTACCCGATAGATTTTGGGCAGAGGCCGTTAGTACGGCTTGCTATGTCCAAAATAGGATCCTTATGGTAAAGAGGCACCAAAAGACCTCGTACGAGATTTATCACGATATAATACCTTACATCAAGTACTTTAGGTATTTGGATGCAAGGTACATATCTTAAACACTAAGGATTACCTAGGGAAATTCAAATCCAAAACCTCATCGAACCTTTCTAGGATACTCAACCACCAAGAGAGCTTATAGGGTATACAATCACGACACTCTTAGAGTCGAAGAAACCATTAATATAGTTTTGACGAAGGACACGAACCCGCTCAATCCTTAACAAAACCAACTAGCAAATCAACTTATAGCTAACCCGACTGATCTTGAACTTGAATCTGCCCCTAACCCAAGTCATCCTATCGACCAAGTGATAGATGACTCTAACCCAAGTCAAACTAGAACTCACCCAAGTCATCCTATCGACCAAGTGATAGATGACCCTAACCCGAGTCACACTAAGACTCAAACAAATCATCCTCTCAATCAAGTTATAGGTGATCCAAATTTAGGGGTTCGAACTAGAGCTTCATATCGAAACCTTAGTCAAATCCAAAATCGAACCCAAAACTATTGAACAAGCACTTCTTGATCCCGATCGGATTATTGCTATGCAAGAAGAGCTAGCTCAATTCACTAGAAATGAAGTCCGGGAATTAGTACCACCACCTAAAGAAAAATCAATTATTGGAACAAGGTGGGTATTTCAAATAAACTTGATGATAAAGGTGAAGTAGTTAGAAATAAAGCTAGGTTAGTTGCAAAAGGGTTTAGTCAAGTCGAAGGTTTAGATTACGATGAGACCTCGCCCCGTGCGGACTAGAGTCCATCCGAATGTTGTTAGCATATGCTGCACATCGAGGTTTTAAATTGTTTCAAATGGATGTCAAGTCAGCATTTTTGAATGGATACATTAAGGAAGAAGTTTACGTCAGTCAACCTCCCGGATTCGAAAATCTAGATAAACCTGACCATGTCCTTAGACTTAAGAAAGCCCTATATGGACTCAAACAAGCCCCAAGAGCTTGGTACGAAAGGCTTTCGATCTATCTTAAGTCCAAAGGATTCAACCAAGGTTTAGTCGACCCAACCTTATTCGTTAAAACCGTAGGAAAAGAAATCTTTATAGCCCAAATCTATGTAGATGATATAATTTTTGGAAATACCAACTCGATCCTGCTAAAAGAATTCATCTCACTTATGGAAAGTGAATTTGAAATGAATTTAGTGGGAGAGTTAAGTTTCTTCTTAGGTTTACAAATTAAACAAACTAAAGATGGAATATATTTACATCAACAAAAATATACTAAGGACTTAATAAATCGATTTGGAATGCAAGATGCTAAAATAATCAATACACCTATGGCAACTAATGTTAATATAAACGAAGATGTAGAAGGAAAACCCGTTGACCTAAAATACTATAGGAGCGCAATAGGAAGTCTCCTATACTTAATCGCGAGCCGACCCGACATTTTATTCGCGGTAAGTATGTGCGCAAGGTTACAAACCTGTGCCAAGGAGTCTCACCTAACCCTAGTCAAGCGTATCCTTAGATATCTAAAGGGCACGCTAAACGTAGGTATTTGGTACCCTAGATCTACCGAGTTTAATCTAATCGGCTACTCCGACTCCGACTATGCCGGTAGTAAACTCGATAGAAAGAGCACGAGTGGTTGTTGTCAAATCCTCGGCTCGAGTCTAGTAAGTTGGTGCAGTAGGAAGCAGCATTGCGTTGCCTTATCTACCACCGAAGCCGAATACGTTGCGATGGGTGAGTGTGTCTCTCAGCTCCTGTGGATGAAGCACACTCTACAAGACTTTAGCTTAATCTTTAACAACATTAAAACCTACATAGATAACATTAGTTCAATTAACTTAACTAAAAATCCAATATGTCATTCTAGGACAAAACATATAGAAGTTAAACACCACTTCATTAGGGAACATGTAACTAATGGAACTATACAACTAGAGTATGTTGAGTCCAAATCAAACCTAGCGGACATCTTCACCAAACCACTACCCGGAATTTAGTTTATTAAGGCGAAAGTTAGGTATGCGTAATAGAGTAGGATTTAAATTTTCTATATATGTACTCTACTTTTGCTTCTTTTTGAAATTAGCCTAAGTCTTACCTTAGAAATCATATACCTATAGATTTAAGGAGCCAACACATCTCACAACACATAGGACTAATGTGTTTGTGTACTTATGCGTGAAGCGGGCATGAGATGTTAGGACCTTACTCACAGTTCCGGATGTAGATTGATGCATCGACATGAACCATGGAGTATAATTATTTAAAATTAATCAACTCCTTCAAGACTTATTGATCATTCTATATCAATCAAGTCCAACCGGAGTTGTACATTTTAGATGAACATATTTTCAAGCTTATTATTATTTTAAAAAAAAAATATATATATATATATATTTATATTGGGAACTTGCTTGGACTTACAAACCTTAAAATATATTTACAAACTTTTTGAGTTAAGGCAAAAGGGGGAGAAAGTCACAAAAGTAAGGAAGAAAGTAAACAAAATTATTACCTTTTATATTAAGTAATTCCGTTTACTTAAGCAACTATTAAGGGGGAGTAAAAATTATTTTTCAAGAACTCACCTTCGGTCAAGGGGGAGGTTACCTCAAAGGGGAGAACTTGAAACAATAATATTTCTCACTCATGCTTAATCTTTATGCTAGCTCACTCATATTTAATCATTATGCTAGCTCATTCATATTTAATCTTTATGCTAGCTCATTCATATTTAATCTTTATGCTAGCTCATTCATGCTTAATCATTATGCTAGCTCATTCATATTTAATCTTTATGCTAGCTCATTCATATTTAATCTTTATGCTAGCTCATTCATGCTTAATCATTATGCTAGCTCATTCATGCTTAATCATTATGCTAGCTTACTGTTATGCTTAATTTTTCCTTAACTTTTGTGTCGGTTTGCCATGAATCAAAAAGGGGAGATTGTTGATGTGCGGTGCGTGGGCACCAAAGTCGAACCGGTATTTTGATTATGGCAAAAGGCTCAATAGTTAAGGGTATATTTGTTATCTTACGAGCTCGATTAAGTGTCGAAATGCTAAAGTTGAGCGGAAGGTGCGACACCGGTGGGAACCGAGGTGGTCGGGCAACGCCAGAGGACTTGGAGGAAGCCGAGGTACTCGGGTGAAGACCGAGCGAGGCTACAAGGTAAGCTCGTGTGAAAGCGAAGCAAGGTCGTTAGCGTAGATCAGGCCCAATACCTCCAATGGAAGGTCTAGGTCGAGATCGGATGGTTAGAACCATCGTACTTTATATTTTAAGCTAACTTGTATCTTGCAGTCAAAACCCTTTGACTACATCAATTTGCTAGTCAAGTTCGACCTCGAGAAGAGCTCGAATTTCAAGGGGTGAATTTGGACTTGACTCGTGTTTTGGTACAAAGGGTGATGTGGCATCAAGGTGGACATCCAAACCATCACCAAGCTTCCTTGTGGTGGGCGCCCAAAATAAGGTGAGTTGGCACAAGATGGTTGGCTCCCATGATGTGGCACAAGTTGAATGGCTCCAACAAGTTGGCGCCCAAGGAGGTTGGAGGTGGCACAAGGTGGTTGGATGAAACACCTCATCCTCAAGTTGGCGCCCAAGGAGGTTGGAGGTGGCACAAGGTGGTTGGATGAAACACCTCATCCTCAAGTTGGCGCCCAAGGAGGTTGGAGGTGGCACAAGGTGGTTGGATGAAACACCTCATCCTTGAGTTGGCGCACAAGAAGGTTGGAGGTGGCACAAGGTGGTTGGATGAAACACCTCATCCTTGAGTTGGGATAAGAACCTCACCTTGGACACTACCTATGTCTAAATTCATAGATCAATATCCATAAATAGACATGTTCAAGCCAAGCAAATAACAAGAATTCAAGAGCTCTCAACACGCCCGTCGTAAATGCGCTACTACTACTCACATTTGCTACGACGAAGTGCCGTTCTACTTATAAGAGTTGTCGGTATATTTATTTAAGTTCTACTTCTTTAAATTGTCTTTGTTCTTTAATCGTAACAAGGAAAGGGGGAGTGTCCCTTTGCCTTGATTTCTTTTTGTAATCGTTGCTCCTACCTCCAACGAGGAGGAGTGGTTTTAGTGAATTGCCCTCCGTACGTGATCAAGGATCACTAGGGCCGTGGATTAGCAATCGAAAGATTGTGAACCACGTAAAAATATCTTGTCTACTTTATATTTCCGCTGTGCACTCTCTACTTGCTTTTTACTTATTGCAAAAGTTTTTTAACGACATCGTATCGCTATTCACCCCCCCCTCTAGCGACACTTTCGATCCAACAGTCATAAGACCACACAAATCAGAATGAACCAATTCTAACACATCTTTGGCTCTATACCCCATGGCCTTAAAAGGCCTCTTGGTCATCTTACCCTCCAAGCAAGATTCACAGGTTGGGAGATCCTCCACCACTAATGAACCCAAAGGTCCATCAGCTATCAACCTTTGAATTCTGCTTAGGTTAATGTGACCAAGCCTAAGATGCCAAAGATATGTTTAGTTCATCTTCGAAGGTTCTTTTCTCTTATTGGAATTAGAAGATGAGTTATTAACTTCAATTTGCATCGTGGGAGGTTTTGGTTCAAGTGTGTACAAATTTCCTATCAATGCACCCGAACAGATAATGTCCCTATTCCTTCTTATAACAACTCTATCATTAAAAGAAATAGAATATCCATCCATAAACAATTTAGAAACCGAAATTAAATTCATTCTAAATAAGGGTACATAAAGGCAATTCTTAAGAACCAAAAGTTTATTTTTCTCAAAAGATAAATGGACATCTCCCACTGCAATAGCTGCCACCTTCGTGGCATCACCCAAATACACGGTAATCTCCCCCTCAGCCAATCGTCTGGTTTCCTGGAACCCCTGCAAAGTATTGCAGACATGATCAGTGTCTCCCGTATCTACAGACCAGGTGTTGGTAGATAACACCGCTAAACATGTTTCAACGACTAGACCAAAAGATATACCTTTGTTCTTGCAGTTGGGGCAGTCCTTCTTCCAGTGTCAGTCTGTTTACAAGTGAAGCACTTGCCTTTCAGCTTCTTCACTCCTCCCTGAGTACCTCCCACCGCCTTCGCCCCGGTTTGTTTCTTCTTCTTCTTGCCTTTCGGCTTAGAAGTAGAAACCATCTGGGTCACCACGGCATGCACCTGAGCACTCTGACAAAATAGTCCCTTTACCACCTGGAGTTCTGTCAGAAGTTCTGCCAACGAATACAATCTCTTGTTCATGTTGTAGTTGAGGCGAAACTGCTCAAAACTCCTAGGTAGAGACTGGAGTATGATATCGACCTAGGTTTCCCCATCGATCTCAGCTCCTAGTACCTCCAACTCATTCAAATGAGCCATCATCTTGAGAACATGATCCCTCATGGGTGTTCCCTCGACCATGGTGGTCGTCATCAAGTTTCTTATGCCCTCTTGCCTCACAGCCCGATTATGGTCTCCGAAAAGCTCCTTGAGATTGAGCATCATATCATAAGTAGTGGACATGGCTTGATGCTGATGTTGCAGTACATTTGACATAGATGCCAAAATGTAACACCGTGCCATCTCATCGGCCTTGATCCACTTCTTATAGCTCTCTCTCTCCTTTTCCCAAGAATTATCTACAGGCTTGGGAGGGCACTCTTCGAGGAGTACATATTCGTATTTCTCAGCAGTCAAGACAATGTCTAGATTCCTCTTCCAATCTACATAGTTGAGTCCAGTAAGTTTGTTCTCTTTCAGTATCACAACAAGTGGGTTGAAAGTCATTTTGAAAGAAAACCTAAGAATCACATAAATCAAAACATTAGATTTCAAAAAATTATTGATTCCTCAAACAATAAAATTTTTAAATCAACCAACACCTCAAAACACCGAGAATATCGTATGCCACGATAGTGTGGACGTATACGAACTCTATATTTGTAAGGGGAGGTTTTACCCATTAATTTTACTATCTTGTCAACCTAACTTTTTGACAAGTAAAATTAATAGTTGGATCCTCTTTCTCCCTACAAATAAAAGCAGTGACTCCGATGGAGAGGATACTTATATTTGTATCTAAGTATTCACCATTACTCAGTACTAAGGAAATTATCTCGGGTTATGTGCCTTACGATGAGCAAGTACACACGCTCCTTAATAATTTCCTATAACCATATTCGACCTTGTGATCCACAAACAAACCCATCCGATGGGGAGGAAGGTACTCAGAGTCGACGCGCAAGTTTGTTTGCATCACATGTCAAATCGTAATGGAGGTCGTGGGAATTTAAAAAAAATTCCCTCTCCCACTTAGTAATTTGAAATTGAGGAATTTTCCTAGCATACGACATGCATATCAAACAAAAAACAATAAATATGAAAAATAAATTATTTTCCAACTATTATGGCTTTTGTCTTCAATATGACTCCCGTCGCATCACCATCTCGTCCGCTCCTCCTACACCATGTACGAGTCATCCGGAGATCAGAGCGGAGACTAAAACCTATTTTAATTTACATCCATTGATCCTATACTCCACGAGGCAGTGTACAAGAAATCTAGATCGAAAGTAAAATAAAATAAAGAGTGGCTAAACAATGCCGTATTTAATTTACAAAAACTAAATACTAGCCTCGTCAACCCTGAGGATTCAACAAAATAAATATTTACAAACATACAATCGCATACACACATATGGCCATAAAAGTCGGATCTTATGCCTGCAACCAAAGAGTTAAACTCCGCATATCCTACTATTATCCGGCACATATAATATATGAATAAGTGCATAAAAATTAACCGAATCCTAAACACACAAAACTAGAAACCATGGCTCTGATACCAATTGAAGGGTTTTTCTTATCGAGTCCGTGAGGGGAAACTTCGCTTCCCACTTCACCTCGGTAGCTTGTCCATGGCGATCCCTTCTATGTCCTCGGATTAAAAAAAATTTAATCCTAGATAAAAGGGATTTCCAAAACCACCAAGTCATCGTCGTGCTATTCGTTTAGAGAGGTCACTTGAACAAACTAGTTGTTCAAGTGACCATCCTCTATTCTACAAGTTGCGGCGGAATAAATGATGTCCGGATTGCCGGTTTTCGTGTTTATGCTCGGGATCCAAGTATTATTTAGCCATTTATAGATTTATAACATGCTTATAATTGAAAAACAAAAACAAGAAACAAACAAAAGAAGAAAGTAGAATAGGTATACCTCTCGATCTTCTAATGTATGACCTTCCTCCTTTTGGAGGTCGTGTGGGTGACGATCTACCAAAAGTTGAAGCTCCTAGATCGCAAATCTTCCTTCCTTGCTCTTCCAAAGCAAGAGGAAGAGTAGAAACATGGTTTTTCTCCTCCCTAAACAAACCAACAAGGAACATACAATCCCCTTGCCGCCGGCCAACTAGAAGGTGGAGAAGATGATGGAAAACAATCAAGACACCAAGGGAAGCCCTATATCTTGTTTCCACCACCTAAGGAGAAGGAGAAGGGAGCTTTTGGGTGCTAGCCAAGGGCTGGAAAGGAGCTAGACACCGGCCACAAGAGGAGGAAGAAGAAAGAAACCTTCCTTATTTGGTGCCGCCCAAGCTTCCAAACCCTAACCCTAATCCTATCTCAACTAGGATTCCTCTCCCTTGCCGCCCAAAACCCTAGCTCTCTTGATGATCATTCATGCCAACTCCCATGGCCTCCTTTTATAGAGTTAGGGATAAGTCATGAATTAATCTCCTCCATTGGTTCTAGGGATTTAATCTCAACCGTCGGATCTAGAGATTTAATCTCAACCGTCGGATCTTAGAGATTTAATCTCTACCTATGGATCTTAGAGTTTTGTTTCTATCCATTGGATCTAAGCATCATGAGGTGTTAATAGGCTACAATAGGGACCATGAGGAGTTGGGTCTTGGCCACCCATGGATCAAGCCCACATAAAGTCCGATCCACTAATGATGATCCAATCCACTAAAGGTTCATCATTGATCTACCTCACCAACCCCCATATGATAATATGGGCTCCATATATTATTTGTAGATTTTCTCCCCGTGTATAAGATCTCGAATGTCCATCGATTAATTAATTTACTGACCATTAATTAATCAACATCTAACTCCTTGAGTAGTACCACTCAACCTTTTCATCATGCCGGACCAAGTCCACCTGTAGGGTTTGTTGGTGCAATCGGCCCAGCAGTACCTTTATGGTATTTTGATGATAGACAAAACTCATGACATGGGATTGTCATGGGAAAGTCCAACATGGTGTTGGCATGGAAAATCCAAGCATGGAGCTTGGTGTGGGAATGTCCAACATGGGGTTGGCATGGAAAATCCATGCTTGGAGCTTGGTGTGGAAGTCCAAGGGGGAAGCCTTGGCATGGGAAAGTCCAAAGCATTGCGAAGCCGTGCGCTTGGTGCTTGGCATGGGAAATCCAAAGCATTGCGAAGCCGTGCGCTTGGTGCATATGGGAAGTCTTAAGGACTTGGTAAGTTCACTAGGCTCGGGGTCCTTGAGTCGGTGAAGGATGGCATTGCGAAGTCGTGCACTTGGTGCATCCGAGGGACCGTCGGACGGGGAGCGAATGGAGTGAGCCCAAAGGGAAGCATACTTCTAGGGCATGAGACGCGAAGGATGGCGTTGCGAAGCCGTGCGCTTGGCGCATCTGAGGGACGTAGGCCGAGGGAAGAGAGCTTTGGTGGGGAATTCCATGAGGGATAAGGTGGACTTGGCCAAGTGGCTAAGACTGAGTATCGGAGGCTCAAACTTGATGTTTGAGGGTTTACCCGACGGTCGGATGCTCAAACAACTTGGTGTTTGAGGTTTTTCCCGACGTCAGTCGACTGGCATAGGTGCCGGTTCGACTGGTCCAAGTCGACTAGAGTTCGACTGGTGTAAGGCTAGGGTTTTGTGCTTGCGATCGCCATGGTGTGATCGGCCAGGGATGGCGATTGGTGATGGGAGTGTCGCGAGCATAGAACGCTCCGTAGCCGACTGGGCAGTCGACTACTGGGTCACCATTCGACTGATAGGCATCATCAGTCGACTGGTAGGTGATCCGTTGGAACTTGTCCGACGTGGATCTGGCCGTTGTGAGACAACGACTACAGGGCATCGGTGGGGCCTTTGGCGATCGCTAGGCAAAAAATAGCTTGATGCAGGTTATAAATGGAGCACGAGTTGGAGGATTTCGCCAAGTCTTTTGTGGAGCTATTGGAGGGGAATTGCTGCTGCATTCCAGTCCTTCAAGAGCCAATCAAAGCAAGCAACAAGCAAAGCGATCAAAGCAATCAGTGAAAGTTTTCTTTTGTATTGTATTTGTGTATTTGCTTGTATTTCTATATTACATTGTAATTGCTTGTGAGAGGTTTCTCCACCTCCGACGTGTTGTCGAGAAGGAGTGTTATAGTTAGTGTCGTGCGCATAACTAGAGCTCGAGGAGCTCACCCGTGGAGTAGGAACCATTTGGTTCCGAACCACGTATATGCTTGTGTATTGATTGTGCTTGTGTTGTTGTTATATCTATTTTTATTCCGCTGTGTATATTAATGACAATTGTAGACGAGCACATGAGAACGAATGAATTACGACATCCATCGTAAGAGGGCTATTCACCCCCCTCTAGCCTGCCGTACCGATCCCCTACAAGTGGTATCAGAGCCGAGGTCGCTCTTCAAGGACTAACCACCGCGAGAGCACTACAAATGGCCGGCTTCATCCATCCACCGAAATTCGATGGAGATTTTGCTTGGTGGAGGAAACGGATGGAGGTATATCTCGAAACCGATTTTGATTTTATGATTATTATAGAAAACGGTTTTGAAATGCCTAGGGACAAGTACAACAAGCCAATTGAGAAGTCAAAATGGACCCAAGATCAAATCCAAGACTTCAAGAAAAATCTCAAGGTAATCAAGTTGATTAGTGATTTGTTGCCTAACACTATTTGGTCTAGATTGGGTGATTATAGGGATGCAAGGGAATTATGGAATAAGGTAATGAAATTCCAAGAAAATTCTCAATCGACACAAGTAGAGGAGAATGCCGAAGAAGAAGCACCCACAACATTTGAAGATGTTGATGATTTGGTGGAGACCTCCACCTCTAGCATTGAGGGGGAGGAAAGGTAATCTTCCATCCCGGAGCAAGAACAAGAAGCATCCACATCCGGGAGAAGTGAAGATCATGAAGAGGCCTCCACCACCTCCCTAGGTAACTCAAGTGTTATTATTTTAAATAAAAATCACATAATATGCTTTGAGTGTAGGGAGAAAGGGCATTATAAGAGCAAATGTCCTAAATTGGCTAAGAAGAAGGCATCGACACCAAAAGTCAACCCAAAGTCAAAGGATGCCGGTGTTCCCAAAATCAAGAGCAAAGAGCACATTGTGTGCTTCAAATGCAATCAAAAGGGACACTACCGAAGCCAATGCCCTAGGGGGAGGAAGAAAGGGCAAGAAGGTGCAATTCATGTAGGGGGAGCTCCTAAAGCTAACCCTAAGGTACATTTAGTTAATGCACCTTTAATTCCTAAAGTCAAAAAGCATGCTAAAAATTATTTTAGTTCTCTTGCTATTATCAATGAAAAGAATGCTAGGAGAAACAATAAGGTCTATTGCTTAGGTGCTAAGCGTGTTAGTTTCTCTAAGGACAAACCTATGACCCAAAACACTAGACCTATCCTACCTAGGAAATCAATTAGAAGAATTGAAGAGAATTTGGGTATTAATCCCAAGAAATCTAGGCATATGCCTAAGAAGAAAACCAACTCCTAAAAACCAAATGAAAATTCAAAATTGAGGAAATTGGAGTTAGAAAACCATGTTTTGAGATCAAGACTTAAGAGAATGGAGAAAACCCTTAGAATCATAGAAAACTCAATTCTAGGGTCAAATGTCCAAAAGTCAAGACCTAAGGTTCAAAAACGGTCTAAGGGCAAGGAAGGTTTGGGTGACAAACCTAAGCCCAAGAAGACTTATCATAATGTTCCATTTAATTATGGAACTATTTCTAGGTCTAGGAAAACCAAGGCTAATAGGGAAGTCATCCCTAAGTCTAGCCATGGTATGTGTTTAGTGGCTAACACCTCAAAGAAATCAAATGTAGCCACTAAGAAGGTCAATGGAGGAGTCACCTCTAGAG
The DNA here is from genome assembly GCA_025175895.1 of Wurfbainia villosa. Taxonomy (NCBI): domain Eukaryota; kingdom Viridiplantae; phylum Streptophyta; class Magnoliopsida; order Zingiberales; family Zingiberaceae; genus Wurfbainia; species Wurfbainia villosa. Next base: position 107,753,458 of record CM045996.1, read on the forward strand.
TTGACCTAGGAAAGACCCAAAAGACTATGGCTTCAAAGCCAAAAAGGGTCATTAAGAAGGTATCTAGGGAAGTTATCCCTAGGGAATACCTTGTTAACCCAAGGAGCTCCAATAGATATTGGGATCCTAAGAGCGTGATCGATTCACGCTAAATGGGTTAGGGTGTGTCAACCCTAAGTGGATGGGTAGTTAACCTAACCATAGTAGAGTTGACACATTAGGGTGTGCCAATGTGCTTGAGAAATTAAAAATGATTTAAATTGGCACATTTAGGTCTTAGAGGTATTGGTGTGCCATTTTGGGTTTTTGGCACACTAGGGAAATGAATGGCATTAAGGCAAAATGAATTTAATTCCTAGAAATGACAATTTAATTTTAACACTTAGGTATTCTATACCTTAGTATATTTTACTTGCCATGCTTTATTTGCCTTGCCATGTCATGACATCATTCTCATTTTTTTTAATTATACAAATGTCATGATAATGTTTAGACTTATGTTTAGATGTCATGTATGCTTAAGTTTCAATCACATGCCATGACATCATGATATTGGCATATGTTTTTATCTATATCATATCTATGCCATAATCATATCATGCATGAATTAAAATGGAGTTAAGGACTATGGCATGATTTGATGGGAATCAAATAATATTGCCTAGAAATATGCATGAGACCATTTTAAAGAACAAAAACCCACATCTCACTAGATTAATTGCCTTGAATGTTTTTTTTTTTACACATCTAGATATAAGTGAGATGTTTAAGGAAAAGAAATTAAAGGTTTTGAAAACTTTTTGAAAACATTTTGAAAAACCTTGGTGAAGCCTATCTTTTGATAGCTATCACCATTGAATGGGATGATACAAAGAGGGCTCTTTATTGAAGCTTTTCTAAACTTTTGAACTTTGTATCAATCTCCTAATTTAGTGGGTAAAATAATTTTCCAATATTTTTCACCCATAGTGTTTAGGATAAGTATTATACGTATGCATTTTCAAGATTTTTAAAATTACGTATATTTACTTATGGATTTCGGAAATCCATTTCTGAAATGCTGAAAACTGCAGATGCAGTTATCAGTCGACTGCCATGGATGGCAGTCGACTGATAAGGGTGGCAGCCGACTGATTTCTGATTTCAGTCGACTGCCCAAGCTGATTTCGGGTAAATCTTGTTGGTTAGGCCCATGTTCAGCTAGGTTAAGGTTCCCTAACCACTCCTAACCCTAGGATATGCTTGGGAGAGCATTAGAGAGGGTGGAAATCCATTGGATATGGATTAGGAGTTGGGTTGAGGGTGAGTATCAATTTTAAGGTGGATGTGAGTTCATTGTTGAACTTTGCCTTAATTTTGATTTGGTTAAATGTTCCTATTGGCTTAGGGACTCTCCAAGGACATTGTTGGTGCAATGGTCAAGGGGGAGCAAGCCTCTAGGGGGAGGTATCCATCATGGGAAGATGGATGTGTATTTCCTCATGGGAGGAAAATTGGGTTGCCTCTCTTTGAGTGATATGGGATCACTAGAAAGATTGTAGGCATGTGTTCCTCCAAGGGAGAGATTGTAAGATCTCATTGGGATATGAGACATTCATACCCTTGGGGAGGACCTTTTTGATGTAATGTCAAAAAGGGGGAGAAGTTACCAAGTTACCAATTAGGGTTCGTTGGAATTCTCATTGGGATATGAGAATTGCCAATATGGGAGAATTGGTAGACTTGAGATGGTAGTTTTGTCAATCATCAAAAAGGGGGAGATTGTTGGTGCAATCGGCCCAGCAGTACCTTTATGGTATTTTGATGATAGACAAAACTCATGACATGGGATTGTCATGGGAAAGTCCAACATGGTTTTGGCATGGAAAATCCAAGCATGGAGCTTGGTGTGGGAAAGTCCAACATGGGGTTGGCATGGAAAATCCAAGCATGGAGCTTGGTGTGGAAGTCCAAGGGGGAAGCCTTTGCATGGGAAAGTCCAAAGCATTGCGAAGCCGTGCGCTAGGTGCTTGGCATGGGAAATCCAAAGCATTACGAAGCCGTGCGCTTGGTGCATATGGGAAGTCTTAAGGACTTGGTAAGTTCACTAGGCTCGGGGTCCTTGAGTCGGTGAAGGATGGCATTGCGAAGCCGTGCGCTTGGTGCATCCGAGGGACTGCCGGACAGGGAGCGAATGGAGTGAGACCAAAGGGAAGCATACTTCTAGGGCATGAGACGTGAAGGATGGCGTTGCGAAGCCGTGCGCTTGGTGCATCCGAGGGACGTAGGCCGAGGGAAGAGAGCTTTGGTGGGGAACTCCATGAGGGATAAGGTGGACTTGGCCAAGTGGCTAAGACTGAGTGTCGGAGGCTCAAACTTGATGTTTGAGGGTTTACCCGACGGTCGGATGCTCAAACAACTTGGTGTTTGAGGTTTTGCCCGACGTCAGTCGACTGGCATAGGTGCCGGTTCGACTGGTCCAAGTCGACTAGAGTTCGACTGGTGTAAGGCTAGGGTTTTGTTCTTGGCGATGCCGCCATGGATCGGCAATGATCGCCGAGGGATGGCGATTGGTGATGGGAGTGTCGCGAGCAGAGAATGCTCCGTGAGCCGATCGGGCGTCGACTCTTTGGGGCACCAGTCGACTCATGGGCATCATCAGTCGACTGGTAGGTGATCCGTTGGAACTTGTCCGACGTGGATCTGGCCGTTGTGAGACAACGACTACAGGGGCAGTCGACTGCTAGGCGCGAAAACAGCTTGATGCAGGTTATAAATGGAGCACGAGTTGGAGGATTTCGCCAAGTCTTTTGTGGAGCTATTGGAGGGGAATTCCTGCTGCATTCCAATCCTTCAAGAGCCAATCAAAGCAAGCAACAAGCAAAGCGATCAAAGCAATCGGTGAAAGTTTTCTTTTGTATTGTATTTGTGTATTTGCTTGTATTTCTATATTACATTGTAATTGCTTGTGAGAGGTTTCTCCACCTCCGACGTGTTGTCGAGAAGGAGTGTTATAGTTAGTGTCGTGCGCATAACTAGAGCTCGAGGAGCTCACCCGTGGAGTAGGAACCATTTGGTTCCGAACCACGTATATGCTTGTGTATTGATTGTGCTTGTGTTGTTGTTATATCTATTTTTATTCCGCTGCGTATATTAATGACAATTGTAGACGAGCACACGAGAACGAACGAATTACGACATCCATCGTAAGAGGGCTATTCACCCCCCTCTAGCCGGCCGTACCGATCCCCTACAGGGTTTACATAATTAACCTTATAAGCTCCTCAAGGGGACATCATCATCCTAATATATAGGACAAGGTTTCCTCCTATAATCAACGACACACAATATAAATAATATCATCTCCCAACTTACCGAGACTATCGATTTAATTTATAAATCTCGCCCATTGGTAAATCAAAGAGATTAGTACTAAGTATATGTGCTCGTTATTATATCGGGATTAAGAGCAAGTACTAAATAATATCTGAGGTCCGATTCGATTATGTAGTCAGCAATAAATCGAATCACCTCTGAGTTGGTCCTGCTCAATACACACAAAGTGCACTAGTGTGATTCTATGGTCAAAACAAACCAATACCAAATCACACTACAACCATTCCGATGGTTTGTCCAAAGCCATCTCGGTTGTGAGCCTTTACTTATACTTTTCAAGGGGCCGATAACATGATCTCCCGTGTGACACCACACACCATGTTATCTACAATGTAAAGTATTAGACAATATTGCATAACCATAAAAATATGCAAACAATGATCATGTGATTCTTATTCCAAAATAAAGATGTTCATACGAAAGATAGACTTTATAGTATACATCCCTACAGCTGGTAAGTTGGATCCTCATATAGAAGTACGCTTGTTCGTTGTCTATCCTAGAGGAACGAAGGGTGGCTTGTCTTATAGTCCTAAAGATCAGTGGGTGATCGTTAGCATGAATGCCAGATTTCTAGAGGAAGACTATGTGATGAGCCACAATCCCAAGAGTAAAATTGTTCTTGAGGAGTTAAAAGGGGAAGTCACTTCTTTAGTACCGCCGGTACAAGAGGATATACCACATGTCAATACACCGCGTGACATAGAGGATACACAGGTGATACCTCGTCGTAGTGGTAGGGTTGTGAGATAGCCTGATAGATTATTATTTTTGGGAGAATCTTCTGATTTGGTCCCTGGCGAACATGAACCTGATCCCTAGACATATGACGAGGCAATCCAAGATAAAGATGTAGTATCTTGGCAAAGTGCAATGAATGCTGAGATTGAATCTATGGATTCAAATCAGGTCTGGGAGCTAGTAGAACCACCCGATGGTGTAAAAACTATTGGATGCAAGTGGATCTACAAGAGAAAGAGAGGAATAGATGGGAAGGTTGAGACCTTCAAAGCAAGGCTTATTGCGAAGGGGTATACTCAGAAAAAGGGTATCGATTATGAGGAGACCTTTTCGTCGGTAGCCATGCTTAAGTCTATCCGGATTCTCTTATGCATAGCAGCTCATATGGATTATGAGGTGAGGCAGATGGATGTCAAGACAACTTTTTTTAATGGAAGTCTTGAGGAAAACATCTACATGAAGCAACCAGAGGGATTCATTGCTAAGGGCAAAGAGCATCTTGTATGTAAGCTTGATCGGTCCATTTATGGATTGAAACAAGCTTCGAGGTCTTTGAACATCCGCTTTGATGAGGTGATCCAGTCTTATGGATTTATTCAAAGTTCGGATGAATCTTGTGTATACAAGAGATGTGACGGAAATGTAGTGATATTTCTTGTACTATACGTAGATGACATTTTGTTGATTGGCAACAATATCAAGGTGTTATCGGACGTAAGGGTATGGTTGTCCAAACAGTTTGATATGAAGGACTTAGGAGAGGTGGGACACATCCTTGGGATCAAGGTTATAAGGGATTGCAGGAAAAAGATGTTGTGCTTATCCCAAGCTTCATACATAGACACGATTTTGGATTGTTTTAGCATGCAGAACTCCAAAAAGGGTTTTCTACCTTTCAGGCATGGAGTTCCTTATTTAAGGAGATGTGTCCTAGATCATCTGAGGAGATAGAGGAGATGAAAGTGGTTCCTTATGCTTCAGTAGTAGGAAGCCTCATGTATGCGATGCTATGTACAAGACCAGATATCTGCTTTGTCGTGGGCATGGTCAGCAGATATCAGAGTAATCCAGGACAGGGATATTGGACTAAGGTAAAGCATATATTGAAGTACCTGAGAAGGACTAGGGAATATATGCTGGTTTACTGGGCAGACCAATTACTCCTTGTGGGTTACACGGATTATGACTTCCAATCTGATAGGGATAAAAGTAAGTCTACCTCAGGTTTTGTGTTTACTTTGGGAGGTGGAGCTATTGTATAGAGGAGTGTCAGGCAGAAATGCGTGGCGGACTCCACCATGGAAGTTGAGTATGTGGCAGCCAATGAGGCGGTCAAAGAAGATGTGTGGCTCAAGAACTTCCTAATGGACTTAGATGTGATTCCTGGTTTGCCCAGAACTATCACAATTTATTGTGATAATAGTGGTGCAGTTGCAAACTCGAAGGAACCACGAGCCCATAAGGCTAGTAAACACAGAGCGCAAGTATCACCTGATACGAGAAATCGTAAAGAGAGGAGAAGTTGTTGTGGCCAAGATTGCATCTGAGGATAACCTGGCAGATCCTTTCACTAAGGCCCTTCCGGCGAGAGCTTTTGATAGGCATGTGGAGGAAATAGGGATCAGATGTATGGCAGTTTGAGGACAACATAGTCTTTTAGTTTAAGTGGGAGATTGTAGGGATGTATACTGAAAAGTCTATCTTTTGTATGAACATCTTTATTACGAAATAAGAATCACATGATCATTGTTTGCATATTTATATGGTTATGCAATATTGTCTAATACATTACATTGTAGATAACATGGTGTGTGGTGTCACACGGGAGATCATGTTATCGGCTCCTTGTAAAGTATAAGTAAAGGCTCACAACCGAGATGGCTTTGGACAAACCATCAGAATGATTGTAGTGTGATTTGGTATTAGTTTGTCTTGACCATAGAATCACACTAGTGCACTTTGTGTGTATTGAGCAGGACCGACTTAGAGGTGACTCGATTTATTGCTTACTACATAATCGAATCAGACCTCAAATATTATTTATTACTTGCTCTTAATCCCGATATAATAACGGGCACATATACTTAGTATTCATCTATTTGATTTACCAATGGGCGAGATTTATAGATTAAATCGATAGGCTCGGTAAGTTGGGAGATGATATTATTTATATGGTATGTCGTTGATTATAGAAGTAAACCGTGTCCTATATATTAGGATGATGATGTCCCCTTGAGGAGCTCATAAGGTTCATCATGTAAACCCTGCAGGTGGACTTGGTCCAGCATGATGAAAAGGTTGAGTGGTACTACTCATGGAGTTAGATGTTGATTAATTAATGGTCAGTAAATTAATTAATCGACGAACATTCAAGATCTTAAATACGGAGAGAAAATGTACAAATAATATATGGAGCCCATATTATCATATGGGGGTTGGTGAGGTAGATCGATGATGACCCTTTAGTTGATTGGATGATCATTAGTGGATCGGACTTTGTGTGGGCTTGATCCATGAGTGGCCAAGATCCAACTCCTCCTCATGGTCATTAATGTATCCTATTAACACCTCATTACGCTTAAATCCAATGGATAGAAACAAAATTCTAAGATCCATAGGTAGAGATTAAATCTCTAAGATCCGACCGTTGAGATTAAATCTATAAATCCGACGGTTGAGATTAAATCCCTAGAACAAATGGAGGAGATTAAATCATGACTTATCCCTAAATATATAAAAGGAGGGCAAGGGAGTTGGCATGAAGATCATCCATGAGAGCTAGGGTTTTGGGCAGTGTGAGAGCAATCCTAGTTGAGATAGGATTAGGGTTAGGGTTCGGAGGCTTGGGCGGCACCAAATAAGGAAGGCTTTTCTTTCTTCTTCTTCCTTCATTGGCCGGCGTCTAGCAGCTCATCCAGCCGCTTTCCAACCTTGGCCGGTGGACAAAGCTTCTCTTCTCCCTCTCCTTAGGTGGTGGAAACAAGATATAGAGCTTTCCCTTGGTGTCTTGGCCGGATTCCACCACAAATTCCTCCTCCTAGTTGGCCGGCGGCAAGGATCTATTTGTTCCTTGTTGGTTATTTTTAGGGAGGAGAAGAACCTTGTTTCTATTCTTACTCTTGCTTTGGAAGAGCAAGGAAGGAATATTTGCAATCTAGGAGCTTCGACTTTCAGTAGAGCGTCGCCCACATGACGTCCGAAAGGAGGAAGGTCATACATTTGAAGATCGAGAGGTATATCGATTCTCTAATCTTTATAAGTTACATGTTTGTATTTTTTTTTTCAACTATGAGCCTGATATAAATATGTATATGGCTAAATAATACTTGGATCCTGAGCATAAACACAAAAACTGATGATCCGGACATCGTCTATTCCGCGGCTACACGTAGAATAGAGGATGGTCGCTTGAACAACTAGTTTGTTCAAGTGACCTCTCTAAACGAATAGCACGATAATGACTTGGTTGTTTGGGCAATCCCTTTTGTCTAGGATTAATTTTGTTTTTAATCCGGGGACATCGAAGGGATCGCCATGATCAAGCAACGGAGGTGAAGTGGGAAGCGAAGTTTCCCCTCATGGACTCGATAAGCAAATCCCTTCAATTGGTATCAGAGCTTCCGGGCAAAACCTTCACGACGATGACTTGATTGTTTGGGCAATCCCTTTTGTCTAGGATTAATTTTTTTTTAATCCGGGGACATCGGTGGGATCGCCATGAACAAACAACCAAGGTGAAGTGGGAAGCGAAGCTTGCCCTCACTGACTCCATAAGTAAAACCCTTCATGATGCCCCTTACACAAGACCATAGTTAGACATCTAGATAATACCCAATTGATAGCGTGTTCTTTGACAGACAAGCGAAACCGAAATCCTAGAATTCCCTCAAAAGACTCGTAGCAACACTTCTCTTCCTCTGTGTGACACCGTACTAGAGTTAGGACTGTCGACAACCCTCGTCATCACAACCATTAGAACGGAACTCCGAATAATAATGTCGACTAAACTAATCGGTACTCGAATCTTAGTCCCTGTGGGATCGATAATCTTTTTATTACTTGATGACATCCGTGCACTTGTGAGCGTTGAGTGTGAGTGTGCACTTCGAGCCCTTGACAGTTTCCGTCGCGAGATTTGAGGTCGCATTCACGTGCATCAACTGGGAAGTTGACTGTCGAGGGAGCAGTCGACTTCTAGGGTTTGGCAGTTGACTGATGAGTGATCCGTTGGAACTTTTTTAGTGTGTATCAAGCCATTGTCTCACAACAACTATAGGAGCATTCGACTGATGGTCATGAGCAGTCGACTGCTCGGTGCGGAATCAACCCGAGACAAGCATAAAGGAGGAGCTTGGGGAGGATTTCCCCGGCAATTTTTGGTGAGATTTTGATGGGGATTATTGTTGCATTCCAAATCTTCAAGAGAAAACCAAAGCAAGCAATAAGCAATTAATTAAAGCAAAGTGTTGTAAAGTTTTCTTTACTTGTATTTCATATTGACTTTGTGTCTTTCTTGTACTTTTGTATTATGTTTTGTAATTTCTTGTACGAGGATCCTCCACCTCCGATGTGTTGTCAAGAAGGAGTTTAGTTAGTGGTGTGAGCATCACTCCCCGTGGAGTAGGAACCCTAAGGTTCTGAACCACGTATATCGCATGTCGTGTGCTTGTATTCTTGTTGTGTATTTTCATTATTGTATATTCAGGCCGCGCTAACAAGAATTGTAGAGACGAACAAACGATTTCCATCAAGAAAGACGATTAGGCTATTCAACCCACCTTTTAGCTGGGCCACAATCCTCCAACAAGTGGTATCAGAGCATGGAGGTTGTCATCGGACTCACAACCGAGACAACAAACAAATGACCAACATCAACATCCATCCAATGAAGTTCAAGGGAGAATTCTCATGGTGGAGAAGAAGGATGGAGGTATAGTTCGAAACTGATTTCGATACTATGCTAATCATTGAAAATGGTTTTGAAGTGCCTAGGGGTGAAGACAACAAGCCGTTAGTAAAATCAAGATGGACCGAGGAACAACGACAATAATTCAAAACAAACGTTAAGGTAACAAAATCGTTAATTAAATTGATACCTTATGATATTTTGTGCAAGCTAGGGGAATATGGGGATGCTAATGAGTTGTGAGACAAGTTGGTTAAATTCCACGAACATCCCGAACCGGCTCAATCGAAGAAGAAGACCGAAGGGGAGTGTTCATCCTCTCAAGTCCAAGGAGAAGCAAGCTCATACTCACAAGAATGTAAGAACTCAGAACTTGAGAGATGCTCAACATCTGAATCGAAGGAGAGGCAATCTTATATTCCAGAGCAAGAACAAGAAAAAGCATCTACCTTCGGAAGAAGTGAAGAATCTTCCCATATCGCCTCCACCATCCTAGGTAACTCAAATGCAATTCATAAAAATAAGGATCATATAATCTTCTTTGAGTGTAGGGAGAAAGGGCATTACAAGAGTAAATGCCCAAAATTTGCCAAAAAGAAAGAACCTCAACCAAAAATCAAAGGATGACGAAGTCCTCGCTAAGAAAAGCAAAGAGCACATTGTGTGCTTCGAATACAACCAAAGGGGACACTACCGAAGCCAATGCCTTAGGGGGAAGAATAAAACCCAAGAAGGAGTATCACATGTAGGGGGAGCTTCTAATGAAAAACCCTAAGGTATATTTTAATGAACTTTCTAGTTCTATGGTTAAAAAGCATGCTAGAAATTATTTTAATTCACTTGCTATTGCCCATAAATATAAGCATGCTAGTAAAAACAAATACTATTCTTTAGGTGACAAGCATGTAGATTTAACTAAGAACAAATCTAGGAACAATAACTCTAGACACATTCTACCTAGGGAGTCCATTAGGAAGGTAGAGAACCACCTAGGCCTTAATCCCAAGAATCATAGAAATATGCCTAGGAAGAGTCATTCCCAAAAGATTAATGAACAATCAAAATTGGGAAAGTTAGAATTAGAAAATCAAGCTTTGAGGTTAAGGCTTGAAAAATTGGAAAAGACCCTAGCAAAAATGATAAACTCATTTAAGGGGTCTAATGGTCAAAATCTAGGTTCTATGGGGCAAGAACCATCAAGGGGAAAGAAAGGTTTGAGTCACAAAAATAACCCCTAGAAGACCTACTACGATGTTCCATTCGATTATGGAACAATATCTAGGACTAGGAAAACCAAGGTTAATTTTGAAGTCATCTCTAAGGTTAACCATGGTGTGTGTCTAGTGGCCATGGGTTCTATAAAACCTAGGAAGACCACTAAGAAGGTTATTAGAGAGGCAATCCCTAAGGTTAACCTTGGCAAGACCCAAATGACTGGCTTCAAAGCCAAAAAGGGTCATTCGGAAGGTATCTAGGGAAGTTATCCCTAGTGAATACCTTGTTAACCCAAGGAGCTCCAATAGGTATTTGTTGGGATATATACTGAAAGCCTAGCCTTCGTATGAACATCTTCATTTTGAAATAAGAATCACATGATCATTGTTTGCATTTTATATTTATGCATATTGTCTGATACTTTACATTGTAGATAACAAGGTGTGTGGTGTCGCACAGAAGATCATGTTATCAATTTCTTATAGAGTATAAGTAGAGGCTCACAACCAAGATGGTTTTGGATAAACCATTGGCATGGTTGTAGTGTAATTTGGTGTTGGTTTATCTTGACCATAGAATTACACTATTACACTTTGTATGTATTGAGCAGAACCGATTTAGAGGTGATTCAATTTATACTGACTATATAATTGAATCAGACCTCAAATATTATGGTGTATATGCTCTTAATCCCGATATAATAATGGACACATATACTTAGTATTTATTTCTTTGATTTACCAATGGGAGAGATTTATGTGTTAAATCGATAGGCTTGGTAAGCTGAGAAATGATATTATTTACATGGTGTGTCGTTGAATATAGGAGGAAACCATATCCTATATACTAGGATGATGATGTCCCCTTGAGGTGCTCATAAAGTTCATCATGTAAATCCTGCAGGTGGACTTGGTCCAACATGATGATAAGGATGAGTGGTACTACTCATGAAATTAGATATTAATTAATTAAATTGTCAGTAATTTTACTATTTAATGGACATTCTTTATCTTAAACAAGGGGAGATATTTTGTACAAATAATATGTGGAGCCCATATTTAATTATGCGAGTTGGTGAGGTAGATCAATGATAATCCTCTAGTGGAATGGATCATCATCAATGGATCAGGTTTTGTGTGGTTCGGATCCATTGGGTGGCCAAGATCTAACTCCTCCTCATGATCCCTATTGTAGCCTATTATAAATACCTCATGAAGCCTAGATCTATAAATAATGGGGAGAGGCTTGGGTAGCGATAACAATTGAGGTTGTGCTAGGGTTTTGGAGTTGGCGTGGGAGGCTTAGGCGGCAAGAAATGGTGGCTAGGGTTTGGCTTCTCCTTGTGGGCGGTGGCAACCTAGGGCTTCTCTTCTCCTTCCCATCTCCTTGGGCGGCGCCACCTCCTCATCTCAAAGGCACGACGACAACAAGAGCTCATCTCTTGGCCGATGCCTCCTTCCATCACCTAGGGTCGGCTAGGGTTTTGCTTTGGCTTCCCCTAGGGCTGGCACACCTCTTCCTCTCCCTCTCCTTGGCCAGGGGCAACAACCAAGCAAGGAGGCTTGGTGGTCGGCGCAAGATAGGAGAAGAAGGGAGGATTGTCTTCCTTTTGTTCAGAGCATACAAGAAAGGGAAGATACGAGATCTAGGAGGCTTTGATTCTTGAAAGATCGTCGCCCACACGACGTCCAAGAAGAGGATAGGAATACAATAGAAGATCAAAAGGTAAAACAAAAGGTATATCTTGTTTAATTTTTATTTTAGTTCTTTTGTATTTTGTATGTTATTGATTAACATAGACCCCGATGATAAACACAAAAACCATGATTCGTTCATCATCTATTCCGTGGCTAATCGAGGAAAAAAGTTAGGTTTCTTAAATAACAAGTTTGTTCAAGTGACCACTAAAATCGAATAGCACTATGATGGATCGGTTGCTTGGATAATCCATCTTCGTCTGGATTAATTTTTTTTTAATCCGGAGATGTGTGATAGGATCGCCATGCACAAGCAACTGAAGGGGGAAGCAATTTCTCTTCAAGTGGTATCAGAGACACGGTTTCCGGTTTTTTGTGTTTTGGATTTGGTTACTTTCATGCATTTATCATATATTGCATTTACCGGATAATAGTAGGATGTGCGTAGGCTAACTTTTTATTTGCAGGCATAATATCCAACTATTATGGCTATGTGGATGTATGAGATTGTGTGTGTATGATTGTAATTATTTATTTGAATCCTAGGAGTTGACGAGGCTAATTAAAATTTTATTTTTGTAATTAAATACGACATTGTTTAGCCACTCATTTTAATTTACTTTTGATCTAGACATGTTGTACACTCCTTCATGGAGTATAGGATCAATGGATGTAAAGTAAAATAATTTATCTTGGCTCGGATCTCCTTATGGCTTGGGCATGGTAAAGGGAGGAGCGGACGAGGTGGCGACACGACGGGAAGCATATTGGTAAAACGAAAGCCATAATAGTTGGAAATTTATTTTTCATATTTATTGCTTATTGTTTGATATGCAAGTTGTGTGTTTGGAAAATTCCTCAAATTTAAATTACTAAGTGGGAGAGGGATATTTTTTAATTCTCGTGACCTCCATTACATTTTGACATGTGATGCGAACAAACTTGTGCATTGGCTCTGAGTGCCTTCCTCTATATCGGATGAGTTTGTTTTGCGGATCACTAGGTCAAATATGGTTATAGGAAATTATTTAGGAGCATGTGTACTTCCCTATCGGAAGGCACATAATCCGAGATAATTGCCTTAGTATCGAGTAATGGTGAACACTTAGATGCAAATAAGAGTATCCTTCCCATCGGAGTCACTGCTTTTATTTGTAGGGCTGAAGAGGAACCAACTATTAATTTTATTTGTCAAAAAGTAAGGTGGACAGGATAATAAAATTAATAGGTAAAACCTCCTCTTACAAATGTAGAATTCGTATACATCCACACTATCGTGGCATACAATATTCTCGATGTTTTGAGGTGTTGGTTGATTTTAATATTTTATTGTTTGAGGAATCAATAATTTTTTGAAATATAATGTTTTTGATCTATGTGATTCTTAGGTTTTTCAAAATGACTTTCAACCCACTTGCTATGATTCTAAAGGAAAACAAACCTACTGGACCTAACTATATTTATTGGAAAAGAAATCTAGACATTGTCTTGACTGTTGAGGAGTAAAAATATGTACTCTTCGAAGAGTGTCCTCCTAAGCCTGTGGATGATTCTAGTGAAAAGGAGAAAGAGAGTTATAGGAAGTGGATCAAGCCTGATGAGATGACGTGGTGTTACATTTTGACTTCTATGTCAAATGTATTGGAACATCATCATCAGGCCATGACTATTGCCTATGACATGATTCTCAATCTCAAGGAACTTTTCGGACACCAGAATCGGACTTCTAGGCAAGAAACCATGAGGAACTTGATGACAACCACCATGATTGAGGGAACACCCGTGAGGGATCGTGTTCTCAAGATGATGACTCATTTGAATGAGCTAGAAGTCCTTGGAGCGGAGATCGATGGGGAAACCCAGGTTGATATCATTCTCCAATCTCTTCATAGGAGTTTTGAGCGGTTTCATCTGAACTACAACATGAATAGAAGTTGTATTCGTTGGTAGAACTTTTGACAGAACTACAGGTGGCAGAAGAGCTTTTTCGTCAGAGTTCTCAGGTCATGATTGCTCAAAAGGTTTCTACTTCTAAGCCAAAAGGCAAGAAGAAGAAGAAACAATGTGTAGCAAAGGTGGCGGGAAGGCCTCAGGGAGGAGTGAAGAAGCCGAAAGGCAAGTGCTTCACTTGCAAGCAGATTGGACATTGGAAGGCTGACTGTCCCAACCGGAAGCAGAACAAAGGTATATCTTTTAGTTTAGTCATGGAAACATGTTTAGTGGTGTTATCTACCGGTACCTGGTGTGTAGATACAAGAGTCACTGATCATGTCTGCAATTCTTTGCAGGGGTTCTAGGAAACTAGACGACTAGCTAAGGGGGAGATTACTGTCTACATGGGCAATGCTACAAAGGTGACGGCTATTTCAGTGGGAGATGTTTATTTATTTTTTGATAGGAATAAAACTTTGGTTATGAGAAATTACCTTTATGTACCTTCATTTGGAAAGAATTTGATTTCAGTTTCTAAATTATTTTTGGATGGATATTCTATTTCTTTTAATGACAGAGTTGTTATAAAAAGGAATAGGGAGATTATCTATTCTAGTGCATTGGTAGGAGATTTATATACTCTTGAACCAAAAGCTCCCATGATGTAAATAGAAATAAATAACTCATCTTCTAAATCTAATAAGAGAAAAAAACCTTCAAAAATGAACCAAATGTATCTTTGGCATCTAAGGTTAGGTCATATTAACCTGAGTAGAATTCAAAGGTTAATAGTTGATGGACCTCTGGGTTCATTGGTGGTGGAAGATTTTCCAACCTGTGAATCTTGCTTGGAAGGTAAAATGACCAATAGGCCTTTTAAGGCCAACGGAAATAGAGCCAAAGATGTGATGGAATTGGTTCATTCAGATTTGTGTGGTCCTATGTCTATCCAGGCTAGAGGTGGTTTTGAATATTTCATCTCTTTTATAGACGATTATTCAAGATATGGATACCTTTACTTGATGCGCCGCAAGTCTGAATGCTTTGACAAGTTCAAAGAATTAAAAGTTGATGTGGAGAAACGTCAAGGTAAAAGAATCAAGACACTACGATCTAATCGTGGTGGTGAGTACCTCTTGGGAGAGTTTAGGAGTTACTTATCAGAGGCTAGGATTCAATCCCAACTGTCTGCACCTGGTACACCCCAGCAGAATGGTGTGGCAGAGCGAAGGAATATGACTCTTATGGAGATGGTTAGATCGATGATGAGTTATTTTGAGTTACCAGATTCGTTCTGGGGGTATGCTCTGGATATGACAGTGTATATTCTTAACTTGGTACCATCTAAATCAGTACCTTCTACTCCCACAAAATTGTGGACTAGGCGAAAGCCTAGTCTAAGACATATTCGGATTTGGGGTAGTCCAGCATATGTGCTAAAGGGAGATGCTAGTAAGTGGGAATCTCGTATAGAAGTGCGCCTGTTCGTAGGCTATCCTAGAGGAATGAAAGGTGGTTTGTTCTATAGTCCTAGAGATCAGAGGGTGATCGTTAGCACGAATGCTCAATTTTTAGAGTAAGACTATGTGATGACCCACAAGCCCATGAGCAAGATTGTTCTAGAGGAGTTAAGAGGGAAAGTCCCTACTTCAGTACCAACGGTACAAGAGGGCATACCACAAGTGACTGCACCACGTGTCACAAAGGATACACAGGTGATACCTCGTCATAGTGGTAGGGTTGTTAGACAACCTGAGAGATTTATGTTCTTGGGAGAATCTTCTGATTTGGTCCCTGACAAAGATGAATCTAATCCCTAGACATATGACGAGGCAATCCAAGATAAAGATGTGGTATCTTAGCAAAGGGCGTTGAATTCTAAGATTGAATCTATGGATTCAAATCAGGTCTGGGAACTAGTAGAACCACCCAATGGTGTAAAATCCATTGGATGCAAGTGGATCTACAATATAAAGCGAGGAACAGATGGGAAGGTTGAGACCTTCAAAGCAAGGTTTGTTGCGAAAGGGTATACTCAGAAAGAGAGTATCGATTATGAGAAGACCTTTTCGCCGATAACCATGCTTAAGTCTATCCAGATTCTCTTATCTATTGCTGCTCATATGGATTATGAAGTTTGACAGATTGATGTCAAGACAGCTTTCCTTAATAGAAGTCTTGATGAAAACATCTATATGGAGAAACCAGAGCGATTCATTGCAAAGGGCAAAGAGCATCTTGTGTGCAAGCTTAATCGGTCCATTTATGGATTGAAGCAAGCTTCGAGATCTTGGAACATCCATTTTAATGAGTTAATCCAGTCATATGGATTTATTCAATGTCCGGATGAGTCTTGTGTATAGAAGAGATATAATAGAAATATAGTGGTATTTTTTATACTATACGTAAATGACATTTTGCTCATTGGCAACAATATCAAAGTGTTATCAGACGTAAGGGTATGGTTGTCCAAACAATTTGATATGAAGGACTTGGGAGAAGTGGGACACATCCTTGGGATCAAGGTTATAAGGGATCGCAAGAAAAGGATATTGTGCTTATCTCAAGCTTCATAAATAGACACTATTCTAGGTCGTTTTAGCATGCAGAACTCCAAGAAAGGCTTTCTACCTTTCAAGCATGGAGTACCTTTATCTAAAGAGATGTGTCCTAGAATATCAAAGGAGATAGAGAAGATGAAGGTGGTTCCTTATGCTTCGGCGGTATGAAGCCTCATGTATGCTAAGTTATGTACGAGGTCGGATATATGTTTTACCGTGGGCATGGTTAGTAGATATCAGAGTTATTCAAGACAGGGACATTGTACTACGGTAAAGCATATATTGAAATACCTGAGAAGGATTAGGGATTATATGCTGGTATACCATGTAGGGTTTTGCTCCGAAAGCTCTCATACCAATTTAATGGTTTTAGCTTATCAAGTCCGTGAGGGGAAACTTTGTTTCCCACTTCACCTCGGTAGCTTGTCCATGGTGATCCCTTCGATGTCCCCAGATTAAAAAAATTTAATCCTAGACAAAAGGGATTGCCCAAACCACCAAGTCATCGTCGTGCTATTCGTTTAGAGAGGTCACTTAAACAAACTAGTTGTTCAAGCGACCATCCTCTATTCTACAAGTAGCCACGGAATAGACATTGTCCGGATCACCGGTTTTTATGATTATGCTTTGGATCCAAGTATTATTTAGCCATTTATAGATTTATAACATGCTTATAAATGAAAAACAAATAGAAACATGTAACATATAAAATTAGAGAATCGATATACCTCTCGATCTTCTAATGTATGACCTTCCTCCTTTTGGACGTCGTGTGGGCGACGATCCACCAAAAGTCGAAGTTCCTAGATCACAAATCTTTCTTCCTTGCTCTTCCAAAGCAAGAGGAAGAATAGAAACATGTTTTTTCTCCTCACTAGAAACAACCAACAAGGAACCAAAGCTTTCCTTGCCGCCGGCCAACTAGATGAAGGAGAAGATGGTGGAAAACAACCAAGACACCAAGGGAAGTCCTATATCTTGTTTCCACCACCTAAGGAGAAGGAAAAGAGGTCTTTGGATGCTATCCAAGGGCTGGGATAGGGCTGTGGGCGCCGGCCACCAAAGGAGGAAGAAGAAACAAAACTTTCCTTATTTGGTGCCACCCAAACCTCCTAAACCCTAAGCCTCCAAACACTAATCCTAGCTTTCCTTATGCCCGGCCATGGAAGAGGGAAAGAAGAATAGGATGAGCTCATGCCAAGGTAGAGAGGAGAAGAATAGGGGCCGGCCAACCTTTTGAAGAAGAAGGAATACCTCCTTGAGTTGCCACCCACCCATAGCTCCCAAAACCCTAACCCAAGCCACCACTCCCAATCCTAATCCAATTAGGATTGGTTGTCGTCGAAGCTAATCCCCTCATCTATCCTTGTTCTTGCCACCCACTTCATGGATCTATTTATAGAGTTGGGCTCAAGCCATGATTTAATCTCATCCATTGGTTCTAGGGATTTAATCTCAACCGTCGGATCTAGAGATTTAATCTCAACCATAGGATCTTAGAGTTTTAATCTCTACCAATGGATCATAGAGTTTTGTTTCTATCCATTGGATCTAAGCATCATGAGGTGTTAATAGGCTACATTAGGGACCATGAGGAGGAGTTGGGTCTTGGCCACCCATGGATCAAGCCCACATAAAGTCCGATCTACTAATGATAATCCAATCCACTAAAGGTTCATCATTGATCTACCTCACCAACCCCCATATGATAATATGGGCTCCATAAATTATTTGTAGATTTTCTCTCCGTGTTTAAGATCTCGAATGTCCGTCGATTAATTAATTTACTGACCATTAATTAATCAACATCTAACTCCTTGAGTAGTACCACTCAACCTTTTCATCATGCCGGACCTAGTCCACTTGCAGGGTTTACATGATGAAACTTATGAGCTCCTCAAGGGGACATCATCATTCTAATATAAAGGACACCGTTTCCTCCTATAATCAATAGCACACCATATAAATAATATCATCTGCCAACTTACCGAGTCTATCGATTTAATATATAAATCTCGCTCATTGGTAAATCAAAGAGATAAGTACTAAGTATATGTGTCCGCTATTATATTGGGATTAAGAGCATGTACTAAATAATATCTGATATCCGATTCGATTATTTAGTCAGCAATAAATCGAATCACCTCTAAGTCGGTCCTGCTCAATACACACAAAGTGCACTAGTGTGATTCTATGGTCAAGACAAACCAACACCAAATCACACTACAACAATTCCGATGGTTTGTCCAAAGTCATCTCGGTTGTGAGCCTTTACTTATACTTTACAAGGAGCCGATAACATGATCTTCTGTGTGACACCACACACCATGTTATCTACAATGTAACGTATTAGACAATATGCATAAAAATATGCAAACAATGATCATGTGATTCTTATTTCAAAAATAAAGATGTTCATAGAAAAGATAGACTTTTCAGTATACATCCCTACAATCTCCCACTTATACTAAAAGTCTATGTTGTCCTCATAATGTCATACATCTGATTCCCCTTCCCTCCACATGCCTATCAAAGCTCTCGCTAGAAGGGCCTTAGTGAAAAAGGTCTATCAGGTCATCCTCTGATGCAATCTAGGTGACAACAACTTCTACCTCCTTTACGATTTCTCGTATCAGGTGGTACTTGCGCTCTATGTGTTTACTAGCTTTATGGGCTTGTGGTTCCTTCGAGTTTGCAACTGCACCATTATTATCACAATAAATTGTGATAGTTCTGGGCAAACCAGGAATCACATCCAAGTCCATCAGGAAGTTTTTAAGCCATACAGCTTCTTTGGCCGCCTCAGATGCTGCCACATACTCAGCTTCCATGGTGGAGTCCGCCATGCACTTATGCCTGACACTCCTCCATACAATGGCTCCACCTCCCAAAGTAAACACAAAACCTGAGGTAGACTTACTGTTATCCCTATAAGATTGGAAGTCAGAATCCGTGTAACCCACAGGGAGTAATTGGTCTGCTAGGTAAACTAGCATATATTCCCTAGTCTTTCTCAGGTACTTCAATATATGCTTTATCACAGTCCAATGTCCCTATCCTGGATTACTCTGATATCTGCTGACCATGCCCACGGCAAAGCAGATATCTGGTCTCGTACATAACATCGCATACATGAGTCTTCCTACTACCATAGCATAAGGAACCGCCTTCATCTCCTCTATCTCCTCAGATGATCTAGGACACATCTCCTTAGATAAAGGAACTCTATGCCTGAAAGGTAAAAAACCATTCTTGGAGTTTTGCATGCTAAAACGATCCATAATCATGTCTATGTATGAAGCTTGGGATAAGCACAACATCCTTTTCCTGTGATCCCTTATAACCTTGATCGCAAGGATGTGTCCCACCTCTCCCAAGTCCTTCATATCAAACTGTTTGGACAACCATACCCTTACATTCGATAACACCTTGATATTGTTGTCAATCACCAAAATGTTATCTACGTATAGTATAAGAAATACCACTACATTTCCGTCACATCTCTTGTATACACAAGACTCATCCGAAATTTGAATAAATCCATACGACTGGATTACCTCATCAAAGTGGATGTTCCAAGACCTCGAAGCTTGCTTCAATCCATAAATGGACCGATTAAGCTTACATACAAAATGCTCTTTGCCCTTAGCAATGAATCCCTCTGGTTGCTTCATATAGATGTTTTCCTCAAGACTTCCATTCAAGAAAGCTGTCTTGACATCCATCTGCCACACCTCATAATTCATATGAGCTGCTATGCATAAGAGAATCCGGATGGACTTAAGCATGGCTATCGGCGAAAAGGTATCCTCATAATCGATACCCTCTTTCTGAGTATACCCCTTCACAACAAGCCTCGCTTTGAAGGTCTCCACCTTCCCATCTATTCCTCTCTTTCTCTTGTAGATCCACTTGCATCCAATGGTTTTTTACACCATCGGGTGGTTCTACTAGCTCCCAGACTTGATTTGAATCCATAGATTCAATCTACGCATTCATTGCACTCTGCCAAGATATTGCATCTTTATTTTGGATTGCCTCATCGTATGTTTAGGGATCAGGTTCATGTTCACCAGGGACCAAATCAGAAGATTCACCCAAGAACATGAATCTAAGAGGTTGTCTCACAACCCTCTCACTACGATGAGGTATCTTCTGTGTATGCTCTTTGACACACGGTGCAGTGACATGTGATATATCCTCTTGTACTGGCGGTACTAAAGAAGTGACTTCCCCTTTTAACTCCTCTAGAACAATTTTTCTCTTGGGCTTGTGGCTCATCACATAGTCTTCCTCTAGAAATCTGGCGTTCGTGCTAACGATCACCCTCTGATCTCTAAGACTATAAAACAAACTGCCCTTCGTTCCCCTGGGATAGCCAATGAACATGCGTACTTCTGTACAAGGTTCCAACTTACCAGCATCTGCCATCAACACATGGGCTGAACTCCCCCATATTCGAATATGTCTTAGACTGGGCTTTCGCCTAGTTCATAATTACGTGGGAGTAGAAGGCACTGATTTAGATGGAACTAAGTTCAGAATGTACAACGCTGTATCTAGAGTATATCCCCAGAACAAATCTGGCAACTTAGAATAACTCAACATCGATCTAACCATCTCCATAAGAGTCTTATTCCTTCCCTCTGCTACACCGTTCTGCTGGGGTGTGCCAGGTGCAGTCAATTGGGATTGAATCCTAGCCTCTGATAAGTTGTTCCTAAACTCTCTCAAGAGGTACTCTCCACCACGATCAGATCGTAGTGTCATCCATATCTTGAATAATCGTCTATGAAAGAGACGAAATATTCAAGACTACCTCTTGCCTGGATAGTCATAGGACCACACAAATCTAATGAACAATTTCTAACACATCTTTAGATCTATACCCCTTGGCCTTAAAAGGCCTCTTGGTCATCTTACCCTCCAAGCAAGATTCAGAGGTTGGGAGATCCTCCACCACTAATGAACCCAAAGGTCCATCAGCTATCAACCTTTGAATTCTTCTTAGGTTAATGTGACCAAGCCTAAGATGTCAAAGATATGTTTGGTTCAACTTCGAAGGTTCTTTTTGATGGCATGCTAGGAGGCTCGTTGGCTCCCATGTCCCCGGATTAAAATTTTCACTAATGAAAACTAATCCGGATGCGATGAGTTTCCTAAGCTCAACCAATTCGTCGTCGTGCTAAAGACTCGAGCGATCACTTGAACAAACTAGTTGTTCAAGCAACAAAACTCTTCTAGTCAGTTAGCCGTGGAATAGACGACGGACGGATCGCCGGTTTTTGTGTTTATTTCCGGGGTCCATGATTATACAAATACATATCGATGTAGACATGTATAATCAACACATACAAACATATTAATAAGAACATGCAAAGATCAATAATAAAATTTGTAAAACTTTTATACCTCTCGATCTTCTATAGTATTTCCTAACCTCCTTGTAGACTTCGTGTGGGCGAAGATCCTCCACAAGTTGAAGCTTCCTAGATCTTCTTCAATCAAAAGAAAGAAGAACTCTCCTTCCCTTCTTGCTTGAGCCAACCACCAAGCCACAAAGGCTTGATGCCGCCGACCCAAAGAAAAGAGAGAACAAGATGGCCAACCAAGGAACCAAACAAGGGAACAATCCCTAGCTCCTAGTGCCGCTGGCCAAGAGGAAAAGAAGAGGAGAAGAGGAATAGGTTGAGCGCCGACCAAGGTAGAGGGAAAAGAGATAGGAGCCGGCAACACCTTAAGAAGAAGAAGGGAACCTCTCCTATTGTTGCCGCCCACTCCACCTTCCAAACCCTAGCCGCCCAACCAAACCCTAATCTCCCTAGGGTTTCTTGCCACCCAAGCAAATGATAGGCAAAACTCTAATCTCCAAAAACCAACAACAACCTTCTTGCCGCCCATCTTAAGCCCCCTTTTATAGAGTTAGGCTTAAGCCTTGTTTTAATCTCCACCGTTGGTTCTATGGATTTATTCTCAACCGTCGGATCTAGAGATTTAATCTCAACCGTCAGATCTAAAGATTTAATCTCAATCGTCGGATCTAGGTATTTAATCTCAACTGTCGGATCTAGATATTTAATCTCAACCATCGGATCTAGAGATTTAATCTCAACCGTCGGATCTAGAGATTTGTTTTCCATCATTGGATCTAGGCTTCATGAGGTTTATATTAGGCTACGATAGGGACCATGAGGAGGAGTTGGATCTTGGCCACCCGATGGATCGGAACCACACAAACTTTATCCATCAATGATGTTCCATTCCACTAGAGGATCATTATTGAATTACCTCACCACCCCCCATAAATTAATATGGGCTCCATACATTATTTGTACATCTATCTCTCCGTGTTTAAGATATCGAATGTCCGTCAATTAATTGATTTACGCACCATCAATCAATTAACATCTAACTCCTCGAGTAGTCCCACTCAACCTTATCATCATGTTGACTAAGTCAACCTGCAGGGTTTACATGATGAATCTTATGAGCTCCTCAAGGGGACATCATCAACCTAATATATAGGACACGGTTTCCTCCTATAATCAACGACACACCATGTAAATAATATCATTTCCCAACTTACCGGGCATATTGATTTAATCCATTTAAATCTCACCCTTTGGTAAATCAAAGAAATAAATACTAAGTACATGTACCCGTTATTATATTGGGATTAAGAGCATGTACAACATAATATCCGAGGTCCGATTCAATTATGTAGTCAACAATAAATTGAATCACCTCTATGTCGGTCCTGATCAATACACCTAAGTGTACTAGTGTAACTCTATGTTCAAGACAAACCAATACCAAGCTACACTACAACCATGGCAATGGTTTGTCCAAAACCATCTTGGTTGTGTGCCTCTACTTATATTCTACAAGGGACTGATAACATGATCTTCTATGCCACACCAAGCACCATGTTATCTACAATGTAAAGTATTAGACAATATGCACACATATAATAAATATAAAGTGCAAACAATGATCATATGATTCTTATTTCAAAATAAAAATGTTCATACAAAAAAGCTAGGCTTTTAGTATACATTCCAATAACCTCCCACTTATACTAAAAGACTATGCTGTCATCACACTGCCATACATCTGATCCCCATGTCCTCCACATGCCTATCAAACGCTTTCACTGGAAGGGCCTTAGTGAATGGATCCACCAGGTTATCCTCTGATGCAATCTTGGCGACAACTACTTCTCCTCGCTTTACGATCTCTCATATCAGGTGGTACTTGCGCTCTATGTGTTTACTCGCCTTATGGGATCGTGGTTCCTTCGAGTTTGCAACTGCACCACTGTTATCACAATAAATTGTGATAGTTCTGGGCAAACCATGAATCACATCCAAGTCCATCAAAAAGTTCCTGAGCCATACAGCTTCCTTGGCTGCCTCAGAGGCTGCCACATACTAAGAGTCCGCCACGCATTTCTGCTTGACACTCCTCCATACTATGGCTCCACCTCCAAAAGTAAACATAAACCCCGAGGTAGACTTACTGTTGTCCCTATCTGATTGGAAATCAGAATCCGTGTAACCCATAGGGACTAATTGATCTGCCAGGTAAACCAGGATATAATCCCTAGTCCTTCTCATGTACTTCAATATATGCTTTACCGCAGTCCAATGTCCCTGTCCAGGATTACTCTGATATCTGCTAACCTTGCCCACGGCAAAGCAGATATCTTGTCTCGTACATAGCATAGCATACATGAGGCTTCCTACTGCCGAAGCATAAGGAACTGCCTTCATCTCCTCTATCTCCTTTGATGTTTTGGGACACATCTCTTTAGATAAAGGTACTCCATGCCTAAAAGGTAGAAAACCTTTCTTGGTGTTCTGCATGCTAAAACGAGCAAGGATAGTGTCAATGTATGAAGCTTGAGATAAGCAGAACATCCTTTTCTTGCGATCGCTTATTACCTTGAGCTCAAGGATGTGTCCCACTTCTCCCAAGTCCTTCATATCAAACTGTTTGGACAACCATACCCTTACGTCTGATAACACTCTGATATTGTTGCCAACTAACAAAATGTCATCTACGTATAGTACAAGAAATACCACTACGTTTCCATCACATCTCTTGTATACACAAGGCTCATCCAGACTTTGAATAAATCCATATGACTGGATTACCTCATCAAAGTGGATGTTCCATGATCTAGAAGCTTGCTTCAATCCATAAATGGACCGATTAAGCTTACACACAAGATGCTCTTTTCCCTTTGCAATGAATCCCTCTGGTTGCTTCATATAGATGTTTTCCTCAAGACTTCCGTTAAGGAAAGCTGTCTTGACATCCATCTGCCAAATCTCATAATCCTCATTGTAGGGGATCGGTACGGCCGGCTAGAGGGGGGTGAATAGCCCTCTTCCAATGGATGTTGGAATTCCCGCGTTCGTTTGCTCGTCTACAAAAACTTAGCGCAAGCGGAATATACAAATACAAATAGACAAAGCAAAAGATAAATAATAAAACAAACGCTAACACGATGGTGTAACGTGGTTCACGGCTACGCCGCTAATCCACGGTCCCCGATTCGTCCTCGGTGAATCACTCCGCTAAACCAATCCACTAAATGGTCTCTCCTTAGCACCAAGCTAGGTGGAGGTAACCTTTACAATCAAGATCACTCTTCTTACAAATAGAATTGAGTAAAAGCGAGTAAGAAGAGTTTAGAGCTTGTGGGGCACTAGGAAGATTACTTAGAGCATAAGCATTAGCCTCTCAAAGGCTTACACCCTCTCTTTTTATAGAGAGGGCTGTTTTCTTCCGTCCGCCATCACGACCGCCACCCTTGGCAATGATCTTACTACAAGGGCCTCCGAACACGTCGGATCCCGACCGTTGTAGTCCAACGGAACTCTTGGCGATCGATGGACCTCATCAATCGATCACGCGCCTCCGTAGTCGACCGCCTATCGGCTACGAATCGCCTGCGGGCGAAACCCTATTGACGATCACGCTTTCGCAGTGATCGATGGTCTTGGCAATGATCGCCATCGTATGGCGATCGGCCGCTACACCCCAATCGTCGATACTACCGAACTCACTCGATTCGAGCGCCGATCGCCATGACATGGCGGTCAATGACCGGGTGTCGAAAACCCATCCGACACTTGGCCAAATGGCCAAGTTTCACCTAAGAGCTACCCTTCCCCGGGTTACAATCGCTCACTCTCATCTCTCGGAGTCCCTCGCCTTCGAAGTTCTCTTCGTTCTCGGCCACGTCCCTCGGCAGCATCAGGCGCACGGCTCTGCAATGCTCCTTCGCGTCTCTTGCCTCGAAGTCTACTTCCTCCGGCTTCACTCCAAGATTCTCGTCCGGCGGTCCCTCGGATGCTCCAAGCGCACGGCTTCCGCAAAGCTATCCTTCACCGACTCAAGGCACGAGTCATGAGATGTGAAACTCGCCACGGCTCCATGTGCGAATTACTAAGTCCTGCACGACTTCAACGCACATATCAAATCAACATATCAAACTAACTTAAACCCTTTGCCACACCATCAAAACCATATTATGGCAAGAGATTGCCCTAACACTCATGAGCAGCAATAGATAAGAGAATCCGGATAGACATAAGCATAGCTACCGGTGATAAGGTCTCCTCATAATCGATACCCTCTTTCTGAGTATACCCTTTCGCAACAAGCCTAGTTTTGAAGGTCTCAACCTTCCCGTCTACTCCTCTCTTTCTCTTGTAGATCCACTTGCATCCAATGGCTTTCACACCATCGGGTGGTTCTACTAGCTCCCAAACATGATTAGAATCTATAGATTCTCTCTTTGAATTCATCGCTCTTTGCCAAGATACCGCATCTCTATCTTGGAGTGCCTCGTCATATGTCCAGGGATCAGGTTCATGTTTACCAGGGACTAAGTCCGAAGACTCTCCCAAGAACATGAATCTCATGGGTTGTCTAACAACCCTCCCACTACGACGAGGTGCCTCATGTGTATGCTCTGTGACACGCGGTGCAGTGACTTGTGGTATTTCCTCTTGTACCAGTGGTACAGAAGTCGGGACTTCCCCTGTTAACTCCTCAAGAACAATCCTACTCGTGGGCTTGTGGTTCATCACATAGTCCTCCTCTAGAAATCTGGCATTCGTACTCACGATCACCTTCTGATCTCTAGGACTATAGAACAAACCACCCTTCATTCCTTTAGGGTAGCCAACAAACAAGCGTACTTCTGTACGAGATTCTAACTTACCAGCATCTCCCTTCAGCACATGTGCTGGACTACCCCAAATCCGAATATGTCTTAGACTAGGCTTTCGCCCAGTCCACAATTCTGTGGGAGTAGAGGGTACTGACTTAGATGGAACCAAGTTCAGAATGTGTGTTGTTGTTTCCAGAGCAAACTCCCAGAACAAATCAGGTAACTCAGAATAACTCATCATCGATCTGACCATCTTCATAAGAGTCCTATTCCTTCGCTCCGCCAGACCATTCTGTTGGGGTGTGCCAGGTGCGAACAATTGGGATTGAATCTCAGCCTCTGATAAGTAACTCCTAAACTCTCCCAAGAGGTACTCGCCACCACGATCAGATCGTAGTGTCTTGATACTTTTACCTTGACGGTTCTCCACATCAGCCTTGAATTCTTTGAACCTGTCAAAGCATTCAGACTTGCGGCGCATCAAGTAAATGTATCCATACCTTGAATAATCGTCTATAAAAGAGACAAAGTATTCAAAGCCACCTCTAGCCTGGATAGACATAGGACCGAACAAATCAGAATGAACCAATTCCAATACATCTTTGGCTCTATACCCCTTAGCCTTAAAAGGCCTCTTGGTCATCTTACCTTCCAAGCAAGACTCGCAGGTTGGGAGATCTTCCACCACTAATGAACCCAAGGGTCCATCAGCTATCAACCTTTGAATTCTACTCAGGTTAATATGATCAAGTCTTAGGTGCCAAAGATATGTCTGGTTCATTTTCGAAGGTTCTTTTCTCTTATTAGACTTAGAAGATGAGTTATTCACTTCTATATGCATCGTGGGAGTTTTCGGTTCAAGAGTGTACAAATTGCCAACCAATGTACCAGAACAGATAATCTCCCTATTCCTTTTT
Organism: Wurfbainia villosa; assembly: GCA_025175895.1. NCBI lineage: Eukaryota > Viridiplantae > Streptophyta > Magnoliopsida > Zingiberales > Zingiberaceae > Wurfbainia > Wurfbainia villosa. Next base: position 107,780,988 of record CM045996.1, read on the forward strand.
ATAACAACTTTATCATTAAAAGAAATAGAATATCCATCCAGAAACAATTTAGAAACTAAAATTAGATTCTTTCTAAAAGTAGGTACATAAAGACAATTTCTCAAAACCAAAACTTTATTCCTATCAAAAGATAAATAAACGTCTCCCACTGTAATAGCTGCCACCTTTGAAGCATTGCCCATGAAGACGGTAATCTCTCCCTCAGCTAGTCGTCGGGTTTCCTGGAACCCCTGCAAAGTATTGCAGACATGATCAGTGGCTCCTGTATCTATACACTAGGTACTGGTAGATAACACCGCTAAATATGTTTCAACAACTAAACAAGAAGATACACCTTTGTTCTTTCGGCGAGGACAGTCCACCTTCCAATGTCCAGTCTGCTTGCAAGTGAAGCACTTGCCTTTTGGCTTCTTCACTCCTGCTTGAGGTCCTACTGCCACTTTCTTTGCTCCACCTTGCTTCTTCTTCTTCTTCCCTTTCGGTTTAGAAGTAGAAACCTTCTAAGTAACCATGGCTTGAGTGGTTTGACGAAAAAGCCCCTCTGCCGCCTAGAGTTCTGTCAGAAGCTCCGCCAACGAATACAACCTCTTATTCATGTTGTAGTTGAGGCGGAACTGCTCAAAACTCCTAGGCAGAGACTGGAGAATGATATCGACCTGGGTTTCCCCATCGATCTCAGCTCTGAGGACTTCCATCTCATTCAGATGAGCCATCATCTTGAGAACATGGTCCCTGATGGGTGTTCCCTCGATCATGGTGGTCGTCATCAAGTTCCTCATAGCCTCCTGTCTGACCGCCCTACTCTGATGTCCGAAAAGTTCCTTGAGATTGAACATCATGTCATAAGTCGTGGCCATGGCCTGATGCTGATGTTGCAGCACATTTAACATAGATGCCAAAATGGAACACCGCGCCATCTCATCTGCCTTGATCCATTTCTTATAACTTTCTTTCTCCTTTTCATCAGAATCATCGGTGGGCTTAGGAGGAGAGACCTCGAAGAGTACAAATTTGTACTCCTCTGCAGTTAAGACAATATCCAAATTCTTTTCCAATAAATATAATTTGTTCCAGTAAGTTTATTTTCTTTTAATATCACAACAAGTGGATTGAAAGCCATTTGAAAAAACCTAAGAATCACAATGATCAAAATATTAGATTTCAAATATCATTGATTCCTCAAATAATAAAATTTCGAAATCAACCAACACCTCAAAACACCGAGAATATCGCATGCCACGATAGTGTGGACGTATACGAATTCTACATTTGTAAGAGGAGGTTTAACCCATTAATTTTATTATCTTGTCAACCTTACTTTTTGACAAATAAAATTAATAGTTGGTTCCTCTTTGGCCCTACAAATAAAAGCAGTGACTCCGATGGGGAGGATACTTTTTATTTGCATCTAAGTGTGCACCATTACACGATACTAAGGGAATTATCTCGGATTATGTGTCTTACCGATGGGGAAGTACACACGCTCCTAAATAATTTCCTATAACCATTATTTGACCTAGTGATCCACAAACAAACTCATCTGATGGGGAGGAAGGCACTCAGAGCCGACGTGCAAGTTTGTTGCATCACACGTCAAATTGTAATGGAGGCCGCGGGAATTAATTAAAATGTCCCTCTCCCACTTAGTAAATTGACAGTGAGGAATTTTCAAGCACAAACAACATGAATATGAAACAAATCAGTAATAAATATGGGAAAAATAGAATTTTCCCAACTATTATGACATTGTTCTCCAATATGCGTCCCGTCGTGTCGCCACCTCGTCCGTTCCACCCTTTCCCGTGCGAAAGTCACCAAAGAGATCTGAGCTGAGATAAACTTTTTTAATTTACATCCATCAATCCTATACTCCACGAAGGAGTGTACAAATAATCTAGATCGAAAGTAAACTAAAATGAGTGGCTAAACAATGTCATATTTAATTACAAAAATTAAATACTAATTTAGCCTAGTCAACCCCGAGGATTCAAATAATATACAATCACACACACATGCAATCACATACACACATAAATAGCCATAATAGTTGGAACTTATGCTTGCAACCAAAAAGTTATCCTACGCACATCCTACTATCATCCGACATATACAAATATATGATAAGTGCATGAAAGTAACCGAATCCAAAACACACAAAACCGAAAACTGTGGCTCTGATACCATTTTGATGGAATGCTAGGAGGCTCGTTGGCTCCCATTTCCCCGGATTAAAATTTTCACTAATGAAAACTAATCCGGATGGGATGAGTTTCCTAAGACCAACCAATTCGTCGTCATGCTAACGACTCGAGCGATCGCTTGAACAAAATAGTTGTTCAAGCAACAAAACTCTTCTAGTCGGTTAGCCGCGGAATAGACGACGGATGGATCGCCGATTTTTGTGTTTATCTTCGGGGTCCATGATTATACAAATACATATGGATGTAGACATGTTTAATCAACACATACAAATATATTAATAAGAACATGCAAAGATCAATAATAAAACTTGTAAAACTTTTATATCTCTCGATCTTCTATCATATGTCCTAACCTCCTTGTAGACTTCGTGTGGGCGAAGATCCTCTACAAGTTGAAGCTTCGTAGATCTTCTTCAATCAAAAGAAATAAGAACTCTCCTTCCCTTCTTGCTTGAGCCAACCACCAAGCCACAAAGGCTTGATGCCGCCGGCCCCAAGAAAAGAGAGAACAAGATGGCCAACTAAGGAACCAAACAAGGGAACAATCCCTAGCTCTTAGTGCCGCCGGCCAAGAGGAAAAGAAGAGGAGAAGAGGAATAGGTTGAGCGCCGACCAAGGTAGAGGGAAAAGAGATAGGAGCCGGCAACACCTTAGGAAGAAGAAGGGAACCTCTCCTATTGTTGCCGCCCACTCCACCTTCCAAACCCTAGCCGCCCAACCAAACCCTAATCTCCCTAGGGTTTCTTGCCGCCCAAGCTAATGATAGGCAAAACCCTAATCTCCAAAAACCAACAACAACCTTCTTTCCGCCCAACTTAAGCCCCCTTTTAAAGAGCTATGCTTAAACCTTGTTTTAATCTCCACCGTTGGTTCTAGGGATTTAATCTCAACCGTCGGATCTAGAGATTTAATCTAAACCGTCGAATCTAGGGATTTAATCTCCACAGTCGGATCTAGAGATTTAATCTCAACCGTCGGATCTAGAGATTTGTTTTCCATCATTGGATCTAGGCTTCATGAGGTTTATATTAGGCTACGATAGGGACCATGAGGAGGAGTTGGATCTTGGCCACCCGATGATTCGGAACCACATAAACTTGATCCATCAATGATGTTCCATTCCACTAGAGGATCATCATTGAATTACCTCACCAACCCCCATAAATTAATATGGGCTCCATACATTATTTGTACATCCATATCCCCGTGTTTAAGATATCGAATGTCCGTAAATTAATTGATTTACTACCCATCAATCAATTAACATCTAACTCCTCGAGTAGTACCACTCAACCTTATCATCATGTTGACTAAGTCAACCTGCAGGGTTTACATCATGAATCTTATGAGCTCCTCAAGGGGACATCATCAACCTAATATATAGGACACGATTTCCTCCTATAATCAACGGCACACCTTGTAAATAATATCATTTCTCAACTTACCGGGCATATTGATTTAATCCATTTAAATCTCACCCTTTGGTAAATCAAAGAAATAAATACTAAGTACATGTGCCCGTTATTATATCGGGATTAAGAGCATGTACAACATAATATCCGAGGTCCGATTCAATTATGTAGTCAGCAATAAATTGAATCACCTCTATGTCAGTCCTGCTCAATACACCTAAGTGTACTAGTGTAACTCTATGTTCAAGACAAACCAATACCAAGCTACACTACAACCATGCCAATGGTTTGTCCAAAACCATCTTGGTTGTGAGCCTCTACTTATATTCTACAAGGGACTGATAACATGATCTTCTGTGCCACACCAAGCACCATGTTATCTACAATGTAAAGTATTAGACAATATGCACACATATAATAAATATAAAGTGCAAACAATGATCATGTGATTCTTATTTCAAAATAAAAATGTTCATACAAAAAATCTAGGCTTTCATTATACATTCCAACACTTTTCTCTTATTGGAATTAGAAGATGAGTTATTAACTTCAATTTGCATCGTTGGAGGTTTTGGTTCAAGTGTATACAAATTTCCTATCAATGTACCTGAACAGATATTCTCCCTATTCATTTTTATAACATCTCTTTCATTAAAAGAAATAGAATATCCATCCATAAACAATTTAGAAACTGAAACAAAGTTCTTTCTAAATAAAGGTACATAAAGGAAATTTTCCAGAACCTAAGTTTTATTTTTCTCAAGAGATAAATAAAATTTCTCCCACTGCAATAGGCCCCATCTTCATGGCATTGCCCATGTAAATGGTAATCTCCCTTTTAGCTCGTTGTCGGGTTTTCTGGAACCCCTGCAAAGTATTGCAGACTTGATCAGAGGCTCCTGTATCTACACACCAGGTGCTGGTAAATAACACCGTTAACCATGTTTCAATGACTAGACCAAAGGATATACCTTTGTTCCTGCTTCGGATTTGGACAATCCTTCTTCCAATGTCCATCCTGCTTGCAAGTGAAGTATTTGCCTTTCGACTTCTTCACTCCTCCCTGAGATCCTCCCACCAGCTTTGCTCCACCTTGTTTCTCCTTCTTCTTGCCTTTCGGCTTAGAAGTAGAAACCTTTTTGAGCAACCATGGCTTGAGGACACACTTCGAAGAGTGCATACTTGTACTCCTTAGCAGATAAGAAAATATCTAGATTTTTTTCAATCAACATTATTTGGGTACAGTAAGTTTATTTCCTTTAGTATCTTAGTAAGTGGACTGAAAGTCATTTTTGAAAATCATAAGAATCACATAGATCATTACTGTAGATTTAAAAAATTATTGATTCCTCAAACAATAAAATTTAAAATCAACCAACACCTCAAATACCGAGAATATCATATGCCACGATAGTGTGGACGTATACGAATTCTATATTTGTAAGAGGAGGTTTTACCCATTAATTTTACTATCTTGTCAACCTAACTTTATGACAAGTCAAATTAATAGTTGGTTTCTCATCGGCCCTACAAATAAAAGAAGTGACTCTGATGGGGAGGATACTTATATTTGTATCTAAGTATTCACCATTACTCGGTACCAAGGTAATTATCTCGGGTTATATGCCTTACGATGGGCAAGTACACACGCTCCTAAATAATTTCCTATAACCATATTCGACCCTGTGATCCACAAACAAACTCATCTGATGGAGAGGAAGGCACTCAGAGCCGACGCGCAAGTTTGTTTGCATCACGTGTCAAATCGTATTAGAGGCCGTGGGAATTTATAAAAATATCCCTCTCCCACTTAGTAATTTGAAAATGAGGAATTTTCTAGGCTACGACATGCATATCAAACAATAAGAAATAAATATGAAAAATAAATTATTTTCCAACTATTATGGCTTTTGTCTTCAATATGTCTCCCGTCGCATCGCCTTCTCGTCCGCTCCTCCTACTCCATGTACAAGCCATCCGGAGATCCGAGCCGAGACTAAAACCTATTTTAATTTACATCCATCGATCCTATACTCCACGAGGGAGTGTACATGAAATCTAGATCGAAAGTAAAATAAAATAAAGAGTGGATAAATAATGCCGTATTTAATTTACAAAAACTAAATACTAGCCTCGTCAACCCCGAGGATTCAACAAAATAAATATTTACACACATACAATCACATACATACATATGGCCATAATAGTCGGATCTTATGCCTGCAACCAAAGAGTTAAACTACGCATATCCTACTTTTATCCGGCACATATAATATATGAAAAAGTGCATAAAAATTAACCGAATCCTAAACACACAAAACTAGAAACCTTGGCTCTGATACCAATTGTAGGGTTTTTCTCTGAAAGCTCTCATACCAATTTAATGGTTTTAGCTTATCGAGTCCGTGAGGGGAAACTTTGCTTCCCACTTCACCTCGGTAGCTTGTCCATGGCGGTCCCTTCGATGTCCCTGGATTAAAATAATTTAATCCTAGACAAAAGGGATTGCCCAAACCACCAAGTCATCGTCGTGCTATTCGTTTAGAGAGGTCACTTGCACAAACTAGTTGTTCAAGCGACCATCCTCTATTCTATGAGTAGCCACGGAATAGACAATGTCCGGATCGCCAGTTTTTGTGTTTATGCTCTGGATCCAAGTATTATTTAGCCATTTACAGATTTATAACATGCTTATAAATGAAAAACAAATAGAAACATGTAACATATAAAATTAGAGACTCGATATACCTCTCGATCTTCTAATGTATGACCTTCCTCCTTTTGGACGTCATGTGAGTGACGATCCACCAAAAGTCGAAGCTCCTAGATCACAAATCTTCCTTCCTTGCTCTTCCAAAGCAAGAGGAAGAATAGAAACAAGGTTTTTCTCCTCACTAGAAACAACCAACAAGGAACCAAAGCTTTCCTTGCCGCCGGCCAACTAGATGAAGGAGAAGATGGTGGAAAACAACCAAGACACCAAGGGAAGCCCTATATTTTTTTCCCACAACCTAAGGAGAAGATAAAGAGGTCTTTGGATGTTGCCCAAGGGCTGGGATAGGGCTGTGGGCGCCGGGCACCAAAGGAGGAAGAAGAAACAAAACTTTCCTTATTTGGTGCCATCCTAACCTCCTAAACCCTAAGCCTCCAAACCCTAATCCTAGCTTTCCTTATGCCCGGCCATGGAAGAGGGGAAGAAGAATAAGATAAGCTCATGCCAAGGTAGAGAGGAGAAGAATAGGGGCCGGCCAACCTTTGGAAGAAGAAGGAATACCTCCTTGAGTTGCCGCCCACCCCTAGCTCCCAAAACCCTAACCCTAGCCACCACTCCAAATCCTAATCCAATTAGGATTGGTTGCTGCCCAAGATAATCCCCTCGTCTATCCTTGTTCTTGCCACCCACTTCATGGCTCTATTTATAGAGTTGGGCTCAAGCCATGATTTAATCTCATCCAATGGTTGTAGGGATTTAATCTCAATCGTCGGATCTAGAGATTTAATCTCAACCGTCGAATCTTAGAGTTTTAATCTCTACCAATGGATCTTAGAGTTTTGTTTCTATCCATTGGATCTAAGCATCATGAGGTGTTAATAGGCTACATTAGGGACCATGAGGAGGAGTTGGGTCTTGGCCACCCATGGATCAAGCCCACATAAAGTCCGATCCACTAATGATGATCCATCCACTAAAGGTTCATCATTGATCTACCTCACCAACCCTCATATGATAATATGGGCTCCATATATTATTTTTACATTTTCTCCCCGTGTTTAAGATCTCGAATGTTCATCGATTAATTAATTTACTGCCATTAATTAATCAACATCTAACTCCTTGAGTAGTACCACTCAACCTTTTCATCATGCAGGACCTAGTCCACCTGTAGGGTTTACATGATGAACCTTATGAGCTCCTCAAGGGGACATCATCATCCTAATATACAGGACACGGTTTCCTCCTATAATCAACGTCACACCATATAAATAATATCATCTCCCAACTTACCGAGTCTATCAATTTAATCTATAAATCTCGCCCATTGGTAAATCAAAGAGATGAGTACTAAGTATATGTGCCCGTTATTATATTGGGATTAAGAGCATGTACAATATAATATCTGAGGTCCGATTTGATTATGTAGTCAGCAATAAATCGAATCACCTCTAAGTCGGTCCTGCTCAATACACACAAAGTGCACTAGTATGATTCTATGGTCAAGACAAACCAACACCAAATCACACTTCAACCATTCTGATGGTTTGTCCAAAGCCATCTCGGTTGTGAGCCTTTACTTATACTTTACAAGGAGCCGATAACATGATCTCCCGTGTGACACCACACACCATGTTATCTATAATGTAATGTATTAGATAATATGCATAAAAATATGCAAACAATGATCATGTGATTCTTATTTCAAAAATAAAGATGTTCATAGAAAAGATAGACTTTTCAGTATACATCCCTACATACCAGGCTAATCAATTGCTCCCTGTGGGTTACACAGATTCTGACTTCCAATCAGATAGGGATAATATTAAGTCTACCTCGGGTTTTGTGTTTACTTTGGGAGGTGGAGCCTTTATATAGAGGAGTGTCAAGCAGAAATGCGTGGCAGACTCTACCTTGGAAGCTGAGTGTGTGGCAGCCTCTGAGGCATCAAAGAAGCTATATGGCTCAGGAACTTCTTGATGGACCTGGATGTGAATCATGGTTTGCCCAGAACTATCACAATTTATTGTGATAATAGTGGTGCAGTTGCAAACTCGAAGGAGCCATGAGCCCATAAGGCAAGTAAACACATAGAGCGCAAGTACCACCTGATACGAGAGATCGTTAAGCGAGGAGATGTTACTGTCGCCAAGATCACTAAGGACCTTCCAGCGAGAGCTTTTGATAGACATGTGGAGGTAATGGGAATCAGATGTATGACAGTTTGATGACAGCATAGTCTTTTAGTATAAGTAAGAGATTTTTGGGATGTATACTGAAAGCCTAGCCTTTGTATGAACATCTTCAGTTTGAAATAAGAATCACATGATCGTTGTTTGCATTTTATATTTATGCATATTGTCTGATACTTTACTTTGTAGATAACATGGTGTGTAGTCTCGCATAGAAGATCATGTTATCAGTTTCTTGTAGAGTATAAGTAGAGGCTCACAACCAAGATGGTTTTGGACAAACCATTGGCATGGTTGTAGTGTAATTTGGTATTGGTTTATCTTTACCATAAAATTACACTAGTACACTCTGTGTGTATTGAGCTGGACCGATTTAGAGGTGATTCAATTTATACTGACTATATAATTAAATCGGACCTCAGATATTATGGTGTACATGTTCTTAATCCCTATATAATAACGGGCACATGTACTTAGTATTTATTTCTTTGATTTACCAATGGGCGAGATTTATGTGTTAAATTGATAGGCTTGGTAATTTGAAAAATGATATTATTTACATGGTGTGTCGTTGATTATAGGAGGAAACCGTGTCCTATATACTAGGATGATGATGTCCCCTTGAGGAGCTTATAAAGTTCATCATGTAAATCTTGCAGGTGGACTTGGTCCAACATGATGATAAGGATGAGTGGTATTACTTATGGAGTTAGATATTAATTAATTAAATTATTAGTAATTTAATTAATGGGCATTCAATATCTTAAACTCGGGGAGATATTTTGTACAAATAATATATGGAGTCCATATTTAATTTTGGGAGTTGGTGAGGTTGATTAATGATAATTCTTTAGTGGAATGGATCATCATTAATGGATTGGGTTTTGTATGGTTCGGATCCATTGGGTGGCTGAGATCCAACTCCTTCTCATGGTCCCTATTGTAGCCTATTATAAATACCTCATGAAGCCTAGATCTATAAATAAGGGGGAGAGTCTTGGGCGGAAATAACAATTGAGGTTGTTCTAGGGTTTTGGAGTTGGCGTGGGAGGCTTAGGCGGCAAGAAGTGGTGGCTAGGGTTTGGTTTCTCCTTGTGGGCGGCGGCAACCTAGGGCTTCTCTTCTCCTTCCCATCTCCTTGGGCGGTGCCACCTCCCCATCTCCAAGGCTCGATGGCAACAAGAGCTCATCTCTTGGCCGACGCCTCCTTCCATCACCTAGGGCCGGTTAGTGTTTTGCTTTGGCTTCCCCTAGGGCTAGCGCACCTCTTCCTTTCCTTCTCCTTGGCCGCCAGCAACAACCAAGCAAGGAGGCTTGGTGGTTGGCACTAGATTGGAGAAGAAGGGAGGATTTTCTTCCTTTTTTTCGGAGCAAGCAAGGTAGGGAAGATACGAGATCTAGGAGGCTTCGATTTTTTGAAAGATCATCGCCCACCCGACGTCCAAGAAGAGGATAGGAATACAATAGAAGATCAAGAGATAATACAAGAGGTATAATCTTGTTTAATTTTGATTTTAGTTCTTTTGTATTTTGTATGTTATTGATTAACATGGATCCCGATGATAAACACAAAAATCGATGATCCATTCATCATCTATTCCATGGCTAATCGAGGAAAAGAGTTAGGTCGCTTGAACAACAAGTTTGTTCAAGTGACCACTTAAATCGAATAGCACGATTATGGATTGGTTTCTTGGGTAATCCATCTTTGTCTGGATTAATTTTTTTTAAATCGGGGGATGTGCGATAGGATCACATGCATAGGCGACCAAAGGGGGAAGCAATTTCCCTTCAATATTGGGTTCCTAGGAGCGTGATCGATTCATGCTAGATTGGTTAGGGTGTGTCAACCCTAAGTGGATGGGTAGTTAACCTAACTATGGTTTAGTTGAGACTTTAGGATGTGTCAATGTGCTTTGAGAAGTTGAAAATTGTTTAAATTGGAACAATTAGGTCTTAGAAGTCATAGTGTGTCATTTTGAGTTTTTGGCACGCTTGGGGGATAAGTGTTATTAAGGCAAAATGGATTTAATTCTAATAATGACAATTTGGGATTAACACTTAGGTATTTTATACCTTAGTATTTTAAACTTGCCATGCTTTATTTGCCTTGCCATGTCATGATATCATATTTATTTTTATCATATAAAATGTCATGATCATGTTTAGGCTTATTTTTAGTGCCATGTTATGCTTAAGTTTATATCACATGTCATGGCATCATGATTATTGCCACATGCTTTGATTCATGTTATCATTTATGTCATAATCATCATTCATGCATTAATTAAAATTGAGTTAAGGACAATGACATGATTTGATGTCCCATGTTTAAGTGAATCAAATAGAGTTTCCTAGCATATGCATGAGACTCTAAAAGGCCAAAACCCACATCTCACAAGAACACTTGACTTGTATGTGTTTCATACACTTAGATACAATTGAGACATTAGGAGAATGAATTTAAGGTTTTAAAATCATTTCAAAACCATTTTGAAAAACCTTGGTGAAGTCTATCTTTTAATAGCAATCACCATTGAATGAGGTGATAAAAAGTAGGGTCAAACATTGAAAATTTCAATGGTTTTAAACTTCGTGTCAATCTCACTAGTTTATGGGTATTTTAATTTCTAACTATTTTTCACCCATAATGATTGTTATAAATATTATACGTATGAAGTTTCATAAATTTTCAAATTATGTATATTTAATTATGAATTTTTGAATTTGGATTCTGAACCCTAATTTCTACACAGTAAAGAAATAAGTCGATTGCCATGGATGACAATCGATTGACATCAAGGGTAGTCGACTGGTCATTGAGAGAGTCAACTGCCAATCTTGATTTCGAGTAAACAAGGTTTGTTAGGCCCATGTTCAGCTATGTCTTGGTTTCCTAACTGCTCCTAACCTTAAGATATTCTTTGGAGAGCATTGGAAGGGTGGAAATCCGTTAGATATGGATTAGGAGAATTGTTTAATGTGTGTATCGAATTTTAATGGAGGTGAAAGTTCAATGTTGAATCTTTTCCCTTAATTTCAATTGTTTAGTGTTCCTATTGGCTTAGGGACTCTCAAAAAATATTGGCGGTGCAATGGTTAATGGGGAGCAAGCCTTTAGGGGGAGGTTATCCATCTTGGGATGATGGATGTATTTCTCCTCATGGGAGGAGAATTTGGGGATTGCCTCTCTTAAGTGATATGGGACTTATCACTAGGAAGAGTGTGAAGGTTGTAACCGAAGCTTCGCTTCGCACCTTAGTCGCTTGTGCATGGCGATCCCATCTACGTCCCCAGATTAAAAAAAAATTAATCCAAGATGATGACGGATTACCCAAGCAATCGATCCATCATCGTGCTATTCGATTAGAGTGGTCTCTTGAACAAACTTATTGTTCAAGCAACCTAACTCTCTTCCTCGATTAGCCGCAGAATAGATGATGTACGGATCGCCGGTTTTTGTGTTTATCTTCGGGGTCCAAGTAAATTAACCACATGAATTATACAAAAGAACTAAATCAAAATAAACATGATTATACCTCTTGTATACCTCTTGATCTTCTATTGTATGTCCTATCCTCCTCTTGAACGTTGTATGGGCAACGATCCTCAAAGAGTTGAAACCTTCCTAGATCGCGTATCTTCCTTTCCTTGCTCGCTCCAAACAAAGGAAGATAACCAAACTCCCTTCTTCTCCTATGTAGCACCGACCACCAAGCCAACTTGCTTCATCCTTGTTGTCGGCCAAGGAGAGGAAGAAAGATGGGCGCCAACCAAGAGCTCCAAGGGAAGAAACCCTAACTCTTGCCACTTGCCAAGGGAAGAGGGTGAAGGTGGCGCTGCCGGCCCTAGGAGAAGATGAGAGTGGTCGACCAAGAGAAAAAAGAAGCAAACCCTAGACCCTCTTGTGTCGTCGGCCAAAGGGACTAAACCCTAACTCACCTCCTATCTCCTTGCTGCCCAAGCCAACCCTAACCCAAACCCTTGCATCCAAAAACTAATTTGCCGCCCAAGCCTTTGGCCTTTATTTATAGATCTTGCCCAAGCCTCCTTTTAATTGTGTTTGTTGGATCTAGGTTTCATGAGGGTTTTAATAGGCTACAATAGGAACCATGAGGAGTTGGATCTTGGCCACCCAATGGATCTAGCCCACATAAAGTCCGATCCATTAATGATAATCCATTCCACTAGAGGATTATCATTGACCTACCTAACAAACCCCCATAAATAAATATAGGCTCCATATATTAATTATACAAATATCTCCTCGTGTTTAAGATATCGAATGTCCGACAATTAATTAATTTACTGACAATTATTTAATCAATATCTAACTCCATGAGTAGTACCACTCAACCTTATTATCATGTCGGACCAAGTCCACCTGTAGGGTTTACATGAAGATCCTTATGAGCTCCTCAAGGAGACATCATCATCCTAATATATAGGATATGATTTCCTCCTATAATCAATGACACACCATGTAAATAATATAATTTCCCAACTTACCGAGCCTATCGATTTAATCTATAAATCTCACCCATTGGTAAATCATAGAAATAAATACTAAGTAGATGTACCCGTTATTATATCAGGATTAAGAGCATGTACACCATAATATCCGAGGTCCGATTCAATTATGTAGTCAGCAATAAATTGAATCACCTTTAAGTCGGTCTTGCTCAATATACACAAAGTGTACAGTATAATTATATGGTTAAGACAAACCAATACCAAATCACACTATAACCATACAAATGGATTGTCCAAAACCATCTTGGTTGTGAGCCTCTACTTATACTCTACAAGGAACAGATAACATGATCTTTTGTGTGACACTGCATACCATATTATCTATAATGTAATGTATCAGATAATATGCATAACTATAAATATGCAAACAATGATCATGTGATTCTTATTTCAAAAATAAAGATGTTCATACAAAAGATTGGCTTTTCAGTATACATCCCAACAGAGTAAAGGCATCCTAGATGTGTTTTTTGGACCAAGGAGGACATTGTAAGATCTCATTGAGATATGAGACATTGACATCCTTGGAGAGGACATTTTTTATGTATGTAAAAAAGGGGAAGAATGTACCAATTGGGGTTAGTTGGAATTCTCACATGAGAATTGTCAATTGTGCATAATTGGTAGAATTGAGTTAGGTCACCTAACTCAAAGGTGTTTGTGGTTTTGTCAAACATCAAAAAGGGGAGATTGTTGATGCTATCGACCCAGGTCACGATTGACCGAACTCGAGTTTTTACTCGAGCAATCACTACAAGAAAAATAAAAAATAGCTATGAAATATTAGCGACGAATTAATAATTCGTCGCTAAATCTAGGAGTTTACGATGAATATCTTCATTGTCATAAACAATATTTCTTTTGCGTCGAAATAGTAATATTTCATCGCTAATATACAAAATATTAGCAACGTATAATTTTATTTCGTTGCTAGACTACGAAATCATGATGAAATATATTTTACGTCGCTAATATATTAAATTTTACGACGATATTTATAAATTAGTCGCCAATAATAGCAGTCAAATTGGCGACTTGACTGATAGTTAGGGACGAAATAAGTAATTATTTGTCACAAACTATTCCGTCGAGTGAAGTGGATTTTGTGGACCGACATTTTTGATTTAGCGATAAAAATATATATATTCGTCGCCAATAATAGCAGTCGAATTGGCGATTCGACTGATACTTAGTGAAGAAATTAGTAATTATTCGTCGCTAACTATTTAGTCGAGTGGACAGTCGAGTTAACTCGATTCTATGGCCTGCTAAATTATCGACAGTCGAGTGGTTTATACCAGTCGACTGATATACCTATTTTTGCGACGATAAGTATTGTTCGTCGCCAATATACCATATATTAGCGATGAAAATTTAATGTTTCATCGCTAAAATACATAAAAAAAACCCTCTTCATCACTGATTTCCCCTAAAAATCCGTGTGACTCCTCTCTTCCTCCTCTCTTCCGGCGATTCTCGCTCCCGGTGTTTCTTCCGCTTCGACTCCCCTACTCTAGCAATTCCTCCACTTCCAGCCACTCCAACTCCTACTGGTTAGTCTCCGACGTCCTATCGCTCCGATCAACTACCTTCTCTGCTCCAACATCCTGCCGCTCAGACTCCGACATCCTGTTCAACACATCTCCACTCTAACATCCTACCGCTAAGACTCTGATGTCCTACTTGGCTCATCTCTAGCTCGATCCACCTTCGTCTCAACTCCAACCTCCGACTTAGGTTTTCTGCTCGACTAAGTAATTTTCTTAAACAATTATACAAGCTTCAATTTTTGAATTTGCTATACATTCATTCATGTACACAAATCCATTATAGATATGTTGATGATTACATAACTAAGTTAGCTTATATATAGTTATATCTATCTACCTTTTCATCTCTATAGTTTTAGCTAGAAGCAAAAGGGCATTAGGATGCTAGCAATTCTCCATGGGTGAAATTCTTTTGGTATATATGGACATACTCTTTATATGTCATTTGTTGGTATAGTAAGATATATCAAGTTTATTGGATAATGCTATTGTATTTTGATTCTCAGATTAAATAATTTGACAATTAATATATGTTTCACCAGGGTTAAAAAATATGAACTAAAGTTGGATAACGATTTATAATCGGATTAGTCCTAAATATATCAATGGGTTGAATCAATTTATAAATATTGTAGAAAATTACATGATCAGTTTGAATTTATCGAAAATTCATTGTCCATGTCGACGGTGTGGCAATTTGTTTCAGTATAAATTGGATTATGTGCGAGTACATTTGTATAGATGGGGATTCAATCGACTATATAAAATCTTGAACTTTCATGGAGAAGCTTCTACATCATTTTGTAGTATAAATATTTTAAATCAATATGAGAATAATTTTGATGTTGACGTAGATGAGTTCAAAGATGATTTTGAAGACATGTTTACTCATTTACAAAATGCAAAAAATATAACCAACAACGAGCCTCGATCAGATGATATAAATGTAAACACAAATGCAAATGATTGTAGACGAAGTTATATTTCAATGTTGGAAGAAGCATAAAAAGAAC
Source organism: Wurfbainia villosa (assembly GCA_025175895.1). NCBI lineage: Eukaryota > Viridiplantae > Streptophyta > Magnoliopsida > Zingiberales > Zingiberaceae > Wurfbainia > Wurfbainia villosa. The sequence goes on from CM045996.1 coordinate 107,796,602, forward strand.
TCTATCCCAATTATACTACTTTTTAGGTTTTCAATTTTGTGGTGAAACTAATGCATGTGAAGGTGTTAAATGGCTGGAGCAATAAATCTTTTGATATGTTACTTCAGTTATTGCAAGAGGCATTTCCTAAACTGAATGCGATTTCAAACTCTTATTATGAAGCTAAAAAATTATTAAAATAGTCAGGATTGACATATGAGAAGATACATGTCAATAAGAATGATTGTATATTATTTTGGGATGAGCATGAGAATAAGGATGCATGCCCAGTGTGCAAGGAGCCCAGATACAAGTATGAAGGGATGAATAAGAAAAAGAATCCTCACAAAATTCTTCGATATTTTCCTCTGAAACTGAGACTTAAGAGGTTGTTTATTTCGAAGCATATGACCAAAGAGATGAGATGACATAAAGAAAAGTGAGTTGACACATATGGTGTATTAAGACACCCAGCTGATAGTGAAGCTTGGAAAGAATTTGCCAATGCACATGAAATATTTGTAGGTGATTCACGAAATATTCACTTAGGGTTGGCTACTGATGGATTTAATCCATTTTGTGAATTATAATTTGCCACCATGGAAAATGATGAAGCCACCATATATGATTATGTCTCTATTAATTATTCACCTGGCAACGATATAGATGTATACCTACGACCTCTGATAAGCTAATTGATGGAGCTATGGGATGACGGAGTGGAAGCATATGATGCATCAACTGAACAAGTATTTCAATTACATGCTGCTGTGATGTGGACCATTCACGACTTTTTAGCATATGGAACAGTTTCTGGATGGAGCACAAAAGGTTATAAGGCACGTCCAGTATGTGTGAATGAAACCAAATCTCAAGGATTAAAGAGTAAAATATGCTACACATGTTACCGTCGATTCTTGGATATGCAACACCAATGGCGTAGAAATAAAGATTTCAATGGAAAGGTTGAAAAAGAAGGACCACCACGAGTAATTAATGGATATGAGATTTTAGCGCAGTTAGACACGTTGTCGCAAGTGACATTCAGTAAGCATCCTTTATTAAGTAAAAAATGGTAGCAATCTTCGGATGATACAAATTGGGTAAAAAAGTCTATATATTTTGAGTTACCATATTGGTCAGGTTTAAAGTTGAGACACAATTTAGATGTTATACATATTAAAAAGAATGTTTGTGATGCTTAGTTGTCACATTATTAAATATAGACAGAAAGTCAAAGGACACTCTCAAAGCAAGATTAGACTTGCAAGATATGGGGATAAGGAGTGAGGTTCATTTACAGCCGGTAGGAGATAAATTCACGAAGCCGTATGCAAGTTAGACGTTGAAATTGGAAGAAAGGCATGAATTTTGTCAATTTTTGAAATCTATTAAGTTTCCAGATGGTTATGTTGCTAATATATCTAGATATGTGAATGCAAATGAAGGTAAGATATATGGACTAAAATCATATGATTGTCATGTATTGTTGCAAAGAATACTTCCAGTTGTTGTACGTAAATTTTTCCCAAAAGACATATGTAGCCCACTGATTGAGTTATGTGATTTCTTCAAAAAGATCACTGCAAGATCTTTACACACAGCGGACATATGTAAAATGGAGGAGCAAATAGTCCTGATATTATGTAAGATAGAACGAATATTTCCTCAGACATTTTTTGACATTATGGTCCATTTGACAATTCATTTACCTCGTGAAGCTCTGTTGGCTGGGCCAGTTTCATCACGATGGATGTATCCCTTTGAGAAATATTTGGGAAGGCTAAAAAAATTTGTTCGTAATAAAGCACGACCGGAAGGATCTATTGCAAAGGGGTATATTGTAAATGAGGCCTTGACTTTCAGTTCGGTATATATGAGTCAGATTGAGACAAGTTTTTCTAGGTCGGAATAGAATAAAGATGTCCAACCATCAATATGAAAATTAAGTGTTTTCTCACAAGAAACAAGAGTCTTTGGCAACCAACAATGTATGAAATTTCCATTGTCGTTGTTTAAGAAAGCACATTGGTATATTCTGAATAATTGTAAAGAAGTCGACCGATATCGAAAGTAAGTGTTTACATTAAGTTATTACTTTAATTCTATTTCATTCACAGAGTTTAAATTGATTAAGTTTTATATAGTGAGCATCTACAACTTGTTTCCCAAAAGGTTCATGTTGATCAAGTGATGCAATATCACGAGCGAGAATTCCCATTGTGCTTTAGGGATAAAATTGTAGCGCTAAAATTTGTTTACAAATTCAGATATCACAGATGAGTTGTATTATTTAGCAATGGGACCTGATGCTAAAGTTCAACTATATGATGCATGAATAGTAAATGGAATTCGATATCATACGACATCCCATGATTCACGTAGAACTACTCAGAATAGTGGGGTCAATGTACCATCCTCTGACGATGGGGACAATTTGAATTTTTTTGGTGTGTTGAAGGATGTGGTTCAAATATTATACTCTTTCAGGTATAAAGTTCAATTATTTTTGTGTGAATGGTTCCAATGTAATCCAAACAAAAAATCATTGGTGGAAGAGTATAATCTCTTGTGTATTGACACTTCTAAAGCATGGTGTGATGATGACCCATTCATTTTGGCTAACCAAGCAAATCAAGTGTATTATTTGAATGATATCAAATGTGGAGGTCTTTGGAAGCTCGTGCAAAGGGTTCACCACCGAGCTATATATGAAGTAACTGAAGTTAATGAAGTATTTGAAGATTTTGAGGGTGGTAATATCTTGATAATGGAGCCAAACCATGAAATTTCATCCAATGATTCAACTTCAGTAGTTGGTGAAGACTTAGCAATAACTCAACTTTATCGATTAGATGTTGAGAATCACCAAATAAATATGGCAAATGCACAAGTGGATCTGGATATGGGCGCTTAAAGTAATCGTATTGTTGATGGTGAAGATAATGAAAATGACAGTGAGGCAGATGATTATTTATCCTTTTTAGATGATCATAGTGATTAGATGTATTTACACGGTATTTATATTATTCTTCATTTATATTTTATGTATTTAATATAATCGTTTATTATACGTCGATCTGTATATAATGCTTATGTCACAGCTATACCGCCTAAGAGAATTGAGCTCCCCCCAGTTGTGCCTACGCTGATGATAATAGTGCTCCTGCTCCCACTAGTTAGTTATACGGTTTTAAGTATGTATATTTTGTTTCCTATATAATTAACTTGTCAATTGTTAACATTCTTTGATTTACAGTTCATCTGGCACGTAGAGAGACACTAGGCACACACTCCAATCAGCTCCGACGATAAATTGAGGAATGGGGTAGATTACCCATTACCTTCCGTAAGAGCGATGGTCACCCTATCGGGACAAATGCAGCTGCTTTTATGACAGACTTAGGCCTGTCAATTAAGAAGTTCGCTCCCCTATAAGCTAAGAGCTGGAAGCATATCCCCACGGATAATAAACAAATGATTTATGACCGATTATCAATAAGTATGAGTATTTTGATATTTATTTAATGAACCATCATTCGTTAATAAATTTCAATATAGGTATTTTTTTTAGGCTACTTTCGATATCAGTTTTGCCGAGGAGGCAACGTTGATAAGAAAGGAGACTGATAGATTAATGAGTGCAAGGTATAGAGACAATAGAAATAAGATGCACACTCATTATAAGAGTCTACTACATCTTCCCCCTACCGAGCGTCGACATCATATGTCAATTGAGTATTGTGAGACACAAGAAGATTGGAACTATATGTGCGATTTGTTTGAATTAAAGATATTTTAGGTAACTAAATCTATACAAATTAAAATATTTTTTCCATAACTCATTTTTTACGTTTTATCTTAAGAAATTTTTATAGTGTAGACACGATCAGCAACAAATGCCCAAAATCGAGCACAACTACCATTTACCCATCGAGGTGGCTCTAAATCATTCATCCAATATAGTTACGATGGTGTAAGTACAAACTTTATAGTTACAGTATATTGTTTGATATTTTTAATATTAACACATTATAATATTTTTTAGACCAATCTGTCTCAGAGAAAAGATTGGATTACTATCTTCAATACAACACACTGTAGCTCGTCAAAAGGGTGGAGTGGGGAGAGAGCTGAGGCTGCATACGTAAGATATAATTGATAAAATTTAGTAAAGTTATTTTTAAATTTGCATAATTTTTTGCAAATATATTAATAATATGTTTGTTATTCTTAGGGTGATATGGTGAGATTGCGAGATGAACACATCCAATCACAAGAAATCGGAGATGACATTGATGCTATTCAGATTGCAGATTAGATTTGTGATCAAGTCCTCGGTGTTCGCTCTGGATATATTAGAGGACTTGGAAGTGGGCCAAAACTAGTTAGGTCCACTTCTTCAAATGCCAGCTCCTCCTCCAGAACAACTAACGCAGCACTACGTGAACAACTTCAATCTACCGAGCAAAGATTAGAAAACACTCGGGCTCAATTAGCTACCACCCAAGATGAGTTGGCAACAATGAGATCAAGATAAGATATGTTTGAAGCAATTCTGAATCAGCTTGCACTTGAAGCATTACAAACATTGATGCATGAGTCATCTTCAGCTCCACCTCCTCCTCCATCTTAGTGTTTGTTAACATTTATATTTTGAGCTGGTGAATTTGAATGTGTTTGCATTTTAATACTATGAATTTTTGAAATTGGATATTTTTGGACTTTAAATTTGATGTTATGTTAGTTGTTTTTAAATGCATATGTTGGTTTTATTGTTTTAGTTGTATGTTGTTAAGTTAAATTGTGTGGTTGATATTGTATTACAGGATTTCGAATACAAATAAAATGGATTTTGGAAATCTATATTTTCAAGGTTAGTGACAATTTTTTTCGATTTTTTTTCTAACTATTAATATACGACATCAGGAGTCGCTAGAGTTTGGCGTATCAGTTGAGTCGACAGTTGACGCGTTCGACTGCTGTAAGATGTTAGTGACAAAATTTATATATTTCATCACAAAAGTGTCTACAGTCGAGGTGCCAGTCGAGGGTCTCTCGATTCTATGGCTGGAAAAAATTAGACAGTCGACTGTTTTCTTGCATCAGTCGAGTGATGTTAGCGACGAAATAAGTTATTTTTGTCATTAATCTGACAGTTGAGGCACTAGTCGAGTGTTTCTGGATTCTGTGGTGGGGAAAAAAATTAGACAGTCGACTGCTTTATTGTTCACTCACCTGAATGTTAGCGACGAGTGTTGTATATTTCATCGCTAATATCGGTGATTTTCCTCTTTCCATCATTCAAGATTTTTTAACAAAATGTTTTTTGTTAGCGAGGTTTTTCTCCGTCGATATTATTAACGATGAAAATACTTTTAATTTGCCACTAATAATTCTTTGCGACAAGCTTATTACGACGACTCTAGCTACGAAATTTTTTCGTCATAAAATTTATTTAGTAGCGAATTATTTGTATTAGCAACGAAAATAATTTGTCGCTAGGAGCAATGGAGTTGAGCCAAAGGAAGCAGACTTTAGGGCAAGACGCAAAGGATGGCACGGTGAGAAGCCATGAGCTTAGTGTATCTGAGGGACATAGGCCGAAGGAAAAGAGCTTTGATGGGGAACTCCATACGAGGATGAGGTGAACTTGTCCAAGTGGCTAAGATTAGTGTCGGATGCAAAAACATTGGTGTTTGAAGTTTTACCCGACTATCGAATGCTCAAACAACTTGTTTTTGAGGTTTTATCTGACAACAGTCGACTGGTGGTATGTACCAGTCAACTAGTGAGAGTCGACTGTTGTTCGACTGTGTCGTATTCCATGGAAGTCGACTTTCAGCATTAGGCAGTCGACTGATGGCTTGAGCAGTCGACTGTCATGGAGGGTAGTCAACTGATGGTAGAGGACGTGGGCACATAAGCTCCCGTAGCTGACTAGGAAGTTGACTGTGGAGGGAGCAGTCGACTGCTAGGGTTTGGCAGTCGACTGATGAGTGATCCATTGGAACTTTTTCAGCATGGATCAAGACATTGTCTCACAACAGCTACAGGAGCAGTCGACTGATGGTCATGAGCAATCGACTGCTAGGCGTGGAATCAACCCGAGACAAGCATAAAAGGAGCTTGGGGAGGATTTCTACAGTGATTTTTGGTGAGATTTTGGAGGGGAATTGCTGCTGCATTCCAGACCTTCAAGAGTAAACCAAAGCAAGCAACAAGAAAGTAATCAAAATAAAGTGTTGTAAAGTTTTATTTACTTGTATTTCATATTGTCTTTGTATTTTGATTGTACTTTTGTATTACATTTTGTAATTGCTTGTACGAGGTTTCTCCACCTCAGATGTGTTGTCAAGAAGGAGTTAGTCAGTAGTGTGAGCATCACTAGAGCTCGTTGAGCTCGCCCCATGGAGAAGGAACCCTAAGGATCCGAACCACATATATCGCATGTTGTGCGCTTGTATTCTTGTTATATATTTTCATTATTGTATATTCCGTTGCACTAACAAGAATTGTAGAGATGAATGAACGATTTCCATCAAGCACAACGATTAGGCTATTCAACCCCCTTCTAGCTGGGCAACGATCCTCTAACACACGGATGTCGTCAAGTAATAAATAGATTATCGATCCCACAGAGACTGAGATTTGAGTAACGATTGTTCAGTGGGTGCTATTGTTCGGAATTAAATTCTAAGGGTTGTACTTGCAAGGTTGACGGTGGTCCTAACTCAAATACAGTGTCATACGGAGGAAGTGATGGTTGGTTCAAGGTTCAAAAAGGGATTCTATGACTTCGGTTTCACTTGTGCGACATAGAACATGCTATCAATTAAATATTGATTGGTTCTCTAATTAATGACTTGTGGAAGGGACATCATACCCATTTCTGATGAACTTTCTCTTCTACCAGGAACTATGTATACCTAACCAGGCTGACCCTTTCATTAAGATAGATGGTACGAGGATGCCAAATCAATCCCTATGAAGAGTTGGAACGTGTCCCATTCTCTACTCCTTCATACTCTTCTGCCTATGGTTACCAGAGATGAGGACAACCACTAAGTTCCTACTTAGCTCTCCTAGATCTTTGATATAAGGGTTGTCACCCCTTGTATCGACTATGTATAATAGATAGAAAACTAAATCATAAATCTTCATCAAATCAAACTAATATAAACTGCGAATAAAAATCCATTAACAGAATTAACATTCGACTAGCATGTTCTACGTTACACAAGCTACTCCCTAATCCTAGAATCAAAGATTTTACTCCATAGATGGAAAAGAAGGGGCACAAGGCATAATAGAATTAATCATTACAATGCAAAAGATGAATGAGAATTGAATTACAGAGATCTTGGTCCTTCTCTTCGATGTCGGAGCATAGGTTACGATCCTCTCGTCATCTCCTTCCTCCCCGTTGCGAGTTTCTGATGCTTTTTAGATCACTGGTATGTCATCCCAGTCGTCGTGCCTCCTCCTAGGGTTTGGGAATGACTTTCGTTTTATAGACTTGAAGTCGTCACTTCCTACAGCCATGAAAGAACCCTCATCACGTCAAAATAATCTAGCACCACACATCCATGTGGATTCACATGGCTAGGCCATGTGTGGCGCTGCGTGGCCAAATTCGTGATTTGGACATGGCCATGTGGATTCACATGGCTAGGTTGTGTCCCCTTCCATTCCACCTGCCAAATGTCTTCCTTTTGCTCCATAAACGTGTCATTTTACCTGTAAAATGTTTTCCTGCACACAAAAGTACAACGAGCATATCTTTGAACCATAAAATAGGGAATGCAAGAGAAACAAAGTGAAATATGCACAAAACAAGTATGAAATGTAACTAGATGTGAGCAGAAACTACTCCTAAAACTCTATATGTTTTGCTTACATCAATATCCTCCCTTATTACCTTCCTAATGACCCTCTTAGGCTTAGAAGCCTTGGTCATTTGGGTCTTGTCAAGGTTAACCTTAGAGGTAACTCCCCTTGTAACCTTCTTAGTGACCTTCCTAGGTTTCTTTGAAACATTTGTCACTAGACACACATCATGGTCAACTCTAGGGATGACCTCACTTGTGACCTTGACTTTCCTAGACTTAGACTTGGTTCTATATTCAAATGGAATATTGTGATAGGTAGACTTATCTACCTTGAACCTAGGCTTGTGACTCAATCCTTTCTTGCCCATATTACCTATTAACCCCTAGATTTTATCCATTAGACCCTAGAATCATATTTTCCATCTTCATAAGGGTCTTTTCCATTTTCTCAAGCTTTGATCTCAAAGCTTGATTTTTCAACTCTAATTGCTCAAATTTTGAATTTTCATTCATTCTTTGGGCATTGTTCTTTCTTTTAGGCATATGCCTACCTCTCTTAGGGTTAATGCTTAAATAGTTCTCTACCTTCCTAATAGCTTCCTTAGATAGATTTGTTCTTGGGTTATTAGTTCTAGATTTATCCTTAACCCTAATATCGCATAATTTAGCACCTAAGCAATAAAATCTATTCCTAGCATGCTTTTCATGATTATGAACAATAGCAAGAGTATTAAAATTACTCCTAGCATCCTTTTTGACCTTATATAAAGAATGAGCATTATTTAAATTTACCTTAGGGTTTGCCTTAGCTCTCCCTACTTATGCACCTCCTCCTTTGCCCTTGGTTTGCTTTCTCCTCCTAGGGCATTGAGTCCTATAGTGGCCCCTTTGATTGCACTTGAAGCATACTATATGCTCCTTGCTCTTGAAGGTTGGGGCTCCGACATCCTTGGTCTTTTCATTAATTTTTTATGTCGGTTGAGTCTTCTTGACTCTTTTGGGTACTTACTCTTGTAATGTCTGGCTACCCTACACTCAAAATATATTATGTGATTTTTATTATTACCATATGTATTTGAGTTACCTAGGTCGGAATTTTGAATTTGCTCTTCATCTCTCCTGGAGGTAGATGGTTCTTTTTCTTGATTTTTCTTCGATGTGGAAGGCCTAATCTCCTCCCCCCTCAATCCTAGAGGTGGAGGCTCCTTCTACTTCTTCTACCTCTTCTCCTTCAGACGTTGAGTGTGTTGGGTTTCCGGCACCGCGGCGTGTGTGTGTTCGATCATGTTTCGTAAACATGAGCACAGCGGAAGCAATTAAAAATAATAAATCTATATTTATTACAACACACACAACACACGCATGCTATTACAACAAGTGTAGACATAACCGTAAATTAAAATTTGCAATAAAAGAAATTATCTACGTTATACCTTTCGTATGATGTGTAGCGGGAACGGCATCAACCGGAACGATCCTCGTAAGAATCGTCTCTATCCGTATCCACGATGAGCTCCTCGGGATGACTTCGCTAAGTCACGAGCTTCGTCTTCGTACGGGTTACTAGCCTCGTGTTGAAGACGACGTGATCGAGAGATGATCACGATCCGAATCCAAATTCGGATCCTAAAATGAGTTCTCAAAACTCGCTTCTCCGGAGAGGTATTCGTCAACCAATTGACGAATCCTTTGTCCTCCACCTCAGAGGATTACCGGAGATCAAATCCCCGGTAAGTTAGCCGCTCTCGGAGCACTAACCGTCGTCCAAACGACGCTCCGACGAGAGGAGAAGAAGCTGTCCAGAAAACTGGACAGCTTGGTGGAGGAGTAGGCGCCGGCCAAAACAAGGAGAGAAAAAGCTCACCTTGATGCCGAACCTATAGGAGATCACCGGAGGGTCGCCGGAGGTTCACCGGCTGGAGCTTGGACGCCGGCAAGGGTCTTGGACGACGGCACAAAGCTGGGCGGCGGTAGCTTGTAGTTGGGCGCCGAAAATTCCTCCAAGGGGTGGGCGACAACTTCAAGCTAGGGTTTTGATTGATTAGGGTTTAACAATCCCTTAAGCCCTCTTTTATAGAGAACTAATTCTCTTAATGGTTAATGGATCACATCCATAAAGCCCGTTAACCCGCTCCATTAGGATAAGTTAAAATAAACCAAACCATGATGGTTTATTTTAAGTTAAAACGAACCGAACCAACCTTTGGTTCATTCGTTTAATATAAACCAAACCCTTTGGTTTATTCTCATCCATTGGATTAGAACCAAAACATTTTGGTCCATCCATTATGTCTTCATAAGACACTGCCCATCCACGCTTCCATTGCGACTGAAACAATTTCATGCTCGTTTTATGTTTGGTCCAACCAAACATAGTTTCTCTCGGTCTGAGAATCCCATTCTCAAGCTCATTTTAAATCCTTTGGATTACACTCGTTGTGCGTGTGACCAAATAGGTTCTCGGTTTATATTGGCCGTCTATAATTAACCATTAATTATAGAACGATCATGAGTGGCACCTAGTAGTACATCATGATCCCCAATTAACCGAAAAGATCAACGGTTGATCCAGAACTATTTCTGAAACCCTTCAGTAGCTCGAATGAATCGTGCCCCAGTCCCTTCACTCATCTTATACCCACTTGGTTCAGGACATGGTCTATTGTGTCAGTCCCCACTAGGCTGACTACGTCACACCTAGCCCAAGTATCATTTCCTCGTCCTACGGATTCTAGTTACTCCACATGTATCGAAGAGTACTTTACTCTAAACATGTAATGCTTTGGCCAAAGACTTTAGTAACAATCCGACGAGAGGCCATGGGTATACATCTCCTCGCAAGGAGTGGTGAATCCTTTATAGGCTATTCAAACACCTTCGATCACTTCGACTTATACCCAATCATCCCGGCTCCACATCTCCTCGGAGATGTTTGCTTAAGATGTCAAAGCATAAGTCTCCATGATCAAGATGACTTGAATACCGCAAGTCAAAGGAACATCGCACTTAAGCCACAGTAAGAACTTCATTGACATATCTATATATGCAGAGAACCATATGAAGTCTTACGGCTGGTCACTCCAATGAACTAGTTACCATAACTAGCATCCACGATTAACTCCGGACATCACTATGTCTCCAGCCAGTGAGAATCAGCTGCTTGGATACACCAAGGAGTATACCTCGTACTAGTCTCGACAGAATTGATGGTGTCCAAATCCATCAATTCATCGACTAGGGATAATTCCGATACATCACAATTACACATGTAGAGATACTCACTAGTTGTGATCCAATCACAAATTCTCTCATGCTGTGAATCGTATCGTGGACATTCAGTAAATGAGTTTAAGATCCAATCAAATACATAAAACATGTATACTCAAATAGTAAATCTTCATTTATCATATAAATGGTTCATACATAAGGCGATTGCCTTAGGATATCTCTCATATATTACTAACAGAGTGAAGGTAGGAAACTTCGCTTCCCACTTCAACTCGGTCGCTTGTTCATGGCGATCCCTTCTACGTCCCCGGATAAAAAAAATTTATCCTTGACAAGGAGGGATCACCCAAGCTACCGTTTCATTATTGTACTATTCGATTCGAGTAGTCACTTGAACAACCTTGTTGTTCAAGCCACCAACCTCTATTCTACGAATAGCCGCGGAATAGACGATGTACGGATCGCCGACTTTTGTGTTTGTATTCAGGGTCCAAGTTAATTTAGCCACAAAACAGAATATACAACATGTATATGATTGAAAAATAATTATAGACATGTTACAAAAGAAAATAAACAAGTGTTATACCTCTTGATCTACTATTGTATGTCCTTCCTTCTTTTGGACGTCGTGTGGGCGACGATCTTCCAAAAGTCGAAGCCTCCTAGATCACCAATCTTTCTTCCTTGCTCGCTCTGAACAAGAGGAAGTTTAGAAACAAAACTCTTCTCCTTCCTTTAACCAACCACCAAGCACCAACCTTGATGCTTGCCACCGGCCAAGAGGAGAAGAAGGATGGCGAACGCCGGCTAAAACTCGAAGGGAAGACACCCTAGGCTTTGTTTCCACCGGCCAAGGAGAAGAGGATGAAGGAGTTGGACGCCGGCAAAGGAGAGAAAAGAGGAGAATAGGCGCCGACCACCTAAGGAAGAAGAAGGAAAGAAGTTTCCTTATTTGTGGCCGCCCAACCTCTTTGCCCTTGCCGCCAAAACCCTAGCCCCTCTTCAATTGCTTTTAATTCTCCTTGCCATCCACCCTAATCCCTCCTTTTATAGAGTTAGGCTTAAGCCTTGTTTTAATCTCCAGGGTCAGTTCTAGGGATTTAATCTCAACCATCGGATCAAGAGATTTAATCTCAACCGTCGAATCTAGAGATTTAATCTCTACCGTCGGATCTAGAGTTTTGTTTTCCATCATTGGATCTAGGCTTCATGAGGTTTTAATAGGCTACAATAAGGACCATGAGGAGGAGTTGGATCTTGGCAACCCAATGGATCAAGCCCACATAAAGTCCGATCCATTAATGATAATCCATTCCACTAGAGGATTATCATTTATCTACCTCACCAACCCCCATAAGTTAATATGGGTTCCATATATTATTTGTACATTTTTCTTCCCGTATTTAAGATCTCGAATGTCCGTCGATTAATTAATTTACTAACAATTAATTAATCTACATCTAACTCCATTAGTAGTACCACTCAAGCTTATTATCATGTCGGACCAAGTCCACCTGCAGGGTTTACATGATGAACCTTATGAGCTCCTCAAGGGGACATCATCATCCTAATATATAGGACACGGTTTCCTCCTATAATCAACGACACACCATATAAATAATATCATTTCCCAACTTACCGAGCCTATCGATTTACTCTATAAATCTCACCCATTGGAAAATCAAAGAAATGAATACTAAGTATATGTGCCCGTTATTATATCGGGATTAAGAGCATGTACAATATAATATCTAAGGTCCGATTCGATTATGCAGTCAACAATAAATCGAATCACCTTTAAGTTGATCCTGCTCAATACACACAAAGTGTACTAGTGTGATTCTATGGTCAAGACAAACCAATACCAAATCACACTACAACCATTCCAATGGTTTGTCCATAACCATCTCAGTTGTGAGCCTTTACTTATACTTTACGATGAACCGATAACATGATCTCCTGTGTGACACTACACACCTTCCCTTATACATGGGACTCCAAGTCATGACATTATCCTTAAATCAATTTTAATCAAATTAAATGAATGAATGATCATGGCATAAATAACAACATAATTAAGCATGACCAATGATCATGATGTCATGGCATATGATATAATCTAAAAACACATGACATTAAACCTTAATCCTACACATGATCATGACATATTAAATGATTAAAAATAAATATGATGTCATGACATGTTATATGACAAACAAGGCATGGCAAATACAAGGTATAGGTATAATAATACCTAACTTTTAATATTTGTTACCATTAGATATAGTTAAATATATTTTGCCATATTACACAAAATTTCCCAAATGTGCCAAAAACCCAAAATGACATACTAAGACCTCTAAACCTAAATTGTGCCAATTTGATTGATTTATCAAACTTCTTGAATAATATTGGTACATCCTAAAATCTTTTAGGATATATGATCAAAATACATCCTTGAAAATGACCTAAAGTGCCATGATGTGAGCAAAATGTATAGGGTTTTAGGATTAGTTTTCACTCACATCTCATTACATTTTTATGTTAGTTTCATGCATTTGTCACTCTATTTTGGAAGCATTTCCCATTTTCTAGTTCAGAGATCTGCTCGTTAGACTTTTCTGTGCAAGTTAGCATTTCGAGTTAAAAAGGCGTGCTTTCGGAGCAAAACAAGGATATTTCGTAGTTAGACACAGATTGGGACACGGCCAGGGCGTGTGGATTCACACGGTCGTGCCCAATGGGAAAGATCAACACCCCAGGGCCGCACACGACCTGGCCATGTGGAAACACACGGTCGTGTGGTGGCCCACTAGATTTGTGAGACTAGAGCTTTTTTCGGATTTTGCACCAGTCCGAGGCGATGTCTATATAAGGATGGCTTCACCCAAACCCAAAGGGAGAGGCACAATGGCTAGGACGTTACGCCGAAGCCCTAAAAAGCTTCGGGAACTTGCAACGGGGAGGAGGAATGCCGCCGGAGGTCCACGCCTTACACTTCAACGCCGGAGAGAAGACCACGAAAGCACTGTAATTCTTTGTTCCTGTGTTTTATTCCATATGTATTCGAACATAGACATGCTTTGTGATTCTTCCTTCATATACATGGAGTAGTACTTTCAATTCTAGGATTAGGGAGTAGCTTGTGTGCACATTACAATGTTGGTTCATGTTAAATTCTATCTTTCAGTTTGATTTGACAATTGATAGTTGTTTTTACTAATATCTATGTGTGTTTGGTTTTCTATCTACTATGATTAGGCGATATGAGGGGTGACAACCCTCGTATCTAAGATTTAGGGGATTTTATACAAGGAACCTAGGGGTAAACCTGATCTACTGTAACTGTGGGTATAAGGGTACGATGGAATCGGAAATATTTCATCGTAGGGATTGATTCGACACCCTCGTACCGTCTATCCCATCCTTTTAGGCGGAAATAGCTCCCGATAGATGCGGCGGCTCTGCAAGAGAGTGTATAATGTCCCTTCCACAAAACCATAGCTAAATGTCTAGACAACGCCAATTGAGAACATTATTTTATGATACACAAGTGAAATCGAAGTCCTAGAATCACCTTTGAAGACCTCAGCACACTCCCTTCCTCGTCCATGTGACACCGTATAGAGTAAAGTCCATCGACAACCCTCACCATTCAAAACCTCTTAGAGTTACATCCGAACAATTACAACCACTAAATATATTGATATTTGAATCCTAGTCCCTGTGGGATCGATAATCTTTATTACTTGACGACATCTGTGCACTTGCGGGTGTTGAGCGCAAGAGTGTGCTTCGAGTCCTTGACGACCTCAAGTTTTTTGCACCGTTGTCGGGGACTGAACGATTCGATATCAAATCGAAAAGTGGTAAATTGGATCGGACTTAGGATTAGATTTATTTACTTGCTTTATTTTTCTTTCTAGTTTAATTTATTTTCTTTAGTCTTATATATTTCATATTTAGCTTTATTTTTTAATTTTTTGTTATTTTTATTTTATTTAATTCAGCAGTAGTTGTTTTTTATTTCTTTTTTGCATCTTAGATTTTATTAGCTAGATTGTTTTATTTCCTGCTCTTAGAATTAGGTTAGCACTCCTAACTTTGTGGCTTGGTTCGTCGTATGCTTAGACGATTAGGATCGGAAGGTCTAATTCCGATCGACTTAGAAATTGAGCGAACCTTTCATCGTCAGAGAGTAGAGCAGTGAAGGATGGAGGATCAAGCCGCATCCGAGGTGAACATTGGTAGTCGACCTCTGCGGGACTATGCATCTCCTAGCACTAGAGGATTCAGGCCGAGTATAGCTGGACCATCTATTTCGGCAAATAACTTTGAGCTGAAGCCGACACTTATACATATGGTCCAGTAGAGCCAATTCGGGGGAGCTGCAACTGAAGACCCAAATCGACACCTTGAGGCATTTCTTGAAATCTACTCGACGATGAAAATGAATGGAGTCTCTACTGACATGATCCGCCTGAGCCTGTTCCTGTTTTCACTGCGGGATAAGGCTTAGGCATGGCTTCACTCCCTACCTTCTGGTAGCATCACTACATGGGAGCAATGTGAGAAGCAGTTTCTAAATAAATACTTCCCACAAAGTAAGACTGCTCACATGTGCCATCTCATCACGAGCTTTCGACAGAAGAAGGGGGAGTCCTTGTTCAAAGCTTGGGATCGCTACAAGGGCCTACTCTCCCAATGCCCCCACCACGGACTGGAAAGGTGGCTGGCGATCCACATTTTCTACAATGGGATCGCTTACGCCACGAAGATGTCCCTAGATTCTGCCGCAGAAGGAGCACTGATGAATAAGATCATAGAGGAAGCGGAAGAGCTGATTGAAGAAGTGACTCATAACCACCATCAATGGGCTTCCGAGCGTGGTCAACCAACACCTGCAGCGGGTCGATACACTGTCAACTCCATGGACCACCTAGCAGCAAGGATGGACGTGCTCAGCAGATGATTCGAATCTATGAATCCTTCATCTACATGCACTGCCATTGACTTTGGAGAGGGAGTGGTAGCATATTGAGAGGACAACTATGGAGGGTCGGGGACCTCAGACCAGCAGATCGAGCAATGCGATGCGGTTGGGGACTACAACCCAAGGCCCAATAACCCATACTCCAGCATTTCTCATTCGGGGTGGAGGAATCACCAAAATTTTCCTCATAAGAATAACTTGGGGAGGTTCCAATCGCTGGGAGAGAACGGGTAGCCGCGACCCTCTAACACCCATCTGGAGAATATGCTAAAGAACTTCATTCGAATGCAATGGGAGGCGAACACTAAATTTCAACAATGACATTCATAGACAGATACGATGATTGAAGGGTTGGGGTCATCAGTAAGGGATCTTGCCACTAGGCAGAAGTCACTAGAGATTTAAGTAGCTCAGATCGCAAACCAGATCTCCAGGATACCGGGGAAGCTACCAGGGGGAGCAGAGGTCAATTCGGTAGAACAGTGTAAGATAGTGACGCTGAGAAGTGGGAGGGTTCTGAAAGATATGCCAGGACGGTCGACTATTGAAAGGAACTTGGGATCTGAAACACTAGAACCTCTGGGAGAGACCAAGAATGAAAAATCTGGAGAAACGAACTGGGAGCCTGCCGCAAGGGCTCAACCACCCCTTACTGTACTGTTCCCACACCGATTGATGAATGCAAAGAAAGATGCTGAGTTTGGTAAATTTTTGGACATGCTAAAATCGATCTCAGTAGATGTACCGATACTCGAAGCATTGCACCAAATGCCCCAGTTCGCTAGGTTCATGAAAGATATTCTGGCACATCGTAGGAAGTTCGCAAAGTCAAAAATAGTGGCCCTCACGGAGGAGTCAAGAGCTTATCTTCGAAATGAGACTACGCAGAAACTAAAAGATCTGGGGAGCTTCTATATTCCATGTTATATAGGGACGACGCTAATTATCAAAGCCTTCTGTGACTTGGGAGCAAATGTGAGTCTTATTCCCTACACCTTATGCAAAAAGCTAGGGTTAGGAAATTTAAAATTCACTACTATGACACTACAACTAGACGACCACACATACCACTACCCATTGGGGGTTTTAGAAGATGTTCCTGTTAAGGTAGGAAACTTTACACTGCCAATTGACTTTGTTGTCATGGAAATGGAAGAGGATACAAAGATACCCGTCATCCTGGGATGATCATTTCTAGCGACTGTAGGAATGGTCATTGATGTAAAAAATCACAAGCTAACCCTAAAAGTGGGAGGGGATAAGATGGAATTTGGGCCTGCTGGAATGGGAAGTCAAGAACCCGCGTCGGGGAAGTGTGTGATTCCAGCAAGAGCTAAGACAGAGCCACCGGATGAAGATTCTAAGATGGATGAATGGAGGTTCACTGAACCTCTAGAGCCAAGTTGATAGTGGAGTGCGGTCGAGCTAAATGACCTTAAACAAAGCGCTTCTTGGGAGGCAAACCAAGTTTAGTTTTAGATTTCCCTTTTTGATTGCATCACATACATTTGTTTGATTTTAGTTTTGATCTCCATCTCATTTAGGGTTAGGACTAGAAAAGAACTTTGCTAGGCAAAAATAAAATCCATATTAACCTACACGGCGAAAGGTGTGAGAGAATTCGAGCTCTGATGCAAAACGGGGAGAGAAATGGGGACACACGGCCTGGCCGTGTGTTTTCACACGGTCATGCTCGATCGACCCGAGGCACACATGGCCTCGCCGTGTGTTTTCACACGGTCGTGGCGCATGAGGTTAAAAGGGGTGAGCCGTGTGTTTTCACCCCATTTGCGTCGTGTGCTTCGAAAGCTCTTGCCCTAGCCGTGTGATTTCGTCTTCCCCACCATCTAGAAGCACTTTGAGCCTCTAAGAAAGCCAAAAGAAGTAAGAATGAGGAGGACCAAGCATGTAGCACCTCGATTTAGCACCTCGGAATGACGAACAAGGAGAGTCGATGCCCCTCAAGCTCCGGAGGAGGGTAACGCCCTACCCACTCTTCTTTTTCGCAATAATGAACATAGAGATAGATATAATGTGCTCTCTACTCGTAGGCTCACTGCTACTAGGTACTTAGATGAAGATTTGCTAGAGTCTTTAGGGTTGTTGGGTGATATTTAAGCTATATTTGCAAAAGTGGGTTGGGAAGAGATGTTGGGAATGAGGCACCCAACCTACCCTAGGATTATTCTAGAATTTTTAAGTTCCTTAGAAGAGGAAATTTTAATGGGTAGAGAGACCGAGGAGGGTAGGATAACTTTTAGGCTTTTTAACATTGAGCATGAGTGGACCCTTCTCCAATGGAACTCATACTTTGGCTTGCCGAGTGGGGGAGAGAAAAGAACCCCTATTGGGTTCAACACTCGGGTATGTTGGATCGAGTTGATGGGAGATCATGCTTATGACCCTTCTAGGGCCAAAGCGTCGTGCCTCCAAAACTCCATCTTTCCATACCTCCACCGTATCATGGCCAGGACCATATTTGGTCGTGGGGAGAGTGATGGTGTAGTTAGAGCTAGCGAGCTACTTTGCCTCTGGGACATGCTACAAGAAAGATGTAGCATAGATGTAGGGTCTCACTTCATCAGACACTTAGTGAAGATGGGAAAAGCAGCACGAGGAGAGATTAATGTGGGAGGCCTACTTATCCACATTTGCCATAGGATGGGGTACGATTCCACAGCATTATAGAGTATAGAGGGGAGCCCTAGGATTGACCTTGGAGTGTGCATGGCCATGAAAATGATTTTGAGGGAAGGACACTCCTTATACTTTATAAGAAAAAAATCTTACGACCCTTAGGCTCCCCGATCTGAATCATACCACCATCGCTATACGTGCCAACTAGCGATTGGACCTGATAGCGGAGTCCCCTCCACATGAGGGACCATCCACATCGGCGCCCATCTCTCCACCTTTATATCAATCTCCCTCTAGTCCACGCATGCATAGGAGCCCACCTAGTCCATGCTGACATGAGCCTGTACCTACACCATCACCTTTTTCTACATTTGAGAAGGATGCAAGTACGTTGGCCTATGATTTCTCGGAGTTTCGATCGCGCCTCGATGACATATACACTGAGCAGTAGACGCAGAGGCAGCGACGGGAGGAGCAGAGCACCTAGACACAGGCTGAGTTCCAGGGATTCCAGGAGCACTTCCATCAGGCTGAGGAGTTCTACGACGAGGCCCGCATATACTTCTACGAGGAGGCAGTTCATCACCAGGATGAAGCTGCATACCGCAGGGAGATGTGGCAGCACATGCATGCCCAGCAGGCACAGTGGGCTAGGGAGGAGGAGCATCGAGCTGTCGTTGCATCCACCAGCTCCCAGATCGACCACATGTACATGTGGCATCAGCGGCTTAGCAGCAGGTTCTCCTAGGATCCAGAGATGCCGAGGCTTCCAGATTTTCCACCTCATCCACCATACTAGAGGTATATTTTCATTTAAGTCTGGGGCGGGCCCCAAAGTTTATTATTGTTTTGGTTCCTAGAAGTAGATTTTTTTTCTGGTATTCTCATCCATTTATTCATGCATGGGTTGTTGAGTTTCTTTCAGTACTTTGTTTTTGTTATCTGTAACCTCAGTAGTATTTTTGAAAGTTGCTTGCATGAGTTGTTCCCATAGGTAGCTTAACTTCCTTTATCTCGTGGTATTTTATTTTATTCGCTCTATTGAATGTTCTAGACATACACTAGTTAGCTTTATTTTTACACTTACACATGTTGAAGGTTCTGAAAGAGAGAATCTAGTACATAATGAGTTATGATTCATCTCAGTAGTCTAGTACTTTGGAATCCATAGGTGACTCTAGGTTTAGCATTTTAGTTACTGGAGATACTCGGATTGTGTAAGCCCATTCGGAAAAATTAAAATCCCAGTGAGCCGAAAAATAAAAGAGAGAAAAAAAAAGAAATGAAAAAGAAAACAAAGAAAAAAAAGGAGAGAAGATTATGAGGGATAAAAAAATAGTTGTCATGGGTAGAAATGGATAGGTGCCCCTTTGAGACCGAGTTAGGTTACTGGGGAAACACCTACCAATTTCTCTCAATATCGAGCATGCCTTTGAGACTTTATGCTAGATCTAGGGAACGAGCCTCGCTTTGGCCAGGTAAGCGCCTAAGAGGCAGAAATCTTAGAAAAGCTATGGGATGATGACTTAACTCACCATGGAACGGGTATCCCCTAAGAATGATTTGCTTATCACGAGCACGAGGAGCTAACTTAGTGAATTTCTAGAACATATTTATTTTTCTTTGATTGTAAATACCACTTGATAATTTAGTTAGCTACTAAGTATGGAACAATATCTTTTTAAAATTTCATGGCACTGAGGTTTGTTTGAGGACAAGCAAAGATTTAAGTCGGGGGATGTGATGTGAGCAAAATGTATAGGGTTTTAGGAGTAGTTTTCGCTCACATCTCATTACATTTTTATGTTAGTTTCATGCATTTGTCACTCTATTTTGCATGCATTTCCTATTTTCTTGTTTGGAGGTATGCTCGTTGGACTTTTGTGTGCAGGTTACCATTTCGGGCTAAAAAGATGCGCTTTCAGAGTAAAAGAAGGACATTTCGCAGCCAGACGCAAAGTGGGACATGGCCAAGGCGTGTGGATTCACACGATCATGCCCAATAGGCGAGATCATCACCCCAGGGCCACACATGACCTGGCTGTGTGGAAACACACGACCGTATGGCGGCCCGCCAGATTTGCACGACTAGGGCTTTTTTCGGATTTTGCAGCGGTCCGAGGCGATGACTATATAAGGATGGCTCCGTCCAAACCCAAAGGGAGAGGAACGATGGCTAGGATGGCACGCAGAAGCCCAAAAAATCTTTGGGAACTTGCAACGGGGAGGAGGAACACTGCCGGAGGTCCACACCTTGCACTTCAACGCCGGAGAGTAGACTACAAAAGCATTATAATTCTTTGTTCCTGCGTTTTATTCCTTATGTTTTCGAACATAGACATGCTTTGTGATTCTTCCTTCATATACATGGAGTAGTACTTTTGATTCTAGGATTAGGGAGTAGCTTGTGTGCACATTACAATGTTGGTTCATGTTAAATTTTGCCTTTGAGTTTGATTTGACAATTGGTAGTTGTTTTTACTAATATCTATGTGTGTTTGGATTTCTATCTGATGTTCTTAGGTGATACGAGGGGTGACAGCCCTCGTATCTAAGATTTATGGGATTTTATACAAAGAACCTAGGGGTAAACCTAATCTCTTGTAACTATGGGTAGAAGGGTACAGTGGAATCGGAAATGGTTCACCGTAGGGATTGATTCGACATCCTCGTACCGTTTATCCCATCCTTTTAGACGGAGATAGCTCCCGGTAGATGGGTCGGCTCTACAGGAGAGTGTATGATGTCCCTTCCACAAAACCATAGCTAAACGTCTAGACAATGCCAATTGACAACATTGTTTTGTGATACACAAGCAAAACCGAAGTCCTAGAATCACCTTTGAAGACCTCAGCACACTCCCTTCCTCCTCTGTGTGACACCGTATAGAGTAAAGTCCACCGACATCCCTCACCATTTGAAACCTCTTAGAGTTACATCCGAACAATTATAACCACTAAATATATTGATATACGAATCTCAGTCCCTGTGGGATCTATAACCTTTATTATTTGACGACATCCGTACACTTGCGGGCATTGGGAAGTGATGTGAGAAAAATTTATAAGGTTTTAGGAGTAGATTTCACTCACATCTCATTACATTTTTATGTTATTTGCATGCATTTGTCACTCTATTTTGCATGGATTTCCTATTTTCTGGTTCGGAGGTATGCTCGTTGGACTTTTGGGTGCAAGTTAGCATTTCGGGTTAAAAAAATGCACTTTAGGAGCAAAAGAAGGACATTTCGCAGCTAGACGCAGAGAGGGATACGGCCAGGGCATGTGGAATCACACGGTCATGCCCAATGGGCGAGATTAGCACCCTAGGGCCGCACACGGCCTGGCCATGTGGAAACACACGGTTGTGTGTCGACCTGCCAGATTTGTGTGACTAGGGCTTTTTCCGGATTTTACAGCGGTCCAAAGCGATATCTATATAATGATGGCTCCGACCAAACCCAAAGGGAGAGGCACGATGGCTAGGATGGCACGCCGAAGCCCTAAAAAGCTTCGAGAACTTGCAACGGGGAGGAGGAACGCCATTGGAGGTCAAAGCCTTGCACTTCAACGCCGGAGAGAAGACCACAGAAGTATTGTAATTCTTTATTCCTGTGTTTTATTCCTTATGTATTCGAACATAGACATGCTTTATGATTTTTCCATCATATACATGGAATAGTACTTTCGATTCTAGGATTAGGGAGTAGCTTGTGTGCACATTACAATGTTGGTTCATGTTAAATTTTTCCTTTGAATTTGATTTGACAATTGGTAGTTGTTTTTACTAATATCTATGCGTGTTTGGTTTTCTATCTGCTGTAGTTAGGCGATACGAGGGGTGAAAGCCCTCGTATCTAAGATTTAGAAGATTTTATACAAGGAACCTAGGGGTAAATCGGATCTTTTGTAACTGTGGATAGAAGGGTGCGGTGGAATCGGAAACGGTTCACCGTAAGGATTGATTCGGCATCCTCGTACCGTCTATCCCGTCCTTTTAGGTGGAGATAGCTCCCGGTTGATGTGGCGGCTCTGCGGGAGAGTGTATGATGTCCCTTCCACAAAACCATAGCTAAACATCTAGACAATGCCAATTGACAACATTGTTTTGTGATACACAAGCGAAACCGAAGTCCTAGAATCACCTTTGAAGACCTCGGCACACTCCCTTCCTCCTCCATGTGACACTGTATAGAGTAAAGTCCACCGAATCGCAGTCCCTATGCGATTGATAATCTTTATTACTTGACGACATCCGTACACCAGCGGGCGTTGGGAAGTGATGTGAGAAAAATGTATAGGGTTTTAGGAGTAGTTTTCTCTCACATATAATTACATTTTTATGTTAGTTTCATGCATTTGTCACTCTATTTTGCATGCATTTCCTATTTTCTGGTTCGGAGGTCTGCTTGTTGGACTTTTGTGTGCAGGTTAGCATTTGGGGTTAAAAAGATGGGCTTTCGGAGCAAAAGAAGGACATTTCACAACTAGATGCATAGTGGGACACGGCCAGGGCGTGTGGATTCACACGACCGTGCCGAATGGGTGAGATCAGCACCCCAGGGTCGCACACAACCGTGTGGTGGCCCACCAGATTTGTGAGACTAGGGCTTTTTCTAAATTTTGCACCGGTCCGAGGCGATGTATATATAAGGATGGCTCTGCCAAAACCCAAAGGGAGAGGTACGACGGCTAGGACGACATGCCAAAGCCCTAAAAATCTTTGGGAACTTGCAACGGGGTGGAGGAACACCACCGGAGGTCCACGCCTTGCACTTCAATGCCGGAGAGAAGACCACGAAAGCATTGTAATTATTTGTTCCTACGTTTTATTCCTTATGTATTCTAACATAGACATGCTTTATGATTCTTCCTTCATATACATGGAGTAGTACTTTCAATTCTAGGATTAGGGAGTAGCTTATCTGCACATTACAGTGTTGGTTCATGTTAAATTCTACCTTTGAGTTTGATTTGACAATTGGTAGTTTTTTTTACTAATATCTATGCGTATTTGGTTTTCTATCTGTTGTGCTTAGGCGATATGAGGGGTGACAACCCTCGTATCTAAGATATAGGGGATTTTATACAGGGAACCTAGGGGTAAACCTGATCTCCTGTAACTGTGGGTAGAAGGGTGTGGTGGAATCAGAAACGGTTCACCGTAGGGATTGATTTGGCATCCTCGTACCGTCTATCCCGTCCTTTTAGGCAGAGATAGCTCCCGGTAGATGCGGCGGCTCTGCGGAAGAGTGGATGATGTCTCTTCTACAAAACCATAGCTAAACGTCTAGACAATGACAATTGACAATATTGTTTTGTGATATACAAGCGAAATTGAAGTCCTAGAATCACCTTTGAAGACCTCGACACACTCCCTTCCTCCTCTGTGTGACACCGAATAGAGTAAAGTCCACCGACAACCCTCACCATTCAAAACCTCTTAGAGTACGTCTGAACAATTACAACCACTACATATATTGATATTCGAATCCCAGTCCCTATGGGATCGATAATCTTTATCACTTTGATGACATCCGTGCACTTGCAGGCATTGAGCGCAAGCATGCGCTTTGAGTCCTCGACGGTATCCGTCGCGAGATTTGAGGTCGCATTCGTGTGCATCATGCCACCATTACCATGGTTAGGTTAACTACCCATCCATTAAAGTTGGCACACCTAAACCCATCTAGCTTGAATCGATCATGCTCTTTGGAACCCAAAACCTATTTGAGCTCCTAGGATTTACTAGGTATTACTTAGGGATGACCTCCCTTGATAGCTTCCTAATAACCTTTCTAGGCTTGTTAGCCTTGGTCATTTGGGTCTTACCTAGGTTGACTCTAGGGGTAACTCTACTTGCAACCTTCTTAGTGGCTTTCCTAGGTTTCTTCGAAACCCTAGCCACTAGGCACAAACCTTGGTTATCCTTAGGGATGACTTCCCTTGTAACCTTGGTCTTTCTAGACCTAAGTTTAGATCCATAGTCAAATGGAACAATATGGTAGGTAGGCTTATCTACCTTGGACCTAGGCTTGTGGCTCAAGCCTTTCTTGCCCATAGATGAGCCTTGCTTCCTAAACTCTAGGTGTTGACTTTTACCATTTGACCTAGATTTTTGATCAATTGCCCCTTGCATTTGGTTTTGCATAATCCTAAGGGTCTTCTCTAATTTTCCAAGTCTCGACCTTAAGACTTTATTTTCCAACTCTAATTGCCCAATTTTTGATTTTTCATTGGGTCTTTGGGCATTACCATTTCCTCTAGGCATATGCCTACCATTCTTAGGGTTAATACATAAATGGTTTTCTATTTTCCTAATGCTTTCTTTAGGAAGAGTTTTTCTAGGAACATTAGTCCCAAATTTTTCTTTATTTTTAATGTGGACATTCATAGCCTTTAAACAATACTCCCAATTTCTAGCATGCTCCTTATGATAAATTGCAAGAGATTTAAAATTTCTAACATGCTTTTTGACATTTAAACTAGAAGATGCATACTTAATGGTTACCTTAGGGTTTGCCATAGCTCCCCCTACTTGTGATGCTTCTTCTTTTCTCCTAGGGCATTGGCTCCTATAGTGTCCTGCTTGTCGGCATTTGAAGCACACCACATGCTCCTTGCTCTTCTTGGTGGGGACATCGACATCCTTGACTTTTTCATTGACTTTTGGTGCCAGAGGAGCTTTCCTTACTCTTTTCGGACACTTACTCTTGTAGTGTCAGATTCCCTACACTCGAAACATATGATATGATTTTTATTATAAATTGATATATTTGAGTTACCTAGGGTGGTGGTAAGTGCCGGAGTTTGAGCTTCTTCATCTTGATTGGATGTGGAAGGCTCTTCTTGATGCTCCGGAGTGGAAGGTCTAATCTCCTCTCCCTCAATCCTAGAGGTGGAGGCTTCTTCCAAATCCACCTCATCTTCCTCTTCCAATCAGGGTCCGGATGTTAATTCCCTATCAACTTCCGAATCCTCACTTGCTTGTGAGGAAGAGCTTTCTTCTTCTTGTGCCGAGTGAGACTCCTCATGGAATCTTGCCAACTTGCTCCATAGCTCCTTGACATCCATGTAATCCCCTAGCTTGCACAAAATGTCATTAGGTATCAAATCTTCTAAAAGCTTTGTTACCATGACATCAGTCTTGAACTTTAGATGTTGATCTTGTGTCCACTTCTTCAACTTCAAGACATTTCCCTTCTTATCTCTAGGAGGTTCAAAGCCTTCCATGATAATGAACCAATCTTCTATGTCCATGATCAAGAAGTTCTCTATTCTAGCCCTCCACGCTAGAAAATCTTCTTGATCGTATGGTTGTGGTTTGTTGATGTCCCATCCTAGCTTTTCTTGAAAATCCATCTTCTTGCCCTCTAGCGTCTTTGCTCCTGACAGTTAGTCCATAGAAGAGCCCCTGGCTCTGATACCAATTGTAGAGGATTCGGTGACCGCTAGAGAGGGGGTGAATAGCTCGTTTTGATTCTCGATGGAATTCATTCGCGTGCTTGCTACAAATGATTAGTGTGCAGTGGAAATAAAGCAATAATGAAATACAAACAACAATCATATAACATGGTTTGAAACCAAATGGTTCCTACTCCATGGATTGGGCTTGTAAGAGCCCTAGCGATGCCAATCACACACCACTACTAAATAAACTCCTTCTCGGAACAATCCGGAGGCGGAGAAACCTCGTACAAATATTCTTACTACAATAAGAATGAAATACAAGCAAATACAAGTAAACTACACAAATACAATTAAGGAAAACCTTTATAAATGTGAACTTGATTGCTTGATCTTTGATATCATGAATCATGGTTGAAGACCCTGATTTGCTCCAACAAATCGCTTCAACAATGCTCAAGAAATCGCTTCTCCAAACTTCCTCCACGATCTCCATTTAAAGTTGTTGCCTGGGATGGAAATCGCCTATCAGTCGACTGCTCGGGACCATCAGTTGACTAATGACACTGTTGCTGTGAGACAACAGTGCAATCCACGCTGGAAAAATCCAACGGATAGGACATCAGTCGATTAATTGAGCCTTCACTCGACTGCTAACGCCAGCTATCGAGTTCGACTCCATTCTCGGCTCGAAATACACCAAGCCGATCGGTGATCACAAGATCGGGCCGATCGGTGATCGTCAGAATGATCATTGCCCACCTCGCTGACTCTGAACTCCTGTAGTCAAACCCTAGTTGGCTTAAACCAGTCGACTGCCACATGGTACCGATCGACTGATACACCATAAACATGAGGTTTTAACCCAAATATGGTGGCCCCATACTTGCTAGACCACCCGTAGCCTAGACCTAAGCTTTCTAGCCACCTCCGTCAGCCTTGTGCTTATCGGATCCCTCCAAGTCATCCATGACTTGTTCATCCATATGCTAGCCTTCAGGTGCATCCATCGGCTATGTCATGCTAATGGTGTCTACACCGCCAAGGCACATTGGACATACACTGCCAAGACTCCGCTTGGACTTTACGCCGTAAACTATTGGACTTATGCTTCCAAGACTTGACCGTTGGACTTTACGCCGCCAATATCATGTTAGGTGGCCGCATCGGAGGCTCATTGGCTCCCATGTCCCCGGATTAAAATTTTCACTAATGAAAGAATTAATCCGGATGGGATGAGCTTCCTTAGCACAACCTATTCGTCGTCGTGCTAACAACTTGAGTGGTCGCTTGAACAAACTAATTGTTCAAGCAACACAACTCTTCTAGTTGGTTAGCCGCGGAAGAGATGACGGATGGATCGCCGGTTTTT
This sequence comes from Wurfbainia villosa, assembly GCA_025175895.1. NCBI lineage: Eukaryota > Viridiplantae > Streptophyta > Magnoliopsida > Zingiberales > Zingiberaceae > Wurfbainia > Wurfbainia villosa. The sequence continues at coordinate 107,824,049 of CM045996.1, forward strand.
GTGTTTGTCTTCGGGGTCCATGATTATACAATATATATTCATACACACACATGCATAATCAAAACAAATAAGAACATGCTCAGATCTGTACATAAAGTTAAAATAACTTTATACCTCACGATCTTCTACCGTATGTCCTATCCTTCTCGTGGACGACGTGTGGACGAAGTTCCTCCACGAGTAGAAGCCTTCTAGATCGCTTTCTTCTCTACCTTGTCCGCTGCGAAAAAAAAGAAGAACTCACAAATACCTTTCCTATCTAGAACCGGCCACCAAATTAGGGAATTTGGTGCAACCACCGGCCAAGGAGCAATGGATGATGCGCCGGCCAACTTCAAGAATTGTTGCCGCCGGCCACTTTGGAGAATAGGGAGGAGGAAGAGAACCGGCCACCAATAGGAGGAGAACCGCCGGCCAAGGAAGAAGGGGGAAGCTTCTAGGATGGGCGCCGGCCAAGGAATTATCAATGGAAGTGGGCGCCGACAATCAACAAGATGGAAGAGGTTGCCGCCCACTTTGCTCCAAACCCTAGCCGCCCAAAACCCTAACTCCAATCCTTTTGATCAATCTTGCCGCCCAACCCTAAGCATCTATTTATAGAATAGGGCTTAAGCCTCCTTTAATCTCCACCGTCGGATCTAGGGATTTAATCTCCACCGTCGGATCTAGGGTTTTATCCCAACCGTCGGATCTAGGGTTTAATCTCAACCGTCGGATCTAGGATTTCATCCCAACCGTCGGATCTAAGGTTCCATCCCAACCGTCGGATCTAGGGTTTTATCCCAACCGTCGGATCTAGGGATTTAATCCCAACCGTCGATTCTAGGATTTCATTCTAACCATCGGATCTAGGGATTTAATCCCAACCGTTGGTTCTAGGGTTTCATCCAACCATCGGATCTAGGGATTTAATCCCAACCGTTGGTTCTAGGTTTTGTTTTACATTCTTGGATCTAGACTTCATAAGGATTATATTAGGCTACGATAGGGACCATAAGGAGGAGTTGGGTCTTGGCCACCCGATGGATCGGAACCACACAAACTTGATCCATCAATGATGTTCCATTCCACTAGAGGATCATCATTGAACTACCTCACCAACCCCCATAAATCAATATGGGCTCCATATATTATTTGTACATTAATCTCCCCGTGTTTAAGATATCGAATGTCCGTCAATTAATTGATTTACTGACCATTAATTAATTAACATCTAATTCCTCGAGTAGTACCACTCAACCTTATCATCATGTTGACTAAGTCAACCAGCTGGGTTTACATGATGAACCTTATGAGCTCCTCAAGGGGACATCATCAACCTAATATATAGGACACGATTTCCTCCTATAATCAACGACACACCATATAAATAATATTATCTCCCAACTTACCGGGCATATTGATTTAATCCATCTAAATCTCACCCACTGGTAAATCAAAGAAATAAATACTAAGTACATGTGCCCGTTATTATATCGGGATTAAGAGCATTTACAACATAATATCCGAGGTCCGATTCAATCATGTAGTCAGTACTAAATTGAATCACCTCTATGTCGGTCCTGCTCAATACACCTAAGTGTACTAGTGTAACTCTATGTTCAAGACAAAACAATACCAAGCTACACTACAACCATGCCAATGGTTTGTCCAAAACCATCTTGGTTGTGAGCCTCTACTTATATTTTACAAGGAACTGATAACATGATCTTCTGTGCCACACCAAGCACCATGTTATCTACAATGTAAAATATTTAGACAATATGCACACATATATAATGAATATATAAAATGCAAACAATGATCATGTGATTCTTATTTCAAAATAAAATGTTCATACAAAAAGAGCTAGGCTTTCAGTATACATTCCAACAATCTCCCACTTATACTAAAAGACTATGCCGTCATCACTCTGCCATACATCTGATCCCCATGTCCTCCACATGCCTATCAAATGCTTTCGCTGGAAGGGCCTTAGTGAATGGATCCGCCAGGTTATCCTCTGATGTAATCTTGGCGACAGCAACTTCTCCTCGCTTTACGATCTCTCGTATGAGGTGGTACTTGTGCTCTATGTGTTTACTCGCCTTATGGGCTCGTGGTTCCTTCGAGTTTGCAACTGCACCACTATTATCACAATAAATTGTGATAGTTCTGGGCAAACCAGGAATCACATCCAAGTCCATCAAGAAGTTCCTGAGCCATACAGCTTCCTTGGCTGCCTCAGAGGCTGCCACATACTCAGCTTCCATGGTAGAGTCCGCCACGCATTTCTGCTTGACACTCCTCCATGCTATGGCTCCACCTCCAAAAGTAAACACAAACCCCGAGGTAGACTTACTCTTGTCCCTATCTGATTGGAAATCCGAATCCGTGTAACCCACAGAGACTAATTGATCTGCCTGGTAAACCAGCATATAATCCCTAGTCCTTCTCAGGTACTTCAATATATGCTTTACCGCAGTCCAATGTCCCTGTCCAGGATTACTCTGATATCTGCTAACAATGCCCACAGCAAAGCAGATATCCGTTCTCGTACATAGCATAGCATACATAAGGCTTCCTACTGCCGAAGCATAAGGAATCGCCTTCATATCCTCTATCTGCTTTGATGTTTTGGGATACATCTCTTTAGATAAAGGAACTCCATGCCTGAAAGGTAGGAAACCTTTCTTGGAGTTTTGCATGCTAAAACGAGCAAGGATAGTGTCAATGTATGAAGCTTGAGATAAGCACAACATCCTTTTCTTGCGATCCCTTATAACTTTGATCCCAAGGATGTGTCCTACTTCTCCCAAGTCCTTCATATCAAACTTTTTGGGCAACCATACCCTTACGTCTGATAACACTTTGATATTGTTGCCAACTAACAAAATGTCATCTACGTATAGTACAAGAAACACCGCTATGTTTCCGTCACATCTCTTGTATACACAAGGCTCATCCGAACTTTGAATAAATCCATATGATTGGATTACCTCATCAAAGCGGATGTTCCAAGATCTAGAAGCTTGCTTCAATCCATAAATGGACCGATTAAGCTTACATACAAGATGCTCTTTGCCTTTAGCAATGAATCCCTCTGGTTGCCGCATATAGATGTTCTCCTCAAGACTTCCGTTAAGGAAAGCTGTCTTGACATCCATCTGCCATATCTCATAATCCATATGAGCTGCTATAGATAAGAGAATCTGGATAGACTTAAGCATAGCTACCTGCGAAAAGGTCTCCTCATAATTGATACCCTCTTTCTTAGTATACCCTTTCGCAACAAGCCTAGCTTTGAAGGTCTCAACCTTCCCGTCTACTCCTCTCTTTCTCTTGTAGATCCACTTGCATCCAATGGTTTTTACACCATCGGGTGGCTCTACTAGCTCCCAGACCCGATTAGAATCCATAGATTCTATCTCTGAATTCATCTCTCTTTGCCAAGATACTGCATCTCTATCTTGGATTGCCTCGTCATATGTCCAGGGATCAGGTTCATGTTCACTAGGGACTAAGTCCGAAGACTCTCCCAAAAACATGAATCTGTCGGGTTGTCTAACAACCCTCCCACTACGATGAGGTGTCTCCAGTGTATGCTCTGTGACACGCGGTGCAGTGACTTGTGGTGTCTCCTCTTGTACCGTTGGTACTGAAGTCGGGACTTCCCTTGTCATCTCCTCAAGAACAATCCTACTCGTGGGCTTGTGGTTCATCACATAGTCTTCCTCTAGAAATCTGGCATTCGTACTCATGATCACCTTCTGATCTCTAGGACTATAGAATAAACCACCCTTCGTTCCCTTAGGGTAGCCAATAAACAAGCGCACTTCTGTACGAGATTCCAACTTACCAGCATCTCCCTTCAGCACATGTGCTGGACTACCCCAAATCCGAATATGTCTTAGACTAGGCTTTCGCCCAGTCCACAACTCTGTGGGAGTAGAGGGTACTGACTTAGATGGAACCAAGTTCAGAATGTGTGCTGTTGTTTCCAGAGTAAACCCCCAGAACGAATCAGGTAACTCAGAATAACTCATCATCGATCTGACCATCTCCATAAGAGTCCTATTCCTTCGCTCCACCACACCATTCTGCTGGGGTGTGCCAGGTGCGGATAATTGGGATTGAATCCCAGCCTCTGATAAGTAACTCCTAAACTCTCCCAAGAGGTACTCGCCACCACGATCAGATCGTAATGTCTTGATACTTTTACCTTGACGGTTCTCCACATCAGCCTTGAATTCTTTGAACTTGTCAAAGCATTCAGACTTGCGGCGCATCAAGTAAATGTATCCATATCTTGAATAATCATCTATAAAAGAGACGAAGTATTCAAAGCCACCTCTTGCTTGGATAGACATAGGACCACACAAATCAGAATGAACCAATTCTAACACATCTTTGGCTCTATACCCCTTGGCCTTAAAAGGCCTCTTGGTCATTTTACCTTCCAAGCAAGATTCGCAGGTTGGGAGATCCTCCTCCACTAATGAACCCAAAGGTCCATCAGCTATCAACCTTTGAATTCTACTTAGGTTAATATGACCAAGCCTTAGATGCCAAAGATATGTTTGGTTCATTTGCGAAGGTTCTTTTCTCTTATTAGATTTAGAAGATGAGTTATTTACTTCTATTTGCATCGTGGGAGTTTTTGGTTCAATAGTATATAAATTGCCAACCAATGTACCAGAACAGATAATCTCCCTATTCCTTTTTATAACCACCTTGTCATTAAAAGAAACAGAATATCCATCCAAAAACAATTTAGAAACTGAAATTAAATTCTTTCTAAAAGTAGGTACATAAAGACAATTTCTCAAAACTAAAAATTTATTCCTATCAAAAGATAAATAAACGTCTCCCACTGCAATAGCCGCCACCTTTGAAGCATTGCCCATGAAGATGGTAATCTCTCCCTCAGCTAGTCGTCGGGTTTCCTGGAACCCCTACAAAGTATTCCAGACATGATCAGTGGCTCCTGTATCTACACACCAGGCACTGGTAGATAACACCGCTAAATATGTTTCAACAACTAAACAAGAAGATATACCTTTGTTCTTTCGGCGAGGACAATCCGCCTTCCAATGTCCAGTCTGCTTGCAAGTGAAGCACTTGCCTTTCGGCTTCTTCACTCCTGCCTGAGGCCTCACTGCCACCTTCTTTGCTCCACCTTGCTTCTTCTTCTTCTTACCTTTCAGTTTGGAGGAAGAAACCTTCTGAGTGACCATGGCTTGAGAACTCTGACGAAAAAGCCCCTCTGCCGCCTGGAGTTCTGTCAGAAGCTCCGCCAACGAATACAACCTCTTGTTCATGTTGTAGTTGAGGCGGAACTGCTCAAAACTCCTAGGCAGAGACTGGAGAATGATATCGACCTGGGTTTCCCCATCGATCTCGACTCAGGACTTCCATCTCATTAAGATGAGCCATCATCTTGAGAACATGATCCCTAACGGGTGTTCCCTCGACCATGGTGGTCGTCATCAAGTTTCTCATTGCCTCCTGCCTAGCCGCCCTACTCTGATGTCCGAAAAGTTCCTTGAGATTGAATATCATGTCATAAGCAGTGGCTATGGCCTGATGCTGATGTTTCAGCAAATTTGACATAGATGCCAAAATGTAACACCGTGCCATCTCATCTGCCTTAACCCATTTCTTATAATGTTCTTTCTCCTTTTCATCAGAGTCATCGGAGGGCTTAGGAGGACAGACCTCGAAGAGTACAAATTTGTACTCCTCCGCAGTTAGGACAATATCCAGGTTTCTTTTCCAATCAATGTAGTTTGGACCAGTAAGTTTGTTTTCTTTTAAAATCACAGCAAGTGGGTTGAAAGCCATTTGAAAATCCTAAAAATCACAATGATCAAAATATTAGATTTCAAATATTATTGATTCCTCAAAACAATAAAATCCTGAAATCAACCAACACCTCAAAACACCGAGAATATCGCATGCCACGATAGTGTGGACGTATACGAATTCTACATTTGTAAGAGGAGGTTTTATCCATTAATTTTATTATCTTGTCAACCTTACTTTTTGACAAATAAAATTAATAGTTGGTTCCTCTTTAGCCCTACAAATAAAAGCAGTGACTCCGATGGGGAGGATACCTTTATTTGTATCTAAGTGTGCACCATTACACGATACTAAGGGAATTATTTTGGATTATGTGCCTTACCGATGGGGAAGTACACACGCTCCTAAATAATTTCCTATAACCATTATTTGACCTAGTGATCCGCAAACAAACCCATCCGATGGGGAGGAAGGCACTCAAAGCTAACGCGCAAGTTTGTTGCATCACACGTCAAATTGTAATGGAGGCCGCGGGAATTAATTAAAATATCCCTCTCCCACTTAGTAAATTGAAATCGAGGAATTTTAAACATACACAACATGCATATAAAACAAATAAGCAATAAATATGGAAAAACAGAATTTTTTCCAACTATTATGGCATTGTCCTCCAATATTCGTCCACCCCGTCCGCTCCACCTTTTCCCGTGCGCAAGTCACCAAAGATATCCGAGCCGAGATAAATCATTTTATTTACATCCATCGATCCTATACTCCACGAAGGAGTGTACAAATAATCTAGATCGAAAGTAAACTAAAATGATCGGCTAAACAATGCCATATTTAATTACAAAAATTAAATACAAATCTAGCCTCGTCAACCCCGAGGATTCAAATAATAAATTTTTACACACATCCATTCACATACACACACATGGCCATAATAGTCGGATCTTATGCCTGCAACCAAAGAGTTAAACTACGCATATCCTACTATTATCCGACACATATAATATATGAAAAATGCATAAAAAATTAACCGAATCCTAAACACACAAAACTGGAAACCGATGGCTCTGATACCAATTGTTAGGTGGCCGCATCGGAGGCTCATTGGCTCCCATGTCCCCGGATTAAAATTTTCACTAATGAAAGAATTAATCCAGATGGGATGAGCTTCCTTAGCACAACCTATTCGTCATCGTACTAACAACTTGAGTGGTCGCTTGAACAAACTAATTGTTCAAGCAACACAACTCTTCTAGTTGGTTAGCCGCGGAAGAGACGACGGATGGATCACCGGTTTTTGTGTTTGTCTTCGGGGTCCATGATTATACAATATATATTCATACACACACATGCATAATCAAAACAAATAAGAACATGCTCAGATCTGTACATAAAGTTAAAATAACTTTATACCTCACGATCTTCTACCGTATGTCCTATCCTTCTCGTGGACGACGTGTGGACGAAGTTCCTCCACGAGTAGAAGCCTTCTAGATCGCTTTCTTCTCTACCTTGTCCGCTGCGAACAAAGAGAAGAACTCACAAATACCTTTCCTATCTAGAACCGGCCACCAAATTAGGGAATTTGGTGCAACCGCCGGCCAAGGAGCAATGGATGATGCGCCGGCCAACTTCAAGAATTGTTGCCGCCGGCCACTTTGGAGAATAGGGAGGAGGAAGAGAACCGGCCACCAATGGGAGGAGAACCGCCGGCCAAGGAAGAAGGGGGAAGCTTCTAGGATGGGCGCCGGCCAAGGAATTATCAATGGAAGTGGGCGCCGGCAATCAACAAGATGGAAGAGGTTGCCGCCCACTTTGCTCCAAACCCTAGCCGCCCAAAACCCTAGCCGCCCAAAACCCTAACTCCAATCCTTTTGATCAATCTTGCCGCCCAACCCTAAGCATCTATTTATAGAATAGGGCTTAAGCCTCCTTTAATCTCCACCGTCGGATCTAGGGATTTAATCTCCACCGTCGGATCTAGGGTTTTATCCCAACCGTCGGATCTAGGGTTTAATCCCAACCGTCGGATCTAGGATTTCATCCCAACCGTCGGATCTAAGGTTCCATCCCAACCGTCGGATCTAGGGTTTTATCCCAACCGTCGGATCTAGGGATTTAATCCCAACCGTCGATTCTAGGATTTCATCCTAACCATCGGATCTAGGGATTTAATCCCAACCGTTGGTTCTAGGGTTTTATCCAACCATCGAATCTAGGGATTTAATCCCAACCGTTGGTTCTAGGTTTTGTTTTACATTCTTGGATCTAGACTTCATAAGGATTATATTAGGCTACGATAGGGTCTTGGCCACCCGATGGATCGGAACCACACAAACTTGATCCATCAATGATGTTCCATTCCACTAGAGGATCATCATTGAACTACCTCACCAACCCTCATAAATCAATATGGGCTCCATATATTATTTGTACATTAATCTCCCCGTGTTTAAGATATCGAATGTCCGTCAATTAATTGATTTACTCACCATCAATTAATTAACATCTAATTCCTCGAGTAGTACCACTCAACCTTATCATCATGTTGACTAAGTCAACCAGCTGGGTTTACATGATGAACCTTATGAGCTCCTCAAGGGGACATCATCAACCTAATATATAGGACACGGTTTCCTCCTATAATCAACGGCACACCATGTAAATAATATTATCTCCCAACTTACCGGGCATATTGATTTAATCCATCTAAATCTCACCCACTGGTAAATCAAAGAAATAAATACTAAGTACATGTGCCCGTTATTATATCGGGATTAAGAGCATGTACAACATAATATCCGAGGTCCGATTCAATCATGTAGTCAGTACTAAATTGAATCACCTCTATGTCGGTCCTGCTCAATACACCTAAGTGTACCAGTGTAACTCTATGTTCAAGACAAAACAATACCAAGCTACACTACAACCATGCCAATGGTTTGTCCAAAACCATCTTGGTTGTGAGCCTCTACTTATATTTTACAAGGAACTGATAACATGATCTTCTGTGCCACACCAAGCACCATGTTATCTACAATGTAAAATATTTAGACAATATGTACACATATATAATGCATATATAAAATGCAAACAATGATCATGTGATTCTTATTTCAAAATAAAATGTTCATACAAAAAGAGCTAGGCTTTCAGTATACATTCCTACATATCAAACCCCTTGGACTTTCCAAATGTTGAGTACTCATGACTTGGACTTTCACCGCCAAGACTACACCCTTGGAATTTACTTGCCAATCCATGTTGGACTTTCCATGCCAAGACCCATGCTTGGACATTTCCTTGCCAAGACCCATGCTTGTACTTTACATGCCAAGTACTCAAGACTTGGACTTTCCATGACATGGTCAACTCCAATCAACCATCAAAATCCCCCTCGAGTTAAACTCGAGTCCGATCAATCATGACCCGAGTCAATTGCACCAACAATCTCCTTAAAACATTATCTGACATCAATGTCAAACATCAAAACATCGCTCAAGTTAAACTCGAGTAGTATTTTGAAGTTTGACATTGATGTCTGACATTTGTTGGGGAGATTGCTGATGCAATCGACCCAGGTCATACTTAATGTTTGACGATGGTTTGACCATTGTCATGGGAAAAGTCCAAGTCTTGTGTACATGGCATGGAAAGTCCAAGATTGAGTCTTGGCATGGAAAGTCCAACATGGGTTGACAAGGAAAGTCCAAGCATGGGTCTTGGCAAAGGAAAGTCCAGGCATGGGTCTTGGCAAGGAAAGTCCAAGCATGGGTCTTAGCATGGAAAGTCCCAAATGGGTTGGCAAGGGAAAGTCCAAGCTTGAGTCTTGACAATTGAGAAGTCCAAGGGGAATATTGGCGGCGTAAAGTCCAAGGGTGGAGTCTTGGCAGCATAAGTCCAATGGTTGGCGGTGTAAAGTCCAAGCGGGAGTCTTGGCAGCATAAGTCCAATGTGCCTTGGCAGTATAGATCAACTTAGCATGACATAGCTGATAGAAGCACCTGAAGGCTAGCGTATGGATGAATAAGTCATGGATGACTTGGAGAGATCCGATAGGCGTGTGGCTGACGGAGGTGGCTAGAAGGCTTAGGTCTAGGCTAAGGGTGGTCTAGTAAGTATGGGCGCACCATACTTGGGTTAAAACTTCATATTTGAGGTGTATCAATTGACTGGGACTATGTACAGTCGACTGATGGGAGTCGACTAGAGTTCGACTATTGGAATTGGCCTAGCAGTCGACTGCCAGCATTTGGCAATCAATTGATGGCTTAAGACGTCGATTGATCTAGAGATCAGTTGACTGTTGGTCGGGAATTCGGACATAGTGAGTTCTCCAGTCAAGTGATCAGCTGAAGCACTCAACTGATTGAGACATCAGTCGACTGATGGGCATGATCAGTCGACTGATGCCCTATTCATTGGAACTTATCTGACGTGGTTCATGCTGTTGTGAGATAACACCTAGAGGGGCAGTCGACTGATGGTCCCGATCAGTCGACTGCTAGGCGGAATATAGCCCAAGGAGAAGCTTTATAGGGAGCTCATGGAGGAGGTTCTTCGCAAGGTAAAGTCCAAGTCATGGGTACTTGGCATGGAAAGTCCAAGTGGGACACTTGGCAAGGAAAAGTCCAGGCATGGGTCTTGGCGTGGAAAGTCCAACATGGGTTGGCAAGGGAAAATCCAAACTTGAGTTTTACATTTGAGAAGTCCAAGGGGATTGATATTGGCGGCGTATAGTCCAAACGGGATTCTTGGTAGCTTAAGTCCAATGATTGGCGGCGTAAAGTCCAAGCGGAGTCTTGGCAGCGTAAGTCCAATGTGCCTTGGCGGTGTAGTTAACATGACATAGCCAATGGAAGCACCTGAAGGCTAGCGCAATGGATGAATTAGTCATGGATGACTTGGAGGGATCCGAGAGGCATGAGGTTGATGGAGGTGACTAGAAGGCTTAGGTCTAGGCTAAGGGTGGTCTAGCAAGTATGGGGGAACCATACTTTGGTTAAAACCTCATGTTTAAGGTGTGTCAGTCGACTGGTGCCATGTGGCAGTCGACTAGCCTGAGTCAACTAGGGTTTGACTGCGGGAACTAGGTTAGCAGTCGACTGCCAGAGGTGGCCAGTCGACTGATTGGCCTAGCAATCGAATGATCATGTGATCAGTCGACTGGTGCTCGAGTTTTGGAGCACAGAATGGAGTCTCACTCAACTACTGTGGTTAACAGTCGAGTGATGGCTTGATCAGTCGGCTGTTGGTCATAATCAGTCGACTAATGATTGATCCATTGGATTTTTCCAGCGTGGATCTAGCCGTTGTCTCACGACAGTGGCATCGATCAGTGATGGTCGGCGATCGGTCCGGTATTTTCCGGCCTGAGTTAAAGCTTTAAATGGAGCTCGTGAAGGAGGAAAAAGCCATGGTTTCTTGAGGGTTTTTTGGGCAATTTGCTGCTACAAATCAGGGTCTCCAATGTTAGGGCAATCTCTTGCCGTAATATGGTTTTGATGGTGTGGCAAAGGGTTTAAGTTAGTGTGTTATAATGATTTGATATGTGCGTTGAAGTCATGCAGGACTTAGTAATTCGCACATGGAGCCGTGGCGAGTTTCACATCTCATGACTCGTGCCTTGAGTCGGTGAAGGATAGCTTTGCGGAAGCCGTGCGCTTGGAGCATCCGAGGGACCGCCGGACGAGAAGCTTGGAGTGGCCGGAGAAGTAGACTTGAGGCAAGAGGCGAAGGAGCATTCGAGGTCGTGCGCTTTGATCTTTGCCGAGGGGCGTGGTAGAAACGAAGAGAACTTCGAAGGCGAGGGACTCCGAGAGATGAGAGTGAGCGATTGTAACCCGGGGAAGGGTAGCTCTTAGGTGAAACTTGGCCATTTGGACAAGTGTCGGATGGGTTTCAGACACGGTCATTGCCATGTCATAGTAGTCATTGCTCTGAAGTCAATTCGACCAGCAGATCGTAGGCGGCGGGAAGTCGACTACGGAGGCGATGGTGATGAGGTCCATCGATCATTGCCAAGAGTTCCGTTGGACTACAGCGGTCGGGATCGGCGTGTTCGGAGGCCGTTGTAGTAGCGCGATCATCGGGCGCGATCGTGATGGCGGCCAACGGGAAGAAATCAGCCCTCTCTATAAAAAGAGAGGGTGTAAGCCTTTGAGAGGCTAATGCTTAAACTCAAAACGATCTTCCTAGTGCCCCACAAGCTCTAAACTCTTCTTACTTGCTTTTACTCCATTCTATTTGTAAGAAGAGTGATCTTGATTGTAAAGGTTACCTCCACCTAGCTTGGTGCAAAGGAGAGACCATTTAGTGGATTGGTTAAGCGGAGTGATTCACCGAGGACGAATCGGGGACCGTGGATTAGCGGCGTAGCCGTGAACCACGTTACATTCTTTATTAGCGTTTGTTTTCTCGTATTTCTATTTGCTTGTCTTTATTAGTCTTCCGCTTGCGCTAATTAGTTTTGTAGACGAGCAAATCACGGCATCAAGCGAAAGGGCTATTCACTATCCCCCCTACAAGTGGTATCAGAGCCAAGGAAAGCTTGTCGAGGACTAACCGCCACAACAAGCAACATTCAAAATGGCCAGCTCAAACATCCACCCACCGAAGTTCGACGGCGAATTCTCTTGGTGGAAAAAGAGAATGGAGGTATTCTTCGAGACCGATTTTGATATTATGCTAATAATGGAAAATGGGTTCGAGTTGACTAGGGATGAAAAGGGTGAACAAATCGAAAAATCACGATGGACTAAGAAGAAAAGAGAGGAGCACCTTGCAAACTCAAAGGCAAAACATCATCTTTTCAATGTGCTCCCTCAACAAGAGATCAACCGGATCGGAGAATGTGCTAGCGCCAAAGAGATGTGGGAGAAGCTTGTAGAACTCCATGAAGGCACATCCGAGGCCAAGCTAGCAAGGAGAGATCTCCTCCGCTCCCAACTATCCAATATAAAACTAGAAAAGGGAGAAAAGGTAACCTCACTACACTCTAGGTTTAAAGAAATTTTAATTGGGCTAACAAGTGTAGGTGAGAAGCTATCGAACCAAGACATGCTCATGAAGGCTATAGATGCCTTTCCCCGGTCCTCAAAGTGGAGCTCCATGGTGAATTCGTTCTACATCTCCAAGAACTTGGAAGTAAGTACCTTGGAGGAATTTTTCTCAACAATGGAGCTCCACGAAACAAGGCTTGAAGGAATACAAGAGGAGCCTAGAATTCAACCCTCAAGAGGAGTAGCATTGTTGGCAAATAAGGGGAAGAAGAAGATGGAAATCCCCTCCTCCTCCGATGATGAAGCGTCTTCCTCCTCCTCCATGGATAGCACCGAAGAAGCCTATATGGTAAGGAGGGTAAGACGTGCATTTAAGAATTTTAGATTTGATAAATCTAATGATAGGAATAGAAGACCAAGGGGGAAGGTCATATGTTACAATTGCCAAGGAGAAGGGCACATAAGGGATAATTGTCCCCTCCTAAACAAAAGCAAAGAAGAAAAGAAAAAGAAGGAAGAAAAGAAGAAGAAAAAGGGGAGCAAGAAGAAAAAGGAAGAGGAGAAGAAGACAAAGGAAAAGGGAAAGGTCAAAGCCCTAAAGGCAAGGACTTGGGATGACCTTGCCTCTTCATCCTCATCCGAAGAAGAAGAGCATGTCTACTCCAACCTAGCACTAATGGCTCTTCATGACTCGGATTGCTCCTCCTCCACCGAAAATGAAGGATCAAGCTCAAGTGGGGAGAGCTCAAATGAAGGGGGAGCTTCTACATCCTCATCATCCGAAGAAGAAGAGGACATGGAAACTATGGTAACCAATCTCTCACCTAGTAAAATAGTTTCTATGATTTCTAGTTTAACTAAGGATTTATTTAGGGCAAAGAAGAAAAATAAATGCATGCTTGAACAAATTAAGGAACTAGAACAAAAATTAGAAAAAGCATGCTTAAATGAAAATGAAAATATCTCTTCTTGCCATGATGATACATGCTCACATGATCTTTATGTGCCATTAGATGTAAATGATGCATGCATAGAAGAAAATAGGGCCTTAAGGGAAAAGGTAGATTATCTAACCAAAGCCCTAGAGAAATTCACAATTGGCTCCAACACCTTAAACATGATCTTAGGGAGCCAAAGAGCTAGTTTCAACAAAAAGGGCCTAGGCTACAAGGAAAAGAAAAATGAAAAGGCCTACAAATGCCTTATAGCTAGGGGACAAGATAAAAAGAAGGTAATAGCTAGAAAATGGATCCCCAAGGAGTATTTAGTGAACCCAATAGGAAAGAATTTATTTTGGGTTCCAAAATCCATCCTTAAGGGTTAGAAAATCCCTAGGGTAGTCAACCATATGAACTTGACCTATATCATATTTTGGTTGACTTAGGATGACGGGACAACATTTTTTAGATAGTGTTGGGTGATGATAACGTACCCATAAATAGATAATAATGCTTAAATCATGATGATTAATGCAATTGCTATGTATGTTTGAAATCATGATTTATGATTTTGATATTTGGCACGTTATCATGAGAAATAGATTTGAATCATGCTTTAGGTAATACTTTGTGTATTATCATCATATAATACCTAATGCATGATTATAATTTAGTGAAAACATGCATTTCATGATCATAATGTAGAATTCATTCATATATGTTATTATGATCATGTTAATTGTTAGGTTGATACTTAACCATGATAGAATTGCATGAAAATATTGGTTAAGTATATACAAATACCCTCTAGGATGCATCTCACACTCACTATAGGCTAACTTGATTGCAAACTTAGCATGAGTGAGATGATACAAATGTCCACTAATGCCTATGGCATTTAGATGGTCATTTAAAGTATCAAAATAGCAAGAATAGACCAATCATGGGGAAGGTTTATGTTTAATTCATAGACATATTGCCCAAAGATCATGGTTGGATATTTCATATGTCTTCAAAACAATTTCTTACTTTAAAAAACATGTATTCATGTTTTGAAACAATTGGATGCAAGACTAGGTGTTAAAATGGATACTCTTATGATCAAAAACCTAGTAGTTTTAAAGCCTTTGGATTTTTGGCAAATATGTAGAAATATAATGATTTTTCATGAGAACCTATTTTTCACTGATATATATACTTAATAGAAATATGCTCCTCAAATTTCATGATTTTTTGAATTTTCTGGAATTTTTAATGCATTTCTGAAATTCGCCCAGAAAATCAGAATTTCGGAATCAATTGTGCCAGTCGACTGCCATACTGATAGCAGTCGACTGCTCACCTGAAAATCAGCCTGCAATTTTCTGATTTCAGATTTTAATCATGTTTTTGGTATTTTCCCTCCATTATACATGATGCCATGAGCTTATAACTTAGTGTTAATCTTTTTGATGGTGTCAAAGGGGGAGAAATAATTTATGTTTAAGTTAATTATTTTAGGGGGAGAAATATATGATAGGGGGAGAAAATTTGCAATATAGAGTTTCATGGATTAAGGGGGAGTGGCATGTTGCTATATCATGTTTATCTTTACATGCTTTCTTACCTTAGAATTTATATCAAATGTTTTTACCTAACTTAAACGGATTGCCACACATCAAAAAGGGGGAGATTGTTAGGGCAATCTCTTGCCGTAATATGGTTTTGATGGTGTGGCAAAGGGTTTAAGTTAGTGTGTTATGATGATTTGATATGTGCGTTGAAGTCATGCAGGACTTAGTAATTCGCACATGGAGCCGTGGCGAGTTTCACATCTCATGACTCGTGCCTTGAGTCGGTGAAGGATAGCTTATGAAGCCGCGGCGCTTGGAGCATCCGAGGGACCGCCGGACGAGAAGCTTGGAGTGAAGCCGGAGGAAGTAGACTTCGAGGCAAGAGACGCGAAGGAGCATTGCAGAGCCGTGCGCCTGATGCTGCCGAGGGACGTGGCCGAGAACGAAAAGAACTTCGAAGGCGAGGGACTCCTAGAGATGAGAGTGAGCGATTGTAACCCGGGGAAGGGTAGCTCTTAGGTGAAACTTGGCCATTTGGCCAAGTGTCGGATGGATTTTCCCGACACTACCGATCGCCATGTCATGGCGATCGCTTCCGAGTCGAGTGTAGTTCGAGGTATACGATCGATTGGATTGGCGGCGAATGATCGCCATACGCGGGCGATCACCAAGACATCATCGGCTGAAAGGCGCAATGACCGGTCGTAAATAGGGTTTCGACCACAGATCGCTTCGTAGCCGATCGGGCGCCGATTACGAGGCAGCCGATCGATGAGGTCCATCAGTCGACTGCCAAGAGTTCCGTTGGACTACAACGGTTGGGATCCGACGTGTTCGGAGGCCGTTGTAGTGACGGCAGTCGACTGCCAAGGGCGGCAGTCGACTGATGGTGGCCAACGGGAAGAAATCAGCCCTCTCTATAAAAAGAGAGGGTGTAAGCCTTTGAGAGGCTAATGCTTAAACTCCAAACGATCTTCCTAGTGCCCCACAAGCTCTAAACTCTTCTTACTTGCTTTTACTCCATTCTATTTGTAAGAAGAGTGATCTTGATTGTAAAGGTTACCTCCACCTAGCTTGGTGCAAAGGAGAGACCATTTAGTGTATTGGTTAAGCGGAGTGATTCACCGAGGACGAATCGGGGACCGTGGATTAGCGGCGTAGCCGTGAACCACGTTACATTCTTTGTTAGCGTTTGTTTTCTCGTATTTCTATTTGCTTGTCTTTATTAGTCTTCCGCTTGCGCTAATTAGTTTTGTAGACGAGCAAATACCGGCATCCAAACGAAAAGGGCTATTCACCCCCCTCTAGCCGGCCGTACCGATCCCCTACATCCAATTGCAATCCAAGCTACCAAGCATTAAAGCAATCAAAAACAAAGTGTTGTAAAGTTCTCTTTACTTGTTTTCGTATTTGCATTGTATTTGCTTGTTTCTCTTTCGTATTACTGTTGTAATCAATTGTACGAGATTTCTCCACCTCCGACTTATGTCGAGGAGTATTTGCATGGTTGTGTGTGTTGGATCGAAGTGGATCGCTAGAGGGGGGGTGAATAGCGATAAAAGTTTTCTTTTTTTCGAATTCGTTTCAAAACAATTAAGTGCAGCGGAAAGATAAATGAAACAATAAAAGAGACAAGATATTTTTTACTTCGTTCTTAGCCTTCGGCTACTACTCCAAGGCCCTAGTGGTCCTTGACCATGCACGGAGGGGAAAACACTAAAGAACTCCTCCTCATTAGAGGTAGGAGTTAATCGGTAAAAGAACACAAAAAACTTGTGGTAGAGGGACACTCCCCCTCTCCTCGTTAGGATAGAAAAGCTTCAAAAAAGTAAAGAAACAACTGATATAAAGCTTATACTGACGTAAAGGAAAATTAAAATAAATTAAACCTAGACGTCGGAGAAGAAGCACTTCGTTGTCGGAGAGTTGTAGCTTTGCGGAGGCTTTTGGAAGCTTATGTTGGTGCAGTAGGCACCTAAGTCGAACCTGAGTTTTGATTATAACAAACGATACAAAGTTAAGCTCATGTCATTATCTCACGAGCTGAATCGAGTGTGCAGAAAATTGCTATAGCTGGAGCTGAAGGCTAGCGACACCCGGAGGATGCCGCGGTGGTCGGGCGACACTCGAGTGACTTCGGAGGGAGCCGAAGGAATCGAGTGGAAGGTCAGAAGAAAAAGCAACATAGTAAGTATCGAGGTAAGCTCGTGTGTGCGAGCGTAAGTAAGGTCGTATCCTCTTTACGGGGATGATCTTAAGCATAGATCCGACCAAAGACATCCTATAGGTGGTCTAGGTCGAGATCGGACGGTCGGAGGCCGTCAAAATAATGTTTTTGTTAAGCTAACTTTGCCTTGCATCACGATCATTGCAAGCTTGGAGGACTCGGCCGATCCAATGATTCGGAGGTTAGCATTCGACTGATGCTACCATCAGTCGACTGATGATGGCCATCAGTCGACTGATGGTCAAGCATCAGCCTCGAGGAGTCAAGCCTTATCACCATTTTTCAAGGAGCCATGTGCCAAAACACTATTGGGTGATGTTCCTCTCGAAAAGGTGCTCAAAGGCTATAAAAGGAAGGCTAATCCTAGGGTTTCATCATCAATTCAAAGCTTCCAAAAGCCTCCGCCAACCTATAACTTTCCGATAATGAAGTGCTACTTCTCCGACGTCTAGGTTTAATTGTTTTCTTTTTATTACGTCGATTTAAGTTGTTTATTTCATTTCATTACTTTTAAATCTCGGAGCTCTTATCGTAATGAGGAGAGGGGGAGTGTCCCTCTACCTCAAGCTTTTTGCTTTTATTTGTAACGATTAACTCCTACCTCTAACGAGGAGGAGTTCTTTAGTGCTTTGCCCTCCGTGCGTGGTCAAGGACCACTAGGGCCTTGGAGTAGTAGCCGAAGGCTACGAACCAAGTAAAAATATTTGTCTCCTTTATTTATTGTTTATCTTTCCGCTGCAATTAATTATCTACTCGGGTTTTAACAAACGAACAAAAAAAAAGGTTTTATCGCTATTCACCTCCCCTCTAGCGATCCACTTCGATCCAACAATTGGTATCAGAGCCGGGGGCACTTAGATTTGGTGAAACCACCAATCTAGCATTTTTTACATATTTTTTTTTCTTTCGTTTAAATTTTTCTCCCGCACTACTAATCCAAGACGAAGTCTTGGTACTCTTCGTTTGGTTTTGTTTTGCAAGTATTCGCTTTTGGAGTAGCCGACAGTAAAACAGGCATAACTTTCGTACAAGTTGACCCACGAAATGGGCTACCTACCAAAATGAAGCTCTCGGAGAGATCTACACTTCTTACTATGGTAAACTCTCATAACAAGCTGTCTTCATCCCCAAAAACCATCGTTTAGTACCATTTCTGGGACATCGAAGGTTGTTTCCCTTACAAATGGCCCATCTCGACGGTTTTAGCACCGTCCGACCTCCGTTTTACAACGGAGATGATTTCCGTTACTGGAAAGGTCGGATGGAATGCTTTCTCAAAACCCAAATTGAGATGTGGATCATAATCGAAACGGGATTCACACTTCCGACTAACGAAGTGGGTGAATCCTTGGATTATGACCAATGGACCATTGCGACAAAATGACAAGTCGAAGCCGATGCTAAGGCAACTCAAATCCTTCAATGCGGCTTGTCCAAGGAGGAGCTAAATTGCGTCGGCCCCTTCATAAGCGCAAAGGACCTTTGGACAAAGCTAGTGGAGTTACACAAAGGGACCGATGAAGCCAAGGTATGTAAGCGTGATCTTTTATTTAATAAACTATATAATCTAAAAATGCAGGAACACGAATCCGCGATGCAACTTCACGCCCGCGTCCAAGACATAGTCAACAATCTACACGCAATCGGGCAAAAGGTCAAAAATCTCGACCTTATAAGGTATGTCCTAAACTCCTTTCCGAGGACTACCTTGTGGGCATCCATGGTCGATGCCGACAAGGTCTCCAAGGATCTTTCGAAACATAGGTATCCAAGGTTAGATGACATTCTGAGAAACTGGTGGAGTAACAGGATTAACTTGTTGGTTCATCATTAAGGTATTGATAACCTGTTGTTGCTCTACAACTTGATGTTGAAGCTGAGTGACTATTTGCATCAAGTCAGGTGGTGGTACTGCTTTATTTGTCCTATGATTTCCATTGGTCCGTGTTCTAGCCATTTTTCTTCATAAGGTATGACCAATATAAGACTACTATTATTACTTACTTCTGTCATCATCGCATACATATGTAAGCATGGTTAATATAAAATATTTTTTACTAAGCATAGAAGAAAGTAAAACATGTATGTACTTTCTTACTTGGAAGCGGCAGGATTTGATGCTCGATGTGCATGTGGTAGAAGGGCAGAACTGGCTCTGATACCATACTGTAACACCCCCCCCTCTCTTTTCTCTAATAAAGGAGGTGTTACCATCATACTTTAATTATAACCCAAACATGTCTCAATTATTCCATGAACTCACTTACACTATTTACCAATTTAACTAATTCCTGATTTAAACAGAAGGGTGTCAACAACTCGAAACAAGATCTAAACATGGTTTTGATAACAAGCATCATAATACTCTTAACTTGAAACAGCGGAAGATAGAGAAATAACTCAACCCATAAAACAACGACACACGACCGTGTTGAAAAACACGGCCTGACCATGTTCACCACCCACGGCCATGTTGAAAAAAAACACGGCCTAGCCGTATGTGCCTTTGTTCACCCTAGAACGATAGTCAAGCACATAACATGAACTCTATCACACTAATATGTTCAAAAGTCTTAACATAACATGATACTAGTAAGTTCGACATTCGTAGACACACTATGCTCACGCACATAACATGGACACTAACACACTTGCACGTTCAAAGGTCTTAACATAACATAATACTAGCAAGTTCAACATTCTTAAACACAACATAACCGTTAGTAAATTTAGAGTTCTTAACATAACATAAATTCTATCAAGTTCATAATCGTAATCCACTGTTCCGTCGCCACACACACCAAACACTTCATCCGCTGCCCCATCTTACTCAACCCTTGATTTGCCCTTATCTACAGTATAAGGAATGCAAACTATAAGCAACGATGCTTAGTAAGTACATCCTATTCTCACAAGACATCGCATTATAAGAAAACATGCTATGAGAATACTTGCATGCAAACATATGCTCATACTTGCCCTTAAGAAAATTCTGCATTTAACATTTAGAACTACTTGCACCTAATATGATGGTTCAACTTGAAATGCATGAACATCCTTCATTAAACATTTAGAAACACTTGTACGTATTACAATGGTGCAACATGAAATGCATGAACTTGAAAAAAACACAACTTGCAATACCAAATCTTTAGATATGCTTCGCTTTTAGAAACATGCACATGAGATATACTTAAACTTGTTAACATTGTGCTTTCGTTAACTTTGGAAAAATCTTCTACCATATATATACTTAAAAATACAAATCATCCTCGTTTGGGTAGCCTGGCATTGTACCATTTTATGCGCAACCCTAATAGAATTCGGGGTAGCAATCCACCGAACTTATTAGGGCAACTTACTAAGGGCAGTCTAGGGCCCATGGGTGATCTAAGGGCTCGATACATGCCAATTTAAAGTAAAATACTTTCTTTATATATGACCTACTGATTTTATTCATTTCACAACCATTTAACATGATTATACTACAAACACCCATATAGGAAGCCTTTCAAAACATTTGATAATGCTCTTTGTCCCCAAAACTCGTAGGGGAAGCATCATTATGATCTTTGCATTTTGCTTCAAAAGAAATATATCTAAAATACCTATAAATCCGAACAACCATAATCTAAACAGAATATATAAATCTGAACAAAACATAATAATAGAAGCTAGATGTACAAATCGAGAGTTACTTATACTATAGGGGAGAAATAACATCTTTGTGATCTTATGTCTTACCTAAAACGAAATATACCTTACCTATAAATCTGAACATACACATATAATCTGATCAAAACATATAACATAAACAAAACATGGGAAAAAAACTAGATAAAACCAACCGAAGAGCTACTTATACTGTAGCTGAGAAATACTTACATCCTTTTGCTAGATTCACTAAATATACCTCTAGGGTAATGAAGATCTTCTACACGTTTCTTATCCCTAAGACTGATCCTTGCATTTACCAAGTCCTTGTGAAAAAACCCCCCTCAAGAACACCAACACATGGGGATTATGGTTCGGTGAAGAAGGAGGAAGGAGGAGGGAAAATTTAGGCCAAAGATGAGGAAGAAGGAAGAAAAAGGAAGGTGAAGTGGTTTTGGTTTTCTTGCTCCCTTTAATCTCCACGTTAATAGCTAGGGAGATGAGGAAAAAAAACTTTTCATCTTCTCATGGGGAGATGAAACAACTCTTCACCCTCTCTTCTTCTCATTTATCTTCATTGTATATTCCTTATCTATTTTAGCCAAGAATTATCCTATAGCCTAGTGGTATCAAGGCTATCTCACAATCAGGAGGTTCATGGTTTGAATCCTAGCTATAACAAACCCTATTTTATTTTTATTTATATTATTTTGTTTTTTTTTTCGAGCGTTACACGTCTTCTACACACCCGCATTTTTTTTACTCCAAACTGAGGATATCTCAATCATCACACCGACAATAATAATTGTATGACCCCAAGTCACTACAATATCAACCCTAGAGTATACACCGATGTCCTTTAGCTGATTTAAATAGATCATCTATCCACAATGAAGGATATTCATTCTCAACAACTATTACATTCCATCATCGATAATCGATACATAACCTCAAAGGTCTGTCTCTCTTTTAACAAAGAATTTCCGATCTTCTCTAGAAGAAACATTGGGACAGATAAATCTCCCATTGAATACCTCCTATAATCGCAACGTACATTCTTCCAATTTCCTTAGTGTTTAACAACACTGATATCAATAAAATATTCTCCCAGTATGAGGTCTTCAATATCGAAACTATTCCCAAAATCACTCTAATCACATACTCCACTTACCTATGCAATGGCAAGTATGGGAGTTCATCCAACATTACATCCGAATACTCTTGAATTATACGCACATTCGAGAGACATATTATACCATCATTTCAACAATTTAACCATCCGTAAGGATATGTCTATAGTAAAGGTATGTCTATCTAAGTCTAAGGCATCCCTTGACTTCTTGGATGTTGGTCAACATCTCACCTGATGGTAAAGATACCACCGATCCACAAAGTCGATATATAGGAACTCTTCTAATCCTATCTAATAATGTTCTAGACAAAGATACCTTTAAACTACCAGTATCTCTCAATATAACAACAAATAAGGTTAACTAAAAAAATACCACAAATGATCAATCCTTCGATCCTCTACATCTCCTCTCGAGTAAAGATGTAAACCCATCATACTTCTGTTCTTGACAATTGAGTTCATGTAGGTGCAAAAGACTACCATAGAGGAACTTAAATCAATTGTTGATGCGGAGATGCAAACCAAAACAACTACAATGGAGGTGGTAAATACTATTGTACTGGTAAAGAGTACACCATCAACTGTAAAATAATGAATAGCTGCTAACATCATAGCACACTCTAACTCTACAAATACTCTAGATGCATCTGAGGAGATAACAGTTGTTTTCTACATGAGTCTTCTAAGATGTCTTCTACTGATACTGCTGAATGTAGCGCTTCTCCTAAGTGGAAGTATCAAAGAACTCCAACTATGCTTGAGGTAATAAATCATTGCTCGTGTGAAAACCCAATATTCTGTTATGATCTCTGATGTCAAGATTATGAATCATCCCCCCGAAACAACATCGATAGTCTTCAACTGAGTCTTTAAAGTACACCTTCCTCTCATATGTACTGGTTGCTCACAATAGCAACAGATGGACTGATCCAACGGATAATCCGACTTTGTGTGTCATCATGATTCATACTCCACGCACATAATCCCTTCAGAATCATTCTTCTAATTCTAATATTTGACTTGCAATGTTTGTTTATCGATCTCCAACTCTTAAAACACTTACTACGGAGTCATTTTCATACACATGACTCGATCTATTGCCTTTCGGTAGGATTTGATAGAAGATCCACACATCCTTATCTGAATGTAAGCCAATAAACCATGGGTGAATTAGGAAATCCATTCACATTCTCGAGCTATTAGGTGGTCGTAACCTCTACAAGTCTAACAACTCTGCATGGTACTCCCATTACCGAATGATCACCCTACTTGATGCTCAAGAATTCCCTGACAACAAGTCAGAGAAAATGACGCAGGGAAATACTCTCTCACAACATTACTACACCATGACCAAGTGATGTGTTATTTCTCGATGGTTATTTCCTACATCTTCCACCAAGTACCGAATTGATCCTGATAATGGTATGCAAATAACTCTACTTTCTCCACATATCATGAGTTAAGTACTCAAAACTACCTTCAAAATTATACAACCCACCATGAACAACTTATGGATCAAAATCCCTATAAAACAACATATCCTTCACTGTCTGAATCATCAATAGTACACATGCCCTGCTCATTACCCCAAAGGTAACGATCCAACTAGCATAATTATTGAAAATCTCTAAGATTGTAATCTTTGATCTCCATAATAAATGTGACTACCTGACCCATACCTTCTGACTCGGTATGAGTTGGCTCTCAAAAGTAATTTACATTTTTGAAAGCAAGTACATGTCTAATAACCTCAACATGATGTTCCCGTGGTCATCCCAAACCATAGTTACAAATAGTAACTAACACACTACATGTCATTCCCTATTATAAACAACTAAATACATAGGCAACAAAACGATATGTGATAACAATTAACATACCTTAAACCTTGTAGCTCAGAGTGTTAGGATGTATACTAAAAGCCTAACTTTTGTATGAACATCTTCATTTTGAAATAAGGATCATATGATCATTGTTTGCATTTTATATTTATGCATATTGTCGGATACCTTACATTGTAGATAACATGGTGTGTGGTGTCGCACAGAAGATCATGTTATCAGTTCCTTATAGAGTATAAGTAGAGGCTCACAACCAAAATGATTTTGGACAACTCATTAGCATGGTTGTAGTGTAATTTGTTATTGGTTTATCTTGATCATAGAATTACACAAGTACACTTTGTGTGTATTGAGAAAGACTGATTTAGAGGTGATTCAATTTATAATGACTATATAATTGAATCAGACCTCAGATATTATAGTGTACATGCTCTTAATCCCGATATAATAACGGGAACATGTACTTAGTATTTATTTCTTTGATTTACAAATGGGCGAGATTTATGTGTTAAATTGATAGGCCTGTTAAGTTGAGAAATAATATTATTTACATGGTGTGTCATTGATTATAGGAGGAAACTGTGTCCTATACACTAGGATGATGATCTCCCTATGAGGAGCTCATAAAGTTCATCATGTAAATCTTGCAGGTGGACTTGGTCCAGCATAATGATAAGGATGAGTGGTACTACACATGGAGTTAGATATTAATTAATTAAATTGTCAATAATTTAATTAATTAATGGACATCGATATCTTAAACACGGAGAGATATTTTGTACAAATAATATGTGGACCCCATATTTAATTATGGGGGTTGGTGAGGTAGATCAATGATGATCCTCTAGTGGAATGGATCATTATTAATGGATCGGATTATATGTGGTTCGGATCCATTGGGTGGCCAAGATCCAACTCCTCCTCATGGTCCCTATTGTATCCCATTATAAAGACCTCATGAAGCCTAGATCTATATAAGGAGGTGGAGAGGCTTGGGTGGCAAAGAGAGGAGAGCTAGGGTTTTGCTTCCTATGGTCGGCGGCAAAAACAACAGCTAGGGTTTTCCTTCTCCATTGGCCAACGCTTCCTCTTCTTCTCTAAGGGCCGGCGGCAACAAAGTCTAGGGTTTTCTTTCTTCCTTTGTCTTGGCCAGCACCTCCTCTCCCTTTCCTAGGGCCAGTGGCAACAAAGGCTAGAGTCCCTTCTTCCTTTCTTTGTCGGTGAACATCCTTTCCTCTCCTTAGGGACGGCGGTCACCAAGCTTGGTGTTTGGTGGTCGACACAAGCAAGGAGAAGAAAGGAAGATTTTTTCCCCTTGTTCGGTGCAAGCAAGGAAGGGAAGATACGTTGTCTAGGAGGCTTCAATTCTTGGAAGATCATCGCCCACACGACGTCCAAGAAGAGGATAGGACTACAATAGAAGATCAAGAGATGAAACAAGAGGTATAATCTTGTTTAATTTTGATTCTTTTTCTTTTATATATTTATGTTATTTATTAACATGGACCCCGATCATAAAAACAAAAATCGGCGATCTTCATCATCAATTCCATGGCTAATCGAGGAAAAGAGTTAGGTTGCTTGAACAACAAGTTTGTTCAAGCGATCACTTAAATCGAATAGCACGATGATGAGTCGGTTGCTTGGGTAATCCATATCCGTCCGAATTAGTTATAATTAATAAAATTTTAATCCGGGGATGCGAGATAGGATCACCATGAACAAGCGACCGAAGCGAAGCGAATCAATTCCCTTCAAGTGGTATCAGAGCCATGATTTCCGGTTTTGTGTGTTTTGAATTCGGTTACTTTCACACATTTATCATATATTGTTTATGTCAGATAATAGTAGGATGTACGTAGGCTAACTTTTTTCTTGCAGGCATAAGATCCAACTATTAATGCTATGTGGATGTATGTGATTGTGTGTGTGATTGTAATTAATTATTTGAATCCTCGGAGTTCATGAGGCTAATTAGTATTTAATTTTTGTAATTAAATACAACACTATTTAGCCGCTCATTTTAATTTACTTTCGATATAGATATGTTGTACACTTCTTCGTGGAGTATAGGATCGATGGATGTAAATTAAAATAGTTTATCTCGGCTCGGATCCCCTTGTGGCTTGCGCATGGTAAAGGGAGGAGCGGATGAGGTGGCGACACGACGGGATGCATATTGGAAAACAAAAGCCATAATAGTTTGAATTTATTTTCATATTTATTGGTTATTGTTTGATATGCATGTTGTGTGTATTTGAAAATTCCTAAATTTTAAATTACTAAGTGGGAGAGTGATATTTTTTAATTCTCGGGGCCTCAATTACAATTTGACATGTGATGCGAACAAACTTGCGTATTGACTCTGAGTGCCTTCCTCCATATTAGATGAGTTTGTTTTGCGGATCACTAGGTCAAATATGGTTATAGGAAATTATTTATGAGTGTGTGTACTTCCCCATCGGAAGGCACATAATCCGAGGTAATTGCCTTAGTATCGGGTAATGGTAAACACTTAGATGCAAATAAAAGTAGCCTCCCCATCAGAGTCACTACTTTTATTTGTAGGGTCTAAGAGGAACCAACTATTAATTTTATTTGTCAAAAAGTAAGGTTGATAGGATACTAAAATTAATGGGTAAAACCTCCTCTTACAAATGTAGAATTCGTATACGTCCACACTATCATGGCATACGATATTCTCGGTGTTTTAAGGTGTTGGTTGATTTTGAAATTTTATTGTTTGAGGAATCAATAAATTTTTGAAACCTAATGTTTTGTTCATTGTGATTCTTAGGTTTTTCAAAATGGCTTTTAATCCACTTGTTGTGATTCTAAAAGAATACAAACTTATTGGACCTAATTATTTTGATTGGAAACGGGATCTAGACATTGTCTTGACTAATGAGGAGTACAAATATGTACTCTTCGAAGAATATCCTCCTAAGCCTATGGATGATTTTGGTAAAAGGAGAAAGAGAGTTATAGGAAGTAGATCAAGGTAGATGAGATGGCACGGTATTACACTTTGGCTTCTATGTCAAATGTATTGCAACATCAGCATCAGGCCATGACTACTGCCTATGACATGATGCTTTATCTCAAGGAACTTTTCGAACACTAGAATTGGGCTGCTAAGCAGGAAGCTATGAGGAACTTGTTGACGAGCACCATGATTGAGGGAACACCCGTGAGGGATCATGTTCTCAAGATGATGACTCATTTGAATGAGCTGGAAGTCCTTAAAGTGGAGATCGATGGGGAAACCCAGGTCGATATCATTCTCTAATCTCTACCTAGAAGTTTTGATTAGTTTCGCCTGAATACAACATGAATAAGAGGTTGTATTGCTTGACTAGAGCATCTGACAGAACTCCAGACGGTAGAGGGGCTATTTCATCAGAGTGCTCATGCCATGGTTGCTCAAAAGGTTTCTACTTCTATGTCGAAGGGCAAGAAGAAGAAGAAACAAGGTGTAGCAAAGATGGTGGTAGGATCTCAGGCAGGAGTGAAGAAGATGAAAGGTAAATGCTTCACTTACAAATAGACTGGACATTGGAAGGCGGACTGTCCCAACCGTAAACTTAACAAAGGTATATCTTTTAGTTTAGTCGTTGAAACATGTTTAGTGGTATTATCTACCAGTACCTGGTGTGTAGATACGGGAGTCACTGATCATGTCTGCAATTCTTTATAGAGGTTTCAGGAAACCAGACGACTAACTGAGGGAGAGATTACCGTCTATATGTGTAATGCTACAAAGGTGGCGGCTATTGCAGTGGGAGATGTTTATTTATCTTTTGATAGGAAAAAAACTTTGGTTTTGAGAAATTACCTTTATGTACCTTCATTTAGAAAGAATTTGATTTCAGTTTCTAAATTGTTTATGGATGGGTATTCTATTTCTTTTAATGACAGAGTTGTTATAAAAAGGAATAGGGAGAATATTTGTTCTGGTGTGTTGGTAGGAAATTTATACACTCTTGAACTAAAAACTCCCACGATGTAAATAGAAATAAATAACTTATCTTCTAAGTCTAATAAGAGAAAAGAATCTTTGAAAGTGAACCAAACATATCTTTGGCATCTAAGGTTAGGTTATATTAACCTGAGTAGAATTCAAAGGTTGATAGCTAGTGGACCTTCGGGTTCATTGGTGGTGGAAGATTTCCCAGCCTGCGAATCTTGCTTGGAAGGTAAAATGACCAAGAGGCCTTTTAAGGCCAAGGGGTATAGAGCCAAAGATGTGTTGGAATTGGTTCATTATGATTTGTGTGGTCCTATGTCTATTCAGACTAGAGGTGGTTTTGAATATTTCATCTCTTTTATAGACAATTATTCAAGATATGGATACATTTACTTGATGCGTCGCAAGTCTGAATGCTTTGACAGGTTCAAAGAATTCAAGGCTGATGTGGAGAAACATTAAGGTAAAAGTATCAAGATACTACGATATGATCATGGTGGTGAGTACCTCTTGGGAGAGTTTAGGAGTTACTTATCAGAGGCTGGGATTCAATCCCAACTGTCTGCACCTGGTACACCCAGTAGAATGGTGTGGCGGAGCAAAGGAATAGGACTCTTATGTAGATGGTTAGATCGATGATGAGTTATTCTGAGTTTCCAGATTCATTCTGGGGGTATGCTATGGAAATGACAGTGTATATTTTGAACTTGGTACCATCTAAATCAGTACCTTCTACTCACACAGAATTGTGGATTGGGCGAAAGCCTAATCTGAGACATATTTGGATTTGGGATGGTTCAGCACATGTGCAGAAGGAAGATGCTGGTAATTTAGAATCTCGTATAGAAGTGCGCATGTTCGTAGGCTACCCTAAAGGAATGAAAGGTGGTTTGTTCTATTGTCCTAGAGATCAGAGGGTGATCGTTAGCACAAATGCCAAATTTTTAGAGGAAGACTATGTGACGAACCACAAGCCCATTAGCAAGATTGTTCTAGAGGAATTAAGAGGGGAAGTCCCACTTCAGTACCAATGGTACAAGAGGACATACCACAAGTGACTGCACTGCGTGTCACAAAGGATACACAGGTGATACCTCATCGTAGTTGTAGGATTGTTAGAGAACCTGATAGATTTATGTTCTTGGGAGAATCTTCTTATTTGGTCCCTGGCGAACATGAACTTAATACCTGAACATATGACGAGGTACTCCAAGATAAAGATGTAGTATCTTGGTAAAGGGCGATGAATTTTGAGATAAAATCTATTGATTCAAATCAGGTCTGGGAGCTAGTAGAGCCACCCAATGGTGTAAAAACCATTCGATGCAAGTGGATCTATAAAAGAAAGAGAGGATCAGATGAGAAGGTAGAGACCTTCAAAGCAAGGATTATTGCAAAAGGGTATATTCAGATAGAGGGTATCGATTATGTGGAGACTTTTTCACCAGTAGCCATGCTTAAGTCTATCTGGATTCTCTTGTCTATTGCTACTCATATGGATTATGAAGTTTGGCAGATGGATGTCAAGACAACTTTCCTTAATGGAAGTCTTGAAGAAAACATCTATATGGAGCAACTAGAGGGATTCATTGCAAAGGGCAAAGAGCATCTTGTGTGCAAGCTTAATCGGTCCATTTATGGATTAAACAAAGCTTCGAGATCTTGGAACATCCACTTTGATGAGGTAATCTAGTCATATGGATTTATTCAAAGTCCAGATGAGTCTTGTGTATACAAGAGATGTGACGGAAACATAGTGGTATTTCTTGTACTATACGTAGATGACATTTAGCTCATTGACAACAATGTCAAAGTGTTATCAGACGTAAGGGTATGGTTGTCTAAACAATTTGATATGAAGGATTAGAGAGAAGTGGGACACATCCTTAGGATCAAGGTTAAAAGGGATCGCAAGAAAATGATGTTGTGCTTATCTCAAGCTTCATAAATAGACACTATTTTAGCTCATTTTAGCAAGAAGAACTTCAAGAAAGGTTTTCTACCATTTCGGCATGGAGTACCTTTATCTAAAGAGATGTGTCCTAGAACATCAAAGGAGATTGAGGAGATGAAGGCGGTCCGTTATGCTTCGGCAGTAGGAAGCCTCATGTATGCTATGTTATGTACGAGGTCAGATATTTTCTTTGTCATGGGCATGGTTACCAAATATCAGAGTAATTCAGGACAGGGACATTGGACTGCGGTAAAGCATATATTGAAGTACCTGAGAAGGACTAGGGATTATATAATTGTATACCAGGCAGATCAATTACTCCCTGCGGGTTACACATATTCTGACTTTCAATCAGCTAGGGATAACAGTAAGTCTACCTCGGGTTATGTGTTTACACTGGGAGGTGGAGCCATTGTATGGAGGAGTGTCAAGCAGAAATGCGTGGTGGACTCCACCATGGAAGCTGAGTATGTGGCATCCTCTGAGGCAACCAAAGAAGTTGTATGTCTCAAGAACTTCTTGATGGACTTGGAGGTGATTCCTGGTTTGCCCAGAACTATGACAATTTATTGTGATAATAGTGGTGCAGTAGCAAACTCGAAGGAACCACGAGCCCTTATGGCATGTAAACACATAGAGCATAAGTACCACCTGATACGAGAGATCATAAAGCGAGGAGAAGTTACTGTCTCCAAGATTGCATCAGAGGATAACCTGGCAGATCCTTTCACTAAGGCCCTTCCAGTAAGAGCTTTTGATAGGCAGGTGGTGGGAATGAGAATCAGATGTATGGCAGTTTGATGGTAGCATAGTCTTTTAGTATAAGTGGGAGATTGTTAGGATGTATACTAAAAGCCTAACTTTTGTATGAACATCTTCATTTTGAAATAAGAATCATATGATCATTCTTTTCTTTTTATATTTATGCATATTTTTTGATACCTTACATTGTAGATAACATGGTGTGTGGTGTCGCACAGAAGATCATGTTATAAGTTCCTTGTAGAGTATAAGTAGAGGCTCACAACCAAGATGGTTTTGGATAAACCATTGGCATGGTTGTAGTGTAATTTGGTATTGGTTTATCTTGACCATAAAATTACACTAGTACACTTTGTGTGTATTGAGCAGGACCGATTTAGAAGTGATTCAATTTATACTGACTATATAATTGAATTAGACCTCAGATATTATAGTGTACATGCTCTTAATCCCGATATAATAACGAGCATATGTACTTAGTATTTATTTCTTTGATTTACCAATGGGCGAGATTTATGTGTTAAATCGATAGCCTTGGTAAGTTGGGAAATAATATTATTTACATGGTGTGCCATTGATTATAGGAGGAAACCGTGTCCTATATGTTGGTGCAGGGGCACTAGATAATCGAACCTGTGTTTGGATTATGGCAAAGACACAAAGTTAAGTTTACATCCTTATCTCACGAGCTAAGTCGAGTGTGCAGAAAAGTACTAAAGCTGGAGCTGAAGGCTAGTGACACCCGGAGTAAGCCGCGGTAGTCGGGCGACACTCGAGTGACTTCGGAGGGAGTGAGAGCTACAAGGTAAACTCGTGTGAGTGAAAGATTGTAAGGTCGTGTCATCTTTACGGGGATGACCGTAGGCGGCGATCCGACTAAGACTTCTTGTGGAAGGTCTAGGTCGAGATCGGACGGTTAGAAATCGTCGTATTTATTATTTTTCGAGCTAACCTCTTACTGCAGGGAAGTGGCCAGCCGGCAATGATCGGGCGTTAGGCGATCGATGCTCATCGGATCGATGGGAGGCATCGATCGATCGATGGCGAATCGACCACCTTTGCGCTAGGTCAAAACGGAAAACATTTGACGCGGCCACTTCGCGATAAAATTTGGACAACTTCGTGATCTATTCCAAAAAAAAAGGAGAGAAATTCAGAGCCCAAAATCTATAAAAGGAGGGGAGGATTCCAACTCAAAATATCATCAAGTTTATTCATCAAGTGCTCCTACAACGCCAACGCTCCAACACCGTCAGAACACCGACGCGACAACAACCTCAGATCTTCTTCGTCGGCAACACCATCTAGTAATATATTTTAATATTGTATTCATTGTTTTTATTCGTAACGAGGTGAGGTAGGCTTGTTGCCTCATCCTCGTACTTTTGGGTTTTGTGATTGTTGTCTCCTACCTCCAACGAGGAGGAGACATTATAGTGCTTTGCCCTCCGTACGCGGTCTAGGACCGATAGGGCCTTGGAGTAGCAACCGCTGGGTTGTGAACCAAGTAAAATAAACGTGTCACTTTATTTTCCGCTGTGCTTACTCATTTACTTGTGTCTCAACGAACGAATTCGAACGAAAGATTTACGATCGCTATTCACCCCCCCCCCCTCTAGCGATGCTTCTCGATCCAACACTATACACTAGGATGATGATGTCCCCTTGAGTAGCTCATAAAGTTTTCATGTAAATCCTGCAGGTGGACCTGGTCAAGCATGATGATAAGGATGTGTGGTACTACTCATGGAGTTAGATATTGATTAATTAAATTGTCAGTAATTTAATTAATTAATGGACATTCGATATCTTAAACATGGGGAGATATTTTATATAAATAATATGTGAAGCCCATATTTAATTATGGGGGTTGGTGAGGTAGATCTATGAAGATCCTCTAGTGGAATGGATCATCATTAATGGATCGGGTTATATGTGATTCGGATCCATTGGGGTGGCCAAGATCCAACTCGTCCTCATGGTCCTTATTGTAGCCTATTATAAATACCTCATGAAGCATAGATCTTTATAAGGAGGTGGAGAGGCTTGGGCGGCAAAGAGAGAAGAGCTAGGGTTCTGCTTCCTAAGGCCGGCAGAAACAACAAGTGCTAGGGTTTTTCTTCTCCATTGGTCGACGCTTCCTCTCCTTCTCTAAGGGCCGGTGGCAACAAAGGCTAGGGTTTTCCTTCTTCCTTTTTCTTGGTCGACGCCTCCTCTCCCTTTCCTAGGGCCGGCGGCAACAAAGGCTAGAGTCCCTTCTTCCTTTCTTTGGCCCACGCACATCCTTTCCTCTCCTTAGGGCCGGAAGACACCAAACTTGGTGTTTGGTGGTCGGCACAAGCAAGGAGAAGAAGGGAGGATTTTCTTCACTAGTTCGGAGTGAACAAGGAAGGGAAGATAGGTGGTCTTTAAGTCTTCAATTTTTGGAAGATAGTCCCCCACACGACGTCCAAAAAGAGGATAGGAATACAATAGAAGATCAAGAGGTAAAAAAAGAGGTATAATCTTATTTAATTTTGATTCTTGTTCTTTTGTATTTGTATGTTATTTATTGACATGGACCAGAATTATAAATACAAAAATTGATGATCCATTCATCATCTATTCCGTGGCTAATCGAGGAAAAGAGTTAGGTTGCTTGAACAACAAGTTTGTTCAAGCAACCGCTCAAATCGAATAGCACGATGATGAGTCAGTTGCTTGGGTAATCCGTATCCATCTGGATTGGTTTTAATTAATAAAATTTTAATTCTGGGATGCGAGATAGGTTCGCCATGAACAAGCGACCGAAGTGAAGTGAATCAATTCCCTTCACGGAGATGTCCCGCAACTGCCAGATCCCATAACTCACAAAACCAAAACCAAGTAAAACATAACTCGACATCCGAATGAAATAAAATTAGATAGTGTACTTCACAACCTAGGGATCTGATACCAATTATTAGTTCCTATAAGATCCACATATCTTCATAATGGCATGATATTGTCCACTTTGGGCCTAAGTCCTCATGGTTTTATTTTTGGGTTTTACCCAAAAAGTCTCATACCAATGGAGATTTCTTTTTATCTTATAAGCACATGATCTTTTTCATGTCTTACCAATGTGGAACTTTGATTGTATTCCTCATACTCACAACAATCCCGTCCCCCTCAAACGAAGGACTACATCGAGCCCTCCTTAATCCTATCCATCCTCGAAGGACTTCCTCTGCTTGATGTCTGATCCTCAACCCACTAGGACGTCCTGCCAACTGTCTGGTCCTCCTGAACTAGCTGGAATTCCTTCCAATTGTCCATCCATTTTGGCCCAACTAGACTTCCTGCCTGGTGTATGGTTCTCTTGATTCGGACATGGGAGCTTCGCTTCCTTCGTTCGAGGTTCATGCCTTGACATGAACCATGGCTTTGATACCAATAAAATTGTCACGCCCCGAGAGTATATTTGTCCGTCAACCGGACGGGACCATCTTATGATAATATAAGATAAACTACGGATACATGGCCCAAATAGCTGCTAATACACACAAGATATAAAACACAGCGAAATACACTGACAAATGATAAAGATACAAAGACTTAAATATGCACTCCGTAGTGACTTTTGACACAACAAGAATCATAATGGAAACCAACATTCAAACCGAATTCATAATAAAGGCCAAATACATACAACATGTTCATATACCAAAATGTGGAAACAATATAGGATAAAATCTCAAAACAAACAATCCAAGATAATACAATGATATTAAATAAAAATCCAACTACTATTTGTGAGACGGGATTAGCTAACGAAGATCCGAACATCTAAGGAATCTTCTACTTGCCACTTGGGCGAAAAGAAAACCCAGGGTCTGTGGTGGTGAGTCTAAGACTCAGCGGTAATATAAAAGATGATGCATGAACAACATATAAATATATGGAGATCAACAGGTATACATATCGAGATCAATAGGTTTACATATGGAAATACAATAGATATACATACGGAGATCAACATATATACATATGGAGGTCAACTGATATACAGTCTTAATGTTAATAACAAAAAACTAGTAGTATAGCTATAATCAATGCATAAACCAACTAATGAATTGTACATAACGTAATGCACTAACATACTAGAAAGGTCTACAATGACACAACCTATACAACCTGAACAAGTATATAATAATATAACACATACAATATGTATGAAGAATACTACACGTGTAATCAACACACAGTATATGATCAACATGTAAACAAATACATTACGAACTAGGTCCATCCTATACCACAATATAACACCGATCAAATGTGTACAACAATCTGATCCAACTCGTACACTGTACTCCACACACCACTATATAGAATATGCAAATACATGTAGGATGATGTACAAACTGTTGGATCGATTTGAAATGCTAGAGGGGGGGGTGAATAGCATTAAAACTTTCTTTTTTTGTTCGTTCGTTTAAAATCCGAGTAGATAATTAATTTGTAGGGGAAAAGATAAGCAATAAGTAAAAGAGACAATTCTTTTTACTTGGTTCATAGCCTTCTGCTACTATCCAAGGCCCTAGTGGTCCTTGACCACGTACGGAGGGCAAAAGCACTAAAGGAACTCCTCCTCGTTGGAGGTAGGAGTTAATCGATACAAGAAGGAAAAAACTTGAGGTAGAGGGACACTCCCCCTCTCCTCGTATACGATAAAAGCTCCGAAAGATTAAAGTAATGAACTTAAAATAAAAGCTAAAACTGACGTTACAATAAGAGAGAAATTAAGACCTAGACGTCAGAGAGAAAGCACTTCGTTGTCGAAAAAGTTATAGCTTGGTGGAGGCTTTTGGAAGCTTTAGAATTGATGAAGAAACCCTAGGATTGGCCCTCCTTTTATAGCCTTTGAGCCCCTTTTCGAGAGGAACCCTAACCAATCAAAATTGAGCACCAATCTCCTTGAAATAGGGTGATAAGCCTTGACTCGGTCGATCATTGACCATCAATCGATGGCCATCATCATCGATCGATGGCAAAGATCGGTCAGTGTTGACCTCCGTGATCGATCAAGGCGTCGAGTCCTCCAAGCGCGGCAAATCGATGCTTGCTGCAAGTCAAAGTTAGCTCAAAGAAAACATTATTTCGACGGCCTTCGACCATCCGATCTTGACCTAGACCATCGATGGGATGTCTTTGGTCGGATCTACGCTTAAGACCATCCCCGTAAGGAGGATACGACCTCACTTATGCTCGCACACACAAGCTTATCTCGATACTTACCATGTCGCTTTTGCTTTCGGCCTTCCACTCGATTCCTTCGGCTCCCTCCGAAGTCACTCGAGTGTTGCCCGACCACCACCGCTTCCTCCGGGTGTCGCTAGCCTTCAGCTCTAGCTATAGCAATCTTCTGCACACTCGATTCAGCTCATGAGATAACGACATGAGCTTAACTTTGTATCGTTTGCTATAATCAAAACTTAGGTTCGACTTAGGTGCCTACTGCACCAACAATCTCACCCTTTTTGATTTATGGCAAACCCACATACAAAGTTAAGTAAATAGCAAGCATGAAGAATAATGTGCATTAGGAACAAACAAAAAAATAAAGAAGATTAAGTTGGAGTAGTAAGGATTTTCTTCAAGTACTCCCCCTTGAGGAAACCTCCCCCTTGACCGAGGGTGAGTCTTGAAGAAAGACCTTAATCCTCCCCTTGAGGGTTGCTTTAAGTAATTACTTAAAGTTTGCCTTAGTAAAATGTTTAAGTTAAGAGTTCTTCTTAACTTGGCCCTTTCTCCCCCTTAAGTAAAACATTAAAAATAAGTAAAACGTTGATGGCACAAATAAGTTTAAGTTAAGAATTCTCTTAACTTGGCCTTTAATAAGTTTTCAAAACTTAAAGTTAACTTTTGGTATAAATATAAAGTAAGAGTTAAACAAAAAAAATTTAAAAATTTGACCCCTTAAATTTGGCCTTTTTCTCCCCCTTTTGTCATATATCGAAAAGAGTGAGGGTGTGTGTGGAAAACAAAAATAAGTGTTAAATTTAAAGTCCAAGCATGTTCCACATTATTTTGAAAATAATATATTGAAAATAAGTTCATCTATAAAATGTTCGACTCATATCTAGCTTGATTGATATAAAAGATCAACCAGTCCTGGTTAGAGTCGGTTAGTATGTATGATTATACTCCATGGTTCATGGAGATGCACTAGCTCTACATCTGGAACCAGGAGTAAGGTCCTAACATCTCACGCCCATCTACGTAGCTAAGTACACAAACACATTAGTCCTATATGTTGTGAGATGTATTGTCTCCTTAAATCTATAGGTGCATGATATCTAAGGTATGTCCTATGCTAGTTCCATAACAATGAAATTTAAGAAATAGTAGTAAGAAAATATAATTTGCAAGTTCCTATTCTATTATGCACATGCCCAATTTTCGTCTTAATAGACTAAATTCAGCTTTGGGTAGGGGTTTAGTAAATAAGTCTGCTAAGTTATACTTTGATTCGACGTATTCGAGTTGTATGTCTCCGTTGGCCACATGTTCTCGAATGAAATGGTGTTTGACTTCTATATGTTTGGTCCTAGAGTGACATATCGGATTCTTAGTAAGATTAATTGAACTAATGTTATCTACGTGAAGTTTAGTATTTGTAAAGTCTAACTTAAAGTCACGGAGAGTGTGTTTCATCCAAAGAAGTTGAGTGACACACTCACCCATCGCGATGTATTCGGCTTCAGTGGTAGATAAGGCAACACAATGTTGCTTCCTACTGCACCAACTCACTAGACTCGAGCCGAGATGTTGACAACAACTACTCATGCTCTTTCTATCGAGCTTACTACCGGCATAGTCTGAATCGGAGTAGCCGGTTAGTTCGAACTCGGTAGATCTAGAATACCAAATACCGACATTAAGTGTACCCTTTAGATATCTAAGGATACGCTTGACTAGAGTTAGGTGAGACTCCTTGGCACAGGTTTGAAACCTTGCGCACATACTCACTGCAAATAAGATATCAGGTCGGCTTGCAGTTAAGTAAAGGAGACTCCCTATTATGCTCCTATAGTATTTTAAATCAATTTGGTTTCCAATTACTTCTTCTATATTAACATTAGTTGCCATTGGGGTATTAATAATTTTAGCGTCTTGCATTCCAAAGCGTTTAATTAATTCCCTAGTATATTTACGTTGATGTAGATATATTCTATCTTTAGTTTGTTTAATTTGTAATCCTAAGAAGAAACTTAATTCGCCTACTAAATTCATTTCAAATTCACTTTCCATAAGTGAAATAAACTCATTTAGTAGGATTGAGTTGGTGGTTCCGAAAATAATATCATCTACGTAGATTTGGGCTATGAATATGTCTTTACCTAAGTTTTTACGAAAAGGGTTGGGTCAACTACACCTTGGTTAAAGCCTTTGGACTTAAGATAATTCGAAAGTCTCTTGTACCAAGCTCGCAGAGCTTGTTTAAGACCATAAAGCGCTTTCTTTAATCTAAGGACATGATCGGGTTTGTCTAAACTTTCGAAACTGGGGGGTTGACTAACGTAAACTTCTTCTTTAATGTATCCATTTAAGAATGCAAATTTCACATCTATTTGAAACAATTTAAATCCTCGATGTGCTGCATATGCTAATAGCATTCGAATGGACTCTAATCTAGCTACTGGGCATAGGTCTCGTCGTAATCTAAACCTTCGACTTGACTAAACCCTTTAGCAACTAGTCTAGTTTTATTTCTAACTACTTCACCTTTATCATCAATTTTATTTCTAAACACCCACCTTGTTCCAATGATTGTTATATCTTTAGGTGGTGGTACTAATTCCCATACTTCGTTCCTAGTGAATTGGGCCAACTCTATTTGCATTGCAATAATCCAATCAGGATCAAGAAGAGCTTGGTCAATAGTTTTGGGTTCAATTTTAGAAATCAAAGATATTTGACTAAGGTTTCTGTATGAGGCTCTAGTTCGAACTCCTAGACTTGGATCACCTATCACTTGGTCGATAGGATGATTCATTTGAGTCCTAGTTGGATTTGGGTTTGAGTCTACAACTTGATCCATAGGATGACTCGTTTGAGTTCTAGTTTGGTTGGAGTCATCTATCACTTGGACAATAGAGTGACTTGGTTGACTTAGGTTAGGATTAACACTAGACCTGATCTCCGGATCAGAGTTAGGTCTAGTATGAATCGGCTCGCTAATTGGGGTTGCCGGGGGTTTTGTAGGTTCGTGTCCTTCATCGAATTCTACATTGATAGTTTCCTCTACTCTAAGGGTGTCATGGTTATATACTCTATAAGCTCTACTTGTAGTCGAGTATCCTAGAAAGATTCTGGTCGTAGTTTTGGATGTAAATTTCCCTAGGTAATCTTTAGTGTTTAGGATATGTACCTTACACCCAAATACCCTAAAGTACTTGATGTTAGGTATTTTATCGTGATAAATCTCGTATGAGGTCTTAAGGTGCCTCTTTACCATAAGGATCCTATTCTGGACATAGCATGCCGTACTCACGGCTTCGGCCCAAAACCTATCGGGTAGGTTATACTCATTAAGCATTGTCCTAGCGGCTTCTTGTAGGGTTCTATTTTTGCGTTCTACTAGGCCATTTTGTTGTGGAGTTCTAGGGCAAGAGAACTCATGGTGGTATCCATTTAGGTTACAGAATTCTGTAAACCTATGGTTTTCGAATTTACCACCATGATCAGTCCTAAGTCTTTTGATTTTAATGCTTTATTGATTTTCTAATAACTTAAATAGGTTGATTAATTGATCTAGGGTATCACTTTTATGTTTGATGAACCTAACCCAAGTAAATCTAGAGTAGTCATCAATAATGACTAAACAGAATTTACTTCCGTTAAGTGACTTAGCCTCGTGTGAATCAAATAGATCCATGTGTAGGAGCTCAAGCACACTTTTGGTTCGTTTTTGACTAGTTAGTTGATGTTGTGTCCTAGATTGTTTACCTTGTTGACAATCATTACATATTTTATTATCCAAGTTGTTGAGGTTAGGCAAACTCTGACTAAATCACTCTGACTCATCTTGTGGATGAGTCTTGGGTGTGAGTGACCGAGTCGTCGGTGCCATAACCATGATTCCTCTTGCCGTGTCATAAGACACTTAATTGAGGAGTTAATTAAGTTGATAGTGTAAATGTTGTTATTTATAGTCCCTCTAAGAATTGTTTTAGAGGTTTCGTTTGTATTAATTATGCATTCATTTTCTAGAAATATGACCTTATAGTTATTATCACAGAATTGGCTTACACTGAGAAGATTATATTGAAAATTTTCTACTAATAAAACGTTTTGAATGACAAAATTTGAGTTAAGCTCAATATCACCTGATCC
The DNA here is from genome assembly GCA_025175895.1 of Wurfbainia villosa. Classification (NCBI taxonomy): domain Eukaryota; kingdom Viridiplantae; phylum Streptophyta; class Magnoliopsida; order Zingiberales; family Zingiberaceae; genus Wurfbainia; species Wurfbainia villosa. Next base: position 107,864,231 of record CM045996.1, read on the forward strand.
GATGATTTTGAGCTTGTCGTTATTTCCGAAGGCTATCGATCCTTGTCGTTTGAATCGAAGCTTCGAAAACTTGAGTTGATCCCCGGTCATGTGTCGAGAGCAACCACTATCCAACATCCATTGATCCTACACGCAAGGTAGTTGGATCGGATATTGGATTTATTAAAAATTGGTTGAAAATTATTAACCTAAATCATCTCACCCATGTCTACATGATCAAACATGTTAATCCTATATGTTCTTGTGAGATGACTTCCAATTTTAGTTGAATTAAATTTAATGACTTAAACACTTGTCAACCTTGCGTTAGATTCGAATTTGACCTTAGGCTCATCAAGTCACCTTTTCAAGATCATGGCTTCCAGGTCGTGGCGAGGCACAGAGGCCTTCTTTGATCGGAAAAATGACCACTTCCTTAGACAAAGCCATTTTCAAGAAAATAGAGACTTGACTCACCTAAGACCACTTCCTGGTCTAACTAGTCTAGGATACGGCGAGGTAGCTTCAGCTAGTTTCGCTCGGTCAAGTGCACCGAACTAGATACGCCTTATCTAGCCCGAATACACAAGACTCCGCTTTCCTAGCATACTATCATGTCACTGCATCCTGGTACTATGTTATCAAGTATTGACGAGTTATAGTCCTATCTAACCATTCTAAAAAGAAAAATCAAACTAAATAAAAACCTAAGCATGCAATTTCTAAGTTAAAACACAAACAAATTTCGTACTAGCTCCCCCTGGACCATTGAATCGATTTGGTCTCTCCACATAGTGGATTTGGCCCTTGGGAACCCAGTACTGGTTTGATCCTAAGTTTGAAATCAAGGTGGTCTTAGGGACTCATGCTTGGACACATTTTTTATGTCGACTTACGATTGACATATATGACTTATTGGTCGTGTTTGAGCTAAACCCTAGCCCGACCTTGTTGTACACGATCCTTTGCGATCCAAGTAGGAGGTCAAGTCCTTTGGATCCCAAAGTAAACATTTCCAACATATTCCTAAGATCTTCGACTTGACTTTTCAAGAGTGAGTTCTCAACTTCGTGTTTTTCAACCCGAGTTGAGTCCTTCTCTTGAACTCGACTAGTCGAAGAGGTTAGGGAAACCTCATGTTTGAGGAGTTTAACTTCCTCAACCAGGGTCTCGACCTTGGACTCGGACTTAGCTAACTTTCTATTTAAAAACTTAATTGCACTATAAAGTGTAGTAATAAGAGAGTGACTTACTTTGAGTGTATCTTTTGAACCGGATGCGTATCTGTGGCTTGTCTTGAATAGTGTTTCACAGTCCGACTCGTCTTCGGTTTCCGATTCAGGTTCCGGTTCTGACTCCGTCTCTGATTCCACCGGTTTATCCATAAGGACTCGATCGTTGTTTTCTTCCTCGGAAGCTTCTTCCCAAGTAGCTTTGAGTGCTTTTTATGTTTTGGTGCCTTGCTCTTGAGTTTTGGGTATTCGGACTTAATGTGTCTATACCTGTTGCATTCATAACATCTTATGTTTGAACTTTTAGGCTTACCTTCGTTGGGTCGAGTGACGGCTCATTTTCGGCTCTTGACTATCCTCCGATCTAGGTTGACTAGTTCGGCTTCCATTTCCGAGTCGACCTCCGAATCCGACTCATCCTCTTCTTCCTTCGGGGGTGGCATGCTTGCGGTTTTCTTCCTCGAACCTGTAAAAAGTTCTATACCCTTCTCGGGTTCCGAGTTAGACTGCTCAAGAAGTTCGAAATCAAAAAAGAGTTCATCTATCCTAAGTTTAGAAAGATACTTGGAGACCTTGTAGGCATCGACCATGGATGCCCACAAGGTAGTCCTCGGAAAAGAGTTTAGGACATACCTTATAAGGTCGCAGTTTTCGACCTTTTGCCCGATTGCATGTAGGTTGTTGACTATGTCTTGGACGCGGGCGTGGAGTTGCGTCGCGGACTTGTGTTCCTGAATTTTTAGGTTATATAGTTTATTGAATAGAAGATCACGCTTACATACCTTGGCTTCATCGGTCCCTTCGTGTAGCTCCACTAGTTTTGTCCAAAGGTCCTTTGCACTTATGAAGGGGCCGACGCGATTTAGCTCTTCCTTATATAAGCCGCATTGAAGGATTTGAGTTGCCTTAGCATCGGCTTTGACTTGTCTTTTTGTCGCAATGGTCCATTGGTGATAATCCAAGGATTCACCCACTTCGTTAGTCGGAAGTGTGAATCCCGTTTGGATTATGATCCACATCTCGATTTGGGTTTTGAGAAAGCATTCCATCCGACCCTTCCAATAACGGAAGTCATCTCCGTTGTAAAACTGAGGGCGGACGGTGCTAAAACCCTCGAGATGGGCCATTAGAACAAAATACACAAGGAGACGAAGACGAAAAACCTAGCAACGACAAAAACACACAAGAAGGTACCAAGACTCGCGTCTTGGATTAGTAGTGCGGGAGAAAAATTAACAAAACGAAATAAATCTGAAATAAACAGAATTAAAAAGAAAAAAAATCTGCAAGATGGCTAGATTGGTGGTTTCACCAAATCTTAGCAACCCCCGGCTCTAATACCAATTGTTGGATCGATTTGAAACGCTAGAGGGGGTGAATAGCGTTAAAACTTTCTTTTTTCATTCGTTCGTTTAAAATCTGAGTAGATAATTTATTTGCAGCGGAAAAGATAAGCAATAAGTAAAAGAGACAATTCTTTTTACTTGGTTCGTAGCCTTCTGCTACTACTCCAAGGCCCTAGTGGTCCTTGACGACGTACGGAGGGCAAAAGCAATAAGGAACTCCTCCTCGTTGGAGGTAGGAGTTAATCGATACAAGAAGGAAAAAACTTGAGGTAGAGGGACACTCCCCCTCTCCTCGTATACGATAAAAGCTCCGAAAGATTAAAGTAATGAACTTAAAATAAAAGCTAAAACCGATGTTACAATAAGAGAGAAATTAAGACCTAGACGTCGGAGAGAAAGCACTTCGTTGTCAGAAAAGTTGTAGCTTGGCGGAGGCTTTTGGAAGGTTTAGAATTGATGAAGAAACCCTAGGATTGGCCCTCCTTTTATAGCCTTTGAGCCCCTTTTCGAGAGGAACCCTAGCCAATCAAAATTGAGCACCAATCTCCTTGAAATGGGGTGATAAGCCTTGACTCCTCGAAGCTAATCATTGACCATCAGTCGACTGATGGCCATCATCACGATCGATGGCGATCACGAGTGTTGACCTCCCAATCGGATCGATTGACGGCGGCGCGTCCTCCAAGTCGGCAATGATCGATGCTTGCTGCAAGTCAAAGTTAGCTCAAAGAAAACATTATTTCGACGACCTTCGACCGTCCGATCTCGACCTAGACCATCGATGGGATGTCTTTGGTCGGATCTACCCTTAAGACCATCCCCGTAAGGAAGATACGACCTCACTTACGCTCGCACACATGAGCTTAACTAGATACTTACCATGTCGCTTTTGCTTCCGGCCTTCCACTCGATTCCTTCGGCTCACTCCGAAGTCACTTGAGTGTCGCCCGACCACCGCGGCTTCCTCCGGGTGTCGCTAGCCTTCAGCTCTAGCTATAGCAATCTTCTGCACACTCGATTCAGCTCGTGAGATAACGACATGAGATTAACTTTGTATCGTTTTCTATAATAAAAACTTAGGTTCGACTTAGGTGCCTACTGCACCAACACAAACATATGCAATAAGCATAGCTCAAACAAATGCAACATCACAACAAGCATATATATACTTCTAAGTCCCATGCAAACTTTCCCGTCGGATCGCGGCCTAGCTTTGTCCCCCTAAAGAGGACTCGACCTCACCTCTCCACTTGAGGCTTACCTATCGGCTGCTCTGCTGGTCTTACCATTCTTGACATCTGATCTCGTTAGTTATAGCCCTAAGAACCAATCATGTGATGGTTGAATAGGGAACATTTTGTATCATATTCTATAAAGGCAAAGGATTGGTTATTATATTTAAGTCTTGCTTGTGCCAGCTAAATTAAATATAGTAATGCCCTAGAAAAGTAGGTTCTTATCTACAGCACATCAATTGGCAGAATTGATTATGAGAGGCTGTAGAGAACACTTTCTAAATGTTCCTAGTCAAGTATTAATATGCAAGGGCAATATTAATACATAAAGACTATCATGTAGGTCAATTGATGACTTGATCTCACAAGTCATGGATATATGATATCAAGTTGACACATGGGTATATATTAGAGAATATATACTGAACTGACCCGCCATGAGAACGTTTCATGGATCGTTATATGAGTGTCATAAACTTTCTCATGTGACTATTGGTATGAATAGTCCTCAGACCTGAAGTCACTACGGTTCCCTACATAAGGAGTTATGTACTTTGGTATCGTCAAACGTCACCCGTAACAGGGTGGACCATAAAGGCGATTACTGGGTATATAACAAATTATGCGGAGGGATGTGAGTGATGTAGATGGGATCTATCCCTCTCATATGACGAGAGTGATATCGGTGGGCCCCTTGATTGAGTAGAACTACTAAAACGCATGGCCATGCTCGAATGAGTCAATATGAGATATTGAGCTCATTTGTTTGAGTTAGTTTACTCAGGGATCAAGAAACACATAGATTGATCGAGGATGACACGGTCTATGCCTCATTGATCAATCTGATATCAAGGATGGAAGGACACGGTCATATATTATAGTAGTCACGGAAAGGTTAGTCGGATCTTGACTTATCTCATAACTTGGGTAGAAATGATGTATTGCTAGATGCCGCTCATTGCTTGTGTATCTAAAAGAGTTTAGGTCCACTGCCAACGTTATGAGAGCCTATAGGGTCACACACAAAGAGCATGATGATTAGAGGAATTAGAGTATTCTAGTTTGACTAGAATAATTTGGGAATAAGCTTAAGTACAAAATGGTTTTTGGACTTTAAGCTTAATGAGAATTTTAGCTAATTGATTTAATGAGATTAATTCAATATGTTACCTCATTGATTTAATAAGATTAATTCAATATGATAACATAAGCTTAATTGAATTAATAAGATTAATTCAATATGATAACATAAGCTTAATTGAATTAATAAGATTAATTCAATATGATAACATAATCTTAATTGAATTAATAAGATTAATTCAACATGCATGAATGCCACATAAGAATGCCACATAAGCATGCCACATAAGCATGCCACCTAAGCATCCACCTAAGCTAGATAAGGTGGAAGGAAACAAAATGGTTTTGTCTCCTTAAGTGGCCGGCCAAACAAATGTCCCAATGCAATGGATTGCATTGAATGTGTGGAGGTGAAAGGGTTTTTCCAACCCTATAAAAGACCCCATGGAGTGGCCGGCCAAAGCAATTGTAGGTGTGGTTGTTGGGAGCTTGAGGCTTGGAGAGAGCTTGAGAGCTTATTGTTGTGTGGCTTTTGTGAGTGTAGGAAGAAGAGTAGTCTTCTTCTTCCCTTCTCTTTTTCCCTAGCTTCCTCTCCTTTAGGGACTTCTCTAGCAAGAAGTAAAGGAGAGCTCCTCTAGTTTTCTTTTGTGAGACAAGAGCTTGCTCGTGTGGATACATATAGAGGCACGGACACTTGAACGTGCTAAAGATCCAACAAACAAAAGGAAGAAGCGGGATTAACAAGGGCACGCAACAAAGGTAATCCTCTCCTATAAGATAGGCTTGGTTTAGAGAAATTTATTTTATACGAGTTTTCTTTCGCATGGATCACTTGGAAGGGATCCTAATTTTTCCGTTGCGCATATGCCATTTGGCATAAAGAATTCCCTACAGTGGTATCAGAGCCAGGTTGCGAAAGATCGTATAAAATAGGTTTTCTCTATTTTATATGTGATATAGAAGTAGGATAAATTTTATTATGAGTTGATAATTACATTAGCAATTGTCAAACATAATAAAATATCCAATGTCTTTTAAAAGTTAAAATGACATGGTGCATGGTTATGGCCTAGTCCCAAAAGGTTTGTGAATGTGTGTGTGTTGTAATTCTTAAATACGGCCTGCGTGTCTTGCCTTCCTCCTAAAATTCTTGTTGTAAAATTAGTTTTAGACTCGAATGTAACTCGAGTATTTCTCCTTTGTAATGTACAAAACAAAGATGGAGGGTCCATTGGAAGATGAGGTTACAAGGAGGAAGTCAACACACAAGACAACCAAAAGGAAGCACTTAGGAGAAGATGCTATCCCTAGGTTGACCAATCAATCTTTTCATTGGCTTGAGAAGATTGTAGAATAAGGGCCATAACCATGACACGCTTAGTTTAATATGTATGTGATGCATGTTAGTTTAGCTTGTATGTGATGCATGATTAGTTTAGCTTATATGTGATGTATGCTAATATGTATATGATACATGTTTATTTCTTAATAAGTCAAAAACGATATGCCTACCAAAGCTTGGTACTCACTACTTCCTCGATCATTTGTTATTGGGTTTGCCAAAGCAAAGCAATGCATTTTATCTTGGAAGAGTGCGAGTGGACAATCGTGATGTCCCGCTATCAAACTTGGTTAAGACTTAATTAAGTTTTCTTAATTAGTTAAGAAAGTAGAGGCATATATTAGCTTTGAACATAAGTTTTAAAATTAGTTTTATGTGATTTCCGAACATCAGCTTTGTCTTAGAAGTGGTCGTTGCTCCGATATCCAAGAAGGCCCCTGTGCCTCGCCACAGCCTGGAAGCTGGTTTAGGAATGAACACTAAACTAATCTAAAACATAACCAAAGCTATTAAAGAGTTACATCAGATGTAATTGGCAAAAGATTGCCTACCTAATTATACTACGTCTTGGGCGATTAGCCAAAGCTAACTCAAGACGAATTATAATGTGGATCTTTATCCCATATAAATTTATAGCTAAATAGTAGCTATGAGAATTTAGTGGGAGCCTCATTTAATTAAAGGCCTAATTAAATGATTTAGGTATGATACTTAACTTTGCATTTTAATGTTGTAGATCACCATGACATCTAACACGACACACCCCCTCAACTTGCGATCTGTCCTTGAGAAGGACAAGCTTAATGGAGCGAACTTTCTTGACTGGTATAGGAACTTGAGGATTATCCTCAAACAAGAACGCAAACTGTATGTCCTAGAGCAGTCTACCCCTGAAACACCCGCCCATGCGGCCACTCGTGCTGAAAAGGATGCTTATAAGAAGCATCAAGATGACGCATTAGATGTGTCATGTCTTATGCTTGCCACCATGAACTCTGAGCTTCAGAAGCAACATGAGAACATGGATGCCTATGATATGGTTGAGCATTTGAAACAACTATATCAAGGACAAGCTAGGCACGAGCATTTTGAAGTGTCTAAGGCTCTTTTTGCATGCAAGATGCAAGAAGGAACACCTGTAGGAACTCACGTACTCAAAATGATTGGGTACGTTGAGAACCTTGAAAGACTAGGTTTTCCACTGAGCCAAGAATTGGCAACCGATGTTATCCTGCAATCGTTGCCGGAAGCATATAATCAATTCGTCATGAATTATAACATGAATGAAATTGATAAACCTTTGCCTGAGATTCTCAGCATGTTAAGAACTGCTGAACCGAATCTCAAAAAGAAAGTTAGCAACGTACTAATGGTCAAGAAGGGCAAAGGTAAGCGCAAAGGCAAGGGTAAGACCCAAGCCAAAGGCAAGGTCAATTTATGCACTTCAAAGGGTAAAGGTAAAGTACCTAAGGAAGGGGACTGCTTCCATTGCGGTGAGACTGGACACTGGAAGCGGAACTGCAAAGTCTACCTTGAGGAAGTAAAGAATAAAAGAAGTGGGACTTACGCCTCATAGAAGTTAATCTATCTATTTCTTCTACATGGGTATTAGATACCGGATGTGCATCTCACATTTGTAATAATGTGCAGGGACTGAGAAATAGTAGACAAATGGCAAAAGGCGAAGTGGACCTACGAGTAGGCAATGGCGCATAAAGTTCTTTCTTTGTCATTTGTAGGAACATATTCTTTGTCTTTGCCTTTGGGCTTATCTTAGAACTAGAGGAGTGCTTATATGTACTGCATTGACAAAGAACATAATTTCTGTATCTTGTTTAGACAAGAAAAACTTTTCTTTTATAATAAAGGACAAATGTTGTTCCATTTATTTGAATGAAATGTTCTATTGTAATGCACCACTTATGAATGGTCTCTATGTTCTAGATTTAGAAAACCCAATTTATAACGTAAATACCAAGCGGTTCAAATCGAATGATTCGAACCAAACATATCTCCGCACATCGCCTAGGTCACATAAATGAAAAACGCATATCCCAACTCCATAAAGATGGATTATTGGACTCATTTGATTTTGAATCATATGAGGTATGCGAATCGTGCCTTTTAGGAAAGATGACTAAAACTCCATTTAGTGGACATGGAGAGAGAGCGGCACTTGTTAGGACTCATACATACCGATGTATGTGGGCCTTTCAATGTCGAAGCAGGAGGAGGCTATAAGTACTTTATTACTTTCGATGATATGAGTAGATTTGGCTACTTATATTTGATGAGACATAAGTCGAGAATCCTTTGAAAAGTTCAAAGCATTCAAGAATGAAGTACAAAACCAACTTGGTAAGCGTGTCAAGCTACTTGATCGGATCGAGGTGGTGAATACCTTAGTCAAGAGTTTCGTGATCACTGGTGAGTGTGGGATAATATCCCAACTCACTCCCCTGGAAAACCACAATGGAATGGTGTATCACGAGAGGAGAAATCGTACTCTATTAGATATGGTACGATCAATGATGAGCGACCAGATCTACCTACTTCCTTTTGGGGACTAGCTCTAGAGCAGTAGCTTTCACACTTAATCGCGTCCCATCAAAGTCGTAGAAAAGACACCATATACGATATGGTGGGAAGAGTCCCAAAATGTCTTTTATAAAGATTTGGGGTTGTGAAGCTTATGTAAGGCGTCAAGTCTCGGATAAACTAGGACCCAAATCGGATAAGTGTTATTTTGTAGGATATCCCAAGGAAACTAAGGGATATTACTTTTACAATCCCACACTTGGCAAGGTGTTTGTTGCGAAATCTTTGTCTTTCTAGAAAGAGAATTTATTTCTAGAAAAACTAGTGGGAGTAAAATTCATCTTAAAGAAGTTCAAGATAGCGATAACACTAAGGCTTCGATGGAAAATGAGCAGGAACCACAAAGTGTTGTGGATGAGGAAATTGTTGCCCAAAGAGTTGTGGAACAAACACTGCTCAAGTAGACCAACCTCTTCGTAGATCGATAGGATCCCGTCAACCCGAGATATTCTTTTCTCTTGGTGACAATGGTGATGTATTGCTTATCGATCTTGGCGAGCCTACATCCTATCAAGAAGCTATGATGAGCCCAGTTAGAAATGGCTAGAGGCCATGAGATCGAAATGGAATCCATGTACACTAACCAAGTATGGACCTTGGTTGATCCACAAGGGGTAAAACCCATTGGGTGTAAGTGGGTCTTTAAAGTAAAGACTGACATGGATGGTAATAAGCATACCTATAAAGGTAGATTGCGGCTAAAGGATTCAAACAAATTCATGGTATTGACTATGATGAAACCTTTTCACCGGGCCATATGCTTAAATCCATTCGATCATACTTGCTATCACCTACCACGATTATGAGATCTTGCAGATGGATGTCAAAACCGCTTTTCTGAATGGAAAGCTACTCGAGGATGTGTACATGACACAGCCTGAGGGTTTTGAAGATCCAAAGCATCCTGGAAAGGTATGCAAACCGCAAAGGTCCATTTATGGACTAAAGCAAGCCTCTCGGAATCTTCGATTCGATGATGCAATCAAGGAGTTTGGTTTCATCAAGAATGAAGATGAACCTTGTGTCTACAAGAGAAATAGTGGGAGCACAGTTGTATTTCTTGTCTTGTATGTAGATGACATACTTCTCATCGGAAATGATATTCCCTCACTCCACTCTGTAAAGATGTGGTTAGGGAATTGTTTCTCGATGAAAGACTTAGGTGAAGCTGCCTATATTTTAGGCATCAAGATCTATAGAGATAGATCTAAAAGATTACTTGGCCTAAGTCAGAGTACATACATTGATAAAGTGCTAGATCGTTTTGCTATGCAAAACTCTAAGAAAAGATTTCTGCCTTTATCACATGGTGTGAGTCTTTCGAAGACTCAATGTCCCTCTTCTAAGGAGGAGAGAGATCGTATGGATAAGATCTCTTATGCATCTGCCATAGGGTCTATCATGTACGCCATGCTTTGTACTCGTCCTGACGTCTCGTATGCTTTGAGCATGACGAGTAGATACCAGTCGGATCCAGGTGAAAGTCACTGGATAGCAGTCAAAAATATTCTTAAATACTTACGAAGAACGAAAGAATCTTTCGTGATATTTGGAGGCAATGAGGAGCTAGCGTAAAGGGTTACATGATGCAAGCTTCCAAATGCAAGGATGACTATAGATCGCATAATCGAGTGCGTGTTTTGCTGAATGGTGGAGCCGTGAGTGGAAGAGTTCAAAGCGAGACACATTCTTGATTCTACAACAGTGAGTATATTCGCATCGATGCAAAGAAAGGAGGCTGTTTGGCTCCGTAAGTTCATCAGTGAACTTGGGGTAGTTCCTAGCATTGTAGATCCAATAGACCTCTATTGTGACAACAATGGGGCTATTGCACAGGCTAAGGAACCTCGATCACATCAGCGGACCAAACACATACTGCGGCGCTTCCATCTCATTCGAGAGATCATCGATAGAGGAGATGTGAGGATATGCAGAGTACCGACAGAAGCTAACATTGCAGATCCATTGACCAAGGCTTTGGCACAGAGGAAGCATGATGGTCACACTAGGTCACTAGGTATTAGATATCATAGTGATTGGTACTAGTGCTAGTGGGAGATTGTTAGTTATAGCCCTAAGAACCAATCATGTGATGGTTGAATAGGGAACATTTTGTATCATATTCTATAAAGGCAAAGGATTGGTTATTATATTTAAGTCTTGCTTGTGCCAGCTAAATTAAATATAGTAATGCCCTAGAAAAGTAGGTTCTTATCTACAAAGACATCAATTAAGTGTAATTGATTATGAGAGGTTGTAGAGAACACTTTCTAAATGTTCCTAGTCAAGTATTAATATGCAAGGGCAATATTAATACATAAAGACTAGCATGTAGGTCAATTGATGACTTGATCTCACAAGTCATGGATATATGATATCAAGTTGACACATGGGTATATATTAGAGAATATATACTGAACTGACCCGCCATGAGAAAGTTTCATGGATCGTTATATGAGTGTCATAAACTTTCTCATGTGACTATTGGTATGAATAGTCCTCAGACCTGAAGTCACTATGGTTCCCTACATAAGGAGTTATGTACTTTGGTATCGTCAAACGTCACCCGTAACAGGGTGGACCATAAAGGCGATTACTGGGTATATAATAAATTATGCGGAGGGATGTGAGTGATGTAGATGGGATCTATCCCTCTCATATGACGAGAGTGATATCGGTGGGCCCCTTGATTGAGTAGAACTACTAAAACGCATGGCCATGCTCGAATGAGTCAATATGAGATATTGAGCTCATTTGTTTGAGTTAGTTTACTCAGGGATCAAGAAACACATAGATTGATCGAGGATGACACGGTCTATGCCTCATTGATCAATCTGCTATCAAGGATAGAAGGACACGGTCATATATTATAGTAGTCACGGAAAGGTTAGTCGGATCTTGACTTATCTCATAACTTGGGTAGCAATGATGTATTGCTAGATGCCGCTCATTGCTTGTGTATCTAAAAGAGTTTAGGTCCACTGCCAACGTTATGAGAGCCTATAGGGTCACACACAAAGAGCATGATGATTAGAGGAATTAGAGTATTCTAGTTTGACTAGAATAATTTGAGAATAAGCTTAAGTACAAAATGGTTTTTGGACTTTAAGCTTAATGAGAATTTTAGCTAATTGATTTAATGAGATTAATTCAATATGTTACCTCATTGATTTAATAAGATTAATTCAATATGATAACATAAGCTTAATTGAATTAATAAGATTAATTCAATATGATAACATAAGCTTAATTGAATTAATAAGATTAATTAAACATGCATGAATGCCACATAAGAATGCCACATAAGCATGCCACATAAGCATGCCACCTAAGCATCCACCTAAGCTAGATAAGGTGGAAGGAAACAAAATTGTTTTGTCTCCTTAAGTGGCCGGCCAAACAAATGTCCTAATGCAATGGATTGCATTGAATGTGTGAAGGTGAAAGGGTTTTTCCAACCCTATAAAAGACCCCATGGAGTGGCCGGCCAAAGCAATTGTAGGTGTGGTTGTTGGGAGCTTGAGGCTTGGAGAGATCTTGAGAGCTTATTGTTGTGTGGCTTTTGTGAGTGTAGGAAGAAGAGTAGTCTTCTTCTTCCCTTCTCTTTTTCCCTAGCTTCCTCTCCTTTAGAGACTTCTCTAGCAAGAAGTAAAGGAGAGCTCCTCTAGTTTTCTTTTGTGAGACAAGAGCTTGCTCGTGTGGATACATATAGAGGCACGAACACTTGAACGTGCTAAAGATCCAACAAACAAAAGGAAGAAGCGGGATTAACAAGGGCACGCAACAAAGGTAATCCTCTCCTATTAGATAGGCTTGGTTTAGAGAAATTTATTTTATACGAGTTTGCTTTCGCATGGATCACTTGGAAGGGATCCTAATTTTTCCGTTGCGCATATGCCATTTGGCATAAAGAATTCCCTACAGATCTGACCCACCAGGGCTTTCACTAGCTGTCCGATCTACCTGACTCAGCTAGACCTTTTGCCGATTGTCTAGGCTTTTAACCCAACTTGTCTTCAAGCCAAGTGTCTGGTCCACTTGACCTATCTAGACTTCATGTCTGGTGTCCGGTGCTCCTGATCTATCAAGACATTTGCCTAGTATCCGGTTAACATGACCTACTAGAACTTCCTGTTAAGCCTACACACTTAACACTGATATTAGAACACAAGTAAGTCCTAACATTAACTATGGTTCATACATCAAAACCAAGGAGTGATGCTCTCTACATCAATAATCTCCTTTTTTTTTATCTATTAGAACACATCAGTTAAAGTTAGGAGAATCAAACTAGAATATCCAATTATAGCATATATCATAAATGCATTGGGTTAAAAATGTATATGCATGAAATGCTCATATCCATAAAAAAAACTTTAAATTTTTAAATCTCCCTCTCTTTAGGTCTCTTCTCTCTAACTTTAAATCTCATATCTCCCCCTTTGGCATACATCAAAATCAAATTTAAGTTCAAAATGCCACAACTTTAAAGATGAGAATTAAAGTTTTAATCAAAAAACAATTTTTATAAAAAATGGTTAAGTTTATCAATATTCCACCTAAATAAGATTTTCTTTTAACGATGGGATCTCCCCCTTTATCTTTCGGTTTCAAAATTTTCAAAAGATTAATTTTCTAAAATTTTCAAAACTCAATTTTCAAAACTTATCAATGCTCCCCCTTAATATATTTAAATTCTTAAAATTCACACTATCTTAATTTCCAAAACTTTTTACAACTCTCCCTAAATAAAAATATTTTTCAAATTCACAAAACTTTTGAAACTCCTTTTTAAAAAATAATTTTCAAAATTCAAAATTTATAAATTTTTCAAAACTTCCCCTCAATAAAAATATTTTTCAAAATTCTAAATGCTCAAAACTTTACAAAACTCCCCCTCAATATTTTTCAATTCTAAACTTTACAAAACTCCCCCTTAATATTTTCAAAATTCGAATTTTTAAAACTCTCCCTTAATAAAAGTATTTTAAATTATTTTCCTCCCATACATCAAAACATAATTAGTAATTTTTGTGCATTTTAAACTTGAAAGAAGTCTTCTAACTTACAAATATTTATGTTTTTCAAAGATCATTCAAGTTTTACAAAAGACTAATAATTTTAGTAAGTTTTTCTCCCCCTTAATTTAAATTTTATAATTTCAATACTCTCCTTTCATTACGATTTAAATTTTTAAAACTCTTCCTAAATTGAAGCTTTAAATTTTAAAAACTAGTGTTCAAGATTCTAAACATAGATTCTATCATGATTTGTTTAGATTTAAAAAGATATCTTAAGTTTAGACTTAGCGTAGCTAACTATCATTTTCCAAATAAAGTTAAGTTACTTATAAAGGAAGTTGTTTGAGTATCAATTAACTAATCATTACTTAGATTGATAAATACAATTTATTAAGTTCAAGTGAATTAATTGAGTTATTTTTTAACTCTTTAAATTTGTCTCCCTCTTTTAAGAACATTTCACACAATCTTTTAGTCTCTCGTCGAAAATCTTTATCTCCACGTAGAATGATGCTTTTATTTTAATTTTTCAAAGTAATAAAAAATATCTTAACTCCCCCTTAATCTCATTGATGCGGATTCACGTGGATTTTCTCACCTCCCTTTAATGCCAAAGTGCATCGAAGAGGCTTAGGGTTCTCTCCGGCCGCAATAGTAATGAGAAAAATGAATAGACGACGAGAAAACCAACACAGAGAAACAAGGCACAATGTTTAACGTGGTTTAGAATTTTAATTCCTACTCCACGGGATGAGCTCAATCACGAGCTGCAGCGCCAAAATACTTTCACTATAAAACTCCTCCATCTTGGAAAATGCTTCCAGAGGTGGCAAAAAAACCCCTTACAATACTAGCAGTATACAAGAACAGAGAAATGGAGCTAGCTCCCAACAGTCGCCTCTTCCTGCTTCTTCCCTCTTCCTCTCCGTCGATGCAGCCCCCCCTGAAGTTCTGGTGCGATCAGAATTAGAATCCTCCCCTTCTCTCTCCATCTTCCTTAGTTTTTATCTTCTTCTCCCTTTGCTAGCTGTCCGATAATGAACTATTCCCATCACCGTCCATGTGGAGGCCCCTATTTCCTAGAGAATCATTCTGTTAAGAAGATAAGGAGTGAAGGCTCCTCCAAATATTGTGTGTGGGGCCCTAGTTTGTTATATAGCAAACCCCCATAGATGAACGCCTCGGGAAATATTCTTCTCTTCTTTTTCACCCTCTCTTCCTTTGCTAGGTAAAATATTGACGCGGTCCTTCTCTCGGCGTGACCCTCCTGATTAATTGCCACCCAGGTATACATTATTTATTAATACCTAGACTTACTCTGATTTTGAGACTAATTACCTTATGCTTGTTGTAACTACCAGAGTCAACCCCCGACTCACTTGCCGAGTCAATCTCAAACTCACTTACCGAGTAAACTCCCAGACCCATACCACGGGTCACTCATTTGATCTCCCTTTAACCCTAGAACTTATCTTCTCATTCCTACATCTTCATCTTGCCAGCCCGATCGACCTTCTTGGGTCAGGTTCTACTGGCTCAGTCATTGTTTCACGCATGAGCTTCTTCATTCTAATCCCTAAATTAGGCCATAACAGTATCATTAGTCACCCCCTAAATATAGTCAAACGAAGAATTAAGTTTGACTTTCTAAGTGAAACACTTTGCTCTATCCTTATCCCTATCAATCTCACCACATCTAAGTGGCCTTCCTCCTTCACTTTATCATATAATCCCATAACGGCTTATTGGGCCCATGGGCCCCGCCTTCTTTTTTCAGAAGGAAGTTTAAAAGAGGCAAACCTGGTGTGAGCCATTCTCCATACGACCCCTTCAACTTATCATCTTTGACTCTTCTTATTCCTTCTTCAGTGACTCTCATTAGCGGCGATCCTTCCCATCCAACTCCCAACACTCAGGAGTTCCTCTTCCTTCTCAAACACCCTTTCTTAACCCTAAGTAAGTTTCTCATCCCTAACTCCTCTTATTTCCTCATCTTTTACCACTAGCTGTCGTTCCCCTTCCTAGTCATGGCCTCAAAAAATCCTAAACCGACTCCCTGATATGAAAAAGCTTAGCAATACGTAACTGAAAAGACTAATATATAGATCCTTCGATCACATCACTTGTTTATCTCTTTCGCAACTTCTTTTAGACCCCATCGTCCTTCTCCTAGTTTCCATTGCTTCTTCACTAACCAACTACTAAACAACCTGCATTTGCATATACCCCTTATTTATGCTGACATACTAGATTTCTACCAACTACCCATTAACCAACGAGCTCCCAATGCCTTCCGTATATTGACAGGGGCAGTAATAGTTTTCCGACATCATAACCTTAATCTGTCCCCCCTACTATTACATTGTATTTTCCAGCTAAAGTCTTCTAAGGAAGGCATTTTCTATTTTGCTAGTCGGCAAGATTGCTAGTTCCTCATGAACATGCCATCCTCCCATAAGGGTTGGGAGGATTTATACTTTTTTATACAGCTTCTCACTCCCATACCTCACTCGAAAGTTTGGAAAACAACTCTACTCGACCTGCCCCCCATTCAGGAGAGTAGAGCTCAGGGCCCTTTCCAAGAAGTCTTCCAAGTGCTGAGGGAATAACACTATAATTCTAATGATTTGCTAAATCCTTCTCTACTGAGTCGCTATGGACTTTCTCCTTTTCCCCTGGCTGATCCAGGTGTCATAGGTAGGATATTGCTCCTATCCGAACCTATTACCTACAACGTCTCTGGTTACAGCTAACCATTCTTCTCATTGTTCGATATTGTAGACGATATGATGTAGGATGACATGGTCAAGGGGGAACAAATTGTGGCAGCAAAGAAGAAACCTTCCAAGAAGCGAATTAGGGGCAAGTCCCCTGTTATTCCTTCTTCTCCCCGCAAGAGACTTCGCCCTGGCAGGGAAGATGCCCCCAATTCTTCTACCCTTCTGGTATCTTCTTCCTCCCACTCTTCTCCTCCTCCTCCTCCTCTAAAACTAAATAGGCATCGACACCTAGTCATCTATTAGCCCCCCGAAGAGGAGGTTATTTTTGTAGCCCATACTTTTTCCCCGCAAGAAGAACTTTCTCCTTCCCCTTCTATTCCTTCTCCTCCACTGATTACCCATACAACCTTACCTCCTTCTCCTCCTCCTACTCTGACCATGGACCCTTCTGCACCTCATACATCCATGGCAGACCCCTTTTTGATTGGGGGGGGGGGGGATTCCCCCTCCTAAACTCCACATCCACTTCTTTAGGATCCTCTCTTAGGATCTGCAACACATAAGAGGTACGACTCTTCAACCAGCCCCGTCTATAAAGCCCTTATGAATGCCTGTGCAATTTCTTGGTTGAGGTAAGTTCTTCTCTTCTTCACATTTAATATATATATATGCTAGTGCTTCTTCTCCTAACACTCTGTTTCCCTCCCCAGGCGATTACTGCTTGCAATGAGGCAACGCCTAACATAGTGAACTATCAGTCCACCATGGTTGCCCGCCACTCTGCCTCCCTCTCCCAATAGAAAAAGCTAACTCATCAACTGGCGGAGAGGAAATAGAAGGAAGCCACTCTGACCACGCAATGTGACGACCTGATTGTAGGGATGTATACTTAAAAGCCTATCTTTTGTATGAACATCTTTATTTTTAAATAAGAATCACATGATCATTGTTTGCATATTTTTATGGTTATGCAATATTGTCTAATACTTTATATTGTAGATAATATAGTGTGTGGTGTCACACAGGAGATCATGTTATCGGCTCCTTGAAAAGTATAAGTAAAGGCTCACAATCGAGATGGCTTTGGACAAACCATCTGAATGGTTGTAGTGTGATTTGGTATTGGTTTGTCTTGACCATAGAATCATACTAGTGCACTTTGTGTGTATTGAGCAGGACCGACTCAGAGGTGATTCGATTTATTGCTGACTACATAATCGAATCGGACCTCAAATATTATTTAGTACATGCTCATAATCCCGATATAATAACGGGCACATATACTTAGTACTCATCTCTTTGATTTACCAATGGGTGAGATTTATAGATTAAATCGATAGGCTCGGTAAGTTGGGAGATGATATTATTTATATGGTGTGTCGTTGATTATAGGAGGAAACCGTGTCCTATATATTAGGTTGATGATGTCCCCTTGAGGAGCTCATAAGCTTCATCATGTAAACCCTGCAGGTGGACTTGGTCCGGCATGATGAAAAGGTTGAATGGTACTACTCAAGGAGTTAGATGTTGATTAATTAATGGTCAGTAAATTAATTAATCAACGGACATTCGAGATCTTAAACATGGGGAGAAAATGTACAAATAATATATGGAGCCCATATTATCATATGGGAGTTGGTGAGGTAGATCAATGATGATCCTTTAGTGGATTAGATCATCATTAGTGGATCGGACTTTATGTGGGTTTGATCCATGGGAGGCCAAGATCCAACTCCTCCTCATGGTCCCTAATGTAGCCTATTAACACCTCATGAAGCTTAGATCCAATGGATAGAAACAAAACTCTTAGATCCAATGGATAGATACAAAACTCTTAGATCCAATGGATAGAAACAAAACTCTAAGATCCATAGGTAGAGATTAAATCTCTAAGATCCGACGGTTGAGATTAAATCTCTAGATCCGACGGTTGAGATTAAATCCCTAGAACCAATAGAGGAGATTAATTCATGACTTATCCCTAACTCTATAAAAGGAGGGCATGGGAGTTGGCGTGAACTATCATCAAGAGAGCTAGGGTTTGGGTTGCAAGAGAAGGAATCCTAGTTGAGATAGGATTAGGGTTAGGGTTTGGAGGCTTGGGCGGCACCAAATAAGGAAGGTTCTTCTTCCTTCTTCTTGCTTCATTGGCCGGCGTCCAGCAGCTCTCCTAGCCCTCTTCCAACCTTGGCCGGTAGCCAAAGCTTCTCTTCTCCCTCTCCTTAGGTGGTGGAAACAAGATATAGGGCTTCCCTTGGTGTCTTGGTTGTTTTCCATCATTATCTTCTTCTCTTTTGTGGCCGGCGGCAAGGATTTTGTTTGCTCCTTGTTGGTTGGTTTTAGGGAGGAGAAGAACCTTGTTTCTATTCTTCCTTTTGCTTTGGAAAAGCAAGGAAGGAAGATTTGCGATCTTGGAGCTTCGACTTTTGGTAGATCGTCGCCCACATGACATCCAAAATGAGGAAGGACATACATTAGAATATCAAGAGGTATATCTATTCTCTTTTCTCTTTTGTTTGTTGTTTGTTTTTGTTTTTCAATTATAATCATGTTATAAATCTGTAAATGGCTAAATAATACTTGGATCCCGAGCATAAACATGAAAACTGGCGATCCGGACATCGTCTATTCCGCGGCTATTCGTAGAATAGAGGATGGTCGCTTGAACAACTAGTTAGTTCAAGTGACCTCTCTAAATGAATAGCACGACGATTACTTGGTGGTTTGGGCAATCCCTTTTGTCTAGGATTAAATTTTTTTAATCCGGGGACATCGAAGGGATCGCCATGGACAAGCTACCGAGGTGAAGTAGGAAGCGAAGTTTCCCCTCACAGACTCGATAAGCAAAACCCTTCACTGATGACGCAATTAGCGATGGCTTAGAGTGAAAAAGATGAACTATTAAAGAAGAATGCTGATCTTCATCACCAGCTATTCCTACAGTCCAGTCAGCTTCAACAAATTGACCTCCTTAACCAGAAATTTGGGGAGCATAAAAGGCAACTTAATGAAGCAGAGACTCAAGCTTCCCATTTTGCAACGACTCTCCTTCAAATTCAAGAGAAGCACCAAGCTTTGGAGGCCACTCTGATGTCCTACCGACAACAACTGGAAAGCCTCTCTCTGACTATGTCCATTCTTCCTGGGATGCTGGCTTCAATTGCCGAACAACAGTGGGAACTTCAGAGGGAGCATTCTGAGGCCATGGCCTCCTTGGGCCAAGAAGTTGTAGCAGTGGCTAAAGACAGAGACACCCTGGCTGCTCAACTAGCTAAACATCAAATCCAATGGAAGGAGCGGGAAGAAGATATGAAAATCAGTATGCTCGAAAAGGATTACAATTATTCATATTGGGCTTTGACGGGTCTTCCGCTCAAAATGCTGCTAAGGGTTACCCTCCGCCGAGCACTGATACAAGCCACCTCAATCCTGAGGTTGCCTTGGCCAATTACCCTTCAGAGATTTTTGAATTGTAGTTATCCTACTTTCCTTGATGTATTAATCAATTATTATTAACAAAGATTTTCAAATTGTAATGTTGAATACTCTTTATGATTATTATCCATGAAAAAAATTCAAGGACCAATCCTGCACTCCTCCCTTTTCCTTGAAACGAATTAAATTTATCCTTTCTATCACTTAAAGATCACCCATCCCTTGGGGTGTCAGTCGACTGCTACAATCTTGCACTCGGGGATTCATTCGGTCTACCACAACCCTCATTCCTCATGATTCAGAGTCACTTCCTGAATGGTAAGACGTATTACAACCTACCAAGCCCAATCACTTCTTCTCATCAGACGAGGATGTAATCACCCGCTTAGGGATTAATACTTTGATTATTTCTCATACTGATGTCATTATTTCCTTCGACCTTTCACCTTCTCCTCCCCTTCCCAAGGACGAATGTGAACCTTCCTTCCTTGCTTTAAATTACTACTACGAGTCTTGGCTATTCTGATTCTACCTTCATGGCTTCTGCAGGGCACCCCATCAATGTAACCTCATAGTCCAACTCCCTTGACTTATATGACCTTGATAGGGGCTTATCCGATGAATCTGATACTCATCCTACGACCACTTCTGCATACTGGCCTCTTCCTCCTCAAACTCCAGCTGATGCTTCAGCTCCCAACCTAAGAAGGTACTGGCTCCTTCCTCCTCCTTCGCAACCCTGAACCTCGACTGAGTACCCTCGTGGGGATCTCGCCTCCACCGAACTTCTTCCTCTTCCCACCTATAACTCTCTTCCAAATTCCCAAGTGAGGTTCCTTCCTTCCCCAATCGGCCTGTCCTTCACTGCAGCAACACCCTATAGAGTATTCTCAAGCAGCAACATGCAACTGAACGAAGCACAACTTGGCTCTAATGATGATAACAATAATAAGCCTGTATGAACAATAGTTTAACTATTGTAACTACTTCTTTTCATGTAAAAAGAATGAAGTATTTGAATGTGCCCTATTTATTATTTTTCTGCTTGCTTCGGGTCTTCTGGTTGGGACACTTAGGCCCATACTTGATTCTCTCCATAAGGTTGAACCTGCATAACAGTATTAATGAATGTCACCATAAAATGATTAGATCTGAATCAAATTAGATTCGTTCTACGTCCGCTTTTCTCTACGGAATACGAATAGTCTCTTCGAAATTACTGCATTCAACTACCCCAACTACCACCTGTACATCTTCCCATCTTATCTGCATTTACTACTCCTTCCCAAGAGGGTTAATTAATACCTCCCTTTCTCTCTATAAAATCCTTCATCATTACCTTCACCCAACATATCCTTTTATTCTTCTGCTTCTTTGGGTGCCCTTTCTTCCCTTCTCCTACTTGCACTATGGAATACATATCAGAGTAGGATAGTCACTCTCCTTCTCCGGATCGGCAGACTAAAGAGCAATGTCGCATCGAGGAATAGGAAGAACAGGTCCAGGACCTGAGGCAAGGCCTACGACTAGCCTCTACTAGCAATTATTCCTTGCGTAAAGAGTTGGCGGTGGCCCAGAGGAACCTGTCCAAATACATATGCCTACAATAGTCTTATCTTAGACAACTTCTCCACCACTTGCGTATACATAAAGAAGCTCCGTCGATACCCCTAGAGAAAAACCTTAACCCCCCTTGAGGGGGCCTTGCTTGTTACTTTCCTTTTCCAGAAGTCTGTGTTATGTACTCTCTTCTTTGACAAATGCACGTTACATAAAAAATCAATAAAATATTCCAATGCCAACGACAAACAAATCTTAACAATTCCACGCCAATGCTCCCATCGACCCATCCATCCATCTGGCCCTCATCGTTCTTGTGCATGATCTCATATGGATGAAGTTTAATGTAACTACTCAAACCTCATTCCTTCGATCCGCCTCGGCATGAGAATAATGATAACACACCTGAGTGAAGACTCAGCTTTTCCTCCATATACAGGGATAATGGTAGTACAATTAAGTGAAATACAACTCTTCTGATTCGTCGCCACCTTGGGGTGATAATAATATAGCCAACCAAAGATTCATCTCTTCCGCTCTACCTCCACACGAGGATAGCAATAGTATGGATGAGTGAAGACTCTACTTTTCCAATTCACAACCACACGGGGATAATAATAGCATAGTTCAGTGGACACTCAACTCTTCTGATTCACCACCACACGGGGATAAAAATAATGTAGTTGAGAGAAGACTCAACTCTTCCGATCCACCACCACACGGGGATAATAATAGTATAGCTGAGTGAAGACTCCACTATTCTAATCCATCACCACACGGGGATAGTAATAATGTAATTGAGTGAAGACTCAACTCTTTCGATCCACCATAACACGGGAATAATAATAATGTAGTAGAGTGAAGACACAACTCTTCTGATCCACCACCATACGGAGATAAAAATATTATAGTTGAGTGAAGACTCAACTCTTCTGATCCGCCAGAACACGGGGATAATAAGTATAACTAAGTGAAGACTCAACTCTACCGATCCACCATCACACGGGGATAGTAATAATATAGTTGAGGGAAGACTTTGTTGTATGTTCCGAGATCACGCGCAGCAAAATAAGCGAATAAAATTTTTTTTATTTCATCCTAGACATCCCCTGGGGGCTAGAAAAACTTGTTTTGGCATAATCACATGAAAACATGGAAGGAGAAAGAGAAGTTATACCTTCGGGATTCTTTTGAGTCCATCGAAACCACAAGTAAAACCAATGGGTCTTGCCTCTATCAGTATCCACGTCGGGATCACCTGAGACAACTCCTAGAGCATCAATTCTTTGTCTCTGATTGGTGCTAGCTAACCGGTGGAGACAAGGGAAGAGGAGAGGGGAAGGAGCAACGACAGCTACTAAGGGAGAAAACCTAAACCAAAACCTTAGCCAAAAATTATCAAGGGATATCTTTATATATCTCTTGATTAGGTCATCTTATGAGTCTTAAACGGAACATATCTTACCATAATTATGCCATAATTAAGGAAAGAACAACACAGGAAATTTCTATAAAGAGAAATCTCTAAAATCGGCAAAGACGCGACACGACTATGTGGATTCACAAGGCCTGGGCGTGTGGATTCACATGGCCATGTGTTTTCACATGGCCTAGCCATGTGGATTCACATGGCCGTGTGAAAACATATGGCCTGGCCGTGTATCTCTCTTGGGCAGCCCAGACATTGCCAATTTGCGGCCAGAGCCAGGCCCGACCCATGCCAAGTTATGCACGACCGTGTGAGGCTTTGTATGATCCGTTTGACTTCGTATAAGTGCGATATGACCATGTTAAGTCCAACAAAGCCATAGGAGGTTCCATAGCCTCTGTTTTGCACCCTTTTGGTCTGGTCCAACTAGACATATCCTCTCTCAATGAGAATCTCATTCTCAGACTTGTTTTACATCTCGAGATCACCCATAGTGCGTGTGACCCAATTGGTTCCCAGTTATGTTGGTCATTCATAATTAACCTTTTAATTATGAATAGATTATGAGTGGCACCTTGCAGTACATCATGACCCTCAATTGGACGAAAAGTCTAAATCGACTCCAAAACATTTTCTGAACCCTTCAGCAGCTTCAGTTGTTCGTGCCTTGTTCTTTTCACTCATCTTTTACCCACTTGGTTCAGGACATGGTCTCTGTGTTCGTCCCCACTAGGCTGACTATGTCACACCTAGCCCAAGTTAATTTCCTTGTCCTGTGGATTCAAGTTACTACTACATGTTCCCAAGAAGACCATCTTCTTAACATGCTTGCTCTGGCCAGAGTCTTCTGAGTAACAATCCTGACAAGAGGCCTAGGGTATACATCTCCTTTATTAAGAGTTGTGAATCCTCTATTGGCTATTCAAACACCTTCGATCACTTTGGCTTAAACCCAATCATCCCAGAGTTACACCTACTATGTAGATGGCTTCAAAGTAGTCAAAGTACAAGGTGCCATGATAAAGGTGACTTGAATACCTTAAGTCTAAGGAAGCTCACACTCAAGCCACAATGAGATCTTCAATGACATATAGAACCATATGAAGTCTCATTGCAGGTCACTCCAATGAACTAGTTACCATAACTAGCATCCACATGTTCCCTCTCAGCATCCCTATGCTTCCATTCATTGAGTACCAAATATTTGGATAAACCAAGGAGCACAACATGTGCTAGTCTCACAAAATTGATGATGTCCAATCTCATCAATTCATCGACTAAGGATAGTTTCAATACTTGCATATTTACACATGATGAGATACCCACTAATTGTGATCCAATCACAATTTCTCTCGTGCTATGCATCGTATTGTGGACTTCAGTATATGAGTTTAAGATCCAATCAAATACATAGATAATGTATTCTCAAATAGTGTATTTTATTAAAAACTTCTAAGGCAATTGCCTTAGGACACCTCTCAATTACATCAAACTCCCACTTGGCCTACAGCCAATCGCCTTGGTATCTTATACCATAGGCCTCTATATGCCTCTCTAACTTTTCTTAGGGAAGAGGATTTGTCAAGGGATCTGCTAGATTGCTATATGTGGGAACTTTCTCTATTTGTACATCTCTTCTACCAATGATCTCTTTGATCAAATGGTAACGACATAGTATGTGTTTGGATCGCTGATGAGATCGTGGTTCCTTTGCCTATGCAATGACACCATTGTTGTCACAGTAAACCGATAATGCTTCAACAATGTTCGGAACTACTCCAAGTTCAGTAATGAACTTCTTGATCCAGACCGCCTCCTTTGCTGCTTCAGAATCTACAATGTACTCTGCCTCCGTAGTAGAATCAGCAATGGTATCTTGTTTAGAACTCTTCCAACTCACCACACCTCCATTCAAGATGAATATGTATCCAGACTGAGATTTGGAATCATCCTTATCTATCTGAAAGCTAGCATCAGTATACTCGCTTACTACCATATCACCTCCTCCATATACCAAGAACAAATCCTTAGTCCTTCTCAAGTACTTAAGGAATGTCTTAATAGCCACCCAATAGTCCATACCAGGATCCGACTGGTATCTACTCGTAATGCTCAAAAGCATACAATACATCGGGCCTCGTACATAACATAACATACATGATCAATCCTATAGCTAACACATATAAGATCTGACTCATGTGAATCCTCTCGTCTTAAATGAGCAGGCACATAGACTTCGAAAGGTGAATCCCATGCCTCATGGGAATAAAACCATTCTTGGATTCTTCCATGCTAAACCGTTTTAGCACTTTGTCTATGTGTATAGACTGCGAAAGACCAAGCAACCGATTCAATCTATCTCTATAGATCTTAATCCCCAAAATATAGCTTGCTTCTCCCATGTCTTTCATGGAGAACATTTTGGACAACTAGACCTTAACTGTTTGCAAAATAGGAATATCGTTTCCTATAATTAATATGTCATCGACATACAATACTAGGAACACGACTGCACTCCCACTAACCTTCTTATACACACAAGACTACTCATGATTGAAGGGTGGAGGAACCGAAGCTTCGCTTCCCACCTCGGTCGCTAGTGCATGGTGATCCCATCTATGTCTTCGGATTAAAAAATAATCCTTTACAAAGAGAGATTGTCCAAGCAACCGATCCATCATCGTGCTATTCGAATAGAGTGGTCACTCGAATAAACTTGTTGTTCAAGTAACCTACCTCTTATCTTCGATTAGCTGTGGAATAGACGATTTACGGATCGCCGGTTTTTGTGTTTGTCTTCGGGGTCCAAGTAAATTAGCCACATACAATTTGCATAGAATAAGAAAACATACTTAAACAAGAATTATACCTCTTGTTTACCTCTAGGTCTTCTATTGTATATCCTTTCTCCTTTTCAACGTCGTGTGGGCAATGATCTTCCAAAAGTCGAAGCCTCCTAGATCACGTTCTTCCCTTCCTTGCTCGCTCCGAACAAAGGGAAGAATAAAAAAAAACTTCTTCTCCTATCTAGAACCGACCACCAAGCCAAGGAACTTGATGTTGCCGCCGGCCAAGGAGAGGATGAAGGAGCGTCGGCCAACCTTGAAGAAAGGTTATCGCCGACCAAAGAGAGAGAGAGAGAGGGAGGAGTTGCCGGCCAATCTAGAGAGAGAGAGAGGGTGAGGCGCCGCTGGCCAAGAAGAGCCAAAACCTAGAAGCCTTGCTGCCACCCAATAAGAAGAAGAACAACCTAGGGTTGCTGCCCACCACTTCTCTCAAGCCAACTCCAAAAACCCTAACCCTAATTCGATCTCCACACCCAAGCCCTTAGCCCTCCTTTTATAGAGCTAGGCTTAAGCCTCCTTTCAATTTCCACCGTCGAATCTAGAGATTTAATCTCAACTATCGGATCTAGAGATTTAATCTCCATCGTCGGATCTAGAGATTTAACCTCCATGGTCGGATCTAGAGTTCCATTTTCCACCATCGGATCTAGGCTTCATGAGGGTTTTAATAGGCTTCAATAGGGACCATGAGAAGGAGTTGGATCTTGACCACCCAATGGATCCGGCCCACATAAAATCCGATCCATTAATGATAATTCATTCCACTAGAGGATTATCATTGATCTACCTGACCAACCCCATAAATAAATATAGGCTCCATATATTAATTGTACAAATATCTTCCTGTGCTTAAGATCTCGAATGTCCATCAAATAATTAATTTACTGACAATTAATTAATCAACATCTAACTCCATGTGTAGTACCACTCAACCATATCATCATGCCAGACTAAGTCCACCTGCAAGGTTTACATGATGAACCTTATGAACTCCTCAAGGGGACATCATCATCCTAATATATAGGACACGATTTCCTCCTATAATCAACAACACACCATCTAAATAATATCATTTTCCAACTTACTGAGCCTATCAATTTAATCTATAAATCTCGCCCATTGGTAAATCAAAGAAATAAATAGTAAGTACATGTGTCTGTTATTATATCGGGATTAAGAGCATGTACACCATAATATTCAAGGTCCGATTCAATTATGTAGTCAACAATAAATCGAATCACCTTTAAGTCGATCCGGATCAATACACACAAAGTGTACTAGTGTAATTCTATGGTCAAGACAAACCAATACCAAATTACACTACAACCATACCAATGGTTTGTCTAAAACCATCTCGATTGTGAGCCCTTACTTATACTCTACAAGGAACCGATAACATGATCTCCCGTATGACACTACACACCATGTTAGCTACAATGTAATATATCAGACAATATGCATAACCATAAATATGCAAACAATGATCATGTGATTCTTATTTCAAAAATAAAGATGTTCATACAAAAGATAGACTTTTCATTATACATCCCATTTATACTAAAAGACTATGATGTTCTCATACTGCCATACATCTTATTCCCATTCCCTCCACATGTCTATCAAAAGCTCTCACTGGAAGGGCCTTAGTGAAAGGATCTACCAGGTCATCCTCTGATGCAATCTAGGTGACAACAACTTCTACCCGCTTTACGATCTCTCGTATCAGGTGGTACTGGCGCTCTATGTGTCTACTTGCCTTATGGGCTCGTGATTCCTTCAGGTTTGCAACTGCACCACTATTATCACAATAAATTGTGATAGTTCTGGGCAAACCAGGAATCACATCCAAGTCCATCAAGAAGTTTTTGAGCCATACAGCTTCTTTGGCTGCCTCAGAGGCTACCATATACTCATCTTCCATGGTGGAGTCCGTCACGCATTTCTACTTGACACTCCTCCATACAATGGATCCACCTCCCAAAGTAAACACAAAACCTGAGGTAGACTTACTATTATCCCTATGTGATTGGAAGTCGGAATCTGTGGAACCCATAGGGAGTAATTGATCTACCTCATATACTAGCATATAATTCCTAGTCCTTCTTAGGTACTTCAATATATGCTTTACCACAGTCCAATGTCCCTTTTTTGGATTACTCTGATATCTTCTAACCATGCCCACGATAAAGCAGATATCCAGCCTCGTACATAACATAACATACATGAGGCTTCCTACTGCCGAAGCATAAGGAACCACCTTCATCTCCTCTATCTCCTTTGATCTTCTAGGACACATCTCTTTAGATAAAGGAACTGCATGCCTGAAAGGAAGAAAACCTTTCTTGGAGTTCTGCATGCTAAAACGAGACAAAATATTGTATGAAGCTTGAGACAAGCACAACATCCTTTTCCTCCGATTCCTTTTAACCTTGATCCCAAGGATGTGCCCCACTTCTCCCAAGTCCTTCATATCAAACTGTTTGGATAACCATACCCTTATGTCTGATAACACCTTGACATTATTGCCAATTAACAAAATGTCATCTACGTATTGTTAGTAATATATGAGAGATGTCCTAAGGCAATCGCCTTATGTATGAACCATTTATATGATAAATGAAGATTCACTATTTGAGTATACATGTTTAATGTATTTGATTGGATCTTAAACTCATTTACTGAATGTCCACGATACGATTCACGGCATGAGAGAATTTGTGATTGGATCACAACTAGTGAGTATCTCTACATGTGTAATTGTGATGTATCGGAATTATCCTAGTCGATGAATTGATGGATTTGGACACCATCAATTACAGACTAAAGTATACTTGGTGTATCCAAGCGGTGATTCTCCGGGAGACATTGTGATGTCCGGAGTTAATCGTGGATGCTAGTTATGGTAACTAGTTCATTGGAGTGACCAGTAGTAAGACTTCATATGGTTCTCTGCATATATAGATATGTCAATGAAGTTCTTCGTGGCTTAAGTGCGATGTTCCTTTGACTTGCGGTA
The DNA here is from genome assembly GCA_025175895.1 of Wurfbainia villosa. Taxonomy (NCBI): domain Eukaryota; kingdom Viridiplantae; phylum Streptophyta; class Magnoliopsida; order Zingiberales; family Zingiberaceae; genus Wurfbainia; species Wurfbainia villosa. The sequence continues at coordinate 107,893,070 of CM045996.1, forward strand.
TTCAAGTCATCTTGATCATGGAGACTTATGCTTTGACATCTTAAGCAAACATCTCCAGGAGATGTGGACCCGGATGATTGGGTATAAGTCGAGTGATCGAAGGTGTTTGAATAGCCTATAAAGGATTCACCACTCCTTGCGAGGAGATGTATACCCATGGCCTCTCGTCGGATTGTTACTAAAGTCTTTGGCCAAAGCATTACATGTTTAGAGTAAAGTACTCTTCGATACATGTGGAGTAACTAGAATCCGTAGGATGAGGAAATGATACTTGGGCTAGGTGTGACGTAGTCAGCCTAGTGGGGACTGACACAATAGACCATGTCCTGAACCAAGTGGGTATAAGATGAGTGAAGGGAATGGGGCACGATTCATTCGAGCTCAAGGGTTTTGAAATAGTTCGATCAACCGTTGATCTTTTCGGTTAATTGGGGATCATGATGTACTACTAGGTGCCACTCATGATCGTTCTATAATTAATGGTTAATTATAGACGGCCAACATAAACCGAGAACCTATTTGGTCACACGCACAATGAGTGTAATCCAAAGGATTTAAAACGAGCTTGAGAATGGGATTCTCAGACCGAGAGAAACTATGTTTGGTTGGACCAAACATAAAGCGAGCATGAAATTGTTTCAGTCGCAATGGAAGCGTGGATGGGCAGTGTCTTATGAAGACATAATGGATGGACCAAAATGGTTTGGTTCTAATCCAATGGATGAGAATAAACCAAAGGGTTTGGTGTATATTAAACGAATGAACCAAAGGTTGGTTCGGTTCGTTTTAACTTAAAATAAACCATCATGGTTTGGTTTATTTTAACTTATCTTAATGGAGCGGGTTAACGGGCTTTATGGATATGATCCATTAACCATTAAGAGAATTAGTTCTCTATAAAAGTGGGCTTAAGGGATTGTTAAACCCTAACTAATCCAATCATCCAAACCCTAGCCGCCCAACACATTGTTGCCTCCCAGCTTGTTGTTGCCGCCCATAGCACCTCCATCCGGCGTCCAGAAGGCGGCTTCCTTCCTCCTCGCCGGCGTCGAGCTGCTGCCGGAAGAGTTCCGGCGATCCTCCTTAGGTTTGGCATCAAGGTAAGCACTTGGCTTCCTTTGTTGGCCGGCGCCTATCTCCTCCACCAAGCTGTCCAGTTTTCTGGACAGCTTCTTCTCCTCTCGTCGGAGCGTCGTTTGGACGACGGTTAGTGCTCCGACAGCGGCTAACATACCGGGGATTTGATCTCCGGTAATCCTCTGAGGTGGAGGACGAAGGATTCGTCAATCGGTTGACGAATACCTCTCCGGAGAAGCAAGTCTTGAGGACTTGTTTTTAGGTCCGAATTTGGATTCGGACCGTGATCATCTCTCGATCACGTCGTCTTCAACACGAGGCTAGTAACCCGTACGAAGACGAAGCTCGTGGTTTGGCGAAGTCATCCCGAGGAGCTCGGCGTGGATACGGATAGAGACGATTCTTACGAGAATCGTTCCGGTTGATGCCGTTCCCGCTACACGTCATACGGAAGGTATAACGTAGTTTAATTTCCTTTTATTGCAATTTTAATTTACGGTTATGTCTACACTTGTTGTAATAGCATGCGTGTGTTGTGTGTGTTGTAATAAATAGGAGTATTTATTATTTTTATTGCTTCCGCTGTGCTCATGTTTACGAAACATGATCGAACACACACACGCCGCGGTGCCGGAAACCCAACAGTGGTATCAGAGCCCAGGTTGTGTTTCGACATAATCGTAAAATGGTTTTGCGATAGTCATAATGTATTTCTGGAAATTTTCTAATTTTGGAAATTTAGAAGTATTTATGGAAATTTTTCAATTTTGGAAAGTCTAGAAGTATTTATGGAAATCTTCCACTTTTGGAAAGTTGGAAGTATTTATGGAAATTGATATTTTCCATAAATAAAATATTTGATTAGATTCTGGAAATTTGTTTCCTAATTTAATCATGATTTGATTTGGGAAATCAAATCTTAAAATATTTTATTTCCATAAGTAGTTTTAAAGATTTAGGAAATTGGTTTCCTAAATAGATTTTCCTTAATCAAATAATTCCATGAATAAAATATGTGATTAGATTTGGAAATTTGTTTCCTAATTTAATTATGATTTGATTTGGAGAATCAAATCTTAAACATATTTTATTTCCATAAATAGTTATGACATATAAGGAAATTATATACATGACATAATTGTATGCCATGTAATTACATTAGATGCATAACATTATGCCATGCGTGTCGTGACATGTAGATGTATGCCATGTATGCCATGCCATGTAGATAATAGTTATTTGCATGCAAAGAGGATAAGACATAAAAACCCTTAATCAATATTAAAGCCTACACCTTCCATTAATATGGTTAGAACCAGAGTTCTGTTTCTTGTTTGGGTTGTTGGACTCTCTCCAAGCCCGGCTCGAACCTGAATATGTTCAAACCATGGAATAGTTTAATACTAATATGGTAAGAGTCAGAGGTCAATCGTTAGCTTTGGTTGTTGGACTCTCTCCAAGCTGGGCTAATTGGTTGAATGCGCTCTAACCATATTAAAACTATGTCCTGATTAATGGGTTGGCTTTAACCTGGAGCATCGGTTTGTTGGACTCTCTCCAAGGTCGATGTAAAGGGAGGTGAAGTTGGGTGCTATGCATATGATGCATACTTGTTAATGTGTTAACAACCCGATGTATGTGTGAACATTCAATTAGTTGATAGCACATTGTGATAGTTGCATATACGGGATATGCAATCGGTATAGATGATACCTACCGTCGTAGTTATGAATGGCTTGTTGGACTCTCTCCAAGGTTGTTCATAACTATGATGGATATCAGCCCATTCGGAGATGGACCTACAATCTCTCGAAGTGATTTTGGGGTTTTTGAAATTCGAAAAATGAATGGGATTTATAAATGTATATTGATGCATTTTAAAATCATTTTCTCATATGCTCGTTTTGTATTTCTAAGTTAATATATTGATCATGATGTGTTTGAATTTGCGTTCCATTTTGGATTCAAATAAATTGACTGGGCCGAACTTCTTGGACTGGCTTAGAAACTTGAGAATTGTTCTCAAGGTGAAAAGATTGTGTATGTCCTCGAAGCGCCTCTTCCCGCCCGTCCTAGTGACGATGCAACTTTGGACCAATTGTTGGCCTATCAGAAACATGTGAGTGATTCTGAACAAATGAGTTGCATCATGCTAGCCGCGATGGAACCCAAGCTACGAAAGCAGCATGAGCATATGGATGCTCATATCGTAGTCCTTCATCTCTGTGAGTTGGTTGATGAGCAAGTGAGATTCGAAAGGTTCGAAGTCTCCAAGCTCCTCTTCACCTCTGAGATGCAAGGAGGTTCATCTGTGGTACTGCTCAACATGCTGAAGACTGTGGAGCCTTCTGAGAAGCATGAGTAGGGGACAGTGTTGTTAGTTGATTCCTCGAAGAAAGGTTCTAAGAGGGAGTCAAAGGAACAACAGAAGGGAAAGAAGAGAAAGGCTAAGAAGGTAGAACTAGCACAAAAGGAAACTTGCCATCATTATGGCAAGGAGAGCCATTTGTGAAGAAAGTGCAAGATTTATCTTGAGTTCGTGAAGAAGGATAAGGCATCGGATGCCCCATCTTCTTCAGAAATCTTCTTTATTGATTGTCATTCTATTTCCTCAGACACTTGGGTATTTGATACTAGGTGTGGCTCACATATATGTAATGACATACATGGGCTAAGGAATAGAAGAAGACTCGTCAAAGGGGAGAGTCAAATTTACGTGTTGGGAATGGAGCAACTATTGCTGCACTCGCCATCGGAACGTATTTGTTGGAACTCCCTGTAGGACTTGTCTTAGAACTGGACAATTGCTTGTATGTTCCTTCGTTGATAAAGAACATCATTTCTATTTCTTGTCTAAATAGAAATGGGTTCCATTTGACTTTTAGTAACAATTGTTGTTACATAACTTTGAATGGGGTTCTTTATGGGACTGGAACTTTAAGCAATGGTGTATATACGTTGGACGTATCCAATGACATTTGCAATATCGAAGCGAGCAACACGCGTGCTCGAAAGGATAATCAAATAGACTCCTATATGTGGCATTGTCGTCTTGGCCATATAATCAAGAAACGCATGTCCGAATTACACCGATGTGGAATTCTGGAATCGTTTGAATTGGATTCATACGATACATGCGAATCATGCTTAAAAGGCAAGATGACTAAGTTACCTTTTACTGGAAAAGGTGAACGAGTGGGAGAGTTACTAGGTCTAGTACATACTGATGTATGTGGACCTATGTCAACTCAAGCTTTAGGAGGCTATAGCTACTTCATTACCTTCACCGATGATCACTCACGGTTTGGGTATGTGTTCCTGATGAAACACAAGTCTGAAGCCTTTGAAAGGTTCAAAGAATTCAGAAATGAAGTAGAGAAACAACATGACAAAAGTATTAAAATACTTCGATCGGATCGAGGTGGTGAATACTTAAGTCAAGAGTTTCTTGATTATCTAAGAGACAATGGCATATTGTCTCAATGGACTCCGCCCTATACACCACAGCATAATGGTGTATCTGAGAGGCGTAACCGGACCTTGTTGGACATGGTCAGGTCAATGATGAATCATGCGACTCTTCCCAAATCCTTTTGGGGTTATGCACTTCAGACAGCTGTTTACTTGTTAAACAGAATGCCTACCAAGGTAATCTCTACTACTCCATATGAGATATGGGCTAGTAAGAAACCTCATGTATCTTACTTGAAGATATGGGGTTGTCTTGCTGATGTGAAGCGGTATTGCGGATGCTAAGTCTGATAAATGTCTATTTATTGGATACCCTAAGGAAACAAGGGGTTACCAATTCTATCATCCTGTGGAACAAAAGGTGTTTGTTTCCAGGCATGCTGTGTTTCTAGAGAAAGAGTTTCTCTTGCAAGAAAACAGTGGGAGTGTCGTCGAGCTTGAGGAGGCTCGAGAGACTCAAATAGACATTGATGAGATACCTGGTGAAGCCAACAACTCATAGTGATGAGCAATCGGCTGGACCTATTGTAACACCACATCTTCGTAGATCTGGTAGAACACGCAATATTCCTGAGAGATATGGATTTCTCGTAAGTGAATCGAACGACATGTTACTCATTGATGATGAGGAGCCTACCAGTTATGAAGAAGTGCTGACAAGTTCAGAAAGGGATAAGTGGCTTGGTGCCATGAAGTCGGAAATGGATTCCATGTACGAAAACCAAGTTTGGAACTTGGTTGACCCACCTGAAGGCATAAAGCCTATAGGGTGCAAGTGGGTTTTCAAGAAGAAAACCGACATGGATGGTAACGTGATTACCTATAAGGCTAGATTGGTGGCGAAAGGATATCGTCAAAAGCAAGGTGTTGATTATGACGAAACCTATTCGCCTGTAGCTATGCTTAAATCCATTCGGATGCTCCTGGCCATACCGGCTCATTATGATTATGAGATATGGCAGATGGATGTGAAAACAGCTTTCCTTTATGGAAACCTGCTCGAGGACGTGTATATGATACAGCCTGAGAGTTTCACATCGGTTGATAAAACCAAGGTATGCAAATTGCGACGGTCCATTTATGGATTGAAGCAAGCATCCAGGAGCTGGAATATCCGTTTTGATGAGACAATCAAAAGGTTTGATTTCTCACAAAATCCAGACGAACCTTGTGTGTACAAGAAGGTTAGTGGGAGTGCAGTCGTATTCCTAGTATTGTATGTTGATGACATATTACTTATAGGAAACGATGTTTCAATCTTACAGTCAGTTAAGGTTTGGTTATCCAAGACATTCTCCATGAAAGACCTGGGAGAAGCAACCTACATCCTCGGGATTAAGATCTATAGAGATAGATCGAAACGGTTGCTTGGTCTTTCGCAGTCTACATATATAGACCGAAAGTGCTAAGAGGTTTAGCATGTCGGAATCCAAGAAAGGTTATCTCGCCCATCGGGCATGGGAACACCTTTCAAGTCTATGTGTCCGCGCACAGAAGACGAGAGGATTTGCATGAGTAAGATTCCCTATGCATCCGCAATAGGATCTATCATGTATGCTATGTTATGTACGAGGCCCGATGTATTGTATGCTCTGAGTGTCACGGCGGATACCGATCCAATCTAGGAATGGATCATTGTATTAAGACGATCCTTAAGTACTTGAGAAGAACTAAGGATGTGTTCCTAATATATGGAGAAGGGTACATGGTGATACGTGAGTATACGGATGCCAGATCCAGACAGACAAGGATGATTCCATGTCTTAGTCTGAGTATGTATTCACCTAGAATGAAGGCGCAATAAGTTGGAAAGGTTCCAAGCTTGACACTATAGCGGATTCTGCCACTAAGGCAGAATACGTTGCAGCTTTGGAAGCAGCAAAGGAAGCGGTTTGGATCAAGTAGTTCATCTATGAACTTGATGTGGTCTCATCAATGATCCAAACATGTGCTTCGCCGCTATCATCTTATCAGAGAGATCATAAGTAGGAACGAAATACAAATCGAGAAAATTCCCACTGAAAGGAACTTAGCGGATCCTTTGACTAAAGCATTACCTCAAAGTAAGTTTGAGGGTCATGTTAGAGCTTATGGTATTGGATACCGTAGCGATTGGCATTAGGCCAAGTGGGAGTCTGTTAGTAATATATGAGAGATGTCCTAAGGCAATCGCCTTATGTATGAATCATTTATATGATAAATGAAGATTCACTATTTAAGTATACATGTTTAATGTATTTGATTGGATCTTAAACTCATTTACTGAATGTCCACGATACGATTCACAGCATGAGAGAATTTGTGATTGGATCACAACTAGTGAGTATCTCTACATGTGTAATTGTGATGTATCGGAATTATCCCTAGTCGATGAATTGATGGATTTGGACACCATCAATTCTATCGAGACTAGCACGAGTTATACTCCTTGGTATATCCAAGCAGCTGATTCTCACTGGCTGGAGACATTGTGATGTCCGGAGTTAATCGTGGATGCTAGTTATGGTAACTAGTTCATTGGAGTGACCAGCCGTAAGACTTCATATGGTTCTCTGCATATATAGATATGTCAATGAAGTTCTTACTGTGGCTTAAGTGCGATGTTCCTTTGACTTGCGGTATTCAAGTCATCTTGATCATGGAGACTTACGCTTTGACATCTTAAGCAAACATCTCTAAGGAGATGTGGACCCGGGATGATTGGGTATAAGTCGAAGTGATCGAAGGTGTTTGAATAGCCTATAAAGGATTCACCACTCCTTGCGAGGAGATGTATATCCATGGCCTCTCGTCGGATTGTTACTAAAGTCTTTGGCCAAAGCATTACATGTTTAGAGTAAAGTACTTCGATACATGTGGAGTAACTAGAATCCGTAGGACGAGGAAATGATACTTGGGCTAGGTGTGACGTAGTCAGCCTAGTGGGGACTGACACAATAGACCATGTCCTGAACCAAGTGGGTATAAGATGAGTGCAGGGAATGGGGCACGAATCATTCGAGCTGCTGAAGGGTTTCAGAAATAGTTCTGGATCAACCGTTGATCTTTTCGGTTAATTGGGGATCATGATGTACTACTAGGTGCCACTCATGATCATTCTATAATTAATGGTTAATTATAGACGGCCAACATAAACCGAGAACCTATTTGGTCACACGCCGCAGTGTAATCCAAAGGATTTAAAGCGAGCTTGAGAATGGGATTCTCGGAAGAGAGAAACTATGTTTGGTTGGACCAAACATAAAGCGAGCATGAAATTGTTTCAGTCGCAATGGAAGCGTGGATGGGCCGTGTCTTATGAAGACATAATGGATGGACCAAAATGGTTTGGTTCTAATCCAATGGATAAGAATAAACCAAAGGGTTTGGTTTATATTAAACGAATGAACCAAAGGTTGGTTCGGTTCGTTTTAACTTAAAATAAACCATCATGGTTTGGTTTATTTTAACTTATCTTAATGGAGCGGGTTAACGGGCTTTATGGATATGATCCATTAACCATTAAGAGAATTAGTTCTCTATAAAAGTGGGCTTAAGGGATTGTTAAACCCTAACTAATCCAATCATCCAAACCCTAGCCGCCCAACACATTGTTGCCGCCCAGCTTGTGTTGCCGCCCAGCCCATAGCACCTCCATCCGGCTTCTAGAAGGCGGCTTCCTTCCTCCTCGCCGGCGTCGAGCTGCTGCCGGAAGAGTTCCGGCGATCCTCCTTAGGTTTGGCATCAAGGTAAGCACTTGGCTTCCTTTGTTGGCCGGCGCCTATCTCCTCCACCAAGCTGTCCAGTTTTTCTGGACAGCTTCTTCTCCTCTCGTCGGAGCGTCGTTTGGACGACGGTTAGTGCTCCGACAGTGGCTAACATACCGGGGATTTGATCTCCGGTAATCCTCTGAGGTGGAGGACGAAGGATTCGTCAATCGGTTGACGAATACCTCTCCGGAGAAGCAAGTCTTGAGGACTTGTTTTAGGTCCGAATTTGGATTCGGATCGTGATCATCTCTCGATCACGTCGTCTTCAACACGAGGCTAGTAACCCATACGAAGACGAAGCTCGTGGCTTGGCGAAGTCATCCCGAGGAGCTCGGCGTGGATACGGATAGAGACGATTCTTACGAGGATCGTTCCGGTTGATATCGTTCCCGCTACACGTCATACGAAAGGTATAACGTAGTTTAATTTCCTTTTATTGCAATTTTAATTTACGGTTATGTCTACACTTGTTGTAATAGCATGCGTGTGTTGTGTGTGTTGTAATAAATAGGAGTATTTATTATTTTTATTGCTTCCGCTGTGCTCATGTTTACGAAACATGATCGAACACACACACGCCGCGGTGCCGGAAACCCAACACGTATAGTACAAGAAATACCATTACATTTTCGTCACATCTCTTGTATACACAAGACTCATCCGACCTTTGAATAAATCCATAAGATTGGATTACCTCATCAAAGAGGATGTTTCAAGATCTCGAAGCTTGCTTCAATCCATAAATGGACCAATTAAGCTTGCACACAAGATGCTCTTTGCCCTTTGCAATGAATCCTTCTCGTTGCTTCATATAGATGTTTTCCTCAAGACTTCCATTAAGGAAAGCTATCTTAACATCCATCTGTCACACTCATAATCCATATGAGCAACAGTACATAAGAGAATCCTGATAGACTTAAGCATGGCTATCGGCGAAAAGGTCTCCTCATAATCGATGCCCTCTTTCTGAGTATAACCTTTCGCAATAAGCCTCGCTTTTAAGGTCTCAACCTTCCTGTCTATTCCTCTCTTTCTTTTGTAGATTCACTTGTATCCAATGGTTTTTACACCATTGGGTGGTTCTACTAGCTCCCAGACCTGATTTGAATCCATAGATTCAATCTCAGAATTCATTGCACTTTGCCAAAATACCGCATCTTTAACTTGAATTGCCTCGTCATATGTCCAGGGATCAGGTTCATGTTCACTAGGGACCAAATCAAAAGATTCTCCCAAGAACATAAATCTATCAGGCTATCTAACAACCCTCCCACTACGATGAGGTATTCGGTGCAGTCACTTGTGATATATCCTCTTGTACCGGTGGTACTGAAGTAGTCACTTACCCTCTCAATTCCTTCAGAACAATCTTACTCATGGGCTTGTGGTTCATCACTTAGTCTTCCTCTAAAAATCTAGCATTTGTGCTAACGATCACCCTCTGATCTCTAGGACTATAGAACAAACCACCTTTTGTTCCTCTAGGATAGGCTACGAACATGTGTACTTCTGTACGAGGTTCCAACTTACCAGCATCTACCTTCAGCACATGTGCTCGACTCCCCCAAATCTGAATATGTCTCAAACTAGGCTTTCGCCCGGTCCACAATTCTGTGGGAGTAGAAGGCACTGATTTAGATGGTACCAAGTTCAGAGTATACACAGTTGTATCCAAAGCATACCCCTAGAATGAATCTGGCAACTCAGAATAACTCATCATCGATCTAACCATCTCCATAAGAGTCCTATTCCTTCGCTCCGCTACACAATTCTATTGGGGTGTGCCAGGTGCAGACAATTGGGATTGAATCCCAGCCTCTGATAAGTAATTCCTAAACTCTCTTAAGAGGTACTCACCACCACGATCAGATCGTAGTGTCTTGTTACTTTTACCTTAACGTTTTTCCATATCAGCCTTGAATTCTTTGAACCTGTCAAAGTATTTAGACTTGCGGCACATCAAGTAAATGTATCCATATCTTGAATAATCGTCTATAAACGAGACAAAATATTCAAAACCATCTCTAGCCTAGATAGACATAGGACCACACAAATCAGAATGAACCAATTCCAACACATCTTTGCCTCTATACCCCATAGCCTTAAAAGGCCTCTTGATCATTATACCATCCAAGAAAAATTCACAGGTTGGGAAATTATCCACCACTAATGAACCCAGAGGTCCATCAGGTATCAACCTTTGAATTCTACTTAGGTTAATATGACCTAACCTTAGATGCCAAAGATATGTTTGGTTCATTTTCGAAGGTTCTTTTCTCTTATTAGAATTAGAAGATGAGTTATTTACTTCTATTTGCATCTTGGGAGCTTTTGGTTCAAGGGTATATAAATTTCCTATCAATGCACCAGAACAGATAATCTCCCTATTCTTTTTTATAACAACGCTGTCATTAAAATAAATAGAATATCCATCCAAAAATAATTTAGAAACCGAAATAAATTCTTTCTAAATAAAGGTACATAAAGGCAATTTCTCAGAACCAAAGTTTTATTTCTATCAAAAGACAAATAAACATCTCCCACTGCAATAGCCGCCACTTTAGTAGCATCGGCCAAGTAAACAGTAATCTCCCCCTCAGCCAGTCGTTTGGTTTCCTAGAACCCCTGCATAGTATTACAGACATGATCAGTGGCTCCCGTATCTACATACCAGGTGTCGGTAGATAACACCGCTTAACATGTTTCAATTACTAAACCAAAAGATATACCATTGTTCTACTTTCGGTTGGGGATGTCCTTCTTCCAATGTCCAGTCTGCTTGCAAGTGAAGCACTTGCCTTTCGGCTTCTTCACTCCTCCCTGAGATCGTCCCACCACCTTTGCTCCACCTTGTTTCTTCTTCTTCTTTCCTTTCGGTTTAGAAGTAGAAACCTTTTAGGCAACCATGGTCTGAGCCTGAGCACTCTGACAAAAAAGCCCCTCTGCTGCCTGGAGTTCTTTCAGAAGCCTCACCAATGAATACAACCTCTTATTCATGTTGTAGTTCATGCGAAACTGCACAAAACTCCTAGGTAGAGACTGGAGTATGATATCGACCTTGGTTTCCCCATCGATCTCAGCTCCAAGGACTTCCATCTCATTCAAATGAGCCATCATCTTTAGAACATGATCCCTCACGGGTGTTCCCTCGATCATGTTGGTCATCATCAAGTTTCTCATGGCTTCTTGCCTAGCAGCCTGATTCTGGTGTCCTAAAAGCTCCTTGAGATTGAGCATCATGTCATAAGCAGTGAGCATGGCTTGATGCTGATGTTGCAATACATTTGACATAGAAGCCAAAATGTAACACCGCGTCATCTCATTAGCCTTAATCCACTTTTTATAACTCTCTTTCTCATTTTCCTCAGAATCATCTGCTGGCTTAGGAGGACACTCTTCGAAAAGTACATACTTGTACTCCTCAGCAGTCAAGACAATATCAAGATTCCTTTTCCAATCAACATAATTGGGTCCAGTAAGTTTATTCTCTTTTAGTATCACAGCAAGCGGGTTGAAAGTCATTTTTGAAAACCTAAGAATCACATAGATCAAAACTTTAGATTTCAAAAAATTATTGATTCCTCAAACAATAAAATTTTAAAATCAACCAACACCTCAAAGCACCGAGAATATCGTATGTCACGATCGTGTGGGCGTATACGAATTCTACATTTGTAAGAGGAGGTTTTACCCATTAATTTTATTATCCTATCAACCTAACTTTTGACAAATAAAATTAATAGTTGGTTCCTCTTTGGCCCTACAAATAAAAGCAGTGACTCCGATGGGGAGGATACTCCTATTTGCATCTAAGTGTTCACCATTACTCGATACCAAAGAAATTATCTCAGATTATGTGCCTTCCAATGAGGAAGTACACACACTCCTAAATAATTTCTTATAGCCATATTTGACCTTGCGATCCAAAAAACAAACTCATCCGTTGGGGAGGAAGGCACACAGAGCCGACGCGCAAGTTTTTTTGCATCACATGTCAAATCGTAATGGAGGCCATGGGAATTTTTAAAAAATATCCCTCTCCCACTTAGTAATTTAAAATTGAGGAATTTTCCTAGCACACGACATGCATATCAAACAAGAAGCAATAAATATGAAAAAAAAATTTCCAACTATTATGGCTTTTGTTCTCCAATATGCCTATCGTCGTATAGCGATCTTGCCCGCTCCTCCCTACGCCATGTACAAGCCATCCAAAGATCCGAGCTGAGAAAAATTATTTTAATTTACATCCATCGATCCTTTACTCCACGAAGAAGTGTACATGAAATCTAGATCGAAAGGAAACTAAAATAAAAGAGTGGCTAAACAATGTCGTACTTAATTGCAAAAGGAAAATACTAGCCTCGTCAACATAGAGAATTCAAATAATAATACAATTACACACATCCAATCACATACACACACATATGGCCATAATAGTTGGATCATATGCCTGCAACCAAAAAGATAGCCTATGCACATCCTACTATTATACGACACATACAATATATGATAAGTGCATAAAAGTAATCGAATCCTAAACACACAAAATCAGAAACTGTAGCTCTGATACCAGTTGAAGGGTGGAACCGAAGCTTCACTTCCCACCTCGGTCGCTAGTGAATGGTGATCCCATCAACATCTCCGGATTAAAAAATAATCCTTGACAAAGATAGATTGCCCAATCAACCGATCCATCGTTGTGCTATTCGAATAGAGTGGTCACTTGAACAAACTTGTTGTTCAAGTAACCTACCACTTATCTTCGATTAGCTACGGAATAGACGATGTACGGATCACCGGTTTTTTTTTTGTCTTCGGGGTTAAAGTAAATTAGCCACATACAATATCTACAATTTGCATAGAATAAGAAAACATACTTAAACAAGAATTATACCTCTTGTTTACCTCTAGGTCTTCTATTGTATGTCCTTCCTCCTTTTGAATGTCATGTGGGTGATGATCTTCCAAAAGTCGAAGCCTCCTAGATCACGTTCTTCCCTTCTTTGCTCGCTCCGAACAAAGGGAAGAATAAAACAAAACTTCTTCTCCTATCTAGAACCGACCACCAAGCCAAGGAACTTGATGTTGCCGCCGGCCAAGAAGAGGATGAAGGAGCGCCGGCCAACCTTGAAGAAAGATTGCTGTCGGACAAAGAGAGAGAGAGAGAGGGAGGAGTTGCCGACCATTCTAGAGAGATAGAGGGTGAGGCACCGTCGGGCAAGAAGAGCCAAAACCTAGAAGCCTTGCCGTCGCCCAATAGGAAGAAGAACAACCTAGGGTTGCCGCCCACCTCTCTCTCAAGCCAACTCCAAAAACCCTAACCCTAATTGGATCTCCACACCCAACCCCTTATCCCTCCTTTTATAAAGCTAGGCTTAAGCCTCCTTTCAATCTCCACCGTCGGATCTAGAGATTTAATCTCAACCGTCGGATCTAGAGATTTAATATCCACCGTCGGATCAAGAGATTCAACCTCCACCTTCGGATCTAGAGTTCCATTTTCCACCATCGGATCTAGGCTTCATGAGGGTTTTAATAGGCTATAATAGGGACCATGAGGAGTTGGATCTTGGACACCCAATGGATCCGGCCCACATAAAATCTGATCCATTAATGATAATCCATTCCACTAGAGGATTATCATTGATCTACCTCACTAACCCCATAAATAAATATGGGCTCCATATATTAATTGTACAAATATCTCCCTGTGTTTAAGATCTCGAATGTCCGTCAATTAATTAATTTACCGATAATTAATTAATCAACATCTAACTCCATGTGTAGTTCCACTCAACCTTATCATCATGCCTGACCAAGTCCATCTGCAGGGTTTACATGATGAACCTTATGAGCTTTTCAAGGGGACATCATCATCCTAATATATAATACACGGTTTCCTCCTATAATCAATGGCACACCATGTAAATAATATCATTTCCCATCTTACAGAGCCTATCGATTTAATTTATAAATCTCGCCCATTGGTAAATCAAAGAAATAAATACTAAGTACATGTCCTCATTCTTTTATTGGGATTAAGAGCATGTACACTATAATATCCGAGGTCCAATTCAATTATGTAGTCAGCAACAAATTGAATCACCTCTAAGTCGGTCCTGCTCAATACACACAAAGTGTACTAGTGTAATTCTATGGTCAAGACAAACCAATACAAAATTACACTACAACTATACCAATAGTTTGTCCAAAACCATCTCGATCTTGAGCCCTTACTTATACTCTACAAGGAACTGATAACATGATCTCCCGTATGACACTACACACCATGTTATCTATAATGTAATGTATTAGACAATATGCATAACCATAAATATGTAAACAATGATCATGTGATTCTTATTTCAAAAATAAAGATGTTCATACAAAAGATAGACTTTTCAGTATACATCCCGACAAGGATTTTGTGAGAAATCAAACTATTTGATGGCCTCATCAAAATGGATATTCTAACTCCTGGATGCCTGCTTCAATCCATAAATGGAGCGTTAAAGCATGCATACTTTTTTCCTATCAATGGATGTGAAACCCTTAGGTTGTATCATATATACATCCTCAGACAGGTTTCCATTAAGGAAAGCTGTTTTCACATCCATCTGTCATATCTCATAATCAAAATGAGCTGCTATGGCTAGGAGTATCCAAATGGATTTAAGCATAGCTACTGGTGAAAAGGTTTCGTTATAGTCAACACCTAGTCTTTGACGATAGCCTTTTGCCACTAATCTAGCTTTATAGGTAATAATATTACCATCAATATCAGTTTTCTTCTTGAAAACCCACTTGCACCCTATAGGCATTATGCCTTCGGGTGGGTCTACGAAGTTCCAAACCCTTTTCTCATACATGGAATCCATTTCAAATTTCATGGCTATTTGCCATCTATCCCTGTGTAAACTATTCAGTGCCTCTTTATGATTAGTAGGTTCCTCATCATCTATGAGCAACACGTCATTATATTCACTTATGAGAAATCCATATCTCTCATGAATCCTTCATGTCCTACTAGATCTACGAGGAAGTTGTGTATCATCAGGTTCAGCTATTATCTTATCCGAATGAGTAATCAGCTGTGGTTCTTGACTAGGCATCTCTTTTATGTCTACTGGAGCCTCTTGAACTACACTTAGTTCAACCTCACTCTCACTGTTTTCCTGTAAGAGAAACTCCTTCTCTAGGAATACAGCATGCCTTAAAACAAACACTTTTTGTTCCAAGGGATGATAGAATTGGTAACCCCTTGTTTCCTTAGGGTTACCAATAAATAGACACTTATCAGACTTAGCCTCCAGCTTGTCTGATACTGTCCTCTTCACATAAGTCGGACAACCCCATATCTTCAAATAAGATAAATGAGGTTTTCTACTTTTCCACATCTCATATGGAGTAGTAGAGATTGCCTTAGTCGGGACTCTATTTAACAAGTAAACAGCGGTCTCGAGTGCGTAACTCCAAAACATTTTTGGAAGGCTTGCATGCTGCATCATTGACCTAACAATGTCCAACAAGGTTCGATTTCACCTTTCAGCCACACCATTATGTTGTGGCGTGTAAGGTGGAGTCCTTTGGGACAAGATGTCATTGTCCCTTAGATAATCTTGAAACTCTTGGCTTAAGTATTCACCACCTCGATCCGATCGAAGTACTTTAATATTTTTCCCAAGTTGTTTCTCTACTTCCTTTCTAAAATCTTTAAACCTTTCAAACACATCAAACTTGTATCTTAACAGATACAAATACTCATATCATGAATAATCATCGATAAAGGTAACGAAGTAGCTATAACCTCCTATAGCATGAGTTGACATTGGTCCGCATACATCGGTATGTATATGGCCCAATACCTCAACTGCTCGTTCACCCTTTCCTTTGAAAGGTGGTTTATTCATCTTTACTTTTAAGCATGAAACACATGTGTCTAATGAATCTGATTCATAAGACTCCAAAATGTCAAGCCTCTACAGTTTCGACATGCGTTCATTGCTTATATGGCCAAGACGACAATGCCATAATTGCGAGGTTAATTGATTATCTAACTTAGTGTGTTTGCTATTTGATTCGATATTGAATATCTCGTTGGATGTATCTAACGTGTAGATCCCATTATTTAATATTCCAGTAGCATAAAGAACGCCATTTAACGTAATGTAACAACAATTATTACTAAACATCAAATGATAACCTTTCTTATTCAAACATGAAATAGAAACAATATTCTTTATTAATGCAGGAATATAAAAACAATCATCCAATTCTAAAACTTGTCCCATAGGAAGTCGCAACATATAAGTACCCTTGGCTACTGCAGCAACCTTTGCTCCATTGCGAACCCTTAGATCTGCTTCTCCCTAACTAGTTTTCTTATATTCCTCAGCCCCTGTATGTCATTACATATATGTGAGCCACACCCGATATCCAATACCCAAGTGCTAGAAGAAATAGTATGACATTCTATCAGATGCCTTCTTCTACTTCAGTGACTCCAAATACTGCTTGCAGTTTCTCTTCCAATATCCATCCTTGCCATAATGATGGCAGGTGCCCTTGGGAGTTATTTCTTCCTTCTTTGCCTTCTTCTTCCCTTTAGCTTTTATTTTTGACTTCCTCTTAGAACCTTTCTTTGAGGAGTTAACCAGCATCACCGCCTTCTGTTCCTTCGCAACAGATGACTCCACTATTTTGAGCATATTGATCAATTCAGGAATCGTTGACTCAATCTTATTCATCTGATAGTTTATCACAAATTGTGAATAGCTACCAGTCAAATTGTGAAGAATTAAGTCGAATCTTAATTCATGGTCCATGAAGAACCCTAATGATCCCAATTGCTCAATATAGCTATTGATCTTTAGCGCAAACTGCACTGTAGATGAACACTCCTGCATCTTCGAGCAAAAGAGGTGCTAGGTGACCTCGAACCTTTCAGATCGTGCTTGCTCATCGTGTTAGTTAAAGCCCTAGAACCAATCATGTGATGGTTGAATAGGGAACATTTTGTATCATATTCTATAAAGGCAAAGGATTGGTTATTATATTTACATCTTGCTTGTGCCAGCTAATTTAAATATAATAATGCCCTAGAAAAGTAGGTTCTTATCTACAGCACATCAATTGGCAGAATTGATTATGAGAGGCTGTAGAGAACACTTTCCTAAATGTTCCTAGTCGAGTATTAATATGCAAGGGCAATATTAATACATAAAGACTAGCATGTAGGTCAATTGATGACTTGATCTCACAAGTCATGGATATATGATATCAAGTTGACACATGGGTATATATATACTGAACTGACCCGCCATGAGAAAGTTTCATGGATCGTTATATGAGTGTCATAAACTTTCTCATGTGACTATTGGTATGAATAGTCCTCAGACCTGAAGTCACTACGGTTCCCTACATAAGGAGTTGTGTACTTTGGTATCGTCAAACGTCACCCGTAACAGGGTGGACCATAAAGGCGATTACTGGGTATGTAACAAATTATGCGGAGGGATGTGAGTGATGTAGATGGGATCTATCCCTTCCATATGACGGGAGTGATATCGGTGGGCCCCTTGATTGAGTAGAACTACTAAAACGCATGGCCATGCTCGAATGAGTCAATATGAGATATTGAGCTCATTTGTTTGAGTTAGTTTACTCGGGGATCAGAAACACATAGATTGATCGAGGATGACGCATCTATGCCTCATTGATCAATCGATATCAAGGATAGAAGGACACGGTCATATATTATAGTAGTCACGGAAAGGTTAGTCGGATCTTGACTTATCTCGTAACTTGGGTAGCAATGATGTATTGCTAGATCGCTCATTGCTTGTGTATCTAAAAGAGTTTAGGTCCACTTTGCCAGCGTTATGAGAGCCTATAGGGTCACACACAAAGAGCATGATAATTAGAGGAATTAGAGTATTCTAGTTTGACTAGAATAATTTGGGAATAAGCTTAAGTACAAAATGGTTTTTGGACTTTAAGCTTAATGAGAATTTTAGCTAATTGATTTAATGAGATTAATTCAATATGTTACCTTATTGATTTAATAAGATTAATTCAATATGATAACATAAGCTTAATTGAATTAATAAGATTAATTCAATATGATAACATAAGCTTAATTGAATTAATAAGATTAATTCAACATGCATGAATGCCACATAAGAATGCCACATAAGCATGCCACATAAGCATGCCACCTAAGCATCCACCTAAGCTAGTTAAGGTGGAAGGAAACAAAATGGTTTTTTCTCCTTAAGTGGCCGGCCAAAACAAAAGGGGTCTCAATGCAATGGATTGCATTAAATTGTAGGAGGTGAAAGGGTTTTGCCAACCCTATAAAAGGCCCCATGGAGTGGCCGGCCAAAGGATCATTTTTTTGGATGGTGATTGTGGTGTGGTTGTGAGAGAGAGCTTGAGAAGCTTGGTGGAAGCTTTGGTTGTGTGGCTTTGTGAGTGTAGGCTAGCAAGAAGAGTAGTCTTCTTCCTCCTTTCTCTTCTTCCCTAGATTCCTCTCCTTTAGGGACTTCTCTAGCAAGAAGTAAAGGAGAGCTCTTCTAGTTTTCCTTTTGTGAGACAAGAGCGTGCTCGTGTGGATACGTATAGAGGCACGGACACTTGAACGTGCTAAAGATCCAACAAACCGAAAGGAAAAGCGGGATTGCAAAGGGCACGCAACAAAGGTAGAACTCTCCTATAAGATAGGTTTGGTTTAGAGAAATTTATTTTATACGAGTGTGCTTTCGCATGGATCACTTGGAAGGGATCCTATTTTCCGTTGCGCATATGCCATTTGGCATACGAGATTTCCCTACAGTGGTATCAGAGCCACTTGCGAAAGATCGTATAAAAATAGGTTTTCTCTATTTTATATGTGATATAGAAGTAGGATAAATTTTATTATGAGTTGATAATTGCATTAGCAAATTTTCAAACATAATAAAATATCCAATGTCTTTTAAAAGTTAAAATGACATGGTGCATGGTTATGGCCTAGTCCCAAAAGTTTGTGATTGTGTGTTGTAATTTTAATACTCTGCGTGTCGTGTGCCTTTCTCCTAATATTCTTGTTGTAAAATTAGTTTTAGACTAATGTAACTCGAGTATTTCTCCTTTTGTAATGTACAAAACAAGGATGAAGGGTCCATTGGAAGATGAGGTTACAAGGAGGAAGTCAACACACAAGACAACCAAAAGGAAGCACTTAGGAGAAGATGCTATCCCTAGGTTGACCAATCAATCTTTTCATTGGCTTGAGAAGATTGTAGAATAAGGGCCATAACCATGACACGTTAGTTTAATATGTATGTGATGCATGATTAGTTTAGCTTATATGTGATGTATGCTAATATGTATATGATACATGTTTATTTCTTAATAAGTCTAAACGATATGCCTACCAAAGTTGGTTCTCACTACTTCCTCGATCATTTGTTATTGGGTTTGCCAAAGCAAAGCAATGCATTTTATCTTGGAGGGGTGCGAGTGGACAATCGTGATGTCCCGCTATCAGTCTTGGTTAAGACTTAATTAAGTGTTTTCTTAATTGGTTAAGAAAGTAGAGGCATATATTAGCTTTGAACATAAGTGTTAACATTAGTTTTGTGTGATTTCCGAACATCATCTTTGTCTTAGAAGTGGTCGTTGCTCCGATATCCAAGAAGGCCCCTGTGCCTCGCCACAGCCTGGAAGATGGTTTAGGAATAAACACTAAACTAATCTAAAACTTAACCAAAGCTATTAAAGAGTTACATCAGATGTAATTGGCAAAAGATTGCCTACCTAATTATACTACGTCTTGGGCGATTAGCCAAAGCTAACTCAAGATGAATTATGATGTGGATCTTTATCCCATATAAATTTATAGCTAAATAGTAGCTATGAGAATTTAGTGGGAGCCTCATTTAATTAAAGGCCTAATTAAATGATTTAGGTATGATACTTAACTTTGCATTTTAATGTTGTAGATCACCATGTCATCTAACACGATACACCCTCAACTTGCGATCCGGCCCTCTTGAGAAGGACAAGCTCAATGGAGCAAACTTTCTTGATCGTATAGGAACTTGAGGATTATCCTCAAGCAAGAACGCAAATCATATGTCCTAGAGCAAAGCTATCCTCAAACACCCGCCCCATGCGCCACTGTCAAAAGGATGCTTATAAGAAGCATCAAGATGACGCATTGGATGTGTCATGCCTTATGCTTGCCACCATGAACTCGAGCCTTGAAGCAACATGAGAACATGGATGCCTATGATATGGTTGAGCATTTGAAACAACTATATCAAGGACAAGCTAGGCACGAGCATTTTGAAGTGTCTAAGGCTCTTTTTGCATGCAAGATGCAAGAAGGAACACCTGTAGGAACTCACGTACTCAAAATGATTGGGTACGTTGAGAACCTTGAAAGACTAGGTTTTCCACTGAGCCAAGAATTGCAATCGATGTTATCCTCGCAATCGCTTAAAGCATACAATCAATTCGGCCATGAATTATAACATGAATGAAATTGATAAACCTTGCTCGAGATTCTCAAAGATGTTGAGAATCACAACCAAATCTCAAGAAGAAAGTTAGTAATGTACTAATGGTCAAGAAGGACAAAGGCAAGCGCAAAGGCAAGGGTAAGACCCAAGCCAAAGGCAAGGCCAATTCATCCACTTCAAAGGGTAAAGGTAAAGTACCTAAGGAAGGGGACTGCTTCCATTGCGGTGAGACTGGACACTGGAAGCGGAACTGCAAAGTCTACCTTGAGGAAGTAAAGAACAAGAGAAGTGGGACTTCTGCCTCAGGTATACACGTTATAGAAGTTAATCTATCTATTTCTTCTACATGGGTATTAGATACGGATGTGCATCTCACATTTGTACTAATGTGCAGGATCGAGAAATAGTAGAATAATGGCAAAGGGCGAAGTGGACCTACGAGTAGGCAATGGCGCAAAGTTCCGGCCAGAGTCAGAGGAACATATTCTTTGTCTTTGCCCACTGGGCTTATCTTAGAACTAGAGGAGTGCTTTTATGTACCTGCATTGACAAAGAACATAATCTCTGTATCTTGTTTAGACAAGAAAAACTTTTCTTTTATAATAAAGGACAAATGTTGTTCCATTTATTTAAACGAAATGTTCTATTGTAATGCACCACTTATGAATGGTCTCTATGTCCTAGATTTAGAAAACCCAATTTATAACGTAAATACCAAACGGTTCAAATCGAATGATTTGAACCAGACATATCTCTGGCACTGTCGCCTAGGTCACATAAATGAAAAACGCATATCCCAACTCCATAAAGATGGATTATTGGACTCATTTGATTTTGAATCATATGAGGTATGCGAGTCTTGTCTTTTAGGAAAGATGACTAAAACTCCATTTAGTGGACATGGCGAGAGAGCGACGGACTTGTTAGGACTCATACATACTGATGTATGTGGCCCTTTCAATGTCGAAGCCAGAGGAGGCTATAAGTACTTTATTACTTTCACTGATGATATGAGTAGATTTGGCTACTTATATTTGATGAGACATAAGTCAGAATCCTTTGAAAAGTTCAAAGAATTCAAGAATGAAGTACAAAACCAACTTGGTAAGCGTATTAAGCTACTTCGATCAGATCGAGGTGGTGAATACCTTAGTCAAGAGTTTCGTGATCACCTGGCTGAGTGTGGGATAATATCCCAACTCACTCCACCTGGAACACCACAATGGAATGGTGTATCTGAGAGGAGAAATCGTACTCTATTAGATATGGTACGATCAATGATGAGCCAGACTGATCTACCTACTTCCTTTTGGGGTTTAGCTCTAGAGACAGCCGCTTTCACACTTAATCGCGTTCCATCAAAAGTCGTAGAAAAGACACCATATACGATATGGACCGGGAAGAGTCCCAAAATGTCTTTTATAAAGATTTGGGGTTGTGAAGCTTACGTTAGACGTCAAGTCTCAGATAAACTAGGACCCAAATCAGATAAGTGTTATTTTGTAGGATATCCCAAGGAAACTAAGGGATATTACTTTTACAATCCCACACTTGGCAAGGTGTTTGTTGCCAGAAATGTTGTCTTTCTAGAAAGAGAATTTATTTCTAGAAATACTAGTGGGAGTAAAATTCATCTTGAAGAAGTTCAAGATGATGATAACACTAAGGCTTCGATGGAAAATGAACAGGCACCACAAAGTGTTGTGGATGAGGAATTTGTTGCCCAAAGAGTTGTGGAGCAAACACCTGCTCAAGTAGACCAACCTCTTCGTAGATCTAATAGGATCCGTGCCAACCCGAGAGATATTCTTTTCTCGATCGACAACGGTGAAGTATTGCTTGTCGATCTTGACGAGCCTACATCCTATCAAGAAGCTATGATGAGCCCAGATTTGAGAAATGGCTAGAGGCCATGAGATCCGAAATGGAATCCATGTACACTAACCAAGTATGGACTTTGGTTGATCCACCAAGGTAAAACCCATTGGGTGTAAGTGGTCTTTAAAGTAAAGACGACATGGATGGTAATAAGCATACCTATAAAGGTAGATTGGTGGCTAAAGGATTCAAACAAATTCATGGTATTGACTATGAAGAAACCTTTTCACCGGGCTATGATGCTTAAATCCATTCGGATCATACTTGCTATCACCTACCATGATTATGAGATCCGGCAGATGGATGTCAAAACCGCTCGAATGGAAAGCTACTCGAGGATGTGTACATGACACAACCCGAGGGTTTTGAAGATCCAAAGCATCCTCGAAAGGTATGCAAACCGCAAAGGTCCATTTATGGACTAAAGCAAGCCTCTCAAGTCGGAATCTTCGATTCGATGATGCAATCAAAGAGTTTGGTTTCATCAAGAATGAAGATGAGCCTTGTGTCTACAAGAGAAATAGTGAGCACAGCTTGTATTTCTTGTCTTGTATGTAGATGACATACTTCTCATCGGAAATGATATTCCTCACCCAAATTGCGTGAAGATGTGGTTAGGAATTGTTTCTCGATGAAGGACTTAGGTGAAGCCGCTTATATTCTAGGCATCAAGATCTATAGAGATAGATCTAGAAGATTACTTGGCCTAAGTCAGTACATACATTGATAAAGTGCTAGATCGCTTTGCTATGCAAAATTCTAAGAAAGGGTTTCGCTTTATCACATGGTGTGAGTCTTTCAAGACTCAATGTCCTCTTCTAAGGAGGAGAGAGATCGCATGGATAAGATCCCTTATGCATCGCCTATAGGGTCTATCATGTACGCCATGCTTTGTACTGCTCCGACGCCTCGTGATGCTTTGAGCATGACGAGTAGATACTATGATCCAGTGAAAGTCATCGATAGCAAATAAAAAATATTCTTAAGTACTTACGAAGAACGAAAGAATATTTCGATATTCGAGGCAATGAGGAGCTAATCAGAAGGGTTACAGTGATGCAAGCTTCCAAATGCATAAGGATGACTATAGATCGCAATCGAGTACGTGTTTTGCACGAATGGTGGAGCCGTGGTCTGGAAGAGTTCAAAGCGAGACACGATTCTTGATTCTACCAAGAGTATATTGCATCTCGATGCGGAAAGGAGGTTGTTTGGCTCGCAAGTTCATCAGTGAACTTGGGGTAGTTCCTAGCATTGCAGATCCAATAGACCTCTATTGTGACAACAATGGAGCTATTATCAGAGCTAAGGAACCTCGATCACATCAATGGACCAAACACATCTTTCGCTTCCATCTCATTCGAGAGATCATCGATAGAGGAGATGTGAGGATATCAGTAAATCAAGCGAAGCTAACATCGCAGATCCATTGACCAAGGCTTTGGTACGGAGGAAGCATGATGGTCACACTAGGTCACTAGGTATTAGATATCATAGTGATTGGTACTAGTGCTAGTGGGAGATTGTTAGTTAAAGCCCTAGAACCAATCATGTGATGGTTGAATAGGGAACATTTTGTATCATATTCTATAAAGGCAAAGATTGGTTATTATATTTACATCTTGCTTGTGCCGACTAATTTAAATATAATAATGCCCTAGAAAAGTAGGTTCTTATCTACAACACATCAATTGGCGAAATTGATTATGAGAGGCAGAGAGAACACTTTCCTAAATGTTCCTAGTCAAGTATTAATATGCAAGGGCAATATTAATACATAAAGACTAGCATGTAGGTCAATTGATGACTTGATCTCACAAGTCATGGATATATGATATCAAGTTGACACATGGGTATATATTAGAGAATATATACTGAACTGACCCGCCATGAGAAAGTTTCATGGATCGTTATATGAGTGTCATAAACTTTCTCATGTGACTATTGGTATGAATAGTCCTCAGACCTGAAGTCACTACGGTTCCCTACATAAGGAGTTGTGTACTTTGGTATCGTCAAACGTCACCCGTAACAGGGTGGACCATAAAGGCGATTACTGGGTATGTAACAAATTATGCGGAGGGATGTGAGTGATGTAGATGGGATCTATCCCTTCCATATGACGGGAGTGATATCGGTGGGCCCCTTGATTGAGTAGAACTACTAAAACGCATGGCCATGCTCGAATGAGTCAATATGAGATATTGAGCTCATTTGTTTGAGTTAGTTTACTCAGGGATCAAGAAACACATAGATTGATCGAGGATGACACGGTCTATGCCTCATTGATCAATCTGATATCAAGGATAGAAGGACACGGTCATATATTATAGTAGTCACGGAAAGGTTAGTCGGATCTTGACTTATCTCGTAACTTGGGTAGCAATGATGTATTGCTAGATGCCGCTCATTGCTTGTGTATCTAAAAGAGTTTAGGTCCACTGCCAACGTTATGAGAGCCTATAGGGTCACACACAAAGAGCATGATAATTAGAGGAATTAGAGTATTCTAGTTTGACTAGAATAATTTGGGAATAAGCTTAAGTACAAAATGGTTTTTGGACTTTAAGCTTAATGAGAATTTTAGCTAATTGATTTAATGAGATTAATTAAATATGTTACCTTATTGATTTAATAAGATTAATTCAATATGATAACATAAGCTTAATTGAATTAATAAGATTAATTCAATATGTTACCTTATTGATTTAATAAGATTAATTCAATATGATAACATAAGCTTAATTGAATTAATAAGATTAATTCAATATGATAACATAAGCTTAATTGAATTAATAAGATTAATTCAACATGCATGATTGCCACATAAGCATGCCACATAAGCATGCCACCTAAGCATCCACCTAATCTAGATAAGGTGGAAGGGGACAAAATGGTTTTTGTCTCCTTAAGTGGCCGGCCAAAACAAAAGGGGTCTCAATGCAATGGATTGCATTAAATTGTAGGAGGTGAAAGGGGTTTTGCCAACCCTATAAAAGGCCCCATGGAGTGGCCGGCCAAAGCATCATTTGGATGGTGATTGTGGTGTGGTTGTGAGAGAGAGCTTGAGAAGCTTGGTGGAAGCTTTGGTTGTGTGGCTTTGTGAGTGTAGGCTAGCAAGAAGAGTAGTCTTCTTCCTCCTTTCTCTTCTTCCCTAGATTCCTCTCCTTTAGGGACTTCTCTAGCAAGAAGTAAAGGAGAGCTCTTCTAGTTTTCCTTTTGTGAGACAAGAGCGTGCTCGTGTGGATACGTATAGAGGCACGGACACTTGAACGTGCTAAAGATCCAACAAACCGAAAGGAAAAGCGGGATTGCAAAGGGGACGCAACAAAGGTAGAACTCTCCTATAAGATAGGTTTGGTTTAGAGAAATTTATTTTATACGAGTTTGCTTTCGCATGGATCACTTGGAAGGGATCCTATTTTCCGTTGCGCATATGCCATTTGGCATACGAGATTTCCCTACACATCGAACAACTCTCGAAGATGGAAGACAATTGTATTAGCATCCATATGCTCATGTTGCTTCTTCAACTCAGGAGACATCGACGCTAGCATAATGTAGCTCGCCATCTCAGAGTCAGCAACATGTTTCCGGTAAGCCAACTTTTGGTCACCAGATGCATTGTCTACAAGAGGTTGGGGAAGAGCCTCTTCAAGGACATAAGCTAGCTTTTCAGCCTTGAGAACAATTCTCAGGTTGCGAAGCCAGTCCAAGAAGTTTATCCCTATCAATTTGTTGTTGTCCAAAATCAAACGTAAATTAAGGGAGGTCGACATGTTGTTCTAATTAGTTCCTAGACATACAAAAAAGTGTATATGAGAGATGAATTAATAGTAATGTAAACAATTTACATTAACAAAAAACTCCCACTATTTTATCAAAATTCAATAGCCCTCACTTTGAATTTGAGAGATGGTAGGTGATCTCTTAGTGGGTTTATATCCATTATGACTAAGAATGACCTTGGAGAGAGTCCAACAAGTCATTCATAGTCATAATGTTAGGTATCAACAATACACATTATATATCAAATATATAACTATCACTTTATGCTATAAACTAATTGATTGTTTACATATACAATAGGTTGTTAACTCATTAACATATATACATCCAATGCATATCACCTAATTGCACCTCTGTCCATATTAACCTTGGAGGGAGTCCACAAATCAATGCTTTGAACCTAAACTTGAAATTGACCTCTGGTCCTTACCATTCGAGGGCAAGAGATGTTAGTAATATATGAGAGATGTCCTAAGGCAATCGCCTTATGTATGAACCATTTATATGATAAATGAAGATTCACTATTTGAGTATACATGTTTAATGTATTTGATTGGATCTTAAACTCATTTATCAATGTCCACGATACGATTCACAAGATGAGAGAATTTGTGATTGGATCACAACTAGTGAGTATCTCTACATGTGTAATTGTGATGTATCGAATTATCCTAGTCGATGAATTGATGGATTTGGACACCATCAATTAGACTAGCACGAGGTATACTCCTTGGTGTATCCAAGCGGTGATTCTCACCGGGCCGGAGACATAGTGATGTCCGAGTTGATCGTGGATGCTAGTTATGGTAACTAGTTCATTGGAGTGACCAGCCGTAAGACTTCATATGGTTCTCTGCATATATAGATATGTCAATGAAGTTCTTACTGTGGCTTAAGTGCGATGTTCCTTTGACTTGCGGTATTCAAGTCATCTTGATCATGGAGACTTTTGCTTTGACATCTTAAGCAAACATCTCTAAGGAGATGTGGACCCGGGATGATTGGGTATAAGTCGAAGTGATCGAAGGTGTTTGAATAGCCTATAAAGGATTCACCACTCCTTGCGAGGAGATGTATACCCATGGCCTCTCGTCGGATTGTTACTAAAGTCTTTGGCCAAAGCAATACATGTTTAGAGTAAGGTACTCTTCGATACATGTGGAGTAACTAGAATCCGTAGGACGAGGAAATGATACTTGGGCTAGGTGTGACATAGTCAGCCTAGTGGGGACTGACACAATAAACCATGTCCTGAACCAAGTGGGTATAAGATGAGTGAAGGGAATGGGGCACGATTCATTCAAGCTACTGAAGGGTTTCAGAAATAGTTCTGGATCAACCGTTGATCTTTTCGGTTAATTGGGGATCATGATGTACTACTAGGTGCCACTCATGATCGCTCTATAATTAATGGTTAATTATAGACGGCCAACATAAACCGAGAACCTATTTGGTCACACGCACAACGAGTGTAATCCAAAGGATTTAAAACGAGCTTGAGAATGGGATTCTCAGACCGAGAGAAACTATGTTTGGTTGGACCAAACATAAAGCGAGCATGAAATTGTTTCAGTCGCAATGGAAGCATGGATGGGCCGTGTCTTATGAAGACATAATGGATGGACCAAAATGGTTTGGTTCTAATCCAATGGATGAGAATAAACCAAAGGGTTTGGTTTATTTTAAACGAATGAACCAAAAGTTGGTTCGGTTCGTTTTAACTTAAAATAAACCATCATGGTTTGGTTTATTTTAACTTATCTTAATGGAGCGGGTTAACGGGCTTTATGGATATGATCCATTAACCACTAAGAGAATTAGTTCTCTATAAAATAGGGATTAAACCCTAACCCTAAACCTAATCCAATTAGTGGCCGCCCAACCCATCCTCCTTGTTGTTGGCGTCAACAACAAGGGCTGCCGCCCAACTTGATTGAGCTGCTGCCATCTCCTTGTCGGCGTCCAAGTTTCGGCCAGTGAACCTCCGGCGACCCTCCGGTGATCTCCCTTGGGTTCGGTGTAAAGGTGAGCCTCCATCTCTTCTTTAGCCGGCGCCTATTTCCTCCACCAAAGCTGTCCAGTTTTCTGGACAGCTTCTTCTCCTCTTGTCGGAGCGTCGTTTGGACGACGGTTAGTGCTCCGACAGCGGATAACATACCGGGGATTTGATCTCCGGTAATCCTCTGAGGTGGAGGACGAAAGATTCGTCAATCGGTTGACGAATACCTCTCCGGAGAAGCAAGTCTTGAGGACTTGTTTTAGGTCCGAATTTGGATTCGGACCGTGATCATCTCTCGATCACGTCGTCTTCAACACGAGGCTAGTAACCCGTACGAAGACGAAGCTCGTGGCTTGGCGAAGTCATCCCGAGGAGCTCGGCGTGGATACGGATAGAGACGATTCTTACGAGAATCGTTCCGGTTGATGCCGTTCCCGCTACACGTCATACGGAAGGTATAACGTAGTTTAATTTCTTTTATTGCAATTTTAATTTACGGTTATGTCTACACTTGTTGTAATAGCATGCGTGTGTTGTGTGTGTTGTAATAAATAGGAATATTTATTATTTTTATTGCTTCCGCTGTGCTCATGTTTACGAAACATGATCGAACACACACACGCCAGGAAAAACCCAACAAGAGAAAGGAGCATTGCGGGTGTACTTGTGCCAGGCGTCGAATGAGAATGAAGAGCTTCGGTGAGGGACTTCAAGTGAGATGAGAGAATGAGTGAAATGTAAGTCGCTCATTTAGTGAACTTGGATGAAATGGCTATGTGTCGGATGCTCGACCGAGAGGGTTGTGGTTTTACCTGACCACCGAACACTCAAACGAATGTGAAGTTTGAGGTTTACTTGGCATCAGTCGAC
The DNA here is from genome assembly GCA_025175895.1 of Wurfbainia villosa. Lineage (NCBI taxonomy): Eukaryota > Viridiplantae > Streptophyta > Magnoliopsida > Zingiberales > Zingiberaceae > Wurfbainia > Wurfbainia villosa. Next base: position 107,922,412 of record CM045996.1, read on the forward strand.
TACCATGTCATGGCAATCTACTTCTCCAAGACGACTGTGACTCGACTGGTGTTCGAGTCTAGTTTGTGTCCCATTAGTCAACTGCCAAGGATTGGCAGTCGACTATGAAACCACCAATTGACTGATGATGACATCAGTCGACTGGTCGCAAGGGTTTCGAGCACAGAATATTGATCAGTCGAGTGCTCACTTCTAGCACTCGACTGGTAGCTCCATCTGTCGACTGATAGGATGATCAGTCGCCTGATGTGGGAGCCATTTGATGAAATCCAACATGGAAGAAGTCATTCTTGAGAAACGACTACAAAAGCAGACGATTGATCGGGGCATCAATTGACTGTCAGGCACCCAACGGGAAGAATGAGTTCTTATCTATAAAATGGGCCATTTGGACACTTAGGGAGCAAAATGCTTGATCTCTAAACATCCTCCCAAGTGCCCAAACATTTTCAAAACCTCTTACTAGCTTTTATTTCAATCATATTGTAAGAGGGAGATTATAAGAAAGGTTACCTTCACCTTGCTTAGTGCCAAGGAGAGATTAGTGGAAAGCTTTAAGGAGTGATTCACCTTGGAACGAATCAGGTCATTGATTAGCGACAAGGGCCGAGAACCACGTTATGACATGGTGTTAGTGTTTTACTTTAGCTTTTACATTTTTGCTTGCGCTAATAGAATTTATAGACAATCAACGAAGAAATTACCAACATCGTATGAAGAGGGCTATTCAACCCCCCCCCCCCCCTCTATGTAACGCCCATAAAATTCCTAGTAATTTTACAAGAATTTTTGCATGATTATAATGGGCTTTATGTGGGCTCTTTCAAACAAATAAAAGAAATAGAGCCAAAAAGGATGCATGGCCTAGGAATTGACCCCCAAACCTCTAGTAGATAGCTAAGCCCTATGATGCATCTAATAACCAAAAGCCCAGCAGGGTTGTACTATTAGAGGAATATGGAAAATGAAAGTTAAGGGTACGAGAGGTAAGGGACACCTTCAAGTGAATAAATAGGGAATGAGGAGACAAGAGAAAAGCCATTTTTCATTCTCCACTTCTCCTCTTCTTCTTCCTCACCGAAACCTACTCTTCTCCTCTTCCATTTTCCGAAATCTAGCCAAGCAAGAAGAAGGCTTTAGGTTTGGCATCCCTTAGGGTATTTTTCAACTATTAACAAAGTGAAGGATGTAAGTATCCCCTCACCTGCATACAAGTTTCTTTCGATTGATGTTGTTATGTAAATCCCTCCATGAACCATTCGGCCAAGACCCTTACTTGTGTTTTCAATGATGAACCATGCCATACCTTGTAGGAATATGATGATGATAGGTTGCTAGATAGGTTTGGTTAAGTGTTTCATCTTAAAAACTCCAAGAAACTTTCGGCCAAGACCATTACTTGTGCCCTCCATGATGATCTATGCTATACCTTGTATGAATATGATGATGATAGGTTTCTAGATGAGTTTGGTTAAGTGGTTGATCTTCAAACCCTCCTAGGACTCTCGGCCAAGCCCCTTTGGACCCCTAATGTGTTTTTCTATGCCATGCTCTAGATGAGTTCATGATATGTTTTGATGTTAGATGAAGATAACATGTTCTATGCTAGGCTTTAAATGAGTTCATGTCATGTTTTGATGTTAGATGAAGATAACATGCTATACATGAGTTCATGCTATGTTTGGATGTTAGATGAAGATAACATGTTGTTGGCTAACCTAGATTTAAGTGGTTGATCCTTTAAGTTCCTTGAACCATTCGGCCAAGATCGATTTAGGTCTATCATGCTATGATCTATAAATTGCCATGCTATGTTTTGAATGTAGATATAGGTAACATGTGAAAGCTAAGCTAGATTTAAGAAATGGATCTTAGGTTTTCATGAAACTCTCGGCCAAGACTTATCTAAACTCCTATGTGCCTTCCATGCCATGCTTTATATGTAAAAGAATTAATATGTGGTTAGTTAGATCATATATAAGTTGTTTAGGGTTTAAAACTTTGGTAGAACTCCATGAAGTTTAGATCACTCCATGTATGCTTGTTCATGATGTTTATGCCATGCCCTATATGTGTGTGATGTTAACATGATGTTAAGTAGTCCTTGCTCAAGTGGTTTAGCATGATTGGTTTATGTCACTACCATATGTATATGTTAATAGTAGGGATGCATGATAAATTTCTGCTCATTACCATGTTAAATGTATGATCATGTTATGCTCATTGCCATGTGAATTGTGTGAATGTATGATATGTTATAAAGAAGGAACTTGATATGTATGAAAAGAAATATGATATGTTATGAAGAAGGAATATGATATGTTATGAAAAGAAAAATTATATGTTATGAAGAAGGAACATGATATGCTATGAAGAAGGAACATGATATGCCATGATAACGAACATGATATGTTTATGAAAAGAAATATGATATGAAGCATGATAAGTATTATACTTTTTGCATGGCTTGTACCAGGACCCTAACAAGGTCCCTAGCCGACGGTCATAAGTACGGGCTTAGGATGGGCTTCTATGTTATGATGATGGCCCCTAGGTCGACGAACATAGTATGGGCCTAGTAACCTAGTAGGTTCGGGATTAGTTACCTCGGGTCTATTTAGGGATGCGCGCTATGATGATGATGATGATGTGGTACAATGTCGGGCCCAATATGTTGAGATTATGTTTAAATACCTATAATATATGTTTTCAAAGTGCATCCTGCATATATCCTTAGTCCATGTCTGGATCGTTATGATGTTATATTCATGTTATGCATATGTTTATATGCATGTTATGTTTGCTTATGTTCTAGATGTTTACATGAATGCTATGCTTATGTTCTGGTATGTTATATGCATGTTATGCTTGTTTATGTTCTTGTATGTCTATATGTATGTTATGCTTCCTTATGTTCTTGTATGTCTATATGTATGTTATGCTTGCTTATGTTCTTGTATGTCTATATGTATGTTATGCTTGCTTATGTTTTGGTATGTTATATGCATGATATGTTTGCTTATGTTCTTAGATGTTTATATGAATGTTATGCTTATGTTCTGGTATGTTATATGCATGTTATGCTTGCTTATGTTCTTGTATGTTTATATGCATGTTATGTTCGTTTATATGTCGTTGTATGTTTATATGAATGTTATGCTTATATGTGTTATATGATCATGTCACTACTCTATGCTTAATGTTTGACGTATGGTTTTTGTGAGTAGGACAGGATCTTACTAAGCCTATGTGCTTATAGTTTATGTTCCCTTGTACTGCAAATAAGGGTAAAGGGTGGCTAAACTAAAGAGAGCAGCAGCAGGGGCAAAGTGTGTGTGGTAGTGGCTGTTAGTAATATATGAGAGATGTCCTAAGGCAATCGCCTTATGTATGAACCATTTATATGATAAATGAAGATTCACTATTTGAGTATACATGTTTCATGTATTTGATTGGATCTTAAACTCATTTACTGAATGTCCACGATACGATTCACAGCATGAGAGAATTTGTGATTGGATCACAACTAGTGAGTATCTCTACATGTGTAATTGTGATGTATCGGAATTATCCCTAGTCGATGAATTGATGGATTTGGACACCATCAATTCTATCGAGACTAGCATGAGGTATACTCCTTGGTGTATCCAAGCAGCTGATTCTCACTGGCTGGAGACATAGTGATGTCCAGAGTTGATCGTGGATGCTGGTTATGGTAACTAGTTCATTGGAGTGACCAGGCGTAAGACTTCATATGGTTCTCTGCATATATAGATATGTCAATGAAGTTCTTACTGTAGCTTAAGTGCGATGTTCCTTTGACTTGCGGTATTCAAGTCATCTTGATCAAGGAGACTTATGCTTTGACATCTTAAGCAAACATCTCCAAGGATATGTGGACCCGGGATGATTGGGTATAAGTCAAAGTGATCGAAGGTGTTTGAATAGCCTATATAAGATTCACCACTCCTTGCGAGGAGATGTATACCCATGGCCTCTCGTCGGATTGTTACTAAAGTCTTTGGCCAAAGCATTACATGTTTAGAGTAAGGTACTCTTCGATACATGTGCAAGAACTAGAACTGTAGAGGACGAGGAAATGATACTTGGGCTAGGTGTGACGTAGTCAGCCTAGTGGGGACTGACACTATAGACCATGTCCTGAACCAAGTGGGTATAAGATGAGTGAAGGGAATGGAGCACGATTAATTCGAGCTGCTGAAGGGTTTCAGAAATAATTCTGGATCAACCGTTGATCTTTTTGGTTAATTGGGGATCATGATGTACTACTAGGTGCCACTCATGATCGTTCTATAATTAATGGTTAATTATAGACGGCCAACATAAACCGAGAACCTATTTGGTCACACGCACAACGAGCGTAATCCGAAGGATTTAAAACAAGCTTGAGAATGGGATTCTCAGACCGAGAGAAACTATGTTTGGTTGGACCAAACATGGAGCGAGCATGAAATCGTTTCAGGCGCAATGGAAGCGTGGATGAGCCGTGTCTTATGAAGACATAATGGATGGACCAAAATGGTTTGGTTCTAATCCAATGGAGGAGAATAAACCAAAGGGTTTGGTTTATTTTAAACGAATGAACCAAAAGATGGTTCGGTTCGTTTTAACTTAAAATAAACCATCATGGTTTGGTTTATTTTAACTTATCTTAATGGAGCGGGTTAACGGGCCTAATGGTTATGATCCAACAACCATTAAGAGAATTAGTTCTCTATAAAAGAGGGCTTAAGGGATAATTAAGCCCTAATCCATGCCCTAGCAAAAGTTGCGGCCCACCCCATTGAAGGAGTTTTTCGGTGTCAACCCTAAGCTTGCCGCCCAGCTCCTTGTGCCGCCGTCCAGCTCCTTGCCGGCGTCCAAGCTTCAGCCGGTGAACCCTCCGGTGACCCTCCGGTGACCCTCCGGTGATCTTCTTAGGCCTCGGTGAAAAGGTGAGCACTTGGCTTCCTTGTTTTGGCCGGCGCCTACTCCTCCACCAAGCTGTCCAGTTTTCTGGACAGCTTCTTCTCCTCTCGTCGGAGCGTCGTTTGGACGACGGTTAGAGCTCCGACAGCGGATAACTTACCGGGGATTCGATCTCCGGTAATCCTATGAGGTGGAGGTCGAAGGATTCGTCAATTGGTTGACGAATACCTCTCCGGAGAAGCGAGTTTTGAGAACTCGTATTAGGATCCGAATTTGGATTCAGATCGTGATCATCTCTCGATCATGTCGTCTTCAACACGAGGCTAGTAACCCGTACGAAGATGAAGCTCGTGGCTTAGCGAAGTCATCCCGAGGAACTCGGCGTGGATACGGATAGAGACGATTCTAGCGAGGATCGTTCCGGTTGATGCCGTTCCCGCTACACGTCATACGAAAGGTATAACATAGATAAATTTCCTTTTATTGCAAATTTAAATTTTCGGTTATGTCTACACTTGTTGTAATATGCATGCGTGTGTTGTGTGTGTTATAATAAATGTAGATTTATTATTTTTATTGCTTCCGTGTTAGTAATATATGAGAGATGTCCTAAGGCAATCGCCTTATGTATGAACCATTTATATGATAAATGAAGATTCACTATTTGAGTATACATGTTTTATGTATTTGATTGGATCTTAAACTCATTTACTGAATGTCCACGATATGACGATTCACAAGATGAGAGAATTTGTGATTGGATCACAACTAGTGAGTATCTCTACATGTGTAATTGTGATGTATCAATTATCCTAGTCAATGAATGATGGATTTGACACCATCAATCGCCGAGACTAGCACTGGTATACTCCTTGGTGTATCCAAGCAGCTGATTCTCACTGGCTGGAGACATAGTGATGTCCGGAGTTAATCGTGGATGCTAGTTATGGTAACTAGTTCATTGGAGTGACCAGCCGTAAGACTTCATATGGTTCTCTGAATATATAGATATGTCAATGAAGTTCTTACTGTGGGTTAAGTGCGATGTTCCTTTGACTTGCGATATTCAAGTCATCTTGATCATGGAGACTTATGCTTTGACATCTTAAGCAAACATCTCTGAGGAGATGTGGACCCGGGATGATTGGGTATAAGTCGAAGTGATCGAAGGTGTTTGAATAGCCTATAAAGGATTCACCACTTCAGGAGATGTATATATGGCCTCTCGTCGGATTGTTACTAAAGTCTTTGCCAAAGCATTACATGTTTAGAGTAAGGTACTCTTCGATACATGTGGAGTAACTAGAACTGTGAGGACGAGGAAATGGCTAGCGTGTGTGACGAGTCACTAGTGGGACCGACACTATAGACCATGTCCTGAACCAAGTGGGTATAAGATGAGTGAAGGGAATGGGGCACGATTCATTCGAGCCATCAAGGGTTTCGTAAATAGTTCTCGATCAACTGCTGATCTTTCTTAATTGGGGATCATGATGTACTACTAGGTGCCACTCATGATCGTTCTATAATTAATGGTTAATTATAGACGGCCAACATAAACCGAGAACCTATTTGGTCACACGCACAACGAGTGTAATCCAAAGGATTTAAAACGAGCTTGAGAATGGGATTCTCAGACCGAGTGAAACTATGTTTGGTTGGACCAAACATAAAGCGAGCATGAAATTGTTTCAGTCGCAATGGAAGCGTGGATGGGCCGTGTCTTATGAAGACATGATGGATGGACTAAAATGGTTTGGTTCTAATCTAATGAATGAGAATAAACCAAAGGGTTTGGTTTATATTAAACGAATGAACCAAAGGTTGGTTTGGTTCGTTTTAACTTAAAATAAACCATCATGGTTTGGTTTATTTTAACTTATCCTAATGGAGCGGGTTAACGGGCTTTATGGATATGATCCATTAACCATTAAGAGAATTAGTTCTCTATAAAAGAGGGCTTAATGGATAATTAAGCCCTAATCCAAAACCCTAGCTTGAAGTTGCCGCCCACCCCTTGGAGGAATTTTCGGCGCCCAACTACAAGTCGCTGCTGCTTTGTGTGCCACCGTCCAAGACCCTTGTCGGCGCCCAAGCTCCAGCTGGTGAACCTCGCACCTCCGTGATCTCCTATAGGTTCGGCATCAAGGTGAGCCTTTTCTCTCCTTGTTTTGGCCGGCGCCTACTCCTCCACCAAGCTGTCCAGTTTTCTGGACAGCTTCTTCTCCTCTCGTCAGAGCGTCGTTTGGACGACGGTTAGTGATCCGACAGCGGCTAACATACCGGGGATTTGATCTCCGGTAATCCTCTGAGGTGGAGGCGATTCGCCAATCGGTTGATGAATACCTCTCCGGAGAAGCGAGTCTTGAGGACTTGTTTTTACGCCCGAATTTGGATTCGATAGTGATCATCTTCGATCACGCCGCCTTCAACACGAGGCTAGTAACCCGCACGAAGACGGCTCGTGGCTTGGCGGAAGTCATCCCGAGGAGCTCGGCGTGGATACGATAGAGACGATTCTACGAGGATCGCCCGTGATGCCGTTTCGCTACACGCCATACAAAGGTATAACGTAGTTTAATTTCCTTTATTGCTAATTTTAATTTACTGCTATGTCTACACTTGTTGTAATATGCATGCGTGTTGTGTGTGTTGTAATAAATATAGATTTATTATTTTTAATTGCTTCCGCTGTGCTCATGTTTACGAAACATGATCGAACACACACACGCCGCGGTGCCGGAAACCCAACAGTGGTATCAGAGCCCAGGTTGTGTTTCGACATAATCGTAAAAATGGTTTTTGCGATAGTCATAATGTATTTCTGGATGTTTTCTAAATTTTTGAAATTTAGAAGTATTTATGGAAATTTTTCAATTTTGGAAAGTCTAGAAGTATTTATGGAAATCTTCCACTTTTGGAAAGTTAGAAATATTTATGGAAATTTATATTTTCCATAAATAAAATATTTGATTAGATTCTGGAAATTAGTTTCCTAATTTAATCATGATTTGATTTGGGAAATGAAATCTTAAAATATTTTATTTCCATAAGTAGTTTTAAAGATTTAGGAAATTGGTTTCCTAAATAGATTTTCCTTAATCAAATAATTCCATGAATAAAATATGTGATTAGATTTTGAAATTTGTTTCCTAATTTAATTATGATTTGATTTGGAGAATCAAATCTTAAACATATTTTATTTCCATAAATAGTTATGACATATAAGGAAATTATAAACATGACATAATTGTATGCTATGTAATTGCATTAGATGCATAACATTATGCCATGCGTGTCGTGACATGTAGATGTATGTGTTGGGTTTCAGGCACCGCGGCGTGTGTGTGTTCGATCATGTTTCGTAAACATGAGCACAGAGGAAGCAATTAAAATTAATAAATCTATATTTATTACAACACACACAACACACGCATGCTATTACAACAAGTGTAGACATAACCGTAAATTAAAATTTGCAATAAAAGAAATTATCTACGTTATACCTTTCGTATGACGTGTAGCGGGAACGGCATCAACCGGAACGATCCTCGTAAGAATCGTCTCTATCCGTATCCACGCCGAGCTCCTCGGGATGACTTCGCTAAGTCACGAGCTTCGTCTTCGTACGGGTTACTAGCCTCGTGTTGAAGACGACGTGATCGAGAGATGATCACGATCCAAATCCAAATTCGGATCCTAAAACGAGTTCTCAAAACTCGCTTCTCCGGAGAGGTATTCGTCAACCAATTGACGAATCATTCGTCCTCCACCTCAGAGGATTACCGGAGATCAAATCCCCGGTAAGTTAGCCGCTGTCGGAGAACTAACCGTCGTCCAAACGACACTCCGACGAGAGGAGGAGAAGCTGTCCAGAAAACTGGACAGCTTGGTGGAGGATATAGGCGCCGGCCAACCAAGGAAAGAAAAGCCTCACCTTGATGCCAAACCTATAGGGGATCACCGGAGGGTCGCCGGAGTGTTCACCGGCTGAAGCTTGGTCGCCGGCAATGACTTGACGCGCACTGGGCGGCGACTTAGGGTTGGGCGCCAAATTCACCAACAAGGGTGGGCGGCAACTCTATGTTGGGCGCAACAACTTGATTAGCGTTTTGGATTAGGGTTTAAGCCCTATTTTATAGAGAACTAATTCTCTTAATGGTTAATGGATCATATCCATAAAGCCCGTTAACCCGCTCCATTAAGATAAGTTAAAATAAACCACACCATGATGGTTTATTTTAAGTTAAAACGAACCGAACCAACCTTTGGTTCATTCGTTTAATATAAACCAAACCCTTTGGTTTATTCTCATCCATTGGATTAGAACCAAACCATTTTGGTCCATCCATTATGTCTTCATAAGACACGCCCATCCACGCCTCCATTGCGATCAAACAATTTCATGCTTTCGCTTATGTTTGGTCCAACCAAACATAGTTTCTCCTCTCCCGAGAATCCCATTCTCAAGCTCGCTTTAAATCCTTTGGATTACACTCGCCAGCGTGGTGACCAAATAGGTTCTCGCTTATGTTGGCCGCCTATAATTAACCATTAATTATAGAACGATCATGAGTGGCACCTAGTAGTACATCATGATCCCCAATTAACCTAAAAGATCAACTCGCTGATCCGTAACTATTTCAAACCCTTCAAGAGCTCAATGAATCGCGCCTCATTCCCTTCAATTATCTTATACCCACTTGGTTCAGTGACATGGTCTATTGTGTCACCCACTAGGTCGACTACGCCACACCTAGCCCAAGTATCATTTCCTCGCCCCACGGATTCTAGTTACTCCACATGTATCAAGAGTACTTTACTCTAAACATGTAATGCTTTGGCCAAAGACTTTAGTAACAATCCGACGAGAGGCCATGGGTATACATCTCCTCGCAAGGAGTGGTGAATCCTTTATAGGCTATTCAAACACCTTCGATCATTTCGACTTATACCCAATCATCCCGGGTCCACATCTCCTTAGAGATGTTTGCTTAAGATGTCAAAGCATAAGTCTCCATGATCAAGATGACTTGAATACCGCAAGTCAAAGGAACATCGCACTTAAGCCACAAGAAGAACTTCATTGACATATCTATATATGCAGAGAACCATATGAAGTCTTACTGGGTCACTCCAATGAACTAGTTACCATAACTAGCATCCACGATTAACTCCGACATCCAACCAAAGGAGAATCACCGCTTGATACACCAAGGAGTATACTGGTGCTAGTCTCGATGAATCGATGGTGTCCAAATCCATCAATTCATCGACTAGGATAATTCCGATACATCACAATTACACATGTAGAGATACTCACTAGTTGTGATCCAATCACAAATAATATCGTGACGACATTCAAGAAATGAGTTTAAGATCCAATCAAATACATAAAACATGTATACTCAAATAGTGAATCTTCATTTATCATATAAATGGTTCATACATAAGGCGATTGCCTTAGGACATCTCTCATATATTACTAACAGACTCCCACTTGGCCTAATGCCAATCGCTACGGTATCCAATACCATAAGCTCTAACATGACCCTCAAACTTACTTTGAGGTAATGCTTTAGTCAAAGGATCCGCTCAGTTCCTTTCAGTGGGAATTTTCTCGATTTGTATTTCGTTCCTACTGATGATCTCTCTGATAAGATGATAGCGGCGAAGCACATGTTTGGATCGTTAATGAGACCTTGGCTCTTTCGCAATTGCTCCATTGTTGTCGCAGAGACCCAGTATTGCTTCAACAATGGCCGGAATCACACCAAGTTCATGAACGAACTTCTTGATCCAAACCGCTTCCTTTGCTGCTTCCGAAGCTGCAATATATTCTGCCTCAGTGGTAGAATCCGCTACAGTCTTTTGTTTGGGACTTTTCCAACTCACTGCGCCCCCATTCAAGGTGAACACGTATCCAGACTGAGACCTGGAATCATCCTTGTCTGTCTGGAAGCTGGCATCCGTATACCCGCGTATCACCATGTCCCCTTCTCCATATATTAGGAACACATCCTTAGTTCTTCTCAAGTACTTAAGGATCGTCTTAACAGCCACCCAATGATCCATTCCAGGATCGGATTGGTATCTGCTCGTGACACTCAGTGCGTACGATACATCGGGCCTCGTACATAACATAGCATACATGATAGATCCTATTGCGGATGCATAGGGAATCTTACTCATGCAAATCCTCTCGTCTTCTGTGCGCGGACACATAGACTTCGAAAGGTGTACCCCATGCCTGATGGGCAGATAACCTTTCTTGGATTCCGACATGCTAAACCTCTTTAGCACTCGGTCTATATATGTAGACTGCGAAAGACCAAGCAACCGTTTCGATCTATCTCTATAGATCATAATCCCAAGGATGTAGGTCGCTTCTCCCAGGTCTTTCATGGAGAATGTCTTGGATAACCAAACCTTAATTGACTGTAAGATTGACACATCGTTTCCTATAAGTAATATGTCATCGACATACAATACTAGGAACACAACTGCATTCCCACTAACCTTCTTGTACACACAAGGTTCGTCTGGATTTTGTGAGAAATCAAACTTTTTGATTGTCTCATCAAAACGGATATTCCAGCTCCTGGATGCTTGCTTCAATCCATAAATGGATCATCGCAATTTGCATACCTTGGTTTTATCAACCGATGTGAAACCCTCAGGCTGTATCATATACACGTCCTCGAGCAGGTTTCCATTAAGGAAAGTTGTTTTCACATCCATCTGCCATATCTCATAATCATAATGAGCCGCTATGGCCAGGAGCATCCGAATGGATTTAAGTATAGCTACAGGCGAATAGGTTTCGTCATAATCAACACCATATTTTTGACGATATCCTTTCGCCACCAATCTAGCCTTATAGGTAATCACATTACCATCCATGTCGGTTTTCTTCTTGAAAACCCAGTTGCACCCTATACGCTTTATGCCTTCAGGTGGGTCAACCAAGTTCCAAACTTGGTTTTCGTACATGGAATCCATTTCCGACTTCATGGCACCAAGCCACTTATCCCTTTCTGAACTTCTCAGCACTTCTTCATAACTGGTAGGCTCCTCATCATCAATGAGTAACACGTCGTTCGATTCACTTACGAGAAATCCATATCTCTAAGGAATATTGCGTGTTCTGCCAGATCTACGAAGATGTGGTGTTACAATAGGTCCAGCCGATTGCTCATCACTATGAGTTGTCGGCTGTTGTGCTTCACCAGGTATCTCATCAATGTCTATTTGAGTCTCTCGAGCCTCCTCAAGCTCGACGACACTCCCATCGCTTTCTTGCAAGAGAAACTCTTTCTCTAGAAACACAAAGATGCCTAAACAAACACCTTTGTTCCACAGATGATAGAATTGGTAACCCCTTGTTTCCTTAGGGTATCCAATAAATAGACATTTATCGACTTAGCATCCAATTTGTCCGACATCCGCTTCACATAAGCAGACAACCCCATATCTTCAAGTAAGATACATGAGGTTTCTTACTAGCTCATATCTCATATGGAGTAGTAGAGACTACCTTGGTAGGCATTCTGCTTAACAAGTAAACAATCGTCATCAAGTGCATAACCCCAAAAGGACTTGGGAAGAGTCGCATGATTCATCATTGACCTGACCATGTCCAACAAGGTCCGGTTACGCCTCTCAGATACACCATTATGCTGTGGAGTATAGGGCGGAGTCCATTGAGACAATATGCCATTGTCTCTTAGATAATCAAGAAACTCTTGACTTAAGTATTCACCACCTCGATCCGATCGAAGTATTTTAATACTTTTGTCATGTTGTTTCTCTACTTCATTTCTGAATTCTTTGAACCTTTCAAAGGCTTCGACTTGTGTTTCATCAAGAACACATACCCAAACCGTGAGTGATCATCGGTGAAGGTAATGAAGTAGCTATAGCCTCCTAAAGCTTGAGTTGACATAGGTCCACATACATCAAGATGTATTAGACCTAGTAACTCTCCCACTCGCTCACCTTTTCCAAAGAAAGGTAACTTAGTCATCTTGCCTTTTAAGCATGATTCGCATGTATCGTATGAATCCAATTCAACGATTCCAGAATTCCACATCGGTGTAATTCGGACATGCGTTTCTTGCTTACATGGCCAAGATGACAATGCCACATATAGGAGTCTATTTGATTATCCTTTCGAGCACGCTTGTTGTTCGCTTCGATATTGCAAATGTCACTGGATACGTCCAACGTATAAACACCATTGCTTAAAGTTCCAGTCCCATAAAGAACTCCATTCAAAGTTATGTAACAACAATTGTTACTAAAAGTCAAATGGTACCCATTTCTATTTAAACAAGAAATAGAAATGATGTTCTTTATCAACGAAGGAACATAAAAGCAATTGTCCAGCTAAGACAAGTCCTCAGAGGAGTTTCAACAAATGCGTTCCAATGGCGAGTGCAAAGAACCTGCTCCATTCCCAACACGCAAATTTGACTCTCCTCGACGAGTCTTCTTCTATTCCTTAGCCCATGTATGTCATTACATATATGTGAGCCACACCCAGTATCAAATACCCAAGTGTCTGAGGAAATAGAATGACAATCAATAAAGAAGATTTCTGAAGAAGATGGGGCATCCGATGCCTTATCCTTCTTCACGGACTCAAGATAAATCTTACACTTTCTTCAAGAATGGCCCTACTTGCCATAATGATGGCAAGTGTCCTTTGATGGTTCTCGCTTTTTAGCCTTTTTCTTCTTCTTCTTTTGTTCCTTTGACTCTCTTAGAACCTTTCTTCGAGGAATCAACTAACAACACCGCCCCTCGCCATGCTTCTCGTAAGGCTCCACACCTTCAAAGATGTTGAGCAAGACTACGCAGATAAACCTTCTTACATCTCAGAGGTGAAGAGGAGCTTGAAGACTTCGAACCTTTCGAATCTCACTTGCTCATCAACCAACTCATAAAGATGAAGGACTACGATATGAGCATCCATATGCTCATGCTGTTTTCGTAGCTTGGGTTCCATCATGGCTAGCATGATGCAACTTGTTAGTTCAGAATCAGTCACATATTTCTGATAGACCAACAATTGGTCCGGAGTTGCATCGTCACTAGGATGGGCGGGAAGAGGCGGGAAGAGGACATACACAAGCTTTTCCACCTTGAGAACAATTCTCAAGTTTCTAAGCTCGTCCAAGAAGTTTGGCCCAGTCAATTTATTTGAATCCAAAATGGAATGCGAATTCAAACACATCATGATCAATTTTAGAAATACAAAACGAGCATATATGAGAAAGATGATTTTTAAAATGCATCAATATACATTTATAAATCCCATTCATTTTTCGAATTTCAAAAAACCCTTAAAATCACTTCGGGAGATCGTAGGTCCATCTCCGAATGGGCTGATATCCATCATAGATAAGAACAACCTTGGAGTTAGTCCAACAAGCCATTCTTAGCTATGATGGTGGGTATCAAGTATACCGATTACATATCATGTATATGTAACTATCACAATGTGCTATCAACTAATTGAATGTTTACACATACATTGGGTTGTTAACACATTAACAAGTATGCATCATATGCATAGCACCCAACTTCACCTCTCTTCACATCGACCTTGGAGTGAGTCCAACAAATCGATGCTCCAAGTTAAAGCCGACCCATTAATCGCGAAATAGTTTTAATATGGTTAGAGCGCATTCAACCAATTAGCCAGGCTTGGAGTGAGTCCAACAACCCAAACTAACGATTGACCTCTGACTCTTACCATATTAGAGTTAAACTATTCAAATGATTTGAACATGTTCAGGTTCGAGCCGGGCTTGGAGTGAGTCCAACAACCCAAACAAGAAACAGAACTCTGGTTCTAACCATATTAATGGAAGGTGTAGGCTTTAATATTGAGTTAGGTTTTTATGTCTCATCCTCTTTGCATGCAAATAACTATTATCTACATGGCATGGCATACATGGCATACATCTACATGTCACGACACGCATGACATAATGTTATGCATCTAATGCAATTACATGGCATACAATTATGTCATGTATATAATTTCCTTATATGTCATAACTATTTATGGAAATAAAATATGTTTAAGATTTGATTCTCCAAATCAAATCATAATTAAATTAGGAAACAAATTTCCAAATCTAATCACATATTTTATTCATGGAATTATTTGATTAAGGAAAAGCTATTTAGGAAACCAATTTCCTAAATCATTAAAACTACTTATGGAAATAAAATATTTTAAGATTTGATTTCCCAAATCAAATCATGATTAAATTAGGAAATAAATTTCCAGAATCTAATCAAATATTTTATTTATGGAAAATATCAATTTCCATAAATACTTCCAACTTTCCAAAAGTGGAAGATTTCCATAAATACTTCTAGACTTTCCAAAATTGAAAAATTTCCATAAATACTTCTAAATTTACAAAATTAGAAAATTTCCAGAAATACATTATGACTATCGCAAAACCATTTTACGATTATGTCGAAACACAACCTGGGCTCTGATACCATCAAGGTTTCGACCACAAGGGTGTGTGTTCGATCATGTTTCGTAAACATGAGCACAGCGGAAGCAATTAAAATTAATAAATCTATATTTATTACAACACACACAACACACGCATGCTATTACAACAAGTGTAGACATAACCGTAAATTAAAATTTGCAATAAAAGAAATTATCTACGTTATACCTTTCGTATGACGTGTAGCGGGAACGGCATCAACCGGAACGATCCTCGTAAGAATCGTCTCTATCCGTATCCACGCCGAGCTCCTCGGGATGACTTCGCTAAGTCACGAGCTTCATCTTCGTACGGGTTACTAGCCTCATGTTGAAGATGACGTGATCGAGAGATGATCACGATCCGAATCCAAATTCGGATCCTAAAACGAGTTCTCAAAACTCGCTTCTCCGGAGAGGTATTCGTCAACCAATTGACGAATCATTCATCCTCCACCTCAGAGGATTACCGGAGATCAAATCCCCGGTAAGTTAGCCGCTGTCGGAGAACTAACCGTCGTCCAAACGACGCTCCGACGAGAGGAGGAGAAGCTGTCCAGAAAACTGGACAGCTTGGTGGAGGATATAGGCGCCGGCCAACCAAGGAAAGAAAAGCCTCACCTTGATGCCAAACCTATAGGGGATCACCGGAGGGTCGCCGGAGTGTTCACCGGCTGAAGCTTGGTCGCCGGCAATGACTTGGATGGCGGCACAAAGGCTGGCCGGCGGCACTTAGGGTTGGGCGCCGAATTCACCAACAAGGGGTGGGCGGCAACTCTATGTTGGGCGGCAACAACTTGATTAGGGTTTGGATTAGGGTTTAAGCCCTATTTTATAGAGAACTAATTCTCTTAATGGTTAACGGATCATATCCATAAAGCCCGTTAACCCGCTCCATTAAGATAAGTTAAAATAAACCAAACCATGATGGTTTATTTTAAGTTAAAACGAACCGAACCAACCTTTGGTCCATTCGTTTAATATAAACCAAACCCTTTGGTTTATTCTCATCCATTGGATTAGAACCAAACCATTTTGGTCCATCCATTATGTCTTCATAAGACACGGCCCATCCACGCTTCCATTGCGACTGAAACAATTTCATGCTCGCTTATGTTTGGTCCAACCAAACATAGTTTCTCTCCGAGAATCCCATTCTCAAGCTCGCTTTTAAATCCTTTGGATTACACTCGCCAGCGTGTGACCAAATAGGTTCTCGCTTATGTTGGCCGCCTATAATTAACCATTAATTATAGAACGATCATGAGTGGCACCTAGTAGTACATCATGATCCCCAATTAACCAAAAGATCAACGCTGATCCGTAACTATTTCAAACCCTTCAAGAAATTCAAATGAATCGTGCCCCATTCCCTTCACTCATCTTATACCCACTTGGTTCAGACATGGTCTATTGTGTCACCCCTCACTAGGTCGACTACGCCACACCTAGCCCAAGTATCATTTCCTCGCCCCACGGATTCTAGTTACTCCACATGTATCAAGAGTACTTTACTCTAAACATGTAATGCTTTGGCCAAAGACTTTAGTAACAATCCGACGAGGCCATGGGTATACATCTCCTCGCAAGGAGTGGTGAATCCTTTATAGGCTATTCAAACACCTTCGATCATTTCGACTTATACCCAATCATCCCGGTCCACATCTCCTGAGATGTTTGCTTAAGATGTCAAAGCATAAGTCTCCATGATCAAGATGACTTGAATACCGCAAGTCAAAGGAACATCGCACTTAAGCCACAAGAAGAACTTCATTGACATATCTATATATGCAGAGAACCATATGAAGTCTTACTACCGTCACTCCAATGAACTAGTTACCATAACTAGCATCCACGATTAACTCCGACATCACAATGTCTCCACCAAAGGAGAATCACCGCTTGGATACACCAAGGAGTATACTTGGTGTAGTCTCGATGAATTGATGGTGTCCAAATCCATCAATTCATCGACTAGGATAATTCGATACATCACAATTACACATGTAGAGATACTCACTAGTTGTGATCCAATCACAAATTCTCTCATGCTGTGAATCGTATCGTGGACATTCAGTAAATGAGTTTAAGATCCAATCAAATACATTAAACATGTATACTCAAATAGTGAATCTTCATTTATCATATAAATGGTTCATACATAAGGCAATTGCCTTAGGACATCTCTCATATATTACTAACAGTATGCCATGTATGCCATGCCATGTAGATAATAGTTATTTGCATGCAAAGAGGATGAGACATAAAAACCCTTAATCAATATTAAAGCCTACACCTTCCATTAATATGTTTAGAACCAGAGTTCTGTTTCTTGTTTGAGTTGTTGGACTCTCTCCAAGCCCGGCTCGAACCTGAATATGTTCAAACCATGGAATAGTTTAATACTAATATGGTAAGAGTCAGAGGTCAATCGTTAGCTTTGGTTGTTGGACTCTCTCCAAGCTGGGCTAATTGGTTGAATGCGCTCTAACCATATTAAAACTATGTCCTGATTAATGGGTTGGCTTTAACCTGGAGCATCGGCTTGTTGGACTCTCTCCAAGGTCGATGTAAAGGGAGGTGAAGTTGGGTGCTATGCATATGATGCATACTTGTTAATGTGTTAACAACCCGATGTATGTGTGAACATTCAATTAGTTGATAGCACATTGTGATAGTTGCATATACGGGATATGCAATCGGTATAGATGATACCTACCGTCGTAGTTATGAATGGCTTGTTGGACTCTCTCCAAGGTTGTTCATAACTATGATGGATATCAGCCCATTCGGAGATGGACCTACAATCTCCTGAAGTGATTTTGGGGTTTTTGAAATTCGAAAATGAATGGGATTTATAAATGTATATTGATGCATTTTAAAATCATCTTTCTCATATAGGCTCGCTTTTGTATTTCTAAGTTAATATATTGATCATGATGTGTTTGAATTTATGCGTTCCATTTTGGATTCAAATAAATCGATCGGGCCGAACTTCTTGGACTAGCTTAGAAACTTGAGAATTGTTCTCAAGGTGGAAAAGCTTATGTATGTCCTCGGCGCCTCTTCCCGCCTGTCTCTAGTGACAATGCAACTCTGGACCAATTGTTGGTCTATCAGAAACATGTAAGTGATTCTGAACAAATGAGTTGCATCATGCTAGCCACGATGGAACCCAAGCTATGAAAGCAGCATGAGCATATCGATGCTCATATCGTAGTCCTTCATCTTTGTGAGTTGGTTGATGAGCAAGTGAGATTCGAAAGGTTCGAAGTCTCAAAGCTCCTCTTCACCTCTGAGATACTAGGAGGTTCATCTGTGGTACTGCTCAATATGCTGAAGACTGTGGAGTCTTCTGAGAAGCATGAGCAGGGGACGGTGCTGTTAGTTGATTCCTCGAAGAAAGGTTCTAAGAGGAAGTCAAAGGAACAGAAGAAGGGAAAGAAGAGAAGGGCTAAGAAGGTAGAACTAGCACAAAAGGAAACTTGCCATCATTATGGCAAGGAGAGCCATTTGCGAAGAAAGTACAAGATTTATCTTGAGTCCGTGAAGAAGGATAAGGCATCGGATGCCCCATCTTCTTCAGAACTCTTCTTTATTTATTGTCATTCTATTTCCTCAGACACTTGGGTGTTCGAAACTGGGTGTGGCTCACATATATGTAATGACATACATGGGCTAAGGAATAGAAGAAGACTAGTCAAGGGGAGAGTCAAATTTACGTGTTGGGAATGGAGCAATGGTTGCTGCACTCGCCATCGGAACGTATTTGTTGGAACTCCCTGTAGGACTTGTCTTAGAACTGGACAATTGCTTTTATGTTCCTTCGTTGATAAAGAACATCATTTCAATTTCTTGTTTAAATAGAAATGGGTACCATTTGACTTTTAGTAACAATTGTTGTTACATAACTTTGAATGGAGTTCTTTATGGGACTGGAACTTTAAGCAATGGTGTTTATACGTTGGACGTATCCAGTGACATTTGCAATATCGAAGCGAGCAACAAGCGTGCTCGAAAGGATAATCAAATAGACTCCTACATGTGGTATTGTCGTCTTGGCCATGCAAGCAAGAAATGCATGTCCGAATTACACCGATGTGGAATTCTGGAATCGTTTGAATTGGATTCATACGATACATGCGAATCATGCTTAAAAGGCAAGATGACTTAGTTACCTTTTACTGGAAAAGGTGAACGAGTGGGAGAGTTACTAGGTCTAATACATACTGATGTATGTGGACCTATGTCAACTCAAGCATTAGGAGGCTATAGCTACTTCATTACCTTCACCGATGATCACTCACGGTTTGGGTATGTGTTCTTGATGAAACACAAGTCTGAAGCCTTTGAAAGGTACAAAGAATTCAGAAATGAAGTAGAGAAACAACATGACAAAAGTATTAAAATACTTCGATCGGATCGAGGTGGTGAATACTTAAGTCAAGAGTTTCTTGATTATCTAAGAGACAATGGCATATTGTCTCAATGGACTCCGCCCTATACACCACAGCATAATGGTGTATCTGAGAGGCGTAACCGGACCTTGTTGGACATGGTCAGGTCAATGATGAATCATGCGACTCTTCCCAAGTCCTTTTGGGGTTATGCACTTCAGACAGCTGTTTACTTGTTAAACAGAATGCCTACCAAGGTAGTCTCAACTACTCCATATCAGATATGGAATGGTAAGAAACCTCATGTATCTTACTTGAAGATATGGGGTTGTCCTGCTTATGTGAAGCGGACTGTATCAGACAAACTGGATGCTAAGTCTGATAAATGTCTATTTATTGGATACCCTAAGGAAACAAGGGGTTACCAATGCTATCATCCTATGGAACAAAAGGTGTTTGTTTCAAGGCATGCTGTGTTTCTAGAGAAAGAGTTTCTCTTGCAAGAAAATAGTGGGAGATATGGATTTCTCGTAAGTGAATCGAACGACGTGTTACTCATTGATGATGAGGAGCCTACCAGTTATGAAGAAGTGCTGACAAGTTCAGAAAGGGATAAGTGGCTTGAAGCCATGAAGTCGGAAATGGATTCCATGTATGAAAACCAAGTTTGGAACTTGGTTGACCCACCTGAAGGCATCAAGCCTATAGGGTGTAAGTGGGTTTTCAAGAAGAAAACCGACATGGATGGTAATGTGATTACCTATAAGGCTAGATTGGTGGCGAAAGGATATCGTCAAAAGCAAGGTGTTGATTATGACGAAACCTATTCGCCTGTAGCTATGCTTAAATCCATTCGGATGCTCCTGGCCATAGCGGCTCATTATGATTATGAGATATGGCAGATGGATGTGAAAACAGCTTTCCTTAATGGAAACCTGCTCGAGGACGTGTATATGATACAACCCGAGGGTTTCACATCGGTTGATAAAACCAAGGTATGCAAATTGCGACGGTCCATTTATGGATTGAAGCAAGCATCCGAGTGGAATATCCGCTTTTGATGAGACGATCAAAAGTTTGATTTCTCACAAAATCCAGACGAACCTTGTGTGTACAAGAAGGTTAGTGGGAGTGCAGTTGTGTTCCTAGTATTGTATGTCGATGACATATTACTTATAGGAAACGATGTGTCAATCTTACAGTCAGTTAAGGTTTGGTTATCCAAGACATTCTCCATGAAAGACCTGGGAGAAGCAACCTACATCCTTGGGATTAAGATCTATAGAGATAGATCAAAGCGTTGCTTGGTCTTTCGCAGCTACATATATAGACCGAAAAGCAAAGAGGTTTAGCATGTCGGAATCCAAGAAAGGTTATCGCCATCGTGCATGCGGTACACCTTTCAAGTCTATGTGTCCGCACGTAAGACGAGAGGATTTGCATGAGTAAGATTCCCTATGCATCCGCAATAGGATCTATCATGTATGCTATGTTATGTACGAGGCCCGATGTATCGCATGCTCGAGTGCCAGTAGATACTCGATCCAGAATGGATCATTGGGTGGTGTCAAGATGATCCTTAAGTACTTAAGAAGAACTAAGGATGTGTTCCTAATATATGGAGAAGGGTACATGGTGATACGTGGGTATACGGATGCGGCGCATGCATAAGGATGATTCCATGTCTTAGTGCGGTATGTATTCACCGGAATGGAGGCGCAATAAGTTGGAAAGGCGCTATAGCGGATTCTCGCCACTAAGGAAGAAAACATTGCGACTTTGAAGCGAAAGGAAGCGGTTTGGATCAAGAAGTTCATCTCTGAACTTGATGTGGTCTCATCAATGATCCAAACATGTGCTTCGCCGCTATCATCTTATCAGAGAGATAATAAGTAGGAACGAAATACAAATCGAGAAAATTCCCAATGAAAGGAACTTAGCGGATCCTTTGACTAAAGCATTACCTCAAAGTAAGTTTGAGGGTCATGTTAGAGCTTATGGTATTGGATACCGTAGCGATTGGCATTAGGCCAAGTGGGAGTCTGTTAGTAATATATGAGAGATGTCCTAAGGCAATCGCCTTATGTATGAACCATTTATATGATAAATGAAGATTCACTATTTGAGTATACATGTTTTATGTATTTGATTGGATCTTAAACTCATTTACTGAATGTCCACGATACGATTCACAGCATGAGAGAATTTGTGATTGGATCACAACTAGTGAGTATCTCTACATGTGTAATTGTGATGTATCGGAATTATCCCTAGTAGATGAATTGATGGATTTGGACACCATCAATTCTGTCGAGACTAGCACGAGGTATACTCCTTGGTGTATCCAAGCAGTTGATTCTCACTGGCTGGAGACATAGTGATGTCCGGAGTTAATCGTGGATGCTAGTTATGGTAACTAGTTCATTGGAGTGACCAGCCGTAAGACTTCATATGGTTCTCTCAATATATAGATATGTCAATGAAGTTCTTACTGTGGCTTAAGTGCGATGTTCCTTTGACTTGCGGTATTCAAGTCATCTTGATCATGGAGACTTATGCTTTGACATCTTAAGCAAACATCTCTGAGGAGATGTGGACCCGGGATGATTGGGTATAAGTCGAAGTGATCGAAGGTGTTTGAATAGCCTATAAAGGATTCACCACTCCTTGCGAGGAGATGTATACCCATGGCCTCTCGTCGGATTGTTACTAAAGACTTTGGCCAAAGCATTACATGTTTAGAGTAAGGTACTCTTCGATACATGTGGAGTAACTAGAATCCGTAGGACGAGGAAATGATACTTGGGCTAGGTGTGACATAGTCAGCCTAGTGGGGACTGACACTATAGACCATGTCCTGAACCAAGTGGGTATAAGATGAGTGAAGGGAATGGGGGCACGATTCATTCGAGCTACTGAAGGGTTTCAGAAATAGTTCTGGATCAACCGTTGATCTTTTCGGTTAATTAGGGATCATGATGTACTACTAGGTGCCACTCATGATCGTTCTATAATTAATGGTTAATTATAGACGGCCAACATAAACCGAGAACCTATTTGGTCACACGCACAACGAGTGTAATCCAAAGGATTTAAAACGAGCTTGAGAATGGGATTCTCAGACCGAGAGACACTATGTTTGGTTGGACCAAACATAAAGCGAGCATGAAATTGTTTCAGTCGCAATGGAAGCGTGGATGGGCCATGTCTTATGAAGACATGATGGATGGACCAAAATGGTTTGGTTCTAATCCAATGGATGAGAATAAACCAAAGGATTTGGTTTATATTAAACGAATGAACCAAAGGTTGGTTCGGTTCGTTTTAACTTAAAATAAACCATCATGGTTTGGTTTATTTTAACTTATCCTAATGGAGCGGGTTAACGGGCTTTATGGATATGATCCATTAACCATTAAGAGAATTAGTTCTCTATAAAAGAGGGCTTAATGGATAATTAAGCCCTAATCCAAAACCCTAGCTTGAAGTTGCCGCCCACCCCTTGGAGGAATTTTCGGCGCCCAACTACAAGCTGCCGCCGCCCAGCTTTGTGCCGCCGTCCAAGACCCTTGCCGGCGTCCAAGCTCCAGCCGGTGAACCTCCGGCGACCCTCCGGTGATCTCCTATAGGTTCGGCATCAAGGTGAGCCTTTTCTCTCCTTGTTTTGGCCGGCGCCTACTCCTCCACCAAGCTGTCCAGTTTTCTGGACAGCTTCTTCTCCTCTCGTCGGAGTGTCGTTTGGACGACGGTTACTGATCCGACAGCGGCTAACATACCGGGGATTTGATCTCCGGTAATCCTCTGAGGTGGAGGACGAAGGATTCGTCAATCGGTTGACGAATACCTCTCCGGAGAAGCGAGTCTTGAGGACTTGTTTTTAGGTCCGAATTTGGATTCGGATAGTGATCATCTCTCGATCACGTCGTCTTCAACACGAGGCTAGTAACCCGTACGAAGACGAACCTCGTGGCTTGGCGAAGTCATCCCGAGGAGCTCGGCGTGGATACGGATAGAGACGATTCTTACGAGGATCGTTCCGGTTGATGCCGTTCCCGCTACACGTCATACGAAAGGTATAACGTAGTTTAATTTCCTTTTATTGCTAATTTTAATTTACGGTTATGTCTACACTTGTTGTAATATGCATGCGTGTGTTGTGTGTGTTGTAATAAATATAGATTTATTATTTTTAATTGCTTCCGCTGTGCTCATGTTTACGAAACATGATCGAACACACACACGCCGCGGTGCCGGAAACCCAACATTCCGCTGTGTTCATGTTTACGAAACGTGATCGAACACACACACGCCGCGGTGCTGGAAACCCAACAGTGGCATGGTGGAGGAGATATGTTATGTTTCCTTATGCATGTTTTCCTTTAAGATGATTTTTATGAACTTGAACTAAGTACTTATGAAATGATGATGAATGCTCTATGTTTAAAAAGAAGTATTTATGAGATGATGATGCATGTTTATGTTTTAAAGAAGAAAAAAAAATATAAGTCTAAAGTCTTCCGCTGTAAGAAGTATATGTAGTCTTCCGCTGTAATGCATGTATGTACGATCGTGTCGCGCCGCCCCTCCGAACCCCTGGAAAGGGCGGGCGTGACACTCTAGTCGGCCACGTACGTTCCAACAAGTGGTATCGAGCCAAGTCGCTTGTCACCGGACTAACCGCCGCAACAAGCACAACAACTACGATGGTCGGCTCAAACATTCACCCACCGATGTTTGAAGGAGAATTCTCTTTGTGGAAGAAGAGAATGGAGGTATTCTTCGAGACTGACTTTGACATTATGCTTACTATGGAAAACAGTTTCGAAGCTCCTAGGGATGAAGAGGCAGAGCCACTAGAGAAATCAAGGTGGACCAAGAAGCAAAGGGAGGAGCACCTTGGAAATTCGAAGGGCAAGCACCACCTCTTCAACGTGCTCCCCCAACAAGAGATCAACCGGATTAGGGAGTGTTTAAGTGCTAAAGAGATGTGGGAAAAGCTAGTGGAGCTTTATGAAGGCCATCCGAGGCCAAGCTACCAAGGAGAGATGTTCTTCGCTCCCAACTCAACAATATTAAACTCGATAAAGGAGAGAAGGTAACATCTCTACCTTCTAGACTTAAAGAAATTCTTAACGGTTTATCTAGTGTAGGGGAGAAGTTCTCTAATAGGGACATGATTATGAAGGCAATTGATGCCTTTCCCCGATCATCCAAGTGGAGTTCCATGGTGGACACATTCTATATCTCAAAGAATCTAGAGATAAGTATTCTAGATGAATTTTTCTCCACTATGGAATTGCATGAATCTAGGGTTGAAGGCATAAGTGAAGAGCCAAGCATCAAGCCATCAAGGGGAGTGGCACTAGTAGCCAATAAGGGGAAGAAGAAGAAGGAGACTCCCTCCTCATCCGATGAAGACACCTTCTCCTCCTCCATGGATAGCACGGAAGGAGCCTACATGGTAAGGAAGGTAAGGCGTGCACTGAAAAGCTTTAAATTTAACAAATCTCATGATAGGGGGAGAAGGCTAAGGAGAAAGATAATTTGCTACAATTACCAAGGAGAGGGGCATATAAGAGATGATTGTCCTCTCTTGAACAAGAGCAAAGAAGAAAGGAGGAGAAAAGAGGAAAAGAAGAAGGGGAGCAAGATGAAGGAAGAAGAGAAGAAAGTCAAGGAGAAAGGGAAGGCAAAAGCACTCAAAGCAAGGACATGGGATGATCCTTCATCATCATCATCGGAGGAAGAAAATGCTTTTGTATCAAATCTAGATCTAATGGCAATAGAAGATTTGGACACCACCTCCTTGGAAAAAGAAGAAACAAGCTCAAGTGAGGAGAGCTCAAGTGAAGGGGGAGGCTCATCATCATCCTCATCATCCGAAGAAGAAGACATGGTAACTATGGTGAAACACCTTCCCACTCAAGAAGTAGTTGCCATGATTTCTAGCCTTACTAAGGACTTTTTTAGGGCTAAGAAAAAGAATAAGTACATGCTTGATCAAATTAAGGCCTTAGAAGAAAAACAAGAAAAAGCATGCTTAAATGTTAATGATGATACATGCTCACATAATGATTATATGTCTTTAAATGTTAGTGATGCATGTGTGGATGAAAATAAGGCTTTAAGGGAAAAGGTAAATCTTCTAACTAAAGCCTTAGAAAAATTCACAATAGGCTCCAATACCTTGAACATGATATTTGGCAGCCAAAGGGCAAACTTTAATAAGAAAGGCCTAGGTTATAATGGAAACAAATATGAGAAGGCCTATAATTGCCTAATTGCTAGGGGTCAAGCCAAAAATAAAACAATAGCTAGAAAATGGATCCCTAAGAAATTTTTAGTGAACCCTATAGGAAAGAACTTATATTGGGTTCCTAAATTCATCCTTAAGGGTTAGGAAAACCCTAGGTTAGTCAACCATATGGATTTTACTTATATCATATTTTTGGTTGACATCGGATAGTATGGGTTATAAATTTTTTAAATAGTGTTAGGTGATGATAATGTATAACCCATAATTTAAATGGTTGAATCATGTTTCATGCTTAATTTTATAATTTATAATCATGATATGCAATGATTGATGATGCATGATCATGATTGATAATTCTTGATGCATGTTCATGATTGGGTTTTTAGGATGATACTTAGCCTTGTGTAGAATTGCATGAATTTAAAGGTTAAGTACATAAATACTTTTAGGAACATCTCACACTCGCCATAAGGATAACCTTGATTGAAAACTTAGCATGGGTGAGATGTTAGGATGATACTAATGGTTCACTAATGCCTATGACATTTAGATGGTCATTTAAAGTATCAATAGAGCAATAATAGACCAATCATGGGGAAAACATATGTTTAATTCATAGACATATTGCCCAAAACATTATGGTTGAATATTTCAAATGATTTTAAAACCATTTTATACTTTTCAAATAGTGAGTTCATGTTTTAAAAAGTTTCAAGGCAAAACTAGTTTTAAAAGTAGATACAAACTTTAGAAATTTTTATAACATTTGAGTTTTTGCCAAACTATCAAAAATAAAATGAATTTTCATGGAAAATAAATTTTCACTGATAAAGGAACTCACAAGAAATATATATTTCAAATTTCATGATTTTTCGAATTTCCTAGAATATTTAACGCATATTTGAATTTTGATTTCGAAAATCAGAAAATCTATAAACTGAGTGCCAGTCGATTGGTAGTTTGATCCAGTCGACTGATGTACTTTGCACGAGCATAGTAACCTGATTTTATCAAGTTTTTGTTTGGTTTTTGGTTTTATCTTCCTTTAGACTTGATGTCATGCGTGTATAACATTTAGACAATGTTTTTTATGGTGTCAAAGGGGGAGAATTGATAAGTTTAAGTCAATCATGCTAAAAGGGAAAATTTAGCATGTCTTAAGAGGGAGTTGCATGTTTAAGGGGGAGTTTTCATACTCATATTATTTACATGCTTTCTTGTCTTATGTTGTAATTGTTATTTGTTTTACCTAACTTAAACGGATTGACACACATCAAAAAGGGGGAGATTGTTAGGGCAATCAACCCATGTGATGTGGTTTTGATGTGTGTGGCAAATGGTTTAAGTTAGGTTGTTATGGATTTGATATGTGTGTTGAAGTCATGCAGGACTTAGTAATTTGCACATCGAGCATTGACAAGTTTCACGAAATCACAACCTTGTGCTTGAGTCGGCGAAGGAGTATTGCGAAGTTGTGCGCTTGATGCATCTGAGGGATCGTCGGACGAGATGGCTTGAAGCCAAGCCAAGGAAGTAGACTTCGAGGGCAAGAGATGCGAAGGAGAATTGCGAAGTTGTGTGTTTGGTGCTGCCGAGGGACGTGGCCATGAACGAAAAGAGCTTCGGCGAGGAACTTCAAGTGAGATGAGAGAATGAGTGAAATGTGAGTAGCACATTAGGTGAACTTTGCCGAAATGGCTAAGTGTCGAAGGCTCGACCGAGAGGATTGAGGTTTTGCTAGACCGTCGGACGCTCAAACAGATGTGAAGTTTGAGGTTTACCCTGCATCAGTCGACTGTCATGTGATGGCAGATGACTGTGACTCGACTGGTGTTCGAGTCTGGTTTATGTCCCATTAGTCTACTGCCAAGGATTAGCAGTCGACTGACGAAACCACCAGTCGACTGATGATGGCATCAGTCCACTTATCACAAGGGTTTTGGGCACAGAATGTTGATCAGTCGAGTGCTCGGTTCCAACACTTGACTGGTAGCTCCATCAGTAGACTGATAGGACGATCAGTCGACTGATGTGGGGGCCATTGGATGAAATCCAATGTGGAAGAAGCCGTTATTAAGCAACGACGATAGGAGTAGTCGACTGATCGTGGCATCAGTCGACTGTCGGGCGCCAAATGGGAAGAATGAGTTATTCTCTATAAAATGGGGCCTTTGGACACTTGGGGAGCAAAATGCTTGATCTCTAAACATCCTCCCAAGTGCCCAAACATTTTCAACCTCTCTTACTAGCTTTTATTTCAATCATATTGTAAGAGGGAGATTATAAGAAAGTTTCCTCCACCTTGCTTAGTGCCAAGGAGAGATTAGTGGAAAGCTTTAAGGAGTGATTCACCTTGGAATGAATCGGGTCGTGAATTAGCGACAAGGGTCGTAAACCACGTTACTGTAGGGTCGATCGGTGGCCGGCTAGAGGGGGTGAATAGCCCTCTATCATTGTATGGTGGAATACGATCGTTCTTGCATTCTTGTCTACAATTGTCGTTAATATACGCAGCGGAAATAACAATAATAATACTAACAACAATACAAGCTCACACAACACAAGATTTACGTGGTTCGGAACCGAATTGTTCCTACTCCATGGGCGAGCTCACCGAGCTCTAGTTTTGCGCACGACACTAACAAACACTCCTCGACAACACGTCTGAGGTGGAGAAACCTCTCACAAGAAATTACACTAAGTAATATGAAATACAAGAAGAAATACAAAGACAATACAAAAGAAAACTTTTACACAATTACTTTGATCACTTTCTTATTGCTTGCTTTTGCTTGCTCTTAAAGGTCTGGAATGCAACAGAAATTTCCCTTCAAAATCTTCCCAAAAGCCCTTGGCGAAATCCCCCATCTTGAGCTCCATTTATAACCTGCATCAAGCTGATTTTGCGTGCATCAGTCGACTGATCATGACCATCAGTCGACTGGTTCTGTAGCCGTTGTCTCACAGCGGCCAGATCCACATTGGTCAAGTTCCAACGAATCACACATCAGTTGACTGATATCCCTCATCAGTCGACTGGTAACACCATCAGTCGAGTGATAGCGTGAGCACTCGACTGGAAACAATTCTGTGGCTAAAAACACCCCAATTAGTCGACTGATCTCTCTCATCAGTCGACTGATGGTGTCAACAGTTGACTTCCCTCCCTTGGTATTCGACTGATCAGCCAGTCCCTGTTCAGTCGAACACTGGTCGAACCCATACGACCTAGAGAAGTCGACTGACACCTATGTCAGTCGACTGATGTCGGGTAAAACCTCAAACATCAAGCTGTTTGAGCATCTGACACTCAGTCTTTGCCACTTGGCAAAGTCCACCTCATCCCTTGTGGAGTTCCTCAACGAAGCTCTATTTTTCGGCCTACATCCCTCGGATGTGTCAAGCGCATGACTTCGCAATGCCATCCTTCGCGTCTCATGCCCTCGAAGTATGCTTCCCTTTGGACTCACTCCATTCACTCCCCATCCGGCGGTCCCTTGGATGCACCAAGCACATGACTTCCCAATGCCATCCTTCACCGACTCAAGGACCTTGAGCCTAGTGAACTTACCAAGTCCTCAAGACTTCCCACATGCACCAAGCGCATGGCTTCACAATGCATTTCTCACCAAGCACCAAGCACACGGCTTTGCAATGCTTTGTACTTTTCCACACCAAGCTCCATGCTTTGATTTTCCATGCCAACTCCATGTTGGACTTTCCCACACCAAGCTCCATGCTTGGATTTTCCATGACAACTCCATGTTGGACTTTCCTATGACCATCCCATCTCATAAGTTTTTTCAATCATCAAAAAGGTGGAGATTGTTAGTGCAATCGGCCCAAGTTGATTCGAGTTTGACTCGAGAAGTATTTTGATGATTGACAAAACTTATGACATGGGATTGTCATAGGAAAGTGCAACATGGAGTTGGCATGAAAAATCCAAGCGTGGAGCTTGATGTGGGAAAGTCCAACATGGAGTTGGCATGAAAAATCAAAGCATGGAGCTTGGTGTGGAAAAGTCCAAAGCATTGCGAAGTCGTGCGCTTGGTTCTTGGTGAGAAATGCATTGCAAAGTCATGCACTTGGTGCATGTGGGAAGTCTTGAGGACTTGGTAAGTTCACTAGGCTCGGGGTCCTTGAGTCAGTGAAGGATGGAATTGCGAACCCGTGCACTTGGTGCATCCGAGGGACGACTAGACAGGGAGTGAATGGAGTGAGTCCAAAGGGAAACATACTGCCGAGGGCGCGATGACATTGTGAAGCGTCGCGATGCGATTCGAGGGCGTGAAAGAGAGAGCCGTTGAACTCCATAAGGAATGAGGTGGACTTGGCCAAGTGGCTAAGACTGAGTGTCGGGTGCTCAAACAGCTTGATGTTTGAGGTTTTACCCGACATTAGTTGACTGACATAGGTGCCAATCGACTGCTTTAGGTCATATGGGTTCGACCAGTGTTCAACTGAATGGGGTCTAGCTGATAAGTCAATTGCCAAGGGAAGGCAGTCGACTGTTGACACCATCGATCGGCGATGAGGAGATCAATCGGTGTCGGTGTTTTACGCCACAAAATGGTTTCGATCAGTGTGCTCGCAGACTCGATGATGTTACCGATCGGATGAGGGACATCAATTGACTAATGTGTGATCCGTTGAAACTTGACCAATGTGGATCTGGCTGTTGTGAGACAATGACTACAGGACCAGTCGACTGAGGGTTGTTAGGGCAATCTCTTGCTGTAATATGGTTTTGATGGTGTGGCAAAGGGTTTAAGTTAGTGTGTTATGTTGATTTGATATATGCGTTGAAGTCGTGCAGGACTTAGTAATTCGCACATGGAGCCATGGCGAGTTTCACATCTCATGACTCGTGCCTTGAGTCGGTGAAGGATAGCTTTGCGGAAGCCGTGCGCTTGAAGCATCCGAGGGACCGCCGGACGAGAAGCTTGGAGTGAAGCCGGAGGAAGTAGACTTTGAGGCAAGAGACGCGAACGAGAGAACTTCGAAGGCAAGGGACTCCGAGAAATGAGAGTGAGCGATTGTAACCCGGGGAGGGGTAGCTCTTAGGTGAAACTTGGCCATTTGGCCAAGTGTCGGATGGGTTTTCCCGACACCAGTCGACTGCCATGTCATGGCAGTCGACTGCTCTGAGTCGAATGGAGTTCGACTGGTATACGACTAACTGGAATGTAGTGATCGGCGCCATATGTAAGCGATCGGGCCAAGACCATCGATCATTCTGCGAAGTGATCGTCAATAGGGTTTTGCGCAGAAGCGTTAAATGGTAGTAGCATCGACTACGGAGAGCGGATCGATGAGTCCATCGATCGCCAGAGATCGCGTTGGACTACAACGGTCGAGATCCGACGTGTTCGGAGGCCTTTGTAGTGACGGTAGTCGACTGCCAAGGGCGACAATCGACTGATGGCGGCCAACGGGAAGAAATCAGCCCTCTCTATAAAAAGAGAGGGTGTGAGCCTTTTAGAGGCTAATGCTTATGCTCCAAGTGATCTTCCTAGTGCCCCACAAGCTCTAAACTCTTCTTACTTGTTTTCACTTCATTCTATTTGTAAGAAGAGTGATCTTGATTGTAAAGGTTACCTCCACCTAGCTTGGTGCAAAGGAGAGACCAATAGTGATTGGCTTTGGAGGAGTGATTCACCTCGGACGAATCGGGATCGTGGATTAGCGGCGTAGCCGTGAACCACGTTACATTCTTTGTTAGCGTTTGTATTTTCATTTATTGCTTTGTCTTTATTGTTTATGCTTCCACTTGCGGTAACGATTGTGTAGACGAGCAAACGAATGCGAGAATTCCAACATCCATTGGAAGAGGGATATTCACCCCCCTCTAGCCGGCCGTACCGATCCCCTACAAGGGTCACAATCAGTCGACTGATGTGTTAGGGTTGATCCGTGAGGGGAAACTTCGCTTCCCCTTCACCTCGGTTGCTTGACCATGGTGATCCCTTTGATGTCCCCGGATTAAAAATTTAATCTTAGACAAAAGGGATTCCCAAAGCAACCAAGTCATCGTCGTGCTATTCATTTAGAGAGGTCACTTGAACAAACTAGTTGTTCAAGCGACCATCCTCTATCCTATGAGTAGCCGCGGAATAGACGATGTCCGGATCGCCGGTTTTTGTGTTTGTACTCGGGATCCAAGTATTATTTAGCCTATTTACAGAAATATAACATGCTTATATTTTGAAAAACAAACACAAGCAATGAATAAAAGAGATAGAAGAATAGTTATACCTCTTGGTCTTCTAATGTATGACCCTCCTCCTTTTGGAAGTCGTGTGGGTGACGATCCACCAAAAGTCGAAGCTCCTAGATTGCAAAACTTCCTTCCTTGCTTTCCCAAGCAAGAGGAAGAAGAGAAACAATGTTTTTCTCCTTCCAAAACTCAACCAACAAGGAATCAATCCCTTCCTTGCCAAGTAAATGAAGGAGATGGTGGTGGGAAGCAACCAAGATACCTAGGAAACCCTATATCTTGTTTCCACCACCTAAGGAGAAGAAGAAGGAGGCTTTGGCGTCGGCCAAGGCTGGAAAAAGCTGGGAGAAGCTGCTGGAACGTTGGCACAAAGAGGAAGAAGAAGAGAGAAAGAACCTTCCTTATTTGGTGCCACCCTAGCCTCAAAACCCTAACCTAATTCCAATCCTATCTCAACTAGGATTGCCCTATTCTTACCGCCCAAGCCTTGCTCCCTCTCTATGATGATCTTCACAACCCCATGCCACCTTTTATAGAGTTTGGGGATAAGCCATGAATTAATCTCCTCCATTGGTTCTAGGGATTTAATCTCAACCGTCGGATCTAGAGATTTAATCTCAACCGTCGGATCTTAGAGATTTAATCTCTACCAATGGATCTTAGTGTTTTGTTTCTATCCATTGGATCTAAGCATCTTGAGGTGTTAATGGGCTACATTAGGGACCATGAGGAGGAGTTGGGTCTTGGTCACCCATGGATCAAGCCCACATAAAGTCCGATCCACTAATGATGGTCCAATCCACTAAAGGTCCATCATTGATCTACCTCACCAACCCCCATATGATAATATGGGCTCCATATATTATTTGTACATTTTCTCCCGTGTTTAAGATCTCGAATGTCCGTCGATTAATTAATTTACTGACCATTAATTAAGACATCTAACTCCATGAGTAGTACCACTCAACCTTTTCATCATGCGGACCAAGTCCACTGCGGGGTTTACATGATGAACCTTATGACTCCTCGAGGGACATCATCATCCTAATATATAGGACACGGTTTCCTCCTATAATCAACGACACACCATATAAATAATATCATCTCCCAACTTAAAGTCTATCGATTTAATCTATAAATCTCGCCCATTGGTAAATCAAAGAGATGAGTACCAAGTATATGTGCCCGTTATTATATCGGGATTAAGAGCATGTACTAAATAATATCTGAGGTCCGATTCGATTATGTAGTCAGCAATAAATTGAATCACCTCTGTGTCGGTCTTGCTCAATACACACAAAGTGCACTAGTGTGATCCATTGGTCAAGACAAACCAATACCAAATCATACTACAACCATTCCGATGGTTTGTCCAAAGCCATCTCGGTTGTGAGCCTTTACTTATACTTTTCAAGTGGTCGATAACATGATCTCCCGTGTGACACCACACACCATGTTATCTACAATGTAAAGTATTAGACAATATTGCATAACCATAAAAATATCCAAACAATGATGATGTGATTCTTATTTCAAAATAAAGATTTTCATACAAAAAAATAGACTTTTAAGTATACATCCCTATAACTCCCACTTATACTAAAAGACTATGCTGTCCTCAAACTGCCATACATCTGATCCTCATTCCCTCCACATGCCTATCAAAAGCTCTCGTCGGAAGGGCCTTATTGAAAGGATCTACCAGGTTATCCTCCGATGCAATCTTGGCCACAACAACTTCTCCACTCTTTACGATCTCTCGTATGAGGTGGTACTTGCGATCTATGTGTTTACTAGCCTTTATGGGCTTGAGGTTCCTTCGAGTTTGCAACTGCACCACTATTATCACAATAAATTGTGATAGTTCTGGGCAAACCAGCAATCACATCCAAGTCCATCAGGACGTTCCTGAGCCATACAGCTTCTTTGGCTGCCTCAGAGGCTGCCACATACTCAGCTTCCATGGTGGAGTCCGCCACGCACTTCTGCTTGACACTCCTCCATACAATTGCTCCACCTCCCAAAGTAAACACAAAACCTGAGGTAGACTTACTGTTATCCCTATCAGATTGGAAGTCTGAATCCGTGTAACCCACAGGAGTAATTTAGTGCAGTAAACGGCATATAATCCTAGTCCTTCTCGGGTACTTGATATATGCTTTACATGCGATCCAATGTCCCTGTCTGGATTACTCGATGTCTGGCGACCATGCCCACAGCAAGCGGATATCTGGTCTCGTCTGAGCATATCGCATACATGAGGCTTCCCTCTGGAAGCATGAACCGCCTTCATCTCCTCTATCTCCTCGGATGATCTAGGACACATCTCCTTAGATAGAGGTACTCCATGCACGAAAGGTAGAAAACCCTTCTTGGAGTTCTGCATGCTAAAACGCTCCATAATCGTGTCTATGTATGAAGCTTGGGATAAGCACAACATCCTTTTCTTGCGATCCCTTATAACCTTGATCCCAAGGATGTGTCCCACCTCTCCCAAGTCCTTCATATCAAACTGTTTGGACAACCATACCCTTACGTCCGATAACACCTTGATATTGTTGCCAATCAACAAAATGTCATCTACGTATAGTACAAGAAATACCACTACGTTTCCGTCACATCTCTTGTATACACAAGACTCATCTGGACTTTGAATAAATCCATAAGACTGGATCACCTCATCAAAGCGGATGTTCCAAGACCTCGAAGCTTGCTTCAATCCATAAATGGACCGATTAAGCTTACATACAAGATGCTCTTTTCCCTTAGCAATGAATCCCTCTGGTTGCTTCATGTAGATGTTTTCCTCAAGACTTCCATTAAGGAAAGCTGTCTTGACATCCATCTGCCACACCTCATAATCCATATGAGCTGCTATGCATAAGAGAATCCGGATAGACTTAAGCATGGCTACCGACGAAAAGGTCTCCTCATAATCGATACCCTCTTTCTGAGTATACCCCTTCGCAACAAGCCTCGCTTTGAAGGTCTCAACCTTCCCATCTATTCCTCTCTTTCTTTTGTAGATCCACTTGCATCCAATGGTTTTTACACCATCGTGTGGTTCCACTAGCTCTGAGACCTGATTTGAATCCATAGATTCAATCTCAGCATTCATTGCACTTTGCCAAGATACTGCATCTTTATCTTGGATTGCCTCGTCATATGTCCAGGGATCAGGTTCATGTTCGCCAGGGACCAAATCAGAAGATTCTCCCAAGAACATGAATCTATCAGGCTGTCTCACAACCCTCCCACTACGATGAGGTATCACATGTATCCTCTGTGACCGTGGTGCGATGACATGTGGTATATCCTCTTATGCGGTGGTACTAAAGTGACTTCCCTTTTAACTCCTCGAACAATTTTACTCTTGGGCTTGTGGTTCATCACATAGTCTTCCTCTAGAAATCGGCATTACGTGCTAGCGATCACCTCGATCTCTAGGACTATAAAACAAACCACCCTTCGTTCCCCTGGGATAGCCAACAAACAAGCGTACTTCTGTACGAGGTTCCAACTTACGGCATACGCCTTGGCACATGTCTTTGGACTCCCCATATCCGAATATGTTTTAGACTAGGCTTTCGCCCAGTCCACAACTCTGTGGGAGTAGAAGGCACTGATTTAGATGGAACCAAGTTCAGAATGTATACCGCTGTATCTAAAGCATATCCCCAGAACGAATCTGGCAATTTAGAATAACTCATCATTGATCTAACCATCTCCATAAGAGTCCTATTCCTTCGCTCTGCTACACCATTCTGCTGGGGTGTGCCAGGTGCAGACAATTGGGATTGAATCCCAGCCTCTGATAAGTAATTCCTAAACTCTCCCAAGAGGTATTCACCACCACGATCAGATCGTAGGGTCTTGATACTTTTACCTTGACGGTTCTCCACATCTGACCTTGAATTCTTTGAACTGTCAAAGCATTCAAACTTCTTGGCGCATCAAGTAAATGCATCCATATCTTGAATAATCGTCTATAAAAGAGACGAAATATTCAAAACCACCTCTAGCCTGGATAGACATAGGACCACACAAATCAGAATGAACCAATTCTAACACATCTTTGGCTCTATACCCCTTGGCCTTGAAAGGCCTCTTGGTCATCTTACCCTCCAAGCAAGATTCACAGGTTGGGAGATCCTCCACCACTAATGAGCCCAAAGGTCCATAAGCTATCAACCTTTGAATCCTGCTTAGGTTAATGTGACCAAGCCTAAGATGCCAAAGATATGTTTGGTTCATCTTCGAAGGTTCTTTTCTCTTATTGGATTTAGAAGATGAGTTATTAACTTCAATTTGCATCGTGGGAGGTTTTGGTTCAAGTGTGTACAAATTTTCTATCAATGTACCCGAACAGATAATGTCCCTATTCCTTCTTATAACAACTCTATCATTAAAAGAAATAGAATATCCATCCATAAACAATTTAGAAACTGAAATTAAATTCTTTCTAAATAAGGGCACATAAAGGCAATTCTTAAGAACCAAAAGTTTATTTTTCTCAAAAGATAAATGAACGTCTCCCCATCGCAACAAGCCACCTTTGTGGCATCGCCCAAGTACAGTAATCTCCTTGACCCGATCGTCTGGTTTCCTGGAACCCCTGCAAAGTATTGCAGACATGATCAGTGGCTCCCGTATCTACACACCAGGTGCCGGTAGATAACACCGCTAAACATGTTTCAACGACTAGTCCAAAAGATATACCTTTGTTCTTGCGGTTGGGGCAGTCCTTCTTCCAGTGTCCAGTCTGCTTACAAGTGAAGCACTTGCCTTTCGGCTTCTTCACTCCTCCCTGAGTACCTCCCAGCCTTTGCGGTTTGTTTCTTCTTCTTCTTGCCTTTCGGCTTAGAAGCAGAAACCTTCTGGGTCATCACGGCATGCACCTGAGCACTCTGACGAAATAGTCCCTCTGTCGCCTGGAGTTCTGTCAGAAGTTCCGCCAATGAATACAACCTCTTGTTCATGTTGTAGTTGGTAGCTCAAAACTCCTAAGCGGTAGGAGTATGATATCGACACAGGTTTCCCCATCGATCTCAGCTCCTAGGACCTCCAGCTCATTCAAATGAGCCATCATCTTGAGAACATGATCCCTCACGGGTGTTCCCTCGATCATGGTGGTCGTCATCAAGTTTCTCATGGCCTCTTGCCTCGCAGCCCGATTCTGGTGTCCGAAAAGCTCCTTGAGATTGAGCATCATATCATAGGCAGTGGGCATGGCTTGATGCTGATGTTGGAGTACATTTGACATAGATGCCAAAATGTAACACCGTGCCATCTCATCGGCCTTGTTCCACTTCCTATAGCTCTCTCTCTCCTTTTCCCCAGAATTATCTGTAGGCTTGGGAGGGCACTCTTCGAGGAGTACATATTTGTATTCCTCAGCAGTCAAGACAATATCTAGATTCCTCTTCCAATCTACATAGTTGGGTCCAGTAAGTTTGTTCTCTTTCAGTATCACAGCAAGTGGGTTGAAAGTCATTTTGAAAGAAAACCTAAGAATCACATAAATCAAAACATTAGATTTCAAAAAATTATTGATTCCTCAAACAATAAAATTTTGATATCAACCAACACCTCAATCCACCGAGAATATCGCATGCCACGCAGTGTGGACGTATACGAATTCTACATTTGTAAGAGGAGGTTTTACCCATTAATTTTATTATCTTGTCAACCTTACTTTTCAACAAATAAAATTAATAGTTGGTTCCTCTTTGGCCCTACAAATAAAAGCAGTGACTCCGATGGGAGGATACTTTTAATTTGCATCTAAGTGTGCACTATTACACGATACTAAGGGAATTATTTCGGATTATGTGCCTTACCGCTGTGGAAGTACACATGCTCCTAGATAATTTCCTATAACCATTATTTGACCTAGTGATCCGCAAACAAACTCATCCGCAGGAGGAAGGCACTAGCCAACACGCAAGTTTGTTGCATCACACGTCAAATTGTAATGGAGGCGTGAATTAATTAAAATATCCCTCTCCCACTTAGTAAATTAAAAATGAGAATTTTCCTCGACATGCATATCAAACAAAAGCAATAAATATGAAAAATAAATTATTTTCCAACTATTATGGCCTTTGTCTTCAATATGGCTCCGTCGCATATCGCCATCTCGTCCGCTCCTCCTCGCCATGTACAAGCCCTCCGAGATCAGGCCGAGACTAAAACCTATTTTAATTTACATCCATCGATCCTATACTCCACGAGTGTACATGAATCTAGATCGAAAGTAAAATAAAATAAAAAGCGGCTAAACAATGTCGTATTTAATTTACAAAAAAACTAAATACTAGCCTCACAATCGAGGATTCAACAAAATAAATATTTACACACATACAATCACATACACACACACGGCCATAATAGTCGAATCTTATGCCTGCAACCAAAGAGTTAAACTACGCATATCCTACTATTATCCGGCACATATAATATATGAAAAAGTGCATAAAATTAACCGAATCCTAAACACATAAAACCGGAATCCTTGGCTCTGATACCAATTGTTGGGGTTGATCCGTGAGGGGAAACTTCGCTTCCCCTTCACCTCGGTTGCTTGACCATGGTGATCCCTTTGATGTCACCGGATTAAAAATTTAATCTTAGACAAAGGGCTTCCCAAAGCAACCAAGTCATCGTGCTATTCATTTAGAGAGGTCACTTGAACAAACTAGTTGTTCAAGCGACCATCCTCTATCCTACGAGTAGCCGCGGAATAGACGATGTCCGGATCGCCGGTTTTTGTGTTTGTACTCGGGATCCAAGTATTATTTAGCCTATTTACAGAAATATAACATGCTTATATTTTGAAAAACAAACACAAGCAATGAATAAAAGAGATAGAAGAATAGTTATACCTCTTGGTCTTCTAATGTATGACCCTCCTCCTTTTGGGCGTCGTGTGGCGACGATCCACCAAAAGTCAAGCTCCTAGATCATAAAACTTCCTTCCTTGCTTTCCCAAGCAAGAGGAAGAAGAGAAACAATGTTTTTCTCCTTCCAAAACTCAACCAACAAGGAATCAATCCCTTCCTTGCCGCCGGCCAAGTAAATGAAGGAGATGGTGGTGGGAAGCAACCAAGATACCTAGGGAAACCCTATATCTTGTTTCCACCACCTAAGGAGAAGAAGAAGGAGGCTTTGGGCATCGGCCAAGGCTGGAAAAAAGCTGGGAGAAGCTGCTGGACGTTGGCACAAAGAGGAAGAAGAAGAGAGAAAGAACCTTCCTTATTTGGTGCCACCCTAGCCTCAAAACCCTAACCCTAATTCCAATCCTATCTCAACTAGGATTGCCCTATTCTTGCCGCCCAAGCCTTGCTCCCTCTCTATGATGATCTTCACGCCAACCCCATGCCACCTTTTATAGAGTTTGGGGATAAGCCATGAATTAATCTCCTCCATTGGTTCTAGGGATTTAATCTCAACCGTCGGATCTAGAGATTTAATTTCAACCGTCGGATCTTAGAGATTTAATCTCTACCAATGGATCTTAGTGTTTTGTTTCTATCCATTGGATCTAAGCATCTTGAGGTGTTAATGGGCTACATTAGGGACCATGAGGAGGAGTTGGGTCT
Organism: Wurfbainia villosa; assembly: GCA_025175895.1. NCBI lineage: Eukaryota > Viridiplantae > Streptophyta > Magnoliopsida > Zingiberales > Zingiberaceae > Wurfbainia > Wurfbainia villosa. Next base: position 107,962,334 of record CM045996.1, read on the forward strand.
TGGTCACCCATGGATCAAGCCCACATAAAGTCCGATCCACTAATGATAGTCCAATCCACTAAAGGTCCATCATTGATCTACCTCACCAACCCCCATATGATAATATGGGCTCCATATATTATTTGTACATTTTCTCCCCGTGTTTAAGATCTCGAATGTCCGTCAATTAATTAATTTACTGACCATTAATTAATCGACATCTAACTCCATGAGTAGTACCACTCAACCTTTTCATCATGCCGGACCAAGTCCACCTACAGGGTTTACATGATGAACCTTATGAGCTCCTCAAGGGGACATCATCATCCTAATATATAGGACACGGTTTCCTCCTATAATCAACGGCACACCATATAAATAATATCATCTCCCAACTTACCGAGTCTATCGATTTAATCTATAAATCTCGCCCATTGGTAAATCAAAGAGATGAGTACCAAGTATATGTGCCCGTTATTATATCGGGATTAAGAGCATGTACTAAATAATATCTGAGGTCCGATTCGATTATGTAGTCAGCAATAAATCGAATCACCTCTATGTCGGTCCTGCTCAATACACACAAAGTGCACTAGTGTGATTCTATGGTCAAGACAAACCAATACCAAATCACACTACAACCATTCCGATGGTTTGTCCAAAGCCATCTCGGTTGTGAGCCTTTACTTATACTTTACAAGGAGTCGATAACATGATCTCCCGTGTGACACCACACACCATGTTATCTACAATGTAAGGTATTAGACAATATTGCATAACCATAAAAATATGCAAACAATGATCATGTGATTCTTATTTCAAAATAAAGATATTCATACAAAAAAATAGACTTTTAAGTATACATCCCTACATGATGTGCACGAAATCAGCTTGATACAGGTTATAAATGGAGCTCAAGATTGGGGATTTCGCCAAGGGATTTTGGGATGATTTTGAAGGGGAATTGTTGTTGCATTCCAAACCTTCAAGAGCAAGTAAAAGAAAGCAACAAGAAAGTGATAAAAGCAATTGTGTAAAAGTTCCCTTTTGTATTGTCTTTGTATTTCATATTACTTAGTGTAATTGCTTGTGAGAGGTTTCTCCACCTCCGACGTGTTGTCGAGAAGGAGTGTTAGTTAGTGTCGTGCGCATAACTAGAGCTCGGTGAGATCGCTTGTGGAGTAGGAACCATTCGGTTCTGAACCACATATATCTTGTGTTGTGTGAGCTTGTATTGTTGTTAGTATTATTATTGTTATTTCCGCTGCGTATATTAACGACAATTATAGACAAGCACGCAAGAATGATCGTATTCCACCATACGACGATAAAAGGCTATTCACCCTCCTCTAGCCGGCCACCGATCGACCCTACAGTTACGACTTGGTGTTATCGTTTGTATTCTGGTTTGTTTCTTTGCATTGTTTTACTTTAGCTTTTAAATTTCCGCTTGCGCTAATAGAATTTGTAGACAATAAACTAAGCAATTACCATCATCGTATAAAAAGGGCTATTCACCCCCTCTAGCCGACCACCTATGTTCCAACAGTTCCATGGTGTGTTAAGTCGTCATCCTATAGCTTTCCTAAGGTCTCTAGCTCTTATGCACTTACTTGCCCAAAGCGAGGGTCGTTCCCTAGATCTAGCATAAAGTCTCAAAGGTGTGCTCGGTATTGAGAGAAATTGGTAGGTGTTTCCCCAATAACCTAACTGTTAGTGATATATGAGAGATGTCCTAAGGCAATCGCCTTATGTTTGTACCATTTATATGATAAATGAAGATTCACTATTTGAGTATACATGTTTTCATGTATTTGATTAGATCTTAAACTCATTTACTGAATGTCCACGATACGATTCACAGCATGAGAGAATTTGTGATTGGATCACAACTAGTGAGTATCTCTACATGTATAATTATGATGTATCGGAATTATCCCTAGTCGATGAATTGATGGATTTGGACACCATTGATTCTGTCGAGACTAACACGAGGTATACTCTTTGGTGTATCCAAGCAGCTGATTCTCACTAGCTGGAGACATTGTGATGTCCGGAGTTAATCGTGGATGCTAGTTATGGTAACTACTTCATTGGAGTGACCAGCCGTAAGACTTCATATGGTTCTCTGCATATATAGATATGTCAACGAAGCTCTTACTGCAGCTTAAGTACGATGTTCATTTGACTTGCGGCATTCAAGTCATCTTGATCATAAAGACTTATGCTTTGACATCTTAAGCAAGCATCTCTAAGGAGATGTGGACCCGGGATGATTGGGTATAAGTCGAAGTGATCGAAGGTGTTTGAATAGCCTATAAAGGATTCACCACTCCTTGCGAGGAGATGTATACCCATGGCCTCTCGTCGGATTGTTACTAAAGTCTTTGGCCAAAGCATTACATGTTTAGAGTAAGGTACTCTTCGATACATGTGCAGAAACTAGAATCCGTAGGACAAGGAAATCATACTTTGGCTAAGTGTGACGTAGTCAACTTAGTGGGGATTGACACTATAGACCATGTCCTGAACCAAGTGGGTATAAGATGAGTGAAGGGAATAGGGCACGCTTCATTCGAGCTGCTGAAGGGTTTCAGAAATAGTTCTAGATCAACCGTTGATTTTTTCGGTTAATTGGGGATCATGATGTACTACTAGGTACCACTCATGATCGTTCTATAATTAATGGTTAATTATACACGACCAACAAAAACCAAGAACCTATTTGGTCACACACACAACTAGCGTAATCCGAAGGATTTAAAACGAGCTTGAGAATGGGATTCTCAGACCGAGAGAAACTAGGTTTGGTTGGACAAAACATGGAGCGAGCATTAAATTGTTTCAGTCGCAATGGAAGCGTGGATGGGTCGTGTCTTATGAATACATGATGGATGAACCAAATTGGTTTGGTTCTAATCCAATGGAGGAGAATAAACCAAAAGGTTTAGTTTGTTTTAAACGAATGAACCAAAGTTAGTTCAGTTCATTTTAACTTAAAATAAACCATCATGGTTTGGTTTATTTTAACTTAAATTAATGGAGCGGGTTAAGGGGCCTTTTGTTATGATCCGATAACCATTAAGAGAATTTGTTCTCTATAAAATAGGGCTTAAGGGTTTTGTTAAAGCTCTAATCCAAAAGCCTTGCAACCCTAATTGTTGGAGCCCCCTCCTCTCCTTGGTGTAGTCGGAGCAAACCCTAGTGTCGCCGCCCACCACCACCTAGCTCCCTTGCCGGTGTCCAGATGGTACTGTTCTTCCCTCTTGCTTGCGTCGAGCTGCTGCCGGTGGAGCTCCGGTGATCTCCTTTGGGTTCGGCAATAAGGTGAGCTTCAACCTTCCCTTTTGGCCGGTCCCTATTCCTCCACCAAAGCTGTGCAGTTTTCTAGACAGCTTGTTTCCTTCTCATCGGAGCGTCATTTGGACGATGTTTGGAGATCCGACAGCGGTAGCCTTGCCGGGGATTCAATCTCCGATAATCCTCATAGGTGGAGGACGAAGGATTCGTCAAACGGTTGACAAATACCTCTCCGGAGAAGCGAGTTTTTGAGGACTCGTTTTGGATCCGAATTTTGATTCGGATCGTGATCTTCTCTCGATCACATCGTCTTCAACACGAGGCTAGTAACCCGTACGAAGATAAGGCTCATGACTTTGTGAAGTCATCCCGAAGATACTCGGCGTGGATACGGATAGAGACGATTCTAGCGAGAATCGTTCCGGTTGATGCCTTTCCCACTACATGTGATACCTCAGGTATACGTAGTTTAAGTTTCCTTTTATTGCAAAATTTGAATTTACGGTTATGTCTACACATGTTGTACTATGCATTCGTGTGATGTGTGTGTTGTAATAAATTAGATTTATTATTTTATTCCTTCCACTGTGCACATGTTTACGAAACATGTTCGAACACACTCGCCGCGGTGCTGGAAACCCAACAGTAGTATCAGAGCCTAGGTTGTGTTTCGACATAATCGTAAAATTGTTTTGCGATAGTCATAATGATATTTCTGGAACTTTTCTACTTTTGGAAAGTTAGAAGTATTTATAGAAATTTTTAATTTTGGAATGTCTAGAAGTATTTATGGAAATCTTTTACTTTTGGAAAGTTGGAAGTATTTATGGAAATTGATATTTTCCATAAATAAAATATTTGATTAGATTTTGAAAATTTGTTTCATAATTTAATCATGATTTAATTTGGGAAATCAAATCTTTAAATATTTTATTTTCATAAGTAGTTTTGATGATTTAGGAAATTGGTTTCCTAAATTGACTTTCCTTAATCAACTATTTCCACAAATAAAATATGTGATTAGATTTGAAAATTTGTTTCGTAATTTAATCATGATTTGATTTGGAGAATCAAATCTTAAACATATTTTATTTTCAGAAATAGTTATGACATATAAGGAAATATTGTACATGACATAATTGTATGTCATGTAATTGCATTAGATGCATATCATTATGTCATGCGTGTCGTGGCATGTAGATGTATGCCATGTAGATAATAGTTATTTGCATGCAAAGAGGATGAGACATAAAACCCTAACTCAATATTAAAGCCTACACCTTCCATTAATATGGTTAGAACCAGAGTTCCGTTTCTTGTTCGGGTTGTTGGACTCTCTCTAAGCCCGGCTCGAACCCGAATATGTTCAAACCATGGAATAGTTTAATACTAATATGGTAAGAGTCAGAAGTCAATCATTAGCTTTGGTTCTTGGACTCTCTCCAAGCCAGGCTAATTGGTTGAATGCACTCTAACCATATTAAAACTATTTCTCGATTAATGGGTTGGCTTTAACCTGGAGCATCGGCTTGTTGGACTCTCAACAAGGTTGATGTAAAGGGAGGTGAAGTTGGGTGCTATGCATATGATGCATACTTGTTAATGTGTTAACAACCCGATGTATGTGTGAACATTCAATTAGTTGATAGCACATTGTGATAATTGCATATACGTGATATGCAATCGGTATAGTTGATACCTACCATCGTAGTTATGAATGGATTATTGGACTCTCTCCAAGGTTGTTCATATCTATGATGGATATCAGCCCATTTGGAGATGGACCTACGATCTCCCGAAGTGATTTTGGGGTTTTTGAAATTCGAAAAATGAATGGGATTTATAAATGTATATTGATGCATTTTAAAATTATTTTCTCATATATGCTCATTTTGTATTTCTAGGTAAACGATTGATCATGACGTCTTTAAATTTGCGCACTATTTTGGATTCAAACAAATTGACTGGGCCTAACTTCGTGGACTGGCTGAGAAACCTGAGAATTATTCTTAAGGCGGAAAAGCTAGCATATGTCCTTGAAGAGCCTCTTCCCAACCGTCCTAAGGATGATGCAACTCTAGACCAAATGTTTGTCTATCAAAATCATATGGCAGATTCTGAACTGGCGAGTTGCATCATGCTAGCTGTGATGGTACCATAGCTGCAAAAGCAGCATTAACATATGGAAGCTAATACTATGGTCTTCCATCTTCATGAGTTGTTTGATGAGCAAGCGAGATCCGAAAGCTTCGAAGTCTCTAGGCTCCTCTTCACCACGAAGATGCAAGAAGGTTCGTCTGTAGTGCAGTTTGTGCTAATGATGAATGGGTACATTGAGCGGCTAGCCACCCTCGGGTTTGTGATGGATCATGAATTAAGTATTGACTTAATTCTGCATTGTTTGCCCAAGAGTTTCTCACAATTTGTGATGAACTATGGGATGAACAAATTAGAATGCACTATTCCTGAGCTCCTCAATATGCTGAAGACTGTGGAGCCTTCTGTGAAGCATGAGGAGAAGGCGGTTCTGTTAGTTGATTCCTCAAAGAAAGGTTCTATGAGGAAGGCAAAGGAACAAAAGAAAGGGAAGAACAAGAAGGTAAAGAAGAAGAACCAGCACAAAAGGGTCCTTGCCATCATTGTGGCAAGGAAGGCCACTGGCAAAGAAACTGCAAGATTTATCTTGAGTCCATGAAGAAGAAGAAGGCATTCGATGCCTCATCCTCTTCAGGTATATTCGTTATTGATTGTCATTCCATTTCCTTAGACACTTGGGTATTGCATACTGGGTGTGACTCACATATATGTAATGACATACAGGAGCTAAGGAATAGAAGAAGACTCGGCAGAGGGGAGTCAAATATGCGAGTTGGCAATGGAGCAAAGGTTGATGCGGTCGCCATCGGAACATATTTGTTGAAGCTCCATAGTGGACTAGTCTTGGAACTGGATAATTGCTATTGTGTTCCTTCACTAATAAAGAACATTATTTCTATTTCATGTTTAAATAGAAATGGTTACCATTTGACGTTTAGTAACAATTGTTGTTATATAACTTTAAATGGCGTACTTTATGGAACTGGGACATTGAGCAATGACATTTATACTTTGGACGTATCCAGTGACATTTTCAATATCAAAGCGAGCAACAAGCGTGCTTGAAAGGATAATCAATTAGACTCCTACATGTGGCATTGTCGTCTTGGCCATGTAAGCAAGAAACGCTTGTCCGAATTACACCGATGTGGAATTCTGGAATCGTTTGAATTGGATTCATATGATACATGCGAATCATGCTTAAAAGGCAAGATGACTAAGTTATCTTTTACCGGAAAAGGTGAACGAGTGGGAGAGTTACTAGGTCTAATACATACTGATGTATGTGGACCTATGTCAACTCAAGCTTTAGGAGGCTATAACTACTTCATTACCTTCGCCGATGATCACTCACGGTTTGGGTATGTGTTCTTGATGAAACACAAGTCTGAAGCCTTTAAAAAGTTCAAAGAATTCTGAAATGAAGTAGAGAAACAACATGACAAGAGTATTAAAATACTTCGATCGGATCGAGGTGGTGAATACTTAAGTCAAGAGTTTCTTGATTATCTAAGAAACAATGGTATATTGTCTCAATGGACTCCGCCATACACACCACAGCATAATGGTGTATCTGAGAGGCGTAACTGGACCTTGTTGGACATGGTCAGGTCAAAGATGAATCATGCGAATCTTCCCAAGTCCTTTTCGGGCTATGCACTTCAGACAGCTGTTTACTTGTTAAACTGAATGCCAACCAAGGTAGTCTCTACTACTCCATATGAGATATGGAATAGTAAGAAACCTCATCTATCTTACTTGAAGATATGGGGTTGTCCTGCTTATGTGAAGCGGACTATATCAGACAAATTGGATGCTAAGTCTGATAAAAGTCTATTTATTGGATTCCCTAAGAAAACAAGGGGTTACCAATTCTATCATCCTGTGGAACAAAAGGTGTTTGTTTCAAGGCATGCTGTGTTTCTAGAGAAAGAGTTTCTCTTGCAAGAAAACAGTGGGAGTGTCGTCGAGCTTGAGGAGACTCGAGAGACTCAAATATACATTGATGAGATACCTGGTGAAGCACAACAGCCGATAACTCATAGTGATGAGCAATCGGCTGGACCTATTGAAACACCACATCTTCGTAGATCTGGTAGAACACGCAATATTCCTGAGAGATTTGGATTTCTCGTAATTGAATCGAACGATGTGTTACTCATTGATGATGAGGAGCCTACCAGTTATGAAGAAGTGCTGACAAGTTCAGAAAGGGATATGTGGCATGATGCCATGAAGTCGAAAATGGATTCCATCTATGAAAAACAAGTTTGGAACTTAGTTGACCCACCTGAAGGCATCAAGCCTATAGGGTGCAAGTTGGTTTTCAAGAAGAAAACCGACATGGATGGTAATGTGATTACCTATAAGGCTAGATTAGTGGCGAAAGGATATCGTCAAAAACAAAGTGTTGATTATGAGAAACCTATTCGCTTGTAGCTATGCTTAAATCCATTCGGATGCACCTGGCCATAACGGCTCATTATGATTATGAGATATGGCAGATGGATGTGAAAACAGCTTTCCTTAATGGAAACCTGCTCGGGGGATGTGTATATGATACAACTGAGGTTTCACATCGGTTGATAAAACCAAGGTATGCAAATTGCGACGGTCCATTTATGGATTGAAGCAAGCATCCAGGAGTTGGAATATCCGTTTTGATGAGACAATCAAAAGGTTTGATTTCTCACAAAATCCAGACGAACCTTGTGTGTACAAGAAGGTTAGTGGGAGTGCAGTCGTGTTCCTAGTATTGTATGTCGATGACATACTACTTATAGGAAACAATGTTTGATCTTATAGTCGATTAAGATTTGGTTATCCAAGACATTCTCCATGAAAGACACGGGAGAAGCAACCTACATCCTCGGGATTAAGATCTATAGAGATAGATCGAAACGGTTGCTTGGTCTTTCGCAGTCTACATATATAGACCGAGTGCTAAAGAGGTTTAGCATGTCGGAATCCAAGAAAGGTTTCCTACCCATCAGGCATGGGATACACCTTTCGAAGTCTATGTGTCCGCGCACAGAAGACGAGAGGATTTGCATGAGTAAGATTCCCTATGCATCCGCAATAGGATCTATCAGGTATGCTATGTTATGTACGAGGCCCGATGTATCGTATGCTCTGAGTGTCACGAGTAGATACCAGTCTGATCCAGGAATGGATCATTGGGTGGCTGTTAAGACAATCCTTAAGTACTTAAGAAGAACTAAGGATGTGTTCCTAATATATGGAGAAGGGGACATGGTGATACGCGGGTATAGGGATGCGGACTTCGGAAGCGGACAAGGATGATTCGGTCTCGATGCGGATCGTGTTCACCTTGAATAGAGTAGCGATGAGTTGGAAAAGTTCCAAACAAGACACTATAGCAGATTCTACCACTGAGGCAGAATACATTGCAGCTTCGGAAGCAGCAAAGGAAGCGGTTTGGATCAAGAAGTTCATTTATGAACTTGGTGTGATTCCAACCATTGTTGAAGCAATACCGGTCTACTGCGATAACAATGGAGCAATTGCATAGGAGCCAAGGTCTCATCCGTGATCAAAACATGTGCTTCGCCGCTATCATCTTATCAGAGAGATCATTAGTAGGAAGGAAATACAAATCGAGAAAATCCCCACTAAAAGGAACTTAGTGAAACCTTTGACTAAGGCATTACCTCAAAATAAGTTTGAGGGTCATGTTAGAGCATATGATATTGGATACCGTAGTGATTGGCATTAGGCCAAGTGGGAGTTTCTTAGTGATATATGAGAGATGTCCTAAGGCAATCGCCTTATGTTTGAACCATTTATATGATAAATGAAGATTCACTATTTGAGTATACATGTTTTCATGTATTTGATTAGATCTTAAACTCATTTACTGAATGTCCACGATACGATTCACAGCATGAGAGAATTTGTGATTAGATCACAACTAGTGAGTATCTCTACATGTGTAATTGTGATGTATCAGAATTATCCCTAGTCGATGAATTGATGGATTTGGACACCATTGATTCTTTCGAGACTAGCACATGGTATACTCTTTGGTGTATCCAAGCAGCTGGTTCTCACTGGCTGGAGACATTGTGATGTCCGGAGTTAATCGTGGATGCTAGTCATGGTAACTAGTTCATTGGAGTGACCAGCCGTAAGACTTCATATGGTTTTCTGCATATATAGATATGTCAATGAAGCTCTTACTGTAGCTTAAGTGCGATGTTCCTTTGACTTGCGGTATTCAAGTCATCTTGATCATAAAGACTTATGCTTTGACATCTTAAGCAAGCATCTCTAAGGAGATGTGGACCCGGGATGATTGGGTATAAGTCAAAGTGATCGAAGGTGTTTGAATAGCCTATAAAGGATTCACCACTCCTTGCGAGGAGATGTATACCCATGACCTCTTGTCGGATTGTTACTAAAGTCTTTGGCCAAAGCATTACATGTTTAGAGTAAGGTACTCTTCGATACATGTGCAGTAACTAGAATCCGTAGGACGAAGAAATGATACTTTGGCTAGGTGTGACATAGTCAACCTAGTGGGGACTGACACTATAGACCATGTCCTGAACCAAGTGGGTATAAGATGAGTGAAGGGAATGGGGCATGATTCATTCGAGCTGCTGAAGGGTTTTAGAAATAGTTCTGGATCAACCGTTGATTTTTTCGGTTAATTGGGGATCATGATGTACTACTAGGTGCCACTCATGATCGTTCTATAATTAATGGTTAATTATAGACGGCCAACATAAACCGAGAATCTATTTGGTCATACGCACAACGAGCGTAATCCAAAGGATTTAAAACGAGCTTGAGAATGAGATTCTCAGACCTAGAGAAACTAGGTTTGGTTGGACCAAACATGGAGCGAGCATAAAATCGCTTCAGTCGCAATGGAAGCATGGATCCGTCATGTCTAATGAAGACATGATGGAGGAACCAAATTGGTTTGGTTCTAATCCAATGGAGGACAATAAACCAAAAGGTTTGGTTTGTTTTAAACGAATGAACCAAAGTTGGTTCGGTTCGTTTTAACTTAAAATAAACCATCATGGTTTGGTTTATTTTAACTTAAATTAATGGAGCGGGTTAAGGGGACTTTTGTTATGATCCGATAACCATTAAGAGAATTTTTTCTTTATAAAATAGGGCTTAAGGGTTTTGTTAAAGCTCTAATCCAAAAGCCTTGTAACCCTAATTGTTGCCGCCCCCTCCTCTCCTTGGTGTAGTCGGCGCAAACCCTAGTGTCGCCGCCCAGCACCACCTTGCTCCCTTGCCGGCGTCCAGAAGGTAGTGTCCTTCCCCCTTGTCGGCATCGAGCTGCTACCGGAGGAGCTCCGGTGATCTCCTTTGGGTTCGGCAATAAGGTGTGCTTCAACCTTCCCTTTTGGCCGGTCCCTATTCCTCCACCAAATCTGTGCAGTTTTCTGGACATCTTGTTTCCTTCTCGTCGGAGCGTCATTTGGACGACGTTTGGAGATCCGACAGTGGTAGTCTTGCTGGGGATTCGATCTCCGGTAATCCTCATAGGTGGAGGACGAAGGATTCGTCAAACGGTTGATGAATACATCTCCGCAGAAGCGAGTTTTTGAGGACTCATTTTGGATCCGAATTTTGATTCGGATCGTGATCTTCTCTCAATCACATCGTCTTCAACACGAGGCTAGTAACCCATATGAAGACAAGGCTCATGACTTTGTGAAGTCATCCTGAAGATACTCGGCGTGGATACGGATAGAGACGATTCTAGCGAGAATCGTTCCAGTTGATGCCTTTCCCACTACACGTGATACGTCAGGTATACGTAGTTTAAGTTTCCTTTTATTGCAAAATTTGAATTTACGGTTATGTCTACACATGTTGTACTATGCATGCGTGTGATGTGTGTGTTGTAATAAATTAGATTTATTATTTTATTCCTTCCGCTGTGCACATGTTTACGAAACATGTTCGAACACACACTCATGCATGATCAAAACCCAACAAAGGGTATCGGACCCAGGTTGTGTTTCGACATAATCATAAAATTGTTTTGCGATAGTCATAATGAGATTTCTGGAAATTTTCTATTTTTGGAAAGTTAGAAGTATTTATGAAAATTTTTAATTTTGGAATGTCTAGAAGTATTTATGGAAATCTTTTACTTTTGGAAAGTTGGAAGTATTTATGGAAATTGATATTTTCCATAAATAAAATATTTGATTAGATTTTGAAAATTTGTTTCCTAATTTAATCATGATTTGATTTGGGAAATCAAATCTTTAACTATTTTATTTCCATAAGTAGTTTTGATGATTTAGGAAATTGGTTTCCTAAATTGACTTCCCTTAATCAACTATTTCGACAAATAAAATATGTGATTAGATTTGGAAATTTGTTTCCAAATTTAATCATGATTTTATTTGGAGAATCAAATCTTAAACATATTTTATTTCCAAAAATAGTTATGACATATAAGTAAATATTGTACATGACATAATTGTATGTCATGTAATTACATTAGATGCATATCATTATGTCATGCGTGTCGTGACATCTAGATGTATGCCATGTATGTCATGCCATGTAGATAATAGTTATTTGCATGCAAATAGGATGAGACATAAAACCCTAACTCAATATTAAAGCCTACACCTTCCATTAATATGGTTAGAACCAGAGTTCCTTTTCTTATTCGGATTGTTGGACTCTCTCCAAACCTGGCTCGAACCCGAACATGTTCAAACCATAGAATAGTTTAATACTAATATGGTAAGAGTCAGAGGTCAATCGTTAGCTTTGGTTGTTGGACTCTCTCCAAGCCGGGCTAATTGGTTGAATGCACTCTAACCATATTAAAACTATTTCTCGATTAATGGGTTGGCTTTAACCTGGAGCATCGGCTTGTTGGACTCTCTCCAAGATCGATGTAAAGGTAAGTGAAGTTGGGTGATATGCATATGATACATACTTGTTAATGTATTAACAACCCGATGTATGTGTGAACATTCAATTAGTTGATAGCACATTGTGATAGTTGTATATACGTGATATGCAATCGGTATAGTTGATACCTACCATCGTAGTTATGAATGGCTTGTTGGACTCTCTCCAAGGTTGTTAATATCTATGATGGATATCAGCCCATTTGGAGATGGACCTACGATCTCCCGAAGTGATTTTGGGGTTTTTTAAATTCGAAAAATGAATGGGATTTATAAATGTATATTAATGCATTTTTAAATCATTTTCTCATATATGATCATTTTGTATTTCTAGGTTAATCGATTGATCATGACGTCTTTGAATTTGCGCACTATTTTGGATTCAAACAAATTGACTGGGCCTAACTTCCTGGACTGGCTTAGAAACCTGAGAATTATTCTCAAGGCGGAAAAGCTAGCATATGTCCTTGAAGAGCCTCTTCCCAACCGTCCTAAGGACGATGCAAATCTAGACCAAATGTTATTCTATCAAAAGCATGTGGCAGATTCTGAACTGGTGAGTTGCATCATGCTAGCTGCGATGGTACCTGAGCTACAAAAGCAGCATGAGCATATGGATGCTAATACTATGGTCTTCCATCTTCATGAGTTGTTTGATGAGCAAGCGAGATCCGAAAGGATCGAAGTCTCCAGGCTCCTCTTCACCATGAAGATGCAAGAAGGTTCGTCTGTAGTGCAGTTTGTGCTAAAGATGATTGGGTACATCGAGCGACTAGCCACCCTCGTGTTTGTGATGGATCATGAATAAAGTATTGACTTAATTCTGCATTGTTTGCCCAAGAGTTTTTCACAATTTGTGATGAACTATAGGATGAACAAATTAGAATCCACTATTCCTGAGCTCCTCAATATGCTGAAGACTATGGAGCCTTCTGTGAAGCATGAGGAGAAGGCGGTTCTGTTAGTTGATTCCTCAAAGAAAGGTTCTATGAGGAAGGCAAAGGAACAGAAGAAAGGGAAGAACAAGAAGGCAAAGAAGGCAGAACCAGCACAAAAGGGCACTTGCAATCATTGTGGCAAGGAAGGCCACTGGCGAAGAAACTGCAAAATTTATCTCGAGTCCATGAAGAAGAAGAAGGCATCCGATGCCCCATCCTCTTCAGGTATCTTCGTTATTGATTGTCATTCTATTTCCTTTGATACTTGGGTATTGGATACTGGGTGTGACTCACATATATGTAATGACATACAGGGGCTAAGGAATAGAAGAAGACTCGTCAGAGGGGAGTCAAATTTGCCAGTTGGCAATGGAGCAAAGGTTGATGCGGTCGCCATCGGAACTTATTTACTAAAGCTCCGTAGTGGACTAGTCTTGGAACTGGATAATTGCTATTGTGTTCCTTCTCTAAAAAAGAACATTGTTTCTATTTCATGTTTAAATAGAAATGGTTACCATTTGACGTTTAGTAACAATTGTTGTTATATAACTTTGAATGGCGTACTTTATGGAACTGGAACTTTGAGCAATGACATTTATACTTTGGACGTTGTTGGCAACCGTGCTATTTTCCGAAATGCTCATAGGCTCCCATGTCCCCGGATTAAATTTTTCACTAATGAAAACTAATCTGGATGGGATGAGTTTCCCAAGCACAACCAATTCATCGTCGTGCTAACGACTCGAGCGATCGCTTGAACAAACTAGTTGTTCAAGCAACACAACTCTTCTAGTCGGTTAGCCGCGGAAGAGACGACGGACGGATCGCCGGTTTTTGTGTTTGTCTTCGGGGTCCATGATTATACAATATATATTCATATACACACATGTATAATCATCATATATAAGAACATGCTCAGATCTGAAATTAAAGTTATAAAACTTTTATACCTCTTGATCTTCTATCGTATGTCCTAACCTCCTTGTAGACTTCGTGTGGGCGAAGATCCTCCACAAGTTGAAGCTTCTTAGATCTTCTTCAATCCAAAGAATGAAGAACTCTCTTTCCCTTCTTGCTTGAGCCAACCACCAATCCACAAAGGATTGATGCCGCCGACCCCAAGAATAGAGAGAACATAATGGAAACAACCAAGCAACCGAACTAGGGACAAACCCTAGCTCCTTGTGCCACGCCAAGAGGAAAACAAAGGAAAAGAGGAATAGATTGGGCACCACCAAAGGTATAGAAAAGGATAGGAACCGCCAACACCCTAGGAAGAAGAAGAACACTTCCCTATAGTTGCCACCTACCTTACCTTCCAAACCCTAGCCCAACCAAGCTTCCTTTGGATTTCTTGCCTTAGGTAGAGGAAGAGAAGGTAGTGGGCCAACCCTTAGAAGGAAGAAGATGAGCCCTTCCCTATAGTTGCCGCCCAACTATAACTTCCTAACCTAGCCGCCTAATCCAATGAGCCAAACCCTAATCTAATTAGGGTTTCCTCCATAGGTTTCTTGCCGCCTAAGCATGGTGGAGAGGAGAGATCTAGGAGCTAGCCACCTCCAAGGAAGAAGACAAGCTCATCCATAGGTTCCCGCCCCCTCTAGCTCCACCACCTTGGTCGCCCAACCTAAGGAACCAAAACCCTAATTAGGGTTTCCTCCTTGAGGTTGCTTGCGCCAAGTAATGCTAGGCAAAACCCTAATTTCCTTAGCATCCATCATGAACCATCCATAAAACTTAGTTGCCGCCATGCTCCCTTATATAGAACTTAGGAAAATTGGTTATTGATGAGGTAGCCAAAAATATAGGAACTAATTCCCAATTTTCTTGGCACCTTATCCAACCTTTCCTCTCCCTTTTATATAGAGTTAGGTTTAGGCCTTGGTTTAATCTCCACCGTCGGTTCTAGGGTTTTAATCTCAACCGTCGGATTTAGAGATTTAATCTCAACCGTTGGTTCTAGGAAATAATCCCAACCGTCGGATCTAGAGATTTAATCTCAACCGTCAGTTCTAGGAATTTAATCCCAACCGTCGGATCTAGAGATTTAATCTCAACCGTCGGTTCTAGGGATTCAATCCTAACCGTCGGATCTAGAGATTTGTTTTCCATCATTTGATCTAGACTTCATGAGGTTTATATAAGGCTACGATAGGGACCATGAGGAGGAGTTGGGTCTTGGCCACCCGATGGATCGGAACCACACAAACTTGATCCATCAATGATGTTCCATTCCACTAGAGGATCATCATCGAACTACCTCACCAACCCCCATAAATTAATATGGGCTCCATATATTATTTGTACATCCATCTCCCCGTGTTTAA
Source organism: Wurfbainia villosa (assembly GCA_025175895.1). Taxonomy (NCBI): domain Eukaryota; kingdom Viridiplantae; phylum Streptophyta; class Magnoliopsida; order Zingiberales; family Zingiberaceae; genus Wurfbainia; species Wurfbainia villosa. The sequence goes on from CM045996.1 coordinate 107,977,898, forward strand.
GATATCGAATGTCCGTCAATTAATTGATTTACTGACCATCAATTAATTAACATCTAACTCCTCGAGTAGTACCACTCAACCTTATCATCATGTTGACTAAGTCAACCTGCAGGGTTTACATGATGAACCTTATGAGCTCCTCAAGGGGACATCATCAACCTAATATATAGGACACGGATTCCTCCTATAATCAACGGCACACCATGTAAATAATATCACTTCCCAACTTACCGGGCATATTGATTTAATCCATAGAAATCTCACCCTCTGGTAAATCAAAGAAATAAATACTAAGTACATGTGCCCGTTATTATATCGGGATTAAGAGCATGTACAACATAATATCCGAGGTCCGATTCAATTATGTAGTCAGCAATAAATTGAATCACCTCTATGTCGGTCCTGCTCAATACACCGAGGTGTACTAGTGTAACTCTATGTTCAAGATAAAACAATACCAAGCTACACTACAACCATGCCAATGGTTTGTCCAAAACCATCTTGGTTGTGAGCCTCTACTTATATTCTACAAGGGACTGATAACATGATCTTCTGTGCCGCACCCAGGCACCAAGTTATCTACAATGTAAAATATTAGACAATATGCACACATATAAATATAACGTGCAAACAATGATCATGTGATTCTTATTTCAAAATAAAGATGTCCATACAAAAGAGCTAGGCTTTCAGTATACATCCCAACAGACGTATCCAGTGACATTTTCAATATCGAAGCGAGCAACAAGCATGCTCGAAAGGATAATCAATTCGACTCCTACATGTGGCATTGTCGTCTTGGCCATGTAAGCAAGAAACACATGTCCGAATTACACCGATGTGGAATTCTGGAATCGTTTGAATTAGATTCATATGATACATGTGAATCATGATTAAAAGGCAAGATGACTAAGTTATCTTTTACCGAAAAAGGTGAACAAGTGGGAGAGTTACTAGATCTAATACATACTGATGTATGTGGACCTATGTCAACTCAAGCTTTAGGAGGCTATAACTACTTCATTACCTTCACCGATGATCACTCATGGTTTGGGTATGTGTTCTTGATGAAACACAAGTCTGAAGCCTTTGAAAGGTTCAAAGAATTATGAAATGAAGTAGAGAAACAACATGACAAGAGTATTAATATACTTCGATCGGATCGAGGTGGTGAATACTTAAGTCAAGAGTTTCTTGATTATCTAAGAGACAATGGTATATTGTCTCAATGGACTCCGCCATACACACCACAGCATAATGGTGTATCTGAGAGGCGTAACCGGACCTTGTTGGACATGGTCAGGTCAAAGATGAATCATGTGAATCTTCCCAAGTCCTTTTGGGGCTATGCACTTCAGACAGTTGTTTACTTGTTAAACTGAATGTCAACCAAGGTAGTCTCTACTACTACTCCATATGAGATATGGAATAGTAAGAAACCTCATCTATCTTACTTGAAGATATGGGGTTGTCCTGCTTATGTGAAGCTGACTGTATCAGACAAATTGGATGCTAAGTTTGATAAATGTCTATTTATTGGATACCCTAAGGAAACAAAGGGTTACCAATTGTATCATCCTGTGGAACAAAAGGTGTTTGTTTCAAGGCATGGTGTGTTTCTAGAGAAAGAGTTTCTCTTGAAAGAACACAGTGAGAGTGTCGTCGAGCTTGAGGTGTAACGCCTGCCCTTATCTGCTCTCAGGGCGGTGCTACATTACTATTTTTTTTTAACATGTTATCATAACATAAAGCTTCTTTTATAGATGCATCACATATCATATTCATAATCAGCATGTTAACATATCTTGTCTCATTTCTAACATGCATAACATAAAGAGTCATTCATGAGTTCTTAAGTAATTGAACAGTAACATAAATAAGCATCATCCAACATGATACTAATGATTCATAAGTCTTATAAGCGGAAGCAAAGTCTTAAGTGGTTTATTGTGCATGTAATATAAGCAGATAGTAACAGGGTCTTTCTCCACCATGCCACTATCACACACACTTGGCCCTTCCTGCTACTTTCTCTAGTTCAGGTTTCCTTTATCTGCAGTATATGGACAACATAAACTATAAGCATATAGCTTAGTAAGATTCTTGCCTACTCACAAAAGCCACAAACATCATCGAGCAATTAGAAACATGAGCATACTAGCATAAATAGCCTAAGTGTTTCATAGCAACACTAATCAACAACATACCCACGTAATAAAACCTAAGCATGGCATAGAGTTTACATCAGATGCTAAGCATAATTAAATCTAAGCAGGGCATAATTTAACATAAGCATTCATGACATAAGCAATCCATAACATTATAAATCTTAGACATGCATAAAGTACATAATCACAAATATTCTTAACTCAACTATAAGCATCATAACTTCATAAAATCTAACATGCATAAAGGACATAATCATAAGCATTTTTAAACTTAACCATAAGCATTCATAACATAAGTATCCATAACATCATAAATCTGAAACATGCATAAAGTACATAGTCACAAATATTCTTAAACTTAACTATAAGCATCATAACTTCATAAAATCTAACCTGCATAAAGGGAATAATCATAAACATTTTTTTTAACTTAACCATAAGCATTCATAACATAAGTATCCGTAACATCATAAATCTTAAACATGCATAAAGTAGATAGTCACAAATATTCTTAAACTTAACTATAAGCATTCATAGCATCATGAAATCTAAACATGCATAAAGGACAAGTTCATAAGCATTCATAAACTTTAACATAAGCATGCACAATTTCATAAAAGTCCTTTCTTTTCAAAACATATACATATAGATACTTCAACATAATCATAACTTGCATGGGGGGCCCCAGGTTAAGTACCACATAATGCACATTCCCTAATAGGCTGGGGTAGCGAGCCACCAGACCTACTAGAGCAAGACCTCTTACGTCTTACCAGGGCAAGACCTCTTACGTCTTCTTATGTCCCTTTGGATTTGATTAACGACCACCTGACGGGTCGGGTACTTAACCTCTTACAAAGTAAAATACTTAATTCCTTTCTTTCTTGTCATATCATAAAGAATGCTCTTAATCCCCAACATAAAAAGGGAAGCATCTTAATCTTATCTTATCATAAGGAGAGCTCTTAATCCCTACTTGAAAGGGAAGCGTCTCCATCTTATCTTATCATAAGGAGAGCTCTTAATCTCTACTTGAAAGGGAAACATCTCCATCTTAGACATTTCATAGCATAGATGCATTCATAAGATAAGAGTGCCCTAAAGGGGTCCTAAAGAATCAACATGTTCATCGCATAAGCATATTTCATAGGCATATTTATGGCATATTAAATCATAATACATGTTCATCACATAGGCATGTTTCATGGCATATTACCTCATAAACATATTCATCACATAGGCATAATTTCATGGCATACTACATCTTAAACATGTTCATCACATAAGCATATTTCATAGCATATTGAATCATGAACATTTTCATCACATAGGCATAATTCATGACATATTAAAATCATACACGTAGCATAACTACATAAGGGGGTGTTTTCATGAAACCCTAACCCTAACACCAAGATTGGCCGAAACATGTAAGGTATCAAGCTTGGATGTTTGTTACCTAAAATTCCTTCATGAAGCTTATAACTTATCATGGTATCATTACAAGCATTTTCATGCAACCCTAGCCCTAAATACTTTGGTTGGCCGAAACATGTAAGGGCTCAAGCTTGGGTTTTTTGTTACCTAAAATTCCTTCATGAAGCTTATAACTTATCATGGTATCATTACAAGCATTTTCATGCAACCCTAGCCCTAAATACTTTGGTTGGCCGAAACATGTAAGGGCTTAAGCTTGGGTTTTTATTACTTAAAATTCCTTCATGAAGCTTATAACTTATCATGGAATCATTAGAAGCATTTTCATGCAACCCTAGCCCTAAATACTTTGGTTGGCCGAAACATGTAAGGGCTCAAGCTTGGGTTTTTATTACCTAAAATTCCTTCATTAAGCTTATAACTTATCATAGTATCATTAGAATCATGTTCATGCAACCCTAGCCCTAAATACTTTGGTTGGCCGAAACATGTAAGGGCTCAAACTGGGGTTTTTATTACCTAAAATTCCTTCATGAAGCTTATAACTTATCATAGTATCATTAGAAGCATGTTCATGCAACCCTAGCCCTAAATACTTTGGTTGGCCGAAACAAGTAAGGGCTCAAGCTTGGGTTTTTATTACCTAAAATTCCTTCATGAAGCTTATAACTTATCATGGTATCATTAGAAGCATTTTCATGCAACCCTATCCCTAAATACTTTGGTTGGCCGAAACATGTAAGGGCTCAAGCTTGGGTTTTTTTGTTGCCTAAAATTTCTACATGAAGCATATAACATCTCCTACTTCCCTTAGAAGCCTTTTCATGCAACCCTATCCCTCAAGACCTTGGTTGGCCGAAACATATAGGGCTATGAACTTGGGTTTTGGAACCTAAAAATTCCTACTTGAAGCCTACAATCTATGATCATATCCTTAGAATCATTTTCATGCAAACCCTAACCCTAAATTCCTTGGTTGGCCGAAATATATAAGGCTATGAACTCCATCTTTCTTTCATGTACATGACCTACAAAGCTCTACAAAGCTAATATACTGCAGGTGAGGGAATCTTACTTCCTTCGCTTTGCTTGGGAGATGACCTAATGGAAGCCACCTAGCTTTCTCCTTGCTTGAATGGGGGTTTCGGCCAAAGGATGAAGAGGGAGCTCGGTGAGGAAGAAGAAGAGAAGAGGGAAGAAGAAGACGTGGCCAAATGGGACTTTCACACTTCTTTATAAAGGGAGGAAGAGAAGTTTCTCTTCTCTTTTCCATGCTTCTTCATTTACCCTCATCACACTTATCTACAATTTCCCCTCTTCCCCTAATGATATAATCCTATTGGGCTTCTGGTAAGTGGGTGCATCTATAGGGCTTGGCTATCTCTAGAGGTTTGGGGTTCAATTCCTAGGCCTTGCATCTCTTTTTTTTGGCTATTTTCTTTTATTTTCGGAAAAACCCACATAAAGCCCATTATCGTAAAGCCAAAAATTCTCGTAAAATGGCTAGAAATTTTTACGGGCATTACAATCCCTCATACCTTGTAAAAGTTTCGTCCTCGAAACTTAAAACAATTCCGGGTACTTCTACTTCATGTCCTCGTCTCGTTCCCAGGTAGCTTCCTCATATCGCGGATACTGCCACAGGACCTTTACTAAGGGCACTTCTTTGTTCCTTAGCCTCTTGCCATCTCGGTCTAGTATCTGGATAGGCCGACTTTCAATACTCAGGTCCTCTTGAACTTGTACTATTTGTTGCTCGATCACTTGGTCCGCACTGGATATGCATTTCTTGAGCACAGAGACATGGAACACGTTGTGTATAGCCGACATCTCTTGAGGCAGCTCCAGCTTGTATGCTACCTTGCCAACCCTCTGCAGTATCGGATACGGTCCCACGTAGCGTGGATTCAGTTTTCCCTTTCTTCCGAATCTCATCACTCCCTTCACAGGGGTCACTTTGAGGAACACCAGGTCTCCGACCAATTAATTCTAGCCAGTCTATATCCGCATAGCTCTTTTGCCGGCTCTGGCGGTTCATTCTGACGGATATTCTGTATAGCGCGGGTGGTATTGTCAATAATAATGGCCTGAGGACCCATTTCCCTCCTTTCACCACCCTCGTACCAACAGATAGGAGACCTGCATCTTCTCCCGTATAGAGCTTCATATGGTGCCATTCCAATAGTAGCCTGGTAGCTGTTGTTGTAAGCAAATTCTGCCAAGCACAAATATCGACACCAGCTCCCCTTAAAGTCTAGAGCACAAGCCCGCAACATATCTTCCAGCACTTGGTTCACGCTTTCTGTCTGACTGTCGGTCTGAGGATGAAATGCAGTGCTGAATCTCAATTTAGTGCCAAGAGCCTTCTGAACACATTCCCAGAAATGGGAGGTAAAAGCCATCACGGTCGAAATAATAGCCTTAGGCACTCCATGTAATCGATAATTTCCTTGACATATAATTGAGCTAGCTCAACCGAATAGGTCATCTTAATTGCGAAATGGCGGACTTTGTCAATAGGTCTATGATTACCCATATAGCATCATAACCATTTGTTGTTATGGGTAATCCGAGATGAAATCCATAGAAATTTCTTCCATTTCCACTGAATCAGACGGTTGCAGAATCCGCCAGTTTCGTGTGTTCGCCTTAACCTTCCGGGCAGTCGACAGTCTTGATCGACCACTTCCCTTTTCATGCCGGACCACCAAAATTTATCTCTTAAGTCCTGATACATTTTATTAGATCCAGGATGCATGGTATAAGGTGTTCCATGGGATTCCTCGAGTATCTTCTTCCGTAATTCTGGATCGTTCGAAATACATAGGCGGTCCCGGAAGTATAATAATCCGCCGTCAGCGATGCGGAATCCATTATCCCTTCCTTCCCGGACTTCCTGTTTGATTTTCTGGATGCCTGAATCACCATCTTGCTTTCCCAATATATCGTCGAACAACGTCGGCGCTATAATCATGGTGAAAAGTTGTCCAGAAATAATCTCTATTCCGTAATTCATTATTTCCCTTTTCAGGGGTTGAGATAGCATCGATACGGACATCAAAGTGGCACACCTTGTTTCCACTCATTATTCGTATATTCCAGTCTAACCGACATTGATCAACTATACCATACACATCCCATGCAATGAACTCATCATTAATTTCAAAAGAAATGATTTATCATCTCTTATTCATATTTTCAGACGGAAAAATGTTAACATATAACATTCCTTATTTCTAATTTAAACAACAGAAACTACTTGAGAAGATAGTTCATTACAACTCCCACTAGGACAAACCCTAGTGCGGTTGTAATTATTTTTAGTCCTATCTTCCTTGGCCTCACTAGGGTAGTCTCCGGCTGGCCAATAAGTTGACTATTTATAGAACCCTCTTCCTTCCTCTCGAGGCCAGCTACCACCGGATTCTCTACCACAGGCTTCTCTTGAACCTTGTGCTCCAGTAGTTCCCAGCACAACTTCGCATATGTTATCCGCCCTTCATAGCGGCCCCATACGTGATGTGCAACTACCATGAACTCATTTGGCAGGGAGCGTACCAAGGCTCATATCCGATAATTGTCCAGTAACGGAAACTCCTGCTGCTCGAGTCTCCTAAAAAGACCATCGAGCCTTTGCATGTGTCCGATGACCCCACCATCTGGTTTATAGACTATCTCTTCAATAGCTTCCCTTAATCGATTTCGTAACACATCACGACGGGTCATGGTAGTCATCGTCCGTGCCATCTGGAATTGAAATAAATGAAGTCAGTACAAAACCGATTAACCCGTACGAAACCGGCTTAATTCAATTCAGATGAGCATAGACCTTACACAAATAATTACGAAAATCAAATCTTCGTAATTTTAGGAGTTTTTTTTTGTGCGTAATTAAACTAAGGCTAGCATAAAGCTATCATTTGTATATTCATGCATTACTTAAACTAAATGCTAGGCTAGCATAAGATTATCCTCATGAATTCATGCATATTTAAGCCAAAACAAAAAAAAAACAGTTCTTACCCTAACAAGGTAAGGTATCCTTTCTAGCGGTATTTCTAGGTTAGAGACATGTTTCCATCATATAAAGCTTGGTAAGGTATCATTACTATCTAAGTCACAAGTATGGTTCCATTATACTAGACATGACGAAGTATTATTTCTATCTAAATCACAAGTGTGATTCCCTTCTACTAAAACACGATGAGGTGTTATTTCTATCTAAATCACAAGTGTGATTCCATTCTACTAAAACATGATGAGGTATTATTTCTATCTAATTCACAAGTGTGATTCCATTCTACTAAAACATGATGAGGTATTATTTCTATCTAAATAGAAGACATTCTTCATTATAAAAGAAATTTAGATATGCATAAAGTTACTTACTTGGAAAAATAACAGGATGGAGGATTGATGTGTGATAGTGGAAAGGTGAACCCGCTCTGATACTGACCGCCTTATCTGCTCTCTACTATTTTTTTTAACATGTTATCATAACTTAAACCTTCTTTTGCACATGCGTCACATATCATATTCATAATCAGCATGTTAACATATCTTGTCTCATTTCTAACATGCATAACATAAAGAGTCATTCATGAGTTCTTAAGTAATTGAACAGTAACATAAATAAGCATCATCCAACATGATACTAATGATTCATAAGTCTTATAAGCGGAAGTAAAGTCTTAAGTGGTTTATTGTGCATGTAATATAAGCAGATAGTAACAGGGTCTTTCTCCACCATGCCACTATCACACACACTTGGCCCTTCCTGCTACTTTCTCTAGTTCAGGTTTCCTTTATCTGCAGTATATGGACAACATAAACTATAAGCATATAGCTTAGTAAGATTCTTGCCTACTCACAAAAGCCACAAACTTCATCGAGCAATTAGAAACATGAGCATACTAGCATAAATAGCCTAAGTGTTTCATAGCAACACTAATCAACAACATACCCACGTAATAAAACCTAAGCATGGCATAGAGTTTACATCAGCATGGTAAGCATAATTAAATCTAAGCAGGGCATAATTTAACATAAGCATTCATGACATAAGCAATCCATAACATTATAAATCTTAGACATGCATAAAGTACATAATCACAAATATTCTTAACTCAACTATAAGCATCATAACTTCATAAAATCTAACATGCATAAAGGACATAATCATAAGCATTTTTAAACTTAACCATAAGCATTCATAACATAAGTATCCGTAACATCATAAATCTGAAACATGCATAAAGTACATAGTCACAAATATTCTTAAACTTAACTATAAGCATCATAACTTCATAAAATCTAACATGCATAAAGGGCATAATCATAAACATTTTTTTTTTAACTTAACCATAAGCATTCAGAACATAAGTATCCGTAACATCATAAATCTTAAACATGCATAAAGTACATAGTCACAAATATTCTTAAACTTAACTATAAGCATTCATAGCATCATGAAATCTAAACATGCATAAAGGACAAGTTCATAAGCATTCATAAACTTTAACATAAGCATGCACAATTTCGATAAAAGTCCTTTCTTTTCAAAACATATACATATAGATAATTCAACATAATCATAACTTGCATGGGGGGCCCCAGGTTAAGTACCACATAATGCGCGTTCCCTAATAGGCTGGGGTAGCGAGCCACCAGACCTACTAGAGCAAGACCTCTTACGTCTTACCAGGGCAAGACCTCTTACGTCTTCTTTTGTCCCTTTGGATTTGATTAACGACCACCTGACGGGTCGAGTACTTAACCTCTTACAAAGTAAAATACTTAATTCCTTTCTTTCTTGTCATATCATAAAGAATGCTCTTAATCCCCAACATAAAAAGGGAAGCATCTCAATCTTATCTTATCATAAGGAGAGCTCTTAATCCCTACTTGAAAGGGAAGCATCTCCATCTTATCTTATCATAAGGAGAGCTCTTAATCCCTACTTGAAAGGGAAGCGTCTCCATCTTATCTTATCATAAGGAGAGCTCTTAATCCCTACTTGAAAGGGAAGCATCTCCATCTCAGACATTTCATAGCATACATGCATTCATAACATAAGAGTGCCCTAAAGGGTTCCTAAAGCATAAACATGTTCATCGCATAAGCATATTTCATAGGCATATTCATGGCATATTAAATCATAATACATGTTCATCACATAGGCATGTTTCATGGCATATTACCTCATAAACATATTCATCACATAGGCATATTTTCATGGCATACTACATCTTAAACATTTTCATCACATAAGCATATTTCATAGCATATTGAATCATGAACATTTTCATCACATAGGCATAATTCATGACATATTAAAATCATACACGTAGCATAACTACATAAGGGGGTGTTTTCATGAAACCCTAACCCTAACACCAAGGTTGGCCGAAACATGTAAGGTATCAAGCTTGGATGTTTGTTACCTAAAATTCCTTTATGAAGCTTATAACTTATCATGGTATTGTAGGGAATTCTTTATGCCAAATGGCATATGCGCAACGGAAAAATTAGGATCCCTTCCAAGTGATCCATGCGAAAGCAAACTCGTATAAAATAAATTTCTCTAAACCAAGCATATCTTATAGGAGAGGATTACCTTTGTTGCGTGCCCTTGTTAATCCCGCTTCTTCCTTTTGTTTGTTGGATCTTTAGCACGTTCAAGTGTCCGTGCCTCTATATGTATCCACACGAGCAAGCTCTTGTCTCACAAAAGAAAACTAGAGGAGCTCTCCTTTACTTCTTGCTAGAGAAGTCCCTAAAGGAGAGGAAGCTAGGGAAAAAGAGAAGGGAAGAAGAAGACTACTCTTCTTGCTACACTCACAAAAGCCACACAACAATAAGCTCTCAAGCTCTCTCCAAGCCTCAAGCTCCCAACAACCACACTCCACCAAAAATTCTACTTTGGCCGACCACTCCATGGAGCCTTTTATAGGGTTGGAAAAACCCTTCCACCTCCTTCACATTCAATGCAATCCATTGCATTGAGACACACTCAAAAAGGATTTGGCTTCCTTGTTTGGCCGGCCACTTAAGGAGACAAAACCATTTTGTTTCCTTCCACCTTATCTAGCTTAGGTGGATGCTTAGGTGGCATGCTTATGTGCCATGCTTATGTGGCATTCTTATGTGGCATTCATGCATGTTGAATTAATCTTATTAATTCAATTAAGCTTATGTTATCATATTGAATTAATCTTATTAATTCAATTAAGCTTATGTTATCATATTGAATTAATCTTATTAATTCAATTAAGCTTATGTTATCATATTGAATTAATCTTATTAAATCAATGAGGTAACATATTGAATTAATCTCATTAAATCAATTAGCTAAAATTCTCATTAAGCTTAAAGTCCAAAAACCATTTTGTACTTAAGCTTATTCCCAAATTATTCTAGTCAAACTAGAATACTCTAATTCCTCTAATCATCATGCTCTTTGTGTGTGACCCTATAGGCTCTCATAACGTTGGCAGTGGACCTAAACTCTTTTAGATACACAAGCAATGAGCGGCATCTAGCAATACATCATTGCTACCCAAGTTACGAGATAAGTCAAGATCCGACTAACCTTTCCGTGACTACTATAATATATGACCGTGTCCTTCTATCCTTGATATCAGATTGATCAATGAGGCATAGACCGTGTCATCCTCGATCAATCTATGTGTTTCTTGATCCCTGAGTAAACTAACTCAAACAAATGAGCTCAATATCTCATATTGACTCATTCGAGCATGGCCATGCGTTTTAGTAGTTCTACTCAATCAAGGGGCCCACCGATATCACTCTCGTCATATGAGAGGGATAGATCCCATCTACATCACTCACATCCCTCCGCATAATTTGTTATATACCCAGTAATCGCCTTTATGGTCCACCCTGTTACGGGTGATGTTTGACGATACCAAAGTACATAACTCCTTATGTAGGGAACCATAGTGACTTCAGGTCTAAGGACTATTCATACCAATAGTCACATGAGAAAGTTTATGACACTCATATAACGATCCATGAAACTTTCTCATGGCGGGTCGATTATTATATATTCTCTAATATATACCCATGTGTCAACTTGATATCATATATCCATGACTTGTGAGATCAAGTCATCAATTGACCTACATGCTAGTCTTTATGTATTAATATTGCCCTTGCATATTAATACTTGACTAGGAACATTTAGAAAGTGTTCTCTACAGCCTCTCATAATCAATTCTGCCAATTGATGTGCTGTAGATAAGAACCTACTTTTCTAGGGCATTACTATATTTAATTTAGCTGGCACAAGCAAGACTTAAATATAATAACCAATCCTTTGCCTTTATAGAATATGATACAAAATGTTCCCTATTCAACCATCACATGATTGGTTCTTAGGGCTATAACTAACAGGTATCATTAGAAGCATTTTCATGCAACCCTAGCCCTAAATACTTTGGTTGGCCGAAACATATAAGGGCTCAAGCTTGGGTTTTTTGTTACCTAAAATTCCTTCATGAAGTTTATAACTTATCATGGTATCATTAGAAGCATTTTCATGCAACCCTAGCCCTAAATACTTTGGTTGGCCGAAACATGTAAGGGCTCAAGCTTGGGTTTTTATTACCTAAAATTCCTTCATGAAGCTTATAACTTATCATGGTATCATTAGAAGCATTTTCATGCAACCCTAGCCCTAAATACTTTGGTTGGCCGAAACATGTAAGGGCTCAAGCTTGGGTTTTTATTACCTAAAATTCCTTCATGAAGCTTATAACTTATCATAGTATCATTAGAAGCATGTTCATGCAACCCTAGCCCAAAATACTTTGGTTGGCCGAAACATGTAAGGGCTCAAGCTTGGGTTTTTATTACCTAAAATTCCTTCATGAAGCTTATAACTTATCATAGTATCATTAGAAGCATGTTCATGCAACCCTAGCCCTAAATACTTTGGTTGGCCGAAACATGTAAGGGCTCAAGCTTGGGTTTTTATTACCTAAAATTCCTTCATGAAGCTTATAACTTATCATGGTATCATTAGAAGCATTTTCATGCAACCCTAGCCCTAAATACTTTGGTTGGCCGAAACATGTAAGGGATCAAGCTTGGGTTTTTTTGTTGCCTAAAATTTCTACATGAAGCATATAACATCTCCTACATCCCTTAGAAGCCTTTTCATGCAACCCTAGCCCTCAAGACCTTGGTTGGCCGAAACATATAGGGCTATGAACTTGGGTTTTGGCACCTAAAAATTCCTACTTGAAGCCTACAATCTATGATCATATCCTTAGATTCATTTTCATGCAAACCCTAACCCTAAATTCCTTGGTTGGCCGAAACATATAAGGCTATCAACTCCATCTTTCTTTCATTTACATGACCTACAAAGCTCTACAAAGCTAATATACTGCAGGTGAGGGAATCTTACTTCCTTCGCTTTGCTTGGGAGATGACCTAATGGAAGCCACCTAGCTTTCTCCTTGCTTGAATGGGGGTTTCGGCCAAAGGATGAAGAGGGAGCTCAGTGAGGAAGAAGAAGAGAAGAGGGAAGAAGAAGAAGTGGCCAAATGAGACTTTCACTCTTCTTTATAAAGGGAGGAAGAGAAGTTTCTCTTCTCTTTTCCATGCCTCTTCATTTACCCTCATCACACTTATCTACAATTTCCCCTCTTCCCCTAATGATATAATCCTATTGGGCTTCTGGTTAGTGGGTGCATCTATAGGGCTTGGCTATCTCTAGAGGTTTGGGGTTCAATTCCTAGGCCTTGCATCTCTTTTTTTTGGCTATTTTCTTTTATTTTCGGAAAAACCCACATAAAGCCCATTATCGTAAAGCCAAAAATTCTCGTAAAATGGCTAGAAATTTTTACAGGCGTTACATGAGGAGACTCGAGAGACTCAAATAGACATTGATGAGATACCTGGTGAAGCACAACAACTGATAACTCATAGTGATGAGCAATCAGCTGGACCTATTGAAACACCACATCTTCGTAGATCTGGTAGAACACGCAATATTCCTGAGAGATATGGATTTCTCGTAAGTGAATCGAACGACGTGTTACTCATTGATGATGAGGAGCCTACCAGTTATGAAGAAGTGTTGACAAGTTCAGAAAGGGATAAGTGGCATGATGCCATGAAGTTTAAAATGGATTCCATGTATGAAAACCAAGTTTGGAACTTGGTTGACCCACCTGAAGGCTTCAAGCCTATAGGGTGCAAGTGGGTTTTCAAGAAGAAAACCGACATGGATGGTAATGTGATTACCTATAAGGCTAGATTAGTGGCAAAAGGATATCGTCAAAAACAAGGTGTTAATTATGACGAAACCTATTCGCCTGTAGCTATGCTTAAATCCATTCGGATGCACCTGGCCATAACGGCTCATTATGATTATGAGATATGGCAGATGGATGTGAAAACAACTTTCTTTAATGGAAACCTGCTCGAGGATGTGTATATGATACAACCTGAGGGTTTCACATCGATTAATAAAACCAAGGTATGCAAATTGCGACGGTCCATATATGGATTGAAGCAAGCATCTAGGAGATGGAATATCCGTTTTGATGAGACAATCAAAAGGTTTGATTTCTCACAAAATCCAGACGAACCTTGTGTGTACAAGAAGGTTAGTGGGAGTGCAGTCGTGTTCCTAGTATTGTATGTCGATGACATATTACTTATAGGAGACGATGTTTCAGTCTTATAGTCAGTTAAGATTTGGTTATCCAAGATATTCTCCATGAAAGACCTGGGAGAAGCAACCTACATCCTCGGCATTAAGATCTATAGAGATAGATCGAAACGGTTGCTTGGTCTTTCGCAGTCTACATATATAGACCGAGTGCTAAAGAGGTTTAGCATGTCCGAATCCAAGAAAGGTTTCCTACCCATCAGGCATGGGATACACCTTTCGAAGTCTATTTGTCCGCACACAGAAGTCGAGAGGATTCGCATGAGTAAGATTCCCTATGCATCCGCAATAGGATCTATCAGGTATGCTATGTTATGTACGAGACCCGATGTATCGTATGCTCTGAGTGTCACGAGTAGATACCAGTCTGATCCAGGAATGGATCATTGGGTGGCTGTTAAGAAAATCCTTAAGTACTTAAGAAGAACTAAGGATGTGTTCCTAATATATGGAGAAGGGGACATGGTGATACGCGGGTATAGGGATGCCAGCTTCCAAACAGACAAGGATGATTCCAGGTCTCAGTCTGGATACGTGTTCACCTTGAATGGGGGCGCAGTGAGTTGGAAAAGTTCCAAACAAGACACTGTAGCAGATTCTACCACTGAGGTAGAATACATTGCAGCTTCGGAAGCAACAAAGGAAGCGGTTTGGATCAAGAAGTTCATTTATGAACTTGGTGTGATTCCAACCATTGTTGAAGCAATACCGGTCTACTGCAAGAACAATGGAGCAATTGCATAGGCGAAAGAGACAAGGTCTCATCCGTGAACAAAACATGTGCTTCGCCACTAACATCTTATCAGAGAGATCATTAGTAGGAAGGAAATACAAATCGAAAAAATCCCCACTGAAAGGAACTTAGCGGAACCTTTGACTAAGGCATTACCTCAAAGTAAGTTTGAGGGTCATGTTAAAGCATATGGTATTGGATACCGTAGCGATTGACATTAGGCCAAGTGGGAGTTTGTTAGTGATATATCAGAGATGTCCTAAGGCAATCGCCTTATGTTTGAACCATTTATATGATAAATGAAGATTCACTATTTGAGTATACATGTTTTCATGTATTTGATTAGATCTTAAACTCATTTACTGAATGTCCATGATACGATTCACAACATGAGAGAATTTGTGATTAGATCACAACTAGTGAGTATCTCTACATGTGTAATTGTGATGTATCGGAATTATCCCTAGTCGATGAATTGATGGATTTGGATGCCATTGATTCTGTCGAGACTAGCACAAGGTATACTCTTTGGTGTATCCAAGCAGCTGGTTCTCACTGGCTGGAGAAATTGTGATTTCTGGAGTTAATCGTGGATGCTAGTTATGGTAACTAGTTCATTGGAGTGACCAGCCGTAAGACTTCATATGGTTCTCTGCATATATAGATATGTCAATGAAGCTCTTACTGCAGCTTAAGTGCTATGTTCCTTTGACTTGCGGTATTCAAGTCATCTTGATCATAAAGACATATGCTTTGACATCTTAAGCATGTATCTCTAAGGATATGTGGATCCGGGATGATTGGGTATAAGTCGAAGTGATCGAAGGTGTTTGAATAGCCTATAAAGGATTCACCACTCCTTGCTAGGAGATGTATACCCATGGCCTCTAGTCGGATTGTTACTAAAGTCTTTGGCCAAAGCATTACATGTTTAGAGTAAGGTACTCTTCGATACATGTGCAGTAACTAGAATCCGTAGGACGAGGAAATGATACTTGGGCTTGGTGTGATGTAGTCAACCTAGTGGGGACTGACACTATAGACCATGTCCTGAACCATGTGGGTATAAGATGAGTGAAGGGAATGGGGCACGATTCATTCGAGCTGCTGAAGGGTTTCAGAAGTAGTTCTGGATCAACCGTTGATCTTTTCGGTTAATTGGGGATCATGATGTACTACTAGGTGCCACTCATGATCGTTTTATAATTAATGGTTAATTATAGACAGCCAACATAAACCGAGAACCTATTTGATGACACGTACAACGAGCGGAATCCGAAGGATTTAAAACGAGCTTGAGAATGAGATTCTCAGACCGAGAGAAACTAAGTTTGGTTGGACCAAACATGGAGCGAGCATGAAATCGCTTCAGTCGCAATGGAAGCGTGGATCGACCTAGTCTTATGAAGACATGATGGATGAACCAAATTGGTTTGGTTGTAATCCAATGGAGGACAATAAACCAAAAGTTTTGGTTTGTTTTAAACGAATGAACCAAAGTTGGTTCGCTTAATTTTAACTTAAAATAAACCATCATGATTTGGTTTATTTTAACTTAAATTAATGGAGCGGGTTAACAGAACTTTGGTTATGATCCGATAACCATTAAGAGAATTTGTTCTCTATAAAATAGGGCTTAAGGGTTTTATTAATGCTCTAATCCAAAAGCCATACAACCCTAATTGTTGCCGCCCCCTCCTCTCCTTGGTGTAGTCGGCGCAAACCCTAGTGCCGCCGCCCACCACCACCTAGCTCCCTTGCCGGCGTCCAAAAGGTACTGTCCTTCCCCCTTGCCGGTGTCGAGCTACTACCGGAGGAGCTCCGGTGATCTCCTTTGGGTTCGGCAATAAGGTGAGCTTCAACCTTCCCTTTTGGCCGGTCCCTATTCCTCCACCAAAGTTGTGCAGTTTTCTGGACAGCTTGTTTCCTTCTTGTCGGAGCGTCATTTGGATGACGTTTGGAGCTCCGACAGTGGTAGCCTTGCCGGGGATTCGATCTCTGGTAATCCTCATAGGTGGAGGATGAAGGATTCGTCAAACGGTTGACGAATACCTCTCCGGAGAAGTGAGTTTTTGAGGACTCGTTTTGGATCCAAATTTTGATTCGAATCGTGATCTTCTCTCGATCACATCGTCTTCAACACGAGGCTAATAACCCGTATGAAGACAAGGCTCATGACTTTGTGAAGTCATCCCGAAGATACTCGGCGTGAATACGGATAGAGGCGATTCTAGCGAGAATCATTCCGATTGATGCCTTTCCCACTACACATGATACGTCAGGTATACGTTGTTCAAGTTTCCTTTTATTGCAAAATTTAAATTTACGGTTATGTCTACACATGTTGTACTATGCATGCGTGTGATATGTGTGTTATAATAAATTAGATTTATTATTTTATTCCTTCCGTTGTGCACATGTTTACGAAACATGTTCGAACACACACTCGCCGCGGTGCCGGAAACCCAACACTAACTCGGTCTCAAAGGGGCACCTCACCATTTCCACCCACGACAACTATTTTTTTATCCCTCATAATCTTTTTTTATTTCTTTTTCTCTCTCTCTCTCTTATTTCTCTTTTCTTTTCCTTTCTCTCTTTTATTTTTTGGCTTATTGGGATTTTTTTTTCCAAATGTGCTTACACAATCCGAGCATCTCCAGTAACTAAAATGCTAGTCTTAGGGTCACCTGTAGATTCCAAAGTACTAGACCCTTCATCGTGAGCTACAATACGTGCAACTGAACGAAGTATTAGAATGTTCGACATGTGTAGATGTAAAAATAGAAGCTAACCAGTGTAAGTCTAGAATATCCATTCGAAGCCAATAAAATAAAATAACACGAGGTATACGAAGTTATACTACTCATGGAAACAACTCGTGAAGAAAACTCTAAAAATACTACTGAGACAGCTTTACAAATAACAAAAACTAAGTGTTGAAAGAAACTCAACAACCTATGCATGAACAAATGAATGCTAACAATAATGCAACTATTATGAAAGAAACTTTTGCTAGAAACAAAATAAAATTTGGGGTCCCGTCCATACTTAATTGAAGGTATACCTCTAGTATGGTGGACGAGGTGGAAAGTCCGAAAGCCTCGGCATCTCGGGAACCTGGGAGAACCTGCTACTGAGCCGCTGATGCCACATGTACATGTGGTCGATCTGAGAGCTGGTTGATGCAGCGGCTGCTCGGTGCTCCTTTTCCCTAGCCCACTATGCCTGTTGGGCATGCATGTGCTGCCGCATCTCCTGGCGGTAGGTGGCCTTATCCTGGCGACGGGCAGTCTCCCCCTAGAAGTAGATGCGGGCCTTATCATAGAACTCCTTAGCCAACTGGAAGTGCTCCCAAAAGCCCTGAAACTTTTCCTATATGTAGGCGCTCTACTCCTCCCATCGCTGCCTCTGTGTCTGCTGCTCGACGTATATATCGTCGAGGCATGATCGGAACTCCGAGAAATCATAAGCCGATGTACCTGCATCCTGCTCAAAAGTAGAAAAAAGTGGTGGTGCAGGTGAAGGCTCATGTTAACGTGGACTAGGTGGGCTCCTATGCATGCGTGGACTGGAGGGAGAGTGATGTAAAGGGGGAGAGAAGGGTGCTACTGTGGATGGTCCCACATATGGTGGGGACTCCACTATCAGGTCTAAGCGCCAATTGGCACGCGTGGTGATTGTGGTACGATCAGGGTCGGGGAGCCTGAGGGTCGTCAGGTTTTTCCTTATAAAGCATAAGGAGTGTCCCTCTCTTACAATCATCTTCATCACCATACACACTCCTTGGTCGATCCTAGGGCTCCCCTCTATACTCTCTAATGTGGAGTAATCGTACCCCATCCTATGGAAAATGTGGCTAAGTAGGTCCCCCACATTAATCTCTCCTCTTGTTGCTTTGCCCATCATCACTAAGTGTCTAATGAAATGGGACCCTAATCGATGCTAGTTCTTTCTTGTAGCATGTCCCAGAGATAAAGCAGCTCGCTAGCTCTCACTACACTGTCACTCTCCCCACTACCAAATATAGTGCTTGCCATGATTCGGTAGAGGTATCGAAAAATGAGGTTTTGGAGGCGTGATGCTTTGGCCCTAGAAGGGTCGTAAGCGTGCTCCCCTATCAATTCAGTCCAAAAGATCTGAGAGTTAAACCCAATAGGGGTTCTTCTCTCTCCCCCACTTGGCAAGCCAAAGCATGAATTCCATTTGTGAAGTGTCCATTCATGCTCAATGTTAAATATCCTAAAAGTAATCCTACCTTCTTCGCTCTTTCTACCCATTAAAATTTCTGCTTCTAAGGAACTAAAAAATTCTAAAACTATCCTAGGGTAGGTTGTGTGTTTTATTCCCATTATCTCTTCCCACCCCATTTTTGCAAATAGGGCTGGAATGTCACCCAACAACCCTAAGGACTCTAGCAAATCTTCATCAAGGTACCTAGTTCCAGTGAGTTTGCGAGTAGAAAGTATATTATATCTATCCCTATGTTCATTGTTGCTAAAAAGAAGGGTTGGAAGAGTGTTACCTTCCTTAGGAGCATGAGGGGCATCGGTTCTTCTTGCTCGCCTCTCCGAAACACCGGATCGAGATACCACTTGCTTGGTCCTCCTCATCCTTGCTTCTTTTGGCTTCTTTGAAGGTTGGAAAAGCTTCTAGGTAGTGGGGACGAAGGATCCACACATCTAGGGCAAGAAAAATCAAAACACACGGCGCAAATGGGGTGAAAATGCAAGGTGTGCCTTTTTTAATCCCGCGCGACACGACCATGTGAAAACTCACGGCTAGTCCATGTGCACCTAGGGTTGGTTGGGGACGACCGTGGGAAAATACACGGTCAGGCCGTGTGTCCCCTTTTTCTCTCCTTTTATGCACAACGGTCCGAATTTTCTCACACGCTTCGCCGTGTAAACTAAAAATTGATTTATTTTTACGTAGCAAAGTTCTTTTCTGATCCTAATGCTAAATGAAATGGAAATCAAAGTTCAAATTAACCTAAATACATGCAATACAATCAAAGGAAAACCTAAAAACTAAACTTGGGTTGCCTCTCAAGAAGCGCTTTGTTTAAGGTCGTTTAGCTCGACCACACTCCATTATCAACTTGGTTTCGGAGGTTCAGTGAACCTCCATTCATCTGTCTCGGTTTCTTTATGTACAGTTTCCTCCTTAGCTATAGTTGGAATCATGTACTTCCCCGACGTGGGTTCGTGACTTCCCATTCCAGCGGGCTCAAATTCCATCTTATCCTCTCCCACTTTTAGGGTAAGCTTGTGATTCCTTACATCAATGACCATTCAGGCAATCACTAAAAATGGTCGCCTAAGGATGATGGGTATCTTTGGATCTTCTTCCATTTCCATGACCACAAAGTCAGTAGGCAGTGTAAAGTTTCCCACATTTATAGGAACATCTTCTAAAATCTCCAATAGGTATCGGTATGTGCGGTAAGCTAGTTGTAGTGTCATAGTAGTGAATTTTAAATTTCCTAACACTAGATTTTTGCATAAGGTATAGGGCATAAGGCTCACGCTCGCGCCCAAGTCACAGAAGGCTTTGCTAATCAATGTCGTCCCTATATAACATGGAATATAGAAGCTCCCCGAATCTTTTAGTTTATGAGTGGTCTTGTTTCGGAGATAAGCACTTGATTCCTCTGTAAGGGCCACTATTTCAGACTTTGCGACCTTCCTTCGATGCACCAGAATATCTTTCATGAACCTTGCGAACTGGGCATTTGGTGCAGCACTTTGAGTATCGGTACCTCTACTGAGATTGACTTCAACATGTCCAAAAATTTACCAAACTCAGCATCCTTCTTTGCATTAGTTAACCGCTATGGGAATGGTATAGTAAGGGGTGGTTGAGTCCTTGCGGCAGGCTCCTGGTTCATTTCTCCGTCTTCTTCCTTCTCAATCTCCCCCAAAGGTTCTCGTCTTTCAGATCCTAGGTCCCCTTTGGCAGCTGACCTCCCCAGCATCTCTTTCAGAGCCTTCCCACTTCGCAGCATTACTGTCTTGCACTACTCTATCACATTGGCCTCTGCTTTTCCTGCCAACTTCCCTGGTACCTTGGAGATCTAGTTTGCAATCTGAGCTACTTGAATCTCTAGCGAATTTTGCTTGTTGGAAAGATCCCTTACAGATGATCCCAACCCTTCAATCATCGTATCTGTCTGTGAATGTCGCCGCTAAAATTTAGTATTCGCCTCCCGTTGTGTTCGGATGAAGCTCTCCAGCATATTCTCCAGACGGGTGTTATGTGGATGTGGCTGCCCATTTTCTCTCAGCTATTGAAACTTTCCCAAGTTATTATTATAGGGAAAATTTGGGCGGTTCCTCCATCCAAGATTGGAAATGCTAAAGTGAGGGTTATTAGCCTTTTTATTTAGGGCACCAACTGCATCACAATGCTCAATCTACTTTGCTGAGCCATCCTTTCCTCCACAGTAGTTCTTCTGATACGCTGCTACTCCTTCTCCAAAGTCAATGGATGCACATGCAGATGTAAGATTTAAAGATTCGATTCGTTTGCTAAGCGCGTCCATTCTTGTTGCTAGCTGGTCCATTGAGTCGACAGTATATCGTCCCACTGCAGGGAGCTAGGTGACCACATTCGTAAGCCCATTGATGGTGGTTTTGGGCCACCTCTTCTATCAGCTCTTCTGCTTCCTCTATGGTCTTATTCATAATTCCTCCTTCTGCAGCAGAATCCAAGGACATCTTTGTGGCGTACGTGATCCCATTGTTGAAGATGTGGATCACCAGCCACCTTTCCAATCCGTGGTGAGGGCATTGGTAGAGTAGTCCCTTGTAGCGATCCTTAGCTTCGAATATGGACTCTCCTTCCTTCTGACAAAATCTTGTGATAAGATGGCGCATGTGAGCAGTCTTGCTTGGTGGGAAATATTTATTCAGGAACTGCTACTCACATTGCTCCCATGTAGTAATGCTTCCCGAAGGCAGGGAGTGAAGCCATTGATGTGAGCAAATCATATAGGATGCATTTGGTTGGGGGTTTTTATTGATAACCTTGTTAGGTTATCAATAAAAACCTTGTTTGGTTTAGGTTATGAACAAAAACCTTTTTAGGGGGAATCGGAAAACCTTGGAGAACCAAGGTTTTTGTTGATTCCCGGGGTTAAGGAATTTTTTTTTCAATATTATACCTAGAAATATATTCAATGTCAATTTGTCAAAACTCAATCGATTTGTCGTCGATCATCGGCCGCCGCGCCGCTTATCGACGCATCGGGCCACGCATTCGCCGACGGCCGCCGCTGCCGCCTATCACCGGCCGCCTCGCACTCCATCGTCGGCCGCCGCCGCGTCGTAAATCACGCATTGTCGCCAACCACGGCAGCCGCCGCTTCACTACCGCCACCATCGCGTCGCCTGTCGCGCCACATCGCCGCTGCCGCCACCGCCCGCTCGCCGCTGCCGCCACCGCATCGCTAATCCGCCATCGCCTGCCGCTGCTGCCGCCACCGCTTCGCCGCCATTGCCGCTTTACCGTTGCCGCCGCACCGCTTCGCCGCCGCGATCAACTATCACCGGCCGCCATCGCCTATCGCCATCGCTATCGCTGCCGCCGGCCACTAGCCGCCGCCGCATCGCCTCGCCGGTGCCGCTACTGCCGCTCCGCCGCCGCACCGCCTGCCGCTCGCAGCCGCCATCTGCCGCCTATCGCCGACTAACGCCACCGCCGCCGTCCGCTGACTAGTCGCCTCGGCGCCGACGGTCACCCATCATTATCGCTGCCACCGACCGATCACCATTGCTTACCGCCGATCGCCGATAGTCGCCGCCGCACCTCGACCATCTTCGGTCGGCCACCGCGATGGTTTGCCGTGTCGCCGCCGACCGCCACCACCCAATCGCCGATTAATATTTTCGCCGTTGATTGAGCAAAAGACAAAGGATAATTTAGTAAAATATTAAACTAAGTTATATATTAAAACCTCCAACCAAACAAGGTTTTTATCAAAGGTTATACTTTATTCTAAAGTTATGATTTATTCCCTGGTAATCACATAACCAAGATTATATGTGATTACTTGAACCAAACGCACCCATAGGGTTTTAGGAGTAGTTTTCGCTCACATCTTGTTGCATTTTGTGTTAGTTTGATGCATATGTTACACTCTTTTTGCATGCATTTCCTATTTTATTGTTCGGAGGTCTGCTCGTTGTACTTTTGTGTACAGGTTGGCTTTTTTATTTGAAAAGATGCGTTTTCAGAGTAAAAGAGGGACATTTAAGCTAGACGCAGAGTGGGACACAACCAGGACGTGTGGATTCACACGGCCATGTCTAATGGATGAAGAACAGCACCCCAGGGCCGCACACGGCCTGGCCGTGTGGAAACACACGGCCATATGGGGCCCGACAGATTTACACGACTAGAGTTTTTTCCAGATTCTGTAGCGGTCTGAGGCGATGTCTATATAAGGATGGCTCCACCCAAACCCTAGTGGGGAGGCACGATGGCTAGAATGGCACACTGAAGTCCTAAAAAGATTCAGTGACTCGCTACGGGGAGGAGAAATGCCGCCGGAGGTCCACACCTTGCAATACAATGCCGGAGAGAAGATCACGAAAGCATTGTATATTTCTATTTATGCGCTTTATTCCTATTGTATGCAAACTTAAACATGCTTTGTGATTCTTCCTTTGTATTTATAGAGTATTACTTTCAATTCTAGGATTAGGGAATAGCTTGTGTACATTAACAATGTTGGTTCATGTTTAATTCTGGCCAAGAGTTTGATTTGATAATTGGTAGTTGCTCTTTATTATATCTACATATGTTTGGCTTTCTTTCCGCTGTGCTTAGGCGATACGAGGTGGTGACAGCCCTCGCAATCTATAATTTAGGAGATTTGATCAAGGAACCTAGGGGTAAACCTGATCTCCCGTAACTGCGGGGAGAAGGGAGCAGTGGAATCGGAAATGGTCCACCACAAGGATTGATTTGGCATCCTCGTACCCTCTATCCCGTCCTTTTGGGGAGAAATAACTCCCGGTGAATGCGGCAGCTCTGCGGGAGAGTGTATGATGTCCATTCCCCAAAATCGTAGGTAGACGTTTAGGCAATGCCAATTGACAACATTGTTCTGTGATACACAAGTGAAACCGAAGTCCTAGAATCATCTTTTAAGACCCCGACACACTCCTTTCCTCCTCCGTGTGACACCGTACAGAGTAGCGTCCACCAATAGTCCTCACCAACAGAAATCTCTTAGAGACCACGTCCGAACAATTACAACCATTTAGTGTATTGGTATTCGAATCCCAATCCCTGTGGGATCGATAATCTTTATTACTTGATGACATCCGTGCACTTGTGGGCGTTCAGCGCGAGCGCGCACTTTGAGTCCTCATGATATCCATCGCGAGATTTGAAGTCGCGTCCATGCGCATCAAGTTTCTGGTGTCGTTGCTAGGGACTGTTGATTCGATATCAAATCGAACAGTGGTAAATTTGATGGGTCTTAGGATTAGATTATTTTATTTCTTTATTTTCTTCCTAGTTTATCTTATTTGCTTTAGTTCTATTTGCCATATTTAGATTTAGTTTTTACTTTTTAGTAGTAGTTTAATATTTACTTATTGCATCTTAGATTTTTATTTGCTAGATTTATTTATTTTCTATTTTTTTTAGAATTAGATTAGCACTCCTACCTTAGTGGTTTGGTTCATCGTATGCTTAGAAGATTAGGGTCAGAAGGTCTAATTCCGATCGACTTAGAGATTGAGCGAACCTTTCACCGTCGGAGAGCAGCACGACGAAAGATGGAAGATCAAGCTGCATCCGTGGTAAACATAGGAAGCCTACCTCTGTGGGACTATGCAGCTCCTAGCGCTAGAGGATTCAGACAGA
Source organism: Wurfbainia villosa (assembly GCA_025175895.1). Classification (NCBI taxonomy): domain Eukaryota; kingdom Viridiplantae; phylum Streptophyta; class Magnoliopsida; order Zingiberales; family Zingiberaceae; genus Wurfbainia; species Wurfbainia villosa. The sequence continues at coordinate 108,002,820 of CM045996.1, forward strand.
GTATAGCTGGATAATGTGAGCAAAACATATAAGGTTTTACGAGTAGTTTTTGCTCATATCTTGTTACATTTTGTGTTAGTTTCATGCATATGTTACTCTATTCTTGCACTCATTGCCTATTTTCTAGTTCAGAGGTCTGCTCGTTATACTTTTGTTTGCAGGTTAGCTTTTCTAGTGAAAAAGATGCATTTTCGAAGCAAAAAGGACTTTCGCAGCTAGACACATAGTGAGACACGACCAGGGTGTGTGGATTCACACGACCGTGTGCAATGGGTGAAGAACAGGACCCCAGGGCCGCACACGGCCTGGCCGTATGGAAACACACGGGCATGTGGGGCCCGACGGATTTGCACGACTAGAGTTTTTTCTAGATTCTGCAGCGGTCCGAGGCGATGTCCATATAAGGATGGCACTGCCCAAACCCTAGTGGGGAGACACGATGGCTAAGATGGCACACCGAAGCCCTAAAAAGCTTCAGTAACTCGCTACGGGGAGGAGAAACACCGTCGGAGGTCCACACCTTGCAATACAACGCCAGAGAGAATATCACGAAAGCATTGTATATTTCTATTTCTGCGCTTTATTCCTATTGTATTCAAACTTAAACATGCTTTGTGATTCTTCCTTCGTATTTATGGAGTAGTACTTTCGATTCTAGGATTCTGGCCGAGTATAGCTGGATGATGTGAGCAAAACATATAGGGTTTTTGGAGTAGTTTTCGCTCACATCTTGTTACATTTTGTGTTAGTTTCATGCATATGTTACTCTATTCTTGTACGTATTGCCTATTTTCTGGTTCAGATGTCTTCTCGTAGTACTTTTGTGTGCAGGTTAGCTTTTCTAGTGTAAAAGATGCATTTTTGGAGCAAAAGAAGGACTTTCACAGCTAGACGCAGAGTGGGACACGACCAGGGTGTGTGGATTCTCACGATCGTGTGCAATGGGCAAAGAACAACACCCCAGGGTCGGACATAGCCTGGCCATGTGGAAACACACGGTCGTGTGGTGCCCTGACGGATTTGCATGACTAGGGCTTTTTCCGGATTTTGCAGCGGTTCGAGGCGATGTCTATATAAGGATAGCTCTGCCCAAACCCGAGGAAGGAGGCACGACGGCTAGGACGGCACTCCGAAGCCCTAAAAATCTTCGGTAACTCACAGTGGGGAGGAGGAACGCCGTCGGAGATCCACAACTTGCAATACAACGCCGGAGAGAAGATCACGAAGCATCGTATATCTCTATATCTGCACTTTATCTCTATTGTATTCGAACTTAAACATGTTTTGTGATTCTTCCTTCGTATTTATGGAGTAGTACTTTTGATTCTAGGATTATGGAGTAGCTTGTGTACATAGACAAAGTTGGTTCATATTAAATTCTGGCGAAAAGTTTGATTTGACAATTGGTAGTTGCTCTTTATTATATCTTCGTGAGTTTGACTTTCTTTCCACTGTGCTTAGGCGATACTAGGTGGTGACAACCCTCGCAATCTTGATTTAGGAGGTTTGCTCAAGGAACCTAGGGGAAAACCTGACCTCCCATAACTGTGGGGAGAAGGGAGCGGTGGAATCGGAAATGGTCCACCATAAGGATTGATTTGGTATCCTCGTACCCTCTATCCCGTCCTTTTGGGAGAGGATAGCTCCCGGTGAATGCGACAGCTCTGCGGGAGAGTGTATGATGTCCCTTCTCCAAAACCGTAGGTAGACGTTTAGACGATGCCAATTGACAACATTGTTCTATGGTACAGAAGTGAAACCGAAGTCCTAGAATTGCCTTTTAAGACCCCCAACACACTCTTTTCCTCCTCCGTGTGAAACCGCACAGAGTAGGGTCCACCGATAGTCTTCACCAACCGACTCTCTCAGAGATTTTGTCTGAACAATCACAACCACTTAGTGTATTGGTACTCGAATCCCAGTCATTGTGGGATCGATAATCTTTATTACTTGACGACATCCATGTACTTATGGGCGTTAAGAGTGAGCGCGCACTTTGAGTCCACGACGGTATCCATCGCGAGATTTGAAGATGCATCCGTGCACATCAAGTTTTTGGCGTCGTTGTCGGGGACTGTCGATTCGATATCAAATCGAACAGTGGTAGATTTGATCGGACTTAGGATTAGATTATTTTCTTGCTTTATTTTCTTTTTAGTTAAATCTTATCTGCTTAGTTCTATTTTCCATATTTAGATTTAGTTTTTATTTTCAGTAGTAGTTTCCTATTTACTTATTGCATATTAGATTTTTATTTGCTAGATTTATTTATTTTCTGCGTTTAGCATTTGGGTAGCACTCTTACCTTTGTGGTTTGGTTCGTTGTATGCTTAGACGATTAGGGTCGGAAGGTTTAATTCCAATCGACTTAGAGATTTAGCGAACCTTTCACCGTCAGCGAGTAGTACAACGAAAGATGGAAGATCAAGCTGCATCCGAGGTGAATATAGGAAGTTGACCTCTACGAGACTATGCAGCTCCTAGCACTAGAGGATTGAGGCCGAGCATAGCTGGACCATCTATTTCGGCAAATAACTTTGAGCTGAAGCCGACACTTATACATATGGTCCAGCAGAGCCAATTCAGGGGAGCTGCGACTGAAGACCCGAACCAACATCTTGAGACTTTTCTTGAAATCTGCTCAACTATGAAACTGAACAGAGTCCCTTTTGATGCGATCCGCCTGAGCCTATTCCATTTTCACTAAGGGATAAGGCCAAGGCTTGGCTTCACTCTCTACCCTCTGGCAGCATCACCACATGGGAGCAGTGTGAGCAGCAATTTCTGAATAAATACTTCCCACCAAGTAAGAATGCTCACATGTGCCATCTTATCACATGCTTTCGCCAGAAGGAGGGAGAGTCCTTGTTCGAAGCATGGGATCACTACAAGGGGCTACTTTACCAATGCCCACACCACGGACTGGAGAGGTGGCTGGAGATCCACATTTTCTATAATGGGATCTCTTACGCCACAACTATGTCCCTAGATTCTACCGCAAGAGGAGCACTAATGAACAAGACTATAGAGGAGGCCGAGGAGCTTATCGATGAGGTGGCACAAAACCACCATCATAGGCCTTCCGAACTTGGTCAACCCACTCCTTTAGCAAGACGATACACTATCAACTCCATGGGCTACCTTTTGGGAAGGATGGACCCACTCAATAGATGGTTTGAATCTTTGAATCCTTCATCTACATGCACAGCCATTGACTTTGGATAAGGAGCGGCAGCGTCTCAAGAGGACCACTATGGAGGGCATGGGACCTCAGACGAGCAGATTGAGCATTGTGACACGATTATGAACTATGATCAAAGGCCCCACAACCCATACTCTAATACCTACAATCCCGGATGGAGAGTCACCCGAATTTCTCCTATAAAATAACTTGGGAAACCCCAAACCATCCAGAGGGTACGGTCAACAGCAGGGCAATGAGCAGCGACCACAAAAGTCCAGACTAGAACTGATGATGGAGGACTTCATCGCTACCCAAACTAAGGCCAATGAGGAATTCCGTATCCAACATTAGAAATTTGAAGAAGCACTGAGAGACTTAAAGGCCACCTTTGATGGCCTTGCAAGTCATACCCGGATGTTGGAGACACAAGTGGCCCAAATAGCCCAATCCGTGTCACAACCTGTGAAGTACTCTCCGGTGAGCCAAGGATAGGAGGAAGGAGTAAGGAAAAATAGTCAATTCACGAAGGGGTGTGCAGCCATGATTACCACCCTACCTGACCAAGCTGAGTTTGAAGAGAAGATTCCAGTACAGCTTGAAGACCTTGGTGAATTTGTTCTTCCTTGCTCAATTTATGGAGAAAGCTTCGATAATGCGATGTGCGACTTGGGGTCATTAGAGAGTGTGATGCCCTATTCTTTTTACCTAGAGATGGGATTAGGTAATATACAACCAATGGGTATAGGTATACGTATAGAGGATGACACGATAAAGAAGCTCGTTGCCCTGGTACCACGTGTTCCTGTGATGATTGAGGATTTTGTGATACCCACGGACATCATCATACTAGACACAGGACCGAATCTCCAGAATCCCATCATTCTGGGAAGGCCTTTTCTAGTGATTGCAGGGGCGCGCATAGATGTGAAGGCACATCAGATCTCCCTAGAGGTAGATGGGGAGATCATCCTTTTCAGCCTTTCAGAGCATAGAGCTCCCTACTTTGATGGCTTCATGATTAGCATATTGAAGCCGAATCCTCCAGATTCAGATCCTGAGACGGATGAATGGAGGTTCACTGAACCACCAGAGCCGAGTTGATAGAAGAGTGCGGTCGAGCTAAACGACCTTAAACAAATCGCTTCTTGAGAGGCAACCCAAGTTTAGTTTTAGATTTCCCTTTTCGATTGCATTGCATACATTTGTTTGATTTTAGTTTTTATTTCCATCACATTTAGAGTTAGGGATAGAAAAGAACTTTGCTAGGCAAAAATGAGACCCATATTAGTCTACACGGCGAAGTGTATGAACAAATTCGGGCATGGTGCATAAATGGGGCGAAAAATGGGAGCACATGGCCTGACCATGTGTTTTCCCACTGCCTTGCCCGATTGACCAGAGGTGCACAAGGACTGGCCGTGTGTTTTCACATGGCCGTGGCGCACGAGCTTAAAAGGGGCGAGCCATGTGTTTTCACCCCATTTGCGCCGTGTGCTTCAAAAGTTCTTGGCCTAGTCATGTGATTTCACTTTCCCCTTCCTCTAGAAGCATTTCTAACCTCTAAAGAAGCCAAAAAGAGCAAGGATGAGAAGGACCAAGATCGTAGCATCCCAATCCATTGCCTCGGAGTGACGAACAAGAAGAGCCGATGCTCCTCAAGCTCCAGAAGAGGGTAACACCCTACCCCCTCTACTTTATCGCAATAGTGAACATAGAGATAGGTACAATATGCTCTCTACTCGTAAGCTTACTGCTACTAGGTATTTAGATGAGGATTTACTAGAATCTTTAGAGTTGTTAGGTGATATGTAAACCCTATTTGCAAAAATGGGGTGGGATGAGATTATGGGAATAAGGCACCTAACCTACCCAAGGATATTTTTGGAATATTTGAGTTCTCTAGAGGGGGAAGTTTTAACGGGTAGAGAGAGCGAAGAGGGTAGGATAACTTTTAGGCTTTTTAATATTGAGCATGAGTGGACTCTCCACCAATGGAACTCATGTTTTGGCTTGCCAAGTGGGGGAGAGAGAAGAACCCCTATTGGGTTTAACTCTCGGGAATGTTGGACCAAGTTGATGGGGGAGCACGCTTATGACCCTTATAGGCCCAAAGCGTCGTGCCTCCAAAACCCCATCTTTCGATACCTTCACCGCGTCTTGGACAGTACTATATTTGGTCGTGGAGAGAGTGACGGTGTAGTGAGAGCCAGCGAGTTGCTTTGCTTATGGGATATGCTACAAGAAATAAGTAGCATCGATGTGGGGTCCCACTTCATCAGACACTTAGTGAAGATGAGCAAAATAGCACGCGGAGAGATCAATGTGGGAGGCCTACTTACCCAGATTTCCTATAGGATGGGGTACGATTACACAACATTGGAGAGTATAGAGGGGAGACCTATGATCAACCTAGGAGTATGCATGGCCATGAAGATGATTGTAAGAGAAGGAGACTCCTTATGCTATGTAATGAAAAATCTTACGACCCTTAGGCTCCCTGACCCGAATCGTACCACCATCGCTATATGCACCAATTGGCGCTTAGACCTGATAGTGGAGTCCCCTCCACATGAGGGAACATCCAGATCAGCACCCATCTCTCCACCTTTGTATCACTCTCCCTCCAGTCCACACATGCATAGGAGCCAACCTAGTCAATGCCAACATGAGCCTACACATGCACCACCATCTTTTTCTACTTTTGAGCAAGATGCAGGTACATCGACATATGATTTCTTGGAGTTCCGATTATGCCTTGATGACACTAAGCAGCAGATGCAAAGGTAGCGATGGGAGGAGTAGAGCGCCTACCAGCAGGCAAAGTTCCAGGGATTCCGGGAGCATTTCCAACGGGCAGAGGAGTTCTACGATGAGGCCCGCATATACTTCTAGGAAGAGGCTGCTCGTCGTCAGGATGAGGCCGCCTATTGTTGGGAGATGTGGCAACATATGCATGCCCAGTAGGCACAGTGGGCTAGGGAGGAGGAGCACCGAGCAATTGCTGCATCCACCATCTCTCAGATCGACCACATGTATATGTGGCATCAGCGGCTCAACAGCAGGTTCTCCTAGGATCCAGAGATGCCGAGACTTCCAGACTTTCCACCTCGTCCACCTTATTAGAGGTATATTTTTGTTTAAGTCTGGGGGGCCCCAAAATCTATTTTGTTTTATTTCCTACCAGTAGTTTCTTTTCTTATATTTTCATTTGTTCATGCATGCATGAGTTGTTTAGTTCCATTCAGTACTAATTTTTTGGTGTCTGTAAAGTTACCTCAGTAGTATTTTTGAAAGTTGCTTGCATGAGTTGTTCCCATAGGTAGCTTAACTCCATTTATCTTGTGGTATTTTATTCTATGTGCTCTATTGAATGTTCTAGACTTGCACTGGTTAGCTCTATTTTTGCACTCACACATGTTGAACATTCTGAAAGGGAAAATTTAGTACATACCTAGTTATGATTCACTTCAGTAGTCTATTACTTTGGAATCCATAGATGACTCTAGGTTTAGCATTTTAGTTACTGGTAATGCTCGGATTGTCTAAGCCCATTCGGAAAAATTGAAATCGATATGAGCCGAAAAATAAAAGAGAAATAAAAACAAAAGAGGAGAGAAAAATAAATGACAAGAAAAAAAGAGAAAAAAAAAAGTGAGAGAGAAAAGAAAAAAAAAAGATTGAGAGGGATAAAAAACAGGTGTCGTGGGTGAAAATGGCTAGGTGCCCCTTTGAGATCGAGTTAGGTTACTAGGGAAACACCTCCCAATTTCTCTCAATACCAAGTACGCCTTTGAGACTTTATGATAGATCTAGGGAACGACCCTTGCTTTGGGCAGGTAAGTGCCTAAGAGCCTAAAACCTTAGGAAAGCTATGGGGTGACGACTTAACTCACCATGGAATGGGCATCCCCTAAGAATGATTCGCCTAGCACGAGTACGAGGAGCTAACTTAGTGAATTTTTATAACATATCTATTTTGCTTTGATTGCAAATACCACATGATAAATTTAGTTAGCATGATAATTATGGAACAATATCTTGTTAAAATTTTATGGCACTAAGGTTTGCTTGTGGACAAGCAACGATTTAAGTCTGGGGGAAGTGATGTGAGCAAAACATATAGGGTTTTAGGAGTAGTTTTCGCTCACATGTTGTTACATTTTGTGTTAGTTTCATGCATATGTTACTCTATTCTTGGACGCATTGCCTATTTTATAGTTCGGAGGTCTGCTCGTTGTACTATTGTGTGCAGGTTAGCTTTTCTGGTGAAAAAGATGCATTTTCAGAGCAAAAGAAGGACTTTCGCAGGTAGACGCAGAGTGGGACATAGCCTGGGCATGTGAATTCACATGGTCGTGTTCAATGGGCGAAGAATAGCACTCCAGGGCCACACACGGCCTGGCCGTGTGGAAACACACGGCCGTGTGGCGGCCCGATGGATTTGCCTGACTAGGGATTTTTCTCAATTTTGCAGCGGTCCGAGGCAATGTCTATATAAGGATGGCTTCACCCAAACCCTAGGGAGGAGGCACAATGGCTAGGACGGCATGTCGAAGCCCTAAAAAGCTTCGGTAACTCACAGCGGGGAGGAGGAACGCCACCAGAGGTCCACAACTTGCAATACAACACCGGAGAGAAGATCACAAAGCAATGTATATCTCTATATCTACACTTTATCTCTATTGTATTCAAACTTAAACATATTTTGTGATTCTTCCTTCGTATTTATGGAGTAGTACTTTTGATTCTAGGATTAGGGAGTAGCTTGTGTACATAGACAATGATGATTCATATTAAATTCAGGCCAAAAGTTTGATTTGACAATTGGTATATGCTCTCAATTATATCTTCATGAGTTTGGCTTTCTTTCCGCTGTGCTTAGGTGATACGAGGTGGTTATAGCCCTCGCAATCTAGATTTAGGAGGTTTGATCAAGGAACCTTGGGTAAACCTGACCTCCCGTAACTTCGGGGAGAAGGGAGTGGTGGAATCAAAAAAGGTCCACCGCAAGGATTGATTTGGCATCCTCGTACCTTCTATCCCATCCTTTTGGGTGAGGATAGGTCCCTGTGACTGCGGCGGCTCTGCAGGAGAGTGTACGATGTCCCTTCCCCAAAACCGTAGGTAGACTTTTAGACGACGCCAATTGACAACATTGTTCTTTGGTACACAAGTGAAACCAAAGTCCTAGAATCGCCTTTTAAGACCCCGACACACTCTTTTCCTTTTCTGTGTGACACCGCACAGAGTAGGGTCCACCGATAGTCCTCACCAACTGACTCTCTCAGAGATTTCGTCCGAACAATCACAACCACTTAGTGTATTGGTACTCGAATCCCCGTCCCTGTGGGATCGATAATCTTTATTACTTGACGACATCTGTGCACTTGGGGGCGTTGAGAACGAGCGTGTACTTTGTTTCCATGACTGTATCCGTTGCGAGATTTGAGGACGTGTCCGTGTGCATCACTTGATCATCTATTTCTACAAATAACTTTGAGGTGAAATCGGCACTTATACATATGGTTCAGCAGAGCCAATTTGGGGGGACTACGACTGAAGACCCGAACCGGCATCTTGAGGCTTTTCTCAAAATCTGCTCAACGATGAAAATGAACGGAGTCCCTACTGACGTGATTCTCCTGAGCCTATTCTCATTTTCACAACGGGATATGGCTAAGACATGGCTTCACTCCCTACCTTCTGGCAACATCACCACATGGGAGCAGTGTGAGCAGCAATTTCTGAATAAATACTTCCCACCAAGTAAGACTGCTCACATGCGCCATCTTATCATGAGCTTTTGCCAGAAGGAGGGGGAGTCCTTGTTCGAAGCTTTGGATCGCTACAAGGGGCAACTTTACCAATGCCCACATCATGGACTGGAGAGGTAGTTGGTCATCCACATTTTCTATAATGGGATCGCTTACGCCCCAAAGATATACCTAGATTTTGCCGCAGGAGGAGCAATAATGAACAATACCATAGAGGAGGCAGAGGAGCTTATCGAAGAGGTGGCACAATCCGCCATTAATGGGCTTCCGAACGTGGTCAACCCACGCCTGCAGCAGGATGATACGCAATCAACTCCATGGACCACCTTTCGGCATGGATGGACACCCTCAGTAGACGGTTTGAATCTTTGAATCCTTCTTCTGTATGCGCGGCCATTGATTTTGGGGAGGGAGCAGCAGCGTATCAAGAGGACCACTATGGAGGTCAGGGGACCTTAGACGAGCAGATTGAGCAGTGTGACCCGATTGGGGACTATGACTAAAGACTCCACAACCCATACTCTAATACCTACAATCCTAGATGGAGAAATCACGTGAATTTCTCCTACAAAAATAACTCGGGAAACGCACAACCATCTGGAGGGTATGGCCAGCAGTAGGGCAATGGGCAGCGACCACAGAAGTCCAGACTAGAACTGATGATGGAGGACTTCATCGTTACCGAAACTAAGGCAAATGAGGAATTTCATCGCCAACATCAGAAGTCTGAAGAAGCACTTAGAGACTTGAAGGCCACCGTTGATGGCCTTGCAAGTCATACCAGGATGTTGGAGACGCAGGTGGCCCAAATAGCCCAATCCGTGTCACAACCTACGAAGAGCTCTCTGGAGAAACAAGGAAATGAGGAAGGAGTGGGGCAAAATAGCCAATTCGTCAAGCGGTGTGCAGCCATGATTACCACCCTACCTGACCAAGCTGAGTTTGAAGAGAAGATTCCAGTACAGCTTGAGGACCCTGATGAATTTGTTATCCCCTACTCGATTTATGGAAAGAGTTTCGATGAAGCTCTATGCTATTTAGGGTCATCAGTTAGTGTGATGCCCTACACATATTATTTGAAGATGGGATTGAGCGGGCTCCAACCCATGAATCTTGGTATTCGTATGGGGGATGATTCAGTAAAGGAGCCCGTTGGCTTGCTACCACACGTGCCTGTGATGATTGAGAATTTCGTGATACCCATGGACTTCATCATACTGGACACAGGACCGAATCCCCAGAATCCCATCATTCTGGGAAGGCCTTTTCTAGCGACTGAAGGGGCGTACATAGATGTAATGGCACATCAGATCTCCCTTGAGGTAGACAGGGAGATCATCCTTTTTAGCCTTTTGGAGCACAGAGCTCCCTACTTTGATGGCTTCATGATTAGCATATTGAAGTCGGATCCTCCAGATTCAGATACCTAGATGGATGAATGGAGGTTCACTGAACCACCAGAGCCGAGTTGATAGAAGAGTGCAGTCGAGCTAAACGACCTTAAACAAATCGCTTCTTGAGAGGCAACCCAAGTTTAGTTTTATATTTCACTTTTCGATTGCATTGCATACATTTTTTTGATTTTAGTTTTTATTTCCATCACATTTAAAGTTAGGGATAGAAAAGAACTTTGCTAGGCAAAAATGATACCCATATTAGTCTACACGGTGAAGTGTATGAACAAATTCGGGCATGGTGCATAAATGGGGGCACATGGCCAGACCATGTGTTTGCCCACGGCCTTGCCCGATTGACTAGAGGTGCACACGACCGTGGCGCACGAGGTTAAAAGGGGCGAGCCGTGTGTTTTCACCCCATTTGCGGCGTGTGCTTCAAAAGTTCTTGCCCTAGTCATGTGATTTCGCTTTCCCCTTCCTCTAGAAGCATTTCTAACCTCTAAAGAAGCCAAAAAGAGCAAGGATGAGGAGGACCAAGACGGTAGCATCCCGATCCATTTCCTCGGAGTGACGAACAAGAAGAGTCGACGCTCCTCAAGCTCCAAAAGAGGGTAACACCCTACCCCCTCTACTTTTTCGCAATAATGAACATAAAGATAGGTAAAATATGCTCTCTACTCGTAAGCTTATTGCTACTAGATATTTAGATGAGGATTTGCTAGAATCTTTAGGGTTGTTAGGTGATATGCAAACCCTATTTGCAAAAATGGGGTGGGATGTGATTATGGGAATAAGGCACCTAACCTACCCAAGGATATTTTTGGAATATTTGTGTTCTCTAGAGGGGGAAGTTTTAACGAGTATAGAGAGCGAGGAGGGTAGGACAACTTTTAGGTTTTTTTAATATTGAGCATGAGTGGACTCTCCACCAATGGAACTCATGTTTTGGCTTGCCAAGTGGGGGAGAGAGAAGAACCCCTATTGGGTTCAACTCTCAGGAATGTTGGACCAAGTTGATGGGGGAGCATGCTTATGACCCTTCTAGGCCCAATGCGTCATGCCTCCAAAACCCCGTCTTTCGATACCTTCACCGCGTCTTGGACAATACTATATTTGGTCGTGGAGAGAGTGCCCGTGTAGTGAGAGCCAGTGAGTTGCTTTGCTTATGTAATATGCTACAAGAAAGAAGTAGCATCGATGTGGGGTCCCACTTCATCAGACACTTAGTGAAGATGGGCAAAATAGCACGCGGAGAGATCAATGTGGGAGGCCTACTTACCCAGATTTGCTATAGGATGGGGTACGATTACACAACATTGGAGAGTATAGAGGGGAGCCCTAGGATTGACCTAGGAGTATGCATGGCCATGAAGATGATTGTAAGAGAAGGAGACTCCTTATGCTATGTAAGGAAAAATCTTACGGCCTTTAGGCTCCCCGACCCGAATCGTACCACCATCGCTATATGCGCCAATTGGCGCTTAGACCTGATAGTGGAGTCCCCTCCACATGAGGGAACATCCACATCAGCACTCATCTCTCCACCTTTGTATCACTCTCCCTCCAGTCCACACATGCATAGGAGCCCACCTAGTCAATGCCGACATGAGCCTACACTTGCACCACCATCTTTTTCTACTTTTGAGCAAGATGCAGGTATATCGACATATGATTTCTTGGAGTTCCGATCATGCCTCGACGACATTTACACTGAGCAGCAGATGCAAAGGCAGCGATGGAAGGAGTAGAGCGCCTACCAGCAGGCGAAGTTCCAGGGATTCCGAGAGCATTTCTAGCGGGTAGAGGAGTTCTACGATGAGGCCCACATATACTTCTAGGAGGAGGCTGCTCGTCGTCAGGATGAGGTCGCCTATTGTAGGGAGATGCGACAACATATGCATGCCCAGCAGGCACAGTGGGCTATGGAGGAGGAGCACCAAGCAATCGCTGCATCCACTAGCTCTCAGATCGACCACATGTATATGTGGCATCAGCGGCTCAGCAGCAGGTTCTCCTAGAATCCAGAGTTGTCGAGGCTTCCAGACTTTCCACCTCGTCCACCATATTAGAGGTATATTTTTGTTTAAGTCTGGGGGGACCCCAAAATCTATTTTGTTTTGTTTCCTAGCAGTAGTTTCTTTTTTGATATTTTCATTTGTTCATGCATGCATGAGTTGTTTAGTTCCATTCAGTACTTATTTTTTGGTGTCTGTAAAGTTACCTCAGTAATAGTTTTGAAAGTTGCTTGCATGAGTTGTTCCCATAGGCAGCTTAACTCCATTTATCTTGTGGTATTTTATTCTATGTGCTCTATTGAATGTTCTAGACTTTCACCGGTTAGCTCTATTTTTGCACTCACACATGTTGAACATTCTGAAAGGGAGAATTTAGTACATACCTAGTTATGATTCACTTCAGTAGTATAGTACTTTGGAATCCATAGGTGACTCTAGGTTTAGCATTTTAGTTACTGGAGATGCTCAGATTGTCTAAGCCCATTCGGAAAAATCGAAATCCATGTGAGCCAAAAAATAAAAACAAAAGAGGAGAGAAAAAGACATGACAAGAAAAAAAAAGAAAAAAAAAAGAGAGAGAGAAAAGAAAAAAAAGAGATTGAGTGGGATAAAAAACAGTTGTCGTGGGTGGAAATGGCTAGGTGCCCCTTTGAGATCGAGTTAGGTTACTGGGGAAACACCTCCCAATTTCTCTCAATACTGAGTACGCCTTTGAGACTTTATGCTAGATCTAGGGAACGACCCTCGCTTTGGGCAGGTAAGTGCCTAAGAGCCTGAAACCTTAGGAAAGCTATGGGGTGACGACTTAACTCACCATGGAACGGGCATCCCCTAAGAATTATTCGCCTAGCATGAGTACAAGGAGCTAACCTAGTGAATTTTTATAACATATCTATTTTGCTATGATTGCAAATACCACCTGATAAATTTAGTTAGCTTGCTAATTATGGAACAATATCTTGTTAAAATTTTATGGCACTAAGATTTGCTTGAGGACAAGCAATGATTTAAGTCTGGGGGAAGTGATGTGAGCAAAACATATAGGGTTTTAGGAGTAGTTTTTGCTCACATGTTGTTACATTTTGTGTTAGTTTCATGCATATGTTACTCTATTCTTGCATGCATTACCAATTTTCTAGTTCGGAGGTCTGCTCGTTGTACTTTTGTGTGCAGGCTAGCTTTTCTGGTGAAAAAGATGCATTTTCCGAGCAAAAGGACTTTCGCAGCTAGACGTAGAGTGGGACACAACAAGGGCATGTGAATTCACACAGTCGTGTCCAATGGGCGAAGAATAGCACCCCAGGGACACACATGGCTTGGCCATGTGGAAACACACGGCCGTGTGGCGGCTCGATGGATTTGCCCGACCAGGGATTTTTCTCAATTTCGGTCCAAGGAAATGTCTATATAAGGATGGCTTCACCCAAACCCTAGGGAGGAGGCACAATGGCTAGGACGGCACGCCAAAGTCCTAAAAAGCTTCGGTAACTCGCACCGGGGAGGAGGAACGCTACCAGAGGTCCACAACTTGCAATACAACGCCGGAGAGAAGATCACAAAGCAATGTATATCTCTATATCTGCACTTTATCTCTATTGTATTCGAACTTAAACATATTTTGTGATTCTTCCTTCGTATTTATGGAGTAGTACTTTTGATTCAAGGATTAGGGAGTAGCTTGTGTACATAGACAATGTTAGTTCATATTAAATTCATGCCAAAAGTTTTATTTGACAATTGTTATATGCTCTCTATTATATATTCGTGAGTTTGGCTTTCTTTCTGCTGTGCTTAGGTGATACGAGGTGGTTATAGCCCTCGCAATCTAGATTTAGGAGGTTTGATCAAGAAACCTAGGGGTAAACCTGACCTCCCGTAACTGCGGGGAGAAGGGAGTGGTGGAATCGAAAACGGTCCACCGCGAGGATTGATTTGGCATCCTTGTACCCTCTATCCCATCCTTTTGGGCGAGGATAGCTCCCTGTGAATGCGGCGGCTCTACAGGAGAGTGTATGATGTCCCTTCCCTAGAACCGTAGGTAGACTTTTAGACGACGTCAATTGACAACATTGTTCTTTGGTACACAAGTGAAACTGAAGTCCTAGAATCGCCTTTTAAGACCCCGACACACTCTTTTCCTCCTCCGTGTGACACCGCACAGAGTAGGGACCACCAATAGTCCTCACCAACCGACTCTCTCAGAGATTTCATCTGAACAATCACAACCACTTAGTGTATTGGTACTCGAATCCCTATCCCTATGGGATCGATAATTTTTATTACTTGACGACATCTATGCACTTGGGGGCGTTGAGAACGAGCGCGTACTTTGTGTCCACGACGATATCCATCGTGAGATTTGAGGACCTATCCATGCACATCACTGGACCATCTATTTCTACAAATAACTTTGAGCTGAAATCGAAACTTATACATATGGTTCAACATAGCCAATTCTAGGGGATTGCGACTGAAGACCCGAACCGGCATCTTGAGGCTTTTCTCAAAATCTGCTCAACGATGAAAATGAATGGAGTCCCTACTGACGTAATTCTCCTCAGCCTATTCTCATTTTCACAATGGGATATGGCTAAGGCATGGCTTCACTCCCTACCTTCTGGCAGCATCACCACATGGGAGTAGTGTGAGCAGCAATTTTTGAATAAATACTTCCCACCAAGTAAGACTTCTCACATGCGCCATCTTATCATGAGCTTTTGCCAGAAGGAGGGGGAGTCCTTCTTCGAAGCTTTGGATCGCTATAAGGGGCGACTTTACCAATGCCCACATCATGGACTGGAGAGGTAGTTGGTTATCCACATTTTCTATAATGGGATCGCTTGTTGGGTTTCTGGCACCGCGGCGAGTGTATGTTCGATCATGTTTCTTAAACATGTGCACAGCGGAAGCCATAAAAATAATAAATCTACATTTATTACAACACACACAACACACGCATGCATAGTACAACAAGTGTAGACATAACCGTAAATTTAAATTTGCAATAAAAGAAAATTTAACTGCGTTATACCTTTCGTATTATGTGTAGCGGGAACGGCATCAACCGGAACGATCCTCGCTAGAATCGTCTCTATCCGTATCCACGCCGAGTATCCTTAGGATGACTTCGCTAAGCCACGAGCTTCATCTTCGTACGGGTTACTAGCCTCGTCTTGAAGATGACGTGATCGAGAGATGATCACGATCCGAATCAAAATTCAGATCCAAAACGAGTCCTCAAAACTTGCTTCTCCAGAGAGGTATTCGTCTACCGATTGATGAATCCTTCGTCCTCCACCGCAGAGGATTACCGGAGATCAAATCCCCGGTAAGTTAGGCACTGTCGGAGCTCTAACCGTCGTCCAAACGACGCTCCGACGAGAGGAAAAACAAGCTGTCCACAAAACTGGACAGCTTTGGTGGAGTAGGCACCGGCCAACCAAGGGAAGCCAAGTGCTCACCTTATCGCCACACCCAAGGGAGATCACCGGAGCACCAACCGGCAGCAGCTCGACGCCGGCGAGGGGAAAGGAAAGCTCCTTCTGGACGCCGGTTGGAGGAGAAGAGGGGGCGGCAATGGAGTTGGCGCCGACTCCTTCAATGGGGTGGGCGGAAACTAGGTTTAGGGCTTTTGGATTTGGGCTTAACTATCTCTTAAGCCCTCTTTTATAGAGAACTAATTCTCTTAATGGTTATTGGATCATAACCATGAGGCCTGTTAACCCCGCTCCATTAATATAAGTTAAAATAAACCAAACCATGATGGTTTATTTTAAGTTAAAACGAACCGAACCAACTTTGGTTCATTCGTTTAAAATAAACCAAACCCTTTGGTTTATTCTCCTCCATTGGATTAGAACCAAACCATTTTGGTTCATCCATTATGTCTTCATAAGACATGGCCCATCCATGCTTCCATTGCGACTGAAACGATTTCATGCTCGCTTCTTGTTTGGTCCAACCAAACCTAGTTTCTCTCGGTCTAAGAATCCCATTCTCAAGCTCGTTTTAAATCCTTCAGATTACGCTCGTTGTGCGTGTGACCAAATAGGTTCTCGGTTTATGTTGGCCGTCTATAATTAACCATTAATTATAGAACGATCATGAGTGGCACCTAGTAGTACATCATGATCCCCAATTAACCGAAAAGATCAACGGTTGATCCCGAACTATTTATGAAACCCTTCAGCAGCTCGAATGAATCGTGCCTCATTCCCTTCACTCATCTTATACCCACTTGGTTCAGGACATGGTCTATAGTGTCAGTCCCCACTAGGCTGACTACGTCACACCTAGCCCAAGTATCATTTCCTCGTCCTACGAATTCTAGTTACTCCACATGTATCGAAGAGTACCTTACTCTAAACATGTAATGCTTTGGCCAAAGACTTTAGTAACAATCCGACGAGAGTCCATGGGTATACATCTCCTCGCAAGGAGTGGTGAATCATTTATAGGCTATTCAAACACCTTCGATCATTTCGACTTATACCCAATCATCCCAGGTCCACATCTCCTTAGAGATGTTTTCTTAAGATGTCAAAGCATAAGTCTCCATGATCAAGATGACTTGAATACCGCAAGTCAAAGGAACATCGCACTTAAGCTACAGTAAGAACTTCATTGACATATCTATATATGCAGAGAACCATATGAAGTCTTATGGCTGGTCACTCCAATGAACTAGTTACCATAACTAGCATCAACGATTAACTCCGGACATCACAATGTCTCCAGCCAGTGAGAATCAGCTGCTTGGATACACCAAGGAGTATACCTCGTGCTAGTCTCGACAGAATCGATGGTGTCGAAATCCATCAATTCATCGACTAGGGATAATTTTGATACATCACAATTACACATGTAGAGATACTCACTAGTTGTGATCCAATCATAAATTCTCTCATGCTGTGAATCGTATCGTGGACATTCAGTAAATGAGTTTAAGATCCAATCAAATACATCAAAACATGTATACTCAAATAGTGAATCTTCATTTTTCATATAAATGGTTCATACATAAGGCGATTGCCTTAGGACATCTCTCATATATTACTAACAGACTCCCACTTGGTCTAATGCCAATCGCTACGGTATCCAATACCATAAGCTCTAACATGACCCTCAAACTTACTTTGAGGTAATGCTTTAGTCAAAGGATCCGCTAAGTTCCTTTTAGTGGAAATTTTCTCGATTTGTATTTCGTTCCAACTGATGATCTCTCTGATAAGATGATAGAGGCGAAGCACATGTTTGAATCATTGATGAGACCACATCAAGTTCATAGATGAACTTCTTGATCCAAACCGCTTCCTTTGCTGCTTCCAAAGCTGCAACGTATTCTGCCTTAGTGGCAGAATCCGCTATAGTGTCAAGCTCGGAACCTTTCCAACTTATTGCGCCTCCATTCTAGGTGAATACATACCCAGACTGAGACATGGAATCATCCTTGTCTGTCTGGAGCTGCATCCGTATACCCACGTATCACCATGTACCCTTCTCCATATATTAGGAACACATCCTTAGTTCTTCTCAAGTACTTAAGGATCGTCTTAACAGCCACCCAATGATCCATTCCTGGATCAGATTGGTATCTTCTCATGACTTCAGAGCATACGATACATCGGGCCTCATACATAACATAGCATACATGATAGATCCTATTGCGGATGCATAGGGAATCTTACTCATGCAAATCCTCTCATCTTCTGTGCGCGAACACATAGACTTCGAAAGGTGTACCCCATGCCTGATGGGTAGGTAACCTTTCTTGGATTCCGACATGCTAAATGTCTTTAGCACTCGGTCTATATATGTAGACTGCGAAAGACCAAGCAACTGTTTCGATCTATCTCTATAGATCTTAATCCCAAGGATGTAGGTTGCTTCTCCCAGGTCTTTCATGGAGAATGTTTTGGATAACCAAACCTTAACTGACTGTAAGATTGAAACATCATTTCCTATAAGTAATATGTTATCGACATATAATACTAGGAACACGACTGCACTCCCACTAACCTTCTTGTACACACAAGGTTCGTCTGGATTTTGTGAGAAATCAAACTTTTTGATTGTCTCATCAAAATGGATATTCCAGCTCCTGGATGCTTGCTTCAATCCATATATGGACCGTCGCAATTTGTATACCTTGGTTTTTTCAACCGATGTGAAACCCTCAGGTTGTATCATATACATGTCCTCGAGCAGGTTTCCATTAAGGAAAGCTGTTTTCACATCCATCTGTCATATCTCATAATCATAATGAGTCGCTATGGCCAGGAGCATCCGAATGGATTTAAGCATAGCTACAGGCGAATAGGTTTCGTCTTAATCAACACCTTGCTTTTGACGATATCCTTTCACCACCAATCTAGCCTTATAGGTAATCACATTACCATCCATGTCGGTTTTCTTCTTGAAAACCCACTTGCACCCTATAGGCTTTATGCCTTCAGGTGGGTCAACCAAGTTCCAAACTTGGTTTTCATACATGGAATCCATTTCCGACTTCATGGCACCAAGCCACTTATCCCTTTCTGAACTTGTCAGCAATTCTTCATAACTAGTAGGCTCCTCATAATCAATGAGTAACACATCGTTCGATTCACTTACGAGAAATCCAAATCTCTCAGGAATATTGCGTGTTCTACTAGATCTACGAAGATGTAGTGTTACAATAGGTCCAGCCAATTGCTCATCACTATGAGTTGTCGACTGTTGTGCTTCACCAGGTTTCTCATCAATGTCTATTTGAGTCTCTCGAGCCTCCTCAAGCTCGACGACACTCCCACTGTTTTCTTGCAAGAGAAACTCTTTCTCTAGAAACACAGCATGCCTTGAAACAAACACCTTTTGTTCCACAGGATGATAGAATTGGTAACCCCTTGTTTCCTTAGGGTATCCAATAAATAGACATTTATCAGACTTAGCATCCAATTTGTCTGATACAGTCCGCTTCACATAAGCAGGACAACCCCATATCTTCAAGTAAGATACATGAGGTTTCTTACTATTCTATATCTCATAAGGAGTAGTAGAGACTACCTTGGTAGGCATTCTGTTTAACAAGTAAACAGCTGTCTGAAATGCATAGCCCCAAAAGGACTTGGGAAGATTCGCATGATTCATCATTGACCTGCCCATGTCCAACAAGGTCCGGTTATGCCTCTCAGATATTGAAAACGCCACTGGATACATCCAACGTATAAACACCATTGCTTAAAGTTCCAGACCCATAAAGAACTCCATTCAAATTTATGTAACAACAATTGTTACTAAAAGTCAAATGGTACCCATTTCTATTTAAACAAGAAATAGAAATGATGTTCTTTATCAACGAAGGAACACAAAAGCAATTGTCCAGTTCTAAGACAAGTCCTGCAGGGAGTTTCAACAAATACGTTCCGTTGGCGAGTGCAGCAACCTTTGCTCCATTCCCAACACGTAAATTTGACTCTCCCTTGACGAGTCTTCTTCTATTCCTTAGCCCATGTATGTCATTACATATATGTGAGCCACACCCAGTATCCAATACCCAAGTGTCTGAGGAAATAGAATGACAATCAATAACGAAGATATGTGAAAAGATGGAGCATCTTATGCCTTATTCTTCTTCACGGACTCAAGATAAATCTTGCAATTTCTTCGCCAATGTCCCTACTTTCCATAATTATGGCAAGTGCCCTTTTGAGATGATTCTGCCTTTTTAGCCTTTTTCTTCTTCCCCTTCTGTTGTTCCTTTGACTCCCTCTTAGAACCTTTCTTCGAGGAATCAACTAACAACACCGTCCCCTGCTCATGCTTCTCAGAAGGCTCCAGTCTTGACATGTTGAAGCGATACCACAGATGAACCTTCTTGCATCTCAAAGGTGAAGAGGAGCTTGGAGACTTCGAACCTTTCGAATCTCACTTGCTCATCAAACAACTCATAAAGATGAAGGACTACGATATGAGCATCCATATGCTCATGTTGCTTTCGTAGATTTGGGTTCTATCGCGACTAGCATGATGCAACTTGTCAGTTCAGAATCAGTCACATGTTTCTGATAGACCAACAATTGGTCCGGAGTTGCATCGTCACTAGGATGGGCGGGTAGAGGCGCTTCGAGGAAATACACAAGCTTTTCACCTTGAGAACAATTCTCAAGTTTCTAAGCCAGTCCAAGAAGTTTGGCCCAGTCAATTTATTCGAATCCAAAATGGAACACAAATTCAAAGACATCATGATCAATCATAGAAATACAAAACGAGCATATATGAGAAAGATGATTTTAAAATGCATCATTATACATTCATAAATCCCATTCATTTTTCGAATTTCAAAAACCCCAAAATCACTTCGGGAGATCGTAGGTCCATCTCCGAATGGACTGATATCCATCATAGTTATGAACAACCTTGGAGAGAGTCCAACAAGTCATTCATAACTACGACGGTAGGTATCAACTATACCGATTGCATATCACGTATATGCAACTATCACAATGTGCTATCAACTAATTGAATGTTCACACATACATCGGGTTGTTAACACATTAACAAGTATGCATCATATGCATAGCACCCAACTTCACCTCCCTTTACATCGACCTTGGAGAGAGTCCAACAAGCCGATGCTCCAGGTTAAAGCCAACCCATTAATCGAGAAATAGTTTTAATATGGTTAGAGCACATTCAACCAATTAGCCCAGCTTGGAGAGAGTCCAACAACCAAAGATAACGATTGACCTCTGACTCTTACCATATTAGTATTAAACTATTCCATGGTTTGAACATGTTCGGGTTCGAGCCGGGCTTGGAGAGAGTCCAACAACCCAAACAAGAAACGGAACTCTGGTTCTAACCATATTAATGGATGGTGTAGGCTTTAATATTTAGTAAGGGTTTTTAAGTCTCATCCTCTTTGCATGCAAATAACTATTATCTACATGGCATGACATACATGGCATACATCTACATGTCATGACACGCATAACATAATGATATGCATCTAATGCAATTACATGGCATACAATTATGTCATGTGCATAATTTCCTTATTTGTCATAACTATTTATGGAAATAAAATATGTTTAAGATTTGATTCTTCAAATCAAATCATGATTAAATTAGGAAACAAATTTCCAAATCTAATCACATATTTTATTTATGGAAATAGTTGATTAAGGAAAGTCAATTTAGGAAACCAATTTCCTAAATCATCAAAACTACTTATGGAAATAAAATATTTTAAGATTTGATTTCCCAAATCAAATCATGATTAAATTAGGAAACAAATTTCTAAAATCTAATAAAATATTTTATTTATGGAAAATATCAATTTCCATAAATACTTCCAACTTTCCAAAAGTGGAAGATTTCCATAAATACTTCTAGACTTTCCAAAATTGAAAAATTTCCATAAATACTTCTAACTTTCCAAAAGTAGAAAATTTCCAGAAATATCATTATGACTATCGTAAAACCAATTTACGATTATGTCGAAACACAACCTGGGCTCTGATACCACTGTTGGGTTTCCGACACCGCGGCTAGTGTGTGTTCGATCATGTTTCGTAAACATGTGCACAGCGGAAGCAATAAAAATAATAAATCTACATTTATTACAACACATACAACACACGCATGCATAGTACAACAAGTGTAGACATAACCGTAAATTTAAATTTGCAATAAAAGGAAATTTAACTACGTTATACCTTTCATATTACGTGTAGCGGGAACGGCATCAACCGGAACGATCCTCGCTAGAATCGTCTCTATCCGTATCCACGCCGAGTAACCTTAGGATGACTTCGCTAAGCCATGAGCTTCGTCTTCATACGGGTTACTAGCCTCGTGTTGAAGACGACGTGATCGAGAGATGATCACGATCCGAATCCAAATTCGGATCCAAAATGAGTCCTCAAAACTCGCTTCTCCGGAGAGGTATTCGTCAACCGATTGACGAATCCTTCGTCCTCCATCTCAGAGGATTACCGGAGATCGAATCCCCGGTAATTTAGGCACTGTCGGAGCTCTAACCGTCGTCCAAATGACCCTCCGACGAGAGGAAAAACAAGCTGTCCAGAAAACTGGACAGCTTTGGTGGAGGAGTAGGCACCGGCCAACCAAGGGAAGCCAAGTGCTCACCTTATTGCCACACCCAAGGGAGACCACCGGAGCACCAACCGACAGCAGCTCGATGCCGGCGAGGGGAAAGGAAAGCTCCTTCTGGACGCCGGTTGGAGGAGAAGAGGGGGCGGCAATGGAGTTGGCGCCGACTCCTTCAATGGGGTGGGCGGCAACTAGGTTTAGGGCTTTTGGATTTGGGCTTAACTATCCCTTAAGCCCTCTTTTATAGAGAACTAATTCTCTTAATGGTTATTGGATCATAACCATGAGGCCCGTTAACCCGCTCCATTAATATAAGTTAAAATAAACCAAACCATGATGGTTTATTTTAAGTTAAAATGAACCGAACCAACTTTGGTTCATTCGTTTAAAATAAACCAAACCCTTTGGTTTATTCTCCTCCATTGGATTAGAACTAAACCATTTTGGTTCATCCATTATGTCTTCATAAGACACGGCCCATCCACGCTTCCATTGTGACTGAAACGATTTCATGCTCACTTCTTGTTTTGTCCAACCAAACCTAGTTTCTCTCGGTCTGAGAATCCCATTCTCAAGCTCGTTTTAAATCCTTCGGATTGCGCTCGTTGTGCGTGTGACCAAATAGGTTCTCGGTTTATGTTGGTCGTCTATAATTAACCATTAATTATAGAACGATCATGAGTGGAACCTAGTAGTACATCATGATCCCCAATTAACCGAAAAGATCAACGGTTGATCCAGAACTATTTATGAAACCCTTCAGCAGCTCGAATGAATCGTGCCTCATTCCCTTCACTCATCTTATACCCACTTGGTTCAGGACATGGTCTATAGTGTCAGCCCCCACTAGGCTGACTACGTCACACCTAGCCCAAGTATCATTTCCTCATCCTACGAATTCTAGTTACTCCACATGTATCGAAGAGTACCTTACTCTAAACATGTAATGCTTTGGCCAAAGACTTTAGTAACAATCCGACGAAAGACCATGGGTATACATCTCCTCTAAAGGAGTGGTGAATCCTTTATAGGCTATTCAAACACCTTCGATCATTTCGACTTATACCCAATCATCCCAGGTCCACATCTCCTTAGAGATGTTTGCTTAAGATGTCAAAGCATAAGTCTCCATGATCAAGATGACTTGAATACCGCAAGTCAAAGGAACATCACACTTAAGCTACAGTAAGAACTTCATTGACATATCTATATATGCAGAGAACCATATGAAGTCTTACGGCTGGTCACTCCAATGAACTAGTTACCATAACTAGCATCCACGATTAACTCTGGACATCACAATGTCTCCAGCCAGTGACAATCAGCTGCTTGGATACACCAAGGAGTATACCTCATGCTAGTCTCGACAGAATCGATGGTGTCAAAATCCATCAATTCATCGACTAGGGATAATTCCGATACATCACAATTACACATGTAGAGATACTCACTAGTTGTGATCCAATCACAAATTCTCTCATGCTATGAATCGTATCGTGGACATTCAGTAAATGAGTTTAAGATCCAATCAAATACATGAAAACATGTATACTCAAATAGTGAATCTTCATTTATCATATAAATGGTTCATACATAAGGCGATTGCCTTAGGACATCTCTCATATATTACTAACATCGCTTACACCACAAAGATATACCTAGATTATACCACAGTAGGAGCATTAATGAACAAGACCATAGAGGAGGCAGAGGAGCTTATCGAAGAGGTGGCACAAATCCACCATTAATGGGATTCCGAACGTGGTCAACCCACGCCTGCAGCAGGATGATACACAATCAACTCCATGGACCACCTTTCGGCATGGATGGACGCGCTCACTAGACGGTTTAAATATTTGAATCCTTCATCTGTATGCGTGGGCATTGATTTTGGGGAGGGAGCGGCAGCGTATCAAGAGGACCACTATGGAGGTCAGGGGACCTCAGACAAGCAGATTGAGCAGTGTGACCCGATTGGGGACTATGACCAAAGACCCCACAACCCATACTCTAATACCTACAATCTCGGATGGAGAAATCACATGAATTTCTCCTACAAAAATAACTCGGGAAATGCACAACCATCCGGAGGGTATGGGCAGCAGCAAGGAAATGGGCAGCGACCACAGAAGTCCAGACTAGAACTGATGATGGAGGACTTCATCGCTACCCAAACTAAGGCCAATGAGGAATTTCATCGCCAACATCAGAAGTCTGAAGAAGCACTTAAAGACTTGAAGGCCACCGTTGATGGCCTTGCAAGTCATACCAGCATGTTGGAGATGCAGGTGGCCCAAATAGCCCAATTCGTGTCACAACCTATGAAGAGCTCTCTGGCGAAACAAGGAAAAGGGGAAGGAGTGGGGAAAAATAGCCAATTCGTTAAGCGGTGTGCAGCCATGATTACCACCCTACCTGACCAAGCTGAGTTTGAAGAGAAGATTCCAATACAGCTTGGGGACCCTGATGAATTTGTTATCCCCTACTCGATTTATGGAGAGAGTTTCGATGAAGCTCTATGCAATTTAGGGTCATCAGTTAGTGTGATACCCTACACATATTATCTGAAGATGGGACTGAGCTAGCTCCAACCCACGAATCTTGGTATTCATATGGGGGATGATTCAGTAAAGGACCTCGTTGGCCTGCTACTATACGTGCCTGTGATTATTGAGAATTTTGTGATACCCACGGACTTCATCATACTGGACACAGGACCGAATCCCCAGAATCCCATCATTCTGGGAAGGCCTTTTCTAGCGACTGAAGGGGTGCACATAGATGTGAAGGCACATCAGATATCCCTGGAGGTAGATGGGGAGATCATCCTTTTATGTCTTTCAGAGCAAAGAACTCCCTACCTTGACGGCTTCACATTTAGCATAATGAAGCTGGAACCACCACATGAAGATCCCGAGATGGATGAATGGAGGTTCACTGAGCCACCAGAGCCGAGTTGATTGTAGAGTGCGGTCGAGCAAAACGACCTTAAACAAAGTGTTTCTTGGGAGGCAACCCAATTCTAGTTTTAGGTTTCCCTTTTGATTTCATTGCATTCATTTTTTTGATTCTGAGTTTTGATTTTCATCCCATTTAGAGTTAGGAGTAGAAAAGAACTTTGCTAGGCAAAAATAAAATCCATATTAGCCTACACAGCGAAGAGTGGGAGAAAATTCAGACTGTGGTTCGTAAATTGGAGAAAAAAGGGGACACACGGCCTAGTCATGTGTTTTCCCATGGCCGTGCTCGACTGACCAGAGGAGCACACGGCCTAGCCGTGTGTTTTCACACGGTCGTGGAACGCGAGGTTAAAAGGGATGAACCGTGTGTTTTCACCCCATTTGCGCCGTGTGCTTCAAAAGTTCTTACCCTAGCCTTGTGATTTCGTCTTCCCCACCATCTAGAAGATTTTCTACCTCTAAAGAAGCCAAAAGGAGCAAAGATGAGGAGGACCAAGACCGTAGCATCCCGATCCGACGCCTCAGAGCGACGGGCATGGAAAGTCGACACTCCTCAAGCTCCGGAAGAGGGTAACACCCTACCCACTCTACTTTTTCGCAATAATGAACATAGAGATAGGTACAATATGCTCTCTACTCGTAAACTTACTACTACTAGGTACTTAGATGAGGATTTGCTATAATCTCTAGGATTTTTGGTTGATATGCAAACCCTATTTGCAAAAACGGCTTGGGAAGAGATTATGAGAATAAAGTACCTAACTTACCCTAGGATAGTTTTTGAATTTTTGAGTTCCTTAGAGGCGGAAGTTTTAACTATAACGCCCGCCCTTATCTGCTCTCAGGGCGGCGCTGCCTTTTTTTTTTTTTTTTTATAACATAACTTATATGGATCATTTCACAATCTACATAATCAAACATGTTATCATGACATAAATCTTCTTTGCATCACATATCATAGACCTAATTAGCATGTTAACATATCATAACTTCTTTTATAACTGCATTACATATCATAATCATAATTAGCATGTTAACATATCCTAACTTCTTTTATAACATGCATCACATATCATAATCATAATTAGCATGTTACCACATCATATCTCATTTTATAATATGCATAACATAAAGATTAGAGAATGTAACTATTATTAACACTATCCATTCATGAGTTCTAACATATCAAACTTTCATAAGTAAGGTGAATAATAACATGAACTAAGTAACATCCAACATGGTACTAATAAATCACAAGTCATAAAAGCGGAAGCAAATGTCTTAAGTTGTTCATTGAGCATATAAATAAAAGCAGAGAGTAATAGGGTCTTTTTCCACCATGCCACTATCACACACACTCTGCCCCTCCTGCTACTTCCTCTAGTTCATGTTTCCTTTATCTGCAGTATATGGACAACATAAACTATAAGCATATAGCTTAGTAAGATTCTTGCCTACTCACAAAAGCCACAAATTACATCAAATAATTAGAAAACATGAGCATACTAGCATAAATAACATAAGTATTTCATAACAACACTAATCAACAACATACTATCGTAATGAAACATAAGCAAGACCTAAAATTGACATAAGCATGCTGAACATATTTAAATCTAAGCATGGCATAAATTAACCATAAGCATTCATGACATCATCAATCCTAAACATGCATAAAGGGCATAATCATAAGCATTCTTAAACTTGAACATAAGCATTCATGACATCATCAATCCTAAACATGCATAAAGGACATAATCATAAGCATTCTTAAACTTAAACATAAGCATTCATGACATCATCAATCCTAAACTTGCATAAAGGACATAATAATAAGCATTCTTAAACTTAAACATAAGAATTCATGACATCATCAATCCTAAACATGCATAAAGGACATAATCATAAGCATTCTTAAACATAAACATAAGCATTCATAATTTCATACAAGTCCTTTCTTTTCAAAACATATACATATAGATACTTCAACATAATCATAACATGAAGGGGGGGGGCCAGGCTAAGTACCACATAAAGCGCGTTCCCTAATAGGCTGGGGTAGCGAGCCACCAGACCTACTAGAGCACGACCTCTTACGTCTTACCAGGGCAAGACCTCTTACGTCTTCTTATGTCCCTTGGGTTTGATTAACGACCACCTAACGGGTCGGATACTTAACCTTTTACAAAGTAAAATACTTAATTTTCTTTCTTTTCTTTCTTGTCATATCATAAAGAATGCTCTTAATCCCCAACATAAAAAGAGAAGCATCTCCGTCTTATCTTATCATAAGGAGAGCTCTTAATCCCTACATAAAAAGGGGAAGCATCTTCTTAGACATTTCATAGCATACATGCATTCATAACATAAGAATACCCTAAAGGGGTCTTAAAGCATAAACATGTTCATCACATAAGCATATTTCATGGCATATCAAATCATGAACATGTTCATCACATAGGCATATTTCATGGCATAATAAATAATAAACATGTTCATCACATAGGCATAATTCATGGCATATTAAATCATAAACATGTTCATCTCATAGGCATATTTCATGGCATAATAAATCATAAACATGTTCATCACATAGGCATAATTCATGGCATATTAAATCATAAACATATTCATCACATAGGCATAATTCGTGGTATATTAAATCATAAACATGTTCATCACATAGGCATATTTCATGACATAATAAATCATAAACATGTTCATCACATAGGCATAATTCATGGCATATTAAATCATAAACACGTTCATCACATAGGCATATTTCCTGTCATAATTTCATAAGGAGTGGTTTCATACAAACCTAGCCCTAAAACCCTAGGTGGCCGAAACCTTAGGGGCACCAAAACTTTATTTTTATCACATAAAATTCATACATGAAGGCATACAACATATCATAATTTCATAAGGAGTATTTTCATGCAACCCTAGCCCTAAAACCCTAATTGGCTGAAACTTGTAGGGGCACCAAAATTTCATTTTTTTTTGTCACAAAATTCATACATGAAGGCATTCAACATATCATAATTTCATAAGGAGTATTTTCATGCAACCCTAGCCCTAAAACCTTAGTTGGCCGAAACTTGTAGGGTATCAAAATTTTATTTTATTTTTTTTTCACCTAAAATTCATACATGAAGGCATACAACATATCATAACTTCACAAGGGGTGTTTTCATGCAACTCTAGCCCTAAAACCTTAGTTGGTCGAAACTTGTAGGGTATCAAACTTTTATTTTTTTTTTTCACCTAAAATTCATACATGAAG
This sequence comes from Wurfbainia villosa, assembly GCA_025175895.1. Taxonomy (NCBI): domain Eukaryota; kingdom Viridiplantae; phylum Streptophyta; class Magnoliopsida; order Zingiberales; family Zingiberaceae; genus Wurfbainia; species Wurfbainia villosa. The sequence goes on from CM045996.1 coordinate 108,031,531, forward strand.
GCATACAACATATCATAACTTCATAAGGGGTGTTTTCATGCAACCCTAGCCCTAAAACCTTAGTTGGCCGAAACTTGTAGGGTATCAAAATTTTATTTTTCTTTCATATATCATATCCTACAAGAACAAATATACTGCAGGTGAGGGAATCTTACCACTTATATTACCCTTTAATAAGAGAGACCTTGATTGGAGAGGAGACAAGAATTAATCTTGCCCTAGAACCCTTCTTGGTGCTCTTGACCCTTAGATGAAGATTAGCCCCTTAGATGAACCCTTCCCTTTGCTTAACTCTCTAGGGTGGAACCCTATTTTGTTTTGGTTGAAACTCAAGGAAGGAGCCCTAGGATTTCGGTGGAAGGAGGAAGAAGGAAGAAGAAGTTGGCAAATGAAACTTTCCCTCTCATTTATAAAGGGAGGAAGAGAAGTGTCTCTTCTCTTTTCATGCCTCTTCATTTACCCTCCTCACGCTCATTTACAATTTCTCCTCTTTCTCCAACAGTAAGCTACTGCTGAGCAGTTGGTCATCACATGCATGGTAAGAGTTAACTCTCACCAAGAGGTTTAAGGTTCAAACCTCACCTCTCCACTTTTTATTCTTTTATCATCATTTTCCAGGATTCCATATATAATCTACTAGACATGAAATTAAATTATATACAAAAATTTTGGAGAAAATTTTTTTGGGGTGTTACAATTCCCCGTACCTTATGAAAAGTTCATCTCGAACTTAAAACAGTTCCGGATACTTTTGTCGCATCTCGTCTTCTCGTTCCCACGTGAACTCTTCGAACCCTTGACTTCGCCATAGGACCTTCACTAGGGGTACCTCTTTGCTCCTTAGCTTCTTGATCTCTCGATCTATTATCTAAACAGGTCGGCTTACATAACTTAGGTCCCCTTGAATTTGTACTGCCATTGGTTCGATCACCTGGTCTGCATTGGGAACGCATCTCTTGAGCATTGATACATGGAAGACATTGTGGATAGCTGACATCTCCTGAGGTAGCTCCAGCTCATAAGCCACCTTGCCGATCCTTTTCAGGATCTGATACGGTCCTACATAACGCGGACTCAGCTTTCCTTTTCTTCCAAATCTCATTACTCCTTTCATAGGGGCGACCTTGAGGAACATAAAATCCCCAACATCGAATTCCAATGGTCGACGTCTCTTATCCGCATAACTCTTTTGCCGGCTCTGAGCAGTCTCTATCCTCTGACGGATAGTCTGTATAGCTCAGGTGGTATTGTCAATAATATCGGCTTGAAGACCCATTTCCCTCCTTTCACCACTCTCTTACCAACAGATAGGAGACTGACATCTTCTCCCGTATAGAGCTTCATATGGTGCCATTCCAATAGTAGCCTGGTAACTATTGTTGTAAGCAAATTCTGCCAAGCACAAATATCGACACCAACTCCCCTTAAAGTCTAGAGCACAAGCCCGCAACATATTTTCCAGCACCTGGTTCACTCTTCCTGTCTGACCGTCGGTCTGAGGATGAAACGCAGTGCTGAATCTCAACTTAGTGCCAAGAGCCTTCTGAACACATTCCCAGAAATGGGAGGTAAAATGGCCATCACGATCAGAAATAATAGCCTTAGGCACTCCATGAAATCTGATAATTTCCTTGGCATATAATTGAGCTAGCTGCTCAACCGGATAGGTCATCTTAATTGCCAGGAAATGGGCAGACTTTGTCAACCGGTCTATGATTACCCATATAGCATCATAACCATTTGTTGTTCTGGGTAATCCCGAGATGAAATCCATAGAAATTTCTTCCCATTTCCACTCTGGAATCTGTATCGGCTGCAGTAATCCTCCAGGTTTCTGGTGCTCTGCCTTAACCCTCTGGCAGGTCAGACAGGTGCTGACGTACTGAGCCGCATCCCTTTTCATGCCGGAACACCAAAATTTATCTCTTAAGTCCTGATACATTTTTGTAGATCCAGGATCCATGGTATAAGGGGTTCCATGGGATTCCTCGAGTATCTTCTTCCGTAATTCCAGATCGTCCGGAATACATAGTCGGTCCCGGAGGTATAATAATCCGCTGTCGAAAATGCGGAATCCATTATCCCTTCCTTCCAGGACTTCCTGTTTGATCTTCTGGATGTCTGAATCACCATCTTGCTTTACCAATATATCGTTGAACAATGTCGGTGCTATCCTCATGGTGGAAAGTTGTCCAAAAATAATCTCTATTTCGTAATTCATTATTTCCCTTTTCAGGGGCTGAGATAGCATTGATAAGGACATCAAAGCGGCATAGGACTTTCTGCTAAGTGCATCTGCCACTTTGTTGGCCTTTCCTTGATGATAGAATATCTCACAATCATAATCTTTGACTAGCTCGAGCCATCTGCGTTGTCTCATATTTAGGTCTTTCTGAGTGAAGAAATATCTCAGACTCTGGTGGTCTGTATAAATCCTGCACTGAGCTCCGTATAAGTAGTGTCTCCATATTTTCAGAGCGAATACCACGGCTACTAGTTCTAAGTCATGGGTAGGATAATTTCTTTCGTGCTCCTTGAGTTGTCTAGAGGCGTAAGCGATAACCTTGCCATTTTGCATAAGTACAGCTCCGAGCCCCAGTTTAGAAGCGTCACTATACATATCGAAGCTTTCATTATCTTAGAGAGTCGAGAATGAGCTGGGAGCAGTCTCCTCTTGATTCAGTAAAACTCCTCTCACATCCTCGATCCATTTGTATTGCTTGTCCATTCTCGGTGAGGGTCGTCATAGAAGTCCTCTACAAACTTTCTATAATAGCCTTCTAGCCCGAGAAAACTTCTGATTTCACTCACATTCCATGGCCTATTCCAGTTCCTCACAGCTTCAATCTTTATTGCGTCTACCATGATTCCTTCTTTAGAGATGACATGACCCAAGAATGACACTTGATCGAGCCAGAACTCACATTTGGAGAACTTTGCATATAGTTGCTCTTTCTAAAGAATTTGTAGTATTGTCTTCAGATGTTCAGCATGCTCTTCTCGGTCTCTCAAGTAGATAAGAATATCGTTGATGAAAATGATTACAAATTTGTCGAGGAAGGCCGAGAATACTCGATTCATCAGGTCCATGAACATCGCAGGAGCATTGGTTACTCCGAAGGGCATAACTACGAACTCATAATGTCCGTATCTCGTCCGGAAGGCCGTCTTCGGAATATCTCCTGGCTTTACTTTTACTTGATGATAGCCAGACCTGAGATCGATCTTTGAAAAGATAGTAGCTCCCTTCAGTTGGTCGAACAGGTCGTCAATCCTGGGAAGGGGGTACTTGACATTGTTCCTGTATGATTTAGATGTCGAACTCTACTAAATCACTTTACTATTACGTTCTTACCTATTCTTGATGGTCACGTTGTTCAATGTCCGGTAGTCTATACACATTCGCATAGACCCATCTTTTTTCTTTATGAACAGCACTGGAGCTCCCCATGGTGAGTGACTAAGGCGGATAAATCCCTGGCCAAGTAACTCTTGTAGCTATTTCTGGAGTTCTTTCAACTCAGTCAGCGCCATACGGTAAGGTGCCTTGGAGATCGGGTTAGTTCCGGGAATCAACTCGATCTCGAACTCAATTTCTCTATCAGGTGGTAATCCAGGTAGGTCATCAGGGAATACCTCCGGATGGTCGCATACCACTCTGACATCTTCTAGCTTCTGGTTCTTTGCTGATACGGTATCAACCACATGTGCTAGAAATCCGGTGCATCCATTTTCTAACATTTTTTGGGCTTTCAGTGCTGATAAGAATTTCCTTGTTCCTTTCTTTGGCTCCCCGATAAATTCAAATGAAACCTCTGCTTCGGGTCGGAAGGTCACCTTCCGTCTACGACACTCAATTGAAGCGCCGTACTTGTGCAGAAAATCCATGCCCAATATAACATCATAGTCTCGCATATCCAGAACTATCAGGTCACAACAGAGCTCCCTGTCTACGAGTCTAATTGGTGCGGCACGCAGAATATGGGTGGATGGCATCACCTCTCCCGAAGGTAACATTGTTAAGAATTTATAGTCCAAAACTTGGGGATGCCTATCTATCTTTCATGTGAAAGGTGTAGAGAAGAACGAATGGGTTACCCCAGTGTCAAACAATACAATAGCATACTGACTGAAAATAAATATCTGACCTGTGATAACCGTCGAGGCACTCGCTACATCTTCTCTGGTGAGGGAGAACACCCTGGCATTTGTCGCAACGGGTGGGGCTTCCAGTCTCCCTTGGCTTATCTGAGGACCCTCTATTGTAGCTTGCATCTAGTGAAGCTGGGGAGGAGCACCACAGTGCATCTGGACATACTCGAGGAGGTGCACTGAACTCTCGGGTAGGCGGTTCGAGCTATGTGTCCCTCCAGTCCACAACTGTAACACTTCCTCGTGCCCTGATGACATTCCCCCGGATGCTTCTTCCCACATGTAGGACAGTCAGGATACATAGTTTGGTTGTTTCCTGGGCCCCCTTTTAGGCCATTCCACTGTTTCTTCTTGCCACTGTGGTCCCTCTTCTAGCTAGTATTTTGAGATTTCTGACATCCGATCAGTGCCTTATTCTGCTAACTGATGTTGTTCAGGTAGTGCTCGGTGATCAGGGCACTACTGAACAGCTCTTCGGCGGTCTGGGGTCGATTGACTCCGCCGGCCACATTCAGGGCTATCTTCGGTCATAATATTTTCAGCATGAGTCTGATCCTCTCCCTTTCTGTACTGACTAATTCTGGGCAGAGACGTGCCAGTCGGTTGAACCTTTTCATAGCTTCACCGACTGATAGATCGCCTTGTCAGAACTCGAGGAACTCATCGTAGTGCTTATTTGTGATCCGTCTATGAAAGAACTCCTCGAAGAACTCGGATTCAAAGTCTGTCCACCTCATTTGATTTACTTGTCTCTTGGCTTTGACTCTCTCCCACCACATCCTTGCATCTCCAGAAAGGCAGAATGAGGCACATTTTATCTTTTTGTGCTCGGGCCAATCCAGCAGCTCCACGATGCTCTCAACTATTTTGAACAAGGCTTGGGCATCCCATGGTTCGCAGGCACCTGAGAAATTTTCTGGTTTCAGCCTCTGCCATTGAATCAGATAAGCTTCGGGTCGGACCCCGGTGGCAGCATTGACTAGTGGTGCTTGCACCATAGTGGTCGTGTTTGGCGTCACGTTCTACGTCTCTGGTGTGGTGATAGGGTTCCCTGGTTGATTCATGAGAGCATTGATAACCAGCTATTGTTCTGTGACCTGACGTTGTAGCTCGGTAACCACATGCATCAAATCTAGTGGGGGTGCTGATTCCTTCCCTCTATTACTACGTCTCCCATCCATGTTATCTAAGTGATAAATAAATAATTAAGGTATTATTATAATTTCTACTCATATACATGCATCTAAACATTCCTTATCATAAACAAGGTAAGGTATCCTTTCTAGTTGTATTTCTAGGTTAGAAACATGTTTCCATCATATAAAGCATGGTAAGGTATCATTACTATCTAAGTCACAAGTATGGTTCCATTCTACTAAGACATGATGAGGTATTATTTCTATCTAGATAGAAGACATTCTTCATTATAAAAGAAATTTAGGTATGCATAAAGTTACTTACTTGGAAAACAGCAGGATGGAGGCTTGATATGTGATAGTGGAAAGGTGAACCCGCTCTGATACCAACCTGTAACGTTCGCCCTTATCTGCTCTCAGGGTGGCGCTACCTTTTTTTTTTTTTTTTTATAACATAACTTATATGGATCATTTCACAATCTACATAATCAAACATGTTATCATGACATAAATCTTCTTTGCATCACATATCATAGACCTAATTAGCATGTTAACATATCATAACTTCTTTTATAACATGCATTACATATCATAATCATAATTATCATGTTAACATATCCTAACTTCTTTTATAACATGCATCACATATCATAATCATAATTAGCATGTTACCACATCATATCTCATTTTATAATATGCATAACATAAAGATTAGAGAATGTAACTATTATTAACACTATCCATTCATGAGTTCTAACATATCAAACTTTCATAAGTAAGGTGAATAATAACATGAACTAAGTAACATCCAACATGGTACTAATAAATCACAAGTCATAAAAGCGGAAGCAAATGTCTTAAGTTGTTCATTGAGCATATAAATAAAAGCATAGAGTAATAGGGTCTTTTTCCACCATGCCACTATCACACACACTCTGCCCCTCTTGCTACTTCCTCTAGTTCATGTTTCCTTTATCTGCAGTATATGAACAATATAAACTATAAGCATATAGCTTAGTAAGATTCTTGCCTACTCACAAAAGCCACAAATTACATCAAATAATTAGAAAACATGAGCATACTAGCATAAATAACATAAGTATTTCATAACAACACTAATCATTAACATACTATCGTAATGAAACATAAGCATGGCCTAAAATTGACATAAGCATGCTGAACATAATTAAATCTAAGCATGGCATAAATTAACCATAAGCATTCATGACATCATCAATCCTAAACATGCATAAAGGGCATAATCATAAGCATTCTTAAACTTGAACATAAGCATTCATGACATCATCAATCCTAAACATGCATAAAGGACATAATCATAAGCATTCTTAAACTTAAACATAAGGATTCATGACAACATCAATCCTAAACATACATAAAAGACATAATCATAAGCATTCTTAAACTTAAACATAAGCATTCATGACATCATCAATCCTAATCATGCATAAAGGACATAATCATAAGCATTCTTAAACTTAAACAAAAGCATTCATAATTTCATACAACTCCTTTCTTTTCAAAACATATACATATAGATACTTCAACATAATCATAACATGAAGGGGGGGGGGGGGGGGGGCGGCCAGGATAAGTACCACATAAAGCGCATTCCCTAATAGGCTCGGGTAGCGAGCCACCAGACCTACTAGAGCAAGACCTCTTACGTCTTACCAGGGCAAGACATCTTACGTCTTCTTATGTCCTTTGGATTTGATTAACGACCACCTAACGGGTCAGGTACTTAACCTCTTACAAAGAAAAATACTTAATTTTCTTTCTTTTCTTTCTTGTTATATCATAAAGAATGCTCTTAATCCCCAACATAAAAAGGGAAGCATCTCCGTCTTATCTTATCATAAGGAGAGCTCTTAATCCCAACATAAAAAGGGGAAGCATCTTCTTAGACATTTCATAGCATAAATGCATTCATAACATAAGAATACCCTAAAGAGGTCTTAAAGCATAAACATGTTCATCACATAAGCATATTTCATGGCCTATCAAATCATGAACATGTTTATCACATAGGCATATTTCATGGCATAATAAATCATAAACATGTTCATCACATAGGCATAATTCATGGCATATTAAATCATAAACATGTTCATCTCATAGGCATATTTCATGGCATAATAAATCATAAACATGTTCATCACATAGGCATAATTCATGGCATATTAAATCATAAACATGTTCGTCACATAGGCATAATTCATGGCATATTAAATCATAAACATGTTCATCACATAGGCATATTTCATGGCATAATAAATCATAAACATGTTCATCACATAGGCATAATTCATGGCATATTAAATCATAAACATGTTCATCACATAGGCATATTTCATGTCATAATTTCATAAGGAGTGGTTTCATGCAAACCTAGCCCTAAAACCCTAGGTGGCCAAAACCTTAGGGGCACCAAAACTTTAATTTTGTCACATAAAATTCATACATGAAGGCATACAATATATCATAATTTCATAAGGAGTATTTTCATACAACCCTAGCCTAAAACCCTAATTGGCCGAAACTTGTAGGGGCACCAAACTTTCATTTTTTTTGTCACAAAATTCATACATGAAGGCATTCAACATATCATAATTTCATAAGGAGTATTTTCATGCAACCCTAGCCCTAAAACCTTAGTTGGCCGAAACTTGTAGGGTATCAAAATTTTATTTTTTTATTTTTATTTTTTTCACCTAAAATTCATACATGAAGGCATACAACATATCATAACTTCATAAGGGGTGTTTTCATGCAACCCTAGCCCTAAAACCTTAGTTGGCTGAAACTTGTAGGGAATCAAAATTTTATTTTTTTTTTCACCTAAAATTCATACATGAAGGCATACAACATATCATAACTTCATAAGGGTTGTTTTCATGCAACCCTAGCCCTAAAACCTTAGTTGGCCGAAACTTGTAGGGTATCAAAATTTTATTTTTCTTTCATATATCATATCCTACAAGAACAAATATACTGCAGGTGAGGGAATCTTACCACTTATATTACCCCTTAATAAGAGAGACCTTGATTGGAGAGGAGACAAGAATTAATCTTGCCCTAGAACCCTTCTTGGTGCTCTTGACCCTTAGATGAAGATTATCCCCTTAGATGAACCCTTCCCTTTGCTTAACTCTGTAGGGTGGAACCCTATTTTGTTTTGGCCGAAACTCAAGGAAGGAGTCCTAGGATTTAGGTGGAAGGAGGAAGAAGGAAGAAGAAGTTGGCAAATGAAACTTTCCCTCTCATTTATAAAGGGAGGAAAAGAAGTGTCTCTTCTCTTTTCATGCCTCTTCATTTACCCTCCTCACACTCATTTACAATTTCTCCTCTTTCTCCAACAATAAGCTACTGCCGAGCACTTGGTCATCACATGCATGGTAAGAGTTAACTCTCACCAAGAGGTTTAAGGTTCAAACCTCACCTCTCCACTTTTTATTCTTTTATCATCATTTTCCAGGATTCCATATATAATCTACTAGACATGAAATTAAATTCTATACAAAAATTTTGGAGAAAATTTTTTTGGGGTGTTACATTAACTAGTAGAGAGAGCGAGGAGGGTAGGATAACTTTTAGGCTTTTTAACATTGAGCATGAGTGGACCCTCCACCAATGGAACTTATACTTTGGCTTGCCAAGTGGGGGAGAGAGAAGAACCCCTATTGGGTTCAACTCTCGGTTATGTTGGACCGAGTTGACGGGGGAGCATACTTCTGACCCTTCTAGGGTCAAAGCATCGCGCCACCAGAATCCCATCTTTTGATACCTACATTGCATCATGGCCAGTACCATATTTGGTCGTTGGGAGAGTGACGGTGTAGTTAGAGCCAACGAGTTGCTTTGCCTATGGGATATTCTACAAGAGAGGAGTAGCATCAATTTAGGGTTCCACTTCATCAGACACTTAGTGAAGATGGGCAAAGCATCACGGGGAGAGATCAATGGGGAGGCCAACTTTGTCACGCCCCGAGGCATACCGAGCTGAAAATCAAACGGACGACACCTCCCCTGTATGTTGCAACATTTCGGGTTAATACAAGGCCCGTAGGCCCACAATAGCAATAACATAACAAATAAAAACACAACAACATAATGAAACACAACAGAAACTAATACAATGACATACCCATAACCCCACATATACAATACATCCACATCATGCATACCAGTATGACTAACACACAACAACCACATACAGTACATCGATAAAATCCGAATCTACAAGTCCACAACACAGTACACTACGAAAACTCCAAATACAATACACGGCAGATGCAAAGCTCAAAACCAATATGGGCGCCTCAGAGGTGAGATGAGATGTCCGCCAGCGGTGCTCCTAGCTGTCACGAAGTCTTCTACCTATTACCTGGGTGACAGAAAACCCAGGGTCCGTGGGGGGTGGTGAGTAAAACTCAGCAGGTAATAGAAAAACATGTATATATGTCATATCACATGTATTTTCAACAACATACTCTAAAGGTACAACAGGTATATCAGCATAGTATATAAATACAAGCATATACCGTCTAACAAAATAAATAACATAAAAATGCAGACATACCTAAAGTCTGCTATGCTAATCTGATCCAACCTGAACATATATCAAACATATATATATATATATATAACAGGAAGAGTAGATTAACTCACAATATACTCTAGCTACAAGTCAAGGTATCTAATGGTCTATCCAACCCATACCAGTATCCGACACAATCATATAACAAATGCAAGAAACATGCATGAATATGATGTACACCCAAATGCAGTAATCATAGTACAATCAAATGCAACATCACAATAATCATATATATATAGACCGCATCTATATATATATTAATCTCAACCATCCATATATATATATACATGCATATATGTATATATATATGGTAATATGCAAAGCGCCATCAGATACGGCAATGCAGCATGCATAGTCATGCCTGCTCACCCCTACTCGCTACCACGACCCCAGTGTGGCCTAGGTGGCACGACATGACAACTGTTCCAACTCACACCAACCACTGCTATAGAGTGGCCGAGTGGGCAGTATGATCAAGTAGCATATGAGCGTAAAGATCCTGCTACATAACGGGGGTCCCTACTGCTGGCCACTCTGACTAACACTACCAATGAGTGGTCGAGTACCACGCACCCAGGACAACTGCACACAACTCCAACTACCACCGTCTATAGTGGTAGAGTGTGACACAACAAATGCTCTGCTCTCACACCAGTTACTCCTCGCGGAGTGCTCTAGGAGGCAAGATGACGGACGACTCTCTCAACCCCAAGGGAGACTATGTCGTCAGAATGCATGCATATGATATGAGTATGCTATCACTCGTACAACCATCTACCACAGACTCTCTGTTCAACGAAGAGTCGTACCCATCTGATAAATATACTCTCTATTTTGTAGAGAGTCTTACTCGACTGATCGACGAACTCTCTACCCTGTAGAGAGTCATATTCGACTGATCATAACTCTCTCTCCAATAGAGAGTCATACTCAACTGATCGATGCACTCTCTATCAAATAGAGAGTCGTACTCGACTGATCAACGCACTCTCTATCCGATAGAGAGTCATACTCGACTAATCATACCAAGCTGGGACCACCGGTCCGCAGCGACTCACTAATCACCCTTCACTTAACCATTACACAACTCATGGTTGGTAACAGTATGCAACATACAGGTATTGTAAGTAAATCCTACATTTAGGGCATTACTTACCCACAGATGACCTTTTTCCCAATTTATAATTTGCGTCATCACCCGTACTAACATTTACACCCTACTAAACCTCTAGGCCAATTTACATCACATCTATAACTCCTAAATCATGATAGGGTATATGTGTGATATCAACAATTGAGCATAAATACATCAAATGATAAGTTCAAAGAATACGATAATAAGAGCAGGGTCAAGGTAATATGAACACCTAACATGCTCATATCTATGACTAAATCTGAATGCAATACATCTACCCGGACCAGGTAGAAAATTACCCACCTGTTATGAAGACTGTGTCGATAGTCTTCAAGTCCATGAACCTATCTTGAATTAAGGTCCCAACTGTAGAATACAAATATCCAATTGCCATCATACATACTAGGAATATGAATCTAAGCCAATCTTAGTCGATTTTGTAAACCACATATATACTGTAAGTAGAATTTCTCTACAGTGTCAAATTAAATCAATTCACATAGAAATCTCAATCTAAACTTACCTAACATTGCTTCAATTACCTACAGCCAATCCGGAAGAAGAAATCCGTTGTCCTAAGCACCCAACTTCTTGATTCACATTTGAAAATATGATATGGACAATTCAACAGAGTTGAAGACAACAACCCATCTCTACCTGTAATTGCAAGATGTATTACAGGTATCATCAATCAAATTTAAACCTTACCTTCAATCCTTCACATTTCCGATCCTACAGTGAATCTGCACATGAAACCCAACATTGATCTTCCCCCATAACCACCTATAACAACACAATACATCAGTTTCCCTTACCTATTAATCTTCAAATTCGCAACACTTACCACTTTTCATCACAATCACGGTGCTATACACACCAGAAATGGCAATGACAACTGAGCAAGGAATCATTGTTGCAATCGATCGAAGAACGGTCACGAATCTCATCGGAGACCTGAGCTATGGCAGAAGTGAGAGAGCTCACGGTAGAGGAAGGCTTCGAAATAGTGGAGAAAGATCTTGGTTTTGGAAATGGGGCACGACGGTAGGACTTCCCCTTTACAGCAACCTTCCCTTCTCCTTTGTTTTGTTCACCGATAGAAACACCTACTGCGATTTCTCCGGCAGTGATCGGCCAAGCAACTCACAATGACGTCGATCTGGGAAGACAACCCATCAATCCGGCAGCGTGGCGACGCCGGATGTCTAGTGTGGGCGATGGCAGACCGGCTAGCTGTGGTTGTCCACTGTGGTCGAAGGCAATCGGCTAGATCGGAAAGAGATCGACTGGATCGGGAAGAAGGGATGTCGATCCGCCCGCTACTCTGGTGAGAATGAAGAGCGACGGAGAGGAGGGCAGTGTGTGCGGCTATGGACGGCGATGGGGCAGCAGTAGATCTCTCGTGGTGGCGGCGAGTGGAGCGGCGGCGGTGAAGAAATGGGAACAGGGGGAAGGAGAGTCAGGATCGAGAAAAAAAAATCGCAACGGTGAAGAAGTGAAAGGAATTTACACGAGTTGGGGAAATGCTCGCATGGAGAAACCATCGAAAGGTGAGAACGGCTCGGTCTTAATGGCATTAACGGATTGGGTTTTTAAATCCTATAAGAAACTTAACCCTAAAGACTAAACCTAGGATCAATTAACCCCTATCTATTAAACCTGGGTCAGATTTTAATTAAAGTTCTAACCATGCATTTTTTTTTGCCATATCTTACATTCTCCCCCACTTAAAAAAATTTGGTCCCCAAATTTCGTACCAACATGCAAAAATTTACATCAAGCAAGTTTCCAAAAGGACCACATACCTTCCTCAAGTGACCAGATGAGACTATCGAGCTCGGATAGTATCTTCCAGCTCCCACATGGTCTCCTCATCGGTATGATGTTGTCATCCAACCTTTACGAGTCAGATGGTTTTTTGTCCCACTACTGTCGCTCCTTACGAGCCAGGCTCCACCCTGGAATCACCTCGTAAGTTGCATTAGATTGAGGTAGAATCGGAACCTCTTTCAGAACATGGTCAACATGCGACACGTATTTCCTCAGTATAACAACAGGAAAATACGTTGTGAGCACCCGCAAGTGTCGGAGGTAAAGCCAACCGATAAGCTACACCTTCATAATCCACAACACAAGCTCTGAATAGATCCTCCAACATTTGAATGTCATGCTCAGACAGTCCATCAGTCCGCGGATGAAATGTTGCAATAAGACGAAGCTTTATGCCCATAGTCTGGTGCAAACTCTGTCAAAATCGTGAGGTATATCGCGAATCTCTATCTGATAGGATACTTAAGAGTACCCCATGCAATCTGATAATCTTTCGGTAATACAACTCTATCGAATGATCCAACAAGTACGACCCACGAATAGAAAGGAAATGAGCTGATTTGGTCAGTCGATCCACACTCACCCAAATCGCATCATGTCCTTTACGGGTCCTAGGCAATCCCGTAACACAATCAATCGTGATATGCTCCCACTTCCATTCCGGAATCGAAATTTTCTAGAGCAATCCATCGAGTTTTTTGATGTTCAGCCTTCACCTACTGGCATACTAAACATCGAGCAGTAAAATCTACTATAACTCTCTTTATACCATTTCACCAGTATAAACATTTCAACTCTCAGTACCTCTAAGTACCACCAAGGTACATAGCCCATCTCGAATGATGTGCTATCTGTAACGACTCTTCAAAGATTAGTCGCGTGTTCGGAACACACTATCCTTATCAGAGAAGGAGAATTATCTTCTCACAAGAGAAATCCATCTACCGTCCAAAATCCACTCTACCACACACTCTGTAAGTGCATGGAAGATTATAGCGATCAATCTTACCCGTTGTTGCAACTGTTCGTGCTCCAGCAACTCCATTGTAGTTACCCAGTAGGTTGTCAAAATCCCATGAGCATTCCTACTCCATACAATTACAAATCTTGATAATAACTACTAAAGTCACGTCATGTATATGACAAACTATCTCGTAGTTTCTTAACGGTCCTGAGCATAAGATACGTCTCATGCAACTGCATCGGGATCGCTCTGATCCCTGAAACGATGCATTTGCGTACATTCTTTTATCCACTCCGGAAGGATTAACTAATACTTGCGTAAAAGTTAACTGCCATCTAGGCCCTGTAAAATGGTTTCACCAACTTCCGACTAAATCATTTACAACATCATCTTTGTCAAACAAGTCTATGGTATAGTAATGCTAAGACATTCTATCCACATCTACAGTACTAACCAAAACATACAAGGAAAACCACCATCTACGGTGGTCGAGTGCGTAACTCCAACTACCACAATCAACAGTGGCCAGGTTACGCAAGTCCAACAACCACAAACTGATCCAATCGTGTCCAGGATACACGATTCTCGAATCCAGTGGTGACTAAATCATTAATTAGTCTAGAAACTTAATCCAAATTCATACAATTCATACCAAGTAAGAAATTGTCGTCTCCGCACACCTGCATCCCCTTTTTTCTCTACGATGATGATATATCAATCATCACAACGACAATGATACTTATATGACACCATGTCACTACCATATCAACTCTCCAGTCCTAAACCAACCCTAGAATATACACAGGTGTCTTTAGTTGATCTAAACAGATCATTTATCAACAACGAAGGATATTCATTTACAACAACTACTGTATTCATCATCGATAATCGATGCATAATCTCAAATGTCCATCTCTCTTTCAATAAAGAGTTCAGATCTTCTCAAGGAGGAATACTGGGATAGATAAATATCCCCTCCAACATCTCCTATAATTACAACTCACATTCTTCCAATTTCTATAGTGTTTAACAACACTGATACCCAGAACACTATCACTTGATATGTGATCTTCGATACCGGACTATTTTTGCAATCATTTTGATCGCCTACTCCACTTGCCTAAGCAACGCCAAGCCTAGGAGTTCATCCAAAACTACATCCGAATGCTCTCGGATTATACGCACATCTGAGAGACATAATCATACTATAATCTCAACAACTTGACCATCCGTAAGGATATGTCTACAGTAAAGATATGTCTATCAGAGTCTAAGGGCATCCCTTGACTTCTTAATCATTGATCCTCATCTCACCTGACGGTAGAGATACCACCAACCCACAAGTCGATGTAAAGGACCCTTCTACTTCAGCTGAGAATGTTCTAGACAAAGATACCTGTAAACTACAAGTATCTCCCAATATATTAACCCAGAGGGTAAAACTAGAGTAATACCCAGAACGATGAAATATCTGTAGATCCGATCCAAAAGGCTCCCCGCAAGTCTTGGCCTTTCTCCAAAGAGAACAAGATCAGATCCAACAGTCCGCGACAAAGCGGTCGCATTTCTACGATGAATGTGTTGGTTCAACAATGCCCCAAGCATTTATATGTTTTGATGTTTGGATAATCATCTAAGTTAGTCAATGTTTTGTGATCTAATTACGAACATGTTTAAGTGACAGGAAAATCCAAGGATGAAGACTTGGTAAAAGAGAAGTCCAAGTATGATCTTGACAAGGACAGTCCAAGGGACAGACTTGGCAGCATAAGACCAAGCTTGTAGTCTTGGTAGCATAAAGTCCAAGTGAACCTTGGCAAAGGAAGTCCAAGTGAACCTTGGCAAAGGAAGACCAAGTATGACCTTGGCAAAGGAAGTCCAAGGGATGGACTTGCCAGCGTAAGACCAAGCTTGTAGTCTTGGCAGCGTAAAGTCCAAGTGAACCTTGGCAAAGGAAGTCCAAAGTAAGGTCTTGGCAGCATAAGTCCAAGCATGTAGTCTTGGAGGCGTAAAGTCCAAGCATTTGGCAACCCAAGATATGACGAAACTGAAGGAATCTCTTGGAAGCAAAGCGCAAAGGATGAACAAGTCACGGACTCGGAGGGATCCTGGAGGCGCAAGGCTTAATGAGGAGCTAGAAGGTTGAGTCTAGGTCTAGAGTGTAAAATCAAGTGTGAATTACTCATACTTGATGAGTATCAATCGACTGATACTATGTATCAGTCGACTGGTCAAGTGCTCGACTGAGTCATAGTGAAACCCTGACCATCAGTCGACTGCTTTGATAGTGGCAGTCGACTGATGTTGCAATTAGTCGACTGCCAACAGTGGCAGTCGACTAATCAACGCAAATACGAGCACAGAATGTAGTCGCACTCGACTGTGACCTACGATCACTCGACTGATCACTCCATCAGTCGACTGATGGAGGGATAAGTCGACTGATCACTTGGCCGTTGGAAATTGCAGCTATGTATCTCCGCGGATCTGCGTGTTCAGAAGCCGTTGGCTTCGGCGGCAGTCAACTGATGGTGAGCATCAGTTGATTGATCAAAGCCCAATGGGAAAAACAACCCATCTTCTATAAGAAGGGGCCTTGGGGATCTTGGTGAAGCTAGTGCTCTCATTCCTAACTATACTCTTGTGCTCACCAAGCTTTCTCCAAGTATTTGTGTTATTCTAAACCTCCTCTTCTAGAGTCTTAATTTTCCATCATTGTAAAGAAGAGGAGTGCATTGTAAAATAAGGTTTCTCCACCTTGGTTCATCCAAAGGAGATTTAGTGAAGCTTGGCTAGGGCTAATCCACCTTACGGATTGCCGTGGAGTAGGAGCGTCATCTCCGAACCACGTACATCGGGTGTTAGCATTGCTTTCATTGTTTTCTTATTTGTATTTGTATTGCTTCTGCTAACATTCTTGTAGAAACAAAGAAAGGCTAATCACCCCCCCCCCCCTCTAGCCATTACAAAGATCCCAACAAGTGGTATCAGAGCCCGGATAGCTTGGAAGATTTCACCATCAACCAAGGCATCAACGGCTCTTCAAGAGGGATATAGCACCGCCAAGCCATCGCTCTTCGATGGGAGTCATTTTGCGTATTGGAAAGGTAGGATGAAATATTATCTAATGAGTAATATTGAAATTTGTCATAGCATTGTAGATGGCTTTAAAGAACCGGTGGATGAACATGGAGACCCTATTCCAAGCAAGGATTAGACAAGGGAAATGAATAGGCGGTTCGAATCAAATGCAAAGGCGGTACTCACCATCCAATGCGGCATTACAATGGAGCAACTCAACAAGGTGGGGCCTTTCGAATCCGCTAAGGAGTTATGGGAAAAGCTCGTTGAGCTAAATGAAGGATCCAATGAGTCAAAGAGGGCCAAGAAGGACTTGCTAATTAGACAACTTCAAGCCTTCCAAATGAAGATGTATGAAACCGTAAGCCAAATGCATGAAAGGTTCAAGGAGATTGTGAATGGACTCCATATCATAGGTGAGCGAGTTGATAACCGGGATTTGGTAAGATACATACTTCAAGCATTTCCTAGAAATTCTCTATGGACTTCTATAGTTGATGCTATTAAAGTAACTAGGGATCTCTCTCAAATTAAAATTGATGAATTATTTTGTGAGTTTGAATTGCATGAGCAAACTAACATGTCTTCTAAGGAAAAGGGTTAAGCTCTATTTGTTGAAAAGAAGGAAAAGAAGAAGAAAGAAAGGAAAGAGGTGTCATCATCATCCGAGTCGGAGCATGATTCAAGTAGTGATGGAGACTCGTCTAGTGAGATGGCCCATTTTGTCAAGAAGTTCCTTAGAAAATCAAAGGAGTTCAAGAATAGAGAAGCAAGGAAGGGGTCTCATTCTTCAAGAGGTAAGTTTAGTGGTAATCCAAATTTTAATAATAATGTGATTTGACATGCTTGCAATAAGAAGGGGCACATAAAGCCAAATTGCCCGGAGCTAAAGAAGGAGGAAAAAGAAAAGAAAAAGAAGGACAAGAAGGAGAAGAAGAAGAAGGAGGCCATGGTGGCTCAAACCACATGGGACACACCAAGTGTTGAATATTCTTCCTCCGATGATGAGCTTTGCCACATCACACGCCATGTGACACTCATGGCCCTAGGAGATGACTCCGGTACATCAAACCAAGAAGAAGACTCTTCAAGTGATGAATCGTCATCTAGTGACGATGAGGTAATGAACTCTCCCAAAGTTAAGCTTCTTTGTAAATCAATTGCTTATCTTAAAGAGGCTCTAGATAAGTCTAAATCTAAGGTTAAAAGCATGAAGGTAGAACTAAAGGTCATTAGGAATGAAAAACCTTCACATGTTGACTCTTGCATACTTAAGGAAGAGAATGACAAACTTAAGGATGAGGTTAGTGAGTTAAAGGCATGTCTAGAGAAATTTATAAATGGCTCAAAATATCTTGACATGATCCTTAGCCAACAAAGAGTCGTTTAAAATAAGGCTGGTATAGGATATAAGCCAAAAGAAAAAGAAGTTGCCTATATTTCATTGATTAATAGGAAAGCAACCATTAAGGGTAAGGTCAAGAAAGCATGGGTACCTAAGAAGTTTTTACTTAATGCTACCGGTCCAAATGTTTGGGTACCAAAAGCTTGTGTTTTTCATGTGATTTAGGTAGGTGAGCAAGGTTTGTGGATTGTGGATAGCGGTTGCTCAACACACATGACCGGGAATGTGAGCAAATTCTCCACAATTAAGTATGTGAAGAAGGGAGCGGTGTCTTTTGGAAATAGTGGAAAACTCAAGATATTAGGTAGAGGTACAATTGAGGAATCCCCCAAAATTGTCATTCACAAAGTTTTACTAGTTGAAAATATGAAATTTAATTTATTAAGTGTTAGTCAACTTTGTGATGCAAACTATCATGTTTCTTTTGAATCCTCTAAATGCATGATTAGAGACAAGGAATTAAATGATTGTATGTTAGTTGGATATAGGAAGTCAAATATCTATTATGTTGATCTTTCATATGCTTCTAACATTTCTACTAAGTGTCTTGTTGCAAAAGAAGAAGAAAGTTGGCTATGACATAGGAGATTGGGGCACATCAACATGAAAATCATAGCCAAGGTAGCCAAGATGGAGTTGGTCAAAGGGCTACCAAAGATCAAGTATGTCAAGAACAAAATGTGTGATGCATGCCAAGAAGGAAAACAAACAAAAGCATCACACAAAGGTAAAACCTTAACTAATACTTCCTCACCATTAGAACTATTGCATCTTGACTTATTTGATTGTCATAGTACTCCTTCTTTAAATGGTAGCAAATATTGTTTAGTTATAGTAGATGATTTTTCTAGGTATACTTGGGTCTACTTTATGAAACATAAGGATGATACCTTTGAAATAATCATAGGATTTAGTAAAAGGGTTGAAAATGAAAATAGTCTCAAAATCAATCGGATCCGTAGTGATCATGGTGGTGAATTTGAAAATTCTAAATTTTCACAATTTTGTTTAGAGCAAGGGTACAAGCATGAGTTCTCTTGTCCTAGAACACCCCAACAAAATGGGGTGGTGGAAAGGAGAAATCGTGCCCTACAAGAGGCGGCTAGGACTATGCTTAATGCATATTCTCTACCTAGCTACTTGTGGGCGGAAGCGGTTAATACCGCTTGCTATATCCAAAATAGGGTTCAAATTCATAGGTTTTTAGGAAAGACACCATTTGAATTATGGAATGAGACTATTCTCACAATTCATTATTTCAAAGTCTTTGGATGTAAAGTTTATATTTTAAACACAAAAGATAACTTAGGAAAATTTGAATCCAAAGCGGATGAGGGAATCCTAGTTGGATACTCATCCACAAGTAGAGGATATAGAGTCTACAATAAGAGAACCCAAGGGATTGAGGAGTCCTCCAATGTTCAATTTAATGAAACCACTAGTACCTACCCTAGAAAGTCCTCCATTGATAAGGATATTAATGACAATAATCAAGACATTACCCAAAAACTTCAAAATTTGACCATAAGGGGTAATGATCAAGAGGGAGGAAGAGGAGATCCGATGATGAAAGAAGGGTGGAAGATAACAATGATCAATTTGAAACCCCTTCTAGAACCCTAAGAATTCATCAAGATCATCCACTTGACCAAGTAGTAGGAGATATATCTCAAGGAGTAAGAACTAGGTCATTTCATAGACCTCCTACTAGTCAAGTTGCTCTTATTTCACAAATTGAGGCCAAATCAATCAATGATGCATTACATGATCTGGATTTGATCTTGGCAATGCAAGATGAATTGGCTCAATTTGAAAGGAGTCAAGTATGGGAGTTAGTACCTAGACCCAATGATTGCACCATAATTACTACAAGATGGGTCTTTAGGAATAAGCTAGATGACCAAGAAAATATCACTAGAAATAAGGCTAGGTTGGTTGCTAGGGGATTCAATCAAGTTGAGGGGCTTGACTATGATGAGACTTATGCCCCAGTTGCTAGATTAGAATCTATTAGAATTCTCTTAGGGTATGCTTCCTATATGGGATTTAAACTTTACCAAATGGATGTTAAATCGGCATTCTTAAATGGTTATATTAAGGAGGAAGTATATGCAGAGCAACCACCCGGGTTTGAAAACATAGATTATCCAAACCACGTATATAAGCTTAGGAAAGCATTATATGGGTTAAAACAAGCTCCCCGGGCATGGTATGAAAGATTGTCATCTTTCTTAATTTCTAAGGATTTTAGGAGAGGCCAAGTAGATCAAACCTTGTTTATAAAGTCAACACTAAATGATATCTTTATAGCCCAAATATATGTTGATCACATTATTTTTGGGTCAACAAATGATGATCTTCTTCAAGACTTTATAAAAAACATGGAAAATGAATTTGAAATGAGTTTAGTTGGAGAGCTCATATCTTTCCTAGGATTACAAGTCAAACAAACGAATGAAGGTATATTCATATTTATTAAACCAAATATGCAAATGAAATGATCAAGAAATTTGGTTTGGAAAATGCCAAAATTGTAACCACTCCTATGGCCACTAGCACTAGAATAGATAGTGATCATGATGGTAAATCAATTGATCTTAAACTCTATAGGAGTATGATTGGTAGCCTACTATATCTAACCGCTAGTAGACCCGATATCTTTGCGGTAGGTATGTGTGCAAGATACCAATCTTGTGCCAAAGAATCACATTTAGTAGCCGTTAAGAGAATTTTAAGATATATTAAAGGCACCCTAAATGTAGGACTTTGGTATCCTAGGACTAGGTCCTTTGAGTTGCTTGGTTATACCGATTCCGAATATGCCGGTTGCAAATTGGATAGGAAGAGTACTAGTGGTGGATGTCAATTTCTTGGGTCTTCCCTAGTTAGTTGGAGTAGTAGGAAGCAACATTGTGTTGCTTTATCAACCACTGAAGCCGAATATGTGGCTATGGGTGGTTGTGTAGCTCAATTACTTTGGATGAGACATACTCTTGTGGACTATGAGCTACACTACTCTAACATTAAAGTTTATTGTGACAATGTGAGTACCATCAACTTGACCAAAAATCCGGTACATCACTCTAAGACCAAGCACATTGAAGTGAAACATCACTTCATAAGAGATCATGTGGCAAGAGGGGACATTGAACTTAATTATGTAGAATCTAAGTCTAACCTTGTCGATATCTTCACCAAAGCTCTTCCCGAAACCGAATTTTCATCATTAAGGAGAGAGCTTGGTATGTGCTTTGTAGAGTAAAAGTCTAGGTTTGCATGATCCCATATTCATATGTTAGCCTTATACCTTGATGCATCTCACAAAAGCCTTAAGAAACCTTGATTTTTGTATTGAGACACTTATAAATATGTGAGATGATAGGGAAGGTGTACTTGGCTCATCATGCTTGTTATGATGCATTACTATGAGCCAATGACACACCTAGAGACATGAATACCTTATGAACCAATCATTGGGAAGGCTTGTATTCAAGTAATGAATACATAGATCTAAGAACATGGTTGGAAATTCCAAATCATATATATTTTAAACTATATTCATCATATTTTGAAAAACAGTTTTCAAGTAGAACACAAAAGTGATACAAAGTTTGTAAAATCTTTAGAACTTTTGTTAGGTTCCAAGTTTGTATCAATCTTGAAATCTGGAAAACATATATTTTTCAAACTATTTTTCCTTAATAAAGTATGATTCCAAAAATGTGTACGCAAAATTTCGTGATTTTTTGAGGTTTCTGGAATTTCTACCGCATTTCTGAAGTTGGGCTAAAAAGGTCAAATTGATTCAGCCTAGCGATCGTTCGTGAAACCAGTCGATAAATAGCTCCATTCTCTGATATTCAGTGTATCTTTGATGTCCTAAAACTATAGCATGATAATATTGAGTATAAATAAATTTTTAGGACTGTTTAATGCAGTGTTTTAGGGGGAGTGTCATAAAATATATCTTTTTCATCCCCAAACTTACATTGTTGGTGCAAAGTTAGGACTTAACTTTCTAAACTTTTGTATGCTTTGCTTCCAATGTTATTCACACATCATGAAGCATATCTTGAATTAATGGGGAGTTTAATATCAATTTTATACCTTAGTCCAAGATACAACAACTTTAATTCTTTCTTGAAATTTATAAATCCTTTTCTTTTTGATGCGTGTCAAAGGGGGAGAAGGGATGTTTAAGTTAGATTTCATATTATGATTATGTAAAGACCTAACTTAAGAGATTGCCAAACATCAAAAAAGGGGGAGATTGTTGGTGCAACAATGCCCCAAGCATTTATATGTTTTGATGTTTGGATAATCATCTAAGTTAGGCAATGCTTTGTGATCTAATTACGAACATGTTTAAGTGACAGGAAAATCCAAGGATATAGACTTGGTAAAAGAGAAGTCTAAGTATGATCTTGGCAAGGAAAGTCCAAGGGACGGACTTGGCAGCATAAGACCAAGCTTCTAGTCTTGGCAGCATAAAGTCCAAGTGAACCTTGGCAAAGGAAGTCCAAGTGAACCTTGGCAAAGGAAGACCAAGTATGACCTTGGCAAAGGAAGTCCAAGGGATGGACTTGGCAGCGTAAGACCAAGCTTGTAGTCTTGGCAGCGTAAAGTCCAAGTGAACCTTAGCAAAGGAAGTCCAAAGTAAGGTCTTGGTAGCATAAGTCCAAGCTTGTAGTCTTGGCGGCGTAAAGTCCAAGCATTTAGCAACCCAAGATATGACGAAACCGAAGGAAGCTCTTCGAAGCAAAGCGCAAAGGATGCACAAGTCGCGGACTCGGAGGGATCTTGGAGGCGCAAGGCTTAATGAGGAGCTATAAGGTTGAGTCTAGGTCTAGGGTGTAAAATCAAGTGTGAATTACTCATACTTGATGAGTAGCACGATCGACACGATGTATCACGATCGGTCAGTGTCGATCGAGTCGGTGAAACCACGACCATCAATGATCGACAGCTTTGGCAATGATCGATGTTAGTTGCAATGATCGCCAACAGCGCCGATCGATCAACGCAAATACGAGCACAGAATGTAGTCACACTCGACTGCGGCCTACGATCACTCGACTGATCACTCCATCAGTCGACTGATGGAGGGATCAGTCGACTGATCACTTGGCGTTGAAAATTGCAGCTACGTATCTCCACGGATCTGCATGTTTAGAAGCCATTGGCTTCGGCGGCAGTCGACTGATGCTCACCATCAGTCAACTGATCGAAGCCCAACGAGAAAAATAGCCCCTCTTCTATAAGAAGGGGCCTTGGGGAGCTTGGTGAAGCTAGTGCTCTCATTCCTAACTATACTCTTGTGCTCACCAAGCTTTCTCCAAGTATTTGTGTGATTCTAAACCTCCTCTTCTAGAGTCTTAATCTTCCATCATTGTAAAGAAGAGGAGTGCATTGTAAAACAAGGTTTCACCACCTTGGTTTATCCAAAGGAGATTTAGTGAAGCTTGGCTAGGGCTAATCCACCTTACGGATTACCGTGGAGTAGGAGCGTCATCTCCGAACCATGTACATCGGGTGTTAGCATTGCTTTCATTGTTTTCTTATTTGTATTCTTATTTGTATTTGTATTGCTTCGGATAACATTCTTGTAGAAACAAAGAAAGGCTAATCACCCCTCCTCTAGCCATTACAAAGATCCCAACAGAATGATCCGAGGATCTTGGTAGATCATCTGATCACATCACTTAATCCTACGAGCTACAACTGTAGAATACCCAATAGATACGACTATTGTAGTATACTCTCTCCTCTGTACAAATCAATTCACATCTGGGGGTAACTGTTGTTGTCTGTTGAATCTTCTACAATGTCTTCTGCTAACGCTGCTTCTGTGATGATCTCTGCTGAAGGAGAGTATCAAGGAACACCAACCACTCCTGAGGTAGTAGGTTGATGCTGATAAGGTAACCCACATCTTCTGTGCTAATCTCTACTGTCGAGACGATGTATCTTCCTCCCGGAATACCATCGATAGTCTTCAACTGAATCTTCAAGGTACACCTCCTCCACTGTACTGGTTGCTCAACAATAGCAACAGCTGAACTGCTCCAACGGATAATCTGGCTTCGCGTGTCTTCGTGATCTGCACTGCACACTCACAATCCCTTCGGAGTCTTTGTTCTGATTTTTGCTGATATCCACAAGAACCTTCTGATGATCTGTGGTTGGTCTTCTATAATCAGAAAATAGCTCAAAGTCTATGACTCCGATCTTGCTCCTTTATCCAACAGTCGAAGATTTCTGACCCAAGTTGTCCTGCATTATCTGCTTATCGATCTCCATCTCTTAAACCCTTGTACAGAGTCATTTCTAAACTCCTGTCTCATTCAACGTCTTCGGGCAGGATCTGGTAGAAGATCCCGGCATCCTAATCCAACAGTAAGCCAACAATCGTAGGTGGCTTAAAATATCCATTCATCTTCTTGAGCTATTAGGTGGTCGTAACCTCTGCAAGTCTCACGACTCTGCACAGTATACTATTACTAATTGATCACCCTTTTTTTGAAGCTCAAGAATTCCTTACAATGTGTCACTAAAAGTGACATGGGAAAATACACTCTTCCAACATCACTAATCCATGATCAAGTGATATATTATTTCCCGAAGATTATTTTCTGCATTTATCACCAAATACCGGCTTGATCCCGATAATGGTATGCAAACAACTCTTCTTTCTCGTATAACATGAGTTAAGTACTCAAAAGTACTCTCAAAGTTATACATCTCAGTACGAACATCTCAGGGATAGAATTCTTATGAAACATCGTAATCTAGCCTTCCGCTATCTGCATCACAATAGTCTACAAGTCTATTCATTACCCGCAGGTAATGATCTGACTAGCACAGTTAGTGGAAATCTCTAAGACTGTAGTCTCTGATTTCCATAATAAATGTGACGACTTGGCCCATGTTTTTCCGACTCGGTATCAGTCGGCTCTTAAAGGTAAATCACCTTTTCGACACGGTTCAAGACTCACAGGCTCAACAGGTTGTTCCCGTGGTCAACTCATACCACGATTATGAATAATAACCAACATACTACAGGTTATTCCCTGGTATAAGCATCTAAATGCATAGCCAACATAACCGAGAGTATAAACCCTAAAGGTCACACCGGTTGGTCGCCTCGGTGGACGACCCCTACCACAAGTCTGCACAGGTGTCATAACTATATTGTATACACCTACTAATCAAGTTTAGATAAATATCCACTAAACCATAAGTTTTTCATAAATTCTTACCTCGTGCTGCTTGGAGCTCAGGCCGCTGTCCATCTCATCTCAGAAAACTAAAACCGAATAAATCGACTCCCGAGAATCCAAGACTCGACACAAAAACAACATTGTATGGCATCGCAGAACCTTGGGCTCTGATACCACTAAAGTTGTCATGCCTCGAGAGCATACCGAGCCGAAAATCAAACGGACAGTACCTCCCCTGTACGTGGCAACATTTCGGGTTAATACAAGGCCCGTAGGCCCATAATAACAATAACATAACAAATAAAAACACAACAATATAACGAAACACAGTGGAAACTAATACAACGACATACCCATAACCCCTCATATACAATACATCCACATCATGCATACCGGTATGACTAACACACCACAACCACATACAGTACATCGACAAAATCAGAATCTACAAGTCCACAACACAGTACACTACGAAAACTCCAAATATAATACACGGCGAACGCAAAGCTCAAAACCAATATGGGAGCCTCAGAGGTGAGATAAGATGTCCTCCAGCGGTGCTCCAAGCTGTCACGAAGTCTTCTACCAGTTACCCGGGTGACAGAAAACCCAGGGTCCGTGGGAGGTGGTGAGTAAAACTCAGCAGGTAATAGAAAAACATGTATATTTGTCATATCACATGTATTTTCAACAACATACTCTAAAGGTACAACAGGAATATCAGCATAGTATATAAATACAAGCATATACCGACTAACCAAATAAACAACATAAAAATGCAGACATACTTGAAGTCTGCTACGCTACTCTGATCCAACCTGAACATATATCAAACATATATATATATAACAGGAAGAGTAGATCAACTCACAATATACTCTAGCTACAAGTCAAGGTATCTAATGGTCTTTTCAACCCATACAAGTATTCGACACAATCGTATAACAAATGCAAGAAACATGCATGAATATGATGTACACCCAAATGCAGCACTGATGGTGTCCAACACCCAAACGCAATAGATGGGTCGACTAGGATCAATTCAATAATATATATATATATTAATCTCAACCATCCATATATATATATACATGCATATATGTGTATATATATATGGTAATATGCAAAGCGCCATCAGATACGGCAATGCAGCATGCATGGTCATGCCTGCTCACCCCTACTCGCTACCACGACCCCAGTGTGGCCTAGGTGGCACGACATGACAACTGTCCCAACTCACACCAACCACTGCTATAGAGTGGCCGAATGGGCAGTATGATCAAGTAGCATATGAGCGTAAAGAGCTCTCTACACAACAGAGGTCCCTGCTGCTGGCCACTCCGACTAACACTACCAATGAGTGGTCGAGTACCACGCACCCAGGACAACTGCATACAACTCCAACTACCACCGTCTATAGTGGTAGAGTGCGGCACAATAAATGCTCTGCTCTCACACCAGTTACTCCTCGGGGAGTGCTCTGGGAGGCAAGATGACTGACGACTCTCTCAACCCCAAGGGAGACTATGTCGTCAGAATGCATGCATATGACATGAGTATGCTGTCACTCATACAACCATCTACCACAGACTCTCTGTTCAATGAAGAGTCGTACCCATCTGATCAATATACTCTCTATCCTGTAGAGAGTCTTACTTGACTGATCGACGAACTCTCTATCCTGTAGAGAGTCATACTCGACTGATCATAACTCTCTCTCCAATAGAGAGTCGTACTCAACTAATCGACGCACTCTCTATTCAATAGAGAGTCGTACTCGACTGATCAATGCACTCTCTATTCGATAGAGAGTCGTACTCGACTAATCATACCAAGCTGGGACCACCGGTCTGCAGCGACTCACTAATCACCCTTCACCTAACCATTACATAACTCATGGTTGGTAACAGTATGCAACATACAGGTATTGGAAGTAAATCCTACATTTAGGGCATTACCTACCCACATATGACCTTTTTCCCAATTTATAATTTAGGTCATCACCCGTACTAACATTTACACCCTACTAAACCTCTACGCCAATTTACATCACATCTATAACTCCTAAATCATGATAGGGTATATGTGTGATATCAACAATTGAGCATAAATACATCAAATGATAAGTTCAAGCATATGATAATAAGAGTAGGGTCAAGGTAATATGAACACCTAACATGCTCATATCTATGACTAAATCTGAATGCAATACATCTACCCGGACTAGGTAGTAAATTAGCCACCTGTTATGAAGACTAAGTCGATAGTCTTCAGGTCCATGAACCTATCTTGAATTTGTTGGGTTTCCGGCACCGCGGCGTGTGTGTGTTCGATCATGTTTCGTAAACATGAGCACAGCGGAAGCAATAAAAATAATAAATACTCCTATTTATTACAACACACACAACACACGCATGCTATTACAACAAGTGTAGACATAACCGTAAATTAAAATTGCAATAAAAGGAAATTAAACTACGTTATACCTTCCGTATGACGTGTAGCGGGAACGGCATCAACCGGAACGATTCTCGTAAGAATCGTCTCTATCCGTATCCACGCCGAGCTCCTCGGGATGACTTCGCCAAGCCACGAGCTTCGTCTTCGTATGGGTTACTAGCCTCGTGTTGAAGACGACGTGATCGAGAGATGATCACGGTCCGAATCCAAATTCGGACCTAAAAACAAGTCCTCAAGACTTGCTTCTCCGGAGGTATTCGACAACCGATTGACGAATCGCCCCTCCACCTCAGAGGATTACCGGAGATCAAATCCCGGTATGTTGGCCGCTGTCGAGCACTCAACCGCCGCCCAAACGACGCCCGACGAGGAGAAGAAGCTGTCCAGAAAACTGGACAGCTTGGTGGAGGAGTAGGCGCCGCCAAAACCAAGGAAGCAAAGTGCTCACCTTGATGCCAAACCTAAGGAGGATGACCGAACTCTTCCGCAGCAGCTCGACGCCAGGAGGAAGGAAGCAACCTTCTGACGCCGGTTGGAGGACCTTGGGCTGGGCGGCGGCAGCTTGGAGTTGGGCGCCAACAGAGAGAGGAGGGTTGGGCGGCCAAGTTTGATTAGGTTTAGGGTTAGGTTTAATCCTATTTTATAGAGAACTAATTCTCTTAGTGGTTAATGGATCATATCCATAAAGCCCATTAACCCGCTCCATTAAGATAAGTTAAAATAAACCAAACCATGATGGTTTATTTTAAGTTAAAACGAACCGAACCAACCTTTGGTTCATTCGTTTAATATAAACCAAACCCTTTGGTTTATTCTCATCCATTGGATTAGGACCAAACCATTTTGGTCCATCCATTATGTCTTCATAAGACACGCCCATCCACGCTTCCATTGCGATCAAACAATTTCATGCTCGCTTTATGTTTGGTCCAACCAAACATAGTTTCTCTCGGCCGAGAATCTCATTCTCAAGCTCGCTTTAAATCCTTTGGATTACACTCGCAGTGCGTGTGACCAAATAGGTTCTCGGTTTATGTTGGTCGCCTATAATTAACCATTAATTATAGAACGATCATGAGTGGCACCTAGTAGTACATCATGATCCCCAATTAACCAAAAAGATCAACGATTGATCCGTAACTATTTCAAACCATTCAAGAGCTCGAATGATTCGTGCCCCATTCCCTTCACTCATCTTATACCCACTTGGTTCGTGACATGGTCTATTGTGTCCCCTCACTAGGTCGACTACGCCACACCTAGCCCAAGTATCATTTCCTCGTCCCACTGATTCTAGTTACTCCACATGTATCGAAGAGTACTTTACTCTAAACATGTAATGCTTTGGCCAAAGACTTTAGTAACAATCCGACGAGAGGCCATGGGTATACATCTCCTCGCAAGGAGTGGTGAATCTTTATAGGCTATTCAAACACCTTCGATCACTCGACTTATACCCAATCATCTCGGGTCAACATCTCAACGGAGATGTTTGCTTAAGAAGTCAAAGAATAAGTCTCCAAGATAAAGATTACTTGAATACCGCAAGTCAAAGGAACATCGCACTTAAGCCACAGAAGAACTTCATTGACATATCTATATATGCAGAGAACCATATGAAGTCTTACTACTGGTCACTCCAATGAACTAGTTACCATAACTAGCATCCACGATTAACTCCGGACATCACTATGTCTCCAGCCAGTGAGAATCAGCTGCTTGGATACACCAAGGAGTATACCTCGTGCTAGTCTCAACAGAATTGATGGTGTCCAGATTCATCAATTCATCGACTAGGGATAATTCCGATACATCACATTTACACATGTAGAGATACTCACTAGTTGTGATCCAATCACAAATTCTCTCATGCTGTGAATCGTATCGTGGACATTCAGTAAATGAGTTTAAGATCCAATCAAATACATAAAACATGTATACTCAAATAGTGAATCTTCATTTATCATATAAATGGTTCATACATAAGGCGATTGCCTTAGGACATCTCTCATATATTACTAACAGACTCCCACTTGGCCTAATGCCAATCGCTACGGTATCCAATACCATAAGCTCTAACATGACCCTCAAACTTACTTTGAGGTAATGCTTTAGTCAAACGATCCGCTAAGTTCCTTTCAGTGGGAATTTTCTCGATTTGTATTTCGTTCCTACTTATGATCTCTCTGATAAGATGATAGCGGCGAAGCACATGTTTGGATCATTGATGAGACCACATCAAGTTCATAGATGAACTACTTGATCCAAACCGCTCCTTTGTCGCCTAAAGCTTCAACGATTCGCCTTAGTGGCGTAATCCGCTATAGTGTCAAGCTTGGAACCTTTCCAACTTATTCGCGCCCATTCTAGGTGAATACATACCCGCATAAGACATGGAATCATCCTTGTCCGGATCCGCATCCGTGATACCCATCACCATGTACCCTTCTCCATATATTAGGAACACATCCTTAGTTCTTCTCAAGTACTTAAGGATCGCCTTAATACCACCAATGATCCATTCCTCGATCGATTGGTATCCGCCGTGACACTCGAGCATACGATACATCGGGCCTCGTGACATAACATAGCATACATGATAGATCCTATTATGGGATGCATAGGGAATCTTACTCATGCAAATCCTCTCGCCTTCGTGGCGCTGACACATAGACTTCGAAAGGTGTACCCCATGCCCGATGGGCGATAACCTTTCTTGGATTCCGACATGCTAAACCTCTTAGCACTCGGTCTATATATGTAGATCGCGAAAGACCACAACTGCTTCGATCTATCTCTATAGATCTTAATCCCAAGGATGTAGGTTGCCTTAGAGAGCGGCTAGAACGACATTCGTACTCGCGCGTCAGCAATACGTAACCGAACGAAGCACCACATCGCTTTCCTATAAGTAATATGTCATCGACATACAATACTAGGAACACGACTGCACTCCCACTAACCTTCTTGTACACACAAGGTTCGTCTGGATTTTGTGAGAAATCAAACTTTTTGATCGTCTCATCAAAACGGATATTCCAGCTCCTGGATGCTTGCTTCAATCCATAAATAGATCGTCGCAATTTGCATACCTTGGTTTTATCAACCGATGTGAAACCCTCAGGCTGTATCATATACACGTCCTCGAGCAGGTTTCCATTAAGGAAAGCTGTTTTCACATCCATCCGCCATATCTCATAATCATAATGAGCCGCTATGGCCAGGAGCATCCGAATGGATTTAAGCATAGCTACAGGCGAATAGGTTTCGTCATAATCAACACCTTGTTTTTGACGATATCCTTTCGCCACCAATCTAGCCTTATAGGTAATCACATTACCATCCATGTCGGTTTTCTTCTTGAAAACCCACTTGCACACTATAGGCTTTATGCCTTCAGGTGGGTCAAAAAAGTTCAAATCTTAGTTTTCATACATGGAATCCATTTCCGACTTCATGGCACCAAGCCACTTATCCCTTTCTGAACTTGTCACTTCTTCATAATCGTAGGCTCTCATCATCAATGAGTAACACGTGCTCGATTCGCTTACGAGAAATCCATATCTCTCAGGAATATTGCGTGTTCTACCAGATCTACGAAGATGTGGTGTTACAATAGGTCCAGCCGATTGCTCATCACTATGAGTTGCGGCTGTGCTTCACTGTATCTCATCAATGTCTATTTGAGTCTCTCGAGCCTCCTCAAGCTCGACGATACTCCCACTGTTTTCTTGCAAGAGAAACTCTTTCTCTAGAAACACAGCATGCCTTGAAACAAACACCTTTTGTTCCACAGGATGATAGAATTGGTAACCCCTTGTTTCCTTAGGGTATCCAATAAATAGACATTTATCGACTTAGCATCCAGATTTGTCCGATACCCTCTTCACATAAGCAGGACAACCCCATATCTTCAAGTAAGATACATGAGGTTTCTTACCATTCCATATCTCATATGGAGTAGTTGAGACTACCTTGGTAGGCATTCTGTTTAACAAGTAAACAGTTGTCTGAAGTGCATAACCCCAAAAGGACTTGGGAAGAGTTACATGATTCATCATTGACCTGACCATGTCCAACAAGGTCCGGTTACGCCTCTCAGATACACCATTATGCTGTGGTGTATAGGGCGGAGTCCATTGAGACAATATATCATTATCTCTTAGATAATCAAGAAACTCTTGACTTAAGTATTCACTGTTAGGGCAATCTCTTGCCATGATAAGGTTTTGATGTGTGTGGCAAAGGGTTTAAGTTAGTTGGTTATGTTGAGACTTAGTAATTCGCACATGGAGCCGTGGCGAGTTTCACATCTCATAACTCGTGCCTTGAGTCGGTGAAGGATAGCTTTGCGGAAGCCGTGCGCTTGGAGCATCCGAGGGACCGCCGGACGAGAAGCTTGGAGTGAAGCCGGAGGAAGTAGACTTCGAGGCAAGAGACGCGAAGGAGCATTGCAGAGCCGTCGCTGATGAGGGACGTGGCCGAGCGAAGAGAACTTCAAGGCGAGGACTCAGAAATGAGAGTGAGCGATTGTAACCCGGGGAGGGGTAGCTCTTAGGTGAAACTTAGCCATTTGGCCAAGTGTCGGATGGGTTTCACACCCGATCCGCCATGTCATGGCGATCGCGCTGAGTCGAGTGTAGCTCGACCGGTATCGGGTTTGTGGCGTGATCGCACATCGTTAGCGATGCCATCCGATCAAGATGATCAAGGCTGGCGATCAATGATCAATAGGGTTTTGGCCAGAACCGCTCGTAGCCGATCGCGTCGACTACGTCGTGATCGGTGAGGTCCAGTCAATGATCGCCAAGAGTTCCGTTGGACAACAACGGTCGGCATCCGACGTGTTCGGAGGCCGTTGTAGTGGCAGCGATCGTGCCATATGGCGTAATGATCGATGGCGCCAACGGAAGAAGTTAGCCCTCTCTATAAAAAGAGAGGGTGTGAGCCTTTGAGAGGCTAATGCTTAAGTTCCAAACAATCTTCCTAGTGCCCCACAAGCTCTAAACTCTTCTTACTCGCTTTTACTCCATTCTATTTGTAAGAAGAGTGATCTTGATTGTAAAGGTTACCTCCACCTAGCTTGGTGCAAAGGAGAGACCATTTAGTGGATTGGTTGAGCGGAGTGATTCACCGAGGACGAATCGGGGACCGTGGATTAGCGGCGTAGCCGTGAACCACGTTACATCTTGTGTTAGCATTGTCTATTTCCTTTGCTTTGTTTTTATTTGTTTAATTTGCTTGTATTGTTGTTTCCGCTTGTGCTAATCTAATTGTAGACGAGCAAATTCCGATAACCAACGAAAGAGGGCTATTCACCCCCCTCTAGCCGGCCATCCGATCTCCTTACATTCACCACCTCGATCCGATCGAAGTATTTTAATACTCTTATCATGTTGTTTCTCTACTTCATTTCTGAATTCTTTGAACCTTTCAAAGGCTTCAGACTTGTGTTTCATCAAGAACACATACCCAAACCGTGAGTGATCATCGGTGAAGGTAATGAAGTAGCTATAGCCTCCTAATGCTTGAGTTGACATAGGTCCACATACATCAGTATGTACTAGACCTAGTGACTCTCCCACTCGTTCACCTTTTCCTATAAAAGGTAACTTAGTCATCTTGCCTTTTAAGCATGATTCGCATGTATCGTATGAATCCAATTCAAACGATTCCAGAATTCCACATCGGTGTAATTCGGACATGCATTTCTTGCTTATATGGCCAAGACGACAATGCCACATATAGGAGTCTATTTGATTATCCTTTCGAGCACGCGTGTTGCTCGCTTCGATATTGAAAATGTCACTGGACACGTCCAACGTATAAACACCATTGCTTAAAGTTCCAGTCCCATAAAGAACTCCATTCAAAGTTATGTAACAACAATTGTTACTAAAAGTCAAATGGTACCCATTTCTATTTAAACAAGAAATAGAAATGATGTTCTTTATCAACGAAGGAACATAAAAGCAATTGTCCAGTTCTAAGACAAGTCCTGCAGGGAGTTTCAACAAATACGTTCCGATGGCGAGTGCAGCAACCGTTGCTCCATTCCCAACACGTAAATTTCACTCTCCCCTTGACGAGCCTTCTTCTATTCCTTAGCCCATGTATGTCATTACATATATGTGAGCCACACCCAGTATCAAATACCCAAGTGTCTGAGGAAATAGAATGACAATCAATAAAGAAGATTTCTGAAGAAGATGGGGCATCCGATGCCTTATCCTTCTTCACGGACTCAAGATAAATCTTGCACTTTCTTCGCAAATGGCTCTCCTTGCCATAATGATGGCAAGTTTCCTTTTGTGCTAGTTCTACCTTCTTAGCCCTTCTCTTCTTTCCCTTCTGCTGTTCCTTTGACTTCCTCTTAGAACCTTTCTTCGAGGAATCAACTAACAAAGACTCCCCCTCGCCATGCTTCTCAAGACTCCACAGCCTTCAAAGATATTGAGCACTACGCAGATGAACCTCCTAGCATCTCAGAGGTGAAGAGGAGCTTTGAGACTTCGAACCTTTCGAATCTCACTTGCTCATCAACCAACTCACAAAGATGAAGGACTACGATATGAGCATCCATATGCTCATGCCGCTTCAGAGCTTAGGTTCCATCATGGCTAGCATGATGCAACTCATTTGTTCAGAATCACTCACATGTTTCTGATAGGCCAACAATTGGTCCAGAGTTGCATTGTCACTAGGATGGGCGGGAAGAGGCGCTTCGAGGACATACGCAAGCTTTTCCACCTTGAGAACAATTCTCAAGTTTCTAAGCTAGTCCAAGAAGTTCGGCCCAGTCAATTTATTTGAATCCAAAATGGAACGCAAATTCAAACACATCATGATCAATATATTAACTTAGAAATACAAAACGAGCATATATGAGAAAGATGATTTTAAAATGCATCAATATACATTTATAAATCCCATTCATTTTTCGAATTTCAAAAACCCCAAAATCACTTCGGGAGATTGTAGGTCCATCTCCGAATGGGCTGATATCCATCATAGTTATGAACAACCTTGGAGAGAGTCCAACAAGCCATTCATAACTACGACGGTAGGTATCATCTATACCGATTGCATATCCCGTATATGCAACTATCACAATGTGCTATCAACTAATTGAATGTTCACACATACATCGGGTTGTTAACACATTAACAAGTATGCATCATATGCATAGCACCCAACTTCACCTCCCTTTACATCGACCTTGGAGAGAGTCCAACAAACCGATGCTCGTGTTAAAGCCAACCCATTAATCGACATAGTTTTAATATGGTTAGAGCGCATTCAACCAATTAGCCGCTTGGAGAGAGTCCAACAACCAAAGCTAACGATTGACCTCCGACTCTTACCATATTAGTATTAAACTATTCCATGGTTTGAACATGTTCTGTTCGAGCCGGCTTGGAGAGAGTCCAACAACCCAAACAAGAAACGGAACTCTGGTTCTAACCATATCAATGGAAGGTGTAGGCTTTAATATTATTTAAAGGTTTTATGTCTCATCCTCTTTGCATGCAAATAACTATTATCTACATGGCATGGCATACATGACATACATCTACATGTCACGACGCATGACATTATGTTATGCATCTAATGCAACTACATGTCATACAATTATGTCATGTACAATATTTCCTTATATGTCATAACTATTTATGGAAATAAAATATGTTTAAGATTTGATTCTCCAAATCAAATCATAATTAAATTAGGAAACAAATTTCCAAATCTAATCACATATTTTATTCATGGAATTATTTGATTAAGGAAAATCTATTTAGGAAACCAATTTCCTAAATCTTCAAAACTACTTATGGAAATAAAATATTTTAAAGATTTGATTTCCCAAATCAAATCAAGATTAAATTAGGAAACAAATTTCCAGAATCTAATCAAATATTTTATTTATGGAAAATATCAATTTCCATAAATACTTCCAACTTTCCAAAAGTGGAAGATTTCCATAAATACTTCTAGACTTTCCAAAATTGAAAAATTTCCATAAATACTTCTAAATTTCCAAAATTTAGAAAATTTCCAGAAATACATTATGACTATCGCAAAACCAATTTTACGATTATGTCGAAACACAACCTGGGCTCTGATACCACTGTTGGGTTTCCGGCACCGCGGCGTGTGTGTTCGATCATGTTTCGTAAACATGAGCACAGCGGAAGCAATAAAAATAATAAATACTCCTATTTATTACAACACACACAACACACGCATGCTATTACAACAAGTGTAGACATAACCGTAAATTAAAAATGCAATAAAAGGAAATTAAACTACGTTATACCTTCCGTATGACGTGTAGCGGGAACGGCATCAACCGGAACGATCCTCGTAAGAATCGTCTCTATCCGTATCAACGCCGAGCTCCTCGGGATGACTTCGCCAAGCCACGAGCTTCGTCTTCGTACGGGTTACTAGCCTCGTGTTGAAGACGACGTGATCGAGAGATGATCACTGTCCGAATCCAAATTCGGACCTAAAACAAGTCCTCAAGACTTGCTTCTCCGGAGAGGTATTCGTCAACCGATTGACGAATCCTTCGTCCTCCACCTCAGAGGATTACCGGAGATCAAATCCCCGGTATGTTAGCCGCTGTCGGAGCACTAACCGTCGTCCAAACGACGCTCCGACGTGAGGAGAAGAAGCTGTCCAGAAAACTGGACAGCTTGGTGGAGGAGTAGGCGCCGGCCAAAACCAAGGAAGCAAAGTGCTCACCTTGATGCCAAACCTAAGGAGGATGACCGGAACTCTTCCGCAGGAGGAAGGAAGCAACCTTACGGGCGCCGGTTGGAGGACCTTTGGGCTGGGCGGCAGCTTGGAGTTGGGCGCCCGAATAGGAGAGGGAGGTTGGGCGCCAAGTTTGATTAGGTTTAGGGTTAGGGTTTAATCCCTATTTTATAGAGAACTAATTCTCTTAGTGGTTAATGGATCATATCCATAAAGCCCGTTAACCCGCTCCATTAAGATAAGTTAAAATAAACCAAACCATGATGGTTTATTTTAAGTTAAAACGAACCGAACCAACCTTTGGTTCATTCGTTTAATATAAACCAAACCCTTTGGTTTATTCTCATCCATTGGATTAGGACCAAACCATTTTGGTCCATCCATTATGTCTTCATAAGACACGGCCCATCCACGCTTCCATTGCATCAAACAATTTCATGCTCGCTTTATGTTTGGTCCAACCAAACATAGTTTCTCCTTGGCCGAGAATCCCATTCTCAAGCTCGCTTTAAATCCTTTGGATTACACTCGTTGTGCGTGTGACCAAATAGGTTCTCGGTTTATGTTGGTCGCCTATAATTAACCATTAATTATAGAACGATCATGAGTGGCACCTAGTAGTACATCATGATCCCCAATTAACCGAAAAGATCAACGCTGATCCGTAACTATTTCAAACCCTTCAAGAGCTCGAATGATTGTGCCCCATTCCCTTCACTCATCTTATACCCACTTGGTTCAGACATGGTCTATTGTGTCCGGTCCCTCACTAGGTCGACTCACGCCACACCTAGCCCAAGTATCATTTCCTCGCCCTACGGATTCTAGTTACTCCACATGTATCAAGAGTACTTTACTCTAAACATGTAATGCTTTGGCCAAAGACTTTAGTAACAATCCGACGAGAGGCCATGGGTATACATCTCCTCGCAAGGAGTGGTGAATCCTTTATAGGCTATTCAAACACCTTCGATCACTGACTTATACCCAATCATCTCGGGTCCACATCTCCTGAGATGTTTGCTTAAGATGTCAAAGCATAAGTCTCCATGATCAAGATGACTTGAATACCGCAAGTCAAAGGAACATCGCACTTAAGCCACAGTAAGAACTTCATTGACATATCTATATATGCAGAGAACCATATGAAGTCTTACGGCTGGTCAGCCCAATGAACTAGTTACCATAACTAGCATCCACGATTAACTCCGGACATCACTATGTCTCCAGCCAGTGAGAATCAGCTGCTTGGATACACCAAGGAGTATACCTCGTGCTAGTCTCAACAGAATTGATGGTGTCCAGATTCATCAATTCATCGACTAGGGATAATTCCGATACATCACATTTACACATGTAGAGATACTCACTAGTTGTGATCCAATCACAAATTCTCTCATGCTGTGAATCGTATCGTGGACATTCAGTAAATGAGTTTAAGATCCAATCAAATACATAAAACATGTATACTCAAATAGTGAATCTTCATTTATCATATAAATGGTTCATACATAAGGCGATTGCCTTAGGACATCTCTCATATATTACTAACAGAATTAAGGTCCCAATAGTAGAATACAAATAACCAATTGCCATCATACATACTAGGAATATGAATCTAAGCCAATCTTAGTCCATTTTGTAAACCACATATATACTGTAAGTAGAATTTCCCTACAGTATCAAATTAAATCAATTCACATAGAAATCTCAATCTAAACTTACCTAACATTTCTTCAATTACCCACAGCTGATCCGGAAGAAGAAATCCATTGTCCTAAGCACCCAACTTCTTGATTCACATTTGAAAATATGATATGGACAATTCAATAGAGTTGAAGACAACAACCCATCTCTACCTGTAATTGCAAGATGTATTACAGGTATCATCAATCCAATTTAAACCTTACCTTCAATCCTTCACATTTCCGATCCTACAGTGAATCTGCACATGAAACCCACCATTGATCTTCCCCCATAACCACCTGTAACTACACAATACATCAGTTTCCCTTACCTATTAATCTTCAAATTCGCAACACTTACCACTTTTCATCACAATCACAGTGCTATACACCCCAGAAATTGCAATGACAACTGAGCAAGGATTCATTGCTGCAATCGATCGAAGAACGGTCACGAATCTCATCGGAGACCTGAGCTGTGGCAGAAGTGAGAGAGCTCACGGTAGAGGAAGGCTTCGAAACAGCGGAGATAGATATTGGTTTCGGAAATGGGGCACGGCAGCAGGACCTCCCCTTGACAGCAACCTTCCCTTCTCCTTTGTTCTGTTCACCGGAAGAAACACCTGCTGCCCTTGCTTCGGCGGTGATCGGCCAAGCAACTCACAATGACGTCGATTTGGAAAGACAACCCATCGATCCGACAACGTGGCGATGCCGGATGTCCAGTGTGGGTGATGGCAGACCGGCTAGCTATGGTTGTCCACGGTGGTCGAAGGCAATCGGCTAGATCGGAAGGAGATCGATTGGATCGGGCAGAAGGTATGTCGATTCGCCCGCTGCTCCGATGAGAATGAAGAGCGACGGAGAGGAGGGCAGTGCGTGCGGTTGTGGACGACGATGGGGCAGTAGTAGATCTCTCGTGGTGGCGGCGAGTGGAGTGGCGGTGGCGAAGAAATGGGAACAGGGGGAAGGAGAGTCGGGATCGAGAAAAAAAAAATCGCGACGGTGAAGAAGTGAAAGGAATTTATGCGAGTTGGGGAAACACTCGCGTGGAGAAACCGTCGGAAGGCGAGAACGGCTCGGTCTTAATGGCATTAACGGGTTGGGTTTTTAAATCCTAAAAGCAACTTAACCCTAAAGACTAAACCTAGGTTCAATTAACCCCTATCTATTAAACCTGGGTCAGATTTTAATTAAAGTTCTAACCATGCATTTTTTTTTCGTCATATCTTACATACTTACCCACATTTGCCATAGGATGGGGTACAATTACACAGCATTGGAGAGTATAGAGGGGAACCCTAGGATCAACCTAGGAGTATGCATGGCCATGAAGATGATTGTGAGAGAAGGAGACTCCTTATGCTATGTAAAAAAGAATCTGACGGTCCTTAGCCTCCCCGACCCGGATCGTACCAACATCACTATATGCGCCAACTGGCGCTTAGACCTGATAGTGGAGTCCCCTCCACATGAGGGACCATCCACATCAGCAGCCATCTCTCCACCTTTATATCACTCTCCCTCCAGTCCACACATGCATAGGAGCCCACCTAGTCCACGCCGACATGAGCCTACACCACGACCTTTTTCTACTTTTGATCAAGATGAAGGTGCGTCGGCCTATGATTTCTGGGAGTTTCGATCGTGCCTCGACAACATTTACACTGAGTAGCAGACACAGAGGTAGCAATGGGAGGAGCAGAGCGCCTACCAGCAGGAGGAGTTCCAGGGATTCCGAGAGTATTTCCAGTGGGCTGAGGGGTTCTATGATGAGGCCCGCATATACTTCTAGGAGGAGGTTGTTTGTCGCCAGGATGAGGCATCCTACCGCAGGGTGATGCGGCAGCAGATGCAGGCCCAGTAGGTGCAGTGGGATAGGGAGGAGGAGCACCGAACAGCCGCCGCATCCACCATCTCCCAGATCAACCACATGTATATGTGGCATCAGCAGCACAAGAGCAGGTTCTCCCAGGATCCAGAGCTGCCAAGGCTCCCAGATTTTCCACCTCGTTTACCATATTAGATGTATATTTTCGTTTAAGTCTGGGGGGGTGACCCCAAAGATTATTTTGCTTTATTTCCTAGCAGTAGTTTCTTTTTCTGGTATTTTCATTTATTCATGCATGGGTAGTTGAACTTCTTTCAGTACTTAATTTTTGTTATGTTTAAGGATACCTCAGCAGTATTTTTTTTTAAAAGTTGCTTGCATGAGTTGTTCTCATATGTAGCTTAACTTCATTTGTCTTGTGGTATTTTATTTTATTCGTATTATAGAATGTTCTAGATTTACACTGGTTAGCTTTGATTTTACATTTAAACATGTCAAACATTCTGAAAGGGAAAATCTAATACATACTTAGTTTTGATTCACCTCAATAGTTTAGTACATTAGAATCCATAGGTGTGACTCTAGGTTTAGCATTTTAGTTACTGGAGATGCTTGGATTGTGTAAGCCTATTCGGAAAAATCAAAATCCCAATAAGCCAAAAAAAAAGAGAGAAAAGAAAAAGAAAAAAATAAAAGAAAAAGAGGGAAAAAAAGAGAAGAGAAAAGAGAAAAAAAAGAGAGAGATAATGAGGGATAAAAAATAGTTGTCGTGAGTGAAAATGGATATGTGCCCTTTTGAGACCGAGTTAGGTAACTGGGAAAATACCTATCAATTACTCTCAATACCGAGCACGCCTTTGAGACTTTATGTTAGATCTAGGGAACGACCCTCGCTTTGGGCAGGTAAGTGCCTAAGAGCCGGAAACCTTAGGAAAGCTATGGGGTAACGACTTAACTTACCATGGAACAGGCATCCCCGAAGAATGGTTCGTTTAGCACGAGCACGAGGAGCTAACTTAGTGAACTTCTAGAACATATTTGTCTTGCTTTGATTGCAAATATCACCTGATAAATTTAGTTAACATGCTAATTATGGAAAAATATCCTTTTTAAAATTTCATGGCACTGAGGTTTGCTTGAGGACAAACAAAGATTTAAGTTTGGGGGAAGTGATGTGAGCAAAACATATAAGATTTTAGGAGTAGTTTTCGCTCACATCTTGTTGCATTTTGTGTTAGTTTCATGCATATGTTACTCTGTTTTTGCACGCATTTCCTGAAAAGGTACATGTATATATAAATTCGCTTCATGAGGGGAGTTCCCTCAATCCACGCATCATCACAATACAGGACTCAACAATATAAGTTCTTAATATCATTTACCCACATACTCACCATACCACCCCACGCAGGGGGTTCACATCACGACTCCTACTCTCTCACAACCATAGCATCTAACACAAACTCCCAAGGAGCTATACAACTCTCCATCCATGGAGCAATACAAGGTTCACGTCACAACTACAAACTATCCCGCTTCTCACAAAAGACATTTGCAACATCTAACCCGAAAAGAAATAAACCAAACTAGACCCCTAATCAATACAAGGTCCATCGTCCATCATCATCTTCCGCTCCCAATCTTTCCATCATCTTTCTCCTTGAAGATCCGCAAACCTGTGAACATGAATTTCCACCTTTCGGAAATCTCCATCAATGCTCTATGGCACGCCTTCAAACTTGCATTTGTTCCTAGTTGCCCATATTTGATATATGCCGCATGAAATCCCAAGGAACCTTGCTTTGGCCCTCGGTTCCACTCCTCTATACCGCCTCTTTGAACCGTCCAGCAGCTCCTCCACCTTTTCAAATCGAAACTTGATGGCAAGCCATTGTTTTATCCGATCCCAAAGGCCACAAGCAAAGGGGCATTTGAAGAATAGATGCTCCATAGTTTCTTCCTCTTGCTTACATACCAGACAGATTTTGTTCTTCTCATAAGGCATCCTATCCGCCGTACGAAGTTTCTTTTGTATTAGTAGCCACATAATGAATCAGTGCTTTGGCATAATCTCGGACCTCTAAATAGTAGGTACCCATGGAGGTTTTTGACTAGTACATTGGAAGAATTCATATGCTTTTGAAACCCCTTTCTTCTCCATAACAAACCATTCCATGAGTTTCATATTTGCAACCCCCACTCCATTTGATCGTTGCTTGATTTCTTCCTTGATATCTACCAACCTCTTAATTAAAGGGGAGTCCGAATCCTTTGCTTTCCATTCCCAAAATTCTCCCCGCTTCACATAATGATGTCTCACCCATTTTGTCCATATTGTATTCGCACTAGATTTGATGTCCCATAGCACTTTGGTAAGTAAAGCTTTGTTCCACCCATGTAAGTTCCGAAGCCCATAACCACCATCCTCCTTTGGCATACAAATAGTGTCCCATGCTATAGGTGGATATTTAGAATTCCATACAAACATCCGGCATATGGCTTTGATTTTGTCAATCACTCCTCCCGGTATTGATAGTAATGAGAACCAATAGCATTCCATTCCTTGAATGACCGTCTTTATAAGTTCTAGCCTTCCCGCATATGACAAAGACTTCTTTGTCCATCCACTCATCCTTTTCGATATCGCATCTATTAAAGGACCATAGTTTGCAATACGTAGCTTCTCCGCCGCCAATGGAATACCCAAGTACTTAAAGGGAAAAGTCCCCTCTTGGAAACCCAAAATCTTCAACAAATCCTTTTTTGTATTATCATCAACTCCGGCCATATATAGCTGCGATTTAATGGGATTTGCCCTTAAACCCGCCTCCTTCCCAAACTTCTCCAAGCAGCCCGCAAGCAACCTCAAGGAGGTCTCATCTGCTCTTGCAAATAACATTAGGTCGTCCGCATAAATGAGATGTGCGATGCCTATTTCTTTGCACCTTGGATGATGATGATAGGATGGAAGCACCGAAATATCCTTTATCCTTCTTGATATCACCTCAACACATAAGCCAAATAGGAGTGGAGATAATGGATCACCTTGTCTCAAGCCCCTCCCTCCCCCAAAGAAGCCATAAACTCCCCCATTAAGAGATATAGAGAAGGTTGTCGTTGTCACACATTGCTTTATCCAATCTCGATAGTGTTGGGGAAAACAAAAACCAACCAATACCTCCATTAGGAAATCTTAATTTATCATATCAAAAGCCTTCTTCAAGTCCACTTTAGCCATGCACCTCGGGGAAACCCTTTTGCAAGCATATCTTCTTAGAAGGTCTTGAGTAAGGAAAATATTATCCCCTATGCTTCTCCCTTGCACAAAAGCCGCTTGAGCCAGATCAATTAATAAATCCATCAACTTTGATTGCCTTGTTGCCCAGATCTTGGCAATGACTTTATAAAATACATTACAACAAGAGATAGGCCTATAGTCCAAGACACCTTCCGCATGATCACTCTTTTCCACAGGATAGATGAGAGAATGATTCCATTGCTTCAAAAGTTTGCCCGTCACAAAGAACTCTTGTATTGCTTCAACAAAGTCCTTTCCCACAATTTCCCAAGTTGAGGTGAAGAATTTGGCTCCATAACCATCCGGACCCGGTGCTTTATCACTCCCAATATCAAATAATGCCTTCTTAATCTCCTCCTCCCCAACCGGTTGTGTTAGGTCACTTGCTTGTCCATCATTGAGTTTTCTTCCCGTGAGGGCAGCACTATCCATCGGTTCACATACCTCCGGTTTACCAAGTATCTCATGGAAATAATCTATAAATTCATTCCCCACTTCCTTAATGGTATTTGTTCTTTCGCCGTTCCTTTTTGTAAGCATGATGATTGCATTTCTCTTGTTATTCCTCTTGACCACATCATGAAAGAACTTTGTGCATTTATCCGCTCCCCTTAAGTATGCATGTTTTACCCTTTGTTGGTAGAACGACTTCTCCGCTTCCGATAGTAGAATCGCCCACTTTCTTATTTCACAATAGTTTGAAGGGATGGCTTCACCTTCCAATATACTCTTTTGCATCTCCTCCAACTCCAAATTCGCTCTCTTTGCCTTCTCCGATATGTGATCAAACTCCTTTTTATATAACTCCCTCAAAGTTGCCTTCAATATAAATAGCTTGGTCTTTAGTCGGTATTGAGCGTTCCCACTAGTCGGTGTCTCCCATGATTGCTCCACCACCCTCTTATAATCTTGATGTAGAGTCCACATATTCAAGAACTTGAAAGGTCTTGTTGCTGCCCTCTCTTTGTCAAGAATGCGCACCATGATACAAGAATGATCCAATAAGCAACCCGGAGGTAGAAATTCTGCATATGCATCAAACTCTTCCACAAGCCATGCGGCATTCACCATTGCCCTATCCAATTTGCAAGCGACCTCCCCATTTGACCAAGTGAGCCTACATCCAATAGAATGCAAGTCCACCATCTCACATATATGAATAAATCTTTGAAGATCCCTCATCTCATAGTTTGTAGCCGAATTACCCCCTTGCTTATTATGAATGTCTCGTATGGCATTGAAATCCCCCATGATC
Organism: Wurfbainia villosa; assembly: GCA_025175895.1. Taxonomy (NCBI): domain Eukaryota; kingdom Viridiplantae; phylum Streptophyta; class Magnoliopsida; order Zingiberales; family Zingiberaceae; genus Wurfbainia; species Wurfbainia villosa. The sequence goes on from CM045996.1 coordinate 108,076,361, forward strand.
ATCCAGGGTCCTGTAATAGCTTCCTCCATATCCGTGAGTTTCTCCCAAAGCGGTCTTCTAGTAGTCACCGAGTGAAGGCCATATATGAAAGTGATAAAGAAACCCCGTCAAGAAATCCGGCAACAAATGTAGGTATGTATGAATTGGTCCGAAGTGTTAATGATATCCATATCAACCTTCTGTTCATCCCAAAGAAGTAGTATTCTACCATGATTAGAAGTCTCAAAATTATGCACAAACATCATACCTGGAAATCTCCTCTCCATAATAGGCCCAATAGAGTCCTCCTTGAGTTTAGTTTCCATTAGTGCCAGTACTAGAATATCCTTGCTTCGCAAGAGGTGTTGGACACCCCCTTGTTTTAGGGACTTGTGAAAGCCCCTAATGTTCCATGAGGCCACCTTCATCGTCCACCTCCTCGGGCTACTCGCACCCGTAGAACTCGTCCATTTGCCTGGTTCGTTCCATTCACGCTCCTTCCCTTGTTCACTTTAGAGGTTGTGGCGGATAGAATAGATGATGTGGTTGCTGCACATGGCCTTCCTATCACTCCCATTCCAGCTATGTTTGGTGTTGAAACTGATTCACAAATGCCGACTTTGATAGGTGACCGACCAGCTTGTTGTGGAGCTATCCGTTCCTCCGATAATATATCATTTGTTCCTTACTTCTCTATCCTCTGTTGCTCTGCATGCTGGTCCTTCTCTTGGGTCGTTTGTTGCTTTCCTTGTGGACCGGTGTCTTCTACACTTGGCATCTCAATGGCTAATGGGAGAGGCGTTCCCATAGTTATCATAGCAAGTTCGCTCTGCACCTCCACTCGCTCCTTATTCAGCCCTTGTCTTTCATGCGTCGGTCTCGATTGCGGTTGTTGTTGCCCTATTCCATTCCAAGATCTCCTTCTTCCTCTACCCCTTGCTGATTGAGATCTTTGCCTACCATTAGCATTTGTATTCTGCCCCGGTTGCTCCCTTGGTCTTGCTTCATAAGTTTGTTGATCAGTCGACTCTTTCCCCTCATTACATACATCCTGACTATGCCCCATTCTCATGCACTTTTTGCAATACTCTGGAACCATTTCATAGATGATTTTCAATTCCACTTGAACCCCAGCAGGAAAAGTAATAGGGATCTCATGAATTTGATCCCCAATAGCCGGAACCTCAACCATTAGTCTTGCATAGTCCATTCTCTCCCTAGTTCTTGTCAATATATCCGTGTACAATGGTTTCCCTACTTCAGAGCCAATCTTACTCATTACTTTGATGCGGTGGGAGCCCATGAATTTGTATCCATGCCGGCACAAATCATCCATCCTTCTCAAATAGAAAGCACTTTGGCATAACCTTTAAGAACATCGGTATCCCAAAAGCAAAGTATGGCCCTCCTTGTAACACTTTTTCACGATCCTCCTTCTTTTCAAATTTGTAGACCACCCATCCACTTTGATGTATGTAGAATTTGTTGGGAACCTTCCATCGCGTTTCTATTATCCGAACTCCATTCCTCCCGGGGTGACCTCCCATGAAACATCCGATAAGGCAAAAACCTATTGCATCTTCAACATTATCTATGTCATCATAATCAAAAGCTAACCTTACACCCTTTGCTTCATATTGGTTCAGATTCATTGCCATTTGCACCTTCCGATTGTCTTTGAAAAGGTTAACCCAGGACCTCCCTTCTTTTGCCAACCCATGTCTTCCTTATGGACTCCCCTTGCGTTGCCCTCTTCCCCTCCTTTTCTGCCTTCCACCAGTTGGTTGTGTATCTCCACACCTTCATCAACCAGCTTAGCTTGTAGAGAAGAATTCATTGAGATCCCCTTTGGCACTGATTTAGTAATCTTTTCACCCGCCCCACCAATCCCATGAGCAACATCTTCAACCTCATTCTGCACGCCCAATCCAGCCTCTAACTTTTTGTCCACCTGTACCTCCTTGTTCGCCACCTTTGCAAATGAAATCTCCATGTCGTCTTCACTTGCCACGTCTACCTCAGCATGTTGACTCTCCGTTTGTTGCCATCTGTACTCCACGTTGTGCAGATTGAAGCTTCAATTTACCATTGGTTGCCACATGTTCATCATCTTGCACATTTTGCTCTCCTCCCTCAATTTCAGCCCTTCATTTCTTTTGCTTTGTCATTTCAAATGCACACCACAAATGGAATGGTATCTCCAATCTTGGAAACACACCATCCACTAGAGGAAAGCAATTAACTCACCACTTATTGCACTAACTCCCGCAGCCAAATTTCCTTTTCTTGCTCTTTTCAAACTTTGCTGACTGGCCAATCCTTCTTGCACCAAAGCTTGGCCGGAGAAGATGGCCAAAGCCGCCGGTCCGACCATAAGATCACCGGAATACACTTCTAGACACACAAACTTCAGAACTGAAATTTAAAGTAACAAGAAAACCAACCTGAAAACCCCTCCCCTCCCTTCTTACACTAGAGTCAATCCTCCCAATACTTCCTACTCCGGCCAATGCACCAAACTGTCCCTCCAAGGCTTCCTCTTCCTCCTAGATGGAGGAAAAATCACCCATCCACCACAGGTCCTACCCACAACCTCCTACTCCTTCCTTAGTCACCTAGGATTCTAGAGAGAAGTCAGAGCTTCTCTCTCTAACCCCACTTCTGACTTGTTCCTGTATTTCTGATTATTTTTGCACGCATTTCCTATTTTCTGGTTCAGAGGTCTGTTCGTTGTACTTTTGTGTGCAGGTTGGCATTTCGAGTGGAAAAGACACATTTTCGGAGAAAAAGATGGACATTTCATCTAGACGCAGAGTGGGACACGACAAGGCCGTGTGGATTCACACGGTCATGTCCAATGGGCAAAGAATAGAACCCCAGGGCCGCACACGGCCATGCCGTGTTGAAACACACGACCGTGTGGTGGCCCAACGGATTTGCACGACTAGGGTTTTTTTCGAATTTTGTAGCAGTTTGAGGTGATGTCTATATAAGGATGGCTCTACCCAAACCCTAATGGGGGGGGGGGTACGACGGCTAGGATGGCACACCGAATCCCAAAAAAGCTTCAGTAACTTGCTATGGGGAGTAGAAACACCGCCGGAGGTCCACACCTTGCAATACAACGCCAAAGAGAAGATAACGAAAGCATTGTATATTTTTATTTCTGCGCTTTATTCCTATTGTATTATAACTTAAACATGCTTTGTGATTCTTCCTTCGTATTTATGGAGTAGTACTTTCGATTCTAGGATTAGGGAGTAGCTTGTGTACATAAACCATGTTGCTTCACGTTTATTTCTGGCCATGAGTTTGATTTGACAATTGGTAGTTGCTCTTTATTATATCTATGTGTGTTTGGCTTTCTTTCCACTGTGCTTAGGCGATACGAGGTGGTGACCGCCCTCGCAATCTATAATTTAGGAGATTTGATCATGGAACCTAGGGGTAAACCTAACCTCCCGTAACTGCGGGGAGAAGGGAGCGGTGGAATCGAAAATGGTCCACCGCAAGGATTGATTTGGCATCCTCGTACCCTCTATCCCGTCCTTTTGGGCGAGGATAGCTCCCGGTGAATGTGGTGGCTCTGCGGGAGAGTGTATGATGTCCCTTCCCCAAAACCATAGGTAGACATTTAGACGATGCCAATTGACAACATTGTTTTGTGGTACACAAGTGAAACCTAAGTCCTAGAATAGCCATTTAAGACTCCAGCAAACTCTTTTCCTCCTTTGTGTGACACCATACAGAGTAGGGTCCACCGATAGTCCTCACCAACTGACTCTCTCAGTGATTTTTTCCGAACAATCACAACCACTTAGTGTATTGGTACTCGAATCTCAGTCCCTGTGGGATCGATAATCTTTATTACATGACGACATCCATGCACTTGCAGGCATTGAGTGTGAGTGAGCACTTTGAGTCCACGATGGTATCCGTCGCGAGATTTGAGGACCCATTCGTGCGCATCACTGGACCATCTATTTCGGCAAATAAATTCGAGCTAATGTCGGCACTTATACATATGGTCCAGTAGAGCCAATTCGGGGGGGGGGGCTGCGACTGAAGACCCGAACCGTCATCTTGAGGCTTTTCTTGAAATCTGCTCAATGATGAAAATAAACGGAGTCCCTACTGATGCGATTCGCCTAAGCCTATTCTCGTTTTTACTACGGGATAAGGCTAAGGCATGGCTTCACTCCCTACCTTTTGGCAGCATCACCACATGGGAGTAGTGTGAGCAGCAATTTCTGAATAAATACTTCCCACCAAGTAAGACTGTTTACATGTGTCATCTTATCACGAGCTTTCGCCAGAAGGAGGGGGAGTCCTTGTTCGAACATGGGATCGCTACAAGGGGCTACTTTACCATTGCCCACATCACGGACTGGAGATGTAGCTGGTGATCCACATTTTCTATAATGGGATTGCTTACGCCACAAAGATGTACCTAGATTCTGCCGCAGGAGGAGCACTAATGAACAAGACCATAGAGGAGGCAGAGGAGCTTATCGAAGAGGTGGCACAAAACCACCATTAATGGGCTTCCAAACGTGGTCAACCCACGCCTGCAACAAGATGATACACAATCAACTCCATGGACCACCTTTCGATAAGGATGGACGTGCTCAGTAGACGGTTTGAATCTTTGAATCCTTCATCTGCATGTGCGACCATTGATTTTGGGGAGGGAGCGGGAGCGTATCAAGAGGACCACTATGGAGGGCAGGGGACTTGAGACGAGCAAATTGAGCAGTGTGACGCAATTGGGGACTATGACCAAAGACCCCCCTATAGGGGATCGATCGGCCGGCTAGAGGGGGTGAATAGCCCTCTTACGTTGGATATCGGTATTTGCTCGTCTATAAACAAGATTAGCGCAAGCGGAATATGCAAATACTATTAGTGTAGTAGACACCTAAGTCGATCCTGAGTTTTGATTATAGCAAACGATACAAAGTTAAGCTCATGTCGTTATCTCACGAGCTGAATCGAGTGTGCAGAAAATTGCTATAGCTGGAGCTGAAGGCTAGCGACACCCGGAGGAAGCCGCGGTGGTCAGGCGACACTCGAGTGACTTCGAAGGAAGCCGAAGGAATCAAGTGGAAGGCCGGAAGCAAAACCGACATAGTAAGTATCGAGGTAAGCTCGAGTGAGTAAAGTGAAGTGAGATCGTGTCCTTTGTACGGGGACGTCCTTAGGCGACGATCCGACCCAAGACTTCCCATGGAAGGTCTATGTTGAGATCGGATGGCAAGTGGTCGTCGAATTCACTTATATTTTGAGCTGACTCTTTATTGTAGTCAAAAATCCTGGCCATCAGTTTAACTGACCAGTTCAACCGGGCCAGTTCAACCGGCCAATTCAACCGGGCCAGTTCAACCGGCCAGTTCAACCGATGGTCAAAAATCAGCCTCGAGGAGTCAAGCTTTATCACCATTTTTCAAGGAGTTTTGTGCCCAATTCCTATTGGTTGAAGACCCATTCGATGAGGGGCTTAAAGGCTATAAAAGGAGGGCTTCTCCTAGGGTTTTTCATCATCTCTATGTGCTTACAAACCTCCACAACTCTACGATTTTCCGACGACTCTACGATGAAGTGCTGTCAACAACCCTAGTTTACTTTCTACTCCTTTAGTTGTTGATATTCTTATTTTGTCGTCTCTTTAAATATTGCAATTCCTTTTATTAATCGAGGTTTTTTATCGTTGCACTTTACATTAATAGAAGATAGGGTTTGTCTCTCTATCTTTTCTTTCGAAGTTTTTTTTTGTAATCGTCAAACTCCTACCTCCAACGAGGAGGAGTGCTTTAAGTGAATTGTCCTCCGTGCGTGATCAAGGATCACTAGGGTCTTGGAGTAGTAGCCAAAGGGTACAAACCAAGTAAAAAAACATTTGTCTCATTTATTTATAGTTTATCTTTCCGCTGTAATTAACTGTCTACTCGAGTTTTAACGAACGAATTTAAAAAAGGTTTATCGCTATTCACCCCCCCCTCTAGCGATCTGCTTCGATCCAACAAATACAAATAGATAAAGACAAAGCAAAAGATAAGCAAGAATACAAATAACGCAAACACCGAGATGTAACGTGGTTCACGGCTACGCCGCTAATCCACGGTCCGATTCATCCAAGGTGAATCACTCCTTAATCTTTCACTAGATCTCTCCTTTGCACAAAGCTAGGTGGAGGTAACCTCTTTTACACGAGGATCACTCTTCTACAATAGAATGAAGATTAGAACAAGTAGAAGAGCGGAAAACCGTTTAGGGCACTTTGGGAGTTCAAGCATTAGCCCCCCAAAGCCCCATACCCTTCCTCTTTATAGAGGAAGAGGGTTTCTTCCCGTTGACACAGGAGCAGTCGACTGATGTCACTATCAGTCGACTGGTCCTATAGTCGTTGCCCAATAACGGCTGCTTTCCACGTTGGATTCCTTCCAACGGCAGTGACATCAGTCGACTGATCTTACCATCAGTCGACTGATGAACCATAAGTCGAGTGCTCGCAAGCTCGACTCCATTCTGTGCCCATGCACAGTGCTATCAGTCGACTGCCATCCCTCGGCAGTCGACTGATGTCGACAGCAGTCGACTGCTTGGGTCAAAACCCTAGTCTTATACCAGTCGAACTCCATTCGACTCAGCGCAGTCGACTGCTATTGCATGGCAGTCGACTAATATCGAGAAATCTTATCCGACACTTAGCCAAATGGCCAAGTTTCACCTAAGAGCTACTACCCCTTCCCGGGTTACATTCGCTCACACTCATCCCTTGGAGTCCCTCGCCTTTGAAGTTATCTTCGTCCGGTCATGTCCCTCGAATGCGCCAAGCGCACGGCTCTACAGTGCCATCCTTCGCATCTCTCCCTGAAGTCTACTTCCTCCGGCTTCACTCCAAGCTCCTCGTCCAGCGGTCCCTCGGATGCTCCAAGCGCACGACTTCCGCAAAGCTATCCTTCACCGACTCAAGGACCGAGTCATGAGTTGTGAAACTCGCCTAGGCTCCATGTGCGAATTACTAAGTCTTGCAAGACTCCAACGCACATATCAAATCATAATAACAACCTAACTTAAACCATTTGTCACACCATCAAAACCATATTACGGCAAGAGATTGCCCTAACAATCTCTCCCTTTTTGATGTGTGGCAATCCGTTTAAGTTAGATAAAACATTTGATAAAACTATTAAGAAAGGAAAGCATGTAAGTAAACATGATTAGCAACTCTCCCCCTTAATACATGAAACTCCTCCTAGATATATTATCCCTTTACTTAAACAATTCTCCCTTACATAAACATAACATTTCTCCCCCTTTGACACCATCAAAAATAATAAACAAGGTTTATACAAGCATGACATCAAGTCTAGAGGTAAACAAAAGTCAAAACATGCCTTAAAATTGGATACACAAGGTTATTGGGCATGTTATCAGACTACCAGTCGACTGGTTCAGACTACCAATCGACTGACACAAGTATTTCGGGAATTTTAGGTTTTCAGAATGAATTTCAGAAATGCATTAGAAAATCTATAAAATTCGAAAAATCATGAAATTTGGGGAACACATTTCTTGTAAGTATATCTATCAATGAAAAATAGTTTTCCATGAAAAATCATTAGATTTTCTTGTTTTTGCCAAAAATCCAAAAGCTTTAAAAAACACTAGGTTTTTGATCATTCTAGTATCAAGTTTACCACCAAGTTTTGCATCCAATTGTGTTGGATCGAAGCGGATCGCTAGAGGGGGGGTGAATAGCGATAAAAACTTTTCTTTTAAATCGTTCGATAGACAATTAAATGCAGCGAAAATGTAAATAAAAACTAAATGAGACAAATAGTTTTTTTACTTGGTTCGTATCCTTCGGCTACTACTCCAAGGCCCTAACGGTCCTAGACCGTGTACGGAGGGCAATTCACTAAAACACTCCTCCTCGTTGGAGGTAGGAGTTTTACGATTACAAAAGCCTTCGAAGCAAAAAGATAGAGAGACAAACCCTCTCTTCTATTAAAGTAAAATGCAACGCAAAGCCTCGATTAAAAAGAATTGCAATATTGAAAGCAATAACAAATTAAGATTATACCAACAACTAAACAAAAGAAACTTTAAGCTAGGGTTGTTGGCAGCACTTCGTTGTTGTAGAGTCGTCGGAGAGTTATAGCGTAACGGAGGCTTTTGAGCACTTAGAATTGAGGATGAAACCCTAGGTTTGGCCCTCCTTTTATAGCCTTTAAGCCCCTCAACGAATGGGTCTTCAACCAATCACAAATGGGCACAAAACTCCTTGAAAAATGGTGATAAAGCTTGACTCCTCGAGGCTGATTTTTGACCACCGGTTGAACTGGCCGGTTGAACTGGCCGGTTGAACTGATGGCCAGGATTTTTGACTACAATAAAGAGTTAGCTCAAAATATAAGTGGATTCGACGGCCACTTGCCGTCCGATCTCAACATAGACCTTCCATGGGAAGTCTTGAGTCGGATCGTCGCCTAAGATCATCCCCGTAAAGAGGATACGACCTCACTTACGCTCGCACACACGAGCTTACCTCGATACTTACGTGTCGCTTTTGCTTCCGGCCTTCCACTCGATTCCTTCGGCTCCCTCCGAAGTAACTCGAGTGTCACCCAACCACCGCGGCTTCCTCCGGGTGTCGCTAGCCTTCAGCTCCAGCATTGAGACTTTTCTGCACACTTGATTTAGCTCGTGAGATAACAATATAAGCTTAACTTTATATCGTTTGCTATAATCAAAACTTAGGTTCGACTTAGGTGCCCACTGCACCAACAATCTCCCACTTTTTGATTTATGGCAAACCCACATACAAAGTTAAGACAAAAATAAGTATGAGATTATGCATGAATGAGTAGGAGTATATAAAAATTCTTTTTCAAGTGCTCCCCCTTGAGGAATCCTCCCCCTTGACCGAGGGTGAGTACTTGAGAAAGGGTTTTAACTCTCCCCCTTGATATGTGCTACTAAGAAAAAGAATTAAGTAACCGAAATTACTTAATATTGGCCATAGTGTTTAAAATAAGTTTTAAGTTAAGAAACCAAATGATTTCTTAACCTTGGCCTTTTGTTAAAAGTTAAATAAGTTTTCAAAACTTAAAGTTAACTTTTGGTTTAATTATGAAGTAAGAGTTAAGTTATCAAAAAAATTTTTGACCCTTAACTTTTGTCCTTTTCTCCTTTTTCTCCCCTTTTGCCGTATATCGAAAAGAGTAAGGGGCATGGAAAATAAAATAAATGTTAAATTTAAAGTCCAAGCATGTTCCACATTTTTATTTTTAAAAATAATATACTGAAAATAAGTTCATCTATAAAATGTTCGACTCATATTTGGCTTGATTGATATGAAGGCCAGAGTCTGGTCAGTCGGTATGATTATACTCCGTGGTTCATAGCGATGCACTAGCTCTACATCTGGAACCAGGAGTAAGGTCCTAACATCTCATGCCCATCTACGTGGCTAAGTACACAAACACATTAGTCCTATGTGTTGTGAGATGTATTGGCTCCTTAAATCTATAGGTGCATGATATCTAAGGTATGTCCTATGCTAGTTCCATGAAAAAAAAAGTAAGAAATAGTAGTAAGAAAATATAATTTGCAAGTTCCTATTCTATTACACACATGCCTAATCTTCGTCTCAAGAGACTAAATTCGGCTTCGGGTAGTGGTTTAGTAAATATGTCTGCTAGGTTAGACTTCGAGTCAACATATTCGAGTTGTATGGAGTCGTTGGCTACATGTTCTCGAATGAAATGGTGTTTTACCTCTATATGCTTTGTCCTTGAATGGCATATAGGCTTCTTAGTTATATTTATCGAACTTATGTTGTCTACAAAAATTTTAGTTTTGGTGAAGTCCAACCTAAAGTCTCGGAGAGTGTGCTTCATCCAAAGAAGCTGAGTTACACACTCACCCATCGCAACGTATTCGGCTTCGGTGGTAGATAAGGCAACACAATGTTGCTTCCTACTGCACCAACTCACTAGACTTGAGCCGAGTAGTTGACAACAACCACTCATGCTCTTTCTATCGAGTTTACTACCGGCATAATCCGAATTGGAGTAGCCGATTAGTTCAAACTCCGTAGATCTAGGGTACCAAATACCAACGTTAAGTGTACCCTTAAGATATCTAAGGATACGCTTAACTAGGGTTAGGTGAGACTCCTTAGCACAGGTTTGAAACCTAGCGCACATACTTACTGCGAATAGCATGTCGGGTCGACTCGCAGTTAAGTATAGGAGACTTCCTATCGCGCTCCTTTAGTACTTTAAGTCAATGGACTTACTTTCTAGGTCTTCTCCTATGTTAACATTAATCGCCATTGGGGTGTTTATTATCTTAGCGTCTTGCATTCCAAATCTTTTAATTAACTCCTTAGTGTATTTTTGTTGATATAGGTATATACCATCCTTAGTTTGTTTAATTTGTAGACCTAAAAAGAAACTTAACTCGCCTACCAAGTTCATTTCAAACTCACTTTCCATGAGTGAAACGAACTCGTTTAGTAAGGCTGAGTTAGAGGTTCCAAAAATTATATCGTCTACGTAAATTTGAGCTATGAATATTTCTTTACCTAAGGTTTTTACGAAGAGAGTTGGGTCAACTAAGCCTTGGTTAAACCCTTTTGACTTAAGATGGATTGAAAGTCTCTCGTACCAAGCTCGAGGAGCTTGTTTAAGTCCATAGAGAGCTTTCTTAAGTTTTAGAACATGGTCGGGTTTATCTAGATTTTCGAATCCGGGGGGTTGACTAACATAAACTTCTTCTTTAATGTATCCATTTAAGAATGCCGACTTAACATCCATTTGAAACAGCTTAAATCCTCGATGTGCGGCATAAGCTAGCAACATTCGAATGGATTCGAGTCTAGCTACTTGGGCATAGGTTTCGTCGTAATCTAAGCCTTCGACTTGACTAAACCCTTTGGCGACTAACCTAGCCTTGTTTCTAACTACTTCACCTTTATCATCAAGATTATTTCGAAACACCCACCTTGATCCAATTATCGTTTTGTCTTTAGGTGGTGGTACTAATTCCCACACTTCATTCCTAGTAAATTGAGCTAGCTCTTCTTGCATTGCAATAATCCAATCGGGATCAAGAAGAGCTTGTTCAATTGATTTGGGTTCTATCTTTGAAATTAAGGAAATTTGACTAAGGTTCCTATAGGATGCTCTAGTTCGAACTCCTAGATTAGGATCTCCTATCACTTGATCGATAGGGTGGTTAGTCTGAATCCTACATTGGGTTGGGTTTGTGTCACCTAATGCTTGATCAATGGGGTGACTTGGTTGAACATTAGTTTGGTTGGAGTCATCTATCACTTAATCAATAGAGTGACTTGGTAGACTTTGGTTAGGATTAACACTAGACCTGATCTCCCGATCAGAGTTAGGTCAAGTATGAATCGGCTCGCTAATTGGGGTTGCCGGGGGTTTTATAGGTTCATGTCCTTCATAAAATACTACATTGATAGTCTCCTCGACTCTAAGGGTGTCGTGGTTTTATACTCTATAAGCTCGACTTGTAGTCGAGTATCCTAGAAAGATTTCGGTCGTGGTCTTGGATGTAAATTTCCCTAGGTAATCCTTAGTGTTTAGGATATGTACCTTACACCCAAATACCCTAAAGTACTTTATGTTAGGTATTTTATTGTGATAAATCTTGTATGAGGTCTTAAGGTGCCTCTTTACCATAAGGATTCTATTTTGGACATAGCATGTCGTACTCACGGCTTCTGCCCAAAACCTATCGGGTAGCTCATATTCGTTCAACATGGTCCTAGAGGCTTCTTGTAGAGTTTGGTTTTTCCGCTCCACTAGGCCATTTTGTTGAGGGGTCCTAGGGCAAGAGAATTCATGGTGGTATCCGTTTAGTTTACAGAAGTCAGTGAACCTTTGATTTTCGAATTCACCACCATGATCGCTTCTAATTCTTTTAACCTTAAGGTTTTTTTTATTCTCGATTAATTTGAATAAATTGATTAATTGATCTAGGGTATCATTTTTATGTTTGATGAACCTAACCCAGGTAAACCTGGAGTAGTCGTCAATTATGACTAAGCAATATTGACTTTTATTGAGTGACTTGGCTCCATGTGAATCGAATAGATCCATATGCAGGAGCTCAAGTACACTTGAGGTTCGTTTTTGGTTAGTTAACTTGTGTTGTGTCCTAGGTTGTTTTCCTTGTTGACAAGCATTACAGATTTTATTAACCAAATTGTTAAGGTTAGGTAAGCCTCTGATTAGGCCACTCTGACTCATCTTGTGGACGAGTCTTGGGTGCGAGTGACCGAGTCGTCGGTGCCACAACCATGATTCCTCTTCTTGTGTCATAAGACATTTGGCTGAGGATTTGATTAAGTTAATTGTATAAATGTTATTTGTCCCAGTTCCTTTGAGTATTGTTTTAGCTATTTCATTTTTTTTAATTACACATTCATTTTCTAAAAATACGACCTTATAATTATTGTCACATAATTGGCTTACGCTAAGCAGGTTATATTCAAAATTCTCTACAAGTAATACATTTTTAATAACAAAATTTGAGTTAAGCTCGATATCACCTGATCCGATGATTTTGAGCTTGCCGTTATTCCCAAAGGCTACCGATCCTTGTCGTTTGAATCGAAGCTTCGCGAATTTGAGTTGATCCCCGGTCATGTGTCGGGAGCAACCGCTGTCTAACATCCATTGATCCTACACACAAGGTGGTTGGATTGGATGTTAGATTATTATATTTTAAAAAAAAAAAAATTGGTTGTAAGTTGTTAAACCTAGGTCATCTCACCGGAGTCTATATGATCAAGCATGTTATACTTATGTGTTCTTTGTGAGATGACTTCCAATTAAGTTGATTAAGTGCATTTATGTTTAAGTAATGTTAGATTTGGATTTGACCCTAGGCTTGTCAAGTTTACCTTTTCAAGATCATGGCTTCCAGGTCGTGGCGAGGCATAGGGGCCTTCTTTTATCGGATCATCGACCACTTCCTTAGACAAAGCCATTTTCAAGAAAATGATGACTTGACTCACCTAAAATTATTTCCTCGTCTAACTAGTTATTTTTGAAAAGAGGCTCCCCGAGGCTCAATCTTTTCGAAGGATTTTAGTTGGTTATTTGAAAGGAGGCTCCCCGAGGCTCAATCTTTTCGAAGGATTTTAGTTGGTTATTTACGTGTTCTAAGTGAGTTCACGAAAGAAAAAAAACAAAAATAAATCTAAGCATGCAATTTCTAAGTTAAAACACAAACATGTTTTGTACTGGCTCCCCCTAGACCGTTGAATCGGTTCGGTCTATCCACATAGTGGATTTGGTCCTTGGGAACCCAGTACGAGTTGGATCCTAGAGTTGAAATCAAAGTGGTCTTAGGGACCCATGCTTGGACACATTTTTTATGTCTACTTACGAATGACATATACGACTTATTGGTCGTGTTTGAGCTAAACCCTAGTCCGGCCTTGTTGTACACGGCCCTTTGCGATCCAAGTAGGAGGTCAAGTCCTTTGGATCCCAAAGTAAACCTTTCCAACGTATTCCTAAGATCTTCGACTTGACTTTTCAAGAGTGATTTCTCAACTTCGAGTTTTTCAACCCGAGTTGAGTCCTTCTCTTGAACTCGACTAGTCAAAGAGGTTAGGGAGACCTCGTGTTTGAGGAGTTTAACTTCCTCAACCAGGGTCTCGACCTTGGACTCAGACTTAGCTAACTTCCTAGACAAAAACCTAACCGTATTATGTAAAGTATTAAATAAGGTTCGACTCACTTTAAGGGTATCTTTTGAACCGGATGCGTATCCGTGGCTTGACTTGAAGGTAGCTTCGTAGTCCGAGTCATCCTCAGGTTCTGACTCAAGTTCAGGTTCGGTCTCCGTGTCGGACTCAATCGATTTCACCATGAAGACGTGGTCTTCGTCTTCTTCGGATGACGCTTCTTCCCATGTCGCATTGAGGGCCTTCTTGTGCTTAGGTGCTTGGTGGTTGAGCTTGGGGCACTCGGACTTTATATGTCCAAACCTGTTACACTCATAACACCTAATATTAGAACTTTTAGGCTTACCTTGGTTGGGTCGAGTTGTGGTTCGTTTTCGTCCCTTGGCTATCCTTCGAGCTAGGTTCATTAGTTCGGCAGTCAATTCCAGGTCAACTTCTTCTTCGGACTCATCTTCCTCCTTGGTTGGTGGTGGCTTGCTTGCGAATTTCTTCTTCTTTCAACCTGCAAACAAGGCTATACCCCTCTCGGGTTCCGAGTTGGACTGCTCATGTAATTCAAAATCCGAAAAGAGTTCATCTAATATAAGTTTAGAAAGGTCCTTGGAGACCTTGTAGGCATCGACCAAGGATGCCCACAAGGTAGTCCTCGGAAAAGAGTTTAGAACATACCTTATAAGGTCGCGGTTTTCGACCTTTTGCCCGATTGCGTGTAGGTTGTTGACTATGTCTTGGACACGGGCGTGGAGTTGCGTCGCGGACTCGTGTTCCTGCATTTTTAGTGTGTACAATTTATTGAACAACAAATCACGTTTGCAAACCTTAGCTTGATCCGATCCTTCGTGTAACTCGATCAGCTTTGTCCAAAGGTCCTTTGCGCTAATGAAGGGGCCGACGCGATTTAACTCCTCCTTGGACAAGCCGCATTGGAGGATTTGTGTTGCCTTGGCGTCGGCTTCGACTTGTCGTTTTGTCGCAATGGTCCATTGATCATAATCCAAGGAGTCACCCACTTCATTAGTCGGAAGTGTGAAACCCGTTTGGATTATGATCCACATCTCGATTTGGGTTTTGAGAAAGCATTCCATCTGACCCTTCCAATAACGAAAGTCATCTCCATTGTAAAACAGAGGTCGGACGGTGCTAAAACCCTCGAGATGGGCCATTAGAACAAAAGACAAAAAGGGACGAAGACGAAGAAACTAGCAATGACAAAAACACAAAACAAAGTACCAAGACTCGCGTCTTGGATTAGTAGTGCGGGAGTAAATTTAACAAAGCGAAATAAATCAGAAATAAACAGAAATAAAAGAAAAATAAATCTATGAAAAATGGCTAGATTGGTGGTTTCACCAAATCTTAGCAACCCCCGGCACTGATACCAATTGTTGGATCGAAACGGATCGCTAGAGGGGGGGTGAATAGCTTTAAAAACTTTTCTTTTAAATCGTTCGATAGACAATTAAACGCAGCGGAAATGTAAATAAAAACTAAATGAGACAAATAGTTTTTTTACTAGGTTCGTAGCCTTCAGCTACTACTCCAAGGCCCTACCGGTCCTACACCGTGTACGGAGGGCAATTCACTAAAACACTCCTCCTCGTTGGAGGTAGGAGTTTTACGATTACAAAAGCCTTCGAAGCAAAAAGATAGAGAGACAAACCCTCTCTTCTATTAAAGTAAAATGCAACGAAAAGCCTCGATTAAAAAGAATTGCAATATTGAAAGCAATAACAAATTAAGATTATACCAACAACTAAACAAAAGAAACTTTAAGCTAGGGTTGTTGGCAGCACTTCGTTGTTGTAGAGTCGTCGAAGAGTTGCAGCGTAACGGAGGCTTTTGAGCACTTAGAATTGAGGATGAAACCCTAGGTTTGGCCCTCCTTTTATAGCCTTTAAGCCCCTCAACTAATGGGTCTTCAACCAATCACAAATGGGCACAAAACTCCTTGAAAAATGGTGATAAAGCTTGACTCCTCGAGGCTGATTTTTGACCACCAGTTGAACTGGCGCCGGTTGAACTGGTCGGTTGAACTGATGGCCAGGATTTTTTACTACAATAAAGAGTTAGCTCAAAATATAAGTGGATTCGACGGTCACTTGTCATCCGATCTCAACATAGACCTTCCATGGGAAGTCTTGGGTCGGATCGTCGCCTAAGATCATCCCCGTAAAGAGGATACGACCTCACTTACGCTCGCACACACAAGCTTACCTTGATACTTACGTGTCACTTTTGCTTCCGGCCTTCCACTCGATTCCTTCGGCTCCCTCCGAAGTAACTCGAGTGTCGCCCGACCACCGCGGCTTCCTCCGGGTGTCGCTAGCCTTCAGTTCCAGCATTGAGACTTTTTTGTACACTTGATTTAGCTCGTGAGATAACAATATAAGCTTAACTTTATATCATTTGCTATAATCAAAACTTAGGTTCGAATTAGGTGCCCACTGCACCAACAAATTGTTTCAAAACATGAACACATATATTTTAAAGTAAGAAATTATTTTGAAAACATATAAAATATCCAACCATGATATTTGGGCAATATGTCTATGAATTAAACATAAGTCTTCCCCATGATTAGTCTATTATTGCTATTTTGATACCTTAAATGACCATCTAAATGCCATAGGCATTAGTGGACATTTGTATCATCCTAACATCTCACTCATGCTAAGTTTTCAATCATGGTAGCCTATGGTGAGTGTGAGATGTATCCTAAAGGTATTTGTATGTACTTAACTATTATTTTCATGCAATTCTATCGAAGTTAAGTATCATCCTAACAATCCACATGATCATAAAGATGTATATGACTTAAATTTACATTATGATCATGAAACAAATGTACTAATCAATTTGTTATCATGCATTAGGTATTACATGATGATAATAACGCAAATATCACCTAAAGCATGATTTTATTTATTTATAGGTGCATTATCATCACCTAACATTATTTCAAAAATGTTGTCCCGTCATCCTAAGTCAACCAACATATGATATGGGTAACTTGCATATGGTTGACTACCCTAGGGTTTTCCTAACCCTTTAGGAAGGATTTTGAAACCCAAAATAAGTTCTTTCCTATTGGGTTCACTAAAAATTCCTTAGAGATCCATTTTCTAGCAATTACCTTCTTCTTGTCTTGACCCCTAGCTATTAGGCATTTATAGGCCTTTTCATTTTTCTTTTCTTTATATCCTAGGCCTTTCTTGTTGAAGCTTGCCCTTTGGCTCCCTATAATCATGTTCAAGGTGTTGGAGCCTATAGTAAACTTTTCTAGGGCTTTGGTCAAATAATCTACCTTTTCCCTTAAAACCCTTTTTTCTTCTATGCATGCATCATTAACATTGAAAGGCATGTATTCATATGAGTATGCATCATCATCACTAGAAGAAATATTATCATTTACATTTAAGCATGCTTTTTCTAGTTTATTTTCTAAGTCCTTAATTTGATCTAGCATGCTCTTATTTTTCTTCTTAGCTCTAAATAAATCCTTAGTGAGACTAGAAATCATAGAAACTATTTTACTAGGTGAAAGGTTAGTTACCATAGTTTCCATGTCCTCTTCTTCGGATGAGGAGGTAGAGGAGGCTCCCCCTTCACTTGAGCTCTCTCCACTTGAACTTGATCCTTCATTTTCGGAGGAGGATCAATCCAAGTCGTCAAAGGCCATTAGGGCTAAGTTGGTGACAAAAGCATTCTCCTCTTCCGATGATGATGAAGATGATGAGGAGGGGTCATCCCAAGTTCTTGCCTTTAAAGCTTTGATCTTCCCCTTTTCTTTGGCCTTCTTCTCTTCTTCCTTCTTTTTACTCCCCTTCTTCTTCTTCTTTTCTTCTTTCTTCTTCCTCTCTTCTTTGCTCTTGTTTAGGAGAGGACAATTGTCCCTTATGTGTCCCTCTCCTTGGCAATTGTAACAAATTACCTTTCCCCTTGGTCTTCTTCTCCTATCATTAGATTTATTAAAATGAAAACCTTTTAATGCACGCCTTACCCTCCTTACCATATAGGCTTCTTCCGTGCTATCCATGGAGGAGGAGGAGGATGCTTCATCATCGGAGGAGAGGGAATCTCCATCTTCTTCTTCCCCTTGTGTGCAATCAAAGCTACTCCTCTTGAATGTTGAAACTTTGGCTCTTCTTGTATTCCTTCAAGCCTTGTTTCATGGAGCTCCATTGTTGAGAATAACTCCTCCAAGGTGCTCACTTCCAAGTTCTTGGACATGTAGAAGGAGTCCACCATTGAACTCCATTTTGATGACCGGGGAAAATCATCAATTGCTTTCATGAGCATGTCCCGGTTGGAGAGCCTTTCTCCTACACTTGTTAGTCCAATCAAAATTTCCTTAAACCTAGAATGCAATGATGTTACCTTTTCTCCCTTTTCTAATTTTATGTTGGATAGTTGGGAGCGGAGGAGGTATATCCTTGCAAGTTTGGATTCCGAGGTGCCTTCATGAAGCTCTACTAGCTTCTCCCACATCTCCTTCACACTAGAGCATTCCCCTATCCTATTCAGCTCTTGTTGGGGAAGTACATTGTTGAGGTGGTGCTTGGCCTTTGAATTGGCCAAGTACTCCTCTCTTTGTCTTTTGCTCCACCTTGATTTCTCCAATAGCTCCCCATCTTCATTCCTAGCCATCTCGAAACCGTTTTCCATTATTAATAAAATTTCAAAGTCGGTTTCAAAGAATACCTCCATTCTCTTTTTCCACCAAGAGAATTCGCCTTCGAATTTTGGTGGGTGAATGTTTGAGTCGGCCATCCTTGAATGTGCTTGTTGTGACGGTTAGTCCTCGACAAGCTTTCCTTGGCTCTGAAACCACTTGTAGGGGATCGATCGGCCGGCTAGAGGGGGATGAATAGCCCTCTTACATTGGATAACAATATTTGCTCTTCTATAAACAAGATTAGCGCAAGCGGAATATGCAAATACAAATAGATAAAGACAAAGCAAAAGATAAGTAAGAATACAAACAACGCAAATACCGAGATGTAACGTGGTTCACGGCTACGCCGCTAATACACGGTCCGATTCGTCCAAGGTGAATCACTCCTTAATCATTCACTAGATCTCTTCTTTGCACAAAGCTAGGTGGAGGTAACCTCTTTTACACAAGGATCACTCTTCTACAATAGAATGAAGATTAGAACAAGTAGAAGAGTGGAAAACCATTTAGGGAACTTTGGGAGTAGTTGGGAGTTCAAGCATTAGCCCCCTAAAGACCCATACCCTTCCTCTTTATAGAGGAAGAGGGTTTCTTCCCGTTGACACAGGAGCAGTCGACTGATGTCCCTATCAGTCGAATGGTCATGTAGTCGTTTCCCAATAATGGCTGCTTTCCATGTTGGATTCCTTCCAATGGCACTGGCATCAGTCGACTGATCTTACCATCAGTCGAGTGCTCGCGAGCTCGACTCCATTCTCCGTGCGGTGCTATCGATTATTGCCATCTCGCGATCACGATGTCGTAGCCGATCGATGTCAGCCCGATCCCACCATGGGTACGCTGGGTCAAACCCTAGTCTTATACCAGTCGAACTCCGTTCGACTCAGAGCAGTCGACTGCTATTGCATGGCAGTCGACTAATGTCGGGAAATCTCATCCGACACTTAGCCAAATGGCCATGTTTCACCTAAGAGCTACTACCCCTTCCTGGGTTACATTCGCTCACACTCATCCCTCGGAGTCCCTCTCCTTTGAAGTTATCTTCGTCTGGCCACGTCCATCGGATGCGCCAAGAGCACGGCTCTGCAGTGCCATCCTTCGCGTCTCGCCTTGAAGTCTACTTCTTCCGACTTCACTCCAAGCTCCTCGTCCGGCAGTCCGGCGGATGCTCCAAGCACACGACTTCTGCAAATCTATCCTTCACCGACTTAAGGACCGAGTCATGAGTTGTGAAACTCGCCTAGGCTCCATGTGCGAATTACTAAGTCCTGCAAGACTCCAATGCAGATATCAAATCATAATAACAACCTAACTTAAACCCTTTGTCACACCATCAAAACCATATTACGGCAAGAGATTGCCCTAATGTTAGTAATATATGATAGATGTCCTAAGGCAATCGCCTTATGTATGAACCATTTATATGATAAATGAAGATTCACTATTTGAGTATACATGTTTCATGTATTTGATTGGATCTTAAACTCATTTACTGGATGTCCACGATACGATTCACAGCATGAGAGAATTTGTGATTGGATCACAACTAGTGAGTATCTCTACATGTGTAATTATGATGTATCGGAATTATCCCTAGTCGATGAATTGATGGATTTGGACACCAACAATTCTGATGAGACTAGCACGAGGTATACTCCTTGGTGTATCCAAGCAGCTGATTCTCACTGGCTGGAGACATAGTGATGTCCGGAGTTGATCATGGATGCTAGTTATGGTAACTAGTTCATTGGAGTGACCAGCCGTAAGACTTCATATGGTTCTCTGCATATATAGATATGTCAATGAAGTTCTTACTGTGGCTTAAGTGCGATGTTCCTTTGACTTGCGGTATTCAAGTCATCTTGATCATGGAGACTTATGCTTTGACATCTTAAGCAAACATCTCTAAGGAGATGTGGACCCGGGATGATTGGGTATAAGTCGAAGTGATCGAAGGTGTTTGAATAGCCTATAAAGGATTCACCACTCCTTGCGAGGAGATGTATACCCATGGCCTCTCGTCGGATTGTTACTACAGTCTTTGGCCAAAGCATTACATGTTTAGAGTAAAGTACTCTTCGATACATGTGAAGTAACTAGAATCCGTAGGACGAGGAAATGATACTTGGGCTAGGTGTGACGTAGTCAGCCTAGTGGGGACTGACACAATAGACCATGTCCTGAACCAAGTGGGTATAAGATGAGTGAAGGGAATGGGGCACGATTCATTCGAAGCTCTTGAAGGGTTTGAAATAGTTACGGATCAACCGTTGATCTTTTCGGTTAATTGGGGATCATGATGTACTACTAGGTGCCACTCATGATCGTTCTATAATTAATGGTTAATTATAGACGGCCAACATAAACCGAGAACCTATTTGGTCACACGCACAACGAGTGTAATCCAAAGGATTTAAAACGAGCTTGAGAATGGGATTTTCAGACCGAGAGAAACTATGTTTGGTTGGACCAAACATAAAGCGAGCATGAAATTGTTTCAGTCGCAATGGAAGCGTGGATGGGCAGTGTCTTATGAAGACATAATGGATGGACCAAAATGGTTTGGTTCTAATCCAATGGATGAGAATAAACCAAATGGTTTGGTTTATATTAAACGAATGAACCAAAGGTTGGTTCGGTTCGTTTTAACTTAAAATAAACCATCATGGTTTGGTTTATTTTAACTTATCCTAATGGAGCGGGTTAACGGGCTTTATGGATATGATCCATTAACCATTAAGAGAATTAGTTCTCTATAAAAGAGGGCTTAAGTGATTGTTAAACCCTAATCATCCAAAAACCCTAAACCTAGTTGCCGCCCAACATATAGTTGCCGCCCAACATATTGTTGCCGCCCAGCTTGTGGTGCCACCGTCCAGCTCCTTGCCGGCGACCAAGCTTTAGCCGGTGAACCTCCGGCGACCCTCCGGTGATCTCCTCTAGGTTCGGTGATAAGGTGAGCTTCCATCTCTCCTTGGCCGGCCTCTATTCCTCCACCAAAAGCTGTCCAGTTTTTCTGGACAGTTTGTTTCTTTGTTGTCGGAGCGTCGTTTGGATGACGGTTAGTGCTCCGACAGCGGCTAACTTACCGGGGATTTGATCTCCGGTAATCCTCTGAGGTGGAGGACGAAGGATTCCTCAATTGGTTGACGAATACCTCTCCGGAGAAGCGAGTTTTGAGAACTCGTTTTAGGATCTAAATTTGGATTCGGATCGTGATCATCTCTCGATCACGTCGTCTTCAACACGAGGCTAGTAACCCGTACGAAGACGAAGCTCGTGACTTAGCGAAGTCATCCCGAGGAGCTCGGCGTGGATACGGATAGAGACGATTCTTACGAGGATCGTTCCGGTTGATGTCGTTCCCGCTACACGTCATACGAAAGGTATAACGTAGATAATTTCTTTTATTGCAAATTTTAATTTACGGTTATGTCTACACTTGTTGTAATAGCATGCGTGTGTTGTGTGTGTTGTAATAAATATAGATTTATTATTTTTAATTGCTTCCGCTGTGCTCATGTTTACGAAACATGATCGAACACACACACGCCGCGGTGCCGGAAACCCAACAGTTGTATCAGAGCCCAGGTTGTGTTTCGACATAATCGTAAAATGGTTTTGCGATAGTCATAATGTATTTCTGGAAATTTTCTGAATTTTGGAAATTTAGAAGTATTTATGGAAATTTTTCAATTTTGGAAAGTCTAGAAGTATTTATGGAAATCTTCCACTTTTGGAAAGTTGGAAGTATTTATGGAAATTGATATTCTCCATAAATAAAATATTTGATTAGATTCTGGAAATTTGTTTCCTAATTTAATCATGATTTGATTTGGGAAATCAAATCTTAAAATATTTTATTTCCATAAGTAGTTTTAATGATTTAGGAAATTGGTTTCCTAAATAGATTTTCCTTAATCAAATAATTCCATGAATAAAATATGTGATTAGATTTGGAAATTTGTTTCCTAATTTAATTATGATTTGATTTGGAGAATCAAATCTTAAACATATTTTATTTCCATAAATAGTTATGACATATAAGGAAATTATATACATGACATAATTGTATGCCATGTAATTGCATTAGATGCATAACATTATGCCATGCGTGTCGTGACATGTAGATGTATGTCATGTATGCCATGTCATGTAGATAATAGTTATTTGCATGCAAAGAGGATGAGACATAAAAACCCTAACTCAATATTAAAGCCTACACCTTCCATTAATATGGTTAGAACCAGAGTTCTGTTTCCTGTTTGGTTTGTTGGACTCACTCCAAGCCCGGCTCGAACCTGAACATGTTCAAATCATTGGAATAGTTTAACTCTAATATGGTAAGAGTCAGAGGTCAATCGTTAGTTTGGGTTGTTGGACTCACTCCAAGCCTGGCTAATTGGTTGAATGCGCTCTAACCATATTAAAACTATTTCGCGATTAATGGGTCGGCTTTAACTTGGAGCATCGATTTGTTGGACTCACTCCAAGGTCGATGTGAAGAGAGGTGAAGTTGGGTGCTATGCATATGATGCATACTTGTTAATGTGTTAACAACCCAATGTATGTGTAAACATTCAATTAGTTGATAGCACATTGTGATAGTTACATATACATGATATGTAATCGGTATACTTGATACCCACCATCATAGCTAAGAATGGCTTGTTGGACTCACTCCAAGGTTGTTCTTATCTATGATGGATATCAGCCCATTCGGAGATGGACCTACGATCTCCCGAAGTGATTTTAAGGGTTTTTGAAATTCGAAAAATGAATGGGATTTATAAATGTATATTGATGCATTTTAAAATCATCTTTCTCATATATGCTCGTTTTGTATTTCTAGGTCAATAAATTGATCATGACGTCTTTGAATTTGTGCACTATTTTGGATTCGAACAAACTGACTGGGCCTAACTTCCTGGACTGGCTTAGAAACCTGAGAATTGTTCTCAAGGCGGAAAAGCTTGCATATGTCCTTGAAGAGCCTCTTCCTGACCGTCCTAAGGACGATGAAACTCCAGACCAAATGTTGGTCTATCAGAAACATGTGGCAGATTCTGAGCTGGCGAGTTGCATCATGCTAGCGGCGATGGTACCTGAGCTACAAAAGCAGCATGAGCATATGGATGCTAATACTATGGTCTTCCATCTTCATGAGTTGTTCGATGAGCAAGCGAGATCCGAAAGGTTCGAGGTCTCTAGGCTCCTCTTCACTACGAAGATGCAAGAAGGTTCGTCTGTAGTGCAGTTTGTGCTAAAGATGAACGGGTACATCGAGCGGCTAGCTACCCTCGGTTTTGTGATGGATCATGAGTTAAGTATTGACTTAATTCTGCATTGTTTGCCCAAGAGTTTCTCGCAATTTGTGATGAACTATCGGATGAACAAATTGGAATCCACCATTCCCGAGCTCCTTAATATGCTGAAGACTGTGGAGCCTTCTGTGAAGCATGAGGAGAAGGCGGTTCTGTTAGTTGATTCCTCAAAGAAAGGTTCTAAGAGGAAGGCAAAAGAACAGAAGAAAGGAAAGAACAAAAAGGCAAAGAAGGTGGAACCAGCGCAAAAAGGCACTTGCCATCACTGTGGCATGGAAGGCCATGGCGAAGAAAGAAGACTTATCTTGAGTCCATGAAGAAGAAGGCATCCGATGCCCCATCCTCTTCGTGTATCTTAGTTATTGATTGTCATTCTATTTCCTTAGACACTTGGGTATTGGATCTGGGTGAAGCTCACATATATGTAATGACATACAGGGGCTAAGGAATAGAAGAAGACTTGTCGAGGGGAGTCAAATTTGCGAGTTGGCAATGGAGCAAAGGTTCTCATTGATCATCATCGGAACTTATTTCTTTGAAGCTCCTAGTGGACTAGTCTTGAACTGGACAATTGCTATTATGTTCCTTCTCTAATAAAGAACATTGTTTCTATTTCCTGCTTAAATAGAAATGGTTTCCATTTAACGTTTAGTAACAATTGTTGTTATATAACTTTGAATGGCGTACTTTATGGAACTGGAACTTTGAGTAATGGCATTTATACGTTGGACGTATCCAGTGACATTTTCAATATCGAAGCGAGCAACACGCATGGTCGAAAGGATAATCACATAGACTCCTATATGTGGCATTGTCGTCTTGGCCATATAAGCAAGAAACGCATGTCCGAATTACACCGATGTGGAATTCTGGAATCGTTTGAATTGGATTCATACGATACATGTGAATCATGCTTAAAAGGCAAGATGACTAAGTTACCTTTTACTGGAAAAGGTGAACGAGTGGGAGAGTTACTAGGTCTAGTACATATTGATGTATGTGGACCTATGTCAACTCAAGCTTTAGGAGGCTATAGCTACTTTATTACCTTCACCGATGATCACTCACGGTTTGGGTATGTGTTCTTGATGAAACACAAGTCTGAAGCCTTTGAAAGGTTCAAAGAATTCAGAAATGAAGTAGAGAAACAACATGACAAAAGTATTAAAATACTTCGATCGGATCGAGGTGGTGAATACTTAAGTCAAGAGTTTCTTGATTATCTAAGAGACAATGGCATATTGTCTCAATGGACTCCGCCTTATACACCACAAAGCATAATGGTGTATCCGAGAGGCGAATCTTGGACCTTGTTGGACATGGTCGGTCAATGATGAATCATGCGACTCTTCCCAAGTCCTTTGGGGTTATGCACTTGCATACCGTTACTTGTTAAATGAATGCCTACCAAGGTAGTCTCTACTACTCCATATGAGATATGGGCTAGTAAGAAACCTCATGTATCTTACTTGAAGATATGGGGTTGTCCCGCTTATGTGAAGCTTGAATGTATCGACAAACCGAAGCTAAGTCCGATAAATGTCTATTTATTGGATACCCTAAGGAAACAAGGGGTTACCAATTCTATCATCTGTGGAACAAAAGGTGTTTGTTTCAAGGCATCTGTTTCTAGAGAAAGAGTTTCTCTTGCAAGAAAACAAGGGGAGTGTCGCGAGCTTGAGGAGGCTCGAGAGACTCAAATAGACATTGATGAGATACCGGTGAAGCACAATGATGAGCAACTCATAGTGATGAGCAATCGACTGGACCTATTGTAACACCACATCTTCGTAGATCTGGTAGAACACGCAATATTCCTGAGAGATATGGATTTCTCGTAAGTGAATCGAACGACGTGTTACTCATTAATGATGAGGAGCCTACCAGTTATGAAGAAGTGCTGACAAGTTCAGAAAGGGATAAGTGGCTTGGTGCCATAAAGTCGGAAATGGATTCCATGTACGAAAACCAAGTTTGGAACTTTGTTGACCCACCTGAAGGCATAAAGCCTATAGGGTGCAAGTGGGTTTTCAAGAAGAAAACCGACATGGATGGTAATGTGATTACCTATAAGGCTAGATTGGTGGCGAAAGGATATCGTCAAAAACAAGGTGTTGATTATGACGAAACCTATTCGCCTGTAGCTATGCTTAAATCCATTCGGATGCTCCTGGCCATAGCGGCTCATTATGATTATGAGATATGGCAGATGGATGTGAAAACAGCTTTCCTTAATGGAAACCTGCTCGAGGACGTGTATATGATACAGCTTGAGGGTTTCACATCGGTTGATAAAACCAAGGTATGCAAATTGCGACGATCCATTTATGGATTGAAGCAAGCATCCAGGAGCTGGAATATCCGTTTTGATGAGACAATCAAAAAGTTTGATTTCTCACAAAATCCAGACGAACCTTGTGTGTACAAGAAGGTTAGTGGGAGTGCAGTCGTGTTCCTAGTATTGTATGTCGATGACATATTACTTATAGGAAACGATGTGTCAATCTTACAGTCAGTTAAGGTTTGGTTATCCAAGACATTCTCCATGAAAGACCTGGGAGAAGCAACCTACATCCTTGGGATTAAGATCTATAGAGATAGATCGAAACGGTTGCTTGGTCTTTCTCAGTCTACATATATAGACCGAGTGCTAAAGAGGTTTAGCATGTCGGAATCCAAGAAAGGTTTCCTACCCATCAGGCATGGGGTACACCTTTCGAAGTCTATGTGTCCGCGCACAGAAGACGAGAGGATTTGCATGAGTAGGATTCCCTATGCATCCGCAATAGGATCTATCATGTATGCTATGTTATGTACGAGGCCCGATGTATCGTATGCTCTGAGTGTCACGAGCAGATACCAGTCCGATCCAGGAATGGATCATTGGGCGGCTGTTAAGACGATCCTTAAGTACTTGAGAAGAACTAAGGATGTGTTCCTAATATATGGAGAAGGGGACATGGTGATACGCGGGTATACGGATGCCAGCTTCCAGACAGACAAGGATGATTCCAGGTCTCAGTCTAGATACGTGTTCACCTTGAATGGGGGCGCAGTGAGTTGGAAAAGTTCCAAACAAGAGACTGTAGCGGATTCTACCACTGAGGCAGAATACATTGCAGCTTCGGAAGCAGCAAAGGAAGCGGTTTGGATAAAAAAGTTCGTTCATGAACTTGGTGTGATTCCGGCCATTGTTGAAGCAATACCGGTCTACTGCGACAACAATGGAGCAATTGCACAGGCGAAAGAGCCAAGGTCTCATCAACGATCCAAACATGTGCTTCGCCGCTATCATCTTATCAGAGAGATCATCAGTAGGAACGAAATACAAATCGAGAAAATTCCCACTGAAAGGAACTTAGCGGATCCCTTGACTAAGGCATTACCTCAAAATAAGTTTGAGGGTCATGTTCGAGCTTATGGTATTGGATACCGTAGCGATTAGCATTAGGCCAAGTGGGAGTCTGTTAGTAATATATGATAGATGTCCTAAGGCAATCGCCTTATGTATGAACCATTTATATGATAAATGAAGATTCACTATTTGAGTATACATGTTTCATGTATTTGATTGGATCTTAAACTCATTTACTGGATGTCCACGATACGATTCACAGCATGAGAGAATTTGTGATTGGATCACAACTAGTGAGTATCTCTACGTGTGTAATTGTGATGTATCGGAATTATCCCTAGTCGATGAATTGATGGATTTGGACACCAACAATTCTGACAAGACTAGCACGAGGTATACTCCTTGGTGTATCCAAGCAGCTGATTCTCACTGGCTGGAGACATAGTGATGTCCGGAGTTGATCGTGGATGCTAGTTATGGTAACTAGTTCATTGGAGTGACCAGCCGTAAGACTTCATATGGTTCTCTGCATATATAGATATGTCAATGAAGTTCTTACTGTGGCTTAAGTGCGAT
Source organism: Wurfbainia villosa (assembly GCA_025175895.1). NCBI lineage: Eukaryota > Viridiplantae > Streptophyta > Magnoliopsida > Zingiberales > Zingiberaceae > Wurfbainia > Wurfbainia villosa. The sequence continues at coordinate 108,104,005 of CM045996.1, forward strand.
GTTCCTTTGACTTGCAGTATTCAAGTCATCTTGATCATGGAGACTTATGCTTTGACATCTTAAGCAAACATCTCTAAGGAGATGTGGACCCGGGATGATTGGGTATAAGTCGAAGTGATCGAAGGTGTTTGAATAGCCAATAAAGGATTCACCACTCCTTGCGAGGAGATGTATACCCATGGCCTCTCGTCGGATTGTTACTAAAGTCTTTGGCCAAAGCATTACATGTTTAGAGTAAAGTACTCTTCGATACATGTGGAGTAACTAGAATCCGTAGGACGAGGAAATGATACTTGGGCTAGGTGTGACGTAGTCAGCCTAGTGGGGACTGACACAATAGACCATGTCCTGAACCAAGTGGGTATAAGATGAGTGAAGGGAATGGGGCACGATTCATTCGAGCTACTGAAGGGTTTCAGAAATAGTTCTGGATCAACCGTTGATCTTTTCGGTTAATTGGGGATCATGATGTACTACTAGGTGCCACTCATGACCATTCTATAATTAATGGTTAATTATAGACGGCCAACATAAACCGAGAACCTATTTGGTCACACGCACAACAAGTGTAATCCAAAGGATTTAAAACGAGCTTGAGAATGGGATTCTCAGACCGAGAGAAACTATGTTTGGTTGGACCAAACATAAAGCGAGCATGAAATTGTTTCAGTGGCAATGGAAGCGTGGATGGGCAGTGTCTTATGAAGACATAATGGATGGACCAAAATGGTTTGGTTCTAATCCAATGGATGAGAATAAACCAAATGGTTTGGTTTATATTAAACGAATGAACCAAAGGTTGGTTCGGTTCGTTTTAACTTAAAATAAACCATCATGGTTTGGTTTATTTTAACTTATCCTAATGGAGCGGGTTAACGGGCTTTATGGATATGATCCATTAACCATTAAGAGAATTAGTTCTCTATAAAAGAGGGCTTAAGGGATTGTTAAACCCTAATCATCCAAAAACCCTAAACCTAGTTGCCGCCCAACATATAGTTGCCGCCCAACATATTGTTGCCGCCCAGCTTGTGGTGCCGCCATCCAGCTCCTTGCCGGCGACCAAGCTTCAGCCGGTGAACCTCCGGCGACCCTCCGGTGATCTCCTCTAGGTTTGGTGATAAGGTGAGCTTCCATCTCTCCTTGGCCGGCCTCTATTCCTCCACCAAAAGCTGTCCAGTTTTTCTGGACAGTTTGTTTCTTTGTTGTCGGAGCGTCATTTGGACGACGGTTAGTGCTCCGACAGCGGCTAACTTACCGGGGATTTGATCTCCGGTAATCCTCTGAGGTGGAGGACGAAGGATTCGTCAATTGGTTGACGAATACCTCTCCGGAGAAGCGAGTTTTGAGAACTCGTTTTAGGATCCGAATTTGGATTCGGATCGTGATCATCTCTCGATCACGTCGTCTTCAACACGAGGCTAGTAACCCGTACGAAGACGAAGCTCGTGACTTAGCGATGTCATCCCGAGGAGCTCGGCGTGGATACGGATAGAGACGATTCTTACGAGGATCGTTCCGGTTGATGTCGTTCCCGCTACACGTCATACGAAAGGTATAACGTAGATAATTTCTTTTATTGCAAATTTTAATTTACGGTTATGTCTACACTTGTTGTAATAGCATGTGTGTGTTGTGTGTGTTGTAATAAATATAGATTTATTATTTTTAATTGCTTCCGCTGTGCTCATGTTTACGAAACATGATCGAACACACACACGCCGCGGTGCCGAAAACCCAACACCTAACACCCCCAAAACCCATACACTAATACCTACAATCTCGGATGGGGAAATCACCCGAATTTCTCCTACAAAAATAACTCGGGAAACGCACAACCATCTGGAGGGTATGGGAAGCAACAGGGTAGTGGGTTGCGGCCACAGAAGTCCAGACTAAAACTGATGATAGAGGACTTCATCGCTACCCAAACTAAGGCCAATGAGGAATTTCGTTGCCAACATCAGAAGTCTGAAGAATCCCTTAGAGACTTGAAGGCCACCGTTGATGGCCTTGCAAGTCATACCACGATGTTGGAGATGCAGGTGGCCCAAATAGCCCAATCCGTGTCACAAGCTGCTAAAATCTCTCTGGCAAGCCAAGGAAAAGTGGAAGGAGTGGGGCAAAATAGCAAATTCGCCAAGGGGTCTGCAACCATGATTACCACCCTACCTGACCAAGCTGAGTTTGAAGAGAAGATTCCAGTACAGCTTGAGCACCCTGGTGATTTTGTTATCCCCTGCTCGATTTATGGGGATAGTTTCGACGAAGCTCTATGCGATTTAGGGTCATCAGTCAGTGTGATGCCCTACGTATATTATCTGAAGATGGGACTGAGCGGGTTCCAACCCACGAATCTTGGTATTCATATGGGGGATGATTTAGTAAAGGAGCCCATTGGCCTGCTACCACACGTGCTTGTGATGATTGAGGATTTCGTGATACCCACGGACTTCATCATACTGGACACAGGACCGAATCCCCAAAATCCCATCATTCTGGGAAGGCCTTTTCTAGCGACTGAAGGGGCGCACATAGATGTGAAGGCACATCAGATCTCCCTGCAGTTAGACAGGGAGATCATCCTTTTCAGTCTTTCAGAGCACAGAACTCTTACCTTGACGGCTTCACATTTAGCAGAATGAAGTCGGAACCTCCACATGAAGATCCCGAGATGGATGAATGGAGGTTAACTGAGCCACTAGAGTCGAGTTGCTAGTAGAGTGCGGTCGAGCTAAACGACCTTAAACAAAGTGCTTCTTGGGAGGCAACCCAAGTCTAGTGTTAGGTTTCCCTTTTGATTTCATTGCATTCATTTGTTTGATTCTTAGTTTTGATTCTCATCCCATTTAGAGTTAGGAGTAGAAAAGAACTTTGCTATGAAAAAATAAAATCCATATTAGCCTACACGGCGAAGAGTAGGAGAAAATTCGGACCGTAGTACGTAAATGGGCGGAAAAAGGGGGCACACGGCCTGGCCATATGTTTTCCCACGGTCGTGCCCGACTGACGAGAGACGCACACGACCTAGCCATGTGTTTTCACATGGATGTGGCATGTGAGGTTAAAAGGGGCGAGCCGTGTGTTTTCACCCCATTTGCATCGTGTGCTTCAAAAATTCTTGCCCTCGCCGTGTGATTTCGTCTTCCCCACCATCTAGAAGCATTTTCTACCTCTAAAGAAGCCAAAAAGGAGCAAAGATGAGGAGGACCAAGACTGTAGCATCCCGATTCGGTGCCTCAGATAGACGAGCAAGGAGAGCCGACACTCCTCAAGCTCCGGAAGAGGGTAACACCCTACCCACTCTACTTTTTCACAATAATGAACATAGAGATAGGTACAATATTCTCTCTACACGTAAACTTACTACTACTAGGTACTTAGATGAGGATTTCCTAGAATCTCTAGGATTGTTGGGTGATATGGAAACCCTATTTGCAAAAATGGGGTGGGAAGAGATTATGGGAATAAAGCACCTAGCTTACCCTAGGATAGTTTTGGAATTTTTGAGTTCCATAGAGGCGGAAGTTTTAACTGGTAGAGAGAGCAAGGAGGGTAGGATAACTTTTAGGCTTTTTAACATTGAGCATGAATGGACCCTCCACCAATGGAACTCATGCTTTGGCTTGCCAAGTGGGGGAGAGAGAAGAACCCCTATTGGGTTCAACTCTCGGTTATGTTGGACCGAATTGACGGGGGAGCATACTTATGACCCTTCTAGGGCCAAAGCATCGCGCCTCCAGAATCCCGTCTTTCGATACCTACATCGCATCATGTCCAGTACCATATTTGGTCGTGGGGAGAGTGACGGTGTAGTTAGATCCAGCGAGCTACTTTGCCTATGGGATATGCTACAAGAGAGGAGTAGCATCGATGTTGGGTCCCACTTCATCAGACACTTAGTGAAGATGGGCAAAGCAGCACACGGAGAGATCAATGTGGGAGGTCTACTTACCCACATTTGCCATAGGATGGGGTATGATTACACACCATTAGAGAGTATAGAGGGGAACCCTAGGATTGACCTAGGAGTATGGAAGGCCAAGAAGATGATTGTGAGAGAAGGAGACTCCTTATGCTTTGTAAAGAAGAATCTGACGACCCTTAGCCTCCCCGACCCGGATCGTACCACCATCACTATACGCGCCAACTGGCGCTTGGACCTGATAGTGGAGTCCCCTCAACATGAGGGACCATCCACATCAGCACCCATCTCTCCACCTTTATATCACTCTCCCTCCAGTCCACACATGCATAGGAGCCCACCTAGTCTACGTCGACATGAGACTACACCTACACCACCACCTTTTTCTACTTTTGAGCAAGATGAAGGTGAGTAGGCCTATGATTTCTCAGAGTTTCGATCATTCCTCGACGACATTTACACTGAGCAGCAGACGCAGAGGCAGCGATGCGAGGAGTAGAGCGCCTACCAGCAGGCAGAGTTCCAGCGATTCCGGGAGCATTTCCAGTGGGCTGAGGAGTTCTACGATGAGGCCCGCATATACTTCCAAGAGGAGGTTGTTTGTATCCAGGATAAGGCAGCCTACCACAGGGAGATGTAGCAGCACATGCAAGCCCAACAGGTGCAGTGGCCTAGGGAGGAGGAGCACCGAGTGGTCGTTGCATCAACCAGTTCCCAAATTGACCACATGTATATGTGGCATCAGCGACTCAGCAGCAGGTTCTCCCAGGATTAAGAGATGCCGAGGCTCCCAGATTTTCCACCTCGTCCACCATATTAAAGGTATATTTTCGTTTAAGTCTAGGGGGAGACCCCAAGGTTTATTTTTCTTTATTTCCTAGTAGTAGTTTCTTTTTCTGGTATTTTCATTTATTCATACATGGGTAGTTGAACTTCTTTCAGTACTTAATTTTTGTTATGTTTAAGGCTACCTCAGTAGTATTTTTTTTTTAAAAGTTGCTTTCATGAGTTGTTCCCATAGGTAGCTTAACTTCATTTGTCTTGTGGTATTTTATTTTATTCACTTTATAGAATGTTCTAGATTTACACTGGTTAGCTTTGATTTTACACTTACACATGTCGAACATTCTGAAAGGGAGAATCTAATACAAACCTAGTTATGATTGACCTCAATAGTCTAGTACATTGTAATCCATTGGTGACTCTAGGTTTAGCATTTTAGTTAGTGGAGATGCTCGAATTATGTAAGCCCATTCGGTAAAATCAAAATCCCAGTGAGCCGAAAAAAAAGAGAGAAAAGAAAAAGAAAAAAAAAAGAGGAAAAAAAAAGAGAAGAGAAAAGAGAAAAAAAAGAGAGAGATTATAAGGGATAAAGAACAGTTGTCGTGAGTGGAAATGGATAGGTGCCCCTTTCAGACCGAGTTAGGTAACTGGGGAAACACCTACCAATTTCTCTCAATATCGAGCATGCCTTTGAGACTTTATGCTAGATCTAGGGAACGACCCTCGCTTTGGGCAAGTAAGTGCCTAAGAGCCGGAAACCTTAGGAAAGCTATGGGGTGACGACTTAACTCACCATTGAACGGGCATCCCCTAAGAATGGTTCGCTTAGCACGAGCACGAGGAGCTAACTTAGTGAACTTCTAGAACATATTTCTCTTGCTTTGATTGCAAATACCACCTGATAAATTTAGTTAACATGCTAATTATGAAAAAAATATCCTTTTTAAAATTTCATGGCACTGAGGTTTGCTTGAGGACAAGCAAAGATTTAAGTATGAGAGAAGTGATGTGAACAAAACATATAGGATTTTAGGTGTAGTTTTCGCTCACATCTTGTTTCATTTTGTGTTAGTTTCATGCATATGTTACTCTGTTTTTGCACGTATTTCCTATTTTCTGGTTCGAAGGTCTGCTCGTTGTACTTTTGTGTGCAGGTTGGCTTTTCGAGCAGAAAAGACACATTTTCTTAGCAAAAGAAGACATTTCATCGAGACGCAGAGTGGGATGGGGCCAGGGCATGTGGATTCACACGACCATGTCCAATGGGTGAATAATAGCACCCCAGGGCCGCACACGGCCTTGTCGTGTTTAAACACACGATCGTGTGGCGGCCCGACGAATTTGCATGACCAAGGTTTTTTTTGAATTTTGTAGTAGTTCGAGGTGATGTCTATATAAGGATGACTCCGCCCAAATCCTAGTGGGGAGGCACGATGGCTAGGACGACACACCGAAGCCCTAAAAAGCTTCGGTAACTTGCTATGGGGAGGAGAAACGCCACCGGAGGTCCACACCTTGCCATACAATGTCGGAGAGAAGATAACAAAAGTATTTGTATATTTCTATTTCTGCGCTTTATTCCTATTGTATTCAAACTTAAAAATGCTTTGTGATTCTTCCTTCGTATTTATGGAGTAGTACTTTTGATTCTAGGATTAGGGAGTAGCTTGTGTACATAAACAATGTTGCTTCACGTTTAATTCTGGCCAAGAGTTTGATTTGACAATTGGTAGTTGCTCTTTATTATATCTACATGTGTTTGGCTTTCTTTCCGCTGTGCTTAGGCGATACGAGGTGGTGACAACCCTCGCAATCTATAATTTAGGAGATTTGATCAAGGAACCTAGGGGTACACCTAATCTCCCGTAACTACGGGGAGAAGGGAGCAGTGGAATTGGAAATAGTCCACCGCAAGAATTGATTTGGCATCCTCGTACCCTCTATCCTTTCCTTTTGGGAGGAGATAACTCTCGGTGAATGCGGCGACTCTATGGGAGAGTGTATGATGTCTCTTCCCCAAAACCATAGGTAGACGTTTAGGCAACGCCAAATGACAACATTGTTCTGTGATACACATGTGAAACTGAAGTCCTAGAATCATCTTTTAAGACCCCGACACACTCCTTTCCTCCTCCGTGTGACACCATATAGAGTAGCATCCACCAATAGTCCTCACCAACCGAAATCTCTTAGAGACCACGTCCAAACAATTACAACCATTTTGTGTATTGGTATTCGAATCTCAGTCCCTGTGGGATCGATAATCTTTATTACTTGACGACATCCGTGCACTTACAGGCATTGAGCGTGAGAACACACTTTGAGTCCTTGACGGTATCCATCGCGAGATTTGAAGTCACGTCCATGCGCATCAGCCATGCCTTAGCTTTATCCCACAATGAGAACAGGAATAGGCTCAAGCAGATCACGTCTGCTGGGACTCCATTTATCATTATCACTCAGCAGATTTCCAAGAATGTCTCTAGGTGTCGGTTCGGGTCTTCATTCGTAGCTCCCACGAATTGACTCTGCTGGACCATATGGATGAGTGCTGGTTTTAGTTCAAAGTTGTTTACCGAAATGGATGGTCCCGCTATACTCGGCCTAAATCCTCTTTCTTTAGGAGATGCATAATCCCGCAGAGGTCGGCTACCTATATTTAATTCGAATGGAGCTTGGTTCTCTATCCTTTTCTGTTCGACTTTCCGATGATGATAGGTTCGTTCGATTTCTAAATCAATCAAAATTAAGCCTTCCAATCCTAGGTGTCTAAGCACACGAAGAACCGAGGCACAAAAATTAGGAGTACTACCTAATACTAAGAAATAGGAAATAAACAAATCTAGTTAACAAAATCGAATAGCCAATAAGGAAATAGAAAACTACTGCTAAAATAAAATTAAAACTAAATCTAGATATGGAAAATCTAAAACTGAAGTAAAATAAATAAAAAAAATAAAGCAAGTAAGTAAATCTAATCCTAAGTTCGATCCAATTATCCACTTCTCGATTCGATATCGAATCGATCAGTCCCTAGCAACGGCACCAAAAACTTTTGCACATGAACAAGACTTCAAATCTCGTGATGAGACCATCGAGGACTCGAAGTACGCGCTCTCGATTGACGCCCGCAAGTGCACGGATGTCGTCAAGTAATAAAAAGATTATCGATCCCACAGGGACTGAGATTCGTGTACCGATTTGTTCGGTGGGTGTAATTGTTCGGGACTAGAATTTTTTTTTTATGAAGGTAAAATATATATCATCAAAATAGCACGAACATACATGATCCAAGGAGTCTACACATGTCATATCCGACGAAATGTCCGATCTGAGTAGACATCCAAGGTAGAAAGTACATGTGCACACAAGAGTACCATCACACTCTCTGTACCAAAACCCTCCTGTACACAACGGTCAGTCCTCCCTCTTCCATCATGCGGCGGTAGATGGAAGTATGACCGCATCGTGTGACAATCTCTCCTCATATATCTTAGTGCACCCCTCCCTGAAGCAGCCCCTACGTGACCTGACCCTCTGAGTCAATCCACATGTCCTATCCGAGTCTCCAGTCCTCCATCCTCTATTTGCATCCTCTCCAGTGTCGTGGACCCACTTTTATCAAGTGATCAGCTGTCAATGGATTTGTGGTGTCTTTACCGTGAGTCGTTTGCTACGGACTAGATAGACCTTTACGGTGGATCTATTCACCCAAAAGGCTTATTGGCCAAATCCCAGCTAAAAATGGATTTGGTATGTATTTACCCTGAGCTGTTTGTTGTGGACTAAATAGGCCATTCTGGTGGGCCTATTCACCAGTACGACTTTTAGACAAAGCCATAACCATAAATGGATTTGACTAGTCTTTACCGTGAGCCATTTGCTACAGAATAGATAGATCTTTATGGTGGATCTATTAACCATCAAAATACAACCTGTACACAAAATCCAATCTATTTTTTTTTTGTTTTTTTTTTAGGTTCAAAATCATTACAAGAACCAATCAGCACCAAAAAAACCCAAAAAACCCCCCACTTCTAATCTGCATCCCAGTGTTCACTATTTTTTTTACAATACAAGGACCAATCAGCACCAAAGAAACCCAAAGAAACCCCCCACTTCTAATCTGCATCCTAGCATTCACCCTTTATATATATATATATATACATCAAGTTACATACATGACCCATCAAGAGCTCTATATACATGTATATGTATCCTCCTAAAAATCCTCTCCGCATCAAACCTGGTGCCCTCAAATCCGATCTCATTCCTAGCCCTCCAAACATAGTGTACAATCGCTCCTAGGGCTAGATATCGTGCTCTCATCAAGACTGAGTCCCCCCGATACTGTAGTCTGAAGATGTGTAGCGCACGTTTGTACATGCTCATCTCTGATCTCATCTGCAGCCACCTCCTCACTCGTCCCCACAATTGTCTGATGGCCTGACAATTGTCTGACGACCGTGTGTATCCACATGCCTTGGCCATGTCTCCTTTTGCATCTAGCTACAAAATGCACTTCTTTTGTTCCGAAAGTTCACCTTTTTCCCAAGAAATGCTGCCCTGCACGCAAAAGTACAAAGAGCAGACCTTCGAACCACAAAATAGGAAATACATGAAAAACAAAGTGACATATGCATGAAACTAACATAAAATGTAATGAAATGTGAGCGAAAACTACTCCTAAAACCCTATATGTTTTGTTCACATCACGTTTACGTGCATCAAGCTTTTGGCACCATTGCCGGGGACTGATTGATTCGATATCGAATTAAGAAGTGAATAATTGGATCGGACTTAGGATTAGATTTATTTACTTTCTTTACTTTTATTACTTTCTTTTATTTTTATTTTACTTTATTTACTTCAGTTTTTGATTTTCCATATGTAGATTTAGTTTTTTATTTTAGCAATAGTTTTACGTTTTATTTTATAATTAGTTTTTCTAAATTTTATTTAGTATTTAGTTCAGTGTATTTTCTGTTTTAATTAAGTATTAGGTAATACTCCAAATTTTGTGGCTCGGTTTTTCGTATGCTTAGACGCCTAAGATCTGGAAGCCTGGTTCCGATCGATCTAGAAATCGAACGAACCTTTCATCGCAGGAGAGCTGAACAGATGAGGATGGAGGACCAAGCTACATTCGAGGTGATTATAGGTAGCTGACCATTGTGGGATTACATAGCCCCTAGTGCTAGAGGGTTTAGGTCGAGTATAGCTTAACTGTCCATTTCAGCAAATAACTTTGAGCTGAAACCAACACTCATGCACATGGTCCAGTAGAGTCAATTCGGGGTAGCTACGACTGAAGACCCGAACCGACACCTGGAGACATTTATGGAAATCTCCTCGACAATGAATATCAATGGAGTTTATGCAAACGCAATCCGCCTAAGCCTATTCCCGTTCTCATTACGGGATAAAGCTAAGGCAAGGCTTCACTCCTTGCCTTCAGGAAGCATTACTACATGAGAACAATGTGAGCAGCAGTTCTTGAATAAATACTTCTCAGCAAGCAAGACTACTCACATGCACCATCTAATAACGAGTTTCCGTCAAAAGGAAGGGGATTCCCTATTTGAAGCTTGGGATCGCTACAAGGGGCTACTCTACCAATGCCCCATCATGGATTAGAAAGGTGGCTAGTGATCAACATCTTCTATAATGGGATCACGTACGCCACAAAGATGTCCCTCGACTCTGCCGCACGAGGAGCACTTATGAACAAGACTATAGAAGAAGCGAAGGAGCTAATAAAAGAGGTGGCCCATAACCACCATCAATGGGCTTTCGAACGTAGTCACCCAGCTCCTGCCACGGGACAATTTGTTGTCAACTCCGTGGACCACCTAGTAGCAAGGATGGATGCACTTAGCAGACAGTTCGATTCTTTAAATCCTGTTTCTGCATGTGCGGCCAATGAGTTTGGAGAGGGAGCAGCAGCGTATCGAGAGAACCACTATGGAGGGTCGGGTAGCTCAGAAGAGCAGATTGAGCATGTCGATGCGGTTGGGGATTAAAATTAAAGGCCCAACAACCCATACTCTTCTACTTACAATCCTGGATGGAGGAACCACCTGAATTTTTTCTATCGGAATAACTCAGGAAACTTCCAACCATCAAGAGGGTATGGTCAACAATAGGGCAATGGGCAACAACAACCACAAAAGTCTAGGCTAGATTTGATGATGGAATACTTCATTGCTACCAAAAAAAAAGGCCAATGAAGAGTTTCAATGCCAACATCAGAAAATAGAAGAGTCACTTAAGGATTTGAAGGCCACTGTTGACGGTCTTGCAAGTCACACGAGGATGTTAGAAACACATGTGGCCTAGATAGCCTAAACCGTGTCACAACCTATAGATAGTTCTCATCATTACATAAGCCGAGTCAAGTCGAGGAGGAGAGAGTGTGCAGCGAGAGAGTAGCACAGAGAAACAGATTCGCCAAGGGGTGTGCAGCCATGATTTCCACCCTACCTAACCAAGCCAAAATTGAAGATAAAATTCCACCCCAGCTTGAGGACCCTGGTGAATTTGTTATCCCTTGCTTGATTTATGGGGAAAGCTTCGATGAAGCGTTGTGCGACTTGGGGTCATCAGTAAGTGTGAAACCCTATGCATACTATTTGAAAATGGGACTGAATGGAATCCAACCAGCGAACCTTGGTATTCGTATGGGGGATGACTCAGTCAAGGAACCTGTCAGCATACTAGCACATGTGCCTATGGTCATTGAGAATTTCATGATACACATGGATTTCATTATACTCGACACATGACCAAATCCTCAGAATCCCATCATCTTGGGAAGGACCTTTCTGGCGACTGTGAGGGCATACATAGATGTAAAGGCACACAAGATATCCTTGGAGGTAGAGAGGGAGATCATCCTCTTCAATTTGTCAGAGTGTAAAGCTCCCTTCCTAGATGGCTACACAATCGACAGGATAAAGTTGAACCCACCTGATATCAGCACCGAGACGGATGAATGGAGGTTGACAGAGCCTCTAGAGCTAAGTTGAAGATAATAGAGAGTGGTCGAGCTAAAATACCTTAAACAAAGTGCTTCTTGGGAGGCAACCCAAGTTTAGTTTTTCGGTGTTCTTTTTATTGTATTGCATTCATTTGGTTAATTTAAACTTTGATTTCCATTTTGTTTAGCATTTTCACACACGAATTAGGACCAGAAAGAGCCTGCTAGGTAAAAATAAAATCACTTTGAAACTACACGACTGAGCGAGTAGGAGACCTCAGAGCATTGTGCACCGTGAGAAGGAAACAGGGGGCACACGGCCTTGCCGTGTCTTTTGACACGGTCGTGTCCCACCTTCCAACAATGCACATCGCATGGCCGTGTGTTTTCACACGGTCGTGTCACGCAGGGGTTAAATAGAATGCACCGTGTGTTTTTGACCCAAATGCACCATGTTCTTTGATTTCTTTTTCCCTAGCCATGTGAAACCATCTTCCCCAGCACCTAGAAGCCTTTCCAACCTTCAAGAAAGCCCAAAAAAAGTAAGGATGAGGAGGACCAAGCAAGTGGCCACTCGATCCGGAGCATCGGAGCAAAGAACAAGGAGAATGGACGCCCTTCAAGCTCCGGAGGAAGGTAACACTCTTCCAACCCTTCTTTTTCGAAATAATGAGCATAGGGGCAGATATGACATGCTTACTACAAGAAGAATCACCGCAACTAGGTATCTTGATGAAGATTTATTAGAATCCATAGGTTTGCTGGGTGATATTCAATCCCTATTAGTAAAAATGGGGTGGGGAGAGATAATGGGGATAAGACACCTAACCTACCCTAGGACAGTTTTAGAGTTTTTAAGTTCTTTAGAAGCTGAGGTTTTAATAGGTAGAGAGAGTGAAGAGGGTAGGATTACCTTTAGGTTATTTAACACAGAGCATGAATGGACATTATACCAATGGAACACATGTTTTGGCTTGCCTAGTGGGGGAGAGAGAAGAACCCCTATGGATTTAACTCTCGGATCTTTTGGACCGAATTGATCTTTTGGACCGAATTGATAGGAGAGCACGCGTACAACCCTTCTAGGGCCAAAGCATCACCCCTCTAAAATCTCATTTTCCGATAACTACACCGAATCATGGCAAGTACTATTTTTGGTCATGGGGAGAGTGACGGTGTAGTGCGAGCCAGTGAGCTTCTTTGCTTGTGGGACATGCTACAAGAAAGAAGTAGCATTGATGTAGGGTCCCATTTCATTAGACACCTAATGAAAATGAGCAAAACAGCGAGAGGAGAGATTATTGTGGGGGGCCTACATACCCACATTTGTCATAGGATGGGGTACGATTACACCGTGCTAGATAACATAGAGGGGAGCCCTAGGATCGACCTGTGAGTGTGTATGGCCATGAAGATGATTGTAAGAGAGGTACACTTCTTATGCTTTGTAAGGAAAAAAACTAACATCCCTTAGGCTCCCCGACCCCGATCATACCACCATCACCACATACGCCAACTGGTGTTTAGACCTGATAGTGGAGTGCCCACCATGAGAGGGACCATCCACTTCAGTACCTATATCTCCCCCTGTACATCACTCTTTCTCCAGTCCACACATGTATAGGATCCCACCTAGTCTACATCGACATGAGCCTACACCTGCACCGCTACCTTTTTCTACTTTTGAGTAGGATGCAAGTACATCTGCCTATGATTTTTTGGAGTTCGGATCGCGCCTCGACGACAAATATACTAAGCAACAGATGCAAAGGCAGCGATGGGAGAAGCAGAGCGCCTACACATAGGCAGAGTTTCAGGGCTTCCGGGAGCACTTCTAGCGAGCTGAGGAGTTCTACAATGAGGCCCGCGTTTACTTCCAGGAGGAGGCCACCTACCGCCAGGAGATGCGGCAGCACATGCATGCCCAGCAGGCACAGTGGGCTAGGGAGGAGGACCACCGAGTAGCCACTGCATCCACTAAATCTCAGATTGACCACATGTACATGTGACATCAGCGGCTCAACACCAGATTCTCCCAGGACCCTGAGATGCCGAGGCTACTGGACTTTCCACCACGTCCACCATACTAGAGGTATGCTTCGCTTAAGTCTGGGGGGTCCCAAGTCTTTATTTATTTTGTTTCTAACAGTAGTTTCTTTCTTATTATTTTCATTTTTAGTTGGTATTCATTTGTTCATACATAGAGTTTTTAGTTTCTTCATAACTTAATTTTTGCTATCTTTAAGCTACCTCAGTAGTATTGCTAAAGTTTTCTTCATGAGTTGTTTCCATGGGTAGCTTAACTTCATTTACCTCGTGGTATTATATTTTATTTGCTCTAATGAATGTTCTAGTCTTACACTGGTTAGCTTTTATTTTTACACCTACACATGATGAACATTCTGAAAGGAAAAATCTAGTACGTACCTAGTTATGATTCATCTCAGTAGTCTAGTACTTTGGAATCCATAAGTTACTCTAGATTTAGCATTTTAGTTACTACAGATGCTCGGATTGTGGAAGCCCATTCGGAAAATCAAAATCCCAAGAGAGAGAGAAAAGAAAAAAAAATGAAAAAAATATATATATTACGAGGGGAAAAAAAATAGTTGTCGTGGGTGGAAATGGTTAGGTGCCCCTTTGAGGCCGAGTTAGGTTACTTGGGAAACACCTACCAATTTCTCTCAATACTGAGCACGCCTTTGAGACTTTGTACTAGATCTAGGGAACGACCCTTACTGTGGGAAGGTAAGTGCCTAAGAGCTGGAGACCTTAGGAATACTATAGGATGACGACTTAACTTACCATGGAATGGGTATCCCCTAAGAAGATTCGCTTAGCACAATCACGAGAAGCTAACTTAGTGAATTTTTAGAACATATCTACTTTACTTTGATTATAAATACTACTTGATAAATTTAGTTAACATGCTAAGTATGGAACAATCCCTTTTTAAAATTCCATGGAACTGAGGTTTGCTTGAGGATAAGCAGAGATCTAAGTATGAGGTAATTGATGTGAGCAAAACATATAGGGTTTTAATTAAGAGTAGTTTTCGCTCACATCTCATCTCATTTTATGTTTATTTCATGCATATTTTACTTTATTTTTCATGCATTTCCTATTTTCTGGTTCGGAGATCTGCTCGTTGTACTTTTGTGTGTAGGACAGCATTATATGGGGAAAATTGTGCAATTTGGAGCGAAAAAAAAAGACATTTGGCAGCTAGAACATAATGACACACACCCTGGCCCTGTGAAAACACACGGCTTGCACCATAGTGCCACACATGGCCTAGCCATGTGGATCCACACGGTCATGTGGCACTGTGCAATTCCGATGTGATTCGATAATTTTCCAGGTTTTAGGGAGATCCAGGCTGATATCTATATAAAGGAGGCTACGCCCAAATCCTAGGGGGGAGGCACGACGGCTGGGATGATAATCCAACGCCCTAAAAAGCTTCGAGAACTCACAACAAAGAGGAATAAAGCCACCAGAGAACCAAGTTCTGCACTTCAACGCCGGAGAGAAGAGTCACATTGCATTGTAATTTCTATTCTTTGCATAATATCCATTGTTTATATGAGTATGATCGTGCTTCATGTTTCTCCTCTCACATTTTTGGAGTAGATTCTCTGATTCTAGGAGTAGAGAGTAGTTTGTGTGCGTATAACATGTTATTCCAAATTAAATTCTGTTCTTGAGTTTGTATTTGCAATTGGTATTAGTATAGACTGATATCTATGTGTTTTGGTTTTCTATCTACTGTGCTAGCCGATACGAGGGATGACAACCCTCGTATCTAAGATTTAGGCGAATTAAGGAGGAACCTAGGGGTTAGCCTCATCTCCTGTAACTGTGGATAGAAGGGTGCAATAGAATTGGAAATGATTCATCTTGATTTGGCATCTTCGTACCGCCTATCCCATCCTAACGCTAGGGGTCGACTTGGTAAAGCAGAGATAGCTCCCGGTAGATACGAAGGCTCATCGATGGAGTTTATGATGTCTCTTCCACAAGGTCATAGTTAGACGTTTAGACAACACCAAATTGATAGAATGTTTTGCGACACACAAGCGAAACTGAAATCCTAGAATTCCGTCCAAAGACTCACAGCAAGCCTTTTGTTCCTTCGTGTGACACCGTATTGACTTAGGACCGTCGACAACCCTCGCAATCACAACCCTTCGAACTAAATTCAGAACAATAATGTCCACTTAACAAATTAGTACTCGAATCTCATTCCCTGTGGAATCAATCATCTTTTTATTACTTGAAGATATCCGTGCACTTGCGTGCGTTGAGTGTGAGCGCGCGCTTCGAGTCCTCGACATTCTCCGTCGCGACATTTGAGGTCGCATTTGCATGCATCACACTTTCACTATAAAACTCGTCCTTCTTGTAAAATGCTTCCAGAGGTGGAGGAAAAACCCTTTACAATTCTTACAGTATACAAGAACAGAGAAATGGAGCTAGCTCCCAACAGTCGCCTCTTCCTTCTTCTTACCTCTTCGTCTCCGATGATGGAGTCTCCCCCTGAAGTTCTGCTGCGATCAGAATTAGAATCCTCCCCTTCTCTCTCCATCTTCCTTGGTTTTTATCTTCTTCTCCCTTTGCTAGCTGTCTGGTAATGCACTATTCCCATCACCATCCACGTGGAGGCTATTGGAATGAAATGAGTGCTAGAGGGGGGGGAGGTGAATAGCGCACGTGAAAACTTTTTGTTTGTTGAGTATAAAACAAGTAAAATAGAAATGCACAGTGGAAATAAAATGACACGAGTTTGTTTTTACTTGGTTCACAGCCTACCGGCTGCTAGTCCAAGGCCCTAGTGATCCGAGATTGAACACTGAGGGAAATTCACTAAAACAATCTCCTCTTCATTGGAGGTAGGAGACAACGGATATAAAAATGGAAAAGATCGAGGCAGAAGGACACTCCCCCCCCCTCCTCGTTACGATGGAAAGTGTAGGGTCGTTCGGTGGCCGACTAGAAACGCTAACACCACAATGTAACATGGTTCACGTCCACGCCGCTAATTCACGGTTCGATTCGTCAAAGGTGAATCACACCACAAGCTTTCACTATTCTCTCCTTTACACCAAGCTAGGTGGAGGTAACCTCTTTACACAAGAATCCCCTCTTCTTACAATGGAATGAAGATTAGCACAAGTAGAAGAGTGGAAGATATTTAGAGCACTTTGGGAGATGTTATGAGTTGAAGCATTTTTTTTCCCAAATGGCCTCACCCCTTCTTTTTATAGAAGAAGAGGGTTTCTTCCCGTAGACACAGAACCAGTCAACTGATGCCCCGATCAGTCGACTGATCCCGTAGCCATTGCCCAATAACGACTTCTTCGACGTTGGATTTCATCCAACGGCTCCCACATCAATCGACTGATCTTACCATCAGTCGACTGATTGAGCTATCAGTTGTGTGCTGAAAGCGAACACTCCATTCTGTGCCGAAACCCTTGCAACCAGTCGACTGATGCCTTCATCAGTCGACTGGTGGTCTCGCAGTCGACTGCCAATCCATGGCAGTCGATTGTTGGCACATGAACCGGACTCGAATACTAGTCGAGTCACAGTCAACTTAGAGTAGTCGACTGCCATTATATGGGAGTCGACTAATGTCGGGAAATCCCATCCGACACTTAGCCAATTGGCCAAGTTCCACCTAAGTGCACTACCCCTTCCCGGGTTACATTCGCTCACTCTCATCCCTTAGAGTCCCTCGCCTTTGAAGTTGTCTTCGTCCGGCCACATCCCTCGGATGCGCCAAGTGCACGACTCTACAGCGCCATCCTTCTCATCTCGCCCTGAAGTCTACTTCCTCCGGCTTCACTCCAATATCCTCGTCCGGCGGTCCCTCGGATGCTCCAAGCGCACAGCTTCCGTAAAGCCATACTTCACCGACTCAAGGACCGAGTCATGAGAGGTGAAACACGCCAATGCTCCATGTGCGAATTACTAAGTCTTGCAAGACTCCAACGCACATATCAAATCCAAACATCCTAACTTAAACCCTTTGCCACATACATCAAAACCATATCATGGGTTGATTGCCCTAACAATCTCTCCCTTTTTGATGTGCGACAATCCGTTTAAGTTAGGTAAACATTTGATAAAAATATTAAGGTAAGAAAGAATGTATATAGACACGATTATCAACTCTCCCCCTTAATACATGAAACTATCCCTAAATGCAATTCTCCCCTTACTTAACCATGCATATTTCTCCCCCTTTGACACCATAAAAAATATTAAATGCAGTTTATACAAGCATGACATCAATTCTAGGGAACAAAAATTACCAAAACATGTCTTAAAATTTGATAAAAGAGGTTGTTGGGCATGTTATCAGTCGATCAATCGACTGGTTCAGACTACCAGTCGACTAGCACTCTGATTTCAGAATTTCTGATTTTCAAGGAGAATTTCAGAAATGCATTAAAAATTCTATAAAATTTTTAAAATCATGAAATTTAGGGAACATATTTGTTATGAGTATCTTTATCAATGAAAAATAGTTTATCATGAAAAATCATTATATTTTTGAAAATTAGCTAAAAATCCAAAAGCTTCAAAAATAACTAGGTTTTGGATCAAGTTTGTATCAATTTTGACACCTAGTTTTGCTTTAGATTGTTTCAAAACATAAACACACATATTTTAAAATAAGAAAATGTTTTAAAAACATATGAAATATCCAACCATGATATTTGGGCAATATGTCTATGAATTAAACATAAGCTTTCCCCATGATTGGTCTATTATTACTATTTTAATACTTTAAATGACCATCTAAATGCCAAAGGCATTAGTGGACCATTAGTATCATCCTATCATCTCACTCATGCTAAGTTTTCAATCAAGGTAGCCTATAGTGAGTGTGAGATGTATCCTAAAGGTATTTATGTATACTTAACCATTAATTTCATGCAATTCTACACAAGGTTAAGTATCATCCTAACATCCCACATGATCACAAAGACATATATGTATTGATTCCACATTATGATCATGAAACACATGTATTCATCAATTTATAACCATGCATTAGGTATGAATTATGATAATAAGTAAAGTATCACCCAAAGCATGATTTAAACCCTATTTCCCATGATTATCTATCAAATATCAAGATCATAAATCATGATTGCAAATATGTGTAACAATTACATTAACTATCATGATTTAAGCATTATTATCAATTTATGGGCACATTATCATCACCCAACACTATGCTAAAAATGTATAGGTCATGAGTATCAAATAACACTAACTTTTGAGCATGATTTAAACTATTTATGGGTGCATTATTATCACCCAACACTATTTATAAAATTAAGTCCCACAATCTGTAGGGGATCGAACGACCGGCTAGAGGGGAGTGAATAGCCCTCTTATGATGGATGTCGGAATTCTCTCTTTCGTTTTCTCGTCTACACAATCGTTAGCGCAAGTGGAAGCATAAACAATAAAGACAAAGCAATAAATGAAAATACAAACGCTAACAAAGAAGATGTAACATGGTTCACGGCTACGCCGCTAATCCATGGTCCGATTCGTCCAAGGTGAATCACTCCTCCAAAGCCAATCACTATTGGTCTCTCCTTTGCACCAAGCTAGGTGGAGGTAACCTTTAAAATCAAGATCACTCTTCTTACAATAAGAATGGAGTAACAACAAGTAAGAAGAGTTTAGAGCTTTTGGGGCACTAGGAAGATCACTTAGAGCATAAGCATTAGCCTCTCAAAGGCTCACACCCTCTCTTTTTATAGAGAGGGTTGATTTCTTCCCGTTAGCCACCACCAGTGACTGCTGCCCATGGCAGTCGACTGCCGTCACTACAACGGCCTCCGAACACGTCGAATCCTGACCATTGTAGTCCAACGGAACTCTTGGCAGTCGACTGATGGACCTCACTAGTCGACTGCTACCTCCGAAGTCGACGCGATTAGCTACGGCGGTTACGTGCGCACAAGATGCCATCGATCCAATCGCTGCCGTACCTTGGCGATCGGCCCGATCAAGCCATCGATCGCCCATGCCGGCTTGCTTGATCGATCAAATTGATTCTTAAACGATCGATTGACCCATCGACTCAGAGCAGTCGACTGCTATGACATGGAAGTCGACTGGTGTCGGGAAAACTCATCCGACACTTGGCCAACTGGCCAAGTTTCACCTAAGAGCTACCCCTTCCCAGGTTACAATCGCTCACTCTCATCCCTCGGAGTCCCTCGCCTTCGAAGTTCTCTTCGTTTGCGACCACGTCCCTCGGCAGCATCAGGCGCACGGCTCTGCAATGCTCCTTCGCATCTCTTGCCTCAAAGTCTACTTCCTCCGGCTTCACTCCAAACTCCTCGTCCGGCGGTCCCTCGGATGCTCCAAGCGCACGGCTTCCGCAAAGCTATCCTTCACTGACTCAAGGCACGAGTCATGAGATGTGAAACTCGCCATGGCTCCATGTGCGAATTACTAAGTCCTGCCCGACTTCAATGCACATATCAAATCAACATTATAAACTAACTTAAACCCTTTGCCACACACATCAAAACCTTATTATGGCAAGAGATTGCCCTAACAATCTCCCCCTTTTTGATGTGTGGCAATCCATTTAAGTTAGGTAAAAACATTTGATATAAATTTCTAAGGTAAGAAAGCATGTAAACATAAACATTTTATAGCAACATGCAACTCCCCCTTAATCTATGAAACTCCCAATATATTTCTCCCCCTAACATGATTAACTTAAACATAATCATTTCTCCCCCTTTGACACCATCAAAAAGACTATCACTAAGTTAAAAGCACATGACATCAAGTCTAATAGAAAGAAAATACCACAAGTTGATTTAAAATCAGAATTCAGCCTTTACTGGTCTGATATTCAGGTCATCGATCGGTTCGGACTACGGTCATTGACCGCATTGTTTGGGATTTCTGATTTCTAGATCGAATTTCAGAAATGCGTTAAAAATTCCAGAAAATTCAAAAAATCATGAAATTTGGGGAACACATTTATTTTAAGTATATCTATCAGTGAAAAATAGGTTTTCATGAAAAATAATTATATTTCCACGTATTTGCCAAAAATCCATAAGCTTTAAAAACTAGTAGGTTTTTGATCATAAGAGTATCCATTTTAACACCTAGTCTTGCTTTGAATTGTTTCAAAACATGAATACATAGATTTTAGATTAAGAAATTGTTTTGAAAACATATGAAATATCAAACCATGATCTTTGGGCAATATGTCTATGAATTAAACATAAGTCTTCCCCATGATTAGTCTATTATTGCTATTTTGATACTTTAAATGACCATCTAAATGCTATAGGCACTAGTGGACATTTGTATCATCCTAACATCTCACCCATACTAAGTTTGCAATCAAGTTAGCCTATAGTGAGTGTGAGATGCATCCTAGGGGGTATTTGTATATATTTAACCCTTATATTCATGCAATTCTGTCATGGTTAAGTATCAACCCAACAACCTATATGATCATAATGACATATATGAATTAATTTCACATTATGATCATGAAATACATGTATTCATTAAATAATAATCATGCATTAGGTATTATATGATGATAATAAACAAAGTATCACCTAAAGCATGATTCAACCCTATTTCTCATGATTACGTGCCAAATATTAAAATCATAAATCATGATTTCAAACATACATAGCAATTACATTAATCATCATGATTTAAGCATTATTATCTATTTATGGGCACGTTATCATCACCCAACACTATTGTAAAAATGTTGTCCCGCCATCCTAAGTCAACCAAAATATGATATAGGTCAATTCCATATGGTTAACTACCCTAGGGGTTTTCTAACCCTTAAGGATGGATTTTGGAACCCAAAATAAGTTCTTTCCTATTGGGTTCACTAGATACTCCTTGGGGATCCATTTCCTAGCAATTACATTCTTTTTATCTTGTCCCCTAGCAATTAGACATTTATAGGCCTTTTCATTTTTCTTTTCTTTATAACCTAGGCCCTTTTTGTTGAAGCTAGCTCTTTGGCTCCCTAAGATCATGTTCAATGTATTGGAGCCAATTGTGAATTATTCTAGGGCTTTTGTTAAATAATCTACCTTTTCCCTTAAGGCCCTATTTTCATTTATACATGCATCACTAACATCTAATGGCACATAAAGATCATGTAAGCATGCATAATTTAAGCTAGAAGAAATATTATCATTTAAGCATGCATTTTCTAGCTTATTTTCCAATGCCTTAATTTGATTAAGCATGCTTTTATTTTTATTTTTCATTCCAAATAAGTCCTTAGTTAAACTAGAAATTATGGAAACTATTTTTTTAGGAGAGGCATTCGTTACCATAGTTTTCATATCCTCTTCTTCTTCTTCGGATGAGGAGGTTGTAGAAGCTCCCCCTTCACTTGAGCTCTCTCCTCTTGAGCTTGATCCTTCATTTTCGGAGGAAGAGCAATCCAAGTCATCAAAGGCCATCAAGGCCAAATTGGTGACAAAGACATTCTCCTCATCCGATGATGATGAGGAGGATGAGGATGGGTCATCCCAAGTCCTTGCCTTTAGAGCTTTGGTCTTCCCTTTTTCTTTTGTCTTCTTCTCCTCTTCCTTCTTTTTCTTGCTCCCGTTTTTCTTCTTCTTTTCTTCTTTCTTTCTCTTCTCCTCCTTGCTTTTGTTCAAGAGGAGATAATTATCCCTTATGTGTCCCTCTCCTTGGCAATTGTAGCAAATGATTTTCCCCCTTGGTCTTCTATTCCTATCATTTGATTTATGAAAATGAAAACCTTTTAAAGCACGTCTTACCCTCCTTACCATATATGCTTCTTCCGTGCTATCCATGGAGGAGGAGGAAGACGCTTCATCATCGGAGGAGGAGGATATCTCTATCTTCTTCTTCCCCTTATTTGCCAACAATGCTACTCCCCTTGAAGGTTGTATTTTTGGCTCTTCTTGTATTCCTTCAAGCCTAGATTCATGTAATTCCATAGTGGAGAAAAATTCATCTAGAGTACTTCCCTCTAGATTCTTTGAAATGTAAAATGAGTCCACCATTGAACTCCACTTGGATGATCGGGGGAAAGCATCTATGGCCTTCATTATCATATCGCGATTGGAGAGCCTTTCTCCTACACTTGTTAGTCCAATTAAAATTTCTTTGAATCTAGAATGCAAAGAAGTTACCTTTTCTCCCTTTTCTAATTTAATGTTGGATAGTTTGGAGCGGAGGAGATCTCTCCTTGCTAGCTTCACCTCGGATGTGCCTTCATGAAGCTCAATTAGCTTCTCCCACATCTCCTTGGCGCTTAGGCATTCTCCTATTCGGTTGATTTCTTGTTGGGGGAGCACATTGAAGAGATGATGCTTGGCTTTTCAATTTGCAAGGTGCTCTTCCCTTTGCCTTTTGGTCCACCTAGATTTCTCTATTGGCTTCCCCTCTTCATCCCTAGGCAAAACGAAACCGGATTCCATTGTAATCATAATAACAAAATCCGTTTCGAAAAATACCTCCATTCGCTTCTTCCACCAAGCGAATTCTCCTTCAAACTTTGGAGGATGGATGTTGGAGCCGGCCATTTTGAAAGTTGCTTGTTGTGGCGGTTAGTCCTCGACAAGCTTTCCTTGGCTCTAATACCACTTGTAGGGGATCGAACGGCCGGCTAGAGGGGGGTGAATAGCCCTCTTATGATGGATGTCGGAATTCTCTCTTTCGTTTGCTCGTCTACACAATCGTTAGCGCAAGCAGAAGCATAAACAATAAAGAAAAAGAAATAAATGAAAATACAAACGCTAACAAAGAAGATGTAACGTGGTTCATGGCTACGCCACTAATCCATGGTCCGATTCGTCCAAGGTGAATCACTCCTCCAAAGCCAATCACTATTGGTCTCTCCTTTGCACCAAGCTAGGTGGAGGTAACCTTTACAATCAAGATCACTCTTCTTACAATAAGAATGAAGTAACAACAAGTAAGAAGAGTTTAGAGCTTGTGGGGCACTAGGAAGATCACTTAGAGCATAAGCATTAGCCTCTCAGAGGCTCACACCCTCTCTTTTTATAGAGAGGGCTGATTTCTTCCCATTAGCCGCCACCAGTCGACTACTGCCCATGGCAGTTGACTGCCGTCACTACAATGGCCTCCGAACACGTCGGATCCCGACCATTGTAGTCCAACGGAACTCTTGGCAGTCGACTGATGGACCTCACCAGTCGACTGCTACCTCCGTAGTTGACTACCCAGTCGGCTCTGGCGGTTCTGCCGCGCCGGTGCCATCGATCATCGTCCCTTGGCGATGGGTGATCAAGCAATCGCCGATGCCCATGTCGGCGATCCAGCGATCAACTTGATTCTGACTTAAACGGTCGATCGACCCATCGACTCGGAAGCGATCCGACTGCCATGACATGGCAGTCGACTGGTGTCGGGAAAACTCATCCGACACTTGGCCAACTGGCCAAGTTTCACCTAAGAGCTACCCCTTCCCGGGTTACAATCGCTCACTCTCATCCCTCGGAGTCTCTCGCCTTCGAAGTTCTCTTCGTTCGCGGCCACGTCCCTCGGCAGCATCAGGCGCACGACTCTGCAATGCTCCTTTGCGTCTCTTGCCTCAAAGTCTACTTCCTCCGGCTTCACTCCAAACTCCTCGTCCGGCGGTCCCTCGGATGCTCCAACCGTGTTGGGATGTATACTGAAAGCCTAGCTCTTTTGTATGAACATCTTTATTTTGAAATAAGAATCACATGATCATTGTTTGCATATTTTTATGGTTATGCAATATTGTCTAAATACCTTACATTGTAGATAACATGGTGTGTGGTGTCACACGGGAGATCATGTTATCGGCTCCTTGTAAAGTATAAGTAAAGGCTCACAACCGAGATGGCTTTGGACAAACCATCGAAATAGTTATAGTGTGATTTGGTATTGGTTTGTCTTGACCATAGAATCACACTAGTGCACTTTGTGTGTATTGAGCAGGACCGACACAGAGGTGATTCGATTTATTGCTGACTACATAATCGAATCGGACCTCAGATATTATTTAGTACATACTCTTAATCCCGATATAATAACGGGCACATATACTTGGTACTCATCTCTTTGATTTACCAATGGGCGAGATTTATAGATTAAATCGATAGACTCGGTAAGTTGGGAGATGATATTATTTATAAGGTGTGCCATTGATTATAGGAGGAAACCGTGTCCTATATATTAGGATGATGATGTCCCCTTGAGGAGCTCATAAGGTTCATCATGTAAACCCTGCAGGTGGACTTGGTCCGGCATGATGAAAATATTGAGTGGTACTACTCAAGGAGTTAGATGTTGATTAATTAATGGTTAGTAAATTAATTAATCGACGGACATTCGAGATCTTAAACACGGGGAGAAAATGTACAAATAATATATGGAGCCCATATTATCATATGGGGGTTGGTGAGGTAGATCAATGATGGACCTTTAGTGGATTGGACCATCATTAGTGGATCGGACTTTATGTGGGCTTGATCCATGGGTGGCCAAGACCCAACTCCTCCTCATGGTCCCTAATGTAGCCTATTAACACCTCATGATGCTTAGATCCAATGGATAGAAACAAAACTCTAAGATCCATTGGTAGAGATTAAATCTCTAAGATCCGACGGTTGAGATTAAATCTCTAGATCCGACGGTTGAGATTAAATCCCTTGAACCAATGGTGGAGATTAAACCAAGACTTATCCCTAAACTCTATATAAGGGTGGCTTAGGGATTGTTGGCGTGGGGAACACAAGGGATGAGGGGATTAGGGTTTGCTTCCTTTGGTGGCTAGGAATCCTAGTTGGTTTAGGATTGGGTTTGGTGGCTAGGGTTTTGGAGCAAGGGTGGGCGGCAACTAATGGAGGTTGTTCTTCTTCTTCCTTGGGTTGGCCAGCCACTATGCTGCTCCTATCTACCTTAGCTTGAACTTATCCTATTCTTCTTCCCTTCTTCCATGGCCGGATATAAGGTAAGTTAGGATTAGGGTTTGGGTGGCTAGGTTTTTGGGAGAAAAGGGTGGGCGGCAACTATAGGAGATGTTCCCTCTTTACCTTGGCTTGAGCTCATCCTAATCTTTTTCCTCACTTCCATGGCCGGCCACAAGGTGAGCTTGGATTAGGGTTTGGAAGCTTAGGGTTTAGGAGGTTTGGGTGGCACCAAATAAGGAAAGTTTCTTCCTTTCTTCTTCATGGTTTGGTGGCCGGCGCCCATATCACCTTCTCCAACCCTTGGACAGCATCTAAAGACCCCTTCTCCCTCTCCTTGGGTGGTGGAAACAAGACTAAGGGGTTTCCCCTGATGTCTTGGTCGGTTTCCACCATTATCTCCTTCTCCTTGTTGGCCGACGGCAAGCATTTCTTTTGTTGCTTGTTGGTTGGCCATAGGAAGGAGATGAGCCTTGTTTCTATTCTTCCTCTTGCTTTGGATGAGCAAGGAAGGAAGATGTGTGATCTAGGAGCTTCGACTTTTGGTAGAGCGTCGCCCACACGACGTCCGAAAGGAGGAAGGACATACATTAGAAGATCGAGAGGTATATCGATTCTCTAATTTTATATGTTACATGTTTATATTTGTTTTTCATTTATGAGCATGATATATTTCTGTGAATGGCTAAATAATATTTGGATCCCGAGCATAAACACAAAAACCGGCGATCCGGACATCGTCTATTCCGCGGCTACTCGTAGAATAGAGGATGGTCGCTTGAACAACTAGTTTGTTCAAGTGACCTCTCTAAACGAATAGCACGACGATGACTTGGTTGCTTTGGGAATCCCTTTTGTCTAGGATTAAAATTTTAATCCGGGGACATTGAAGGGATCACCATGGTCAAGCAACCGAGGTGAAGGGGAAGCGAAGTTTCCCCTCACGGACAGGACCCAACAAATGGTATCAGAGCCAAGGATTCCGGTTTTGTGTGTTTAGGATTCGGTTAATTTTTATGCACTTTTTCATATATTATATGTGTCGGATAATAGTAGGATATGCGTAGTTTAACTCTTTGGTTGCAGGCATAAGATCCGACTATTATGGCATGTGTGTGTATGTGATTGTATGTGTGTAAATGTTTATTTTGTTGAATCCTCGGGGTTGACGAGGCTAGTATTTAGTTTTTGTAAATTAAATATACGGCATTGTTTAGTCGCTCTTTATTTTATTTTACTTTCGATCTAGATTTCATGTACACTCCCTCGTGGAGTATAGGATCGATGGATGTAAATTAAAATAGGATTTAGTCTCGGCTCGGATCTCCGGATGGCTCGTACATGGCGTAGGAGGAGCGGACGAGATGGCGATGCGACGGGAGCCATATTGAAGACAAAGGCCATAATAGTTGGAAAATAATTTATTTTTCATATTTATTGCTTTTTGTTCGATATGCATGTCGTAGGAAAATTCCTCATTTTTAATTTACTAAGTGGGAGAGGGATATTTTAATTAATTCCCGAGGCCTCCATTACAATTTGACGTGTGATGCAACAAACTTGCGTGTTGGCTCTGAGTGCCTTCCTCCCTGCGGATGAGTTTGTTTGCGGATCACTAGGTCAAATAATGGTTATAGGAAATTATCTAGGAGCATGTGTACTTCCACAGCGGTAAGGCACATAATCCGAAATAATTCCCTTAGTATCGTGTAATGGTGCACACTTAGATGCAAATTAAAAGTATCCTCCCCATCGGAGTCACTGCTTTTATTTGTAGGGCCAAAGAGGAACCAACTATTAATTTTATTTGTCGAAAAGTAAGGTTGACAAGATAATAAAATTAATGGGTAAAACCTCCTCTTACAAATGTAGAATTCGTATACGTCCACACTGCGTGGCATGCGATATTCTCGGTGTTTTGAGGTGTTGGTTGATATCAAAATTTTATTGTTTGAGGAATCAATAATTTTTTGAAATCTAAAGTAATGATCTATGTGATTCTTAGGATTTTCAAAATGACTTTCAGTCCACTTGTTGTGATACTAAAAGAAATAAACTTACTGTACCCAAATAATGTTGATTGGAAAAGAATCTAGATATTGTCTTATCTGCTAAAGAGTACAAGTATGCACTCTTCGAAGAGTGTCCTCAAGCCATGGTTGCTCAAAAAGGTTTCTACTTCTAAGCCGAAAGGCAAGAAGAAGAAGAAACAAGGTGGAGCAAAGGTGGTGGGAGGATCTCGGAGGAGTGAAGAAGCGAAGGCAAGTACTTTAAGCGGGATGGACATTGGAAGAAGGACTGTCGGTCAAAAGAACAAAGGTATATCCTTTGGACTAGTCGTTGAAACATGATTAGCGGTGTTATCTACACTGGTGTGTAGATATGAGAGTCACTAATCATGTTCAGAACACTTTGTGGGAGTTTCAGAAACCCAACGACTAGCTAAAGGGGAGATTACCATTTTGGGCAATGCCATGAAGGTGGCGGCTATTGGGGGAGAAGTTTTATTTATCTCTTGAGAAAAATAAAACTAAGGTTCTGGAAAATTCCCTTTATGTATCTTTATTTAGAAAGAATTTAGTTTCAGTTTCTAAATTATTATGGATGGATATTCTATTTCTTTTAATAACAGAGTTGTTATAAAAAGGAATAGGGAGAATATCTGTTCAGGTACATTGAAAGGAAATTTGTATACAAAACCTCTCACGATGCAAATTGAAGTTAATAACTCATCTTCTAATTCCAAAAGGAGAAAAGAACCTTCGAAGATGAACCAAACGTATCTTTGGCTTCTTAGGCTTGGTCACATTAACCTAAGCAGAATTCAAAGGTTGATAGCTGATGGACCTTTGGGTTCATTAGTAGTGGAGGATCTCCCAACCTGCGAATCTTGCTTGGAGGGTAAGATGACCAAGAGGCCTTTCAAGGTCAAGGGGTATAGATCCAAATATGTGTTGGAATTGGTTCATTCTGATTTGTATGGTCCTATGTCTATCCAGGCAAGAGGTAGTTTTGAATATTTTGTCTTTTTCATAGACAATTATTCAAGATGACACTACGATCTGATCGTAGTGGTGAATACCTCTTGGGAGAGTTTAGGAATTACTTATCAGAGGCTGGGATTCAATCCCAATTGTCTGCACCTGGCACACCCCAGCAGAACGGTGTAGCAGAGCGAAGGAATAGGACTCTTATGGAGATGATTAGATCGATGATGAGTTATTCTGACTTGTTTTATAGTCCTAGAGATCAGAGGGTGATCGTTAACACGAATGCCAGATTTCTAGAGGAAGACTATGTGATAAGCCACAAGCCCAAAGGTAAAATTGTTCTGGAGGAGTTAAAAAGGGAAGTCACTTCTTTAGTACCACTGGTACAAGAGGACATACCACATGTCACTGCACCACGTGTCACAGAGGATACACAGAAGATACCTCGTCGTAGTGGGAGGGTTGTTAGACAACCTCTTAGATTCATGTTTTTGGACAAATCTTCTGATTTGGTCCCTAGCAAACATGAACCTGATCCCTAGACATACGACAAGGCAATCCAAGATATAAATACAACATCTTTGCAAAGTGCAATGAATACTGAGATTGAATCTATGGATTCAAGACAGGACTGGGAGCTCTTATGCATAGCAACTCATATGGATTATGAGGTGTGAAAGATGGATATCAAGACAACATTCCTTAGTGGAAGTCTTGAGGAATCCATCTACATGAAGCGACCAGAGGGATTCATTGCTAAAGGCAAAGAGCATCTTGTGTGTAAGCTTAATCGGTCCATTTATGGATTGAAGCAAGCTTCAAGATCTTGGAACATCCACTTTGATGAGATAATCCAGTCTTATGGATTTATTCAAAGTCCGGATGAGTCTTGTGTATACAAGAGATGTGACGGAAATGTAGTGGTATTTCTTGTACTATACGTAGATGACATTTTGGTGGTTGGCAACAACATCGAAGTGTTATCGGACGTAAGGGTATGGTTGTCCAAACAGTTTGATATGAAAGACTTGGGAGAGGTGAGAC
Organism: Wurfbainia villosa; assembly: GCA_025175895.1. Lineage (NCBI taxonomy): Eukaryota > Viridiplantae > Streptophyta > Magnoliopsida > Zingiberales > Zingiberaceae > Wurfbainia > Wurfbainia villosa. The sequence continues at coordinate 108,133,699 of CM045996.1, forward strand.
ACATCCTTGGGATCAAGGTTATAAGGGATCGCAGGAAAAGGATGTTGTGCTTATCCCAAGCTTCATACATAGACACGATTATGGAGCATTTTAGCATGCAGAACTCCAAGAAGGGTTTTCTACCTTTCAGGCATGGAGTACCTCTATCTAAGGAGATATGTCCTAGATCATTTGAGTAGATAGAGGAGATGAAGGCGGTTCCTTATGCTTCGGCAGTAGGAAGCCTCATGTATGCGATGCTCTGTACGAGACCAGATATCTGCTTTGCCGTGGGCATGGTCAGCAGATATCAGAGTAATCCAAGACAGGGATATTGGACTGCGGTAAAGCATATATTGTAGTGCCTGAGAAGGACTAGGGATTATATGCTAGTTTACCGGGCAGACCAATTACTCCCTGTGGGTTACACGGATTCCGATTTCCAATCTGATAGGGATAACAGTAAGTCTACCTCAGGTTTTGTGTTTACTTTGGGAGGTGGAGCCATTGTATGGAGGAGTGCCTAGCAGAAATGCGTGGCGGACTCCACCATGGAGGCTGAGTATGTGGCAGCCTATGAGGCGGCCAAAGAAGCTGTATGGCTCAGGAACTTCCTGATGGACTTGGATGTGATTCCTGGTTTGCCCAGAACTATCACAATTTATTGTGATAATAGTGGTGCAGTTGCAAACTCGAAGGAACCACGAGCCCATAAGGCTAGTAAACACATAGAGCGCAAGTACCACCTGATACGAGAAATCGTAAAGGAGGTAGAAGTTGTTGTCGCCTAGATTGCATCAGAGGATGACCTGGTAGACCCTTTCACTAAGGCCCTTCTAGCGAGAGCTTTGATAGGCATGTGGAGGGAAGGGGAATCAGATGTATGGCAGTATAAGGACAGCATAGTCTTTTAGTATAAGTGGGAGATTGTTGGGAAGTATACTGAAAGCCTAGCTCTTTTGTATGAACATCTTTATTTTGAAATAAGAATCACATGATCATTGTTTGCATATTTTTATGGTTATGCAATATTGTCTAAATACCTTACATTGTAGATAACATGGTGTGTGGTGTCACACGGGAGATCATGTTATCGGCTCCTTGTAAAGTATAAGTAAAGGCTCACAACCGAGATGGCTTTGGACAAACCATCGGAATAGTTGTAGTGTGATTTGGTATTGGTTTGTCTTGACCATAGAATCACACTAGTGCACTTTGTGTGTATTGAGCAGGACCGACACAGAGGTGATTCGATTTATTGCTGACTACATAATCAAATCGGACCTCAGATATTATTTAGTACATGCTCTTAATCCCGATATAATAACGGGCACATATACTTGGTACTCATCTCTTTGATTTACCAATGGGCGAGATTTATAGATTAAATCGATAGACTCGGTAAGTTGGGAGATGATATTATTTATATGGTGTGTCGTTGATTATAGGAGGAAACCGTGTCCTATATATTAGGATGATGATGTCCCCTTGAGGAGCTCATAAGGTTCATCATGTAAACCCTGCAGGTGGACTTGGTCCGACATGATGAAAAGGTTGAGTGGTACTACTCAAGGAGTTAGATGTTGATTAATTAATGGTTAGTAAATTAATTAATCGACGGACATTCGAGATCTTAAACACGGGGAGAAAATGTACAAATAATATATGGAGCCCATATTATCATATGTGGGTTGGTGAGGTAGATCAATGATGGACCTTTAGTGGATTGGACCATCATTAGTGGATCGGACTTTATGTGGGCTTGATCCATGGGTGGCCAAGACCCAACTCCTCCTCATGGTCCCTAATGTAGCCCATTAACACCTCAAGATGCTTAGATCCAATGGATAGAAACAAAACACTAAGATCCATTGGTAGAGATTATCTCTAAGATCCGACGGTTGAGATTAAATCTCTAGATCCGAGTTGAGATTAAATCCCTTGAACCAATGGTGGAGATTAAACCAAGACTTATCCCTAAACTCTATATAAGGGTGGCTTAGGGATTGTTGGCGTGGGGAACACAAGGGATGAGGGATTAGGGTTTGCTTCCTTTGGTGGCTAGGAATCCTAGTTGGTTTAGGATTGGGTTTGGTGGCTAGGGTTTTGGAGCAAGGGTGGCGGCAACTAATGGAGGTTGTTCTTCTTCTTCTTGGGTTGGCGCCACTATGCTGCTCCTATCTACCTTAGCTTGAACTTATCCTATTCTTCTTCCCCTCTTCCATGGCCGGATATAAGGTAAGTTAGGATTAGGGTTTGGGTGGCTAGGTTTTTGGGAGAAAAGGGTGGGCGGCAACTATAAGAGATGTTCTTATTCTTCCTAAGGGTTGGCGGCCACTATGGTTCTCCTCTTTACCTTGGCTTGAGCTCATCCTAATCTTTTCCTCACTTCCATGGCCACAAGGTGAGCTTGGATTAGGGTTTGGAAGCTTAGTGGTTAGGAGGTTTGGGTGGCACCAAATAAGGAAAGTTTCTTCCTTTCTTCTTCATGGTTTGGTGGCCGGCGCCCATATAACCTTCTCCAACCCTTGGACAGCATCTAAAGACCCCTTCTCCCTCTCCTTGGGTGGTGGAAACAAGACTAAGGGGTTTCCCTTGATGTCTTGGTCGGTTTCCACCATTATCTCCTTCTCCTTGTTGGCCGACGGCAAGCATTTCTTTTGTTGCTTGTTGGTTGGCCATAGGAAGGAGATGAGCCTTGTTTCTATTCTTCCTCTTGCTTTGGATGAGCAAGGAAGGAAGATGTGTGATCTAGGAGCTTCGACTTTTGGTAGAGCGTCGCCCACATGACGTCCGAAAGGAGGAAGGACATACATTAGAAGATCGAGAGGTATATCGATTCTCTAATTTTATATGTTACATGTTTATATTTGTTTTTCATTTATGAGCATGATATATTTCTGTGAATGGCTAAATAATATTTGGATCCCGAGCATAAACACAAAAACCGGCGATCCGGACATCGTCTATTCCGCGGCTACTCGTAGAATAGAGAATGGTCGCTTGAACAACTAGTTTGTTCAAGTGACCTCTCTAAACGAATAGCACGACGATGACTTGGTTGCTTTGGGAATCCCTTTTGTCTAGGATTAAAATTTTAATCCGGGGACATTGAAGGGATCACCATGGTCAAGCAACCGAGGTGAAGGGGAAGCGAAGTTTCCCCTCACGGACAGGACCCAACAATCCGCACGGCTTCCGCAAAGCTATCCTTCACCGACTCAAGGCACGAGTCATGAGATGTGAAACTCGCCATGGCTCCATGTGAGAATTACTAAGTCCTGCACGACTTCAACACACATATCAAATCAACATTATAAACTAACTTAAACCCTTTGCCACACACATCAAAACCTTATCATGGCAAGAGATTGCCCTAACACAATCCTATGTCAACCAAATAATATGATATAGGTAAAGTCCACATGGTTGACTATCTTAGGGTTTTCCTAACCCTTAAGGATGGATTTAGGAACCCAAAACAAATTCTTACCTATGGGGTTCACTAAAAATTCCTTAGGGATCCATTTTCTAGCTATTGTTTTCTTTTTATCTTGACCCCTAGCAATTAAGCATTTATAGGCCTTTTCATTTTTATTTTCCTTATATCCTAGGTCTTTCTTATTGAAGGTTGCTCTTTGGCTCCATATGATCATGTTAAGAGTGTTGGAGCCAATAGTGAATTTTTCTAGGGCCTTGGTTAAATGATCTACTTTCTCTCTTAAAGCCCTATTTTCCTCTATGCATGCATCATTAACATCAAATGACATATAAAGATCATGTGAGCATGCATCATCATGACTAGAAGTAATATTAACATTAATAGTAAAGCATACTTTTTCTAATTTTTCTTCTAAGTCCTTAATTTGATCTAGCATGCATTTATTTTCCCTTTTAGCCCTAAATAATTCCTTAGTAAGGCTAGAAATCATTGACATAATTTTCTTGGGAGGTAGATTCGTTACCTCACTTACTAAATCCTCTTCCGATGATGAGGATGTAGAAGAAGCTCCCCCTTCACTTGAGCTCTCCTCACTTGAGCTTGCTTCTCCTTTTTCGGTGGAGGAGGTTGAGTCTAAGTCGTCTATTGCCATTAGGGCAAGGTTTGAGTAGACATGTTCTTCTTCTTCTGATTATGATGATGATGAAGAAGAAGGATCATCCCATGTCCTTTCCTTGAGTGCTTTGGCCTTCCCTTTTTCTTTGGCCTTCTTCTCTTCTTCCATCTTCTTGCTCCCCTTCTTCTTCTTATTTTCTTCTTTCTTTCTCCTCTCCTCTTTGCTCTTGTTCAAGAGGGGACAATTGTCCCTTATGTGTCCCTCTCCTTGGCAATTATAGCAAATCACCTTCCCCCTTGGTCTTCTTCTCCTATCATTAGATTTATTAAATTTAAAACCTTTTAATGCATGCCTTACCTTCCTTACCATGTATGCTTCTTCCATGCTATCCATGGAGGAGGAGGAGGATGCTTCATCGGAGGAGGAGGGAGTCTCCATCTTCTTCTTCCCTTTGCTGGCTACTAGGGCTACACCTCTTGATGGCTTGATACTTGATTCTTCAATTACTCCCTCAAGCCTAGTTTCATGGAGCTCCATAGTTGAGAAGAACTCCTCCAAGGTGATCACTTCTAAATTCTTCGACATGTAGAAGGAGTCCACCATTGATCTCCATTTCGATGACCGGGGAAAGACATCGATTGCTTTCATAAGCATATCTCGGTTCGAAAGTCTTTCTCCTACACTTGTTAGCCCAATTAAAATTTCCTTAAATCGAGAGTGTAGTGAAGTTACCTTTTATCCCTTTTCGAGTTTAATATTTGATAGTTGGGAGCGGAGGAGGTCTCTCCTTGCAAGCTTGGCCTCCGAGGTACCTTAATGAAGCTCTACTAGCTTCTCCCACATCTCTTTAACACTTGCACACTCTCCAATTCGGTTTACTTCTTGTTGGGGGAGTACGTTGTAGAGATGGTGCTTTGCCTTTGAGTTTGCTAGGTACTCTTCCCTTTGCTTTTTAGTCCATCTAGACTTATCGATTGGCTTCCCCTCTTCATCCTTGGGCACCTCCAAACCATTTTCCATTATCAATAAAATTTCAAAATCAGTTTCGAAAAATACCTCCATTATCTTCTTCCACCATGAGAATTCTCCCCCGAACTTTGGTGGGTGAATGTTGTAGCCGGCCATTCTTGATTGTAGTACTTGTTGCGGCGGTTAGTCATCGACAAGCGACTTGGCTCTGATACCACTTGTAGGGTCGATCGGTGGCCGGCTAGAGGGGGGTGAATAGCCTTTATTGTAGACGGTGGAAGTCGTTCATTCATTGCTCGTCTACAAACACTATTAGCACAAGCGGAATATACTAATGTAGACAACTAAAGACAAAGCAAAAGAAGAAAAGAAAACACAAACACTAACACCATAATGTAATGTGGTTCACGGCCTCGCCGCTAATCCACAGCCCGATTCGTCCAAGGTGAATCACGCCTCAAACTTTCACTATTCTCTCCTTTGCACCAAGCTAGGTGGAGGTAACCTCTTTACACAAGAATCCACTCTTCTTACAATGGAATGAAAATTAGCACAAGTAGAAGAGTGGAAGATCTTTAGAGCACTTTAGGAGATATTATGAGTTGAAGCATTTTTTTTCCAAATGCCCTCACCCCTTCTTTTTATAGAAGAAGAGGGTTTCTTCCCGTTGACATAGGACCAGTAGATTGATCCCATAGTCGTTGCCAAATAACGGCTTCTTCCACGTTGGATTTCACCCAATGGCTCCCACATCAGTCGACTGATCTTACCTTTAGTCGACTGATGGAGCTATCAGTCGAGTGCTGAAAGCGAACACTCCATTCTATGTCGAAACCCTTGTGTCCAGTCGACTGATGCCTTCATCAATCGACAGGTGGTCTAGCAGTCGACTGTCAATCCATGGCAATCGACTGTTGGCATATGAACCCGACTCGAACACTAGTCGAGTCACAATCGACTTAGAGTAGTCGACTACCTTAATATGGCAGTCAACTGATGTCGGGAAATCCAATCCGACACTTAGCCAATTGGCCAAGTTCAACCTAATCGCACTACCCCTTCCCAGGTTACATTCGCTCACTCTCATCCCTTAGAGTCCCTCGCCTTTGATGTTGTCTTCGTCTGGCCACGTCCCTCAAATTAGCCAGTGCATGGCTCTGCAACGCCATCCATCTCGTCTCGCCTTGAAGTCTACTTCCTCCGGCATCACTCCAATCTCCTCATCCAGCGCTCCCTCGAATGCTCCAAGCGAACGGCTTCGGCAAAGCCATCCTTCACCGACTCAAGGACCGAGTCTTGAGAGGTGAAACTCGCTAATGCTTCATGTGCGAATTACTATGTCCTGCAAGACTCCAACGCACATATCAAATCCAAACATCCTAACTTAAACCCTTTGTCACACACATCAACATCATATCACGGGTTGATTATCCTAACAGAAAGCTCCAAGAAAGAAGTAAATACAAGAATTGAAAGTGACTATTTAGAATAAACTTATATTGATGACTAATGAAGTAGGGGTTGAGCTCTTATAGTCGGTGTTGCGGTAGCACTTTGTTGTCGTAGGATCGTTGTAGAAGAGCGGCATTGTGAGAGCACTTTGGAAGCTTGAAGATCATGAAAATGGTGAAGAACACTCCTTTTATAGCCTTTGAGAACCCTAAACGTTGAGCTCAATCCTTTTCACTAAAGGCCACCTCACCCTAAGATAAGGGGATGAGGTTTGCCTCTCCTCGAGGCTGGAATTTGAACATCAGTCGACTAATGGAGGCAACAGTCGACTGATACAAGACATCAGTAGACTGTTGCTATGGTTTTCAGTTGCAATGAAAAGTTTGCTTTAAAAAGCAAGTAATACAAGTGATTTTGATGACCACTTACCGTCTGATCTTGACTTAGACCTTCTACGGGAAGTCTTGGTCAGTTCGTCGCCTAAAAACGTTCCCTTACGAAAGACTCAACCTTGCATTCTCTCACACACAAGAGCTTACCTTAAGTTTTACCTTTGTAGCTTTGCTTTCGGTGTCCACCTAATTTCTTCGGCTCCCTCCGAAATCCTCCCGGTGTCGCCCGACCACCACAGTTTCTCAACACAAGAACATCCAGGTGTCGTCGACCTTCAGCTTAGCTTAACATCCCTGTACACTTAATTCAGCTCATGAGATAATGATATAAGCTTAACTTTGTTTCTTTTCCATAATCAAAATATAGGTTCGATTATCTGGTGCCCCTGCACCAACAAAGGCCCCTCCTTCTTGGAGAATCATTCTGTTAAGAAGATAAGGAGTGGAGGCTCCTCAGAATATTGTGTGTGAGGCCCTAGTTTGTTATATAACAAACTCCCATAGGTGAACACCTCGGGAAATATTCTGCCCCTCTTCTTCACCCTCTATTCCTTTGCTAGGTAAAACATTGACTCGGTCCTTCTCTTGATGGGATCCTCCTGATTAATTGCCACCTAGGTATACATTATTTATTAATACTTAGAGTTACTCTGATTCTTAGACTCAGTACCTTATTCTTGTTGTAACTACCCAAGTCAACCCCTGACTCACTTGTTGAGTCAATCTTAGACTCACATACTGAGTCAACTCCCAGACCAGTACCCTGCGTCAATCATTTTATTTCCCTTTAGCCCTAGAACTTATCTTCTCATTCCTACATCTTCATCTTGCCAGCCCGGTCGGCCCTCCTGGGTCAGGTTCCATCGGCTCAGTCAATGTTTCACACATGAGCTTCTTCATTCTAATCCCTAAATTAGGTCACAACAATATCACTCATGCTTATGCATGTAATCTTACTTTAAGACTTTCCAAACATGGATACTTTAGAATGTTTTGAAAGTTTGACTAACCTCCTCTTTGAATTATATTGATTTACTTAGGATTAAGTTGATTTGTTACGTTGAGTAAATTTATTAAGTTTAGTTAAGTTTCTTTAATTAAGTTGTTTAAGTTTAGTTAAGTTGTTTAAGTTTAATTGATTAAGTTTAATTACGTTGTTTAAGTTTAATTAGGTTTTTTTTATGTTTAATTAGGTTGTTTAAGTTTAATTAAGTTGTTTAAGTTTAATTATTATTTTTTAAAGATTAATTAAGTTGTTTAAGTTTAATTATTATTTTTTTAAAGATTAATTAAGTTGTTCAAGTTTAATTAAGTTGTTTATGTTTAATTAGGTTGTTTAAGTTTAATTAAGTTGTTTAAGTTTAATTAAGTTTTTTTAAGTTTAATTAAGTTGTTTAGGTTTAATTAGTTAAGTTATGTTTAATTTAAGTAAATTTGTTAAGTTTAGTTTAACTAATTAAGCTTGATTAAATTCTAAATTATTTCACCAAAGCTAGGTTTTCAAGACACGTTACTCCTATGAGTTTTGTGAGATGAGGATTTCTTTTTATCTTAATTAAATTTAATGAGCAATTTCAAAGTTATTAAACGTGTGTTAGATTCAAGCTTAGCTTGAGCTAGTCAAGTAGGTTTTTCAATTATTGAGTTCCAGGTCGTGGCGAGGCATACGACGTTCTTGGATATCGGATGGACCACTTCCTAGACAAAGTCAATGAAGGAATCAAGTATTTGATTCACTTTTGACTAAGCCTTGGTCTAACAAGTCAAAGACTTAGTGAGTTAGCTTCGGTCAGTTCCACTCGACTTAGTGCACTAGGTCGTGACGAGGCACATGATATCGGAACAACGACCACTTCCTAGACATGCACTTTGAAGAGCTTCACTCACATACTATCAGTTCACTTCGTCTTAGTATTAGGTTGTTCAAGTTAAAACTACTTTGTTTCCTATCTAGTACATTCTAAATTAAGCAAGTAAAGTAAACTAAAGCATGCAAGAGTTTAACTAAACAAGGAAACGAGCAAAGTGTTAGCTCCCCCTAAGTGATAGCTAGGTTTAGTTTTGTTTACTAAGTGAACTTGACCCTTGGAAACTGAAAATTGGTTGAACTCAACTTGGTTGACTAAGCTAGTCTTAGGAACCCATGCTTGGACTCGACCCTTAGCATTTCTATTAAACAACGACATATAAGATCTATTTTTGTCCTTAGCCTTGTATCTGAGTCAGGACTTGTTGTACATAACTCATTGAGACCCAATGATCATGTTGAGATACTTGGAGCCCGAAGTGAACTTTCCAATGATCCGGTTAGATCTTATACTTGCCTTTTTTGGACCGAGTTCTCTTCCTCAAGCTTTGCGACTTGAGTTGAGTCTCTATCCTTAATTTGGCAAGTCAAAGTCTTCGAGTTTACTTGATCCTTGAGTACTTGAACTTCTTTAAGCAGCGAGTCGACTCAATTCTCGGACTTAGCTAACTTCCTCCCTAGGCATGCAATTATATTGTACAATTTATCTTCTAGGGGAGATGTTACCTTGTTTGAACCTTCGAAAATGGATGCGGATCCGTGGCTTGTATCGGATTCAGACTTGGACTCTTGTCTTGACTCAACTTCAGACTCATCGGCCGTAATGAGTGCTATGAAGCATGTCATTGATATTTCTACACCCGACTCTTCCAATGATGACTTGTCCAAGTTTACCTTAGATGCTTTCTTCCTTTTCTTTTTCTCGATTTGGATTTCTTTCTTTTTTTGTTCATTCCTACCATCAAAACTAAACCATCATTGGGTAGACTCACGTCAGCCTGTTCATGCAATTTAATTAATTCATCCCATAATTCTTTAGAATTTTTAACTAACCCGACACGACTTAGTTCTTCAATCATATGTCAGCATTGCAAGATGTTTAAAGCCTTTTAATCGACTTGAGCCCTTTTCTTAATGTTCGCGGTCCATTTCTCCGGATCTAATAACTCTCTCGAGTCGTCTACCGGAGCTATAAACCCTTTCCTAATCAAAAATCAAACCTCTAGGTCGGTTTTTATGTAGCACTCCATTTGCCTTTTCCAATAGTAAAATTCCTCTCCGTTGAAGAGAGGAGGAAGAATGGTGATATGCCCTTCTAAGTGCTACATTATTAATTTTTTATTTAAATTAATTAAAATTCAAAATTATTCCTAGAGTTGTTTAAAAAATTATTCTAAGTGGAAAAAATAATAAAAATTATTCTAAGTGACAAAAATTAATAAAAATTATTCTAAGTGACAAAAATTAATAAAAATTATTCTAAGTGACAAAAATTAATAAAAATTATTCTAAGGGACAAAAATTATTTAAAATTATTCTAAGTGATAAAAATTAATAAAAATTATTCTAATGCAAGAAAATTAAAGAAAAATATTCTAATGCTCTCGATGGTGATTGCACCAAATTTGGAGTGTCCTTGCTCTGATACCAATTGTAGGATCGAAATACTCTGAGAGAGGGGGTGAATCTCGGAGGTTACAATTTTCTTTAGATTTTAAAACTTATATTTTATATTTTGAAATCATTAAAGAGTATGCAGCGGAAATAAAATAAGATAAAGACAAACTTCTTTTACTTGGATCACAACCCTAACTGGGTTGCTACTCCAAGTCCCTTAGCTCTTCCGAGAGACACCTCAATGGGCAATCACTATATACCCTCCGACTCGAGAACTCTCGACTTCGGAGGGGTTCACTTTTTACAAATAATTAGAAATAGGTAACACTCTACCTTCTCTTTTGAAATTGAGTACACAAAGCGAAAATGAATACAAAAAATAAGAGCCAAGTTATATTGACACTAATGGAAATTTCGAAGTAGGCACAGAGTGTCGGAAATGCGTCTTTGTGAGGAAATGAAGCTCTAGTGGACGAGGATGAATAGAGGTAGTACTTCGACGTAGTAGCAATGTTCTGGTCAGAATTGGTCAAGCATTTGTTTTATAAACCTTTTCCAGTCGATTGAAATGCCTTCCAGTCGACTCTACATCAGCCCGTCGATATGGAACTTCTGGTCTTCTAGTCAATTGAACACGCTCCAGTCCACTCAAGGTAACCCGACTCCGCATCGGGAAGTTTGCCTCTTCAGTCAACTGAAACTCCCCAGTCGACTGAAACTCTTTCCATCTGTGCCTCAAGATCTTCGATCGATCACTAGCTAATCCTGCCAACTAGGTATCCAGTCGACTGATCCCTGCAAAACAAGATTAGCACAAATAGATAATATCAAATATTATAACATTAGTAATACTTCTCAATCTTGACTTCTAAGTCCCACGCAGACTTTTCCATCAGATCGACGCCTAGCTTTTACCCCCTAAAGAGGACTCGACCTCACCTCTCCACTTGAGGCTTACCTGCCGACTACTCTGTCAAACTTACCATTCTTGACATTCGATTTGACCCACCAGGGCTTCCACTAGCTGTCTGGCCTACCTGACCCAGCTGGACTTTTTGTCGATTGTCCGTTCTCCTGACCCAACCGGTCTTCATGCCAAATGTTCGGTCCACTCGACCCATCTAGACTTCATGCCTGGTGTCCGATCCTCCTGATCTGTCAAGACATTTGCCTCGTTTCGATCAATGCGACCTAGTAGGACTTTCTGTTAAGCCTGCATACTTAACACTGATATTAGAACACAAGTAATGTTACTGATATATGAGAGATGTCCTAAGGCAATCGCCTTATGTTTGAACCATTTATATTATAAATGAAGATTCACTATTTGAGTATACATGTTTTCATGTATTTGTTTAGATCTTAAACACATTTACTGAATGTCCACGATAAGATTCACAGCATGAGAGAATTTGTGATTGGATCACAACTAGTGAGTATCTCTACATGTGTAACTGTGATGTATCGAAATTATCCCTACTCGATGAATTGATGGATTTGGACACCATTGATTCTGTCGAGACTAGCATGAGGTATACACTTTGGTGTATCCAAATAGCTGATTCTCACTAGCTGGAGACATTGTGATGTCCAGAGTTAATTGTGGATGCTAGTTATGGTAACTAGTTCATTGGAGTGACCAGCCGTAAGACTTCATATGGTTCTCTGAATATATAGATATGTCAATGAAGTTCTTACGGCAGCTTAAGTGCGATATTCCTTTGACTTGCGGTATTCAAGTCATCTTGATCATAAAGACTTATGCTTTGACATCTTAAGAAAACATCTCTAAGGAGATGTGGACCCGGGATGATTGGGTATAAGTCGAAGTGATCGAAGGTGTTTGAATAGCCTATAAAGGATTCACCACTCCTTGCGAGGAGATGTATACCCATGGCCTCTCATCGGATTGTTACTAAAGTCTTTGGCCAAAGCATTACATGTTTAGAGTAAGGTACTCTTCGATACATGTACAGTAACTAGAATCCGTAGGACGAGGAAATGATACTTAGGCTAGGTGTGACGTAGTCAGCCTAGTGGGGACTGACACTATAGACCATGTCCTGAACCAAGTGGGTATAAGATGAGTGAAGGGAATGGGGCACGATTCATTCAAGCTGCTGAAGGGTTTCAAAAATAGTTCTGGATCAACCGTTGATCTTTTCGGTTAATTGGGGATCATGATGTACTACTAGGTGCCACTCATTATCTTTCTATAATTAATGGTTAATTATAGACAGCCAACATAAACCGAGAACCTATTTTGTCACACGCACAACGAGCGTAATCCGATGGAATTAAAACGAGCTTGAGAATGAGATTCTTAGACCGAGAGAAACTAGGTTTGGTTAGACTAAACATGGAGCGACCATGAAATCGTTTCAGTCGCAATGGAAGCGTGGATGGGCCGTGTCTTATGAAGACATGATGGATGAACCAAATTGGTTTGGTTCTAATTCAATGGAGGAAAATAAACCAAAGGGTTTGGTTTGTTTTAAACGAATGAACCAAAGTTGGTTTGGTTCGTTTTAACTTAAAATAAACAATCATGGTTTGGCTTATTTTAACATAAATTAATGGAGCGGGTTAACGGGCTTTTGGTTATGATCCGATAACCGTTAAAAGAATTTGTTCTCTGAAAAATAGGGCTTAAGGGTTTTTGTTAAACCCTAATCCAAAACCAAGCAACCCTAATTGTTTGGCCGCCCACCCTCTCCCTCTTCTCCAAGTGGTCGTCGCCAACCTCCTTGCCGCCGCCTAGCTCCTTCAACCGGCGTCCAGCTACTGCCGACCATCCCTCTTGCGGGCGTCGAGCTGCTACCGGAGGAGCTCCGGTGATCTTCCTTGGCTCCGGCGACAAGGTGAGCACATTGCTTTCCTTATTTGGCCGGCGCAAGGTCTCCACCAAAGCTGTCCAGTTTTCTGCACAGCTTGTTTCCCTCTTGTCGGAGCGTCGTTTGGATGACATTTGGAGCTCCGACAGTGCCTTCCTTACTGGGAATTCGATCTCCGGTAATCCTCATAGGTGGAGGACGAAGGATTCATCAAACGGTTGACGAATACCTCTCCGGAGAAGCGAGTTTTTGAGGACTCATTTTGGATCCGAATTTTGATTCGGATCGTGATCTTCTCTCGATCACGTCATCTTCAACACGAGGCTAGTAACCCGTATGAAGACAAGGCTCATGACTTCGTGAAGTCATCCCGAAGATACTCGGCGTGGATACGGATAGAGACGATTCTAGCGAGAATCGTTCCGGTTGATGCCATTCCCGCTACACGTGATACGTCAGGTATATGTAGTTTAAGTTTCCTTTTATTGCAAAATTTGAATTTACGATTATGTCTACAGATGTTGTACTATGCATGCGTGTGATGTGTATGTTGTAATAAATTAGATTTATTATTTTATTCCTTCCGCTGTGCACATGTTTACGAAACATGTTCGAACACACACTCGCCGCGGTGCCGAAAACCCAACAGTGGTATCAGAGCCTAGGTTGTGTTTCGACATAATCTTAAAATTGTTTTGTGATAGTCATAATGATATTTCTAGAAATTTTATACTTTTGGAATGTTAGAAGTTTTTATGGAATTTTTTCAATTTTGGAAAGTCTAGAAGCATTTATGGAAATCTTCTACTTTTGGAAAGTTGGAAGTATTTATGGAAATTGATATTTTTCATAAATAAAATATTTGATTAGATTTTGAAATTTTTTTTCCTAATTTAATCATGATTTGATTTGGGAAATTAAATCTTTAAATATTTTTATTTCCATAAGTAGTTTTGATGATTTAGGAAATTGGTTTCCTAAATTGACTTTCCTTAATCAACTATTTCCACAAATAAAATATGTGATTAGATTTGGAAATTTGTTTCCTAATTTAATCATGATTTGATTTGGAGAATTAAATCTTAAACATATTTTATTTCCATAAATAGTTATGACATATAAGGAAATATTGTATATGACATAATTGTATGCCATGTAATTGCATTAGATGCATATCATTATGCCATGCGTGTCGTGACATGTAGATGTATGCCATATATGCCATGCCATGTAGATAATAGTTATTTGCATGCAAAGAGGATAAGACATAAAAACCCTAACTCAATATTAAAGCCTACACCTTCCATTAATATGGTTAGAACCAGAGTTTCGTTTCTTGTTCGGGTTGTTGGACTCTCTCCAAGCCCGGCTCGAACCCGAACATGTTCAAACCATGGAATAGTTTAATATTAATATGGTAAGAGTCAGAGGTCAATTGTTAGCTTTGGTCGTTGGACTCTCTCCAAGCCGGGCTAATTGGTTGAATGCACTCTAACCATATTAAAACTATTTCTCGATTAATGGGTTGGCTTTAACCTGGAGCATCGGCTTGTTGGACTCTCTCAAAGGTCGATGTTAAGGGAGGTGAAGTTGGGTGCTATGCATATGATGTATACTTGTTAATGTGTTGACAACCCGATGTATGTGTGAACATTCAATTAGTTGATAGCACATTGTGATAGTTGCATATATGTTATATGCAATCGGTATAATTGATACCTACCATCGTTGTTATGAATGGCTTGTTGGACTCTCTCCAAGGTTGTTCATATCTATGATGGATATCAGCCCATTCGGAGATGGACCAACGATCTCCCGAAGTGATTTTGGGGTTTTTGAAATTCGAAAAATGAATGGGATTTATAAATGTATATTGATGCATTTTAAAATCATTTTCTCATATATGCTAATTTTGTATTTCTAGGTTAATTGATTGATCATGACGTCTTTGAATTTGTGCACTATTTTAGATTCAAACAAATTGACTAGGCCTAACTTCCTGGATTGGCTTAGAAACCTAAGAATTGTTCTCAAGGCAGAAAAGCTAGCATATGTCCTTGAAGAGCCTCTTCCCAACCGTCCTAAGGACGATGCAACTCCAGACCAAATGTTGGTCTATCAGAAGCATGTGGCAGATTCTGAACTGGCGAGTTGCATCATGCTAGCTGCGATGGTACCTGAGCTACAAAAGCAGCATGAGCATATGGATGCTAATACTATGGTCTTCCATCTTCATGAGTTGTTTGATGAGCAAGCGAGATCCGAAAGGTTAGAAGTCTCCAGGCTCCCCTTCACCACGAAGATGCAAGAAGGTTCGTCTGTAGTGCAGTTTGTGCTAAAGATGAACGGGTACATCGAGTGGCTAGCTACCCTCGGGTTTGTGATGGATCATGAATTAAGTATTGACTTAATTCTGCATTGTTTGCCCAAGAGTTTCTCACAATTTGTGATGAACTATCGGATGAACAAATTAGAATCCACTATTCCTGAGCTCCTCAATATGCTAAAGACTGTGGAGCCTTGTGTGAAACATGAGGAGAAGGTGGTTCTGTTAGTTGATTCCTCAAAGAAAGGTTCTAAGAGGAAGGCAAAGGAACAGAAGAAAGGGAAGAACAAGAATGCAAAGAAGGCAGAACCAGCACAAAAGGGCACTTGCCATCATTGTGGCAAGGATGGCCACTGGCGAAGAAACTGCAAGATTTATCTTGAGTCCATGAAGAAGAAGAAGGCATCTGATGCCCTATCCTCTTCAAGTATCTTCGTTATTGATTGTCATTCTATTTCCTTAGACACTTGGGTATTGGATACTGGGTGTGGCTCACATATATGTAATGACATACAGGGGCTAAGGAATAGAAGAAGACTCGTCAGAGGGGAGTCAAATTTGCGAGTTGGCAATGGAGCAAAGGTTGTTGCGGTCGCCATCGGAACTTATTTGCTGAAGCTCCCTAGTGGACTAGTCTTGGAATTGGACAATTGTTATTGTGTTCCTTCTCTAATAAAGAACATTGTTTCTATTTCCTTCTTAAATAGAAATGGTTACCATTTGACATTTAGTAACAATTGTTGTTATATAATTTTGAATGGCGTACTTTATGGAACTGGAACTTTAAGCAATGACATTTATACGTTGGACGTATCCAGTGACATTTTCAATATCGAAGCGAGCAACAAGCGTGCTCGAAAGGATAATCAAATAGACTCCTACATGTGGCATTGTCGTCTTGGCCATGTAAGCAAGAAATGCATGTCTGAATTACACCGATGTGGAATTCTGGAATTGTTTGAATTGAATTCATACGATATATGCGAATCATGCTTAAAAGGCAAGATTGTTGGTGCAGTGGGCACCTAAGTCGAACCTAGTTTTGATTATAGCAAACGATACAAAGTTAAGCTTATATTGTTATCTCACGAGCTAAATCAAGTGTGCAGAAAAGTCTCAATGCTGGAGCTGAAGGCTAGCGACACCCAGAGGAAGCCGCGGTGGTCGGGCGACACTCGAGTGATTTCGGAGGGAGCCGATGGAATCGAGTGGAAGGCCGGAAGCAAAAGCAACACGTAAGTATCGAGGTAAGCTCGTGTGTGTGAGCGTAAGTGAGGTCGTATCCTCTTTACGGGGATGATCTTAAGCGTAGATCCGACCCAAGACATCTCATAGGTGGTCTAGGTCGAGATCGGACGGTCGAATACCGTCGGAAGTATGTTTTTGTTGACCTAACTTTTGAGGATCGGATCGACGGGACGGCCGTGTATCGATCGCCGAGAAGGTCATCATTCGGCCCGATCTTGCCATCGATCGATCGATGATGGCCATCGATCGATGGTCAATGATCAGATTCGAGGAGTCAAGGCTTATCACTCCACCTCAAAGCGGTTTGGTGTCCATTTGTGATTGGTTGAAGACCCACTCGAAAAGGGGCTCAAAGGCTATAAAAGGAGGGCCAAACCTAGGGTTTTATCAACAATTCTAAGCTTCCAAAGTCTCCATAAAGCTACCGACAACAACGTGCTTCTTCTTCTCCGACGTCTAGGTTTCATTTCCTTTATTTTTGTACGTCGACTTTAATTTTAGTGTCGTTGCTCATTTACATTCTTCGAAGCTTTTTTTTATCGTAACGAGGAGAGGGGGAGTGTCCCTCTACCTCAAGTTTTTTTTGTATCGATTAACTCCTACCTCCAACGAGGAGGAGTTTGTTTAGTAATTTGCCCTCCGTGCGTGGTCAAGGACCACTAGGGCCTTGGAGTAGTAGCCTACGGCTACGAACCAAGTAAAACCTTTGTCTCTCTTGTTTTTACATTTACATTCCGCTGCGATTAATTATCTCTTGAGTTTTTAACACGAACATCGAAAAAGAAAAATTTTCTATCGCTATTCACCCCCCCCCTCTAGCGCTCAAATCGATCCAACAATTGGTATCAGAGCCGGGGGCGCTTAGATTTGGTGAAACCACCAATCTAACATTTTTTTTCCAGATTTGTTTTTCGTTTAAATTTTTTCTCCCGCACTACTAATCCAAGACGAAGTCTTGGTACTCTTCGTTTGATTTTGTTTTGCAAGTATTCGCTTTTGGAGTAGCCGACGGTCAAACGGGCATAACTTTTCGTACAAGTTGACCCACGACACGGTCTACCTACCAAATCGAAGCTCTCGCAGAGATCTACACTTCTTACAGGGGTTTACCCCCGTAACAAGCTGTTTTCATCCTCAAAAATTGATGTTTAGTAGCCTTTCGGGGACATCGAAGGTTGTGAGTACTTACTTTTTATTTAGTTTCTTATTTCTTTGCTTAACTTTCTATTTTCGTTTATTCTTTTTATTTCAGACTACTAATCCAAGACGCAAGTCTTGGTACTTTCGTGTGTTTTTGTTGTTGCTAGGTTTTCATTTTAGTCTCCTTGTCTTTTTGTTCTAATGGCCCATCTCGAGGGTTTTAGCACCGTCCGACCTCCGTTTTACAACGGAGATGATTTCCGTTACTGGAAAGGTCGGATGGAATGCTTTCTCAAAACCCAAATCGAGATGTGGATCATAATCCAAACGGGTTTCACACTTCCGACTAATGAAGTGGGTGACTCCTTGGATTATGATCAATGGACCGCTGCAACAAAACGCGACAAGTCGGGCCGATGCCAAGGCAACACAAATCCTCCAATGCGGCTTGTCCAAGGAGGAGCTAAATCGCGTCGGCCCCTTCATAAGCGCAAAGGATCTTTGGACAAAGCTAATCATGTTACACGAAGGATCGGATCAAGCTAAGGTTTGCAAACGTGATTTGTTATTCAATAAATTGTACACACAAAAAATGCAGGAACACGAGTCCGCGACGCAACTCCACGCCCGTGTCCAAGACATAGTCAACAACCTACACGCAATCGGGCAAAAGGTCGAAAACCGCGACCTTATTAGGTATGTCCTAAACTCTTTTCCGAGGACTACCTTATGGGCATCCATGGTTGATGCCTATAAGGTCTCCAAGGACCTTTATAAAATTAGGTTAGACGAACTCTTTTCGGATTTCGAATTACATGAACAATCCAACTCGGAACTCGAGAGGGGTATAGCCTTGTTTGCAGGTTCAAAGAAGAAGAAAATCGCAAGCAAGCCACCACCACTTGAGGAGGAAGATGAGTCCGAAGAAGAAGTTGACCCGGAGTTGACTGCCGAACTAATGAACCTAGCTCGAAGGATAGCCAAGGGACGAAAGCGAACTACGACTCGACCCAACCAAGGTAAGCCTAAAAGTTCTAATATTAGGTGTTATGAGTGTAACAGGTTTGGACATATCAAGTCCGAGTGCCCTAAGCTCAACCACCAAGCACCTAAGCACAAGAAGGCCCTCAACGCGACATGGGAAGAAGATCATCCGAGGAAGACGAAGACCACGTCTTCATGGCGAAATCAATTGAGTCAGACACGGAGACCGAGCCTGAACTTGAGTCAGAACCTGAGGATGACTCAGACTACGAAGCTACCTTCAAGTCAAGCCACGGATACGCATCCGGTTCAAAAGATACCCTTAAAGTAAGTCGAGCTTTATTTAATACCTTACATAATACGGTTAGGTTTTTATCTAGGAAATTAGTTAAATCCGAGTCCAAGGTCGAGACCCTGGTTGAGGAGGTTAAACTCCTCAAACACAAGGTCTCCCTAACCTCTTCGACTAGTCGAGTTCAAGAGAAGGACTCAACTCGGGATGAAAAACTCGAAGTTGAGAACTCACTCTTGAAGAGTCAAGTCGAAGATCTTAGGAATACGTTGGAAAGGTTTACTTTGGGATCCAAAGGACTTGACCTCCTACTTGGATCGCAAAGGGCCATGTACAACAAGGCTGGACTAGGGTTTAACTCAAACACGACCAATAAGTCATATATGTCAATCGTAAGTAGACATAAAAAATGTGTCCAAGCATGGGTCCCTAAGACCACTTTGATTTCAACTCTAGGATCCAACTTGTACTGGGTTCCCAAGGACCAAATCCACTATGTGGATAGACCGAACCGATTCAACGGTCTAAGGGGAGCCAGTACAAAACATGTTTGTGTTTTAACTTAGAAATTGCATGCTTAGATTTTTTTTGTTGTTTTTGTTTTTTTTCGTGAACTCACTTAGAACACGTAAATAATCAACTAAAATCCTTTGAAAAGATTGAGCCTCGGGGAGCCTCTTTTCAAATAATCAACTAAAATCCTTCGAAAAGATTGAGCCTCGGGGAGCCTCTTTTCAAAAAATAACTAGTTAGACGAGGAAATAATTTTAGGTGAGTCAAGTCATCATTTTCCTGAAAATGGCTTTGTCTAAGGAAGTGGTCGATGATCCGATGAAAGAAGGCCCCTGTGCCTCGCCACGACCTGGAAGCCATGATCTTGAAAAGGTAAACTTGACAAGCCTTGGGTTAAATCCAAATCTAACATAAAATCACTTGAACCTAAATCTACTTGAACCTAAATTCACTTAATCAATTTAATTGGAAATCATCTCAACATAAAATCACTTGAACCTAAATCTACTTGAACCTAAATTCACTTAATCAATTTAATTGGAAATCATCTCAACATAAAATTACTTGAACCTAAATCCACTTAATCAACTTAATTGGAAGTCATCTCAAAAACACATAAGTATAACATGCTTGATCATATAGACTCCGGTGAGATGACCTAGGGTTAACAACTTACAACCAATTTTCTTAACAAAAATCTAACATCCAATCCAACCACCTTGTGTGTAGGATCAATGGATGTTGGACAGCGGTTGCTCCCGACACATGATCTGGGATCAACTCAAATTCGCAAAGCTTCGATTCAAACGACAAGGATCGGTAGCCTTCGGGAATAACGGCAAGCTCAAAATCATCGGATTAGGTGATATCGAGCTTAACACGTATTTTGTTATTAAAAATGTATTACTTGTAGAGAATTTTGAATATAACTTACTTAGTGTAAGCCAATTGTGTGATAATAACTATGAGGTTATATTTCTAGAAAATGAATGCGTAATTAATACCAACGAAACCTCTAAAACAATTCTTAAAGGAACTAGAAATAACAACATTTATACGATCAACTTAACCAACTCCTCAACTAAGTGTCTTATGACACGGCAAGAGGAATCATGGTTGTGGCACCGACGACTCGGTCACTCACACCCAAGACTTGTCCACAAGATGAGTCAGAGTGGCTTAGTCAGAGGCTTACCCAACCTCAACAACTTGGTTAATAAAATCTGTAATGCTTGTCAACAAGGAAAACAACCTAGAACACAACACAAGTTAACTAACCAAGAACGAACCTCAAGAGTACTTGAGCTCCTACATATGGATCTATTCAATTCACATGGAGCCAAGTCACTCAATAGAAGTCAATATTGCTTAGTCATAATTGACGACTACTCCAGGTTTACCTGGGTTAGGTTCATCAAACATAAAAATGATACCCTAGATCAATTAACTAATCTATTCAAATTAATCGAGAATCAAAAAGACCTTAAGGTTAAAAGACTTAGAAGCGATCATGGTGGTGAATTCGAAAATCAAAGGTTCACCGACTTCTGTAACCTAAACGGATACCACCATGAATTCTCTTGCCCTAGGACCCCTCAACAAAATGGCCTAGTGGAGCGGAAAAACCGAACTCTACAAGAAGCCGCTAGGACCATGTTGAACGAATACGACCTACCCGATAGGTTTTGGGCAGAAGCCGTTAGCACGACTTGCTATGTCCAAAATAGGATCCTTATGGTAAAGAGGCACCTTAAGACCTCGTACGAGATTTATCACGATAAAATACCTAACATCAAGTACTTTAGGGTATTTGGGTGTAAGGTACATATCCTAAACACTAACGATTACCTAGGGAAATTTACATCAAAAACCACGACCGGAATCTTTCTAGGATACTCGACTACAAGTAGAGCTTATAGAGTATATAACCACGACACCCTTTGAGTCGAGGAGACTATCAATGTAGTATTTGATGAAGGACATGAACCTACAAAACCCCCGGCAACCCCAATTAGCGAGCCGATTCATACTAGACCTTACTCTGATCCGGAGATCAGGTCTAGTGTTAATCCTAACCTAAGTCAACCTAGTCACTCTATTGATCAAGTGATAGATGACTCCAACCAAACTAGTGTTCAACCAAGTCACCCCATTGATCAAGCATTAGGTGACACAAACCCAATCTAGGACTCAGACTAACCACCCTATCGATCAAGTGATAGGAGATCCTAATCTAGGAGTTCGAACTAGAGCATCCTATAGGAACCTTAGTCAAATTTCCTTAATTTCAAAGATAGAACCCAAATCAATTGAACAAGCTCTTCTTGATCCCGATTGGATTATTGCAATGCAAGAAGTGCTAGCTCAATTTACTAGGAACGAAGTGTGGGAATTAGTACCACCACCTAAAGACAAAACGATAATTGGAACAAGGTGGGTGTTTCGAAATAAGCTTGATGATAAAGGTGAAGTAGTTAGAAACAAGGCTCGGTTAGTCGCCAAAGGATTTAGCCAAGTCGAAGGCTTAGATTACGACGAAACCTATGCCCCAGTAGCTAGACTCGAATCCATTTGAATGTTGCTAGCTTATGCCGCACATCGAGGATTTAAGCTATTTCAAATGGATGTTAAGTCGGCATTCCTAAATGGATACATTAAAGAAGAAGTTTATGTTAGCCAACCCCCCGGATTCGAAAATCTAGATAAACCCGACCATGTTCTAAAACTTAAGAAAGCTCTCTATGGACTTAAACAAGCTCCTCGAGCTTGGTACGAGAGACTTTCAATCCATCTTAAGTCAAAAGGGTTTAACCAAGGCTTAGTTGACCCAACTCTCTTTGTAAAAACCTTAGGTAAAGAAATATTCATAGCTTAAATTTACGTAGACGATATAATTTTTGGAACCTCTAACTCAGCCTTACTAAACGAGTTCGTTTTCGCTCATGGAAAGTGAGTTGAAATGAACTTGGTAGGAGTTAAGTTTCTTTTTAGGTCTACAAATTAAACAAACTAAGGATGGTATATACCTATATCAACAAAAATACACTAAGGAGTTAATTAAAAGATTTGGAATGCAAGACGCTAAGGTAATAAACACCCCAATGGCAATAAATGTTAACATAGGAGAAGACCTAGAAAGTAAGTCCATTGACTTAAAGTACTATAGGAGCCCAATAGGAAGTCTTCTATACTTAAGCTGCGAGTCGACCGACATCCTATTGCGATGAGAGTATGTGCGCTGAGTTTCAAACCTGTGCTAAGGAGTCTCACCTAACCCTAGTTAAGCGTATCCTTAGATATCTAAAGGGTACACTTAATGTCGGTATTTGGTATCCTAGATCTACCGAGTTCGAACTAATCGGCTACTCCGATTCGGATTATGCCGGTAGTAAACTCGATAGAAAGAGCACGAGTGGTTGTTGTCAACTACTCGGTTCGAGTCTAGTGAGTTGGTGCAGTAGAAAGCATCATTGTGTTGCCTTATCTACCACCGAAGCCGAATACATCGCGATGGGTGAGTGTGTCACTCAACTTCTTTGGATGAAGCACACTCTCCGCGACTTTAAGTTAGACTTTACGAATACTAAACTTCACGTAGATAACATTAGTTCAATTAATCTTACCAAGAATCCAATATGTCACTCTAGGACCAAACATATAGAAGTCAAACACCATTTCATTCGAGAACATGTGGCCAACGGAGCCATACAACTCGAGTACGTCGAATCGAAATCTAACCTAGCAGACCTATTTACTAAACCCCTACCCGAAGCCGAATTTAGTCTATTAAGACAAAAATTGGGCATGTGCGTAATAGAATAAGAACTTGCAAACTATATTTTCTTACTACTATTTCTTATTTTTCATTTTGATGGAACTAGCATAGGACATACCTTAGATATCATGCACCTATAGATTTAAGGAGCCAGTACATCTCACAACACATAGGACTAATGTGTTTGTGTACTTAGCCACATAGATGGGCGTGAGATGTTAGGACCTTACTCCAGGTTCCAAGATGTAGATCAAGTGCGTCAATATGAACCTCAGAGTATAAATATGCAACTAATATTAACCAACTCTAATCAGGACTTATTGATAATATCATTTCAATCAAGTCAAACTAGAGTTGAACATTTAGATGAATTATTTTCACATACTATTTTTAAAATCATCATGCTTGGACTTAGGATTTTCTTAAAATCCCCCCACTTTTTCCTTGATTTATGTCAAAAGGGGGAGAAAAGGACAAAGTTAAGGGCCAAAGTTAAGGTTCAATTGATTCTGGCCTAAGTTAAGGGGGAGTAAGGTTTAGGTTTCAACTCTTCGGAATTGAAAACTTTAAAGGCCTAAGTTAAGTAATGCCATTTACTTAACTCATTACCTTTTGTGTTTGGAGAACTAAAAGTCTTTTTCAAGTACTCACCCTCGGTCAAGGGGGAGGTTTCCTCAAGGGGGAGTACTTGAAGAAAATCCTTACTACTCCAACTTAATTTTTTTTCCCATGCACATTATTCTTCATGCTTGCTATTTACTTAACTTTGTATGTGGGTTTGCCATAAATCAAAAAGGGGGAGATTGTTGGTGCAGTGGGCACCTAAGTCGAACCTAGTTTTGATTATAGCAAACGATACAAAGTTAAGCTTATATTGTTATCTCATGAGCTAAATCAAGTGTGCAGAAAAGTCTCAATGCTGGAGCTGAAGGCTAGCGACACCCGGAGGAAGCCGCGGTGGTCGGGCGACACTCGAGTGATTTCGGAGGGAGCCGATGGAATCGAGTGGAAGGCCGGAAGCAAAAGCAACACGTAAGTATCGAGGTAAGCTCGTGTGTGTGAGCGTAAGTGAGGTCGTATCCTCTTTACGGGGATGATCTTAAGCGTAGATCTGACCCAAGACATCTCATAGGTGGTCTAGGTCGAGATCGGACGGTCGAAGACCGTCGGAAGTATGTTTTTGTTGAGCTAACTTTGACTTGCAGTAAGCATCGATCATTGCCCGACGGAGGACTCATTGCCGTGTATCGATCGGTGAAGGTCATCAATCGGCCCGATCTTGCCATCGATCGTGATGATGGCCATCAGTCGACTGATGGTCAATGATCAGATTCGAGGAGTCAAGGCTTATCACTCCACCTCAAAGCGGTTTGGTGTCCATTTGTGATTGGTTGAAGACCCACTCGAAAAGGGGCTCAAAGGCTATAAAAGGAGGGCCAAACCTAGGGTTTTTACAACAATTCTAAGCTTCCAAAAAGTCTCCGCAAAGCTACCGACAACAACGTGCTTCTTCTTCTCCGACGTCTAGGTTTCATTTCCTTTATTTTTGTACGTCGGCTTTAATTTTAGTGTCGTTGCTCATTTACATTCTTCGAAGCTTTTTTTATCGTAACGAGGAGAGGGGGAGTGTCCCTCTACCTCAAGTTTTTTTGTATCGATTAACTCCTACCTCCAACGAGGAGGAGTTTGTTTAGTAATTTGCCCTCCGTGCGTGGTCAAGGACCACTAGGGCCTTGGAGTAGTAGCCTACGGCTACGAACCAAGTAAAACCTTTGTCTCTCTTGTTTTTACATTTACATTCCGCTGCGATTAATTATCTCTTGAGTTTTTTAACACGAACATCGAAAAAGAAAAATTTTCTATCGCTATTCACCCCCCCTCTAGCGCTCAAATCGATCCAACAAAGATGACTAAGTTACCTTTTACAGGAAAAGGTGAACGAGTGGGAGAGTTGCTAGGTCTAATACATATTGATGTATGTGGACCTATGTCAACTCATGCTTTAGGAGGCTATAGCTACTTCATTACCTTCACCGATGATCACTCACGGTTTGGGTATGTGTTCTTGATGAAACACAAGTCTGAAGCCTTTGAAAGGTTCAAAGAATTCAGAAATGAAGTAGAGAAACAACATGACAAGAGTATTAAAATACTTCGATCGGATGGAGGTGGTGAATACTTAAGTCAAGAGTTTCTTGATTATCTAAGAGACAATGGTATATTGTCTCAATGGACTCCGCCATATACACCACAGCGTAATGGTGTATCTGAGAGGCGTAACCGGACCTTGTTGGACATGGTCAGGTCAATGATGAATCATGCAAATCTTCCCAAGTCCTTTTGGGGCTATGCACTTCAGACAGCTGTTTACTTGTTAAACAGAATGTCAACCAAGGTAGTCTCTACTACTCCATATGAGATATGGAATAGTAAGAAACCTCATGTATCTTACTTGAAGATATGGAGTTGTCCTGCTTATGTGAAGCGGACTGTATCAGACAAATTGGATGCTAAGTTTGATAAATGTCTATTTATTGGATACCCTAAAGAAGCAAGGGGTTACCAATTCTATCATCCTGTGGAACAAAAGGTGTTTGTTTCAAGGCATGTTGTGTTTCTAGAGAAAGAGTTTCTCTTGCAAGAAAACAGTGGGAGTGTCGTCGAGCTTGGGAAGGCTCAAGAGACTCAAATAGACATTGATGCGATACCTGGTGAAGCACAACAGCCGATAACTCATAGTGATGAGCAATCGGCTGGACCTATTGAAACACCACATCTTCGTAGATCTGGTAGAACACGCAACATTCCTGAGCGATATGGATTTCTTGTAAGTGAATCGAACGACGTGTTACTCATTGATGATGAGAAGCCTACCAGTTATGAAGAAGTGCTGACAAGTTCAGAAAGGGATAAGTGGCTTGATGCCATGAAGTCGGAAATGGATTCCATGTATGAAAACCAAGTTTGGAACTTGGTTGACCCACCTGAAGGCATCAAGCCTATGGGGTGCAAGTGGGTTTTCAAGAAGAAAATCGACATGGATGGTAATGTGATTACTATTAGGGCAATCTCTTGCCGTGATATGGTTTTGATGGTGTGGCAAAGGGTTTAAGTTAGTTTGATATGTTGATGTGATATGTGCGTTGAAGTCGTGCAGGACTTAGTAATTCGCACATGGAGCCGTGGCGAGTTTCACATCTCATGACTCGTGCCTTGAGTCGGTGAAGGATAGCTTTGCGGAAGCCGTGCGCTTGGAGCATCCGAGGGACCGCGGGACGAGAAGCTTGGAGTGAAGCCGGAGGAAGTAGACTTCGAGGCAAGAGACGCGAAGGAGCATTGCAGAGCCGTGCGCATGATCTTGCGAGGGGCGTGGCCGAGAATGAAGAGAACCGGCGAAGGACTCAGAAATGAGAGGAGCGATTGTAACGGGAAGGGTAGCTCTTAGGTGAAACTTGGCCATTTGGCCAAGTGTCGGATGGGTTTTCGACACCGATCACATGTCATGGCGGTCACTCAATCAAGTGAGTTCGAATGGTATACGACATGGATTAGCCCTGATCGCCATCGTGGGCGCCGATCGTGATCCGATCGGCCGGCGGCGGCGTCGGATGGGGTTTCGCCGAACCGCTCATAGCCGGTAGGCGACGACTACGGAGCGTGATCGGTGATGAGGTCCATCGGCATTCGCCAAGAGTTGGATGGACTACAGCCGGGATCCGGCGTTCGAGGTCGTTAGGACGGCAATGATCGCCAAGGCGGCGATGATTGATGGTGGCAAACGGGAAGAAGTTAGCCCTCTCTATAAAAAGAGAGGGTGTAAGCCTTTGAGAGGCTAATGCTCATACTCCAAACGATCTTCCTAGTGCCCCACAAGCTCTAAACTCTTCTTACTTGTCTTTATTTCAATCCTATTGTAAGAAGAGTGATCTTGGTTGTAAAGGTTACCTCCACCTAGCTTTGTGCAAAGGAGAGACCGATAGTGATTGGTTTTGGCGGAGTGATTCACCGTGGACGAATCGGACCGTGGATTAGAGGCGTAGCCGTGAACCACGTTATACTATCGTGTTAGCGTTTGTTTTATTGTTTGTCTTTTTCTTTGTATTTGTATATTCCGCTTGCGCTAATCTTTTGTAGACGAGCAATTTACGACGTCCAACGTACGAGGGCTATTCACCCCCCTCTAGCCGGCCATATCGATCCCCTACAAGTGGTATCAGAGCCAAGGAAAGCTTGTCACCGGACTAACCGCCGCAACAAGCCCTACATCAAAAATGGCCGGCTCCAACATCCATCCTCCAAAGTTTGAAGGAGAATTCGCTTGGTGGAAGAAGCGAATGGAGGTATTTTTCGAAACGGATTTTGATATAATGATTACAATGGAATCCGGTTTCGTTTTGCCTAGGGATGAAGAGGGGAAGCCAATAGAAAAATCACGATGGACTAAGAAGCAAAGAGAGGAGCACCTTGCGAACTCAAAGGCAAAACATCATCTTTTCAATGTGCTCCCCCAACAAGAAATCAACCGAATAGGAGAATGCCTAAGCGCCAAGGAGATGTGGGAGAAGCTAATTGAGCTTCATGAAGGCACATCCGAGGCAAAGCTAGCAAGGAGAGATCTCCTCCGCTCCCAACTATCCAACATCAAATTAGAAAAGGGAGAAAAGGTAATTTCTTTGCATTCTAGATTCAAAGAAATTTTAAATGGACTAACAAGTGTAGGTGAGAAGCTATCAAACCGGGATATGGTAATGAAGGCCATAGATGCCTTTCCCCGGTCCTCAAAGTGGAGCTCCATGGTGGACTCATTCTATATCTCAAAGAATTTAGAAGTGAGCACCTTGGAGGAGTTCTTCTCAACAATGGAACTCCACGAAACTAGGCTTGAAGGAATACTAGAGGAGCCTAAAATTCAACCTTCAAGGGGAGTAGCTTTGTTGGCAAATAAGGGGAAGAAGAAGATGGAAATCCCCTCCTCCTCCGATGACGAAGCATCTTCCTCCTCCTCCATGGATAGCACCGAAGAAGCCTATATGGTAAGGAGGGTAAGACGTGCATTTAAGAATTTTAGATTTGATAAATCTAATGATAGGAATAGAAGACCAAGGGGGAAGGTCATATGCTACAATTGCCAAGGAGAAGGGCACATAAGGGACAATTGTCCCCTCCTAAACAAAAGCAAAGAAGAGAAGAAAAAGAAAGAAGAGAAGAGGAAGAAGAAGAAGGGGAGCAAGAGAAAGGAAGAAGAAAAGAAGGCAAAAGAAAAGGGGAAGGCCAAAGCATTCAAGGCCAAGACATGGGATGATCCATCCTCATCCTCCTCCTCATCATCGGATGAGGAGAATGCTTTTGTCACCAATTTGGCCTTGATGGCCTTTGATGACTTGGATTGCTCCTCATCCGAAAATGAAAGATCAAGCTCAAGTGGGGAAAGCTCAAGTGAAGGGGGAGCCTCCACATCCTCCTCATCCAAAGAAGAAGAGGACATGGAAACTATGGTAACAAATCTAACCCCTAAGAAAATAGTTTCCATGGTTTCTAGCTTAACTAGAGATTTATTTAGAGCTAAGAAGAAGAACAAAAGCATGCTAGATCAAATTAAGGACCTAGAACATAAACTAGAAAATGCATGCTTAAATGATAGTATTTCTTCTAGCTCAAATGAAGCATGCTCACATGATTATATGCCTTTGGATGTTAGTGATGCATGTATAAATGAAAATAGGGCTTTAAGGGAAAAGGTAGATTATTTAACCAAAGCCCTAGAGAAATTCACAATTGGCTCCAACACCTTAAATATGATCTTAGGGAGCCAAAGAGCTAGTTTCAACAAAAAGGGCCTAGGCTACAAGGAAAAGAAAAATGAAAAGGCCTATAAATGCCTAATAGCTAGGGGACAAGATAAAAAGAAAGTAATTGCTAGGAAATGGATCCCCAAGGAGTATTTAGTGAACCCAATAGGAAAGAATTTATTTTGGGTTCCAAAATCCATCCTTAAGGGTTAAAATAACCCTAGGGTAGTCAACCATATGAACTTGACCTATATCATATTTTGGTTGACTTAGGATGACGGGACAACATTTTTTAGATAGTGTTGGGTGATGATAACGTGCCCATAAATAGGTAATAATGCTTAAATCATGATGATTGATGTAATTCCTATGTATATTTGCAATCATGATTTATGATTTTGACATTTGGCACATTATCATGAGAAATAGGTTTAAATCATGTTTTAGGTGATACTGTACTTATAATCATCATATAATGCCTAATGCATGGTTATAATTTGATGAAAACATGTATCTCATGATCATAATGTGAAATTAAATCATATATGTCATTATGATCATGTAGGTTGTTAGGTTGATACTTAACCATGATAGAATTGCATGAATATATGGGTTAAGTATATACAAATACCCCCTAGGATACATCTCACACTCACTATAGGCTAACTTGATTGCAAACTTAGCATGGGTAAGATAGTAGGATGATACAAATGTCCACTAATGCCTATGGCATTTAGATGGTCATTTAAAGTATCAAAATAGCAATAATAGACCAATCATGGGGAAGGCTTATGTTTAATTCATAGACATATTGCCCAAAGATCATGGTTGGATATTTCATATGTTTTCAAAACAATTTCTTACCCTAAAATACATGTATTCATATTTTGAAACAATTGGATGCAAAACTAGGTAGCTAACTTGATACTAGAATGATCAAAAACCTAGTGGTTTTTAGAACTTTTGGATTTTTGGCAAAAACAAGAAAATATAATAAGTTTTCATGAAAAACTATTTTTCCTTGATATATATACTTAATAGAAATATGTTCCCCAAATTTCATGATTTTTCAAATTTTCTGGATTTTATAATGCATTTCTGAAATTCGTCCAGAAAATCAGAAATTTGGATTCCTTTGTGCCAGTCGACTGCCATACTGATAGCAGTCGACTGGTGGCCTGTAAATCAGAACATTGGAGGCCGAATTCAGTTTGTAAACCTACAACAAGTTGTAGAAATATACTTGATGCCATCAACAAGTGGTACCCAATTTTAAATCAACTTGTCATATTTTTCCCTCCATTATACTTGATGCCATGAGCTTATAACTTAGTGTTAATCTTTTTGATGGTGTCAAAGGGGGAGAAATAAGTATGTTTAAGTTAATCACTTTAGGGGGAGAAATATATTGTAGGGGGAGAAATATATTTTAGGGGGAGAAAATTTGCATGGAGAGTTTCATGGATTAAGGGGGAGTTGCATGTTGCTATATCATGTTTATCTTTACATGCTTTCTTACCTTAGAATTTATATCAAATGTTTTTACCTAACTTAAACGGATTGCCACACATCAAAAAGGGGGAGATTGTTAGGGCAATCTCTTGCCGTAATATGGTTTTGATGGTGTGGCAAAGGGTTTAAGTTAGTTTGATATGTTGATGTGATATGTGCGTTGAAGTCGTGCAGGACTTAGTAATTCGCACATGGAGCCGTGGCGAGTTTCACATCTCATGACTCGTGCCTTGAGTCGGTGAAGGATAGCTTTCGCGTGGCGCTTGGAGCATCCGAGGACCGGACGAAGCTTGGAGTGAAGCCGGAGGAAGTAGACTTGAGGCAAGAGCGAAGGAGCATTGCAGTCGCTGATCTTTGCCGCGAGGCGTGGCGAGAACGAAGAGAACCGGCGAAGGACTCAGAAATGAGTGGCGATTGTAACCCGGGAAGGGTAGCTCTTAGGTGAAACTTGGCCATTTGGCCAAGTGTCGGATGGGTTTTCCGACACACCCGATCGCATGTCATGATGCGATTGCTCGAGTGAGTTCGACTAGTATCGTCGGATTGTGGCCAGCGATCATCGACGCGCGATCAAGACCAGATCCGATCGGCTGAAGCGACCGATCAGTCAATGGGGTTTCGCCGAGCGCTCGTAGAATGATCGGCCGACTACGGAGGGCGATCGGATCTGAGGTCCATCGATCGCAAGAGTTCCGTTGGACTACAGCGGTCGGGATCCGACGTGTTCGAGGCCCGTGACGGCAATGATCGCCAAGGGCTGATCGATGGCGGCAAACGGGAAGAAGTTAGCCCTCTCTATAAAAAGAGAGGGTGTAAGCCTTTGAGAGGCTAATGCTCATACTCCAAACGATCTTCCTAGTGCCCCACAAGCTCTAAACTCTTCTTACTTGTCTTTATTTCAATCCTATTGTAAGAAGAGTGATCTTGGTTGTAAAGGTTACCTCCACCTAGCTTTGTGCAAAGGAGAGACCGATAGTGATTGGTTTTGGCGGAGTGATTCACCGTGGACGAATCGGACCGTGGATTAGCGGCGTAGCCGTGAACCACGTTATACTATCGTGTTAGCGTTTGTTTTATTGTTTGTCTTTTGCTTTGTATTTGTATATTCCGCTTGCGCTAATCTTTTGTAGACGAGCAATTTACGACGTCCAACGTACGAGGGCTATTCACCCCCCTCTAGCCGGCCATATCGATCCCCTACAATTACCTATAAAGCTAGATTAGTGGCGAAAGGATATCGTCAAAAACAGGGTGTTGATTATGACGAAACCTATTCGCCTGTAGCTATGCATAAATCCATTCGGATGCTCCTAGCCATAGCGGCTCATTATGATTATGAGATATGGCAGATGGATGTGAAAACAACTTTCCTTAATGGAAACCTACTCGAGAACGTGTATATGATACAACCTGAGGGTTTCACATCGGTTGATAAAACCAAGGTATGCAAATTGCGACGGTCCATATATGGATTGAAGCAAGCATCCAAGAGCTAGAATATCCATTTTGATGAGACAATCAAAAGGTTTGATTTCTCACAAAATCCAGACGAACCTTGTGTGTACAAGAAGGTTAGTGGGAGTGCAGTCGTGTTCCTAGTATTGTATGTCGATGACATATTACTTATAGGAGACGATATTTTAGTCTTACAGTCAGTTAAGATTTGGTTATCAAAGACATTCTCCATGAAAGACCTGGAAGAAGCAACCTACATCCTCGAAATTAAGATCTATAGAGATAGATCGAAATGGTTGCTTGGTCTTTCGCAGTCTACATATATAGATCGAGTGCTAAAGAGGTTTAACATGTCGAAATTCAAGAAAGCTTTCCTTCCCATCAGGCATGGGATACACCTTTCGATGTTTATGTGTCCGCGCACAAAAGACAAGAGGATTTGCATGAGTAAGATTCTCTATACATCCGCAATAGGATCTATCATGTATGCTATGTTATGTACGAGGCTCGATGTATCGAATGCTCTGAGTGTCACGAGCAGATACCAGTCTGATCTAGGAATGGATCATTGGGTGACTGTTAAGATGATCCTTAAGTGCTTAAGAAGAACTAAGGATACGTTCCTAATATATGGAGAAGGGTACATGGTGATACGTGGGTATACGGATGCCAGCTCCAGACAGACAAGGATGATTCCATGTCTCAGTCTGAGTATGTATTCACCTAGAATGGAGGTGCAATAAGTTTGAAAGGTTCCAAGCTTGACACTATAGTGGATTCTGCCACTAATGCAGAATACATTGCAACTTTGGAAGCAGCGAGGAAGCGGTTTGGATGAAGAAGTTCATCTCTGAACTTGATGTGGTCTCATCAATGATCCAAACATGTGCTTCGCCGCTATCATCTCATCAGAGAGATCATCAGTAGGAAGGAAATACAAATCGAGAAAATCCCCACTGAAAAGAACTTAGTGGATCCTTTGACTAAGGCATTACCTCAAAGTAAGTTTGAGGGTCATGTTAGAGCTTATGGTATTGGATACCGTAGCGATTGGCATTAGGCCATGTGGGAGTTTGTTAGTGATATATGAGAGATGTCCTAAGGCAATCGCCTTATGTTTGAACCATTTATATGATAAATGAAGATTCGCTATTTGAGTATACATATTTTCATGTATTTGATTAGATCTTAAACTCATTTACTGAATGTCCACGATACAATTCACAGCATGAGAGAATTTGTGATTGGATCACAACTAGTTAGTATCTCTACATGTGTAATTGTGATGTATCGAAATTATCCCTAGTTGATGAATTGATGGATTTGGACACCATTGATTCTATCGAGACTAGCACGAGGTATACTCTTTGGTGAATCCAAGCAGCTGATTCTCACTAGCTGGAGATATTGTGATGTCTGGAGTTAATCGTGGATACTAGTTATGGTAACTAGTTCATTGGAGTGACCAGCCATAAGACTTCATATGGTTCTCTGCATATATAGATTTGTCAATGAAGTTCTTACTGTGGCTTAAGTGCGATGTTCCTTTGACTTGCGGTATTCAAGTCATCTTGATCATAAAGACTTATGCTTTGACATCTTAAGCAAACATCTCTAAGGAGATGTGGACCCGGGATGATTGGGTATAAGTGGAAGTGATCGAAGGTGTTTGAATAGCCTATAAAGGATTCACCACTCCTTGCGAGGAGATGTATACCCATGTCCTCTCGTCGAATTGTTACTAAAGACTTTGGCCAAAGCATTACATGTTTAGAGTAAGGTACTCTTCGATACATGTGCAGTAACTAGAATCTGTAGGACGAGGCAATGATACTTGGGCTAGGTGTGACGTAGTCAGCCTAGTGGGGACTGAGACTATAGACCATGTCCTGAATCAAGTGGGTATAAGATGAGTGAAGGGAATGGGGCATGATTCATTCGAGCTGCTGAAGGGTTTCAGAAATAGTTCTGGATCAACCGTTGATCTTTTCGGTTAATTGGGGATCATGATGTACTACTAGGTGCCACTCATGATCGTTCTATAATTAATGGTTAATTATAGACGGCAACATAAACCAAGAATCTATTTGGTCACACGCACAATGAGCATAATCCAAAGGATTTAAAACGAGCTTGAGAATGAGATTCTCAGACCGAGAGAAACTAGGTTTGGTTGGAACAAACATGGAGCGAGCATTAAATCGTTTCAGTCGCAATGGAAGCGTGGATGGGCCGTGTCTTATGAAGACATAATGGATGAACCAAATTGGTTTGGTTCTAATCCAATGGAGGAGAATAAACCAAAGGGTTTGGTTTGTTTTAAACGAATGAACCAAAGTTGGTTCGGTTCATTTTAACTTAAAATAAACCATTATGGTTTGGTTTATTTTAACTTAAATTAATGGAGTGGGTTAACGGGCTTTTGGTTATGATCCGATAACCATTAAGAGAATTTGTTCTCTATAAAATAGGGCTTAAGGGTTTTTGTTAAACCCTAATCCAAAACCAAGCAACCCTAATTGTTTGGCCGCCCACCCTCTCCCTCTTCTCCAAGTGGTCGGCGCCAACCTCCTTGCTGCCACCTAGCTCCTTCAACTGGCATCCAGCTGCTGCCGACCATCCCTCTTGCCGGCGTCAAGCTACTGCCGGAGGAGCTCCGGTGATCTTCCTTGGCTCCAGCGATAAGGTGAGCACATTGCTTTCCTTATTTGGCCGGCGCAAGGTCTCCACCAAAGCTGTCCAGTTTTCTGGACAGCTTGTTTCCCTCTTGTCGGAGCATCGTTTCGACGACGTTTGGAGCTCCGACAGCGCCTTCCTTACCGGGGATTCAATCTCCTGTAATCCTCATAGGTGGAGGACGAAGGATTCGTCAAACGGTTGATGAATACCTCTCCGGAGAAGCGAGTTTTTGAGGACTCGTTTTGGATCCGAATTTTGATTCGGATCGTGATCTTCTCTCGATCACGTCATCTTCAACACGAGGCTAGTAACCCGTACGAAGACGAGGCTCGTGACTTCGTGAAGTCATCCCGAAGATACTCGGTGGAATACTGATAGAGATGATTCTAGCGAGAATCGTTCCGGTTGATGCCTTTCACGCTACACGTGATACGTCAGGTATACATAGTTTAAGTTTCCTTTTATTGAAAAATTTGAATTTACGGTTATGTCTACACATGTTGTACTATGCATGCGTGTGATGTGTGTGTTGTAATAAATTAGATTTATTATTTTATTCCTTCCGCTGTGCACATGTTTACGAAACATGTTCGAATACACACTCGCCGCGGTGCCGGAAACCCAACAAGTAAATCATAACATTAATTATGATTTATATATCAAAACCAAGGAGTGATTTTCTCTGCATCAACATCATGGAGTATAATTTTTCAAATTAACCAACTCTAATCAAGACTTATTGATCATTTTATATCAATTGAGTCCAAACAGAGTTGAACATTCATATTAGATGTATTATGTTGAAACTATTATTTTATAAAAAGGGGATATGCTTGGACTCATTTCTTATCTCATTTGAATTTTTAAAGCTTTTTTGAAAAGGTTATTAAGAGTTACTTTACATACATGTGATGTGAGCCAAATATATAGGGTTTTAGGAGTAGTTTTCACTCACATCTCATTACATTTAATGTTTGTTTCATGCATATTTTACTTTGTTTTGCATGCATTTCCTATTTTCTGGTTCGAAGAGCTGCTCTTTGTACTTTTGTGTGCAGGATAGCATTTTATGGAGAAAATGATGCACTTTCAAGGTAAAAGAAGGACATTTTGCAGCTTGACGCAGAAGGGGACACGACCAGGGTGTGTGGCTACACACGGTCATGTCCCAGGGTCGAAGTTGGCCACCACGGTGCCACACACGGCCTGGCCATGTGGAAACACATGGTCATGTGGCACTTTGTGATTTTGACGTGATTCGGTTATTTTTCAAGTTTTAGAGAGATCCAGACTGATGTCTATATAAAAAAGGCTATGCTCAAACCCTAGGAGGGAGGCACAATGACTGAGATGACACTCCGACGCCCTAAAAAACCTCGGGAACTCACAATGGGGAGGAAGAAAGCCATCGGAGATCCAAATTCTGCACTTCAACGCCGGAAAAAAGAGTCACATCGCATTGTAAATTCTATTCTTTACATAATTTCCATTGTTTATACTAACATGATAGTTCTTTGTGTTTCTCCTCTCTTATTTATGGACTAGACTCTTTGATTCTAGGACTAGGGAGTAGTTTGTGTTGAGTTAGAACATGTTTGGTCAAATATCTTTTCGTTCTTGAATTTATATTTGCAATTGGCGTTTGGTTTAGAGCTATATCTATTGTTTTAGCTTTCTATCTACTGTGCTAGCCGATACGAGGGGCGACAACCCTCATATCTAAGATTTAAAAGAATTAAGGAGGAACCTAGGGGTTGGCCTCATCTCCTGTAACCGTAGGTAGAAGGATGCGATAGAGTAGAAAACACACCTCATTTTTGACTCATCATAGGGATCGATTCGGCATCCTCGTACCGACTATCCCGTCCTAAGTCTAGGGGTCAACTTGGTAATGGCAAAGGTAGCTTCCGATAGATGCGAAGGCTCATCTGGGGAGTGTATGATGTCCTTTTCACAAAACCGTAGCTAGAAACCTAGACAAAACCCAATTGACAATGTGTTCTACGACACACAAACGAAACCGAAATCCTAGAATCTCTTTCAAAGACTCGCAACTAGTTTCTTTCTTCTTCTGTGTGACACCGTATTGAGTTGGGACCGCCATCAACCCTCACAATCACAACCCTTAGATCTAAATTCCGAACAATAACCTCCACTTACCAAATCGCTACTTGAATCTCAGTCCCTATGGGATCGATAATCATTTTATTACTTGAGGGCATCCGTGCACTTGTAGGTGTTAAGCACGAGTGCACTCTTCGAGTCCTCGACGGTCTCTGTCGCGAGATTTGAGGTCGCATTGGCGTGCATCAAGTTTTTGCCGCCTTTGCCGGAGACTGATTGATTCGATATTTAATCGAGAGGTGTATAGTTGCATAAAACCTAGGCTAGATTTACTTTTCTTGTTTTATTTTATTTTATTTCAGTTTTTTTCATTCTGTTGCTCTTTTTTTTTTATAATTTTCTGCATATAACGATGTATGCTTTTACTCATGATTATGCTAAATTTAATGTTGTAAGTTTTGGTAACATTTATTGTGAGCATTGTAGTGAAACATGACATACCATTAATGATTGTCCGGATATATTCGAACCTTCACAATTTGAACAAGAAGATATCACCTACAATTACAACAAGTGGCCACAAGATGACTCCTA
The DNA here is from genome assembly GCA_025175895.1 of Wurfbainia villosa. Lineage (NCBI taxonomy): Eukaryota > Viridiplantae > Streptophyta > Magnoliopsida > Zingiberales > Zingiberaceae > Wurfbainia > Wurfbainia villosa. Next base: position 108,171,178 of record CM045996.1, read on the forward strand.
TTCATATAGTTATGACCCTGGCTACTTAAACCCTCAATACTATCCGCCTAAATCCCGACTTGAGCAGATGATGGAAGATTTCATTCAAACGCAACAAGTGGTGAACAATGAATTCTGACAGAGGCATTCGCAGACAAAGAGTAAATATTGTTTCCCAAGCGAGAATGAGTGCTATGAATCGTCATGCAAATTTTATTGAAAACCAAGTCTCCACCCAGAAGCCTTACAAGATAAAGTTACTAGGGAATGCAAGGAGCATAGTCAACAATTCACGGAGTTTATGCGACATAATCTAGTAGATGAAGAAACCAAACGACTAGAAGGTGGCTTTGATGACTGGATTACACCTAATATGGCAGAGACTCACTTTGAGCGAATGAATGAGGAGGACGTAGATGACATAGGAAGTGAAGAAAGACAATCCATTTAATCACCACTGGAAGAAGAACTTGAGGATTATATAATTGATACTTTAATCGAGGAGTGCATTGCTTTAATCCAAACACCTCCTAACCTCAAGGGTCTAGAAGAGCCTACCTTAACCCTCACCGAACTTTAGCAACCAATAACGAAGCCCATTTAGTGATTTGTAATAATAAATTTTCATTTGACATAATATAATCAGTTGATCAATCTTTTAGTGAGGATATTTGTGGTGAGTTACATTATTCACAGCATATGGATGAAACAGAATATCATGATCAAACTCCTGATGATTCTTTAAAGATAAGCATGTTCACTCTCGAACCAAGGAAGGCAGCCAATAAATATCTTGCCCCTCCATGAGCAAGATTTAAGAGATATGATGATAAGGGATGACAAGGGAGGAGGCATAAGGTGAGCAAATATCTTTCTCCCCCACGAGCAAGATTCAAACACATTAAATGAAACGTAGGAATAAGGTTGAGCTAGAAGTCCTTAAACAAAGAGCTTCTTGGGAGGCAACCCAAGTTTAGTTTTTATGTTCTCTTTTTTTTTATCGCATTTGTTTGGGTAATTTGAACTTTAATTTATAACATTTAGCATTTTGCAAATAAATTAGGACTAGAAAGGACTTGCTAGGTAGAAACAAAAATCATTTTGAACCTACACAACTGAGCGTGTAAGGAGAATTCGGACCTTTGTCCACTAAAAGAGAGAAATGGGGGGCACACAGCTTTGTCGTGTGTTTTCACATGGTCGTGCCCCACATTCCAATAGCGCACATGGCTTGGCCGTGTATTTTCACATGACCGTGTTGCGTAAGGAATAAAGGGTGTCACACCATGTGTTTCTGTAACGCCTGTAAAATTTCTAGCAATTTTACGAGAATTTTGGCTTTATGATGATAGGATTTATGTGGGTTTTTTTTTTGGGAAAAAAATAAAAGAAAATAAGCCAAAAGAAAAAAAAAAGATGCAAAGCCGAGGAATTGAACCCCAAACCTCTAGAGATAGCCAAGCCCTATAGATGCACCCACTAACCATAAGCCCAATAGAATTATATCATTAGAGGAAGAGGGGAATTTATAGATAAGTGGAAGAAGGGTAAGTGAAGAGGCATGACAAAGAAAAGAGAAACTTCTCTTCCTCCCTTTATAAAGAAGAAGGAAGTTTCCTTTTTGCCATTTTCTTCCTCTCCTCTTCATCCTCACCGAAACCAACCCCCCCTTCTTCTTCCTTTGGCCGAGACCCCCCTTCAAGCTAGGAGAAAGCTAGGTGACTCCCATTAGGTCATCTCTCAAGCAAAGCGAAGGATGTAAGTTTCCCCTCACCTGCAGTGTATTAGTTTCGTAAGTTAAAATTCATGTAAGAACGATGAAGTTGTAGCCCTTGTAGGTTTCGGCCAATCAAGTTTTCTTGGGCTAAGATTCATGAAAATGTTTCTAGGGAACTTCTATAGGATGTGTGCTCACTATAGGACCTTTTAAGGGACAAAAATTCCAACTTGGTGCCCTTATAGGTTTCGGCCACCAAGGCCTTTTAGGGTTAGGGTTTTTATGACAACTCCCTCTTATGAGGTTAGGCCATGATAATGCTTATGAATGAATTTTAGGGGACAAAACCTAAGCCTGAACCCATTCCATGTTTCGGACAACCCCTATAATTAGGGTTAGGGTTGTAGGAAAATGTTCCTAATGACACTAGGTTAAGTAATAATGCTTGATGAATGGACTTTAGGGGACAAAACCTAAAGTTTGAACCCATTCCATGTTTCGGCCAACCCATATAATTAGGGTTAGGGTTTCATGAACATGTTCCTAATGACACTAGGGTAAGTAATAATGCTTATGAATGAACTTTAGGGGACAAAAGTCCAAGGATCTAACCTTACAAGATTCGGCCAACCAATGGAAGTAGGGTTAGGGTTGCATGAAACTATCTCTAATGATACTATGATTAGTTATAAGGCTTCATGAGTGAACTTTAGGGGACAAAACCCAAGCTCAAGCCCCTTACAAGATTCGGCCAACCAATGGAAGTAGGGTTAGGGTTGCATGAAACTATCTCTAATGATACTATGATTAGTTATAAGGCTTCATGAGTGAACTTTAGGGGACAAAACCCAAGCTCAAGCCCCTTACAAGATTCGGCCAACCCATGGTTTTAGGGTTAGGGTTTCATGAGAACACCCCACATGTAGTTGTGCTAAGGGTATGGTTTTTGTTTATATGTCATGAACTATGCTTGTGTGATGTATATGGTTAAGATTCAATGCAATAAGAAATAAGCTTAGGTGATGAACATGATTATGACATAGTATGCCATGAAACATACCTAGCTGTGGATCATGTTTTGTGATTTAATATGTCATGATTATGCCAAGGAAATAGGCTTCATGTTATGATGTAATGTGCCATGAAATAGGCTTAGGTGATGAACATGTTTTTATGATTTAATATGCCCTGAATATGCTTAGGAAACATGCTACATGTTGATGATGTAATGTGCCATGAAATATGCTTAGGTGATGAACATGTTTTTGTGATTTAATATGCCATGAATATGCCATGGAAAATATGCTTCATGTTTATGATGCAATGTGCCACGAAATATGCTTGTATGATGAACATGTTTATACTTTAGGACCCCTTTAGGGTACTCTTATGTTATGAATGCATGTGTCCTCATGATAAGATGGAGATGCTTCCCTTTCAAGTAGGGACCAAGAGCTCTCCTTATGACAAGATGGAGATGCTTCCCTTTCAAGTAGGGATCAAGAGCTCTCCTTAAGATAAGATAAAATGGAGATGCTTCCCTTTCAAGTAGGGATCAAGAGCTCTCCTTATGATAAGATAAGATTAAGATGCTTCCCTTTTCATGTTGGGGATCAAGAGCATTCTTTATATTATGACAAGAAAAGAAAGGAATTAAGTATTTTACTTTGCAAGAGGTTAAGTACCCGACCCGTTAGGTGGTCGTTAATCAAATCCATAGGGACATAAGAAGACGTAAGAGGTCTTGCCCTGGTAAGATGTAAGAGGTCTTGCTCTAGTAGGACTGGTTGCTCGCTACTGACCTACTAGGAGCGCGATTATGTGGTACTTAACACAGGGCCCCCAAACAAGTTATGATGATTTTGAAGTATCTATAAGTATATGTTTTGAAAAGGAAAGACTTTTATGATTATTGTGTATGCTCATGTTAAATACTCTGAATGCTTGCAAACCGTGTTCTTTATGCATGCTAGATGTTATGAAGTTATGATGATTTTGAAATATCTATAAGTATATGTTTTCAAAAGGAAAGACTTCTATGATTATTGCGTATGCTCATGTTAAATACTCTGAATGCATGCAAACTATGTTCTTCATGCATGCTAGATGTTATGAAGTTATGATGTTTAGAGTTAAGTTTAAGAACGTTGCGATTATGTACTTCATGCTAGTTTAGAATTTATGATGTGGTGAATGTTACGTGTAAGATTATGAATACTTGTGATTATGTTCTTTCTACAAGTTTAGGATTTATGTTATTACACATGTTATGTCCAAGTTAAACAAATGCTTATGATTATGTCCTTTATGCATGATTGGATTTCCCTGATAAATGGTCATGGTTAAGTTGAAGAATGTTTGTGCCTATGTACTTTATGTAGGTTTAAGATGTAGGATGTTACGGATGCTTAGGTTAGGAATGATTATTGTTAAGTTTTAAAACGCTTATGCATATGTCTTTCCTGCATGCTTAATTTTATGTAGTTATAATGCTTATGTTCAAATTATGCCCTGCTTAGATTAATTATGCTTAACTGGCTTATGAACAATTCTATGTCATGCTTAGTTTTTTATTACATGGATATGTTGTTGATTAGTGTTGCTATGAAATACTTAGGTCCTTTATGCTAGTATGCTCATGTTCTAATTGCTTGATGAAGTTGTGGCTTTTGTGAGTAGGCAAGGATCTTACTAAGCTATATGCTTATAGTTCATGTTGTCCATATACTGCAGATAAAGGAAGTCTGCGCTAGAGGAAGTAGCAGGAGGGGCCAAGTGTGTGTGATAGTGGCATGGCAGAAGAAGACCGTATACTATCTGCTTATATTTATATGCTCTAAGAACAACTTAAGACATTGCTTCCGCTTATAAGACTTGTGTTTAATGAGTATCATCTACTTAAGAAGGTTGGAAATGTTAGAACTCATGAACGAATCTTTATGTATGCATGTTATGAAAGATATGTTAACATGCTAATGATGAATATGATATGTGATGCATGTGCAAAAGAAGGTTTAAGTTATAATGACCTGTTAAATTACGTAGGTTGTGAGAGGATCCATATGTAGTTGTTTTAAAAAAAAGGAGAGATAGCGCCATACGAGAGTAGATAAGCAGGCGTTACAGTAATATCGAGGCGGGTTCACCTTTCCACTATCACACATCAAGCCTCCATCCTGCTATTTCCAAGAAAGTAATTTTATCCATACTTAAGTTCCTTTATAATGAAGAATGTTTTCTATCTAGAATGAACTAATACCTCATCATGCTTTAGTAGAATGGACTCACACTTGAGAGTTAGATAGAAATAATACCTCGTCCTGTTTAGTATAATGGAATCATACTTATGACTTAGATAGTATACCTTACCAAGCTGTATAGGATGGGAACATGTCTCTAACCTAGAAATATCCCTAGAAAGGAAACCTTACCTTGTTTATGATATGGGATGTTAGATGCCTGTATAGGAATAGAAATTATAATAACACCTCAATTAAATTATTTATTTATCACTTAGATAACATGAACGGGAGACGTAGTGCTAGAGGAATGACCCCCACGGTTTGATGCATGTAGTTACCGAGCTACGGCGTGTCGCGAACAACGGTGGTTATCAATGCTCTCACGAATCAAAAGGAACCCTAGCACCACGCCCGAGGCGCGAGCGTAACTCCCAACACGACCACTATGGTGCAAACGCTAATGAACGCCGCCCGGGGCCGGGCCGAAGCCTATCGATTGATGGCGGTGAAACGAAAGTTTCACTGGTGTCGGCGAACCATGGGATGCCCAAGCTTGGTTCAAAACAGTTGAGAGCATCGTGGCTTTGGATTGGCCCGACGCGAAAGATAAAATGTGCCTCGTTCTATCTTTAGGAGATGCAAGGATGTGGTGGGAGAGAGTCAAAGCAAAGACACTCGTACATCCAATGAGGTGGACAGACTATGAATCGGAGTTCTTCGAGGAGTTCTGTCAGAGACGGATCACAATTAAGCACTACGATGAGTTCCTCGAGTTCTGACAAGGCGATCTATCGATTAGTGAAGCTATGAAAAGGTTCAATCGACCGCACGTCTACGGCGAGTTAGTCGATCTTGAAAGGGAGAGGATCGGACTCTCTTTGAAAATGTTGCGGCCGGAGATAGCTGAATGTGGCTGAGTCAATCGACCCCAGACGCCCGAAGAGCTATTGATGAGTGCTGGTCATAGAGCACTACGAACATCATTAGTCGATAGTAAGGCACGGACGGAGAGCGAAATCTCGAATACTAGCTGGAAGAGAGACCGATGGCAAGAAGAAAGCAGTGGAATGGCCCAAGAGGGGCCCGAAGCACCAAATTGGGTATCTGTTGTCCCACGTGTGGGAAGAAGCATCCGGGAATGTCGTCGGGGGCACGGAAGTGTTACAAGCTGTGGAAGGGAGGGGCACATAGCACAGGAATTGCCCTACCGAGTTCGAGCACCACCACGTGATATGTCCAATACCCGGGAGCTCCTCCACATCTTCACCGAGATCACGAGCTACGATAGAGGTCCCAGATAAGTCAAGAGGCCCGGAAGCCCGCTTGATTGGGGACAAATGCAGTGTTCTCCTCACGGAGAAGATGTGGCGAGTGCCTCGATGGTTGTCGCAGTCACTAATTATTTCGATTAATACGCTCTCTTGTTTGACACCGGGCAACCCATTCATTCATCGCTCGCCTTTCATAAGAAAGATAGATAGGCATCCCCAAACTTTGGACTATAAATTTTTAACAACGTTACCTTGGGAGAAGTGATGCCATCGACCCATGTTAGCGCCGCACCAATTAGACTTCGCGAGACGAGGAGCTCTATTGTGACCTAATAGTCCTAGATATGTGGGACTATGATGTTATATTGGGCATGGATTTTACGCACAAATGCAGCTTGATTGAGTGCCGTAAGCGGAAGTAATCTTGACCGAAGCGAGAGGTTTCATTTGAATTTATCGGGAGTCGAAGGAAGGAACAAAGAAGTTCTTATCGCTAAAGGCGAAAAATGTTAGAAGGCGGATGCGCGGTTTCTCGCACATGTGGTGGATACAATATCATCGAAGCAGGAAAATAGAAGATGTCAGTGGTATGTGACCATCAGGAGGTGTTCCTGATGACCTACTGGATTGCCACGATAGAAATTGAGTTCGAGATCGAATTGATTCGGAACTAATCCGATCTCCAAGGCACCTTACCGTATGGCGGCCCGAGTTGAAAGAACTTGAAAATTGACTACTGAGGAGTTACTTGGCGAGGATTTATCTCAGTCGATCCTCCCCATGAGGAGCTCGATCTTTGTTCATAAAGAAAAGAGATGGGTCCATGCGAATGTGAGACTATCGACAGCCTTTGAACAACGCGACCATCAAGAATAGGTACCCTTCCCGGGATCGGCGACCTATTCGACCCGGTGAAGAACTCTTGTCTTTTCAAAGATCGATCTCGGTGCTATCATCAAGTAAAAGTGAAGCGGCGATATTCAAGACGGCCTTCGGACAAGATACGGACATTATGAGTTTGTAGTTATGCCCTTTGGCGTAACCAATGCTCTGCAATGTTCATGGACTGATAAATCGAGTATTCTCGGCCTTCCTCGACAAGTTTGTAATCGTCTTCATCGGCGATATTCTTATCTACTCGAGGCCGAGAAGAGCATGCCGAACATCTGAAGACAGTACTACAGATTCTTCAGAAAGAGCAACTATATGCCAAGTTCTCCAAATGCGAGTTCTGGCTCGATCAAGTGTCATTCTTGGGTCATGTCATCTCTAAAGAGGGAATCATGGTAGACCCAATGAAGATTGAGTATGAAGGCTGGAATAGGCCAAGGAATCTGCGAGTGAAATCGGAAGTTTCCTCGGGCTAGCGAGGCTATTCTGAGGAAGTTTGTAGAGGACTTCTCTAGAATTGCGGCTATGATAGCCCTCACGAGAAAGGACAAGCAATACAAATGGGTGAGGTGTGAGAGGAGTTTCTGGGCGAAGAGGAGACTGACCAGCGCTCCCATTCTGACTCTCCCTGAAAATAATGAAAGCTTCGATATGTATAGTGACGCCTCCAAAATGGGGCTCGGAGCTGTACTCATGCAAAATGACAAGGTCATCGCTTACGCCTCTAGACAGCTCAAAGAGCACGAAATACACTATCCTACCCATGACTTAGAACTGGCGGCCATGGTATTCGCTCTAAAAATATGGAGACACTACTTATATGGGGCACGGTGCAGGATTTATACCGACCATCAGAGTCTGAGATATTTCTTCACCCAGAAAGACCTAAACATGAGGCAACGCAGATGGCTTGAGCTAGTCAAAGATTATGATTGTGAGATATTCTATCACCCAGGAAAGGCCAACAAGGTGGCAGATGCGCTTAGCAGAAAGCCCTTTGCCGCTTTGATGTCCTTATCAATGCTATCTCTGTTGGAAGATTGTTGGTGCAATCGTCCCAGGTAGACTCCCGATGGTATTTTGATGATAGACAAAACTCATGACATGGGAAAGTCCAACATAGGGTTGGCATGGGAAGTCCAAAGCATTGCGGAGCCGTGCGCTCGGTGCTTGGTGAGAAAAGCATTGCGGAGCCGTGCGCTCGGTGCTTGGTGAGAAATGCATTGCGAAGCCGTGCGCTTGGTACATTTGGGAAGTCTTGAGGACTTGGTAAGTTCACTAGGCTCGGGGTCCTTGAGTCGGTGAAGGATGGCATTGCGAAGCCGTGCGCTTGGTGCATCCGAGGGACTGCCGGACGGGGAGCGAAGGGAGTGAGCCCAAAGGAAGCATACTTCTAGGGCATGAGGCCTTGAAGGATGGCGTTGCGGCCGTCGCTTGGCGCATCCGAGGCGTAGGCGAGGAAGAGAGCCGGGGGAACTCCGTGTGGACTTGGCCAAGTGGCTAAGACTGAATGTCGGAGGCTCAAACATGGTAATGTTTGAGGTTTTAGCTGACATCACGATCGGTGCCGATCGCTTCTAGGTCGAATAGGTTCGACCGTGTTTGATCAACGATCGAGCCGATCGGTCGATCGCCGAGGAGGGCAATGATCGATGGATGATCATTGCCGACCGCCAAGGGATGGCAATGATCGATGACACTGTGCACGGGCACAGAATGGAGTCGAGTTCGCCAGCACTCGACTGATGGTAGATCAGTCGACTGATGGGTGCCATCAGTCGACTGATGAGTGATCCGTTGGAAACTTGCCAACGTGGATCTTGCCGTTGTGAGACACAGCTAGGATCACCGATCGATGGTCACGATCGGTCGGATCGATGGGCGCAAAACAGCTTGATGCAGTTATAAAGGAGCACGAGTTGGAGGATTTGAAAAGGCTTTTGGGTGACTTTGAAGGGAATTCTTGCTGCATTCCAGGACCTTCAAGAGCAAGCAAAAGCAAGCAACAAGAAAGCGATCAAAAGCAATCGGTGTAAAAGTTCTCTTTCGTATTGTCTTTGTATTTCTTGTTGTATTTCATTACTTAGTGTAATAGCTTGTGAGAGGTTTCTCCACCTCCGACGTGTTGTCGAAAAGGAGTGTTATAGTTAGTGCCGTGAGCATAACTAGAGCTCGAGGAGCTCACCCGTGGAGTAGGAACCATTCGGTTCCGAACCACGTATATCGTTGTGTTTTGTTTGTGTGTATTTATGTTTCTTGTTAGTATTATTATTGTTATTCCGCTGCGCTAACAAGAATTGTAGACGAGAACGAACAAAATACGATGAACAACGAATTAGGGCTATTCACCCCCCTCTAGCCGGCCAACCGATCCCTCCCAACAAGTGGTATCAGAGCGAGGTCGCTCTTCGAGGACTAACCGCCGCGAGAGCACTACAAATGGCCGGCTTCATCCATCCACCAAATTTCGATGGAGATTTTGCTTGGTGGAGGAAACGGATGGAGGTATATCTTGAAACCGATTTTGATTCTATGTTAATTGTAGAAAATGGTTTTAAGATGCCTAGGGATAAAAACAACAAGCAAATTGAGAAGTCAAGGTGGACCCAAGACCAAATTAAGGACTTCAAGACAAATCTTGAGGTAATAAAATTACTTAGTGATTTATTACCTAACACTATTTGGTCTAGATTGGGTAACTATAGGGATGCTAAGGAATTATGGGAGAAAATAATGAAATTCCAAGAAAATTCCCAATCGGCACAAGTAGAGGAGAATGCCGAGGAAAAAGCACCCACAACATTTGAAGATGTTGATGACTTGGTGGAGACCTCGACCTCTAGCTTTGAGGGGGAGGAAAGGCAATCTTCCATCTCGGAGCAAGAACAAGAAGCATCTACATCCGGGAGAAGTGAAGATCAAGAAGAGGCCTCCACCACCTCCCTAGGTAACTCAAGTGTTATCATTTTGAATAAAAATCACATAATATGCTTTGAGTGTAGGGAGAAAGGGCATTACAAAAGCAAATGCCCTAAATTGGCTAAGGAAAAGGCATCAAGACCGAAAGTCAACCCAAAGTCAAAGGATGCCGGTGTTCCCAAAATCAAGAGCAAAGAGCACATTGTGTGCTTCAAATGCAATCAAAATGGACACTACCAAGCCAATGCCCTAGGGGAGGAAGAAAGGGCAAGAAGGTGCAACTCATGTAGGGGAGCTCCTAAAGCTAACCCTAAGGTACATTTATTTAATGCACCTTTAATTCCTAAAGTCAAAAAGCATGCCAAAGGAATTATTTTAGCTCTCTTGCTATGATTAATGAAAAGCATGCTAGTAGAATAAACATGTTTGTTTAAGTGCTAAGCATGTTAGTTTCTCTAAGAACAAACCTAGGACTCACAATTCTAGATCAATTTTACCTAAAGAGTCAATTAGTAGAGTTGAAGAAAACTTGGGTATTAATCCCAAGAAATCTAGGCACATGCCTAAAAGGAAAAATATTTCCCCTAAATCTAATGAAAATTCAAAATTGAGGAAGTTGGAGTTAGAAAACCAAGCCTTAAGGTCAAGGCTTGAAAAATTGGAGAAGACCCTAGCTTTAATATCAAATTCGGTTAAAGGGCCTAACATACAAAAATCAAAACCTAGAAAACAAGAAATGTCTAAGGGCAAGAAGGGTTTGGGTCACAAACCTATGTCCTACCATAATGTTCCATTTGATTATGGAACTATTTCTAGGTCTAGAAAAACCAAGGCTAATAGGGAAGTTATCCCTAAGTCTAGCCATGGTATGTGTTTAGTGGCCAAGGACTTAAGAAAAACCAAGAAAGCCACTAAGAAGGTCAATGGAGGAGTCACCTCTAGAGTTGACCCAAGTAAGACCCATTTGACTAAGGCTTCAAAGCCTAAAAGGGTCATTAGGAAGGTATCTAGGGAAGTTATCCCTAGGGAATACCTTGTTAACCCAAGGAGCTCCAATAGGTATTGGGTTCCTAAAAGCGTGATCGATTCACGCTAAATGGGTTAGGGTGTGTCAACCCTAGGTGGATGGGTAGTTAACCTAACCATAGTAGAGTTGACACATTAGGGTGTGCCAATATGCTTGAGAAGTTTAAAATGATTTAAATTGGCACAATTAGGTCTTAGAGGTATTGGTGTGCCATTTTGGGTTTTTGGCACACTAGGGAGATGAATGGCTTTAAGGCAAATTGATTTAATCCTAGAAATGGCAAATTGATTTTAACACTTAGGTATTCTAGACCTTAGTATATTTTTCTTGCCATGCTTTATTTGCCTTGCCATGTCATGACATCATTCTCATTTTTATTTATAAAAATGTCATGATCATGTTTAATGTTTTAGATGTCATGTATGCTTAAGTTTCATTTACATGCCATGACATCATGATATTGGCATATGTTTTTATCTAAATCATATCTATGCCATAATCATCATGCATAATAAAATGAATTCAAGGACTATGGCACAATTTGATGGGAATCAAATAAATATTGCCTAGATATATGCATGAGACCAAGAAAAGAACAAAACCCACATCTCACTATGTTAATTGCCTTGAATGTGTTTTACAAATCTAGATATTAGTGAGATGTTTAGGAAAATGAAATTAAAGGTTTGAAAACATTTTGAAAACATTTTGCAAAACCTTGTGAAGACTATCTTGTGATAGCTATCACCATTGAATGGGATGATACAAAGAGGGCTCTTTATTGAAGCTTTTCTAAACTTTTGAACTTTGTATCAATCTCCTAATTTAATGGGTAAAATAATTTTCCAATAATTTTCACCCATAATGATTGTAATAAGTATTATGCATACCAAATTTCAAGATTTATCTATGTATGTATATTTAGTTATGGATTTCGATCATTGCAGGATCACGATCGGTGATGGTGGCAAATGATCGATCATTGATTATCGACAGTCGATCGGCACAAGCTGATTCGGGTAAATCTTGATAATTAGGCCCATGTTCAGCTAGGTTAAGGTCCCCTAACCACTCTAACCCTAGGATATGCTTGGGATAGCATTAGAGAGGTGGAAATCCATTGGATATGGATTAGGAGTTGAGTTGAGGGTGAGTATCAATTTTAAGGTGGAAGAAAGTTCATTGTTGAACTTTGTCTTAATTTTGATTGGTAAATGTTCCTATTGGCTTAGGGACTCTCCAAGGACATTGTTGGTGCAATGGTCAAGGGGGAGCAAGCCTCTAGGGGGAGGTAATCCATCATGGGAAGGATGGATTTGTATTTCCTCATGGGAGGAAATTGGGGTGCCTCTCTTAAGTGATATGGGATCACTAGAAAGATTGTAGGCATGTGTTCCTCCAAGGGAGAGATTGTAAGATCTCATTGGGATATGAGACATTCATACTTGGGGGAGGACCTTTTGATGTAATGTCAAAAAGGGGGAGAAGTTACCAAGTTACCAATTAGGGTTCGTTGGAATTCTCATTGGGATATGAGAATTGCCAATATGGGAGAATTGGTAGACTTGAGATGGTAGTTTTGTCAATCATCAGGGAAGATTGTTGGCAATCGCCCTGGTGCAATCGTCCCGTAGACTCGATGGTATTTTGATGATAGACAAAACTCATGACATGGGAAAGTCAACATAGAGGTTGGCTGGGAAGTCAAAGCATTGCGGAGCCGTGCGCTCGGTGCTTGGCATGGGAAATCCAAAGCATTGCGGGCCGTCGCTCGGTGCTTAGTGAGAAAAGCATTGCGAGCCCGTCGCTCGGTGCTTGGTGAGAAATGCATTGCGGCCGTCGCGCTTAGTGCATTGGGAAGTCTTGAGGACTTGGTAAGTTCACTAGGCTCGGGGTCCTTGAGTCGGTGAAGGATGGCATTGCGGCCGTGCGCTTAGTGCATCAGGGGACCGCCGGACGGGGCGAATGGAGTGAGCCCAAAGGAAGCATACTTCTAGGGCATGAGGCGAAGGATGGGCGTTGCGCCCGTCGCTTGGCGCATCCAGGGGCGTAGGCCGAGGGAAGAGAGCCGGTGGGAACTCCGCGATGTGGACTTAGCCAGTGGCTAAGGCCGAATGTCGGAGGCTCAAACATGGTAATGTTTGAGGTTTTAGCCGACATCGATCGATCGGGCATAGGTGCGGATCGGCTCTAGTCGAATAGGTTCGACGGTGTTCGGTGAACCGGTAGGTGATCGGTCATTCGAGAGCATTCGGTGATGGGATGACTAGGCATTGCGAGGGCGGATCGATTGATGATCGCGAATGCAGACGCGAGAATGGAGTCGAGTTCGCGGCCTCGGTGATGGTAGATCGATCGGTGATGGGTGCCATCGATCGGGTGATGAGTGATCCGTTGGAAACTTGCCAGCGTGGATCTTGCATTGTGAGACAACGGCTACGGGATCGATCGTGATGGTCACGATCGGTAGGTTATAAAGGAGCACGAGTTGGAGGATTTGAAAGGCTTTTGGGTGACTTTGAAGGGGAATTGCTATTGCATTCGGACCTTCAAGAGCAAGCAAAGCAAGCAACAAGAAAGCGATCAAAAGCAATCGGTGTAAAAGTTCTCTTTCGTATTGTCTTTGTATTTCTTGTTGTATTTCATTACTTAGTGTAATAGCTTTTGAGAGGTTTCTCCACCTCCGACGTGTTGTCGAAAAGGAGTGTTATAGTTAGTGCCGTGAGCATAACTAGAGCTCGAGGAGCTCACCCGTGGAGTAGGAACCATTCGGTTCCGAACCACGTATATCGTTGTGTTTTGTTTGTGTGTATTTATGTTTCTTGTTAGTATTATTATTGTTATTCCGGCTGTGAGCTAACAAGGGTGTAGGCAGAGCAGACAAGACGAAAACAATCTAATTAGGGCTATTCACCCCCCTCTAGCCGGCCAACCGATCCCTCCCAACAATCTCAACCCCTGAAAAGGGAAATAATGAATTACGGGATAGAGATTATTTCTGGGCAACTTTCCACCATAACTATAATGCCAACGCTGTTCGACGATATAAAGGGAAAGCAAGATGGTGATTCAGACATCCAGAAGATCAAACAAGAAGTACTGGAAGGAAGGGATAATGGGTTCCGCATTTCCAACGGCGAACTATTATACCTCCGGGACCGACTATGTATTCCGGATGATCCGGAATTATGGAAGAAGATACTCGAGGAATCCCATGAAACACCTTATACCATGCACCCTGGGTCTAATAGAATGTATCAGGAATTAAGGGATAAATTTTGGTGGTCCGGCATGAAAGGAGGTGGCTCGATGCGTCGACACACATCGACTGCGGAAGGTGAAAGCGAGAACACGAAACACGGGGATTACTGCGGGATCTGGATTCAGTGGAAATGGGAAGAACTATCTATGGATTTCATCTCGGGATTACCCGGAACAACAAATAGTTCACGATGCTATATGGGTAATCATAGGCCAGGTTGTGAAGTCCGCCCATTTCGGCAATTAAGATGACCTATTGAGCAGCTAGCTCAATTATATGTGAAGCAAATTATCAAATTACATGGAGTGCCTAAGGCTATTATTTACCGCGATGGTCGCTGTTTTACCTCCCATTTTGGGAATGTGTTTGAAGGCTCTTGGCACTAAGTTGAGATTCAAGATCGCTGCGTTTCATCCTCGGACCGACTACGTGACGGAAGAGTGAACCAGTCTTTGGAAGATATCTTCTTGCGCTTGTGCTCTAGACTTTAAGGAGCCGTGTCGATATTTGTACTGGCGTAATTTGCTTACAACAATAGTTAGCAGGCTACCATTGGAATGGCACCCTATGATGCTCTATCACGGGAGAAGATCAGGTCTCCTATCTGTTGGTACGAGGTGGTGAAAGGAGGAAATGGGTCTTCAGCCGATATTATTGACAATACCACCGCGCTTATACGGACTATCCGTCGAGAATCGAAGCTCACTTTCGGGCCGACAAAAGAGCTGCGGATATCGGCGTGAACCCGTTAGTATTCAAAGTCGGGGACACAGTATTCCTCAAAGTGACCCCCATGAAGGGAGTGATGAGATTCAGAAGGAAGGGTAAACTGAATCCATGCTACGTGAGACCGTATCCGATATAGCAAAGGGTGGGCAAGGTAGCATACAGGCTGGAGCTGCCTCAAGAGATGTCGGCTATACACAACGTGTTCCATGTCTCTATGCTCAAGAAATGCGTATCCAGTGCGGACCAAGTGATCGAGCCACAAACAGTACACGTTCAAGAGGACCTGAGTATTGAAAGTCGACCTATCCAAATATTAGACCGAGATGTAAAAAGGCTAAGGAACAAGAGGTGCCCTTAGTAAGGTCTGTGGCGGGATTCATGATATGAGAAGCCACCGAGGAACGAGAGGAGGACATGAGGCGAAGTACTCAGAATTGTTTTAAGTTTAGAGGCCTAAACTTTTACAAGGTATGAGGATTATACGCCTGTAAAATTTCTAGTAATTTTACGAGAATTTTTGCTTTATGATGATAGGCTTTATGTGGGTTTTTTTTTGGGAAAAAATAAAAGAAAATAAGCCAAAAGAAAAAAAAGATGCAAAGCCTAGGAATTGAACCCCAAACCTCTAGAGATAGCCAAGCCCTATAGATTCACCCACTAACCATAAGCCCAATAGAATTATATCATTAGAGGAAGAGAGGAATTTATAGATAAGTGGAAGAAGGGTAAGTGAAGAGGCATGACAAAGAAAAGAGAAACTTCTCTTCCTCCCTTTATAAAGAAGAAGGAAGTTTCCTTTTTGCCATTTTCTTCCTCTCCTCTTCATCCTCACCGAAACCAACCCCCCCTTCTTCTTCCTTTGGCCGAGACCCCCCTTCAAGCTAGGAGAAAGCTAGGTGACTCCCATTAGGTCATCTCTCAAGCAAAGCGAAGGATGTAAGTTTCCCCTCACCTGCAGTGTATTAGTTTCGTAAGTTAAAATTCATGTAAGAACGATGAAGTTGTAGCCCTTGTAGGTTTCGGCCAATCAAGTTTTCTTGGGCTAAGATTCATGAAAATGTTTCTAGGGAGCTTCTATAGGATGTGTGCTCACTATAGGACCTTTTAAGGGACAAAAATTCCAACTTGGTGCCCTTATAGGTTTAACCAAGGCCTTTTAGGGTTAGGGTTTTTATGACAACTCCCTCTTATGAGGTTCGGCCATGATAATGCTTATGAATGAATTTTAGGGGACAAAACCTAAGCTTGAACCCATTCCATGTTTCGGCCAACCCCTATAATTAGGGTTAGGGTTGTAGGAAAATGTTCCTAATCACACTAGGTTAAGTAATAATGCTTGATGAATGGACTTTAGGGGACAAAACCTAAAGTTTGAACCCATTCCATGTTTCGGCCAACCCATATAATTAGGGTTAGGGTTTCATGAACATGTTCCTAATGACACTAGGGTAAGTAATAATGCTTATGAATGAACTTTAGGGGACAAAAGTCCAAGGATCTAACCTTACAAGATTCGGCCAACCAATGGAAGTAGGGTTAGGGTTGCATGAAACTATCTCTAATGATACTATGATTAGTTATAAGGCTTCATGAGTGAACTTTAGGGGACAAAACCCAAGCTCAAGCCCCTTACAAGATTCGGCCAACGAATGGAAGTAGGGTTAGGGTTGCATGAAACTATCTCTAATGATACTATGATTAGTTATAAGGCTTCATGAGTGAACTTAGGGGACAAAACCCAAGCTCAAGCCCCTTACAAGATTCGCCAACCCATGGTTTTAGGGTTAGGGTTTCATGAGAACACCCCACATGTAGTTGTGCTAAGGGTATGGTTTTGTTTGTTTATATGTCATGAACTATGCTTGTGTGATGTATATGGTTAAGATTCAATGCAATAAGAAATAAGCTTAGGTGATGAACATGATTATGACATAGTATGCCATGAAACATACCTAGCTGTGGATCATGTTTTGTGATTTAATATGCCATGATTATGCCAAGGAAATAGGCTTCATGTTATGATGTAATGTGCCATGAAATAGGCTTAGGTGATGAACATGTTTTATGATTTAATATGCCCTGAATATGCTTAGAAACATGCTACATGTTGATGATGTAATGTGCCATGAAATATGCTTAGGTGATGAACATGTTTTTGTGATTTAATATGCCATGAATATGCCATGGAAAATATGCTTCATGTTTATGATGCAATGTGCCACGAAATATGCTTGTATGATGAACATGTTTATACTTTAGGACCCCTTTAGGGTACTCTTATGTTATGAATGCATGTGTCCTCATGATAAGATGGAGATGCTTCCCTTTCAAGTATGGACCAAGAGCTCTCCTTATGACAAGATGGAGATGCTTCCCTTTCAAGTAGGGATCAAGAGCTCTCCTTAAGATAAGATAAAATGGAGATGCTTCCCTTTCAAGTAGGGATCAAGAGCTCTCCTTATGATAAGATAAGATTAAGATGCTTCCCTTTTCATGTTGGGGATCAAGAGCATTCTTTATATTATGACAAGAAAAGAAAGGAATTAAGTATTTTACTTTGCAAGAGGTTAAGTCGTGTGGTCGTTAATCAAATCCATAGGGACATAAGAAGACGTAAGAGGTCTTGCCTGGTAAGATGTAAGAGGTCTTGCTCTAGTAGGAGGTGGCTCGCTACTGACCTACTAGGGAACGCGCATTATGTGGTACTTAACCTGGGGCCCCCCAAACAAGTTATGATGATTTTGAAGTATCTATAAGTATATGTTTTGAAAAGGAAAGACTTTTATGATTATTGTGTATGCTCATGTTAAATACTCTGAATGCTTGCAAACCGTGTTCTTTATGCATGCTAGATGTTATGAAGTTATGATGATTTTGAAGTATCTATAAGTATATGTTTTGAAAAGGAAAGACTTCTATGATTATTGCGTATGCTCATGTTAAATACTCTGAATGCTTGCAAACTATGTTCTTCATGCATGCTAGATGTTATGAAGTTATGATGTTTAGAGTTAAGTTTAAGAACGTTGCGATTATGTACTTCATGCTAGTTTAGAATTTATGATGTGGTGAATGTTACGTGTAAGATTATGAATACTTGCGATTATGTTCTTTCTACAAGTTTAGGATTTATGTTATTACACATGTTATGTCCAAGTTAAACAAATGCTTATGATTATGTCCTTTATGCATGATTGGATTTCCCTGATAAATGGTCATGGTTAAGTTGAAGAATGTTTGTGCCTATGTACTTTATGTAGGTTTAAGATGTAGGATGTTACGGATGCTTAGGTTAGGAATGATTATTGTTAAGTTTTAAAACGCTTATGCATATGTCTTTCCTGCATGCTTAGTTTTATGTAGTTATAATGCTTATGTTCAAATTATGCCCTGCTTAGATTAATTATGCTTAACTGGCTTATGAACAATTCTATGCCATGCTTAGTTTTTTATTACATGGATATGTTGTTGATTAGTGTTGCTATGAAATACTTAGGTCCTTTATGCTAGTATGCTCATGTTCTAATTGCTTGATGAAGTTGTGGCTTTTGTGAGTAGGCAAGGATCTTACTAAGCTATATGCTTATAGTTCATGTTGTCCATATACTGCAGATAAAGGAAGTCTGCGCTAGAGGAAGTAGCAGGAGGGGCCAAGTGTGTGTGATAGTGGCATGGTAGAAGAAGACCCTATACTATCTGCTTGTATTTATATGCTCTAAGAACAACTTAAGACATTGCTTCCGCTTATAAGACTTGTGTTTAATGAGTATCATCTACTTAAGAAGGTTGGAAATGTTAGAACTCATGAACGAATCTTTATGTATGCATGTTATGAAAGATATGTTAACATGCTAATGATGAATATGATATGTGATGCATGTGCAAAAGAAGGTTTAAGTTATAATGACCTGTTAAAGTACGTAGGTTGTGAGAGGATCCATATGTAGTTGTTTTAAAAAAAAAAAGAATATGATGAGCATACCGAGAGTAGATAAGGGCGGGCGTTACAGGTGGTATCAGAGCGGGTTCACCTTTCCACTATCACACATCAAGCCTCCATCCTGCTATTTCCAAGTAAGTAATTTTATCCATACTTAAGTTCCTTTATAATGAAGAATGTTTTCTATCTAGAATGAACTAATACCTCATCATGCTTTAGTAGAATGGACTCACACTTGAGAGTTAGATAGAAATAATACCTCAAATCTGTTTAGTATAATGGAATCATACTTATGACTTAGATAGTATACCTTACCAAGCTGTATAGGATGGGAACATGTCTCTAACCTAGAAATATCCCTAGAAAGGAAACCTTACCTTGTTTATGATATGGGATGTTAGATGCCTGTATAGGAATAGAAATTATAATAACACCTTAATTAAATTATTTATTTATCACTTAGATAACATGAACGGGAGACGTAGTGCTAGAGGGAATGACTCAGCACCCCCACCAGATTTGATGCATGTGGTTACCGAGCTACAGCGTCAGGTCGCAGAACAACAGCTGGTTATCAATGCTCTCACGAATCAAAAAGGGAACCCTAGCACCACGCCAGGGACGCAGAACGTAACTCCCAACACGACCACTATGGTGCAAGCACCGCTAATCCAGCTTCTCGATTGATGGCGAGAGGTTTGAAACCAGAAAGTTTCACTGGTGTCGGCGAACCATGGGATGCCCAAGCTTGGTTCAAAACAGTTGAGAGCATCGTGGAGCTGCTGGATTGGCCCGAGCATGAAAAGATAAAATGTGCCTCGTTCTGTCTTTCCGGAGATGCAAGGATGTGGTGGGAGAGAGTCAAAGCAAAGAGACAAGTAAATCAAATGAGGTGGACAGATTTCGAAGCCGAGTTCTTCGAGGAGTTCTTTCAGAGACGGATCACAAATAAGCACTACGATGAGTTCCTCGAGTTCCGACAAGGCGATCTATCAGTTAGTGAAGCTATGAAAAGGTTCAATCGACTGGCACGTCTCTGCCCAGAGTTAGTCGGTACTGAAAGGGAGAGGATCAGACTCCTGCTGAAAATGTTGCGACCGGAGATAGCCCTGAATGTGGCGTGAGTCAATCGACCCAGATCGCCAAGAGCTATTGAGGCGCTGGTCATAGAGAACTACGAACAACATCACCAAGAGAGTAAGGCATGGACCGGAGAGCCGAAATCTCATAATACTAGCTGGAAGAGAGACCGCAGTGGCAAGAAGAAACAGTGGAATGGCCCAAGAGGGGCCCCAGGAAACAGCCAAATTGGGTATTCTGACTGTCCCACGTGTGGGAAGAAGCATCCGGGGGAATGTCGTCAGGGCACGAGGAAGTGTTACAACTGTGGAAGGGAGGGGCACATAGCCTGGAATTGCCCTACCCGAGTTCAGGCACCACCACAGCAGTATGTCCAATACCCGGGAGCTCCTCCACAGCTTCACGGATCACGGGCTACGATAGAGGGTCCCCAGATAAGTCAAGGGAGACTGGAAGCCCCGCCAGTTGGGACAAATGCCAGGGTGTTCTCCCTCACCAGAGAAGATGTGGCGAGTGCCTCGATGGTTGTCACAGGTCAGCTAATTATTTCCAGTTAATACGCTACTGTCTTGTTTGACACCGGGGCAACCCATTCATTCATCGCTACGCCTTTCATAAGAAAGATAGATAGGCATCCCCAAACTTTGGACTATAAATTTTTAACAACGTTACCTTCGGGAGAAGTGATGCCATCCACCCAGCGCCGCACCAATTAGACTCGCAGACAGGGAGCTCTATTGTGACCTAATAGTCCTAGATATGTGGGACTATGATGTTATATTGGGCATGGATTTTCTGCACAAGTACGGCGCTTCAATTGAGTGCCGTAAACGGAGGGTAATCTTCTGACCCGAAGCAGAGGTTTCATTTGAATTTATCGGGGAGTCGAAGGAAGGAACAAAGAAGTTCTTATCAGCGCTAAAGGCCCGAAAAATGTTAGAAGACGGATGCGCCGGATTTCTCGCACATGTGGTGGATACAATATCATCGAAGAACCGGAAAATAGAAGATGTCAGAGTGGTATGTGACCATCCGGAGGTGTTCCCTGATGACCTACCTGGATTGCCACCTGATAGAGAAATTGAGTTCGAGATCGAATTGATTCCCGGAACTAATCCGATCTCCAAGGCACCTTACCGTATGGCGCCAACTGAGTTGAAAGAACTTCAGAAACAGCTACAGGAGTTACTTGGCCAGGGATTTATCCATCCCAGTCACTCCCCATGGGGAGCTCCAGTGCTGTTCATAAAGAAAAGAGATGGGTCCATGCGAATGTGTATAGACTACCGGGCACTGAACAACGTGACCATCAAGAATAGGTACCCCCTTCCCAGGATCGACGACCTATTCGACCAGCTGAAGGGAGCTACTGTCTTTTCAAAGATCGATCTCAGGTCTGGCTATCATCAAGTAAAAGTGAAGCCAGGCGATATTCCGAAGACGGCCTTCCGGACAAGATACAGACATTATGAGTTTGTAGTTATGCCCTTTGGCGTAACCAATGCTCCTGCAATGTTCATGGACCTGATAAATCGAGTATTCTCGGCCTTCCTCGACAAGTTTGTAATCGTCTTCATCGACGATATTCTTATCTACTCGAGAGCCCGAGAAGAGCATGCCGAACATCTGAAGACAGTACTACAGATTCTTCAGAAAGAGCAACTATATGCCAAGTTCTCCAAATGCGAGTTCTGGCTCGATCAAGTGTCATTCTTGGGTCATGTCATCTCTAAAGAGGGAATCATGGTAGACCCAATGAAGATTGAGGCTGTAAGGAACTGGAATAGGCCAAGGAATGCGAGTGAAATCAGAAGTTTCCTCGGGCTAGCAGGCTATTACAGGAAGTTTGTAGAGGACTTCTCTAGAATTGCAGCCCCTATGACAGCCCTCACCAGAAAGGACAAGCAATACAAATGGACTGAGGACTGTGAGAGGAGTTTTACGGAACTGAAGAGGAGACTGACCAGCGCTCCCATTCTGACTCTCCCTGAAAATAATGAAAGCTTCGATATGTATAGTGACGCCTCCAAAATGGGGCTCGGAGCTGTACTCATGCAAAATGACAAGGTCATCGCTTACGCCTCTAGACAGCTCAAAGAGCACGAAATAAACTATCCTACCCATGACTTAGAACTGGCGGCCATGGTATTCGCTCTAAAAATATGGAGACACTACTTATATGGGGCACGGTGCAGGATTTATACCGACCATCAGAGTCTGAGATATTTCTTCACCCAGAAAGACCTAAACATGAGGCAACGCAGATGGCTTGAGCTAGTCAAAGATTATGATTGTGAGATATTCTATCACCCAGGAAAGGCCAACAAGGTGGCAGATGCGCTTAGCAAAAAGCCCTTTGCCGCTTTGATGTCCTTATCAATGCTATCTCAACCCCTGAAAAGGGAAATAATGAATTACGGGATAGAGATTATTTCTGGACAACTTTCCACCATGACTATAACACCAACGCTGTTCGACGATATAAAGGGAAAGCAAGATGGTGATTCAGACCTCCAGAAGATCAAACAAGAAGTACTGGAAGGAAGGGATAATGGGTTCCGCATTTCCAACGGCGAACTATTATACCTCCGGGACCGACTATGTATTCCGGATGATCCGGAATTACGGAAGAAGATACTCGAGGAATCCCATGAAACACCTTATACCATGCACCCTGGGTCTAATAGAATGTATCAGGACTTAAGGGATAAATTTTGGTGGTCCGGCATGAAAAGGGAGGTGGCTCGATCGTCAACACATCGACTGCGAGAAGGTGAAAGCGAGAACACGAAACACGGGGATTCTGCGGAAATCTGATAGATTCGAGTTGAAATGGGAAGAACTATCTATGGATTTCATCTCGGGATTACCCAGAACAACAAATGGTTACGATGCTATATGGGTAATCATAGACCGGTTGACAAAGTCTACCCATTTCCTGGCAATTAAGATGACCTATTCGGTCGAGCAGCTAGCTCAATTATATGTGAAGCAAATTATCAAATTACATGGAGTGCCTAAGGCTATTATTTCTGACCGCGATGGCTGTTTTACCTCCCATTTTTGGGAATGTGTTCAGAAGGCTCTTGGCACTAAGTTGAGATTCAGCACTGCGTTTCATCCTCAGACCGACGGTCAGACGGAAAGAGTGAACCAGGTGCTGGAAGATATGCTGCGGGCTTGTGCTCTAGACTTTAAGGGGAGCTGGTGTCGATATTTGTGCCTGGCAGAATTTGCTTACAACAACAGTTAGCAGGCTACCATTGGAATGGCACCCTATGAAGCTCTGTACGGGAGAAGATGCAGGTCTCCTATCTGTTGGTACGAGGGTGGAGAAAGGAGGGAAATGGGTCTTCAGGCCGATATTATTGACAATACCACCCGCGCTATACAGACTATCCGTCAGAGAATCGAAGCTGCTCAGAGCCGACAAAAGAGCTTTGCGGATATGCGGCGTAGACCGTTAGTATTCGAAGTCGGGGTCCTGGTATTCCTCAAAGTGACCCCCATGAAGGGAGTGATGAGATTCGGAAGGAAGGGTAAACTGAATCCACGCTACGTGAGACCGTATCCGATATCGCAAAGGGTGGGCAAGGTAGCATACAGGCTGGAGCTGCCTCAAGAGATGTCGGCTATACACAACGTGTTCCATGTCTCTATGCTCAAGAAATGCGTATCCAGTGCGGACCAAGTGATCGAGCCACAAATAGTACACGTTCAAGAGGACCTGAGTGTTGAAAGTCGGCCTATCCAAATATTAGACCGAGATGTAAAAAGGCTAAGGAACAAAGAGGTGCCCTTAGTAAAGGTCCTGCGGCAGGATTCGCAATATGAGGAAGCCACCAGGGAACGAGAGGAGGACATGAGGCAGAAGTACTCAGAATTGTTTTAAGTTTCGAGGACGAAACTTTTACAAGGTATGAGGGATTGTAACGCCCGTAAAATTTCTAGTAATTTTACGAGAATTTTGGCTTTATGATGATAGGCTTTATGTGGGTTTTTTTTTGGGAAAAAAATAAAAGAAAATAAGCCAAAAGAAAAAAAAAGATGCAAAGCCTAGGAATTGAACCCCAAACCTCTAGAGATAGCCAAGACCTATAGATTCACCCACTAACCATAAGCCCAATAGAATTATATCATTAGAGGAAGAGAGGAATTTATAGATAAGTGGAAGAAGGGTAAGTGAAGAGGCATGACAAAGAAAAGAGAAACTTCTCTTCCTCCCTTTATAAAGAAGAAGGAAGTTTCCTTTTTGCCATTTTCTTCCTCTCCTCTTCATCCTCACCGAAACCAACCCCCCCTTCTTCTTCCTTTGGCCGAGACCCCCCTTCAAGCTAGGAGAAAGCTAGGTGACTCCCATTAGGTCATCTCTCAAGCAAAGCGAAGGATGTAAGTTTCCCCTCACCTGCAGTGTATTAGTTTCGTAAGTTAAAATTCATGTAAGAACGATGAAGTTGTAGCCCTTGTAGGTTTCGGCCAATCAAGTTTTCTTGGGCTAAGATTCATGAAAATGTTTCTAGGGAGCTTCTATAGGATGTGTGCTCACTATAGGACCTTTTAAGGGACAAAAATTCCAACTTGGTGCCCTTATAGGTTTCGGCCACCAAGGCCTTTTAGGGTTAGGGTTTTTATGACAACTCCCTCTTATGAGGTTCGGCCATGATAATGCTTATGAATGAATTTTAGGGGACAAAACCTAAGCTTGAACCCATTCCATGTTTCGGCCAACCCCTATAATTAGGGTTAGGGTTGTAGGAAAATGTTCCTAATCACACTAGGTTAAGTAATAATGCTTGATGAATGGACTTTAGGGGAATAAACCTAAAGTTTGAACCCATTCCATGTTTCGGCCAACCCATATAATTAGGGTTAGGGTTTCATGAACATGTTCCTAATGACACTAGGGTAAGTAATAATGCTTATGAATGAACTTTAGGGGACAAAAGTCCAAGGATCTAACCTTACAAGATTCGGCCAACCAATGGAAGTAGGGTTAGGGTTGCATGAAACTATCTCTAATGATACTATGATTAGTTATAAGGCTTCATGAGTGAACTTTAGGGGACAAAACCCAAGCTCAAGCCCCTTACAAGATTCGGCCAACCAATGGAAGTAGGGTTAGGGTTGCATGAAACTATCTCTAATGATACTATGATTAGTTATAAGGCTTCATGAGTGAACTTTAGGGGACAAAACCCAAGCTCAAGCCCCTTACAAGATTCGGCCAACCCATGGTTTTTGGGTTTGGGTTTCATGAGAACACCCCCCCCCCCCCCCCCCACATGTAGTTGTGCTAAGGGTATGGTTTTGTTTGTTTATATGTCATGAACTATGCTTGTGTGATGTATATGGTTAAGATTCAATGCAATAAGAAATAAGCTTAGGTGATGAACATGATTATGACATAGTATGCCATGAAACATACCTAGTCATGGATCATGTTTTGTGATTTAATATGCCATGATTATGCCAAGGAAATAGGCTTCATGTTATGATGTAATGTGCCATGAAATAGGCTTAGGTGATGAACATGTTTTTATGATTTAATATGCCCTGAATATGCTTAGGAAACATGCTACATGTTGATGATGTAATGTGCCATGAAATATGCTTAGGTGATGAACATGTTTTTGTGATTTAATATGCCATGAATATGCCATGGAAAATATGCTTCATGTTTATGATGCAATGTGCCACGAAATATGCTTGTATGATGAACATGTTTATACTTTAGGACCCCTTTAGGGTACTCTTATGTTATGAATGCATGTGTCCTCATGATAAGATGGAGATGCTTCCCTTTCAAGTAGGGACCAAGAGCTCTCCTTATGACAAGATGGAGATGCTTCCCTTTCAAGTAGGGATCAAGAGCTCTCCTTAAGATAAGATAAAATGGAGATGCTTCCCTTTCAAGTAGGGATCAAGAGCTCTCCTTATGATAAGATAAGATTAAGATGCTTCCCTTTTCATGTTGGGGATCAAGAGCATTCTTTATATTATGACAAGAAAAGAAAGGAATTAAGTATTTTACTTTGCAAGAGGTTAGTACCCGTCGTGGTCGTTAATCAAATCCATAGGGACATAAGAAGACGTAAGAGGTCTTGCCTGGTAAGATGTAAGAGGTCTTGTTCTAGTAGGATGTGGCTCGCTTCCTGACCTACTAGGGAGCGCGATTATGTGGTACTTAACCTGGGGCCTCCCAAACAAGTTATGATGATTTTGAAGTATCTATAAGTATATGTTTTGAAAAGGAAAGACTTTTATGATTATTGTGTATGCTCATGTTAAATACTCTGAATGCTTGCAAACCGTGTTCTTTATGCATGCTAGATGTTATGAAGTTATGATGATTTTGAAGTATCTATAAGTATATGTTTTGAAAAGGAAAGACTTCTATGATTATTGCGTATGCTCATGTTAAATACTCTGAATGCTTGCAAACTATGTTCTTCATGCATGCTAGATGTTATGAAGTTATGATGTTTAGAGTTAAGTTTAAGAACGTTGCGATTATGTACTTCATGCTAGTTTAAAATTTATGATGTAGTGAATGTTACGGGTAAGATTATGATTACTTGCGATTATGTTCTTTCTACAAGTTTAGGATTTATGTTATTACACATGTTATGTCCAAGTTAAACAAATGCTTATGATTATGTCCTTTATGCATGATTGGATTTCCCTGATAAATGGTCATGGTTAAGTTGAAGAATGTTTGTGCCTATGTACTTTATGTAGGTTTAAGATGTAGGATGTTACGGATGCTTAGGTTAGGAATGATTATTGTTAAGTTTTAAAATGCTTATGCATATGTCTTTCCTGCATGCTTAGTTTTATGTAGTTATAATGCTTATGTTCAAATTATGCCCTGCTTATATTAATTATGCTTAACTGGCTTATGAACAATTCTATGCCATGCTTAGTTTTTTATTACATGGATATGTTGTTGATTAGTGTTGCTATGAAATACTTAGGTCCTTTATGCTAGTATGCTCATGTTCTAATTGCTTGATGAAGTTGTGGCTTTTGTGAGTAGGCAAGGATCTTACTAAGCTATATGCTTATAGTTCATGTTGTCCATATACTGCAGATAAAGGAAGTCTGCGCTAGAGGAAGTAGCAGGAGGGGCCAAGTGTGTGTGATAGTGGCATGGTAGAAGAAGACCCTATACTATCTGCTTGTATTTATATGCTCTAAGAACAACTTAAGACATTGCTTCCGCTTATAAGACTTGTGTTTAATGAGTATCATCTACTTAAGAAGGTTGGAAATGTTAGAACTCATGAACGAATCTTTATGTATGCATGTTATGAAAGATATGTTAACATGCTAATGATGAATATGATATGTGATGCATGTGCAAAAGAAGGTTTAAGTTATAATGACCTGTTAAAGTACGTAGGTTGTGAGAGGATCCATATGTAGTTGTTTTAAAAAAAAAAAAAAGGAGTAACAGTAGCGCCGCCCTGAGAGCAGATAAGGGCGGGCGTTACAGGTGGTATCAGAGCGGGTTCACCTTTCCACTATCACACATCAAGCCTCCATCCTGCTATTTCCAAGTAAGTAATTTTATGCATACTTAAGTTCCTTTATAATGAAGAATGTTTTCTATCTAGAATGAACTAATACCTCATCATGCTTTAGTAGAATGGACTCACACTTGAGAGTTAGATAGAAATAATACCTCGTCCTGTTTAGTATAATGGAATCATACTTATGACTTAGATAGTATACCTTACCAAGCTGTATAGGATGGGAACATGTCTCTAACCTAGAAATATCCCTAGAAAGGACACCTTACCTTGTTTATGATATGGGATGTTAGATGCCTGTATAGGAATAGAAATTATAATAACACCTTAATTAAATTATTTATTTATCACTTAGATAACATGAACGGGAGACGTAGTGCTAGAGGGAATGACTCAGCACCCCCACCATATTTGATGCATGTGGTTACCGAGCTACAGCGTCAGGTCGCAGAATACCGGGTTATCAATGCTCTCACGAATCAAAAGGGAACCCTAGCACCACGCCAGGACGCAGAACGAACTCCTAACACGACCACTATGGTGCAAGCACCGCTTAATCAACGCCGCCCGGCCAGCCCAAGCCTATCCGATTCGAAGGCGAGAGGTCAAACCGTAAAGTTTCATCGTGCCGGCAACCATGGGATGCCCAAGCTTGGTTCAAAAATGCTTGAGAGCATCGTGGAGCTGCTGGATTGGCCCGAGCATGAAAAGATAAAATGTGCCTCGTTCTATCTTTCCGGAGATGCAAGGATGTGGTGGGAGAGAGTCAAAGCAAAGAGACAAGTAAATCAAATGAGGTGGACAGATTTCGAAGCCGAGTTCTTCGAGGAGTTCTTTCAGAGACGGATCACAAATAAGCACTACGATGAGTTCCTCGAGTTCCGACAAGGCGATCTATCAGTTAGTGAAGCTATGAAAAGGTTCAATCCACCGCACGCCTCTCGCCATAGTTAGTCGGCATCTTGAAAGGGAGAGGATCGACTCAAAAATGTTGCGACCGGAGATAGCCCTGAATGTGGCCGACGGAGTCAATCGACCCCAGACCGCCGAAGAGCTATTCAGTAGTGCCCTGGTCACAGAGCACTACCTGAACAACATCAGTCAGCAGAGTAAGGCACGGACCGGAGAGCCAAAATCTCAGAATACTAGCTGGAAGAGAGACCGCAGTGGCAAGAAGAAACAGTGGAATGGCCCAAGAGGGGCCCCAGGAAACAGCCAAATTGGGTATCCTAACTGTCCCACGTGTGGGAAGAAGCATCCGGGGGAATGTCGTCAGGGCACGAGGAAGTGTTACAACTGTGGAAGGGAGGGGCACATAGCCTGGAATTGCCCTACCCGAGTTCAGGCACCACCACAGCAGTATGTCCAGTACCCGGGAGCTCCTCCACAGCTTCACCAGATGCAGGCTACGATAGAGGGTCCTCAGATAAGTCAAGGGAGACTGGAAGCCCCGCCAGTTGGGACAAATGCCAGGGTGTTCTCCCTCACCAGAGAAGATGTGGCGAGTGCCTCGACGGTTGTCACAGGTCAGCTAATTATTTCCAGTCAATACGCTACTGTCTTGTTTGACACCGGGGCAACCCATTCATTCATCGCTACGCCTTTCATAAGAAAGATAGATAGGCATCCCCAAGCTTTGGACTATAAATTTTTAACAACGTTACCTTCGGGAGAAGTGATGCCATCCACCCATGTTCTGCGCGCCGCACCAATTAGACTCGCAGACAGGGAGCTCTATTGTGACCTAATAGTCCTAGATATGTGGGACTATGACGTTATATTGGGCATGGATTTATGGCGCACTTCAATTGAGTGTCAGAACGGAGGGTAATCTTCGACCCAAGGCGAGGTTTCATTTGAATTTATCGGGGAGTCGAAGGAAGGAACAAAGAAGTTCTTATCAGCGCTAAAGGCCCAAAAAATGTTAGAAGACGGATGCACCGGATTTCTCGCACATGTGGTGGATACCATATCATCGAAGAACCGGAAAATAGAAGATGTCAGAGTGGTATGTGACCATCCGGAGGTGTTCCCTGATGACCTACCTGGATTGCCACCTGATAGAGAAATTGAGTTCGAGATCGAATTGATTCTAACTAATCGATCTCCAAGGCACCTTACCGTATGGCGGCGAGTTGAAAGAACTTCGTAACAGGGAGTTACTTGGCGAGGATTTATCCGTCGATCCTCCCATGGGGAGCTCCAGTGCTGTTCATAATGAAAAGAGATGGGTCCATGCGAATGTGTATAGACTACCGGGCACTGAACAACGTGACCATCAAGAATAGGTACCCTTCCCGGGATCGGCGACCTATTCGACCGGTGAAGGAGCTACTGTCTTTCAAAGATCGATCTCGTGTCCGCTATCATCAAGTAAAAGTGAAGCGCGATATTCCGAAGACGGCCTTCCGGACAAGATACGGACATTATGAGTTTGTAGTTATGCCCTTTGGCGTAACCAATGCTCCTGCAATGTTCATGGACCTGATGAATCGAGTATTCTCGGCCTTCCTCGACAAGTTTGTAATCGTCTTCATCGACGATATTCTTATCTACTCGAGAGCGCGAGAAGAGCATGCCAACATCCAAGACAAGATTACTGATTCTTCAGAAAGAGCAACTATATGCCAAGTTCTCCAAATGTGAGTTCTGGCTCGATCAAGTGTCATTCTTGGGTCATGTCATCTCTAAAGAGGGAATCATGGTAGACCCAATGAAGATTGAGGTTGTAAGGAACTAGAATAGGCCAAGGAATGCGAGTGAAATCAGAAGTTTCATCGGCTAGCGGTGCTATTACAGAAGTTTGTAGAGGACTTCCTAGAATGACAAATTTCCCTCACCAGAAAGGACAAGCAATACAAATGGACTGAGGACTGTGAGAGGAGTTTTACGGAACTGAAGAGGAGACTGACCAGCGCTCCCATTCTGACTCTCCCTGAAAATAATGAAAGCTTCAATATGTATAGTGACGCCTCCAAACTGGGGCTCAGAGCTGTACTCATGCAAAATGGCAAGGTCATCGCTTACGCCTCTAGACAGCTCAAAGAGCACAAAATAAACTATCCTACCCATGACTTAGAACTGGCGGCCATGGTATTCGCTCTAAAAATATGGAGACACTACTTATACGGGGCACGGTGCAGGATTTATACCGACCATCAGAGTCTGAGATATTTCTTCACCCAAAAAGACCTAAACATGAGGCAACGCAGATGGCTTGAGCTAGTCAAAGATTATGATTGTGAGATATTCTATCACCCAGAAAAGGCCAACAAGGTGGAAGATGCGCTTAGCAGAAAGCCCTTTGCCGCTTTGATGTCCTTATCAATGCTATCTCAACCCCTGAAAAGGGAAATAATGAATTACGGGATAGAGATTATTTCTGGGAAACTTTCCACCATGACTATAACGCCAACGTTGTTCGACGATATAAAGGGAAAGCAAGATGGTGATTCAGACATCCAGAAGATCAAACAAGAAGTACCAGAAGGAAGGGATAATGGGTTCTGCATTTCCAACGACGAACTATTATACCTCCGGGACCGACTATGTATTCCGGATGATCCGGAATTACGGAAGAAGATACTCGAGGAATCCCATGGAACACCTTATACAATGCACCCTGGGTCTAATAAAATGTATCAGGACTTAAGGGATAAATTTTGGTGGTCCGGCATGAAAAGGGAGGTGGCTCAGTACGTCAACACCATGCGACCTGCGAAGGTGAAAGCGAGAACACCGTAAACCCGGGATTCTGGCATCGTGGAAATGGAAAGAACTATCTATGGATTTCATCTCGGGATTACCCAGAACAACAAATGGTTACGATGCTATATGGGTAATCATAGACCGGTTGACAAAGTCTGCCCATTTCCTGGCAATTAAGATGACCTATTCGGTCGAGCAGCTAGCTCAATTATATGTCAAGGAAATTATCAAATTACATGGAGTGCCTAAGGCTATTATTTCTGACTGCGATGGTCGTTTTACCTCCCATTTTTGGGAATGTGTTCAGAAGGCTCTTGGCACTATGTTGAGATTCAGCACTGCGTTTCATCCTCGAGCCGAAGCGGTCGAGACGGAAAGAGTGAACAGTCTTTGGAAGATATCTTCTTGAGCTTGTGCTCTAGACTTTAAGGGAGTGGTGTCGATATTTGTGCTGCGAATTTGCTTACAACAATAGCAGGCTACCATTGGAATGGCACCCTATGAAGCTCTATGCGGAGAAGATCAGTCTCCTATCTGTTGAGTACGAGGTGGTGAAAGGAGGAAATGGGTCTTGAGCCGATATTATTGACAATACCACCCGCTCTATCTGGACTATCCGTCGGAGAATCAAGGCCGAGGGACAAAAGAGCTTTGCGGATATGCGGCGTAGACCGTTAGTATTCAAAGTCGGGGTCCTGGTATTCCTCAAAGTGACCCCCATGAAGGGAGTGATGAGATTCAGAAGGAAGGGTAAACTGAATCCATGCTACGTGAGACCGTATCCGATATAGCAAAGGGTGGGCAAGGTAGCATACAGCGGCTATACACAACGTGTTCCAT
Organism: Wurfbainia villosa; assembly: GCA_025175895.1. Classification (NCBI taxonomy): domain Eukaryota; kingdom Viridiplantae; phylum Streptophyta; class Magnoliopsida; order Zingiberales; family Zingiberaceae; genus Wurfbainia; species Wurfbainia villosa. The sequence goes on from CM045996.1 coordinate 108,203,315, forward strand.
GTCTCTATGCTCAAGAAATGCGTATCCAGTGCGGACCAAGTGATCGAGCCACAAACAGTACACGTTCAAGAGGACCTGAGTGTTGAAAGTCGGCCTATCCAAATATTAGACCGATATGTAAAAAGGCTAAGGAACAAAGAGGTGCCCTTAGTAAAGGTCCTGCGGCAGGATTCGCAATATGAGGAAGCCACCAGGGAACGAGAGGAGGACATGAGGCAGAAGTACTCAGAATTGTTTTAAGTTTCGAGGGAAAACTTTACAAGGTATGAGGGATTGTAACGCCCGTAAAATTTCTAGTAATTTTACGAGAATTTTGGCTTTATGATGATAGGCTTTATGTGGGTTTTTTTTTGGGAAAAAATAAAAGAAAATAAGCCAAAAGAAAAAAAAAGATGCAAAGCCTAGGAATTGAACCCCAAACCTCTAGAGATAGCCAAGCCCTATAGATTCACCCACTAACCATAAGCCCAATAGTATTATATCATTAGAGGAAGAGAGGAATTTATAGATAAGTGGAAGAAGGGTAAGTGAAGAGGCATGACAAAGAAAAGAGACACTTCTCTTCCTCCCTTTATAAAGAAGAAGGAAGTTTCCTTTTTGCCATTTTCTTCCTCTCCTCTTCATCCTCACCGAAACCAACCCCCCCTTCTTCTTCCTTTGGCCGAGACCCCCCTTCAAGCTAGGAGAAAGCTAGGTGACTCCCATTAGGTCATCTCTCAAGCAAAGCGAAGGATGTAAGTTTCCCCTCACCTGCGGTGGATTAGTTTCAGTAAGTTAAAATTCATGTAAGAACGATGAAGTTGTAGCCCTTGTAGGTTTGGCCAATCAAGTTTTCTTGGGCTAAGATTCATGAAAATGTTTCTAGGAACTTCTATAGGATGTGTATGCTCACTATAGGACCTTTTAAGGGACAAAAATTCCAACTTGGTGCCCTTATAGGTTTGACCGCAAGGCCTTTTAGGGTTAGGGTTTTATGACAACTCTCTCTATGAGGTTCGCCATGATAATGCTTATGAATGAATTTTAGGGGACAAAACCTAAGCTTGAACCCATTCCATGTTTCGGCCAACCCCTATAATTAGGGTTAGGGTTGTAGGAAAATGTTCCTAATCACACTAGGTTAAGTAATAATGCTTGATGAATGGACTTTAGGGGACAAAACCTAAAGTTTGAACCCATTCCATGTTTCGGCCAACCCATATAATTAGGGTTAGGGTTTCATGAACATGTTCCTAATGACACTAGGGTAAGTAATAATGCTTATGAATGAACTTTAGGGGACAAAAGTCCAAGGATCTAACCTTACAAGATTCGGCCAACCAATGGAAGTAGGGTTAGGGTTGCATGAAACTATCTCTAATGATACTATGATTAGTTATAAGGCTTCATGAGTGAACTTTAGGGGACAAAACCCAAGCTCAAGCCCCTTACAAGATTCGGCCAACGAATGGAAGTAGGGTTAGGGTTGCATGAAACTATCTCTAATGATACTATGATTAGTTATAAGGCTTCATGAGTGAACTTTAGGGGACAAAACCCAAGCTCAAGCCCCTTACAAGATTCGGCCAACCCATGGTTTTAGGGTTAGGGTTTCATGAGAACACCCCCGCCCCCCACATGTAGTTGTGCTAAGGGTATGGTTTTGTTTGTTTATATGTCATGAACTATGCTTGTGTGATGTATATGGTTAAGATTCAATGCAATAAGAAATAAGCTTAGGTGATGAACATGATTATGACATAGTATGCCATGAAACATACCTAGCTGTGGATCATGTTTTGTGATTTAATATGCCATGATTATGCCAAGGAAATAGGCTTCATGTTATGATGTAATGTGCCATGAAATAGGCTTAGGTGATGAACATGTTTTTATGATTTAATATGCCCTGAATATGCTTAGGAAACATGCTACATGTTGATGATGTAATGTGCCATGAAATATGCTTAGGTGATGAACATGTTTTTGAGATTTAATATGCCATGAATATGCCAAGGAAAATATGCTTCATGTTTATGATGCAATGTGCCACGAAAAATGCTTGTATGATGAACATGTTTATACTTTAGGACCTCTTTAGGGTACTCTTATGTTATGAATGCATGTGTCCTCATGATAAGATGGAGATGCTTCCCTTTCAAGTAGGGACCAAGAGCTCTCCTTATGACAAGATGGAGATGCTTCCCTTTCAAGTAGGGATCAAGAGCTCTCCTTAAGATAAGATAAAATGGAGATGCTTCCCTTTCAAGTAGGGATCAAGAGCTCTCCTTATGATAAGATAAGATTAAGATGCTTCCCTTTTCATGTTGGGGATCAAGAGCATTCTTTATATTATGACAAGAAAAGAAAGGAATTAAGTATTTTACTTTGCAAGAGGTTAAGTACCCGACCCGTCAGGTGGTCGTTAATCAAATCCATAGGGACATAAGAAGACGTAAGAGGTCTTGCCACAGTAAGGCGTAAGAGGTCTTGCTCTAGTAGGATGGTGGCTCGCTACTGACCTACTAGGGAACGCGATTATGTGGTACTTAACCGGGGCCCCAAACAAGTTATGATGATTTTGAAGTATCTATAAGTATATGTTTTGAAAAGGAAAGACTTTTATGATTATTGTGTATGCTCATGTTAAAAACTCTGAATGCTTGCAAACCGTGTTCTTTATGCATGCTAGATGTTATGAAGTTATGATGATTTTGAAGTATCTATAAGTATATGTTTTGAAAAGGAAAGACTTCTATGATTATTGCGTATGCTCATGTTAAATACTCTGAATGCTTGCAAACTATGTTCTTCATGCATGCTAGATGTTATGAAGTTATGATGTTTAGAGTTAAGTTTAAGAACGTTGCGATTATGTACTTCATGCTAGTTTAGAATTTATGATGTGGTGAATGTTACGGGTAAGATTATGAATACTTGCGATTATGTTCTTTCTACAAGTTTAGGATTTATGTTATTACACATGTTATGTCCAAGTTAAACAAATGCTTATGATTATGTCCTTTATGCATGATTGGATTTCCCTGATAAATGGTCATGGTTAAGTTGAAGAATGTTTGTGCCTATGTACTTTATGTAGGTTTAAGATGTAGGATGTTACGGATGCTTAGGTTAGGAATGATTATTGTTAAGTTTTAAAACGCTTATGCATATGTCTTTCCTGCATGCTTAGTTTTATGTAGTTATAATGCTTATGTTCAAATTATGCCCTGCTTAGATTAATTATGCTTAATCGCGGCTTATGAACAATTCTATGCCATGCTTAGTTTTATATTACATGGATATGTTGTTGATTAGTGTTGCTATGAAATACTTAGGTCCTTTATGCTAGTATGCTCATGTTCTAATTGCTTGATGAAGTTGTGGCTTTTGTGAGTAGGCAAGGATCTTACTAAGCTATATGCTTATAGTTCATGTTGTCCATATACTGCAGATAAAGGAAGTCTACGCTAGAGGAAGTAGCAGGAGGGGCCAAGTGTGTGTGATAGTGGCATGGTGGAAGAAGACCCTATACTATCTGCTTGTATTTATATGCTCTAAGAACAACTTAAGACATTGGTTCCGCTTATAAGACTTGTGTTTAATGAGTATCATCTACTTAAGAAGGTTGGAAATGTTAGAACTCATGAACGAATCTTTATGTATGCATGTTATGAAAGATATGTTAACATGCTAATGATGAATATGATATGTGATGCATGTGCAAAAGAAGGTTTAAGTTATGATGACCTGTTAAAGTACGTAGGTTGTGAGACGATCCATATGTAGTTGTTTTTTTAAAAAAAAAGATGGCTACGAGAGGCGAGATAAAGGGCGTTCTGATTCGCCCCTTTACATCACTCTCCTGCACTACCACATTTTTCTACTTTTGAGGAGGTTGCAAGTACATCTGCATATGATTTTTTGGAGTTCCGATCGTGCCTCGTGTTGGGATGTATACTGAAAAGTATATCTTTTGTATGAACATTCTCATTTTTTAAATAAGAATCACATGATCATTGTTTGCATATTTATTGTTATGCATATTGTCTAATACATTACATTGTAGATAATATGGTGCATAGTGTCACACGGTAGATTATGTTATCAGTTCCTTGTAAAGTATAAGTAAAGGCTCAAAACCGAGATGGTTATGGTTAAACTATTGTAATGGTTGTAGTGTGATTTGGTATTGGTTTGTCTTGACCATAGAATCACACTAGTACACTTTGTGTGTATTGAGCATGACCGACTTAGAGGTGATTCGATTTATTGTTGACTATATAATTGAATCGGAACTCGGATATTATATTGTACATGCTCTTAATCCCAATATAATAATGGGCACATATACTTAGTATTAATTTCTTTGATTTACCAATGGGTAAGATTTATAGAGTAAATCGATAGGTTCGGTATGTTGGGAAATAATACTATTTATATGGTGTGTCGTTGATTATAGGAGAAAACTGTGTCTTATATATTAGGATGATGATGTCCCCTTGAGGATCTCATAAGGATCATCATGTAAACCCTGCAGATGGACTTGGTCAGGCATGATGATAAGGTTGAGTGGTGTAGGGTCGATCGATGTGGATGTGTTGGCCAGCTAGAGGGGGGTGAATAGCCCTCTTTGTTCGATGACGTAATTTGATCGTTTACAAAACTAATTAGCACAGCGGAATACTAATAAACAAGCAAAAAAAACAACAAATGCAAAGATAAACAATGCTAAAACAATATGTAATGTGGTTCACGGCTACGCCGCTATTCCACGGTCCCGATTCGTACAAGGTGAATCACTCCTTTGCCAAATCCACTAGATCTCTCTTTTGCATCAAGCTAGGTGGAGGTAACCTCTTTACAATCCCTCTTCTTACAATAGAATGGAATAATAGCAAGTAAGAATAGTGGGAATTCTTTAGGGCACTTTGGGAGAATATTAGAGCATAAACATTAGGCCCCCAAAGCCCCCACACCCTTCCTCTTTATAGAGGAAGAGGGTTTCTTCACGTTGACACAGGACCAGTCGACTGATGCCCCTGATCAGTCGACTGATACTGTAGCTGTTCCCTAATAACAGCTGCTTTCCACATTGGATTTTATCCAACGGCACCATAATCAGTCGACTGATATTTCCATCAGTCGACTGATGCTTCGATCAGTCGAGTGCTCGTGAGCTCGACTCCATTGTGTGCTCGAAACACTTGCGACAAGTCGACTGATGCCTTCATCAGTCGACTGGTGGTCTCGCAGTCGACTGTCAATCCATGTCAGTCGACTATTGGCACTTGAACCGGACTCAAACACTAGTCGAGGCATAGTCGACTTAGAGTAGTTGACTACCATAACATGGTAGTCAACTGATGTCGGAAAATCCCATCCGACACTTAGCCAAATGGCCAAGTTTCACCTAAGAGCACTACCCCTTCCCGGGTTACATTTGTTCACTCTCATCCCTCGGAGTCCCTCGCCTTTGAAGTTATCTTCGTCCGGCCATGTCCCTCGGATGCACCAACCGCACGGCTCTGCAGCGCCATCCTTCGCGTCTCGCCCTGAAGTCTCCTTCCTCCGGCTTCACTCCAAGCTCCTCATCTGGTGGTCCCGCGGATGCTTCAAGCGCATGGCTTCCACAAAGCCATCCTTCACCGACTCAAAGACCGAGTCATGAGAGGTGAAACTCGCCAAGGCTCCATGTGCGAATTACAAAGTCCTGTAAGACTCCAACGCACATATATAAACCACACATCCTAACTTAAACCCTTTGCCACACACATCAAAACCGTATCAAGGGTTGATTGCACTAACAATCTCCCCCTTTTTGATGTGTGGCAATCCGTTTAAGTTAGGTAAAACATTTGATAAAATATTAAGGAAAGAAAACATGTAAATAACATGATTAGCAACTCTCCCCCTTAATACATGAAACTCCCCCTAAATACAATTCCCCCTTACTTAAACATATATATTTCTCCCCTTTGACACAATCAAAAATAATTAACAAAGTTTATACAACATGACATCAAGTCTAGAGAGAAACATAAACCAAAAACATGCTTTCAATTGAGCAATCGATCGTTCTTACTACAATCATTGGACCGCACATGTATTTCAGGTTTTTCTGATTTTCGGGCTGAATTTCAGAAATCCATTGAAAATTCTACAAAATTCAAAAAATCATGAAATTTGTGGAACACATTTCTTTTAGGGTTCTATATCAAAGAAAAATAGTTTTCCATGAAAAAACATTATATTTTTAAAGATTTGCCAAAAATCCAAAAGCTTTAAAAACAACTAGTGTTTTGATCAAGTTAGTATCAAGTTTAACACCTAGTTTTGCTTTAAATTGTTTCAAAACATGAACACACAGATTTTAAAGTAAGAAATTGTTTTGAAAAAATATGAAATATCCAACCATGATCTTTGGACAATATGTCTATGAATTAAACATAAGCCTTCCCCATGATTGGTCTATTATTTTTATTTTGATACCTTAAATGACCATCTAAATAACATAGGCATTAGTGGACATTTGTATCATCCTAACATCTCACTCATGCTAAGTTTTCAATCAAGGTAGCCTATGGTGAGTGTGTGATGTATCCTAAGGTATTTATATATATACTTAACCTTTAATTTCATACAATTTTACCCAAGGTTAAGTATGATCCTAACATCCAACATGATCATAAAGACATATATGGATGAATTTCATATTATGACCATGAAACACATGTATTCATCAATTAATAATCACGCATTTGGTATTTCATCATGATAATAAGGCAAATATCACCTAAAGCATGATTTATCTATTTATAGGTGCATTATCATCACCTAACACTATTTCAAAAATATTGTCCCGCCCTCCTAAGTCAACCAAAAATATGATATAGGTGAAATCCTTATGGTTGACTATCCTAGGGTTTTCCTAACCTTTTAGGATGGATTTAGGAACCCAAAATATGTTCTTTCCTATGGGGTTCACTAAATATTCCTTACGGATCAATTTTCTAGCTATTACCTTCTTTTTGTCTTGACCCCTAGCAATTAAACATTTATAGGCCTTTTTCATTTTTATTTTCTTTATATCCTAGGCCTTTCTTATTGAAGCTTGCTCTTTGGCTCCCAATTATCATGTTAAGAGTGTTGGAGCCAATAGTGAAGTTTTCTAGGGCCTTGGTCAAATGATCTACCTTTTCCCTTAGAGCCCTATCTTCCTCTATGCATGCATCATTAACACAAATGGCATATAAAGATCATGTGAGCATGCATCATCATGACTAGAAGAAATATTTTCATTAACATTTAAGCATGCTTTTTCTAGCTTATTTTCTAAATCCTTAATTTGATCTAGCATGCATTTGTTCTTTTTCTTTGCCCTAAAAAAGTCCTTAGTGAGGCTAGAAATAATTGACATAACTTTCTTGGTGGAGATATTTGTTACCTCACTTACCAAATCTTCTTCCGATGATGAGGATGTAGAAGAAGCTCCCCCTTCACTTGAGCTCTCCTCACTTGAGCTTGCTTCTTCATTTTCGGAGGAGGAGGAGTCTAAGTCGTCAAAAGTCATTAATGTCAAATTTGTGAAAAAGGCATTTTCTTCCTCGGATGATAATGATGATGAGGAAGAAGGGTCATCCCAAGTCCTTTGCTTTTAGTGCCTTTGCTTTTCCCTTTTCTTTGGCTTTCTTCTCTTCTTCCTTCTTCTTGCTCCCCTTTTTCTTCTTCTTTTCTTCCATCTTTCTCTTCTCTTCTTTGCTCTTGTTCAAGAGGGGACAATTATCCCTTATATGTCCCTCTTCTTGACAATTATAGCAAATCACCTTCCCCCTTGGTTTTCTACTCCTATCATTAGATTTATTAAATCTAAAACCTTTTAATGCATGCCTTAGCCTCCTTACCATATAAGCTTCTTCCGTGCTATCCATGGAGGAGGAGGAGGAAGCTTCATCGGAGGAGGAGGGAATCTCCATCTTTTTCTTCCCTTTGTTAGCCATCAAGGCTACTCCTCTTGAAGGTTGAAACTTTGGCTCTTCTATTATTCCTTTGAGCCTTGTTTCCTGGAGCTCCATAGTTGAGAAGAACTCCTCCAAGGTGCTCACTTCCTAGTTCTTGGAGATGTAGAAGGAGTCCACCATAGAGCTCCATCTTGAGGACTGGGGAAAGGCATCTATGACCTTCATTACCATATCCCGATTGTAGAGTTTTTCACCTACACTTGTCAAACCGGTTAGAATTTCCTTAAATCTAGAGTGTAGGGATTTTACCTTCTCTTTCTTTTCGAGTTTGATATTGGATAGTTGGGAGTGAAGGACATCTCTCCTTGCTAGCTTGGCCTCGGATGTTCCTTCATGAATTTCTATGAGCTTCTCCCACATCTCCTTGGCACTAGCACACTCTCCTATCTGGTTGACTTCTTGTTGGGGGAGTACATTGTAGAGGTGATGTTTGGCTTTTGAGTTTGCCAAGTACTCTTCCCTTTGCCTCTTGCTCCACCTTGATTTTTCCAATGGCTCCCCTTCTTCATCGCTAGGCATTTTGAAACTGTTTTCCATAATTAAAAGAATTTCGAAATCAGTTTAAAAAAATAACTCAATTCGCTTCTTCCACCAAGCGAATTCCTCCTCAAACTTTGGCGGATGAATATTGGAGTCGGCTATCTCTTGATGAAGTCTTTGTTGCGGCGGTTAGTCCTCGACAAACGGCTTGGCTCTGATACCACTTGTAGGGTCGATCGATGTGTATGTGTTAGCCGGCTAGAGGGGGGTGAATAGCCCTCTTTGTTCGATGACGTAATTTGCTCGTCTACAAAACTAATTAGCGCAGTGGAATACTAATAAACAAGCAAACAAAACAACAAATCCAAAGATAAACAATGCTAACACAATATGTAACGTGGTTCATGGCTACGCCGCTAATCCACGGTCCCGATTCGTACAAGGTGAATCACTCCTTTGCCAAATCCACTAGATCTCTCCTTTGCTCCAAGCTAGGTGGAGGTAACCTCTTTACAATCCGTCTACTTACAATAGAATGGAATAATAGCAAGTAAGAAGGGTGGGAATTCTTTAGGGAACTTTGGGATAAGATTAGAGCATAAAAATTAGGCCCCCAAAGCCCCACACCCTTCCTCTTTATAGAGAAAGAGGGTTTCTTCCCGTTGACAAAGGACAAGTCGACTGATGCCCCTGATCAGTCGACTGATCCTTTAGTCGTTGCCCAATAACGGCTGCTTTCCACGTTGGATTTTTTCCAACGACACCATCATCAATCGACTGATATTGCTATCAGTCGACTGATGCTTTGATCAGTCGAGTGCTCAACTTCATTTTGTGCTCGAAACACTTGCGACCAGTCGACTGATGCCTTCATCAGTCGACTGGTGGTCTCACAGTCAACTGTCAATCCATGGCAGTCGACTGTTGGCACTTGAACCGGACTTGAACACTAGTCGAGTCACAGTCGACTTAGAATAGTTGACTACCATAACATGGTAGTCAACTGATGTCGGGAAATACCATCCGACACTTAGCCAAATGCCCAAGTTTCACCTAAGAGAACTACCCCTTCACGAGTTACATTCGCTCACTCTCATCCCTCGTAGTCCCTCGCCTTTAATGTTATCTTCGTCCGACCACGTCCCTCGGATGTGCCAAGCGCACGACTCTACAACGCGATCCTTCGCGTCTCGTCCTGAAGTCTACTTCCTCCGGCTTCACTCCAAGCTCCTCGTCCGGCGGTCCCTCGGATGCTCCAAGCGCACGACTTCCGCAAAGCCATCCTTCACCGACTCAAAGATTGAGTCATGAGAGGTGAAACTCGCCAAGGCTCCATGTGAAAATTACTAAGTTGTGCAAGACTTCAACACACATATCAAATCAACACATCCTAACTTAAACCCTTTGCCACACACATCAAAACCATATCAAGGGTTGATTGCACTAACAAGTGGTACTACTCATGGAGTTAGATGTTGATTAATTAATTGTCAGTAAATTAATTAATCGACAGACATTCGAGATCTTAAACACAGGGAAATATATGTACAAATAATATATGGAGCCCATATTAACTTATGGGGGTTGGTGAGGTAGATGAATGATAATCCTCTAGTGGAATGGATTATCATTAATGGATCGGACTTTTTGTGGGCTTGATCCATTAGGTGGCCACGATCCAACTCCTCCTCATGGTCCCTATTGTATCCTATTAAAACCCTCATGGAGCCTAGATCCGATGATGGAAAATGAAACTCTAGATCCAATGATGGAGATTAAATCCCTAGATCCGACGGTGGAGATTAAATCTCTAGATCCAACGGTGGAGATTATATCTTTAGATCCAACGATGGAGATTAAATCTCTAGGTCCGACGGTTGAGATTAAATCTCTAGATCCAATGATTGAGATTAAATCCCTAGATCCGACGATATAGATTAAAGGAGGCTTAAGCCTAACTCTATAAATATGGCTTAAGGGGTGGGCGACAAGAGCATTGAAGAGAGATTAGGGTTTTGGCTTTGGGCGTCTAGGGTTTGAAGGTTTCTTGGGCGGCAAGACTTGCTAGGGTTGTTGCCGGCGCCCATCTTCCTTTTCTCAACCTTGGCTGATGCGTATCCTCTTCTTTTCTCCATCCTTGGTCGGGAGTGACTAGGGTTAGGGTTCATCCCTTGGAGCTCTTGGTCGGGCCCACTCCATCTTCTTCATCTTATTCTCTTTGGGCCGGTGGCAAATATCAAGTTTGGAGCTTGATGGTTGGTCCTAGATAGGAGAAGAGTTTTATTTCATTCTTCCCTTTGTTCAGAGTGAGCAAGGAAGGGAAGAGCATTTTCTAGGAGGCTTCGACTTTTGGAAGATCATCGCCCACACGACGTCCAAAAGGAGGAAGGACATACAATAGAAGATCAAGAGATATAACAAGAGATATAAGCTTGTTTACTTTGATTAGTGTTATTTTGTATTATGTCTTTAATTGTTTTCAATTATATGTGGCTAATTTACTTGGACCCTGAATACAAACATAAAAACCGCCGATCCGTACATCGTCTATTCCGCGGCTATTCGAAAATTGAGGTAGGTTGCTTGAACAACAAGTTTGTTCAAGTGACCACTCTAATCGAATAGCATGACGATGGAATGGTTGCTTGGGTAATCCATCTTTGTCAAGGATAAATTTTTTTTATCCGAGGATGTAGACGGGATTGCCATGAACAAGCGATCGAGTTGAAGTGGGAAGCGAAGTTTCCCAACCTTCAATTGGTATCAGAGATACGGTTTCCGATTTTGTGTGTTTAGGATTCGATTAATTTTATGCACTTTTCATATATTGTATGTGCCAGATAATAGTTGGATGTGCGTAGGTTAACTTTTTGGTTACAGGCTTAGGATTCAACTGTTATGGACATATGTGTGTATGTGATTGTATATGTGTAATTGTATATTATTTGAATCCTCAAGGTTGACGAGGCTAGTATTTAATTTTTGTAATTAAGTACAACATTGTTTAGCCACTTATTTATTTTAGTTTACTTTCGATCTAGATTTCATGTACACTCCCTCGTAGAGTATAGGATAGATGGATGTAAATTAAAATAGTTATTCTCGGCTTGGATCTCCAGATGGCTTATACATGGCGTAGGGGGGAGCGGACGAGATGGCGATACGACGGGAGGCATATATTCGAGACAAAAACCATAATAGTTGGAAAATATATTTTTTTCTTATTTATTGCTTCTTGTTTGATATGCATGTCATAGGCTAGAAAAATTCCTCAATTTTAAATTACTAAGTGGGAGAGGGATATTTTTATAAATTCCCACGGCCTCTATTACGATTTGACATGTGATGCAAACAAACTTGCGCGTCGGCTCTGAGTGCCTTCCTCCCCATCGGATGAGTTTGTTTACGGATCACAGGGTAGAATATGGTTATAGGAAATTATTAAAGAGCATGTGTACTTCCCCATCGGAAGACACATAACCCGAGATAATTGCCTTGGTACTGAGTAATGGTGAACACTTAGATGGAAATAGGAGTATCCTCCCCATCGGAGTCACTACTTTTATTTATAGGGCCGAAGAGGAACCAAATATTAATTTTATTTGTCAAAAAGTTAGGTTGACAAGATAGTAAAATTAATGGGTAAAACCTCCTCTTACAAATGTAGAATTCGTATACGTCCACACTATCGTGGCATATGATATTCTCGGTGTTTTAAGGTGTTGGTTGATTTTAAAATTTTATTGTTTGAGGAATCAATAATTTTTTGAAATCTAATGTTTTGATCTATGTGATTCTTAGGTTTTTCAAAATGACTTTCAACCCGCTTGCTATGATACTGAAAGAAAATAAACTTACTGGACCCAATTATGTTGATTGGAAGAGGAATCTTGATATTGTCTTGACTGCTGAGGAATACAAATATGTACTCTTCGAAGAGTGCGCTCCTAAGCCTGCGGATGATTCTGGGGAAAAGGAGAAGGAGAGTTATAAGAAGTGGATTAAGGCTGATAAGATGGTGCGATGTTACATTTTGGCATCTATGTTAAATGTACTGCAACATCAGCATCAAGTCATGCCCACTTCTTAATGCATGATGCTCAATCTTAAAAAGCTTTTCGAACACCAGAATCAGGCTGCTAGGAAGGAAGCCATGAGGAACTTGATGATGACCACCAAGATCGAGGGAACACCTGTGAGGGATCATGTTCTCAAGATGATGACTCATTTGAATGAGCTGGAAGTCCTTGGAGCTAAGATTGATGGGGAAACCCAGGTCGATATCATTCTCCAGTCTCTACCTAGGAGTTTTGAGCAGTTTCGCCTGAACTACAACATGAATAAAAGGTTGTATTCGTTGGCAGAGCTTATGACAAAACTCTAGGCAGCATAGGGGCTATTTCATCAGAGTGCTTAGGCCCAGGCCATGGTTAGCCAAAAGGTTTCTACTTCTAAGCCAAAAATCAAGAAGAAGAAGAAACAAGCTGGGGCAAAGGTGGAGGGAGGATCTCAGGGAGGAGTGAAGAAGTCGAAAGGCAAGTGCTTCACTTGTAAGCAGACTAGACACTGGAAGAAGGACTGCCCCAACTGAAAGCAGAACAAATGTATATCTTTTGGTCTAGTCGTTGAAACATGTTTAGCAGTGTTATCTACCAACACCTGGTGTGTAGATACAGGAGCCACTGATCATGTCTACAATACTTTGCAGGGGTTTCAGGAAACCAGATGACTGGCTGAAGGAGAGATTACCATCTACTTGGGTGATGCTACGAAGGTAGCGGCTGTTGTAGTGGAAAATATTTATTTGTCTTTTGAGAGGAATAAAGTTTTGGTTCTGAAAAATTACCTTTATGTTTTATTTAGAAAGAATTTGATTTCGATTTCTAAATTGTTTATGGATGGATATTCTATTTTTTTAATGACAGAGGAGTTATAAAAAGAAATAGGGAGATTATCTGTTTTGGTGCATTGATAGGAAATTTATATACACTCGAACCAAAAGCTCCCACGATGCAAATAGAAGTAAATAGCTCATCTTCTAATTCCAATAAGAGAAAAGAACCTTCGAAGATGAACCAAACATATCTTTGGCATCTAAGGCTAGGTCATATTAACCTAAGAAGAATTCAAAGGTGATAGCTGTTGGGAGTATGAGGAATACAATCAAAGTCCCACATTGGTAAGACATGGAAAAGATCATGTGCTTATAAGAAAAAAGATATCTCCATTGGCATGAGGCCTTTTGGGTAAAGCCCAAAAACAAAACCATGAGGGCTTGGGCCCAAAGTGGACAATATCATATCATTGTGGAGATATATGAATATTATAAGCACTAACAATTGGTATCAGAGCCATGGTCCATGTCAAGCCATGAACCTCGAACGAAGGAAGTTGAGCTCCCACGTCCAGATCAAGAGAACCAGACATCAGGAAGGAAGTCTAGTTGGGTCGGGGGGACCGAACAACTGGCAGGAAGTCCTGGTGGGTTGAAGATCGGACATCAAGCAGAGAAAATCCTTCGAGGAGGGATAGGCTTGAGGGGGGGCCCAATGTGGTCCTTCGTTTGAGGGGGGGATTGTTGGGAGTATGGGGAATACAATCAAAGTCCCACATTGGTAAGACATGGAAAAGATCATGTGCTTATAAGAAAAAAGATATCTCCATTGGAATGAGGCCTTTTGGGTAAAGCCCAAAAATAAAACCATGAGGGCTTAGACCCAAAGTGGACAATATCATGCCATTGTGGAGATATGTGGAGCTTATAAGCACTAACAATAGCTGATGGACCTCTAGGTTCATTAGTGGTGGAAGATTTCCCAACCTGCGAATCTTGCTTGGAAGGTAAAATGACCAAGAGGTCTTTTAAGGTCAAGGGGTATAGAGCAAAAGATGTGTTGGAATTGGTTCATTCTGATTTGTGTGGACCTAAGTCTATCACGGCAAGAGGTGGTTTTGAATATTTCGTCTCTTTTATAGTCGATTATTCAAGGTATAGATACATTTACTTGATGCGCCGCAAGTCTGAATGTTTTGACAAGTTCAAAGAATTCAAGGCTGATATAGAGAAATGTCAGGGTAAAAGTATCAAGACACTACAATCTGATCGTGGTGTTGAGTACCTCTTAGGAGAGTTTAGGAATTACTTATCAGAGGCTGGGATTCAATTCCAATTGTCTGCACCTGGCATACCCCAGCAGAATGGTGTACCACAGCGAAGTAATAGAACTCTTATGGAGATGGTTAGATCGATGATGAGTTATTCTGAGTTGCTAGATTCGTTCTGGGGATATGCTCTAGATACGACAGTGTATATTCTGAACTTTGTACCATCTAAATCAGTGTCTTCTACTCCCACAGAATTGTAGACTAGGCGAAAGCCTAGTTTAAGACATATTCGGATATGGGGGAGTCCAACACATGTGCTGAAGGCAGATGCTAGTAAGTTGGAATCTCGTACAGAAGTGCGCATGTTCGTTGGATATCCTAGAGGAATGAGAGGTGGTTTGTTTTATAGTCCTAGAGATCAGAGGGTGATCGTTAGCATGAACGCCAAATTTCTAGAGGAAGACTATGTGATGAACCACAAACCCATGAGTAAGATTGTTAAGGAGGAATTAAGAGGGGAAGTCACTGCTTCAGTACCACCGGTACAAGAGGATATACCACAAGTCACTGCACTGCGTGTCATAGAGGATACACAGGTAATACCTCATCACAGTGGGAGGTTTTTTAGATAGCCTGATAGATTCATGTTCTTGGGAGAATCTTCTAATTTGGTCCTTAGCGAATATGAACCTGATCCCTGGACATATGATGAGGCGATCCAAGATAAAGATGCAGTATCTTAGCAAAATGCTATGAATTCTGAGATAGAATCTTGTGATTCAAATTAGGTCTGGGAGCTAGTAGAACCACCAAATGGTGTAAAAACCATTAGATACAAGTGGATCTACAAAAGAAAGAGAGTAATAGACGGGAAGGTTGAGATCTTCAAAGCGAGGCTTGTTGCAAAGGGGTATACTCAGAAAGAGGGCATCGATTATGAGGAGACCTTTTTGCCGGTAGCCATGCTTAAGTCTATCCATATTCTCTTATGTATTGATGCTCATATGGATTATGAGGTATGGCCGATGGATGTTAAGACAGCTTTCCTTAATGGAAGTCTTAAGGAGAACATCTATATGAAGCAGCCAGAGGGATTCATTGCAAAGGGCAAAGAGCATCTTGGGTGCAAGCTTAATCGGTCCATTTATGGATTGAAGCAAGCTTCGAGGTCTTGGAACATCCGCTTTGATGAGGTAATCCAGTCTTATGGATTTATTCAAAGTTCGGATGAGTCTTGTGTATACAAGAGATGTGACGGAAACATAGTGGTATTTCTTGTACTATATGTAGATGACATTTTGTTAATTGGCAACAATGTCAAGGTGTTATCAGACGTAAGGGTATGGTTGTCCAAACAGTTTGATATGAAGGACTTGGGAGAAGTGGGACACATCCTTGGGATCAAGGTTATAAGGGATCGCAGGAAAAGGATGTTGTGCTTATCTCAAGCTTCATACATAGACACCATTATGGATCGTTTTATCATGTAAAACTCCATGAAAGGTTTTCTACCTTTCAGGCATGGAGTTCCTTTATCTAAGGAGATGTGTTTTAAAACATCTAAGAAGATAGAGGAGATGAAAGCGGTTCCTTATGCTTCGGTAGTAGGAAGCCTCATGTATGTCATGTTATGTATGAGATCGGATATCTGCTTTGCTGTGGGCATGGTTAGCAGATATCAGAGTAATCTTGGACAGGGACATTGGACTGCGGTAAAGCATATATTGAAGTACCTGAGAAGGACTAGGGATTATATGCTGGTATACCAGGCAGATCAATTACTTCCTATGGGTTACATAGATTCTGACTTTCAATGAGATAGGGATAACAGTAAGTCTACCTCAGGTTTTGTCTTTACTTTAGGAGGTGGAGCCATTGTATGGAGGAGTGTCAAGCAGAAATGTGTGGAAGACTCTACCATGGAAGCTGAGTATGTGGCAGCCTCTGAGGCGGGCAAAGAAGTTGTGTGGCTTAGGAAGTTCTTGATGGACTTTGATGTGATTCCTAGTTTTCCCAAAACTATCACAATTTATTGTGATAATAGTGGTGCAGTTGCAAACTAGAAGGAACCACGAGCCCATAAAGCAAGTAAACACATAGAGCGCAAGTACCACATGATACGAGAAATCGTAAAGCGAGGAGAAGTTGTTGTGGCCAAGATTGCATCAGAATATAACCTGCCATATCCTTTCACTAAGGCCCTTCCAGCGAGAGCTTTTGATAGGCATGTGGAGGGAATGGGAATCAGATGTATGCAGTAAGAGAACAGCATAGTCTTTTAGTATAAGTGGGAGATTGTTGGGATGTATATTGAAAAGTCTATCTTTCGTATGAACATCTTCATTTTTGAAATAAGAATCACATGATCATTATTTGCATATTTATGGTTATGCATATTGTCTAATACATTACATTGTAGATAACATGGTGTGTAGTGTCACACAGGAGATCATGTTATCAGTTCCTTGTAAAATATAAGTAAAGGCTCACAACCAAGATGGTTATGGACAAACTATTGGAATGATTGTAGTGTGATTTGGTATTGGTTTGTCCTGACCATAGAATCACACTAGTACACTAGTGTGATTTGATTTATTGCTAACTACATAATTTAATTGAACCTCGAATATTATGTTGTACATGCTCTTAATCCCGATATAATAACGAGCACATATACTTAGTATTTATTTCTTTGGTTTACCAATGGGAGAGATTTATAGAGTAAATCGATAGGCTCGGTAAGTTGCAAAATAATATTATTTATATGGTGTGTCATTGATTATAGGAGAAAACCGTGTCCTATATATTAGGATGATGATGTCCCTTTGAGGAGCTCATAAGGATCATCATGTAAACTTTGCAGGTGGACTTGGTCCGACATGATGATAAGGTTGAGTGGTACTACTCATGGAGTTAGCTGTTGATTAATTAATTGTCAGTAAATTAATTAATCGACGGACATTCGAGATCTTAAAAACGGGGAGATATATGTACAAATAATATATAGATCCCATATTAACTTATGAGGGTTGGTGAGGTAGATCAATGATAATCCTCTAGTGGAATGGATTATCATTAATGGATCGGACTTTATGGTGGCTTGATCCATTGGGTGGCCAAGATTCAACTCCTCCTCATGGTCCCTATTGTAGCCTATTAAAACCCTCATGGAACCTAGATTCGATGATGGAAAATGAAACTCTAGATTCGACAATGGAGATTAAAACTCTAGATCCGACGATGGAGATTAAATATCTAGATTCGATGGTGGAGATTAAATCTTTAGATCCGACGGTGGAGATTAAATCTCTATGTCCGACAGTTGAGATTAAATCTCTAGATCCGACGGTTGAGATTAAATCCTTAGATCCGACGGTGGAGATTAAAGGAGGCTTAAGCCTAACTCTATAAATATGGCTTAAGGGGTGGGCGGCAAGAGCAATGAAGAGAGATTAGGGTTTTGGCTTGGGCGGCTAGGGTTTGGAGAAGTCTTGGGCGGCAAGACTTGCTAGGGTTGTTGCCGGCGCCCATCTTCCTCTTCTCATCCTTGGCCAGTGCTTATCCTCTTCTTTTCTCAATCCTTGGCCGGCGGTGACTAGGGTTAGGGTTCTTCCCTTGGAGCTCTTGGTCGGAGCCCACTCCATCTTCTTCATCTTATTCTCTTTGGGTCGGCGGCAAACATCAAGCTTGGAACTTGATGGTTGGTCCTAGATAGGAGAAGAGTTTTGTTTCATTCTTCCCTTTGTTTGGAGCAAGCAAGGAAGGGAAGAGCATGTTCTAGGAGGGTACGACTTTTGTAAGATCGTCACCCACACAACGACCAAAAGAAGGAAGGACATACAATAGAAGATCAAAAGGTATACGCTTGTTTACTTTGATTAGTGTTCTTTTGTATTATGTCTATAATTGTTTTCAATTATATGTGGCTAATTTACTTGGATCCCGAATACAAACACAAAAACCGGTGAGTCGTACATCGTTTATTCCGCGACTATTCGAAGAATAGAGGTAGGTTGCTTGAACAACAAATTTGTTCAAGTGACCACTCTAATCGAATAGAACAATGATGGAACGATTGCTTGGGTAATCCATCTTTGTCAAGGATAATTTTTTTTTATCCGTGGACGTAGACGGGATTGCCATGAACAAGCGACCGAGTTGAAGTGGGAAGCGAAGTTTCCCACCCTTCACCTCAATGACATATATGCCGAGCAACAGACACAGAGGCAGCAATGGGAGGAGCAGAGCACCTACACGCAGGCAGAGTTCCAAGGCTTTCGGGATCACTTCTAGTGGGCCCAAGAGTTCTACGACAAGGCTCATATCTACTTCCAGGATGAGGCTGCTCGTCACTAGGAGGAGGTCACCTACCGCCAGGAGATACGACAACATATGTGCGCTCAGCAACACAGTGGGCCCGGGAGGAGGATTACTGAGCAGCCATTGCATCCACCAACTCTTAGATCTACCACATATATATGTGGCATCAGTGGCTCAACACCAGATTCTCCCAGGATCTCGAGATGTCGGGGCTACCGGACTTTCCACTTCGTCCACCATATTAGAGGTAGAGTCTCATATAAGTCTAGGGGACCCTAAGTTTTGATTTATTTTGTTTCTAGTAGTAGTTTTTTTCCTATCATTTGCATTTTTTATAAGTTAGCATTCATTTGATCCTACATAGAGTTTTTAGTTTCGTCAGTACTTAATTTTTGCTATCTTTAAGCTACCTCAGTAGTATTCTTAGAATTTTCTTTCATGAGTTGTTTCCATGGGTAGCTTAACTTCATTTACCTCCTGATATTTTATTTTATTTTCTCTAATGAATGTTCTAGTCTTACATTGGTTAGCTTTTATATTTACACCTACACATGATGAACATTCTGAAAGGGAAAGTCTAGTACGTACCTAGTTATGATTCATCTCAGTAGTCTAGTATTTTGGAATCCACATGTGACCCTAAGTTTAGTATTTTAGTTACTGGAGATGCTTGAATTATGGAAGCCCATTCAAAAAAATCAAAATACCAAGAGTTGAAAAAAAATAGTTGTCGTGGGTGAAAATGGTTAGGTGCCCCTTTGAGACCGAGTTAGGTTACTAGGGAAACACCTGCCAATTTCTCTCAATATCGAGCATCTCTTTGAGACTTTGTGCTAGATCTAGGGAATGCCCCTCGCTTTAGGCAGTGCCTAAGAGCTTGAGACCTTACCAAAGTTATAGGATGACGACTTAACTTACCATTGAATGAGTATCGCCTAAGAAGATTTGCTTAGCACAAGCACGAGGAGCTATCTTAGTGAATTTCTAGAACATCTCTATTTTGCTTTGATTTCAAATACCATGCTAAGTATGGAACAATACCCTTTTAAAAATTTCATAGCATTGAGGTTTGCTTGAGGACAAGCAAAGACTTAAGTCTGGGGGAATTGATGTGAGTCAAACATATAGGGTTTTACGAGTAGTTTTTGCTCACATCTCATTACATTTTATGTTTATTTCATGAATATTTTATTTTGTTTTGTTTGCATTTCCTATTTTCTTGTTCGGAGAGCTGCTATTTGTACTTTTGTGTGCAGGATATCATTTCATGAGGAAAACGATGCACTTTCGGAGAAAAGAAGGACATTTTGCAGTTGGACGCAGAAGGGGACACGACCAGGGCATGTGGCTACACACAGTCGTGTCCCAGGGTCGAAGTTGGCCACCATGGTGCCACACACGGCCTGGCCATTTGGAAATACATGGTCGTGTGGCGCTTCATGGTTCCGATGCGATTCGATTATTTTCTAGGTTTTAGAGAGATCTAGGATGATGTCTATATAAAGGAGGCTATGCCCAAACCCTAGGAACGAGGCACGATGGTCGAGATGCAACTCCGACGCCCTAAAACGCTTCGAGAACTTGCAACGGGGAGGAAGAAAGTTGTCGGAGATCCAAATTCTGCACTTTAACACAAAAGAGAAAAGTCATATCGCATTGTAAATTCTGTTCTTTACATAATTTTCATTGTTTATACGAACATGATCATACTTTTGTGTTTCTCCTCTCTTATTTATGGAGTAGACTCTTCGATTCTAGGACTAGGGAGTAATAATTGTTGATTTAGAACTTGTTGGTTCAAATATCTTTTGATTCTTGAATTTATATTTGCAATTAGCATTTGGTTTATAGCTATAACTATTGTTTTGGTTTTCTATCTACTGTGCTAGCTAATACGAGGTGTGACAGCCCTCATATCTAAGATTTAGGAGAATTAAGGAGAAACCTATGGCTTGGCCTCATCTCCAATAACCGTGGGTAGAAGGATGCGATAGAGTAGGAAATGTGCCCTATTTTCGACTCGTCCCAGGGATTGATTTGGCATCCTGGTACTGACTATCCCGTCCTTAGTCCAGGGGTCGACCTGGTAATGGTAGAGGTAGCTTCCGATAGATGCGAAAGCTCATAAGGGGAGTGTATGATGTCCATTCCACAAAATCGTAGCTAGAATCCTAGACAAAACCCAATTGACAACGTGTTCTGCGACACACAGATGAAACCGAAATCCAAGAATCCCTTTTAAAGACTTGCAACTAGTTTCTTTCTTCTTCCGTGTGACACTGTATTGAGTTGGGACCGCTATCAACCCTCGCAATCACAACCCTAAGATCTGAATTTTGAACAATAACCTCCATTTACCAAATCGGTACTCGAATCTCAGTTTTTATGGGATCGATAATCTTTTGATTACTTGACGACATCCGTGCATTTATGGGCATTGAGGGAGAGCGCGCGCTTCGAGTCCTCGACGGTCTCCGTCGCATGATTTGAGGTCGCGTTTGGTAGTAATATGTGAGAGATGACCTAAGGCAATCACCTTATGTTAGAACCATTTATATGATAAATGAAGATTCACTATTTGAGTATATATGTTCTCATGTATTTGATTAGATCTTAAACTCATTTACAGAATGTCCACGATACGATTCACAGCATGAGAGAATTTGTGATTGGATCACAACTAGTAAGTATCTCTACATGTGTAATTGTGATGTATCAAAATTATCCCTAGTCAATGAATTAATGGATTCGAACACCATCAAATCTGTCGAGACTAGCACGAGGTATACTCCTTGGTGTATCCAAGCAGTTGATTCTCACTAGCTGGAGATATTGTGATGTACGGAGTTAATCAAGGATCCTAGTTATGGTAACTAGTTCATTGGAGTGATCAGCCATAAGACTTCATATGGTTCTCTGCATATATAGATATGTCAATGAAGTCCATAATGCAACTTAAGTGCGATGTTCTGTTGACTTGTGGTATTCAAGTCATCTTGGTCATGAAGACTTATGTTTTGACATCTTAAGCAAGCATCTCCAAGGAGATGTGGACCTGGGATAATTGGGTATAAGTCGAAGTGATCGAAGGTGTTTGAATAGCCTATAAAGGATTCACCACTCCTTGCAAGGAGATGTATACCCATGGCCTCTCGTCGGATTGTTACTAAAGTCTTTGGCCAAAGCATTACATGTTTAGAGTAAGGTACTCTTCGATACATGTGCATTAACTAGAATCCATAGGACGAGGAAATGATACTTGGGCTAGGTATGACGTAGTCAACCTAGTGGGGACTGACACTATAGACCATGTCCTGAACCAAGTGGGTATAAGATGAGTGAAGGGAATGGAGCACGATTCATTGTAGCTGCTGAAGGGTTTCAGAAATAGTTCTAGATCAATCGTTGATCTTTTCAGTTAATTGGGGATCATGATGTACTACTAGGTGCCCCTCATGATCATTCTATAAATAATGGTTAATTATAGATGGCCAACATAAATCGAGAACCTATTTGGTCACACGCACAACGAGCGTAATTCGAAGGATTTAAAACGAGCTTGAGAATGAGATTCTTAGACCGAGAGAAACTAGGTTTGGTTGGACCAAACAAGGAGCGAGCATGAAATCGTTTCAGACGCAATGGAAGCGTGGATGGGCCGTGTCTTATGAAGACATGATGGATGAACCAAATTGGTTTGGTTCTAATCCAATGGCGGAGAATAAACCAAAGGGGGTTGGTTTGTTTTAAACGAATGAACCAAAGTTGGTTCGGTTCATTTTAACTTAAAATAGACCAAATCGGTTTGGTTTATTTTAACTTAAATTTATGGAGCGGGTTAACGGGTTTTGGTTATGAACCAATAACCATTAGGAGAATTTGTTCTCTATAAAATAGGGCTCAAGGGTTTAATGAGAGCCCTAATCCAAGTTGCCACCCCCTCCCTTTTCTCCTCTTGTGGTCGCGCCCATACCCTAGCCGCCGCCAACCCTTGTGCCGCCGTCCAAGATCCTTGTCGGCATCCAAGCTTCAGCCGGCGACCCTTCGGTGATCTTCCTTGTCTTCGGCGACAAGGTGAGCATCTAGCTTCCTTATTTGACCGGCGCTAATCCTCCACCAAAGCTATCTAGTTTTCTGGACAGCTTGTTTATTTTGTGTCGGAGCATCGTTTGGACGACATTTGGTGCTTCGACAACAGCTATATTACCTGGGATTCGATCTCCGGTAATCCTCAGAGGTGGAGGACAAAGGATTCGTCAAACGGTTGGCGAATACCTCTTCGGAGAAGCGAGTTTTTGAGGACTCATTTTGAATCCGAATTTTGATTCGGATTGTGATCTTCTCTCGATCACATCATCTTCGACATGAGGCTCGTGACTTTATGAAGTCATCCTGAAGATATTCGGCGTGGATACGGATAGAGGCGATTATAGCGAGGATCGCTCCGGTTGATGTCTTTCCCGCTACACGTGATACATCATATATACGTAAAATAAATTTCTTTTTATTGCAAAATTTGAAACTAGGATTATGTCTACATATATTGTACTATGCATGCAGGTGGTGTGTGTGTTGTAATACATTAGATTTATTATTTTTATTTTTTCCGTTGTGCACATGTTTACGAAACATGTTCGAACACACACTCGTCGTGGTGCCGGAAACCCAACAGTGGTATTAGAGCCCAGGCTACGTTTTGACATAATCATAAAGTTGTTTTACGATAGTCGTAATGGTTTTTATGGAAATTTTATACTTTTGGAAAGTTAGAAGTATTTATGGAAATTTTTAATTTTGGAAAGCCTAGAAGTATTTATGGAAATCTTCTACTTTTGGAAAGTTAGAAGTATTTATGGAAATTGATATTTTCCATAAATAAAATATTTGATTAGATTTGGAAATTTGTTTCCTAATTTAATAATGATTTGATTTGGAAAATCAAATCTTAAAATATTTTATTTCCATAAGTAGTTTTGATGATTTAGGAAATTTGTTTCCTAAATTGACTTTCCTTAATCAACAATTTCCACAAATAAAATATGTGATTAGATTTGGAAATTTGTTTCCTAATTTAATCATGATTTTATTTGGAGAATAAAATCTCAAACATATTTTATTTCCATAAAAAGTTATGACATATAAGGAAATTTTGTACATGTCATAATTGTATGTCATGTAATTGCATTAGATGCATATCATTATGTCATGCGTGTCGCGACATGTAGATGTATGTCATGTATGTCATGCTATGTAGATAATAGTTATTTGCTTGCAAAGAGGATGAGACATAAAAAACCCTTACTCAATATTAAAGCCTACACCTTCCATTAATATGGTTAGAACCAGAGTTTCGTTTCTTGTTTGGGTTGTTGGACTCTCTCCAAGCCCGGCTCGAACCCGAACATGTTCAAACCATGGAACAGTTTAATACTAATATGGTAAGAGTCAGAGGTCAATCGTTAGCTTTGGTTGTTGGACTCTCTCCAAGCCGGGCTAATTGATTGAATGCGCTCTAACCATATTAAAACTATTTCTCGATTAATGGGTTGACTTTAACCTGGAGCATCGGCTTGTTGGACTCTCTCCAAGGTCGATGTGAAGGGAGGTGAAGTTGGGTGCTATACATTGTTGGTGCAACAATGCCCCAAGCATTTATATATTTTGATGTTTGGATAATCATCTAAGTTAGGCAATGCTTTGTGATCTAATTGTGAACATGTTTAAGTGACAAGAAAATCCAAGTATGAAGACTTGGTAAAAGACAAGTCCAAGTGTTATCTTGGCAAAGAGAAGTCAACGGAAAGGTCTTGGCGGCGTAAGTCCAAGCATGTAGTCTTGGCGGCGTAAAGTCCAAGTAGTCCTTGGTAAGGAAAGACCAAAGACAAGTTTTGGCGGCATAAGTCCAAGCATATAGTCTTGGCAGCGTAATGTCCAAGCGTACTTTGGCAAAGAAGAAACCCAAAGCATGATGAAACCGAAGGAAGCTTTTGAAGGCAAGCACATGGATGGAGTCGTGGACTCAGAGAAATCTTGGAGGCGCAAGGCTGATGGAGAAGCTAGAAGGTTAAGTCTAGGCTTAGGGTATGTTTTCAAGTATGAATTAGTCTGTGCCAATGATCAAAACATGGTGGCAATGAATCGCCTTTAAAATGCAAGATTAGAGGTTGAGAGGCTGCCGCAATCGATCGGGGGTTATCCCAATCGAATCGCCGAGTCGACTGCACTCCAATCGCCGTGATACAAGCTAGTAGTCGATCGCCATTATTGGCGCTTGACTTCCACGACGAAGGCCCGTGAGCCGACGGGCAAGTCCACGGCGATATTCGACCAATTGCTATCGCTTGGCAGTCGACTGATAGTCTTCCCGTTGGTGATGACGACGGCAAATCCCGCGAATTCGACTGTTCAGAAGCCGTTATAATCAACGACAATCGACTGATGTAAGTCATCAGTCGACTGATAGACCTCCAACGGGAAAAAGAGGTTCTTTCCTATAAAAAGAGGCCAAGGGGAGCAAGAAGAGGCTAATGCATATACTCTGATCATTCTCCTAAGCTCCCACAAGTTTTCCAAGCTTTCTAAGTGTGTTAATTTCTTTCCTCCTCTCAAATCTTCATTGTAAACTTTTGTAAGAAGAGGAGGTTATGTAAAAGTGAAAGCTTATTAGTTAAGATTGAGTTGGGTTGATCCACCTTAAGGATCACCGTGGAGTAGGAGCGTTATCTCTGAACCACGTAAGAGCTTCCGCGTTAGCATTGCATTTTCATTTCTATTATTATTGTATTTGTTGTATTTCCACTAATCATTTGTAGAAAAAGAAAAGAGGCTATTCACCCCCCCCCCTCTAGCCATTCAAGGATCCAACATACATATGATGCATACTTGTTAATCTATTAACAACCTGATGTATGTGTGAACATTCAATAAGTTGATAGCACATTGTGATAGTTTCATATATGTGATATGCAATCGGTATATTTGATACCTACCATCATAGTTATGAATGACTTGTTGGACTCTCTCCAAGGTTGTTCATATCTATGTTGGATATCAGCTCATTCGGAGATGGACCTACGATCTCCCGAAGTGATTTTGGGGTTTTTGAAATTTGAAAAATGAATGGGATTTATAAATGTATGTTGATGCATTTTTAAATCATTTTCTCATATATGCTCGTTTTGTATTTCTAGGTTAATCGATTGATCATGACGTCTTTGAATTTGCGCACTATTTTGAATCAAACAAATTGACTGTGCCTAACTTCCTGGACTGGCTTAGAAACTTGAGAATTATTCTCAAGGCGAAAAAGCTAGCGTATATCTTTGAAGAGCCTCTTCCTGCCTGTCCTAGTGACGATGCAACTCCGGACCAATTGTTGGTCTATCAGAAACATGTGAGTGATTCTGAGCAAGTGAGTTGCTTCATGCTAGCCGCGATGGTACCCGAGCTGCAGAAGCAGCATGAGAATATGGATTCTCATACCATAGTCCTTCATCTTTATGAGTTGTTTGATGAGCAAGTGAGATTTGAAAGGTTCGAAGTCTCCAAGCTCCTCTTCACCTTTGAGAATCAAGAAGGTTCATCGGTGGTACTATGCAACATGCTGAAGACTGTGGAGCCTTCTAAGAAGCATGAGCAGGGGATGGTGTTGTTAGATGATTCCTCAAAGAAAGGTTCTAAGAAAAAGGCTAAAAAAGTAGAACCAACTCAAAAGGGCACTTGCCATCATTATGGCAAGGAGGGCTATTGGCGAAGAAACTACAAGATTTATCTTGAGTCCATAAAGAAGAATAAGGCATCAGATGCCCCATCTTCTTCAGATATCTTCGTTATTGATTGTCATTATATTCCTCAGACACTTGGGTATTGGATACCGGGTGTGGCTCACATATATGTAATGACATACATGGGCTAAGGAATAGAAGAAGACTCCTCAAGGGAGAGTCAAATTTATGTGTTGGGAATGAAGAAAATCTTGCTGCACTCGCCATCGGAACGTATTTATTGAAACTCCATACAGGACTTGTTTTAGAACTGGACAATTGCTTTTATGTTCCTTCATTGATAAAGAACATCATTTCTATTTCTTGTTTAAATAGAAATGTGTATCATTTAACTTTTAGTAACAATTGTTGTTACAAAACTTTGAATGACGTTCTTTATGGGACTAGAACCTTGAGCAATGGTATTTATACGTTGGACGTATTCAGTGACATTTTCAATATCGAAGCGAGAAACAAGTATGCTCGAAAGGATAATCAATTAGAATCCTACATGTGGCATTGTCATCTTGGCCATGCAAGCAAGAAACGCATGTCCGAATTACACCAATGTGGAATTCTGGAAACGTTTGAATTGGATTCATACGATACATGAGAATCATGCTTAAAAGGCAAGATGACTAAGTTACCTTTTACAGAAAAAGGTGAACGAGTGAGACAGTTGCTAGGTCTAACACATACTGATGTATGTGGACCTATGTCAACTCAAGCTATGAGAGGCTATAGCTACTTCATTACCTTCACCGATAATCACTCACAGTTTGGGCATGTGTTCTTGATGAAACACAAGTCTGAAGCCTTTGAAAGGTTCAAAGAATTTAGAAATGAAGTAGAGAAACAACATGACTAGAGTATTAAAATACTTTGATCGGATCGTCATGGTGAATACTTAAGTCAAGAGTTTCTAGATTATCTAAGAGACAATGGTATATTGTCTCAATGGACTCCGCCATATACACCATAACATAATGGTGTATCTAAGAGGCGTAACCGGACCTTGTTGGACAAGGTCAGGTCAATGATGAATCATGCGAATCTTCACAAGTCCTTTTGGGGCTATGCGCTTCATACAGCTGTTTACTTGTTAAATAGAATGCCAACCAAGGTAGTCTCCACTACTCCAGATGAGATATAGAATAGTAAGAATCCTCATGTATCTTACTTGAAGATATGGGGTTGTCCTGCTTATGTAAAGCGGACTGTATCAGACAAATTGGATGCTAAGTCTGATAAATGTCTATTTATTGGATACCCTAAGGAAACAAGGGGTTACCAATTCTATCATCCTGTGGAACAAAAGGTGTTTGTTTCATGCATGATGTGTTTCTATAGAAAGAGTTTCTCTTGCAGGAAAATAGTGGGAGTGTCGTCGAGCTTGAGGCGGCTCGAGAGACTCAAATAGACATTGATGAGATACATGGTGAAGCACAACAGACGATAACTCATAGTGATGAGTAATCGGCTGGACCTATTGAAACACCACATCTTCATAGATCTGGTAGAACACGCAATATTCCTGACAGATATCGATTTCTCGTAAGTAAATCGAACGACGTGTTACTCATTGATGATGAGGAGCCTATCAGTTATGAAGAAGTTCTGACAAGTTCAGAAAGGGATAAGTGGCTTGAAGCCATGAAGTCGGAAATGGATTCCATGTATGAAAACCAAGTTTGGAACTTGGTTGACCCACCTGGAGGCATTAAGCCTATAGGGTGCAAGTGAGTTTTCAAGAAGAAAACCGATATGGATGGTAATGTTGTTGGGTTTCCGGCACCGCGGCTAGTGTGTGTTCGAACATGTATTTGAGGGGGTAGTAGTGAAGAATACCTTCTCCTTGATCTCTAGGTACTCCATTTGTTCAAGTTGTAATTCTTCCAGTGCTAGAATAGTTGTAGGGCTTGTTGAAATAGTTGTTATGTTTTTATAGAAGGTGACAGAATTTCCTTCTATGCGGACGCCTCCCTGCATACTTCTTATGAAATTTCCTCCTAGGACCATTTGAATACCGTCTCCCAGCGTCATCTCGAATGAATAGGTAAAGGGAGACTTACAACTTGAAGAAAGTAGTTGTCACTGCATAAAGAAAGTATCCTTTATTCCCTACATAAAGAAAGTATCCTTTCTTGATCAAGGAGTAGTTGTCACTGCATCAGAAATCCTGAATATGAAAAGAGGATTGTTCTTACTGGTATTGTTCTTACTGCTGGTGGATCTTTGGAAAAGAAATAGCCCCATTCAGAGAGTGATAAGCGTATGAAGCCATCAGATTTGGCTTTGGTAAAAGAAATAAAAGCCCAGATCCAACAACTGCCAGATCTGGAACTTCCTCCAGAAAATGCATACATAATACTGGAGACTGACGGTTGTATGACTGGCTGGGGAGGAGTTTGCAAATGGAAAACTTCTAAACATGACCCCCGGAACACCAAAAAGGTCTGTGCCTATGCTCATGGAAAATTTGCCGTAGTAAAATCTATTATTGATGCAGAAATATTTGCTGCGATGGAAACCATGAGTGCACTAAAATCCATTATTTGGACAAGGAGGAGATCACTCTAAGAACTGACTGCCAAGCTATTATAAGTTTTTACAACAAGATGGCAAGGAATAAACCCTCCAGAGTTCGATGGATTGCTTTCACGGATTTTATTACTGGATCAGGTATTAAAATTCAATTTGAACACATTGATGCCAAGCTAAATGTTTTTGCAGATTCATTATCCTGACTAGTTTCTGGAAAAGAAATAGTTTCGGTGATTACAACTGGAAAGGGCAAGGATAAGATGGACGAAGTGACCCACGGAAAGCAGATAAGGGAAGGAATTGATTACAGGGATGAGGAAGAGGAAGCTGCCACGGAGTTGGCTGCCTCAAGAAGAAGATTATTATTAACACAGTATGAAGATGTTTTGCAGGACATTGGCAAGAACATCTTTACTCCGCAGGACCACCAGAAAAGAAAAATGCTTGATGACATTGAAGAACAAGCATCACAGAACCTTTACTATGCGCTACAGGAACTTGAAAGGATTGAACAACTCAAAGAATCCGACTTTACGAGTAGGCGGTATCAGGAAGGAGGGTACCACAACTACTTTCTAAGCGCACTACCAAAGATCAAGGACACAAGAAAAGAACTTTGGCGAGTGGCCAACATGTTGAACTCTATCCTTGGAGGAATAAAGGATACACCCCACTAACTGGAAGCAAGTGGTGAGCCCATTAAACGAGACTGAGCCTCGGGGAGCCGTCTCGTCAAAAGATGCTGGAATCCCCCTTTATAGCTACATATCTTATCAGTATGAGCTGTGTGTGAGTTGTAAAGTTGAAGTCTGAGCTGTGTGTAAGCTGTAAGGCTGATAGAAGGACAAAGGGTATCATGACTAAAGGACGATGGGGCTAATAAATGAGCACCCACTTTAATCATTGATATAACCTTTCCCATCTATATAAGACCTTCTAAATGAGTGAAAAATTCGAGCAAAATATTAGAGAGTGGTATGAGAAAACCCGAAACCCAAGCCTAGAATATCTTAACCTTGCAGATAAACCAAAACCAACAACCAGTGATCTAGCAAACAACTTGGAAATCATTCATAACAAAATCTCTTTGCTTTCAAAAGTATCATTGAAACATTTCTATTCTCTGGAAGAAGAAAATAAGGAATTAAGAAGTGAAGTTGCCAGGCTAAGAGCAGCTGTAAGTCTACTAGAAAACAAGGTTGTTAAAATGTTTCGTAAACATGTGCACAGCGGAAGGAATAAAATAATAAATCTAATTTATTACAACACACAAATCACACACATGCATAGTACAACATGTGTAGACATAACCGTAAATTCAAATTTTTCAATAAAAAGAAATTTAAACTACGTATACCAAACGTATCACGTGTAGCGGGAAAGACATCAACCGGAACGATTCTCGCTAGAATCGTCTCTATCCATATCCACGCCGAGTATCTTCGGGATGACTTCACAAAGTCACGAGCCTCGTCTTCGTACGATTTACTAGCCTCGTGTTGAATACAATATGATCGAGAGAAGATCACGATCCGAATCAAAATTCGGATCCAAAATGAGTCCTCAAAAACTCGCTTCTCCGGAGAGGTATTTGACAACCGTTTGACGAATCCTTCGTCCTCCACCTATGAGGATTACCGGATATCGAATCCTCGGTAAGGAAGGCGCTGTCGGAGCTCCAAACATCATCCAAATGATGCTCCGACAAGAGGGAAACAAGCTGTCCAGAAAATTGGACAACTTTGGTGGAGACCTTGCGCCGGCCAAATAAGGAAAGCAATGTGCTCACCTTGTTGCCGGAGCCAAGGAAGATCACCGGAGCTCCTCCGGCAGCAGCTCAACGCCGGCAAGAGGGCTGGTCGGCAGCAGCTGGACGCCGGTTGAAGGAGCTAGGCGGCGGCAAGGTGGTTGGTGTTGACCACTTGGAGAAGACGGAGAGGGTGGGCGGCCAAAACAATTAGGGTTTAACATATACCCTTAAGCCCTATTTTATAGAGAACAAATTCTCTTAATGGTTATCGAATCATAACCATAAGGCCCATTAACCCGCTCAATTAATTTAAGTTAAAATAAACCAAACCATGATGGTTTATTTTAAGTTAAAAAGAACCGAACCTACTTTGGTTCATTCATTTAAAACAAACCAAACCCTTTGGTTTATTCGCCTCCATTGGATTAGAACCAAACCAATTTGGTTCATCCATCATGTCTTCATAAGACACGACCCATCGACACTTCCATTGTGACTGAAACGATTTCATGCTCGCTCCATGTTTGGTCCAACCAAACCTAGTTTCTCTCGGTCTGAGAATCTCATTCTCAAGCTCGTTTTAAATCCTTCGGATTATGCTCGTTGTGCGTGTGACAAAATAGGTTCTCGGTTTATGTTGGCCATCTATAATTAACCATTAATTATAGAATGATCATGAGTGGCACCTAGTAGTACATCATGATCCCCAATTAATCGAAAAGATCAACGGTTGATCCAGAACTATTTCTGAAACCCTTCAGCAGCTCGAAAGAATCGTGCCCCATTCCCTTCACTCATCTTATACCCACTTGGTTCATGACATGGTCTATAGTGTCAGTCCCCACTAGGCTGACTATGTCACACCTAGCCCAAGTATCATTTTCTCGTCCTACGGATTCTAGTTACTGCACATGTATCGAAGAGTACCTTACTCTAAACATGTAATGCTTTGGCCAAAGACTTTAATAACAATCCGATGAGAGGCCATGGGTATACATCTCCTCGCAAGGAGTGGTGAATCCTTTATAGGCTATTCAAACACCTTTGATCACATCGACTTATACCCAATCTTCCCAGGTCCACATCTCCTCAGAGATGCTTGCTTAAGATGTCAAAGCATAAGTCTTCATGATCAAGATGACTTGAATACCGCAAGTCAAAGGAACATCGCACTTAAGCTACAGTAAGAACTTCATTGACATATCTATATATGCAGAGAACCATATGAAGTCTTACGGCTGGTCACTCTAATGAACTAGTTACATTAACTAGCATCCACGATTAACTCCGGACATCACAATGTCTCCAGCCAGTGAGAATCAGCTGCTTGGATACACCAAGGAGTATACCTCGTGCTAGTCTATGTTAGGGCAATCTCTTGCCGTGATATGGTTTTGATGGTGTGGAAAAGGGTTTAAGTTAGTTTGATATGTTGATGTGATATGTGCGTTGAAGTCGTGCAGGACTTAGTAATTCGCACATGGAGCCGTGGCGAGTTT
Source organism: Wurfbainia villosa (assembly GCA_025175895.1). Lineage (NCBI taxonomy): Eukaryota > Viridiplantae > Streptophyta > Magnoliopsida > Zingiberales > Zingiberaceae > Wurfbainia > Wurfbainia villosa. The sequence continues at coordinate 108,235,776 of CM045996.1, forward strand.
CACATCTCATGACTCGTGCCTTGAGTCGGTGAAGGATAGCTTTGCGGAAGCCGTGCGCTTGGAGCATCCGAGGGACCGCCGGACGAGAAGCTTGGAGTGAAGCCGGAGGAAGTAGCCTTCGAGGCAAGAGACGCGAAGGAGCATTGCAGAGCCGTGCGCCTGATGCTGCCGAGGGACGTGGCCGAGAACGAAGAGAACTCCGAAGGCGAGGGACTCCGAGAAATGATAGTGAGCGATTGTAACCCGGGGAAGGGTAGCTCTTAGGTGAAACTTGGCCATTTGGCCAAGTGTCGGATGGGTTTTTCGACACACCGACCGCCATGTCATAGCGATCCGCCTTCAGTGAGTTCGATTGGTATACGATCGATCGGATTGTGGCCAGCGATCGGTTACCATCGTGGCGATCGATCAAGACCATCGATCACCGATCGAAAGGCATCGGATCGACTAATAGATAAGGGTTCGGCCACAGAACCGTTAAATCGGGCGCCGACTACGGAGGCGTGATCGGCCCGATGAGGTCCATCGACCGATCGCCAAGAGTTCCGTTGGACTACAACGGCCGATCCGACGTGTTCGGAGGCCGTTGTAGAGGATTTGCAATGACCGCTAAGGGCGTAGCCCTCTCTATAAAAAGAGAGGGTGTAAGCTTTTGAGAGGCTAATGCTCATACTCCAAACAATCTTCCTAGTGCCCCACAAGCTCTAAACTCTTCTTACTTGTCTTTACTTCAATCCTATTGTAAGAAGAGTGATCTTGGTTGTAAAGGTTACCTCCACCTAGCTTTGTGCAAAGGAGAGACCGATAGTGATTGGTTTTGGCGGAGTGATTCACCGTGGACGAATCGGACCGTGGATTAGCGGCGTAGCCGTGAACCACGTTATACCATCGTGTTAGTGTTTGTTTTATTGTTTATCTTTTGCTTTGTCTATTTGTATTTGTATATTCCGCTTGCGCTAATCTTTTGTAGACGAGCAATTTACGACGTCCAACGTACGAGGGCTATTCACCCCCCTCTAGCCGGCCATACCGATCCCTTACAAGTGGTATCAGAGCCAGGTTGCTTGTCACCGGACTAACCGCCGCAACAAGCCCTACATCAAAAATGGCCGGCTCCAACATCCATCCTCCGAAGTTTGAAGGAGAATTCGCTTGGTGGAAGAAGCGAATGGAGGTATTTTTCGAAACGGATTTTGATATAATGATTACAATGGAATCCGGTTTCGTTTTGCCTAGGGATGAAGAGGGGAAGCCAATAGAAAAATCACGATGGACTAAGAAGCAAAGAGAGGAGCACCTTGCGAACTCAAAGGCAAAACATCATCTTTTCAATGTGCTCCCCCAACAAGAAATCAACCGAATAGGAGAATGCCTAAGCGCCAAGGAAATGTGGGAGAAGCTAATTGAGCTTCATGAAGGCACATCCGAGGCAAAGCTAGCAAGGAGAGATCTCCTCCGCTCCCAACTATCCAACATCAAATTAGAAAAGGGAGAAAAGGTAATTTCTTTGCATTCTAGATTCAAAGAAATTTTAAATGGACTAACAAGTGTAGGTGAGAAGCTATCAAACCGGGATATGGTAATGAAGGCCATAGATGCCTTTCCCCGGTCCTCAAAATGGAGCTCCATGGTGGACTCATTTTATATCTCCAAGAACCTAGAAGTGAGCACCTTGGAGGAATTCTTTTCAACCATGGAGCTTCACGAAACTAGGCTTGAGGGAATACAAGAGGAGCCTAGAATTCAACCCTCAAGAGGAGTAGCATTATTGGCAAGTAAGGGGAAGAAGAAGATGGAAATCCCCTCCTCCTCCGATGACGAAGCGTCTTCCTCCTCCTCCATGGATAGCACCGAAGAAGCCTACATGGTAAGGAGGGTAAGACGTGCATTTAAGAATTTTAGATTTGATAAATCTAATGATAGGATGAGAAGACCAAGGGGGAAGGTTATATGCTATAATTGCCAAGGAGAAGGGCACATAAGGGACAATTGTCCTCTCCTAAACAAGAGCAAGGAAGAAAGGAAAAAGAAAGAAGAAAAGAAGAAGAAAAGGGGGAGCAAGAAAAAGAAGGAAGAGGAGAAGAAAACAAAGGAGAAGGGAAAGGCTAAGGCTCTCAAGGCAAGGACTTGGGATGACCCATCCTCATCCTCCTCATCATCATCGGATGAGGAGAATGCTTTTGTCACCAATTTGGCCTTGATGGCCTTTGATGACTTGGATTGCTCTTCATCCGAAAATGAAGAATCAAGCTCAAGTGGGGAAAGCTCAAGTGAAGGGGGAGCCTCCACATCCTCATCATCCGAAGAAGAAGAGGACATGGAAACTATGGTAACCAATCTTTCACCTAGTAAAATAGTTTCTATGATTTCTAGTTTAACTAAGGATTTATTTAGGGCAAAGAAGAAAAATAAATGCATGCTTGAACAAATTAAGGAATTAGAACAAAAATTAGAAAAGGCATGCTTAAATGATAATATTTCTTCTAGCTTAGATGATGCATGCTCACATGACCTTTATATGTCTTTGGATGTTAGTGGTGCATGTATAAATGAAAATAGGGCTTTAAGGGAAAAGGTAGATCATTTAACAAAAGCCCTAGAGAAATTCACAATTGGCTCCAACACATTGAACATGATCTTAGGGAGCCAAAGAGCTAGTTTCAACAAGAAAGGTCTAGGCTACAAGGAAAAGAAAAATGAGAAGGCCTATAAATGCCTAATAGCTAGGGGACAAGATAAAAAGAAAGCAATAGCTAGAAAATGGATCCCCAAGGAATATTTAGTGAACCCAATAGGAAAGAACTTATTTTGGGTTCCAAAATCCATTCTTAAGGGTTAGAAAACCCCTAGGGTAGTCAACCATATGAACTTGACCTATATCATATTTTGGTTGACTTAGGATGATGGGACAACATTTTTTAGATAGTGTTGGGTGATGATAACGTACCCATAAATAGGTAATAATGCTTAAATCATGATGATTGTTGTAATTCCTATGTATGTTTTAAATCATGATTTATGATTTTGAAATTTGGCACGTTATCACAAGAAATAGGGTTAAATCATGCTTTAGGTGATAATTTGTTTATTATCATTGTATAATACCTAATGCATGACTATTATTTGATGGATACATGAGTTTCATGATCATAATGTAGAATTAATTGATATATGTCATTATGATCATGTAGAATGTTAGGTTGATACTTAACCATGATAGAATTGCATGAATATATGGGTTAAGTATATACAAATACCCCCTAGGATACATCTCACACTCACTATAGGCTAACTTGATTGCAAACTTAGCATGGGTGAGATATTAGGATGATACAAATCTCCACTAATGCCTATGGCATTTAGATGGTCATTTAAAGTATCAACATAGCAATAATAGACCAATCATGGGGAAAGCTTATGTTTAATTCATAGACATATTGCCCAAAGATCATGGTTGGATATTTCATATGTTTTCAAAACAATTTCTTACCTTAAAATACATATATTCATGTTTTGAAACAATTGGATGCAAAACTAGGTAGCTAACTTGATACTAGAATGATCAAAAACCTAGTGGTTTTTAGAAGTTTTGGATTTTTGGCAAAAACAAGAAAATATAATGAGTTTTCATGAAAAACTATTTTTCATTGATAGATATACTTAATAGAAATATTTTCCCCAAATTTCATGATTTTTCAAATTTTCTGGAATTTATAATGCATTTCTGAATTTCATCCAGAAAATCAGAAATTTGGATTCCTTTGTGCCCGATCATTGCCATCTTAATGATCGTGGTGGCCTGTAAATCAGAATATTGAAGGCCGAATTCAGTTTGTAAACCTCCTACAAGTGGTAGAAATATACTTGATGCCACCAACAAGTGGTAGAAATATACTTAATGTCATCAACAAGTGGTACCCAATTTTAAATCAACTTGTCATATTTTTCCTATATTATACTTGATGCCATGAGCTTATAACTTAGGGTTAATCTTTTTGATGGTGTCAAAGGGGGAGAAATAAGTATGTTTAAGTTAATCACATTAGGGGGAGAAATATATTGTAGGGGGAGAAATATATGATAAGGGGAGAAAATTTACATGGAGAGTTTCATGGATTAAGGGGGAGTTGCATGTTGCTATATCATGTTTATCTTTACATGATTTCTTACCTTAGAATTTATATCAAATGTTTTTACCTAACTTAAACGGATTGCCACACATCAAAAAGGGGGAGATTGTTAGGGCAATCTCTTGCCGTGATATGGTTTTGATGGTGTGGCAAAGGGTTTAAGTTAGTTTGATATGTTGATGTGATATGTGCGTTGAAGTCATGTAGGACTTAGTAATTCGCACATGGAGCCGTGGCGAGTTTCACATCTCATGACTCGTGCCTTGAGTCGGTGAAGGATAGCTTTGCGGAAGCCGTGCGCTTGGAGCATCCGAGGGACCGCTGGACGAGAAGCTTGGAGTGAAGCCGGAGGAAGTAGACTTCGAGGCAAGAGACGCGAAGGAGCATTGCAGAGCCGTGCGCCTGATGCTGCCGAGGGACGTGGCCGAGAACGAAGAGAACTCCTAAGGCGAGGGACTCCGAGAAATGAGAGTGAGCGATTGTAACCCGGGGAAGGGTAGCTCTTAGGTGAAACTTGTCCATTTGGCCAAGTGTCGGATGGGTTTTCCGAGATCATTGCCATGTCATGGCGATGATCGCTCTAATCGAGTGAGTTCGGTATCTGGCTGGATTGTGTGGATGCGCCATCGTGGCGGTCGACGCCAAGACCATCGATCGAAGACATCGGTCGGCCGATAGATACGATCGACCGCAGAAGGGTTCCGTTACAATGGCCAGCCGATCGATCGACTACGAGGCGTGATCGGCCGATGATGAGGTCCATCACCGACGCCAAGAGTTTCGTTGGACTACAAAGGTCGGGATCCGACGTGTTCGGAGTCGTTGTAGTGACGCGTCATTTGCCAAGGCGCGGCATGATGGCGGCAAACGGGAAGAAGTTAGCCCTCTCTATAAAAAGAGAGGGTGTAAGCCTTTGAGAGCCTAATGCTCATACTCCAAACAATCTTCCTAGTGCCCCACAAGCTCTAAACTCTTCTTACTTGTCTTTACTTCAATCCTATTGTAAGAAGAGTGATCTTGGTTGTAAAGGTTACCTCCACCTAGCTTTGTGCAAAGGAGAGACCGATAGTGATTGGTTTTGGCGGAGTGATTCACCGTGGACGAATCGGACCGTGGATTAGCGGCGTAGCCGTGAACCACGTTATACCATCGTGTTAGCGTTTGTTTTATTGTTTATCTTTTGCTTTGTCTATTTGTATTTGTATATTCCGCTTGCGCTAATCTTTTGTAGACGAGCAATTTACGACGTCCAACGTACGAGGGCTATTCACCCCCCTCTAGCCGGCCATACCGATCCCTTACAGTCTCCACATAATCAATGGTGTACAAATCCATCAATTCATCGACTAGGGATAATTCCGATACATCACAATTACACATGTAGAGATTCTCACTAGTTGTGATCCAATCACAAATTTTCTCATGCTGTGAATCGTATCGTGGACATTCAATAAATGAGTTTAAGATCAAATCAAATACATGAAAACATGTATACTCAAATAGTGAATCTTTATTTATCATATAAATGGTTCAAACATAAGGCGATTGCCTTAGGACATCTCTCATATATTACTAACAAACTCTCACTTGGCCTAATGCCAATCGCTACGGTATCCAATACCATAAGCTCTAACATGACCCTCAAACTTACTTTGAGGTAATGCCTTAGTCAAAGGATTCGCTATGTTCCTTTTCAGTGGGGATTTTCTCGATTTGTATTTCCTTCCTACTGATGATCTCTCTTATAAGATGATAGCGGCGAAGCACATGTTTGGATCGTTGATGAGACCTTGGCTCTTTCGCCTGTGCAATTGCTCCATTGTTGTCACAGTAGACCGGTATTGCTTCAACAATGGCTGGAATCACACCAAGTTAATAAATGAACTTCTTAATCCAAACCACTTCCTTTGCTGCTTCCGAAGCTGCAATGTATTCTGCCTCAGTTGTAGAATCTGCTATAGTGTCATGTTTGGAACTTTTCCAACTCATTGCGCCCCCATTCAAGGTGAACACATATCCAGACTGAGACCTGGAATCATCCTTGTCTGTCTGAAAGCTGGCATCCGTATACCCGCGAATCACCATGTCCCCTTCTCCATATATTAGGAACACATCTTAGTTCTTCTTAAGTACTTAAGGATAATCTTAACAGCCACCCAATGATCCATTCCTGGATCAGACTGGTATCTACTCGTGACACTCAGAGCATACGATACATAGGGTCTCGTACATAACATAGCATACATGATAGATCCTATTGCGGATGCATAGGGAATCTTACTCATGCAAATTCTCTCGTCTTCTATGCGTTGACACATAGACTTCGAAAGGTGTATCCCATGCCTGATGAGTAGGAAACCATTCTTGGATTCCGACATGCTAAACCTCTTTAGCACTCGGTCTATATATGTAGACTATGAAAGACCAAGCAACCGTTTCGATCTATATCTATAGATCTTAATCCCGAGGATGTAGGTTGCTTCTCCCTAGTCTTTCATGGAGAATGTCTTGGATAACCAAATCTTCACTGACTGTAAGATTGAAACATCGTCTCCTATAAGTAATATGTCATCGACATACAATACTAGGAACACGACTGCACTCCCACTAACCTTCTTCTACACACAAGGTTCGTCTGGATTTTGTGAGAAATCAAACTTTTTGATTGTCTCATCAAAACGGATATTCCAGCTCCTGGATGCTTGCTTCAATCCATATATGGACCGTCGCAATTTGCATACCTTGGTTTTATCAATCGATGTGAAACCCTTAGGCTGTATCATATACACGTCCTCGAGTAGGTTTCCATTAAGGAAAGTTGTTTTCACATCCATCTGCCATATCTCATAATCATAATGAGACGCTATAGCCAGGAGTATCCGAATGGATTTAAGCATAGCTACAGGCGAATAGGTTACGTCATAATCAACACCTTGTTTTTGATGATATCCTTTCGCCACTAATCTAGCCCTATAGGTAATCACATTACCATCCATGTCGGTTTTTTTCTTGAAAACCCACTTGCACCCTATAGGCTTGATGCCTTAATGTGGGTCAACCAAGTTCCAAACTTGGTTTTCATACATGAAATCCATTTCTGACTTCATGGCATCAAGCCACTTATCCCTTTTTGAACTTGTCAACACTTCTTCATAACCAGTAGGCTCCTCATCATCAATGAGTAATACGTCTTTCGATTCACTTACGAGAAATCCATATCTCTCAGGAATGTTGCATGTTCTACCAGATCTACAAAGATGTGGTGTTACAATAGGTCCTGCCGATTGCTCATCACTATGAGTTATCGGCTGTTGTGCTTCACCAGGTATCTCATCAATGTCTATTTGAGTTTCTCGAGCCTCCTCAAGCTCGACGATACTCCCACTATTTTTTACAAGAGAAACTCTTTCTCTAGAAACACAGCATGCCTTGAAACAAACACCTTTTGTTCAACATGATGATAGAATTGGTTACCCCTTGTTTCCTTAGGGTATCCAATAAATAGACACTTATCAGACTTAGCATCCAATTTGTCTGATACAGTCCGCTTCACATAAGCAGGACAACCCCATATCTTCAAGTAAGATACATGAGGTTTCTTACTATTCCATATCTCATATGGAGTAGTAGAGACTACCTTGGTTGACATTCTGTTTAACAAGTAAAAAACTGTCTGAAGTGCATAGCCCCAAAAGGACTTAGGAATATTCGCATGATTCATCATTGACCTGACCATGTCCAACAGGGTCCGGTTACACCTCTCAGTTACACCATTATGCTGTGGTGTATATGGCGGAGTCCATTGACACAATATACCATTGTCTCTTAGATAATCAAGAAACTCTTGACTTAAGTATTCACCACCTCGATCCGATCGAAGAATTTTAATACTCTTGTCATGTTGTTTCTCTACTTCATTTCTGAATTCGTTGAACCTTTCAAAGGCTTCAGACTTGTGTTTCACCTACCCAAACTGTGAGTGATCATCGGTGAAGGTAATGAAGTAGCTATAGCCTCCTAAAGCTTGAGTTGACATAGGTCAACATACATCAGTATGTATTAGACCTAGCAACTCTCCCACTCATTCACCTTTTCCTATAAAAGTTAACTTAGTCATCTTGCCTTTCAAGCATGATTCACATGTATCGTATGAATCCAATTCAAACGATTCCAGAATTCCACATCGGTGTAATTCGGACATGCGTTTCTTGCTTGCATGGCCAAGATGACAATGCCACATGTAGGAGTCTAATTGATTATCCTTTTGAGCACGCTTGTTGCTCACTTCGATATTGAAAATGTCACTGGATACGTCAATGTATAAATACCATTGCTTAAAGTTCCAGTCCCATAAAGATCTCCATTCAAAGTTATGTAACAGCAATTGTTACTAAACGTCAAATGGTACCCATTTCTATTTAAACAAGAAATAGAAATGATGTTCTTTATCAACGAAGGAACATAAAAGCAATTGTCCAGTTCTAAGACAAGTCCTGTAGGGAGTTTCAACAAATACATTCCGATGGCGAGTGCAGCAACCTTTGCTCCATTCCCAACACGTAAATTTGACTCTCCCTTAACGAGTCTTCTTCTATTCCTTAGCCCATGTATGTCATTACATATATGTGAGCCACATCCAGTATCCAATACCCAAGTATCTGAGGAAATAGAATGACAATCAATAACGAAGATATATGAAAAAGATGGAGCATCTTATGCCTTATTATTCTTCACGGACTCAAGATAAATCTTGCAATTTCTTCGCCAATGGCCCTACTTGCCATAATGATGGCAAGTGCCCTTTTGAGCTGGTTCTGCCTTTTTAGCCTTTTTCTTCTTCCCCTTCTATTGTTCCTTTGACTCCCTCTTAGAACCTTTCTTCGAGGAATCAACTAACAACACCATCCCCTGCTCATGCTTCTCAGAAGGCTCCACAGTCTTCAGCATGTTGAGCAGTACCACAGATCAACCTTCTTGCATCTCAGAGGTGAAGAGGAGCTTGGAGACTTCGAACCTTTCGAATCTCACTTGCTTATCAAACAACTCATAAAGATGAAGGACTACGATATGAGCATCCATATGCTCATGCTGCTTTCGTAGCTTGGGTTCCATCGCGGCAAGCATGATGCAACTTGTCAGTTAAGAATCAGTCACATGTTTCTGATAGACCAACAATTGGTCCAGAGTTGCATCGTCACTAGGATGGGCGGGAAGAGGCGCTTCGAGGACATACGTAACCTTTTTACCTTGAGAACAATTCTCAAGTTTCTAAGCTAGTCCAAGAAGTTTGGCCCAGTCAATTTATTCGAATCCAAAATGGAACGCAAATTTAAAGATATTATGATCAATTTTAGAAATACAAAACGAGCATATATGAGAAAGATGATTTAAAATTCATCAACATACATTTATAAATCTCATTCATTTTTTGAATTTCAAAAACCCCAAAATCACTTCGGGAGATCGTAGGTCCATCTCCGAATGGGCTGATATCCATCATAGATATGAACAACCTTGGAGAGAGTCCAACAAGCCATTCATAACTACGATGGTAGGTATCAACTATACCGATTGCATATCACGTATATGCAACTATCACATTGTGCTATCAACTAATTGAATGTTCACACATACATTGGGTTGTTAACACATTAACAAGTATGCATCATATGCATAGCACCCAACTTCACCTCCCTTTACATCGACCTTGGAAAGAGTCCAACAAGCCGATGCTCCAGGTTAAAGCCAACCCATTAATCGAGAAATAGTTTTAATATGGTTAGAGTGCATTCAACCAATTAGCCCGGCTTGGAGAGAGTCCAACAACCAAAGCTAACGATTGACCTCTGACTCTTACCATATTAGTATTAAACTATTCCATGGTTTGAACATGTTCGGGTTCGAGCCGGGCTTGGAGAGAGTCCAACAACCCGAACAAGAAACAGAACTCTAGTTCTAACCATATTAATGGAAGGTGTAGGCTTTAATATTGAGTTAGGGTTTTTATGTCTCATCCTCTTTGCATGCAAATAACTATTATCTATATGACATGACATACATGACATACATCTACATGTCACGACACATATGACATAATGATATGCATCTAATGCAATTATATGGCATATAATTATGTCATGTATAATATTTCCTTATATGTCATAACTATTTATGAAAATAAAATATGTTTAAGATTTGATTATCCAAATCAAATCATGATTAAATTAGGAAACAAATTTCCAAATCTAATCACATATTTTATTTGTGGAAATAGTTGATTAAGGAAAGTCAATTTAGGAAACCAATTTCGTAAATCATCAAAACTACTAAAGGAAATAAAATATTTTAAAGATTTGATTTTCCAAATCAAATCATGATTAAATTAGGAAACAAATTTCCAAAATCTAATCAAATACTTTATTTATGAAAAATATCAATTTCTATAAATACTTCCAACTTTCCAAAAGTAGAAGATTTCCATAAATACTTTTAGACTTTCCAAAATTGAAAAATTTCTATAAATACTTCTAACTTTCCAAAAGTAGGAAATTTCCAGAAATATCATTATGACTATCGCAAAATAATTTTACGATTATTTCGAAACACAACCTGGGCTCTGATACCACTGTTGGGTTTCCGGCACTGCGGCGAGTGTGTGTTCGAACATGTTTCGTAAACATGTGCACAGCGGAAGGAATAAAATAATAAATCTAATTTATTACAACACACACATCACACACATGCATAGTACAACATGTGTATACATAACCGTAAATTCAAATTTTGCAATAAAAGGAAATTTAAACTACGTATACCTGACGTATCACGTGTGGCGGGAAAGGCATCAACCGGAATGATTCTCGCTAGAATCGTCTCTATCCGTATCCACGCCGAGTATCTTCGGGATGACTTCACAAAGTCACGAGCCTCATCTTCGTACGGGTTACTAGCCTCGTGTTGAAGACAATGTGATCGAGAGAAGATCACGATCCGAATCAAAATTCGGATCCAAAACGAGTCCTCAAAAACTCGCTTCTCCGGAGAGGTATTCGTCAACCGTTTGACGAATCCTTCGTCCTCCACCTATGAGGATTACCAGAGATCGAATCCCCGGTAAGGAAGGCGCTTTCGGAGCTCCAAACATCGTCCAAACGACGCTGCGACAAGAGGGAAACAAGCTGTCCAGAAAACTGGACAGCTTTGGTTGAGACCTTTCACCGGCCAAATAAGGAAAGCAATGTGCTCACCTTGTCGCCGGAGCCAAGGAAGATCACCGGAGCTCCTCCGGAAGCAGCTCGACGCCATCAAGAGGGCTGGCCGGCAACAGCTGGATGCCGGTTGTAGGAGCTAGGCAGCGGCAAGGTGGTTGGTGCCGACCACTTGGAGAAGAGGGAGAGGGTGGGCGGCCAAAACAATTAGGGTTGCCTCAATTAGGGTTTAACAAAAAGCCATAAGCCCTATTTTATAGAGAACAACTCTTAATGGTTATCGGATCATAACCATAAGACCCGTTAAGCCACTCCATTAATTTAAGTAAAAATAAACCAAACCATGATGGTTTATTTTAAGTTAAAACGAACCGAACCAACTATGGTTCATTCGTTTAAAACAAACCAAACCCTTTGGTTTATTCTCCTCCTTTGGATTAGAACCAAACCAAATTGGTTCATCCATCATGTCTTCATAAGACATGGCCCATCCACTCTTCCATTGCGACTGAAATGATTACATACTCTCTCCATGTTTGGTCCAACCAAACCTAGTTTCTCTCGGTCTGAGAATCTCATTCTCAAGCTCGTTTTAAATCCTTCAGATTATGCTCGTTGTGTGTGTGACCAAATAGGTTCTTGGTTTATGTTGGTCGTCTATAATTAACCATTAATTATAGAACGATCATGAGTGGCACCTAGTAGTACATCATGATCCCCAATTAACCGAAAAGATCAACGGTTGATCCAGAACTATTTCTGAAACCCTTCAGCAGCTCGAATGAATCGTGCTCCATTCCCTTCACTCATCTTATACCCACTTGGTTCAGGACATGGTCTATAGTGTCAGTCCCCACTAGGCTGACTACGTCACACCTAGCCCAAGTATCATTTCCTCGTCCTACGGATTCTAGTACTGCACATGTATCGAAGAGTACCTTACTCTAAACATGTAATGCTTTGGCCAAAGACTTTAGTAACAATCTGACGAAAGGCCATGGGTATACATCTCCTCGGAAGGAGTGGTGAATCCTTTATAGGCTATTCAATCACCTTCGATCACTTCGACTTATACCCAATCATCCCGGGTCCACATCTCCTCAGAGATGCTTGCTTAAGATGTCAAAGCATAAGTCTCCATGATCAAGATGACTTGAATACCGCAAGTCAAATGAATATCACACTTAAGCTACAATAAGAATTTCATTGACATATCTATATATGCAGAGAACCATATGAAGTCTTATGGCTGGTCACTCCAATGAACTAGTTACCATAACTAGCATCCACGATTAACTCCGGACATCACAATGTCTTCAGCCAGTGAGAATCAGCTGGTTGGATACACCAAGGAGTATACCTCGTGCTAGTCTCGACAGAATCAATGGTTTCCAAATCCATCAATTCATCGACTAGGGATAATTCCGATACATCACAATTACACATGTAGATATACTCACTAGTTGTGATCCAATCACAAATTCTCTCATGCTGTGAATCGTATCATGGACATTCAGTAAATGAGTTTAATATCTAATCAAATACATGAAAACATGTATACTCAAATAGTGAATCTTCATTTATCATATAAATGGTTCAAACATAAGGCGATTTCCTTAGGACATCTATCATATATTACTAACTAATGTGATTACCTATAAGGATAGATTGGTGGTGAAAGGATATCATCAAAAACAAGGTGTTGATTATGATGAAACCTATTCACCTGTTGCTATGCTTAAATTCATTCGGATGCTCCTGGTCATAGCGGCTCATTATGATTATGAGATAAGGCAGATAGATGTGAAAATTGCTTTCCTTAATGGAAACCTGCTCGAGGACGTGTATATGATACAGCCCGAGGGTTTCACATCGGTTGATTAAACCAAGGTATGCAAATTACGACGATCCATATATGGATTGAAGCAAGCATCCAGGAGCTGGAATATCCGTTTTGATGAGACAATCAAAAGGTTTGATTTCTCACAAAATCTAGATGAACCTTGTGTGTACAAGAAGGTTAGTGGGAGTGCAGTCGTGTTCCTAGTATTCTATGTCGATGACATATTACTCATAGGAAATGATGTTTCAGTCTTATAGTCAGTTAAGATTTGGTTGTACAAGACATTCTCCATGAAAGACCTAGGAGAAGAAACCTACATCCTCGGGATTAAGATCTATAGAGATAGATCGAAACGGTTGCTTGGTCTTTCATAGTCTACATATATAGACCGAGTGCTAAAGAGGTTTAGCATGTCGGAATCCAAGAATGGTTTCCTACTCATCAGGCATGGGATACACCTTTCGAAGTCTATGTGTCAACGCATAGAAGACGAGAGGATTTGCATGAGTAAGATTCCCTATGCATTCGCAATAGGATCTATCATGTATGCTATGTTATGTACGAGGCCCAATGTATCGTATGCTCTGAGTGTCACGAGTAGATACCAGTCTGATCAAGGAATGGATCATTGGGCGGCTGTTAAGACAATTCTTAAGTACTTGAGAAGAACTAAGGATGTGTTCCTAATATATGGAGAAGGGTACATGGTGATACGTGGGTATACGGATGCCAGTTTCCAGACAGACAAGGATGATTTCATGCCTCAGTCTGGTTATGTATTCACCTGAAATGGAGGTGCAATAAGTTGGAAAGGTTTCAAGCTTGACACTATAGCAGATTTTTCCACTAAGGCAGAATACATTGCAGCTTTGGAAGCAGCAAGGGAAGCGGTTTGGATCAAGAAGTTCATCTCTGAACTTGATGTGGTCTCATCAACGATCCAAACATATGCTTCACCGCTATCATTTGATCAGAGAGATCATTAGTAGGAAGGAAATACAAATCGAGAAAATCCCCACTGAAACGAACTCAGCGGATCCTTTGACTAAGGCATTACCTCAAAGTAAGTTTGAGGGTCATGTTAGACCCTAAGGTATTGGATACCGTAGCGATTGGCATTAGGCCAAGTGGGAGTTTGTTAGTAATATGTGAGAGATGTCCTAAGGCAATCACCTTATGTTAGAACCATTTATATGATAAATGATGATTCACTATTTGAGTATACATGTTCTCATGTATTTGATTAGATCATAAACTCATTTACTGAATTTCCACGATACGATTCAAAGCATGAGAGAATTTGTGATTGAATCACAACTAGTGAGTATCTCTACATGTGTAATTGTGATGTATCGAAATTATCCCTAGTCGATTAATTGATGGATTCGGACACCATCAAATCTATCGAGACTAGCACGAGGTATACTCCTTGGTGTATCCAAGCAGTTGATTCTCACTGGCTGGAGACATTGTGATGTCCGGAGTTAATCGTGGATGCTAGTTATGGTAACTAGTTCATTGGAGTGACCAGCCGTAAGACTTCATATGGTTCTCTGCATATATAGATATGTCAATGAAGTTCTTACTGCAGCTTAAGTGCGATGTTCCTTTGACTTGCAGTATTCAAGTCATCTTGGTCATGAAGACTTATGCTTTGACAACTTAAGCAAGCATCTCCAAGGAGATGTGGACCCGGGATGATTGGGTATAAGTCAAAGCGATCGAAGGTGTTTTAATAGCCTATAAAGGATTCACCACTCCTTGCAAGGAGATGTATACCAAAGGCCTCTCGTTGAATTGTTACTAAAGTCTTTGGCCAAAGCATTACATGTTTAGAGAAAGGTACTCTTGGATACATGTGCAGTAACTAGAATCCGTAGGACGAGGAAATGATACTTGGCCTAGGTGTGACGTAGTCAACCTAGTGGGGACTGACACCATAAACCATGTCCTGAACCAAGTGGGTATAAGATGAGTGATGGGAATGGGGCACGATTCATTGTAGTTGCTAAAGGGTTTCAAAAATAGTTCTGGATCAACCATTGATCTTTTCGGTTAATTGGGGATCATGATGTACTACTAGGTGCCACTCATGGTCGTTCTATAATTAATGGTTAATTATAGACGGCCAACATAAATCGAGAACCTATTTGGTCACACGCACAACGAGCGTAATCCGAAAGATTTAAAACGAACTTGAGAATGAGATTCTCAGACCGAGAGAAACTATGTTTGGTTGGACTAAACAAGGAGCGAGCATGAAATTGTTTCAGGCGCAATGGAAGCATGGATGGGCCGTGTCTTATGAAGACATGATGGAGAACCAAATTGGTTTGGTTCTAATCCAATGGTGGAGAATAAACCAAAGGGGTTTGTTTTGTTTTAAACGAATGAACCAAAGTTGGTACAGTTCATTTTAAATTAAAATAGGCAAAATCATTTTCGTTTATTTTAACTTAAATTAATGGAGCGGGTTAACGGGTTTTGGTTATGATCCAACAACCATTTGGAGAATTTGTTCTCTATAAAATAGGGCTCAAGGGTTTAATGAGAGGCCTAATCCAAGTTACCGCCCCCTCCCTTTTCTCCTCTTGTGGTCGGCGCCAATACCCTAGCCGCCTCCCACCCTTGTGCTGCCGTCCAAGATCCTTGGCGGTGTCCAAGCTTCAACCGGCGATCCTCCGGCGACCCTCCGGTTATCTTCCTTGGCTCTGGTGACAAGGTGAGCATTTAGCTTCCTTATTTGGCCGGCGCTAATCCTCCACCAAAGCTGTCCAGTTTTCTAGACAGCTTGTTTATTTCATGTCGGAACATTGTTTGGATGACGTTTGGAGCTCCGACAGCGGCTACTTTTCCAGGGATTCGATCTCTGGTAATCCTCAGAGGTGGAGGACGAAGGATTTGTCAAACGGTTGGCGAATACCTCCCCGGAGAAGCGAGTTTTTGATGAGTCATTTTGAATCCGAATTTTGATTCGGATTGTGATCTTCTCTCGATCACATCATCTTCGACATGAGACTAGTGACTCGTACGGAGATGAGCCTCATGACTTTGTGAAGTCATCCCGAAGATACTCGGCGTGGATATGGATATAGGTGATTCTAGCGAGGATCGCTCCGGTTGATGCCTTTTCCCGCTACACGTGATACGTCAGGTATACATAGAATAAATTTCCTTTTATTGAAAAATTTGAAACTAAGATTATGTCTACACATGTTGTACTATGCATGTGTGTGTGTTGTAATAAATTAGATTTATTATTTTTATTTCTTCCATTGTGAACATGTTTACGAAACATGTTCGAACACACACTCGCCGCGGTGCCAGAAACCCAACAGCGTTCGCATGCATCAACATGTTTATGAATGCACTCCTCATAAAATCATTTTTGATATTTGGCAAAAGGGGGAGAAAAGGAGTTAAGGGGGAGGAATTGTAAGGTGTTAACTTTTTTTCGAAAAGTTCACTTAACTTAGTTTTTCAAAAACTCACCTAGGGTTAAAGGGGAGGTTTTGGAAAACAAGTTGTTTAACACTTACTATTTTCTTAACTTTGAATTGGTTTGTATAGATCAAAAAGAGGGAGATTGTTGGTGCAGAGGCACCAGATAATCGAACCATTATTTTGATGATGGCAAAGATTTAAAGTTAAGTCATTCTTGTTATCTCATATGTTGTGTTGAGTGTGCAGGTAATGTATTAATCTTTTCTATGGTCAACAATGTTGGATCGAAAGTGTCGCTAGAGGGGGGGGGGGTGAATAGCGATACGATGTCGTTAAAAAACTTTTGCAATAAGTAAAAAGCAAGTAGAGAGTGCACAGCGGAAATATAAAGTAGACAAGATATTTTTACGTGGTTCACAATCTTTCGATTGCTAATCCACGGCCCTAGTGATCCTTGATCACGTACGGAGGGCAATTCACTAAAACCACTCCTCCTCGGTGGAGGGAGGAGCAACCATTACAAAAATAAATCAAGGCAAAGGACACTCCCCTTTCCTTACGATTAAAGCACAAAGACAATTTAAAGAAGTAGAACTTAAATAAATATACCGACAACTCTTATAAGTAGAAGATGTAGCTTTCGTTGTCGATGGCACTTCTCGTCAGAGCAAATGTGAGTAGTAGTAGCGGCGTTACGACGGCGTGTTGAGAGCTCTTGAATTCTTGTTATTTGCTTGGCTTGAACATGTCTATTTATGGATATTGATCTATGAATTTAGACATAGGTAGTGTCCAAGGTGAGGTTCTTATCACCCAAGACTTGTTCATCCACATCCTTTGCGCCAACTCAAGGATGAGGTGTTTCATCCAACCACCTTGTGCCACCTCCAACCTCCTTGTGCGCCAACTCAAGGATGAGGTGTTTCATCCAACCACCTTGTGCCACCTCCAACCTCCTTGGGCGCCAACATGAGGATGAGGTGTTTCATCCAACCACCTTGTGCCACCTCCAACCTCCTTGTGCGCCAACTCAAGGATGAGGTGTTTCATCCAACCACCTTGTGCCACCTCCAACCTCCTTGGGCGCCAACTTGTTGGAGCCATTCAACTTGTGCCACATCATGGGAGCCAACCATCTTGTGCCAACTCACCTTATTTTGGGCGTCCACCACAAGGAAGCTTGGTGATGGTTTGGATGTCCACCTTGATGCCACATCACCCTTTGTACCAAAACACGAGTCAAGTCCAAATTCACCCCCTTGAAATTCGAGCTCTTCTCGAGGTCGAACTTGACTAGCGATTGACTGTAGTCAAAGGGTTTTGACCGCAGATACAAGTTAGCTTAAAATATAAAGTACGATGGTTCTAACCATCCGATCTCGACCTAGACCTTCCATTGGAGGTATTGGGTCGGATCTACGCTAACGACCTTGCTTCGCTTTCACACGAGCTTACCTTGTAGCCTCGCTCCGGCCTTCACCCGAGTACCTCGGCCTCCAAGTCCTCTGCGCGTTCGACCACCTCGGTTCCCACCGGTGTCGCAGACCTTCCGCTCAACTTTAGCATTTCTGCACACTTAATTGAGCTCGTAAGATAACAAATATACCCTTAACTATTGAGCCTTTTGCCATAATCAAAATACCGGTTCGACTTTGGTGCCCACTGCACCAACAATCTCCCCCTTTTTGATTCATGGCAAACCGACACAAAAGTTAAGGAAAAATTAAGCATAACAGTAAGCTAGCATAATGATTAAGCATGAATGAGCTAGCATAAAGATTAAATATGAATGAGCTAGCATAATGATTAAGCATGAATGAGCTAGCATAAAGATTAAATATGAATGAGCTAGCATAAAGATTAAATATGAGTGAGCTAGCATAAAGATTAAGCATGAGTGAGAAATATTATTGTTTCAAGTTCTCCCCTTTGAGGTAACCTCCCCCTTGACCGAAGGTGAGTTCTTGAAAAATAATTTTACCCCCTTAATAGTTGCTATGCAAACTAATTACTTTAATATAAAGGTAATAATTTTGTTTACTTTCTTCCTTACTTTTGTGACTTTCTCCCCCTTTTGCCTTAACTCAAAAAGTTTGTAAATATATTTTAAGGTTTGTAAGTCCAAGCAAGTTCCCAATATAAATATATTTTTTCTAGTGAATTGAGCTAGCTCTTCTTGCATAGCAATAATCCAGTCGGGATCAAGAAGTGCTTGTTCAATAGTTTTGGGTTCGATTTTGGAAATTAACGAGATTTGACTAAGGTTTCGATATGAAGCTCTAGTTCGAACCCCTAAATTTGGATCACCTATAACTTGATTGATAGGATGATTTGTTTGAGTCTTAGTGTGACTCGGGTTAGGGTCATCTATCACTTGGTCGATAGGATGACTTGGGTGAGTTCTAGTTTGACTTGGGTTAGAGTCATCTATCACTTGGTCGATAGGATGACTTGGGTTAGGAGCAGATTCAAGTTCAAGATCAGTCGGGTTAAGCTATAAGTTGATTTGCTAGTTGGTTTTGTTAAGGATTGAGCGGGTTCGTGTCCTTAAGTCGAAAACTATATTAATGGTTTCTTCGACTCTAAGGTGTGTGATTGTATACCTCTATAAGCTCTCTTGGTGGTTGAGTATCCTAGAAAGGTTCGATGAGGTTTTGGATTTGAATTTCCTAGGTAATCCTTGGTGTTTAAGATATGTACCTTGCATCCAAATACCTAAAGTACTTGATGTTCGGTATTTTATCGTGATAAATCTCGTACGAGGTCTTTTGGTGCCTCTTTACCATAAGGATCCTATTTTGGACATAGCAAGCCGTACTAATGGCCTCTGCCCAAAATCTATCGGGTAGGTTATACTCGTTTAACATTGTCCTAGCGGCTTCTTGTAGGGTTCTATTTTTCCGTTCGACTAACCCATTTTGTTGTGGGGTTATAGGACATGAAAACTCATGGTGGTATCCGTTTAGGTTACAGAAATCTGTAAACCTGTGTTTTTCGAATTCACCACCATGATCGCTTCTAAGTCTTTTAATCTTAAGGTTCTTTTGATTTTCGATTAACCTACAAAGATTGATTAGTTGGTCTAGGGTATCATTTTTATGTTTGATAAACCTAACCCAAGTAAATCTAGAATAGTCGTCAATTATGACTAAGCAAAATTGACTACCATTGAGTGACTTAGCTCCATGTGAATCAAATAGATCCATGTGTAGGAGCTCAAGAACACTTTTGGTTCGTTCTTGATTAGTTAATTGATGTTGTGTCCTAGATTGTTTACCTTGTTGACAAGCATTACATATTTTATTATCCAAGTTGTTTAGTTTAGGCAAACCTATAACCAACTCGACTCATCTTGTGGGCCGAGTCTTGGGTGCAGTGTCCGAGTCTTGATTGCCATAACCAAGATTCCTCTTCTTGCTGTGTCATAAGACACTTGGTTGAGGAGTTGGGTAAATTTATTGTGTAGATGTTGCTACTCCTAGTTCCTTTAAGTATTATTTTAGATGTTGCATTTATTTTGATTACGCATTCATTTTCTAGAAATATGACCTTATAATTGTTATCACACAATTGGCTTACACTAAGTAAATTATATTGAAAGTTTTCTACTAATAAGACATTTTGAATTGTAAAGTTAGAGTTGAGCTCAATATCACGATCCGATGATTTTGAGCTTGCATATTCCAAGGCTACCGATCCTTGTCGTTTGAATCGTAACGAAAATTTGAGTTGATGCCCGGTCATGTGTCGGGAGCAACCACTGTCCAACATCCATTGATCCTACACATAAGGTAGTTGGATCGGATATTGGAATTACTAAAGGGTTGTTTGTAAGTTTTTAAATCTAAATCATCTCACCAATATCTACATGATCAAAACATGTTATTCCTATGTGTTATTGTGAGATGACTATCAATTTTACTTGATTAATTTTAATGAATTTAAATTAACCAACATTAGGTTAGATTCGGATTTAGTCTAAGCTCATCAAGTAATCTTTTCAAGAGATTAGCTTCCAGGTCGTGGCGAGGCACAGAGGCCTTCTTTGATCGGAACAACGACCACTTCCTTAGACAAAGCTAATTTCAAGAAATTGATAACTCGACTTACTTGAGACTACGTCTTGGTCTAACTAGTTATTTTTGAAAAGAGGCTCCCCGAGGATTTTAGTTGGTTTATTTTTGAAAAGAGGCTCCCCAAGGCTCAATCTTTTCGCAGGATTTTAGTTGGTTATGAGTCCTATCTAACCATTCTAAAAATAAAGGAAAAACTAAGCATGCAATTTCTAAGACTTAACAAAAATACATTTTGTATTGGCTCCCCCTGGACCATTGAATCGAGTGGGTCTATTCACATAGTGAATTTGGTCCTTGGGAACCCAATACATGTTAGATCCTAAAGTTGAAATCAAAGTGGTCTTAGGGACCCATGCTTGGACATTTTTCTTATGTTGGTTTACTATAGACATATATGACTTATTGGTTGTATTTGAGTTAAACCCGAGTCCGGCCTTGTTGTACACGGCCCTTTGTGATCCAAGTAAGAGGTCAAGTCCCTTGGATCCCAAAGTGAACCTTTCCAACGTGTTCCTAAGGTCTTCGACTTGTGTTTTCAAAGCGAGTTCTCAACTTCAAGCTTTTCAGCAGGTTGAGTCCTCCTCTTGAATACGAGTAGTCGAAGAGGTTAGGGAGACCTCATGTTTGAGAAGGTTAACCTCCTCAATTAGGGTCTCGACCTTGGACTCGGACTTAGCTAGTTTCTTATTTAAAAATTTAATTGCACCATACAAAGTATTAAGTAACGACCGACTTACCCTTAATGATTCTTTTGAACCGGATACGGATCCGTGGCTTGTCTTGAATGGAAGCTCATCATCGCCAGTTCGGACTCGGACTCTTCTTGATTTGAGTCGTGCTCGGTCGGCTTGGCCATTAGAGCTTGGATATCGCCTTCTTCCTCCGACAACTCCTCCCAAGTAGCGTTTAGCGCTTTCTTGGTCTTTGATGCGTTATTCTTTAGCTTTGGGCACTCGGACTTGATGTGACCGAACACTGCACTCATAGCATCTAAAATTAGAAGTATTTGAATTAGGTTTAGGCTTACCTTGAGTTGTTGGTCGTTTTCGTCTCTTGATCATCTTAGAACTAGATTGACTAGTTCGGATTCTATTCGAGTCTACTTCCGATTCGGACTCGTCTTCTTCCTTCGGGGTGGCTTGCTTGCGGGCTTCTTCTTCTTGGAACACGCAACTAACGCAATACTCTTCTCGGCACGGACCACGTTAGTTTGCTCATGTAATTCAAGTTCAAAACAATTCGTCTAACCTAATTTTAGAAAGGTCCTTGGAGACCTTGTAGGCATCGACCATGGATGCCCACAAGGTGGTCCTAGGAAACGAGTTAAGAGAATACGATAAGGTCGCGATTCTCGACCTTTGTCCAATGGCATGGAGTTGGTTGACGATGTCTTGGATACGAGCATGTAGTTGAGTTGCGGTCTCGTTTTCCTGCATTTTCAAGTTATACAATTTATTTAAAAGTAAATCTCTTTTACATACCTTCGTGTCGTCGGTGCCTTCGTGTAGTTCCACTAGCTTGGTCCATAAGTCCTTTGCACTAATGAAGGGGCCGACGCGGTTGAGCTCTTCCTTGGACAACCCACATTGCAAGATTTGAGTTGCCTTGGCATCGGCTTCTACTTGTTTTTTATGGAATTTGACCATTGATCGTAACCCAAAGATTCACCATCTTCATTAATAGGAAGTGTGAAACCGGTTTGGATTACGATCCACATCTCGATTTGGGTTTTAAGAAAGCATTCCATCCGACCCTTCCAATAATGAAAGTCATTACCGTTGTAAAACGGGTCAGTGAGTGCTAAACCCTTCGAGATGGGCCATTTAAAAACAAGAAGAAGAACTAAAAGAATCTTGAAAATCACACCCGGATAGAATATTCCAAGACTTTCGTCTTGGATTAGTAGTGCGGGAAGTACAAAAAGATATATAAAATGTAACTTGCAAAAAGAAATAAACAATCAAATGCGAATGTCGTTGAAGTTCCGGAGGACAACCTTACTCGGGATCTAACTCGAAGGACAACCTTATCCGGATCCTAAAGCCTCTAATGCAATTCTATATGTAGGAGAAGATAAGCAAGTGAAATAATTATACGAAAACAGAAATAAATAAATAAAAAATCTGTAAAAAAAAGAAAAACAAAGCTAGATTGGTGGTTTCACCGAATCTTAGCGCCCCCGGCTCTGATACCAATTGTTGGATCGAAAGTGTCGCTAGAGGGGGGGGGTGAATAGCGATACGATGTCGTTAAAAAACTTTTGCAATAAGTAAAAAGCAAGTAGAGAGTGCACAGCGGAAATATAAAGTAGACAAGATATTTTTACGTGGTTCACAATCTTTCGATTGCTAATCCACGGCCCTAGTGATCCTTGATCACGTACGGAGGGCAATTCACTAAAACCACTCCTCCTCGTTGGAGGTAGGAGCAACGATTACAAAAAGAAATCAAGGCAAAGGGACACTCCCCCTTTCCTTGTTTCGATTAAAGCACAAAGACAATTTAAAGAAGTAGAACTTAAATAAATATACCGACAACTCTTATAAGTAGAAGATGTAGCTTTCGTTGTCGGCGGCACTTCGTCGTAGCAAATGTGAGTAGGAGTAGCGGCGTTACGACGGCGTGTTGAGAGCTCTTGAATTCTTGTTATTTGCTTGGCTTGAACATGTCTATTTATGGATATTGATCTATGAATTTAGACATAGGTAGTGTCCAAGGTGAGGTTCTTATCCCCCAAGACTTGTTCATCCACATCCTTTGCGCCAACTCAAGGATGAGGTGTTTCATCCAACCACCTTGTGCCACCTCCAACCTCCTTGTGCGCCAACTCAAGGATGAGGTGTTTCATCCAACCACCTTGTGCCACCTCCAACCTCCTTGGGCGCCAACTTGAGGATGAGGTGTTTCATCCAACCACCTTGTGCCACCTCCAACCTCCTTGTGCGCCAACTCAAGGATGAGGTGTTTTATCCAACCACCTTGTGCCACCTCCAACCTCCTTGGGCGCCAACTTGTTGGAGCCATTCAACGTGTGCCACATCATGGGAGCCAACCATCTTGTGCCAACTCACCTTATTTTGGGCGTCCACCACAAGGAAGCTTGGTGATGGTTTGGATGTCCACCTTGATGCCACATCACCCTTTGTACCAAAACACGAGTCAAGTCCAAATTCACCCTTGAAATTGAGCTCTTCTCGAGGTGAACTTGACTAGCAGCTTGACCGTAGTCAAAGGGTTTTGGATCATGATACAAGTTAGCTTAAAATATAAAGTACGATGGTTCTAACCATCTGATCTCGACCTAGACCTTCCATTGGAGGTATTGGGTCGGATCTACGCTTAACGACCTTGCTTCGCTTTCACACGAGCTTACCTTGTAGCCTCGCTTCCGGTCTTCACCCGAGTACCTCGGCTTCCTCCGAAGTCCCTCTGGCGTTGCCCGACCACCTCGGTTCCCACCGGGTGTCGCAGACCTTCCGCTCAACTTTAGCATTTCTGCACACTTAATTGAGCTCGTAAGATAACAAATATACCCTTAACTATTGAGCCTTTTGCCATAATCAAAATACCGGTTCGACTTTGGTGCCCACTGCACCAACAAACAACGCCAGGAGAATCTCGGGACGAGAAACCTCGGTGGTCGAGTGACACCAGGAGAACCTCACGAAGTCAAGAAATCTCAGTGGTGATTGGATGCTAAGCGACAGGTCAGAAGGACCAAAGGTAAGCTTCGATTGTGGAGTGATGGTAAGGACGTGTCCTCTTTACAAGGACGATCGTAGGTGGTGATCCGACAAGGACTTCTGTTTGAGCTGGTTCTGCCTTTTTAGACTTTTTCTATTTCCCCTTCCATTGTTCCTTTGACTTCCTCTTAGAACCTTTCTTCGAGGAATCAACTAATAGCACTGTCCCGTGCTCATGCTTCATAGAAGCCTCCACAGTCTTCAGCAAATTTAGCAGTACCAAAGATGAACCTTCTTGCATCTCAGAGGTGAAGAGGAGCTTGGGGACTTCGAACCTTTCAGATCTCACTTTCTCATCAAACAACTCATAGAGATGAAAGACTATGGTATTAGCATCCATATGCTCATGCTGCTTCTGAAGCTCGGGTACCATCGTAGCTAGCTTGATGCAACTTGCCAGTTCAGAATCATTCACATATTTCTGATAGGCCAACAATTGGTCCGGAGTTGCATCATCTTTACGACAAGTAGGAAGAGGCTCTTCGAGGACATTCATAAGCTTTTCAACCTTGATAACAATTCTCAAGTTTCTAAGTTAGTCCAAGAAGTTCGACCCAGTCAATTTATTCAAATCCAAAATAGATCGCAAATTTAAAGACGTCATGATCAAGCGATTAACCTAGAAATACAAATCGAGCATATATGAGAAAGATTATTTAAATGCATCAACATACATTTATAAATCCCATTCATTTTTTGAATTCAAAAATCAAAACACTCAAAATAAATTCGGGAGATCATAGGTCCATCTCCGAATGAGCTGATATCCAACATATATAAGAACAACCTTGGAAAGAGTCCAACAAGTCATTCTTAGCTACGATGGTAGGTATCAAGTATACCAATTGCATATCACATATATGCAACTATCATAATGTGCTATCAACTAATTGAATGTTCACACATACATTGGGTTGTTAACACATTAACAAGTATGCATCATATCCATAGCACCCAACTTCACCTCCCTTCACATCGACCTTTGAGAGAGTCCAACAAACTGATGCTCCAAGTTAAAGCCGACCCATTAATCACGAAATAGTTTTAATATGGTTAGAGTGCATTTAACCAATTAGCCAAGCTTGGAGAGATTCCAACAACCCAAACTAATGATTGACCTCTGACTCTTACCATATTAGTAATAAACTATTTCAATGGTTTGAACATGTTCAGGTTCAACTCGGGCTTGGAGAGAGTCCGACAACCCAAACAAGAAATGGAACTCCTATTCTAACCATATTAATGGAAGGTGTAGGCTTTAATATTTTGTAAGGGTTTTAAGGTCCCATCCTCTTTCCATGAAAATAACTATTATCTATATGACATACATATTTGCAACTAATGCATCTACATGTCACGACATGCATGGCATAATGATATGCATTTAATGCAATTACATGACAAACAATTATGACATGTACAAATAGTTTCCTTATTTGTCATAACTAATTTTGGAAATAAAATATGTTTGAGATTTGATTTCTCAAATCAAATCTTGATTAAATTAGGAAACAAATTTCCAAATATAATCACATATTTTATTTATGGAAAATATTAATTAAGGAAATTTAAATTTAATTTAGAAAATAAATTTAGAAAATTGTAATTTCCTAATCACATTAGAAAATTTCCAATTTGAATTTCTTTACTAATTAAAATTTCCATAATTATTCCTAAACTTTCCAAAAGTAAAAAATTTCCAAAAATACAATTATGACTATTGCAAAATAATTTTACGATTATGTCAGAACACAGTCAGGCTTTGATACCATTGTTGGGTTTCCCTAACACTGACGTCGGTGTGTGTTCGAGCACGTTTCGTAAACACGCACACAGTGGAAGAAAAAATAAGTAATAAACTGATTTATTACAACACAAATACCACACGCGTGCAAGGATACAACAAGTGTAGACATAATCACCATTTCAAATTTTACAATAAAAGTAACTTATACTAGGTATACTTGACGAATTATGTGAAGCGAAAATGACATCAACCTTAGCGACCCTCGTAAGTTTCGCCTCTATCCGTATCCACGCCGAGTATTGTCAGGATAGCTTCAACAAGATACGAGCCACGTCTTCACCCGAGATATTAGTCTCGTATCGAAGGCGTTATGATCCGAGAGATGATCACAATTCGAATCCAATTCGAATCCAAAAGTGAGTTTCGTAAACTTGCTTCTCGAAAGCGGTTTTCTTCAACCAATTGATGAAACATCGATCCTCCACCAAAGAGGATTGCCGAAGATACAATCCTCGGGAAGGGGGTCACTGTCGGAGTTCCAAATGTCGGCTAAATAACACTCTCGTCGCAAAGTGTTGGGAGTATGAGGAATACAATCAAAGTCCCACATTGGTAAGACATGGAAAAGATCATGTGCTTATAAGAAAAAAGATATCTCCATTGGTATGAGGCCTTTTGGGTAGAGCCCAAAAACAAAACCATGAGGGCTTAGGCCCAAAGTGGTAAGACATGGAAAAGATCATGTGCTTATAAGAAAAAAGATATCTCCATTGGTATGAGGCCTTTTGGGTAAAGCCCAAAAACAAAACCATGAGGGCTTGGGCCCAAAGTGGACAATATCATACCATTGTGGAGATATGTGGATCTTATATGCACTAACAATTGGTATCAGAGCCATGGTCCATGTCAAGCCATGAACCTCGAACGAAGGAAGTTGAGCTCCCACGTCCGGATCAAGAGAACCAGACATCAGGAAGGAAGTCTAGTTGGGTCGGGGGGACCGAACACCTGGCAGGAAGTCCTGGTGGGTTGAAGATCGGACATCAAGCAGAGAAAATCCTTCGAGGAGGGATAGGCTTGAGGGGGGGCCCAATGTGGTCCTTCGTTTGAGGGGGGGATTGTTGGGAGTATGAGGAATACAATCAAAGTCCCACATTGGTAAGACATGGAAAAGATCATGTGCTTATAAGAAAAAAGATATCTCCATTGGTATGAGGCCTTTTGGGTAAAGCCCAAAAACAAAACCATGAGGGCTTGGGCCCAAAGTGGACAATATCATACCATTGTGGAGATATGTGGATCTTATATGCACTAACACAAAGGACACAAGCTGTCCAAGAGGGCAGCTTGGTGGAGGAAATGGTTGGCCAAACAAGTGGTCGGCTGCTCCTTGGTGACCGGCGGCTGAGGATGGCTGGAGGACTGTCGGTGACTGGTGGTTGGCCGGCGACAAGGAGGAGGTGGCGGCACTAAAGGGTTGGGCGACAAGGAACAAGGGGAGGAGAGAAATGGCTAGGGTTTCAAAAACCTAAGTCAATCCAACATGGGTTATCTCTCAACCCCATTATTTATAGAAAACGTATCTCTTAACCATTAAGAGACTTTTTCTCAAGACCTTTTCTCTAAAGCCTTTTCTCGAAAACCTTTTCTCAAAGGGTTATTTGTTCACAATCAAAACCCATTAACCCGCTCCATTGACTTTTGGACTAGAACCAAACCGATTTGGTTCATCCATCATGTCTTCATAAGACTCACCCCATCCATACTTACGTTGCGACTGAAACAATTTAATGCTCGCTCCATGTTTAGTCCAACCAAACTAAGTCTCTCTCGATCTGATCATCCCATTCTTAAAATCGGTTTAAATTTTTCGAATAACACTCATAGTATGTGTGACCAAATTGGTTTTCGATTTATGTTGGTCATCTATAATTAACCATTAATCATAGAATGATCATGAGTGACACCTAGTAGTACATCATAATCCCCAATTAATCAAAAAATCAACGGTTGACCCCAGGACATCTTCTGAAAGTTTTAGCGGCTACAATGAGTCGTGCCCTATTCCCTTCACTCATCTTATACTCACTTGGTTCATGACATGGTCTATTGTGTCAGTCCCCACTAGACTGACTACGTCACACCTAGCCCAAGTATTACTTCCTCGTCCTCCGGATTCTCGTCATCATCCTCATCCTCCGGATTCTAGTTACTACACAGATGATAGCACAAATAATAGATGCGGGCAGCACAAGCACAAGCAAGGGTGGGGGAAATACAGAAGAAGCTGACACAACTGAAATAAATAAAACAATCAAAATAACTAAAATATTGGACAACACTGGGGAAAACATGGGTGCAGGACCTTAGGCAGTAAGAACACAAGAGAAACAGCAACAATGGGAGAAGCTGGGACCTGGGCAAACCCTAAACATGCAAAAAAGGAAGGGCAACCTCAATAATGGGAAAAGAAAAAGGTAGCAACAGGAGCAAATATGTCAAGAACCTTAGAATACAGATGCATTAGATAACTAGGAAGGTTGAACTCGAAACCAGTCTGATGTACTACCCAAAAATGACATACAAGGAAGCCTCAGACAGAGCACTAGAAGGATGGAGCAAAACAAAGCTGGACAAAAAGAGATGCACCAGGGCAAAAGTACAACCACAATCACAGTTGGCAAGAGAGTGACAACATCCCAAACAGCTATACTGCAAGTGCAAACACAACCAGAGATAAATCCATGTGCAGGGAAGCAGAATAATGGGGAATCAGAAATGAGTGGCAACAAGGCAATTATGTTACACCAACCCAAAGAAGGAACCCATGAAGAGCCACTAAAGGGATTGTAGGAGAATGAACGGGCACACCAGGAAATAAATCAGGTTCAAGACACACCCATCAGGAAAGCACAAGAGCTCAAGAAAAGGACTAGTAAAAGGGCAAGCAGTGGGGATGCAACAACACAAGATGTGACTGCAGACATCATTCCACCAATCATCCTAGCCCTACCCGCTACTCGATGGTGTAATGAGGTGATACTAGCAAAAGAAGACGCCATCAGGTTAGTAGAGATGGAGTATCAAGGAGAGTGCCAGGGGCAGCAAGATGAAGATGGAACACTGTACAATGCAATGAGGAAATCAGAGAATGGAACAAATCTAGGCAAGGGGCAGAAACATTAAAAGAAAGGGAAGACCTGTTGGGTTTCCGGCACCGCTACGAGTGTGTATTCGAACATGTTTCGTAAAAATATTCTCAGCGGAATAAATAAAAAGCAATAAATCTAATTTATTACAACACACAAACTACACGCATGTATAGTACAACATGTGTAGACATAACCGTAGTTTCAAATTTTGCAATAAAAGAAAATTTATTCTACGTATACCTGACGTATCACGTGTAGCGGGAAAGACATCAACCGGAGCGACCTTCGCTAGAATCGCTCCTATCCGTATCCACGCCGAGGATCATCTGGATGACTTCACAAAGTCACGAGGCTCGTCTTCGTACGAGTCACTAGCCTTGTGTCGAAGACGATGTGATCAAGAGAAGATCTATATCCGAATCAAAATTCGGATTCAAAATGAGTCCTCAAAAACTCGCTTCTCCGGAGACGTATTCGCCCACCGTTTGATGAATCCTTCATCCTTCACCTATGAGGATTACCGGAGATCGAATCCCCGGCAAGGAAGCCACTGTCGGAGCTCCAAACGTCATCCAAACGATGCTCCGACACGAAATAAACAAGCTGTCTAGAAAACTGGACAGCTTTGGTGGAGGATTAGCACCGGTCAAATAAGGAAGCTAGATGCTCACCTTGTCGCCGGAGCCAAGGAAGATCACCGGAGGGTCGCCAGAGGATCGCCAGCTGAATCTTGGATGTCTGAAACAACTTGGACGGTGGCACAAGAGGTGGGCGGCGGCTAGGGTTTGGGCGCCGACCACTAGAGGAGAAGAGGGAGGGGGCGGCAACATTGGATTAGGGCTTCATTAAGCCCTTGAGCCCTATTTTATAGAGAACAAATTCTCCTAATGGTTATTGGTTCATAACCAAAACCCGCTAGTCTGCTCCATTAATTTAAGTTAAAATAAACCAAACCGATATGATCTATTTTAAGTTAAAATGAACCGAACCAACTTTGGTTCATTCGTTTAAAACAAACCAAACCTCTTTGGTTTATTCTCCACCATTGGATTAGAACCAAACCAATTTGGTTCATCCATCATGTCTTCATAAGACACAACCCTTCCACCCTTCCATTGCGACTGAAACGATTTCATGCTCGATCCTTGTTTGGTCCAACCAAACCTAGTTTCTCTCGGTTTGAGAATCTCATTCTCAAGATCGTTTTAAATCCTTTGGATTACGCTCATTGTTCGTGTGACCAAATAGGTTCTCGGTTTATGTCAGCCATCTATAATTAACCATTAATTATAGAACGATCATGAGTGGCACCTAGTAGTACATCATTATCCCCAATTAACCGAAAAGATCAACGGTTGACCCAAAACTATTTCTGAAATCCTTCAGCAGCTATAATGATTCGTACCCCATTCCCTTCACTCATCTTATACCCACTTGGTTCAGGACATGGTCTATAGTGTTAGTCCCCACTAGGTTGACTACATCACACCTAGCCCAAGTATCATTTCCTCGTCCTACGGATTCTAGTTACTGCACATGTATCCAAGAGTACCCTACTCTAAACATATAATGCTTTGGCCAAATACTTTAGTAACAATCCGATGAGAGGCCATGGGTATACATCTCCTCGCAAGGAGTGGTGAATCTTTTATAGGCTATTCAAAAACCTTCGATCACTTCGACTTATACCCAATCATCCCGGGTCCATATCTCCTCAGAGATGCTTGCTTAAGATGTCAAAGCATAAGTCTTCTTGATCAAGATGACTTTAATACCGCAAGTCAAAGGAACATCGCACTTAAGCTGCAGTAAGAATTTCATTGAAATATCTTTATATGTAGAGAACCATATGAAGTCTTACGGCTGGTCACTCCAATGAACTAGTTACCATAACTAGCATCCACGATTAACTCCAGACATCACAATGTCTCCAGCCAGTGAGAATCAGCTGCTTGGATACACCAAGGAGTATACCTCGTTCTAGTCTCGACAGAATTGATGTTGTCCAAATCCATCAATTCATCGACTAGGGATAATTCCTATACATCACAATTACACATGTAGAGATACTCACTAGTTGTGATCCAATCACAAATTCTCTCATGCTGTGAATCATATCATGGACATTCAGTAAATGAGTTTAAGATCTAATCAAATACATGAAAACATGTATACTCAAATAGTAAATCTTCATTTATCATATAAATTATTCAAACATAAGGTGATTGCCTTAAGACATCTTTCATATAATACTATCAAACTCCCACTTGGCCTAATGTCAATCGCTATGGTATCCAATACCATAAGCTCTAACATGACCCTCAAACTTACTTTGAGGTAATGCCTTAGTCAAAGGATCCACTAAGTTCCTTTCAGTGGGGATTTTCTCGATTTGTATTTCCTTCCTACTAATGATCTATCTGATCAAATGATAGCGGTGAAGCACATGTTTGGATCGTTGATGAGACCTTGACTCTTTCGCTTGTGCAATTGCTCCATTGTTGTCGTAGAAGAACGGTATTGCTTCAACAATGGCTGGAACCACACCAAGTTCATAAATGAACTTCTTGATCCAAATCGCTTCCTTTGCCGCTTCCGAAGCTGCAATGTATTCTGCCTCAGTGGTAGAATCTGCTACAGTGTCTTATTTGGAACTTTTCCAACTCATTGCGCCCTCATTCAAGGTAAACATGTATCCAGACTGAGACCTAGAATTATCCTTGTCTGTCTAGAAGCTGACATCCATATACCCGCATATCACCATGTCCTCTTCTCCATATATTAGGAACACATCCTTAGTTCTTCTTAAGTACTTAAGGATCATTTTAACAGTCGCCCAATGATCCATTCTTGGATCAGATTGGTATCTACTCGTGACACTCAGAGAATATGATACATCGGGCCTCGTACATAACATAGCATACATGATAGATCATATTGCGGATGCATAGGGAATCTTACTCATGCAAATCCTCTCGTCTTCTGTGCACAGACACATAGACTTCGAAAGGTGTATCCCATTCCTAATGGGTAGGAAACATTTCTTGGATTTCGACATGCTAAACCTCTTTAGCACTCGGTCTATATATGTAGATTGCGAAAGATCAAGCAACCATTTCGATCTATCTCTATAGATATTAATCCCGAGGATGTTGGTTGCTTCTCCCAGGTCTTTCATAGAGAATGCCTTGGACAACCAAATCTTAACTGAATGTAAGACTGAAACTTCGTTTCCTATAAGTAATATGTCATTGACATACAATACTAGGAACACGACTGCACTCCCACTAACCTTCTTGTACACACAAGGTTAGTCCAGATTTTTTGAGAAATCACACTTTTTTATTATCTCATCAAAACGGATTTTCCAGCTCCTGGATGCTTGCTTCAGTCTATATATGGACCGTTGCAATTTGCATACCTTGGTTTTATCAACTGATGTGAAACCCTCAGGTTGTATCATATACACATCCAAGAGTAGGTTTCCATTAAGGAAAGTTGTTTTCACATCCATCTGTCATATCTCATAATCATAATGAGCCGCTATGGCCAGGAGCATCCGAATGGATTTAAGCATAGCTATCGGCGAATAAGTTTCGTCATAATCAACACCTTGCTTTTGACGATATCCTTTCGCCACCAATCTAGCCTTATAGACAATCACATTACCATCCATGTCAATTTTCTTCTAAAAAACCCACTTGCACCCTATAGGCTTTATGCCTTCAGGTGGGTCAACCAAGTTCCAAACTTGGTTTTCATACATGGAATCCATTTCCGACTTCATGGCTTCAAGCCACTTATCCCTTTCTGAACTTGTCAGAACTTCTTCATAACTGGTAGACTCCAAATCATCAATGAGTAACACGTCGTTCGATTCACTTATGAGAAATCCATATCTCTCAGGAATATTGCGTGTTCTACCAGATCTACGAAGATGTGGTGTCTCAATAGGTCCAGCCGATGGCTCATCACTATGAGTGATTGGTTGTTGTGCTTCAACAGGTATCTCATCAATGTCTATTTGAGTCTCTCGAGCCTCCTCAAGCTCGACGACACTCCCACTGTTTTCTTGCAAGAGAAACTCTTTCTTTAGAAACACAACATGCCTTGAAACAAACACCTTTTGTTCCACAGGATGATAGAATTGGTAACCCCTTGTTTCCTTAGGGTATCCAATAAATAGGCATTTATTAGACTTAGCATCCAATTTGTCTGATACAGTCTGCTTCACATAAGCAGGACAATCCCATATCTTCAAGTAAGATACATAAGGTTTCTTACTATTCCATATCTCATATGAAGTAGTAGAGACCACCTTGGCTAGCATTCTGTTTAATAAGTAAACAGCTGTCTGAAGTGTATAGCCCCAAAAGGACTTGGGAAGATTCCCATGATTCATCATTGACCTGACCATGTCCAACAAGGTTCGGTTATGCCTCTCAGATACACCATTATGTTGTGGTGTATATGGCGGAGTCCATTGAGATAATATACCATTGTCTCTTAGATAATCTAAAAACTCTTGACTTAAGTATTCACCACCTCGATCCGATCGAAGTATTTTAATACTCTTGTCATGTTGTTTCTCTACTCCATTTCTGAATTCTTTGAACCTTTCAAAGGCTTCAGCCTTGTGTTTCATCAAGAAGACATACCCAAACCATGAGTGATCATCGATG
This sequence comes from Wurfbainia villosa, assembly GCA_025175895.1. Classification (NCBI taxonomy): domain Eukaryota; kingdom Viridiplantae; phylum Streptophyta; class Magnoliopsida; order Zingiberales; family Zingiberaceae; genus Wurfbainia; species Wurfbainia villosa. The sequence continues at coordinate 108,269,801 of CM045996.1, forward strand.
AAGGTAATGAAGTAGCTATAGCCTCCTGAAGCTTGAGTTGACATAGGTCCACATACATCAGTATGTATTAGACCTAGCAACTCTCCCACTCGTTCAACTTTTCCTATAAAAGGTAACTTAGTCATCTTGCCTTTTAAGCATGATTCACATGTATCGTATGAATCTAATTCAAACGATTCTAGAATTCCACATCGGTGTAATTCAGACATGTATTTCTTGCTTGCATGGCCAAGACGACAATGCCACAAGTAGGAGTCTAATTGATCATCCTTTCGAGCATGCTTGTTGCTCGCTTCAATATTGAAAATGTCACTGGATACGTCCAACATATAAATACTATTGCTCAAGGTTCCAGTCCCATAAAGTACGTCATTCAAAGTTATATAACAACAATTGTTACTAAACGTCAAATGGTAACCATTTCTATTTAAGCAGGAAATAGAAACAATGTTCTTTATTAGAGAAGGAAAACAATAGCAATTGTCCAGTTCTAAGACTAGTCCACTAGGGAGCTTCAGCAAATAAGTTCCGATGGCGATCGCAGCAACCTTTGCTCCATTTCCAACTCACAAATTTGACTCCCCTATGACGAGTCTTCTTCTATTCCTTATCCCATGTATGTCATTACATATATATGAGCCACACCCAGTATCCAATTCCCAAGTGTTTGAGGAAATAGAATGACAATAAATAATGAAGATATCCAATTCCCAAGTATCCAATTCCCATTGTGATGTCTTATTCTTCTTCACGAACTCAAGATAAATCTAGCAATTTCTTTGCCAATGACCCTCCTTGCCATAATGATGACAAGTGCCCATTTGAGTTGGTTCTGCCATTTTAGCCTTTTTCTTCCCCTTCTGCTATTCCTTTGACTTCCTCTTAGAATCTCTTTTCAAGGAATCAACTTACAGTATCATCCCCTGCTCATGCTTCACAGAAGACTCCACAGTCTTCAGCATGTTGAGCAGTACCACAGATGAACCTTCTTGCATCTCAGAGGTGAAGAGGAGCTTGGAGACTTCGAACCTTTCGAATCTCACTTGCTCCTCAACCAACTCATAAAGGTGAAAAACTATGGTATGAGCATCCATATGCTCATGCTGCTTCCGTAACTCAGGTACCATCGCGGCTAGCATGATGCAACTCGCCATTTCAGAATCAGTCACATATTTCTGATAGGCCAACAATTGGTCCAGAGTTGCATTGTCACTAGGACGGGCAGGAAGAGACGCTTCGAGGGTATTCACAAGCTTTTCAACCTTAAGAACAATTCTCAGGTTGAATCCAAAAGTCAGTCCAAGAAGTTAGGCCCAGTCAATTTGTTTAAATTCAAAATAGAGCGCAAATTCAAAGACATCATGATCAATAGATTAACTTAGAAATACAAAATGAGCATATATGAGAAAGATGATTTTAAAATGCATCAACATACATTTATAAATCCCATTCATTTTTCGAATTTCAAAAACTCCAAAATCACTTCGGGAGATCGTAGGTCCACCTCTGAATGGGCTGATATCCAACATAGATATAAACAACCTTGGAGAGAGTCCAACAAGACATTCATAGCTACGATGGTAGGTATCAAATATACCGATTGCATGTCACATATATGCAACTATCACAATGTGCTATCAACTAATTGAATGTTCACACATACATCGGGTTGTTAACTCATTAACAAGTATACATCATATACATAGCACCCAACTTCACCTCCCTTCACATAAACCTTGGAGAGAGTCCAACAAGCCGATGCTCCAGGTTAAAGTCAACCCATTAATGAAGACATAGTTTTAATATGGTTAGAGCGCATTCAACCAATTAGCCCGGCTTGGAGAGAGTCCAACAACCAAAACTAACGATTGATCTCTAACTCTTACCATATTAGTATTAAACTATTCCATGGTTTGAACATGTTCGGGTTCGAGCCGGGCTTGGAGAGAGTCCAACAACCCAAACAAGAAACGGAACTCTGGTTCTAACCATATTAATGGAAGGTATAGGCTTTAATATTGAGTAAGGGTTTTTATTTCTCATCCTCTTTATCTACATGACATGGCATACATGGCACACATCTACATGTCACGACACGCATGACATAATGATATGCACCTAATGCAATTACATAACATACAATTATGACATGTACAAAATTTCCTTATATGTCATAACTATTTATAGAAATAAAATATGTTTAAGATTTGATTCTCCAAATCAAATCATGATTAAATTAGGAAACAAATTTCCAAATCTAATCACATATTTTATTTGTGGAAAGTGTTGATTAAGAAAAGTCAATTTAGGAAACAAATTTCCTAAATCATCAAAACTACTTATGGAAAAAAAATATTTTAATATTTAATTTTCCCAAATAAAATCATGATTAAATTAGGAAATAAATTTCCAAATCTAGTCAAATATTTTATTTATGGAAAATATTAATTTCCAAAAATACTTCTAACATTACAAAAGTAGAAGATTTCCATAAATACTTCTAGACTTTTCAAAATTAAAAAATTTCCATAAATACTTCTAACTTTCCAAAAGTAGAAAATTTCCATAAATACCATTATGACTATCACAAAATAATTTTACGATAATGTCGAAATACAACCTGGGCTCTGATACCACAGTTGGGTTTTCGGTACCGCGGCGAGTGTGTATTCGAACATGTTTCATAAACATTTACGCAGCGGAATAAATAAAAAGCAATAAATCTAATTTATTACAACACACACACCACACGCAAGCATAGTACAACATGTGTAGACATAACCATAGTTTCAAATTTTTAAATAAAAGGAAATTTTTTCTACGTATACCTGACGTATCACGTGTAGCGGGAAAGGCATCAACCGGAGCGACCCTCGCTAGAATCGCCTCTATCCATATCCACGCCGAGTATCTTCGAGATGACTTCACAAAGTCACGAGCCTCATCTTCGTACGATTCACTAGCCTCATGTCAAAGATGATGTGATCGAGAGAAGATCACAATCCGAATCAAAATTCGGATTCAAAACGAATCCTCAAAAACTCGCTTCTCCGGAGAGGTATTCGCCCACAGTTTGATGAATCTTTCGTCCTCCACCTATGAGGATTACTGGAGATCGAATCCCCAGCAAGAAAGCCGCTGTCGGAGCTCCAAACGTCGTCCAAATGATGCTCTGACATGAAGTAAACACGCTCTCAAGAAAACTGGACAGCTTTGGTGGAGGATTACGCCTGTCAAATAAGGAAGCTAGATGCTCACCTTGTCGTCGGAGCCAAGGAAGATCACCGGAGGGTCCCCGAAGGATCGGTGGCTGAAGCTTGGACGCCAGCAACAACTTGGACGGTGGCACAAGAGGTGGGCGGCGGCTAGGGTTTGGGCGCCGACCACTAGAGGAGAAGAGGGAGGGGGCGGCAACTTTGTATTAGGCTTTCATTAAGCCCTTGAGCCCTATTTTATAGAGAACAAATTCTCCTAATGTTTATTGGTTCATAACCAAAACCCATTAATCCGCTCCATTAATTTAAGTTAAAATAAACCAAATCGATTTGGTCTATTTTAAGTTAAAAAGAACCGAACTAACTTTGGTTCATTCATTTAAAACAAGCCAAACCCCTTTGGTTTATTCTCCACCATTGGATTAGAACCAAACCAATTTGGTTCATCCATCATGTCTTCATAAGACATGGCCCATCCATGCTTCTATTGTCACTGAAATGATTTTATGCTCGATCGATGTTTGGTCCAACCAAACCTAGTTTCTCTCGGTCTGAGAATCTCATTCTCAAGCTCGTTTTAAATCCTTTGGATTATGCTCGTTGTGCGTGTGACAAAATAGGTTCTCGGTTTATGTTGTTCGTCTATAATTAACCATTAATTATAGAACGATCATGAGTGGCACCTAGTAGTACATCATGATCCCCAATTAACCAAAAAGATCAACGGTTGACCCAAAACTATTTCTGAAATCCTTCAGCAGCTATAATAATTCGTGCCCCATTCCCTTCACTCATCTTATACCCACTTGGTTCAGGACATGGTCTATAGTGTCAGTTCCCACTAGGTTGACTACGTCACACCTAGCCCAAGTATCATTTCCTCGTCCTACGAATTCTAGTTACTGCACATGTATCCAAGAGTACCCTACTCTAAACATGTAATGCTTTGACCAAAGACTTTAGTAACAATCCGATGAGAGGCCATGGGTATACATCTCCTCGCAAGGAGTGATGAATCCTTTATAGGTTATTCAAACACCTTCGATCACTTCGACTTATACCCAATCATCCCGGGTCCACATCTTATGCTTGCTTAAGATGTCAAAGCATAAATCTTCATGATCAAGATGACTTGAATACCGCAAGTCAAAGGAACATCGCACTTAAGCTACAGTAAGAATTTCATTGACATATCTATATATGTAGAGAACGATATGAAGACTTACGGCTGGTCACTCCAATGAACTAGTTACCATAACTAGCATCCACGATTAACTTCAGACATCACAATGTCTCCAGCCAGTAAGAATCAGCTGCTTCGATACACCAAGGAGTATACCTCATGCTAGTCTTGACAGAATTGATGTTGTCCAATTCCATCAATTCATCGACTAGGGATAATTCTGATACATCACAATTACACATGTAGAGATACTCACTAGTTGTGATCCAATCATAAATTCTCTCATGCTGTGAATCGTATCGTGGACATTCAGTAAATGATTTTAAGATCTAATCAAATACATGAAAATATGTATACTCAAATAGTGAATCTACATTTATCATATAAATGGTTCAAACATAAGGCGATTGTCTTAGGGCATCTCTCATATATTACTAACAAGACCATCACTGCTAGACGGTGTAAGCCGGTTGCACAACCATGAAGATCGAAGCATGGAACATTAGAGGCCTAAATAAGGGCCTCAAATAGAAGGTGGTGGCAGATCTCCTTCTGAAGCAAAATATGAGCGCTCTATGTGTACTAAAGGCAAAACTAACCCAGCAGTACTAACAGATATTGAAAGCCAAGAGATTTCAGAAATGGGAGATAGAGCAGCGACTGGGTAGCTCCTCCAGAAGCAGAATGCTATTGATATGGGACCGTAACTCATTAATCTGGACATCGACCTATGGGAAGATCAGTTGATACATTCCAGAATCAAAACCAAAATCACAGGGTCAACCTATGCAATCACGTTTGTCTTTGGTCAGCTCTCCATCGTGAGCAGAAAAGCCATGTGGGCAGCACTGTCACAGATTGCTAGAACTATGGAGATGCCATGGCTAATTCTAGGAGATTTCAATTCCTCCCTCTCACCAGCTGATAAACAAGGAGGAATGGAAGTTACAACATATATCATAGTCAATTTCTAGGATTTTACACTTGAGGCAAGGATTGAGGATTTCCACTCCATTGGGTGCCAATACACATGGACAAATGGGCACATAGTGAGCAAACTCGATTATGCAATGGGCAACAAGGCATGGATGGAGCAGAACCAGAGCAGTTATGCTGAATTCAAGACTCCAGGGACAGTCTCAGATCATGCATCATGCATTGTCTCCGTGCTTGGAAATACAAGGAAGTGGGGGTCAAACCTTTTAAGTTCTACAACATATGGACCTCACACCCTGATTTTGGACGTCTAGTAGAGGATAAATGGAACAACTCCAGCCTCATAAGTGTGGAAAGAACGACACAATATAAGTTGAGACAAAAACTCACACTCCTCAAAATTGATCTCAAACAGCTCAATAGACTCAACTATCATTACATTCAAGAATGGGTCAAGCAGGCTCAACAACAATTAGAAAAAATGCAGCAAAGAGGGGTAGCGCAAGGGCATATAGATGATAATTACCAAGCAACAAGGAAAAAAGTAGAAGTACTTGAGCGAGCAGAATATCTTTTCTACTTACAGCGATCCAAGCATGAATATTTCAGAGATGTAGACAAGAACTGTTAGTGAAAGCCCTAGAGCCAATCATGTGATCATTGTTGTATAGACTTGTTGTATCATATTCCTATTTAATAAAGGCATTTCTTTATTGTTATTATACTTAATTGTATTGGTGCCAAATTGTTGGGATGTATACTGAAAGCCTAGCTCTTTGGTATGAACATTTTATTTTGAAATAAGAATCACATGATCATTGTTTGCACTTTATATTTATATATGTGCATATTGTCTAATACTTTACATTGTAGATAACATGGTGCTTGGGTGTGGCACAGAAGATCATGTTATCAGTCCCTTGTAGAGTATAAGTAGAGGCTCACAACCAAGATGGTTTTGGACAAACCATTGGCATGGTTGTAGTGTAGCTTGGTATTGTTTTATCTTGAACATAGAGTTACACTAGTACACTTAGGTGTATTGAGCAGGACCGACATAGAGGTGATTCAATTTATTGCTGACTACATAATTGAATCGGACCTCGGATATTATGTTGTACATGCTCTTAATCCCAATATAATAACGGGCACATGTACTTAGTATTTATTTCTTTGATTTACCAAAGGGTGAGATTTCTATAGATTAAATCAATATGCCCGGTAAGTTGGGAAATGATATTATTTACATGGTGTGCCGTTGATTATAGGAGGAAACTGTATCCTATGTATTAGGTTGATTATGTCCCCTTGAGGAGCTCATAAGGTTCATCATGTAAACCCTGCAGGTTGACTTAGTCAACATGATGATAAGGTTGAGTGGTACTACTTGAGGAGTTAGATGTTAATTGATTGATGGTCAGTAAATCAATCAATTGACGGACATTCGATATCTTAAACACGGGGAGATGGATGTACAAATAATATATGGAGCCCATATTAATTTATGGGGGTTGGTGAGGTAATTCAATGATGATCCTCTAGTGGAATGGAACATCATTGATGGATCAAGTTTGTGTGGTTCCGATCCATCAGGTGGCCAAGATCCAACTCCTCCTCATGGTCCCTATTGTAGCCTATTAACACCTCATGAAGTCTATATCAAATGATGGAAAACAAATCTCTAGATCCGACGATTGGGATTAAATCCCTAGAACTGACGGTTGAGATTAAATCTCTAGATCCGACGGTTGGGATTAAAACCCTAGAACCGACGGTGGAGATTAAATCTCTAGATCCGACGGTTAGGATTAAAACCCTAGAACCGACGGTTGAGATTAAATCTCTAGATCCGACGGTTGAGATTAAATCTCTAGATCCGACGGTTGAAATTAAATCTCTAGAACCAATGGAGGAGATTGAACCAAGGCCTAAACCTAACTCTATATATATGGGCTTAGGCTTGGGCGGCAAAGTGAGATGAAAAACCTAATTGAGACAAGGTGGCTTGGGTGGCAAGAAAGAAAAGGAGGTTAAGGTTAGGGTTTGGTTCATTGTGTTGGGCGGCAAGGCTTCTTCTTCTTCCCATTGATGGCCGGCAACCCTTCCTCCCTTTTTCTCCTTGGTTTGGCCGGCGCCCAAGCTTTTCCCTTCCTTCTATGGCTTAGGTTGGATGGAATTAGGATGGCTTCCCTTGGGCGGCAACCAAATCCTAGATGGGATAGGATTGGGGTTGGGCGGCTAGGGTTAGGGTTTTGGGATTAGTGTGGGCGGCAACAAAAAGATGAAGATCCATTTCTTCTTCCTTCTAAGTGTTGGTCGGCCACTATCCTTGTTCCCTCTACCTTGGCCAGAGCTCAACCTATTCTCCTTCCCTTCATCCTTGGCCGGAAATTAGGAAAGCTTTGTCTAGGGTTTGGGCGGCAACAAGGAAGAGGATTGTTTTCCTTTCCTTTCTCTAAGTGTTGGCCAGCGCCCATACCCTTGGTGTTTCTCTTTTGGTTGGTTTCAATACTCCATTTTATCTTCCTTGGCTGGCGGCAACATCAAGTTTATTGACTTGGTGGCCGGTTCTAGAAAGGAAGATGTGTTTTGTTTTGGGATCTTCCTTTGTTCCTAGTGAACAAGGAAAGGAAGATTGGTGATCTAGGAGGCTTCAACTTTTGGTAGATCGTCGCCCACACGATGTCCAAAAGGAGGGAGGACATACAATAGAAGATCAAGAGGTATAACAAGAGGTATAATCTTGTTTATTTTGAGTAATGTTCTTTTGTATTATGTTTATAATTGCTCTTCAATTATATGCATGTGTTGTGTGGATGCTTACTTTATGTATGTGTTGATTATACTAGTTTACATTTGTATGTATTTGTATAATCATGGACCTCGAAGATATGTTGGGTTTCCGGCACCGCGGCGTGTGTGTGTTCGATCATGTTTCGTAAACATGAGCACAGCGGAAGCAATGAAAATAATAAATACTCCTATTTATTACAACACACACAACACACGCATGCTATTACAACAAGTGTAGACATAACCGTAAATTAAAATTGCAATAAAAGGAAATTAAACTACGTTATACCTTTCGTATGACGTGTAGCGGGAACGGCATCAACCGGAACGATTCTCGTAAGAATCGTCTCTATCCGTATCCACGCCGAGCTCCTCGGGATGACTTCGCCAAGCCACGAGCTTCGTCTTCGTATGGGTTACTAGCCTCGTGTTGAAGACGATGTGATCGAGAGATGATCACGGTCCGAATCCAAATTCGGACCTAAAGACAAGTCCTCAAGACTTGCTTCTCCGGAGAGGTATTCGTCAACCGATTGACGAATCCTTTGTCCTCCACCTCAGAGGATTACCGGAGATCAAATCCCCGGTATGTTAGCCGCTGTCGGAGCACTAACCGTCAAAGACGCTCCGAGGAGAAGAAGCTGTCCAGAAAACTGGACAGCTTGGTGGAAGAAGCGCCGGCCAAAACCAAGGAAGCAAAGTGCTCACCTTGATGCCAAACCTGAGGAGGATGACCGGAACTCTTCCGCAGCAGCTCGGCGCGGCGAGGAGGAAGGAAGCAACCTTCTGGGCGCCGGTTGGAGGACCTTTGGGCTGGCGCGGCAGCGGGTTGGGCGCCGAATAGGAGAGGGAGGGGTTGGCGCGCCAAGTTTTTATTAGGTTTAGGGTTAGGGTTTAATCCCTATTTTATAGAGAACTAATTCTCTTAGTGGTTAATTGATCATATCCATAAAGCCCGTTAACCCGCTCCATTAAGATAAGTTAAAATAAACCAAACCATGATGGTTTATTTTAAGTTAAAACGAACCGAACCAACCTTTGGTTCATTCGTTTAATATAACCCAAACCCTTTGGTTTATTCTCATCCATTGGATTAGAACCAAACCATTTTGGTCCATCCATTATGTCTTCATAAGACACGGCCCATCCACGCTTCCATTGCGACTGAAACAATTTCATGCTCGCTTTATGTTTGGTCCAACCAAACATAGTTTCTCTCGGTCTCAGAATCTCATTCTCAAGCTCGTTTTAAATCCTTTGGATTACACTCGTTGTGCGTGTGACCAAATAGGTTCTCAGTTTATGTTGGCCGTCTATAATTAACCATTAATTATAGAACGATCATGAGTGGAACCTAGTAGTACATCATGATCCCCAATTAACCGAAAAGATCAACGGTTGATCCAGAACTATTTCTGAAACCCTTCAGCAGCTCGAATGAATCGTGCCCCATTCCCTTCACTCATCTTATACCCACTTGGTTCAGGACATGGTCTTTTGTGTCAGTCCCCACTAGGCTGACTACGTCACACCTAGCCCAAGTATCATTTCCTCGTCCTACGGATTCTAGTTACTCCACATGTATTGAAGAGTACTTTACTCTAAACATGTAATGCTTTGGCCAAAGACTTTAGTAACAATCCGACGAGAGGCCATGGGTATACATCTCCTCGCAAGGAGTGGTGAATCCTTTATAGGCTATTCAAACACCTTCGATCACTTCGACTTATACCCAATCATCCCGGGTCCACATCTCCTTAGAGATGTTTGCTTAAGATGTCAAAGCATAAGTCTCCATGAACAAGATGACTTGAATACCGCAAGTCAAAGGAACATCGCACTTATGCCACAGTAAGAACTTCATTGACATATCTATATATGCAGAGAACCATATGAAGTCTTACGGCTGGTCACTCCAATGAACTAGTTACCATAACTAGCATCCACGATCAACTCCGGACATCACTATGTCTCCAGCCAGTGAGAATCAGCTGCTTGGATACACCAAGGAGTATACCTCGTGCTAGTCTCGACAGAATTGATGGTGTCCAAATCCATCAATTCATCGACTAGGGATAATTCCGATACATCACAATTACACATGTAGAGATACTCACTAGTTGTGATCCAATCACAAATTCTCTCATGCTGTGAATCGTATCGTGGACATTCAGTAAATGAGTTTAAGATCCAATCAAATACATAAAATATGTATACTCAAATAGTGAATCTTCATTTATCATATAAATGGTTCATACATAAGGCGATTGCCTTAGGACATCTCTCATATATTACTAACAAGATAAACACAAAAACCGGCGATCCGTCGGTCGTCTCTTCCGCGGCTAACCGACTAGAAGAGTTTGGTTTCTAGAACAACTAGTTTGTTCAAGCGATCGCTCAAGTTGTTAGCACGACGACGAATTGGTTGTGCTTAGGAAACTCATCCCATCCGGATTAGTTTTCATTAGTGAAAATTTTAATCCGGGGACATTGGAGCCGATGAGCCTCCGAGGAATAGCACATTGCCATCAAATGGTGTCAGAGCCACGGTTTCCGGTTTTGTGTGTTTTTGATGCGGTTACTTTCACGCACTTATCATATATTTTGTATTCCAGATAATAGTAGGATGTGGGTAGGCTAACTTTTTGGTTGCAGGCATAAGATCCGTCTATTATGGCTATATGAGTGTATGTGATTGTGTGTGTGTGATTGTATATATATTATTTGAATCCTCGGGGTTGATGAGGCTAGATTAGTATTTAATTTTTGTAATTAAATACGACATTGTTTAGCCACTCTTTATTTTATTTTACTTTCGATCTAGATTTCATGTACACTCCCTTGTGGAGTATAGGATCGATGGATGTAAAATAAAATAGGTTTAATTCTCGGCTTGGATCTCCGGATGGCTCGTACATGACGTAGGAGGAGCGGACGAGGTGGCGACACGACGGAAAGCATATTGGAGAACAATGCCATAATAGTTGGAAAAAATCTGTTTTTTCCATATTTATTGCTGATTTGTTTTATATGCATGTTGTGTGTGCTTGAAAATTCCTCATTTTCAATTTACTAAGTGGGAGAGGGATATTTTAATTAATTCCCGCGGCCTCCATTACAATTTGACGTGTGATGCAACAAACTTGCGCGTCGGCTCTGAGTGCCTTCCTCCCTATCGGATGAGTTTGTTTGCAGATCACTAGGTCAAATAATGGTTATAGGAAATTGTTTAGGAGTGTGTGTACTTCCACATCGGTAAGACACATAATCCGAGATAATTCCCTTAGTATCGTGTAATGGTGCACACTTAGATGCAAATAAAAAGTATCCTCCCCATCGGAGTCACTACTTTTATTTGTAGGGCCAAAGAGGAACCAACTATTAATTTTATTTGTCAAAAAGTAAGGTTGACAAGATAATAAAATTAATGGGTAAAACCTCCTCTTACAAATGTAGAATTCGTATACGTCCACACTATCGTGGCATGCGATATTCTCGGTGTTTTGAGGTGTTGGTTGATTTCGGAATTTTATTGTTTTGAGGAATCAATAATATTTGAAATCTAAAGTAATGATCTATGTGATTCTTAGGATTTTCAAAATGACTTTCAGTCCACTTACTATGATACTAAAGGAAATAAACTTATTGTACCCAAATAATGTTGATTGGAAAAGAATCTAGATGTTGTCTTATCTGCTAAGAAGTACAAGTATACACTCTTCAAAGAGTGTCCTCAAGCCATGGTTGCTCAAAAAAGTTTCTACTTCTAAGCCGAAAGGCTAGAAGAAGGAGAAACAAGGTGGAGCAAAGGTGGTGGGAGGATTTCAGGGAGGAGTGAAGAAGCCGAAAGGCAAGTACTTCACTTGCAAGCAGACTGGACATAAGAAGAAGGATTATCCTAATCCGAAGCAAGAACAAATGTATATCCTTTGGTCCAGTCGTTGAAACATGGTTAGAGGAATTATCTACCAGCACCTGGTGTGTAGATACGAGAGCCACTAATCATGTCTGCAACACTGTGCAGGGGTTCCAGGAAACCCGACGACTAGCTAAAGGGGATATTACCATTTACTTGGGAAATGCCATGAAGATGGCGACTATTGCAGTGGGAGATGTTTTATTTATCTTTTGAGAAAAATAAAGTTTTTGGTTCTTAGAAATTTTCTTTATGTACCTTTATTTAGAAAGAATTGATTTCGATTTCTAAATTATGGATGGATAATCTATTTCTTTTCATGACAGATATGTTATAAAAGGAATAGGGACATTATCTATTCAGGTACATAGATAGAAAATTTATAACTTGAACCACGAGCTCCCACGATGCAAATAGAAGTTATTAACTCATCTTCTAAGTCTAATAAGAGAAAAGAACCTTCGAAGATGAACCAAACATATCTTTAGGATCTTAGGCTTGGTCATATTAACCTAAGTAGAATTCAAAGGTTGATAGCTGATGGACCTTTGGGTTCATAAGTGGTGGAGCATCTCCCAACCTGTGAATCATGCTTGGAGGGTAAGATGACCAAGAGGCCTTTCAAGGCCAAGGGGTATAGATCCAAAGATGTGTTGGAATTGGTTCATTCTGATTCGTATGGTCCTATGTCTATCCAGGCAAGAGGTAGTTTTGAATATTTTGTCTTTTTCATAGACAATTATTCAAGATGACACTACGATCTGATCGTAGTGGTGAGTACCTCTTGGGAGAGTTTAGGAATTACTTATCAGAGGCTAGGATTCAATCCCAATAGTCTGCACCTAGCACACCCCAGTAGAATGGTGTAGCAGAGCGAAGGAATAGGACTCTTATAGAGATGGTTAGATCGATGATGAGTTATTCTGACTTGCCAGATTCATTCTGGGGATATGCTCTAGATACGGGGGTGTACATTCTGAACTTGGTTCCATCTAAATCAGTGCCTTCTACTCCCACAGAATTGTGGACTGGGCGGAAGCCTAGTCTAAGACATATTCGGATATGGGGAGTCCAGCACATGTGCTGAAGGCTGATGCTGGTAAGTTGGAACCTCGTAAAGAAGTGCGCATGTTTGTTGGCTATCCTAGGGGAACGAAGGGTGGTTTGTTTTATAGTCCTAGAGATCAGAGGGTGATCGTTAGTACGAATGCCAGATTTCTAGAGGATGACTATGTGATGAACCACAAGCCCACGAGTGGGATTGTTCTTGAGGAGTTGACAGGGGAAGTCCCGACTTCAGTACCATCGGTACAAGAGGTTATACCACATGTCACTACACCGCGTGTCACAGAGGATACACAGGTGATACCTCGTCGTAGTGGGAGGGTTGTGAGACAGCCTGATAGATTCATGTTCTTGGGAGAATCTTTTGATTTGGTCCCTGGCGAACATGAACCTGATCCCTGGACATATGACGAGGCAATCCAAGATAAAGATGCAACATCTTTGCAAAGTGCAATGAATACTGAGATTGAATCTATGGATTCAAATCAGGTATGGGAGCTCTTATGCATAACAACTCATATGGATTATGAGGTGTGGCAGATGGATGTCAAGACAGCTTTCCTTAATAGAAGTCTTGAGGAGAACATCTATATGTAGCAACCAGAGATTTATTACTAAGGGCAAAGAGCATCTTGTATGTAAGCTTAATCGGTCCATTTATGGATTGAAACAAGCTTCGAAGTCTTGGAACATCCGCTTTGATAAGGTAAATCAAGACTTATGGATTTATTCAAAGTCCGGATGAGTCTTGTGTATACAAGAGATGTGACGGAAACGTAGTGGTATTTCTTGTACTATACGTAGATAATATTTTGGTAGTTGGCAACAATATCAGAGTGTTATCAGACGTAAGGGTATGGTTGTCCAAACAGTTTTGAAGGACTTGGGAGAAGTGGGACACATCCTTGGGATCAAGGTTAGTGTGCTAATCCCAAGCTTCATACATAGACACGATTATGGATCGTTTTAGCATGCAAAACTCCAAGAAAGGTTTTCTACTTTTCAGGCATGGAGTTCCTTTATCTAACAAGATGTGTCCTAGATCATCTGAGGAGATAGAGGAGATGAAGGCGGTTCTTTATGCTTCGGCAATAGGAAGCCTCATGTATACGATGCTATGTACGAGACGGATATACCGCTTTCAGTGGGCATGGTCGTGAATATCGAGTAATCAGGCAGGGGACATTGGACTGCGGTAAAGCATATATTGTAGTGCCTGAGAAGGACTAGGGATTATATGCTAGTTTACCGGGCAGACCAATTACTCCCTGTGGGTTACATAGATTCTGATTTCCAATCTGATAGGGATAACAGTAAATCTACCTCAGGTTTTATATTTACTTAGGGAGGTGGAGTCATTGTATGGAGGAGTGTCCAACAGAAATGCGTGGCGGACTCCACCATGGAAGTTGAGTGTGTGGCAGCCTCTTAGGCGGCCAAAGAAGCTGGGTGGCTCAGAAACTTCCTGATGGACTTGGATGTGATTCCTGGTTTGCCCAGAAATATTGCAATTTATTGTGATAATAATGGTGCAGTTGCAAACTTGAAGGAACCACGAGCCCATAAGGTAAGTAAATGCATAGAATGCAAGTACCACCTGATATGAGAAATCGTTAAGGAGGTAGAAGTTGTTGTCACCAAGATTGCATCAGAGGATGACCTGGTAGACCCTTTCACTAAGGCCTTTCTAGCGAGAACTATGATAGGCATGTGGAGGGAAGGGGAATCAGATGTATGGCAGTGTGATGACAACATAGTCTTTTAGTATAAGTAGGAGATTATTGGGATGTATACTGAAAGCCTAGCTCTTTGGTATGAACATTTCATTTTGAAATAAGAATCATATGATCATTGTTTGCACTTTATATTTATATATTTGCATATTGTCTAATACTTTACATTGTAGATAACATGGTGCTTGGGTGTGGCACAGAAGATCATGTTATCAGTCCCTTGTAGAGTATAAGTAGAGGCTCACAACCAAGATGGTTTTGGACAAACCATTGGCATGGTTGTAGTGTAGCTTGGTATTGTTTTATCTTGAACATAGAGTTACACTAGTACACTTAGGTGTATTGAGCGGGGCCGACATAGAGGTGATTCAATTTATTGCTGACTACATAATTGAATCGGACCTCGGATATTATGTTGTACATGCTCTTAATCCCGATATAATAACGGGCACATGTACTTAGTATTTATTTCTTTGATTTACCAAAGGGTGAGATTTCTATGGATTAAATAAATATGTCTGGTAAGTTGGGAAATGATATTATTTACATGGT
Organism: Wurfbainia villosa; assembly: GCA_025175895.1. NCBI lineage: Eukaryota > Viridiplantae > Streptophyta > Magnoliopsida > Zingiberales > Zingiberaceae > Wurfbainia > Wurfbainia villosa. Next base: position 108,285,197 of record CM045996.1, read on the forward strand.
ATGTCGTTGATTAAAGGAGGAAACCGTGTCCTATGTATTAGGTTGATGATGTCCCCTTGAGGAGCTCATAAGGTTCATCATGTAAACCCTGCAGGTTGACTTAGTCAACATGATGATAAGGTTGAGTGGTACTACTTGAGGAGTTAGATGTTAATTGATTGATGGTCAGTAAATCAATCAATTGACGGACATTCGATATCTTAAACACGGGGAGATGGATGTACAAATAATATATGGAGCCCATATTAATTTATGGGGGTTGTGAGGTAATTCAATGATGATCCTCTAGTGGAATGGAACATAATTGATGGATCAAGTTTGTGTGGTTCCGATCCATCGGGTGGCCAAGATCCAACTCCTCCTCATGGTCCCTATTGTAGCCTATTAACACCTCATGAAGTCTAGATCAAATGATGGAAAACAAATCTCTAGATCCGACGGTTGGGATTAAATCCCTAAAACCGACGGTTGAGATTAAATCTCTAGGTCCGACGGTTGGGATTAAAACCCTAGAACCGACAGTGGAGATTAAATCTCTAGATCTGACGGTTAGGATTAAAACCCTAGAACCGACGGTTGAGATTAAATCTCTAGATCTGACGGTTGAAATTAAAACTCTAGATCCGACGGTTGAGATTAAATCTCTAGAACCAATGTAGGAGATTGAACCAAGGCCTAAACCTAACTCTATATATATGGGCTTAGGCTTGGGCGGCAAAGTGAGATGAAAAACCTAATTGAGACAAGGTGGCTTGGGCGGCAAGAAAGAAAAGGAGGTTAGGGTTAGGGTTTGGTTCATTGTGTTGGGCGGCAAGGCTTCTTCTTCTTCCCATTGATGGTCGGCAACCCTTCCTCCCTTTTTCTCCTTGGTTTGGCTGGCGCCCAAGCTTTTCCCTTCCTTCTATGGCTTAGGTTGGATGGAATTATGATGGCTTCCCTTGGGCGGCAACCAAATCCTAGATGGGATAGGATTGGGGTTGGGCGGCTAGGGTTAGGGTTTTGGGATTAGGGTTGGCGGCAACAAGAAGATGAAGATCCATTTCTTCTTCCAAGTGTTGGCTGGCCACTATCCTTGTTCCCTCTACCTTGGCAGGAGCTCAACTTATTCTCCTTCCCTTCATCCTTGGCCGGAAATTTGGAAAGCTTTGTCTAGGGTTTGGGCGACAACAAGGAAGAGGATTGTTTTCCTTTCCTTTCTCCAAGTGTTGGCCGGTGCCCATACCCTTGGTGTTTCTCTTTTGGCTGGTTTAAATACTCCATTTTATCTTCCTTGGCCGGCAGCAACATCAAGTTTTTTGACTTGGTGGCTGGTTCTAGAAAGGAAGATGAGTTTTGTTTTGGGATCTTCCTTTGTTCCTAGTGAACAAGGAAAGGAAGATTGGTGATCTAGGAGGCTTCAACTTTTGGTAGATCGTTGCCCACACGACGTCCAAAAGGAGGGAGGACATACAATAAAAGATCAAGAGGTATAACAAGAGGTATAATCTTGTTTATTTTGAGTAATGTTCTTTTGTATTATGTTTATAATTGCTCTTCAATTATATGCATGTGTTGTGTGGATGCTTACTTTATGTATGTGTTGATTATACTAGTTTACATTTGTATGTATTTGTATAATCATGGACCCCGAAGATAAACACAAAAATAGGCGATCTGTCCGTCGTCTCTTCCGCGGCTAACCGACTAGAAGAGTTTGGTTTCTAGAACAACTAGTTTGTTCAAGCGATCGCTCAAGTCGTTAGCACGATGACGGATTGGTTGTGCTTAGGAAACTCATCCCATCCGGATTAGTTTTCATTAGTGAAAATTTTAATCCGGGGACATGGGAGCCGATGAGCCTCCGAGGAATAGCACATTGCCATCACAAATAACTAAGTATAATAACATCCTTGAGTAGAAGGTTCTTATCTATATCAATCGATTGGTTGAATTGATAATGAGATGATATAGAGAACACTACTCTTATTCATTCCTAGTCAAGTATTTACATTCAGGGACAATGTTAATGTGAAGAGACTAGCATGTAGGTCAACTCGATGACTTGATCTCACAAGTCATGGATATGAGATATCAAGTTGACACATGGGTATGCATTGGAGAATGTATACTGAATGACCCACCATGAGAAAGTATCATGGATCATTATATGAGTGTCATATACTTTCTCATGTGACTATTAGTCCTTGGACCTGAAGTCACCATGGTTCCCTACATAAGGAGTTGCATACTTTGGCTTCGTCAAACGTCACCCGTAAATGAGTGGACTATAAAGGCAATTACTCGGTATGTAACAAATTATACGGAGGGATGTGAGTGATATAGATGGGATCTATCCCTCCTATATGACGGGAGTGACATCGTTATTCTTGATAGAGTGAGACCACTAAGTGCATGGCCATGCCTAAATGAATCAATATGAGATATTGAGCTCATTTGATTAGAGTGAGTCTACTTGGAGTTCAAGATATAGATTGTATCGAGGATGACATGGTCTATGCCTCAATTGGTCAATCTAGATATCAAGGATAGAGGGACATTGTCACATATTGTGAGAGTCACAATTAGTAGTCACAATGGTGATGTTGGATCTCAACATTCTTGTAACTTGGGTAGCAATGATGTGTTGCTAGATACTGCTCATTGCTTATGTTCCTAAATCAGTTTAGGAGCATTGCCAACGTTACAAGAACCTATAGGGTCACATACAAAGGGCAATTAGATGGAGATTAGGTTCATATGATGGACCATGAGGATTAGGTTCATGTGATGAACCAAATTGGATTAAGAGTAGTCCAAATTACACTAATTGAGTTGGACTCAATTCGATTCAAGTGTTTAATGAGTCTAATTTAGATTTGATTCATTGAGTCAATTTAAACTAATGAATAGAGATTCATTAAATTAAATTGAGTTGAATCCAATGGTTGGATTTGATCAACCATGAGAGATAAGAGGTCAAGTTTGACTTAACTTGAGAGGGAAGATGAATTGTCAATTTTGACTTGACCAATTGCCATGTCATGGTGACTTGGCATGGGTCCGACCAATGATGATGTTCCACATCATCATGGACACATCATGGGGTGCCACCTCATGAGGGAGACCAAGAGCCATTGTCTCTTGGTATTACATGCAGGTATATAACCATTTTGAAGTGGCTGACCACCATAGTAAATGACCATTAGTGTGAAGTTAAGTGGAGTAACTTCATCTTCTTCCTCTCTTCCCTCAAGCTCTCTCCCCCTCCTTTTCTATGGACTTCAAGGAGTGCTAGCACACTCTAAGTTGTATTTTCTCCACCTATTGCTCATGTGGATACCAATAGAAGAGTGTACACTTGACACTCTCAAGTTTCGGCAAGCCATTTGGACGAGCGGGATAAGCGAAGGGTGTCGCATCAAGGGTAACACTCTTAACATATAGATCTAGAGTAGATCTAAGGTTTTAAACATGTACATGTAATTTTGTTTATCTTTGCACGGATCCGTGGCCAACTTCCAGAGTTTTCGCAACGTAAAAAGTGATTTTTGCGGCTCGGATAGTCCTACAAGAACACCCCCTTCTTTCATGCTCTAGTAAAGCGGAATAACAAAAGGAGAGAGGTAGTAGCCATTGAGAAGAGTAATGGGGAATCCACTAGCTCATCAGAAGAGGTCGTGAAGGAATTCTTGACATACTTTTATAGTCAATTAGGGGAGCAAGGAACCCGGGCTCAATTCCAAGGAGATTGCATGCAATTTGGCACAAAGATAACTGATACACAACAGCACCGACTAATCAGACTACCTAATGAGGAAGAGATCAAAGAGGCTTTGTTCGACATTGGAGATCTCAAAGCCCCACGACCGGATGGGTACAACTCGAAATTCTTTAAGCACGCATGGACCACAATTAAACATGATATTATAGTAGCAGTCAAGGAGTTCTTCACAAATGGCCAACTCTTAAAATCATGGAACCATACCCTCATTTCTCTAGTCCTGAAGTCCTCTTATGCAAGCAAGGTGCAAGATTATAGATCAATCTCGTGTTGCATAGTGTTTTGTAAAATCATTGCAAAAATCCTAGTAGGTAAATTATCAGAAGTTGTAGATTATTTGCTTCATCCAGCACAAACTGCTTTTGTAAAGGGTCACAGTATTGCAAATAATATCCACCTTGCTCAAGAACTCATTCATAGCTATACCAGGAAAAGAATATCCCCAAGATGCATTCTAAAAGGAGACCTACAAAAAGCTTTTGATTTGGTTCACTGGGAATTTGTGCAGGACGTCCTCACAACGCTGAAATTCCCTGACAGATTCATCACATGGATTAGAGAGAGCATCACCAGCCCAACATATTCAGTGGCAATTAATGGCAACATGCACGGGTTTTTCAGGGGTGGCAGAGGCCTTAGGCAGGGGATCCTCTTTCCTCATATTTATTTGGGATATGCATGGAGTTCCTCTCCCGATTGCTAGCTAAGTGCACTAGCCAGTCTAATTTCTATTTCCATCCAAAATATGAGCAACTGAGAATATCCCACCTAGTGTATGTTGATGATCTCTTGCTTCTAGGCCGCAGAGATGTATCATCAGTTGGAGTCTTGATGGACTATTTATCACAATTTGCTAGTATGGCAGGGCTGACTGCTAACATGGCCAAATCAAATATTTACATGGCAGGAGTAGATGCAAGTGCCCGGGAGAGACTACTATCTATCACTAGATTCAATGTGGGAGAGATGTCATTCAGATACTTAGGGATCCCAATAGCATCTCAGAAACTAAAGCTTGTTGACTACAGTACACTAATGGACGCTCTCACTAAGCGTATCAGCTCTTGGCCTAAGGCTACACTATCATATCCGGGTAAAAGATAGCTCATATCCTCGATTTTATAGGGTGTTGAATGCTACTGGATGTCAATCTTACCTCTCCCGATTGGAGTAATTGACATAATATATAGTCTCTGTCGTTCTTTCATGTGGACCACAAAGAACCCGCCAATAGCGTGGAGTGACATATGCAGACCGAAAGAGAAAGGAGGTCTGGGGCTGAGGGATTTGAGGCCATGGAACATGGCTCTGCTGGCCAAGGTTCTATGGCGAATACAAGAGAAGCAAGACACCTTATGGATTCGATGGGTGCATCACACATATATACAACAACGAGATATATGGGAATGGCAAAGCAAGCACAAGGACTCCCCACTCCTGAAGCAGCTGATACTCATCAAGAATAACATCCTATCCACTGCAGGCAACCCAGAAGGAGAGAGACAACTCCTAGGCACATGGTTTAGACAAAGCAAAGGTGGAGTCAAGAGGGCATATGATTATTTCAGAAATGCTGAAATCAGGAAATCATGGGTGATGACAGTGTGGCAGAAGGATATATAGCCAAGCCATAGGTTTACGCTATGGATGTTAGCCAAGGGCAAGCTATCGGTACGAGCTAGATAGGAGTACCTAGAGGATAGGAGATGTGTGTTCTGTAACCAAATAGAGGAGACATTGGACCACGTCTTTTTCAAATGTGAGCATATTCGACAGTTATGGGGGAGAGTTAGAGGGTGGCTACGGATGAGGGAAGAAATGGGCACTTATAGGCATATGCTGAGAACTTTCATAGCGCGGTATAAGAAAGCATCTAGTTTGAATCGAGCTCGCCACCTAGCCATGTGAGCATTAATCCACTTTGTTTGGAGGGTGAGAAACTCTAGTACATTTGAAGGAACAAGGTTTGAAGGATATCTTGATCTTCCGCAAAATACAAGTCCATGTGTATAGAGTAATGGAGGGACATGATCTTCAGCTCCTAGTAGGGATTACGTAAAGAAGCCAGGGAAGTTTCTCCCCCCCCCCCCCCCCTCTCTCTTTCCTTACCTATGTTACATAATACTTTGCTTCTTTATTGGTCAATTTTGTCTTTCCAGGGTCACTAGACATCCCTCCTCTCTCTCCCTTAGCCTCTGCTCTTCAGGGCAGTTCCCCACCTCTCCAGGGTTGTTCTTGGCCTCCCAAAGAAGTCATCTGGTTCCGAGGGTAGTAGGACTCCCCCCCCCTTTTTTTGTCCCCGGCCGATCCCCCCCCCCCCCTTAGATTTCCTCAGGGCAGTAGTACCCCCTCCTCCTACAGGGCAGTTCCCCTACTTCCCGACCACTTTCCCCATGGTCCAGGGTAGTTGTACTTTGAACCCCTACTTCTCCACCTTCCAGGGTAGTTTTCCATTTTCCCAGTGCATCCCCCCTGTCCTAGGGCAGTAGAGTATGTGCCCTTATCCTTGGGCCTCTCTAATCCCCTACCCTCCCCCTCCCGGTGAATTTTGCACCCTCTCAGGGCAGGTCCACACCCTCCAGAGTATATTTTAACCCTCACCCTTCTGGAGAAGTTCCCCTATTCCAGGTCAGTTCCTTGGACCCAGGACGGGTACACTGGCTGATCGGTTTGGCCACTGTCCAGGTTGTTTCATCACTCAAGGCAGCTACTCTTCTCTCGGCTAGTTTCCATGGAGCCCTGGCGCAGGGCAGTTTGTAAAAAAAAAAATCCAGGGTAGTATTACATCTGGTCAGGGAAGTTTTCCTCAGCTTTAGGGCAGTTTCTGCTCTGTCAGAGCAGTTTTCACAGACCAAGGCAGTTGGTTCTACGCCTCTAGGGTGGATCAGGCTCACCTTGATCAGACAGGTCAGTGCATGGACAGGGTAGTTCTTTCGACTACATGGCGAACCCCGGAGACCCTGGGTGGATCTCTTTGGTCAGGGCACTTTCGCCCCTTTACTCACCTTGACCATGGTGGTTCCATGATGCTCCAGGGTGGACCCACACTCTTCTAGTCGCCTTCGCCAGGGTGGTTCAGGGTGGTCCAACGGATCCAGGGCAGTTCAACGACTACAGGCCGCTGTGGTCCAGTATGGTTCAGCTTTTCTAGTCACCTTCGCCAGATGGTCAGCGCTTCACGGCACCCAAGGTGGCTCCAGGCGCTCTAGGGTGGTTCGACTCAGGCAAAGACAAGGTAACTAAAAAATAGATTTTGGCAAATGTTGTTTTGATGAGGGAGGGTGAATAGGCCCACCCATAATGGCCTATCTAGTCCGTAGAAAACAACTATGGTAAAAGACGTCACAAATCTGTTTATGGCTGAGGCTTGGCCAAAAAGCCTAGTAGAGGTGAATAGGCCCACTTGAATGGTCTATCTAGTCCGTAGCAAACGGCTACGGTAAAGACATGGCAAATCCATTATTGGCTGATCACTTGCCAAAAGGGATAAATGTTGGAGGACCATGATGCTAGATGGACATAGGAGTCAAGATGGCACAAGAAGGTACACATGAGGAGCTGAGTGCAGTTGGATGGTACATAGGAGAAAAAGAGACATGGATGGTGCAAATGCACAGTACACATGGATTGGACACATGAAGGAGGACAGAGAGGGATGAGTGGATGTATCAAGCGAGAGGGTTGGTACTCAAGAGAGAGTTTGTACCCATGAGAGCACATGTATGCTGGACCTTGGATACATCTCAGATCTGACACTTCGTCAGACATGACATGAGCATGAAACCTAGGCTATTGTATGATTGTGCTTTTCTTTGATGATATATATTTACCTTTCATAAAAAAAAAGAATACCATACTCTAAACATGTAACGCTTTGACCAAAAACTTTAGTAACAATCCGATGAGAGGTCATAGGGTATACATCTCCTTACAAGGAGTGTTGAATCCTCTATAGGCTATTCAAACACCTTCAGCCACTTCGACTTATACCCAATCATTCCGGGTCCACATTTCCTCAGAGATGCTTGCTTAAGATGTCAAAGCATAAGTCTTCATGACCTAGATTACCTAAATACAACAAGTTTAAGGAACATCGCACTTAAGCTACAGAAAAAACTTCATTGACATATCCATATATATTGAGAACCCTATGAAGTCTTATAGCTAGTCACTCCAATCAACTAGTTACCATAACTAGCATCCACGGTTAACTTCAGACATCCCAATGTCTCCAGCAAGTGAGAAACAACTGCTTGGATATGTTGGGATGTACACTGAAAAATCTATCTTTTGTATGAACACCTTTATTTTTGAAATAAGAATCACATGATCATTGTTTGCATATTTTTATAGCTATGCATATTGTCTAATACATTACATTGTAGATAACATGGAGTGTGGTGTCACACGGGAGATCATGTTATCGGTTCCGTGTAAAGTATAAGTAAAGGCTCACAACCGAGATAGCTTTGGACAAACCATTGATATGGTTGTAGTGTGATTTGGTATTGGTTTGTGTTGACCATAAAATCACACTAGTACACTTTGTGTGTATTGAACAGGACCGACTTAGAGGTGATTCGATTTATTGTTGACTACATAATCGAATCAGACCTCAGATATTATATTGTACAAGCTCTTAATCCCGATATAATAACGGGCACATATACTTAGTATTCATTTCTTTGATTTACCAATGGATGAGATTTATAGATTAAATCGATAGGCTCGGTAAGTTGGGAAATGGTATTATTTATATGGTGTGTCGTTGATTATAGGAGGAAACCCTATCCTATATATTAGGATGATGATGTCCCCTTGAGGAGATCATAAGGTTCATCATGTAAACCCTGTAGGTGGACTTGGTCCGGCATGATGAAAAGGTTGAGTGATACTACTTATAGAGTTAGATGTTAATTAATTAATGATCAGTAAATTAATTAATCGACGAACATTCAAGATCTTAAACACGGGGAGAAAATGTACATATAATATATGGAACCCATATTAACTTATGGGGTTGGTGAGGTAGATCAATGATAATCCTCTAGTGGAATGGATAATCATTAATGGATCGGATTTTATGTGGGCTTGATCCATTGGGTGGCCAAGATCCAACTCCTCCTCATGGTCCCTATTGTAGCCTATTAATACCTCATGAAGATTAGATCCAATGGATAGAAACAAAACTCTAGATCCAATGGTAGAGATTAAATCTCTAGATCCGACGGTTGAGAATAAATCTCTTGATCCTATGGTTGAGATTAAATCCCTAGAACCAATAGTGGAGATTAAAACAAGGCTTAAGCCTAAACGCTATATAAAGGGGCTTATGGCTTGGGTGACAAGATGATGGATGAGGGTTAGGGTTTGCTTCCCTTGGGCGGCAAGCAATCCTAATTAGATTAGGATTAGGATGTTAGTAATATATGAGAGATGTCCTAAGGCAATCGCCTTATGTATGAACCATTTATATGATAAATGAAGATTCACTATTTGAGTATACATATTTTATGTATTTGATTGGATCTTAAACTCATTTACTGAATGTCCACGATACGATTCACAGCATGAGAGAATTTGTGATTGGATCACAACTAGTGAGTATCTCTACATGTGTAATTGTGATGTATCAGAATTATCCCTAGTCGATGAATTGATGGATTTGGACACCATCAATTCTGTCGAGACTAGCACGAGGTATACTCCTTGGTATATCCAAGCAGCTGATTCTCACTGGCTGGAGTCATAGTGATGTCCGGAGTTAATCGTGGATGCTAGTTATGGTAACTAGTTCATTGGAGTGACCAACCGTAAGACTTCATATGGTTTTCTGCATATATAGATATGTCAATGAAGTTCTTACTGTGGCTTAAGTGCGATGTTCCTTTGACTTGCGGTATTCAAGTCATCTTGATCATAGAGACTTATGCTTTGACATCTTAAGCAAACATCTTTAAGGAGATGTGGACCCGGGATGATTGGGTATAAGTCGAAGTGATCGAAGGTGTTTGAATAGCCTATAAAGGATTCACCACTCCTTGCGAGGAGATGTATACCCATGGCCTCTCGTCGTATTGTTACTAAAGTCTTTGGCCAAAGCATTACATGTTTAGAGTAAGGTACTCTTCGATACATGTGGAGTAACTAGAATCCGTAGGACGAGGAAATGATACGACTTAGTGGGATGACACAATAGACCATGTCCTGAACCAAGTGGGTATAAGATGAGTGAAGGGAATGGGGCACGATTCATTCGAGCTCAAGGGTTTGAAATAGTTACGGATCAACGTTGATTTTTAGGTTAATTGGGGATCATGATGTACTACTAGGTGCCACTCATGCTCGTTCTATAATTAATGGTTAATTATAGACGGCCAACATAAACCGAGAACCTATTTGGTCACACGCACAACGAGTGTAATCCAAAGGATTTAAAACGAGCTTGAGAATGAGATTCTCAGATCGAGAGAAACTATGTTTGGTTGGACCAAACATAAAGCGAGCATGAAATTGTTTCAGTCGCAATGGAAGCGTGGATGGGCCGTGTCTTATGAAGACATAATGGATGGACCAAAATGGTTTGGTCCTAATCCAATGGATGAGAATAAACCAAAGGGTTTGGTTTATATTAAACGAATGAACCAAAGGTTGGTTCGGTTCGTTTTAACTTAAAATAAACCATCATGGTTTGGTTTATTTTAACTTATCTTAATGGAGCGGGTTAACGGGCTTTATGGATATGATCCATTAACCACTAAGAGAATTAGTTCTCTATAAAATAGGGATTAAACCCTAACCCTAAAACTAATCATCCAAAACCCTAGCCTCTTAGAGTTGCCGCCCACCCCAATTGTTGGAGTTTCGGCGCCAACCCTAAAGCTGCCGCCGCCCAGCTTTGTGCCGCCGTCCAAGACCCTTGCCGGCGTCCAAGCTCCAGCCGGTGAATCTCCGGCGACCCTCCGGTGATCTCCTATAGGTTTGGCATCAAGGTGAGGCTTTTCTCTCCTTGTTTTGGCCGGCGCCTACTCCTCCACCAAGCTGTCCAGTTTTCTGGACAGCTTCTTCTCCTCTCGTCGGAGCGTCGTTTGGACGACGGTTAGTGCTCCGACAGCGGCTAACATACCGGGGATTTGATCTCCGATAATCCTCTGAGGTGGAGGACGAAGGATTCGTCAATCGGTTGACGAATACCTCTCCGGAGAAGCAAGTCTTGAGGACTTGTTTTTAGGTCCGAATTTAGATTCGGATCGTGATCATCTCTCGATCACGTCGTCTTCAACACGAGGCTAGTAACCCGTACGAAGACGAAGCTCGTGGCTTGGCGAAGTCATCCCGAGGAGCTCGGCGTGGATACGGATAGAGACGATTCTTACGAGGATCGTTCCGGTTGATGCCGTTCCCGCTACACGTCATACGAAAGGTATAACGTAGTTTAATTTCCTTTTATTGCAATTTTAATTTACGGTTATGTCTACACTTGTTGTAATAGCATGCGTGTGTTGTGTGTGTTGTAATAAATAGGAGTATTTATTATTTTTATTGCTTCCGCTGTGCTCATGTTTACGAAACATGATCGAACACACACTGCGCCATGCGAAACCCAACAAAGGGTATCGAGAGCCCAGTTGTGTTTCACATAATCGTAAAATTGGTTTTATGCGATAGTCATAATGTATTTCTGGAAATTTTCTAATTTTGGAAATTTAGAAGTATTTATGGAAATTTTTCAATTTTGGAAAGTCTAGAAGTATTTATGGAAATCTTCCACTTTTGGAAAGTTGGAAGTATTTATGGAAATTGATATTTTCCATAAATAAAATATTTGATTAGATTCTGGAAATTTGTTTCCTAATTTAATCTTGATTTGATTTGGGAAATCAAATCTTTAAAATATTTTATTTCCATAAGTAGTTTTGAAGATTTAGGAAATTGGTTTCCTAAATAGATTTTCCTTAATCAAATAATTCCATGAATAAAATATGTGATTAGATTTGGAAATTTGTTTCCTAATTTAATTATGATTTGATTTGGAGAATCAAATCTTAAACATATTTTATTTCCATAAATAGTTATGACATATAAGGAAATATTGTACATGACATAATTGTATGACATGTAATTGCATTAGATGCATAACATAATGCCATGCGTGTCGTGACATGTAGATGTATGCCATGTATGCCATGCCATGTAGATAATAGTTATTTGCATGCAAAGAGGATGAGACATAAAAACCTTTAAACAATATTAAAGCCTACACCTTCCATTAATATGGTTTGAACCAGAGTTCTGTTTCTTGTTTGGGTTGTTGGACTCTCTCCAAGCCCGGCTCGAACCGACATGTTCAAACCATGGAATAGTTTAATACTAATATGGTAAGAGTCAGAGGTCAATCGTTAGCTTTGGTTGTTGGACTCTCTCCAAGCTGGGCTAATTGGTTGAATGCGCTCTAACCATATTAAAACTATTCTTGATTAATGGGTTGGCTTTAACCTGGAGCATCGGCTTGTTGGACTCTCTCCAAGGTCGATGTTAAGGGAGGTGAAGTTGGGTGCTATGCATAAGATGCATACTTGTTAATGTGTTAACAACCCAATGTATGTGTGAACATTCAATTAGTTGATAGCACATTGTGATAGTTGCATATACGTGATATGCAATCGGTATAGATGATACCTACCGTCGTAGCTATGAATGGCTTGTTGGACTCTCTCCAAGGTTATTCATAACTATGATGGATATCAACCCATTCGGAGATGAACCTACAATCTCCCGAAGTGATTTTGAGGTTTTTGAAATTCGAAAAATGAATGGGATTTATAAATGTATATTGATGCATTTTTAAAATCATCTTTCTCATATATGCTCATTTTGTATTTCTAAGTTAATATATTGATCATGATGTGTTTGAATTTGCATTCCATTTTGGATTCAAATAAATTGACTGGGCCGAGCTTCTTGGACTGGCTTAGAAGCTTGAGAATTGTTCTCAAGGTTGAAAAGCTTGCAAATGTCCTCGAAGCGCCTCTTCCCGCCCGTCCTAGTGACAATGCAACTCTGGACCAATTGTTGGCCTATCAGAAACATGTGAGTGATTCTGAACAAATGAGTTGCATCATGCTAGCCGCGATGGAACCCAAGCTACGAAAGCAGCATGAGCATATGGATGCTCATATCGTAGTCCTTCATCTCTGTGAGTTGGTTAATGAGCAAGTGAGATTCGAAAGGTTCGAAGTCTCAAAGCTCCTCTTCACCTCTGAGATGCTAGGAGGTTCATCCGTGGTACTGCTCAATATGCTGAAGACTGTGGAGTCTTCTGAGAAGCATGAGCAGGGGACGGTGCTGTTAGTTGATTCCTCGAAGAAAGGTTCTAAGAGGAAGTCAAAGGAGCAGCAGAAGGGAAAGAAGAGAAAGGCTAAGAATGTAGAACTAGCACAAAAGGAAACTTGCCATCATTATGGCAAGGAGAGCCATTTGCGAAGAAAGTGCAAGATTTATCTTGAGTCCGTGAAGAAGGATAAGGCATCGGATGCCCCATCTTCTTCAGAAATCTTCTTTATTGATTGTCATTCTATTTCCTCAGACACTTGGGTATTTGATACTGGGTGTGGCTCACATATATGTAATGATATACATGGGCTAAGGAATAGAAGAAGACTCGTCAAGGGGAGAGTCAAATTTACGTGTTGGGAATGGAGCAACGGTTGCTGCACTCGCCATCAGAACGTATTTGTTGGAACTCCCTATAGGACTTGTCTTAGAACTGGACAATTGCTTTTATGTTCCTTCGTTGATAAAGAACATCATTTCTATTTCTAGTTTAAATAGAAATGGTTTCCATTTGACGTTTAGTAACAATTGTTGTTACATAACTTTGAATGGGGTTCTTTATGGGACTGGAACTTTAAGCAATGGTGTTTATACGTTGGACGTATCCAGTGACATTTGCAATATCGAAGCGAGCAACAAGAGTGCTCGAAAGGATAATCAAATAGACTCCTACATGTGGCATTGTCGTCTTGGCCATGTAAGCAAGAAATGCATGTACGAATTACACTTATGTGGAATTCTGGAATCGTTTGAATTGGATTCATACGATACATGAGAATCATGCTTAAAAGGCAAGACGACTAAGTTACCTTTTACGGGAAAAGGTGAACGAGTGAGAGAGTTACTAGGTCTAATACATACTGATGTATGTGGACCTATGTCAACTCAAGCTTTAGGAGGTTATAGCTACTTCATTACCTTCACCAATGATCACTCACGGTTTGGGTATGTGTTCTTGATGAAACACAAGTCTGAAGCCTTTGAAAGGTTCAAAGAATTCAGAAATGAAGTAGAGAAACAACATGACAAAAGTATTAAAATACTTCGATTGGATCGAGGTGGTGAATACTTAAGTCAAGAGTTTCTTGATTATCTAAGAGACAATGGCATATTGTCTCAATGGACTCCGCCATATACACCACAGCATAATGGTGTATCTGAGGGGCGTAACCGGACCTTGTTGGACTTGGTCAGGTCAATGATGAATCATGCGACTCTTCCCAAGTCCTTTTGGGGTTATGCACTTCAGACAGCTGTTTACTTGTTAAACAGAATGCCTACCAAGGTAGTCTCAACTACTCCATATGAGATATGGAATAGTAAGAAACCTCATGTATCTTACTTGAAGATATGGGGTTGTCTCGCTTATGTAAGCGGGACGATGTCAGACAAATTGGATGCTAAGTCCGATAAATGTCTATTTATTGATACCCTAAGGAAACAAGGGGTTACTAATTCTATCATCCTGTGGAACAAAAGGTGTTTGTTTCAAGGCATGTGTTTCTAGAGAAAGAGTTTCTCTTGCAAGAAAACAAAGGGGAGTGTCGTCGAGCTTGAGGAGGCTTGAGAGACTCAAATAGACATTAATGAGATACTGGTGAAGCACAAATTGACAACTCATAGTGATGAGCAATCGGACCTATTGTAACACCACATCTTCAGAGATCCGTAGAACACGCAATATTCCCGAGAGATATGGATTTCGTAGTTTAATCGAACGACGTGTTACTCATTGATGATGAGGAGCCTACCAGTTATGAAGAAGTGCTGACAAGTTCAGAAAGGGATAAGTGGCTTGGTGCCATGAAGTCGGAAATGGATTCCATGTACGAAAACCAAGTTTGGAACTTGGTTGACCCACCTGAAGGCATAAAGCCTATAGGGTGCAAGTGGGTTTTCAAGAAGAAAACCGACATGGATGGTAATGTGATTACCAATAAGGCTAGATTGGTGGCGAAAGGATATCGTCAAAAGCAAGGTGTTGATTATGATGAAACCTATTCGCCTGTAGCTATGCTTAAATCCATTCGGATGCTCCTGGCCATAGCAGCTCATTATGATTATGAGATATGGCAGATGGATGTGAAAACAGCTTTCCTTAATGGAAACTTGCTCGAGGACGTGTATATGATACAGCCTGAGGGTTTCACATCGGTTGATAAAACCAAGGTATGCAAGTTGCGACGATCCATTTATGGATTGAAGCAAGCATCCAGGAGCTGGAATATCCATTTTGATGAGACGATCAAAAAGTTTGATTTCTCACAAAATCCAGACGAACCTTGTGTGTACAAGAAGGTTAGTGGGAGTGCAGTCGTGTTCCTAGTATTGTATGTCGATGACATATTACTTATAGGAAACGATGTGTCAATCTTACAGTCAGTTAAGGTTTGGTTATCCAAGACATTCTCCATGAAAGACCTGGGAGAAGCAAACTACATCCTTGGGATTAAGATCTATAGAGATAGATCGAAACGGTTGCTTGGTCTTTCGCAGTCTACATATATAGACCGAGTGCTAAAGAGGTTTAGCATGTCGGAATCCAAGAAAGGTTATCTGCCCATCAGGCATGGGGTACACCTTTCGAAGTCTATGTGTCCGCGCACAGAAGACGAGAGGATTTGCATGAGTATCGTATGCTCTGAGTGTCACGAGCAGATACCAGTCTGATCCAGGAATGGATCATTGGGCGGCTGTTAAGACGATCCTTAAGTACTTGAGAAGAACTAAGGATGTGTTCCTAATATATGGAGAAGGGTACATGGTGATACGTGGGTATACGGATGCCAGCTCCAGACAGACAAGGATGATTCCATGTCTTAGTCTGGGTATGTATTCACCTGGAATGGAGGCGCAATAAGTTGGAAAGGTTCCAAGCTTGACGCTATAGCGGATTCTGCCACTAAGGCAGAAAACATTGCAGCTTTGGAAGCAGCAAAAGAAGCGGTTTGGATCAAGAAGTTCATCTCTGAACTTGATGTGGTCTCATCAATGATCCAAACATGTGCTTCGCCGCTATCATCTTATCAGAGAGATCATCAGTAGGAACGAAATACAAATCGAGAAAATTCCCACTGAAAGGAACTTAGCGGATCCCTTGACTAAAGCATTACCTCAAAGCAAGTTTGAGGGTCATGTTAGAGACTATGGTATTGGATACCGTAGCGATTGGCATTAGGCCAAGTGGGAGTCTGTTAGTAATATATGAGAGATGTCCTAAGGCAATCGCCTTATGTATGAACCATTTATATGATAAATGAAGATTCACTATTTGAGTATACATATTTTATGTATTTGATTGGATCTTAAACTCATTTACTGAATGTCCACGATACGATTCACAGCATGAGAGAATTTGTGATTGGATCACAACTAGTGAGTATCTCTACATGTGTAATTGTGATGTATCGGAATTATCCCTAGTCGATGAATTGATGGATTTGGACACCATCAATTCTGTCGAGACTAGCACGAGGTATACTCCTTGGTATATCCAAGCAGCTGATTCTCACTGGCTGGAGTCATAGTGATGTCCGGAGTTAATCGTGGATGCTAGTTATGGTAACTAGTTCATTGGAGTGACCAACCGTAAGACTTCATATGGTTTTCTGCATATATAGATATGTCAATGAAGTTCTTACTGTGGCTTAAGTGCGATGTTCCTTTGACTTGCGGTATTCAAGTCATCTTGATCATAGAGACTTATGCTTTGACATCTTAAGCAAACATCTCTAAGGAGATGTGGACCCGGGATGATTGGGTATAAGTCGAAGTGATCGAAGGTGTTTGAATAGCCTATAAAGGATTCACCACTCCTTGCGAGGAGATGTATACCTATGGCCTCTCGTCGGATTGTTACTAAAGTCTTTGGCCAAAGCATTACATGTTTAGAGTAAGGTACTCTTCGATACATGTGGAGTAACTAGAATCCGTAGGACGAGGAAATGATACTTGGGCTAGGTGTGACGTAGTCAGCCTAGTGGGACCGGCACAATAGACCATGTCCCAACCAAGTGGGTATAAGATGAGTGAAGGGAATGGGGCACGATTCATTCAAAGCTCTTTGAAGGGTTTGAAATAGTTACGGATCAACTGATTGATTTTCGGTTAATTGGGGATCATGATGTACTACTAGGTGCCACTCATGATCGCTCTATAATTAATGGTTAATTATAGACCAACATAAACCGAGAACCTATTTGGTCACACGCACAACGAGTGTAATCCAAAGGATTTAAAACGAGCTTGAGAATGGGATTCTCAGACCGAGAGAAACTATGTTTGGTTGGACCAAACATAAAGCGAGCATGAAATTGTTTCAGTCGCAATGGAAGCGTGGATGGGCCGTGTCTTATGAAGACATAATGGATGGACCAAAATGGTTTGGTCCTAATCCAATGGATGAGAATAAACCAAAGGGTTTGGTTTATATTAAACGAATGAACCAAAGGTTGGTTCGGTTCGTTTTAACTTAAAATAAACCATCATGGTTTGGTTTATTTTAACTTATCTTAATGGAGCGGGTTAACGGGCTTTATGGATATGATCCATTAACCACTAAGAGAATTAGTTCTCTATAAAATAGGGATTAAACCCTAACCCTAAAACTAATCATCCAAAACCCTAGCCTCTTAGAGTTGCCGCCCACCCCAATTGTTGGAGTTTCGGCGCCAACCCTAAAGCTGCCGCCGCCCAGCTTTGTGCCGCCGTCCAAGACCCTTGCCGGCGT
The DNA here is from genome assembly GCA_025175895.1 of Wurfbainia villosa. NCBI lineage: Eukaryota > Viridiplantae > Streptophyta > Magnoliopsida > Zingiberales > Zingiberaceae > Wurfbainia > Wurfbainia villosa. Next base: position 108,303,019 of record CM045996.1, read on the forward strand.
CCAAGCTCCAGCCGGTGAACCTCCGGCGACCCTCCGGTGATCTCCTATAGGTTTGGCATCAAGGTGAGGCTTTTCTCTCCTTGTTTTGGCCGGCGCCTACTCCTCCACCAAGCTGTCCAGTTTTCTGGACAGCTTCTTCTCCTCTCGTCGGAGCGTCGTTTGGACGACGGTTAGTGCTCCGACAGCGGCTAACATACCGGGGATTTGATCTCCGGTAATCCTCTGAGGTGGAGGACAAAGGATTCGTCAATCGGTTGACGAATACCTCTCCGGAGAAGCAAGTCTTGAGGACTTGTTTTTAGGTCCGAATTTGGATTCGGATCGTGATCATCTCTCGATCACGTCGTCTTCAACACGAGGCTAGTAACCCGTACGAAGACGAAGCTCGTGGCTTGGCGAAGTCATCCCGAGGAGCTCGGCGTGGATACGGATAGAGACGATTCTTACGAGGATCGTTCCGGTTGATGCCGTTCCCGCTACACGTCATACGAAAGGTATAACGTAGTTTAATTTCCTTTTATTGCAATTTTAATTTACGGTTATGTCTACACTTGTTGTAATAGCATGCGTGTGTTGTGTGTGTTGTAATAAATAGGAGTATTTATTATTTTTTATTGCTTCCGCTGTGCTCATGTTTACGAAACATGATCGAACACACACACGCCGCGGTGCCGGAAACCCAACATAGGAGTGGGCGGCTAGGGTTAGGGTTTTGGTGTTGGGGTGGGCGGCAACAAGTGGTGGAGGACCTTTCTTCTTCTTCCTAAGGTTTGGCCGGCACCTATCCTTCTTCCCTCTACCTTGGCCGAAGCTAACCTATTCTTCTTCCCTTCATCCTTGGATGGAAATTAGGAGAGCTAGGTTTAGGGTTTGGGCGGCAACAAGGAGAAGGATTGCTTTACTTTCTCTTCTCCACGTGTTGGCCGGTACCCATGCCCTCATTGATTCTCCTTTGGTCAATTCCTATACTCCATGTTCTCTTCCTTGACAGGCGGTAACATCAAGTCTATTGACTTGGTGGCCGGTTCTAGATAGGAAGAAGAGTTTTGTTTGATGATCTTCCTTTGTTCGGAGTGAACAAGGAAAGGAAGAATGGTGATCTAGGAGGCTTCAACTTTTGGATGATCATCACCCACACGATGTCCAAAAGGAGGAAGGACATACAATAGAAGATCAAGAGGTATAACAAGTGGTATAATCTTGTTTATTTTGATTAGTCTTCCTTTGTATTTTGTTTATAATTGCTTTTAAATTATATGCATGTTTTATGTGGATGTTTACTTTATGTATGTGGCTAAATATACTTGGACCCCGAACATAAACACAAAAGCCGGCGATCCGTACAACGTCTATTCCGCTGCTACTCGTAGTATAGAGGTTGGTAGCTTGAACAACAAGTTTGTTCAAGTGACTACTCTAAACGAATAGCACGCCGATGACATGGTTGCTTAGGCAATCCCTTTTGTCTAGGATTAATTTTTTTTTAATCCGGGGACATCAATGTGATCGCCATGAACAAGCGACCGAGTTGAAGTAGGAAGCGAAGTTTCCCTTCCCAACAAGTTGGTATCAGAGCTTCCGGGCAAAACCAACAAGTGGTATCAGAGCCAAGGTTTTCGGTTTTGTGTGTTTAGGATTCGGTTAATTTTTATGCACTTTTCATATATTATATGTGTCGGATAATAGTAGGTTATGCGTAGGTTAACTCTTTGGTTGCAGGCATAAGATCCGACTATTATGGCCATATGTGTGTATGTGATTGTATGTGTGTAAATGTTTATTTTGTTGAATCCTCGGGGTTGACAAGGCTAGTATTTAATTTTTTATAAATTAGATACGACAATGTTTATCCACTCTTTTTATTTTAGTTTACTTTCGATCTAGATTTCATGTCCACTCCCTTGTGGAGTATAGGATCGATGGATGTAAATTAAAATAGTTTTTAGTCTCAGCTCAGATCTCCGGATGGCTTGTACATAGCGTAGGAGGAGCGGAGGAGAAGGCAATACGACGGGAGACATATTGAAGACAAAAGCCATAATAGTTGGAAAATAATTTATTTTTCATATTTATTGCTTATTGTTTGATATGCATATTGTAGGTTAGAAAATTCCTCAATTTCAAATTACTAAGTGGGAGAGGGATATTTTTATAAATTCCCACGGCCTCCATTACGATTTGACATGTGATGCAAGCAAACTTGCGCGTGGCTTTGAGTGTCTTCCTCCCCATCAGATGAGTTTGTTTGCGGATCACAGGGTCGGATATGTTTATAGAAAATTATTTAGGAGCGTGTGTACTTCTCCATCGGAAGGCACATAACCCGAGATAATTTTCTTGGTATCGAGTAATGGTGAACACTTAGATGCAAATAGGAGTATCCTCCCGATCGGAGTCACTGTTTTTATTTGTAGGGCCAAAGAGAAACCAACTATTATTTTTATTTGTCAAAAATTTAGGTTGACAAGATAGTAAAATTAATGGGTAAAACCTCCTCTTACAAATGTAGAATTCGTATACGTCCACACGATCGTGGCATATGATATTCTCGGTGTTTTGAGGTGTTGGTTTATTTTAAAATTTTATTGTTTGAGGTATCAATAATTTTTTGAAATCTAAAGTAATGATCTATGTGATTCTTAGGATTTTCAAAAATGTCTTTCAGTCCACTTGCTATAATACTAAAGGAAAATAAACTTACTGTACATAATTATGTTGATTGGAAAAAGAAATCTAGATATTGTCTTTACTGCTGAGGAGTACAAGTATGTACTCTTCGAAGAGTGTCCTCCTAAGCCTGCGAATGAGCTTGAAGTCCTTGGAGCTGAGATCGATGGGGAAACCCAGGTCGATATCATTCTCCAGTTGACAGAAAGGCTTGCTCAGGCTCAGGCCATGGTTGCTCAGAAGGTTTCTACTTCTAAGCTGAAAGGCAAGAAGAAGAAGAAACAAGGTGGAGAAAAGGTGGTGGGAGGATCTCAAGGAGGAGTGAAGAAGCCGAAAGGCAAGTATTCCACTTGCAAGCAGAATGGACATTGGAAGAAGGACTGTCCCAATCCGAAATAGAACCAAGGTATATCCTTTGGTCTAGTCGTTGAAACATGGTTAGCGGTGTTATCTACCGGCACCTGGTGTATAGATACGGGAGCCTTTGATCATGTCTGCAATACTTTGCAGGGGTTCCAGGAAACCCGACGACGAGCTGAGGGAGAGATTACCGTTTACTTGGGCAATGTCATAATGGTGGCGGCTATTACAGTGGGAGATGTTTTATTTATCTTTTGAGAAAAATAAAACTTTGGTTCTGGAAAATTCCCTTTATGTACCTTTATTTAGAAAGAATTTAATTTCAATTTCTAAATTATTTATGAATGGATATTCTATTTCTTTTAATGACAGAGTTGTTATAAAAAGGAATAGGGACATTATCTGTTTAGGTGCATTGATAGGAAATCTATACACACTTGAACCAAAACCTCCCACGATGCAAATTGAAGTAAATAACTCATCTTCTAATTCCAATAAGAGAAAAGAACCTTCGAAGATGAACTAAACATATCTTTGGCATCTTAGGCTTGGTCATATTAACCTAAGCAGAATTCAAAGGGTGATAGCTGATGGAACTTTGGGTTCATTAGTGGTGGAGGATTTCCCAACCTGTGAATCTTGCTTGGTGGGTAAAATGACCAAGAGGTCTTTTAAGGCCAAGGGGTATAGAGCCAAAGATGTGTTAGAATTGGTTCATTCTGGTTAGTGTGGTCCTATGACTATCTAGGCTAGAGGTGGCTTTGAGTATTTCGTCTCTTTTATAGACGATTATTCGAGATATGGATACATTTACTTGATGCGCCGCAAGTCTGAATGCTTTGACAAGTTCAAAGAATTCAAGGCTGATGTGGAGAAACGTCAAGGTAAAAGTATCAAGACACTACGATCTGATCGTGGTGGCGAGTACCTCTTGAGAGAGTTTAGGAATTACTTATCAGAGGCTGGGATTCAATCCCAATTATCTTCACATGGCACACCCCAACAGAATGGTGTAGAAGAGCGAAGGAATAGGACTCTTATGGAGATGGTTAGATCGATGATGAGTTATTCTGAGTTGCCAGATTCGTTCTGGGGATATGCCTTAGATACGGCGGTGTACATTCTAAACATGGTTCCATCTAAATCAGTGCCTTCTACTCCCAAAGAATTGTGGACTGGGTGAAAGGCTAGTCTAATACATATTTAGGATTTGGGGGAGTCCAGCACATGTGCGTAAGGCAGATATTGGTAAGTTAGAACCTCGTACATAAGTACGTATGTTTGTTGGCTATCCTAGTGGAACGAAGGGTGGTTTGTTTTATAGTCCTAGAGATCAGAGGGTGATCGTTAGCATGAATGCCAGATTTCTAGAGGAAGACTATGTGATGAGCCACAAGCCCAAGAGTAAAATTATTCTGGAGGAATTAAAAGGGGAAGTCACTTCTTCAGTACCACCGGTACAAGAGGATATACCACAAGTCACTGCACCACGTGTCACAGAGGATACATAGGTGATACCTCGTTGTAGTGGGAGGGTTGTTAGACAGCCTGTTAGATTAATGTTCTTGGGAGAATCTTCTGATTTGATCCCTGAAGAACATGAACTTCATCCCTGGACATATGACGAGGCAATCCAAGATATAGATGCAGCATCTTGGAAAAATGCAATGAGTACTGAGATTGAATCTATGGATTCAAATCAGGTCTGGGAGCTAGTGGAACCACTCGATGGTGTAAAAACCATTGGATGCATGTGGATCTACAAAAGAAAGAGAGGAATAGATGGGAAGGTTGAGACCTTCAAAGTGAGGCTTGTTGCAAAGGGGTATACTCAGAAAGAGCGTATCGATTATGAGGAGACCTTTTCGTCGGTAGCCATGCTTAAGTCTATCCGGATTCTCTTATGCATTACAGCTCATATGGATTATGAGGTGTGACAGATGGATGTCAAGACAGCTTTCCTTAATGGAAGTCTTGAGGAAAACATCTATATGAAGCAACCAGAGGGATTCATTGCGAAGGACAAAGAGCACCTAGTATGTAAGCTTAATCGGTCCATTTATGGATTGAAGCAAGCTTCGAGGTCTTGGAACATCCGCTTTGATGAGGTGATCCAGTCTTATGGATTTATTCAAAGTCCGGATGAGTCTCATGTATACAAGAGATGTGACAGAAATGTAGTGGTATTTCTTGTACTATACGAAGATGACATTTTGTTGATTGGCAACAATATCAAGGTGTTATCGGACGTAAGGGTATGGTTGTCCAAATAGTTTAATATGAAGGACTTGGGAGAGGTAGGACACATCCTTGGGATCAAGGTTATAAGGGATCGTAGGAAAAGGATGTTGTGCTTATCCCAAGCTTCATACATAGACACAATTATGGATCGTTTTAGCATGCAGAACTCCAAGAAGGGTTTTCTACCTTTCAGGTATGGAGTTCCTATATCTAAGGAGATGTCTCCTAGAACATCTGAGGAGATAGAGGAGATGAAGGCAGTTCCTTATGCTTCGGCAGTAGAAAGCCTCATGTATGCGATGCTATGTATGACACCAGATATCTGTTTTGCCATGGGCATGGTCAGTAGATATCAGAGTAATCCAAGACAGGGACATTGGACTGCGGTAAAGCATATATTGAAGTACCTGAGAAGGACTAGAGATTAAATGCTAGTTTACCAGACAGACCAATTACTCCTTGTGGGTTACACGAATTCTGACTTCCAATATGATAGGGATAACAGTAAGTCTACCTCAGGTTTTGTGCTTACTATGGGAGGTGGAGCCATTGTATGAAGGAGTGTCAAGCAGAAATGTGTGGCGGACTCTACCATGGAAGCTGAGTATGTGGAAGCCTCTACGGCGGCCAAAGAAACTATGTGGCTCAAGAACTTCCTAATGGACTTGGATGTGATTCTTGGTTTGCCGAGAACTATCACAATTTATTGTGATAATAATGGTGCAGTTGCTAACTCGAAGGAACCACGAGCCCATAAGGTATGTAAATACATATAGGGCAAGTACCACCTGATACGAGAAATCGTAAAGGAGGTAGAAGTTACTGTCGCCTTGATTGCATCAGAGGATGACCTGGTAAACCCTTTCACTAAGGCCCTTCTAGCAAGAACTTTGAAAGGCATGTGGAGGGAAGGAGAATCAGATGTATGGCAGTATGAGGACAGCATAGTCTTTTAGTATAAGTGGGAGATTGTTGGGATGTATACTGAAAAGTCTATCTTTTGTATGAACATCTTTATTTTTGAAATAAGAATCACATGATCATTGTTTGCATATTGTTATAGCTATGCATATTTTCTAATACATTACATTGTAGAAAACATGGTGTGTGGTGTCACATGGGAGATCATGTTATCGGTTCCTTGTAAAGTATAAGTAAAGGCTCACAACCGAGATGGCTTTAGACAAACAATTAGTATGGTTGTAGTGTGATTTGGTATTGGTTTGTCTTGACCATAAAATCACACTAATACACTTTGTGTGTATTGAGCAGGACCTACTTAGAGAGGATTCAATTTATTGCTGACTACATAATCGAATTGGACATCAAATATTATATTGTACATGCTCTTAATCCCGATATAATAACGAGCACATATACTTAGTATTCATTTCTTTGAATTACCAATGGGTGAGATTTATAGATTAAATCGATAGGCTCGGTAAGTTGGGAAATGGTATTATTTATATGGTGTGTCGTTGATTATAGGAGGAAACCGTGTCCTATATATTAGGATGATGATGTCCCCTTGAGGAGCTCATAAGGTTCATCATATAAACCCTGTAGGTGGACTTGGTCCGGCATGATGAAAAGGTTGAGTGGTACTACTCATGGAGTTAGATGTTAATTAATTAATGGTCAGTAAATTAATTAATCGACGGACATTCAAGATCTTAAACACGGGGAGAAAATGTACATATAATATATGGATCCCATATTAACTTATGGGGTTGGTGAGGTAGATCAATGATAATCCTCTAGTGGAATGGATAATCATTAATGGAACGGACTTTATGTGGGCTTGATCCATTGGGTGGCCAAGATCCAACTCCTCCTCATGGTCCCTATTGTAGCCTATTAATACCTCATGAAGCTTAGATCCAATGGATAGAAGCAAAACTCTAGATCCAATGGTAGAGATTAAATCTCTAGATCTGACGGTTGAGATTAAATCTCTATATCCGACGGTTGAAATTAAATCCCTAGAACCAATGGTGGAGATTAAAACAAGGCTTAAGCCTAAACTCTATATAAAGGGGCATATGGCTTGGGCGGCAAGATGATGGATGAGGGTTAGGATTTGCTTCCCTTGGGCGGCAAGTAATCCTAATTAGATTAGGATTAGGAGTGGGCGGCTAGGCTTAGGGTTTTGGTGTTGGGGTGGGCGGCAACAAGTGGTGGAGGACCTTTCTTCTTCTTCCTAAGGTTTGGCCGGCACCTATCTTTCTTCCCTCTACCTTGGCCTGAGCTCAACCTATTCTTCTTCCCTTCATCCTTGGCCGAAAATTAGGAGAGCTAGGTTTAGGGTTTGGGCGGCAACAAGGAGAAGGATTGCTTTACTTTCTCTTCTCTAAGCGTTGGCCGACGCCCATGCCCTCATTGATTCTCCTTTGGCCGGATCCTATACTCCATGTTCTCTTCCTTGACCAACGGTAACATCAAGTCTATTGACTTGGTTGTCGGTTCTAGATAGGAAGAAGAGTTTTATTTGATGATCTTCCTTTATTCGGAGTGAACAAGGAAAGGAAGATTGGTGATCTAGGAGTCTTCAACTTTTGGAAGATCGTCGCCCACACAATGTCTAAAATGAGGAAGGACATACAATAGAAGATCAAAAGGTATAACAAGAGGTATAATCTTGTTTATTTTGATTAGTCTTCATTTGTATTATGTTTATAATTGCTTTTCAATTATATGGATGTTTTATGTGGATGTTTACTTTATGTATGTGTCTAAATATACTTGGACCCCGAACATAAACACAAATGCCGGTGATCCGTACATCATCTATTCCGCGGCTACTCGTAGTATAGAGGTTGGTCGCTTGAACAACAAGTTTGTTCAAGTGACTACTCTAAACGAATAGCACGACGATGACATGGTTGCTTGAGCAATCCCTTTTGTCTAGGATTAATTTTTTTTTAATCCGGGGACATCAATGGCATCGCCATGAACAAGCGATCGAGTTAAAGTTGGAAGCGAAGTTTCCCCTCCCAACAAGTTGGTATCAGAGCTTCTGGGCAAAACCAACAGGATAAACCAAAGAGTATAACTCATGTTAGTCTCAACAGAATTGATGGTGTCCAAATACATCAATTCGTCGACTAGGGATAATTCCAATACATCCTAATTACACATGTAGAGATACTCACTAGTTGTGATCAAATCACAAATTCTCTCATGCTGTGAATCATATTGGGATATTCAGTAAATGAGTTTAAGATCCAATAAAATACATGATAGCATGTACACTCAAATAGGGAATCTTCATTTATCAAATAAATGGTGCAACCATAAGGTGATTGTCTTAGGACATCTCTCATATATATATAGCATGGAGAGGCTCCTAGGAGGTAGGGAAGATGATTTCACATGGCTAGGGAAAGAAAACTTGAAACACACGGCGGGATTGGTGAGAAACACACGGCGGAATTGGGGAGAAACACACGATGTGGTGCCCCTTATACCTCACGTGCCACGGCCGTGTGATTCCACATGGCTAGTTTGTGTACGCCGCTGGAAGTTGCAGCATGACCATGTGAATCCACACGGCAAGGCTGTGTGCCCCTATTCTTTTTTGTCGTGTGGGCTTTTCCTCATGTGGGTATGGTCATATGAAACCACACAGCCACCCGTGCCTCTAAAAAAATGGGTTTTTGTTCCTATCTAGCAAGTTCTTTCTAATCTAATTTAATTTGTACAAATGCTAAATGCTAGGAATCAAAATATAAACTATGCAATAAAGTCAAAAACAAGTAGAAATTAAACTTGAGTTGCCTCCCAAGAAGCGCTTTGTTTAAGGTCTTTTAGCTTGACCACACTCCATTATCTCAACTCGACTCCAGAGGTTCTATAAACCTCCCTTCATCCGTCTTGAAAACTTTGTCTTCGGGTGAAGTGGTCATTATCCTGCATGCGGTATACCCATCTGTGTAGGGATCCTTACACCCTGATAGGTTGAATATGATGATCTCGTCGTCTACCTCAAGGAAGACTTTTTGTGCCTTCACATATATGCAAGCTCCCGCGGTCGCCATAAAGGGTCATCCTAAAATGATGGGATTATGAGGGTTTGGTCCTGTGTCTAGTATGATAAAATCCGTGGGTATGAAAAAATTCTCAATCACCACAGGTACATCTTCTAACATGCCAACGGGCTCCTTGATCGTATCGTCCGCCATGTGAATACCCATGCCCGTCGATTGTATACCACTTAGTCCCATCTCCAAGTAGGATGCCTAGGACATCATGCTAACAGATGATCCTAGATCGTACAGTGCTTCATCGAAGTTCTCACCATAAATCATGCAGGGTAAAACAAATTCACTAAGGTCCTCTAGCTTGGGTGGGATTTTATCTTCAATTTCAGCCTGGTTTGGTAATGCTGAAATCATGGTTACACATCCCCTAGTAAATCTATTTTTCTATCCTACCTCCTCACTATATACACCCTCTTCCTTATCCTAGTTTTGCACGGTTGATGGTGGAGAGTTATCCTTGGTCTGTGATACAGTCTGGGCTATTTGAGCCACTTGTGTATCTAGCATTTTTGAGTGGCATGTAAGCCCATCAATAGAGGACTTTAACTCCCTAAGTGCCTCATCATACCTCTGATATTGGCATTAGAATTCTACATTGGCCTTTGTTTGGGTAGAAATAAAATCTTCAATCATCAGTTCCAGTCTAGATTTGGGTGGTTGTTGCTCACTGCCCTATTGTTGCCCATATCCTCATGATTGTTGGAAATTCCTCGAGTTATTCCTATAGAAAAAGTTCGAGTGGTTCCTCCATCTGGGATTGTAGGTACTGGAATATGCATTGTTGGACCTTTGATTGTGGTCGCCAACCGCATCGACATGTTCAATTCATTCTTCTGAACTGCCCTACCCTCCATAATCGTCCTCTTGGTATGATGTTGCTCCCTCTCTAAAGGTATTGACCACACGTGTAGAAGCAGGGTTTAGAGAGTCGAACCATCTGCTAAGTGCGTCCATTCTTGCTGCTAGGTGGTCAATGGAGTTAACAACGTATCGACCGACTATAGGAGCTGGTTGACTATGCTCGGAAGCCGATTGATGGTGGTTCTGGGCCACCTCTTTGATCAGCTCTTCTGCTTCCTCCATAGTCTTATTCATCAAAGCACCTCCTGCACCAGAATTGAGGGACACCTTAGTGGTGTACGTCCCATTATAGAATATGTGGATCACTAGCCACCTCTCTAGACAATGATGGGGGCATTCGTAGAGCAACCCTTTGTAGTGATCCCAGGATTCGAACAAGGACTACCCCTCCTTTTGCCGGAAGCTCATGATCAAGTGGCACATGTGAGCGGTGTTACTTGGTGGAAAAAATTTATTTAAGAATTGTTGCACACATTGCTCCCACGTGGTGATGCTTCTTGAAGGAAGGGAGTGGAGCCATGTCTTCGCCTTATCCCCAGTGAGAACGAGAATAGGCTTAGATGGATCGCATCAGCAGGTACTCATTGAATTTCATCATTGAGTATATCTCCAAAAATATCTCCAGGTGCCGGTTCTGATCTTCAGTTGTAGCTCCTCAAAATTGGCTCTGCTAGAACATGTGTATGAGCACAGGTTTCAGTTCAAAGTTGTTGGCCGAAATTGATGGTCCAGTTATGCTCGACCTATATCCTCTAGCATTAGGGGTTGAATAGTCTCGTAGAGGTCAACTACCTAAGTTTACCACATATGCGTCTAGGTCTTCCATGCTTCTCTGCTCAGCTCTTCTGCGATGGTAGATTCTTTCGATTTCTGGGTCTATCGGAAACAGACCGATCCTAAACATCTATGCATACGAAGAACCGAGCCACTAAATTAGGATTATACCTAATGCTTAAAAACATCAAATAAACTAGTCTAAATACAAAATCAAATGAAAAAAATTTAAACTAAAGGTTGAAGAATGCAACTACTGAAATGAATCTAAACTTAATCTAGATATCTAAAACTGAAGTAAATAAAATAAAAATAAAGATAAATCAAGTAAATAAATCTAACCTAAGTCCGGTCCAACTATCCACCTCTTGATTTGATATCAAATCAATTAGTCCCCGACAACGGCGCCAAAAATTTGATGCACGTGAACGCGAACTCGAATCTTACTATGGGAACCATCGAGGACTCGAAGCGTGGGCTCATGCCCAGTGCCCACAACTGCACGGATATCGTCAAGTAATAAATAGATTATCGATCCCACAAAGACTGAGATTTGAGTACTGATTGATCAATGGGCATTGTTGTTCGGAGTTAAGTTCTAACGGTTGTGGTTGCAAGGTTGACGGTGGTCCTAACTCCAATACGGTGTCACACAAAGGAAGTGAAGTTTGGTTCGAGGTTCAAAAAGGGATTCTAAGACTTCTGTTTCACTTGTTCGTCATGGAACATACTATTAGTTAAATGTTGACTGGTTCTCTAATTATGGTCTTGTATAAGGGACATCATACACTTTCTCGATGAGCTCTCGCATCTATCGGGAACTACTTGCTCCTAACAAGCGAACCTTTCGAATCATCAGGGCTCAAGGGTTTATACTGTTGGGAGCCCCCTGTCACTAAGGTCCCTTAACCATTCTAGAGTTAATTTCTCCTACTGTGGTCGCCCTAAATTGTTAAGATAGGATAGACTGTACGAGGATGCCAAATCAATCCCTATGAAGAGTCAAAATGTATCCCATTTCCTACTCCATCATTCCCTTCTATCTACGGTTATCGGAGAGAGGACAACAACTAGGTTCCATCTTAGTTCTCCTAGATCATTGATACAAGGGTTGTCACCCCTTGTATCAACTATGCATAATAGACAAAAAACCAAAACACAATCGTCATCAACCCAAACAACACAAATTACAAATATAAATTCAAAGACAGAATTTAGATTCGATCTAGCATGTTCTATGTACACAAGTTACTCCCCAATCCTAGAATAGAAGATTTACTTCATAGACGAAAAAGAACGAAAACAATCTATATTAGAATAGAACATTAAAATAGAGGAGATGAATAGAAAGTAAATTTCAGTACTCTTGGTTTTTCTCCTCGACGTCGGAGCGCAGGATATAATCCTCTAGTCGTCTTCTTCTTCTCCGTTGTGAGTTTCTAAAGCTTTTTACGGCATCGATGTGTCATCCCGGCCGTTGTGCCTCCTCCCTAGGGTTTGGCCATGGCCTTTCTTATATAGACTTGAGCTCGACGTTGCCCAAATCAATGAAAAAATGCTAGTCGCCTCGAAAAATGCCAGCGCTACATGACCGTGTGGATCCACACGGCTAGGTCATGTGTGGCGCTAGGCTGGTAGGGCACGGTCGGGCCATGCCCCTTTCTTTTCGCTTGCCGAATGCCTTCCTTTTGCTCCAAAAGTGTGTCGTTTTTCCCGTAAAATGCTATCCTCCACACAAAATCACAAAAAGCAGATCTCCGAATTAGAAAGTAGGAAATCCATGCAAAACAAATTACGATATGCATGAAACAAGTATAAAATGGAGCTAGATGTGAGCGAAAATTACTCCTAAAACCCTATATATTTTGTTGACATCAGTCCATTAGCTTCCAAAACATATTTCCTTGGAATCCATGCCATAGCTGTTTTAGTCTTCCTACTAGAATTTCTAGAAAGTAAGGAAATGAAACTAAGTTCTTGCTGTTTAGGTTTATAACCTATTCCAGCTTTGTTATAAACAACCCGTTGTGATTCTAAAATCATATTCAAAATCTGAGAGCTAGAGGTGAATTTCTCAAGAGTGCACTTGAGATCATTCACCTGTGCTTTCAGAGAGTTGTTTTCATCCATAAGCTCAACAAATTTAGGAGAGTTGACACTAATTTCTATCGCAATCTTCTTATGCTTCTTTAATTGTCCTACTTCAGATTTTAATAGTTTAACCTTGGCTTTGGACTTTTCTAACATGTCAGTTAAATAAGCAATAGACTTGTAGCAATCTACAAGTTCAGAGGTTACCTTGTCATCATCTGAAGATAATGAATTTGAGTCTGATTCTGACTCTGACCTTCTTCTTTCTGATTCTATCCCAGAGTCCTCCAACCATCAGAGCAGTGTGTCGACCAGTCTTTTCTTCCTTGTCCTCTTCCGATGACCCGGATGAGGAATCATCCAACGTAGCTCTCAAAGCTTTCCTTCTCCTCCTCTTTTATTCCTTCTTCTTGATCCGAGGGCATTCATTTCTGAAGTGAGCTTTCTTGCTGCACTCATAGCAAACAATATTAGTTTTATCAAATGAATTATCAACTGCCTTACCTTTCTTTTTATTAAATCTCCTGCTCCTCTTCATCATCCTCCTCACGAAGTTGGCCACCTCGTTGGATGAGGACTCATCGTCTCAATTAGATTCGGTGGAAGAGGACGAAGATGATGATGCGCACGAATGCGACCTCAAATATCACGATGAAGACCATCGAGGACTCAAAGAGCGTGCTCGCGCTCAACACCCGCAAGTGCATGGATGTCGTCAAGTAATAAAGATTATCGATCCCACAGGGACTGAGATTTTGAATACCAATGTACTCAGTGATTGTAATTGTTCGGACATGACTCTAATAGGTTTCGGTTGGTGAGGACTGTCGGTGGACGTTACTCTATACAGTGTCACATGGAGGAGGAAAGGAGTGTGCCGAGGTCTTCAAAGGTGATTCTAAGTCTTCGGTTTCGCTTGTGCATCACAAAACAATGTTGTCAATTGGCGTTGTCTAGACGTTTAGCTATGGTTTTATGGAAGGGACATCATACACTCTCCCGCAGAGCCACCGCATTCACCGGGAGCTATCTCCGCCTAAAAGGACGAGATAGACGGTATGAGGATGCCAAATCAATCCCTACGGTGAACCGTTTTCGATTCCACCGCACCCTTCTATCCACAATTACAGGAGATCAGGTTTACCCCTAGGTTCCTTATATAAAATACCCTAAATCTTAGATGAGAGGGCTATCACCCCTCGTATCGCCAAAGCTCAGCAAGTAGAAAGTCAAACACGCATAGATATAGTAAAGAACAACTACCAATTGTCAAATCAAATTCAAAGGCAGAATTTAACATGAACCAACATTATAATGTCTACACAAGCTACTCCCTAATCCTAGAATCGAAAGTACTACTTCATGTATATGAAGGAAGAATCACAAAGCATGTCTATGTTTGAATACATAAGGAATAAAACACAGGAACAAAGAATTACAATGCTTTCATGGTCTTCTCTCCGGCATTGAAGTGCAAGGTGTGGACCTTTGGTGGCGTTCCTCCTCCCCGTTGCGAGTTACCGAAGCTTTTTAGGGCTTCGGCGTGCCATCCTAGCCGTCGTGCCTCCCCCCTAGGGTTTGGTCAGAGCCATCCTTATATAGACATTGCCTCGGACCGCTGTAAAATTTAGAAAAAGCCCTAGTCGCATAAATCTGGTGGGCCACCACACGACCATGTGTTTCCACACGGCCAGGCCGTGTGTGGCCCTGGGGTGCTGATCTCGCCCATTACACATGGTCATGTGAATGGGGTGCTAACTCAGTCTCAAATGGGCACCTAGCCATTTCCACCCACGACAACTATTTTTTATCCCTCATAATATTTTCTCTCTTCTTTTTTTTTCATTTCTTTTTCTCTTTTTCTTTTATTTCTCTTTTTCTTTTCTCTCTTTTATTTTTCGGCTGACTGGGATTTTGATTTTTCCAAATGGCCTTACACAATTTGAGCATCTTCAGTAACTAAAATGCTACACCTAGAGTCACCTATGGATTCCAAAGTACTGTACTACTGAGATGAATCATAACTCGTTATGTACTAGATTCTCCCTTTCAGAACGTTCGACATGTGTAAGTGTAAAAATAAAGCTAACCAGTGTAAGTCTAGAACATTCAATAGAACGAATAAAATAAAATACCACGAGATAAATGAAGTTAAGCTACCTATGGGAACAACTCATGTAAGCAACTTTCAAAAATATTACTAAGGTAGCTTCACAGATAACAAAAATTAAGTACTGAAAGAAACTTAACAACCCATGCATTAATAAATGAATGAAAATATCGAAAAAAAACTACTGCTAGAAAATAAAACAAAATGAACTTTGGGGTCTCCCCCCCCAGACTTAAAACAAAAATATACCTCTAGTATGGTGGACGAGGTGGAAAGTCTGGGAGCCTGGGCATATCTGGATCCTGGGAGAACCTGCTGCTGAGCCGCTGATGTCAGATGTACATGTGGTCGATCTGGGAGCTGGTGGATGCAGCGACTGCTCGGTGCTCCTCCTCCCTAGCCCACTGCACCTGTTGGGCATACATGTGTTGTCGTATCTCCCTGAGGTAGGCAGCTTCATCCTGGCGATGAGCAGCCTCCTCCTAAAAGTATTTGCGGGCCTCGTCATAGAACTCCTCAGCCCATTAGAAATGCTCCCGGAATCCCTGGAACTCCGCCTACTGGTAGGCGCTCTGCTCCTCCCATCGTTGCCTCTACGTCTACTGCTCATTGTAAAAGTCATCGAGGCGCCATTAGAACTCCGAGAAATCATAGGTCAATGCACCTGCATCCTGCTCAAAGGTGAAAAAATGTGGTGGTGCAGGTGCAGACTCATGTCAGCGTGGACTAGGTGGGCTCCTATGCACATGTGGACTGGAGGGAGAGTGATACAAAGTGAAGGTTTTTGCTTATCGAGTCCGTGAGAAAAAACTTCGCTTCCCACTTCACCTCGGTCGTTTGTTCATGGTGATCCCATCGATGTCCCCGGATTAAAAAATTTAATTCTAGACACAAGGGATTGCCCAAACAACCAATTCATCGTCGTGCTATTCGTTTAGAGAGGTCACTTGAACAAACTCGTTATTCAAGTGACCATCCTCTATTCTATGAGTAGCCGCGGAATAGATGATGTACAGATCGCCGGTTTTTGTATTTATTATCGGGATCCAAGTATTATTTATCCACAAACAAATTTATATCATGCTCATAATTGAAAAACAAATACAAACATGTAACATATAAAAATTAGAGAATCGATATACCTCTCGATCTTCTAATGTATGACCTTCCTCCTTTCAGACATCGTGTGGGCGACGATCTACCAAAAGTTGAAGCACCTAGATCGCAAATCTTCCTTCCTTGCTCTTTCAAAGAAAGAGGAAGAATAGAAACAAGGTTCTTCTCCTTCCTATAGCCAACCAACAAGCATCCAATGGAAACCTTGCCGCCGGCCAACAAGGAGAAGGAGATAATGATGGAAACCGGCCAAGACACCAAGGAAAACCCCTAAGTCTTGTTTCCACCACTCAAGGAGAAGAGAAGATAGTCTTTGGTTGCCGGCCAATGGCTGGATAGGCTGCTGGACGCCGACCACTTTGAAGGAAGAAGAAGAAAGGAAGAACTTCATTATTTGGTGTTGCCAAAGCCTCCAAAACCCTAAGCCTCCAAACCCTAATCCTATCTCAATTAGGACTCCCCTTCTTTGCCGCCCACACCTTGCCTTCCTTTTATAGAGTTAGGGATAAGCCATGATTTAATCTCCTCCATTGGTTCTAGGGATTAATCTCAACCGTCAGATCTAGAGATTTAATCTCAACCATCGGATCTCGAGATTTAATCTCTACCATTGGATCTAGAGTTTTGTTTCTATCCATTGGATCTAAGCTTCATGAGGTGTTAATATGATACATTAGGGACCATGAGGAGGAGTTGGATCTTGGCCACCCATGGATCAAGCCCACATAAAGTCTGATCCATAAATTATAATCCAATCCACTAAATGATTATCATTGATCTACCTCACCAACCCCCATATGTTAATATGGGCTCCATATATTATATGTACATTTTCTCCCCGTGTTTAAGATCTCGAATGTCCGTCGATTAATTAATTTACTGACCATTAATTAATCCACATCTAACTCCATGAGTAGTACCACTCAACCTTTTCATCATGTCAGACCAAGTCCACCTGCAGGGTTTACATGATGAACCTTATGAGCTTCTCAAGGGGACATCATCATCCTAATATATAGGACACAGTTTCCTCCTATAATCAATGACACACCATATAAATAATATCATCTCCCAACTTACCGAGCCTATCGATTTAATCTATAAATCTCGCCCATTGGTAAATCAAAGAGATGAATACTAAGTATATGTGTCCGTTATTATATCGGGATTAAGAGCATGTACATAATAATATCTGAGGTCCGTTTCGATTATGTAGTCAACAATAAATCGAATCACCTCTAAGTAAGTCCTGCTCAATACACTCAAAGTGCACTAGTGTGATTCTATGGTCAAGACAAACCAATACCAAATCACACTACAACCATTCCGATGGTTTGTCCAACGCCATCTCAGTTGTGAGCCTTTACTTATACTTTACAAGGAGCCGATAACATGATCTCCCGTGTGACACCACACACTATGTTATCTACAATGTAATATATTAGACAATATGACTAACCATAAAAATATGCAAACAATGATCATGTGATTCTTATTTCAAAATAAAGATGTTCATATAAAAGGTAGACTTTTCAGTATACATCCCTACAATCTCCCACTTATACTAAAAGACTATGCTGTCCTCAAACTACCATACATCTGATCCCCATTCCCTGCACAAACCTATCAAAAGCTCTCGCTGGAAGGGCCTCGGTGAAAGGATCTGCCAGGTTATCCTCCGATGCAATCTTCGCCACAACAACTTCTCTCTTTACGATTTCTCGTATCAGGTGGTACTTGCAGTACTCTATGTGTTTACTAGCCTTATGGGCTCGTGGTTCCTTCGAGTTTGCAACTGCACCACTCTTATCACAATAAATTGTGATAGTTCTGGGCAAACTAGGATTCACATCCAAGTCCATCAGGAAGTTCCTGAGCCATACAACTTCTTTGGCCGCCTCAGAGGCTGCCACATACTCAGCTTCTATGGTAGAGTCTGCCACGCATTTCTGCTTGACACTCCTCCATACAATGGCTCCACCTCTCAAAGTAAACACAAAACCTAGGGTAGACTTATTGTTATCCCTATCAGATTGGAAGTCGGAATCCGTGTAACCCACAGTGAGTAATTGGTCTGCCCGGTAAACTAGAATATAATCCCTAGTCCTTCTCAGGTACTTCAATATATGCTTTACCACAGTCCAATGTCCCTGTCCTAGATTACTCTGATATCTGATGACCATGCCCACGGCAAAGCAGATATCTGGTCTCGTACATAGCATCGCATACATGAGGCTTCCTACTGCTGCAGCATAAGGAACCGCCTTCATCTCCTCTATCTCCTCAGATGATCTAGGACACATCTCCTTAGATAAAGGAACTCCATGCCTGAAAGGTAGAAAACCCTTCTTTGAGTTCTGCATGCTAAAACGATCCATAATCGTGTCTATGTATGAAGCTTGGGATAAGCACAACATCCTTTTCCTATGATCCCTTATAACCTTGATCCCAAGGATGTGTCCCACCTCTCCCAAGTCCTTCATATCAAACTGTTTGGACAACCATACCCTTACGTCAGATAACACCTTGATATTGTTGCCAATCAACAAAATGTCATCTATGTATAGTATAAGAAATGCTACTACGTTTCCGTCACATCTCTTGTATACACAAGACTCATCCGGACTTTGAATAAATCCATAAGACTGGATTACCTCATCAAAGCGGATGTTCCAAGACCTCGAAGCTTGCTTCAATCCATAAATGGACCAATTAAGCTTACATACAAGATGCTCTTTTCCCTTAGCAATGAATCCCTCTGGTTGCTTCATATAGATGTTTTCCTCAAGACTTCCATTAAGGAAAGCTGTCTTGACATCCATCTGCCACACCTCATAATCCATATGAGCTGCTATGCATAAGAAAATCTGGATAGACTTAAGCATGGCTACCGGCGAAAATGTCTCCTCATAATCGATACCCTCTTTCTCAGTATACCCCTTCGCAACAAGCCTCGCTTTGAAGGTCTCGACCTTCCCATCTAATCCTCTCTTTCTCTTGTAGATCCACTTGCATCCAATGATTTTTACACCATCGAGTGCCTCTACTAGCTCCCAGACCTGATTTGAATCCATAGATTCAATCTCAGCATTCATTGCACTTTGCCAAGATGCTGCATCTTTATCTTGGATTGCCTCGTCATATGTCCAGGGATCAGGTTCATGTTCGCCAAGGACCAAATCAGAAGATTCTCCCAAGAACATGAATCTATCAGGTTATCTCACAACCCTCCCACTACGATGAGGTATCACCTGTGTATCCTCTGTGACACGCGGTGCAGTGACATGTGGTATATCCTCTTATACCGGTGGTACTAAAGAAGTGACTTCCCCTTTTAATTCCTCCAGAACAATTTTACTCTTGGCTTGTGGCTCATCACATAGTCTTCCTTTAGAAATCTGGCATTCGTGCTAACGATCACCCTCTGATCTCTAGGACTATAAAACAAACCACCCTACGTTCCTCCAGGATAGCCAACGAACAAGCATACTTATGTACGAGGTTCCAACTTACCAGCATCTGCCTTCAACACATGTGTTGGACTCCCCCATATCCGAATATGTCTTAGACTAGGCTTTCGCCCAGTCCACAATTCTGTGGGAGTAGAAGACACTGAATTAGATGGAACCAAGTTCAGAATGTACACCGTTGTATCTAGAGCATATCCCTAGAACGAATCTGGCAACTGAGAATAACTCATCATCGATCTAACCATCTCCATAAGAGTCCTATTCCTTCGCTCTGCTACACCATTCTGCTGAGGTGTGCCAGGTGCAGTCAATTGGGATTGAATCCCAGCCTCTGATAGGTAATCCCTAAACTCTCCCAAGAGGTACTCACCACCACGATCAGATCGTAGTGTCTTGATACTTTTCCCTTGACATTTCTCCACATCAGCCTTGAATTCTTTGAACTTGTCAAAGCATTCAGACTTGCAGTGCATCAGGTAAATGTATCCATATCTTGAGTAATCGTCTATAAAAGAGACGAAATACTCAAAACCACCTCTAGCCTGGATAGACATAGGACCACACAAATCAGAATGAACCTATTCTAACACATCTTTGGCTCTATACCCCTTGGCCTTAAAATGCCTTTTGGTCATCTTACCCTCCAAGCAAGATTCACAGGTTAGGAGATCCTCCACCACTAATGAACCCAAAGGTCCATTAGCTATCAACCTTTGAATTCTGCTTTGGTTAATGTGACCAAGCCTAAGATGCCAAATATATGTTTGGTTCATCTTCGAAGGTTCTTTTCTCTTATTGGAATTAGAAGATGAGTTATTAATTTCAATTTGCATCGTGGGAGGTTTTGGTTCAAGTGTGTACAAATTTCCTATCAATGCACCCGAATAGATAATGTCCCTATTCCATCTTATAATAACTTTGTCATTAAAAGAAATAGAATATCCATCCATAAATATTTTAGAAACCAAAATTAAATTCTTTCTAAATAAGGGTACATAAAGGCAATTCTTAAGAACCAAAAGTTTATTTTTCTCAAAAGATAAATGAACATCTCTCACTGCAACAGCCGCCACCTTGTTGGCATCGCCCAAGTACACGGTAATCTCTCCCTCAGTCAGTCATCTGGTTTCCTGGAACCCCTGTAAAGTATTGCAGACATGATCAGTGGTTCCCGTATCTACATACCAGGTGCCGGTAGATATCACCGCTAAACATGTTTCAACGACTAGACCAAAAGATATACCTTTGTTCTTGCAGTTGGGGCAGTCCTTCTTCCAGTGTCCAGTCTGCTTACAAGTGAAGCACTTGCCTTTCGGCTTCTTCACTCCTCCCTGAGTACCTCTCACCACCTTTGTCCCAGTTTGTTTCTTCTTCTTCTTGCCTTTCGGCTTAGAAGTAGAAACCTTTTGGGTCACCATGGCATGCGCCTAAGCACTCTGACGAAATAGTCCCTCTGCCGCCTGGAGTTCTGTCAGAAGTTCTGCCAACGAATACAACCTCTTGTTCATGTTGTAGTTTAGGAAAAACTGCTCAAAACTCCTAGGTAGAGACTGGAGTATGATGTCAACCTGGGTTTCCCCATCGATCTCAGCTCCTAGGACCTCCAGCTCATTTAAATGAGCCATCATCTTGATAACATGATCCCTCATGAGTGCTCCCTCAATCATGGTGGTCGTTATCAAGTTTCTCATGGCTTCTTGCCTCGCAGCCCGATTCTGGTGTCCGAAAATCTCCTTGAGATTTAGCATCATATCATAAGCAGTGGGCATGGCTTAATGCTGATGTTGCAGTACATTTGACATAGATGCCAAAATGTAACACCGCGCCATCTCATCGGCCTTGATCCACTTCTTATAGCTCTCTCTCTCTCCTTTTCCCCAGAATCATCTACAAGCATGGGAGGGCACTCTTCTAGGAGTACATATTTGTATTCCTCAGCAGTCAAGACAATGTCTAGATTCCTCATCCAATCAACATAGTTGGGTCCAGTAAGTTTGTTCTCTTTCAGTATCACAGCAAGTTGGTTGAAAGTCATTTTGAAAGAAAACCTAAGAATCACATAAATCAAAATATTAGATTTCAAAAAATTATTGATTCCTCAAACAATAAAATTTTAAAATCAACCAACACCTTAAAAAATCGAGAATATCGTATGACACGATAGTGTGGCCATATACGAATTCTACATTTGTAAGAGGAGGTTTTACCCATTAATTTTACTATCTTGTCAACCTAACTTTTTGACAAGTAAAATTAATAGTTGGTTCCTCTTTGGCCCTACAAATAAAAGCAGTGACTCCGATGGGGAGGATACTTATATTTGTATCTAATTATTCACCATTACTCGGTACAAAGGTAATTATCTCGGGTTATATGCCTTCCGATGGGGAAGTGAACACGTTCCTTGATAATTCCCTATAACCATATCTGACCTTGTGATCCACAAACAAACCCATCCAGTGGGGAGGAAGGCACTCAGAGTCGACACACAAGTTTGTTTGCATCACTTGTCAAATTGTAATGGAGGTTGTGGGAATTTTTTTTTTAAAAAAAAAATTCCCTCTCCCACTTAGTAATTTGAAATTGAGGAATTTCCTAGCCTACGACATTCATATAAAATAAAAGCAATAAATATGAAAAATAAATTATTTTCCAACTATTATGGCTTTTGTCTTCAATATGTCTCCCGTCGCAACGCCTTCTCGTCCGCTCCTCCTACGCCATGTACAAGCCATCCGGAGATCCGAGCCGAAACTAAAAACCTATTTTAATTTACATCCATCGATCCTATACTCTACGAGGGAGTGTACATGAAATCTAGATCGAAAGTAAAATAAAATAAAGAGTGGCTAAACAATGTCGTATCTAATTTAAAAAAAATCAAATACTAGCCTCGTCAACCCCGAGGATTCAACAAAATATACACATACAATCACATACACATATATGGCCATAATAGTCGGATCTTATGCCTGCAACCAAAGAGTTAAACTACACATATCCTACTATTATCCGGCACATATAATATATGAAGAGTGCATAAAAATTAACCGAATCCTAAACACACAAAACCGGAAACCTTAGCTCTGATACCAATTGAAGGTTTTTACTTATCGAGTCCGTGAGGGGAAACTTCGCTTCCCACTTCACCATGGTCGTTTGTTCATGGAGATCTCATCGATGTCCCCATATTAAAAAATTTAATCCTAGACACAAGGGATTGCCCAAAAAACAAAGTCATCGTCGTTCTATTCGTTTAGAGAGGTCACTTGAACAAACTCAAGTCGTGTGGCCGACGATCTACCAAAAGCAAGAGGAAGAATAGAAACAAGGTTCTTCTCATTCCTATAGCCAACCAACAAGCAACCAAGGGAAACCTTGCCGCCGGCAAACATGGAGAAGGAGATAATGATGGAAACCGGCCAAGACACCAAGGAAAACCCCTAAGTCTTGTTTCCACCACTCAAGGAGAAGAGAAGATAGTCTTTGGCCACCGGCCAAGGGCTAGAAAAGGGCTGGAATGGCTGCTGGACGCCGGCCACTTTGAAGGAAGAAGAAGAAAGGAAGAACTTCCTTATTTGGTGCCGCCCAAGCCTCCAAAACCCTAAGCCTCCAAACCCTAATCCTATCTCAATTAGGACTCCCCTTCCTTGCCACCCACCCCTTGCCCTCCTTTTATAGAGTTAGGGATAAGCCATGATTTAATCTCCTCCATTGGTTCTAGGGATTTAATCTCAACCGTCGAATCTAGAGATTTAATCTCAACTGTCGGATCTCGAGATTTAATCTCTACCATTGGATCTAGAGTTTTGTTTCTATCCATTGGATCTTAGCTTCATGAGGTGTTAATCGGCTACATTAGGGACCATGAGGAGGAGTTGGATCTTGGCCACCCATGGATCAAGCCCATATAAAGTCCGATCCATAAATGATAATCCAATCCACTAAAGGATTATCATTGATCTACCTCACCAACCCCCATATGTTAATATGGGCTCCATATATTATATGTACATTTTCTCCCCGTGTTTAAGATCTTGATTGTCCGTCAATTAATTAATTTACTGACCATTAATTAATCAACATCTAACTCCATGAGTAGTATCACACAACCTTTTCATCATGCCGGACCATGTCCACCTATAGGGTTTACATGATGAATATTATGAGCGCCTCAAGGGGACATCATCATCCTAATATATAGGACACGATTTCCTCCTATAATCAACGACACATCATATAAATAATATCATCTCCCAACTTACCGAGCCTATCGATTTAATCTATAAATCTCACCCATTGGTAAATCAAAGAGATGAATACTAAGTATATGTGGCCGTTATTATATCGAGATTAAGAGCATGTACATAATAATATCTGAGGTCCGATTCGATTATGTAGTCAGCAATAAATCGAATCACCTCTAAGTTGGTCCTGCTCAATACACTCAAAGTGCACTAGTGTGATTCTATAGTCAAGACAAACCAATACCAAATCACACTACAACCATTCCGATGGTTTGTCCAACGCCATCTCAGTTGTGAGCCTTTACTTATACTTTACAAGGAGCCGATAACATGATCTCCCATGTGACACCACACACCATGTTATCTACAATGTAATGTATTAGACAATATGCTTAACCATAAAAATATGCAAAACAATGATCATGTGATTCTTATTTCAAAATAAAGATGTTCATACAAAAGGTAGACTTTTCAGTATACATCCCTACACAAAGGTGGAGACATGGGCACCGATGTGGATGGTCCCTCATGTGGAGGGGACTCCACTATCATGTCCAAGCAACAGTTGGCGCATATAGCGATGGTGGTACGATCTGGGTCGAGGAGCCTAAGGGTCGTAAGATTTTTCCTTACAAAGCATAAGGAGTCTCCTTCTCTCACAATCATTTTCAAGGCCATGCATACTCCTAGGTCGATCCTAGGTCTCCCCTCTATACTCTCTAATGTAGTGTAATCGTACCCCATCCTAATCTCTCCTCGTGCTGCTTTGCCCATCTTCACTAAGTGTCTGATGAAGTGGGACCCTACATCGATGCTACTCCTTTCTTGTAGCATATCCCATAGGCAAAGCAGCTCGCTAGCTCTAACTACATCGTCACTCTCCCCATGACCAAATATAGTACTGGCCATGATGTGGTGGAGGTATCGAAAGATGGGGTTTTGGAGGCACGACGCTTTGTCTTTAGATGAGTCATAAGCATGCTCCCCCATCAACTCAGTCCAAACTATCCGAGAGTTGTACCCATTAGGGATTCTTCTCTCTCCCCTACTCGGCAAGCCAAAGCATTAGTTCCATTTGTGAAGGATCCACTCATGCTCAATGTTAAAAAGTCTAAAAGTTATCTTACCCTCCTCGCTCTCTCTACCTGTTAAAATTTCCGCCTCTAAGGAACTAAAAAATTCTAAAACATTCCTAGGGTAGGTTAGGTGCCTAATTCGCATAATCTCTTCCCACCCCATTTTTGCAAATAGGGTTTGCATATCACCCAACAACCCTAAAGATTCTAGCAAATCTTCATCTAAGTACCTAGTAGCAGTGAGTTTATGAGTAGAGAGCATAGTATATCTATCTCTATGTTCATTATTGCAAAAAAGAAGAGTGGGTAAGGCGTTACCCTCCTCCAGAGCTTGAGGGGCGTCGACTCTCCTTGTTCGTCGCTCCGAGGCACCGAATCGGGGTGATACATGCTTGGTCCTCCTCATCCTTGCGTCTTTTGGCTTCCTTAGAGGTTCAAAGTGCTTCTAGATGGTGGGGAAGACGAAATTACACGGCGAGGGAAAAAGCTTTCGAAGCACATGGTGCAAATGGGGTGAAAACACATGGCTCGCCCCTTTTAACCTCATGCGCCATGGCCGTGTGAAAACACATGGCCAGGCCGTATACGCCTCGGGTCGGTCGGCCATGGTCGTGGGAAAACACATGACCAGGTCGTGTGTCCCCATTTTTCGCCCATTTATGCACCATGGTCCAAATTTTCTCATGCTCTTCGTCATGTTGGCTAATATGGATTTTATTTTTGCCTAGCAAAGTTCTTCTCTAGTCCTAACCTTAAATGGGATGGAAATCAAAACCAAAATAAAAAAAATGCATGCAATGAAATCAAAAAGGGAAATCTAAAACTAAGCTTGGGTTGCCTCCCAAGAAGCGCTTTGTTTAAGGTCATTTAGCTCGACCGCACTCCACTATCAACTCGGCTCTGGAGGTTCTGACTTCATTCTGCTAAATGTGAAGTCGTCGAGGTAGGGGGCTCTGTGCTCTGAAAGGCTGAATAGGATGATCTCCCCATCTACCTCCAGGGAGATATGGTGTGCCTTCACATCTATGCACACCCCTGCAGTCGCTAGAAAAGGCCTTCCCAGAATGATGGGATTCTGGAGATTTAGTCATGTGTCTAGTATGATGAAGTCCGTGGGTATCACGAAATCCTCATTCACCACAGGCAGGTGTGGTAGCATGCCAACGAGATTTTTGATTGTGTCATCCGCTATACGTATACCTATACACGTTGGTTGTATATTACCTAATCCCATCTCTTGGTACAATGCAAAGGGCATCACACTCACTAATGACTCCAAGTCGCATTGTGCATTATCGAAGCTTTCTCCATAAATCGAGCAGGGAATAACAAATTCACCAGGGTCCTCAAGCTGTAATGGAATATTCTCTTCAAACTCAGCTTGGTCAGGTAGGGTAGTAATCATGGCTGCACACCCCTTGGTGAATTGGCTACTTTGCCCCACTACTTCCTCTTTTCCTTGACTCACCGGAGAGTTCTTCACAGGTTGTGACACAGTTTGGGCTATCTGGGCCACTTGCGTCTCCAACATCCTGGTATGACTTGCAAGGTCATCAACGGTGGCCTTCAAGTCTTTAAGTGATTCTTCAGACTTCTGATGTTGGTGATGAAATTCCTTATTGGCCTTAATTTGGGTAGCAATGAAGTCCTCCATCATCAGTTCCAATCTAGACTTCTGTGGTCGCTTCCCATTGCCCTGCTGCTTCCCATACCCCCCTGATGGTTGGGAGTTTCCCGAGTTATTCTTTTAGGATAAATTTGGGTGATTCTGCTTCCCATTGCCCTGCTCCATCCATGGTTGTAGGTATTGGAGTATGGGTTGTAGGGCCTTTGGTTATAGTCCCCAATCGCATCACAGTGCTCAATCTGCTCATCTGAGGTCCTCGACCCTCCATAGTGGTCCTCTTGATATGCTATCGCTTCCTCTCCAAAATCAATGGCCACGCAGGTAGATGAAGGATTCAAAGATTCAAACCATCTACTGAGTCTGTCCATCCTTGCTGCAAGGTGGTCCATGGAGTTGATAGTGTAACGTCCCGCTGCAGGCATGGGTTGACCACGTTCGGAAGCCCATTGATGGTGGTTCTGGGCCACCTCTTCGATAAGCTCCTCTGCCTCCTCTATGGTCTTATTCATCAGTGCTCCTCCTGTGGCAGAATCTAGGGATATCTTCATGGTGTAAGCGATCCCATTGTAGAAGATGTGGATCACTAACCACCTCTCCAGTCCATTGTGGGGGCATTGGTAAAGTAGCCCCTTGTAGTGATCCCAAGCCTCAAATAAGGACTCCCTCTCCTTCTGCAGAAAGCTCATGATGAGATGGCGCATGTGAGCAGTCTTACATGGTGGGAAATATTTATTGAGAAACTGCTGCTCACATTGCTCCCATGTAGTGATGTTACCAGAGGGTAGGGAGTGAAGTGATGCCTTAGCCTTATCCCGCAGTGAGAACAGGAACATGTTCATGCAGATCGCGGTAGTAGGGACTCCGTTCATTTTCATCGTCGAGTAGATTTCAAGAAATGCCTCAAGGTGCCGGTTCGGGTCTTCAGTTGTAGCTCCCCCGAATTGGCTCTGGTGGACCATATGTATAAGTGTCGGCTTCAGCTCAAAATTATTTTCCGAAATAGATGGTCCAGCTATACTCGACCTGAATCCTCTAGCGCTAGGAGCTGCATAGTCCCGCAGAGGTCGCCTACCTATGTTCACCTCGGATGTAGCTTGATCCTCCATCCTTCATTGCTCTGCTCTCCGACGATGAAAGGTTCGCTCAATTTCTAAGTCGATCAGAATTAGACCTTATGATCCTAATCGTCTAAGCATATGACAAAACAAGCCACAAAATTAGGAGTGCTAATCTAATTCTAAGAGCAGAAAATAAAATAATCTAACAAATTAAAATCTAAGATGCAATAAGTAAACAAGAACAACTACTGCTAGAATTAAATAAAATAAAAATAACAGAAAATTAAAAACTAAAACTAAAGGTAAAAAAAGAAAGATATAAGACTAAAGAAAACAAAGTAGACTATAAAGAAAATAAAGCAAGTAAATAAATCTAATCCTAAGTTCGATCTAATTTACCACTGTTCGATTTGATATCGAATCGATCAGTCCCCAGAAACGGCGCCAAAATCTTGATGCGCATGAACGCGACCTCAAATATCGCGACGGAGATCATCGAGGATTCAAAGCGAGCGCTCGCACTCAACGCCCGCAAGTGCACGGATGTTGTCAAGTAATAAAGATTATCGATCCCACAGAGACTGGGATTTTGAATACCAATGTACTCAGTGGTTGTAATTGTTCGGACGTGACTCTAAGAGGTTTCGGTTGGTGAGGGTTGTCGGTGGGTGTTACTCTATACGGTGTCACACAAAGGAGGAAAGGAGTGTGCCAATGTCTTCAAAGGTGATTCTAGGACTTCGATTTCACTTGTGCATCACAAAATAATGTTGTCAATTGGCGTTGTCTAGACGTTTAGCTATGGTTTTGTGGAAGAGGCATCATACACTCTCCCACAGAGCCGCCGCATTAACCGGGAGCTATCTCCGCTTAAAAGGACAGGATAGACGGTATGAGGATGCCAAATCAATCCCTACGGTGAACCATTTTCGATTCCACTGCACCCTTCTACCCACAGTTACAGGAGATCAAGTTTACCCCTAGGTTCCTTATATAAAATCCCCTAAATCTTAGATGCGAGGGTTGTCACCTCTCGTATCGCCTAAGCTCAGCAAATAGAAAGCCAAACATGCATAGATATAGTTAAGAACAATTACCAATTGTCAAATCAAATTCAAAGGCAGAATTTAACATGAACCAACATTGTAATGTGTACACAAGCTACTCTCTAATGCTAGAATCGAAAGTACTACTCCGTGTATATAAAGGAAGAATCACAAAGCATGTCTATGTTTGAATACATAAGGAATAAAATACAGGAACAAAGAATTACAATGCTTTCATGGTCTTCTCTCCGGTGTTGAGGTGCAAGGCATGGACCTCTGGTGGCATTCCTCCACCCCGTTGTGAGTTACCAAAGCTTTTTAGGGCTTTGGCGTGCTGTCCTAGCCATCGTGCCTCCCCTCTAGGGTTTGGGCGAAGCCATACTTATATAGGCATCACCTCGGACCGCTGCAAAATCCGAAAAAAGCCCTAGTCATGCAAATCTTGCAGGCCGCCACATGGCCGTGTGTTTCCACACGGCCAAGCCATGTGCGACTCTAGGGTACTGATCTCGCCCATTGGACACGGCCGTGTGAATCCACATGCCCTGGCCATGTCTCACTCTGTGTCTAGCTACGAAATGTCCTTCTTTTGCTCCAAAAGCATGTCTTTTTCACCTGAAATGCTAACCTGCACACAAAAGTACAACGAGCAGACCTCCAAACCAGAAAATAGGAAATGCGTGCAAAATAGAGTAACATATTCATGAAACTAACACAAAATCTAATAAGATGTGAGCGAAAACTACTCCTAACCCCCTATATGTTTTGCTCACATAAGACGACTCCTTCTTTTCCTTCTTCTTCTTCCCTTCCTTATTCTGATCACCTGCAAACCAAGCCATAGCTTTCTCTTTTTGACCTTTATTAGCCTGTTCTTTTAATTCCATTTCACAAAACAACTCATCTATTTTAATAGTTGACAAGTCCCTTGATATCTTATAGGCATCCACCATAGATGACCATAAGGGATTTCGGGGAAATGACTTGAGTACGTACCTAACCAAATCTCAGTTCTCAATACTCTCTCCAATAGAGTGGAGACCATTTAACAACTCCTTGAATCTTCCATGAAGCTCACTGACAGATTCAGTGTCCTTCATAGAAAAATTCTGGAGTTGACTTAGGAACAAATCTCTCTTTGGTATACGAGAGTCCCTAGTACCCTCGTGCAACTCGAGTAGTTTGTTCAACAAGTCTTGCGCACTGCTGAAAGGCCCAACTTTATTTAGTTGTTCCTTTGCCATGCTGCACTACAAGGTTATAGTGGCTTTAGCATTAGCCTCTGCTTTGCGTTTTTGCTCATCGTCCAATGAGCAGACCATAAGACTTTACCAGTGTCATCTACTAGAGTAACGAAGCCCTCCATGATGGAGAACCACATCTCTATCTCAATCATGAGTTAGTACTCCATCTGACTCTTCCAGTATTGGAAGTTAGATCCATCAAAAAATGGAGGTCAGTTTGTGCTAAATCCCTCTTGTATGACTACAACTCTAAGGTTGTTAGACCCGGTAATTATAGCCCTAGCTCTGATACCTCTTGATAGGACCGGTAACTATGCAAGAGGGGGGGAGATATATCTTTTTTTTAAACCAAAAGACACAGAGGAAAATCCTGAACAAACCGATCGACACTCATTCAAAACGCAAAACCCCAGCCAAGATAGCACAACCAAAACTTAAGCAAATCATGAAAAACTCAACCAGAAATTTGACGAACGTAGCACAAGAGAAAATAACAGACTAAGACATAGCCGATTTTTTTACTTAGTTCACAACTCTCTCCTAGAGTTGCTAGTCCAAGGCCTACCTCTATCTTTTCTCCTTCTTGAAGAAAGACTTCAAGGGTAGAGAAACCTCTTAAACGGTTTGCAGTTTACAGATTCTAATGATATACAAATTTAACATAGGAATCTAAGTTGAATGAAAGAATGCAAATAGTAAACTTTACAGCAAAATATGATCTTGATCAAATTCTTCCAACCTGCCTTTATCCTTGTTGAGATTAGAGTAGCAACTTGAATCCTCGTTTGGGAAAGACGATGTCGTAGCTTCTCTAGTGATCAGAGGGACGCAGAGGAGTAACAATTCTTGATCGCAGTGAAAGCTTTAAAAAGTAGCGCTTAGAGTTCAGCCAAGAGAGGAAAAAAGTGTAGTAATTTTGAGGTCGATCGCAGAGCCGAGGAAGTCGTATGTGCACACAAGCCATTTTTCTTAGGGTTTTTTCTTCGCACAACCACCTTTTTAATTTGCCGAATTCAAACCTGTGGTCGAGATCATGATCCTAGCACAATAGCCAAACAACCAGATGAAAACATGTAAGTTGAAACGAATAAGATTGTTGGTAAAGTGGCACCAGATAATTGAACCTAGGTTTTGATTATGGCAAAAGCTCAAAGTTAAGCTCTTATTGTTATCTCATGAGCTGAGTTAAGTGTGCAAGAAATGTTTAAGCTAAGCCGAAGGTCAACGACACCCGGAGAATCTCGAGTCGAGAAACCATGGTGGTTGGGCAATACCGGGAGAACTTCGTGGGAATTGAAGAACCCAGGTGAAGACCGGAAGCTAAGCGACTGGTAAGAAAGGACTGGAGGAAAGCACGAGTGCAAAGAGAGATGGTAAGGTCATGTCCTCCGTACGGTGATGACTGTAGGCGGCGATTCGACAAAGACTTGCAGTGGAAGGTCTAGGGCGAGATTAGAAAGTAATGAACCATCATATTTACTATCTTTCATTTGTCTTGTGCTAACTCTTTGTATTGGAGATCGAAACGGCCGGCTAGAGGGGGGTGAATAGCCCTCAATCGTTTGGTGGCGGAATTCGCTCGTTCTCATTGCGTTGCTTGTCTACGATTGTTGTTAGCGCAGTGGAATAACGATAATAATGAAACTAACAACAACACACAATCACACAACACAAGATATACGTGGTTCGAAACCAAATGGTTCCTACTCCATGGGCGAGCTCACCGAGCTCTAGTTATGCACACGACACTAACTAAACTCCTTCTCGACTACACGTCGGAGGTGGAGAAACCTCTCACAAGCAATTACAACAGTAATATACAAATAAAAACAAGAATACAAATACAATACAAAAGAAACACTTTTCACCGATTGCTTTTGATCACTTGTTTGTTGCTTGCTTTGATTGGCTCTTGAAGGACTGGAATGCAGCAGCAATTCCCCTTTAATAGCTCCACAAAAACCATGGCAAAAACCTCCATCTTGAGCTCCTTTTATAACCTGCATCGAGCTATTTTCGCACCTAGTCGCCAAAGGCCCACGACGCCCCAGCGTTGTCTCACAACGGCCAGATCCATGTCAGACAAGTTCCAACGGATCACCTACCAGTCGACTGATGATGCCCATCAGTCGACTAGTGACCTAGTAGTCGATCGGCTATGGAGCGCCTGTGCTCCCTCCATCGCCATCCCTCGACCGACTTACACGCTCATCGATCCGGTCCATGGAAGTCGACTGCCAAGCACAAAACCCTAGCCTTACACCAGTCAAACCCTAGTCGACTTGGATCAATCGAATCGGCACCTATGTCAGTCGACTGATGTCGGGCAAAACCTCAAACACCAAGTTGTTTGAGCATCCGACCATCGGGTAAACCCTCAAACATCAAGTTTGAGCCTCTGACACTCAGTCTTAGCCACTTGGCCAAGTCCACCTTATCCCTCATGGAGTTCCCCACCGAAGCTCTCTTCCCTCGGCCTACGTCCCTCGGATGCGCCAAGTGCACGGCTTCGCAACGCCATCCTTCGTGTTTCTTGCCCTCGAAGTATGCTTCTCTTTGGGCTCACTCCATTCGCTCCCTATCCGGCCGTCCCTCGGATGCACCAAGCGCATGGCTTCGCAATGTCATCCTTCACCAACTCAAGGACCCGAGCCTAGTGAACTTGCCAAGTTCTCAAGACTTCCCAAATGCACCAAGCGCACGGCTTCGCAATGCATTTCTCACCAAGCACCAAGCACACGGATTCGCAATGCTTTGGATTTCCCATGCCAAGCACAAAGCGCACGGCTTCGCAATGCTTTGTACTTTCCCATGCCAAGGCTTCCCCCTTGGACTTCCACACCAAGCTCCATGCTTGGATTTTCCATGCCAACCCCATGTTGGACTTTCCCATGACAATCCCATGTCATGAGTTTTGTCTATCATCAAAATACTATCAAGGTCCTGCTCGAGTCAAACTCGAGTCAACCTTGGCCGATTGCACCAACAATCTCCCCCTTTTTGATGATTGATAAAACTACCATCTCAAGTCTACCAATTCTCCCATATTGGCAATTCTCATATCCCAATGAGAATTCCAACGAACCCTAATTGGTAACTTGGTAACTTCTCCCCCTTTTTGACATTACATCAAAAAGGTCCTCCCCAAGGGTATGAATGTCCCAATGAGATCTTACAATCTCTCCCTTGAAGGAACACATGCCTACAATCTTTCTAGTGATCACATATCACTTAAAGAGAGGCAACCCAATTTTCCTCCCATGAGGAAATACACATCCATCTTCCCATGATGGATACCTCCCCCTAGAGGCTTGCTCTGTTGGGAGTATGGGGAATACAATCAAAGTCCCACATTGGTAAGACATGGAAAAGATCATGTGCTTATAAGAAAAAAGATATCTCCATTGGTTTGAGGCCTTTTGGGTAAAGCCCAAAAACAAAACCATGAGGGCTTGGGCCCAAAGTGGACAATATCATACCATTGTGGAGATATATGAATCTTATAAGCACTAACAATTGGTATCAGAGCCATGGTCCATGTCAAGCCATGAACCTCGAACGAAGGAAGTTGAGCTCCCACGTCCGGATCAAGAGAACCAGACATCAGGAAGGAAGTCTAGTTGGGTCGGGGGGACCGAACAACTGACAGGAAGTCCTGGTGGGTTGAAGATCGGACATTAAGCAGAGTCCCACGTCCGGATCAAGAGAACCAGACATCAGGAAGGAAGTCTAGTTGGGTCGGGGGGACCGAACAACTGACAGGAAGTCCTGGTGGGTTGAAGATCGGACATTAAGCAGAGAAAATCCTTCGAGGAGGGATAGGCTTGAGGGGGGGCCCAATGTGGTCCTTCGTTTGAGGGGGGGATTGTTGGGAGTATGGGGAATACAATCAAAGTCCCACATTGGTAAGACATGGAAAAGATCATGTGCTTATAAGAAAAAAGATATCTCCATTGGTATGAGGCCTTTTGGGTAAAGCCCAAAAACAAAACCATGAGGGCTTGGGCCCAAAGTGGACAATATCATACCATTGTGGAGATATGTGGATCTTATATGCACTAACATGCTCCCCCTTGACCATTGCACCAACAATGTCCTTGGAGTGTCCCTAAGCCAATAGGAACATTAAACCAAACAAAATTAAGGAAAAGTTCAACAATGAACTCTCATCAACCTTAAAATTTATACTCACCCTCAACCCAACTCCTAATCCATATCCAATGGATTTCCACCCTCTCTAATGCTCTTCCAAGCATATCCTAGGGTTAGGAGTGGTTAGGGGACCAAAACACAACTGAACATGGGCCTAACAAGGTTTTTACCGAAATCAGCATTTTCAACTACTGTAAAACGATCGACTAACACACTCATCGACCGTGGCCTCTCCTGTGATCGATAAGCTGCATTTGCGATTCAATTTCAAAAATGACTTTCCGAATTTCATAAGTAAATATACATAAGTAGATAAATCTTGAAATTTGGTATGTATACTACTTATCACAAACATTATGGGTGAAAAATATTAGAAAATTATTTTACCCATTAAACTAGGAGATTGATACAAAGTTCAAAATTTAAGAAAAGCTTCAATAAAGAGCCCTCTTTGTATCATCTCATTCAATGGTGATAGCTATCAAAAGATAGGCATCACCAAGGTTTTTCAAAATGTTTTCAAAACCTTTAATTTCTTTTCCTTAAACATCTCACTTATATCTAGATGTGTATAAACACATTCAAGGCAATTAATCTAGTGAGATGTGGGTTTTTATTCTTTTAATGGTCTCATGCATATTTCTAGGCAATATTATTTGATTCCCATCAAATCATGTCATACTCCTTAATTTCATTTTATTTATATGCATGATATGATTACGGCATAGATATGATATAAGTAAAAGCATATTCCAATATCATGATGTCATGGTATGTAAATGAAATCTAGGCATTCATGACATCTAAACATAAATCTAAACATGATCATGACATTTTTATAGATAAAAATGAAAATGATGTCATGACATGGTAAGGCAAAAAAATCATGGCAAGTAAAATATACTAAGGTATAGAATACCTAAGTGTGAAAATTAATTTGCCATTTTTAGGGATTAAATACAATTTTCCTTAATGCCATTATTTCCTTAGTGTGCCAAAAATCCAAAATGGCACACCAATACCTCTAAGACCTAAATGTGCCAATTTAAATCATTTTAAAACTTCTCAAACCATATTGGCACATCCTAATGTGTCAACTCATCATGGCTATGTAAACTACCCATCAACTTAGGGTTGACACACCCTAACCCATCTAGTGTGAATCGATCACGCTTCTAGGAACCCAATACCTATTGGAGCTCCTTGGGTTAACAAGGTATTCCCTAGGGATAACTTCCCTAGATACCTTCCTAATGACCCTTTTAGGTTTTGAAACCATAGTCTTTTTGGTCTTACTTGGGTCAACTCTAGAGGTGACTCCTCCATTGACCTTCTTAGTGGCTTTCTTGGTTTTCCTTAAGTCCTTAGCCACTAAGCACACACCATGACTAGTCTTAGGGATGACTTCCCTATTAGCCTTGGTTTTCCTAGACCTAGAAATAGTTCCATAATTAAATGGAACATTATGATAAGTCTTCTTGGGCTTAGGTTTGTGACCCAAACCTTCCTTGCCCTTAGACCGTTTTTGAACCTTAGGTCGTGACTTTTGGGCATTTGACCCTAGAATTGAATTTTCTATGATTCTAAGGGCTTTCTCCATTCTCTCAAGTCTTGACCTCAAGACTTGGTTCTCTTGCTCTAATTTTCCCATTTTTGAATTTTCATTAGGTTTTTGGGAAGGCCTCTTCTTCTTAGGCATGTGCCTAGACTTTTTGGGATTAATACCCAAATTTTCTTTTACTCTCCTAATTGACTCCCTAGGCAAAATATTTCTAGAATTATGAGTCCTAGGTTTGTCTTTAGTCATATGAACATGCTTGGCACCTAAGCAATAAACCTCATTATTTCTCTTAGCATGTTTTTCATTTATAATGGCAAGAGAACTAAAGTAATTCTTAGCATGCTTTTTGACTTTAGGAATTAAAGGTGCATTAAAAGAATTTACCTTAAGGTTAGCATTAGAAGCTCCCCCTACATGAGTCACACCTTCTTGCCCTTTCTTCCTCCCCCTAGGACATTGGCTTCGGTAATGTCCCCGTTGGTTGCACTTGAAGCACACAATGTGCTCTTTGCTCTTAATTGAGGAAACACTGGCATCGTTTGACTTTGGGTTGACTTTTGGTGTCGATGCCTTCTTCTTAGCCAATTTTGGGCATTTTCTCTTGTAATGCCCTTTCTCCCTACACTCAAAACAAATAATATAATATTTACGATTAATTATAATACATGAGTCACCTAGGGAGTTGGTGGAAGCCTCTTGGTCATTTCTTCCGGAGGTAGATGCTTCATTTTGGCTTGGCTCCGGAGTGGAAATCCTTTCCTCCCCCTCAATGCTAGAGGTGGAAGTCTCCACCAAATCATCAACATCTTCAAATGTGGATGGGCTTTCTTCCACGGCATCTTCCTCTACTTGTGCCGATTGGGAACTTTCTTGAAATTTCATTATCTTCTCCCATAATTCCTTTGCATCCCTATAGTCACCCAAACTAGACCAAATATGATTAGGTAACAAAACACCAAGCAATTTAATTACCTCAAGATTTGTCTTGAAGTCCTTTATTTGATCTTGGGTCCATCATGACTTCTCAATTTGCCTATTTCTTTCATCCCTAGGCAATTTGAAACAGTTTTCTAAGATTAGCACAAAATCAAAATCGGTTTCTAGATATACCTCCATTTTTCTTTTCCACCATAGAAAATCTCCTTCGAATTTTGGTGGTTGGAGATTGTAGCCGACCATCTTATAGTGGTCTCACGGCGGTTAGTCCTTGAAGAGCGACCTCAGCTCTGATACCACTTATTGGAGATCGAAACGGCCGACTAGAGGGCGGTGAATATCCCTCAATCATTTGGTGGCGGAATTCGCTTGTTCTCGTTGCGTTGCTTGCCTACGATTGTTGTTAGCGCAGCGGAATAACGATAATAATGAAACTAACAACAATACACAATCACACAACACAAGATATACGTGGTTCGGAATCAAATGGTTCCTACTCCATGGGCGAGCTCACCGAGCTCTAGTTATGCGCACGACACTAACTAAATTCCTTCTCGACTACACGTCGGAGGTGGAGAAACCTCTCACAAGCAATTACAATAGTAATATACAAATACAAACAAGAATACAAATACAATACAAAAGAAACACTTTTCACCGATTGCTTTTAATCACTTGTTTGTTGCTTACTTTGATTGGCTCTTGAAGGACTGGAATGCAACAGCAATTCCCTTCCAATAGCTCCACAAAAACCATGGAAAAAACCTCCATCTCGAGCTCCTTTTATAACCTGCATCGAGCTATTTTCGCACCTAACGATTGGATCGCCAAAAGGCCCGATCGCCAGCCTTTCTCTGCGGCGGATCCACGTCAGACAAGTTCCAACGGATCACCTACCAGTTGACTGATAATGCCCATCAGTCGACTGGTGACCTAGTAGTCGACTACCCAGTCGGCTACGCAGCGTTCTATGCTCGCGACACTCCCATCATCATTGCCATCCCTCGACGGTCATTGCTTTGTCGAAATCGGTCATTGCCAGGTCCATGGCGATCACACAAACCCTAGCCTTACACCAGTCGAACCCTAGTCGACTTAGATCAGTCGAACCGGCACCTATGTCAGTAGACTGATGTCGGGCAAAACCTCAAACACCAAGTTGTTTGAGCATCCGACCGTCGGGTAAACCCTCAAACATCAAGTTTGAGCCTCCGACACTCAGTCATAGCCACTTGGCCAAGTCCACCTTATCCCTCATGGAGTTCCCCACCGAAGCTCTCTTCCCTCGGCCTACGTCCCTAGGATGCGCCAAGCGCACGACTTCGCAACGCCATCCTTCGTGTTTCTTGCCCTCGAAGTATGCTTCTCTTTGGGCTCACTCCATTCGCTCCCCGTCCGGCGATCCCTCGGATGCACCAAGGGCACGACATCACAATGCCATCCTTCACCGACTCAAGGACCCGAGCCTAGTGAACTTTCCAAGTTCTCAAGACTTCCCAAATGCACCAAGCGCACGTCTTCGCAATGCATTTCTCACCAAGCACCAAGCGCACGGCTTCACAATGTTTTGGATTTCCCATGCCAAGCACCAAGCGCACGACTTCGCAATGCTTTGGACTTTCCCATGCCAAGGCTTCCCCCTTGGACATCCACACCAAGCTCCATGCTTGGATTTTCCATGCCAACCCCATGTTGGACTTTCCCATGACAATCCCATGTCATGAGTTTTGTCTATCATCAAAATACTATCAAGGTACTGCTCGAGTCAAACTCGAGTCAACCTAGGCCGATTGCACCAACACTTTGTTGTAGTTGAATAACCAAGATGGCAGTCAACTGCTGCTGACATTAGTCGACTGATGTAGGCCATCAGTCGACTTTTATTTGTTGGTGTAGTAGGCACCAGATAATCGAACCTAAATTTTGATTATGGAAAAGACTCAAAGCTAAGGTCATATTGTTGTCAAATGAGCTGAACCAAGTGTGTAGGAATGGTTAAGCTAAGCTGAAGGTCGGCAACACCCAGAGAATCT
This sequence comes from Wurfbainia villosa, assembly GCA_025175895.1. Classification (NCBI taxonomy): domain Eukaryota; kingdom Viridiplantae; phylum Streptophyta; class Magnoliopsida; order Zingiberales; family Zingiberaceae; genus Wurfbainia; species Wurfbainia villosa. The sequence goes on from CM045996.1 coordinate 108,341,729, forward strand.
CGGATGGAGAAACCGCGGTGGTTGGACAACACCTAGAGTACTTCAGAGGGAGCCGAAGATGCTAGGTGGAGATTGGAAGTAAAGCTACAAGTCAAATACCTAAGGTAAGCTCGTGTGTGTGAGTGAATGCAAGGTCAGGTCCTCCGTACGGGGACGTCCTTAGGCAACAATCCAACCAAGACTTCCCGTGGAAGGTTTAGGTCGACATCGAATAGTAAGTGGCGGTCAAATTCACTTATATTTCTTTCATTTTTGAGCTAACTTGTTGTTGAAGCTGGAAACCCTAGCAACCGTCAACTGTTGGCTGTTAGCAGTCGACTGTTGGAGGCATTAGTCGACTGATAGGGATGATTAGTCGACTGATATTCAAATCCCAGCTTCGATGAGAGTCAAACTTCATCCCCTCATCTTAGGGTGAGGTGGCCTTTTTGGATAGAACTTGATCTCAACATCTAGGGGGTTGGAAGGCTATAAAAGAAGTGGGGGTTCACCCCTTTAGGTCATCATCTAAGCTCTCAAAACATCTCCGTAACGGTGATACTCGATGATGACGAAGCACTGTCGAAACGTCGACGACATGAGCTCAACCTTCATCTTCTTAGTCATCAGTATCAGTACTTATAATTGTCATTTTTAATACTTGTACTTCATATCTTAATTGAGGCTTTTGTCGTAGCATTTTCCTTTAAGAGGAGAGGGGGTTTGTCTCTCTACCTCTAGATTTCTCGTAGTTTTGTAATCGTCGTCTCCTACCTCCAATGAGGTGGAGAAGTTTTAGTGAATTTCCCTCAGTACGCAATCATAGACCTCTAGGGCTTTGGATTAGCAGTCGGTAGACTATGAACCAAGTAAAACCAAGCCTTGTCCATTTACTTTCCACTGTGCCTTTTACTCTTTGCTTGTGTTTTAATCGTATCGACGAAAAGAATTCTTGTGTGCTATTCACCCCCCCCCCTCTAGCACTCTTTTTACAATCCAACACTATTCAAACTTTCCATCTCAATGAAGGTCAAGATAAGAACCCCTTTTCTTGGGTTGAGCTATCTATTTGGATCAGATCTTGGACTCAATGTTCATGAGGTTAGAGGGCTATAAAAGAAGGGGGGTTTCACCCCTTTAGGTCATCTCAATTGCTCTCAAAGTGCTCCCACAATGTCGAAGTTCTACAATAACGCTACGCGGCCACTACGCCGATTTCACCCAAGCTCCAACCTTCTAAAGTCGGCAGTCTTTTTAAGTTGTCTTACTTTTGTATTCGAGCTTTCATTTTATCGAGCTTTTTGATGTAAAGAGGAGAGGTGGGCTTGTGCCTCTTCCTCGATCTTTGGTTCTTTGTAATCGTCATATCCTACCTCCAACGAGGAGGAGATTTTGCTAGTGAATTGCCCCTTCGTACGCGGTCAAGGACCATAGGGCCTTGGAGTAGCAACCCTTTGGTTGTGAACCAAGTAAAAACAAAACTGTGTCATTTACTTTTATTGCATCTTAATTTCTACTTTGCCACTCGAGTTTTATCGAACAAAAAGAAAAGTTTTCAAGCTTGCTATTCACCCCCACCCCCTCTAGCTTTCTTTCGATCCAACCATTGGTATCAGAGTGGGGGCACTACGATTTGGTGCAACCATCAATCTAGCGATTTTATTTTCTTTTCGTATTGTTTTTTGTTTCATTTTTTCTTTACTATTTTTCCCGCACTACTAATCCAAGTCGAAGTCTTGGAACTTTTTTCATGTCTTTTTTGTTGTGTGCATGATTTGGTTTAGATGAACCATCTCGAAGGGTTTAGCACTGCCCGACCACCATTTTAAAACGGAGATGACTTCCGTTATTGGAAGGGTCGGATGGAGTACTACTTAAAAAACCAAGTAGAGATGTGGATTGTGATTCAAACCGGATTCTCGCTACCTACCAATGAAGACAGTGAGTTCCTAGATTGCGATAAGTGGACGAATGCCATGAAGCATCAAGTGGAGTCGATGCAAAGGCAACCCAAATCTTACAATGCGGCCTTTCCAAGGAGGAGCTCAACCGGGTCGGACCATTCATAAGCGCAAAAGACTTATAGAATAAGCTCATCGAGCTTCACGAAGGAACCGCCGATACGAAGGTATGCAAAAGAGATCTTTTATTAAATAAGTTATTTAATTTAAAAATGCAGAAATACAAGACCGCTACACAATTGCATGCAAGAATACAAGACATTATGAACAACCTCCACTCGATCGGACAAAAGGTCAAAAACAGAGATGTTATCAGGTATGCCTTAAATTCTTTTCCTAGGACCACCTTGTGGGCCTCTATGGTTGATGCCTATAAGGTATCTAGAGATCTATCTAAAATTAGGTTAGATGAACTTTTTTTAGAATTTGAATTACACGAACAATCTAATGTGGTCCCGGTCGAGAAAGGTATTGCGTTGGTTGCAGGTCGAAAGAAGAAGACGAAGAGCAAGCCACCTCCTGAAGAAGAAGAAGAAGAGGAGTACGAATTGGAGGTGAAGGTGAGATGGAGACCAAACTAGTGAATTGAGTTCGGAAGATGATCAAGAGCCGAAAATGCCCAAACAAGCAATTCAAGGAAAAGAAAAGTTCCAACTATAGATGCTACGAATGCAATAAGATCGGCCACATCAAATCGGATTGACCAAAACTAAAAAACAAACCATATCAATCCAAGAAGAAGGCGCTCAACGCAACATGGGAGGAGTCATCAGAGGAGGAAGACGTGCTCAACAACATTGAATTAATGGCAAAGCCAACCGAGCTTGAAAATGAGTCCGAACCCAAGGCAAGTGATGAGTCCAAGACCGAGTTCGACTCCGGATCCGAAGATGAACTTCAATTCAAGACAATCCATAGATCCATATCTGGTTCAAGAGATTTGATCAAGGTAAGTCAGTCTTTAATTGATACACTTTACAATGCAATTAAGTATTTAACTAAAAAGTTAGCCAAGTCTGAGTCCAAGGTCGAGACCTTAGTTGAGGAGGTGAAACTCCTTAAATATGAGGTCTCCCTAACCTCTTCGACTAGTCGAGTTCAAGAGGAGAACTCAACTCGAGTTGAAAAACTCGAAGAACAGATCTTTCTCTTGAAAGGACAAGTCCAAGATCTTAGGCAAACATTGGAAAGGTTCGCTTTGGCATCCAAGGGTCTTGACCTACTACTTGGATCACAAAGGGTCATGTACAATAAGGTCGGACTCGGGTTTAGATCAAACACACCAAATAAATGTTAGGGCAATCTCTTGCCGTAATATGGTTTTGATGGTGTGGCAAAGGGTTTAAGTTAGTGTGTTATGATGATTTGATATGTGCATTGAAGTCATGCAGGACTTAGTAATTCGCACATGGAGCCGTGGCGGGTTTCACATCTCATGACTCGTGCCTTGAGTCGGTGAAGGATAGCTTTGCGGAAGTCGTGCGTTTGGAGCATCCGAGGGACCGCCGGACGAGAAGCTTGGAGTGAAGCCGGAGGAAGTAGACTTCGAGGCAAGAGACGCGAAGGAGCATTGCAGAGCCGTGCGCCTGATGCTGCCGAGGGACGTGGCCGAGAACGAAGAGAACTTCGAAGGCGAGGGACTCCGAGAGATGAGAGTGAGCGATTGTAACCCGGGGAAGGGTAGCTCTTAGGTGAAACTTGGCCATTTGGCCAAGTGTCGGATGGGTTTTCGACACGCCGACGCCATGTCATGGCAATGATCGCTTCCGAGTCGAGTGTAGTTCAACCGTATACGATCGATCGGATTGCAGGCCGCAGCCGATCGCCATACGTGGGCGATCAAGAAGACCCGATCAAGGCGCAATGATCGTAAATAGGGTTTCGCCAGAACCGCTCGTAGCCGATCGGGGCCGACTACGGAGGCAGCAGTCGACTGATGAGGTCCATCAGTCGACTGCCAAGAGTTCCGTTGGACTACAACGGTCGGGATCCGACGTGTTCGAAGGCCGTTGTAGTGACGGCAGTCGACTGCCAAGGGCGGCAGTCGACTGATGGCGGCCAACGGGAAGAAATCAGCCCTCTCTATAAAAAGAGAGGGTGTAAGCCTTTGAGAGGCTAATGCTTAAACTCCAAACGATCTTCCTAGTGCCCCACAAGCTCTAAACTCTTCTTACTTGCTTTTACTCCATTCTATTTGTAAGAAGAGTGATCTTGATTGTAAAGGTTACCTCCACCTAGCTTGGTGCAAAGGAGAGACCATTTAGTGGATTGGTTTAGCGGAGTGATTCACCGAGGACGAATCGGGGACCGTGGATTAGCGGCGTAGCCATGAACCACGTTACATTCCTTGTTAGCGTTTGTTTTCTCGTATTTCTATTTGCTTGTCTTTATTAGTCTTCCGCTTGCGCTAATTAGTTTTGTAGACGAGCAAATACCGACATCCAAACGAAAAGGGCTATTCACCCCCCTCTAGCCGGCCATACCGATACCCTACAAGTGGTATCATAGCCAAGGAAAGCTTGTCGAGGACTAACCGCCACAACAAGCAACATTCAAAATGGCCGGCTCAAACATCCACCCACCGAAGTTCGACGGCGAATTCTCTTGGTGGAAAAAGAGAATGGAGGTATTCTTCGAGACTGATTTTGATATTATGCTAATAATGGAAAATGGGTTCGAGTTGCCTAGGGATGAAAAGGGTGAACAAATCGAAAAATCACGATGGACTAAGAAGCAAAGAGAGGAGCACCTTGCAAACTCAAAGGCAAAATATCATCTTTTCAATGTGCTCCCTCAACAAGAGATCAACCGGATCGGAGAATGTGCTAGCGCCAAAGAGATGTGGGAGAAGCTTGTAGAACTCCATGAAGGCACATCCGAGGCCAAGCTAGCAAGGAGAGATCTCCTCCGCTCCCAACTATCCAATATAAAACTAGAAAAGGGAGAAAAGGTAACCTCACTACACTCTAGGTTTAAAGAAATTTTAATTGGGTTAACAAGTGTAGGTGAGAAGCTATCGAACCGAGACATGCTCATGAAGGCTATAGATGCCTTTCCCCGGTCCTCAAAGTGGAGCTCCATGGTGGATTCGTTCTACATCTCCAAGAACTTGGAAGTAAGTACCTTGGAGGAATTTTTCTCAACAATGGAGCTCCACGAAACTAGGCTTGAAGGAATACAAGAGGAGCCTAGAATTCAACCCTCAAGAGGAGTAGCATTGTTGGCAAATAAGGGGAAGAAGAAGATAGAGATCTCCTCCTCCTCCGATGATGAAGCGTCTTCCTCCTCCATGGATAGCACGGATGAAGCCTACATGGTAAGGAAGGTAAGACGTGCATTTAAGAATTTTAGATTTGATAAATCTCATGATAGGAATAGAAGACCAAGGGGGAAGGTCATATGCTACAATTGCCAAGGAGAAGGGCACATAAGGGACAATTGTCCTCTCTTAAACAAGAGCAAGGAAGAGAGGAAAAAGAAAGAAGAAAAGAAGAAGAAAAAGGGGAGCAAGAAAAAGAAGGAAGAGGAGAAAAAGACAAAGGAAAAGGGAAAAGATAAAGCTCTCAAGGCAAGGACATGGGATGATCCATCCTCATCCTCCTCATCATCATTGAATGAGGAGAATGCCTTTGTCACCAATTTGGCCTTGATGGCCTTTGATGACTTGGATTGCTCTTCATCCGAAAATGAAGAATCAAGCTCAAGAGGAGAGAGCTCAAGTGAAGGGGGAGCTTCTACATCCTCATCATCCGAAGAAGAAGAGGACATGGAAACTATGGTAACGAAAGCTTCCCCTAAGAAAATAGTTTCCATAATTTCTAGTTTAACTAAGGACTTATTTGGAATGAAAAAGAAAAATAAAAGCATGCTTAATCAAATTAAGGCTTTGGAATATAAGCTAGAAAATGCATGTTTAAATAATAATGATACCTCTTCTTGCCATGATAATGCATGGTCACATGATTATATGCCTTTGGATGTTAATGATGCATGCATAGAGGAAAATAGGGCATTAAGGGAAAAGGTAGATTATTTAACCAAAGCCCTAGAGAAATTCACAATTGGCTCCAACACCTTAAATATGATCTTAGGGAGCCAATGAGCTAGTTTCAACAAGAAAGGCCTAGGATACAAAGAAAAGAAAAATGAAAAGGCCTATAAATGCTTAATAGCTAGGGGACAAGATAAAAAAGAAAGTAATTGCTAGGAAATGGATCCCCAAGGAGTATTTAGTGAACCCAATAGGAAAGAATTTATTTTGGGTTCCAAAATCCATCCTTAAGGGTTAGAAAACCCCTAGGGTAGTCAACCATATGAACTTGACCTATATCATATTTTGGTTGACTTAGGATGACGGGACAACATTTTTTAGATAGTGTTGGGTGATGATAACGTACCCATAAATAGATAATAATGCTTAAATCATGATGATTAATGCAATTGCTATGTATGTTTGAAATCATGATTTATGATTTTAATATTTGGCACGTAATCATGAGAAATAGGTTTGAATCATGCTTTAGGTGATACTTTGCTTATTATCATCATATAATACCTAATGCATGATTATTATTCAATGAATACATGTATTTCATGATCATAATGTAAAATTAATTCATATATGTCTTTGTGATCATGTAGAGTGTTAGGTTGATACTTAACCATGATAGAATTGCATGAATATATTGGTTAAGTATATACAAATACCCCCTAGGATGCGTCTCACACTCACTATAGGCTAACTTGATTGCAAACATAGCATGGATGAGATGTTAGGATGATACAAATGTCCACTAATGCCTATGACATTTAGATGGTCGTTTAAAGTATCAACATAGCAATAATAGACCAATCATGGGGAAGGCTTATGTTTAATTCATAGACATATTGCTCAAAGATCATGGTTGGATATTTCATATGTTTTCAAAACAATTTCTTACTTTAAAATACATGTATTCATGTTTTGAAACAATTGGATGCAAGACAAGGTGTTAAAATGGATACTCTTATGATCAAAAACCTAGTAGTTTTAAAGCCTTTGGATTTTTGGCAAATATGTAGAAATATAATGATTTTTCATGAGAACCTATTTTTCACTGATAGATATACTTAATAGAAATATGCTCCTCAAATTTCATGATTTTTTGAATTTTCTGGAATTTTTAATGCATTTCTGAAATTCGCCCAGAAAATCAGAATTTCGGAATCAATTGTGCCAGTCGACTGCCATACTGATAGCAGTCGACTGCTCACCTGAAAATCAGCCTGCAATTTTCTGATTTCAGATTTTAATCATGTTTTTGGTATTTTCCCTCCATTATACTTGATGCCATGAGCTTATAACTTAGTGTTAATCTTTTTGATGGTGTCAAAGGGGGAGAAATAATTTATGTTTAAGTTAATTATTTTAGGGGGAGAAATATATGATAGGGGGAGAAAATTTGCAATATAGAATTTCATGGATTAAGGGGGAGTGGCATGTTGCTATATCATGTTTATCTTTACATGCTTTCTTACCTTAGAATTTATATCAAATGTTTTTACCTAACTTAAACGGATTGCCACACATCAAAAAGGGGGAGATTGTTAGGGCAATCTCTTGCCGTAATATGGTTTTGATGGTGTGGCAAAGGGTTTAAGTTAGTGTGTTATGATGATTTGATATGTGCGTTGAAGTCATGCAGGACTTAGTAATTCGCACATGGAGCCGTGGCGAGTTTCACATCTCATGACTCGTGCCTTGAGTCGGTGAAGGATAGCTTTGCGGAAGCCGTGCACTTGGAGCATCCGAGGGACCGCCGGACGAGAAGCTTGGAGTGAAGCCGGAGGAAGTAGACTTCGAGGCAAGAGACGCGAAGGAGCATTGCAGAGCCGTGCGCCTGATGCTGCCGAGGGACGTGGCCGAGAACGAAGAGAACTTCGAAGGCGAGGGACTCCGAGAGATGAGAGTGAGCGATTGTAACCCAGGGAAGGGTAGCTCTTAGGTGAAACTTGGTCATTTGGCCAAGTGTCGGATGGGTTTTCGACGCGACCGCCATGTCATGGCGGGCCGATCGCTAAGTCGGCGTAGTTCGACCGTATACGATCGCGATTAGGCCAGCCGATCGCCATACGTGGGCGGCGATCAAGATATCACGATCGGAAGGCGCAATGATCGGTAAATAGGGTTTCGCCATAGAATCATTCATAGCCGATCGGGGCCGATTACGAGCGGTAGGTGATCGGGAGGTCCATCACCGATCGCCAAGAGTTCCACAACGGTCGATCCGACGTGTTCAAGGCCGCTAGACGATGGCGGCCAACGGGAAGAAATCAGCCCTCTCTATAAAAAGAGAGGGTGTAAGCCTTTGAGAGGCTAATGCTTAAACTCCAAACGATCTTCCTAGTGCCCCACAAGCTCTAAACTCTTCTTACTTGCTTTTACTCCATTCTATTTGTAAGAAGAGTGATCTTGATTGTAAAGGTTACCTCCACCTAGCTTGGTGCAAAGGAGAGACCATTTAGTGGATTGGTTTAGCGGAGTGATTCACCGAGGATGAATCGGGGACCGTGGATTAGCGGCGTAGCCGTGAACCACGTTACATTCCTTGTTAGCGTTTGTTTTCTCGTATTTCTATTTGCTTGTCTTTATTAGTCTTCCGCTTGCGCTAATTAGTTTTGTAGACGAGCAAATACCGGCATCCAAACGAAAAGGGCTATTCACCCCCCTCTAGCCGGCCGTACCGATACCCTACAATAAATCGTATATGTCAATTGTGAATCAAAATAGGCAAATAGTCCAAGCATGGGTCCTTAAGACCGCTTTTATTTCACAATTAGGATCCACTAAGTACTGGGTTCCCATGGACCAAATCCACTACGTGGAAAGACCGAATCGATTCAATGGTCCAGGGGGAGCTAGTATTAAACTTGTTTGTTTTACTTCTTGATTTAATTGTTGCATGCTTAGTTAAGTTTTTGCATTAATTTTTAGAATGATTAGATAGGGTTAATAGCTAGTCAATATTGACAACATAGTATCAGGACTCAGCGAGATGATAGTACATTAGGGAAACGAAGTCTTGTGTGTCCGAGCTAGATATGGCATATCTAGCTTGGTGCACTCGGCTATGTTGAACTAGCTGAAGCTACCTTGCCACATCCTAAACTAGTTAGACCAGGAAGTGACTCTAAGTGACTTAAGTGAACATTTTCTTGAAATTTTATTTTCCTAAGGAAGTAGTCATTTTTCCGATCAAAGAAGGTCTATGTGCCTCGCCACGACCTTGAAGCTAGTCTCTCGAAATGTTTACTTAATGATCTAAGGGTTAAATCCGAATCTAACCCAAGGTTGACTATCTTCAATTCACTAAACGTAATCAAGTAAAATTGAAGTCATCTCAAAAACATGTAAGGTTAACATGTTTGATCATGTAGAAAGGGTGAGATGACTACTAGGCTAAAATATTCAACCAACTTTAAAATTCCAATGTCCGATCCAACTACTATATGTGTAGGATCAATGGATGTTGGACAGTCGGTGCTCCCGACACATGACTGGAGACCGACTAAAATTTTCGAAGCTCTGTTTCAAAAGCCAAGGATTGGTAACGAGAAGCTCAAAATCATCGATTCAGGTGATATTGAGCTGAACTCCAACTTTATAATTCATAATGTACTTTTAGCTGAGTATTTCGATTTTAATTTACTTAGCTTAAGCCAATTGTGTGATAACAACTATAAAATTACCTTCTTACAAAATGAATGCCTAATCAAAAATAATGATACTTTAAAAATTATACTTAAGGGAACTAGAAATAGCAACATTTACACAATTAACTTACCCAATTCCTCAACCAAGTGTCTAATGACACGGCAAGAGGAATCCTAGTTGTTACACCGATGACTCGACCACTCTCATCCAAGACTCGTACACAAAATGAGTCAGAGTGGTTTAGTAAGAGGTTTGTCCAACCTTAATCACTTGAAGAATAAAGGTAAACAAACTAAGACTTCACATCAACTAACCAACAAAGAAAGAACCAAAAGTGTACTTGAGCTCCTACATTTAGACCTATTTGATTCTCATGGATCCAAGTCACTAAATGGAAGTCAATATTGTCTAATCATAGTCGATGACTTCTCTACGTTCACTTGGATTAGGTTTCTAAAATATAAAAGTGAAATCTTAGAGCAACTCACCAAATTATTTAAATTAATAGAAAATGAAAAGAATCTTACGGTAAAAAGACTTAGAAGTGATCATGGTGGTGAATTCGAAAACCATAGGTTTATCGATTTTTGCAACCAAAACGGATACCACCATGAGTTTTCTTGCCCTAGACTCCTCAACAAAATGGTCTAGTCGAACGTAAAAATCGAATATTACAAGAAGCCACAAGAACCATGTTGAATGAGTATAACTTACCTAATGGGTTTTGGGCAGATGCGGTCAATACATTATGCTATGTTCAAAATAGGATCCTCCTAGTTAGAAGACACCTTAAAACCTCTTATGAAATTTATTATGAAAAATTATGAAACATTAAGTATTTTAGGGTATTTAGTTGTAAGGTACACATATTTAACACAAAGGGTTACTTAGGGAAAATCACCCCTAAAACAACTACCGGGACATTCCTAGGGTACTCAACCACTAGTAAAGCCTATAGGGTGTATAACAATGAAACCCTAAAAATCAAAGAAATAATTAACGTAGTATTTGATGAAGGAAATGAAACTACAAAACCTGGATTAGAAGTGATTAGTTAGCCGGTGTAGTAGAAAGCAACATTGTGTTGCCTTATCTACCACCGAAACCGAGTACGTTGCGATGGGTGAGTGTGTGGCTCAACTTCTTTGGATGAAGCACACTCTCCAAGATTTTTAATTAAACTTTAATCACACTAAACTTTTCATCGACAATATTAGTTCCATTTACCTAACTAAGAACCCAATTTGTCACTCTAGGACTAAACACATAGATGTTAAACACCATTTCATTCGAGAACACGTAGCAAATGGAACAATTCAACTTGAATATGTTGAGTCCAAATTGAACCTAGCAGATATCTTCACCAAACTCTTACCCAAAGTAGAGTTTAGTCTGCTTAGACAGAAATTATGAATGTGCATAATAGAGTAGGACTCAACTCTTATTTTTCTTATATACTTTATTGTTATTTTTTTCATGTTACATGAAACTAGCTCAGGGTTTACCTTAGCAAGCATGCACCTATAGATTTAAGGAGCCAACACATCTCACAACACATAGGATCAATGTGTTTGTGTACTTAGCCACCTAGATGGGCATGAGATGTTAGGACCCTACTCTTGGTTCCAGATCTAGATCCAGTGCATCGATATGAACCATCAAGTATAATTATTTAAAATAACCAACTCTATATAGGACTTATTGATCATATTGTATCAATTAAGTCACAAAGAGTTGAACATACTATTAGTTGAGATTATTTTGAAATTATTTATTTTCAAAATCTATACGGGACATGCTTGGATTATAAATTATAATCTCTTATTTTATAAAGTTTTTTTTTTTTACAAACCCCCATATTTTTCAATTTATGGCAAAAGGGGGAGAAGAGGCCAAAATCAAGGGGTCAAAATGATTCTTAACTTACTTAAATTGTTAAGTGTCAAACGTTAAGGGGGAGAGCTAAGCTTCTTATTCAAATACTCACCCAAGGTCAAGGGGGAGGTAACCTCAAGGGTGAGGATTTGAAAAAGAGTTTACTCATACTCTTACTCAGTTTGTCACACTTGTGTCTTACTTACACTTGTACTAACTTATTTCCTACTTGATTAGTGCTACTCCACTTCATGCTTAATTTTCCTTAACTTTGAGTCAGGTTTGCCATAGATCAAAAAGGGAGAGATTGTTGGTGTAGTGGCACCAAATAATTGAACCTAGGTATTGATTATGACAAAGGCTCGATGTTAAGCTCTGTTGGGTTTCCGACACCGCGGCGAGTGTGTGTTCGAACATGTTTCATAAACATGTGCACAGCGGAAGGAATAAAATAATAAATCTAATTTATTACAGCACACACATCACACGCATGCATAGTACAACATGTGTAGACATAACCGTAAATTTAAATTTTGCAATAAAAGGAAATTTAACTACGTATACCTTACGTATCACGTGTAGCGGGAACGACATCAACCAGAACGATCCTCACTAGAATCGTCTCTATCCGTATCCACGCCGAGTATCTTCGGGATGAATTCACTAAGTCACGAGCCTCGTCTTCGTATGGGTTACTAGCCTCGTGTTGAAGACGATGTGATCGAGAGAAGATCACGATCCGAATTCAAATTCGGATCCAAAGATGAGTCCTCAAAACTCGCTTCTTTAGAGAGGTATTCGTCAACCAATTGATGAATCCTTCGTCCTCCACCTATGAGGATTACCGGAGATCGAATCCCCGGCAAGGCTACCACTGTTGGAGCTCCAAACCTCATCCAAACGATGCTCCGACAAGAGGAAAACAAGCTGTCCAAAAAACTGGACAACTTTTGGTGGAGGAGTAAGGGCCGGCCAAAGGAAAGGTGGAAGCTCACCTTATTACCGAACCCAAGGGAGATCGCCGGAGCTCCTCTGGCAGCAGCTCGACGTCGGCAAGTGGAGAAGACGGCAGCAGCTGGTCGCCGGTTGGAGGAGAAGGGGCGGTGGCACTAGGGTTGGCGCCGACTTCTTCAAAGGGGAGAGGTGGGCGGCAAATCTAGGTTAGGGTTTTTGGATTAGGGCTTAACAAACCCTTAAGCCCTTTTTTATAGAGAACTAATTCTCTTAATGGTTATTGGATCATAACCATAAGGCCCGTTAACCCGCTCCATTAATATAAGTTAAAATAAACCAAACCATGATGGTTTATTTTAAGTTAAAACGAACCGAACCAACTTTTGATTCATTCGTTTAAAATAAACCAAGCCCTTTGGTTTATTCTCCTCCATTGGATTAGAACCAAACCATTTTGGTTCATCCATTATGTCTTCATAAGACACGGCCCATCCATGCTTCCATTGCGACTGAAACGATTTCATGCTCGCTTTATGTTTGGTCCAACCAAACCTAGTTTCTCTCGGTCTGAGAATCCCATTCTCAAGCTCATTTTAAATCCTTCGGATTATGCTCGTTGTGCGTGTGATCAAATAGGTTCTCGATTTATGTTGGCCGTCTATAATTAACCATTAATTATAGAACGATCATGAGTGGCACCTAGTAGTACATCATGATCCCCAATTAACCGAAAAGATCAACGGTTGATCCAGAACTATTTCTGAAACCCTTCAGCAGCTCGAATGAATCGTGCCCCATTCCCTTCACTCATCTTATACCCACTTGGTTCATGACATGGTCTATAGTGTCAATCCCCACTAGGCTGACTACGTCACACCTAGCCCAAGTATCATTTCCTCGTCCTACGGATTCTAGTTATTACACATGTATCGAAGAGTACCTTACTCTAAACATGTAATGCTTTGGCCAAAGACTTTAGTAACAATCTGACGAGAGGCCATGGGTATACATCTCCTCGCAAGGAGTGGTGAATCCTTTATAGGCTATTCAAACACCTTCGATCACTTCGACTTATACCCAATCATCCCGGGTCCACATCTCCTCAAAGATGCTTGCTTAAGATGTCAAAGCATAAGTCTTTATGATCAAGATGACTTGAATACCGCAAGTCAAAGGAACATCGCACTTAAGCCGCAGTAAGAACTTCATTGACACATCTATATATGCAGAGAACCATATGAAGTCTTACGGCTGGTCACTCCAATGAACTAGTTACCATAACTAGCATCCACGATTAACTCCGGACATCACAATGTCTCCAGCCAGTGAGAATCAGCTGCTTAGATACACCAAGGAGTATACCTCGTGATAGTCTCGACAGAATTGTTGGTGTCCAAATCCATCAATTCATCAACTAGGGATAATTCCAATACATCACAATTACACATGTAGAGATACTCACTAGTTGTGATCCATTTACAAATTCTCTCATACTGTGAGTCGTATCGCGGACATTCAGTAAATAAGTTTAAGATCCAATCAAATACATGAAACCATGTATACTCAAATAGTGAATCTTCATTTATCATATAAATGGTTCATACATAAGGCAATTGCCTTAGGACGTCTCTCATATATTACTAACAGACTCCCACTTGGCCTAATGCCAATCGCTACGGTATCCAATACCATAAGTTGTAACATGACCCTCAAACTTACTTTGAGGTAATGCCTTAGTCAAAGGATCCGCTAAGTTTCTTTCAGTGGGGATTTTTTCAATTTGTATTTCTTTCCTACTGATGATCTCTCTGATAAGATGATAGCGGCGAAGCACATGTTTGGATCATTGATGAGACCTTGGCCCTTTCGCCTGTGCAATTGCTCCATTGTTGTCGCAGTAGAATGGTATTACTTCAACAATGGCTAGAATCACACCAAGTTCATAAATGAACTTCTTGATCCAAACTGCTTCCTTTGCTACTTCTGAAGCTGCAATGTATTCTGCCTCAGTGGTAGAATCCGCTACAGTGTCTTGTTTGGAACTTTTCCAACTCACTGCGCCCCCATTCAAGGTGAACATGTATCCAGACTGAGACCTGGAATCATCCTTGTCTGTCTGGAAGCTGGCATCTGTATACCCGCGTATCACCATGTCCCCTTCTCCATATATTAGGAACACATCCTTAGTTCTTCTTAAGTACTTAAGGATCGTCTTAACAGCCACCCAATGATCCATTCCTGGATCAGACTGGTATCTGCTCGTGACACTCAGAGCATACGATACATCGGGCCTCCTACATAACATAGCATACATGATAGATCCTATTGCGGATGCATAGGGAATCTTACTCATGGAAATCCTCTCATATTCTGTGCACGGACACATAGACTTCGAAAGGTGTACCCCATGCCTGATGGGTAGGAAACCTTTCTTGGATTCCGACATGCTAAACCTCTTTAGCACTCGGTCTATATATGTAGACTGCGAAAGACCAAGCAACCGTTTCGATCTATCTCTATAGATCTTAATCCCGATGATGTAAGTTGCTTCTCCCAGGTCTTTCATGGAGAATGTCTTGGATAAACAAACCTTAACTGACTGTAAGATTGAAACATCATTTCCTATAAGTAATATGACATCGACATACAATACTAGGAACACGACTGCACTCCCACTTGTTGGGTTTCCGGCACCGCGGCGTGTGTGTGTTCGATCACGTTTCGTAAACATGAACACAGCAGAAGTAATAAAAATAATAAATCTACATTTATTACAATACACACAACACACACATGCATATTACAATAAGTGTAGACATAACCGTAAATTTAAATTTGCAATAAAAGGAAATTTATCTACGTTATACCTTTCGTATGATGTGTAGCGGGAACGGCATCAACCGGAACGATCCTCGCTAGAATCGTCTCTATCCGTATCCACGCCGAGTTCCTCGGGATGACATCGCTAAGCCACGAGCTTCGTCTTCGTATGGGTTACTAGCCTCGTGTTGAAGACGACGTGATCGAGAGATGATCACGATCCGAATCCAAATTCGGATCCTAATACGAGTTCTCAAAACTCACTTCTCCGGAGAGGTATTCGTCAACCAATTGATGAATCCTTCGTCCACCACCTCAGAGGATTACTGGAGATCGAATCCCCGGTAAGTTAGCCGCTGTCGGAGCTCTAACCGTCGTCCAAACGACGCTCCGACGAGAGGAGAAGAAGCTGTCCAGAAAACTGGACAGCTTGGTGGAGGAGTAGGCACCGGCCAAAACAAGGAAGCCAAGTGCTCACCATTTCACCGAGGCCTAAAAAGATCACCGGAGGGTCGCCGGAGGGTTCACCGGCTGAAGCTTGGACGCCGGCAAGGAGCTGGACGGCGGCACAAGGAGCTGGGCGGCAAGCTTAGGGTTGGCGCCGAAATACTCCTTCAATGGGGGTGGGCGGCAACTTTTGCTAGGGCTTGGATTAGGGATTAATTATCCCTTAAGCCCTCTTTTATAGAGAACTAATTCTCTTAATGGTTATTGGATCATAACCATTAGGCCCGTTAACCCGCTCCATTAAGATAAGTTAAAATAAACCAAACCATGATGGTTTATTTTAAGTTAACACGAACCGAACCAACTTTTGGTTCATTCGTTTAAAATAAACAAAACCCTTTGGTTTATTCTCCTCCATTGGATTAGAACCAAAACATTTTGGTTCATCCATTATGTCTTCATAAGACACGGCCCATCCATGCTTCCATTGCGACTGAAACGATTTCATGCTCGCTTCATGTTTGGTCCAACCAAACCTTGTTTCTCTCGGTCTGAGAATCCCATTCTTAAGCTCGTTTTAAATCCTTTGGATTACGCTCATTGTGCGTGTGACCAAATAGGTTCTCGGTTTATGTTGGCCGTCTATAATTAACCATTAATTATAGAACGATCATGAGTGGCACCTATTAGTACATCATGATCCCCAATTAACCGAAAAGATCAACGGTTGATCCAGAACTATTTCTAAAAACCTTCAGCAGCTCGAATGATTCGTGCCCCATTCCCTTCACTCATGTTATACCCACTTGGTTCAGGACATGGTCTATAGTGTCAGTCCCCACTAGGGTGACTACGTCACACCTATCCCAAGTATCATTTCCTCGTCCTACAGATTCTAGTTACTCCACATCTATCGAAGAGTACCTTACTCTAAACATGTAATGCTTTGGCCAAAGACTTTAGTAAAAATCCGACGAGAGGCCATGGGTATACATCTCCTCGCAAGGAGTGGTGAATCCTTTATAGGCCATTCAAACACCTTCGATCACTTCGACTTATACCCAATCATCCCGGGTCCACATCTCCTTAGAGATATTTGCTTAAGATGTCAAAGCATAAGTCTTCATGATCAAGATGACTTGAATACTGCAAGTCAAAGCAACATCGCACTTAAGCCACAGTAAGAACTTCATTGACATATCTATATATGCAGAGAACCATATGAAGTCTTATGGTTGGTCACTCCAATGAACTAGTTACCATAACTAGCATCCACGATTAACTCCGGACATCACTATGTCTCCAGCCAGTGAGAATCAGCTGCTTGGATACACCAAGGAGTATACCTCATGCTAGTCTTAACAGAATTGATGGTGTCCAAATCCATCAATTCATCGACTAGGGATAATTCCGATACATCACAATTACACATGTAGAGATACTCACTAGTTGTGATCCAATCACAAATTCTCTCATGCTGTGAATCGTATCGTGGACATTCAAGAAATGAGTTTAAGATCCAATCAAATACATAAAACATGTATACTCAAATAGTGAATCTTCATTTATCATATAAATGGTTCATACATAAGGCGATTGCCTTAGGACATCTCTCATATATTACTAACAGACTCCCACTTGGCCTAATGCCAATCGCTACGGTATCCAATACCATAAGCTCGAACATGACGCTCAAACTTATTTTGAGGTAATGCATTAGTCAAGGGATCCGCTAAGTTCCTTTCAGTGGGAATTTTCTCGATTTGTATTTCGTTCCTACTAATGATCTCTATGATAAGATGATAGCGGCGAAGCACATGTTTGGATCATTGATGAGACCACATCAAGTTTAGAGATGAACTTCTTGATCCAAACCGCTTCCTTGCTGCTTCCAAAGCTGCAATGTATTCTGCCTTAGTGGCAGAATCCGCTATAGTGTCAAGCTTGGAACCTTTCCAACTTATTGCGCCTCCATTCCAGGTGAATACATACCCTGACTAAGACATGGAATCATCCTTGTCTGTCTGGATCTGGCATCCGTATACCCACGTATCACCATGTACCTTTCTCCATATATTAGGAACACATCCTTAGTTCTTCTCAAGTACTTAAGGATCGTCTTAACAGCCACCCAATAATCCATTCCTGGATCAGACTGGTATCTTCTCGTGACACTCAGAGCATACGATACATCGGGCCTCGTACATAACATAGCATACATGATAGATCCTATTGCGGATGCATAGGGAATCTTACTCATGCAAATCCTCTCGTCTTCTGTGCGCAGACACATAGACTTCGAAAGGTGTATCCCATGCCTGATGGGTAGGAAACCTTTCTTGGATTCCGACATGCTAAACCTCTTTAGCACTCGGTCTATATATGTAGACTGCGAAAGACCAAGCAACCGTTTCGATCTTTCTCTATAGATCTTAATCCCGAGGATGTAGGTTGCTTCTCCCAGGTCTTTCATGGAGAATGTCTTGGATAACCAAACCTTCACTGACTGTAAGATTGAAACAACGTTTCCTATAAGTAGTATGTCATCGACATAAAATACTAGGAACACGACTGCACTCCCACTAACCTTCTTGTACACACAAGGTTCGTCTGGATTTTGTGAGAAATAAAATTTTTTGATTGTCTCATCAAAACGGATATTCCAGCTCCTGGATGCTTGCTTCAATCCATAAATGGACCATCGCAATTTGCATACCTTGGTTTTATCAACCGATGTGAAACCCTCAGGTTGTATCATATACACATCCTCGAGCAGGTTTCCATTAAGGAAAGCTGTTTTCACATCCATCTGTCTTATAGGTAATCACATTAAGCATAGCTACAGGTGAATAGGTTTCGTTATAATCAACACCTTGCTTTTGACGATATCCTTTCA
The DNA here is from genome assembly GCA_025175895.1 of Wurfbainia villosa. Taxonomy (NCBI): domain Eukaryota; kingdom Viridiplantae; phylum Streptophyta; class Magnoliopsida; order Zingiberales; family Zingiberaceae; genus Wurfbainia; species Wurfbainia villosa. The sequence continues at coordinate 108,360,354 of CM045996.1, forward strand.
CCACCAATCTAGCCTTATAGGTAATCACATTACCATCCATGTCGGTTTTCTTCTTGAAAACCCACTTGCACCCTATAGGCTTTATGCCTTCAGGTGGGTTAACCAAGTTCCAAACTTGGTTTTCATACGTGGAATCCATTTCCGACTTGATGGCACCAAGCCATTTATCCCTTTCTGAACTTGTCAGCACTTCTTCATAACTGGTAGGCTCCTCATCATCAATGAGTAACACGTCGTTCGATTCACTTACGAGAAATTCATATCTCTCAGGAATATTGCGTGTTCTACCAGATCTACGAAGATGTGGTGTTACAATAGGTCCAGCCGATTGCTCATCACTATGAGTTGTCGGCTGTTGTGCTTCACCAGGTATCTCATTAATGTCTATTTGAGTCTCTCGAGCCTCCTCAAGCTTGACGACACTCCCACTGTTTTCTAGCAAGAGAAACTCTTTCTCTAGAAACACAGCATGCTTTGAAACAAACACCTTTTGTTCCACAGGATGATAGAATTAGTAACCCCTTGTTTCCTTAGGGTATCCAACAAATAGACATTTATCAGACTTAGCATCCAATTTGTCTGATACAGTCCGCTTCACATAAGCAGGACAACCCCATATCTTCAAGTAAGATACATGAGGTTTCTTACCATTCCATATCTCATATGGAGTAGTTGAGACTACCTTGGTAGGCATTCTATTTAACAAATAAACAGCTGTCTGAAGTGCATAGCCCCAAAAGGAGTTGGGAAGAGTCGCATGATTCATCATTGACCTGACCATGTCCAACAAGGTCCGGTTACGCCTCTCAGATACACCATTATGCTGTGGTGTATATGACGGAGTCCATTGAGACAATATACCATTGTCTCTTAGATAATCAAGAAACTCTTAACTTAAGTATTCACCACCTCGATCCGATCGAAGTATTTTAATACTCATATCATGTTGTTTCTCTACTTCATTTCTGAATTCTTTGAACCTTTCAAAGGCTTCAGACTTGTGTTTCATCAAGAACACATACCCAAACCGTGAGTGCATCGGTGAAGGTAATAAAGTAGCTATAGCCTCCTAATGCTTGAGTTGACATAGGTCCACATACATCAGTATGTATTAGACCTAGTAACTCTCCCACTTGTTCACCTTTTCCTGAAAAAGGTAACTTTGTCATCTTGCTTTTTAAGCATGATTCACATGTATCGTATGAATCCAATTCAAACGATTCTAGAATTCCACATCGGTGTAATTCGGACATGCGTTTCTTGCTTACAAGGCCAAGACGACAATACCATATGTAGGAGTCTAATTGATTATCTTTTCTAGCACACTTGTTGCTCGCTTCGATATTGAAAATATCACTGGATACGTCCAACGTATAAATACCATTGCTTAAAGTTCCAGTCCCATAAAGAACTCCATTCAAAGTTATGTAACAACAATTGTTACTAAAATTAAAATTGTACCCATTTCTATTTAAACAAGAAATAGAAATGATGTTCTTTATCAACGAAGGAACATAAAAGCAATTGTCCAGTTCTAAGACAAGTCCTGTAGGGAGTTTCAACAAATGTGTTCCAATGGCGACTGCAGCAACCTTTGCTCCATTCACAACACGCAAATTTGACTCTCCCTTGACGAGTCTTCTTCTATTCCTTAGTCCATGTATGTCATTACATATATGTGAGTCACACCCTGTATCCAATACCCAAGTGTTTGAGGAAATAGAATGACAATCAATAACGAAGATATCTGAAGAAGATGGGGCATCCGATGCCTTATTCTTCTTCACGGACTCAAGATAAATCTTGCACTTTCTTCGCAAATGGCTCTCCTTGCCATAATGATGGCAAGTTTCCTTTTGTGCTAGTTCTACCTTCTTAGCCTTTCTCTTCTTTCCCTTCTGCTGTTCCTTTGACTTCCTCTTAGAACCTTTCTTCGAGGAATCAACTAATAGCACCGTCCCCTGCTCATGCTTCTCAGAAGACTCCACAGTCTTCAGCATATTGAGCAGTACCACAGATGAACCTTCTAGCATCTCAGAGGTGAAGAGGAGCTTTGAGACTTCAAACCTTTCGAATCTCACTTGCTCATCAACCAACTCACAAAGATGAAGGACTACGATATGAGCATCCATATGCTCATGCTGCTTTCGTAGCTTGGGTTCCATTGCGGCTAGCATGATGCAACTGATTTGTTCAGAATCACTCACATGTTTCTGATAGGACAACAATTGGTCCAGAGTTGCATCGTCACTAGGACGGGCGAGAAGAGGCGCTTCGAGGATATTTACAAGCTTTTCAATCTTGAGAACAATTCTCAAGCTTCTAAGCCAGTCCATGAAGCTCGGCCCAGTCAATTTATTCGAATCCAAAATGGAACGCAAATTCAAAGACATCATGATCAATCTTAGAAATACAAAATGAGCATATATGAGAAAATGATTTTTAAAAATGCATCAATATACATTTATAAATCTCATTCATTTTTCGAATTTCAAAAACCCCAAAATCACTTCGGGAGATCATAGGTCCATCTCCGAATGGGTTGATATCCATCATAGTTATGAACAACCTTGGAGAGAGTCCAATAAGCCATTCATAACTACGACGGTAGGTATCATCTATACCGATTGCATATCACGTATATGCAACTATCACAATGTGCTATCAACTAATTGAATGTTCACACATACGTTGGGTTGTTAACACATTAACAAGTATGCATCATATGCATAGCACCCAACTTCACCTCCCTTTACATCGACCTTGGAGAGAGTCCAACAAGCCCATGCTCCAGGTTAAAGCCAACCCATTAATCGGGAAATAGTTTTAATATGGTTAGAGCGCATTCAACCAATTAGCCCAGCTTGGAGAGAGTCCAACAACCAAAGCTAACGATTGACCTCTGACTCTTACCATATTAGTATTAAACTATTCCATGGTTTGAACATGTTCGGGTTCGAGCCGGGCTTGGAGAGAGTCCAACAACCCAAACAAGAAATGGAACTCTGGTTCTAACCATATTAATGGAAGGTGTAGGCTTTAATATTGTTTAAGGGTTTTATGTCTCATTCTTTTTCATGCAAATAACTATTATCTACATGGCACGTCATACATGGCATACATCTACATGTCACGACATGCATGACATAATGTTATGCACCTAATGCAATTACATGGCATACAATTATGTCATGTATATAATTCCTTATACGTCATAACTATTTATGGAAATAAAATATGTTTAAGATTTGATTCTCCAAATCAAATCATAATTAAATTAGGAAACAAATTTCCAAATCTAATCACATATTTTATTTATGGAATTATTTGATTAAGGAAAATCTATTTAGGAAACCAATTTCCTAAATCATTAAAACTACTTATGAAAATAAAATATTTTAAGATTTGATTTCCCAAATCAAATCAAGATTAAATTAGGAAACAAATTTCCAAAATCTAATCAAATATTTTATTTATGGAAAATATCAATTTCCATAAATACTTCCAACTTTCCAAAAGTGGAAGATTTCCATAAATACTTCTAGACTTTCCAAAATTGAAAAATTTCCATAAATACTTCTAAATTTCCAAAATTAGAAAATTTCCAGAAATACATTATGACTATCGCAAAACTATTTTTACAATTATGTCGAAACACAACCTGGGCTCTGATACCACTGTTGGGTTTCCGGCACCGCGACATGTGTGTGTTCGATCACGTTTCGTAAACATGAACACAGCGGAAGCAATAAAAATAATAAATCTACATTTATTACAACACACACAAAACATGCATGCATATTACAACAAGTGTAGACATAACCGTAAATTTAAATTTGCAATAAAACGAAATTTATCTACGTTATACCTTTCGTATGATGTGTAGCGGGAACGGCATCAACCGGAACGATCCTCGCTAGAATCATCTCTATCCGTATCCACGCCGAGTTCCTCGGGATGACTTCGCTAAGCCACGAGCTTCGTCTTCGTACGGGTTACTAGCCTCGTGTTGAAGACGACGTGATCGAGAGATGATCATGATCCGAATCCAAATTCGGATCCTAATACGAGTTCTCAAAACTCGCTTCTCCGGAGAGGTATTCGTCAACCAATTGACGAATCCTTCATCCTCCACCTCAGAGGATTATCGTAGATCGAATCCCCGGTAAGTTAGCCGCTGTCGGAGCTCTAACCGCAGTCCAAACGACGCTCCGATGAGAGGAGAAGAAGCTGTCCAGAAAACTGGACAGCTTGGTGGAGGAGTAGGCGCCGGCCAAAACAAGGAAGCCAAGTGCTCACCTTTTCACCGAGGCCTAAGAAGATCACCGGAGGGTCGCCGGAGGGTTCACCGGCTGAAGCTTGGACGCCGGAAAGGAGCTGGACGGCTGCAAAAGGAGCTGGGCGGCAAGCTTAGGGTTGGCGCCGAAATACTCCTTCAATGGGGGTGGGCGGCAACTTTTGCTAGGGCTTGGATTAGGGCTTAATTATCCCTTAAGCCCTCTTTTATAGAGAAATAATTCTCTTAATGGTTATTGGATCATAACCATTAGGCCCGTTAACCCGCTCCATTAAGATAAGTTAAAATAAACCAAACCATGATGGTTTATATTAAGTTAAAACGAACCGAACCAACTTTTGGTTCATTCGTTTAAAATAAACCAAACCCTTTAGTTTATTCTCCTCCATTGGATTAGAACCAAAACATTTTGGTTCATCCATTATGTCTTCATAAGACACGGCCCATCCACGCTTCCATTGCGACTGAAACGATTTCATGCTCGCTTCATGTTTGGTCCAACCAAACCTTGTTTCTCTCGGTCTGAGAATCCCATTCTCAAGCTCGTTTTAAATCCTTTGGATTACCCTCATTGTGCGTGTGACCAAATAGGTTCTCGGTTTATGTTGGCCGTCTATAATTAACCATTAATTATAGAACGATCATGAGTGGCACCTAGTAGTACATCATGATCCCCAATTAACCGAAAAGATCAACGGTTGATCCAAAACTATTTCTGAAAACCTTCAGCAGCTCGAATGATTCGTGCCCCATTCCCTTCACTCATCTTATACCCACTTGGTTCAGGACATGGTCTATAGTGTCAGTCCCCACTAGGCTGACTACGTCACACCTAGACCAAGTATCATTTCCTCGTCCTACGGATTCTAGTTACTCCACATGTATCGAAGAGTACCTTACTCTAAACATGTAATGCTTTGGCCAAAGACTTTAGTAACAATCCGACGAGAGGCCATGGGTATACATCTCCTCGCAAGGAGTGGTGAATCCTTTATAGGCTATTCAAACACCTTCGATCACTTCGACTTATACCCAATCATCCCGGGTCCACATCTCCTTAGAGATATTTTCTTAAGATGTCAAAGCATAAGTCTCCATGATCAAGATGACTTGAATACCGCAAGTCAAAGGAACATCGCACTTAAGCCACAGTAAGAACTTCATTGACATATCTATATATGCAGAGAACCATATGAAGTCTTATGGCTGGTCACTCCAATGAACTAGTTACCATAACTAGCATCCACGATTAACTCCGGACATCACAATGTCTCCAGCCAGTGAGAATCAGCTGCTTGGATACACCAAGGAGTATACCTCATGCTAGTCTCGACAGAATTGATGGTGTCCAAATCCATCAATTCATCGACTAGGGATAAATCCAATACATCACAATTACACATGTAGAGATACTCACTAGTTGTGATCCAATCACAAATTCTCTCATGCTGTGAATCGTATCATGGACATTCAGTAAATGAGTTTAAGATCCAATCAAATACATAAAACATGTATACTCAAATAGTGAATCTTCATTTATCATATAAATGGTTCATACATAAGGCGATTGCCTTAGGACATCTCTCATATATTACTAACACCACTAACCTTCTTGTACACACAAGGTTCGTCTGGATTTTGTGAGAAATCAAACTTTTTGATCGTCTCATCAAAACGGATATTCCAGCTCCTGGATGCTTGCTTCAATCCATATATGGACCGTCGCAATTTGCATACCTTGGTTTTATCAACCGATGTGAAACCCTCAGGTTGTATCATATACACGTCCTCGAGCTGATTTCCATTAAGGAAAGTTGTTTTCACATCCATCTGCCATATATCATAATCATAATGAGCCGCTATGACCCGGAGCATCTGAATGGATTTAACCATAGCTACAGGCGAATAGGTTTCGTCATAATCAACACCTTATTTTTAACGATATCCTTTCGCCACTAATCTAGCTTTATAGGTAATCACATTACCATCCATGTCGATTTTCTTCTTGAAAACCCACTTGCACCCTATAGGCTTGATGCCTTCAGGTGGGTCAACCAAGTTCCAAACTTGGTTTCATACATGGAATCTATTTCCGACTTCATTGCTTCAAGCCACTTATCCCTTTCTAAACTTGTCAGCACTTCTTCATAACTGGTAGGCTCCTCATCATCAATGAGTAACACGTCGTTCGATTCACTTACGAGAAATCCATATCTCTTAGGAATGTTGCGTGTTCTACCAGATCTATAAAGATGTGGTGTTACAGTAGGTCCAGCCGATTGCTCATCACTATGAGTTATCGGCTGTTGTGCTTCACTAGGTATCTCATCAATTTCTATTTGAGTCTCTCGAGCCTCCTCAAGCTCGACGACACTCCCACTGTTTTCTTGCAAGAGAAACTCTTTCTCTAGAAACACAACATGCCTTGAAACAAACACCTTTTGTTCCAAAGGATGATAGAATTGGTAACCCCTTGTTTCCTTAGGGTATCTAATAAATAGACATTTATCAGACTTAGCATCCAATTTGTGTAATACAGTCCTCTTCACATAAGCTGGACAACCCCATATCTTCAAGTAAGATACATGAGGTTTCTTACCATTCCATATCTCATATGGAGTAGTAGAGACTACCTTAGTTGGCATTCTGTTTAACAAGTAAACAACTGTCTAAAGTGCATAGCCCCAAAAGGACTTGGGAAGATTCGCATGATTCATCATTGACCTGACCATGTCCAATAAGGTCCGGTTATGCCTCTCAGATACACCATTATGCTGTGGTGTATATGGTGGAGTCCATTGAGATAATATGCCATTTTCTCTTAGATAATCAAGAAACTCTTGCCTTAAGTATTCACCACCTCGATCCGATCGAAGTATTTTAATACTCTTGTCATGTTGTTTCTCTACTTCATTTCTGAATTCTTTGAACCTTTCAAAGGCTTCAGACTTGTGTTTCATCAAGAACACATACCCAAACCGTGAGTGATCATCGGTGAAGGTAATGAAGTAGCTATAGCCTCCTAAAGCTTGAGTTGACATAGGTCCACATACATCAGTATGTATTAGACCTAGTAACTCTCCCACTCGTTCACCTTTTCTAGTAAAAGGTAACTTAGTCATCTTGCCTTTTAAGCATGATTCGAATGTATCGTATGAATCCAATTCAAACGATTCCAGAATTCCACATCGGTGTAATTCGGACATGTGTTTCTTGCTTACATGGCCAAGACGACAATGCCACATGTAGGAGTCTAATTGATCATCCTTTTGAGCACGCTTGTTGCTCGCTTCGATATTGAAAATGTCACTGGATACGTCCAACGTATAAATGTCATTGCTCAAAGTTCCAGTTCCATAAAGTACGCCATTCAAAGTTATATAACAACAATTGTTACTAAACATCAAATGGAAACCATTTCTATTTAAGCAGGAAATAGAAACAATGTTCTTTATTAGAGAAGGATAACAATAGCAATTGTCCAGTTCCAAGACTAGTCCACTAGGGAGCTTCAGCAAATAAGTTTCGATGGTGACCGCAGCATCCTTTGCTCCATTGCCAACTCGCAAATTTGACTCCCCTCTGACGAGTCTTCTTCTATTCCTTAGCCCCTGTATGTCATTAGATATATGTGAGCCACACCCAGTATCCAATACCCAAGTGTCTAAGGAAATAGAATGACAATCAATAACGAAGATACCTGAAGAGGATGGGGCATCGGATGCCTTCTTCTTCTTCATGGACTCAAGATAAATCTTGCAGTTTCTTCGCTAGTGGCCTTCCTTGCCACAATGATGGCAAGTGCCCTTTTATGCTGGTTCTGCCTTCTTTGCCTTCTTGTTCTTCCCTTTCTTCTGTTCTTTTGCCTTCCTCTTAGAACCTTTATTTGAGGAATCAACTAACAGAACCGCCTTCTCCTCATACTTCACAAAAGGTTCCACAGTCTTCAGCATATTGAGGAGCTCAGGAATAGTGGATTCTAATTTGTTCATCCGATAGTTCATCACAAATTGTGAGAAACTCTTGGGCAAACAATGCAGAATTAAATCAATACTTAATTCATGATCCATCACAAACCCGAGGGTGGCTAGCCGCTCGATGTACCCGTTTATCTTTAGCACAAACTACACTATAGACGAAGCTTCTTGCATCTTCGTGGTGAAGAGGAGCCTGGAGACTTCGAACCTTTCGGATCTCGCTTGCTCATTAAACAACTCATGAAGATGGAAGACCATGGTATTAGCATCCATATGCTCATGTTGCTTTTGCAGCTAAGGTACCATCGCCGCTAGCATGATGCAACTCGCCAGCTCAGAATCTGCCACATGCTTTTGATAGACCAACATTTGTTCTGGAGTTGCATCGTCCTTAGGACGGTTGGGAAGAGGCTCTTCAAGGACATATGCTAGCTTTTCCGCCTTGAGAACAATTCTCAGGTTTCTAAGCCAGTCCAGGAAGTTAGGCCCAGTCAGTTTATTTGAATCCAAAATAGTGCGCAAATTCAAAGACGTCATGATCAATCGATTGACCTAGAAATACAAAACAAGCATATATGAGAAAATGATTTTAAAATGCATCAATATACATTTATAAATCCCATTCATTTTTTGAATTTCAAAAACCCCAAAATCACTTCGGGAGATCGTAGGTCCATCTCCGAATGGGATGATATCCATCATAGATATGAACAACCTTGGAGAGAGTCCAACAAGCCATTCATAACTACGATGGTAGGTATCAACTATACCAATTGCATATCACGTATATGCAACTATCACAATGTGCTATCAACTAATTGAATGTTCACATATACATCGGGTTGTTAACACATTAACAAGTATGCATCATATGCATAGCACCCAACTTCACCTCCCTTTACATCGACCTTGGAGAGAGTCCAACAAGCCGATGCTCCAGGTTAAAGCCGACCCATTAATCAAGAAATAGTTTTAATATGGTTAGAGTGCATTCAACCAATTAGCCCGGCTTGGAGAGAGTCCAACAACCAAAGCTAACGATTGACCTCTGACTCATACCATATTAGTATTAAACTATTCCATGGTTTGAACATGTTCGGGTTCGAGCCGGGCTTGGAGAGAGTCCAACAACCTGAACAATAAACGGAACTCTGGTTCTAACCATATTAATGGAAGGTGTAGGCTTTAATATTGAGTTAGGGTTTTTATGTCTCATCCTCTTTGCATGCAAATAACTATTATCTACATGGCATGACATACATGGCATACATCTAAATGTCACGACACGCATGGCATAATGATATGCATCTAATGCAATTACATGGCATACAATTATGTCATGTACAATATTTCCTTATATGTCATAACTATTTTTGGAAATAAAATATGTTTAAGATTTGATTCTCCAAATCAAATCATGATTAAATTAGAAAACAAATTTCCAAATCTAATCACATATTTTATTTGTGGAAATAGTTGATTAAGGAAAGTCAATTTAGGAAATCAATTTCCTAAATCATCAAAACTACTTATGGAAATAAAATATTTTAAGATTTGATTTCCAAAATCAAATCATGATTAAATTAGGAAACAAATTTCCAAATCTAATCAAATATTTTATTTATGGAAAATATCAATTTCCATAAATATTTCCAACTTTCCAAAAGTGGTAGATTTCCATAAATACTTCTAGACTTTCCAAAATTGAAAAATTTCCATAAATACTTCTAACTTTCCAAAAGTAGAAAATTTCCAGAAATATCATTATGACTATCGCAAAACAATTTTACGATTATGTCGAAACACAACCTGGGCTCTGATACCACTGTTGGGTTTCCGGCACCGCGGCGAGTATGTGTTCGAACATGTTTCGTAAACATGTGCACAGCGGAAGGAATAAAATAATAAATCTAATTTATTACAACACACACATCACACGCATGAATAGTACAAAATGTGTAGACATAACCGTAAATTTAAATTTTGCAATAAAAGGAAATTTAACTACGTATACCTTACGTATCACGTGTAGTGGGAACGACATCAACCGAAACGATCCTCGCTAGAATCGTCTCTATCCGTGTCCACGCCGAGTATCTTCGAGATGAATTCACTAAGTCATGAGCCTCATCTTCATACGGGTTACTAGCCTCGTGTTGAAGACGATGTGATCGAGAGAAGATCACGATCCGAATCCAAATTCGGATCCAAAGATGAGTCCTCAAAACTCGCTTCTTCGGAGAGGTATTCGTCAACCGTTTGACGAATTCTTCGTCCTCCACCTATGAGGATTACCAGAGATCGAATCCCCGGCAAGGCTACCACTGTCGGAGCTCCAAACGTCGTCCAAACGATGCTCCGATGAGAGGGAAACAAGCTGTCCAGAAAACTGGACAGCTTTTGGTGGAGGAGTAAGGGCCGGCCAAAGGAAAGGTGGAAGCTCACCTTATTACCGAACCCAAGGGAGATCACCGGAGCTCCTCCGGCAGCAGCTCGACGCTGGCAAGTGGAGAAGACGGCAGTAGCTGGTTGCCGGTTGGAGGAGAAGGGGCGGCGGCACTAGGGTTGGCGCCGACTTCTTCAAAGGGGAGAGGTGGGCGGCAACTCTAGGTTAGGGTTTTTGGATTAGGGCGTAACAAACCCTTAATCCCTCTTTTATAGATAACTAATTCTCTTAATGGATATTGGATCATAACCATAAGGCCCGTTAACCCGCTCCATTAATATAAGTTAAAATAAACCAAACCATGATGGTTTATTTTAAGTTAAAATGAACCGAACCAACTTTTGGTTCATTCGTTTAAAATAAACCAAACCCTTTGGTTTATTCTCCTCCATTGGATTATAACCAAACCATTTTGGTTCATCCATTATGTCTTCATAAGACACGACCCATCCATGCTTCCATTGCGACTGAAACAATTTCATGCTCGCTCCATGTTTGGTCCAACCAAACCTAGTTTCTCTCGGTCTGAGAATCCCATTCTCAAGCTCGTTTTAAATCCTTCGGATTACACTCGTTGTGCGTGTGACCAAATAGGTTCTCGATTTATGTTGGCCATCTATAATTAACCATTAATTATAGAACGATCATGAGTGGCACCTAGTAGTACATCATGATCCCCAATTAACCGAAAAGATCAACGGTTGATCCAGAACTATTTCTGAAACCCTTCAGTAGCTCGAATGAATCGTGCCCCATTCCCTTCACTCATCTTATACCCACTTTGTTCAGGACATGGTCTATAGTGTCAGTCCCCACTAGGCTGACTACGTCACACCTAGCCCAAGTATCATTTCCTCGTCCTACGGATTCTAGTTACTGCACATGTATCGAAGAGTACCTTACTCTAAACATGTAATGCTTTGGCCAAAGACTTTAGTAACAATCCGACGAGAGGCCATGGGTATACATCTCCTCGCAAGGAGTGGTGAATCTTTTATAGGCTATTCAAACACCTTCGATCACTTCGACTTATACCCAATCATCCCGGGTCCACATCTCCTCAGAGATGCTTGCTTAAGATGTCAAAGCATAAGTCTTTATGATCAAGATGACTTGAATACCGCAAGTCAAAGGAACATCGCACTTAAGCCGCAGTAAGAACTTCATTGACATATCTATATATGCAGAGAACCATATGAAGTCTTACGGCTGGTCACTCTAATGAACTAGTTACCATAACTAGCATCCACGATTAACTCCGGACATCACAATGTCTCCAGCCAGTTTGAATCAGCTACTTGGATACACCAAGGAGTATACCTCATGCTAGTCTCGACAGAATTGATGGTGTCCAAATCCATCAATTCATCGACTAGGGATAATTCTGATACATCACAATTACACATGTAGAGATACTCACTAGTTGTGATCCATTCACAAATTCTCTCATGCTGTGAGTCGTATCGCAGACATTTAGTAAATGAGTTTAAGATCCAATCAAATACATGATACCATGTATACTCAAATAGTGAATCTTCATTTATCATATAAATGGTTCATACATAAGGTGATTGCCTTAGGACATCTCTCATATATTACTAACAAGCTCTTATTGTTATCTCATGAGCGTAGTTAAGTGTTTTGGAAATGGATAAGCTAAGACAAATGTCAGTGACATCCGAAGAATCTCGAGTCGAGAAACTGTGGTGGTTAGGCGACACTGGGAGAACTTCGTGGGAGTCGAAGAACCCAGGTGGAGACCAGAAGCTAAGTGACTAGTCACAAAGGACCAGAGGTAAGCACGAGTGCGAAGAGAGATGGTAAGATCGTGTCCTTTGTATGAGGACGAATGTAGGCGGCGATCCGAATAAGACTTCCAATGGAAGGTCTAGGTCGATATCGGGTGATAATGAACCGTCATATTTACTATCTTTCATTTGTCTTGTGCTAACTCTTTATTCTAGTTGAATAACTATGCTGGCAGTCAACTCTTGGCTATTGGCAGTCGACTGCTGCTGGCATTATTTGGATGTATACTGAAAGCCTAGCCTTTGTATGAACATCTTCTATTTGAAATAAGAATCACATGATCACTGTTTGCATTTTATATTTATGCATATTGTCTGATACTTTACATTGTAGATAACATGGTGTGTGGTGTTGCACAGAAGATCATGTTATCAGTTCATTGTAGATTATAAGTAGAGGCTCACAGCCAAGATGATTTTGGACAAACCATTAGCATGGTTGTAGTGAAATTTGGTATTGGTTTATCTTGTCCATAGAATTACACTAGTACACATTGTGTCTATTGAGCAGGACTGATTCAGAAGTGATTCAATTTATACAGACTATATAATTGAATCAGACCTCAGATATTATGGTGTACATGCTCTTAATCTCGATATAATAATGGGAACATGTACTTAGTATTTATTTCTTTGATTTACCAATGGGCGAGATTTATGTGTTAAATCGATAGGCCTGATAAGTTGGGAAATAATATTATTTACATGGTGTGTCATTGATTATAGGAGGAAACCGTGTCATAAATACTAGGATGATGATGTCCCCTTGAGGAGTTCATAAAGTTCATCATGTAAATTCTGCAGGGGGACTTGGTCCAACATGATGATAAGGATGAGTGGTACTACTCATGGAGTTAGATATTAATTAATTAAATTGTCAATAATTTAATTAATTAATGAACATTCGATATCTTAAACATGGGGAGATATTTTGTACAAATAATATGTGGAGCCCATATTTAATTATGGGGGTTGGTGAGGTTGATCAATGATGATCCTTTAGTGGAATGGATCATCATTAATGGATCGGGTTATATGTGATTCGGATCCATTGGGTTGCCAAGATCCAACTCCTCCTCATTGTCGCTATTGTAGCCTATTATAAATACCTCATGAAGCCTAAATCTATAAATAAGGGGGTGGAGAGGCTTGAGCGAAATAATCTTAGGGTTCTTCCTCTCCTTTGGGCGGTGGCAACAAGTGGAAGAGGTTTAGGGTTTTGCCTTAGGGTTCTTCCTCTCTTCCTTAGGTTTGGCCGGTGCCTCTTCTTCATCTCCTTAGGGCCGGCGCCCCGTCTCTCAAGGATAGGCCGATGCTTCTTCTTCATCACCTAGGGTCGACGACAACACAAGGAGGAAGATTCTCTTCCTTTTTCTCCTCTCCTAGGGTCGGCGGACACCAACTCTTGGAGTTGTGGTGGTTGGCACAAGCAAGGAGAAGAGGAGGCCTTGGTGGTCGGTACAACCAAGGAGAAGAATGGAGTTTTATCTTCCCTTGTTCGGAGCGAGCAAGGAAGGGAAGATACGAGATCTAGGAGGCTTCGACTCTTGGAAGATCGTCGCCCACACGACGTCCAAGAGGAGGATAGGAATACAATAGAAGATTAAGAGGTAAAACAAGAGGTATAATCTTGTATAACTTTGATTAGTGTTCTTTTGTATTTTTGTATGTTATTGATTAACATGGACCCCGATGATAAACACAAAAACCGGCGATCCGTTCATCATCTATTCCGCGGCTAATCGAGAAAAACAGTTAGGTTGCTTGAACAACAAGTTTGTTCAAGCGACTACTCAAATTGAATAGCATGATGATGGATCGGTTGCTTGAATAATCCATCTCCGTCCGAATTAGTTTATTTGATAAAATTTTAATATGGGGGACGTGTGATAGGATCGCCATGCACAAGCGACCGAAGCGGGAAGCAATTCCCTTCAAAGCTAAAATGTAACACAGTGTCATCTCATCTGCCTTGATCCACTTCCTATAACTCTCTTTCTCCTTTTCACTAGAATCATCTGTAGGCTTAGCAGAACATTTTTCGAAGAGTACATATTTGTACTCCCCAGCAGTCCAGACAATGTCTAAATTTCGTTTCCAATCAACATAATTAGGTCCAGTAAGTTTGTTTTCTTTCAAAATCACAGCAAGTGGGTTGAAAGCCATTTTGAAAAACTTAAGAATCACAGTGATCAAAATATTATATTTCAAAAATTTATTGATTCCTCAAACAATAAAATTTTAAAATCAACCAACACCTTAAAACACCGAGAATATTGTATGCCACGATAGTGTGGACGTATACTAATTCTACATTAGTAAGAGGAGGTTTTACCCATTAATTTTATTATGCTGTCAATCTTACTTTTTGACAAATAAAATTAATAGTTGGTTCCTCTTTGGCCCTACAAATAAAAGCAGTGACTCCGATGGGGAGGATACTTTTATTTGCATCTAAGTGTTTACCTTTACCTAATACTAAGGCAATTACCTCGGATTATGTGACTTCCGATTGGGAAGTACACATGCTCCTAAATAATTTCCCATAACCATATTTGAACTAGTGATCCCCAAAACAAACTCATCTGATATGGAGGAAGGCACTTAGAGCCAACGCGCAAGTTTGTTCGCATCACATGTCAAATTGTAATTGAGGCTTGGGAATTAAAAAATATCCCTCTCCCACTTAGTAATTTAAAATTGAGGAATTTTCAAACACACACAACATGCATATCAAACAATAAGCAATAAATTGCTTTAGTATCGAGTAATGGTAAACACTTAGATGCAAATAAAAGTATCCTCCCCATCAGAGTCACTGCTTTTATTTGTAGAGTCGAAGAGGAACCAACTATTAATTTTATTTGTCAAAAAATAAGATTGACAGGATAATAAAATTAATGGGTAAAAACATCTCTTACAAATGTTGAATTCGTATATGTCCACACTATCGTGGCATACGATATTCTCGGTGTTTTGAGGTGTTAGTTGATTTTAAAATTTTATTGTTTGATGAATCAATAATATTTTGAAATCTGATGTTTTTGATCTATGTGATTCTTAGGTTTTTCGAAATGACTTTCAACCCACTTGCTGTGATTCTAAAAGAAAATAAACTTACTGGACCTAACTATGTTGATTGGAAAAGGAATCTAAACATTGTCTTAACTGCTGAGGAGTATAAATATGTACTCTTCGAAGAGTGTTCTCCTAATCCTATGGATCATTCTTGTGAAAAGGAGAAAGAGAGTTATAGGAAGTGGATCAAGGCTGATGAGATGGCGCAGTGTTACATTTTTACTTCTATGTCAAATGTATTGCAACATCAACATCAAGGCATGAATACTGCCTATGACATGATGCTCAATCTCAAGGAACTTTTCGAACATCAGAATCGGGCTGCTAGGCAGGAAGCTATGAGGAACTTGATGATGACCACCATGGT
Source organism: Wurfbainia villosa (assembly GCA_025175895.1). NCBI lineage: Eukaryota > Viridiplantae > Streptophyta > Magnoliopsida > Zingiberales > Zingiberaceae > Wurfbainia > Wurfbainia villosa. Next base: position 108,376,327 of record CM045996.1, read on the forward strand.
TGAGGGAACACCAGTGAGGGATGATGTTCTCAAGATGATGGCTCATTTGAATGAGCTAGAAGTCCTTGGAGCGGAGATCGATGGGGAAACCCAGGTTGATATCATTCTCCAATCTCTACCTAGGAGTTCTGAGCAGTTTCGCCTCAACTACAACATGAATAAGAGGTTTTATTAGTTGGTTGAGCTTCTAACAGAACTCCAGGCGACAGAGGGGCTTTTCCATCAGAGTTCTCAGGCTTTGGTTGCTTAGAAGGTTTCTACTTCTAAGCTGAAAGGCAAGAAGAAGAAGAAACAAGGTGTAGCAAAGGTGGCGGGAGGATCTCAGGGAGGAGTGAAGAAGCTGAAAGGCAAGTGTTTAACTTGCAAGAAGACTGGACATTGGAAGGCGGACTGTCCCAACCAAAAATAGAACAAAGGTATATCTTTTAGTTTAGTCGTTGAAATATGTTTAGCGGTGTTATCTATCGGTACCGGGTGTGTAGATACAGGAGTCACTGATCATGTCTACAATACTTTGCAGGGATTTCAGGAAACCAGACAACTAGATGAATGGGAGATTATCGTCTATATGGGAAATGCTACGAAGGTGGCAGTTATTAAAGTGGGAGATGTTTATTTATCTTTTGATAGGAATAAAACTTTGGTTCTGAGAAATTGCCTTTATGTACTTTCATTTAGAAAGAATTTGATTTCAGTTTCTAAATTATTTTTGGATGGATATTCTATTTATTTTAATGACAGAGTTTTTATAAAAAAGAATAGGGAGATTATCTGTTCTAGTGTGTTGGTAGGAAATTTATATTGAAACGAGCTATTAACCACTCCCCCCCCCCCCCCCCCCGCGCTAGCGGTCACTAAATCCTCAACAGGATAGACATAGGACCACACAAATCAGAATGAACCAATTCTAACACATCTTTGGCTCTATACCCCTTGGCCTTAAAAGGCCTCTTGGTCATTTTACCTTCCAAGCAAGATTCGCAGGTTGGGAAATCTTCCACCACTAATGAACCCAGAGGTCCATCAGCTATCAACCTTTGAATTCTACTTAGGTTAATATTACCTAACCTTAGATGCCAAAGATATGTTTGGTTCAATTTTGAAGGTTCTTTTCTCTTATTTGATTTAGAAGATGAGTTATTTACTTCTTTTTGCATCAAGGGAGCTTTTGGTTCAAGGGTATATAAATTTCCTATCAATGCACAAGAACATATAATCTCCCTATTTCTTTTTATAACAACTCTGTCATTAAAAAAAATAGAATATCCATCCAAAAATAATTTAGAAACCGAAATCAAATTCTTTCTAAATAAAGGTACATAAAGGAAATTTCTCAGAATCAAAGTTTTATTTCTATTAAAAGACAAATAAACATCTCCCACTGCAACAACCGCCACTTTAGTAGCATCGCCCAAGTAAATGGTAATCTCCCCCCTTAGCCAGTCATCTAGTTTCCTAGAACCCCTACAAAGTATTATAGACATGATCAGTGGCTCTCGTATATACACACCAGGTGCTGGTAGATAACACTGCTAAACATGTTTCAATGACTAGACCAAAAGATATACCTTTGTTCTGCTTCCGGTTGGGGCAGTCCTTCTTCAAATGTCCAGTCTGCTTGCAAGTGAAGCACTTGCCTTTCGGCTTCTTCGCTCCTCCTTGAGATCCTCCTGCCACCTTTGCCCCACCTATTTTCTTCTTCTTCTTGCCTTTCGGCTTAGAAATAGAAACCTTTTGGGCAACCATGGCCTGAGCCTGAGTACTCTGATGAAAAAGCCCCTCTGCCACCTGGAGTTCTGTCAGAAGCTCCGCCAATGAATACAACCTTTTATTCATGTTGTTGTTTAGGCGAAACTGCTCAAAACTCCTAAGAAGAGACTAGAGAATGATATTGACCTGGGTTTCCCCATCGATCTCAGCTTTAAGAACTTTCAACTCATTCAAATGAGCCATCATCTTGAGAACATGATCCCGCACGGGTGTTCCCTCGATCATGGTGGTCGTCATCAAGTTCCTCATGGCTTCCTGCCTAGCAGCCCAATTCTGGTGTCCGAAAAGCTACTTGAGATTGAGCATCATGTCGTAAGCAATGGGCATGGCTTGATGCTGATGTTGCAATACATTTGACATAAAAGCCAAAATGTAACACCGCGCCATCTCATCGGCCTTTATCCACTTCTTATAACTCTCCTTCTCCTTTTCCCCAGAATCATCCGCAGCCTTAGGAGGACACTCTTTGAAGAGTACATACTTGTAATGCTCGCCAGTCAAGACAATATCAAGATTCCTTTTCCAATCAACATAATTGGGTCCAGTAAGTTTATTCTCTTTTAGTATCACAGCAAGCAGGTTGAAAGTTATTTTTGAAAAACCTAAGAATCACATAGATCAAATCATTAGATTTCAAAAAATTATTGATTCTTCAAACAATAAAATTTTAAAATCAACCAACATCTCAAAACACCGAGAATATCGTATGCCATGATCATGTGAACGTATACGAATTCTACATTTGTAAGAGGAGGTTTTACCCATTAATTTTATGATCCTGTCAACCTTACTTTTTGATAAATAAAATTAATAGTTGGTTCCTTTTCGGCCCTATAAATAAAAGCAGTGACTCCGATGGGGAGGATACTCCTATTTGCATCTAAGTGTTCACCATTACTCGATACCAAGAAAATTATCTCGGATTATGTTCCTTCCGATGGGGAAGTACACACGCTCCTAAATAATTTCCTATAACCATATTTGACCTTGTGATCCACAAAACAAACTCATCCGATGGTGAGGAAGGCACTCAGAGCCGACATGCAAGTTTGTTTGCATCACATGTCAAATCGTAATGGAGGTCATGGGAATTTTAAAAAATATTCCTCTCCCACTTAGTAATTTAAAATTGAGGAATTTTCCTAGCACACGACATGTATATCAAACAAGAAGAAATAAATATGCAAAAAAAAATTCCAACTATTATGGCTTTTGTTCTCCAATATGCCTCCCGTCGTATCGTCATCTCGTCCGCTCCTCCCTACGCCATGTACAAGCCATCCGAAGATCCGAGCCGAGAAAAATTATTTTAATTTACATCCATCGATCCTATACTCCACGAAGGAGTGTACATGAAATCTAGATCGAAAGTAAACTAAAATAAAAGAGTGGCTAAATAATGTCATACTTAATTACAAAAATTAAATACTAGCCTCGTTCAACCCCGAGGATTCAAATAATAATACAATTACACACATCCAATCACATACACACACATATGACCATAATAGTTGGATCTTATGACTGCAACCAAAAAGATACCCTACGCACATCCTACTATTATCCGACACATACAATATATGATAAGTGCATAAAAGTAATTGAATCCTAAACACACAAAACTAGAAACCGTGGCTCTGATACCACTTTGAAGGTGGTGGAACCGAAGCTTCGCTTCCCACCTCGGTCGCTAGTGCATGGCAATCCCATCTACGTCTCCGAATTAAAAAAAATAATCCTTAAAAAAGAGAGATTACCCAAGCAACCGATCCATCATCGTACTATTCGAATAGAGTGGTCACTTGAACAAACTTGTTGTTCATATAACCTACTCTTTTCTTCGATTATCCACATAATAGGCGATGTACGGATTGCCAATTTTTGTGTTTATCTTCAGGGTCCAAGTAAATTAGCCACATACAGTACATACAATTTGCATAGAATAAGAAAACATACTTAAACAAGAATTATACCTTTTGTTTACCTCTAGGTCTTCTATTTTATGTCCTTCCTCCTTTTGGACGTCATGTGGGCGACGATCATCCAAAAGTCGAAGCCTCCTGGATCGCGTATCTTCCTTTCCTTGTTCACTCTGAACAAAAGGAAGAAGAAAAGAACCCTTCTTCTCCTTACTTGCACCAACTACCAAAGATAAACTCCTTGGTGTCCGTCTTAGTGATATATGTGAGATGTCCTAAGGCAATCGCCTTATGTCTGAACCATTTATATGATAAATGAAGATTCACTATTTGAGTATACATGTTTTCATGTATTTGATTAGATCTTAAACTCATTTACTGAATGTCCACGATACGATTCACAGCATGAGAGAATTTATGATTGGATCACAACTAGTGAGTATCTCTACATGTGTAATTGTGATGTATCAGAATTATCCCTAGTCGATGAATCGATGGATTTGGACACCATCGATTCTGTCGATACTAGCACAAGGTATACTCCTTGGTGTATCCAAGCAGCTGATTCTCACTGGCTGGAGACATTGTGATGTCCGGAGTTAATCGTGGATGCTAGTTATGGTAACTAGTTCATTGGAGTGACCAGCTGTAAGACTTCATATGGTTCTCTGCATATATAGATATGTCAATGAAGTTCTTACTGCAGCTTAAGTGCGATGTTCCTTTGACTTGCGGTATTCAAGTCATCTTGATCATAGAGACTTATGCTTTGACATCTTAAGCAAGCATCTCTGAGGAGATGTGGACCCGGGATGATTGGGTATAAGTCGAAGTGATCGAAGGTGTTTGAATAGCCTATAAAAGATTCACCACTCCTTGCGAGGAGATGTATACCCATGACCTCTCGTCGGATTGTTACTAAAGTCTTTGGCCAAAGCATTACAAGTTTAGAGTAAGGTACTCTTCGATACATGTGTAGTAACTAGAATCCGTAGGACGACGAAATGATACTTGGTCTAGGTGTGACGCAGTCAGCCTAGTGGGGACTGACACTATAGACCATGTCCTGAACCAAGTGGGTATAAGATGAGTGAAGGGAATGGGACACGATTCATTCGAGCTGCTGAAGGGTTTCAGAAATAGTTCTGGATCAACCGTTGATCTTTTCGGTTAATTGGGTTCATGATGTACTACTAGGTGCCACTCATGATTGTTCTATAATTAATGGTTAATTATAGACATCCAACATAAACCGAGAACCTATTTGGTCACACGCACAACGAGCGTAATCCGAAGGATTTAAAATGAGCTTGAGAATGAGATTCTCAAACCGAGAGAAACTAGGTATGGTTGGACCAAATAAGAAGAGAGCATGAAATCGTTTCAGTCGCAATGGAAGTGTGGATGGGTCGTGTCTTATGAAGACATGATGGACGAACTAAAATGGTTTGGTTCTAATCCAACGGAGGAGAATAAACCAAAGGTGTTTGGTTTGTTTTAAACGAATGAACCAAAGTTGGTTCGGTTCGTTTTAACTTAAAATAAACCATCATGGTTTGGTTTATTTTAGCTTAAATTAATGGAGCGGGTTAACGGGCCTTTGGTTATGATCCAATAACCATTAAGAGAATTTGTTCTCTATAAAATAGGGTTTAAGGGTTTTTGTTAAACCCTAATCAAAAGCCCTAACCTAATTGTGGCCGCCCAACCTCACCCTCCTCTCCATCTAGTCGGCGCCAATCTTATTGCCGCAGCCCACCTCCTCCAACCGGCGACCAGCTGCTGCCGTCTTCTCCACTTGCCGGCATCGAGCTGCTGCCAGAGGAGCTCCGGTGATCATCCTTGGCTCCGGCGACAAGGTGAGCACATTGCTTTCTTTATTTGGCCGACACAAGGTCTCCACCAAAGCTGTCTAGATTTCTGGACAGCTTGTTTCCTTTTTGTCGGAGCATCGTTTGGATGACGTTTGGAGCTCCGACAGTGCCTTCCTTACCTGGGATTCGATCTCCAGTAATCCTCATAGGTGGAGGACGAAGGATTCGTCAAACGGTTGACGAATACCTCTCCGGAGAAGCGAGTTTTTGAGGACTCGTTTTGGATCCGAATTTTGATTCGGATCGTGATCTTCTCTCGATCACGTTGTCTTCAACACGAGGCTAGTAACTCATACGAAGACGAGGCTCGTGACTTAGTGAAGTCATCCCGAAGATACTCGGCGTGGATACAGATAGAGACGATTCTAGCGAGAATCGTTCCGGTTGATGTCTTTCCCGCTACATGTGATACGTCAGGTATACGTAGTTTAAGTTTCCTTTTATTGCAAATTTTGAATTTACGGTTATATCTACACATGTTGTACTATGCATGCGTGTGATGTGTGTGTTGTAATAAATTAGATTTATTATTTTATTCCTTCCGCTGTGCACATGTTTACGAAACATGTTCGAACACACACTCGCCGCGGTGCCGGAAACCCAACAGTCCACCAGCCCTAAGGAGAGGGAGAGGGTTGAGCGTCGGCCTTGCTTCAAGGGATGAGCACCGGCCTTGCTTCAAGGGATTAGCGCCGGCCAACTTCAATGGATGAATGACGACCTTCCTTCAAGAGATGAGCGCTGGCCTTGCTTTAATGGATGAGCGCCGACAACCTTTAATGGAGGGTGCCGACCAAGGGAGGAGAATCCACCAAACCCTAGCCGTCGACCAAGGATACAAAACCCTAACCTCCAATATCTTGCTGCCCGAAAACCAAGGAAGCAAAACCCTAGAATTCTCTACCTCTCCCATGCGCCCAAGCCTTGGCCCCCTTTTTATAGAGTTAGGCTTAAGCCTCCTTTCAATCTCCACAATCGAATCTAGAGATTTAATCTCCATCGTCGGATCTAGAGATTTAATCACCACCGTCGGATCTAGCCTTCATGAGGGTTTAAATAGGCTACAATAGGAACCATGAGGAGGAGTTGGATCTTGGCCACCCAATGGATCCGACCCACATAAAATCCGATCCATTAATCATAATTCATTCCACTAGAGGATTATCATTGATCTACCTAACCAACCCCATAAATAAATATGGACTCCATATATTAATTTTACAAATATCTCACCGTGTTTAAGATCTTGAATGTCCATCAATTAATTAATTTACTTACAATAAATTAATCAACATCTAACTCCATGAGTAGTACCATTCAACCTTATCATCATGTCGGACCAAGTCCACCTGCAGGGTTTACATGATGAACCGTATGAGCTCCTCAAGGGGGCATCATCATCTTAATATATAGGACACGATTTCCTCTTATAATCAACAACACACCATGTAAATAATATCATTTCCCAACTTACTGAGCCTATCGATTTAATATATAAATCTCGCACATTGGTAAATCAAAGAAATAAATACTAAGTACATGTGCCTGTTATTATATCGGGATTAAGAGCATGTACACCATAATATCCGAGGTCCGATTCAATTATATAGTCAGCAATAAATCGAATCAACTCTAAGTCAGTCTTGCTCAATACACACAAAGTGTACTAGTGTAATTCTATGGTCAAGACAAACCAATACCAAATCACACTACAACCATACCATTGGTTTTTCCAAAATCATCTCGGTTGTGAGCCTCTACTTATACTCTACAAGGAACTGATAACATGATCTCCCGTGTGACACTACACACCATGTTATCTACAATATAATGTATCAGACAATATGCATAACCATAAATATACAAACAATGATCATGTGATTCTTATTTCAAAAATAAAGATGTTCATACAAAAGATAGACTTTTTCAGTATACATCCCAACACTCGGGACCATCAATCGACTGATGACACTATTGTTGTGAGACAATGGTGTGACCCACGCTGAAAAAAATCCAACGGATAGGACATTAGTCGATTGATCATGTCCATCAGTCGACTGATCAAGCTTTAACTCGACTGCTAACCCCAGCAGTTGAGTCCAACTCCATTCTGTGCCCGAAATACCGAGCACTAGTCGACTGATCACCAGATTAGTCGATTGATCGACCCAGCAATCGACTGCCCACCTCTGGCAGTCAACTGCTTGGGCACTTCCCGAAGTCAAACCCTAGTCGACTCACTCCAGTTGACTGCCCATATGTCCCAGTCGATTGATACACCTCAAACATGAGGTTTTACCCCAAGTATGGTTCCCCCATACTTGTTAGACCACCCTTAGCCTAGACCTAAGCCTTCTATCCACCTCCGTCAGCCTCATGCCTATCGGATCCCTCCAATCCATCCATGACTTGTTCATCCATACGCTAGCCTTTAGGTGCTTCCATCGGCTACGTCATGCTAATGGTGTCTACATCGCCAAGGCACATTGGACTTACATTGCCAAGACTCCGCTTGGACTTTACGTCGCCAAACATTGGACTTATGCTGCCAAGACATCACCCTTGGACTTTACGCTGCCAATATCAAATCCCTTGGACTTCTCAAATGTCAAGACTCAAGCTTGGACTTTCCCTTGCCAACCCATGTTGGACTTTACATGTCAAGTACTCAAGACTTGGACTTTCCCAATGCCAAGTGTCCCACTTGGAATTTCCATGCCAAGTACCCATGACTTGGACTTTACCATGACAATGGTCAAACCATCGTCAAACATCAAATGTGACCTGGGTCGATTACACCAACAATCTCCCCAACACATGTCCGACATCAATGTCAGACATCCATGTCAAACATCAAAACACTTACTCGAGTCAAACTCGAGTCCGGTCAATTGTGACCTGGGCCGATTGCACCAACATATCTAGGCTAGAGGTGGTTTTGAATATTTCATCTTTTTTATAGATGATTATTCAAGATATGGATACATTTAATTGATGCATTGCAAGTCTGAATGCTTTGACAGGTTCAAAGAATTCAAGGCTAATGTGGAGAAACATCAAGATAAAAGTATCGAGACACTACGATCTGATCATGGTGGTGAGTACCTCTTGGGAGAGTTTCGGAGTTACGTATCAGAGGCTGGGATTCAATTCCAACTGTCTGCACCTAGTACACCCCAGTAGAATAGTGTGGCGGAGTGAAGGAATATGACTCCTATTGAAATGGTTAGATCGATGATGAGTTATTCTGAGTTACCAAATTCGTTCTAGAGGTATGCTTTGGATACGGAAGTGTATATTCTGAAATTGGTACCATCTAAATCAGTACCTTCTACTCCTACAGAATTGTAGACTGGGCGAAAGCCTAGTCTATGACATATTCGGATTTGGCGAAGTCTAGCACATGTGCTGAAAGGAGATACTGGTAAGTTAGAATCTTGTACAGAAGTGCGTCTGTTCGTAGGCTATCATAGAGGAACGAAAGGTGGTTTGTTTTATAGTCCTAGAGATCAAAGGGTGATTATTAGCATGAATGCTAGCTTTTTAGAGGAAGACTATGTGATGAACCACGAGCCCATGAGCAAGATTGTTCTGGAGGAGTTAAGAGGGGAAGTCACTACTTCAATACCAACGGTACAAGAGGACATACCACAAGTGACTGCACCGTATGTCACAGAGGATGCACAGGAGATACCTCATCGTAGTGGGAGGGTTATTAGACAACCTAATAGATTTATGTTCTTAGGATAATCTTCTGATTTAGTCCCTGGCGAACATGAATCTGATCCCTAGACATATGACGAGGCAATCCAAGATAAAGATGTGGTATCTTGGCAAAGGGCGATGAATTCTGAGATAAAATCTATGGATTCAAATCAGGTATGGGAGCTAGTAGAACCACCCAATGGTGTAAAAGTCATTGGATGCAAGTGGATCTATAAAAGAAAGAGAGGAACAGATGGGAAGGTTGAGACCTTCAAAGAAAGGCTTGTTGTAAAAGGGTATACTCAGAAAGAGGGTATCGATTAAGAGGTGACCTTTTCGCCGGTAGCAATGCTTAAGTCTATTTGGATTCTCTTATCTATTATTGCTCATATGGATTATAAGGTTTGACAGATGGATGTCAAGACAGCTTTCCTTAATGGAAGTCTTGAAGAAAACATCTGTATGGAGCAACCAGAGGAATTCATTGCAAAGGGCAAAGAGCATCTTGTGTGCAAGCTTAATTGGTCCATTTATGGATTGAATCAAGCTTCGAGATCTTAGAACATCAGCTTTGATAAGGTAATCCAGTCATATGGATTTATTCAAAGTCCAAATGAGTCTTGTGTATACAAAATATGTGACGGAAACATAGTGGTATTTCTTGTACTATACGTAGATGACATTTTTCTCATTGGCAACAATGTCAAAGTGTTGTTAGACGTAAGGGTATGGTTTTCCAAACAATTTGATATGAAGAACTTGGGAGAAGTGGGACACATCCTTGGGATCAAGGATATATGGGATCCCAAGAAAAGGATGTTGTGCTTATCTCGAGCTTCATACGTAGACACTATTTTGGCTCGTTTTAGCTTGCAGAACTCCAAAAAAGGTTTTCTACCTTTTAGGCATGGAGTACCTTTATCTAAATAGATGTGTCCTAGAATATCAAAGGAGATAGAGGAGATGAAGGTGGTTCCTTATACTTCGGTAGTTGGAAGCCTCATGTATGATATGTTATGTACGAGGTTGGATATCTACTTTGTCGTTGACATAGTTTGCAGATATCAGAGTAATCTAGGACAGGGACATTGGACTACGGTAAAGCATATATTGAAGTACTTGGGAAGGACTAGGGATTATATGCTGGTATACCAGGCATATTAATTACTCCCTATGGGTTACACAGATTATGACTTCCAATTAGATAGGGATAACAGTAAGTCTACCTCGGGTTTTGTGTTTACATTGGGAGGTGGAGCCATTATATGGAGGAGTGTCAAGTAGAAATGTGTGGCGAACTCCACCATGGAAGCTGAGCATGTGGCAGCCTCTAAGGCAGCCAAAGAAGTTGTATGCTCAGGAACTTCTTGATGGACTTGGATGTTATTCCTGGTTTGCTTAGAACTATCATAATTTATTGTGATAACAGTGGTGCAGTTGCAAACTCTAAGGAACCATGAGCCCATAAGGCAAGTAAACACATAGAGCGCAAGCACCACCTGATACGAGAGATCATAAAGCGAGGAGAAGTTGCTATCACCAAGATTACATCAGAGGATAACCTGGCAAATCCATTCACTAAGGCCCTTCCAGTGAGAGCTTTTGATAGACATGTGGAGGGAATGGGAATCAGATGTATGGCAGTTTGATTGCAACATAGTCTTTTAGTATAAGTGGGAGATTGTTGGGATGTATACTGAAAGTTTAGCCTTTGTATGAACATCTTCATTTTTAAATAAGAATCACATGATCATTGTTTGCATTTTATATTTTTGTATATTGTCTAATACATTACATTGTAGATAACATGGTGTGTGGTGTCGCATAGAAGATCATGTTAATAGTTCCTTAAAGAGTATAAGTTGACGCTCACAACCAAGATGGTTTTAGACAAACCATTGAGATGGTTGTAGTGTAATTTGGTATTGATTTATCTTGACCATAGAATTACACTATTATACTTTGTGTGTATTGAGCAGGATCGATTTAGAGGTGATTCAATTTATACTGACTATATAATTGAATCAGACCTCATATATTATGGTGTATATGCTTTTAATCCCGATATAATAACGGGCACATATACATAGTATTTATTTCTTTGATTTACCAATGGGCGACATTTATGTTTTAAATCAATAGGCCTAGTAAGTTGGGAAATAATATTATTTACATGGTGTGCCATTGATTATTAGAGAAAATCATATCCTATGTATTAGGATGATGATGTCCCCTTGAGGAGCTCATAAGGATTATCATGTAACTCCTGCAGGTGGACTTGGTCCATCATGATGATAAGGTTGAGTGGTACTACTGTAAAATACTAGAAAAAAAATAAATTATAATAATAGGAAATATCCTTGTTAATTAAGAAATTATCTTATAGAATTTTCTAAGAATTTTTAGGAATTTTTCTGGATTTAAACGGAAGTTATATGGACATTTCATTGGGATAAAGCAGATATGTTGATGCAGTAGGCACCTAAGTCGAACCTGAGTTTTGGTTATAGCAAACGATACAAAGTTAAACTTATGTCGTTATCTCACGAGCTGAATCGAGTGTGCAGAAGATTGCTAAAGCTGGAACTGAAGGCTAGCGACACTCGGAGGAAGCCGGGTGGTCGGGCGACACTCGAGTGACTTCGGAGGGAGCCGAAGGAATCGAGTGGAAGGCCGGAAGCAAAAGTGACATGGTAAGTATCGAGGTAAGCTTGTGTGTGCGAGCGTAAGTGAGGTCGTATCCTCCTTACGGGGATGGTCTTAAGCGTAGATCCGACCAAAGACATCCCATCGATGGTCTAGGTCGAGATCGGACGGTCGAAGGCCGTCGAAATAATGTTTTCTTTGAGCTAACTTTGCCTTGCAGCTAGCATTAGTCGACTGCCAGCTTGGAGGACTCGACTGCCCTTCATCAGTTGACTGTTTACTGTCAGCACTCGACTGATGCTACCATCAGTCGACTGATGGTCAATGATCAGCTTCGAGGAGTCAAGGCTTATCACCCCATTTCAAGGAGGTTTTGTGTCCATTTGTGATTGGTTGAAGACTCATTCGATGAGGGGTTCAAAGGCTATAAAAGGAGGGCTTGTCTTAGGGTTTTTCATCAATTAAAAAGGCTTCCAAGTGCTTCCGATATGCTCTGACTCTCCGACATCCCTACGATGAAGCGCTGCCGAGACGACGACTAGAGCTTCAACCTCCAACCTTTGAAGTCGTCGGTAACGAAAGTTTAAATTGTATTTCAGTTTAATTTTTAGTAAAACTTTCATTATAACGAGGAGAGGGGGAGTGTCCCTCTACCTCGAGCTTTTGTCATTTTGTGTATCCGTCTAACTCCTACCTCCAACGAGGAGGAGTTCTTTAGTAGTTTGCCCTCCGTACGTGGTCAAGGGCCACTAGCGCCTTGGAGTAATAGTCTTCGGCTATGAACCAAGTAAAACCCTTGTGTCTATTGTCTCGCTTGTTTTGTTTTTATCTTCCGCTGTGTCTACTCGCATTTTAACGAACGATTTTGAACGAAAAATTTCTATCGCTATTCACCCCCCCTCTAGCGATCCGCTCGATCCAACAATTGGTATCAGAGGCGGGGGCGCTCAGATTCGGTACTACCACCAATCGAGCAATTTTCTTTTCGTATTTATTGTTTTAAGATTTCTCCCACACTACTAATCCAAGACCAAGTCTTGGTACATAGTTTTTGGTTGTGTTTTTTGCAAGTACTAATTGCCTTCGGAGTACCTCACGATCAAACGAGCATAACTTTTGCTACAAGGGGACTCACGAAACGATCTACCCACCAAATCGAAGCTCTCTGAGAGATCTACACTTCTTATGGGGGGTTACCCCCGTAACAAGCTGTTTTCATTCTCAAAAATCGACGTTTAGTAGTCTTTCAGGGACATCGAAGGTTGTGAGTACTTACTTTTTATTTAGTTTCTTATTTCTTTGCTTAACTTTCTATTTCTCGTTTGTTTCTTTTTATTTCCCGCACCACTAATCCAAGGCGAAGTCTTGGAACCCTTTTTCATGTTTTTTGTATTTTTTTTTGTGCAAGGTTTTCCTTCCAAATGGCCCATCTCGAGGGTTTTAGTACCGTCCGACCTCCGTTTTACAACGGAGATGACTTCCGTTATTGGAAGGGTCGGATGGAATGCTTTCTTAAAACCCAAATCGAGATGTGGATCATAATCCAAACGGGATTCACACTTCTGACTAACAAAGTGGGTGAATCCTTGGATTATGACCAATGGACCATTGCGACAAAAAGACAAGTCGAAGCCGACGCTAAGGAAACTCAAATCCTTCAATGTGGCCTATCCAAGGAGGAGCTAAATCGCGTCGGCCCCTTCATAAGCGCAAAGGATCTTTGGACAAAACTAGTGGAGCTACACGAAGGGACCGACGAAGCCAAGGTATGTAAGTGTGATCTTCTATTCAATAAACTATATAACCTAAAAATGCAGGAACACGAGTCCGCGACGCAACTCTACACCCGTGTCCAAGACATAGTCAACAACCTACACGCAATCGGGAAAAAGGTCGAAAACCGCAACCTTATAAGGTATGTCCTAAACTCTTTTCCGAGGACTACCTTGTGGGCATCCATGGTCGATGCCTACAAGGTCTCCAAGGATCTTTCTAAACTTAGGTTATATGAACTTTTTCTGATTTTGAACTTCATGAGCAGTCTAACTCGAAACCCGAGAAGGGTATAGCACTTTTTGCAGGTTCGAGGAAGAAAACCGCAAGCGAGCCACCCCCGAAGGAAGAAGAGGATGAGTCGGATTCGGAGGTCGACTCGGAAATGGAAGCCGAACTAGTCAACCTAGTTCGGAGGATAGTCAAGGGCCGAAAACGAGCCGTCACTCGACCCAACGAAGGTAAGCCTAAAAGTTCAAACACAAGATGTTATGAATGCAACAGGTTTGGACACATTAAGTCCGAGTGCCCAAAACTCATGAGCAAGCCACCAAAACATAAAAAGGCACTCAACGCTACTTGGGAAGAAGCCTCCGAGGAAGAAGACAACGATCGAGTCCTTATGGCTAAACCGGTGGAATCGGAGACGGAGTCGGAACCGAACTGTAATCGAAACCAAGAAGTCCTGACTACGAAACACTATTCAAGACAAGCCATGGATACGCATCCGGTTCAAAAGATACACTCAAGGTAAGTCAGTCTCTTATTACTACTCTTTATAGTGAAATTATGTTTTTAAATAAAAAGTTAGCTAAGTCCGATTCCAAGGTCGAGACCCTGGTTGAGGAAGTTAAACTCCTCAAACACGAGGTCTCCCTAACCTCTTTGACTAGTCGAGTTCAAGAGAAGGACTCAACTCGAGTTGAAAAACTCGAAGTTGAGAACTCACTCTTGAAAAGTCAAGTCGAAGATCTTAGGAATACGTTGGAAAGGTTTACTTTGGGATCCAAAGGACTTGACCTCCTACTTGGATCACAAAGGGCCGTGTACAACAAGGTCGGGCTAGGGTTTAGCTCAAACACGACCAATAAGTCGTATATGTCAATCGTAAGTAGACATTAAAAACGTGTCCAAGCATGGGTCCCTAAGACCACCTTGATTTCAAACTTAGGATCAAACTAGTACTGGGTTCCCAAGGACCAAATCCACTATGTGGAGAGACCGAATCGATTCAACGGTCCAGGGGGAGCTAGTACGAAATTTGTTTGTGTTTTAACTTAGAAATTGCATGCTTAGGTTTTTATTTAGTTTGATTTTCCTTTTTAGAATGGTTAGATAGGACTATAACTCGTCAATACTTGATAACATAGTACCAAGACGCAGTGAGATGATAGTACGCTAGGAAAGCGGAGTCTTGTGTATTCGGGCTAGATAAAGTGTATCTAGTTCGGTGCACTTGACCGAGCCGAACTAGCCGAAGCTACCTCACCGTATCCTAGACTAGTTAGACCAGGAAGTGGTCTTAGGTGAGTCAAGTCTCTATTTTCTTGAAAATTGCTTTGTCTAAGGAAGTGGTCGTTGTTTCGATCAAAGAAGGCCTCTGTGCCTCGCCACGACCTGGAAGCCATGATCTTGAAAAGGTGACTTGATGAGCCCAAAGTCAAATCCGAATCTAACGTAAGGTTGACAAGTGTTTAAGTCATTAAACTTAATTCAACTAAAAAATTGGAAGTCATCTCACAAGAACATATTGGATTAACATGTTTGATCATATAGACATGGGTGAGATGATTTAGGTTAATAATCTTCAACCAATTTTTAATAAATCCAATATCCGATCCAACTACCTTGCATGTAGGATCAATGGATGTTGGACAGTGGTTGCTCTCGACACATGACCGGGGATCAACTCAAGTTTTCGAAGTTTCGATTCAAACGACAAGGATCGGTAGCCTTCAGAAATAACGGCAAGCTCAAAATCATCGGATCAGGTGATATTTAGCTCAATTCAAATTTTGTTATTCAAAATGTTTTATTAGTAGAAAATTTTCAATATAATTTACTTAGTGTAAGCCAATTGTGTGATAATAACTATAAGGTTATATTTCTAGAAAATGAATGCGTAATTAATACAAACGAAACCTCTAAAACAATTCTTAAAGGGACTAGAAATAACAACATTTAGACTATCAACTTAACTAACTCCTCAACTAAGTGTCTTATGACACGGCAAGAGGAATCATGGTTGTGGCACTGACGACTCGGTCACTCACACCCAAGACTCATCCACAAGATGAGTCAGAGTGATTTAGTCAGAGGTTTGCCTAACCTCAACAACTTGGATAATAAAATATGTAATGCTTGTCAACAAGGTAAACAATCTAGGACACAACATCAACTAACTAGTCAAGAACGAAGCAAAAGTGTGCTTGAGCTCCTACACATGGATCTATTTGATTCACACGGAGCTAAGTCACTTAACGGAAGTAAATTCTGCTTAGTCATAATTGATGACTATTCTAGATTTACTCGGGTTAGGTTCATCAAACACAAAAATGATACCCTAGATCAATTAATCAATCTATTTAAGTTAATAGAAAATCAACAAAGCATTAAAATCAAAAGACTTAGGACTGATCATGGTGTTGAATTCGAAAACCATAGGTTTACAGAATTCTGTAACCTAAATGGATACCACCACGAGTTCTCTTGCCCTAGAACTCCATAACAAAATGGCCTAGTAGAACGCAAAAATAGAACCCTACAAGAAGCCGCTAGGACAATGTTAAATGAGTATAACCTACCCGATAGGTTTTGGGCGGAAGCCGTGAGTACGGCATGCTATGTCCAAAATAGAATCTTTATGGTAAAGAGACACCTTAAGACCTCATACGAAATTTATCACGATAAAATACCTAACATCAAGTACTTTAGGGTATTTGGATGTAAGGTACATATCCTAAACACTAAGGATTACCTAGGGAAATTTACATCACCTATTTATGGGAATTAGTACCACCACCTAAAGATAAAACAATCATTGGAACAAGGTGGGTGTTTAGTGTTGGATCGAGAAGCGTCGCTAGAGGGGGGGGGTGAATAGCGATCGAAAATCTTTCGTTCGAATTCGTTCGTCGAAACACAAATAAATGAGTAAACACAGCGGAAAATAAAATGACACGTTTATTTTACTTGGTTCACAACCCAGCGGTTGCTACTCCAAGGCCCTATCGGTCCTAGACCGCGTACGGAGGGCAAAGCACTATAACGTCTCCTCCTCGTTGGAGGTAGGAGACAACGATCACAAAACCGAATATACGAGGATGAGGCAACAAGCCTACCTCATCTCGTTATGAATAAAAATAAAGAATACAATATCAAAAATATTACTTGATTCTGCTGCCGACGAAGAAGATCGAAACTTTGTGTCGCATCGGCATTATGACGATGTTGGAGCGTTGGCGTTGTAGGAGCACTTAATGAATAAACTTGATGTGATTTGGAGATGGAATCCTCCCCTCCTTTTATAGACTTTGGCCTCTGAATTTGTCTCCTCTTATTTCGAAATGGATCATGAAGTTGTCCAAATTTTATCACGAAGTGGCCGCGTCAAACGTTATCCGTTTTGACCTAGCGCAAAAGCTGAATCGTCACCATCAGTCGACTGATGCCTCCCATCACCGATCGATGCCTCCATCACGATGATGGGCATCGATCAATCGCTCCATTTTTTGTGATCATTGCCCGACGGTCACTTCCCTGCAATAAGAGGTTATCTTGGAAAATGATAAATACGATGGTTTCTAACCGTCCGATCTCGACCTAGACCTTCCACAGGAAGTCTTTGTCGGATCGCCGCCTACGGTCATCCCCGTAAAGAGGACACGACCTTACAATCTCTCACTCACACGAGCTTACCTCGATAGTAGCTCTCGCTTCCGGCCTTCCACTCGATTCCTTCGGCTCCCTCCGAAGTCACTCGAGTGTCGCCCGACCACCGTGGCTTCCTCCGAGTGTCGCTAGCCTTCAGCTCCAGCTTTAACACTTTTTTGCACACTTGATTTAGCTCGTGAGATAACAATGTAGACTTAACTTTGTGTCTTTGCCATAATCAAAACACAGGTTCGATTATCTAGTGCCCCTGCACCAACAATCTCCCCCTTTTTTATCTATGACAAACCAACACAAAGTTAAGGAAAGTTAAAGCATAAAACAGGTATAGTAGAAGATGAATGTGAAGATGAATATCATTTCCAAATACTCCCCCTCAACCAAAACTCCCCCTTAACCCTAGGTGAGTTTTGAAAGAGATAATTTTATTTTCAAAATTAAATTTTATGTTACTCCCTTAACTTTTGCTCTTCTCCCCCTTTTGCCATACATCAAAAAAAATTTGGGGTTTTTGTATAAAATAGGGTTTTGAAAACAATATCGTATATGCATGCATCTAGATAAATCAAATATGAGTCCAAGCATGCGTCTAGCAGTAGTTAGATAGATTGGTTTGAGGTGTGTCCCTCTGCACCAATAATCTAAAGGTTTATAATATAACCCTTAGGGTTAGTTTGCTCTCCCCCTTAGTCAAATATATGAAGTATAAGAGATGTAGGGGGCGCTAAACTTTGGCCTAAGAGTTGTTAAGTACAATAGTTGAGAAAATAGGTAGTATTTTGAAGAGATTGTTTTAAGTATATTTCAATTATCCTTAACATCTCACCCATTCTATGTGTCTCAGAATTTGTTCACCTTATATGTTTTGTGAGATGATTCTAAATTTATTAAAGATAGTCAACCTTGGGTTAGATTCGGATTTAACCTTTAGATCGTTAAGTAACTTTTCGAGAAACTGGCTTCCAGGTCGTGGCGAGGCACAGGGACCTTCTTTGATCGGAACAACGACCACTTCCTTAGACAAAGCCAAATTCAAGAAAATATCACTTAAGTCACTTAGGGTTACTTCCTGGTCTAACTAGTTTAGGATACAGCGAGATAGCTTCAGCTAGTTTCACTGGGTCAAGTGCACCAAGCTAGATACGCCTTATCTAGCTCGAATACACGAGACTTTGTTTCCCTAACGTACTATCATCTCGCCACGTCCTGATACTATGTCGTCAAGAGTCGACTAACTATTTTTCCTATCTAGCCATTCTAAAAATTAAAGTAAAATATTCAATGATTTTGCTAAGTAAGCGGGTATACTATTTTAGTGTTAGCTCCCCCTGGATCATTGAACCAATATGGTCTATTCAAATAATGAACTTGATCCTGAGGAATCCAATACTTATTAGTCCTTATATGTGAGTTCAATAAAACCTTTGGGACCCATGCTTGGACTCTTTGATGACTACGATTTACGATAGACATATAAGACCTATTCGTAGTCTTTGACTTAAATCCGAGTCCGGCTTTGTTGTACACGGCTCTTTGGGTTCCAAGTAGTTGATTAAGGTTCTTAGATCCCAATGTGAACCTTTCCAACCTAGCCTCAACCTCTTGAACTCGGTCTTTCAAGATAGAATTCTCCTCCTCAAGTTTTTCAATTTGGGTTGAGTTTCCCTCTTGAACTTGACTAGTTGAAGAGGTTAGAGTAGCCTCTTGCTTGAGGGTTTCAACCTCCTCAAGTAACGACTCAACCCTAGACTCGAACGTAGTTAATTTCCTATTAAGCATTTTAATTGTATTGTAAAGCGTATGAATTAGTGAGCGTCTAACCTTAATTTTATCTTTTGGTCCGGCTTTGAGTTGCTTCTCGAAGTAGTCCTCGAGTTCGGAGTCGGTGTTATAGTTGGACTCGGCTTCGGATTCTGACTCGGACTCCTCCGGTCTTGCCATGTAAGCTATGTCTTCTTTGTTGTCCCAAGTTTCATGGAAGGCTTTCCTTGCTCCCTTTTTCTTTTGGTTCTCGTACTTCAATTTCCTTCTTTCTTTCGAACTATTCTCCGCACAACGTTCACTATTGCTTCCACCTTTTCTGATTCGGACTCCGATTCGTCTTCGGGTTCGAGTTCATCTACTTGCCTAGTAGGTGGCTTGCTTCTTTGTCCTGCAAGTAGAGCAATACCTCTCTCAGCCCGGACCACGTTAGTTTGCTCGTGAAGTTCAAACTCGGAAAATAATTCATCTAACCTGAGCTTTGAAAGGTCCTTAGAGACCTTGTAGACATCGACAATGGATGCCCACAAGGTAGTCCTAGGGAAAGCATTTAAAGTGTACCTTATAAGATCCCGATTCTCTACGACTTGCCCGATCGAGTGAAGATCGTTGACGATGTCTTGGATCCGCGCATGTAATTGGGTGGCAGTCTCGCGATCCTGCATCTTTAGATTGTACAGTTTATTTAAAAGTAAATCTCTTTTATATACCTTAGCATCGGGCGTCCCTTCGTGTAGATCAATCAATTTGTTCCAGAGGTCTTTGGCGCTAATGAATGGACCGATGCGGTTGAGCTCCTCCTTGGACAAGCCACATTGTAATATTTGAGTTGCTCTTGCATCGGCTTCGATTTGCCTCTTGGTTGTATTTGTCCACTTATTGAAATCCAAGGGCTCTCCTTGATCATTGGTGGGTAGAGCAAAGCCGGTTTGGATTATTATCCAAGTCTCGACTTGTGTTTTCAAGAAACACTCCATCCGACCTTTCTAATAACGGAAATCACTTCCATTAAAGAATGGAGGTCGGGTGGTGGTATACCCCTCAA
Organism: Wurfbainia villosa; assembly: GCA_025175895.1. NCBI lineage: Eukaryota > Viridiplantae > Streptophyta > Magnoliopsida > Zingiberales > Zingiberaceae > Wurfbainia > Wurfbainia villosa. Next base: position 108,396,711 of record CM045996.1, read on the forward strand.
TGTGAGCCATTAAATATCTTGCAAAACACGAATAAAAACCAAATAGAATTCCAAAACTCGGTCTTGGATTAGTAGTGCGGGAAATAATAGGAAATAAACAGAAGTAAATAAGAATAATAAGAAACTAACAAAAGTTAGAAACTTACGACCTTCGGTGTCCCAGAAAGGCTACTGAACGTTGGATTTTGGGGATGGAAACAGCTTGTTATGAGGGTAATCCCTGGTAAGAAATGTAGATCTCTCAGAGGGCTTCGATTTGGTAGGTAGATCATTTTGAGAGTCCACTTGTGCGAAAAGTTATGGCCGTTTTACCGTCGGCTACTCCAAGAGAGAAAACTTGCAAGCACACAACCAAAAGAAATGTACCAAGACTTTGTCTTGGATTAGTAGTGTGGGAGGAAAAATACCAAAAAAAATACGAATCGAAAAATACGAACAAAAAACCAAAACATGCTAGATCGGTGGTTTCACCAAATCTTAGCGCCCCCGCTCTGATACAAATTGTTGGATCGAGAAGCGTCGCTAGAGGGGGGAGTGAATAGCGATCGAAAATCTTTCGTTCGAATTCGTTCGTCAAAACACAAATAAATGAGTAAACACAGCGAAAAATAAAATGACACATTTATTTTAGTTGGTTCACAACCCAGCGGTTGCTACTCCAAGGCCCTATCGGTCCTAGACCGCGTACGGAGGGCAAAGCACTATAACGTCTCCTCCTCGTTGGAGGTAGGAGACAACGATCACAAAACCGAATATACGAGGATGAGGCAACAAGCCTACCTCATCTCGTTATGAAGAAAAACAAAGAATACAATATCAAAAATATTACTGGATTCTGCTGCCATCGAAGAAGATCGAAACTTGGCGTCGCGTCGGCGTTATGACGATGTTGGAGCGTTGGCATTATAGGAGCACTTGATGAAAAAATTTGATGTGATTTGGAGATGGAATCCTCCCCTCCTTTTATAGACTTTGGCCTCTGAATTTGTCTCCTCTTATTTCGGAACGGATCATGAAGTTGTCCAAATTTTATCGCGAAGTGACCACGTCAAACATTATCCGTTTTGACCTAGCGCAAAAGTTGAATCGTCGCCATAAGTCAACTGATGCCTCCCATCAGTCGACTGATGGGCATCAGTCGACTGCTCCATTTTCCAGCAGTCGACTGCCAGCTTGGCCACTTCCCTACAATAAGAGGTTAGCTTGGAAAATGATAAATACGACGGTTTCTAATCGTCCGATCTCGACCTAGACCTTCCACAGGAATGTTGATGCAACAATGCCCCAAGCATTTTATGTTTTGATGTTTGGATAATCATCTAAGTTAGGCAATAATTTGTGATCTAAATTGTGATGATGTTTAAGTGACAGGAAAATCCAAGTATGAAGACTTGGTGAAAGAAGAGTCCAAGGTAAAGGTTTGGCGGCATAAGACCAAGCATGTTGTCTTGGCAGCATTAAGTCCAAACGGACCTTGGCAAAGGGAGTCCAAAAGCAAGTCTTGGCAGCGTAAGTCCAAGCATGTAGACTTGGCGGCGTAAAGTCCAAGCACGCTTTGGCAAAGGAAAACTCTAGACATGACAAAACCAAAGAAAGCTCTTGGAAGCAAGGCGCAAAGGATGAACAAGTCGCAGACTCGGAGGGATCCTGAAGGAGCAAGGCTTAAGGAAGAGCTAGGAGGTTAAGTCTAGGTCTAGGGGGTGAAATCATGTGTGAAATATTCACACTTGATAAGCATCAGTCGACTGATATGATGTATCAGTCAACTGGTCAGGTGCTCGACTGAGTCAGGATGAAACCACGACGAGCCGATCATTCGTGACCAGCGGTCGGCGATGTTGCATCGATCATCGCCAATAGTGACAAATGATCGGTGATAGACGCGTCAAAACGAGTACAGAATGGAGTCGCACTCGACTGCGGCCGTGATCACTCGACTGATCACTCCACCAGTCGACTGATGGAGGGATCAGTCGACTGATGAAAGTGTCGTTGGATGAAACGACTCTGAATCCCACGAATCCGGCTATTGCGTTAACCACGCGCCGGATCGATGTTGTACATCGATCGGTGATCGTCGGCTAACGGGAAAATCAGCCTCTTCTCTATAAAAAGAGGGCTAGTGGAGGTTTTTGGGGTTAATGCTTATTCTCCAATCTTTCTCAACAGCCTCCACGAATTCTTTAGCTTTCTAAGTGATTTAAATCTCTTCCTCTTCTCTCTAAGCTTAGATCTTCATCTTTTGTAAAGAAGAGGAGTTGTGGTGTAAAGAAAGCTCATTAGTGGATTTGCTTGGATTGATCCACCTCAAGGATCGCCGTGGAGTAGGAGCGTTATCTCCGAACCACGTAAAAGGCCTTGTTTGCGTTTGATTTTGTTTTTACATATATTATTATGTTTGCTTCCGCTAATCTTTTTGTAGAAACCGAAAAACGTTATTCACCCCCCCCTCTAGCCGTTACAATATTCTCAACAAGTGGTATCATAGCCCGGATCGCATCAGAAGATCTAGCAATCAACCGGAGCAAAGATGGCATTTCAAGAGGGGTATAGCACAGTAAGGCCTCCGTTCTTCGACGGCAACGATTTTGGATATTGGAAAGGTAGGATGGAGTATTATTTAATGAACGATATTGAAAATTGGTTTAGTGTTGTAGATGGTTTTGAGAAGCCGGTCGACGAATTCGGAGCACCACTACCAACAAAGGATTGGACAAGAGAGATTGCCAAGAAAGCACAAGCAAATGCAAAAGCAACGACCACACTTCAATGTGGTCTATCCAAGGAGCAACTTTCTAAGGTCGGGCCATTCAATTCCGCAAAAGAGCTTTGGGAGAAGCTCATCGAATTCAATGAAGGATCCAAAGAGACAAGAAGGGTCAAGAGGGACCTTTTGATTGGCCAACTCCAAAGCTTCACTATGAAGACAAACGAAACCGTAAGCCAAATGCATGGGCGCTTCAAGGAAGTAGTCAACGGACTACACATTATAGGTGAAAAGGTCGACAACCGAGACCTTGTGAGGTATGTACTACAAGCCTTCCCTAGGACCTCCTTATGGGCCTCAATGGTAGATGCCTATAAGGTCTCTAGGGATCTTTCATTAGTTAAATTAGATGAGTTATTTTGTGAATTTCAATTGCATGAACAAGCTAACACTTCATCCAAAGAGAAGGGTATAGCTCTTTTTGTAGGAAAGAAGGAGAAGAAGAAAAAGGAAAAGAAGGAGGTGTCTTCCTCATCCGAATCCGAGGAGGACTCATCAAGTAGTGAGGATGAGTTGTCGGCAAGTGAGGTAGCACACTACGTCAAGAAATTTGGTGGGAAGTCAAGGAGGCTCAGCAAGAAAGATGTGAAGAGGATGTTTCAATCCTCAAGAGGTAAATCTTCTAACAATTCAAATTCTATTTCTAACGTGACGTGTTTTGGTTGCAACAAGAAAGGGCACATAAAGCCAAATTGCCCGGAACTAAAGAAAAAGGAGGAGAAGGATAAGAAGAAGAAGGAAAAGAAGAAGAAGGAGGCGATGATGGCACAAACATGGGATACTCTAAGTATGGAGGAGTCTTCCGACGATGAAGAAGTTTGTCATACAACCCAGAACTTAGCCCTCATGGCATTGGAAGAAACCGGAAGCTCAAGCGAGGAGTCTTCTTCCTCTTCAAGCGATGAATCATCATCAAGTGATGATAATGAGGTAAATGACTCACCCAAAGTAGATTTACTATATAAGACTATTACATGCTTACAAAATGCTTTAAATAAATCAAAAACTAGGATAAAGGATCTAAAATTAGAGATCAAATCATTTAAGAATATAGATGCATCATGTGATAAATCATCTAGTGATGATGATTGTACCCTTAGGGATGAAAATGATGAGTTAAGAAAAGAAATAAGTAAATTAAGAACATGCCTAGAAAAGTTCACTAATGGTTCTAAATATCTAGATATGATTATTAAGAACCAAAGGGCAATTTACAATAAGGTCGGTTTAGGATATAGACCTAAGGAGAAAGAGGTAGCATTTGCATCCCTAGTTAGTAGAAAATCCATGATTAAAAGCAAGGGGAGAAAAGCATGGGTACCTAAAAAATTTATAATTGATGCTAGTGGTCCTAAGATTTGGGTACCTAAGGATTGTGTTTTCCATGTGATATAGGTAGAAGAACCAAGCTTATGGATAGTTGATAGTGGGTGCTCAAAGCATATGACCGGGGATGAGAGAAAATTCTCCACTATCAACCATACTAGCAAAGGAAAAGTGTCATTTGGTAATAGCGGTAAACTTAAAATTCTAGGAAAGGGCACCATTGAGGTATCTCCCAATCTTGCTATTCATAAAGTTCTATTAGTCAAAAATATGAAATTTAACTTACTTAGTGTAAGCCAATTATGTGATGCAAATTTTGATGTTAAATTTGATTCCTCAAAATGCTTTATAAGACACAAAACTATAAATGATTGCATGTTAGTAGGCTTTAGAAAATCAAATATATATTATGTTGATTTATCTTATGCTACTAATCCTTCCACTAAGTGTCTTATTGCAAAAGAGGAAGAAAGTTGGCTTTGGCATAGGAGACTAGGTCACATAAACATGAAGAATATAGCCAAAATAGCAAAATTGAAGCTAGTCAAAGGATTGCCTAGAGTCAAATATCTCAAGGACAAGATGTGTGATGCTTGTCAAGAAGGGAAACAATCAAAAACATCACACAAAGGTAAAAATTTACTTAGTACCGCTTTACCATTAGAATTACTACATATGGATTTATTTGATTGCCATAGTACCCCATCTATAATTGGTAGTAAATATTACTTGGTAATAGTAGATGATTTTTCTAGGTTTACTTGGGTATTTTTCTTGAAAAATAAGGATGAAACCTTAGAAATAATCATAGGATTTAGCAAAAGAGTAGAAAATGAAAGAAAACTCAAAATCAACCGAATCCGTAGTGATCATGGTGGAGAGTTTGAAAATTCTAACTTTTCAACTTTTTGCTTAGAACAAGGGTACAAGCATGAATTTTCTTGTCCTTGAACACCCCAACAAAATGGGGTTGTGGAAAGAAAAAATCGTGCCCTACAAGAAGCGGCTAGGACAATGCTTAATGCATATTCCTTACCTAGCTACTTGTGGGCGGAAGCGGTTAATACCGCTTGTTATATCCAAAATAGGGTATTGATTCATAGATTTTTAGGAAAAACTCCATTTGAATTGTGGAATGGTACAATTCCAACAATTCACTATTTTAAGGTCTTTGGATGTAAAGTCTATATCTTAAATACCAAAGACAACCTAAGTAAGTTTGAGTCCAAAGCGGATGAGGGAATTCTAGTTGGATACTCATCCACTAGTGTAGGATATAGAGTTTACAATAAAAGGACTCAAAAGATTGAAGAATCTTCAAATGTTCAGTTTGATGAAACTTTAAGTACATACCCTAGAAAATCCCCTATTGATGATGACATAAATAATGAAAATCAAGAAATTACCAAACAATTTCAAGATTTAAACTTAGGAGGTATTAATCAAGGGGGAGGATTGGATCAAGGAGGAGTAAGGGATGACTCCGATGATGAACATAGGATTGAAGTTAATCACGATCAAACTCAACTTGATACACCTCCTAGAACCATAAGAGTTCATCAAAGTCACCCATTAGATCAAATTGTGGGTGAATTATCTCAAGGAGTTAGGACTAGGTCATTCCATAGGGACCCCACTAGTCATATAGCTCTAATTTCTCAAATTGAGCCCAAAAACATTAAAGATGCATTACTTGATCCGGATTGGATCTTAGCAATGCAAGATGAATTGGCTCAATTTGATAGGAGTCAAGTGTGGGAGTTAGTTCCTAGACCAAGTGAAAATACTATTATTACAACAAGATGGGTCTTTAGGAACAAACTAGATGACCAAGGGAATATCACTAGAAATAAAGCACGATTAGTTGCAAGGGGTTTTAATCAAGTTGAAGGACTTGATTATGATGAAACATATGCCCCGGTTGCTAGATTAGAGTCCATTAGAATACTTTTAGCATATGCCTCCTATATGGGTTTCAAACTCCATCAAATGGATGTCAAATCGGCATTCCTAAATGGGTTTATTAAGGAAGAGGTGTATGTAGAACAACCTCCCGGGTTTGAAAATATGGATTATCCAAACCATGTATACAAGCTTAGGAAAGCCTTATATGGTTTGAAACAAGCTCCCTGGGCTTGGTATGAAAGATTGTCAACTTTCCTAATCTCTAAGGATTTCAAAAGGGGTAGTATAGATCAAATTCTCTTTATAAAGTCAACATCTAATGACATCTTTGTAGCCCAAGTGTATGTTGATGACATTATCTTTGGGTCAACAAATGATGAGCTTCTTCAAGACTTTATTCAAAATATGGAAAAAGAGTTTGAGATGAGTCTAGTTGGAGAATTAAATTTCTTCCTAGGTTTGCAAGTTAAACAAACTAGTGAAGGAATTTACATTTATCAAACCAAATATGCTAAGGAAATGATTAAGAAATTTGGTTTAGAAAATGCTAAGGTAGTGTCAACTCCAATGGCAACCAATACCAAAATAGATAGTGATAGTGAAGGAAAACAAATAGATCTTACCCTTTATAGGAGCATGATTGGTAGCCTCTTGTATTTAACCGCTAGTAGACCTGACATATTATTTGCGGTTGGTATGTGTGCTAGGTATCAATCATGTGCTAAGGAATCTCATTTAGTTGCCGTTAAAAGAATTTTAAGATATGTCAAGGGCACACTAAATGTAGGTCTATGGTACCCTAGGACTAGGTCTTTTGATTTAATTGGGTACACCGATTCCGATTATGCCGGTTGCAAATTGGATCGGAAGAGTACTAGTGGTGGATGCCAATTCCTTGGGTCCTCCCTAGTGAGTTGGAGTAGTAGGAAGCAACCTTGTGTTGCTTTATCCACCACCGAGGCCGAATATGTGGCTATGGGTGGTTGTGTAGCTCAACTCTTATGGATGAAACATACCCTAGAAGATTATGAGCTATCTTACTCCAACATGAAAGTATTTTGTGATAATGTAAGCACCATTAACTTGACCAAAAATCCGGTGCATCACTCTAGGACCAAGCACATTGAAGTAAAGCATCACTTCATTAGAGACAATGTGGCTAAGGGGGATATTGAGCTCAATTATATTGAATCCAAGTCCAACTTAGCTGATATATTTACCAAGGCTCTCCCCGAAGTAGAATTTTCATCACTTAGGAGAGTACTTGGAATGTGCTTGGTTGAGTGAAGGTGTAGGTTTGCATGATCCTATAGAAATACTAGGTGTTATACTTTTAACCATCTCACAAATACCTAAGAAACCATGGTTTTTGTATTGAGCCACCTAGACAACATGTGAGATGATAGGAAGATGCACGTGGTTCATCATGCTTGTTATGATGCATTACTATGGACCAAAGTGTCATCTAGAGACATTAATCCTTAATTGGACCAATCATTGGGAAGGCTTATACACAATTGATGTGCATATAGCTCCAAGAACATGATTGGAAATGTCAAATAAAACATATTTTAAACTATGTTTATCATACTTTGAAAAACTATTTTCAAGTGAAACACAAAAGTGATACAAAGTTTGCAAAATTTTAGAACTTTTTGCTAGTTTCCAAATTTGTATCAATATTGAAATCTGGAAAACATATATTTTTCAAAATATTTTTCCTTGATAAAGTATGATTTCAGAAATGTGTACACAAATTTTCATGATTTTTCGAGGTTTCTATAATTTCTGATGCATTTCTGAATTTGGTCTGAAAAGGTTGATTTTCGTGTTATAGGTGTAGCGATGATCGTTCGTAAACCAATTAAGTCTCATTTTCTGAGGTTTCGTGTGTTGTTGATATCCTAAAGCAATAGCATGATAGTATTGAGTCTAAACAACGTGTATGACTGTTTAATGTCATGTTTTAGGGGGAGTTTCACAAAATATATCTTTCTCCTCTAAGAATTTACATTGTTGGTGCAAAGTTAGGTTTTAAACTTTCAAATTGTTTGATGACTTTAGCTCCACATGTATTTTATTCATCATAATCTATATCTTGGATTAAGGGGGAGTTCAATCTTAAAATCTATGCCTTAGTTCAAGATTGTTACACACTCAATTCCTTCATGATATATATGTTTTTAATCTTTCTTCTCTTTTTGATGTGTGTCAAAGGGGGAGAAGAAATGTTTAAGTTAGAATTGGAATTGAATATATGATGTGATAATATGTGTATCTTTAAAAGACCTAACTTAAATGATTGTCAAACATCAAAAAGGGGGAGATTGTTGGTGCAACAATGCCCCAAGCATTTTATGTTTTGATGTTTGGATAATCATCTAAGTTAGGCAACAATTTGTGATCTAAATTGTGATGATGTTTAAGTGACAGGAAAATCCAAGTATGAAGACTTGGTGAAAGAAGAGTCCAAGGTAAAGGTTTGGCGGCATAAGACCAAGCATGTTGTCTTGGCAGCATTAAGTCCAAACGGACCTTGGCAAAGGGAGTCCAAAAGCAAGTCATGGCAGCGTAAGTCCAAGCATGTAGACTTGGCGGCATAAAGTCCAAGCACGCTTTGGCAAAGGAAAACTCTAGACATGACAAAACCAAAGAAAGCTCTTGGAAGCAAGGCGTAAAGGATGAACAAGTCGCAGACTCGGAGGGATCCTGAAGGCGCAAGGCTTAAGGAAGAGCTAGGAGGTTAAGTCTAGGTCTAGGGGGTGAAATCAAGTGTGAAATATTCACACTTGATAAGTATCAGTCGACTGATATGATGTATCGATCATTGGTCGATTGAGTCGAGATGAAACCACGACCGATCGGCCAAGTGCCAAATTGGTGATGTTGCAATTAGTCGACTGCCAACAGTGACAGTCGACTGATAGATGTCAAAACGAGCACAGAATGGAGTCGCACTCGACTGCGGCCGTGATCACTCGACTGATCACTCCACCAGTCAACTGATGGAGGGATCAGTCGACTGATGAAAGTGTCGTTGGATGAAACGACTTTGAATCCCACGAATCCGGCTATTCGGTTAACCTCGAATGATCGATGTCGTACATCGACTGATCGGACTCCAACGGGAAAATCAGCCTCTTCTCTATAAAAAGAGGGATAGTGGAGGTTTTTGGGGTTAATGCTTATTCTCCAATCTTTCTCAACAGCCTCCACGAATTCTTTAGCTTTCTAAGTGATTTAAATCTCCTCCTCTTCTCTCTAAGCTTAGATCTTCATCTTTTGTAAAGAAGAGGAGTTGTGGTGTAAAGAAAGCTCATTAGTGGATTTGCTTGGATTGATCCACCTCAAGGATCGCTGTGGAGTATGAGTGTTATCTCCGAACCACGTAAAAGGCCTTGTTTACGTTTGATTTTGTTTTTACATATATTATTGTGTTTGCTTCCGCTAATCTTTTTGTAGAAACCGAAAAATGCTATTCACCCCCCCTCTAGTCGTTACAATATTCTCAACAAGGAAGTCTTAGTCGGATCGCCGCCTATGGTCATCCCCGTAAAGAGGACACGACCTTACAATCTCTCACTCACACGAGCTTACCTCGATAGCAGCTCTCGCTTCCGGCCTTCCACTCGATTCCTTCGGCTCCCTCCGAAGTCACTCGAGTGTCGCTCGACCACCGCGGCTTCCTCCGGGTGTCGCTAGCCTTCAGCTCCAGCTTTAACACTTTTCTGCACACTTGATTTAGCTCGTGAGATAACAATGTAGACTTAACTTTGTCTCTTTGCCATAATCAAAACACAGGTTCGATTATCTAGTGCCCCTGCACCAACATTTAGAAATAAAATTGATCATAAAGGTGAAGTAGTTAGAAATAAAGCTAGACTAGTTGCTAAAGGGTTTAGTCAAGTCGATGGTTTAGATTACGACGAGACCTATGCCCCAGTAGCTAGATTAGAGTCCATTCGAATGCTATTAGCATATGCAGCACATCGAGGATTTAAATTGTTTCAAATGGATGTGAAATCTGCATTCTTAAATGGATACATTAAAGAAGAAGTTTACGTTAGTCAACCCCCCGGTTTCGAAAGTTTAGACGAACCCGATCATGTCCTTAGGTTAAAGAAAGCTCTTTATAGACTTAAACAAGCTCCTCGAGCTTGGTACGAGAGACTTTCGATTTATCTTAAGTCCAAAGGTTTTAACCAAGGTGTAGTTGACCCAACTCTTTTCGTAAAAACCTTAGGTAAAGACATATTCATAGCCCAAATCTACGTAGATGATATTATTTTCGGAACTACCAACTCAATCCTACTAAATGAGTTCATTTCACTTATGGAAAGTGAATTTGAAATGAATTTAGTAGGTGAGTTAAGCTTCTTTTTAGGTCTACAAATTAAACAAACTAAAGATGGAATATACCTACATCAATGCAAATATACTAGGGAATTAATTAAACGGTTTGGAATGCAAGATGCTAAAATTATTAATACCCCAATGACAACTAATGTCAATATAGAAGAAGATTTAATCGGAAACTCAATTGATTTAAAATACTATAGGAGCATAATAGGGAGTCTCCTTTACTTAGCTTAACCGCAAGCACCGATATCCTATTTGCAGTAAGTATGTGCGCAAGGTTCCAAACCTGTGCCAAGGAGTCTCACCTAACTCTAGTTAAACGTATCCTTAGATATCTAAAGGGTACACTTAATGTCAGTATTTGGTACCCTAGATCTACCGAGTTCGAACTAATCGGCTACTCTGATTCGGACTATGCCGGTAGTAAGCTCGATAGAAAGAGTACGAGTGGTTGTTGTCAACTTCTCGGCTCGAGTCTAGTGAGTTGGTGCAGTAGGAAGCAACACTGTGTTGCTTTATCTACCACCGAAGCCGAATACATCGCGATGGGTGAGTGTGTCACGCAGCTTCTTTGGATGAAGCACACTCTCCGCGACTTTAAGTTTGACTTTACGAATACTAAACTTCACGTAGATAACATTAGTTCAATTAATCTTACAAAGAATCCGATATGTCACTCTAGGACCAAACATATAGAGGTCAAACACCATTTCATTCGAGAACATGTGGTCAATGGAGCCATACAACTCGAATACGTCGAATCAAAGTCTAACTTAGCAGACCTATTTACTAAACCCATACCCGAAGCCGAATTTAGTCTATTAAGATGAAAATTGGGCATGTGCGTAGTAGAATAGGAACTTGCAAATTATATTTTCTTACTACTATTTCTTAATTTTCATTTTTTATGGAATTAGTATAGGACATACCTTAGATATCATGCACCTATAGATTTAAGGAGCCAATACATCTCACAACACATAGGACTAATGCGTTTGTGTACTTAGCCACGTAGATGGGCGTGAGATGTTAGAACCTTACTCCTGGTTCCAGATGTAGAGCTAGTGCATCTTTATGAACCATGGAGTATAATCATACATACTAACCGACTCTAACCAGGACTGGTTGATCTTTCATATCAATCAAGCCAAATATGAGTCGAACATTTTATAGATGAACTTATTTTCAGTATATTATTTTCAAAATAATGTGGAACATGCTTGGACTTTATATTTAACACTTATTGTTGTTTTCCACACACACCCTCACTCTTTTCGATATATGGCAAAAGGGGGAGAAAAAGGCCAAAGTTAAGGGGTCAAATTTTTTTTTATAACTTAACTCTTACTTTTTATTTAAACCAAAAGTTAACTTTAAGTTTTGAAAACTTATTAAGACCAAGTTAAGATAATTCTTAACTTAAACTTATTTATGCCATCAACGTTTTACTCATTTTTAATGTTTTACTTAAGGGGAAGAAAGGGCTAAGTTAAGAAGAACTCTTAACTTAAACGTTTTACTAAGGCCAACTTTAAGTAATGTTAAGAAACCCTCAAAGGGGGAGGATTAAGGTCTTTCCTCAAGACTCACCCTCGGTCAAGGGGGAGGTTTCCTCAAGGGGGAATGCTTGAAGAAAATCCTTACTACTCCAACTTACTCTTCTTTATTTTTTTGTTGTTTGTTTCTAATACACATTACTCTTCATGCTTGCTATTTACTTAACTTTGTATGTGTGTTTGCCATAAATCAAAAAGGGGGAGATTGTTGGTAAAGTAGGCACCTAAGTCGAACCTGAGTTTTGATTATAGCAAACGATACAAAGTTAAACTTATGTCGTTATCTCACGAGCTGAATCGAGTGTGCAGAAGATTGCTAAAGCTGGAGCTGAAGGCTAGCGACACCCGGAGGAAGCTGGGTGGTAAGGCGACACTCGAGTGACTTCGGAGGGAGCCTAATGAATCGAGTGGAAGGTCGGAAGCAAAAGCGACATGGTAAGTATCGAGGTAAGCTCGTGTGTGCGAGCGTAAGTGAGGTCGTATCCTCCTTACAGGGATGGTCTTAAGCGTAGATCCGACCAAAGACATCCCATTAATAGTCTAGGTCGAGATCGGACGGTCGAAGGCCGTCAAAATAATGTTTTCTTTGAGCTAACTTTGCCTTGCAGCTAGCATTAGTCGACTGCCAGCTTGGAGGACTCGATTGGCCTTCATCGATCTTTATCTCTGTTAACACTCGTGATGATGCTACCATCACGATCGATGATGCCATCACGATCGATGGTCAATGATCAGCTTCGAGGAGTCAAGGCTTATCAACCCATTTCAAGGAGGTTTTGTGTCCATTTATGATTGGTTGAAGACCCATTCGATGAGGGGCTCAAAGGCTATAAAAGGAGGGCTTGTCTTAGGGTTTTTCATCAATTAAAAAGGCTTCCAAGTGCTTCCGATATGCTCCGACTCTTCGACATCCCTACGACGAAGCGCTGCCGAGACGATGACTAGAGCTTCAACTTCCAACCTTTGAAGTCGTCGGTAACGAAAGTTTAAATTGTATTTCAGTTTATTTTTTAGTAAAGCTTTCATTATAACGAGGAGAGGGGGAGTGTCCCTCTACCTCGAGCTTTTGTCATTTTGTGTATCCGTCTAACTACTACCTCCAACGAGGAGGAGTTCTTTAGTAGTTTGTGTTAGTAATATATGAGAGACGTCCTAAGGCAATCGCCTTATGTATGAACCATTTATATGTTAAATGAAGATTCACTATTTGAGTATACATGTTTCATGTATTTGATTGGATCTTAAACTCATTTACTGAATGTCTACGATACGATTCACAGCATGAGAGAATTTGTGATTGGATCACAACTAGTGAGTATCTCTACATGTGTAATTGTGATGTATCGGAATTATCCCTAGTCGATGAATTGATGGATTTGGACACCATCGATTCTGTCGAGACTAGCATGAGGTATACTCCTTGGTGTATCCAAGCAGCTGATTCTCACTGGCTGGAGATATTGTGATGTCCGGAGTTAATCGTGGATGCTAGTTATGGTAACTAGTTCATTGGAGTGACCAGCCGTAAGACTTCATATGGTTCTCTACATATATAGATATGTCAATGAAGTTCTTACTGTAGCTTAAGTGCGATGTTCCTTTGACTTGCGGTATTCAAGTCATCTTGATCATGGAGACTTATGCTTTGACATCTTAAGCAAACATCTCTAAGGAGATGTGGACCCGGGATGATTGGGTATAAGTCGAAATGATCGAAGGTGTTTGAATAGCCTATAAAGGATTCACCACTCCTTGCGAGGAGATGTATACCCATGGCCTCTCGTCGGATTGTTACTAAAGTCTTTGGCCAAAGCATTACATGTTTAGAGTAAGGTACTCTTCGATACATGTTGAGTAACTAGAATCCGTAGGACGAGGAAATTGTAGGGAATTCTTTATGCCAAATGGCATATGTGCAATGGAAAAATTAGGATCCCTTCCAAGTGATCCATGCGAAAGCAAACTCGTATAAAATAAATTTCTCTAAACCAAACCTATCTTATAGGAGAGGATTACCTTTGTTGCGTGCCCTTGTTAATCCCGCTTCTTCCTTTTGTTTGTTGGATCTTTAGCACGTTCAAGTGTCCGTGCCTCTATATGTATCCACACGAGCAAGCTCTTGTCTCACAAAAGAAAACTAGAGGAGCTCTCCTTTACTTCTTGCTAGAGAAGTCCCTAAAGGAGAGGAAGCTAGGGAAAAAGAGAAGGGAAGAAGAAGACTACTCTTCTTGCTACACTCACAAAAGCCACACAACAATAAGCTCTCAAGCTCTCTCCAAGCCTCAAGCTCCCAACAACCACACCTACAATTGCTTTGGCCGGCCACTCCATGGGGTCTTTTATAGGGTTGGAAAAACCCTTTCACCTCCACACATTCAATGCAATCCATTGCATTGGGACATTTGTTTGGCCGGCCACTTAAGGAGACAAAACCATTTTGTTTCCTTCCACCTTATCTAGCTTAGGTGGATGCTTAGGTGGCATGCTTATGTGGCATGCTTATGTGGCATTCTTATGTGACATTCATGCATGTTGAATTAATCTTATTAATTCAATTAAGCTTATGTTATCATATTGAATTAATCTTATTAATTCAATTAAGCTTATGTTATCATATTGAATTAATCTTATTAATTCAATTAAGCTTATGTTATCATATTGAATTAATCTTATTAAATCAATGAGGTAACATATTGAATTAATCTCATTAAATCAATTAGCTAAAATTCTCATTAAGCTTAAAGTCCAAAAACCATTTTGTACTTAAGCTTATTCCCAAATTATTCTAGTCAAACTAGAATACTCTAATTCCTCTAATCATCATGCTCTTTGTGTGTGACCCTATAGGCTCTCATAACGTTGGCAGTGGACCTAAACTCTTTTAGATACACAAGCAATGAGCGGCATCTAGCAATACATCATTGCTACCCAAGTTATGAGATAAGTCAAGATCCGACTAACCTTTCCGTGACTACTATAATATATGACCGTGTCCTTCTATCCTTGATATCAGATTGATCAATGAGGCATAGACCGTGTCATCCTCGATCAATCTATGTGTTTCTTGATCCCTGAGTAAACTAACTCAAACAAATGAGCTCAATATCTCATATTGACTCATTCGAGCATGGCCATGCGTTTTAGTAGTTCTACTCAATCAAGGGGCCCACCGATATCACTCTCGTCATATGAGAGGGATAGATCCCATCTACATCACTCACATCCCTCCGCATAATTTGTTATATACCCAGTAATCGCCTTTATGGTCCACCCTGTTACGGGTGACGTTTGACGATACCAAAGTACATAACTCCTTATGTAGGGAACCGTAGTGACTTCAGGTCTGAGGACTATTCATACCAATAGTCACATGAGAAAGTTTATGACACTCATATAACGATCCATGAAACTTTCTCATGGCGGGTCAGTTCAGTATATATTCTCTAATATATACCCATGTGTCAACTTGATATCATATATCCATGACTTGTGAGATCAAGTCATCAATTGACCTACATGCTAGTCTTTATGTATTAATATTGCCCTTGCATATTAATACTTGACTAGGAACATTTAGAAAGTGTTCTCTACAGCCTCTCATAATCAATTCTCCCAATTGATGTGCTGTAGATAAGAACCTACTTTTCTAGGGCATTACTATATTTAATTTAGCTGGCACAAGCAAGACTTAAATATAATAACCAATCCTTTGCCTTTATAGAATATGATACAAAATGTTCCCTATTCAACCATCACATGATTGGTTCTTAGGGCTATAACTAACAATCTCCCACTAGCACTAGTACCAATCACTATGATATCTAATACCTAGTGACCTAGTGTGACCATCATGCTTCCTCTGTGCCAAAGCCTTGGTCAATGGATCTGCGATGTTAGCTTCACGTCTAGATATCCTCACATCTCCTCTATCGATGATCTCTCGAATGAGATGGAAGCGCCGAAGATGTGTTTGGTCCATGATGTGATCGAGGTTCCTTAGCTGTAATATAGCCCCATTGTTGTCACAATAGAGGTCTATTGGATCTGCAATGCTAGGAACTACCCCAAGTTCAGCGATGAACTTCTGAAGCCAAGCCAAACCTCCTTCCTTTGCCGCATCGATGCAGCAATATACTCGGCTGTTGTAGAATCGAATCGTGTCTGCTTTTAACTCTTCCAGCTCACACCTCCACCATTCAGGCAAAACACGTACCCCGATTGCGATCTATAGTCATCCTTGTCTGTTTGGAAGCTTGCATCACTGTAACCCTTTACAGCTAGCTCCTCATTGCCTCCAAATATCAGGAAATATTCTTTCGTTCTTCGTAAGTATTTAAGAATATTTTTGACTGCTATCCAGTGACTTTCACCTGGATCCGACTGGTATCTACTCGTCATGCTCAAAGCATACGAGACGCCAGATCAGTACAAAGCATGGCGTACATGATGATAGACCCTATGGCACGATAAGGGATCTTATCCATGCGATCTCTCTCCTCCTTAGAAGAGGGACATTGAGTCTTGAAAGACTCACACCATGTGATAAAGGCGTAAATCCTTTCTTGGAATTTTGCATAGCAAAATGATCTAGCACTTTATCAATGTACTCGACTTAGGCCAAGTAATCTTTTAGATCTATCTCTATAGATCTTGATGCCTAGAATATAGGCATCTTCACCTAAGTCTTTCATCGAGAAACAATTCCCTAACCACATCTTCACAGACTGGAGTGAGGGAATATCATTTCCGATGAGAAGTATGTCATCTACATACAAGACAAGAAATACAACTGTGCTCCCACTATTTCTCTTGTAGACACAAGGTTCATCTTCATTCTTGATGAAACCAAACTCTTTGATTGCATCATCGAATCGAAGATTCCATCTTCGAGAGGCTTGCTTTAGTCCATAAATGGACCTTTGCGTTGCATACCTTTCCAGATGCTTTGGATCTTCAAAACCCTCAGGCCGTGTCATGTACACATCCTCGAGTAGCTTTCCATTCAGAAAAGCGGTTTTGACATCCATCTGCCAGATCTCATAATCGTGGTAGGCTGCAATAGCAAGTATGATCCGAATGGATTTAAGCATCGCAACTGGTGAAAAGGTTTCAACATAGTCAATACCATGAATTTGTTTGAATCCTTTCGCCACCAATCTACCTTTATAGGTATGCTTATTACCATCCATGTCAGTCTTTACTTTAAAGACCCACTTACACCCAATGGGTTTTACCCCTTCAGGTGGATCAACCAAGGTCCATACTTGGTTAGTGTACATGGATTCCATTTCGGATCTCATGGCCTCTAGCCATTTCTCGGAATCTGGGCTCATCATAGCTTCTTGATAGGATGTAGGCTCGTCAAGATCGACAAGCAATACATCACCATTGTCAGTCAAGAGAAAAGAATATCTCTCGGGTTGACGACGGATCCTGTCAGATCTACGAAGAGGTTGGTCTACTTGAACAGGTGTTTGTTCCACAACTCTTTGGGCAACAATTTCCTCATCCACAACACTTTGTGGTTCCTGTTCATTTTCCATCGAAGCCTTAGTGTTATCGTCATCTTGAACTTCTTCAAGATGAATTTTACTCCCACTAGTTTTTCTAGAAATAAATTCTCTTTCTAGAAAGACAAGATTTCCGCAACAAAGACCTTGCCAAGTGTGGATTGTAAAAGTAATATCCCTTAGTTTCCTTGGGATATCCTACAAAATAACACTTATCCGATTTGGGTCCTAGTTTATCCGAGACTTGACGCCTTACATAAGCTTCACAACCCCAAATCTTTATAAAAGACATTTTGGGACTCTTCCCAGTCCATATCGTATATGGTGTCTTTTCTACGGCTTTTGATGGGACGCGATTAAGTGTGAAAGCGGCTGTCTCTAGAGCTAAACCCCAAAAGAAAGTAGGTAGATCACTGCTCATCATTGATCGTATATCTAATAGAGTACGATTTCTCCTCTCGATACACCATTCCATTGTGGTGTTCCAGGAGTGAGTTGGGATATTATCCCACACTCACCAGTGATCACGAAACTTGACTAAGGTATTCACCACCTCGATCCGGGATCGGCGAACTTGATACGCTTACCAAGTTGGTTTTGTACTTCATTCTTGAATGCTTTGAACTTTTCAAAGGATTACGACTTATGTCTCATCAAATATAAGTAGCCAAATCTACTCATATCATCGTGAAAGTAATAAAGTACTTATAGCCTCCTCGCTTCGACATTGAAAGGCCCACATACATCAAGATGTATGAGTCCTAACAAGTCTGTCGCTCTCTCTCCATGTCCACTAAATGGAGTTTTAGTCATCTTTCCTAAAAGGCAAGATTCGCATACCTCATATGATTCAAAATCAAATGAGTCCAATAATCCATCTTTATGGAGTTGGGATATGCGTTTTTCATTTATGTGACCTAGGCGGCTGCGAGATATGTTTGGTCTGAATCATTCGATTTGAACCGCTTGATATTTACGTTATAAATTGGGTTTTCTAAATCTAGAACATAGAGACCATTCATAAGTGGTGCATTACAATAGAACATTTCATTCAAATAAATGGAACAACATTTGTCCTTTATTATAAAAGAAAAATTTTTCTTGTCTAAACAAGATACGTAAAATTATGTTCTTTGTCAATGCAGTACATATAAGCACTCCTCTAGTTCTAAGATAAGCCCGAAGGCAAAGACAAAGAATAGAAGAACTTTCTGCGCCATTGCGCCATTGCCTACTCGTAGGTCTACTACCTTTTGCCATTTGTCTACTATTTCTCAGTCCCTGCACATTATTACAAATGTGAGATGCACATCCGGTATCTAATACCCATGTAGAAGAAATAGATAGATTAACTTCTATAACGTGTATACCTGAGGCAGAAGTCCCACTTCTTGTATTCTTTACTTCCTCAACGTAGACTTCATAGCCCGCTTCCGGTGTCGATCTCACCGCAATGGAAGCACCCTTCCTTAGGTACTTTAACTTTACCCTTTGAAGTGGATGAATTGGCCTTGCCTTTGGCTTGGGTCTTACCCTTGCCTTTGCGCTTACCTTTGCCCTTCTTGACCATAAGTACGTTGCTAACTTTCTTTTTGAGATTCGGTTCAGCAGTTCTTAACATGCTGAGAATCTCAGGCAAAGGTTTATCAATTTCATTCATGTTATAATTCATGACGAATTGATTATATGCTTCCGGCAACGATTGCAGGATAACATCGGTTGCCAATTCTTGGCTCAGTGGAAAACCTAGTCTTTCAAGGTTCTCAACGTACCCAATCATTTTGAGTACGTGAGTTCCTACAGGTGTTCCTTCTTGCATCTTGCATGCAAAAAGAGCCTTAGATACTTCAAAACGCTCGTGCCTAGCTTGTCCTTGATATAGTTGTTTCAAATGCTCAACCATATCATAGGCATCCATGTTCTCATGTTGCTTCTGAAGCTCAGAGTTCATGGTGGCAAGCATAAGACATGACACATCTAATGCGTCATCTTGATGCTTCTTATAAGCATCCTTTTCAGCACGAGTGGCCGCATGGGCGGGTGTTTCAGGGGTAGACTGCTCTAGGACATACAGTTTGCATTCTTGCTTGAGGATAATCCTCAAGTTCCTATACCAGTCAAGAAAGTTCGCTCCATGAAGCTTGTCCTTCTCAATGACAGATCGCAAGTTGAGGGGGTGTGTCGTGTTAGATGTCATGGTGATCTACAACATTAAAATGCAAAGTTAAGTATCATACCTAAATCATTTAATTAGGCCTTTAATTAAATGAGGCTCCCACTAAATTCTCATAGCTACTATTTAGCTATAAATTTATATGGGATAAAGATCCACATTATAATTCGTCTTGAGTTAGCTTTGGCTAATCGCCCAAGACGTAGTATAATTAGGTAGGCAATCTTTTGCCAATTACATCTGATGTAACTCTTTAATAGCTTTGGTTAAGTTTTAGATTAGTTTAGTGTTTATTCCTAAACCAGCTTCCAGGCTGTGGCGAGGCACAGGGGCCTTCTTGGATATCGGAGCAACGACCACTTCTAAGACAAAGCTGATGTTCGGAAATCACATAAAACTAATTTTAAAACTTATGTTCAAAGCTAATATATGCCTCTACTTTCTTAACTAATTAAGAAAACTTAATTAAGTCTTAACCAAGTTTGATAGCGGGACATCACGATTGTCCACTCGCACTCTTCCAAGATAAAATGCATTGCTTTGCTTTGGCAAACCCAATAACAAATGATCGAGGAAGTAGTGAGTACCAAGCTTTGGTAGGCATATCGTTTTTGACTTATTAAGAAATAAACATGTATCATATACATATTAGCATACATCACATATAAGCTAAACTAATCATGCATCACATACAAGCTAAACTAACATGCATCACATACAAGCTAAACTAACATGCATCACATACATATTAAACTAAGCGTGTCATGGTTATGGCCCTTATTCTACAATCTTCTCAAGCCAATGAAAAGATTGATTGGTCAACCTAGGGATAGCATCTTCTCCTAAGTGCTTCCTTTTGGTTGTCTTGTGTGTTGACTTCCTCCTTGTAACCTCATCTTCCAATGGACCCTCCATCTTTGTTTTGTACATTACAAAAGGAGAAATACTCGAGTTACATTCGAGTCTAAAACTAATTTTACAACAAGAATTTTAGGAGGAAGGCACGACACGCAGGTCGTATTTAAGAATTACAACACACACACATTCACAAACCTTTTGGGACTAGGCCATAACCATGCACCATGTCATTTTAACTTTTAAAAGACATTGGATATTTTATTATGTTTGACAATTGCTAATGCAATTATCAACTCATAATAAAATTTATCCTACTTCTATATCACATATAAAATAGAGAAAACCTATTTTATACGATCTTTCAAAAGTGGCTCTGATACCCTTTGTAGGGAATTCTTTATGCCAAATGGCATATGCGCAATGGAAAAATTAGGATCCCTTCCAAGTGATCCATGCGAAAGCAAACTCGTATAAAATAAATTTCTCTAAACCAAACCTATCTTATAGGAGAGGATTACCTTTGTTGCGTGCCCTTGTTAATCCCGCTTCTTCCTTTTGTTTGTTGGATCTTTAGCACGTTCAAGTGTCCGTGCCTCTATATGTATCCACACGAGCAAGCTCTTGTCTCACAAAAGAAAACTAGAGGAGCTCTCCTTTACTTCTTGCTAGAGAAGTCCCTAAAGGAGAGGAAGCTAGGGAAAAAGAGAAGGGAAGAAGAAGACTACTCTTCTTGCTACACTCACAAAAGCCATACAACATTAATCTCTCAAGCTCTCTCCAAGCCTCAAGCTCCCAACAACCACACCTACAATTGCTTTGGCCGGCCACTCCATGGGGTCTTTTATAGGGTTGGAAAAACCCTTTCACCTCCACACATTCAATGCAATCCATTGCATTGGGACATTTGTTTGGCCGGCCACTTAAGGAGACAAAACCATTTTGTTTCCTTCCACCTTATCTAGCTTAGGTGGATGCTTAGGTGGCATGCTTATGTGGCATGCTTATGTGGCATTCTTATGTGGCATTCATGCATGTTGAATTAATCTTATTAATTCAATTAAGCTTATGTTATCATATTGAATTAATCTTATTAAATCAATGAGGTAACATATTGAATTAATCTCATTAAATCAATTAGCTAAAATTCTCATTAAGCTTAAAGTCCAAAAACCATTTTGTACTTAAGCTTATTCCCAAATTATTCTAGTCAAACTAGAATACTCTAATTCCTCTAATCATCATGCTCTTTGTGTGTGACCCTATAGGCTCTCATAACGTTGGCAGTGGACCTAAACTCTTTTAGATACACAAGCAATGAGCGGCATCTAGCAATACATCATTGCTACCCAAGTTATGAGATAAGTCAAGATCCGACTAACCTTTCCGTGACTACTATAATATATGACCGTGTCCTTCTATCCTTGATATCAGATTGATCAATGAGGCATAGACCGTGTCATCCTCGATCAATCTATGTGTTTCTTGATCCCTGAGTAAACTAACTCAAACAAATGAGCTCAATATCTCATATTGACTCATTCGAGCATGGCCATGCGTTTTAGTAGTTCTACTCAATCAAGGGGCCCACCGATATCACTCTCGTCATATGAGAAGGATAGATCCCATCTACATCATTCACATCCCTCCGCATAATTTGTTATATACCCAGTAATCGCCTTTATGGTCCACCCTGTTACGGGTGACGTTTGACGATACCAAAGTACATAACTCCTTATGTAGGGAACCGTAGTGACTTCAGGTCTGAGGACTATTCATACCAATAGTCACATGAGAAAGTTTATGACACTCATATAACGATCCATGAAACTTTCTCATGGCGGGTCAGTTCAGTATATTTTCTCTAATATATACCCATGTGTCAACTTGATATCATATATCCATGACTTGTGAGATCAAGTCATCAATTGACCTACATGCTAGTCTTTATGTATTAATATTGCCCTTGCATATTAATACTTGACTAGGAACATTTAGAAAGTGTTCTCTCTGACCTCTCATAATCAGTTACGCCAATTGATGTCTTTGTAGATAAGAACCTAATTTTCTAGGGCATTACTATATTTAATTTAGCTGGCACAAGCAAGACTTAAATATAATAACCAATCCTTTGCCTTTATAGAATATGATACAAAATGTTCCCTATTCAACCATCACATGATTGGTTCTTAGGTCTATAACTAACAGAAATGATACTTGGGCTAGGTGTGACGTAGTCAGCCTAGTGGGGACTGACACTATAGACCATGTCCTGAACCAAGTGGGTATAAGATGAGTGAAGGGAATGGGGCACGATTCATTCGAGCTACTGAAGGGTTTCAGAAATAGTTCTGGATCAACCATTGATCTTTTCGGTTAATTGGGGATCATGATGTACTACTAGGTGCCACTCATGATCGTTCTATAATTAATGGTTAATTATAGACGGCCAACATAAACCGAGAACTTATTTGGTCACACGCACAACGAGCGTAATCCAAAGGATTTAAAACGAGCTTGAGAATGGGATTCTCAGACCGAGAGAAACTAGGTTTGGTTGGACCAAACATAAAGCGAGCATGAAATCGTTTCAGTCGCAATGGAAGCGTGGATGGGCCGTGTCTTATGAAGACATAATGGATGAAGCAAAATGGTTTGGTTCTAATCCAATGGAGGAGAATAAACCAAAGGGCTTGGTTTATTTTAAACGAATGAACCAAAAGTTGGTTCGGTTCGTTTTAACTTAAAATAAACCATCATGGTTTGGTTTATTTTAACTTATCTTAATGGAGCGGGTTAACGGGCCTAATGGTTATGATCCAATAACCATTAAGAGAATTAGTTCCCTATAAAAGAGGGCTTAATGGATAATTAAGCCCTAATCCAAAACCCTTGCCCTAAGGTTGCCGCCCACCTCATCCTTGGAGATTTCGGCGCCAACCCTAGGTGTGCCGCCCAGCTTGTTGTGCCACCGTCCATCTCCTTGCCGGCGTCCAAGCTTCAGCCGGTGAACCCTCCGGCGACCCTCCGGTGATCTTCCTAGGCCTCGGTGAAAAGGTGAGCACTTGGCTTCCTTGTTTTGGCCGGCGTCTACTCCTCCACCAAGCTGTCCAGTTTTCTGGACAGCTTCTTCTCCTCTCGTCGGAGCGTCGTTTTGATGACGGTTAGAGCTCCGACAGCGGCTAACTTACCGGGGATTCGATCTCCGGTAATCCTCTGAGGTGGAGGACGAAGGATTCGTCAATTGGTTGACGAATACCTCTCCGGAGAAGCGAGTTTTGAGAACTCGTATTAGGATCCGAATTTGGATTTGGATCGTGATCATCTCTCGATCACGTCGTCTTCAACACGAGGCTAGTAACCCATACGAAGACGAAGCTCGTGGCTTAGCGAAGTCATCCCGAGGAACTCGGCGTGGATACGGATAGAGACGATTCTAGCGAGGATCGCTCCGTTGATGTCGTTCCCGCCACACGCCATACGAAAAGGTATAACGTAGATAAATTTCCTTTTATTGCAAATTTAAATTTACGGTTATGTCTACACTTGTTGTAATATGCATGCGTGTGTTGTGTGTGTTGTAATAAATGTAGATTTATTATTTTTATTGCTTCCGCTGTGTTCATGTTTACTAAACATGATCGAACACACACACGCCATGCGTTTAAACCCAACAAAGGGTATCAGAGCTCGTGTTGTGTTTCACATAATCGTAAAAATGATTTTGCGATAGTCATAATGTATTTCTGGAAATTTTCTAATTTTGGAAATTTAGAAGTATTTATGGAAATTTTTCAATTTTGGAAAGTCTAGAAGTATTTATGGAAATCTTCCACTGTTGGAAAGTTGGAAGTATTTATGGAAATTGATATTTTCCATAAATAAAATATTTGATTAGATTCTGGAAATTTGTTTCCTAATTTAATCATGATTTGATTTGGGAAATCAAATCTTAAAATATTTTATTTCCATAAGTAGTTTTAATGATTTAGGAAATTGGTTTCCTAAATAGATTTTCCTTAATCAAATAATTCCATGAATAAAATATGTGATTAGATTTAAATTTGTTTCCTAATTTAATTATGATTTGATTTGGAGAATAGCAACATGTAACTGAAACGTTTTCATAAATAGTTATGACATATAAGGAAATATATACATGACATAATTGTATGTCATGTAATTGCATTAGATGCATAACATTATGCCATGTGTGTCGTGACATGTAGATGTATGGCATGTATGTCATGCCATGTAGATAATAGTTATTTGCATGCAAAGAGGATGAGACATAAAGACCCTTAAACAATATTAAAGCCTACACCTTCCATTAATATGGTTAGAACCAGAGTTCCGTTTCTTGTTTGGGTTGTTGGACTCTCTCCAAGCCCGGCTCGAACCCGAACATGTTCAAACCATGGAATAGTTTAAAACTAATATGGTAAGAGTCAAAGGTCAATCGTTAGCTTTGGTTGTTAGACTCTCTCCAAGCTGGGCTAATTGGTTGAATGCGCTCTAACCATATTAAAACTATTTCCCGATTAATGGGTTGGCTTTAACCTGGAGCATCGGCTTGTTGGACTCTCTCCAAGGTCGATGTAAAGGGAGGTGAAGTTGGGTGCTATGCATATGATGCATACTTGTTAATGTGTTAACAACCCGATGTATGTGTGAACATTCAATTAGTTGATAGCACATTGTGATAGTTTCATATACGTGATATGCAATCGGTATAGTTGATACCTACCGTCGTAGTTATGAATGGCTTGTTGGACTCTCTCCAAGGTTGTTCATAACTATGATGGATATCAGCCCATTCGGAGATGGACCTACGATCTCCCGAAGTGATTTTGGGGTTTTTGAAATTCGAAAAATGAATGGGATTTATAAATGTATATTGATGCATTTTAAAAATCATTTTCTCATATATGCTCGTTTTGTATTTCTAAGATTGATCATGATGTCTTTGAATTTGCGTTCCATTTTGGATTCGAATAAATTGACTGGGCCGAGCTTCATGGACTGGCTTAGAAGCTTGAGAATTGTTCTCAAGGTTGAAAAGCTTGCAAATGTCCTCGAAGCGCCTCTTCCCGCCAGTCCTAGTGACGATGCAACTCTGGACCAATTGTTGGCCTATCAGAAACATGTGAGTGATTCTGAACAAATGAGTTGCATCATGCTAGCTACGATGGAACCCAAGCTACGAAAGCAGCATGAGCATATGGATGCTCATATCGTAGTCCTTCATCTTTGTGAGTTGGTTGATGAGCAAGTGAGATTCGAAAGGTTCGAAGTCTCAAAGCTCCTCTTCACCTCTGAGATACTAGAAGGTTCATCTGTGGTACTGCTCAATATGCTGAAGACTGTGGAGTCTTCTGAGAAGCATGAGCAGGGGATGGTGCTATTAGTTGATTCCTCGAAGAAAGGTTCTAAGAGGAAGTCAAAGGAATAGTAGAAGGGAAAGAAGAGAAAGGCTAAGATGGTAGAACTAGCACAAAAGGAAACTTGCCATCATTATGGTAAGGAGAGCCATTTGCGAAGAAAGTGCAAGATTTATCTTGAGTCCGTGAAGAAGAATAAGGCATCGGATTCCCCATCTTCTTCAGATATCTTCGTTATTGATTATCATTCTATTTCCTCAAACACTTGGATATTGGATACTGGGTGTGGCTCACATATATGTAATGACATACATGGGCTAAGGAATAGAAGAAGACTCGTCAAGGGAGAGTCAAATTTGCGTGTTGGGAATGGAGCAAAAGTTGCTGCAGTCGCCATTGGAACGCATTTGTTGAAACTCCCTACAGGACTTGTCTTAGAAATGGACAATTGCTTTTATGTTCCTTCGTTGATAAAGAACATCATTTCTATTTCTTGTTTAAATAGAAATGGGTACCATTTGACTTTTAGTAACAATTGTTGTTACATAACTTTGAATGGAGTTCTTTATGGGACTGGAACTTTAAGCAATGGTGTTTATACGTTGGACGTATCCAGTGACATCTTCAATATCGAAGCGAGAAACAAGCGTGCTCGAAAGGATAATCAATTAGACTCCCATATGTGGCATTGTCGTCTTGGCCATATAAGCAAGAAACACATGTCCGAATTACACCGATGTGGAATTCTGGAATCGTTTGAATTGGATTCATACGATACATGCGAATCATGCTTAAAAGGCAAGATGACTAAGTTACCTTTTACTGGAAAAGGTGAACGAGTGGGAGAGTTACTAGGTCTAATACATACTTGTTGGTGCAGTGGGCACCAAAGTCGAACCGGTATTTTGATTATGGCAAAAGGCTCAATAGTTAAGGGTATATTTGTTATCTTACGAGCTCAATTAAGTGTGCAGAAATGCTAAAGTTGAGCGGAAGGTCTGCGACACCCGGTGGGAACCGAGGTGGTCGGGCAACGCCAGAGGGACTTCGGAGGAAGCCGAGGTACTCGGGTGAAGACCGGAAGCGAGGCTACAAGGTAAGCTCGTGTGAAAGCGAAGCAAGGTCGTTAAGCGTAGATCCGACCCAATACCTCCAATGGAAGGTCTAGGTCGAGATCTGATGGTTAGAACCATCGTACTTTATATTTTAAGCTAACTTGTACTGCAGTCCAAATGCCTTTGACTACATCAATTGCTAGTCAAGTTCGACCTCGAGAAGAGCTCGAATTTCAAGGGGGTGAATTTGGACTTGACTCGTGTTTTGGTACAAAGGGTGATGTGGCATCAAGGTGGACATCCAAACCATCACCAAGCTTCCTTGTGGTGGACGCCCAAAATAAGGTGAGTTGGCACAAGATGGTTGGCTCCCATGATGTGGCACAAGTTGAATGGCTCCAACAAGTTGGCGCCCAAGGAGGTTGGAGGTGGCACAAGGTGGTTGGATGAAACACCTCATCCTCAAGTTGGCGCCCAAGGAGGTTGGAGGTGGCACAAGGTGGTTGGATGAAACACCTCATCCTTGAGTTGGCGCCCAAGGAGGTTGGAGGTGGCACAAGGTGGTTGGATGAAACACCTCATCCTTTAGTTGGCGCACAAGTAGGTTGGAGGTGGCACAAGGTGGTTGGATGAAACACCTCATCCTTGAGTTGGGATAAGAACCTCACCTTGGACACTACCTATGTCTAAATTCATAGATCAATATCCATAAATAGACATGTTCAAGCCAAGCAAATTACAAGAATTCAAGAGCTCTCAACACGCCGTCGTAACGCCGCTACTACTACTCACATTTGCTATGACGAAGTGCCGCCGACAACGAAAGCTACATCTTCTACTTATAAGAGTTGTCGGTATATTTATTTAAGTTCTACTTCTTTAAATTGTCTTTGTGCTTTAATCGTAACAAGGAAAGGGGGAGTGTCCCTTTGCCTTGATTTCTTTTTGTAATCGTTGCTCCTACTTCCAACGAAGAGGAGTGGTTTTAGTGAATTGCCCTCCGTACGTGATCAAGGATCACTAGGGCCGTGGATTAGCAATCGAAAGATTGTGAACCACGTAAAAATATCTTGTCTACTTTATATTTCCGCTGTGCATTCTCTACTTGCTTTTTACTTATTGCAAAAGTTTTTAACGACACCGTATCGCTATTCACCCCCCCCTCTAGCGACACTTTCGATCCAACAATACTGATGTATGTGGACCTATGTCAACTCAAGCATTAGGAGGCTATAGCTACTTCATTACCTTCACCGATGATCACTCACGGTTTGGGTATGTGTTCTTGATGAAACACAAGTCTGAAGCCTTTGAAAGGTTCAAAGAATTCAGAAATGAAGTAGATAAACAACATGACAAGAGTATTAAAATACTTCGATCGGATCGAGGTGGTGAATACTTAAGTCAAGAGTTTCTTGATTATCTAAGAGACAATGGTATATTGTCTCAATGGACTCCGCCCTATACACCACAGCATAATGGTGTATCTGAGAGGCGTAATCAGACTTTGTTGGACATGGTCAGGTCAATGATGAATCATGCAACTCTTCCCAAGTCCTTTTGGGGCTATACACTTCAGACAGCTATTTACTTGTTAAACAGAATGCCTACCAAGGTAGTCTCAACTACTCCATATAAGATATGGAATAGTAAGAAACCTCATGTATCTTACTTGAAGATATGGGGTTATCCTGCTTATGTGAAGCGGACAGTATCAGACAAATTGGATGCTAAGTCTGATAAATGTCTATTTATTGGATACCCTAAGGGAACAAGGGGTTACCAATTCTATCATCCTGTGGAACAAAAGGTGTTTGTTTCAAGGTATGCTGTGTTTCTAGAGAAAGAGTTTCTCTTGTAAGAAAACAGTGGGAGTGTCGTTGAGCTTGAGGAGGCTCGAGAGACTCAAATAGACATTGATGAGATACCTGGTGAAGCACAACAGCCGACAACTCATAGTGATGAGCAATCGGCTGGACCTATTGTAACACCACATCTTCGTAGATCTGGTAGAACACGCAATATTCCTGAGAGATATGGATTTCTCGTAAGTGAATCGAACGACGTGTTACTCATTGATGATGAGGAGCCTACCAGTTATGAAGAAGTGCTGACAAGTTCAGAAAGGAATAAGTGGCTTGGTGCCATGAAGTCGGAAATGGATTCCATGTATGAAAACCAAGTTTGGAACTTGGTTGACCCACCTGAAGGCATAAAGCCTATAGGGTGCAAGTGGGTTTTCAAGAAGGAAACCGACATGGATGGTAATGTGATTACCTATAAGGCTAGATTGGTGGCGAAAGGATATCGTCAAAAGCAAGGTGTTGATTATGACGAAACCTATTCGCCTATAGCTATGCTTAAATCTATTCGGATGCTCCTGGCCATAGCGGCTCATTATGATTATGAGATATGACAGATAGATGTGAAAACAGCTTTCCTTAATGGAAACCTACTCGAGGACGTGTATATGATACAACCTGAGGGTTTCACATCGGTTGATAAAACCAAGGTATGCAAATTGCGACGGTCCATTTATGGATTGAAGCAAGCATCCAGGAGTTGGAATATCCGTTTTGATGAGACAATCAAAAAGTTTGATTTCTCACAAAATCCAGACAAACCTTGTGTGTACAAGAAGGTTAGTGGGAGTGCAGTCGTGTTCCTAGTATTGTATGTCGATGACATATTACTTATAGGAAACGATGTCTCAATCTTACAGTCAGTTAAGGTTTGGTTATCCAAGACATTCTCCATGAAAGACCTGGGAGAAGCAACCTACATCCTCGGGATTAAGATCTATAGAGATAGATCGAAACGGTTGCTTGGTCTTTCGCAGTCTACATATATAGACCGAGTGCTAAAGAGGTTTAGCATGTCGGAATCCAAGAAAGGTTTTCTACCCATCAGGCATGGGATACACCTTTCGAAGTCTATGTGTCTGCGCACAGAAGATGAGAGGATTTGCATGAGTAAGATTCCCTATGCATCCGCAATAGGATCTATCATGTATACTATGTTATGTATGAGGCCCGATGTATCGTATGCTCTGAGTGTCACGAGCTGATACCAGTCTGATCCAGGAATGGATCATTGGGTGACTGTTAAGACGATCCTTAATTACTTAAGAAGAACTAAGGATGCATTCCTAATATATGGAGAAGGGTACATGGTGATACGTGGGTATACGGATGCCAGATCCAGACAGACAAGGATGATTCCATGTCTTAGTCTGGGTATGTATTCACCTGGAATGGATGCGCAATAAGTTGGAAAGGTTCCAAGCTTGACACTATAGCGGATTCTTCCACTAAGGAAGAATACATTGCAGCTTTGGAAGCAGCAAAGGAAGCGGTTTGGATCAAGAAGTTCATCTCTGAACTTGATGTGGTCTCATCAATGATCCAAACATGTGCTTCGCCGCTATCATCTTATCAGAGACATCATCAGTAGGAATGAAATACAAATCGAGAAAATTCCCACTGAAAGGAACTTAGCGGATCTTTTGACTAAAGCATTACATCAAAATAAGTTTGAGGGTCATGTTAGAGCTTATGGTATTGGATACTGTAGCGATTGGCATTAGGCCAAGTGGGAGTCTGTTAGTAATATATGAGAGATGTCCTAAGGCAATCGCCTTATGTATGAACCATTTATATGTTAAATGAAGATTCACTATTTGAGTATACATGTTTCATGTATTTGATTGGATCTTAAACTCATTTACTGAATGTCCATGATAAGATTCACAGCATGAGAGAATTTGTGATTGGATCACAACTAGTGAGTATCTCTACATGTGTAATTATGATGTATCGGAATTATCCCTAGTCGATCAATTGATGGATTTGGACACCATCAATTCTGTCGAGACTAGCACGAGGTATACTCCTTGGTGTATCCAAGCAGCTGATTCTCACTGGCTGGAGACATTGTGATGTCCGGAGTTAATCGTGGATGCTAGTTATGGTAACTAGTTCATTGGAGTGACCTAGTAAGACTTCATATGGTTCTCTGCATATATAGATATGTCAATGAAGTTCTTACTGTAGCTTAAGTGCGATGTTCCTTTGACTTGCGGTATTCAAGTCATCTTGATCATGGAGACTTATGCTTTGACATCTTAAGCAAACATCTCTAAGGAGATGTGGACCCGGGATGATTGGGTATAAGTTGAAATGATCAAAGGTGTTTGAATAGCCTATAAAGGATTCACCACTCCTTGCGAGGAGATGTATACCCATGGCCTCTCGTCGGATTGTTACTAAAGTCTTTGGCCAAAGCATTACATGTTTAGAGTAAGGTACTCTTCGATACATGTTGAGTAACTAGAATCCTTAGGACGAGGAAATGATACTTGGGCTAGGTGTGACGTAGTCAGCCTAGTGGGGACTGACACTATAGACCATGTCCTGAACCAAGTGGGTATAAGATGAGTGAAGGGAATGGGGCACGATTCATTCGAGCTACTGAAGGGTTTGAGAAATAGTTCTGGATCAACCGTTGATCTTTTCGGTTAATTGGGGATCATGATGTACTACTAGGTGCCACTCATGATCGTTCTATAATTAATGGTTAATTATAGATGGCCAACATAAACCGAGAACCTATTTGGTCACACGCACAACGAGCGTAATCCAAAGGATTTAAAACGAGCTTGAGAATGGGATTCTCAGACCGAGAGAAACTAGGTTTGGTTGGACCAAACATAAAGCGAGCATGAAATCGTTTCAGTCGCAATGGAAGCGTGGATGGGCCGTGTCTTATGAAGACATAATGGATGAAGCAAAATGGTTTGGTTCTAATCCAATGGAGGAGAATAAACCAAAGGGTTTGGTTTATTTTAAACGAATGAACCAAAAGTTGGTTCGGTTCGTTTTAACTTAAAATAAACCATCATGGTTTGGTTTATTTTAACTTATCTTAATGGAGCGGGTTAACGGGCCTAATGGTTATGATCAATAACCATTAAGAGAATTAGTTCTCTATAAAAGAGGGCTTAATGGATAATTAAGCCTTAATCCAAAACCCTTGCCCTATGGTTGCCGCCCACCTCATCCTTGGAGATTTCGGCGCCAACCCTAGGTGTGCCACCCAGCTTGTTGTTCCGCCGTCCATCTCCTTGCCGGCGTCCAAGCTTCAGCCGGTGAACCCTCCGGCGACCCTCCGGTGATCTTCCTAGGCCTCGGTGAAAAGGTGAGCACTTGGCTTCCTTGTTTTGGCCGGCGCCTACTCCTCCACCAAGCTGTCCAGTTTTCTGGACAGCTTCTTCTCCTCTCGTCGGAGCGTCGTTTGGACGACGGTTAGAGCTCCGACAGTGGCTAACTTACCGTGGATTCGATCTCCAGTAATCCTCTGAGGTGGAGGACGAAGGATTCGTCAATTGGTTGACGAATACCTCTCCGGAGAAGCGAGTTTTGAGAACTCGTATTAGGATCCGAATTTGGATTCGGATCGTGATCATCTCTCGATCACGTCGTCTTCAACACGAGGCTAGTAACCCGTACGAAGACGAAGCTCGTGGCTTAGCGAAGTCATCCCGAGGAACTCAGCGTGGATACGGATAGAGACGATTCTAGCGAGGATCGTTCCGGTTGATGCCGTTCCCGCTACACGTCATACGAAAGGTATAACGTAGATAAATTTCCTTTTATTGCAAATTTAAATTTATGGTTATGTCTACACTTGTTGTAATATGCATGCGTGTGTTGTGTGTGTTGTAATAAATGTAGATCTATTATTTTTATTGCTTCCGCTGTGTTCATGTTTACGAAACATCATCGAACACACACACGCCGCGGTGTGGGAAACCCAACAGTTTGCCCTCCGTACGTGGTCAAGGACCACTAGGGCCTTGGAGTAGTAGCCTTCGACTACGAACCAAGTAAAACCCTTGTGTCTATTGTCTCGCTTTTTTTGTTTTTATCTTCCGCTGTGTCTACTCGCATTTTAACGAACGATTTTGAACGAAAAATTTCTATCGCTATTCACCCCCCCCCCTCTAGAGATCCGCTCGATCCAACAAGATATACTTTTGTAAAGCCTATTTAGACTATCTACTATAAAGAAATTAATGGGTTTAAATGTTAAACGTTTAATTTTTCTCGCCGATTTCCCTTCCGTTTTCCCTCGATCCATGTTTTCTTCTCCGCCCGATCCTCTTTTTCTCTTCACATCCTCGATCCCTTCTTTCTCTCTGCCCAAACTACTCCGCCTCCATGCCGTTCGCCAGCATGCAACTGCTGTCGCAAGGGCAATCCATGTTGCTCGCCACCACACCGCTATCGTCGCGAGAGTGATCCATTGTCGCCACCGCCTCCTTGATGTGCTCTGCCAATCCGGAAGGCAGCGAGCGC
This sequence comes from Wurfbainia villosa, assembly GCA_025175895.1. Taxonomy (NCBI): domain Eukaryota; kingdom Viridiplantae; phylum Streptophyta; class Magnoliopsida; order Zingiberales; family Zingiberaceae; genus Wurfbainia; species Wurfbainia villosa. The sequence continues at coordinate 108,429,954 of CM045996.1, forward strand.
TAACAGCCTCCCTCTTCCACCGGCTACCATCGCCTGCCTCGTCGTCGCCATTAGTTGACCGTCGTCTCTTCTCTTCCAGTCGACGCACGACCTCTTCTATTCCAGCCGATCGCGCCTTCCTCTGCTCGATATGTTTTCTTTTCGTTGTGGATTTTTCTCTCCTTCCATTGTTGTTCTTCTCACGATCTTTGCAGCAGTCATCCTTGGGATCGTCAAGATCTTGGCCTTGCCGGAGTTGATGCCCTCTCGATGGAGCATTATACCGATCACCATCTTTTTCCTTCTTCTCGCAAGATTAGTTTCCGTTGTTGCTCGAATCAGCTGGGAAGCTCAGATCTACCTCTTTCCTCATCTTTCTCCGCAGCGTACCCAATTGAGTTGCCAACAATCTGTTGAAGGAGATGGGTGTTATTAAATTGGAGGAGTTCTGTGGTGATGCTTTATGTACTGTCGTGGGAGTTGTGAATTGTCCATTTGGTGGCTTATACCTTTTCACCCAGCTGTGATCTTGGATTCTTGGTAAGTAGATTGGGATGGTTTATGATTGTTGCAATCAGATCTTGTTTTGTTATGGTGGGGTGGTATATTAAATTGTTTGTGGATGGGCTGAATGTTGTAGGTTGGCTATGTGTAGTTATGGATTGGATTTTCTAGATGGAATGTGAATGATTGGTTTGGGGTCAAGTATGTTTTGGTTTGAATATTATGAATATGAGATTATACTTATAGTAATCTTATGGGTGGTATTTTCGGCTGGGTTGTGTTGGGGCAATCGGCCCAGGACTCGAGTTTTACTCGAACTGTATTTTGATGTTAGACAAATCGCATGACATTGGATTGTCATGGAAAGTCCAACATGGGTTGCCCACGTAAGTCCAAGTTTGTAGCCTTGGCAGTGAAAGTCCAAGCATGGGGCTTGGCATGGAAAATCCAAGCATGAAGCTTGGTGTGGGAAGTCTTGAGGACTTCGCAAGTTCACTAGGCTCGGGGTCCTTGAGTCGGTGAAGGATGGCATTGCGAAGTCATGCGCTTGGTACATCCGAGGGACCGCTGGACGGGGAGCGAATGGAGTGAGGCCCAAGGGAAGCATACTTTGAGGGCAAGAGACACGAAAGATGGCATTGCAAAGTCGTGAGCTTGGTGCATCCGAGGGACGTAGGCAGAGGGAAGAGAGCTTCCGTGGGAAACTCCATGAGAGGATGAGGTGGACTTGGCCAAGGGACTAAGACTGAGTGTTGGAGGCTCAAACGTGATGTTTGAGAGTTTACCCGATGGTCGGATGCTCAAACAACTTTGTCTTTGAGGTTTTACCCGACATCAGTCGATAGGCAAAAGGTGTCAGTCAACTGCTCTAGGTCGATTGGACTCGACCGGTGTTTGACTGACCAGGTTCTGGCTAAACAGTCGACTGTTGAGGGAGGGTAGTCGACTGCTGATGCCATTAGTCGACTGATGATGGAGATCAATCAACTGATTGGGGCGAATTCAGCTACAGAAGGTTTACCAGTCGAGTGCTCACGACGACCACTCGACTGATGGGATCATCAGTCGACTGATGATGGATCCGTTAGCTTTTGGCCAGCATGGATCATGTCGTTATGAGACAACGGCTACAGGACCAGTCGACTGTTGGTCACGATCAGTCGACTGATGGGCGCAGAATCAGCTCGATGCAGGTTATAAATGAAGCTCGAGATGGAGGATTTCGCCAAGACTTTTGGGATGATTTTGGAGGGGAATTGTTGTTGCATTCCAGACCTTCAAGAGCAAACAAAAGCAAGCAACAAGCAAGTGATCAAAAGCAATCGGTGAAAAGTTTTCTTTTGTATTGTATTTGTATTCTTGTTTGTACTTCATGTATTACCATGTAATTGCTTTTATGAGGTTTCTCCACCTCCGACATGTTGTCGAGAAGAAGTGTTAGTTAATGTCGTGCGCATAACTAGAGCTCGGTCAGCTCGCCCGTGGAGTAGGAACCATTCAGTTCCGAACCATGTATATCGTGTGTATTTGTGTGTGCTTGTGTTGTTGTTAGTATTTCTATTTGTTTCTATTGTTTCCGCTGCACTAACGACAATTGTAGACAAGCGATGCACGACGAACGATCATATTCCACCGTACAAGGATTGAGGGCTATTCACCCCCCTCTTTAGCCAGCCACATACATTCCAACAAGTGGTATCAGAGTCAGGTCGCTTGTCGAGGACTATTCGCCAACACAAGCATGACAAAATGGCCGGCTACAACCTCCAGCCACTAAAATTTTAAGGAGATTTTCAATGGTGGAGAAGAAAAATGGTGGTATATCTAGAAACAGATTTTGATATTATGTTAATTCTAGAAAACAGTTTCAAAATGCCTAGGGATGAAGAAAATAGGCAAATTGAGAAGTCAATGTGGACCAAGGACCAAATGAAGGATTTCAAGACAAATCTCAATGTAATTACATTGCTTAGTGATTTGATTCCTAACAATATTTGGTCTAGGTTAGGAGAATATAGGGATGCTAAGGACCTATGGGACAAGGTGATAAAATTTCATGAAGAGCCCACATTGGTCCATAAAGAGGAAGAATGCCCATCAACATCCGGATCCGAGGATGTTGAAGAATTGCCATCCACCTTTGATGATGTCGATGATTTGGTGGAGACCTCCACCTCTAGCGTTGAGGGGGAGGAGAGGCCTTCCATCCATGAAAAAGTTCAAGAAGAAGCTTCAACATCCGAGAGAAGCGAAAATTCCCTAGGTAACTCAAGTATTATGATTATAAATAAAAATCATATAACATGCTTTGAGTGCAGGGAACAAGGGCACTATAAAAGTAAGTGTCCCAAGAAGAAGAAGAAGGCTCAACTGACACCAAAAGCCAAAAAATATCGGAGTCCCCACAATTAGAAGCAAGGAGCACATTGTGTGCTTCAAATGCAACCAAAGGGGGCATTATAAAAGCCAATGCCCTAGGGGGAGGAAGAAAGGGTAAGAAGGTGTATCACATTTAGGGGGGAGCTTCCAAAGCTAACCCTAAGGTAAATTAAATTAATGCACCTTCAATTTCTATGACTTATAAGCATGCTAAAAATTATTTTAGTTCACTTACTATTATCAATGAAAAGCATGCTAATAGGAATAAATATGTTTGTTTAGGTGGCAAGCATGTTAGTTTATCTAAGGACAAACCTAGACACCATAATTCTAGACCTATATTGCCTAGGAAGTCTATAAGGAGAATAGAAGAAAAATTGGGCATTAACCCCAAGAAATATAGGAATATGCCTAAAAAGAAAAACAATTCCCAAAAATCTAATGATAGATCAAAATTGGAAAGATTAGAGGTGGAGAATCGAGCCTTGAGGTCAAGGCTAGAAAAATTGGAAAAGACCCTTAAAATTATGAAAAAATCATTTAAGGGGTCTAGTGATCAAAATTTAAGGCCTAGGAAACAAGAAATGTCCAAGGGCAAGAAAGGTTTGGGTCACAAACCTATGTCCTACCATAATGTCCCATTTAATTATGGAACAATTTCTAGTTCTAGGAAAACCAAGGCTAATAGGGAAGTTATCCCTAAGACTAGCCATGGTGTGTGTTTAGTGGCTAAGGACTTAAGAAAAAACAAGAAAGCCACTAAGAAGGTCAAAGGAGGAGTCACCTCTAGAGTTGACCTAGGAAAGACCCAAATGACTAATGTGTCAAAACCTTAAAGGGTCATTAGAAAGGTATCTAGGGAAGTTATACCTAGTGAATACCTAGTTAACCCAAGGAGCTCCAATAGGTATTGGGTTCCTAGAAGCGTGATCGATTCACGCTAAATGGGTTAGGGTGTGTCAACCCTAAGTGGACGGGTAGTTAACCTAGCCATGGTGAGTTGACACATTAGGATGTGCCAATGTGGTTTGAGAAGATAAAAAATGATTAAATTTGCACAACTAGGTCTTAGAAGTATTGGTGTGCCATTTTTGGGTTTGTGACACACTAAGGGGATAATGGCATTAAGGCAAAAATGGACTTAATCCTAGAAATGACAATTTGAGTCTAACACTTAGGTATTCAATACCTTAGTATTTTATAATTGTCATGCTTTGTTTGCCTTGCCATGACATGACATCATATTTATTATTATCATATAAAATGTCATGATCATTTTTAGGGTTATTTCTATATGTCATGTATGCTTAGATTTCATTCATATGCCATGGCATCATGATTTTGGCACATGTTTTATTTTTGTTATCATTATGCCATAATCATCATTCTTGCATAAATAAAATGAATTTAAGGACTAAGACATGATTTGAAGTCTCATGCATAAGGGAATCAAATAATGTTGCCTAGAGATATATATGAAACCCTAAATAACAAAGTCCCCACATCTCACTACTATTTGACTTGTATGTGTTTTACACATGTAGATACAAGTGAGATGTTTAGGAAAAAGAAATTAAAGGTTTTGAAAACATTTCAAAAACATTTTGAAAAACCTTGGTGACCTCTATCTTTTGATAGCAATCACCATTGAATGAGATGATACAAAGAGGGCTTAATATTGAAGCTTTTCTTAACTTTTGAACTTTGTATCAATCTCACTAATTTGTGGGTAAAATAATTTTCTAATTTTTACCCATAATCATTATAATAAGTAATTCATACAAAATTTCATAATTTTTCAACTTATGTATATTTACTTATGAATTTTAGAAATTCATTTCTGAAAAACCTGAAAATTACATTTGCAGTTATCGATTATCTTGCCATGAAGGCGGTCGACGAGGGCATGATCATTGGTATCGTCTGATGGACTACCCGAGCTGATTTCGGGTAAACCATGGTGGTTAGGCCCATGTTTAGCCATGTTTTGGTCCCCTAACCACTCCTAACCCTAGGACATGTTTGGGAGAGCATTAGAAAGGGTGAAATTCCATTGGATATGGAATAGGAGAAGTGTTTAGGGTAAGTATCAATTTTAAGGTGGATGAGAATTGTTGAACTTTGCCTTAATTTTGATTGTTTAAATGTTCCTATTGGCTTAGGGACTCTCAAAGGACATTATTGGTGCAATGGTCAAGGGGGAGCAAGCCTTTAGGGGGAGGTATCCATCATGGGAAGATGGATGTATATTTTTCCTCATGGGAGGAAAATTGGGTTGCCTCTCTTAAGTGATATGGGAATTATCACTAGAAAGATTGTAGGCGTGTGTTCCTCCAAGGGAGAGATTGTAAGATCTCATTGGGATATGAGACATTCATACTCTTGGGGAAGAACTTTTTGATGTATGTCAAAAAGGGGGAGAAGTTACCAATTGGGATAGTTGGAATTCTCATTGGGATGTGAGAATCGCCAATTGGGGATAATTGGTAGACTTGGGTTTGAGGTTTTGTCGAACATCAAAAAGGGGGAGATTGTTGGTGCAATCGGCCCTGGACTCGAGTTTGACTCAAACTGTATTTTGATGTTAGACAAAATGCATGACATAAGATTGTCATGGGAAGTCCAACATTGGTTGGCCACGTAAGTCCAAGTGTGTAGCCTTGGCGGTGAAAGTCCAAGCATGGGGCTTGGCATGGAAAATCAAAGCATGAGGCTTGGTGTGGGAAGTCTTGAGGACTTGGAAAGTTCACTAGGCTTGGGGTCCTTGAGTCGGTGAAGGATGGCATTGCGAAGTCATACGCTTAGTGCATCCAAGGGATTGTCAGACGAAGAGCGAATGGAGTGAGGCCTAAGGTAAGCATACTTCGAGGAAAAGAGATGGGAATGATGGCATTGCGAAGCCATGCAATTGGTGCATCCGAGGGACGTAGGCCAAGGGAAGAGAGCTTCGATGGGGAACTCCATGAGAGGATGAAGTGGACTTGGCCAAGGGGCTAAGACTGAGTGTCGGAGGCTCAAACGTGATGTTTAAGGGTTTACCCGATGGTCGAATGCTCAAATAACTTGGTGTTTGAGGTTTTATCCGACATCAGTCAATTGGCATAGGTGCCAGTCAACTGCTCTAGGTCGATTGGACTCGACCGATGTTCGACTGACCAAGTTCTGGCTGAACAGTCGACTGTCGAGGAAGGGCAGTTGACTACTGACACCATCAATCGACTGATGATGGAGATCAGTCGACTGATCGGGGCAAATTCAGTTACAGAAGGTTTACTAGTCGAGTGCTCACGGCGACCACTTGACTGATGCGATCATCAGTCGACTGATGGGCATGATCAGTCGACTGATGATGGATCCATTGGCCTTTGGCCAGCATGGATCGAGTCGTTGTGAGACAATGGCTACAGGACCAGTCTACCGATGGTCACAATCAGTCGACTGATGGGCATGGAATCAGCTCGATGTAGGTTATAAATAGAGCTCGAGATGGAGGATTTCGCCAAGACTTTTGGGGTGACTTTAGAGGGGAATTATTGTTGCATTTTAGAACTTCAAGAGCAAACAAAAGCAAGCAATAAGAAAGTGATTAAAAGCAATCGGTGAAAAGTTTTCTTTTGTATTGTATTTGTATTCTTGTTTGTACTTCGTGTATTACCTTGTAATTACTTGTACGAGGTTTCTCCACCTCCGATGTGTTGTCGAGAAGGAGTGTTAGTTAGTGCCGTGAGCATAACTAGAGCTCGATGAGCTCGCCTGTGGAATAGGAACCATTTGGTTCTGAACCACGTATATCATGTGTATTTACGTGTTCTTGTGTTGTTGTTAGTATTTCTATTTGTTTCTAATTTTTCAACTGCGCTAACGACAATTGTAGACAAGCGACGCACGATGAACGATCGTATTCCATCGTACGACGATTGAGGGCTATTCACCCCCCCCTCTAGCCAGCTACATATGTTCCAACTGGTTGATATGGATTGGATGGTATAGAACTGATTTTCTACCTTGGATCAAGAAGCTCTTATCCTGGATTTGGAACTAGGTAAATTCTATGAATTGTTATTTTAACTGTAGATTGAGATGTTATTTAGTTAGCTCAATTAGCTATGATTAAATGGATAGTTTGGTACTGTGATTAATAGTTAATGAAAGAAACTATTTAGTTAGTTGATCGAGATATAAAATTGATGCGGGATTAGGATTTGATCCTAATATTAGAATTGACAGTATCATTGGATCGTATATGTTTCATTTGCAGGATGTTGATTTCGGGACCTTGATTCAAGATAGGTTCATGGACATGAAGACTATCGACATAGTCTACATAGTAGGTGGATAATTTCCTACCCTGGTCAGGTAGTTTTAATGCATGCAAATTTATATATATGATCATCTTGAAGGTTTTTGCCCGAAATCGAAGCTCTGATACCACTTGAAGGTAGGGAACTTTGCTTCTCACTTCAACTCAGTCGCTTGTTCATTGTAATCCCATCAACGTCCATGGATTAAAAAAAAAATTAATCCTAGACAAAAGGGATCATCCAAGCAACCGTTTCATCGTCGTGCTATTCGATTAGAGTAGTCACTTGAACAAACTTGTTGTTCAAGCCACCAACCTCTATTCTACATATAGTCGCGGAATAAACGATGTACGGATCATCGACTTTTGTGTTGATATTCGGAGTCGAAGTTATATTAGCCACAAAACAGAATATATAACATAAATATGATTGAAGAACAAATATAGACTACTTACAAAAGAATATAAACAAACGTTATACCTCTTGATCTTCTATTGTATATCCTTCCTCCTTTTGGGCATCGTGTGGGTGACAATCTAGCAAAAGTCGAAGCTCCTAGATCACCAATCTTCCTTCCTTGCTCGCTCCAAACAAAAGGAAGAATAAGAAACAAAGCACTTCTCCTTCTTTCAACCAACCACCAAGTTCCAAGCTTGGTGCTTGCCGCCGGCCAAGAAGGAGAACAAGGAGTGAAGATGAGGGTCGGCCAAAACCTACAAGGGGAAGACCCTAAGCACCGGCAAAAGATGAAGGGGAGAAGGTTGGACGCTGTCCAAGCCAAGGGGAGAAGAAGGAAGGGCGCCGGCCACCTAAGGGAGAAGAAGAAGAAGAAAAGGAAACAAATTCCTTATTTGTGGCCTCCCACTCCTAGCCTCCAAGCTTCTTGTCGTCCAACCCTAATCCTATCTTTTTGTTGGATCGATGCGGTTCGCTAGAGGGGGGGGGGTGAATAGCGAAAAACCTTTTCCTTTTTTTTTTCGTTCGTTAAAACTCGAGAGATAATTAATTGCAGTGGAAATGTAAAGTAAAAAGAGACAATGAAGTTTTTACTTGGTTCGTAGCCTTCGGCTACTACTCCAAGGCCCTAGTGGTCCTTGACCACGTACGTAGGACAAAAGCACTAAAGGAACTCCTCCTCGTTAGAGGTAGGAGTTAATCGATACAAGAAGGAAAAAGCTTGAGGTAGAGGGACACTCCCCCTCTCCTCGTATATGATAAAAGCTCCGAAAAGAAATGAACTTAAATAAGAGATAAAAAAAAATGACGTTACAATAGAAAGGAATTTAAGACCTAGTCGTCAGAGAGAAACCACTTCGTGGTCGAAAAGTTGTAGCTTGGCGGAGGCTTTTTGGAAGCTTTTGAATGATGAAGAAACCCTAGGTTTGGCCCTCCTTTTATAGCCTTTGAGCCCCTTTTCGAGAGGAACCCTAGCCAATCACAATTGAGCACACCTCCCCTTGAAATTTGGTGATAAACCTTGACTCCTCGAGGCTGATCCTTTGACCATCAGTCGACTGATGGCAGCATTAGTCGAATGCTGACCTTTGGCAGTCGACTGTTTGATGGCAGTCGAGTCCTCCAAGCTGGCAGTCGACTGATGCTAGCTGCAGGGCAAAGTTAGCTCAAAGAAAACATTATTTCGACAGCCTTCGACCGTCTGATCTCGACCTGGACCATCGATGGGATGTCTCTGGTCGGATCTACGCTTAAGATCATCCCCGTAAGGAGGATACGACCTCACTTACACTCGCACACACGAGCTTACCTCGATACTTACGTGTTGCTTTTGCTTCCGACATTCCACTCGATTCCTTCGGCTCCCTCCGAAGTCACTCGAGTATCGTCCGACCACCGCGGCTTCCTCCGGGTGTCGCTAGCCTTCAGCTCCAGCTATATCAATCTTCTGCACACTCGATTCAGCTCGTGAGATAACGATATGAGCTTAACTTTGTATCGTTTGCTATAATCAAAACTCAGGTTCGACTTAGGTGCCCACTGCACCAACAATCTCCCCCTTTTTGATTTATGGCAAACCCACATACAAAGTTAAGAAAAAACAAATTAAGTGCATTAAGTAAAATGAGCAAGAGATATGCATGAATGTGTAGGAGTAAAAACTCTTTTTCAAGTGCTCCCCCTTGAGGAATCCTCCCCCTTGACCGAGGGTGAGTACTTGAGAAAGGGTTTTAACTCTCCCCCTTGATATTTGCTACTAAAAAAGAATTAAGTGACCGAACTTACTTAATATTGGCCATAGTGTTTAAAATAAGTTTTAAGCTAAGAAAAAATTGATTTCTTAACCTTGGCCTTTACTTCTATTTTGTTAACAAGTTAAGTAAATTACTTTTTGTTAACAAGTTAAGTAAGAGTTAAGTAAATTATTGTATTGTTAACGAAAACAAGTTAACTAAATGTGTTTAAGTTAAGATTTCCCTTAACTTGTTTTGTTAACTTAAAGTTAAGTAAGCCTTGGCCATAAAAAAAAAATTGATCCCTTAACTTTGGCCTTTTTCTCCCCCTTTTGCCATATATCGAAAAGAGTGAGGATGTGTGTGGAATAAAAAATAAGTTTTAATTTTAAAGTCCAAGCATGTTCCACATTATTTTGAAAATAATATACTGAAAATAGGTTCATCTATAAAATGTTCGACTCATATTTGGCTTGATTGATATGAAGGATCAACCAGTCCTGGTCAGAGTCGGTTAGTATGATGATTATACTCCGTGGTTCATAGCGATGCACTAGCTCTACATCTGGAACCAGGAGTAAGGTCCTAACATCTCACACCCATCTACGTGGCTAAGTACACAAACACATTAGTCCTATGTGTTGTGAGATGTATTGGCTCCTTAAATCTATAGGTGCATGATATCTAAGGTATGTCCTATGCTAGTTCCATAATAATGAAATTAAAGAAATAGTAGTAAGAACATATAATTTGCAAGTACCTATTCTATTACGCACATGCCCAATTTTTGTCTTAATAGACTAAATTCGGCTTCGGGTAGGGGTTTAGTAAATAGGTCTACTAGGTTAGACTTCGAGTCAACATATTCGAGTTGTATGGAGCCGTTGGCTACATGTTCTCGAATGAAATGGTGTTTTACCTCTATATGCTTTGTCCTTGAATGATATATAGGGTTCTTAGTTAGATTTATCGAACTTATGTTGTCTACAAAAATTTTAGTTTTGGTGAAGTCCAATCCAAAGTCTTGGAGAGTGTGCTTCATCCAAAGAAGCTGAGTTACACACTCACCCATCGCAACGTATTCGGCTTCGGTGGTAGATAAGGCAACACAATGTTGCTTCCTACTGCACCAACTCACTAGACTCGAGCCGAGTAGTTGACAACAACCACTCGTGCTCTTTCTATCAAGTTTACTACCGGCATAATCCGAATCGGAGTAGCCGATTAGTTCAAACTTTGTAGATCTAGGGTACCAAATACCAACGTTAAGTGTACCCTTAAGATATCTAAGGATACGCTTAACTAGGGTTAGGTGAGACTCCTTAGCACAGGTTTGAAACCTGGCGCACATACTTACTGCGAATAGGATGTCGGGTCGACTCGTAGTTAAGTATAGGAGACTTCCTATCGCGCTCCTATAGTACTTTAAGTCAATGGACTTACTTTCTGGGTCTTCTCCTATGTTAACATTAATCGCCATTGGGGTGTTTATTATCTTAGCGTCTTACATTCCAAATCTTTTAATTAACTCCTTAGTGTATTTCTGTTGATATAGGTATATACCATCCTTAGTTTGTTTAATTTGTAGACCTAAAAAGAAACTTAACTCGCCTACCAAGTTCATTTCGAACTCACTTTCCATGTGTGAAACGAACTCGTTTAGTAAGGCTGAGTTAGAGGTTCCAAAAATTATATCGTCTACGTAAATTTGAGCTATGAATATTTCTTTACCTAAGGTTTTTACGAAGAGAGTTGGGTCAACTAAGCCTTGGTTAAACCCTTTTGACTTAAGATGGATTGAAAGTCTCTCGTACCAAGCTCGAGGAGCTTGTTTAAGTCCATAGAGAGCTTTCTTAAGTTTTAGAACATGATTGGGTTTATCTAGATTTTTGAATCCGGGGGGTTGGCTAACATAAACTTCTTCTTTAATGTATCCATTTAGGAATGCCGACTTAACATCCATTTGAAACAGCTTAAATCCTCGATGTGCGGCATAAGCTAGCAACATTCGAATGGATTCGAGTCTAGCCACTGGGGCATAGGTTTCGTCGTAATCTAAGCCTTCGACTTGACTAAAGCCTTTGGCGACTAACCTAGCCTTGTTTCTAACTACTTCACCTTTATCATCAAGCTTATTTCGAAACACCCACCTTGTTCCAATTATCGTTTTGTCTTTAGGTTGTGGTACTAATTCCCACACTTCATTCCTAGTAAATTGAGCTAGCTCTTCTTGCATTGCAATAATCCAATCGGGATCAAGAAGAGCTTGTTCAATTGATTTGGGTTCTATCTTTGAAATTAAGGAAATTTGACTAAGGTTCCTATAGGATGCTCTAGTTCGAACTCCTAGATTAGGATCTCCTATCACTTGATCGATAGGGTGGTTAGTTTGAATCCTAGATTGGGTTGGGTTTGTGTCACCTAATGCTTGATCAATGGGGTGACTTGGTTGAACACTAGTTTGACTCAGATAACTTGTCACTTGGTCGACAAGAGAAGTTGGTTGATGTGGATTAGACTCGATCTCAGGGTCGGAGATGAGTTTGGTATCAGTGGGCTCAACACTTGGGGTCATTAAGGGTTTTGTAGGTTCGGGTACTTCATCGAACACTACATTAATAGTCTCTTCGACTTTAAGGGTATTGTGGTTATATACCCTATAGGCCCTACTCGTGCTTGAGTATCCTAAGAAGATTCCGGTGGAGGTTTTGGATTCGAATTTCCCTAGGTGGTTCTTAGTATTTAAGATATGTACTTTACATCCAAATACCCTAAAGTACTTGATGTTGGGTACTTTATTGTGATAAATCTCGTACGAGGTCTTCAGGTGCCTCTTTACCATAAGGATCCTATTCTGGACATAGCAAGCCGTGCTAACGGCTTCTGCCCAAAACCTATCAGGTAGGTCGTATTCGTTCAACATGGTCCTAGCGGCTTCTTGTAGAGTTCGGTTTTTCCGCTCTACTAGGCCATTTTGTTGAGGGATCCTTGGGCAAGAGAATTCATGGTGGTATCCGTTTAGGTTACAGAAGTCGGTGAACCTTTGATTTTCGAATTCACCACCATGATCGCTTCTAAGTCTTTTAACCTTAAGGTTTTTTTGATTTTCGATTAATTTGAATAGATTGATTAATTGATCTAGGGTATCATTTTTATGTTTGATGAACCTAACCCAGGTAAACCTAGAGTAGTCGTCAATTATGACTAAGCAATATTGACTTCTATTGAGTGACTTGGCTCCATGTGAATCGAATAGATCCATATGCAGGAGCTCAAGTACACTTGAGGTTCGTTCTTGGTTAGTTAACTTGTGTTGTGTCCTAGGTTGTTTTCCTTGTTGACAAGCATTACAGATTTTATTAACCAAATTGTTGAGGTTGGGTAAGCCTCTGACTAAGCCACTCTGACTCATCTTGTGGACGAGTCTTGGGTGCGAGTGACCGAGTCGTCGGTGCCACAACCATGATTCCTCTTCCTGTGTCATAAGATATTTGGCTGAGGATTTGATTAAGTTAATTGTATAAATGTTATTTGTCCTAGTTCCTTTGAGTATTGTTTTAGCTGTTTTATTTGTTTTAATTACACATTCATTTTCTAAAAATACGACCTTATAGTTATTGTCACATAATTGGCTTACGCTAAGCAGGTTATATTCAAAATTCTCTACAAGTAATACATTTTTAATAACAAAATTCGAGTTAAGCTCGATATCACCTGATCCGATGATTTTGAGCTTGCCGTTATTCCCAAAGGTTATCGATCCTTGTCGTTTGAATCGAAGCTTTGTGAATTTGAGTTGATCCCCGGTCATGTGTCGGGAGCAACCGCTATCCAACATCCATTGATCCTACACACAAGGTGGTTGGATTGGATGTTAGAATTTATATATATATTTTTTTAAAAAAAAAATTGGTTGTATGTTTTTAAACCTAGGTCATCTCACCTGTGTCTATATGATCAAGCATATTATACTTATGTTTTTTTTTGTGAGATGAATTCCAATTAAGTTGATTAAGTGCATTTAGGTTCAAGTAATTTTATGTTAGATTTGGATTTGACCCTAGGCTTGTCAAGTTTACCTTTTCAAGATCATGGCTTCCAGGTCGTGGCGAGGCACAGGGGCCTCCGTTTTATCGAATCATCGACCACTTCCTTAGACAAAGCCATTTTTAAGAAAATGATGACTTGACTCACCTAAGACTATTTCCTGGTCTAACTGGTTATTTTTGAAAAGAGGCTTTCCAAGGCTCAATCTTTTCGAAGGATTTTAGTTGGTTATGTATGTGTTCTAAGTGAGTTCACAAGTTAAAAAAAAATAGAAAAAAAATCCTAAGCATGCAATTTCTAAGTTAAAGCACAAACATGTTTTGTACTGGCTCCCCCTAGACCGTTGAATCGGTTCGGTCTATCCACATAGTGGATTTGGTCCTTGGGAACCCAGTACGAGTTGGATCCTAGAGTTGAAATCAAAAAGTTCTTAGGGACCCATGCTTGGACATGTTTCCTATGTCGACTCACAATCGACATATACGACCTATTAGTCGTGTTTGAGTTAAACCCTAGTCCAGCCTTGTTGTACACGGCCCTTTGAGATCCAAGTAGGAGGTCAAGTCCTTTGGATCCCGAAGTGAACCTTTCCAACGTGTTCTTAAGATCTTCAACTTGACTTTCCAAGAGAGAGTTCTCAACTTCGAGCTTTTCAACTCGAGTTGAGTCCTTCTCTTGAACTCGACTAGTCGAAGAGGTTAGGGAGACCTCGTGTTTGAGGAGTTTAACCTCCTCAACAAGGGTCTCGACCTTGGACACGGACTTAGCTAATTTCCTAGACAAAAACCTAACCGTATTATGTAAAGTATTAAATAAAGTTCGACTCACTTTAAGGGTATCTTTTGAACCGGATGCGTATCCGTGGCTTGACTTGAAGGTAGCTTCGTAGTCCGAGTCATCCTCAGGTTCTGACTCAAGTTCAGGTTCGGTCTCCGTGTCTAGCTCAATCGATTTCGCCATGAAGACGTGGTCTTCATCTTCTTCGGATGACGCTTCTTCCCATGTCGCGTTGAGGGCCTTCTTGTGCTTAGGTGCTTGGTGGTTGAGCTTGGGGCAATCGGACTTGATATGTCTAAATCTGTTACACTCATAACACCTAATATTAGAACTTTTAGGCTTACCTTGGTTGGGTCGAGTCGTGGTTCGCTTTCATCCCTTGGCTATCCTTCGAGCTAGGTTCATTAGTTCGGCAGTCAACTCCGGGTCAACTTCTTCTTCGGACTCGTCTTCCTTCTCGGTTGGTGGTGGCTTGCTTGCGATTTTCTTCTTCTTTGAACCTGCAAACAAGGCTATACCCCTCTCGGGTTCCAAGTTGGACTGCTCATGTAATTCGAAATCAGAAAATAATTCATCTATTCTAACTTTAGAAAGGTCCTTGGAGACCTTGTAGGCGTCGACCATGGATGCCCACAAGGTAGTCCTCGGAAAAGAGTTTAGAACATACCTTATAAGGTCGCGGTTTTCGACCTTTTGCCCGATTGTGTGTAGGTTGTTGACGATGTCCTGGACGCGGGCGTGCAATTGTGTTGCCGTCTCGTGTTCCTGCATTTTTAGTGTGTACAATTTATTGAACAACAAATCACGTTTGCAAACCTTAGCTTGATCCGATCCTTCGTGTAACTCGATCAGCCTCGTCCAGAGATCTCTTGCACTGATGAAGGGTCCGACTCGGTTCAGCTCCTCCTTGGATAGCCCGCACTGCAGGATTTGAGTCGCCTTTGCATCTGCCTCGACTTGTCGTTTAGTGGCAATGGACCACTGATTGTAATCCAAGGATTCACCTTCTTCATTAGTAGGAAGGGTGAACCCGGTTTGGATCACAATCCACATCTCTATTTGGGTTTTTAGGAAGCACTCCATCCGACCTTTCCAGTAACGGAAATCGTCACCGTTGTAAAACGGTGGTCGGACGGTGCTAAAACCCTCGAGATGGGCCATTAACACGAAAGACAAAAAGAGACGAAGACGAAAAAACTAGCAACGACAAAAACACAAAAACAAGTACCAAGACTCGCGTCTTGGATTAGTAGTGCGGGAGAAAAACCTAACAAAGCGAAATAAATAATAAAAAAAACAGAATTAAAAGAAAAATAAATCTGTAAAAATGGCTAGATTGGTGGTTTCACCAAATCTTAGCAACCCCCGGCTCTGATACCAATTGTTGGATCGATGCGGTTCGCTAGAGGGGGGGTGAATAGCGAAAAACCTTTTCCTTTTTTTTTCGTTCATTAAAACTCGAGAGATAATTAATTGCAGTGGAAATGTAAAGTAAAAAGAGACAATGAAGTTTTTACTTGGTTCGTAGCCTTCGGCTACTACTCCAAGGCCCTAGTGGTCCTTTACCACGTACGGAGGGCAAAAGCACTAAAGGAACTCCTCCTCATTGGAGGTAGGAGTTAATCGATACAAGAAGGAAAAAGCTTGAGGTAGAGGGACACTCCCCCTCTCCTCATATATGATAAAAGCTCCGAAACGAAATGAACTTAAATAAGAGCTAAAAAAAACGACGTTACAATAGAAAGGAATTTAAGACCTAGTCGTCGGAGAGAAAGCACTTCGTGGTCGAAAAGTTGTAGCTTGGCGGAGGCTTTTTGGAAGCTTTTGAATGATGAAGAAAACCTAGGTTTGGCCCTCCTTTTATAGCCTTTGAGCCCCTTTTCTAGAGGAACCCTAGCCAATCACAATTGAGCACACCTCCCCTTGAAATTTGGTGATAAACCTTAACTCCTCGAGGCTGATCCTTTGACCATCGATCGGTGATGGTCATCATCGATCGATGGCATCGAGGCCTATCGATCAGTCTTGACCTTTCCTAGCGATCGGCATCATTGTTTGGGTTAGCTCAAAGAAAACATTATTTCGACGACCTTCGACCGTCCGATCTCAACCTGGACCATCAATTGGATGTCTCTGGTCGGATCTACGCTTAATATCATCCCCGTAAGGAGGATACGACCTCACTTACGCTCGCACACACGAGCTTACCTCGATACTTACGTGTTGCTTTTTCTTTCGGCTTTCCACTTGATTCCTTCGGCTCCCTCCGAATTCACTCGAGTATGGCCCGACCACCGCGGCTTCCTCCGGGTGTCGCTAGCCTTCAGGTCCAGCTATATCAATCTTCTGCACACTCGATTCAGCTCGTGAGATAACGATATGAGCTTAACTTTGTATCGTTTGCTATAATCAAAACTCAGGTTCGACTTAGGTGCCCACTGCACCAACACATGTTTCTAATTCCTCTGGCCGCCCACCCTAGCCTCTCCTTTTATAGAGTTAGGAATAAGCCTTGTTTTAATTTCCACCATTGGTTCTAGGGATTTAATCTCAACCGTCGGATCTAGATATTTAATCTCTAGCTTTGGATCTAGAGTTTTGTTTTCATCCATTGGATCTAGGCTTCATGAGGTTTTAATAGGCTACAATAAGGACCATGAGGAGGAGTTGGATCTTGGCCACTCAATGGATCAAGCCCACATAAAGTCCTATCCATTAATGATAATCCAATCCACTAAAGGATTATCATTGATCTACCTCACCAACCCCCATAAGTTAATATGGGCTCCATATATTATTTGTACATTTTTCTCCCCGTGTTTAAGATCTTGAATGTCCGTCGATTAATTAATTTACTGACCATTAATTAATCAACATCTAACTCCATGAGTAGTACCTCTCAACCTTTTCATCATGTCGGACCAAGTCCACCTGCAAGGTTTACATGATGAACCTTATAAGCTCCTCAAGAGGACATCATCATCCTAATATATAGGGTATGGTTTCTTCCTATAATCAACGGCACACCATATAAATAATATCATTTCCCAACTTACCGAGCCTATCGATTTACTCTATAAATCTTGCCCATTGGTAAATCAAAGAAATGAATACTAAGTATATGTGTCCGTTATTATATCGGGATTAAGAGCATGTACAATATAATATCTGAGGTCCGATTCGATTATGTAGTCAGCAATAAATCGAATCACTTCTTTGTCGGTCCTGCTCAATACACACAAAGTGTACTAGTGTGATTCTATGGTCAAGACAAACCAATACCAAATCAAACTACAACCATACTAATGGTTTGTCCAAAGTCATCTCGGTTGTGAGCCTTTACTTATACTTTACAAGGAACCGATAACATGATCTCCCGTGTAACACTACACACCATGTTATCTAGAATGTAATGTATTAGACAATATGCATAACCATAAATATGCAAACAATGATCATGTGATTCTTATTTCAAAAATAAAGATGTTCATACAAAAGATAGACTTTTCAATATACATCCCAACAATCTCCCACTTATACTAAAAGACTATGCTGTCCTCAAACTTTCATACATCTGATTCTCATTCCCTCCACATTCCTATCAAAAGCTCTTGCCAGAAAGCCCTTAGTGAAAGGATCTACTAAGGTATCCTTTGATGCAATCTAGGCGACAACACCTTCTACCTCCTTTATAATTTCTCGTATCAGGTGGTACTTGCACTCTATGTGTTAACTTGTCTTATGAGTTCGTGGTTCCTTCGAGTTTGCAACTGCACCACTATTATCACAATAAATTGTGATAGTTCTGGGCAAACTAGGAATCACTTCCAAGTCCATCAGGAAGTTCCTGAGCCACATAACTTCTTTGGCCGCCTCAGAGGCTGCCACATACTCAGTTTCCATGGTGGAGTCTTCCACGCATTTCTTCTTGACACTCCTCCATACAATGGCTCCACCTCCCAAAGTAAACACAAAACCTGAGGTAGACTTACTGTTATCGTTGTCTGATTGGAAGTCGGAATCTGTGTAACCCATAGGGAATAATTGGTCTGCCTGGTAAACTAGCATATAATCCCAAGTCCTTCTCAGGTACTTTAATATATGCTTTACCATAGTCCAATGTCCCTATCCTGGATTACTCTGATATCTACTGACCATGCCCACGGCAAAGCAGATATCTAGTCTCGTACATAGCATTGCATACATGAGGTTTCCTACTGCCGAAGCATAAGGAACCACCTTCATCTCCACTATCTCCTCAGATGTTCTAGGACACATCTCCTTAGATAAAGGAACTCCATGCCTGAAAGGTAGAAAACCTTTCTTGGAGTTTTGCATACTAAAATGATCTATAATTGTGTCTATGTATGAAGCTTAAGATAAGTACAACATCCTTTTCCTACGATCCCTTATAACCTTGATCCCAAGGATGTATGCCACTTCTCCCAAGTCTTTCATATCAAACTGTTTGGACAACAATACCCTTATGTCTGATAACACCTTGACATTGTTGCCAATTAACAAAATGTCATCTACGTATAGTACAAGAAATACCACTACATTTCTGTCACATCTCTTGTATACACAAGACTCATCCAGACTTTGAATATATCCATAAGACTGGATTACCTCATCAAAATGGATGTTCCAAGACCTCGAAGCTTGCTTCAATCCATAAATGGACCGATTAAGCTTACATACAAGATGCTCTTTGTCTTTTGCAATGAATCCCTCTGGTTGCTTCATATAGATGTTTTCCTCAAGACTTCCATTAACGAAAGCTGTCTTGACATCCATTTGTCATACCTCATAATCCATATGAGAAGCAAAGCATAAGAGAATCCAGATAGACTTAAGCATGGCTATTGGCAAAAAGCTCTCCTCATAATCGATACCCTCTTTCTGAGTATACCCTTTCGCAACAAGCCTCGCTTTGAAGGTCTCAACCTTCCCATCTATTCCTCCCTTTCTTTTGTAGATCCACTTGCAACCAATGGTTTTTACACCGTCAGATGGTTCTACTAGCTCCCAGACCTGATTTGAATACATAGATTCAATCTCAGCATTCATTGCATTTTGCCAAGATACTACATCTTTACCTTGGATTGCCTCGTCATATGTCCAGGGATCAGGTTTATGTTCGCCATGGACCAAATCAGAAGATTCTCCCAAGAACATGAATCTATCAGGCTGTCTCACAACCCTCTCACTACGACGAGGTATCACCTGTGTATCCTCTATGACATGCGGTGCAGTGACTTGTGGTATATTCTCTTGTACCGGTGGTACTGAAGAAGGGACTTCCCCTTTCAATTCCTCCAGAACAATCTTACTCATGGGCTTTTGGTTCATCACATTGTCTTCATCTAGAAATCTGATGTTCGTGCTAACAATCACCCTCTGATCTCTATAACTATAAAAAAACCACCTTTCGTTCCTCTAGGATAGCCAACGAACATGCGCACTTCTATACGGGGTTCCAACTTACCAGCATCTGCCTTCAGCACATGTGCTGGACTCCCCCAAATCCGAATATGTCTTAGACTAGGCTTTCGCCCAATCCACAATTCTGTGGGAGTAGAAGACACTAATTTAGATGAGACCAAGTTCAGAATATACACTGTCGTATCTAGAGCATATCCCTAGAACGAATCTGGCAACTGAGAATAACTCATCATCGATCTAACCATCTCCATAAGACTCTTATTCCTTCGCTCTACTACACCATTCTGCTGAGGTGTGCCAGGTGCAGACAATTGGGATTGAATCCCAGCCTCTGATAAGTAATTCCTAAACTCTTCCAAGAGGTACTCACCACCACGATCAGATCGTAGTGTCTTGATACTTTTACCTTGACATTTCTCCACATCAGCCATGAATTCTTGAACTTGTCAAAGCATTCAGACTTGCGGCGCATCAAGTAAATGTATTCATATCTCGAATAATCATCTATAAAAGAGACAAAATACTCAAAACCACCTCTAGCCTGGATAGACATAGGACCACACAAATCAGTATGAACCAATACTAACACATCTTTGGCTCTATACCCCTTGGCCTTAAAAGCCCTCTTTGTCATTTTATACTCTAAGCAAGATTCGCAGGTTGGGAAATCTTCCACCACTAATGAACCCAGAGGTCCATCAGCTATCAACCTTTGAATTCTGCTTAGGTTAATATGACCAAGCCTAAGATGCCAAAGATCTGTTTGGTTCATCTTCGAAGGTTCTTTTCTCTTATTGGAATTAGAAGATGAGTTATTAACTTCTATTTGCATCGTGGGAGCTTTTAGTTTGAGTGTATACAAATTTCCAATCAATGCACCAGAATAGATAATCTCCCTATTTCTTTTTATAACAGCTCTGTCATTAAAAGAAATATAATATCCATCCTTAAACAATTTAGAAGCCGAAATCAAATTCTCTCTAAATAAAGGTACATAAAGGCAATTCTTAAGAACCAAAACTTTTTTTCTCAAAAGAAAAATAAACATCTCCCACTGCAATAGCCGCCACCTTCATGGCATTACCCAAGTAAATGGTAATCTCCCCTTCAGCTAGTCGTCGGGTTTCCTGGAACCCCTGTAAAGTATTGCAGACATGATCAGTGGCTTCCGTATCTACACACCAAGTGTCAGTAGATAATACCACTAACCATGTTTCAATGACTAGACCAAAGGATATACCTTTGTTCTGCTTCCGATTGGGACAATCCTTCTTCCAATGTCCATCCTGCTTGCAAGTGAAGCACTTGCCTTTTGGCTTCTTCACTCATCCCTGAGATCTTCCCATCACCTATACCCCAGCTTGTTTCTTCTTCTTCTTGCCTTTCGGCTTAGAAGTAGAAACCTTTTGAGCAACCATGGCCTGAGGCTGAGCAAGCCCTTCTGTCACCTGGAGAATGATATCGACCTGGGTTTCCCCATTGATCTCAGCTCCAAGGACTTCCAGCTCATTTGCAGGCTTAGGAGGGCACTCTTCGAAGAGTATATACTTGTACTCCTCAGCAGTTAAGACAATATCTAGATTCTTTTTTCCAATCAACATAGTTGGGTCCAGTGAGTTTATTTTCCTTTAGTATCATAGCAAGTGGACTGAAAGTCATTTTTGAAAAACCTAAGAATAACATATATCAAAACTTTAGATTTCAAAAAATTATTGATTCCTCAAACAATAAAATTTTAAAATCAACCAACACCTCAAAACACTGAGAATATCGTATGCCACGATCGTGTGGACGTATACGAATTCTACATTTGTAAGAGGAGGATTTACCCATTAATTTTACTATCTTATCATCCTATCTTTTTGACAAATAAAATTAATAGTTGGTTTCTCTTCGGCCCTACAAATAAAAGTAGTCACTCCGATGGGGAGGATACTCCTATTTGCATCTAAGAGTTCACCATTACTCGATACCAAGGAAATTATCTCGGGTTATGTGCCTTCTGATGGGGAAGTACACACGCTCCTAAATAATTTCCTATGACCGTATCCGACCCTGTGAGCCGCAAACAAACTCATATGATGGGGAGGAAGGCACTCAAAGCCGATGCGCAAGTTTATTTGCATCACATGTCAAATCGTAATGGAGGCCGTGGGAATTTATAAAAATATCCCTCTCCCACTTAGTAATTTAAAATTGAGGAATTTTCTAGCCTACGACATGCATATCAAACAATAAGCAATAAATATGAAAAATAAATATTTTCCAACTATTATGGCTTTTGTCTTCAATATGTCTCCCGTCATATCGCCATCACGTTCACTCCTCCCTACGCCATGTATAAGCCTTCCGGAGATCCGAGCCGAGAAAAAATATTTTAATTTACATCCATCGATCCTATACTCCACGAGAGAGTGCACATGAAATCTAGATCGAAAGTAAATACTAAAATAAAAAGAGTGGTTAAACAATGTCGTATCTAATTACAAAAATTAAATACTAGCCTCGTCAACCCCGAGGATTCAACAAAATATACAATTACACACATACAATCACATACACACATATGGCCATAATAGTTGGATCCTATGTCTGCAACCAAAGAGTTAACCTACGCATATCCTACTATTATCCGACACATATAATATATGAAAAGTGCATAAAAGTAACCGAATCCTAAACACACAAAACTGGAAACCGAGGCTCTGATACCACTTGAAGGTAGGGAACTTCGCTTCCCACTTTAACTCGGTCGCTTGTTCATGGTCATCCCATCGACGTCCCCGGATTAAAAAAAAATTAATCCTAGACAAAAGGGATCACCCAAGCAATCGTTTCATCGTCGTGCTATTTGATTAGAATAGTCACTTGAACAAACTTGTTGTTCAAGCCACCAACCTCTATTCTATGTATAGCCATGGAATAGACGATGTACGGAACGCTGGATTTTGTCTTTATATTCGGGGTCCAAGTTATATTAGCCACAAAATAGAATATATAACATACATATGATCAAATATAGACAACTTACAAAAGAATATAAACAAACGTTATACCTCTTGATCTTCTATTGTATGTCCTTCCTCCTTTTGGACGTCGTGTGGGCGATGATCTACCAAAAGTCAAAGCTCCTAGATCACCAATCTTCCTTCCTTGCTTGCTCTGAACAAGAGGAAGAATAAGAAACAAAGCACTTCTCCTTCTTTCAACCAACCACCAAGTTCCTGTAGGGATGTATACTGAAAAGTCTATCTTTTCTATGAACATCTTTATTTTTGAAATAAGAATCACATGATCATTGTTTGCATATTTTTATGCATATTATCTAATACGTTACATTGTAGATAACATGGTGTGTGGTGTCACATGGGAGATCATGTTATCGGCTCCTTGTAAAGTATAAGTAAAGTCTCACAACCGAGATGGCTTTGGACAAACCATCAGAATGGTTGTAGTGTGATTTGGTATTGGTTTGTCTTGACCATAGAATCACACTAGTGCACGATGTGTGTATTGAGCAGGACCGACATAGAGGTGATTCGATTTATTGCTGACTACATAATCGAATCAGATCTCAGATATTATTGTGTACATTCTCTTAATCCCAATATAATAATGGGCACATATACTTAGTATTCATCTCTTTGATTTACCAATGGACGAGATTTATAGATTAAATCGATAGGCTCGGTAAGTTGGGAGATGATATTATTTATATGGTGTGTCGTTGATTATAGGAGGAAACCGTGTCCTATATATTAGGATGATGATGTCCCCTTGAGGAGCTCATAAGGTTCATCATATAAACCCTGCAGGTGGACTAGGTCCGGCATGATGAAAAGGTTGAGTGGTACTACTCAAGGAGTTAGATGTTGATTAATTAATGGTCAGTAAATTAATTAATCGACGGACATTCGAGATCTTAAACACGGGGAGAAAATGTACAAATAATATATGGAGCCCATATTATCATATGGGGATTGGTGAGGTAGATCAATGATGATCCTTTAATGGATTGGATCATCATTAGTGGATCGGACTTTATGTGGGCTTGATCCATGGGTGGCCAAGATAAAACTCCTCCTCATGGTCCCTAATGTAGCCTATTAACACCTCATGAAGCTTAGATCCAATGGATGAAAACAAAACTTTAGATCCGACGGTTGAGATTAAATCCCTAGAACCAATGGAGGAGATTAAATCATGGCTTGAGCCCAACTCTATAAATAGAGATTAAAAAGTGGGCGGCAAGACATAAGGATGGATGAGGGGATTAGGGTTTGTCCCTTGGGCGGCAACCAATCCTTATTAGATTAGGATTGGTAGTGGTGGCTAGGGTTAGGGTTTTGGGGATTAGAGTGGGCGGCAACTCAAGGAGGTGTTCCTTCTTCTTCCAAAGGTTGGTCGGCCCCTATTCTTCTCCTCTGTACCTTGCCATGAGCTCATCCTATTCTTCTTCCCCTCTTCCATGGCCGGCAATAAGAAAAGCTAGGATTAGGGTTTGGAAGCTTGGGTGGCACTAAATAAGGAAATAGTTTGGTTTCTTCTTCCTATCCTTTGGTGGCCGGCGCCCACAGACCTATCCCAGCCCTTGGACGGCATCCAAAGACCCCTTTTCCTTCTCCTTAGGTGGTGAAAACAAGATATAAGGTTTTCCCTTGGTGTCTTGGCCAGTTTCCACCATTATCTCCTTCTCCTTGATGGCCGGCGGCAAGCATTTCTTTTGTTGCTTGTTGGTTGGCTATAGGAAGGTGATGAGCCTTGTTTCTATTCTTCCTCTTGATTTGGATGAGCAAGGAAGGAAGATTTGCGATCTAGGAGCTTCGACTTTTGGTAGAGCGTCGCCCACATAACGTTCGAAAGGAGGAAGGACATACATTAGAAGATCGAGAGGTATATCGATTCTCTAATTTTTATATGTTACATGTTTGTATTTGTTTTTCATTTATGAGCATGATATAAATCTGTATATGGCTAAATAATACTTTGATCCCGAGTATAAACACAAAAACCGGCGATCCGGACATCGTCTATTCCATGGCTACTCGTAGAATAGAGGATGGTCGCTTGAACAACTAGTTTGTTCAAGTGACCTCACTAAACGAATAGCACGACGATGACTTGGTGGTTTTGGCAATCCCTTTTGTCTACGATTAAATTTTTTTAATCCGGGGACATCGAAGGGATCACCATGGACAAGCTACCGAGGTGAAGTGGGAAGCGAAGTTTCCCCTCACGGACTCGATAAGCAAAACCCTTCAGTTCCAAGCTTGGTGCTTGCCGCCAGCCAAGAAGGAGAACAAGGAGATGAAGAAGAGGGTCGGCCAAAAGCTACAAGGGGAAGACCCTAAGCACCGGCCAAAGATGAAGAGGAGAAGGTTGGACGCCGGGCAAGCCAAGGGGAGAAGAAGAAGGAAGGGCGCCGGCCACCTAAGGGAGAAGAAGAAGAAGAAAAGGAAACAAATTCCTTATTTGTGGCCGCCCACTCCAAAACCCTAGCCTCCAAGCTTCTTGCCGCCCAATCCTAATCCTATCTTGTTTCTAATTCCTCTTGCCGCCCACCCTAGCCTCTCCTTTTATAGAGTTAGGGATAAGCCTTATTTTAATCTCCACCATTGGTTCTAGGGATTTAATCTCAACCTTCGGATCTAGAGATTTAATCTCAACAATCGAATCTAGAGATTTAATCTCTAGTTTTGGATCTAGAGTTTTGTTTTTATCCATTGGATCTAGGCTTCATGAGGTTTTAATAGGCTACAATAGGGACCATGAGAAGGAGTTGGATCTTGGCCACCCAATGGATCAAGCCCACATAAAGTCTGATCCATTAATGATAATCCAATCCATTAAAGGATTATCATTGATCTACCTCACCAACCCCCATAAGTTAATATGGGCTCCATATATTATTTGTATATTTTTCTCCCCGTGTTTAAGATCTCAAATGTCCATCGATTAATTAATTTTCTGACCATTAATTAATCCACATCTAACTCCATGTGTAGTACCACTCAACCATTTCATCATGTCGGACCAAGTCCACCTGCAGGGTTTACATGATGAACCTTATGAGCTCCTCAAGGGGACATCATCATCCTAATATATAGGACACGGTTTCCTCCTATAATCAATGACACACCATATAAATAGTATCATTTTCCAACTTACCGAGCCTATCGATTTACTCTATAAATCTCACCCATTGATAAATCAAAGAAATGAATACTAAGTATATGTGCTCGTTATTATATCAGGATTAAGAGCATGTACAATATAATATCTGAGGTCCGATTCGATTATGTAGTCAGCAATAAATCGAATCACTTCTATGTCGGTCCTGCTCAATACACACAAAGTGTACTAGTGTGATTCTATGGTCAAGACAAACCAATACCAAATCACACTACAACCATACCAATGGTTTGTCCAAAGCCATCTCAGTTGTGAGCCTTTACTTATACTTTACAAGGAACCGATAACATGATCTCCTGTGTGACACTACACACCATGTTATCTACAATGTAATGTATTAGATAATATGCATAACCATAAATATACAAACAATGATCATGTGATTCTTATTTCAAAAATAAAGATGTTCATACAAAAGATAGACTTTTCAGTATACATCCCAACACATCTTATACGATCATGTTACCTTGACTCCGCTCTTATTTACTCTTGCACTTGATACCTTATACTTGGCTGTTATACTCGATTGTTGTTATCGTATCTCACTTCATCGTGATTAATAGTTACAGATGTGATGTAACTTAGAATTTGTTTAGTTAGGTGCAAATACTAAAGTCCGGATGACGACCTAATTGTAAATTGGCCAAAAAGATCATCTGTGGGTAGGTAATGTCTTGAACTTAGGGTTAATTCTAATACCCTTAGGTTGCATGTTTACTACTAAGCATGTATTGTGTAAATGGTCAGGTGAGTTGCGCTTAGTGTGTCGCTACGGATCGGTGGTCCTAGCTTGTTATGATCAGTTGAGTACGACTCTCTACAGGATAGAGAATGCGTCGATCTGTAAGTACGACTCTCTACCGGATAGAGAGTGCTATGATTAGTTAAGAACGACTCTCTACAGGATAGAGAGTGCGTCGATCAGTTGAGTATGACTCTCTACGGGATAGAGAGTGCTATGATCAGTTGAGTACGACTCTCTGCAGGATAGAGAGTGCATAGATCATATTTTTATGATTCTTTGTAGTATTGAGAGTCTGTGGTGGATGTCTGTATGTGTGACTTTGCATTCATGTCATTTGCATGCATGCTAGCGACGTGGTCTTTCTTATGGTTGAGAGGGTCGTCAGTCATCTTGCCCCCATGGTTACTCATAGGAGGAGTAACCAGTGTGAGGACAGAGCATTATGGTCTCACACTCTATCACTATAGACGGTGGTAGTTTGATTTGCGTGTCGTAGTCCTACGTGTGTGACACTCGACCACTCATGGATTGTGACTGTCAGAGTGGCCAATAGTAGGGACTCCCATCGAGTAGCTTGCTCTTCACGCTTATATGCTACTCGATCATACTGCCCACTCGACCACTCGAGAGTAGTGGTTGGTGTTGAGTTGAGACGTTATCATGTCGAGCCACCGAGGCCACACTGGGGTCATGGTAGCTTTAGGGTGAGTCGGCATGACCATGCATGATGAATTGCCGCGACTTATGCCATTTTTCTATATATATATATATATATATATATATATATATATATAAAACCTATATATTTGTTGGTTAGTCTATTGCATTCTTTGACCTGTATTTATGTCGTTGTATGGTTTAGAGCAGACTTCCTGTTATATACATATATTGTAGATATGTGCTCAGGTGGGATAGGTGTAGCTTAGCTGACTTTCAGGTATGTCTGCATTTTACATTGCCTGTTTGGTTAGAAGGTATATACATGGATATGTTTTCATGTTAGTTGTTACCTAATGTACCTATAGATTTTTCTGTTGAATTACATGTAATATTTAATATATACATGTTTTTCCTATTACCTGCTGAGTTTTACTCACCACCATAGACCCTTGGTTTTTCTATCGCCCAGGTAACAGGTAGAAGTTTTCATGATTGCTTGGAACACCGTTGGCTGGTAACATCTCATCTTACCTCCGAGGCTCCTGTGGTCATTTTGGGCTTTCTGTATGTTATTTTATGTATTTGGAGTCTACTGTGTTATGGACTTGTCATGTGATGTACACACTTGTAGATTCAAGTTTTGTCAATGTTCCATTATGTTGTGTGGTGGTCAGTAATACCGGTATGCATTGTGTGTAGGTTGTATTAGTTTCCGCTGTGTTTCGTTATGTTGTTATGTTTTTATTTGTATATGCTTTGGTTATTGTGGGCCCAAGGGCCTTGTATTAACATGATATGTTGCCACGTACAGGTAAGATGTCGTCCGTTTGCTTTTCGGCACGGCATACTCTCGGGGCATGACAACTTTATTAGTATCAGAGCCCTAGGTTCTGCGATGCTATACAATGTTGTTTTTGTGTCGAGTCTTGGATTCTCGGGAGTCGATTTGTTCAGTTTTGGTTTTCTGAGATGAGACTGACAGCGGCTTGAGCTCCAAGCAGCACGAGGTAAGAATTCCTGATAACTTATGGTTTAGTAGAATTTATCTAAAATTGATCAATAGGTGTATACAGTCAGAGTTATGACACCTGTGCAGACTCGTAGTAGGGGTCGTCCACTGAGGCGACCAACCGGAGTTACCTTTAGTGTTTTTACTCTGGGTTTTGTTGACTATGCATTTAGTGTATATAACAGGGAATAACATGTAGTGTGTTGGTTATTGTTTATAACCGTGGTATGAGTTGACCGTGGAAACGACCTGTTGAGTCTTGAACCTGTGTCGAAAAGGTGATTTACCTTTGAGAGTCGACTGATACCGAGTCGGAAAACAGGGGTCAGTCATCACATTTCTTGTGGAAATCAGAGACTACAATCTTAGAGATTTTCACTAATTATGCTAGTCAGATCATTACCTGTTGGGTAATGGACAAGATAAGTAGGCTATTGTTGATGCAGATAGCGGAAGGCTAGTTTATGGTGTTTCATAGGGATTTTTTTATCCCTGAGTTGTTCGTACTGGGTTGTATAACTTTGAAGGTACTTTTGAGTACTTAACTCATGTTATATAGAGAAAGTAGAGTTATTTGCATACCATTATCGAGATCAAGCTGATATTTTATGGTAAATGTAGAAAATAACATTTGGAGAATGATATATCACTTGATCATGGTTTAGTGATGTTGAAAGTGAATATTTCTTCGCATCACATTCAGTGACACATTGTAGGGAATTCTTGAGCTTCAAGTTGGGTGATCATTGATAATGGGAATACCATGCAGAGTCATTAGACTTACAGAATTTATGCTCACCTAATAGCTCAAGAATGTGAAGGGATGTTTTAAGCCACCCACGGTTGTTGGCTTACTGTTGGATTAAGATGACTGGATCTTCTATCAGATCCTATCGGAAGATGTTGGATTGAGTCAGGAATTTAGAAATAACTTCGTACAAGTGTTTAAGAGTTGGAGACTGATAAGCAGATATTGCAAGTCAACTTATTTAGGTCAGAAGTCTCCGACTGTTTGATAGAAGGAGCAAGATCGGAGTCATAGGCCTTAAGCTACCTTCCGATTATAGAAGACCAACTCAGATCATCAAGATGTTCTCGTGCACATCTGGGAAATCAGAAGAAAGACTCCGAGTTATGTACATGCAGTGCGGATCACGAAAACACGCGAAGTTAGATTATCTGTTTGATTAGTTCGTCTATTGCTATTGAAAGCAACCAGTACATTTGAGGAGGTATACTTGAAGACTCAGTTGAAGAATATCGATGGTATTCCGGGAGGATGATGCACCATCTTGACAGCAGAGATCAATACAGAAGATTGGGTTATCTCATCACCAGTAACCTACTAACTCAGGCGTGGTTGGAGTTCAATGATACTTCCTTTCAAGGGAAGTGATTTTTGTAGCAGTATCAGTAGAATACATCATAGAAGACTCATGCAGATAACAACAACTTACCCCCCAGATGTGGATTGGCTTTGTACAAAGGAGAGAGTATACGACGATGGTCGTATGTATTCGGTATTCTATAGTTGTAGCTCGTATGATTAAGTGATGGGATCAAATGATCTAGCAAAATCCTTGGGTCATTCGTCGTAGAAATGCGACCGAATTATCGCGGACTGTTGGATCTGATTTTGTTCTCTTCGGAGAAAGGTCGAGACCTGCGGGGAGCCTTTGGATCGGATCGGTAGATAATTGATCGTTCAGGGTACTCTAGTTTACCCTCTGGGTTAATATATTGAGAGATACTTGTAGTTTACAGGTATCCTTGTCTAGAACATTTTTAGTTCGGATTAGAAGGGTTCCTTTACATGGACTTGTGGGTCGGTGGTATCTCTACCATCTAGTGAGATGTGGATCAACAATTAAGAAGTCAAGGGATACCCTTAGACTTGGATAGACATATCTTTACAGTAGACATATCCCTACGGATGGTCAACTTGTTGAGATTATGGTATGATTATGTCTCTCAAATGTGCGTATAATCCGAGAGCATTCGAATGTAGTTTTGAATGAACTCCTAGGCTTGCCGTATAGGCAAGTGGAGTAGGCGATCGAAATGATTACGGAAATAGTTCTGATATCAAAGATCTCATACCGGATGATAATTTGACTAGTATAAGTGTTACTAAACACTATGGGAATTGGAAGAATGTAAGTTGCGATTATAGGAGATGTTGGAGGGGATATTTATCTGTCCCAGTATTTATCTTTGAGAAGATCCAGAACTCTTTGTTAAAAGAGAGATGAACCTTTGAGATTATGCATCGATTATCGATGATGGAATGCGGTAGTTCTTAAAAAGGAATATCCTTCGTTGTGGATAGATGATCTATTTAGATCAACTAAGGACACCTGTGTATACTCTAGGGTTGGTTTACGACTGGAGTGTTGATATTGTAGTGACAGGATGTCATACAATTATCATTGTCATTGTGATGATTGATACATCATCAGTGTAGAGTAAAGAGGATGCAGGTGCAAAGATGATAATTTCATACTTGGTAAGAATTTTATGAGTTTTGATTATGTTGTTAGACTATTTAACGATTTAGTCATCTGTGGACTTGAGAAATCTTGTATTCTTGACACGATTGGATCAATTTATGGTTGTTGGAGTTGTGCAACTTGGCCACTGTTGATGGTGGTAGTTGGAGTTGCGCACTTGGCCACCGTCGTGTTAGGACCCTTGGAATGGCTAGAGGGGGGGGTGATTAGCCTTTCTTTCTTTATACAAAAACGTTAGCGGAAGCAATACAAATATAAACACAAATAAAAGCAAGAAACAAAGCTAACACCCGATGTAACGTGGTTTGGAGATGACGCTCCTACTCCACGGCAATCCGTAAGGTGGATTAGTCCTAGCCAAGCGTCACTATCTTCTCCTTTGGATGAACCAAGGTGGAGAAACCTTTCTTACAATGCTCTCCTCTTCTTTACAATGATGGATGATCAAGAACAAGAGAAGAGGAGGTTTTGAATCACTAAAAACACTTGGAAAGCTTGGTGAGCACGAGGGTGTAGTTAGGAGCAAGAGCACTAGCTCACCAAGCTCCCCATGGCCCCTTTTTATAGAAGAGGGGTTGTTTTTCCTTGATCACGATCGATGCTTACCATCACGATCGGCCAAGCCAACGACTTCTGAAACGCAATCTCCGCGGAGATTCGTAGCCGCAATCTCCAATGGCCAAGTGATCAGTCGACTGATCCCTCCATCAGTCGACTGATGGAGTGATCAGTCGAGTGATCAAGGCAGCAGTTGAGTGAGACTGCATTCTGTGGTGATATTTTTCTTGATCGATCATTCGCCCTTGGCTGATCGATCGCAATATCATCGTCGCGTGACTAAGGCAATCGATCGATGGTCGTGGTTTCACCTCGACTTAGTCGGACGATCACCGATCGATACATCGTATTAGTCGGCTGATACTCATCAAGTATGAGTAATTCATACTTGATTTTATACCCTAGACCTAGACTCAACCTTCTAGCTCCTTAATAAGCCTTGCGCCTTCAGGATCCCTCCGAGTCCGCGACTTGTTCATCCTTTGCGCTTTGCTTCCAAGAGCTTCCTTCGATTTCGTCATGTCTTGGGTTGCCAAATGCTTGGACTTTATGTCGCCAAGACTACAAGCTTGGACTTATGCTGCCAAGACTTTACTTTGGACTTCCTTTGCCAAGGTTCTCTTGGACTTTACGCTGCCAAGACTACAAGCTTGGTCTTACGCTGCCAAGTCCATCCCTTGTACTTCCTTTGCCAAGATCATACTTGGACTTCCTTTGCCAAGATCATACTTGGACTTCCCTGTCCCTTAAACATTTTCGCAATTAGATCACAAGATATTGCCTAACTTAGATGATTATCCAAACATCAAAACATATATAAATGCTTGGAGCATTGTTGCACCAACAATCTCCCCCTTTTTGATGTTTGACAATCATCTAAGTTAGGTCTTTAAAGATACACACTTAATCAACTACCTTAAACATTCCTTCTCCCCCTTTGACATACATCAAAAAGAGAGGGATTCAAAAACAAAAATGAAAGAGTTAAAGGTGTTGAATCTTGGACTAAGGCATAAGATAGAAATTAAGCTCCCCCTGAACCCAAGACATACTTTATAATGTGTAAACAATATTTGACGCAAAGCATAACAACAATTCAAAATTTAAGTCCCAACTTTGCACCAACAATGGTTTTGGGGATGAAAGAAAAATATAATTTATGAAAACTCCCCCTCAAACACTGCAATGATTAATCCTAAAACTTGTTTATACGTAATATTATCATACCATAGTGTTAGGATATCAAAGATACACCAAATATCAGAAAATGGAGTTTATTATCAGAAAACACAGTGTATCAGTCGATTGGTTTCAGCGATCATTGCTAGGCACTAAATCAAATTTCAAACCTTTTATTGATTTGAAAATGCGGTAGAAATTCCAGAAATCTCGAAAATTCACAAAATTTTGCGTACACATTTCTGAAATCATAGTTTATCAAGGAAAAATAATTTGAAAAATATATGTTTTCTAGATTACAAGATTGATACAAACTTGGAACCTATCAAAAGTTCTAAAGATTTTGCAACTTTGTATCACTTTTGTGTTCCATTTGAAAACTATTTATCAAAATATGATGAACATAGTTTAAAATATATATTATTTGGAATTTCCAACCATGTTCTTTGAGCTATGTATTCATTACTTGAATACAAGCCTTCCCAATGATTGGTCCATAAGGTTTTTATGTCTCTAGGTGTGGTATTGGCTCATAGTAATGCATCATAACAAGCATGATGAGCCAAGTACACCTTCCCTATCATCTCACATGTTTCTAAGTATTTCAATACAAAAATCAAGGTTTCTTAAGGCTTTTGTGAGATGCATCGAGGTATAAAGAAGCTATATAAGTATAGGATCATGCAAACCTAGAATTTTATTCTACAAAGCACATACCAAGCTCTCTCCTTAATGATGAAAATTCCGCTTCGGGAAGAGCTTTGGTGAAGATATCGACAAGGTTGGACTTAGATTCTACATAATTAAGTTCAATGTCCCCTCTTGCCACATGATCTCTTATGAAGTGATGTTTCACTTCAATGTGCTTGGTTCTAGAGTGATGTACCAGATTTTTGGTCAAGTTGATGGTACTCACATTATCACAATAAACTTTAATGTTAGAGTAGTTTAGCTCATAGTCCACAAGAGTATGTCTCATCCAAAGTAATTGAGCTACACAACCACCCAAAGCCACATATTCGGCTTCGGTGGTTGATAAAGCAACACAATGTTGCTTCCTACTACTCCAACTTACTAGGGAGGACCCAAGAAATTGGCATCCACCACTAGTACTCTTCCTATCCAATTTGCACCCGGCATAATCGGAATCGATATACCCAAGCAATTCAAATGACCTAGTCCTAGGATACCAAAGTCCTACATTTAGGGTGCCTTTAATATATCTTAGTATTCTTTTGACGGCTACTAAATGTGATTCTTTGGCACAAGATTGGTATCTTGCACACATACTTACCGCAAATAAAATGTCAGGTCTACTAGCGGTTAGGTATAGTAGGCTACCAATCATACTCCTATAAAGTTTAAGATCAATCGATTTACCTTCATGATCACTATCTATTCTAGTGCTAGTGGCCATAGGAGTGGTTACAATTTTGGCATTTTCCAAACCAAATTTCTTGATCATTTCATTTGCATATTTGGTTTGATAAATATGAATACCCTCATTGGTTTGTTTGACTTGTAAACCTAGGAAAAAGGTAAGCTCTTCAACCAAACTCATTTCAAATTCATTTTTCATATTTTTTATAAAGTCTTGAAGAAGATCATTATTTGTTGACCCAAAAATGATATCATCAACATATACTTGGGCTATGAATATATCTTTTAATGTTGACTTTATAAACAAAGTTTGATCTACTTGGCCTCTTCTAAAATCCATAGAAATTAAGAAAGATGATAATCTTTCATACCATGCCCGGGGAGCTTGCTTTAACCCATATAATGCTTTCCTAAGCTTACATACATGATTTGGATAATCTATGTTCTCAAATCCGGGTGGTTGCTCTACATATACTTCCTCCTTAATAAAACCATTTAAGAATGTCGATTTAACATCCATTTGGTAAAGTTTAAATCCCATGTAGGAAGCATATCCTAAGAGAATCCTAATAGATTCTAACCTTGCAACCGGGGCATACGTCTCATCATAGTCAAGCCCCTCAACTTGATTGAATCCCCTAGCAACCAACCTAGCCTTATTTCTAGTGATATTTCCTTGATCATCTAGCTTATTCCTAAAAACCCATCTTGTAGTAATTATGGTGTTATCATTGGGTCTAGGTACTAATTCCCACACTTGACTTCTCTCAAATTGAGCCAATTCATCTTGCATTGCCAAAATCCAATCCGGATCATGTAATGCATCATTGATCGATTTGGGCTCAATTTGTGAGATAAGAGCTACTTGACTAGTGGGAGGTCTATGAAATGACCTAGTTCTTACTCCTTGAGATATATCTCCTACTACTTGGTCAAGTGGATGATCTTGATGAATTCTTAGGTTTCTAGGAGGTGTTTCAATTTGATCATTGTTATCTTCCACCCCTCTTTCATCATCGGAGTCTCCTCTCCCTCCCCCTTGATCATTACCCCGAATGGTCAAATTTTGAAGTTTTTGGGTAATATCTTGATTATTGTCATTAATATCCTTATCAATGGAGGACTTTCTAGGGTAGGTATTAGTAGTTTCATCAAATTGAACATTGGAAGACTCCTCTATCCCATTGGTTCTCTTATTGTAGACTCTATATCCTCTACTTGTGGATGAGTATCCAACTAGGATTCCCTCATCCGCTTTTGATTCAAATTTTCCTAAGTTATCCTTGGTGTTTATAATATAAATTTTACATCCAAAGACTTTGAAATAATGAATGGTGGGTATAGTCCCATTCCATAATTCAAATGGTGTTTTTCCTAAAAACCTATGAATTTGAACCCTATTTTGGATATAGCAAGCGGTATTAACCGCTTCTGCCCACAAGTAGCTAGGTAGAGAATATGCATTGAGCATAGTCCTAGCCGCCTCTTGTAGGGCACGATTTCTCCTTTCCACCACCCCATTTTGTTGGGGTGTTCTAGGACAAGAGAACTCATGATTGTAACCTTGCTCTAAGAAAAATTGTGAAAATTTTAAGTTTTCAAATTCACCACCATGATCACTACGGATCCGGTTAATTTTGAGACTCTTTTCATTTTCAACCCTTTTACTAAATCCTATGATTATTTCTAAGGTATCATCCTTATGTTTCATAAAGTAGACCCAAGTATACCTAGAAAAATCATCTACTATAACCAAACAATATTTATTACCATTTAAAGATGGAGTACTATGGCAATCAAACAAGTCAAGATGCAATAACTCTAATGGTAAAGAGGTGTTAGTTAAAGTTTTACCTTTGTGTGATGTCTTTGTTTGTTTTCCTTCTTGGCATGCATCACACAATTTGTTCTTGACATACTTGATCTTTGGTAGCCATTTCACCAACTCCATCTTGGCTACCTTGGCTATGTTTTTCATGTTGATGTGCCCCAATCTTCTATGCCATAGCCAACTTTCCTCTTCTTTTGCAACAAAACACTTAGTAGAAATGTTAGAAGCATATGAAAGATCAACATAATAGATATTTGATTTCCTATATCCAAATAACATGCAATCAATTAATTCCTTGTGTCTAATCATGCATTTAGAGGATTCAAAGGAGACATGATAGTTTGCATCACAAAGTTGACTAACACTTAATAAATTGAATTTCATATTTTCAACTAGTAAAACTTTGTGAATGACAATCTTGGGGGATACCTCAATTGTACCTCTACCTAATATCTTGAGTTTTCCACTATTCCCAAAGGACACCGCTCCCTTCTTCACATATTTAATTGTGGAGAACTTGCTCACATCCCCGGTCATATGTGTTGAGCAATCGCTATCCACAATCCACATACCTCGCTCTCCTACCTAAATCACATGAAAAACACAAGCTTTTGGTACCCAAACATTCGGACCGGTAACATTAAGTAAAAACTTCTTAGGTACCCATGCTTTCTTAACTTTTCCCTTAATGGTTGCTTTCCTATTAATCAATGAAATATAAGCAACTTCTTTTTCTTTTGGCTTATATCCTAAACTGGCCTTGTTATAAACCGCTCTTTGCCTACTAAGAATCATATCAAGACACTTTGAGTCATTTGAAAATTTTTCTAAACATGCTTTCAATTCACTAACCTCATCCCTAAGTTTGTCATTTTCTTCCTTAAGCATGCAAGAGTCAACATGTGAAGGTTTTTCATTTCTAATAGCCTTTAGTTCTACCTTCATGCTCTTAACCTTAGATTTAGACTTATCTAGAGCTTCTTGAAGATAGGCAATTGATTTATAAAGGAGCTTAACCTTGGGAGAGTTCATTACCTCATCGTCACTAGATGACGATTCATCGCTTGAGGAATCTTCTTGGCTTGATGTGCCCGAATCATCTCCTAGTGCCATGAGTGTCACATGGCGTGTGATGTGGCAAAGCTCATCATCGGAGGAAGAGTCTTCAACACTTGGTGTGTCCCATGTGGTTTGAGCCACCATGGCCTCCTTCTTCTTCTTCTCCTTCTTGTCCTTCTTTTTCTTTTCCTTTTCCTCTTTCTTCTTTAGCTCCGGGCAATTCGGCTTTATGTGCCCCTTTTTGTTGCAAGCATGGGAAATCACATTATTGTTAAAACTTGAATTACCACTATTTTTACCTCTTGAAGAATGGGACCCCTTTCTTGCATCTTTATTCTTGAATTCCTTTGATTTTCTAAGGAACTTCTTGACAAAATGTGCCATCTCACTAGCCGAATCTTCGTCACTACTTGACTCACACTCCGACTCGGATGATGATGACACCTCTTTCCTTTCTTTCTTCTTCTTTTCCTTCTTCTCAACAAATAGAGCTAATCCTTTTTCCTTAGAAGACATGTTAGTTTGCTCATGCAATTCAAACTCACAAAATAGTTCATCAATTTTAATTTGCGAAAGATCCCTAGTTACCTTAATGGCATCAACTATAGAAGTCCATAAAGAGTTTCTAGGAAATGCTTGTAAAATATACCTTACCAAATCCCGATTGTCAACTCGCTCACCTATGATATGGAGTCCGTTAACAATTTCTTTGAACCTTCCATGCATTTGGCTTACGGTTTCATGCATCTTCATTTGGAAGGTTTGAAGTTGTCCAATTAGTAGGTCCTTCTTGGCCCTCTTGGACTCCTTGGATCCTTCATTTAGCTCAATGAGCTTTTCCCATAGCTCCTTGGCGGATTCGAAAGGCTCCACCTTGTTAAGTTGTTCCATGGTAATGCCGCATTGAATGGTGAGTACCACCTTGGCATTTGATTCGAATTTGCAGTTCATTTCCCTTGTCCAATCCTTGCTTGGAATAGGGTCTCCATGTTCATCCACCGGTTCCTCGAAGCCACCTACAATGCTATGCCAAATTTCAATATTACTCATAAGATAGTACTTCATCCTACCTTTCCAATATGCAAAATGACTCCCGTCGAAGAGCGGTGGCTTGGCGGTGCTATATCACTCTTGAAGAGCCATTGATGTCTTGGTTGATGGTGAGATCTTCCAAGCAATCCGGGCTCTGATACCACTTGTTAGGACCCTTGGAATGGCTAGAGGGGGATGATTAGCCTTTCTTTCTTTCTACAAAAATGTTAGCGGAAGCAATACAAATATAAACACAAATAAAAGCAAGAAACAAAGCTAACACCCGATGTAATGTGGTTCGGAGATGACGCTCCTACTCTACGGCAATCCGTAAGGTGGATTAGTCCTAGCCAAGCTTCACTATCTTCTCCTTTGGATGAACCAAGGTGGAGAAACCTTTCTTACAATGCTCTCCTCTTCTTTACAATGATGGATGATCAAGAACAAGAGAAGAGGAGGTTTTGAATCACTAAAAACACTTGGAAAGCTTGGTGAGCACGAGGGTGTAGTTAGGAGCAAGAGCACTAGCTTCACCAAGCTCCCCATGGCCCCTTTTTATAGAAGAGGGGTTGTTTTTCCCGTTGGGCTTCGATCAGTCGACTGATGCTTACCATCAGTCGACTGCCGCCGAAGCCAACGACTTCTGAAACGCGATCTCCGCGGAGATTCGTAGCCGCAATCTCCAACGGCCAGGTGATCAGTCGACTGATGGAGTGATCAGTCGAGTGATCAAGGCAGCAGTCGAGTGAGACTGCATTCTGTGGCGATATTTTTCTTGATCAGTCGACTGCTGCCCTTGGCAGTCGGTTTCACCCTGACTTAGTCGAACGCCTGACCAGTCGACTGATACATCATATCAATCGACTGATACTCATCAAGTATGAGTAATTCATACTTGATTTTATTGTTAGTTAAAGCCCTAGAACCAATCATGTGATGGTTGAATAGGGAACATTTTGTATCATATTCTATAAAGGCAAAGGATTGGTTATTATATTTACATCTTGCTTGTGCCAGCTAATTTAAATATAATAATGCCCTAGAAAAGTAGGTTCTTATCTACAGCACATCAATTGGAAGAATTGATTATGAGAGGCTGTAGAGAACACTTTCTAAATGTTCCTAGTCAAGTATTAATATGCAAGGGCAATATTAATACATAAAGACTAGCATGTAGGTCAATTGATGACTTGATCTCACAAGTCATGGATATATGATATCGAGTTGACACATGGGTATATATTAGAGAATATATACTGAACTGACCCGCCATGAGAAAGTTTCATGGATCGTTATATGAGTGTCATAAACTTTCTCATGTGACTATTGGTATGAATAGTCCTCGACTCAAGTCACTACGGTTCCCTACATAAGGAGTTATGTACTTTGGTATCACAAACGTCCACCCGTAATAGGTGGACCATAAAGGCGACATCGGGTATGTAATAAAATTATGACGCGAGGGATGTGAGTGATGTAGATGGGATCTATCCTTTCATATGACGGGAGTGATATCGGTGGTCCCCTTGATTGAGTAGAACTACTAAAATGCATGGCCATGCTCGAATGAGTCAATATGAGATATTGAGCTCATTTGTTTGAGTTAGTTTACTCAGGGATCAAGAAACACATAGATTGATCGAGGATGACACTGTCTATGCCTCATTGATTAATCTGATATCAAGGATAGAAGGACACGGTCATATATTATAGTAGTCACGGAAAGGTTAGTCGGATCTTGACTTATCTCGTAACAATGATGTATTGCTAGATGCCGCTCATTGCTTGTGTATCTAAAAGAGTTTAGATCCACTGCCAACGTTATGAGAGCCTATAGGGTCACACACAAAGAGCATGATAATTAGAGGAATTAGAGTATTCTAGTTTGACTAGAATAATTTGGGAATAAGCTTAAGTACAAAATGGTTTTTGGACTTTAAGCTTAATGAGAATTTTAGCTAATTGATTTAATGAGATTAATTCAATATGTTACCTTATTGATTTAATAAGATTAATTCAATATGATAACATAAGCTTAATTGAATTAATAAGATTAATTCAATATGATTGAATTAATAAGATTAATTCAATATGATAACATAAACTTAATTGAATTAATAAGATTAATTCAACATGCATGAATGCCACATAAGAATGCCACTGTGGAGGTGAAAGGGTTTTTCCAACCCTATAAAAGACACCCTAAGTGGCCGGCCAAAGAAGGGATTGGCTTTTGTTGTTGGTGGAAGCTTTGGTTGTGTTAGTGGTGAGAAAGCTTGGTGGAAGCTTTGGTTGTGTGGGTTTGTGAGTGTAGGCTAGCAAGAAGAGGAGTCTTCTTCTTCCTTTCTCCTTTTCCCTCTCTTCCTCTCCTTTAGGGACTTCTCTAGCAAGAAGTAAAGGAGAGCTCTTCTAGTTTTCCTTTTGTGAGACAAGAGCATGCTCGTGTGGATACGTATAGAGGCACGGACACTTGAACGTGCTAAAGATCCAACAAACCGAAAGGAAAAGCGGGATTAACAAGGGCACGCAACAAAGGTAATCCTCTCCTATAAGATAGGTTTGGTTTAGAGAAATTTATTTTATACGAGTTTGCTTTCGCATGGATCACTTGGAAGGGATCCTATTTTCCGTTGCGCATATGCCATTTGGCATACAAGAATTCCCTACAGTGGTATCAGAGCCACTTGCGAAAGATCGTATAAAAATAGGTTTTCTCTATTTTATATGTGATATAGAAGTAGGATAAATTTTATTATGAGTTGATAATTACATTAGCAAATTTTCAAACATAATAAAATATCCAATGTCTTTTAAAAGTTAAAATGACATAGTGCATGGTTATGGCCTAGTCCCAAAAAGTTTGTGATTGTGTGTTGTAATTCTTAATACGGCCTGTGTGTCGTGCCTTTCTCCTAATATTCTTGTTGTAAAATTAGTTTTAGACTCGAATGTAACTCGAGTATTTCTCCTTTTGTAATGTACAAAACAAGGATGGAGGGTCCATTGGAAGATGAGGTTACAAGGAGGAAGTCAACACACAAGACAACCAAAGGAAGCACTTAGGAGAAGATGCTATCCCTAGGTTGACCAATCAATCTTTTCATTGGCTTGAGAAGATTGTAGAATAAGGGCCATAACCATGACACGTTAGTTTAATATGTATGTGATGCATGTTAGTTTAGCTTGTATGTGATGCATGATTAGTTTAGCTTATATGTGATGTATGCTAATATGTATATGATACATGTTTATTTCTTAATAAGTCTAAAGCGATATGCCTACCAAAGTTGGTACTCACTACTTCCTCGATCATTTGTTGTTGGGTTTGCCAAAGCAAAGCAATGCATTTTATCTTGGAAGAGTGCGAGTGGACAATCGTGATGTCCAGCTATCAATCTTGGTTAAAAATTAATTAAGAGTTTTCATAATTGTTTAATAAACTACAGGAATATATTAGCTTTGAACATAAGTGTTAAAATTATTTTTGTGTGATTTAGAACATCGGCTTTGTCTTAGAAGTGGTCGTTGCTCGATATCCAAGAAGGCCCTGTACTCGCCACTGGAAGTGGTTTAGGAATAAACACTAAACTAATCTAAAACTTAACCAAAGCTATTAAAGAGTTACATCAGATGTAATTGGCAAAAGATTGCCTACCTAATTATACTACGTCTTGGGCGATTAGCCAAAGCTAACTCAAGGCAATTATGATGTGGATCTTTATACCATATAAATTTATAGCTAAATAGTAGCTATGAGAATTTAGTGTGAGCCTCATTTAATTAATGGCCTAATTAATTTATTTAGGTATGATACTTTAATTTTCATTTTAATGTTGTAGATCACCATGTCATCTAAAACGACACACCCCCTCAACTTCGATCTGTCCTTGAGAAGGACAAGCTCAATGGAGCAAACTTTCTTGGTGGTATAGGAACTTGAGGATTATCCTCAAGCAAGAACATAAACTATATGTCCTAGAGCAGCTACCTGAAACACCGCCCATGCATTCGTCGTTGAAAGGATGCTTATAAGAAGCATCAAGATGGCGCATTAGATGTGTCATGTCTTATGCTTGCCACCATGAACTCGAGCTTCGGAAGCAACATGAGAACATGGATGCCTATGATATGGTTGAGCATTTGAAACAACTATATCAAGGACAAGCTAGGCACAGCGTTTTGAAGTGTCTAAGGCTCTTTTGCATGCAAGATGCAAGAAGGAACACTGTAGGAACTCACGTACTCAAAATGATTGGGTACGCGTTGAGAACCTGAAAGACTAGGTTTTCCACGAGCCAAGAATTGACAAGATGTTATCCTCGCAATCGTTCTTAGGAAGCATACAATCAATTCGTCATGAATTATAACATGAATGAAATTGATAAACCTTTGCACGAGATTCTCGGCATGTTGAGAAGCTGAACCAAATCTCAAGAAGAAAGTTAGTAATGTACTAATGGTCAAGAAGGACAAAGGTAGCGCAAAGGCAGGGTAAGACCAAGCCAAAGGCAAGGCCAATTCATCCACTTCAAAGGGTAAAGGTAAAGTACCTAAGGAAGGGGCGCTTCCATTGCGGTGAGGCTGGACAGGCGGGCTTTGAGGAAGTAAAGAACAAGAGAAGTGGGACTTACTTCGGTATACTTATAGAAGTTAATCTATCTATTTCTTCTACATGGGTATTAGATACGGATGTGCATCTCACATTTGTACTAATGTGCGAGGGAGAAATAGTAGAATAATGGCAAAGGAAGTGGACCTACAGTAGGCAATGGCCAAAAGTTCTCTTGTGTTGTAGGAACATATTCTTTGTCTTTACCCACTTTGGGCTTATCTTAGAACTAGAGGAGTGCTTTATGTACTGCATTAACAAAGAACATAATTTACGTATCTTGTTTAGACAAGAAAAACTTTTCTTTATAATAAAGGACAAATGTTGTTCCATTTATTTAAATGAAATGTTCTATTGTAATGCACCACTTATGAATGGTCTCTATGTTCTAGATTTAGATAACCCAATTTATAAGCGTAAATACCAAACGGTTCAAATCGAATGATTTGAACCAGACATATCTCTGGCACTGTCGCCTAGGTCACATAAATGAAAAACGCATATCCCAACTCCATAAAGATGGATTATTGGACTCATTTGATTTTGAATCATATGAGGTATGCGAGTCTTGTCTTTTAGGAAAGATGACTAAAACTCCATTTAGTGGGCATGGCGAGAGCGGCGGACTTGTTAGGACTCATACATACTGATGTATGTGGCCCTTTCAATGTCGAAGCCAGAGGAGGCTATAAGTACTTTATTACTTTCACTGATGATATGAGTAGATTTGGCTACTTATATTTGATGAGACATAAGTCAGAATCCTTTGAAAAGTTCAAGGAATTCAAGAATGAAGTACAAAACCAACTTGGTAAGCGTATTAAGCTACTTCGATCAGATCGAGGTGGTGAATACCTTAGTCAAGAGTTTCGTGATCACTGGTGAGTGTGGGATAATATCCCAACTCACTCCACCGAACACCACAATGGAATGGTGTATCGAGAGGAGAAATCGTACTCTATTAGATATGAGTACGATCGATGATGAGCAGGTGATCTACCTACTTCCTTTTGGGGTTTAGCTCTAGAGGCGTAGCTTTCACATTAATCGCGTTCCATCAGCCGTAGAAAAGACACCATATCGATATGGGTGGAAGAGTCCCAAAATGTCTTTTATAAAGATTTGGGGTTGTGAAGCTACGTTAGGCGTCAAGTCTCGGATAAACTAGGACCCAAATCGGATAAGTGTTATTTTGTAGGATATCCCAAGGAAACTAAGGGATATTACTTTTACAATCCACACTTGGCAAGGTGTTTGTTGCATCTTGTCTTTCTAGAAGAGAATTTATTTCTAGAAATACTAGTGGGAGTAAAATTCATCTTGAAGAAGTTCAAGATGATGATAACACTAAGGCTTAGATGGAAAATGAGCAGGCACCACAAAGTGTTGTGGATGAAATTTGTTGCCCAAAGAGTTGTGGAGCAAACACATTCAAGTAGACCAACCTCTTCGTAGATCTAATAGGATCCGTCGTCGACGAGAGATATTCTTTTCTCTTGGTGACAGCGGTGAAGTATTGCTTATCGATCTTGGCGAGCCTACATCCTATCAAGAAGCTATGATGAGCCCAGTTAGAGAAATGGCTAGAGGCCATGAGATCGAAATGGAATCCATGTACACTAACCAAGTATGGACTTTGGTTGATCCACGAAGGGTAAAACCCATTGGGTGTAAGTGGGTCTTTAAAGTAAAAGTGACATGGATGGTAATAAGCATACCTATAAAGGTAGATTGGTGGCTAAAGATTCAAACAAATTCATGGTATTGACTATGAAGAAACCTTTTCACCGATTGCGATGCTTAAATCCATTCGGATCATACTTGCTATTGCACCTACCATGATTATGAGATCTGGCGGATGGATG
Source organism: Wurfbainia villosa (assembly GCA_025175895.1). Classification (NCBI taxonomy): domain Eukaryota; kingdom Viridiplantae; phylum Streptophyta; class Magnoliopsida; order Zingiberales; family Zingiberaceae; genus Wurfbainia; species Wurfbainia villosa. The sequence continues at coordinate 108,474,204 of CM045996.1, forward strand.
TCAAAACCGCTTTTACGAATGGAAAGCTACTCGAGGATGTGTACATGACACAACTGAGGTTTTGAAGATCCAAAGCATCTGAAAGGTATGCAACCGCAAAGGTCCATTTATGGACTAAAGCAAGCCTCTCATTTGGAATCTTGATTGATGATGCAATCAAAGAGTTTGGTTTCATCAAGAATGAAGATGAGCCTTGTGTCTACAAGAGAAATAGTAGAACACGATTGTATTTCTTGTCTTGTATGTAGATGACATACTTCTCGCCGGAAATGATATTCCCTCACTCCGATCTGTGAAGATGTGGTTAGGGAATTGTTTCTCGATGAAGGACTTAGAGTAATTGCCTATATTCTAGGCATCAAGATCTATAGAGATAGATCTAGAAGATTACTTGGCCTAAGTCGAGACATTACATTGATAAAGTGCTAGATCGTTTTGCTATGCAAAATTCTAAGAAAGGGTTTCTGCCTTTATCACATGGTGTGAGTCTTTCGAAGACTCAATGTCCCTCTTCTAAGGAGGAGAGAGATCGCATGGATAAGATCCCTTATGCATCAGCTATAGGGTCTATCATATGCGCCATGCTTTGTACTCGTCGGCGTCTCGTATGCTTTGAGCATGGCGAGTAGATACCCGATCGGATCGGTGAAAGTCAGCTGGATAGCGATCAAAAATATTCTTAAAGTACTTACGAAGAGCGAAAGAATATTTCACGATATTTGGAGGCAATGAGGAGCTAGTGATAAAGGGTTCTACCGGTGATGCAAGCAGCGCACAAGGATGACTATAGATCGCAATCGGGGTACGTGTTTTGCCTGAATGGTGGAGCTGTGAGCTGGAAGAGTTCGAAGCAGGACACAGTTGCTGATTCTACAACAGAAGCCGAGTATATTGCAAAGATCCGATGCGAAAGGAGGTCGTTTTGGCCCGCAAGTTCATCGCTGAACTTGGGGTAGTTCCTAACATTGCGGATCCAATAGACCTCTATTGTGACAACAATGGGGCTATTGCACGTGCTAAGGAACCTCGATCACATCACGGACCAAACACATATCTTGCGGCGCTTCCATCTCATTCGAGAGATCATCGATAGAGGAGATGTGAGGATATGCAGAGTACCGATAAGCTAACATCGCAGATCCATTGACCAAGGCTTTGTACAGAGGAAGCATGATGGTCACACTAGGTCACTAGGTATTAGATATCATAGTGATTGGTACTAGTGCTAGTGGGAGATTGTTAGTTAAAGCCCTAGAACCAATCATGTGATGGTTGAATAGGGAACATTTTGTATCATATTCTATAAAGGCAAAGGATTGGTTATTATATTTACATCTTGCTTGTGCTAGCTAATTTAAATATAATAATGCCCTAGAAAAGTAGGTTCTTATCTACAGCACATCAATTGGAAGAATTGATTATGAGAGGCTGTAGAGAACACTTTCCTAAATGTTCCTAGTCGAGTATTAATATGCAAGGGCAATATTAATACATAAAGACTAGCATGTAGGTCAATTGATGACTTGATCTCACAAGTCATGGATATATGATATCGAAGTTGACACATGGGTATATATTAGAGAATATATATCGAATCGACCGCCATGAGAAAGTTTCATGGATCGTTATATGAGTGTCATAAACTTTCTCATGTGACTATTGGTATGAATAGTCCTCGACCAAGTCACTACGGTTCCCTACATAAGGAGTTATGTACTTTGGTATCACAAACGTCACCCGTAACAGGGTGGACCATAAAGGCGACATCGGGTATGTAACAAATTATGCGGAGGGATGTGAGTGATGTAGATGGGATCTATCCCTTCCATATGACGGAGTGATATCGGTGGGCCCTTGATTGAGTAGAACTACTAAAATGCATGGCCATGCTCGAATGAGTCAATATGAGATATTGAGCTCATTTGTTTGAGTTAGTTTACTCAGGGATCAAGAAACACATAGATTGATCGAGGATGACACGGTCTATGCCTCATTGATCAACTGATATCAAGGATAGAAGGACACGGTCATATATTATAGTAGTCACAAAGGTTAGTCGGATCTTGACTTATCTCGTAACTTGGGTAGCAATGATGTATTGCTAGATGCCGCTCATTGCTTGTGTATCTAAAAGAGTTTAGATCCACTGCCAACGTTATGAGAGCCTATAGGGTCACACACAAAGAGCATGATAATTAGAGGAATTAGAGTATTCTAGTTTGACTAGAATAATTTGGGAATAAGCTTAAGTACAAAATGGTTTTTGGACTTTAAGCTTAATGAGAATTTTAGCTAATTGATTTAATGAGATTAATTCAATATGTTACCTTATTGATTTAATAAGATTAATTCAATATGATAACATAAGCTTAATTGAATTAATAAGATTAATTCAATATGATTGAATTAATAAGATTAATTCAATATGATAACATAAGCTTAATTGAATTAATAAGATTAATTCAACATGCATGAATGCCACATAAGCATGCCACATAAGCATGCCACCTAAGCATCCACCTAAGCTAGTTAAGGTGGAAGAAGACAAATTGGTTTTTGTCTCCTTAAGTGGCCGGCCAAACAAGGATATGTCTCAATGCAATGGATTGCATTGAATGTGTGGAGGTGGAAGGGTTTTTCCAACCCTATAAAAGACACCCTAAGTGGCCGGCCAAAGAAGGGATTGGCTTTTGTTGTTGGTGGAAGCTTTGGTTGTGTTAGTGGTGAGAAAGCTTGGTGGAAGCTTTGGTTGTGTGGGTTTGTGAGTGTAGGCTAGCAAGAAGAGGAGTCTTCTTCTTCCTTTCTCCTTTTCCCTCTCTTCCTCTCCTTTAGGGACTTCTCTAGCAAGAAGTAAAGGAGAGCTCTTCTAGTTTTCCTTTTGTGAGACAAGAGCGTGCTCGTGTGGATACGTATAGAGGCACAGACACTTGAACGTGCTAAAGATCCAACAAACCGAAAGGAAAAGCGGGATTAACAAGGGCACGCAACAAAGGTAATCCTCTCCTATAAGATAGGTTTGGTTTAGAGAAATTTATTTTATACGAGTTTGCTTTCGCATGGATCACTTGGAAGGGATCCTATTTTCCGTTGCGCATATGCCATTTGGCATACAAGAATTCCCTACATTTATACCCTAGACCTAGACTCAACCTTCTAGCTCCTTAATAAGCCTTGCGCCTTCAGGATCCCTCCGAGTCCGCGACTTGTTCATCCTTTGCGCTTTGCTTCCAATAGCTTCCTTCGGTTTCGTCATGTCTTGGGTTGCCAAATGCTTGGACTTTATGCCGCCAAGACTACAAGCTTGGACTTATGCTGCCAAGACTTTACTTTGGACTTCCTTTGCCAAGGTTCGCTTGGACTTTACGCTGCCAAGACTACAAGCTTGGTCTTACGCTGCCAAGTCCATCCCTTGTACTTCCTTTGCCAAGATCATACTTGGACTTCCTTTGCCAAGATCATACTTGGACTTCCCTATCACTTAAACATTTTCACAATCAGATCACAAGATATTGCCTATCTTAGATGATTATCCAAACATCAAAACATATATAAATGCTTGGAGCATTGTTGCACCAACACGTCGATGGTGGTTTCCTTGTATGATTTGGTTATTTCTGTAGAGGTGGATAGAATGTTTTTTTTGCATTACTATACCACGGACTTGTTTGACAAAGGTGATGATGGAAATCATTTAGTCGGAAGCTGGTGAAACTAGTTTACAGGACCTAGATGGCGGTTAACTTTTACACGAGTATTAGATAATCCTTCCGAGGTGGATAAAATGATGTTGTACGTAGATGCATCATTTCAGGGATCGGAGCGATCCCGATGCAGTTGAATGAGGCGTATCATACGCCTACGTCAGTTACAAAACTATGAGATAGGCTGTCATATACATGACATGGCTTTAGTAGTTATTATCTAGATTTGTGGATGTATGGAGCAGAAGTGTTCATTGAATTTAACTAGCTACTGGGTAGCTACTATAGAGTTGTTGTAACAGGAACAGTTGCAACAAGTGAAATTGGTCACTATAGCCTTTAATGCACTTACAGAGTGTGTGGTGGAGTGGATTTTGGATGGTAGATGAACTTCTCTTGTAAGAAGATAATTTCCCATCTCTAATATGGATATGTGTTCTGGACATGCATCCACTTAAGAAAGAATTGCTACAAGAGGCACATTATTCTAAATTTGCTATACATCCTGGTGGTACTTGGACATACCGAGATTAGAAACGTTTATACTGGTGGAACGGTATAAAGAGAGATATAGCAGATTTTGTTTCTTGATGTTTAGTATGCCAGCAAGTGAAGGCTGAACATCAGGAATCCGCTGGATTGCTTCAGGAAATTTCGATTCTGGACTAGAAGTGGGAGCAAATCACGATGAATTTTCATTATGGGATTTCCCAGAACCCATAAAGGACATGATGCTATTTGGGTGATCGTGGATCAACTAATCGAATTAGTTAACTTCCTTCCTATTCGTGGGACGAACTCATTGGATCGTCTGACGGAGTTGTACTGTCGAGAGATTATCAGATTTCATTGAGTGCCTTTAAGTAACATATCTGATAGAGACCCGCGATTTACCGCGTGATGTTGGCAGAGTCTGCAGCAAGCTATGGGCACAAAGCTTCGGCTCAGTATAACATTTCATCCGCAAATAGACAGACAGTCTGAGCATACCATTTAGACTCTAGACGATCTATTTATATCTTGTGTCATGGATTTCGGAGGAAGTTGGGAAGACCATGTTCAATTAGTGGAATTTACCTATAACAACAGCTATCACTCCTCCATTCAGATGGTTCCTTCTGAGGCCTTATACGGCAAACCCTGCAGATCTCTTGTGTTGTGGGAGGAGGTTGGGAAACGACAGCTATTAGGGCCACAGAGTATCCAACATGATGCAGAGTTGGTGCACATCATCGGATGATAGTTATTAGAGGCACAGGATCGATAGAAGAGTTACGTAGACCGGAGGTGAAGGCCTTTGAAATTCTCAATTAGGGATTAGGTATTTCTATGTGTTTCACCTACGAAAGGGGTGAAGTGCTTTGGGATAAAAGGGAAATTAGTTCCATGCTTTTTTATCCCATTTGAGATATTGGCGTGGATTGGAGGTGTAGCTTACCGGTTGGCTTTACCTCCGATACTGGCGGGTGTTCACTATGTATTTCCTATTTCTATGCTGAGGAAATACGTGTCGCTTGTTGATCATGTTCTGAAGGAGGTTGCAATTCCACTTCAGCCTAATGTGACTTACGAGGAGATTCCAGGGTGGATCCTAAGTCGCAAGGAGCGACAATGGTGGGACAAAACCATTCGATCTAGATACCCTCAACTGTTCACTTGAAGAATGTATATGGTCCATTCCGAAACTTGCTTGAAGTAATTTTTGCATGTTAGTACAAAATTTGGGGACCAAATTTTTATGAGAGGGGGAGAATGTAAAATACTGAGAAAAAAATAAATATTAATAATAGGAAATATCCTTGTTAATTAAGAAATTATCTTATAGAATTTTCTATGAATTTTTAGGAATTTTTATGGATTTAAACGAAAGTTATATGGACATTTCATGGGGATAAAGCGGAAAAGCTTTTGTAAAGCCTGTTTAGACTATCTGCTATTATGAAATTAATGGGTTTAAATGTTAAACGTTTAATTTTTCTCGCCCATTTCCCTTCCATTTTCCCTCGATCCACGTTTTCTTCTCCGCCCAATCCTCTTCTTCTCTTCACATCCTCGATCCCTTCTTTCTCTCCGCCCAAACTACTCCGCCTCCATGCCGCTCGCCACCACGCCGCTGCCGTCGCGAGAGCGATCCATTGCCACCACTGCCTCCTTGCTGTGCTCTGCCGATCCGGATGCCAGCAGCCTCCCTCTTCCATCGGCTGCCATCGCCTGCCTCGTCGTCACCGCGAGTTGACCGTTGTCTCTTCTCTTCCAGTCAACGCGTGACCTCTTCTCCTCCAGGCGATCGCGCCTTCCTCTGCTCGGTCTATTTTCTTTCTGTTGTGGATTTTTCTCTCCTTCCACTATTGTTCTTCTCACGATCTCTACAGCAGCCGTCCTTGGGATCATCGAGATCTTGGCCTCGCCGGAGTTGCTGCCCTCTCGATGAAGCATTGTACCGATCGGTGTCTTTTTCCTTCTTGCTGCAAGATCGGTTTTTGTTGTTTCTCGAATCGACTGGGAAGCTGAGATCTACCTCTATCCTCATCTTCCTCCACAGCGTACCCAATTGAGTTGCCAACAAGCTGGTGAAGGAGATGGGTGTTATTAAATTTGAGGAGTTCTGTGGTGATTCTTTATGTATTGTCGTGGGAGTTGTGAATTGGCCATTTGGTGGCTTATACCTTTTCACCCAGCTGCGATCTTGGATTCTTGGTAAGTAGATTGGGATTGTTTATGATTGTTGCAATCAGATCTTGTTTTGTTATGGTGGGGTGGTATATTAAATTGTTTGTGGATGGCTTGAATGTTGTAGTTTGGCTACGTGTAGTTATGGATTGGATTTTCCGGATGGACTATGAATGATTGGTTTGGGGCCAGGTAAGTTTTGGTTTGAATATTATGAATATGAGATTATACTTATAGTAATCTTGTGGGTGGTATTTTCGGCTAGGTTAATATGGATTGGATGGTACAGAACTGATTTTCTACCTTGGATCAAGAAGCTCTTATCATGGATTTGGAACTAGGTAAATGCTATTAATTGTTACTTTAACTGTAGATTGAGATGTTATTTAGTTAGCTCGATTAGCTATGATTAAATGGATAGTTTGGTACTATGATTAAGAGCTAATGGAAGAAACTATTTAGTTAGTTGATTGAGATATAAAATTGATGCGGGATTAGGATTTGATCCTAATATTAGAATTGACAGTATGATTGGATCGTATATGTTTCGTTTGCAGGATGTTGATTTCGAGAACTTGATTCAAGATAGGTTCATGGGCAAAAATAACTCATCTTCTAAATCTAATAAGAGAAACGAACCTTCGAAAATGAACCAAACATATCTTTGGCATCTAAGGTTAGGTCATATTAACCTGAGTAGAATTCAAATGTTAATAGCTGATGGACCTTTGGGTTCATTGGTGGTGGAAGATTTCCCAACCTGGGAATCTTGCTTGGAAGGTAAAATGACCAAGAGGCCTTTTAAGGCCAAGGGGTATAGAGCCAAAGATGTGTTGGAATTGGTTCATTCTGATTTGTGTGGTCCTATGTCTATTCAGACTAGAGGTGGTTTTGAATATTTCATCTCTTTTATAGACAATTATTCAAGATATGGATACATTTACTTGATGCGTCGCAAGTCTGAATGCTTTGACAGGTTCAAAGAATTCAAGGCTGATGTGGAGAAACGTTAAGGTAAAAGTATCAAGACACTACGATCTGATCATGGTGGTGAGTACCTCTTGGGAGAGTTTAGGAGTTACTTATCAGAGGCTGGGATTCAATCCCAACTGTCTGCACCTGGTACACCCAGTAGAATGGTGTGGCGGAGCAAAGGAATAGGACTCTTATGGAGATGGTTAGATCGATGATGAGTTATTCTGAGTTACCATATTCATTCTGGGGGTATGCTCTGGAAACAACAGTCTATATTCTGAACTTTGTACCATCTAAATCAGTACCTTCTACTCTCACAGAATTGTGGATTGGGTGAAAGCCTAGTCTGAGACATATTCGAATTTGGGGTAGTCAAGCACATGTGCTGAAGGGATATGTTGGTAAGTTGGAATCTCATACAGAAGTGTGCTTGTTCATCGGTTATCCCAAAAGAACGAATGGTGGTTTGTTCTAAAGTCCTAGAGATCAGAGGGTGATCGTTAGCACGATCGCCCAATTTTTAGAGGAAGACTATGTGATGAACCACAAGCTCATGAGAAAGATTTTTCTACATGAATTAAGAGGGGAAGTCACTACTTGAGTACCAACGGTACAAGAGGATATACCATAAGTGACTGCACCGCGTGTCATAGAGGATACACAGGTGATACATCATTGTAGTGGTATGGTTGTTAGACAACCTGATAGATTTATGTTCTTGAGAGAATCTTCTGATTTGGTCCCTTGCGAACATGAACCTGATCCCTGGGCATATGACGAGACAATCCAAGATAAAGATGCGATATCTTGGCAAAGAGCGATGAATTCTGAGATAGAATCTATGGATTCAAATCAGGTTTGGGAGCTAGTAGAACCACCCAAAGCTGTAAAAGTCATTGGATGCAAGTGGTGTTAGTAAAAGCCCTAGAGTCAATCATGTGATGATTGTTGTATGGACTTTATTGTATCATATTCCTATTTATAAAGGCATGGTTATTATATTTACTTTATTGGTGCCAAATAACTAAATATAATAATGTCCTTGTGTACTAGGTTTTTATCTATATCAATCGATTGGTTGAATCGATAATGAGATGATATAGAGAACACTATTCTTAATCATTCCTAGTCGAGTATTAATATTCAGGGACAATGTTAATGCGTAGAGACTAGTATGTAGGTTAACACGATGACTTGATCTCACAAGTCATGGATATGAGATATCAAGTTGACACATGAGTATGCATTGGAGAATGTATACTGAATGACCCGCCATGAGAAAGTATCATGGATCGTTATATGAGTGTCATATACTTTCTCATGTAGCTATTAGTATGACTATTAGTCCTTAGACCTGAAGTCACCATGGTTCCCTACATAAGGAGTTGCATACTTTGGCTTCGTCAAACGTCACCCGTAAATGGGTGGACTATAAAGGTGATTACTGGGTATGTAACAAATTATGCGGAGGGATGTGAGTGATGTAGATGGGATCTATCCCTCCTATATGACGGGGGTGACATCAATATTCTTGATAGAGTGAGACCACGAAGTGCATGGCCATGCCCAAATGAGTCAATATGAGATATTGAGCTCATTTGATTAGATTGAGTCTACTTGGAGTTCAAGATATAGATTATACCGAGGATGACACGGTCTATGCCTCAATTGGTCAATCTAGATGTCAAGGATAGAGGGACATTGTCACATATTGTGAGAGTCACAATTAGTAGTCACAAAGGTGATGTTGAAGCTCAACATTCTTTAACTTGGGTATCAATGATGTGTTTCTAGATACCGCTCATTGCTTATGTTCCTAAATCGGTTTAGGGACATTGCCAACATTACAAGAACCTATAGGGTCACACACATAAGGGCAATTAAATGGAGATTAGGTTCATATGATGAACCATGAGGATTAGGTTCATGGGATGAACCAAATTGGATTAAGAGTAATCCAAATTAGACTAACTGAGTTAGACTCAAGTTGATTCAAGCGTTGAATGAGTCTAATTTAAATTTGATTCATCAAATCAATTTAAATTAATGAATAGAGATTCATTAAATTAAATTGACTTGAGTCAAGTGGTTAGATTTTATCAACCATGGGAGATTAGAGGTCAAGTTTGACTTGACTTGAGAGGGAAGATGAAAGGTCAAGTTTGACTTGACCAAATGCCATGTCATGATGATGACTTGGCATGGCCGGCCAATGATGATGCTCCACATCATCATTGACTTATCATGTGGTGCCACCTCATGAGGGAGACCAAGAGCCATGGGAGTTACATGCATGCATGTAACCTCCCAAGCCTTGAAGTGGCCGGCCACTTTAGGAGTTTTGATGGTTGAATTCATTTGGTGAGTTACACACAACTTCATCTTCCTCCCAGGATCAACTTCGCTCAAGCTCTCCCTCTCTCCCTCCTCATCTTGCCGAGCATCTAAGGAGTGCTAGCACACTCAAGATTTCTTTTCTCCACCTTTTGCTTGTGTGGATACCAATAGAGGAGTGTGCACTTGACGCTCTTGAGTTCCGGAAAACCTCTTGGACGAGTGGGATTTGCGAAGGGCGTCGCATCGACGGTAAAATCCTTATCATATAGATCTAAGGTAGATCTAGGGTTTTATATAAGCACATACATGTTTTAGTTTTAATACATCTTCGCACGGATCCGTGGCCGGGGCTTCCGAAGTTTCTGCAATGCAAAAAGCGGTTTTTGCAGCTCGGAAAAACCCAACAGTGGTATCAAAGCCACGTGCGAAGTAAGTATGTGTTTGATTTTTGTAGTTTTTATATTAGATATAAAAATTATTGATTTTTATGTTTCTGTAAATTTCCTAATTTTATAGAATTTTTGGATATTTTTCTCGAAGAGTCGAAGCAACGAGTGTTGGGACACTTGTAGGCTTCAACCGTCGAGAAAAACTCTCCGAAACGGCGAGTTCTCGCTTTAGGTTTTTGGGACAGCGACTTAAGTCGCTGTAGGATCATAATAGGGACACTCGCAAAGTTAATTTTGTGAGTATGGGCGCTGCCCCTATCACCGAAAGGGGCCTTGTCCCGCGATCACGCCCCGAAACCGCTTAGCGGGACCGTTACGGAGAGGTGACTCATAAATTTGAAAAAAATTAGAAACAATTATAGAAATTTTCTGTAAAAATACATAATTTAGAATTATGTATAATTCTGTGATTTTCATGCCCAATGACCCCAATTTGATTGGAATATATGTGTTGTAATTCATAATACGACCTGTGTGCCGTTTTTGTGGTTGTGAGTGTTGTATAGTGTATGCGACCTGCGCGTCGTACCTCTTCTTTTGAAATTCTAGTTGTAAATAGTTTTATACTCGAATGTAACTCGATTTTTATATTTATAATGTACAAAATAGAGCGGTGGAAAGTCCACTTGTAGACGAAGTTACGAGAAGTATGCCGACGACACATGGCGGTCAAAGGAAGCGCTTGGAGAAGCCGCTAGCCTTAGGTTGACCGTCCAATCTTCTCATTGGCTTGAGAAGATCGTAGTAGGGCCATGACTACATCACAGTTAAATGTATATATATATATATATATATATATATATATATATTTGATTTTGCTTGTATGTATGTGATGCATTCTAGTAGAATAATGCTTGTATGTATATGATGCATGCTAGAATAATGTATGTATGTATGTGATGCATGCTAATATAGGATAATAAAGGCCTCAATGCATATATGATACACATTACAATTAGATTAGATCATAATCGAATCAACTCAAAAATGCCTACCGAGCCTTGATACCCATCACTACCTCGATCATTTGTTGTTGTTGAATCTGCCAAAGCAGAGCAACGCATATTATCTTGGTAGGGTGCGGAGGGACAATCTTGGTCCCTCCTATCACGCTTGGGTTAGAGTAAGCTCAATTAGATTGAGCAAAACTAGTTAACTCAATTGGATCCAGTAGAACTATAGGCATATTCCAACCGTTGGAAAGATAGGATAAGATCGCATTTACACTAAATCTTGGGCGATTTAGCCAAAGCTAACTCAAGGTCTTTTGTAAATGTGGGTCTTGATCCTATAAACAAGAGTTGCATAGAGATGTAATCGGTAATGTGTTATCCACCGATCGTACTAATTCTTGGGCGATTTAGCCAAAGCTATCTCAAGGCTTAGTATGATGTGGATCTTGTCCCGCAAGAATTATTGCTTGTTTGTATGAATCTAGTAATGTGGTTTGACCACATCCATAACTCGATTCTACAAAATTCCTATAATTCAGTGGGAGCATCATTTGATTAAAGACCTAATTAAATCATAAAAGGAATATGATATTAATTCTCTACATTGTATGTTGTAGATAACTATGTCAACAAACACGAACACTCTCTCTCTCTGCATTCTGTCCTTGAGAAGGACAAGCTCAATGGAACAAATTTCCTGGACTGGTACAGGAACCTGAGAATTGTTCTCACCCAAGAAAGGAAGTTGTACGTCCTGGAGTAGCCCATTCCGGAGGCACCTCCTGCCACTGCCTCGCGAGCTGACAAAGATGCTTACAAGAAGCATCAAGATGATGCATTAGATGTGTCATGTCTAATGCTCGCGACCATGAACTCTGAGCTTTAGAAGAAACACGAGTTCATGAATGCTTATGATATGGTTGGACATCTTCGTCAACTATATCAAGGACAAGCAAGGCATGAGAGATATTAAGTCTCTAAGGCATTGTTTGGGTCCAAAATGCAAGATGGGACTCCCGTTGGTCCATATGTACTCAAGATGATTGGGTACGTAGAAACCCTACAAAGGCTAGGATTTCCACTTGGCCAAGAGCTAGGCACTGACCTGATCTTGCAATCTTTGCCACAAGCCTACAATCAATTTGTCATGAATTACAACATGAATGAAATTGATAAGCCACTGCCTGAGATGCTCAGCATGTTGAGAACTGCTGAGCTTAACCTTAAGAAGGGAAAATCTGACACCATTTTGATGGTGCACAAAAAGAAAGGCAAGGGTAAGCCTAAAGGTAAGGGAAAGTCCCAAGCCAAGGGCAAAGGCAAAGAACTTAAACCCAAAGGAGGGGTAGCCAAAGAAGGGGCTTGCTTCCACTGCAAGGAAGCTGGACACTGGAAGCGTAACTGCAAAGCTTACCTGGAAGATCTTAAGAAGAAAAGAAGTGAGACTTCTACTTCAGGTATAAATGTTATAGAAGTCAATCTATCTATTTCTTCATCATGGGTATTAGATACTGGATGTGCATCTTGTTGGAATGTATACTGAAAGTCTAGCTCTTTTTGTATGAACATTTTTATTTTGAAATAAGAATCACATGATCATTGTTTGCACTTTATATTTATTATATGTGTGCAAATTGTCTAATATTTTACATTGTAGATAACATGGTGCTTGGTGTGGCACAGAAGATCATGTTATCAGTCCCTTGTAGAATATAAGTAGAGGCTCACGACCAAGATGGTTTTGGACAAACCATTGGCATGGTTGTAGTGTAGCTTGGTATTATTTTATCTTGAACATAGAGTTACACTAGTACACTTAGGTGTATTGAGCAGGACCGACATAGAGGTGATTCAATTTATTGCTGACTACATAATTGAATCGGACCTCGGATATTATGTTGTACATGCTCTTAATCCCGATATAATAACGGGCGCATGTACTTAGTATTTATTTCTTTGATTTAACAAAAGGGTGAGATTTAGATGGATTAAATCAATATGCCCGGTAAGTTGGGAAATGATATTATTTACATGGTGTGTCGTTGATTATAGGAGGAAACCGTGTCCTATATATTAGGTTGATGATGTCCCCTTGAGGAGCTCATAAGGTTCATCATGTAAACCCAGCTGGTTGACTTAGTCAACATGATGATAAGGTTGAGTGGTACTACTCGAGGAGTTAGATGTTAATTGATTGATGGTCAGTAAATCAATTAATTAACGGACATTCGATATCTTAAACACGGGGAGATGGATGTACAAATAATATATGGAGCCCATATTGATTTATGGGGGTTGGTGAGGTAATTCAATGATGATCCTCTAGTGGAATGGAACATCATTGATGGATCATGTTTGTGTGGTTCCGATCCATCGGGTGGCCAAGATCCAACTCCTCATCATGGTCTCTATCGTAGCCTAATATAATCCTCATGAACTCTAGATGCAAGGATGTAAAACAAAACTCTAGAACTAACAGTTGAGATTGAATCTCTAAGACCGACGGTTGGGATGAAACCCTAGATCCGACGGTTGGGATGAAACCCTAGATCCGACGGTTGGGATAAAACCCTAGATCCGACGGTTGGGATGAAACCCTAGATCCGACGGTGGAGATTAAATCCCTAGATCCGACGGTGGAGATTAAAGGAGGCCTAAGCCTAACTCTATAAAAGAAAGGCTAAGGGTTGGGCGTGGGATATCAAGAAGGAAGTTAGGTTTTTAGTTTGGGCGGCTAGGGTTTGGAAGATAGGCTTGGGCGGCAATTCTTGGAAAGAAAAAGTCGGCGCCCATCTTCTTCCAACTTGTTTTGGCCGGCGCCCATCCTCATTGTTCCTTCTCCTATTCCTTGGTTGGCGGCAACCTCTCTTCAAGGTTGGCCGGCGTTCATTGATCCCTCACCTTGGTGGCCGGCGGCATCTTTTATCAAAAGTTGGTCGGTGCCCAATCATCCACTCCTTTGCCGGCGGCAATCTTTCTTCAAGGTTGGCCGACACTCAACTATCTACTCCTTGACCGGCGGCGAAATCAAGCTCCTTAGCTTGGTGGTCGGTTCTAGAAAGGAGAAGGAGTCTTTGTTTGGTTCTTCTCTTTGTTCTTATGATGTGGCATCAATTGACAAAGTCAATGATGATGTGGAGCATCATCATTGGCCGCCCATGCCAAGTCATCACCATGACATGGCATTTTGTCAAGTCAAACTTGACCTTTCATCTTCCCTCTCAAGTCAAGTCAAACTTGACCTCTAATCTCCCATGGTTGATCAAATCTAACCACTTGACTCAAGTCAATTTAATTTAATGAATCTTTATTCATTAATTTAAATTGATTTGATGAATCAAATCTCAATTAGACTCATTCAACACTTGAATCAACTTGAGTCTAACTCAATTAGTCTAATTTGGATTACTCTTAATCCAATTTGGTTCATCCCATGAACCTAATCCTCATGGTTCATCATATGAACCTAATCTCCATCTAATTGCTCTTATGTGTGTGACCCTATAGGTTCTTGTAACGTTGGCAATGTCCCTAAACCGATTTAGGAACATAAGCAATGAGCGGTATCTAGCAACACATCATTGCTACCCAAGTTACAAGAATGTTGAGCTCCAACATCACCTTTGTGACTACTAATTGTGACTCTCACAATATGTGACAATGTCCCTCTATCCTTGACATCTAGATTGACCAATCGAGGCATAGACCGTGTCATCCTCGGTACAATCTAAATCTTGAACTCCAAGTAGACTCACTCTAATCAAATGAGCTCAATATCTCATATTGACTCATTTGGGCATGGCCATGCACTTCGTGGTCTCACTCTATCAAGAATATCGATGTCACCCCCGTCATATAGGTGGGATAGATCCCATCTACATCACTCACATCCCTCCGCATAATTCGTTACATACCCAGTAATCGCCTTTATAGTCCACCCATTTACGGGTGACGTTTGACGAAGCCAAAGTATGCAATTCATTATGTAGGAAACCATGGTGACTTCAGGTCTAAGGACTAATAGTCCTACTAATAGCCACATGAGAAAGTATATGACACTCATATAACGATCCATGATACTTTCTCATGGCGGGTCATTCAGTATACATTCTCCAATGCATACCCATGTGTTAACTTGATATCTCATATCCATGACTTGTGAGATCAAGTCATCTTGTTGACCTACATGCTAGTCTCTACGCATTAACATTGTCCCTGAATGTTAATACTCGACTAGGAATGATTAAGAGTAGTGTTCTCTATATCATCTCATTATCGATTCAACCAATCGATTGATATAGATAAGAACCTACTACTCAAGGACATTATTATATTTAGTTATTTGGCACCAATACAAGTAAATATAATAACCATGCCTTAATAAATAGGAATATGATACAATAAAGTCCATACAACAATCATCATATGATTGGCTCTAGGGCTTTCACTAACAGCTTGGTGGTCGGTTCTAGAAAGGAGAAGGAGTCTTTGTTTGGTTCTTCTCTTTGTTCGGAGTGAACAAGGAAAGGAAGAATGTGATCTAGGCGGCTTCCACTCGTGGAGGATCTTCGCCCACACGACGTCCACGGGGAGGAAAGGACATACGGTAGAAGATCGAGAGGTATAAAAGTTTTACAATTTTTTTGATCTTAGCATGTTTTTATGTGTTGATTATACTAGTTTGCATTTGTATGTATTTGTATAATCATGGATCCCGAAGACAAACACAAAAACCGGTGATCCGTCCGTCGTCTCTTCCGCGGCTAACCAACTAGAAGAGTTGGGTTGCTTGAACAACTAGTTTGTTCAAGCAATCACTCAAGTTGTTATCACGACGATGAATTGGTTATGCTTAGGAAGCTCATCCCATCCGGATTGGTTTTTTCATTAGTGAAAATTTTAATCCGGGGACATGGGAGCCAATGAGCCTTCCGAAGCAATTCCCAACAAGTGGTATCAGAGCCACGGTTTCCGGTTTTGTGCGTTTTGGATTCGGTTACTTTCATGCACATATCATATATTGAGTATGCCGGATAATAGTAGGATGTGCGTAGGCTATCTTTTTGGTTGCAAGCATAAGATCCGACTATTATGGCTCTTTGTGTGTATGTGATTGTTTTGTGTGTGATTGTATGTATATTATTTGAATCCTCGGGGTTGACGAGGCTAGATTAGTATTTAATTTTTGTAATTAAATACGGCATTGTTTAGCCACTCATTTTAGTTTACTTTCGATCTAGATTATTTGTACACTCCTTCGTGGAGTATAGGATCGATGGATGTAAATTAAAATAGTTTAACTCGGCTCGGATCTCTTTGGTGACTTGCGCATGAGAAAAGATGGAGCGGACGAGGTGGCGACACGACGGGATGCGTATTGGAGAACAATGCCATAATAGTTGGGAAAATTCTATTTTTTCCATATTAATTGCTGATTTGTTTTATATGCATGTTGTGTATGCTTGAAAATTCCTCATTGTCAATTTACTAAGTGGGAGAGGGACATTTTAATTAATTCCCGCAGCCTCCATTACAATTTGACGTGTGATGCAACAAACTTGCGTGTCGGCTCTGAGTGCCTTCCTCCATGCGGATGAGTTTGTTTGCGGAACACTAGGTCAAATAATGGTTATAGGAAATTATCTAGGAGCGTGTGTACTTCCACAGCGGTAAGGCACATAATCCGAAATAATTCCCTTAGTATCGTGTAATGGTGCACACTTAGATGCAAATAAAAGTATTCTCCCCATCGGAGTCACTGCTTTTATTTATAGGGCCAAAGAGGAACCAACTATTAATTTTATTTGTCAAAAAGTAAGGTTGACAAGATAATAAAATTAATGGGTAAAACCTCCTCTTACAAATGTAGAATTCGTATACGTCGACACAGCGTGGCATGCGATATTCTCGGTGTTTTGAGGTGTTGGTTGATTTTGGAATTTTATTGTTTTGAGGAATCAATAATATTTGAAATCTAATATTTTGATCATTATGATTCTTAGGTTTTTCAAATGGCTTTCAACCCACTTGCTGTGATATTAAAAGAAAATAAACTTACTGGAACAAATTATATTGATTGGAAAAGAAATTTGGATATTGTCTTAACTGCAGAGGAGTATAAATTTGTACTCTTCGAGGTCTGTCCTCCTAAGCCCACCGATGACTTTGATGAAAAGGAGAAAGAAAGTTATAAGAAATGGATCAAGGAAGATGAGATGGCGCGGTGTTACATTTTGGCATCTATGTCAAATGTGCTGCAGCATCAGCATCAAGCCATGGCCACAACTTATGACATGATGTTCAATCTCAAGGAACTTTTCGGACATTAGAGTAGGGCGGCTAGACAGGAGGCTATGAGAAACTTGATGACGACCACCATGATCGAGGGAACACCCGTCAGGGATCATGTTCTCAAGATGATGGCTCATCTTAATGAGATGGAAGCCCTCGGAGCTGAGATCGATGGGGAAACCCAGGTCGATATCATTCTCCAATCACTGCCTAAGAGTTTTGAGCAGTTCCGCCTCAACTACAACATGAACAAGAGGTTGTATTCGTTGGCGGAGCTTCTGATAGAACTCCAGGCGGCAGAGGGGCTTTTTCGTCAAAGCGCTCAAGCCATGGTTGCTCAGAAGGTTTCTTCTTCTAAACCGAAAGGTAAGAAGAAGAAGAAGCAAGGTGGAGCAAAGAAAGTGGCAGTAGGACCTCAGGCAGGAGTGAAGAAGCCGAAAGGCAAGTGCTTCACTTGCAAGCAGACTGGACATTGGAAGATGGACTGTCCTCGCCGAAAGAACAAAGGTATATCTTCTTGTTTAGTTGTTGAAACATGTTTAGCGGTGTTATCTACCAGTCCCTGGTGTTTAGATACAGGAGCCACTGATCATGTGTGCAATACTTTACAGGGGTTCCAGGAAACCCGACTACTAGCTGAGGGAGAGATTACCGTCTTCATGGGCAATGCTTCAAAGGTGGCGACTATTGCAGTGGGAGACGTTTATTTATCTTTTGATAGGAATAAAGTTTTGGTTTTGAGAAATTGTCTTTATGTACCTACTTTTAGAAAGAATTTAATTTCAGTTTCTAAATTGTTTATGGATGGATATTCTGTTTCTTTTAATGATAAAGTGGTTATAAAAAGGAATAGAGAGATTATCTGTTCTGGTACATTGGTTGGCAATTTGTACACTCTTGAACCGAAAACTCCCACGATGCATATAGAAGTAAATAACTCATCTTCTAAGTCAAATAAGAGAAAAGAACCTTCGAAAATGAACCAGACATATCTTTGGCATCTAAGGCTTGGTAATATTAACCTGAGTAGAATTCAAAGGTTGATAGCTGATGGACCTTTGGGTTCATTAGTGTTGGAGGATCTCCCAACCTACGAATCTTGCTTGGAAGGTAAAATGACCAAGAGGCCTTTCAAGGCCAAGGGGTATAGAGTCAAAGATGTGTTAGAATTGGTTCATTCTGATTTGTGCGGTCCTATGTCTATCCAGGCTAGAGGTGGTTTTGAATATTTCGTCTCTTTTATAGATGATTTTTCAAGATATGAATGCATTTACTTGATGCGCCGCAAGTCTGAATGCTTTGACAGGTTCAAAGAATTCAAGGCTAATGTGGAGAACCGTCAAGGTAAAAGTATCAAGACACTACGATCTGATTGTGGTGGCGAGTACCTCTTGGGAGAGTTTAGGAGTTACTTATCAGAGGCTGGGATTCAATCCCAATTTTCTGCACCGGGCACACCCCAGCAGAATGGTGTGGCAGAGCGAAGGAATAGGACTCTTATGGAGATGGTTAGATCAATGATGAGTTATTCTGAGTTGCCAGTTTCGTTTTGGGGGTATGTGCTGGATACGACAATGTATACTCTGAATTTGGTTCCATCTAAATCAGTGCCTTCTACCCCCGTAGAATTGTGGACTGGGCGAAAGCCTAGTCTAAGACATATTCGGATTTGAGGTAGTCCAGCACATGTGCTGAAGGGAGATACTGGTAAGTTGGAATCTCGTACATAAGTACGCTTGTTTGTTGGCTACCCTAAGGGAACGAAGGGTAGTTTGTTTTATAGTTCTAGTGATCAGAAGGTGATGGTGAGTACGAATGCCAGATTTCTAGAGGTTGACTATGTGATGAACCACAAGCCCACGAGTAGGATTGTTCTTGAGGAGTTGACAGGGGAAGTCCCAACTTCAGTACTCCGGTACAAGAGAAGATACCATAAGTCACTGCACCGCGTGTCACAAAGCATACACAGGAGGCACCTTGTCGTAGTGGGAGAGTTGTTAGACAGCTTGATAGATTCATGTTCTTGTGAGAATCTTCTGATTTGGTCCCTGGCGAACATGAACCTTATCCCCGGACATATGACGAGGCACTCCAAGATAGAGATGCGGTATCTTGGCAAAGAGAGATAAATTCAGAGATAGAATCTATGGATTCCAATCATGTCTGGGAGCTAGTAGAATCACCCGATGGTGTGAAAGCCATTGGATGCAAGTGGATCTACAAGAGGAAGAGAGGAGTAGACGGGAAGGTTGAGACCTTCAAAGCTATGCTTGTTGCGAAAGGTTATACTCAGAAAGAGGGTATCGATTATGAGGAGACCTTTTCGCCAGTAGCTATGCTTAAGTATATCCGGATTCTCTTATCTATCGCTGCTCATATGGATTATGAGATTTGGCAGATGGATGTCAAGACAGCTTTCCTTAACGAAAGTCTTGAGGAGAACATCTATATGCGGCAACCAGAGGGATTCATTGCTAAAGTCAAAGAGCATCTAGTGTGTAAGCTTAATCGGTCCATTTATGGATTGAAGCAAGCTTCCAGATCTTGGAACATCCATTTTGATGAGGAAATCCAGTCATATGGATTTATTCAAAGTCCGGATGAGCCATGTGTATACAAAAGATGTGACAGAAACGTAGTGGTATTTCTTGTACTATACGTAGATGACATTTTCTTAGTTGGCAACAATATCAAAGTGTTATCAGATGTAAGGGTATGGTTGTCCAAACAGTTTGACATGAAGGACTTGGGAGAAGTGGGACACATCCTTGGGATCAAAGTTATAAGGGATCGCAAGAAAAGGATGTTGTGCTTATCTCAAGCTTCATACATAGACACGGTCCTAGCTCGTTTTAGCATGCAGAACTCCAAGAAGGGTTTTCTACCTTTCAGGCATGGAGTTCCTTTATCTAAAGAGATGTGTCCTAAAACATCAAAAGAGATAGAGGAGATGAAGGCGGTTCCTTATGCTTCGGCAGTAGGAAGTCTCATGTATACTATGCTATGCACGAGACCAGATATCTATTTTGCCGTGGGCATGGTTAGCAGATATCAGAGTAATCCTAGACAGGTACATTGGACTGCGGTAAAGCATATATTGAAGTACCTGAGAAGGACTAGGGTGAGAAAGCATATATTGAAGTACCTGAGAAAGACTTTCCTTAACGAAAGTCTTGAGGAGAACATCTATATGCGGCAACCAGAGGGATTCATTGCTAAAGTCAAAGAGCATCTAGTGTGTATGCTTAATCGGTCCATTTATGGATTGAAGCAAGCTTCCAGATCTTGGAACATCCGTTTTGATGAGGTAATCCAGTCATATGGATTTATTCAAAGTCCGGATGAGCCATGTGTATACAAAAGATGTGACGGAAACGTAGTGGTATTTCTTGTACTATACGTAGATGACATTTTGTTAGTTGGCAACAATATCAAAGTGTTATCAGATGTAAGGGTATGGTTGTCCAAACAGTTTGACATGAAGGACTTGGGAGAAGTGGGACACATCCTTGGGATCAAAGTTATAAGGGATCGCAAGAAAAGGATGTTGTGCTTATCTCAAGCTTCATACATAGACACGGTCCTAGCTCATTTTAGCATGCAGAACTCCAAGAAGGGTTTTCTACCTTTCAGGCATGGAGTTCCTTTATCTAAAGAGATGTGTCCTAAAACATCAAAAGAGATAGAGGAGATGAAGGCGGTTCCTTATGCTTCGGCAGTAGGAAGCCTCATGTATGCTATGCTATGCACGAGACCAGATATCTGTTTTGCCGTGGGCATGGTTAGCAGATATCAGAGTAATCCTGGATAGGTACATTGGACTGCGGTAAAGCATATATTGAAGTACCTGAGAAGGACTAGGGATTATATGCTGGTTTACCGGGCAGATCAATTAGTCCCTGTGGGTTACACGGATTCTGATTTCCAATCAGATAGGGATAACAGTAAGTCTACCTTGGGATTTGTGTTTAGTTTTGTAGGTGGAACCATAGTATGGAGGAGTATCAAGCAGAAATGCATGACGGACTCTACCATGGAAGCTGAGTATGTGGCAGCCTCTCAGGCAGCCAAGGAAGCTATATGGCTCAGGAACTTCTTGATGGACTTGGATGTGATTCCTGGTTTGCCCAGAACTATCACAATTTATTGTGATAACAGTGGTGCAGTTGCAAACTCGAAGGAACCATGAGCCTATAAGGCGAGTAAACACATAGAGCGCAAGTACCACCTGATACGAGAGATCGTAAAGTGAGGAGAAGTAGCTGTCTCCAAGATTGCATCAGAGGATAACCTGGCGGATCCATTCACTAAAGCCCTTCCTGGGAAAGCGTTTGATAGGCATGTAGAGGACATGGGGATCAGATGTATGGCAGTGTGATGATAGCATAGTCTTTTAGTATAAGTGGGAGATTGTTGGAATGTATACTGAAAGCCTAGCTATTTTTGTATGAACATTTTTATTTTGAAATAAGAATCACATGATCATTGTTTGCACTTTATATTTATTATATGTGTGCATATTGTCTAATATTTTACATTGTAGATAACATTGTGCTTGGTGTGGCACAGAAGATCATGTTATCAGTCCCTTATAGAATATAAGTAGAGGCTCAGGACCAAGATGGTTTTGGACAAACCATTGGCATGGTTGTAGTGTAGTTTGATATTGTTTTATCTTGAACATAGAGTTACACTAGTACACTTAGGTGTATTGAGCAGGACCAACATAGAGGTGATTCAATTTATTGCTGACTACATAATTGAATCGGACCTCGGATATTATGTTGTACATGCTCTTAATCCCGATAAAATAACGGGCGCATGTACTTAGTATTTATTTCTTTGATTTAACAAAAGGGTGAGATTTAGATGGATTAAATCAATATGCCCGGTAAGTTGGGAAATGATATTATTTACATGGTATGTCGTTGATTATAGGAGGAAACCGTGTCCTATATATTAGGTTGATGATGTCCCCTTGAGGAGCTCATAAGGTTCATCATGTAAACCCAGCTGGTTGACTTAGTCAACATGATGATAAGGTTGAGTGGTACTACTCGAGGAGTTAGATGTTAATTGATTGATGGTCAGTAAATCAATTAATTAACGGACATTCAATATCTTAAACACGGGGAGATGGATGTACAAATAATATATGGAGCCCATATTGATTTATGGGGGTTGGTGAGGTAATTCAATGATGATCCTCTAGTGGAATGGAACATCATTGATGGATCAAGTTTGTGTGGTTCCGATCCATCGGGTGGCCAAGATCCAACTCCTCCTCATGGTCCCTATCGTAGCCTAATATAATCCTCATGAACTCTAGATCCAAGGATGTAAAACAAAACTCTAGAACCAACGGTTGAGATTGAATCTCTAAGACCAACGGTTGGGATGAAACCCTAGATCTGACGGTTGGGATGAAACCCTAGATCCGACGGTTGGGATAAAACTCTAGATCCGATGGTTGGGATGAAACCCTAGATCTGACGGTGGAGATTAAATCTCTAGATCCAACAGTGGAGATTAAAGGAGGACTAAGCCTAACTCTATAAAAGGAAGGCTAATGGTTGGGCATGGGATATCAAGAAGGATGTTAGGTTTTTAGTTTGGGCGGCTAGGATTTAGAAGATAGGCTTGGGCGGCAATTCTTGGAAAGAAAAAGTCGGCACCCATCTTCTTCCAACTTGTTTTGGCTGGCGCCCATCCTCATTGTTCCTTCTCCTATTCCTTGGCCGGCGGCAACCTCTCTTCAAGGTTGGCCGGCGTTCATTGATCCCTCACCTTGGTGGGCGGCGGCATTTTTTATCCAAAGTTGGCCGGCGGCATCTTTTATCCAAAGTTGGCCGGCGCCCAATCATCCACTCCTTGGCCGGCGGCAATCTTTCTTCAAGGTTGGCCGACACTCAACTATCTACTCCTTGACCGGCAGCGATATCAAGCTCCTTAGCTTGGTGGTCGGTTCTAGAAAGGAGAAGGAGTCTTTGTTTGGTTCTTCTCTTTGTTCGGAGCGAACAAGGAAAGGAAGAACGTGATCTAGGCGGCTTCTACTCGTGGAGGATCTTCGCCCACATGACGTCCACGAGGAGGATAGGACATATGGTAGAAGATCGAGAGGTATAAAAGTTTTACAATTTTTTTGATCTTAGCATGTTCTTATGTGTTGATTATACTAGTTTGCATTTGTATGTATTTGTATAATCATGGACCCCGATGACAAACACAAAAACCGACGATCCGTCCGTTGTCTCTTCCGCGGCTAACCAACTAGAAGAGTTGGGTTGCTTGAACAACTAGTTTGTTCAAGAAATCACTCAAGTTGTTAGCACGACGACGAATTGGTTATTCTTAGGAAGCTCATCCCATCCAGATTGGTTTTTTCATTAGTGAAAATTTTAATCCGGGGACATGGGAGCCAATGAGCCTTCCGAAGCAATTCCCAACACATCTCACATTTGTACCAATGTGCAGGCACTGAGAAATAGCAGGGCATTGACAAAGGGCGAGGTGGACCTTCGAGTAGGCAATGGAGCAAGGGTTGCTGCTGTTGCTGTAGGAACTTATGATCTATCTCTGCCCTCTAGGCTTGTACTAGAATTAGATTAATGTTGTTATGTGTCTGCTTTAACTAAGAACATAATTTCGGTTTCTTGTTTGGACAAGAAAGGATTTACATTTATAATAAAGAACAAATGTTGTTCAGTTTATTTAAATGATATGTTCTATTGTAGTGCACCTCTAATGAATGGTCCCTACTTTCTAGACTTAGAGAGCTCTATCTATAACATAAGTGCCAAAAGGTTCAAGTCAAATGAGTTGAACCAAACCTATCTCTGGCATTGTCGCTTAGGTCACATAAATGAGAGTCGCTTATCTCAGCTCCATAAGGATGGGCTGCTAGACTCATTTGATTTTGAATCATATGAGACATGCGAGTCTTGCCTTTTAGGCAAGATGACCAAGAATCCCTTTAGTGGACATAGCGAAAGAGCAACTGATTTGTTAGAACTTATACATAGTTATGTATGTCGTCCTTTCAATGTTGCTGCTAGAGGTGGTTACAGGTACTTCATTACATTTACTGATGACTTCAGTAGATATGGTTATGTGTATCTTATGACACATAAATCAGAATCCTTTGAAAAGTTCAAACAATTCAAGAATGAAGTACAAAACCAGCTTGGCAAGAGTATTAAGATACTTCGATCAGATCGAGGTGGTGAATACCTTAGCCATGAGTTTCGTGACTATCTAGCTGAGTGTAGGATTCTATCCCAACTCACTCCTCTTGGAACACCACAGTGGAATGGTGTATCCGAAAGGAGGAATCGTACCCTATTAGATATAGTACATTCTATGATGAGTCACACAGATCTTTCTATATCCTTTTGGGGATATGCTCTAGACACAGCAGCTTTTACCCTTAACCGTGTACCATCCAAGGCTGTCATAAAGACACCATATACGATATGGACAGGGAGAAATCCCAAGACGTCTTTCATGAGGATTTGGGGTTGTGAGGCTTACGTTCGACGTCAAGTCTCAGACAAACTGGGACCCAAATCCGATAGGTGCTATTTTGTTGGATATCCCAAGGATACAAAGGGATATTACTTCTACATTCCCAGTCAGCACAAAGTGTTTGTGGCAAAGACTGGAGTTTTTCTAGAAAGGGATTTTGTTTCTAGAAAAACTAGTGGAAGTACCTTCGATCTTAAAGAAATTCAAGATAAGGACCATAGCACTGAGGCCTTGATGGAGGTTGAACAGGAACCACAAAGTGTTGTGGGTGATGAGGTTCTTGCACAAGGAGTTGTGGAACAACCACCTGTTCAGGTAGACCTACCTCTTCACAGATCTGATAGGGTACGTCGTCAGCCTGAGAGATACCCATTTCTCTTGTCTGACCATGATGACGTAATGCTCATTGAGAATGAGCCTACCTCCTATCAGGAAGCTGTGATAAGCCCAGATTCTGAGAAATGGCTAGAGGCCATGAGATCCGAGATGGAATCCATGTACACCAACCAAGTATGGACTTTGGTTGATCCACCTGAAGGGGTCAAACCCATTGGGTGTAAGTGGGTCTTTAGGAGAAAGACTGACATGGATGGACTTACGCATACCTATAAGGGTCGATTGGTGGCTAAAGGTTTCAAGCATATTCATGGTATTGACTATGATGAAACCTTTTCTCCAGTGGCGATGTTTAAGTCCATTCGGATCTTGCTTGCTATTGCAGCATACCACGATTATGAGATCTGGCAGATGGATGTCAAAACTGCATTTCTGAATGGAAACATACTCAAGGATGTGTACATGACACAACCTGAGGGTTTTGAAGATCCATAGCATACTGGGAAAGTATGCAAGCTGCAAAGGTCCATTTATGGGCTAAAGCAAGCCTCTCGGAGCTGGAATCTTCGATTTGATGATGCGATTAAACAGTTTGGTTTCATCAAGAATGAAGATGAACCCTATGTCTACAAAAGGGTTAATGGGAATACAGTTGTCTTCCTTGTATTGTGTGTGGATGACATACTACTCATTGGGAATGACATCCCTTCGCTACAGTCTGTGAAGACTTGGCTAGGGACGTGCTTCTCAATGAAGGACTTAGGTGAAGCAGCCTGTATTCTAGGCATCAAGATCTATAGAGATAGATCTAAGAGATTGCTTGGCCTAAGTCAGAGTACATACATTGACACGGTATTACTACGGTTTACCATGCAGAATTCCAAGAAGGGACTTCTGCCGATGTCACATGGTGTGAGTCTTTCGAAGACTCAAAGTCCCTCTTCTAGAGAGGAGAGAGACCGCATGGATAAGATCCCTTACGCATCTGCTATAGGATGTATCATGTACGCCATGCTGTGTACTCGTCCTGATGTCTCGTATGCTTTGAGCATGACGAGTAGATACCAGTCAGATCTAGGTGAGCATCACTGGATAGCAGTCAAGAATATTCTTAAGTACTTGAGAAGGACTAAAGGATATTTCTTGATATTTGGAGGCGATGAGGAGCTAGCTGTAAAGGGTTATAGCGATGCCAGCTTCCAAACTGATCAGGATGATTATAGATCGCAGTTAGGGTTCGTGTTTTGCTTGAATGGTGGCGCTGTGAGCTGGAAGAGTTCGAAGCAGGACACAGTTGCTGATTCTACAACAGAAGCCGAGTATATCGCTGCATCTAAGGCAGCAAAGGAGGCAGTTTGGATCCGCAAGTTCATTACTGAGCTTGGGGTGGTTCCTAGCATAACAAATCCCATAGAGCTCTATTGTGACAATAATGGAGCGATTGCACAGGCTAAGGAACCTCGCTCACACCAGCGGACCAAACACATACTACGGCGCTTCCATCTAATTTGAGAGATTATCGATAGAGGAGATGTGAAGATTTGCAGAGTACCCACAGAGGCTAACATCGCAGATCCCTTGACCAAGGGTTTGGCACAGAAAAAGCATGATGGTCACACTAGGTCATTGGGTATTAGATACTACGGTGATTGGCACTAGTGCTAGTGGGAGATTGTTAGTGAAAGCCCTAGAGTCAATCATGTGATGATTGTTGTATGGACTTTATTGTATCATATTCCTATTTATAAAGGCATGGTTATTATATTTACTTGTATTGGTGCCAAATAACTAAATATAATAATGTCCTTGAGTAGTAGGTTCTTATCTATATCAATCGATTGGTTGAATCAAGAATGAGATGATATAGAGAACACTATTCTTAATCATTCCTAGTCGAGTATTAACATTCAAGGACAATGTTAATGTGTAGAGACTAGCATGTAGGTCAACACGATGACTTGATCTCACAAGTCATGGATATGAGATATCAAGTTGACACATGGGTATGCATTGGAGAATATATATTGAATGACCCGCCATGAAAAAGTATCATGGATCATTATATGAGTGTCATATACTTTCTCATGTGGCTATTAATATGACTATTAGTCCTTAGACCTGAAGTCACCATGGTTCCCTACATAAGGAGTTGCATACTTTGGCTTCGTCAATCGTCACCCGTAAATGGGTGGACTATAAAGGTGATTACTGGGTATGTAACAAATTATGCGGAGGGATGTGAGTGATGTAGATGGGATCTATCCCTCCTATATAACGGGGGTGACATCGATATTCTTGATAGAGTGAGACCATGAAGTGCATGGCCATGCCCAAATGAGTCAATATGAGATATTGAGCTCATTTGATTAGATTGAGTCTACTTGGAGTTCAAGATATAGATTGTACCGAGGATGACACGGTCTATGCCTCAATTAGTCAATCTAGATGTCAAGGATAGAGGGACATTGTCGTATTTTGTGAGAGTCACAATTAGTAGTCACAAAGGTGATGTTGGAGCTCAACATTCTTTAACTTGGGTAGAAATGATGTGTTGCTAGATACCGCTCATTGCTTATGTTCCTAAATCAGTTTAGGGGCATTGCCAATGTTACAAGAACCTATAGGGTCACACACTTAAGGGCAATTAGATGGAGATTAGGTTCATATGATGAACCATGAGGATTAGGTTCATGGGATGAGCCAAATTGGATTAAGACTAATCCAAATTAGACTAATTGAGTTAGACTCAAGTTGATTCAAGTGTTGAATGAGTCTAATTTAAATTTGATTCCACAAATCAATTTAAATTAATGAATAGAGATTCATTAAATTAAATTGACTTGAGTCAAGTGGTTAGATTTGATCAACCATGGGAGATTAGAGGTCAAGTTTGACTTGACCAAATGTCATGTCATGATGATGACTTGGCATGGTCGGTCAATAATGATGCTCCACATCATCATTGACTTATCATGTGGTGCCACCTCATGATGTAGACCAAGAGCCATGGGAGTTACATGCATGCATGTAACCTCCCAAGCCTTGAAGTGGCCGGCCACTTTAGGAGTTTTAATTGTTGAATTCATTTGGTGAGTTACACACAACTTCATCTTCTTCCCAGGATCAACTTCCCTCAAGCTCTCCCTCTCTCCTTCCTCATCTTGCCGAGCATCTAAGGAGCGCTAGCACACTCAAGATTGCTTTTCTCCACCTTTTGCTTGTGTGGATACCAATAGAGGAGTGTGCACTTGACGCTCTTGAGTTCCGGCAAACCTTTTGGATGAGCGGGATTTGCGAAGGGCGTCGCATCGAGGGTAACATCCTTATCATATAGTTCTAAGGTAGATCTAGGGTTTTATATAAGCACATACATGTTTTAGTTTTAATACATCTTTGCACCGATCCGTGGCCGAGGCTTCCGAGGTTTTCGCAACGCAAAAAGCGGTTTTTACGGCCCGGAAAAACACAACAAGTGGATCTACAAAAGAAAAAGAGAATCTGATGGGAAGGTAGAAACCTTCAAATAAAGGCTTGTTTCTAAAGGGTATACTCAGAAAAAGGGTATTGATTATGAGGAAACCTTTTCACCGGTAGTCATGCTTAAGTCTATTCGCATTCTCTTGTCTATTACTGCTCATATGGATTATGAGGTTTGGCAGATAGATGTCAAGACAACCTTCCTTAATGGAAGTCTTGAAGAAAATATTTATATGGAGCAACTAGAGGGATTCATTGCAAAGGGCAAAGAGCATCTTGTGTGCAAGCTTAATCGGACCATTTATGAATTGTAGCAAGCTTCGAGATCTTGGAACATCTGCTTTGATGAGGTAATCCAGTCATATGGATTTATTCAAAGTCTAGATGAGTCTTGTGTATACAAGAGTTGTGACAGAAACATAGTGGTATTTCTTGTACTATACGTAGATGACATTTTGCTCATTAGCAACAATGTAAAAGTGTTATCAGACGTAAGGGTATGGTTGTCTAAACAATTTGATATGAAGGACTTGGGAGAAGTGGGACACATCCTTGGGATCAAGGTTATAAGGGATCGCAAGAAAAGGATGTTGTGTTTATCTCAAGCTTCATACATAGACACTATTCTAGCTCGCTTTAGCATGCAAAACTCCAAGAAAGGTTTTCTACCTTTTCGGCATGGAGTACCTTTATCTAAAGAAATGTGTCCTAAAACATCAAAGGAGATTGATGAGATGAAGGTGGTTTCTTATGCTTCGGCGGTAGGAAGCCTCATGTATGCTATGTTATGTACGAGACCAGATATCTTATTTTACCGTGGGAATGGTTAGCATATATCAGAGTAATCCAGGACAGGGATATTAGACTGCGGTAAAGTATATATTGAAGTACATGAGAAAGACTAGGGATTATTTGCTGGTATACCAGGCAGATCAATTACTCCCTGTGGGTTACACAGATTCTGACTTCCAATCATATAGGGATAATAGTAAGTCTACCTCGAGTTTTGTGTTTACTTTGGGAGGTGGAGGCATTATATGGAGGAATGTCAAGTAGAAATGCATGGCGGACTCTACCATGGAAGCTGAGTATGTGGCAGCCTCTGAGGCAGCCAAAGAAGTTGTATTGCTCAGGAACTTCTTGATGGACTTGAATGTGATTCCTAGTTTTCCCAAAACTATCATAATTTATTGTGATAATAGTGGTGCAGTTGCAAACTCGAAGGAACCACGAGCCCATAAGGCAAGTAAACACATAGAGCGCAAGTACCACCTGATACGAGAGATCGTAAAGCGAAGAGAAGTTGTTGTCGCCAAGATTGCATCAGAGGAGAACCTGGCAGATCTTTTCTCTAAGGTCCTTCCAGTGAGAGCTTTTGATAGGCATGTGGAGGGAATGAGAATCAGATGTATAACACTTTAATGGCAGCATAGTCTTTTAGTATAAGTGGGAGATTATTAGGATGTATACTGAAAGCCTAGCTTTTGTATGAACATCTTCATTTTGAAATATGAATCACATTGTAACGCCCATAAAATTTCTAGAAAATTTTATAAGAATTTTTTCATGATTATAATGGGCTTTTATGTGGGCTCTTCCTAAAATAAAAGAAAATAGAGCAAAAAAGGGATGCATGGCCCAGGGTTTGAACCCTGAACCTCCAAGCAGGAAACTAAACCTTAGGATGCATCCGATAACCAGAAGCCTAGTAGGGGTGTGTTATTAGAAGTGTATGGGAAATGATAGATAAGGGTAGGGGAGGCTAAGGGACACCTTCAATTGAATAAATTGTTGGTGCAGTAGGCACCTAAGTCGAACCTGAGTTTTGATTATAGTAAACGATACAAAGTTAAGCTCACGTCGTTATCTCACGAGCTGAATCGAGTGTGCAGAAGATTGCTATAGCTGGAGCTGAAGGCTAGCGACACCCGGAGGAAGCCATGGTGGTCGGGCGAAACTCGAGTGACTTCGAAGGGAGCCAAAGGAATCAAGTGGAAGGCCGGAAGAAAAAGCGACATGATAAGTATCGAGGTAAGCTCGTGTGTGCGAGCATAAGTGAGGTCGTATCCTCCTTACGGGGATGGTCTTAAGCGTAGATCCGACCAAAGACATCCCATTGATAGTCTAGGTCAAGATCGGACGGTCGAAGGCCATCGAAATAATGTTTTCTTTGAGCTAACTTTGCCTTGCAGCTAGCATCAGTCGACTGCTAACTTGGAGGACTCGACTGCCCTTCATCAGTCGACTGTCTACTGTCAGCACTCGACTGATGCTACCATCAGTCGACTGATGATGGCCATCAGTCGACTGATGGTCAATGATCAGCTTCGAGGAGTCAAGGCTTATCACCCCATTTTAAGGAGGTTTTGTGTCCATTTGTGATTGGTTGAAGATGTTGGTGCAGTGGGCACCAAAGTCGAACCGGTATTTTGATTATGGCAAAAGGCTCAATAGTTAAGGGTATATTTGTTATCTTACGAGCTCAATTAAGTGTGCAGAAATGCTAAAGTTGAGCGGAAGGTCTGCGACACCCGGTGGGAACCGAGGTGGTCGGGCAACGCCAGAGGGACTTCGGAGGAAGCCGAGGTACTCGGGTGAAGACCGGAAGCGAGGCTACAAGGTAAGCTCGTGTGAAAGCGAAGCAAGGTCGTTAAGCGTAGATCCGACCCAATACCTCCAATGGAAGGTCTAGGTCGAGATCAGATGGTTAGAACCATCGTACTTTATATTTTAAGCTAACTTGTACTGCAGTCCAAAACCCTTTGACTACGTCAACGCTAGTCAAGTTCAAACTCGAGAAGAGCTCGAATTTCAAGGGGGTGAATTTGGACTTGACTCGTGTTTTGGTACAAAGGGTGATGTGGCATCAAGGTGGACATCCAAACCATCACCAAGCTTCCTTGTGGTGGGCGCCCAAAATAAGGTGAGTTGGCACAAGATGGTTGGCTCCCATGATGTGGCACAAGTTGAATGGCTCCAACAAGTTGGCGCCCAAGGAGGTTGGAGGTGGCACAAGGTGGTTGGATGAAACACCTCATCCTCAAGTTGGCGCCCAAGGAGGTTGGAGGTGGCACAAGGTGGTTGGATGAAACACCTCATCCTTGAGTTAGGCGCACAAGAAGGTTGGAGGTGGCACAAGGTGGTTGGATGAAACACCTCATCCTTGAGTTGGGATAAGAACCTCACCTTGGACACTACCTATGTCTAAATTCATAGATCAATATCCATAAATAGACATGTTCAAGCCAAGCAAATTACAAGAATTCAAGAGCTCTCAACACGCCTGCCGTAACGCCGCTACTACTACTCACATTTGCTACGACGTGCCACGACAACGAAGCTACATCTTCTACTTATAAGAGTTGTCGGTATATTTATTTAAGTTCTACTTCTTTAAATTGTCTTTGTGCTTTAATCGTAACAAGGAAAGGGGAGTGTCCCTTTGCCTTGATTTCTTTTGTAATGCGTTCTACCTCCAACGAGGAGGAGTGGTTTTAGTGAATTGCCCTCCGTGACGTGATCAAGGATCACTAGGGCCGTGGATTAGCAATCGAAAGATTGTGAACCACGTAAAAATATCTTGTCTACTTTATATTTCATTTGTGCATTCTCTACTTGCTTTTTACTTATTGCAAAAGTTTTTAACGACACCAGATCGCTATTCACCCCCTCTAGCGACACTTTCGATCCAACAATTGGTATCGAGTCGGCGCTAAGATTCGGTGAAACCACCAATCTAGCTTTGTTTTTCTTTTTTTTACAGATTTTTTATTTATTTATTTCTGTTTTCGTATAATTATTTCACTTGCTTATCTTCTCCTACATATAGAATTGCATTAGAGGCTTTAGATCCCGAGTAAGGTTGTCCTCCGGAACTTCAACGACATTCGCATTTGATTGTTTATTTCTTTTTGCAAGTTACATTTTAGATATGTTGTTTTACTTCCCGCCCTACTAATCCAAGACGAAAGTCTTGGAATATTCTTTCCGTGTGTGTTTTGCAAGATTCTTTTCGTCGTTCTTCTTCTTGTTTTTAAATGGCCCATCTCGAAGGGTTTAGCACCGCCCGACCCCCGTTTTACAACGGTAATGACTTTCGTTATTGGAAGGGTCGGATGGAATGCTTTCTTAAAACCCAAATCGAGATGTGGATCGTAATCCAAACCGGTTTCACACTTCCTATTAATGAAGATGGTGAATCTTTGGGTTACGATCAATGGTCAAATTCCATGAAAAAACTAGTAGAAGCCGATGCCAAGGCAACTCAAATCTTGCAATGTGGGTTGTCCAAGGAAGAGCTCAACCGCGTCGGCCCCTTCATTAGTGCAAAGGACTTATGGACCAAGCTAGTGGAACTACACGAAGGCACCGACACGAAGGTATGTAAAAGAGATTTACTTCTAAATAAATTGTATAACTTGAAAATGCAGGAAAACGAGACCGCAACTCAACTACATGCTCGTATCCAAGACATCGTCAACCAACTCCATGCCATCGGACAAAAGGTCGAGGATCGCGACCTTATCAGGTATTCTCTTAACTCGTTTCCTAGGACCACCTTGTGGGCATCCATGGTCGATGCCTACAAGGTCTCCAAGGACCTTTCTAAGATTAGGTTAGACGAATTGTTTTCGGAACTTGAATTACATGAGCAAACTAACGTGGTCGGGCCGAGAAGAGTATTGCGTTAGTTGCAGGTTCCAAGAAGAAGAAGCCCCCAAGCAAGCCACCCTCGGAGGAAGAAGACGATATCCAAGCTCTAATGGCCAAGCCGACCGAGCACGACTCCGAAACCGAAGAAGAGTCCGAGTCCGAATCCGATGATGAGCTTCCATTCAAGACAAGCCACGGATCCGTATCCGGTTCAAAAGAATCATTAAGGGTAAGTCGGTCGTTACTTAATACTTTGTATGGTGCAATTAAATTTTTAAATAAGAAACTAGCTAAGTCCGAGTCCAAGGTCGAGACCCTAATTGAGGAGGTTAACCTTCTCAAACATGAGGTCTCCCTAACCTCTTTGACTACTCGTATTCAAGAGGAGGACTCAACTCAAGTTGAAAAGCTTGAAGTTGAGAACTCGCTTTTGAAAACACAAGTCGAAGACCTTAGGAACACGTTGGAAAGGTTCACTTTGGGATCCAAGGGACTTGACCTCTTACTTGGATCACAAAGGGCCGTGTACAACAAGGCCGGACTCGGGTTTAACTCAAATACAACCAATAAGTCATATATGTCTATAGTAAACCAACATAAGAAAAATGTCCAAGCATGGGTCCCTAAGACCACTTTGATTTCAACTTTAGGATCTAACATGTATTGGGTTCCCAAGGACCAAATTCACTATGTGAATAGACCCACTCGATTCATTGGTCCAGGGGGAGCCAATACAAAATGTATTTTTGTTAAGTCTTAGAAATTGCATGCTTAGTTTTTCCTTTATTTTTAGAATGGTTAGATAGGACTCATAACCAACTAAAATCCTGCGAAAAGATTGAGCCTCGGGGAGCCTCTTTTCAAAAATAAACCAACTAAAATCCTACGAAAAGATTGAGCCTCGGGGAGCCTCTTTTCAAAAATAACTAGTTAGACCACGCCGTAGTCTCAAGTAAGTCGAGTTATCAATTTCTTGAAATTAGCTTTGTCTAAGGAAGTGGTCGTTGTTCCGATCAAAGAAGGCCTCTGTGCCTCGCCACGACCTGGAAGCTAATCTCTTGAAAAGATTACTTGATGAGCTTAGACTAAATCCGAATCTAACCTAATGTTGGTTAAAATTAATCAAGTAAAATTGAAAGTCATCTCACAGTAACACATAGGAATAACATGTTTTGATCATGTAGATATTGGTGAGATGATTTAGGTTTAAAAACTTACAAACAACCCTTTAGTAATTCCATTGATCCTACACATAAGAGTCGAATAAACAATTAATATAGTTTTCGACTAAGTACACGAACCCTTTCAATCCTTAACAAAACCAACTAGCAAATCAACTTATAGCAAACCCGACTCTGATCTTGAACTTGAATCTCGTCCTAACCCAAGTCATCCTATCGACCAAGTGATAGATGACTCTAACCCAAGTCAAACTAGAACTCACCCAAGTCATCCTATCGACCAAGTGATAGATGACCCTAACCCGAGTCACACTAAGACTCAAACAAATCATCCTATCAATCAAGTTATAGGTGATCCAAATTTAGGGGTTCGAACTAGAGCTTCATATCGAAACCTTAGTCAAATCTCGATAATTTCCAAAATCGAACCCAAAACTATTGAACAAGCACTTCTTGATCCCGACTGGATTATTGCTATGCAAGAAGAGCTAGCTCAATTCACTAGAAATGAAGTCTGGGAATTAGTACCACCACCTAAAGAAAAATCAATTATTGGAACAAGGTGGGTATTTCGAAATAAATTTGATGATAAAGGTGAAGTAGTTAGAAATAAAGCTAGGTTAGTCGCAAAAGGGTTTAGTCAAGTCGAAGGTTTAGATTACGATGAGACCTACGCCCCCGTAGCCAGACTAGAGTCCATCCGAATGTTGTTAGCATATGCTGCACATCGAGGTTTTAAATTGTTTCAAATGGATGTCAAGTCAGCATTTTTGAATGGATACATTAAGGAAGAAGTTTACGTCAGTCAACCTCCCGGATTCGAAAATCTAGATAAACCTGACCATGTCCTTAGACTTAAGAAAGCCCTATATGGACTCAAACAAGCCCCAAGAGCTTGGTACGAAAGGCTTTCGATCTATCTTAAGTCCAAAGGATTCAACCAAGGTTTAGTCGACCCAACCCTATTCGTTAAAACCGTAGGAAAAGAAATCTTTATAGCCCAAATCTATGTAGATGATATAATTTTTGGAACTACCAACTCGATCCTGCTAAACGAATTCATCTCACTTATGGAAAGTGAATTTGAAATGAATTTAGTGGGAGAGTTAAGTTTCTTCTTAGGTTTACAAATTAAACAAACTAAAGATAGAATATATTTACATCAACAAAAATATACTAAGGACTTAATAAATCGATTTGGAATGCAAGATGCTAAAATAATCAATACACCTATGGCAACTAATGTTAATATAAACGAAGATGTAGAAGGAAAACCCGTTGACCTAAAATACTATAGGAGCGCAATAGGAAGTCTCCTATACTTAACCGCGAGCCGACCCGACATTTTATTCGCGGTAAGTATGTGCGCAAGGTTACAAACCTGTGCCAAGGAGTCTCACCTAACCCTAGTCAAGCGTATTCTTAGATATCTAAAGGGCACGCTAAACGTAGGTATTTGGTACCCTAGATCTACCGAGTTTAATCTAATCGGCTACTCCGACTCCGACTATGCCGGTAGTAAACTCGATAGAAAGAGCACGAGTGGTTGTTGTCAAATCCTCGGCTCGAGTCTAGTAAGTTGGTGCAGTAGGAAGCAGCATTGCGTTGCCTTATCTACCACACCGGTCGAATACGTTGCGATGGGTGAGTGTGTCTCTCGGCTCTGGATGAAGCACACTCTCCAAGACTT
This sequence comes from Wurfbainia villosa, assembly GCA_025175895.1. NCBI lineage: Eukaryota > Viridiplantae > Streptophyta > Magnoliopsida > Zingiberales > Zingiberaceae > Wurfbainia > Wurfbainia villosa. The sequence continues at coordinate 108,510,441 of CM045996.1, forward strand.
TAGCTTAATCTTTAACAACATTAAAACCTACATAGATAACATTAGTTCAATTAACTTAACTAAAAATCCAATATGTCATTCTAGGACAAAACATATAGAAGTTAAACACCACTTCATTAGGGAACATGTAACTAATGGAACTATACAACTAGAGTATGTTGAGTCCAAATCAAACCTAGCGGACATCTTCACCAAACCACTACCCGGGAATTTAGTTTATTAAGACGAAAGTTAGGTATGTGCGTAATAGAGTAGGATTTAAATTTTTCTATATATGTACTCTACTTTTGCTTCTTTTTATGAAATTAGCCTAAGTCTTACCTTAGAAATCATATACCTATAGATTTAAGGAGCAACACATCTCACAACACATAGGACTAATGTGTTTGTGTACTTAGCCACGACGGGCGTGAGATGTTAGGACCTTACTCTGGTTCCGGATGTAGATTCGCATCGACATGAACCATGGAGTATAATTATTTAAAATTAATCAACTCCTTCAAGACTTATTGATCATTCTATATCAATCAAGTCCAACCGAGTTGTACATTTTAGATGAACATATTTTCAAGCTTATTATTATTTTAAAAAAATATATATATTTATATTGGGAACTTGCTTGGACTTACAAACCTTAAAATATATTTACAAACTTTTTGAGTTAAGGCAAAAGGGGGAGAAAGTCACAAAAGTAAGGAAGAAAGTAAACAAAATTATTACCTTTTATATTAAGTAATTCCGTTTACTTAAGCAACTATTAAGGGGGAGTAAAAATTATTTTTCAAGAACTCACCTTCGGTCAAGGGGGAGGTTACCTCAAAGGGGAGAACTTGAAACAATAATATTTCTCACTCATGCTTAATCTTTATGCTAGCTCACTCATGCTTAATCTTTATGCTAGCTCATTCATACTTAATCATTATGCTAGCTCATTCATATTTAATCATTATGCTAGCTCATTCATATTTAATCTTTATGCTAGCTCATTCATATTTAATCTTTATGCTAGCTCATTCATGCTTAATCATTATGCTAGCTCATTCATATTTAATCATTATGCTAGCTCATTCATATTTAATCTTTATGCTAGCTCATTCATATTTAATCTTTATGCTAGCTCATTCATGCTTAATAATTATGCTAGCTCATTCATATTTAATCTTTATGCTAGCTCATTCATGCTTAATCATTATGCTAGCTTACTGTTATGCTTAATTTTTCCTTAACTTTTGTGTCGGTTTGCCATGAATCAAAAAGGGGGAGATTGTTGGTGCAGTGGGCACCAAAGTCGAACCGGTATTTTGATTATGGCAAAAGGCTCAATAGTTAAGGGTATATTTGTTATCTTACGAGCTCAATTAAGTGTGCAGAAATGCTAAAGTTGAGCGGAAGGTCTGCGACACCCGGTGGGAACCGAGGTGGTCGACGCGCCGAGGGACTTGGAGGAAGCCGAGGTACTCGGGTGAAGACCGAGCGAGGCTACAAGGTAAGCTCGTGTGGCGAAGCAAGCGTTAGCGTAGATCCGACCCAATACCTCCAATGGAAGGTCTAGGTTTCGAGATCGGATGGTTAGAACCATCGTACTTTATATTTTAAGCTAACTTGTCTGCAGTCCAAAACCCTTTGACTGATCAAGCTGCTAGTCAAGTTCCAAACCTCGAGAAGAGCTCGAATTTCAAGGGGGTGAATTTGGACTTGACTCGTGTTTTGGTACAAAGGGTGATGTGGCATCAAGGTGGACATCCAAACCATCACCAAGCTTCCTTGTGGTGGGCGCCCAAAATAAGGTGAGTTGGCACAAGATGGTTGGCTCCCATGATGTGGCACAAGTTGAATGGCTCCAACAAGTTGGCGCCCAAGGAGGTTGGAGGTGGCACAAGGTGGTTGGATGAAACACCTCATCCTCAAGTTGGCGCCCAAGGAGGTTGGAGGTGGCACAAGGTGGTTGGATGAAACACCTCATCCTCAAGTTGGCGCACAAGAAGGTTGGAGGTGGCACAAGGTGGTTGGATGAAACACCTCATCCTTGAGTTGGGATAAGAACCTCACCTTGGACACTACCTATGTCTAAATTCATAGATCAATATCCATAAATAGACATGTTCAAGCCAAGCAAATTACAAGAATTCAAGAGCTCTCAACACGCCGTCGTAACGCCGCTACTACTACTCACATTTGCTACGACGAAGTGCCGCCGACAACGAAAGCTACATCTTCTACTTATAAGAGTTGTCGGTATATTTATTTAAGTTCTACTTCTTTAAATTGTCTTTGTGCTTTAATCTTAACAAGGAAAGGGGGAGTGTCCCTTTGCCTTGATTTCTTTTTGTAATCGTTGCTCCTACCTCCAACGAGGAGGAGTGGTTTTAGTGAATTGCCCTCCGTACGTGATCAAGGATCACTAGGGCCGTGGATTAGCAATCGAAAGATTGTGAACCACGTAAAAATATCTTGTCTACTTTATATTTCCGCTGTGCATTCTCTACTTGCTTTTTACTTATTGCAAAAGTTTTTAACGACACCGTATCGCTATTCACCCCCCCCCTCTAGCGACACTTTCGATCCAACAGAAGACCCATTCGATGAGGGGCTCAAAGGCTATAAAAGGAGGGCTTGTCTTAGGGTTTTTCATCAATTAAAAAGGCTTCCAAGTGCTTCCGATACGCTCCGACTCTCCGACATCCCTACGACGAAGCGCTGCCGAGATGACGACTAGAGCTTCAACCTCCAACCTTTGAAGTCGTCGGTAACGAAAGTTTAAATTGTATTTCAGTTTATTTTTTAGTAAAGCTTTCATTATAACGAGGAGAGGGGGAGTGTCCCTCTACCTCGAGCTTTTGTCATTTTGTGTATCTATCTAACTCCTACCTCCAACAAGGAGGAGTTCTTTGGTAGTTTGCCCTCCGTACGTGGTCAAGGACCACTAGGGCCTTGGAGTAGTAGCCTTCGGCTACGAACCAAGTAAAACCCTTGTGTCTATTGTCTCGCTTGTTTTGTTTTTATATTCCGCTGTGTCTACTCGCATTTTAACGAACGATTTTGAACGAAAAATTTCTATCGCTATTCACCCCCCCCTCTAGCGATCCGCTCGATCCAACATAAATAGGAGTATGAGGGGACAAGAGAACCACAACTTGTCATTCTCTTCTTCTCTTCTTCTTCCCCACTGAAACCTCCTCATCCCCTTCTTCCATTTTTGAAAAACTCAAGAAGCAAGAAAGCAAAGAGCTCTTGTCTTGACACTGATAACTGCATTTTTTATCGCGCTATTTTTACTTGTTGATTAGATCTTTTAGGCTCTTTGATGGGATAATTATTGTTATTTGGGATGTTTTTACATATTGAGCCTATTTGCGATTAATTACATTAATTCCTATAATTTTAGTATTTTTCATGAATTTCATGTGATTTTGTAGGAACATCTAATGAGGATCTAATTGGAGCAATCACGGTAGTCGATCCGGATCAAATCGAGCATTATGGACCGTCAGGAAAGTGATTGATTTTGAGCCATCCATCTGGATCTGGAGCGATCCGCCCGTACATTAAGATCTACACGCCTTGGCCGTTCATCCGGACCGCGTTGGATCGTTATTATACCTTGAGACGGATCGATCCAGTCCATTGCAATTCGGGATGGATCACAATTTGTTGGATCACGCATGCTTAGGAGATTAATTGGATTCATTTAACCTAGCTATATTTGGGCGAGATCAGATTTGCACAATCGGACGGTTCAGAAAATCACTTAATAAACCAACTTCTTCCCGGCGAGCGGTAGCGGCGAGCGGTCGGCGGCGTCTTCTTCCTCGCGGCGGCCGGCGACTCCGAGCGATCGGCGGCGAGCGGCGATATTTCGGCGAGTTCCCTCCGACAAACGGAAGCGGCGATCGGCCAATCCTTGGTGGCGGATCCAGATCGTGTTGAGCGGTGATCCAAGCGAGCGGCGGGATTCGGCGAGTTCATCCTTCACCGCATTTCTCCTTCATTCCGGGATAGGCCGTTCCATCTTGTCGAGTCACCCAGAGTTGTGCCGATTGGACAATCCCATTTTCACCGCCGGAGAAGAATCCCATTCCCGTCCGGTGAATCCAGATTCGTCGGGCAGATGGCCGCAATCATCCATCCGCCCTTCCTCCTGCTATCGCTGATTGGGGCTTCGCATTCACCACGAGTGGTTGTTCGGTTTGTTGTGACCGCCAGTGTGTTACGTCGTATTTATTTGGATTTTGCTCGAGTGTGTTTGTGTTAAACATTCGGGATTTCATGTTAATTACATTCTGCATTTTATTCCAGTGCAATTATGCAATTGTTAGTAGTTGATTAGGTTTGTTTTGGTTAATTGTTGATTTATTTACATGCAATGCTATTTCTATCAGTTTGTTATGCTTAGTTGTTATACTCGCTCATCGTGCATTTTTATTAGATTTAATATTGGCATTTGTTATTTAGTTGTAGGTTAGTTTAATTTCTTGTTGCTAATGTACTAACCCCATCCATTAAAATTGTCTAATCAAGGTATTGTATAGGACAGTATGGTGTTTTGGTTGGAGTGCTTTCATTATTAGGTTAGATTTCATTTACATTCGACCAGTTGCCGTATAGTGACAGTGCGGTGCCTGGTTGAATCGCTTTCGTTTATTGCATTTCGTTTATTGCAATTTTTAGTGACTGTTTGATCACTGTGCCGTATAGTGACAGTGCGGTGCATGGTTGGGTTGTTCACCTTTGTTTGATCAGTGTACCGTATAGTGACAGTGCGGTGCTTGGTCGCTTTCTTTTGTTCATTAGAATAGTTGTTTGTTACTCATTATTTGGTAGTTAGGTTTACTCTTTGTATATTTAATTCTCATGTTTGCTTTTGATTTTGCATTTTAATAAATTCAGAAAACCCCCAATGTTTATACATTTAAAAACAAACGTCCAGCCATTAGGTTCGTTGGGAGATGACCCGAGTCAGTCCTATACTGCATTAGTGTAGTTAGGGGGTTCGGTAAATAATTTGGGAACGGTATTGCGACAATCACACCGCTCTTATCAAATTTTGGCGCCGTTGCCGGGGAACTTTAATGGGTTCGTTTGTCTTTAAACTGTAGTTTGTTTGTTTGTTTTCTTTTTCTTTTGTTATTATTGTTTTTCTTATCATTTCTATTTGTTTCTCATTGAATTTGTTTGTGTGGATGACTAGGTCTTCAGGCAATAATTCACTTGAGTTTTATGTAGCAGTTTTTCTCTTCCCTCAGAGGCCCAGCCTAGGAAGAGGGTTGTTGAAGAAAAGGCTAGGGAATTCCAGGAGCTAGTAAAGTTCCAAGTATGCCGAGGATATGGAATGTGTAGGGACTGCCCCAAGGATCACTTCCATCAGATGTTTGTGAGTAATGTAATTTCATGGTCGAGCATGGGATCGTCTTAGGTTGTATTATCTCTGTGTATGGTATTGAAGTAGATCCTGCTACAATTCATATTATATCCTCTTTATCTTACCCCGCTTCTGTCTGGGAAGTTGTGCTTTTTTAGGTCATGCAGGTTTCTACAGACATTTTATCAGAAACTTCAGTCAGATTGCCCTACCCTTGACCAAATTGTTGCAGAAGGAGGTGGTATTTCAGTTTGACAGGATTGCGATAGAGATCAAGCCCACCCCCATAGCAGATTCTTTTCCAGATGAGCAACTTTTTCACCTGTAGGGTAAGACACCATGGTATGCAGATCTTGCTATTTATTTAGTTGCCGTGTTGTACCTTCACATTTTACTCATGCACAAGTCTAGAAATTGAAAAGTGATGCTAAGTAGTATGTATGGGATGATCTTTATCTTTGAAAATTTTGTATTGATCGGATCCTTAGATGATGTGTACTTGATTATGAGTTTCATTCCATACTTACTTTTTTTTTTTTTTTGCATTCTCTGGCTTGTGGGGGGCATTTTGGACCCCAAAAGAACTGCTAGGAAAGTTTAGAGTCTAGTTTGTATTGGCCCACCTTATTTCATGATGCCTCTAAATTCTACAAGTTTTGTTAGCGATGTCAATGAGCAGGAATATAGGACGTAGAAATGAAATGCCTCAAAACTTTTGTTATTATGTGAGATTTTCGATATTTGAGGTATTGATTTTATGGGTCCTTTTCCGTATCTTTGGATTTCCATATATTCTTTTGGCATATGATTATGTTTCTAAATGGGTGGATGTCATCCCCACGGGGTGATGATTCTCTAGTTGTTGTGGATGTTGTTAGGTCTCACATATTTTGTAGATTTGGAGTTCAGGCGATCATTAGCAATCAAGGGTCTCACTTTTGCAACAGACTCATGAAGTGTCGAGCAAAGAGATCAAGTCTATTCTGGAGAATACGGTGGGGGCCAGACATGATGATGCTTCTTCTCCGACAGGAAAGGGGAGTGTGTTCTTTTATTTACTACGTTTATTTTTCTTCCTTTCATGTTCGGAATAATTTGTATGGGTTAATTGTTTGTTTGCCTGTTTACCTAGGTTTAGTGTTGTTGTTGAGTCGAATAATTTCCCCTATGTATGCCTTAGTAGCATTTCAGAGGTGGTAAAAATTAGTTAAGTTTGATCATTAAATTATGGATTTTTGTGTATGATAGGAGACTTCACTTGCATGCAGTCACTTGTTATGATGGTGAACTTTTTATTGATAGACCAAGCTTGATTTTTATTCACCTAGTGAGGTAGTAAGCCATTTCAATCATTTACCCACTTTAGTGTGATACACGTGTGATACTTGTTACTCTAGAACTTGCTTTGAGTCTTTTCAAAACTGCAAGAACATTTATCTGCATGAATATGATGAAGGATTTCACTCTTGATTCTTTTCCTTACTTGAATTGCTTGTTTAATCCACTTGATACTTTCATGTTGTCATACTTGTCATTCCTATTCATTTATTTTCCATTGTCTTGGGGATTACCTCTACCATCTTTTGTTCTCACATTGGAAGAATAACTTGATAAGTTGCATTGTCCGAGATGGGAAAAATTCTTAAGTGTGGGGGAGGAGATTATTGTTGGGTAGCTGTGAATTGGATATAGAATTTGACTTGGATCTAATTGGAAATCTATTTAGAGATTGCTTGATTTGCTAAGTCATGCAGTTCCGGAATCTTGGCGCTTGAAGGAGGTATTGAAATGTTGGTTAGCTGGGAATTTGAAAAAAAAATAATAATAATTCAAGGAAAGTAGCAGAAGCATTGGATGTAGGACTGTTGTTAACTTCATCTGCATGAAATCTTTCTGTCATCAGCTCTAAGAGGAAGATCTCGTCACTTGCTGAACTTGCCAAAGAAAGCATAACTACATGTCCTGTGCTAGAGCCAATGTTTGTTTACTGTGATGAAGGAAGACATTGGGCTTCTTATAATGGGTTTGCTTTAATGGTCTTATGTGACATAGCTCATTCAGGGGAAAACTCATATAATGAAATGCTTATTCTGGCTGCTATAATCCGACACCTAGAAAGCCTTCAGGCCACAGTTGAATCAGTTGGCCTACAAGAATCAACTTGGAATGACTCACTTCAAAATTCCATTGAGGATTGTCTACTGGAAATTATAAAAGGAAGTGGGAACATAGGTGTGGTCTTTGTTCTAAACGGAGATAAGAAGGTACTTGATGCCAATGATGGGACTAAGATGATAAATTTGGGTGATGAAGAATGGAATAATAGTTGGATTCAGAAATGGCTTGGATCTTCTTTCTTCACATCTCAAGAATTCCAGTGCTAGCAATATTGTTCATTCTTTCCACGTGTTATTATCTCTTGCAAAGGTTTCTCTTGGCTAAAGGGACTGCTTTCACCTTCATGTCAGAGGTCTCTTTTCACGTTGGGTACAGGGCTTTTAGCATTTGCAGGAAAGATATATATCTGAAGTGCTATTATCGTGTGCGATATAAGCAGAACCTTACCTATACGTGCGGCCAATTTCAACTTCAACAAGGGTGCGTGAATTTACGAAAGCGGCTTCTCTTCTTTGCGAAAGCGACGGAAGAGGGCGATAGAAATTTACGAAGATTATTAGCCGCGATACAAATGTTAGTTAGCTAGATACTTGGAGAAAACGTGCAAAATCTCAAGAGGATTAAGCTGGAAGATCACAAAGATTCAGAATCAATGAAGTGTTGGACTATGCTGGTAGATGGAAAATTCTGCACGATTGAAGCAATATCAGCTAGCCAATCATCAAGAGAAGCTGCAGTTTTAGTTCCTAAGGGTGTTTGCCTTCAATACATTGACCAACAAGTTTTTGCTGTCATGAATCTCGTGTGTGCCAAATCAGAGATCCTGATAAGAAATAGCATGGTTTCCAATGAAGTTAGAGCAAGCAGCCTTTTGAAGAGCACTGGAGATAACTGCAGAGAAATTTGGAAATCCAAATTCATAGATTAAAAATGTTGCAAGTCAGAGACCGGTTGGTCATGGGTATAAGTATGGGAAGGTTAAAACACATGGTTATAGTAAGTTTCACTCTAAGCCATGGAATTGGTTGTTGTAGTACTCACTAAAATCGCTGAGTGGAACGCAAGAGGGATCTGCTCTGCGAGAAAATTATGATTTGGTCGCCATGTTTCAAGTTAAAGTTTGAGCAGAGATTTCAAAGACAATTGATGAAACAAATCCTGCAGCAAGATGTTGACTCAATTTGATTGGAAGAAGAGCATGTTTTCGATTACAAGATGTTCTGCTGACTTTGTGGAGACTTTTGAGTTATACTGATTTGAATGGATGTAGGTAATGCTTAGCCACCAGAAACATACTTGACATGTTCTCGTTATCCTGCCATGAGAAGATGCATGTGCAAGCTTAGAGACATCTAGAGAAACATCAAGATAATAAGAAAAGTGTGGAGTCCACTGCCATCTTCAAGTTAAGCTGTGTGCAGAAAATTATGCACGATTGAAAAAAGATTAATCTGCTACAAGATGTTGCACAGGTCTGAATGTTGCAGCAATTCAAGGACAGCTGGAATACTCTACTTAAATCTGAGCAGCTGCTATCAGTTTTAACACCACAATCACTTCAATCTAAAGGCCTATAACTTATGCTGAGGCCATCAAACTGGATCAGATCAAGGCTGATTAAGGAAAGTTTCTGAAATTTTATCTGATATAGCAATGCTCGACAGAGTATCAGCAGCAGACCAAGATCTCGAAAGTATCAAGATTAACTGCAGGAAAGCAGAAGGGAAATCTGCATTCAGAGATAAAATCTGTTGCAATTCAGAGATTGGGTAGAGCAGAGTTCACACTAAGCCATGGAATTCTGGAGCTGTTGTACTCGGTTGAAAATTGGAGCTCTTAACCTATTTGTTATCCCCTGAATTTTGTGATTTGAGAACAACTACAGGCTGAGAAGTTCTAAATCACTTTCAGTCCCAAAGCTGAAACATCAAGGTGAACGGATTGCTGCAACGAATGAAATTCTGCTTGGAGTTCGCAGCCTGGACAAGTAAAGATCTCAAGTGGCACTCAAATATGAAATAGGAATTGAGTTTTGATTTGCTGACCACAAAGAACCGGTGCCTTAAGCTGCAGCAGAACTGGAAATTTCAGCAAGTATCAGAAAAAGAAGGCTTGGAAGAAGAGAGTAAAGTGGAGTTGCTACCCATGGAGCTAGAGTTAAGTGCATGTCCACTTGATAAAATCTGCAGAATGGCAAGAGTATTCAGATTTTGGAAGGTCTTCCTAATTGCTGCAATGTTTAAGTTACACTGGAACTGTATCCTAAAGATCTGCAATTCTGTGAGGGAGTTTGAAGCATCAAGAGATGGAAGAACAACTGCAGATAGAAGAACCTGGCAGCAAGATTACTTGAATACATTGAGAATGATGGTATGTATCTGAAAGAAAAAAAAAAGTAGTATCAGACTTTCAGAAATAATAGGAATTCTGCTAAACAACACCTGGTAATGTTATGTCTTGGAGAAATTGGAAGAAGGTAAATCTAGAGGTAGAGGACGTTGTGGGCAGTTTGTAATGGTAGAAATCGGAAAAATGCATGAGATACCAAAGGTCCAAAGCAATACGAGGAATTGCATACACGTGAAAGCATCTATTTTCTAACTGTAAAATCTGCAATTACTTCAGTTCCTGTTCTTTTGGATTTCAAAGTACAGAGTAGTTATCAAGTGAAAATTTATGTACACCTTCTCATATGTTGAATGAAGATGAATGACATTAACAACATTATTACCAATGCTTATGTGGCTGAAAGATGGTTAACTTACGGTAGCATCTCTTTTCATGACCTTTATGCCAATTAACAGACTGGACAAGCCTTGCACGTTTTTGTTCAGCAACATGGACCTTTGCAAGTAACACAGGAAATAGACAAGTAGGGACATCAAGTCAAATCTCGATCTAGTGCAAAGATCATAGTGGAGACTTGTTCCTGAGGGTTCCTGAGGCTCATCCAGAGCTAGCCAATGCAAGCCCTTGTGCTGGTTACACATTCAGAAATTTAATCTCCATTGGAAGAATTGTCTTGGACTGTGTTGAGCTCCCATAACATACATGATTTAATGCTACCTTAGCAGAAACTATGCAAGTGAAGTTCAGATGAAATTTTTATTTGAGATTCCTAAGTTTGGTGATCACCCCAGCTGGCTAAAGTGGTGGCTTATGAGAATATATTGTAGATGCTATTGAGTGATATTTTCTTGGATCGTTATTGGTATATCTTCCTCCACACTTCTACATGCAATTTATCAGGTTTAGTCTTCCAATTCTTCTGTTGTTGCTTTTTCATTACATCTTGATCTTCTTTGTATTTCTCTATTGCAACCCACTTCTGATCATGTTTGATTGTCGATAAATCCTTTTGATTCATGTATGGATGTATTGATAGCAGTAGAGAAATAGATGATAAGCAAGTATATGGTAGGACAAGATTACATGATGTTTTGAGGGTACCCCACTCCTACGATCATTATGTGAGCATGAGTGCATATATCCATTTGGGAGGTTTTATATCAGGCTTGGTTTATTTGATTTGACTGTAAACCATCAAACATGTTGACTGTTGTAGGAGTCGGATCTTTTGAATATCCTAGATCCTGATAAATTTGGTGATCCTAAGTAACTTATTTTTTCTGTCTCTGAATTATTGATCTAGGTATTACTAGGGGAATGAGTTAGGGAGTTAGTGTTTCTTTGTTTTTGTTATTGCACGGGACGTGAAAAAATAAGTGTGAGGGAATTTGATAACTGCATTTTTTATCGCGCTATTTTTACTTGTTGATTAGATCTTTTAGGCTCTTTGATGGGATAATTATTTTTATTTGGGATGTTTTTACATATTGAGCCTATTTGCGATTAATTACATTAATTCCTATAATTTCAGTATTTTTCATGTATTTCATGTGATTTTGTAGGAACATCTAATGAGGATCTAATTGGAGCAATCACAGCCGTCGATCCAGATCAAATCTGAGCATTATGGACCGTCCGAGGAAAGTGATTGATTTTGAGCCATCCATCTGGATCTGGAGCGATCCGGCCCGTACATTAAGATCTACACATCTTGGCCGTTCATCTGGACCGTTGGATCGTTATTATACCTTCAGACGGATCAGATCCGTCCATTGCAATTCAGATGGATCACAGCTGTTGGATCACAAAGATGCTTAGGAGATTAATTGGATTCATTTAACCTAGCTATATTTGGGAGATCAGATTTTTGGCACAGATCGGACGTCGGTTCAGAAAATCACTTAATAAACCAACTTCTTCCAACAGCGCGATGTAGCGGCGGGCGGCGTCTTCTTCCTCGCGAGCGGCGACCGCGACTCCACGAGCGATCGACGGCAGCCGCCAGATTCGAAGTTCCTCCGACACCTAGCGACGATCCCGCCAATCCTTGGTGGCGGATCCAGATCTTTGTTCGGGCAATGATCCAAAGCGAGGCGGCGGGATTCCGCGAGTTCATCCTTCACCGGCATTTCTCCTTCATTCCGGCACTGGGATAGGCCGTTCCATCTTGTCGAGTCACCCACAAGTTGTGCCCGATTGGACAATCCCATTTTCACCACGAGGAGAAGAATCCCATTCCACTGTCCGGTGAATCCAGATTCGTCGGAGCAGTGACCGCAATCATCCATCTGTCCTTCCTCCCTGCTGTACGCCGATTGGGGCAGCTTCGCATTCACCGCCGGAGTGGTTGTTCGGTTTGTTGTGACCGCCGTGTGGTTACCGGTCGTATTTTATTTGGATTTTGCTACCGAGTGTGTTTGTGTTAAACATTCGGGATTTCATGTTAATTACATTCTGCATTTTATTCCAGTGCAATTATGCAATTGTTAGTAGTTGATTAGGTTTGTTTTGGTTAATTGTTGATTTATTTACATGCAATGCTATTTCTATCAGTTTGTTATGCTTAGTTGTTACTTCTGTTCATCGTGCATTTTTATTAGATTTAATATTGGCATTTGTTATTTAGTTGTAGGTTAGTTTAATTTCTTGTTGCTAATGTACTAACCCCATCCATTAAAATTGTCTAATCAAGGTATTGTATAGGACAGTATGGTGTTTTGGTTGGAGTGCTTTCATTATTAGGTTAGATTTCATTTACATTCGACCAGTTGCCGTATAGTGACAGTGCGGTGCCTGGTTGAATCGCTTTCGTTTATTGCATTTCGTTTATTGCAATTTTTAGTGACTGTTTGATCACTGTGCCGTATAGTGACAGTGCGGTGCATGGTTGGGTTGTTCACCTTTGTTTGATCAGTGTACCGTATAGTGACAGTGCGGTGCTTGGTCGCTTTCTTTTGTTCATTAGAATAGTTGTTTGTTACTCATTATTTGGTAGTTAGGTTTACTCTTTGTATATTTAATTCTCATGTTTGCTTTTGATTTTGCATTTTAATAAATTCAGAAAACCCCCAATGTTTACTTCTGTTTAAAAACAAACGTCCAGCCATTAGGTTCGTTGGGAGATGACCCGAGTCAGTCCTATACTGCATTAGTGTAGTTAGGGGGTTCAGTAAATAATTTGGGAACGGTATTGCGACATAAAAAATCGTTCGATCAATTGACACCACCTAAGGTATATCCTTATACTAAACAAGCGAAAGGATGTAAGTATCCCCTCACCTGCAATACAAGTTGTTTCGATTGTTGATTTCCTAAAAACCCTCTTTGAAAGTTTCGGCCAAGATACCCTTCATGCTTATAATGATTTTCCATGCCATGTTTTGTATGTATATGAAGATAACATGTTGATAGATAGGCTTGATTTGAGTGTTTGATTCCAAAGCCCCTCCTTAAAGTTTCAGCCAAGTCCTATTTATGCTCCTAATGGTCTTCCATGCCATGATCTATATGTAATTGAAGTTAACATGTTGTTAGTTAGACCTTGTACAAGTTGTTTAGGGTTTGAAATTTGTTAGAACCCCCATGAAGTTTCGGCCAACCTATGTTATGCTTGTTAATGATGTTTCATGCCATACTATATATGTATATGATGTTAGTATGATGTTAGATAGACCTTGTACAAGTTATTTTAGGGTTTGAAGTGTTAAGAGCCCCCAATGAAGATTCGGGCAACCCATGTTATGCTTGTTAATGATGTTTCATGTCATACTATATATGTATATGATGTTAGTATGATGTTAGATAGACCTTGTACAAGTTGTTTTAGGGTTTGAAGTGTTAAGAGCCCCCAATGAAGATTCGGCCAACCCATGTTTATGCTTGTTAATGATGGTTCATGTCATACTATATATGTATATGATGTTAGTATGATGTTAGATAGACCTTGTACAAGTTGTTTTAGTGGTTGAATTATTAAGAACTCTCCCTTAGGGTTTTGGCCAACCCATGTTCATGCCCTCTAATAATCCTCCATGCCATGCTACATGTATATAAGATGTTAATATGATGTTAGTTAGGCTTTGTGTAAGTTGTGGAGCATTTGAATCCCTAAAAACCTCCATTAGGGTTTCAGCCAAACCATGTTTGGGCTACCAATGATTTCCCCTTGTCATGTTTTACATGTATATGATGTTAACATGTTGATAGTTAGACCTTGTACAAGTTGAATTAGGGTTTGAAATCTTAAGATTTCCCCTTGGAAGTTTCGACCAAACCTTGTTCATGCTCACCCATGATCTTCCATGCCATGATATATCAATATATGATGTTAACATGTTGATAGTTAGACTTTATGATAGCATGATTTGTTTATGCCACTACCTTATGTCCATGTTAATTATATGAATGTATGATTATGTTATGCTCATTGCATCATGATGAACAAGTATGAATGATGAAATGCCTAAGAGATGCTTCCCTATGAATGGGGACTAAGAGCACTCTTTATGTTATGAAAAGGAACATGATATGTTATGATAAGGAATACAATATGTTATGATAAGGAACATGATATGTTATGATAAGAAACATGATATGTTATGATAAGGAATATGATATGTTATGATAAGGAACATGATATGTTATGATAAGGAACATGATATGCTATTTTACTTTTTGCATGGCTTGTACCGGACCCTAGCAAGGTCCAAGGGATGGGCTCCTACGTGCCCCTAGGTCGACGGTCATAGTACGGACCTAGTACGGGATGGGCTCCTAAGTTGCCCTAGGCCGACGGTCATAGTACGGGCCTAGGATAGACTTCTATGTTATGTTACTCCTAGGTCGACAGTCGTAGTACGGACCTAGTACCCTAGTAGGTTCGGGATTAGCTACCTCGGGTCTACTTAGGGATGCGCACAAAGATAATGATGTATGTGGTACAATGTCGGGCCCACCATGTTGAGATTATGTTTAAGTACCTATAAAGTATATGTTTTCAAAGAACATCTTGCATATACCCATTTCATGTCCATGTGATTATAATATTCATATGAATGCTATGCTTATTGTTCTTAATTGATCATGTCACTACTTTTTATATGAATGCTATGGCTATATGTTCTTAATTGATCATGTCACTACTTTTATATGAATGCTATACTTATATGTTCTTAATTGATCATGTCACTACTTTTATATGAATGCAATGCTTATATGTTCTTAATTGATCATGTCACTACCTTTATATGAATGCTATGCCTATATGTTCTTAAATGATCATGTCACTACTTTATATGAATGCTATGCCTATATGTTGTCTAGATGAACATGTCACTACTCTATGTCTAATTCTTGAGGTATGGCTTTAGTGAGTAGGAAAGGATCTTACTAAGCCTATGTGCTTATAGTTCATGTTTCCCTTGTACTGCAGATAAGGGTAAAGAATGGCTAAACTAAAGGGAGCAACAGGAGGGGCAAAGTGTGTGTGGTAGTGGCATGGTGGAAGAGATCTGTTTTATGTTCCAATACTTATGCATGTTTTCCTTTAAGTTTATGTTCCAAGACTTATGCATGTTTCCCCTTTAAGTTTTGCATGTTAGTTGTTAAGAGTCGAACTCTACTTGATGTTGATGGTTGCTACTTAGTGCCCTTATGAAATGATTATGCATGCTCCATGTTTCATGCTTTATGTTTTTAAAAAGAAAAAAAAAGTTTCAAGTCTTCCGCTGTAAATGCATGTATGTATGATCGCGTCGCGCTGCCCTTCCAACCCCTATAGATTACGAGAAAAAAGGGCGGGCGTGACACACATGATCATTGTTTGCATTTTTTATTTATGCATATTGTCTGATGCTTTCCATTGTAGATAACATGGTGTGTTGTGTCGCACAGAAGATTATGTTATCAGTTCCTTATAGAGTATAAGTAGAGGCTCACAACCAAGATGGTTTTGGACAAACCATTGGCATGGTTGTAGTGTAATTTGGTATTGGTTTATCTTGACCATATAATTACACTAGTACACTTTGTGTGTATTGAGCAGGACCGATTCAGAGGTGATTCAATTTATACTGACTATATAATTGAATCAGACCTCAGATATTATGGTGTACATGCTCTTAATCCCAATATAATAACGGGCACATGTACTTAGTATTTATTTCTTTGATTTACCAATGGGCGAGATTTATGTGTTAAATCGATAGGCCTAGTAAGTTGGGAAATAATATTATTTACATGGTGTGTCATTGATTATAGGAGGAAACTGTGTCCTATATACTAGGATGATGATGTCTCCTTGAGGAGCTCATAAAGTTCATCATATAAATCCTGTAGATGGACATGGTCCAACATGATGATAAGGATGAGTGGTACTACTCATGGAGTTAGATATTAATTAATTAAATTTTCAGTAATTTAATTAATTAATGGGCATTCGATATCTTAAAAATGCAGAGATATTTTGTATAAATAATATGTGGAGCCCATATTTAATTATGGGGGTTGGTGAGGTAGATCAATGATGATCCTCTAGTGGAATGGATCATCATTAATGGATCAGGTTATATGTGATTCGGATCCATTGGGTGGCCAAGATCCAACTCCTCCTCATGGTCCCTATTGTAGCTTATTATAAATACCTCATGAAGCCTAGACCTAAGGATGATGATTGGTTGGAGTTGGAGAGGCTTGGGCGGCAAGGGAGAAAGGGTGTGCTAGGGTTTTGCATCACTTTGGCCGGCAGCAACAAGGGCTAGGGTTTCTCCTCCTTCCTCCTTGGTTGGCGCCTCCTTTCCCTTTCCTATAGCCGGCGGTGCCTCTTCTCCCTTTCCAAGGGGTGGCGCCACCTTCACCCTCTCCTAGGGCTGGCGGCAACACAAGGAGGAAGGCTCTCTTCCACAATCTTCTCTCTTATCCTAGGGCTAGCGGACACCACCTCTTGGAGTAATAGTGGTTGGCACAAGCAAGGAGAAGAGGAGGTTTTATATTTGGCACAAGATAGGAGAAGAAAAGAGGGTTTTCTTCCCTTGTTCGGAGCGAGCAAGGAAGGAAAGATACGTGGTCTAGGAGGCTTCGATTCATGGAAGATCGTCGCCTACATGACGTCCAAGAAGAGGATAGAAATACAATAGAAGATCAAGAGATAAAATAAGAGGTATAATCTTGTTTAATTTTGATTCTTGTTCTTTTGTATTTTGTATGTTATTAATTGACATGGACCTGTTAGTAATATTTGAGAGATGTCTTAAGGCAATCGTCTTATGTTTGAACCATTTATATGATAAATGAAGATTCACTATTTGAGTATACATGTTTTCATGTATTTGATTACATCTTAAACTCATTTACTGAATGTCCCCGATACGATTCATAGCAGGAGATAATTTGTGATTGGATCACAACTAGTGAGTATCTCTACATGTTGAGATGTATACTGAAAAGTCTATCTTTTGTATGAACATCTTTATTTTGAAATAAGAATAACATGATCATTGTTTGCATATTTATGGTGATGCATATTTTCTAATACACTACATTGTAGATAACATGGTGTATGGTGTCACATGGGAGATCATGTTATCGGCTCCTTGTAAAGTATAAGTAAAGGCTCACAACCGAGATGGCTTTGGACAAACCATTGGTATGGTTGTAGTGTGATTTGGTATTGGTTTGTCTTGACCATAGAATCACACTAGTACACTTTGTGTGTATTGAGCTTGACCTACATAGAGGTGATTCGATTTATTGTTGACTACATAATCGAATCGGACCTCAGATATTATATTGTACATGCTCTTAATCCCGATATAATAATGGGCACATATACTTAGTATTCATTTCTTTGATTTACCAATGGGCGAGATTTATAGATTAAATCAATAGGCTCAGTAAGTTGGGAAATGATATTATTTATATGGTGTGTCTTTGATTATACAAGGAAACCGTGTCCTATATATTAGGATGATGATGTCCCCTTGAGGAGCTCATAAGGTTCATCATGTAAACCCTGCAGGTGGACTTGGTCCGGCATGATGATAAGGTTGAGTGGTACTACTGATGGAGTTAGATGTTGATTAATTAATTATCAATAAATTAATTAATCGACGAACATTCAAGATCTTAAACACGGGGAGAAAAATGTACAAATAATATATGGAGCTCATATCAACTTATGGGGGTTGGTGAGGTAGATCAATGATAATTCTTTAGTGGATTGGATTATCATTAATGGATCAGACTTTATGTGGGCTTGATCCATTGGGTGGCCAAAATCCAACTCCTCCTCATGGTTCCTATTGTAGCCTATTAAAACCTCATGAAGCCTAGATCCAATGGATGAAAACAAAACTCTAGATCCAACAGTAGAGATTAAATTGTTGGTGCAATCGGCCCAGGTTGACTCGAGTTTGACTCGAGCAGTACCTTGATAGTATTTTGATGATAGACACAACTCATGACATGGGATTGTCATGGGAAAGTCCAACATAGGGTTGGCATGGAAAATCCAAGCATGGAGCTTGGTGTGGAAGTCCAAGGGGGAAGCCTTGGCATGGGAAAGTCCAAAGCATTGCGAAGCCGTGCGCTTGGTGCTTGGCATGGGAAATCCAAAGCATTGCGAAGCCGTGCGCTTGGTGCTTGGTGAGAAATGCATTGCGAAGCTGTGCGCTTGGTGCATTTGGGAAGTCTTGAGAACTTGACAAGTTCACTAGGCTCGGGTCCTTGAGTCGGTGAAGGATGACATTGCGAAGTCGTGCGCTTGGTGCATCCGAGGGACCGCCGGACGGGGAGCGAATGGAGTGAGCCCAAAGGGAAGCATACTTCTAGGGCATGAGACGCGAAGGATGGCGTTGCGAAGCCGTGCGCTTGGTGCATCCGAGGGACGTAGGCCGAGGGAAGAGAGCTTCGGTGGGGAACTCCATGTGGGATAAGGTGGACTTGGCCAAGTGGCTAAGACTGAGTGTCGGAGGCTCAAACATCGTTATGTTTGAGGTTTTAGCCGACATCAGTCGACTGGCATAGGTGCCAGTCGACTGCTCTAGGTCGTATGGGTTCGACCAGTGTTCGACTGAACCAAGTCTGGCTGATCAGTCGACTGCCGAGGGAGGGCAGTCGACTATTGGGAGGATCAGTCGACTGCCGAGGGATGGCAGTCGACTGATGACACTGTGCACGGGCACAGAATGGAGTCGAGCTCGCCAACACTCGACTGATGGATGATCAGTCGACTGATGGGTGCCATCAGTCGACTGATGTGTGATCCGTTGGAACTTAACCAACGTGGATCTGGCCGTTGTGAGACAACGGCTACGGGACCAGTCGACTGATGGTCACGATCAGTCGACTGATGGGCGCGAAAATAGCTTGATGCAGGTTATAAAAGGAGCACGAGTTGGAGGATTTCGCTATGGTTTTTGTGGAGTTATTGGTGGGGAATTGCTACTGCATTCCAGTCCTTCAATAGCCAATCAAAGCAAGCAACAAACAAGTGATCAAAAGCAATCGGTGAAAAGTGTTTCTTTTGTATTATATTTGTATTCTTGTTTGTATTTGTATATTACTGTTGTAATTGCTTGTGAGAGGTTTCTCCACCTCCGACGTGTAGTCGAGAAGGAGTTTGAGTATTGTCATGTGCATCTCTAGAGCTCGAGGAGCTCGCCCGTGGAGTAGGAACCATTTGGTTCCGAACCACGTATATGCTTGCGTATTTGGTGTGCTTGTATTGTTGTTAGTATTATTGTTATTTTTGTTGTTATTCCGCTGCGTATATTAACGACAATTGTAGACGAGCACACGAGAACGAACGAATTACGACATCCAACAAACGAGGGCTATTCACCCCCTTCTAGCCGGCCAATCGATCTCCCAACATAAATCTCTAGATCCGATGGTTGAGATTAAATCTCTAGATCCGACGGTTGAGATTAAATCCCTAGAACCAATGGTGGAGATTAAAACAAGGTTTATCCCTAACTCTATAAAAGGAGAAGATTACGGTGGGCGGCAAGATGAATTTGAAGTAAGATAGGATTAGGGTTTGGCGGCAAGGAGCTTGGAGGCTAGGGTTTTGGAGTTTGGTTTGTGCGGCCACAAATAAGGAATTTATTTCCTTCTTCTTCTTATTCCATTAGGTGGCCGGCTCCCATCATCTTCTCCTCTCCCCTTGCCGGCGTCCAAACCTCCTCCTTCTCTTCTCCTTGGTCGGTGGAAACAAAGCTTAGGGTCTTCCCTTGGAGCTCTTGGCCAGCATCCTTCTTCTTCATCCAATCCTTTGCCGGTGCGCACCAAGTTGGTGCTTGGTGGTTGGCGCAAGTAAGGAGAGGGAGAGTTTTGTTTCTTATTCTTCCTCTTGTTCGGAGCGAGCAAGGAAGGAAGATTGGTGATCTAGGAGCTTCGACTTTTAGTAGATCGTCACCCACACAACGGCTAAAAAGAGGAAGGACATACAATAGAAAATCGAGAGGTATAACATTTGTTTATATTCTTTTGTAACATGTATATATTTGTTCTTCAATATTATATATGTTATATATTCTATTTTGTGGCTAAAATAACTTGGACCCGGAATACAAACGTAAAAACTGGTTATCCGTACATCGTCTATTCCGCGGCTAATCATAGAATAGAGGTTGGTTGCTTGAACAACAAGTTTCTTCAAGTGACTACTCTAATTGAATAGCACGATGATGAAACTGTTGCTTGGGTTATCCCTTTTGTCTAGGATTAAATTTTTTTAATTCGAGGACGTCGAAGGGATCACCATGAACAAGCGACCGAGTTGAAGTGGGAAGCGAAGTTTCCTACCTTCAAGTGGTATCAGAGCTTCAGTTCCAAAGGAAAAACCTTCAAGTGGTATCAGAGCCACGATTTCCGATTTTGTGTGTTTAGGATTCGGTTACTTTTATGCACTTTTCATATATTATATGTGTCGGATAATAGTAGGATTTGCGTAGGTTAACTTTTTGGTTGCAGGCATAAGATCCAACTATTATGGCCATATGTGTGTATGTGATTGTATGTGTGTAATTGTATATTTTATTGAATCCTCGGGGTTGACGAGGCTAGTATTTAATTTTTGTAATTAGATACGACATTGTTTAGCCACTCTTTCTATTTTAGTTAATTTCAATCTAGATTTCATGTACACTCCCTCGTGGAGTATAGGATCGATGGATGTAAATTAAAATAGTTTTTCCTCGGCTCGGATCTCCAGATGGCTTGTACATGGAGTAGGGAGGAGCGGACTAGATGGCGATACGACGGGAGACATATTGAAGACAAAAGCCATAATAGTTGGAAAATATTTATTTTTCATATTTATTGCTTATTGTTTGATATGCATGTCGTAGGCTAGAAAATTCCTCAATTTTAAATTACTAAGTGGGAGAGGGATACTTTTATAAATTCCCACGACCTCCATTACGATTTGACATGTGATGCAAACAAACTTTCACGTCGGCTCTGAGTTCCTTCCTCCCCATCTGATGAGTTTGTTTGCGAATCACAAGGTCGAATATGGTTATAGGAAATTATTAAGGAGCGTGTGTATATACTTCCCCATCGGAAGGCACATAACCCGAGATAATTACCTTAGTATCGTGTAATGGTAAGCACTTAGATACAAATATAAGTATCCTCCCCATCGGAGTCACTGCTTTTATTTATAGGGCCGAAGAGGAACCAACTATTAATTTTACTTGTCAAAAAGTTAGGTTGACAAGATAATAAAATTAATGGGTAAAACCTCCTCATACAAATGTAGAATTCGTATACGTCCACACTATCGTGGCATACGATATTCTCGGTGTTTTGAGGTGTTGGTTGATTTTAAAATTTTATTGTTTATGGAATCAATAATTTTTTGAAATCTAATGTTTTTATCTATGTGATTCTTAGGTTTCCTTTCAAAATGACTTTCAACCCGCTTGTTGTGATACTGAAAGAAAATAAACTTACTGGACTCAACTATGTTGATTGGAAGAGGAATCTTGACATTGTCTTGACTGCTGAGGAATACAAATATGTACTCCTCGAAGAGTGCCCTCCTAAGCCTACAGATGATTCTGGGGAAAAGAAGAAGGAGAGTTATAAGAAGTGGATCAAGGTCGATGAGATGGAGTGGTGTTACATTTTGGCATCTATGTCAAATGTACTCCAACATCAGCATCAAGCCATGCCCACTGCTTATGACATGATGCTCAATCTCAAAGAACTTTTCGAACACCAGAATCGGGCTGCCAGGCAGGAAGCCATGAGGAACTTGATGATGACCACCATGATCGAGGGAACACCTGTGAGGGATCATGTTCTCAAGATGATGGCTCATTTGAATGAGCTGGAAGTCCTCGGAGCTGAGATCGATGGGCAAACCCAGGTCGATATCATTCTCCAATCTCTACCTAGGAGTTTTAAGCAGTTTCGCCTGAACTACAACATGAACAAGAGATTGTATTCATTGGCGGAGCTTCTGATAGAACTCTAGGCGGCAAAGGGGCTTTTTCGTTAGAGTGCTCAGGCACAAGCCATGGTTGCCCAAAAGGTTTCTACTTCTAAGCCGAAAGGCAAGAAGAAGAAGAAACAAGCTGGGGAAAAGGCGGTGGGAGGAACTCAGGGAGGAGTGAAGAAGCTGAAAGGCAAGTGCTTCACTTGTAAGCAGACTGGACACTAAAGAAGGACTACCCAACCGGAAGCAGAACAAAGGTATATCTTTTGGTCTAGTCGTTGAAACATGTTTAGCGGTGTTATCTACCGGCACCTGGTGTGTAGATATAGGAGTCATTGATCATGTCTGTAATATTTTGTAGGGGTTCTAGGAAACCAGATGACTGACTGAGGGGGAGATTTTCGTATAGTTGGGCGATGCCACAAAGGTGGTGGCTGTTGCAGTGGGAGATGTTTATTTATCGTTTGAGAAAATTAATGTTTTGGTTCTTAAGAATTGCCTTTATGTACCTTTATTTAGAAAGAATCTAATTTCGGTTTTTAAATTGTTTAAGGATGGATATTCTATTTCTTTTAATGACAGAGTTGTTATAAAAAAGAATAGGGAGATTATCTGTTCATGTGCATTGATAGGAAATTTATACACACTTGAACCAAAAGCTCCCACGATGCAAATAGAAGTTAATAACTCATCTTCTAATTCAAATAAGAGAAAAGAACCTTCAAAGATGAACCAAACATATCTTTGGCATCTTAGGCTTGGTCATATTAACCTAAGCAGAATTCAAAGGTTGATAGCTGATGGACCTTATTAGTGGTGGAAGATTTCCCAACCTGTGAATCTTGCTTGGAGGGTAAAATGACCAAGAGGCCTTTTAAGGCCAAGGGGTATAGAGCCAAAGATGTGTTAGAATTAGTTCATTCTGATTTGTGTGGTTCTATGTCTATCCAGGCTAGAGGTGGTTTTGAGTATTTCGTCTCTTTTATAGACGATTATTCGAGATATGGATACATTTACTTGATGCACCGCAAGTCTGAATGTTTTGACAAGTTCAAAGAATTCAAGGCTGATTTGGAGAAACATCAAGGTAAAATTATCAAGACACTACGATCTGATCGTGGTGGTGAGTACCTCTTGGGAGAGTTTAGGAATTACTTATCAGAGGCTAGGATTCAATCCCAATTGTCTGCACCTGGCACACCCCAACAGAATGGTGTAGCAGAGCGAAGGAATATGACTCTTATAGAGATGGTTAGATCGATGATGAGTTTTTCTGAGTTGTCATATTCATTCTGGGAATATGCTCTAGATATGGTAGTGTATATTCTGAACTTGGTACCATCTAAATCAGTTCCTTCTACTCCCACAGAATTGTGCACTGGGCGAAAGTCTAGTCTAAGACATATTCGGATTTGGAGGAGTCCAGCACATGTGCTGAAGGTAGATGTTGGTAAGTTATACCCCCGTACATAAGTGTGCATGTTCGTTGGCTATCCTAGAGCAACGAAAGGTAATTTGTTTTATAGTCCTAGAGATCAGAGGGTGATCGTTAGCACGAACGCCAGATTTCTAGAGGAAGACTATGTGATGAACCACAAGCCCATGAGTAAGATTGTTCTGGTGGAATTGAAAGGGGATGTCACTTCTTCAGTACCATCGGTACAAGAGGATATACCACAAGTCATTGCACCACGTGTCACAAAGGATACATAGGTGATACCTCGTCGTAGTGGGAGGGTTGTGAGATAGCTCGATAGATTCATGTTCTTCGGAGAATCTTCTGATTTAGTCCTTGGCGAACATGAACCTGATCCCTGGACATATGATGAGGCAATCCAAGATAAAGATGTGATATCTTGGCAAAGTGCAATGAATACTGAGATTGAATCTATGGATTCAAATCAGGTCTGGGAGCTAGTAGAACCACCCGATGGTGTAAAAACCATTGGATGCAAGTGGATCTACAAAAGAAAGAGAAGAATAGACGGGAAGGTTGAGACCTTCAAAGCGAGGCTTATTGCGAAGGGATATACTCAGAAAGAGGGTATCGATTATGAGGAGACCTTTTCGCCGGTAGCCATGCTTAAGTCTATCCGGATTCTCTTATACATTACAACTCATATGGATTATGAGGTGTGGCAGATGGATGTCAAGACAGCTTTCCTTAATTGAAGTCTTGAGGAAAACATATACATGAAGCAACCAGAGGGATTCATTGCAAAGGGCAAAGAGCATCTGGTGTGTAAGCTTAATCGGTCCATTTATGGATTGAAGCAAGCTTTGAGGTCTTGGAACATCCGCTTTGATGAGGTAATCCAGTCTTATGGATTTATTCAAAGTCCGGATAAGTCTTGTGTATACAAGAGATGTGACGGAAACGTAGTGGTATTTCTTATACTATACATAGATGACATTTTGTTAATTGGAAACAATGTCAAGGTGTTATCGGACGTAATGGTATGGTTGTCCAAACAGTTTGATATGAAAGACATGGGAGAAATGGGACACATCCTTTGGATCAAGGTTATAAGGGATCGCAGGAAAAGGATGTTGTGCTTATCTCAAGCTTCATACATAGACACCATTATGGATCGTTTTAGCATGCAAAACTCCAAGAAAGGTTTTCTACCTTTCAGGCATGGAGTTCCTTTATCTAAAGAGATGTGTCCCAGAACATCTGAGGAGATAGAAAAGATGAAGGTGGTTCCTTATGCTTCGGCAGTAGGAAGCCTCATGTATGCGATGCTATGTACGAGACAAGATATCTGCTTTGTCATGGGCATGGTTAGCAGATATCAGAGTAATCCAGGACAGGGACATTGGACTGCGGTAAAACATATATTAAAGTACCTGAGAAGGACTAGGGATTATATGCTAGTTTACCAGGCGGACCAATTACTCCCTGTGGGTTACACAGATTCTGACTTCCAATCAGACAGGGATAACAGTAAGTCTACCTCAGGTTTTGTGTTTACTTTGGGAGGTGGAGCCATTGTATGGAGGAGTGTCAAGCAGAAATGCGTGGCGGACTCTACCATGGAAGCTGAGTATGTGGCGGCCTCTTAGGCAACCAAAGAAGTTGTGTGGCTTAGGAACTTCTTGATGGACTTGGATGTGATTCCTGGTTTGCCCAGAACTATCATAATTTATTGTGATAATAGTGGTGCAGTTGCAAACTCGAAGGAACCACGAGCCCATAAGGCAAGTAAACACATAGAGCGCAAGTACCACCTGATACGAGAAATCGTAAAGAGAGAAGAAGTTGTTGTGGCCAAGATTGCATCGGAGGATAACCTGGCAGATCCTTTCACTAAGGCCCTTCCAGCGAGAGCTTTCGATTGACATGTGGAGGGAATGGGAATCAAATGTATGGCAGTTTGAAGACAGCATAGTCTTTTAGTATAAGTGAGAGATTGTTGGGATGTATATTGAAAAGTCTATCTTTTGTATGAACATCTTTATTTTGAAATAAGAATCACATGATCATTGTTTGCATATTTATACTGATGCATATTTTCTAATACATGACATTGTAGATAACATGGTGTGTGGTTTCACACGGGAGATCATGTTATCGGCTCCATGTAAAGTATAAGTAAAGGCTCGCAACCGAGATGACTTTGGACAAACCATTGGTATGGTTGTAGTGTGATTTGGTATTGGTTTGTCTTGACCATAAAATCACACTAGTACACTTTGTGTGTATTGAGCTGGACCGACTTAAGGGTGATTCGATTTATTGCTGACTACATAATCTAATCGGACCTCAGATATTATATTGTACATGCTCTTAATCCCGATATAATAATGGGCACATATACTTAGTATTCATTTCTTTGATTTACCAATGGGAGAAATTTATATATTAAATCGATAGGCTCGGTAAGTTGGGAAATGATATTATTTATATGGTGTGTCGTTGATTATAGGAGGAAATCGTGTCCTATATATTAGGATGATAATGTCCCCTTGAGGAGCTCATAAGGTTCATCATGTAAATTCTTCAGGTGGACTTGGTCTGGCATGATGATAAGGTTGAGTGGTACTACTCATAGAGTTAGATATTGATTAATTAATTGTCAGTAAATTAATTAATCGACGGACATTCGAGATCTTAAACACGGGGAGAAAAATATACAAATAATATATGAAGCTCATATTAACTTATGGGGGTTGGTGAGGTAGATCAATGATAATCCTTTAGTGAATTGGATTATCATTAATGGATCGGACTTTATGTGGGCTTGATCCATTGGGTGGCCAAGATCCAACTCCTCCTCATGGTCCCTATTGTAGCCTATTAAAACCTCATGAAGCCTAGATCCAATGAATGAAAACAAAACTCTAGATCTAACGGTAGAGATTAAATCTCTAGATCCGATGGTTGAGATTAAATCTCTAGATCGGACGGTTGAGATTAAATCCCTAGAACCAATGGTGTAGATTAAAACAAGGCTTATCCCTAACTCTATAAAAGGAGAAGATTAGGTTGGGTGGCAAGTTGAATTAGAAGAAAGATAGGATTAGGGTTGGGCGGCAAGGAGCTTGGAGGCTAGGGTTTTGGAGTTTGGTTTGGGCGGCCACAAATAAGGAATTTATTTCCTTCTTCTTCTTCTTCCATTAGGTGGACGTCGCCCATCTTGTTCTCCTCTCCCCTTGCCGGCGTCCAAACCTCCTCCTTCCCTTCTCCTTGGCCGGTGGAAACAAAGCTTAGGGTCTTCCCTTGGAGCTCTTGGCCGGCATCCATCTTCCAATCCTTTGGCCGATGCACACCAAGTTGGTGCTTGGTGGTTGGCACAAGTAAGGAAGGAAGATTGGTGATCTAGGAGCTTCTACTTTTTGTAGATCGTCGCCCACACGACGTCCAAAAAGAGGAAGGACATACAATAAAAGATCGAGAGGTATAATGTTTGTTTATATTCTTTTGTAACATGTCTATATTTGTTCTTCAATCTTATATATGTTATATATTCTGTTTTGAGGCTAAAACAACTTGGACCCTGAATACAAATGCAAAAACTGGCGATCCGTACATCGTCTATTCCGCAGCTAATCATAGAATAGAGGTTGGTTGCTTGAACAACAAGTTTGTTCAAGTGACTACTCTAATTGAATAGCACGATGATGAAATGGTTGCTTGGGTGATCCCTTTTGTCTAGGATTAAGTTTTTTTAATCCGGGGACTTCGAAGGGATCACCATGAACAATCGACCGAGTTGAAGTGGGAAGCGAAGTTTCCTACCTTCAAGTGGTATCAGAGCTTTGGTTCCAAAGGAAAAAACCTTCGCTACATGTGTAGTTGTGATGTATTAGAATTATCCCTAGTCGATGAATTGATGGATTGGGACACCATCAATTTTGTTGAGACTAGCACGAGGTATACTCCTTGGTGTATCCAAGCAGTTGATTCTCACTGGCTGGAGACATTGTGATATCCGGAGTTAATCGTGGATGCTAGTTTATGGTAACTAG
This sequence comes from Wurfbainia villosa, assembly GCA_025175895.1. Lineage (NCBI taxonomy): Eukaryota > Viridiplantae > Streptophyta > Magnoliopsida > Zingiberales > Zingiberaceae > Wurfbainia > Wurfbainia villosa. The sequence goes on from CM045996.1 coordinate 108,538,181, forward strand.
TTCATTGGAGTGACCAGCTATAAGACTTCATATGGTTCTCTGCATATATAGATATTTCAATGAAGTTCTTACTGTAGCTTAAGTGCGATGTTCCTTTGACTTGCGGTATTCAAGTCATCTTGATCATGAAGACTTAAGCTTTGACATCTTAAGCAAGCATCTCTGAGGAGATGTGGACCCGGGATGATTGGGTATATATCGAAGTGATCGAAGGTGTTTGAATAGCCTATAAAGGATTCCCCACTCCTTGCGAGAAGATGTATACCCATGGCCTCTCGTCGGATTATTACTAAAGTCTTTGACCAATGCGTTACATGTTTAGAGTAAGGTACTCTGGGATACATATGCAGTAACTAGAATCTATAGGACGAGAAAATGATACTTGGGCTAGGTGTGACGTAGTCAATCTAGTGGGGACTGACACAATAGACCATGTCCTGAACCAAGTGGGTATAAGATGCGTGAAGGGAATGGGGCACGATTCATTGTAGCTGCTGAAGGGTTTCAGAAATAGTTCTGGATCAACCGTTAATATTTTCGATTAATTGGGGATCATGATGTACTACTAGGTGCCACTGATGATCATTCTATAATTAATGGTTAATTATAGACGGCCAACATAAACTGAGAACCTATTTGGTCACACGCACAACGAGCGTAATCCGAAGGATTTAAAACGAGCTTGAGAATGAGATTCTCAGACCGAGAGAAACTAGGTTTGGTTGGACCAAATATTGAGCGAGCATGAAATTGTTTCAGTCGCAATGGAAGCGTGGATGGGTCACGTCTTACGAAGACACAATAGATGAATCAAATTAGTTTGGTTCTAATCCAATGGTGAAGAATAAACCAAAAGGGTTTTATTTGTTTTAAACGAATGAACCAAAGTTGATTCGGTTTGTTTTAACTTAAAATAGACCAAATAGGTTTGGTTTATTTTAACTTAAATTAATGGAGCAGATTAACGGATTTTTGGTTATGAACCAATAACCATTAGGAGAATTTGTTCTCTATAAAATACAGCTTAAAGGTTTTGAGAAAGCTCTAACCCAAAAAGTTGCCACCCCCTCTCCCTCTTCTCCTTGTGTAGTCGGTGCCCAACCCCTTGCCGCCGCCCAACCCTTGTGCCGCCGTCCAAGCTATTGTCGGCATCTAAGATCCTCTTGGCAATCCTCCGGCGACCCTCCGGTGATCTTCCTTGGCTCCAGCGACAACGTTAGCACCTAGCTTTCCTTATTTACCCGGCGCAACATCCTCCACCAAAGCTGTCCAGTTTTCTGGACAGCTTGTTTCCTTCTTGTCGGAGCATCATTTGGATGACGTCTGGAGCTTCGACAGCGGCTACCTTGCCAGGGATTTGATCTTCGGTAATCATCATAGGTGGAGGACGAAGGATTCGTCAAACGATTGTCGAATACCTCTCCGGAGAAGCGAGTTTTGGGTACTCGATTTTGAATCCGAATTTTCATTCGGATTGTGATCTTCTCTCGATCACATCGTCTTCGACAGGAGGCTAGTGACTTGTACGAAGACGAGGCTCGTGGCTTTGTGAAGTCATCCCGACGATACTCGGTGTGGATATGGATAGAGGTGATTCTAGCGAAAGTCGCTCCGGTTGATGCTTTTCCCGCTATACGTGATACGTCAGGTATACGTAGAATAATTTCCTTTTATTGCAAAATTTGAAACTGCAATTATGTCTACACATGTTGTACTATGCATGCATGTGGTGTGTGTGATGTAATAAATTATATTTATTGCTTTTTATTTATTTCGCTGCGCACATGTTTACGAAACATGTTCGAACACACACTCGCCACGGTGTCAGAAACCCAACAGGACCCCGATGATAAACACAAAAACCGGCGATCTGTTCATCATCTATTCTGCGGCTAATCAAGGAAAAGGGTTAGGTTGCTTGAACAACAAGTTTATTCAAGCAACCGCTCAAATCGAATAGCACGATGATGAATCGGTTGCTTGGGTAATTCATCTCCGTCCGGATTAGTTTTAGTTAATGAAATTTTAATCTGGGGCATGAGATAGGATCGCCATGCACAAGCGATCGAAGGGAAGAAGCGAAACACGACTTTCCCTTTATCCATCAATCGACTGATGAAGGCTATCAGTCGACTGCTATTCAAACTGTCCATCTCGATGAAGGTCAACATAAGAACCCCTTATCTTGGGGTGAGGTGTCCATTTGGATCAGATCTTGGACTCAACATTCAGGGGATTGGTGGGCTATAAAAGAAGGGGGGTTTCACCCCTTTAGGTCATCTCAATTTCTCTCAATGTGCTCCCCCAACGCCGAAGTTTTATGAAAACGCTACGCTGCCACTATGTTGATTTCACACAAAGCTCCAAACTTCTAAAGTCGGTAGCCTTTTTAAGTTGTCTTACTTTTGTATTCAAGCTTTCATTTTTATCGAGCTTTTTGTTGTAAAGAGGAGAGGTGGGCTTGTGCCTCTTCCTCGATCTTTGGTTCTTTGTAATCTTTGTCTCCTACCTCCATTGAGGAAGAGACTTTGCTAGTGAATTGCCCCTTCGTACATGGTCAAGGACGGCAGGGCCTTGGAGTAGCAACCCTTTGGTTGCAAACCAAGTAAAAACAAAACTGAGGCATTTACTTTTATTGCATCTTAATTTTCGTTGTTCCACTTGAGTTTTATCGAATGAAAAGAAAAGTTTTCAAGCTCGCTATTCACCGCCCCCCTTCCCCCCCCCCCTATAGCTTGCTTTCGATCCAACAAAGATTTTAGCAAAATCGCTAATTCACCTCACACAGTCGAGGTGCTAGTTGAACCCACCTTGTGTCTGTTCATTTCTGCGAAGGGCTAGTCGAGGCACCGCCTCGACTGCATAAGTTGAAACACAAGTTTATTCTGCTGCAGTCGAGGTGACAGTCGAGCTTGTCTTGCTTCTGGTCACAACTACCCAGGACCAGTCGAGGCGCCGCCTCGACTGCATCAATCAAACCCGTTAAGGTTCACTAATTTATCCTGCATCAATCGAGGCACTGGATGACCATGGCTTACTTCTGTATCCTTCAGCTCAGGATCAGTCAAGGCACTGCCTCGACTGTGACTCATCCTGCAGTAGTCGAGCTTCGACACCCATTGCCGACTGCGACACAAGGCCAGTCGAGGTGCCGCCTCGACTGCTCCAGACCAATCGAGGCGCCGACTCGACTGTACCTTGCTGACAACAAGTTTCTCCGTCTGATGAAGGCAGTAAGGGCAACAATTGAGGTGTAAGCTCTTTTTTGTCCTTAAGACCCATTGTTTCAATGAGCTCTAAGACTGAAACACGCCTAGTATAGACTCTACCTAAAGAACCTTTACTTGCCAAGACTCCTACCATCATCCATTCTTAGACTTTTCACCTGACCACTCCCGCAAGAAATTTCCCTACTACCAAGGAATTACTCATCTTGGACTTTTCACCTTGCACCCTCACAAGGAATTTCAAGTTGCCAAGGATTTAACCATCTTGGACTTTTCACCAAGGTCCACCCTTGGATTTCTCACCCTTACTTAAACCTTTGTCAAACACCAAAACCTAACTTGGAGCTTTTAGCTCCAACATATTGGAGTCTCTTGAACTTCCTCATGTTCAACGATACTCCCACTATTTTCTTGCAAGAGAAAATCTTTCTCTAGAAATACAGCATGCCTTGAAACAAACACCTTTTGTTCCACAAGATGATAGAATTGGTAACCCCTCGTTTCCTTAAGGTATCCAATAAATAGACATTTATCAAACTTAGCATCCAATTTGTCTGATACAGTCCGCTTCACATAAGTAGGACAACCCCATATCTTTAAGTAAGATAAATAAGGTTTCTTACTATTCCATATCTCATATAGAGTAATACAGACTACCTTGGTAGGGACTCTGTTTAGCAAGTAAAACGTTGTATGAAGTGCATATCCCCAAAAGGACTTGGGAAGATTTGCATGATTCATCATCAACCTAACCATGTCCAACAAGGTTCGATTTTGCCTCTCAGATACATTATTATGTTGTGGTGTATACTGTTAGTTATATATGAGAAATATCCTAAGGCAATCGCCTTATGATTGTACCATTTATTTGATAAATGAAGATTCACTATTTGAGTGTACATGTTTTCATATATTTGATAAGATCTTAAACTCATTTACTGAATGTCCACAACATGATTCACAACATTAGAGAATTTGTGATTGGATCACAACTAGTGACTATCTCTACATGTTTAATTGTGATGTATTGGAATTATCCCTAGTCGATAAATTAATGGATTTGTACACCATAAATTCTGTCGAGTCTAGCATGAGATATACTCTTTGGTGATGTCCGGAGTTAATCATGGATGGTAGTTATGGTAACTAGTTCAGTGGAGTGATCAGCTGTAAGACTTCATATGGTTCTCTGCATATATGGATATGTCAATGAAGTTCTTATTGCAGCTTAAGTGCGATGTTCCTTTGACTTACGGTATTCAAGTCATCTTGGTCATGAAGACTTATGCTTTGACATCATAAGCAAGCATCTCTGAGGAGATGTGGACTCGGGATGATTGGATATAAGTCGAAGTGGCCGAAGGTGTTTGAATAGCCTAGAAAGGATTCACCACTCCTTGCGAGGAGATGTATACCCATGGCCTCTCGTCGGATTGTTACTAAAGTCTTTGGCCAAAGCATTACATGTTTAGAGTAAGGTACTCTTGGATACATGTGCAGTAACTAGAATCCGTAGGACGAGGAAATGATACTTGGGCTAGGTATGACGTAGTCAGCCTAGTGGGGACTGACACTATAGACCATGTCTTGAACCAAGTGGGTATAAGGTGCGTGAAGGGAACGGGGCACGATTCAATGTAGCTGCTGAAGGGTTTCAGAAATAATTCTAGATCAACCGTTGATCTTTTAGTTAATTGGGGATCATGATATATTACTAGGTGCCACTCATGATCATTCTATAATTAATGGTTAATTATAGATGGCCAACATATACCGAGAACCTATTTGATCACACGCACAATGAGCATAATCCGAAGGATTTAAAATGAGCTTGTGAATTAGATTCTCAGACCGAGAGAAACAAGGTTTGGTCGGACCAAACAAGGATCGAGCATGAAATTGTTTCAGTCGCAATGGAAGCGTGGATGGGTCGTGTCTTATGAAGAAATGATGGATGAACCAAATTGGTTTGGTTCTAATCCAATGGTAAAGAATAAACCAAAAGGGTTTGGTTTGTTTTAAACGAATGAACCAAAGTTGGTTCGGTTTGTTTTAACTTAAAATAGACCAACTCTATTCGGTTTATTTTAACTTAAGTTAATGGAGTGGGTTAACGGGTTTTTGGTTATGACGTTTTTGGTTATGACTCTTCTCCCTTTGTGTCAGAGAGTCATTTAGATGATGTTTGGAGCTCCGACAGCAACTACCTTGCCAGGGATTCGATCTCCGGTAATCCTCATAGGTGGAGGATGAAGCATTCGTCAAACGGTTGACGAATACCTCTCCGGAGAAGCGAGTTTTGGGGACTCATTTTCGAATCCGAATTTTGATTTGGATTGTGATCTTCTCTCGATCACATCGTCTTCAACTCGAGGCTAGTGACTCCTACGAAGACGAGGCTCATGGATTTGTGAAGCCATCTCGATGATACTCGGCGTGGATACGGATAGAGGCGATTCTAGCGAGAGTCGCTCCGGTTGATGCCTTTTCCGCTGTATGTGATATGTCAGGTATACCTAGAATAATTTCCTTTTATTGTAAAATTTGAAACTACGATTATGTCTACACATGTTGTACTATGCAAGTGTGTGGTGTGTGTGTTGTAATAAATTAGATTTATTGCTTTTTATTTCTTCCGCTGCGCACATGTTTACAAAACATATTTGAACACACACTCGCCGTGGTGCCGGAAACCCAACATATACGACAGTGTCCATTGAGACAATTTACCATTGTCTCTTAGATAATCCAGAAACTCTTGAGTCAAGTATTCGTTACCTTGATCAGATCAAAGTTTTTTAATACTTTTTCCAAGTTATTTCTCTACTTCATTTCTGAATTCTTTGAACCTTTCAAAGGCTCCAAACTTATGTTTCATCAAGAACACATGCCCAAATCATGAGTGATCATCGATAAAGGTAATGAAGTAGCTATAACCTCCTAGAGCATAGTTGACATAGGTCTGCATACATCAGTATGTATTAGACCAAGCAACTCTCTCACCAGTTCACCTTTTCCAGTAAAAGATAACTTAGTCATCTTGCCTTTTTAAGCATGATTCGCATGTATCGAATGAATCAAATTCAAACGATTCCAGAATTCTATATCGGTGTAATTCGGACATGCGTTTCTTGCTTACATGGCCAAGACAACAATGTCACATGTAGGAGGTTAATTGATTATTTTTTTGAGCACGCTTGTTGCTCGCTTCGATATTGAGAATGTCACTGGATACGTCTAACATATATATACCATTGCATAAAGTTTAAGTCCCATAAAGAACATCATTCAAAGTTTTGTAACAACGATTGTTACTAAAAGTCAAATAGAAGCTATATCTATTTAAGAAGGAAATAGAAACAATGTTCTTTATTAACGAAGGAACATAATAGCAATTGTCTAGTTCTAAGACAAGTCCTGTAGAGAGTGTAACACCCCCCCCCCCTCTCCTTACTCTAGTAGAGGAGGTGTTACCATCATACTTTATCTTACTCTTTGCGCTGATCAGGTATATCATGACTCAATCATTCCATAAATTCACATAGACTATTTTTAAGTTAACTAATACCTGATTCAAATCGAAGAGTATCAACAACTCGTACCAAGATCTAAACTTGGTTTCTAAATGAGTATCATAATTCAAACTCTTAACTTTTAATAGCGAAAGCTAAATACTAAACCCAACTACATTGACATGTTGACACTAGGATATTACACAAGTTCTTAACCTATCTAAGCATGCACCTTCACTAGGGTTCTAATATAAACCATTCTTAAGTAACTCAACCTCCTGCATGGTAATAGTGATATATGCATCCTTGAAATGGACATCAACGTAATCAACAATACATAACATCAACCCTAGCACCTAACATGAAGACTAGCACATAGTTCAAAGTTCTTAGCATAGCATAATACTAGCAAGTTCAACATTCTTAGACACAACATGATCAAACATATAACATGAACACTACCACACGAACAAGTTCGAAGGTCTTAACATAATAGAATACTAGCAAGTCCAGGATCATAATCCACTGTTCTGTCACCATACACACCAAGCACTTCATCCGCTGCCTCCTCTTACTCCAATCTTGCTTTACCCTTATCTACAGTATAAGAAATGCAAACTATAAGCAATGGAGCTTAGTAAGTTCTTCCTATTCTCACAAAACTTCGCATTAGGAAAAACTTGCTATTAGAATACTTGCATGCAACACATGCTCATACTTGCATTTAGGAAAATTCAGCATTTAACATTTGGAAATACTTGCACCATAATACAATGGTTCTACTTGACATGCATGAACTTTCTGTATTATACATATAGAGACACTTGTACATAACATAATGGCTCAACTTGAAATGCATGAACTTAACATACGCAACTTGCAATACATGCTTGAAATATGCTTCGCTAGCCCCCAGGGCTAGTCCAGTTGGTAAGTGCAAAGGGACAACTCTTAAGTGGGCAAGGGTCAATTCCCGGGGAGGTCATGACTCTGGGCCATCGACAGACCCTCTCCTTTGCACTTGCCACCTGGGTCCTGATTTACCTCCTCCACCGGTAGGGGCAGCCGGAGGGAGCCGCTAATGTGGCGGTTCCACATTTTTTTTGAAATATGCTTCGCTTGTAGAAACATATACATGAGACATACTATACTTAAATTTGTAAACATTGTGCTTTGGTTAACTTTCGAAACCATATATATGTATATACTTTAAAATACTAATCATCCTTGTTTGGGCAGCCCAGCATTGTACCATTTTGCGCACAACCCTAATAGAATTTGAGGTAGCTAGCCACCGAACTTATTAGGGCAACTTAACTTTCAAGGGCAGTCTAGAGGCCCGTGGAACTTTCAAGGGCAGTCTAGGGCTCGTGGGCGATCTAAGAGCCCGGTACATGACACTTCAAAGTAAAATACTTCCTTTATATATGACTTACTTATTTTTATCATTTAACAAGTATATTACATGATCATACTCAAACCCATATGGGAAGCCTTTCAAGACATTTGATCATGCTCTTTGTCCCCAAAACTCGTAGGGGAAGCATCTTGTGATCTTTACATCTTGCTTTATATATGAATTACTGATCTTTGTCAATTATCAAACACTTAACATGATCATACTCCCAAAACTCATATAGGAAGTCTTTCAAGACATATAATCATGCTCTTTGTCTCCAAAACTCGTAGGGGAAGCATCTTTGCAATCTTTACATCTTGCTTCCAATAAAATATACTTAAAATACCTAAAAATACAAACAACCATAATCTGGATAGAATCTATAAATCCAAATAAAAACATGATACTAGAAGCTAGATGTGAAAATCACAGAGTTACTTATGCTATAGGTGAGAGATAGCATCTTAGTGATCTTATGTCTTGCTTAAAAACAACATAAACCTTACCTATAAATCTAAACACACCTATATAAACTTATCAAAACATATTTTTATCATTTATCAAACATTTAACATGATCATACTCCTAAAAACTCATATAGGAAGCCTTTCAAGACATTCGATCATGCTCTTTGTCCCGAAAACTTATAGGGAAAGCATCTTTGCAATCTTTACCTCTTGCTTCTAATGAAATATACTTAAAATACCTAAAAATCCAAACAAACATAATCTGGACAGAACATATAAATCTAAATAAAACATGGTGATAGAAGCTAGATGGGCATATCAAAGAGTTACTTATGCTATAGGTGAGAGATAGCATCTTTGTGATCTTAGATCATGCTTAAAAACACATATACCTTAACTATAAATATGAACACACACATATATCATCTGATCCAAATATATAATCTATCAAAACATAGGAAAATAAGCTATATAAAACAATCAAAGAATTACTTATACTGTAGGTGAGAGATACTTACATCCTCTTGCTATCGTACTAGTATACTGCTAGGGTTTTTATTAGATGAAGACCTTCCCTTGCTCCTTAGCCTTAGGAGTGATCCTCTAACATATACTAAGCCTTTGTATCCCCTTGAAACCCTCTCAAGAACACCAAACAAGGCTTTAGGATTTTGAATGGAGTTGGAGGAAGGAGGAGGAGTTCGGTGGAGTTGGATCTTCTAGCAATACCAAGACTCTCTCCTTGAAAAACCCTCTTGAGAATCCCAACACAAGGAGTCCTAAAGCTTGGATGGGAGGGGGGGAGGGGGGGGCGGGAAGAAGAAGATAGGTTTCAGCCAAGAGTGAGGGAGGAGGAAGAAAAAGGAAGATGAAGTGGGTTTTCTTTCTTTCTCCCTTTAATCTCAACGTGAATGACTATGAAGATGAAAAGAAAAGAAAAACTCTCCATCTTCTCATGGGGAGATGAAACAACTCTTCACCCTCTCATCTTATCATTTATCTTCTTTGTAAATTCCTTATCTATTCTAGCCAAGAATTTTCCTATGGCCTAGTGGTAGCAAAGCTACCTCCCTATTAGGAGGTTCATGGTTCAAATCCTAGCTATAGCGAACCATACTTTTTATTTTATTTTATTTTGTTTTAAACCTTTTATGGGCGTTAAAATCCATATAATTACTTTGAACAGTTTTAGAATTTTATGGACGTTACAGGGAGCTTCAACAAATATGTTCCGATGACGACTATAGCAACCTTTGCTCCATTGCCAGCTCAAACATTTGATTCTCCCTTGATTAGTCTTCTTCTATTTTTTAGTCCCTGTATGTCATTAGATATATGTGAGTCACACTCAGTATCCAATACCCAAGTGTCTAAGGAAATAGAATGACACTCAATAACGAAGATACCTAAAGAGGATGGGGCATCGGATGCCTTCTTCTTCTTCATGGACTCAAGATAAATATTACAGTTCCTTAGCCAATGGCTGTAAAATACCACAGAAAAATAAATAAATAAATAAATAAAATAAAATAAAATAATTATTGGATAAATTAAATTAGTGATGCATGGTTAAGAATTAAACCTAACCTAGGTTTAAACCTATTGGGGTTAATTATTTGAATCTAGGTTTAATTGAACCAAGGGTTAATTGGGTTAATTGGTTATACGATTAAACCTGACCCGGATGCAAAAGCTCAATCCATTTCTTTCCCATTAACGCCATGCTCCACTTCTTCGATTTCCCATTGCCAATCATTTTTATAACCTCCCGAGCATTTCTCCCTTGCGTCTTCTTCCTTGATCTCATGAACGTCGCTTCTTCTACCTCTCCATCTTCTCGACCTCTCTACTGTGGTCGACGACCTCTTGGTCGGAAATCCAACCAGAAGGAGGGAAGTCGACGCCTCTCTGCTTCCTCGCGATCCAACTGCTGCCAACCTCTTAGATGGAAGATCCAGCAGGAGAACCAGCCGGAGGGAGGGATACCGACCAAGTTTCCTTGGGTGTGGTCCGAGTAAGTGCTCAGTGGAGCCAAGGACCGGCAGCGATGTCGCTCAAATTAATGGTGAGCTACCCTGGTTGATTGTCGTCAGAGCTAGGTAAGCTGAATCACTTCTGATCTTGGACGAGAACTGAGTTCTAGCGGTGATTTGCCTTTGTTGAGCTTGATCCGTTTGTGGGCAATGGTTGTTCTTGTCAGGTGAACAGAGCATCAAGGCGTGTTATTATCGGTGGAGTCCCAAGTGCAGGTAAAACTCAAACAACCTTTTTTTCTTGGCTGTTGTAAATTAGGTTGGCTATGATAGTTTTGTATGGGTTGCATATTCTGTGGAGGGGGCTATGAGATGGAATTCCTTTTGATGGAGATGGTTGTGGGATTGGTTTGTGAAGTGCTGACTGGGAATTATCGGATATATGGTTGGGTAATTGAATTTAGGAAATAAGGTGACTTATGATGTGATTGAGGGTCTAATGTGAAGGTTAGTTATAGTGAATCAACCCTGGATAGTTTGGGGGATTTTCCTAAATTGTATTCGATAAAAAGGATGCGACTATAAGAATGATATAGTAATTAATTCATATTTTGTAGTCTGCTTGTACAAAAAGGTAATTGATGATATTTACAGGATGTGGATATGAGACAGGTCTACGGTCGTGAGGACTTCATTATTTCGAGTATTACAGCAGGTGGGTAATTTCCTACTCTAGTCAGGTAGTTTTAATGCATGCAGATTTAGATGCATGATCATCTTATATGATCATGTTACCTTGACTCTGTTCTTATTTACTCTTGCGCTTGATACCTTACCTTTGGCTGTTAAACTCCATTGCTGCTATCATGTTTCATTTTATCATGATTAGGAGTTATATATATAGGTGATGTAAGTAACCTAGAATTTGTTTAGCTAAGTGCAAATAGTAAAGTCCAGATGACAACCTGATTGTAAATTGTGCAAAAAGGTCATTCGTAGGTAGATAATGTCTTGAACCTAGGGTTAATTCTAGTACCCTTAGGTTGCATATTTACCACCGACCATGTATTGTGTAAATGGTCAGGTGAATGGTACTTAGTGTGTCGCTATGGACCGGTGTCCTAGCTTGATATAATCAATTTGAGTACGACTCTCTACAGGATAGAGAGTGTGTAAATTAGATTGGTATGACTCTCTACGGGATAGAGAGTGTGTCGATAAGTTGAGTATGACTCTCTATAGGATAGAGAGTGCATCCATCAATTGAGTATTACTCTCTACAGGATAGAGAGTGCATCGATCAGTTGAGTATGACTCTCTACAGGATAAAGAGTTCATCCATCAGTTGAGTACGACTCTCTGCAGGATAGAGAGTGCATCGATTAGATTGATATGACTCTCTACAAGACAGAGAGTGTTATGATCAGTTGAGTGTGGCTCTCTGCAAAATAGAGAGTGCGTTGATCTGATTAGTATGACTCTTTGTAGAATAGAGAGTCTATGGTGGTTGTTGTATGTGAGACATTGCATTCATGTCATTTGCATGCACATTGTCGACGTGGTCTCCCTTGTGGTTAAGAGGGTCGCCAGTCATCTTGCCTCCACGGTTACTCATAGGAGGAGTAATCAGTGTGAGGGTAGAGCATTGTGGTGTCTCACTCTACCACTATAGACAGCGGTAGTGGGATTTGAGTGTCATAGTCCTGCATGCGTGGCACTCGACCACTCATGGGTAGTGACTGTCAGAGTGGCCAACAGCAGGGACCCCCATCGTGTAGCTTGCTCTTCACGCTTATATGCTACTCGATCATACTGCCCACTCGGCCACTCGAAAGTAGTGATTGGTGTTGAGTTGGGACAGTTGTCATGCTCGAGCCACCGAGGCCACACTGGGGTCGTGGTACCATTAGGGTGAGCCGACATAACCATGCATGCTGCATTGCCGTGACTTATGACATTTTTGCATATTGTCATATATATACATATATGCATGTATATATATATATATATATATGGATGGTTGTGATTGATATATATATATAGATGAAGTCTATATATATATGCTTATTGTGATGTTGCATTTGATTGTACTATGCTTGCTGCATTTGGTTGTACATCATATTCATGCATGCTTCTTGCATCTGTTATACGGTTGTGTCAGATACTTGTATATTTGTTGGACAGACCATTAGATACCTTGACCTGTTTCATGAGTATATTGTGAGTTAGTATTACTCTTCCTGTTATATATGTTGGATATATTCTCAGGTTGGATCAGAGTAGCGTAGTAGACTTTCAGGTATGTCTGCGTTATACGTTGTTTATTTGGTTAGACGGTATATGCATGTATTTATATACTGTGTTGTTATACCTTTGGTACCTTTAGGTTATGCTGTTGAATTACTTGTGATATTTGATATATACATGTTTTTCCTATTACCTGCTGAGTTTTACTCACCACCACGGACACTGGGTTTTTCTGTCACCCAGGTAACAGCTAGCCGACTTCGTGATTGACTTGGAGCACCACTGGCTGGCATCGTCTCTGAAGGTAAGAAACTTCACTTCCCACTTCTACTCAGTCGCTTGTTTATGGCGATCCCTTCTACGTCCCCGGATAAAAAAAAATTATTCTTGACAAGAGGGATTGCCCAAGCAACCTTGTCATCGTCGTGCTATTCGATTAGAGTAGTCACTTGAACAAACTTGTTGTTTAAGCGACCAACCTCTATTCTACGAACAACCACGGAATAGACGATATACGGATCGTCGGCTTTCATGTTTATGTTCGGGGTCCAAGTTATATTAGCCACAAAACAGAATATAACATTCATATAATTGAAAAACAAATATAAACATGTTGCAAATGAAGATAGATAAGTGATATACCTCTCGATCTTCTATTGTATGACCTTCCTCCTTTCGGACGTTGTGTGGGCGACTATCTACCAAAAGTTGAAGCTCCTAGATCACCAATCTTCCTTCCTTACTCGTTCCAAGCAAGAGGAAGAATAGAAACAAGACCCGTCTCCTTCCTTTAGCCAACCAACAAGCAACAAGCAAGTTGCTTGCCGCCGGCCAACAAGGAAAAGGGTGAGAAAGATGAATACCGGCCAAAAGCTCCAAGGGAAGACCTTAAGATATGTTTCCACCGGCCAAAGAGAAGGCATTGAAGTGGTTTGGACGCCGGCCAAGGGCTGGAAAGGGCTATATGGATGTTGGCCACCTTGAGGAAGAAGAAGATAAGGAATAAGTTTCCTTATTTGGTGCCGCCAACTCCAAACCCTAGCTCCAAGCTTCTTGCCGCCAACTCCAAGCCTCCCTTGCTTCTTAATTGCTCTCCATGCCAACCCTAAAGCCTCCTTTTATAGAGTTAGGGATAAGCCTTGTTTTAATCTCCACCATTGGTTCTAGGGATTTAATCTCAACCATCGGATCTAGAGATTTAATCTCAACCGTAGGATCTAGAGATTTAATCTCTACCTTTGGATCTAGAGTTTTGTTTCATCCATTGGATCTAGGCGTCATGAGGTATTAATAGGCTACAATAGGGACCATGAGGAGGAGTTGGATCTTTGCCACCCAATGGATCAACACCACATAAAGTCCGATCCATTAATGATAATCCAATCCACTAAAGGATTATCATTGATCTACCTCACCAACCCCCATAAGTTAATATGGGCTCCATATATTATATGTATATTTTCTCCCCGTATTTAAGATCTCGAATGTCTGTCGATTAATTAATTTACTGACCATTAATTAATCAACATCTAACTCCATGAGTAGTACCACTAAACCTTTTCATCATGTCGGACCAAGTCCACCTGCAGGATTTACATGATGAACCTTATGTGCTCCTCAAGGGGACATCATCATCCTAATATATAGGACACAGTTTCCTCCTAAAATCAACGACACACCATATAAATAATATCATTTCCCAACTTACCGAGCCTATCAATTTAATCTATAAATCTCGCCCATTGGTAAATCAAAGAAATGAATACTAAGTATATGTGCCCGTTATTATATCGGGATTAAGAGTATGTACAATATAATATCTGAGGTCTGTTTCGATTATGTAGTCAGCAATAAATCGAATCACCTCTAAGTCGGTCATGCTCAATACACAAAGTGTACTAGTGTGATTCTATGGTCAAGACAAACCAATACCAAATCACACTCCAACCATACCAATGGTTTGTCCAAAGCCATCTCGGTTGTGAGCCTATACTTATACTTTACAAGGAGCCGATAACATGATCTCCCGTGTGACACCACACACAATATTATCTACAATGTAATGTATTAGACAATATGCATAACCATAAAAATATGCAAACAATGATCATGTGATTCTTATTTCAAAATAAAGATGTTCATACAAAAGATAGACTTTTCAGTATACATCTCAATAATCTCCCACTTATACTAAAAGACTATCTTGTCCTCAAACTACCATACATCTTATCCCCATTCCCTCCACATGCCTATCAAAAGCTCTCGCCGGAAGGGCCTTAGTGAAAGGATCTGCCAGGTTATCCTCCGATGCAATCTTGGCCACAACAACTTCTCCTCTCTTTACGATTTCTCGTATCAGGTGGTACTTGTGCTCTATGTGTTTACTTGTCTTATGGGCTCCTGGTTCCTTCGAGTTTGCAACTTCACCACTATTATCACAATAAATTGTGATAGTTCTAGGAAAATCAGGAATCACATCCAAGTCCATCAAGAAGTTCCTGAGCCACACAGCTTCTTTGGCCGCCTCAGAGGCCGCCACATACTCAGCTTCCATGGTAGAGTCCGCCACGCATTTCTACTTGACACTTCTCCATACAATGGCTCCACCTCCCAAAGTAAACACAAAACCTGAGGTAGACTTACTGTTATCCCTATCTGATTGGAAGTCAGAATCCGTGTAACCCACAGGGAGTAATTGGTCTGCCTGGTAAACTAGTATATAATTCCTAGTCCTTCTCAAGTACTTCAATATATGCTTTACCGCAGTCCAATGTCCCTGTCCTGGATTACTCTAATATCTACTGACCATGCCCATGGCAAAGCAGATATCTAGTCTCGTACAAAGTATTGCATACATAAGGCTTCCTACTGCCGAAGCATAAGGAACCTGCCTTCATCTCCTCTATCTCCTCAGATGTTCTAGGACACATCTCTTTAGATAATGGAACTCCATGCCTGAAAGGTAGAAAACCTTTCTTGGAGTTCTGCATGCTAAAATGATCCATAATGGTGTCTATGTATGAAGCTTGAGATAAGCACAACATCCTTTTTCTCTGATCCCTTATAACCTTGATCCCAAGGATGTGTCCCACTTCTCCCAAGTCCTTCATATCAAACTGTTTGGACAACCATACCCTTACGTCCGATAACACCTTGACATTATTGCCAATTAACAAAATGTCATCTACATATAGTACAAGAAATATCACTACGTTTTCGTCACATCTCTTTTATACACAAGACTCATCTGGACTTTGAATAAATCCATAAGACTGGATTACCTCATCAAAGCGGATGTTCCAAGACCTCGAAGCTTGTTTCAATCCATAAATGGACCAATTAAGCTTACATACAAGATGCTCTTTGCCCTTTGCAATGAATCCCTCTAGTTTCTTCATATAGATGTTTTCCTCAAGACTTCTATTAACGAAAGCTATCTTGACATCCATCTGCCACACCTCAAAATCCATATGTGCTGCAATGCATAATAGATTCCGAATAGACTTAAGCATGGCTAACGGTGAAAAGGTCTCCTCATAATCGATACCCTCTTTCTGAGTATACCCCTTCGCAACAAGCCTCGCTTTGAAGGTCTCAACCTTCCCATCTATTCTTCTCTTTCTTTTGTAGATCCACTTGTATCCAATGGTTTTTACACCATCGGGTGGTTCTACTAGCTCCCAGACCTGATTTAAATCCATAGATTCAATCTCAGCATTCATTGCACTTCGCCAAGATATTGCATCTTTATCTTGGATTGCCTCGTCATATGTCCAGGGATCAGGTTCATGTTCACCAGGAACCAAATTAGAAGATTCTCCCAAGAACATGAATCTATCAGGCTGTCTCACAACCCTCCCACTACGACGAGGTATCACTTGTGTATCCTCTGTGACACCCGGTGCAGTGATTTGTGGTATATCCTCTTCTACCAGTGGTACTGAAGAACTGACTTCCCCTTTTATTTCCTCCAGAACAATCTTACTCATGGGCTTGTGGTTCATCACATAGTCTTCCTCTAGAAATCTGGCGTTCATGTTAACGATTACCTTCTAATCTCTAGGACTATAAAACAAACCACCTTTCGTTCTTCTAGGATAGCCAACGAACATGTGTACTTCTGTAAGAGGTTCCAACTTATCAGCATCTGCTTTCAGCACATGTGCTGGACTCCCCCTAATCCGAATATGTCTTAGACTAGTCTTTCACCCAGTCCATAATTCTGTGGGAGTAGAAGTCACTGATTTAGATGGTACCAAGTTCAAAATATACACTGCCGTATCTAGAGCATATCCCCAGATGATTCTGGCAACTCAGAATAACTCATCATTGATCTAACCATCTCCATAAGAGTCCTATTCCTTCGCTCTGCTACACCATTCTGCTGGGGTGTGCCACGTACAGACAATTGGGATTGAATCCCAGCCTCTAATAAGTATTTCCTAAACTCTCCCAAGAGGTACTCACCACCATGATCAGATCATAGTGTCTTGATACTTTTACCATGACGTTTCTCCACATCAGCCTTGAATTCTTTGAACTTGTCAAAGCATTCAGACTTGTGACGCATCAAGTAAATGTATCCATATCTCGAATAATCGTCTATAAAAGAGACGAAATACTCAAAACCACCTCTGGCCTGGATAGACATAGGACCACACAAATCAGAATTAACCAATTCCAACACATCTTTGGCTCTATACCCCTTGGCCTTAAAAGGCCTCTTGGTCATTTTTCCCTCCAAGAAAGATTCATAGGTTGGGAAATCTTCCACCACTAATGAACCCAGAGGTCCATCAGCTATCAACCTTTGAATTCTGCTTAGGTTAATATGACGAAGTCTTAGATGCCAAAGATATATTTGATTCATCTTCGAAGGTTCTTTTCTCTTATTAGAATTAGAAGATGAGTTATTAACTTCAATTTGCATCGTGGGAGCTTTTGGTTCAAGTGTATATAAATTTCTTATCAATGTACCAGAATAGATAATCTCCCTATTCCTTTTTATAACAACTCTGTCATTAAAAGAAATAGAATATCCATCCATAAACAATTTAGAAACCGAAATTAAATTCTTTCTAAATAAAGGTACATAAAGGAAATTCTTAAGAACCAAAACTTTATTTTTCTCAAAAGACAAATAAACATCTCCCACTGCAATAGCTGTTGTTAGTAATATATGAGAGATGTCCTAAGGCAATCGCCTTATGTATGAACCATTTATATGATAAATGAAGATTCACTATTTGAGTATACATGTTTTATGTATTTGATTGGATCTTAAACTCATTTACTGAATGCCCACGATACGATTCACAGCATGAGAGAATTTGTGATTGGATCACAACTAGTGAGTATCTCTACATGTGTAATTGTGATGTATCGGAATTATCCCTAGTCGATGAATTGATGAATCTGGACACCATCAATTCTGTTGAGACTAGCACGAGGTATACTCCTTGGTGTATCCAAGCAGATGATTCTCACTGGCTGGAGACATAGTGATGTCCGGAGTTAATCGTGGATGCTAGTTATGGTAACTAGTTCATTGGAGTGACCAGCCGTAAGACTTCATATGGTTCTCTGCATATATAGATATGTCAATGAAGTTCTTACTGTGGCTTAAGTGCGATGTTCCTTTGACTTGCGGTATTCAAGTCATCTTGATCATGGAGACTTATGCTTTGACATCTTAAGCAAACATCTCTAAGGAGATGTGGACCCGGGCTGATTGGGTATAAGTCGAAGTGATCGAAGGTGTTTGAATAGCCTATAAAGGATTCACCACTCCTTGCGAGGAGATGTATACCCATGGCCTCTCGTCGGATTGTTACTAAAGTCTTTGGCCAAAGCATTACATGTTTAGAGTAAAGTACTCTTCGATACATGTGGAGTAACTAGAATCCGTAGGACGAGGAAATGATACTTGGGCTAGGTGTGACGTAGTCAGCCTAGTGGGGACTGACACAATAGACCATGTCCTGAACCAAGTGGGTATAAGATGAGTGAAGGGAATGGGGCACGATTCATTCGAGCTACTGAAGGGTTTCAGAAATAGTTCTGGATCAACCGTTGATCTTTTCGGTTAATTGGGGATCATGATGTACTACTAGGTGTCACTCATGATCGTTCTATAATTAATGGTTAATTATAGACGGCCAACATAAACCGAGAACCTATTTGGTCACACGCACAACGAGTGTAATCCAAAGGATTTAAAACGAGCTTGAGAATGGGATTCTCAGACCGAGAGAAACTATGTTTGGTTGGACCAAACATAAAGCGAGCATGAAATTGTTTCAGTCGCAATGGAAGCGTGGATGGGCTGCGTCTTATGAAGACGTAATGGATGGACCAAAATGGTTTGGTTCTAATCCAATGGATAAGAATAAACCAAAGGGTTTGGTTTATTTTAAACGAATGAACCAAAAGTTGGTTCGGTTCGTTTTAACTTAAAATAAACCATCATGGTTTGGTTTATTTTAACTTATCTTAATGGAGCGGGTTAACGGGCTTTATGGATATGATCCATTAACCATTAAGAGAATTAGTTCTCTATAAAAGTGGGCTTAAGGGATTGTTAAACCCTAACTAATCAATCAAAACCCTAGCCTCCAAGGAGTTGCCGCCCAACCTGGTTGTGCCGCCCAACCTCCTTGCCGCCCAGCTTGATTGTGCTGCCGTCTAGCTCCTTGCCGGCGACCAAGCTTCAGCCGGTGAACCTCCGGCGACCCTCCGGTGATCTCCTATATGTTTGGCATCAAGGTGAGGCTTTTCTCTCCTTGTTTTGGCCGGCGCCTACTCCTCCACCAAGCTGTCCAGTTTTCTGGACAGCTTCTTCTCCTCTCGTCGGAGCGTCGTTTGGACGACGGTTAGTGCTCCGACAGCGGCTAACATACCGGGGATTTGATCTCCGGTAATCCTCTGAGGTGGAGGACGAAGGATTCGTCAAACGGTTGACGAATACCTCTCCGGAGAAGCGAGTTTTGAGAACTCGTTTTGGATCCGAATTTGGATTCGGATCGTGATCATCTCTCGATCACGTCGTCTTCAACACGAGGCTAGTAACCCGTACGAAGACGAAGCTCGTGACTTAGCGAAGTCATCCCGAGGAGCTCGGCGTGGATACGGATAGAGACGATTCTTACGAGGATCATTCCGGTTGATGCCGTTCCCGCTACACGTCATACGGAAGGTATAACGTAGTTTAATTTCCTTTTATTGCAATTTTAATTTACGGTTATGTCTACACTTGTTGTAATAGCATGCGTGTGTTGTGTGTGTTGTAATAAATAGGAGTATTTATTATTTTCATTGCTTCCGCTGTGCTCATGTTTACGAAACATGATCGAACACACACACGCCGCGGTGCCGGAAACCCAACAGCTGTCACCTTCGTGGCATCACCGAAGTAAATGGTAATCTCCCCCTCAGCTAGTCGTCGGGTTTCCTGGGACCCCTGCAAAGTATTGCAGACATGATCAGTGGCTCACGTATCTACACACCAGGTGTCGATAGATAACACTGCTAAACATGTTTCAATGACTAGACCGAAGGATATACCTTTGTCCTGCTTCCAGTTGAGATTGTCTTTCTTCCAATGTCCAGTCTCCTTGCAAGTGAAGTAGTTGCCTTTCAGCTTCTTCACTCGTCCCTGAGATCCTCCCACCACCTTTACCCCAGCTTGTTTCTTCTTCTTCTTGCCTTTCGGCTTAGAAGTAGAAAGCTTTTGAGCAACCATGGTCTGAGCTTGAGCAAGACTTTCTATCGATTGGAGAATGATATCGACCTGGGTTTCCCCATCGATCTTAGATCCAAGGACTTCCAGCTCATTCACAGGCTTAGTAGGACACTCTTCGAAGAGTACATACTTGTACTCCTCAACAGTTAAGACAATATCTAGATTCCTTTTTTCAATCAACATAATTATCTACAGTAAGTTTTTTTCCTTTAGCATCACAGCAAGTGGACTGAAAGTCATTTTTGAAAAACCTAAGAATCACATAGATCAAAACTTTAGATTTAAAAAAATTATTGATTCCTCAAACAATAAAATTTTAAAATCAACCAACACCTTAAAACACCGAGAATATTGTATGCCACGATCGTGTGGACGTATACGAATTCTACATTTATAAGAGGAGGTTTTACCCATTAATTTTACTATCTTGTCAACCTAACTTTTTGACAAATAAAATTAATAGTTGGTTTCTCTTCGACCCTACAAATAAAAGTAGTGACTCCGATGGGGAGGATACTCCTATTTGCATCTAAGTGTTCACCATTACTCGATACCAAGGAAATTATCTCGGGTTATGTGCCTTCCGATGGGGAAGTACACACGCTCCTAAATAATTTCCTATAACCATATTCGACCCTGTGATCCGCAAACAAACTCATTCGATCAGGAGGAAGGCACTCAGAGCCGACGTGAAAGTTTGTTTGCATCACAAGTCAAATCGTAATGGAGGTCGTGGGAATTTATAAAAATATCCCTCTCCCACTTAGTAATTTGAAATTGAGGAATTTTCTAGCCTATGACATGCATATCAAACAATAAGCAATAAATATGAAAAATTAAAAATTTCCAACTATTATGGCTTTTGTCTTCAATATGTCTCCCGTCGTATCGCTATCTCGTCCGCTCCTCCTACGCCCTGTACGAGCCATCCGGAGATCCGACCCGAGAAAAAAAATATTTTAATTTACATCCATCGATCCTATACTCCACGAGGGAGTGTACATGAAATCTAGATCAAAAGTAAACTAAAATAAAAAGAGTGGCTAAACAATGTCGTATCTAATTTACAAAAATTAAATATTAGCCTCGTCAACCCCGAGGATTCAACAAAATATACAATTACACACATACAATCACATACACACATATGGCCATAATAGTTGGATCCTATGCCTACAACCAAAGAGTTAACCTACGCATATCCTACTATTATCTGGCACATATAATATATGAAAAGTGCATAAAAGTAACCGAATCCTAAACATAAAAAACCGGAAACCGTGGCTCTGATACCACTTGAAGGTAGGAAACTTCGCTTCCCACTTCAACTCGGTCGCTTGTTCATGGCGATCCCTTCTATGTCTTCGGATAAAAAAAAATTATCCTTGACAAGAGGGATTGCCCAAGCAACCTTGTCATCATCATGCTATTCGATTAGAGTAGTCACTTGAACAAACTTGTTGTTCAAGCAACCAACCTCTATTCTACGAACAACCACGGAATAGACGATGTACGGATCGTCGACTTTGGTGTTTATTGTTGGTGCAGTGGGCAGTGGGCACCAAAGTCGAACCGGTATTTTGATTATGGCAAAAGGCTCAATAGTTAAGGGTATATTTGTTATCTTACGAGCTCAATTAAGTGTGCAGAAATGCTAAAGTTGAGCGGAAGGTCTGCGACACCCGGTGGGAACCGAGGTGGTCGGGCAACGCCAGAGGGACTTCGGAGGAAGCCGAGGTACTCGGGTGAAGACCGGAAGCGAGGCTACAAGGTAAGCTCGTGTGAAAGCGAAGCAAGGTCGTTAAGCGTAGATCCGACCCAATACCTCCAATGGAAGGTCTAGGTCGAGATCAGATGGTTAGAACCATCGTACTTTATATTTTAAGCTAACTTGTATGCTGCAGTCCAAAACCCTTTGACTACAATCAATCGCTAGTCAAGTTCGACCTCGAGAAGAGCTCGAATTTCAAGGGGGTGAATTTGGACTTGACTCGTGTTTTGGTACAAAGGGTGATGTGGCATCAAGGTGGACATCCAAACCATCACCAAGCTTCCTTGTGGTGGACGCCCAAAATAAGGTGAGTTGGCACAAGATGGTTGGCTCCCATGATGTGGCACAAGTTGAATGGCTCCAACAAGTTGGCGCCCAAGGAGGTTGGAGGTGGCACAAGGTGGTTGGATGAAACACCTCATCCTCAAGTTGGCGCCCAAGGAGGTTGGAGGTGGCACAAGGTGGTTGGATGAAACACCTCATCCTCAAGTTGGCGCCCAAGGAGGTTGGAGGTGGCACAAGGTGGTTGGATGAAACACCTCATCCTCAAGTTGGCGCCCAAGGAGGTTGGAGGTGGCACAAGGTGGTTGGATGAAACACCTCATCCTTGAGTTGGCGCACAAGAAGGTTGGAGGTGGCACAAGGTGGTTGGATGAAACACCTCATCCTTGAGTTGGGATAAGAACCTCACCTTGGACACTACCTATGTCTAAATTCATAGATCAATATCCATAAATAGACATGTTCAAGCCAAGCAAATTACAAGAATTCAAGAGCTCTCAACACGCCGTCGTAACGCCGCTACTACTACTCACATTTGCTACGACGAAGTGCCGCCGACAACGAAAGCTACATCTTCTACTTATAAGAGTTGTCGGTATATTTATTTAAGTTCTACTTCTTTAAATTGTCTTTGTGCTTTAATCGTAACAAGGAAAGGGGGAGTGTCCCTTTGCCTTGATTTCTTTTTGTAATCGTTGCTCCTACCTCCAACGAGGAGGAGTGGTTTTAGTGAATTGCCCTCCGTACGTGATCAAGGATCACTAGGGCCGTGGATTAGCAATCGAAAGATTGAGAACCACGTAAAAATATCTTGTCTACTTTATATTTCCGCTGTGCACTCTCTACTTGCTTTTTACTTATTGCAAAAGTTTTTTAACGACATCGTATCGCTATTCACCCCCCCCCCCTCTAGCGACACTTTCGATCCAACATTTATGTTCGGGGTCCAAGTTATATTAGCCACAAAACAGAATATAACATTCATATAATTGAAAAACAAATATAAACATGTTGCACATGAAGATAGATAAGTGATATACCTCTCGATCTTCTATTGTATGACCTTCCTCTTTTTGGACGTCGTGTGGGCGACTATCTACCAAAAATTGAAGCTCCTAGATCACCAATCTTCCTTCCTTGCACATTCCAAGCAAGAGGAAGAATAGAAACAAGACCCTTCTTCTTCATTTAGCCAACCAACAAGCAACAAGCAAGTTGCTTGCCGCCGGCCAACAAGGAAAAGGGTGAGAAAGATGAATACTGGCCAAAAGCTCCAAGGGAAGACCTTAAGCTATGTTTCCACCGGCCAAAGTGAAGTGATTGAAGTGGTTTGGATGCCGGCCAAGGCCTGGAAAGGGTTGTATGGATGCCGGCCACCTTGAGGAAGAAAAAGATAAGGAATAAGTTTCCTTATTTGGTGATGCCAACTCCAAACCCTAGCTCCAAGCTTCTTGCCGCCAACTCCAAGCCTCCCTTGCTTCTTAATTGCTCTCCACGCCAACCCTAAAGCCTCCTTTTATAGAGTTAGGGATAAGCCTTGTTTTAATCTCCACCATTGGTTCTAGGGATTTAATCTCAACCGTCGGATCTAGAGATTTAATCTCAACCGTCAGATCTACAGATTTAATCTCTAACTTTGGATCTAGAGTTTTGTTTCATCCATTGGATCTAGGCTTCATGAGGTATTAATAGGCTACAATAGGGACCATGAGGAGGAGTTGGATCTTGGCCACCTAATGGATCAAGCGCACTTAAAGTCCGATCCATTAATGATAATCCAATCCACTAAAGGATTATCATTGATCTATCTCACCAACCCCCATAAGTTAATATGGGCTCCATATATTATATGTACATTTTCTCCTCGTGTTTAAGATCTCGAATGTCTATCGATTAATTAATTTATTGACCATTAATTAATGAACATCTAACTCCATGAGTAGTACCACTCAACCTTTTCATCATGCCGGACCAAGTCCACCTGCAGGGTTTACATGATGAACCTTATGAGCTCCTCAAGGGGACATCATCTTCCTAATATATAGGATACGGTTTCCTCCTATAATCAATGACACACTATATAAATAATATCATTTTTCAACTTACCGAGCCTATCGATTTAATCTATAAATCTCGCCCATTGGTAAATTAAAGAAATGAATACTAAGTATATGTGTCTGTCATTATATC
Source organism: Wurfbainia villosa (assembly GCA_025175895.1). Classification (NCBI taxonomy): domain Eukaryota; kingdom Viridiplantae; phylum Streptophyta; class Magnoliopsida; order Zingiberales; family Zingiberaceae; genus Wurfbainia; species Wurfbainia villosa. The sequence goes on from CM045996.1 coordinate 108,562,990, forward strand.
GGGATTAAGAGTATGTACGATATAATATCTGAGGTCTGATTCAATTATATAGTCAGCAATAAATCGAATCACCTCTAAGTCGGTCATGCTCAATACACAAAGTGTACTAGTGTGATTCTATGGTCAAGACAAACCAATACCAAATCACACTCCAACCATACCAATGGTTTGTCCAAAGCCATCTCGGTTGTGAGCCTATACTTATACTTTACAAGGAGCCGATAACATGATCTCTCATATGACACCACACACCATATGATCTACAATGTAATGTATTAGACAATATGCATAACTATAAAAATATGCAAACAATGATCATGTGATTCTTATTTCAAAGTAAAGATGTTCATACAAAAGATAGACTTTTCAGTATACATCCCAACAGTCTCATCTCAAATCCGAGTGTCTAGGTTTTTGGGTTTTCATTGGTGTTCCGATATGGATTTGGTTGATGTGATGTTTTGTAGTGATTAGACGCTGTAAATGTTTTACCTTTTTTTTCTAGTTTTGTTATGGTGTTCTGAGTCGGTGTTAGTCATACCGGTATGCATGTGTGTAGTTTGTGATGTTGTTGTGTTTTAGTTTTTGTTGTGGTTTGTTTACATATATATATATATATATATGTTGTTGTTGTTGTGACCTTCGGGCCTTGTATTAACACGAGATGTTGCCATGTACAGGGGAGATGTCGTCCGTTTGCTTTTCGGCATGGCATACTCTTGGGGCATGATAACTTTAGTGGTATCAAAGCCCTCGGTTCTACGATGTCGTACAATGTTGTTTTGTGTCGAGTCTTCGATTCTCGGGAGTCAATTTGTTCGGTTTTGGTTTTCTAAGATGAGATTGACAACAGCCTGAGCTCCAAGTAGCATGAGGTAAGAATTCATGATAACTTATAGTTTAGTATATATTTATCTCAACTTGATCAATAGATGTATACAGCTAGAGTTATTATACCTATACAGACTCGTAGTAGAAGTCGCCCACAGAGGCGACCAACCGGAGTTGCCGATAGGGTTTATGCTTCCGGTTTTGTTGGCTATGCTTTTAGTGTATATAACAGGGAATAACCTGTAGTGTTTTGGTTATTGTTCATAACCATGGTATGAGTTGACCACGGGAATGACCTGTTGAGTCTGTGAGTCTTGAACCTATGTCGAAAATGTGATTTACTTTTGAGAGCCGACTGATACCGAGTCGAAAAGCAGGGGTCAAGTCGTCACATTTCTTGTGGAAATCAAAAACTACAGTCTTAGGGATTTTCACTAACGGTGCTAGTCAGATCATTACCCGTGGGGTAATGGACTAGGTGTGTATACTATCATTGCTACAGCAAGCGGAGGGTTAGTATAAGGTGTTTCATAGGGATTTTGATCCCTGAGTTGTTAGTACTGGGTTGTATAACTTTGAGGGTACATTTGAGTACTTAACTCATGTTATATAGAGAAAGTAGAGTTATTTAGGATTTTGATCCCTGAGTTGTTAGTACTGGGTTGTATAACTTTGAGGGTACATTTGAGTACTTAACTCATGTTATATAGAGAAAGTAGAGTTATTTGCATATCATTATCGGGATCAAGACGATATTTGGTGATAAATGCAGAGAATAATATTCGGGGAATAATATATCACTTAATTATGGTTTAGTGATGTTGAAAGAGAGTATTTCCCCATGTCACTTTCAGTGACACATTGTAGAGAATTCTTGAGCTTCAAGTAGGGTGATCGTCGATAACGGGAATACCATGCAAAGTCATTAGACTTGCAGAGTTTTACGCAGACCTAATAGCTCAAGAATGTGAATAGATGATATGTTTAGATCTGCTAAGGACACCTATGTATACTCTAAGGTTGGTTTACGACTGGAGTGTTGATATTGTAGTGACATGGTGTCATACAATTATCATTGTCATTGTGATGATTGATATATCATCAGCTTAGAGTAAATAGGATGCAGGTGTATGGAGGATGACATTTCATACTTAGTATGAATTTACGAGCCATTGTTAATGATATTAGACGTATTTAATGATTTAGTCATCCATGGATTTGAGAAATCATGTATTCAGGACACGATTGGATCAGTTTGTGGTTGTTGGAGTTGCGTAACTTGGCCACTGATGATTGTGGTAGTTGGAGTGGCGCACTCAACCACCGTAGATGGTGGTTTCCTTGTATGATTTGGTTAATACTACAAATGTGGATAGGATACTTTTAGCGTTACTATACCACAGATTTGTTTAACCAAAAGGGTGATCGAAATCATTTAGTCGGAAGCTGGTGAAACCAATTTACAAGACCTAGATGGCGGTTAACTTTTACACGAGTATTAGTTAATTCTTCCAGGGTGGATAAAATGATGTATGCAAATGCATCATTTCAGGGATCGGAGCGATTCCGATGCAGTTAAATGAGGTTATCTTATGCTTACGACAGTTAAGAAACTATGAGATAGGCTATCATATCCATGATGTGACTTTAGTAGTTATTATCTGGATTTGTGGATGTATGGAGCAGAAGTGCTCATTGAATTTAACTAGCTACTAGGTAGCTACTATAGAGTTGCTAGAACGCGAATAGTTGTAACTTGTGAGATTAATCGCTATAGTCTCCCATACACTTACAGAGGGTGTGGGGGAGTGGATTTTGGACAGTTGATGGACTTCTCTTTTGAGAAGATAATTCCCCATCTCTAATAAGGATAGTGGGTTCTGAAGTTACAATGTTTAATTAAGGAAGCTTTGCTACAGAAAGCACATCATTCTAGATGGGCTATATACCTTGGTGGTACTCGTATGTACCGAGATTTGAAATGTTTATACTAGTGGAACGGTATGAAGAGAGGTATAGCAGATTTTGCTGCTCGATGTCTAGTATGCTAGCAGGTGAAGGCTGAACATCAGAAAGTTGCTGGATTGCTCTAGAAAATTCTGATTCCGGAATGGAAGTGGGAGAAAATCACGATGGATTTCGTTACGGGATTGCCTAGAACCCATAAAGGACATGATGCGATTTGGGTAATCATGGATCAACTAACCAAATCAGCTCACTTTCTGCCTATGCGTGGAATGGACTTGTTGGATCATTCGGTAGAGTTGTATTACCGAAAGATTATCAGATTGAGTGGAGTACTTTTAAGTATCATATCTGATAGAGACCCACAATTTACCTCGTGATGTTGACAGAGTCAACAGCAAGCTTTGGGCACAGAGCTTCGGCTCAGTATAATATTTCATCCGCAGACAGACAGATAGTCAGAGTATACCATTTAGACTCTGGAGGATCTATTAAGATCTTGCGTCATGGATTATGGAGGTAGTTGGGAGAATTACATTCCTTTAGTGGAATTTGACTATAAGAATAGTTATCACTCATCCAGTCAGATGACTTCTTCTGAGGCCCAATACGGTAGTCCCTGCAGATCTCCTATGTTATGGAGGAAGTCGGGGAACGACAGTGTTGGTGCAATCGGCCCAGGTCACGATTGACCAGGACTCGAGCTTGACTCGAGAGATATTTTGATGTTCGACAAAAACATATGACAATGTGATTGTCATGGGAAAATCCAAGTCTTGGGTACTTGGCATGGAAAGTCCAAGTGGGACACTTGGCATTTGGGAAAGTCCAAGTCTTGGGTACTTGGCATGGAAAGTCCAAGTGGGACACTTGGCATTTGGGAAAGTCCTGTTGGTGCAATCGGCCCAGGTTGACTCAAGTTTGACTCGAGCAGTACTTTGATAGTATTTTTATGATAGACAAAACTCATGACATGGGATTGTCATGGGAAAGTCTAACATGGTGTTGGCATGGAAAATCCAAGCATGGGGCTTGGTGTGGGAAAATCCAAAGCATTGTGAAGCCGTTCGCTTGGTGCTTGGTGAGAAATACATTGTGAAGTCATGCGCTTGGTGCATGTGGTAAGTCTTGAGGACTTGGCAAGTTCACTAGGCTCGGGATCCTTGAGTCGGTGAAGGATGGCATTGCGAAGCCGTGCGCTTGGTGCATCCGAGGGACCGTCGGATGGGGAGCGAATGGAGTGAGACCAAAGGGAAGCATACTTCGAGGGCAAGAGACGCGAAGGATGGCGTTGCGAAGTTGTGCGCTTGGCGCATCCGAGGGACATAGGCCGAGGGAAGAGAGCTTTAGTGGGGAACTCCATGAGAGATAAGGTGGACTTGGCCAAGTGGCTAAGACTGTGTGTTGGAGGCTCAAACTTGATGTTTGAGGGTTTACCCGACGGTCGGAGGCTCAAACTTGATGTTTGAGGGTCTACTCGATGGTTGGATGCTCAAACAACTTGGTGTTTGAGGTTTTTCCCAATAGCAGTCGACTAGCATAGGTGCCGGTTCGACTGATCCAAGTCGACTAGGGTTCGACTGGTGTTAGACTACAGTTTTGTGGCTGGCAGTCGACTGATGTCGACAGCAGTCGACTGTCGAGGGATGGCAGTCGACTGATGAGAATGTCGCGAGCACAGAATGCTTCATAGCTGACTGGGCAGTCGACTACTAGATCACTAGTCGATTGATGGACATGATCAGTCGACTGGTAGGTGATCCGTTGGAACTTATCCAACATGGATCTTGCCGTTGTGAGACAACGGCTATAGGGGCAATCGACTGGGGCCTTTTGGCAGTCGACTGCTGGGCGCGAAAATAGTTTGATGCAGGTTATAAATGGACCTCAAGTGGGAGGATTTCGCCAAGACTTTAAGGAAGTGATTGGAGGGGAATTGCTACTGCATTCTAGTCCTTCAAGACCCATCTAAAGCAAGCAACAAGAAAGGGTTCAAAGCAAAGAGTTGTAAAGCGTTCTTTATTTGTATTTCTTGTGTCTTTGTATTTCTTTTAGTATTACTGTTGTAATAGCTTGTACGAGGTTTCTCTACCTTCGACGTGTAGTCGAGAAGGAGTTTTGTTAGTGTCGTGCGCATAACTAGAGCTCAGTGAGCTCGCTTGTCGAGTAGGGACCATTCGGTTCCGAACCACGTATATCGTGTGTGTTTGCATGTGATTGTATTTGTTGTTAGTATTATTATTGTTTCTATTAGTATTCCGCTGCGCTAACGACAATTGTAGACGAGCACGCAACGAGAACGATCGAATTCCATCATTGTACGAAGAGGGCTATTCACCCCCCCCCCCCTCTAGCCGGCCAACCACATCGATCCCCTACAAGTGGTATCAGAGCCAAGGCGGTTGTCGAGGACTAACCGCCAACACAAACACTACAAAATGGCCGGCTACAACCTTCAACCACCAAAGTTCGAAGGAGATTTTCTATGGTGGAGAAGAAAAATGGAGGTATATCTAAAAACCGATTTTGATTTTATGCTAATCTTAGAAAACGGTTTCGAATTGCCTAGGGATGAAAGAAATAGGCAAATTGAGAAGTCAATGTGGACCCAAGACCAAATCAAGGTCTTCGAGAAAAATCTAAAGGTAATCGAATTACTTAGTGATTTGATTCCTAACAATATTTGGTCTAGGTTGGGTAATTTTAGGGATGCAAAGGAATTAAGGGATAAAGTAATGAAATTCAAAGAAAATTCCCAATCGGCACAAGTAGAGGAGAATGCCGAGGTAGAAGCACCCATCACATTTGAAGATGTTGATGATTTGGTGGAGACCTCCACCTCTAGCATTGAGGGGGAGGAAAGGGTTTCTGTTCCGGAGCAAAGTCAAAACGAAGCATCTACCTCCGGAAGATGTGATCAAGAAGAATCCTCCACCTCCCTAGGTAACTCAAGTGTTGTTATTTTAAATAAAAATCACATAATATGCTTTGAGTTTAGGGAGAAAGGGCATTACAAGAGCAAATGCCCTAAATTGGCTAAGGAAAACGCATCAGCTGTTGGGTTTTCGGAACCGCGGCGTGTGTGTGTTCGATCATGTTTCGTAAACATGAGCACAGCGGAAGCAATTAAAAATAATAAATCTATATTTATTACAACACACACAACACACGCATGCTATTACAACAAGTGTATACATAACCGTAAATTAAAATTTGCAATAAAAGGAAATTAAACTACGTTATACCTTTCGTATGACGTGTAGCGGGAACGGCATCAACCGGAACGATCCTCGTAAGAATCGTCTCTATCCGTATCCACGCCGAGCTCCTCGGGATGACTTCGCCAAGCCACGAGCTTCGTCTTCGTACGGGTTACCAGCCTCGTGTTGAAGACGACGTGATCGAGAGATGATCACTATCCGAATCCAAATTCGGACCTAAAAACAAGTCCTCAAGACTCGCTTCTCCGGAGAGGTATTCGTCAACCGATTGACGAATCCTTCGTCCTCCACCTCAGAGGATTACCGGAGATCAAATCCCCGGTATGTTAGCCGCTGTCGGATCACTAACCGTCGTCCAAGCGGCGCTCCGGCGAGGAGAAGCTGTCAGAAAACTGGACAGCTTGGTGGAGGAGTAGGCGGCCAAAACAAGGAGAGAAAAGCCCACCTTGATGCCAACCTATAGGAGATCACCGAGGGTCGCCGGAGGTTCACGGCTGGAGCTTGACGCCGGCAAGGGTCTTGGACGGCACAAAGCTTGGGCGGTGGCAGTAGTTGGCGCCGAAATCACCAACAAGGGGTGGGCGGCAACTAGGTTGGGCGGCCAAAATTGATTAGGGTTTTGGATTAGGGTTTAAGCCCTATTTTATAGAGAACTAATTCTCTTAATGGTTAATGGATCATATCCATAAAGCCCGTTAATCCGCTCCATTAAGATAAGTTAAAATAAACCAAACCATGATGGTTTATTTTAAGTTAAAACGAACCGAACCAACCTTTGGTTCATTCGTTTAATATAAACCAAACCCTTTGGTTTATTCTCATCCATTGGATTAGAACCAAACCATTTTGGTCCATCCATTATGTCTTCATAAGACACGGCCCATCCACGCTTCCTCTGCGACTGAAACAATTTCATGCTCGCTTTATGTTTGGTCCAACCAAACATAGTTTCTCTCGGTCTGAGAATCCTATTCTCTAGCTCGTTTTAAATCCTTTGGATTACACTCGTTGTGCGTGTGACCAAATAGGTTCTCGGTTTATGTTGGCCGTCTATAATTAACCATTAATTATAGATCGATCATGAGTGGCACCTAGTAGTACATCATGATCCCCAATTAACCGAAAAGATCAACGGTTGATCGAACTATTTACGAAACCCTTGATGGCTCGAATGAATCGTGCCCCATTCCCTTCACTCATCTTATACCCACTTGGTTCAGGACATGGTCTATTGTGTCAGTCCCCACTAGGCTGACTACGTCACACCTAGCCCAAGTATCATTTCCTCGTCCTACAGATTCTAGTTACTCCACATGTATCGAAGAGTACCTTACTCTAAACATGTAATGCTTTGGCCAAAGACTTTAGTAACAATCCGACGAGAGGCCATGGGTATACATCTCCTCGCAAGGAGTGGTGAATCCTTTATAGGCTATTCAAACACCTTCGATCACTTCGACTTATACCCAATCATCCCGGGTCCACATCTCCTCGGAGATGTTTGCTTAAGATGTCAAAGCATAAGTCTCCATGATCAAGATGACTTGAATACCGCAAGTCAAAGGAACATCGCACTTAAGCCACAGCAAGAACTTCATTGACATATCTATATATGCAGAGAACCATATGAAGTCTTACGGCTGGTCACTCCAATGAACTAGTTACCATAACTAGCATCCACGATTAACTCCGGACATCACTATGTCTCCAGCCAGTGAGAATCATTTGATTGGATACACCAAGGAGTATACCTCGTGCTAGTCTCGCGATTGATGGTGTCCAAATCCATCAATTCATCGACTAGGGATAATTCCGATACATCACAATTACACATGTAGAGATACTCACTAGTTGTGATCCAATCACAAATTCTCTCATGCTGTGAATCGTATCGTGGACATTCAGTAAATGAGTTTAAGATCCAATCAAATACATAAAACATGTATACTCAAATAGTGAATCTTCATTTATCATATAAATGGTTCATACATAAGGTGATTGCCTTAGGACATCTCTCATATATTACTAACAGACTCCCACTTGGCCTAATGCCAATCGCTACGGTATCCAATACCATAAGCTCGAACATGACCCTCAAACTTATTTTGAGGTAATGCCTTAGTCACGGGATCCGCTAAGTTCCTTTCAGTGGGAATTTTCTCGATTTGTATTTCGTTCCTACTGATGATCTCTCTGATAAGATGATAGCGGCGAAGCACATGTTTGGATCATTGATGAGACCATATCAAGTTCATAGATGAACTTATTGATTCAAACCGCTTCCTTTGCTGCTTCCAAAGCTGCAACGTATTCTGCCTTAGTGGCAGAATCCGCTATAGTGTCAAGCTTGGAACCTTTCCAACTTATTGCGCCTCCATTCTAGGTGAATACATACCCAGACTAAGACATGGAATCATCCTTGTCTGTCTGGAGCTGGCATCCGTATACCCACGTATCACCATGTACCCTTCTCCATATATTAGGAACACATCCTTAGTTCTTCTCAAGTACTTAAGGATCGTCTTAACAGCCGCCCAATGATCCATTCCTGGATCGGACTGGTATCTGCTCGTGACACTCAGAGCATACGATACATCGGGCCTCGTACATAACATAACATACATGATAGATCCTATTGCGGATGCATAGGGAATCTTACTCATGCAAATCCTCTCGTCTTCTGTGCGCGGACACATAGACTTCGAAAGGTGTACCCCATGCCTGATGGGTAGGAAACCTTTCTTGGATTCCGACATGCTAAACCTCTTTTGCACTCGGTCTATATATGTAGACTGCGAAAGACCAAGCAACCGTTTCGATCTATCTCTATAGATCTTAATCCCGAGGATGTAGGTTGCTTCTCCCAGGTCTTTCATGGAGAATGTCTTGGATAACCAAACCTTCATTGACTGTAAGATTGAAACATCGTTTCCTATAAGTAGTATGTCATCGACATACAATACTAGGAATACGACTGCACTCCCACTAACCTTCTTGTACACACAAGGTTCGTCTGGATTTTGTGAGAAATCAAACCTTTTGATCGTCTCATCAAAACGGATATTCCAGCTCCTGGATGCTTGCTTCAATCCATAAATGGACCGTCGCAATTTGCATACCTTGGTTTTATCAACCGATGTGAAACCCTCAGGCTGTATCATATACACGTCCTCGAGCAGGTTTCCATTAAGGAAAACTGTTTTCACATCCATCTGCCATATCTCATAATCATAATGAGCCGCTATGGCCAGGAGCATCCGAATGGATTTAAGCATAGCTACAGGCGAATAGGTTTCGTCATAATCAACACCTTGCTTTTGACGATATCCTTTCGCCACCAATCTATCCTTATAGGTAATCACATTACCATCCATGTCGGTTTTCTTCTTGAAAACCCACTTGCACCCTATAGGCTTTATACCTTCAGGTGGGTCAACCAAGTTCCAAACTTGGTTTTCATACATGGAATCCATTTCCGACTTCATGGCACCAATCCACTTATCCCTTTCTGAACTTGTCAGCACTTCTTCATAACTGGTAGGCTCCTCATCATCAATGAGTAACACGTCGTTCGATTCACTTACGAGAAATCCATATCTCTCAGGAATATTGCGTGTTCTACGAGATCTACGAAGATGTGGTGTTACTATAGGTCCAGCCGATTGCTCATCACTATGAGTTGTCGGCTGTTGTGCTTCACCAGGTATCTCATCAATGTCTATTTGAGTCTCTCGAGCCTCCTCAAGCTCGACGACACTCCCACTGTTTTCTTGCAAGAGAAATTCTTTCTCTAGAAACACAGCATGCCTTGAAACAAACACCTTTTGTTCCACAGGATGATAGAATTTGTAACCCCTTGTTTCCTTAGGGTATCCAATAAATAGACATTTATCAGACTTAGCATCCAGTTTGTCTGATATAGTCCACTTCACATAACCAGGACAACCCCATATCTTCAAGTAAGATACATGAGGTTTCTTACTATTCCATATCTCATATGGAGTAGTTGAGACTACCTTGGTAGGCATTCTGTTTAACAAGTAAACAGCTGTCTGAAGTGCATAACCCCAAAAGGACTTGGGAAGAGTCGCATGATTCATCATTGACCTGACCATGTCCAACAAGGTCCGGTTACGCCTCTTAGACACACCATTATGCTGTGATGTATATGGCGGAGTCCATTGAGACAATATGCCATTGTCTCTTAGATAATCAAGAAACTCTTGACTTAAGTATTCACCACCTCGATCCAATCGAAGTATTTTAATACTTTTGTCATGTTGTTTCTCTACTTCATTTCTGAATTCTTTGAACCTTTCAAAGGCTTCAGACTTGTGTTTCATCAAGAACACATACCCAAACCGTGAGTGATCATCGGTGAAGGTAATGAAGTAGCTATAGCCTCCTAAAGCTTGAGTTGACATAGGTCCACATACATCGGTATGTATTAGACCTAGTAACTCTCCCACTCGTTCACCTTTTCGAAAAGGTAACTTAGTCATCTTGCCTTTTAAGCATGATTCGCATGTATCGTATGAATCCAATTCAAACGATTCCAGAATTCCACATCGGTGTAATTCGGACATGCGTTTCTTGCTTACATGGCCAAGACGACAATGCCACATGTAGGAGTCTATTTGATTATCCTTTCGAGCATGCTTGTTGCTCGCTTCGATATTGCAAATGTCACTGGATACGTCCAACGTATAAACACCATTGCTTAAAGTTCCTGTCCCATAAAGAACCCCATTCAAAGTTATGTAACAACAATTGTTACTAAACGTCAAATGGAAACCATTTCTATTTAAACAAGAAATAGAAATGATGTTCTTTATCAACAAAGGAATATAAAAGCAATTGTCCAGTTCTAAGACAAGTCCTGCAGGGAGTTTCAACAAATACGTTCCGATGGCGAGTGCAGCAACCTTTGCTTCATTCCCAACACGTAAATTTGACTCTCCCTTGACGAGTCTTCTTCTATTCCTTAGCCCATGTATGTCATTACATATATGTAAGCCACACCAGTATCCAATACCCAAGTGTCTAAGGAAATAGAATGACAATCAATAAAGAAGATTTCTGAAGAAGATGGGGCATCCGATGCCTTATCCTTCTTCACGGACTCTTGATAAACCTTGCAATTTCTTCGCCAATGACCCTCCTTGCCATAATGATGGTAAGTGCCCTTTTGAGCTAGTTCTACCTTCTTAGCCTTTTTCTTCTTCCCTTTCTGTTGTTCCTTTGACTCCCTCTTAGAACCTTTCTTCGAGGAATCAACTAACAACACCGTCCCCTACTCATGCTTCTCAGAAGGCTCCACAGTCTTGACATGTTGGCGATTACCAGATGAACCTCCTTGCATCTCAGAGGTGAAGAGGAGCTTGGAGACTTCGAACCTTTCGAATCTCACTTGCTCATCAACCAACTCATAGAGATGAAGGACTACGATATGAGCATTCATATGCTCATGCTGCTTTCGTAGCGTGGGTTCCATCGCGGCTAGCATGATGCAACTTATTTGTTCAGAATCACTCACATGTTTACGATAGGCCAACAATTGGTCCAAAGTTGCATCGTCACTAGGGCCACGGGAAGAGGCGCTTGAGGACATGCTTTTCACCTTGAGAACAATTCTCAAGTTTCTAAGGATCCAAGAAGTTCGGCCCGATCAATTTATTTGAATCCAAAATGGAGCATAAATTCAAACACATCATGATCAATCTTTAGAAATACAAAGCGAGCATATATGAGAAAGATGATTTTAAAATGCATCAATATACATTTATAAATCCCATTCATTTTTGAATTTCAAAAACCCCAAAATCACTTGGAGATCGTAGGTCCATCTCGAATGGGCTGATATCCATCATAGTTATGAACAACCTTGGAGAGAGTCAACAAGCCATTCTTAACTATGATGGTAGGTATCATCTATACGATTGCATATCATGTATATGCAACTATCACAATGTGCTATCAACTAATTGAATGTTCACACATACATGGGTTGTTAACACATTAACAAGTATGCATCATATGCATAGCACCCAACTTCACCTCCCTTTACATCGACCTTGGAGAGAGTCCGACAAATCGATGCTCGAGTTAAAGCCAACCCATTAATCGCGAAATAGTTTTAATATGGTTAGGCGCATTCAACCAATTAGCCCGGCTTGGAGAGGTCCAACAACCAAAGCTAACGATTGACCTCGGCTCTTACCATATTAGTATTAAACTATTCCATGGTTTGAACATGTTGAGTTCGAGCCGGGCTTGGAGAGAGTCCAACAACCCAAACAAGAAACAGAACTCTGGTTCTAACCATATTAATGGAAGGTGTAGGCTTTAATATTGATTAAGGGTTTTTATGTCTCATCCTCTTTGCATGTAAATAACTATTATCTACATGGCATGGCATACATGGCATACATCTACATGTCACGACACGCATGGCATAATGTTATGCATCTAATGCAATTACATGGCATACAATTTTGTCATGTTTATAATTTCCTTATATGTCATAACTATTTATGGAAATAAAATATGTATAAGATTTGATTCTCCAAATCAAATCATAATTAAATTAGGAAACAAATTTCCAAATCTAATCACATATTTTATTCATGGAATTATTTGATTAAGGAAAATCTATTTAGGAAACTAATTTCCTAAATCTTTAAAACTATTTATGGAAATAAAATATTTTAAGATTTGATTTCCCAAATCAAATCATGATTAAATTAGGAAACAAATTTCCAGAATCTAATCAAATATTTTATTTATGGAAAATATTGATTTCCATAAATACTTCCAACTTTCCAAAAGTGAAAGATTTCCATAAATACTTCTAGACTTTCCAAAATTGAAAAATTTCCATAAATACTTCTAAATTTCCAAAATTTAGAAAATTTCCAGAAATACATTATGACTATCGCAAAACCATTTTACGATTATGTCGAAATACAACCTGGGCTCTGATACCACTGTTGGGTTTTCGGCACCGCGGCGTGTGTGTGTTCGATCATGTTTCGTAAACATGAGCACAGCGGAAGCAATTAAAAATAATAAATCTATATTTATTACAACACACACAACACACGCATGCTATTACAACAAGTGTAGACATAACCGTAAATTAAAATTTGCAATAAAAGGAAATTAAACTACGTTATACCTTTCGTATGACGTGTAGCGGGAACGGCATCAACCGGAACGATCCTCGTAAGAATCGTCTCTATCCGTATCCACGCCGAGCTCCTCGGGATGACTTCGCCAAGCCACGAGCTTCGTCTTCGTACGGGTTACCAGCCTCGTGTTGAAGACGACGTGATCGAGAGATGATCACTATCCGAATCCAAATTCGGACCTAAAAACAAGTCCTCAAGACTCGTTTCTCCGGAGAGGTATTCGTCAACCGATTGACGAATCCTTCGTCCTCCATCTCAGAGGATTACCGGAGATCAAATCCCCGGTATGTTAGCCGCTGTCGGATCACTAACCGTCCGTCCGACGCTCCGACGAGGAGAAGCTGTCCGAAAACTAGACAGCTTGGTGGAGGAGTAGGCGCCGGCCAAAACAAGGAGAGAAAAGGCTCACCTTAATGCCGAACCTATAGGAGATCACCGGAGGGTCGCCGGAGGTTCACCGGCTGGAGCTTGGACGCCGGCAAGGGTCTTGGACGGCGGCACAAAGCTGGCGGCTTGTAGTTGGCGCCAAATCACCAACAAGGGGTGGGCGGCAACTAGGTTGGCGGCCAAAATAGGGTTTTGGATTAGGGTTTAAGCCCTATTTTATAGAGAACTAATTCTCTTAATGGTTAATGGATCATATCCATAAAGCCCGTTAACCCGCTCCATTAAGATAAGTTAAAATAAACCAAACCATGATGGTTTATTTTAAGTTAAAACGAACCGAACCAACCTTTGGTTCATTCGTTTAATATAAACCAAACCCTTTGGTTTATTCTCATCCATTGGATTAGAACCAAACCATTTTGGTCCATCCATTATGTCTTCATAAGACACGGCCCATCCACGCTTCCTCTGCGACTGAAACAATTTCATGCTCGCTTTATGTTTGGTCCAACCAAACATAGTTTCTCTCGGTCTGAGAATCCCATTCTCAAGCTCGTTTTAAATCCTTTGGATTACACTCGTTGTGCGTGTGACCAAATAGGTTCTCGGTTTATGTTGGTCGTCTATAATTAACCATTAATTATAGAACGATCATGAGTGGCACCTAGTAGTACATCATGATCCCCAATTAACCGAAAAGATCAACGGTTGATCCAGAACTATTTCTGAAACCCTTCAGTAGCTCGAATGAATCGTGCCCCATTCCCTTCACTCATCTTATACCCACTTGGTTCAGGACATGGTCTATTGTGTCGGTCCCCACTAGGCTGACTACGTCACACCTAGCCCAAGTATCATTTCCTCGTCCTACGGATTCTAGTTACTCCACATGTATCGAAGAGTATCTTACTATAAACATGTAATGCTTTGGCCAAAGACTTTAGTAACAATCCGACGAGAGGCCATGGGTATACATCTCCTCGCAAGGAGTGGTGAATCCTTTATAGGCTATTCAAACACCTTGATCGATCACTCGACTTATACCCAATCATCCGGGTCCACATCTCCTCGAGATGTTTGCTTAAGATGTCAAAGCATAAGTCTCCATGATCAAGATGACTTGAATACCGCAAGTCAAAGGAACATCGCACTTAAGCCCAGAAGAACTTCATTGACATATCTATATATGCAGAGAACCATATGAAGTCTTACGGTGGTCACTCCAATGAACTAGTTACCATAACTAGCATCCACGATTAACTCGGACATCACTATGTCTCCACCGGTGAGAATCACCGCTTGGATACACCAAGGAGTATACCTCGTGCTAGTCTCGACAGAATTGATGGTGTCCAAATCCATCAATTCATCGACTAGGGATAATTCCGATACATCACAATTACACATGTAGAGATACTCACTAGTTGTGATCCAATCACAAATTCTCTCATGCTGTGATTCGTATCGTGGACATTCAGTAAATGAGTTTAAGATCCAATCAAATACATAACACATGTATACTCAAATAGTGAATCTTCATTTATCATATAAATGGTTCATACATAAGGCGATTGCCTTAGGACATCTCTCATATATTACTAACATCAGCACCAAAAGTCAACCCAAAGTCAAAGGATGTCGGAGTCCCCACAACTAGAAGCAAAGAGCAAATTGTGTGCTTTAAATGCAATCAAAAGGGGCACTACCGAAGCAAATGCCCTAAGGGGAGGAAGAAAGGACAAGAGGGTGTATCTCATGTAGGGGGAGCGTTTAAAGCTAACCCTAAGGTAAATTTAAATTATGCACCTTCAATTCCTAAAGTTAAAAAGCATGCTAAAAACTATTTTAGCTCTCTTGCTATTATTAATGAAAAGCATGGTAGTAGAAATAAATATTTTTGCCTAGGTACCAAGCATGTTCATGTAACTAAGGACAAACCTAGGACTCATAATTCTAGAAATATTTTACCAAAGGAGTCCATTAGGAGAATTGAAGAAAATTTGGGTGTTAATCCCAAGAAATCTAGGCACATGCATAAGAAGAGGAACATTTTGTTGGAGATTTGACGCCGCTAGAGGGGGGGTGAATAGCGTTTGACCGTTCGTAGATGGAATTCGATTGCGTGTTTGTGTCTACAAGTTTCGTTAGCACAGCGAAATATATATATGATAACAATAACGAAACACAATCACAAACACAATAACACGAAGATTTAACGTGGTTCGGAACCACAAGGTTCCTACTCCACGGATCGAGCTCTAAAGAGCTCTAGCGATGCCAATGCAATCACTAACCACAAATACTCTATCTCGACAATAAGTCGGAGGCGGAGAAACCTCGTACAAACGTTTACAACAATAAACGAAAGGAATACAAGCAAATACAATAATACAATGCAAAACTAGTAAAGAAAACAACTTTACAAATGCCTTTGGATTACTTTCTTGTTGATCGCTTGAACCGTGGTTGAAGACCCTGATTTGCAGCAGCAAATCGCCTCAAAAACGTCCAAGAAATCGCTTAAGAACTGATGCCAAAAACCCTCCCATCGAGCTCCTTTTATCCTTGCGCGCGACCTAGATTTCTGCCCATCAATCGACTGCCAAAAGTCACCAGTCGACTGATGCCACTGTTGTCGTGAGACAATGGCTCGATCCACACTGGAAAACTCCAACGGATCTCTTGGCGATCGGCGCGCCGATCGCGATCAGCGCCGCCGTAGCCGATCGCGGCGGCCACGGAGGCGTTCAATGCTCGACATTGGGATCGGCAATGCATCGACGATTGCGCCGATCGCTATCGATCACTACCGATCGCCTAATGAGCGGTCGCTGAGTATTTCCGGCTCTAAACCGCTAACTCGTCGACTCACGGCGGTCATGAACCGATATAATGTCACGATCCAACCTCAAATATGAGGTTTTAACCCAAGTATGGTGCCCCCATACTTGCTAGACCACCCTTAGCCTAGACCTAAGCCTTCTAGCCACCTCCATCAGCCTCACGCCTCTCAGATCCCTCCAAGTCATCCATGACTTGTTCATCCATCGCACTAGCCTCTAGGTGCTTCTGTCGGCTATGTCATGCTAACGGTGTCTACACCGCCAAGGCACATTGGACTAACGCCGCCAAGACTCCGCTTGGAATTTACGCCGCTAACCATTGGACTTATGCTGCCAAGACTCCCGCTTGGACTTTACGCAGCCAATATCAAACCCCTTGGACTTCTCATGCCAAGACTCAAGCTTGGACTTTCCCTTGCCAACCCATGTTGGACTTCTCAAATGCCAAGACCATACTTGGACTTTCCCTTGCCAACCCATGTTGGACTTTTACATTGCCAAGACCCATGCTTGGACTTTTCATGTGCCAAGTGTCCCACTTGGACTTTTCATGCTAAGTACTCAAGACTTGGACTTTACCAAATGCCAAGTGTTGCACTTGGACTTTCCATGCCAAGTACACAAGACTTGGACTTTCCCATGACAATTACATTGTCATATGTTTTTGTCGAAACATCAAAACATCACTCGAGTCAAACTCAAGTCCTGGTCAATCGTGACCTGGGCCGATTGCACCAACAATCTCCCCCTTTTTGATGTTTGACAAAAACCAAATAAATTATTTGAGTTAGACCACTAACTCAAATCCCTTACCAATTATCCCAAATTGGTAAACACTCTCCAAATGTTCTCCCCCAAACATTCTCCCCCTTTTTGACTAACATCAAAAAGGTTCTCTCCAAGGAGGTCAATGTCTCATGTCCCAATGAGATCTTACAATCTCCCCCTTGATCCAAAGATAAATACCTAGGATGCCTACCATCTTCCTAGTGATAAGTCACATATCACTCAAGAGAGGCAATCCTATACTCTCTCCCAATTTCCAAATTGGGTATCAAAAACCCATCAATTTTCCCAATTGATGATACTCTCCCAATAACTTCTCCTCTTCAAGGAGAAAAACACATCCATCATCCCAAGATGGATACCTCCCCCTAAAGGCTTGCTTCCCCTTGACCATTGCACCAACAATGTCCTTGGGAAGCCCCTAAGCCAATAGAAACTCTAAACCATCAAAATTAAGGTTCTAAGTTCAACATAGAACTTTCACTCACCCTAAATTTGATACTTTGACCTAACACAGCTCCTAATCCATATCCAATAGATTTTCACCCTTTATAATGCTTCCTAAAGTATATCCTAGGGTTAGGAGTGATTAGGAACCTTTTCCATAGCTGAAGACAGGCTAAATAAACCTTGTTAACCCGAAATCAGACCTGGCAGTCGACTCCTGACACTAATCAGTCGACTTCCACCCATATCGATCGATCACCGAGGGCGATCGATAAATTTCGAATTTCAACTATCAGAATCGAGATTTGGAAAAGCATAAATAATTCTACGTAATTTGAAAAATCATAAAATTTGATACATATATTACTTATAGTCATTACAATGGGTGAAAAATATTTGAAAATTATTTTACCCATAAAATAGTGAGTTTGATACAAAACTCAAAACCATTGAAATTTTCAATGTTTTGGCCCTATTTTGTATCAACTTCATCAATGGTGATTGCTATCAAAAGATAGACTTCACCAAGGTTTTCTAAATTGATTTTAAAATGATTTCAAAACCATGTTTTGGATCATATTCCTTGGGCTCTATGCACATGACTTGTACACAAGCTTTCCTAATGATCCACTAATTGAAATTAGATGAGTTTTAGTTCATCTAGATGCAAAAACTATGCACCTTGAACTTAACTCATATCCTAGCATCTCACAAGTATCTAGGGTGTATAAATACACATACATGTCAATTGGATGTGAGATATGGGTTTTGATTCATTTTATCTAGGGTTTCATGCATTTCCTAGGCAACCCTACTTGATTCCCTTATAAATGGGACGTCAAGTCATGCCATAGTCCTTAAATCAATTTCAACCAATTATCTTAAATGCATGAATGATTATGGCATTAGAAATGATATAAATAAGCATATGCTCATAATCATGATGTCATGGCATAAGATGAAATCTAAAAACACATGACATTTGAAACCTTAATCCTAAACATGAACATGACATGTAAAATGATTAAAATAAACATGATGTCATGGCATGTTATATGACAAACAAGGCATGTCATATAAAATATATAGGTATAGTAATACCTAAATTTTAATATTAATTGCCATTTGATATAATTAGATATATTTTGCCATATTATCATTAATCTCCCTAGTGTGCCAACAATCCAAAATGACACATTAACCTCTAAATCTAGATTGTGTCAATTTAATTGATTCTTCTTAATTTCAAAAAGTGCATTGGCACGTCCTAAAAACTTTTAGGATATTAATTCAAATCTATTTCCAAGGTAACCATAACCTTGAAAATATCCTAAAGTGCCACCTTTACCATGGTTGAGTTAACTACTCATCCAATCAAGGTTGGCACACCCTAAACCCATCTAGCGTGAATCAATCACGCTCTTAGGAACCCAAAACCGATTTGAGCTCCTAGGGTTAATTAGGTATTCCTTAGGGATAACCTCCCTAGATACCTTCCTAATGACCCTTCTAGGCTTATTAGCCTTGGTCACTTGGGTCTTGCCTAGGTTGACTCTAGGGGTAACTCCCCTTGCAACCTTCTTAGTGGCCACCCTAGGTTTCCTAGAAACCCTAGCCACTAGGCACAACCTTTGGTCAACCTTAGGGATGACTTCCCTATTGACCTTGGTCTTCCTAGACCTAGTTTGTGTTCCATAATCAAATGGAACACTATGATAAGCTACCTTAGGCTTAAGTTTGTGACCCAAACCTTGTTTGCCCTTGGTTGACTTTTGACTCTTAGGTCCTAGGTGTTGACTTTGACTTTTGGACCTTTGATTTTGACCACTAGACCCTTTAAATTGATTTTGTATCTTATTTAGGGTCTTTTCAAGTTTTTCAAGCCTTGACCTCAAGACTTGATTCTCTAATTCTAATTTCCCAATTTTAGAATTTTGATTTAAACCATGGGCATGAGACTTTCTAGGCATATGCCTAGTCCATTTAGGATTTAGATCTAGATGTTCTCCTATTTTCCTAATTGATTCCTTAGGTAAAATATTTTTAGGGGCATTAGTCCAAAATTTCTCCTTACTCCTAAGGTAAACATTTTTTGCACCTAAGCAAAATTCCTTACTTCTAGCATGCTCTTTATGAATTGCAAGGGAATTAAAATTCCTAGGATGCTTTTGACTATTAAATCTAGAAGGTGCATTATTGAAATATACCTTAGGGTTTGCCTTGGAGGCTCCCCCTAAATGTATAGCTCCTTCTTGGGTCTTTTTGCTCCCCCTAGGACATTGACTCCGGTAATGCCCCTTTGAGTTGCACTTGAAGCATATGATATGCTCCTTGCTCTTTTGACTTGGGGCATCGGCATCCTTGACTTTTGGTGCCGGTGGAGCTTTCCTAACCTTCTTTGGGCACTTGCTCTTGTAGTGCCCAGCTTCTCTACACTCAAAACATATGATATGATTTTTATTACAAATTGATATGTTTGAGTTACCTATGGTGGATGTGGTGATTGGATTGGATTCTTCATTCCTCCCCGAGGTTGAGACTTCTTCTTGAATTTGTTCCGGCTCCAGTATGGAAGTTCTCTCCTCCCCCTCAATCCTTGAGGTGGATGCTTCTTCCACCTCTTCCACCTCTTCTTTCTCCGATCCGGAAGTCGACTCCCTATCAACTTCCGACTCCTCAAGCTCTTTAGATGGGGATGTGCTTACTTGAGCTTGAGAGGGTGAGCACTCTTCTTCTTCTTCTTCTTGGATTGATGATGGATTTTCATGAAGCTTGGCCAAATCGCTCCATAGCTCCTTGGCATCCACATAGTCACCTAGGCTACACAAGAGGTCATTAGGAATTAAATCAAAAATGAATTTGATTACCTTCTTGTTTTTCTCGAAGTCTTGGAGTTGATCTTTACTCCACTTCTTCTTCTTGAGAAACCCTCCCTTTGGTCCCTTAGGATATTCAAATCCTTCCATCAATGCGGACCACTCCTCAAGGTCTCTCATCGTCAAAAAATCTTCAATTCTCGCCTTCCAAGAATTGAAACCTTCTCGTCCATAGAAAGAATAGGGAATTGGGGTGTTGATGTCCCATCCCAATGGTTCTTCCATCTTCACCCTCTAGCCTCTTTGTCTTAGCTCCCAGCGGTTAGTCCGTAGAAGAGCCCCGGGCTCTGATACCACTTGTTGGAAATTTGACGCCGCTAGAGGGGGGGGTGAATAGCGTTTGACCGTTCGTAGATGGAATTTGATCGCGTGTTCGTGTCTACAAGTTTCGTTAGCACAGCAGAATATATATATGATAACAATAAAGAAACACAATCACAAAAACAATAACATGAAGATTTAACGTGGTTCGGAACCACACGGTTCCTACTCCACGGATCGAGCTCTAAAGAGCTCTAGCGATGCCAATGCAATAACTAACCACAAATACTCCTTCTCGACAACAAGTCGGAGGCAGAGAAACCTCGTACAAATGTTTACAACAATAAACGAAAGGAATACAAGCAAATACAATAATACAATGCAAAACTAGTAAAGAAAACAACTTTACAAATGCCTTTGGATTACTTGCTTGTTGATCGCTTGAACCGTGGTTGAAGACCCTGATTTGCAGCAGCAAATCGCCTCAAAAATGTCCAAGAAATCGCTTAAGAACTGATGCCAAAAACCCTCCCGTCGAGCTCCTTTTATCTTTGCGCGCGACCTGGATTTCCGCCCATCAGTCGACTGCCATAAGTCACCAGTCAACTGATGCCACTGTTGTCGTGAGACAACGGCTCGATCCACGCTGGAAAAACTCCAATGGATCTCTTGGCGATCGCCAACATTGGCGATCAACTACCGATGCCGTGGCCAGCGAGCGATCGGCTCTGAGCGTTCTGTTCGACATTAGGCGGCGATCAGCTGAGGCCCTTGGCGATCATTGCCGATCGACTGATCAGCTCCAATGAGCGGTCAGCTAAAGCATTTCGGCTCTAAGCGGCGGTCGAACTCAAAGTTGACTCACGGAAATGAGGTTTTAACCCAAGTATGGTGCCCCCATACTTGCTAGACCACCCTTAGCCTAGACCTAAGCCTTCTAGCCACCTCCATCAGCCTCATGCCTCTCGGATCCCTCCACGTCATCCATGACTTGTTCATCCATCGCGCTAGCCTCTAGGTGCTTCCATCGGCTATGTCATGCTAACGGTGTCTACACCGCCAAGGCACATTGGACTTACGCCGCCAAGACTCCGCTTGGACTTTACGCCGCCAACCATTGGACTTATGCTGCCAAGACTCCCGCTTGGACTTTACGCAGCCAATATCAAACCTCTTGGACTTCTCATGCCAAGACTCAAGCTTGGACTATCCCTTGCCAACCCATGTTGGACTTCTCAAATGCCAAGACCATGCTTGTACTTTCCCTTGCCAACCCATGTTGGACTTTTACATTGCCAAGACCCATGCTTGGACTTTTCATGTGCCAAGTGTCCCACTTGGACTTTTCATGCCAAGTACTCAAGACTTGGACTTTACCAAATGCCAAGTGTTCCACTTGGACTTTCCATGCCAAGTACACAAGACTTGGACTTTCCCATGACAATTACATTGTCATATGTTTTTGTCGAAACATCAAAACATCACTCAAGTCAAACTCGAGTCCTGGTCAATCGTGACCTGGGCTGATTGCACCAACACATTTCCCAAAAGATAAATGGAAATTTGAAATTGGGGAAATTAGAGCTAGAAAACCAAGCCTTGAGGTCAAGGCTAGAAAAACATGAGAAGACCCTAGCAATAATCACAAATTCGATTAAGGGGTCTAATGGCCAAAAGTCAAGACCTAGGAAACAAGAACGGTCTAAGGGCAAGAAAGGTTTGGGTAACAAACCTATGTCCTATCACAATGTTCCATTTGATTATGGAACTATTTCTAGGTCTAGTAAAACCAAGGCTAATAGGGAAGCTATCCCTAAGACTAGCCATGGTGTTTGCTTAGTGGCTAAGGACTTACGAAAATCTAAGAAAGCCACTAGGAAGGTCAAAGGAAGAGTCACCTCTAGAGTTGACCTAGGAAAGACCCATTTGACTAAGGCTTCAAAGCCTAAAAGGGTCATTAAAAAGGTATCTAGAGAAGTTATCCCTATTGAATACCTTGTTAACCCAAGGAGCTTCAATAGATATTGGGTTCCTAGAAGCGTGATCGATTCACGCTAGATGGGTTAGGGTGTGTCAACCGTAAGTCGATGGGTAGTTAACCTAGCCATGGTGAGTTGACACATTAGGGTGTGCCAATATGCCTTGAGAAGTTGAAAAATGATTAAATTGGCACATGTAGGTCTTAAAGGTATTGGTGTGTCATTTTGGATTTTTGGCACACTAGGGGAATGATGGTATTAAGGAAAAATGGGGTTAATTCCTAGAAATGACATTTTGGATTTAACACTTAGGTATTTTATACCTTAGTATATTTTACTTGCCATGATTTATTTGCTTGCCATGTCATGACATCATCTTCATTTTATCTCTAAAAATGTCATGATCATGTTTAGACCTCTTCTTTATATGTCATGTATGCTAAAATGTCATTCACATGCCATGACATCATGATTTTGGCATAGGCTTTTATCTATATCATATTTATGCCATAATCATCATCATGCATATAACTAAAATGAAATTAAGGACTATGGCATGATTTGATGGGAATCAAATAATATTGCCTAGAAATATGCATGAAACCATTAAAAGAACAAAAACCCACATCTCACTAAAAACTTGACTTGTATGTGTTTTACACATCTAGATATAAGTGAGATGTTTAGGAAAAAGAAATCAAAGGTTTCAATAACATTTTGAAAAACCTTGGTGAAGTCTATCTTTTGATAGTCATCACCATTGAATGGGATGATACAAAGAGGGCTCAATATTGAAGCTTTTCTTAACTTTTGGACTTTGTATCAATCTTTTAATTTAGTGGGTAAAATAATTTTCAAATTTTTTCACCCATAATGATTGTGATAAGTAATATACATACCAAATTTCAAGATTTATCAACTTATGTATATTTACTTATGAATTTAGGAAAGTCATTTCTGAAATTTAGAAAACTGCAAATGCAGTTATCAGTCGACTGCCATGGTGGCCAGTCGACTGATGGGGGTGGAAGCCGACTGATTTCTGAATTTAGTCGACTACCCAAGCTAATTTTGGGTAAACCTTGTTGGTTAGGCCCATGTTCAGCTAGGTTAAGGTCCCCTAACCACTCCTAACCCTAGTATATGCTTGGGAGAGCATTAGAAAGGGTCGAAATCCATTGGACATGGATTAGGAGAAGGGTTTCGGGAGAGTATCAATTTTAAGGTGAATGAGAGTTCATTGTTGAACTTTGCCTTAATTTTGATTGGTTAAATGTTCCTATTGGCTTAGGGACTCTCCAAGGACATTGTTGGTGCAATGGTCAAGGGGGAGCAAGCCTCTAGGGGGAGGTATCCATCATGGTAAGATGGATGTGTATTTCCTCATGGGAGGAAAATTGGGTTGCCTCTTTTTAAGTGATATGGGATCACTAGAAAGATTGTAGGCATGTGTTCCTTCAAGGGAGAGATTTTAAGATCTCATTGGGATATGAGACATTCATACCCTTGGGGAGGACCTTTTTGATGTAATGTCAAAAAGGGGGAGAAGTTACCAATTAGGGTTCGTTGGAATTCTCATTGGTATATGAGAATTGCCAATATGGGAGAATTGGTAGACATGAGATGGTAGTTTTGTCAATCATCAAAAAGGGAGAGATTGTTGGTGCAATCGGCCTAGGTTGACTCGAGTTTGACTCGAGCAGTACTTTGATAGTATTTTGATGATAGAAAAAACTCATGACATGGGATTGTCATGGGAAAGTCCAACATGGTGTTGGCATGGAAAATCCAAGCATGGGGCTTGGTGTGGGAAAATTCAAGGCATTGCGATGTCGTGTGCTTGGTGCTTGGTGAGAAATACGTTGCGAAGCCGTGCGCTTGGTGCATGTGGGAAGTCTTGAGGACTTGGAAAGTTCACTAGGCTCGGGGTCCTTAAGTCGGTGAAGGATGGCATTGCGAAGTCGTGTGCTTGGTGAATCCGAGGGACCACCGGACGGGGAGCGAATGGAGTGAGACCAAAGGGAAGCATACTTCGAGTGCAAGAGACGCGAAGGATGGCATTGCCAAGCTGTGCGCTTTGCACATTCGAGGGACATAGGCCGAGGGAAGAGAGCTTCGGTGGGGAACTCCATGAGGGATAAGGTGGACTTGGCCAAGTGGCTAAGACTGAGTGTCGGAGGCTCAAACTTGATGTTTGAGGGTTTACCCGACGGTCGGATGCTCAAACAACTTGGTGTTTGAGGTTTTGTCCGACAGCAGTTGACTGGCATAGGTGCCGGTTCGACTGATCCAAGTTGACTTGGGTTCGACTAGTGTTAGACTGCAGTTTTATGGCTGGAAGTCGACTGCCATGAATTGGCAGTCGATTGATGTCGACAGCAGTCGACTGTCGAGGGATGGCAATCGACTGATGGGAATGTCGCAAGCACAGAACGCTCCGTAGCCGACTGGGCAGTCGACTACTAGGTCACCAGTCGATTGATGGACATGATCAGTCGACAGGTAGGTGATCCATTGGAACTTATCCAACGTGGATCTAGCCGTTGTGAGACAATGGCTACAGGGGCAGTCGACTGGGGCCTTTTGGCAGTCGACTACTGGGCGCGAAAATAGCTTGATGGAGGTTATAAATGGAGCTTAAGTGGGAGGATTTTGCCAAGACTTTAAGGAAGCGATTGGAGGGGAATTGCTGCTACATTCCAGTCCTTCAAGAGCCATCCAAAGCAAGCAACAAGAAAGGGTTCAAAGCAAAGAGTTGTAAAACATTCTTTACTTGTATTTCTTGTGTCTTTGTATTTCTTGTAGTATTACTATTGTAATAGCTTGTACTAGGTTTCTCCACCTCCGACGTGTAGTCAAGAAGAAGTTTAGTTAGTGTCGTATGCATAACTAGAGCTCGGTGAGCTCGCCCGTGGAGTAGGGACCATTCGGTTCCAAACCACGTATATCGTGTGTGTTTGCATGTGATTGTATTTGTTGTTAGTATTATTATTGTTTCTATTAGTATTCCACTGTGCTAATGACAATTGTAGACTAGCATGCAACGAGAACGATCGAATTCCATCATCGTACGAAGAGGGCTATTCACCCCCTTCTAGCCGGCCAACCACATTGATCCCCTACACGTCCAAGCATAGGTCTTAGCAAGTAAAGTCTAAGCATGGGTCTTGGCATGGAAAGTCCAACTTGGGTTGGCAAGGGAAAGTCCAAGCTTGAGTCTTTGCATTTGAGAAGTCCAAGGGGTTTGATATTGGCGGCGTAAAGTCCAAGCGGGAATCTTGACAGCATAAGTCCAATGGTTGACGGCGTAAAGTCCAAGCGAAGTCTTGGCGGTGTAGACACCGTTAGCATGACATAGACGATGGAAGTGCCTGAAGGCTAGCGCAATGGATGAACAAGTCATGGATGACTTGGAGAGATCCGAGGGGCGTGAGGCTGACGGAGGTGGCTAGAAGGCTTAGGTCTAGGCTAAGGGTGGTCTAGAAAGTATAGGGGAACTATACTTGGGTTAAAACCTCATGTTTGAGGTGCGCCAGTCGACTGGTGCCAAGTGGCAGTCGACTGGCATGAGTCAACTAGGTTTTGACTACGGGAATTAGCCTAGCGAATGATCGCCGGATGAGGGCAATCGACTAATCGTAATCACCGACCGTGGTGTTCGGGTTTTGGGCACGAATGGAGTCTCGACTCGATCCTGGGTTAGCGATGAGTGGAGGCTCGAACAATAGACTGATGGTCATAATCAATCGACTGATGATGGATCCGTTGGACTTTTTCAGTGTGGATATAGTCGTTGTCTCACAACAACAGTGGCATCAGTCGACTGATGGTCCTGAGCAGTCGACTGATCAGCATTTTCTAGCCCAGGCAGAAGCTTTAAATGGAGCTCATTAAGGAGGAAAAAGCAAACAGTTGTTGAGGGCATTTTGGGAAATTTGCTGCTACAAATCAGGGTCTCCAAGTTCATTTCAATCAACCAAGCGATCAAGCATTCAAAGAGCAATTGTAAAGTAGTTTTCTTTACTTGCATTGTATTTCATTATTGTAATTTCTTGTATCTACTTCTTATTGTTGTAAGAATAGTTTATAAGGGGTTTCTCCACCTCTGACTTGTGTCGAGAAGGAGTTATTGCATAGTGGTGTGTGATTGGCATCACTAGAGCTCTTTAGAGCTCGATCCGTGGATTAGGAACTATTTGATTCCGAACCGCGTTATATGCTCGTGTTTGAGTGTTTGTGATTGTGTCTTGTGTCTTGTTGTAATTATTATTATTTCGTTGTGCACTAACATGCTTTGTAGACGCGATCACAAACGAATTCTATCGACGAAACGAATACAAGCTATTCACCCCCCCCCCCTCTAGCTTCCATGGATCCCCTCTTAGTGGTATCAAAGCGAGGCCACTCTTCAAGTTTAACAACTAAGGGAGCACGCTAGAGGGTGAAGATGGAAGTTCAAGAGCAACAAGGATGGGATATCAACACACCTATCCCTTATACCTTTATGGACAAGAAGGGTTTAGACAATGGAAGGCAAGAATCGAAGACTTCCTAATGATGAGGGACTTCAATGTATGGTCCATCTTAATGGAGGGATATAGCTATTCAATAGGACTAAAGGGAGGGTTCCTCAAGAAAAAGAGATGGAGGGAAGAGAAAGTCCAAGCCTTCGAGAAAAATGATAAGGTAATGAAGTTTTTAATTGATTTAATACCTAACAATATCTTGTGTATGTTAGGTAATTATGTAGATGCCAAGGAGCTATCGAGCCAAGTGGCCAAGCTCCATGAAAGTCCATCACCGGTCCAAAAGGAAGGGACCGAAGAGGCAAAAACATCATCCTCACAAGGAAGTGAGGACTTGGAGGTTGAGAGACTATCAACATCAATGAAGGAAGAGGAAGTAGAATCGGAGGAGACCTCCACCTCTAGGATTGAGGGGGAGGAGATTAGATTACCGGAGCAACATCAAGAAGAAGCTTCAACATTCGGTCAAGATGAAGAAGCTAAAAATCCAATTCCGGCCTCCATTGACTTAGATAACTCAAAAACCTCTATTGAAAATAAAAATAATATTATGTGTTTTGAGTGTAGGGAATTTGGGCACTATAAGAGTAAGTGCCCAAAGAAAGTAAAGAAGGCTCAATCGGCTCCAAAGGTCAAAGATGTCGGTTCCCCAACAATCAAGAGTATGGAGCAAGTGATTTGCTTCAAATGCCGGCTATCGGGTCATTACCGGAGTCAATGCCCAAAGGGGGAAAAGAAGGGGCAAAGGGGAGCATCACAAGTAGGGGGAGCCTCTAAGGCAAACCCTAAGGTATATCTAAATAATGCTCCTTCTAATTTAAATGTTAAAAAGCATGCTAGGAATTTCAATTCACTTGCTATTTATCATAAAAAGCATGCTAGAAACAATGAATATTGTTTAGGAGCTAAGAATGTCCACTTAGGAAATAAGGAGAAATTTGGGACTAATGTCCCTAAAAATATTTTAACTAAGGACAAATCTAGGTCAAATAACTCTAGACAAATTCTACCTAGGGAGGCAATTAGAACGGTTCAAGAGCACCTAGATTTTAACCCCAAATGGATTAGGCATATTCCTAAGAAGAATTATGCCCAATGATTAAATCAAAATTCTAAAATTGGGCAATTAGAGGTTGAAAATCAAGCCTTGAGGTCAAGGTTTGAAAAACTTGAAAAGACCCTCAGGATTATGCAAAATCAACTAAAAGGATCAAATGGTCAAAATCAAGAGTCTAGGACCAAGAGTCAACACTTAGGACCTAAGAAACAAAAGTCATCCAAGGGAAAGAAGGGTATGAGTCACAAACCTAAGCCTAAGGTGGCTTATCATAGTGTTCCATTTGATTGCAAGGGGAGTTACCCTTAGAGTCAACCTAGGCAAGACCCAAGTGACCAAGGCTAACAAGCCTAGAAGGGTCATTAGGAAGGTATCTAGGGAGGTTATCCCTAAGGAATACCTAATAAACCCTAGGAGCTCAAATAGGTTTTGGGTTCCTAAGAGCGTGATTGATTCACGCTAAATGGGTCTAGGGTGTCTCAACCTTAAATTGAAGGGTAGTTAACCTAACCAAGGTAAAGGTGGCACTTTAGGACATTTTCAAGGTTATGGATACCTTGGAAATAGATTTGATTTATAACCTTAAAAAGATTTTAGGTTGTGCCAATATATTTTTGGAATTATGAAAAATCAACTAAATTGACACAATTTAGGTTTAGAGGTTATAGAGTGTCATTTTGGGTTTTTGGCATACTTGGGAGTTTAGTGATAATATGGTAAAATATACTTTATTATATCAAATGACAATTAACACTAAAATTTAGGTATTATTATACCTATACCTTTTATATGTCATGCTTTGATTGCCATATAACATGTCATTACATCATGTTTATTTTTATCATTTAAAATGTCATGATCATGCTTAGGGTTAGGTTGAATGTCATGTATGCTTAAATTTAATCATATGCCATGACATCAT
This sequence comes from Wurfbainia villosa, assembly GCA_025175895.1. Taxonomy (NCBI): domain Eukaryota; kingdom Viridiplantae; phylum Streptophyta; class Magnoliopsida; order Zingiberales; family Zingiberaceae; genus Wurfbainia; species Wurfbainia villosa. Next base: position 108,592,281 of record CM045996.1, read on the forward strand.
GATCATTGGTCATTCTTTATTATTGCTATCATTTATGCCATGATCATCTCATGAATTTAATTTGATTAAAATTGATTTAAGGACAATGGCATGACTTGGAGTCCAATTTATAAGGGAATTAAGTAGGGTTTCCTTAGAAAAATGCATGAAACCCTAGATTACGAGAACAAAACCCACATATCACATTAAAATTGACATGTATGTGTATTTATACACCCTAGATACATGTGAGATGCTAGGATATGAGTTATGTTCAAGGTGCATAGTTTTTGCATCTAGATGAACTAAAACTCATCTAATTTCATTTGTGGTTCATTGGGAAAGCTTGTGTACAAGTCATGTACATTGAGCCCAAGGAATATGATCCAAAATAAGGTCTTGAAAACATTTTAAAATCCTTTTGAAAAACCTTGGTGAAGTCTATCTTTTGATAGCAATCACCATTGATGAGATTGATACAAAGTGAGCTAAAACTTTAAAGTTTTTATTCACTTTTGGATTTTGTGTCATTTTCGCTACTTTATGGGTAAAATAATTTTCAAATATTTTTCACCCATTGTATGTTTCATAAGTATTATACATATGAAATTTCATGATTTTTCGAATTACATATAATTATTTATGATTTTCCAAATTTCATTTCTGATAATTGAAATTCTGAAATTTCAGTTATCAATCGACTGCCCTTGGTGGCAGTCGACTGATGAGGGTGGTAGTCGACTGGTAGCTGAGAGAGTCGACTGCCAATGCTGATTTCGGAAAAAATAAGATTGTTTAGCCCGTTTTCAGCTACGGTAAGGTTCCTAACCATTTCTAACACTAGGATATGCTTCGAGAAGCATTATAAAGGGTGAAAATCCATTGGATATGGATTAGGAGAGTTGTTTAGGCTTTGTATCAAATTTAAGGATGGGAGAGTTCATGTTTGAACTTTGAACCTTATTTTTTATGGTTTAGAGTTCCTATTGGCTTAGCGACTTTCCAAGGACATTGTTGGTGCAATGGTCAAGGGGGAGCAAGCCTTTAGGGGGAGGTATCCATCATGGGATGATGGATGATATTTTTTCCTCATGAGAAGGAGAAATGAGATTTTGAGATACCCAATTTAGAAATTGGGAGAGTGTATAGGATTGTCTCTCTTGAGTGATATGGGACTTATCACTAGGAAGATGGTATGCATCCTAGGTATTTTTAGACCAAGGGGGAGATTGTAAGATCTCATTGGGACATGAGACATTAATCTCTTTGAAGAGAACCTTTTTGATGTTAGTCAAAAAGACAGAGAATGTTTTGGGGGAGAACTTATTGAGAGAATGACATCAATTGGGAAAATTGATGGGGATGATTGGTTTGAGTTAGATGGTCTAACTCAATGGCTTGTTTGGTTTTTGTCAAACATCAAAAAGGGGAAGATTGTTGGTGCAATCGGCTCAAGTCACGATTGACCAGGACTCGAGCTTGACTCGAGAGATGTTTTGATGTTCGACAAAAACGTATGACAATGTGATTGTCATGGGAAAGTCCAAGTCTTGGGTACTTGGCATGGAAAGTCCAAGTGGGTCACTTGGCATTTGGGAAAGTCCAAGTCTTGGGTACTTGGCATGGAAAGTCCAAGTGGGACACTTGGCATTTAGGAAAGTCCAAGCATGAGTCTTGGCAAGGAAAGTCCAAGCATAGGTCTTGGCATGGAAAGTCCAACATGGGTTGGCAAGGGAAAGTCCACGCTTGAATCTTGGCATTTGAGAAGTCCAAGGGGTTGATATTGGCGACGTAAAGTCCAAGTGGGAGTCTTGGCAGCATAAGTCCAATGGTTGACAGCATAAAGTCCAAGCGAAGTCTTGGCGGCGTAAGTCCAATGTGTCTTGGCTGTGTAGACACCATTAGAATGACATAGCTGATGGAAGCATCTGAAAGCTAGCGCAATGGATGAACAAGTCATGGATGACTTGGAGGGATCCGAGAGGCGTGAGGTTGACGGAGGTAGCTAAAAGTATTAGGTCTAGGCTAAGGGCGGTCTAGCAAGTATGGGGAACCATACTTGGGTTAAAATCTCATGTTTGAGGTGTGCCAGTCGACTGGTGTCATGTGACAGTCGATTGGCGTAAGTCAAATAGGGTTTGACTACGGGAATTGGCCTAGCGATCATTGCGGATGAGAGCGATCGGTCGCTGTGATGTGATCGTGTGATCGATCGGGGTGCTCGGGTTTCGAGCACGAGAATCGAAGTCGACTCGACCATGCTTAATGAGTGGAGGCTCGAACAGTCGACTGATGATGGATCCATTGGACTTTTCCAGCGTGGATCTAGCCGTTGTCTCATGACAATAGTGGCATCAGTCGACTGATGGTCCCAAGCAGTCGACGGATCGACGTTTTCTAGCCCAGGCAGAAGCTTTAAATGGAGCTCGTGGAGGAGGAAAAAGCAAGCGGTTGTTGAAGGCATTTTGGGCGATTTGCTGCTGCAAATCAGGGTCTCCAAGTTCATTTCAAGCAACCAAGCGATCATGCATTCAAAGAGCAATTGTAAAGTAGTTTTCTTTACTTGCATTATATTTCATTATTGTAATTTCTTGTATCTACTTCTTATTGTTGTAAGAATAGTTTATATAGTTTCACACGCTCTTGGGACCCTAAATGTAGAGAGGCTATATATATATATATACATTATATATATATATATATAAGACTTTATATATATATATATATATATATATATATATATATATATATATACTTCTTCTTTCTTACAGCGGAAGACTTAAGACCTAAATATTTTTTTTTTGATTCTTTTAAACATAAATATGCATTAACACTTCTTCTTAACATAGAGTATGTTTCATAGCATAGCATGCATAGATACTTCTTCTTACTTCATAAGGCATTCTTCTTTACTTCTTCTTATCAACGTAAAGCATGCATCATATATATATATAGATACTTAGGGCTTAGTAGGTTCATAACATCATCGTCATAGGGAGACATAAGTAAAGACATCCATAGGCATCATCATCATAGGTAATACACGTATAAGTAGACTTAACGGATCTTCTCCACCATGCCACTACCACACACATTGACCTCCTCCGCTTCCCTTTAGTTTATCCATCCCTTACCCTTATCTGCAGTACGAGGGAAAGATAAACTATAAGCACATAGACTTTGTAAGATCCTGTCCTACTCACAAAAAAATCATACATCATCATTAATCATGACTTGTAGCATTTATAACATATAATCAATATATCACGTAACATACATGGCATCATCAACTTAACTTGTAGCTTAAGTAACATGAGATAATATAGCATGGATCATCCCTAACTTAGCAGCATAACATGAAATATATATATATACTTAATCAGATAATATGCATCATAGGTAACTTAGTAACCTAACATCATAGCGCACTATCGACGACATAACATGTAACTTATACATCATGACATACCATCTAACATAATGTAACTTACATTATGGCATATCATCTAGCATAACAGGTAACTTAGATATTATGGCATATCATCTAACATAACATGTAACTTAAACATTATGGCATATCACCTAACATAACATGTAACTTAACATTATGGCATATCATCTAACATAACAGGTAACTTAAACATTAAGGCATATCATCTAACATAACATGTAACTTAAACATTATGGCATATCACCTAACATAACAGGTAACTTAAACATTAACAGGTAAACATATGCAAGATGCTTTTGAAAACATATATGTTAGGTACGTAAATATAATTCTCAACATATTTGGGCCCGGCATTGTACCACTTCTTCATTATCATAGCGCATCCCTAAATAGGCCCGAGGTAGCAAGTCTCGAACCTAATAGGTTCCTAGGCTAGTCTTATTCCATCGACCTAGGGGCAATCGTCATAGCGTAGAAGCCCATCCTAGGCCCGAGTCTTACTCCATCGACCTCCAAGGCATCTTGGAGCCCATCCCGCATTAGGCCCAATCTTATTCCATCGACCTAGGGGCAATCATACATAGAAGCCCATCCTAGGCCCGAGTCTTATTCCATCGACCTAGGCATCTTAGAGCCCATCCCTTCTTGGACCTTGTTAAGGTCTTGGTACAAGCCATGCAGAAGGTAAAATACTTATATGCTTATTTTACAACATAGCTTATTTCTTTAACATAGCATAGCATACTTCATTTCATACACATCATGCTTCATTTCATTAACATAGCATAGCATACTTCATTTCATAACAACATAGCTTATTTCATTAACATAGCATAGCATACTTCATTTCATACACATCATGCTTCATTTCATTAACATAGCATAGCATACAATTCATGGTATGAACTTCATTGTAACCTAAGAGACCAAAGGTGGCGAATGGCCTTATAGGCTTTTAGGGTTTAGACTTTTAACCTAATTCAAGTAACATACATATGCATACAAATTCCATAAATTTCATGGTATGAACTTCATTGTAACCTAAGAGACCAAAGTTGTCCGAATGGCGATTATAGTCTTTTTAGGGTTTAGAATTTTAACCTTATTCACGTAACATACATATGATTACAAATTCCATAAATTTGATGTTTTGAACTTCATTGTAACCTAAATGACCAAAGGTGGCGAATGGCCCTTATAGGCTTTTAGGGTTTAGACTTTTAACTAATTCAATTAACATACATATGCATACACTTCATGGTGTAAACTTTATTGAAACACACAAAGAAAAGAAACAACCAAGGAATGGCCCTTTTAGGCTTCTTAGGGTTCTTGTCACCCAACATTCATTCATGAGCATTATAACCTAGCATAGCATTATTAGGGACATTTTCATGCAACCCTAACCCTAATTTCCTAGGGTGGCCGAAACACATAAGGGGCTCAACTAGGGTTCTTGTTACCCAACATTCATTCATGAGCCTTATAACCTAGCATAGCATCATTAGGGACATTTTCATGCAACCCTAACCCTAATTCCCTAGGGTGGCTGAAACACATAAGGGCTCAACTAGGGTTAGCTTTTGGTCCTAATCCATTTTTAAATCTTAACTACATCATATAGTGAATAAAACATAGCATGTAACTTCATGTAAAACCCCAATCCTAGCTTGGCCGAATAGGTTTTGGTGGCCATTAGGGCTAGCTTTTTAACCAAACCTCTTTTCCCATCTTAGCATCATCATATATTTCCTAACATAGATTACAAACATAGATTACCACTTCATTGATAAACCAAAACATGCTTGGCCGGATCTAACATATAGGTTGTTCAAACATTCAATCGAAACTACTCGTATGCAGGTGAGGGATACTTACTTCCTTCGCGTTGCTTTTTGGTGGAAGGAAAACCTAAGGAAGAACCAACCCTAGCCTTCTCTTGCTTGGATGAGATTCGGCCAAAGGTGGAGAAGAAGCTAGAATTCGGTGAGGAGAAGAAGAAGAAGGGTGGAAGTGACCAAATCCAATCTTCCCTCTTCTTTATAAAGGGGGGGAGGAAGAGAAGTTCCTCTTTTCTTTTCCATGCCTCTTCATTTACTCTTAGTCCCATTTATCTATAGTTTCCCCCTCTTCCTTAATCATATAATCCTATTGGGCTTCTGGTTAGTGGGTGCATCTATAAGGCTTGGCTATCTCTAGAGGTTTGGGGTTCAATTCCTAGGCCTTGCACCCCTTTTTGGCTTATTTTCTTTTATTTTTAAAAAGGCCCACATAAAGCCCATGATCATCAAGCCAAAAATTTCTGTAAAATTGCTAGGAATTTTACGGGCGTTACAGTTTCTCCACCTCTGACTTGTGTCGAGAAGGAGTTATTGCATAGTGGTGTGTGATTGGCATCACTAGAGCTCTTTAGAGCTCGATCCGTGGATTAGGAACTATTCGATTTCGAACCGCATTATATGCTCATGTTTGAGTGTTTGTGATTGTGTCTTGTGTCTTGTTGTTATTATTATTATTCTGTTGTGCACTAACACACTTTGTAGACGCGATCACAAACGAATTCTATCGACGAAACGAATACAAGCTATTCACCCCCCCTCTAGCTTCCAAGGATCCCCTACAAGTGGTATCAGAGCGAGGCCACTCTTCAAGTTTAACAACTAAGGGAGCACGCTAGAGGGTGAAGATGGAAGTTCAAGAGCAACTAGGATGGGATATCAACACACCTATCCCTTATACCTTCTATGGACAAGAAGGGTTTAGACAATGGAAGGCAAGAATCGAAGACTTCCTAATGATGAGGGACTTCAAAGTATGGTCCATCTTATAGGAGGGATATAGCTATTCAATAGGACCAAAGGGAGGGTTCCTCAAGAAAAAGAGATGGACCGAAGAGCAAGTCCAAGCCTTCGAGAAAAATGATAAGGTAATGAAGTTTTTAATTGATTTAATACCTAACAATATCTTGTGTATGTTAGGTAATTATGTAGATGCCAAGGAGCTATGGAGCCACGTGGCCAAGCTCCATGAAAGTCCATCACCGGTCCAAAAGGAAGGGACCGAAGAGGCAAACGCATCATCCTCACAAGGAAGTGAGGACTTGGAGGTTGAGAGACCATCAACATCCATGGAGGAAGAGGAAGTAGAATCGGAGGAGACCTCCACCTCTAGGATTGAGGGGGAGGAGATTAGATTACCGGAGCAACATCAAGAAGAAGCTTCAACATCCGGTCAAGATGAAGAAGCTCAAAATCCAATTCCGGCCTCCATTGACTTAGGTAACTCAAAAACCTCTATTGAAAATAAAAATAACATTATGTGTTTTGAGTGTAAGGAATTTGGGCACTATAAGAGTAAGTGCCCAAAGAAAGTAAAGAAGGCTCAATCGGCTCCAAAGGTCAAAGATGTCGGTTCCCAACAATCAAGAGTAAGGAGCAAGTGATTTTCTTCAAATGTCGGCTATCGGGTAATTACCGGAGTCAATGCCCAAAGGGGGAAAAGAAGGGGCAAAGGGGAGCATCACAAGTAGGGGGAGCCTCTAAGGCAAACCCTAAGGTATATCAAAATAATGCTCCTTCTAATTTAAATGTTAAAAAGCATCACAAGTAGGGGGAGCCTCTAAGGCAAACTCTATATATATGTTTATTGTGATGTTGCATTTGATTGTACTATGCTTGCTGTATTTGGTTGTACATCATATTTATGCATGCTTCTTGCATTTGTTATACGGTTGTGTCGGATACTTATATATTTATTGGACAGACCATTAGATACCTTGACCTGTATCATGAGTATATTGTGAGTTAGTATTACTCTTCCTGTTATATATGTTGGATATATTCTCAGGTTAGATAAGAGTAGCATAGCAGACTTTCAGGTATGTTTGGGTTATACGTTGTTTATTTGGTTAGACGGTATATGCATGTATTTATATATTGTGCTGTTATACCTGTGGTACCTTTAGGTTATGCTGTTGAATTACATATGATATTTGATATATACATGTTTTTCCTATTACCTGTTGAGTTTTACTCACCACCATGGACCTTGGGTTTTTCTGTCACCCAGGTAACAGGTAGCCGACTTCGTGATGGACTTGGAGCAACGCTGTGTTAGTAATATATGAGAAATGTCCTAAGGCAATCGTCTTATGTTTGAACCATTTATATGATAAATGAAGATTCACTATTTGAGTATACATGATTTCATGTATTTGATTGGATCTTAAACTCATTTACTGAATGTCCGCGATACGATTCACAGCATGAGAGAATTTGTGATTGGATCACAACTAGTGAGTATCTCTACATGTGTAATTGTGATGTATCGGAATTATCCCTAGTTGATGAATTGATGGATTTGGACACCATCAATTCTGTCGAGACTAGCATAAGGCATACTCCTTGGTGTATCCAAGCAGCCGATTCTCACTGGCTGGAGACATTGTGATGTCCGGAGTTGATCATGGATGCTAGTTATGGTAACTAGTTCATTGGAGTGACAAGCCGTAAGACTTCATATGGTTCTCTGCATATATAGATATGTCAATAAAGTTCTTACTGCGTCTTAAGTGCGATGTTCCTTTGACTTGCGGTATTCAAGTCATCTTGATCATAAAGACTTATGCTTTGACATCTTAAGCAAGCATCTCTGAGGAGATGTAGACCCGGGATGATTGGGTATAAGTCGAAGTGATCGAAGGTGTTTGAATAGCCTATAAAGGATTCACCACTCCTTGCAAGGAGATGTATACCCATGGCCTCTCGTCGGATTGTTACTAAAGTCTTTGGCCAAAGCATTACATGTTTAGAGTAAGGTACTCTTCGATACATGTGCAGTAACTAGAATCCGTAGGACGAGGATATGATACTTGGGCTAGGTGTGACATAGTCAGCCTAGTGGGGACTGACACTATAGACCATGTCCTGAACCAAGTGGGTATAAGATGAGTGAAGAGAATGGGGCACGATTCATTCGAGCTGCTGAAGGGTTTCAGAAATAGTTCTGGATCAACCGTTGATCTTTTCGGTTAATTGGGGATCATGATGTACTACTAGGTGCCACTCATGATCGTTCTATAATTAATGGTTAATTATAGACGGCCAACATAAACCGAGAACCTATTTGGTCACACGCACAATGAGCGTAATCCGAAGGATTTAAAATGAGCTTGAGAATGAGATTCTCAGACCGAGAGAAACTAGGTTTGTTTGGACCAACAAAGAAGCGAGCATGAAATTGTTTCAGTCGCAATGGAAGCGTGGATGGGCCGTGTCTTATGAAGACATAATGGATGAACCAAAATGGTTTGGTTCTAATCCAATGGAGGAGAATAAACCAAAGGGTTTGGTTTATTTTAAACGAATGAACCAAATTTGGTTCGGTTCGTTTTAACTTAAAATAAACCATCATGGTTTGGTTTATTTTAACATATATTAATGGAGCGGGTTAACGGGCCTTATGGTTATGATCTAATAACCATTAAGAGAATTAGTTCTCTATAAAAGAGGGCTTAAGGGTTTGTTAAGCCCTAATCCAAAAAGCCCCTAACCTAGAGTTGCCGCCCACCTCATTGAAGGAGTCGGCGCCAACCCTAGGCCGCCGCCCATCTTCTCCAATCGGCCACCAGCTGCTTCCATCTTCTCCCATTGTCGGCGTCGAGCTGCTTCCGGAAGAGTTCGGGTGATCCTCCTTGGCTCCGGCGACAAGGTGAGCAAGCCGCTTTCCTTATTTGGCCGGCGCAAGGTCTCCACCAAAGCTGTCAAGTTTTCTCGACAGCTTGTTTCTTCTCGTCGGAGCGTCATTTGGACGACGTTTGGAGCTCTGACAACGCCTTACTTACCGGGGATTCGAGATCCGGTAATCCTCATAGGTGAAGGACGAAGGATTCATCAAACGGTTGACGAATACCTCTCCGGAGAAGCGAGTTTTGAGGACTCGTCTTTGGATCTGAATTTGGATTCGGATAGTGATCTTCTCTCGATCACATCGTCTTCAACATGAGGCTAGTAACCCGTACGAAGACGAGGCTCGTGACTTAGCGAAGTCATCCCGAAGATACTCGGCGTGGATACAGATAGAGACGATTCTAGCGAGGATCGTTCCGGTTGATGTCGTTCCCGCTACACGTGATACGAAAGGTATACATAGTTAAATTTCCTTTTATTGCAAAATTTAAATTTATGGTTATGTCTACACATGTTGTTCTATGCATGCGTGTGATGTGTGTGTTGTAATAAATGTAGATTTATTATTTTTATTTCTTCCGCTGTGCACATGTTTATGAAACATGTTCGAACACACACTCGCCGCGGTGCCGGAAACCCAACAGTGGTATCAGAGCCCAGGTTGTGTTTCAACATAATCGTAAAATTATTTTGCGATAGTCATAATGATATTTCTAGAAATTTTCTACTTTTGGAAAGTTAGAAGTATTTATGGAAATTTTTCAATTTTGGAAAGTCTAGAAGTATTTATGGAAATCTTCCACTTTTGGAAAGTTGGAAGTATTTATGGAAATTGATATTTTCCATAAATAAAATATTTGATTAGATTTGGAAATTTGTTTCCTAATTTAATCATGATTTGATTTGGGAAATCAAATCTTAAAATATTTTATTTCCATAAGTAGTTTTGATGATTTAGGAAATTGGTTTCCTAAATTGACTTTCCTTAATCAACTATTTCCACGAATAAAATATGTGATTAGATTTGGAAATTTGTTTCCTAATTTAATCATGATTTGATTTGGAGAATCAAATCTTTAACATATTTTATTTCCATAAATAGTTATGACATATAAGGAAACATTGTACATGACATAATTGTATGTCATGTAATTGCATTAGATGCATATCATTATGTCATGCGTGTCGTGACATGTAGATGTATGTCATGTATGTCATGTCATGTAGATAATAGTTATTTTCATACAAAGAGGATGAGACATAAAAACCCTAACTCAATATTAAAGCCTACACCTTCCATTAATATGGTTAGAACCAGAGTTCCGTTTCTTGTTCGGGTTGTTGGACTCTCTCCAAGCCCGGCTCGAACCCGAACATGTTCAAACCATGGAATAGTTTAATACTAATATGGTAAGAATCAGAGGTCAATCGTTAGCTTTGGTTGTTGGACTCTCTCCAAGCCGGGCTAATTGGTTGAATGCACTCTAACCATATTAAAACTATTTCTCGATTAATGGGTTGGCTTTAACCTGGAGCATCGGCTTGTTGGACTCTCTTCAAGGTCGATGTAAAGGGAGGTGAAGTTGGGTGTTATGCATATGATGCATACTTGTAATTGTGTTAACAACCCGATGTATGTGTAAATATTCAATTAGTTGATAGCACATTGTGATAGTTGCATATACGTGATATGCAATCGGTATATTTGATACCTACCGTCGTAGTTATAAAAGGCTTGTTGGAATCTCTCCAAGGTTGTTCGTATCTATGATGGATATCAGCCCATTCGGAGATAGACCTACGATCTCCCGAAGTGATTTTGGGGTTTCTGAAATTCGAAAAATGAATGAGATTTATGAATGTATAATGATGCATTTTAAAATCATCTTTCTCATATATGCTCGTTTTGTATTTCTAAGATTGATCATGATGTCTTTGAATTTGCGTTCCATTTTGGTTTCGAATAAATTGACTGGGCCGAACTTCTTGGACTGGCTTAGAAACTTGAGAATTGTTCTCAAGGTTGAAAAGCTTGCAAATGTCCTCGAAGCACCTCTTCCCGCCCGTCCTAGTGACGATGCAACTCTAGACCAATTGTTGACCTATCAGAAACATGTGAGTGATTCTGAACAAATGAGTTGCATCATGCTAGCCATGATGGAACCCAAGCTACGGAAGCAGCATGAGCATATGGATGCTCATATTGTAGTCCTTCATCTTTAAGAGTTGTTTGATAAGAAAGTGAGATTCGAAAGGTTCGAAGTCTCCAAGCTCCTCTTCACCTCTGAGATGCAAGAAGGTTCATCTGTGGTACTGCTCAACATGTTGAAGACTGTGGAGCCTTCTGAGAAGCATGAGCAGGGGATGGTGTTGTTAGTTGATTCCTCGAAGAAAGGTTCTAAGAGGGAGTCAAAGGAACAACAGAAGGGGAAGAAGAAAAAGGCTAAAAAGGCAGAACCAGCTCAAAAGGACACTTGCCATCATTATGGCAAGGAGGGTCATTGGCGAAGAAATTGTAAGATTTATCTTGAGTTCGTGAAGAAGAATAAGGCATTGGATGCCCCATTTTCTTTAGATATCTTCGTTATTGATTGTCATTCTATCTCCTCAAACACTTGGGTATTGGATACTGGGTGTGGCTCACATATATGTAATGACATACATGGGCTAAGGAATAGAAGAAGACTCGTCAAGGGAGAGTCAAATCTACGTGTTGGGAATGGAGCAAAGGTTGCTGCACTCGCCATCGAAACGTATTTGTTGAAACTCCCTACAGAACTTGTCTTAGAACTGGACAATTGCTTTTATGTTCTTTCGTTGATAAAGAACATTTATATTTCTTGTTTAAATAGAAATGGGTACCATTTGACTTTTAGTAACAATTGTTGTTACATAACTTTGAATGGAGTTCTTTATGGAACTGGAACTTTGAGCAATGGCATTTATACGTTGGACGTATCCAGTGACATTTTCAATATCGAAGCGAGCAACAAGCGTGCTCGAAAGGATAATCAATTAGACTCCTACATGTGGCATTGTCGTCTTGGCCATGTAAGCAAGAAACGCATGTCCGAATTACACCGATGTGGAATTCTGGAATCGTTTGAATTGGATTCATACGATACATGCGAATCATGCTTAAAAGGCAAGATGACTAAGTTACCTTTTACAGGAAAAGGTGAACGAGTGGGAGAGTTGATAGGCCTAATACATAGTGATGTATGTGGACCTATGTCAACTCAAGCTTTAGGAGGCTATAGCTACTTCATTACCTTCACCGATGATCACTCACGGTTTGGGTATGTGTTCTTGATGAAACACAAGTCTGAAGCCTTTGAAAGGTTCAAAGAATTCAGAAATGAAGTAGAGAAACAACATGATAAGAGTATTAAAATACTTCGATCGGATCAAGGTGGTGAATACTTAAGTCAAGAGTTTCTTGATTATCTAAGAGACAATGGTATATTGTCTCAATGGACTCCGCCATATACACCACAGCATAATGGTGTATCTGAGAGGCGTAACCGGACCTTATTGGACATGGTCAGGTCAATGATGAATCATGCGAATCTTCCCAAGTCTTTTTGGGGCTATGCACTTCAGACAACTGTTTACTTGTTAAACAGAATGCCAACCAAGATAGTCTCTACTACTCCATATGAGATATGGAATGGTAAGAAATCTCATGTATCTTACTTGAAGATATGGGGTTGTCCTGCTTATGTGAAGCGGACTGTATAAGACAAATTTGATGCTAAGTCTGATAAATGTCTATTTATTGGATACCCTAAGGAAACAAGGGGTTACCAATTCTATCATCCTATGGAACAAAAGGTGTTTGTTTCAAGGCATGCTGTGTTTCTAGAGAAAGAGTTTCTCTTGCAAGAAAACAGTGAGAGTGTCATCGAGCTTGAGGAGGCTCGAGAGACTCAAATAGACATTGATGAGATACCTGGTGAAGCACAACAGCTGACAACTCATAGTGATGAGCAATCGACTGGATCTATTGAAATACCACATCTTCGTAGATCTGGTAGAACACGCAATATTCCTGAGAGATATGGATTTCTCATAAGTGATTCGAACGACGTGTTACTCATTGATGATGAGGAGCCTACCAGTTATGAAGAAGTTCTGACAAGTTCAGAAAGGGATAAGTGGCTTGAGGCCATGATGTCGGAAATGGATTCCATGTACGAAAACCAAGTTTGGAACTTAGTTGACCCACCTGAAGGCATAAAGCCTATAGGGTGCAACTGGGTTTTCAAGAAGAAAACCGACATGGATGGTAATGTGATTACCTATAAGGCTAGATTGGTGGCGAAAGGATATCGTCAAAAGCAAGGTGTTGATTATGACGAAACCTATTCGCCTGTAGCTATGCTTAAATCCATTCGGATGCTCCTGGCCATAGCGGCTCATTATGATTATGAGATATGATAGATGGATGTGAAAATAGCTTTCCTTAATGGAAACCTGCTCGAGGACGTGTATATGATACAGCCTGAGGGTTTCACATCGGTTGATAAAACCAAGGTATGCAAATTGCGACGGTCCATATATGGATTGAAGCAAGCATCCAGGAGCTGGAATATCCGTTTTGATGAGACAATCAAAAAGTTTGATTTCTCACAAAATCCAGACGAACCTTGTGTGTACAAGAAGGTTAGTGGGAGTGTAGTCGTGTTCCTAGTATTGTATGTCGATGACATATTACTTATAGGAAATGATGTTTCAGTCTTACAGTCAGTTAAGATTTGGTTATCCAAGACATTCTCCATGAAAGACCTGGGAGAAGCAACCTACATCCTCGGGATTAAGATCTATAGAGATAGATCGAAACGGTTGCTTGGTCTTTCGCAGTCTACATATATAGACTGAGTGCTAAAGGGGTTTATCATGTCGGAATCCAAGAAAGGTTTCCTACCCATCATGCATGGGATACACCTTTCGAAGTCTATGTGTCCGCGCACAGAAGACGAGAGGATTTGCATGAGTAAGATTCCCTATGCATCCGCAATAGGATCTATCATGTATGCTATGTTATGTACGAGGCCCGATGTATCGTATGCTCTGAGTGTCACGAGAAGATACCAGTCTGATCCAGGAATGGATCATTGGGTGACTGTTAAGATGATCCTTAAGTACTTAAAAAGAACTAAGGATACGTTCCTAATATATGGAGAAGGGTACATGGTGATACGTGGGTATACGGATGTCAGCTCCAGACAGACAAGGATGATTCCATGTCTCAGTCTGGGTATGTATTCACCTGGAATGGAGGCGCAATAAGTTGGAAAGGTTCCAAGCTTGACACTATAGCGGATTCTGCCACTAAGGTAGAATACATTGCAGCTTTGGAAGCAGCAAAGGAAGCAGTTTGGATCAAGAAGTTCATCTTTGAACTTGATGTGGTCTCATCAATGATCCAAACATGTGCTTCGCCGCTATCATCTGATCAGAGAGATCATTAGTAGGAAGGAAATACAAATCGAAAAAATCCCCACTGAAAGAAACTTAGCGGATCCTTTGACTAAGGCATTACCTCAAAGTAAGTTTGAGGGTCATGTTAGAGTTTATGGTATTGGATACCGTAGCGATTGGCATTAGGCCATGTGGGAGTCTGTTAGTAATATATGAGAAATGTCCTAAGGCAATCGCCTTATGTTTGAACCATTTATATGATAAATGAAGATTCACTATTTGAGTATACATGCTTTCATGTATTTGATTGGATCTTAAACTCATTTACTGAATGTCCGCGATACGATTCACAGCATGAGAGAATTTGTGATTGGATCACAACTAGTGAGTATCTCTACATGTGTAATTGTGATGTATCGGAATTGTCCCTAGTCGATGAATTGATGGATTTGGACACCATCAATTCTGTCAAGACTAGAACGAGGCATACTCCTTGGTGTATCCAAGCAGCCGATTCTCACTGGCTGGAGACATTGTGATGTCCGGAGTTGATCGTGGATGCTAGTTATGGTAACTAGTTCATTGGAGTGACCAGCCGTAAGACTTCATATGGTTCTCTGCATATATGGATATGTCAATGAAGTTCTTATTGCAGCTTAAGTGTGATGTTCCTTTGACTTACGGTATTCAAGTCATCTTGGTCATGAAGACTTATGCTTTGACATCATAAGCAAGCATCTCTGAGGAGATGTGGACTCGGGATGATTGGGTATAAGTCGAAGTGATCGAAGGTGTTTGAATAGCCTATAAAGGATTCACCACTCCTTGCGAGGAGATGTATACCCATGGCCTCTCGTCGGATTGTTACTAAAGTCTTTGGCCAAAGAATTACATGTTTAGAGTAAGGTACTCTTCGATACATGTGTAGTAACTAGAATCCGTAGGACGAGGAAATGATACTTGGGCTAGGTGTGACGTAGTCAGCCTAGTGGGGACTGACACTATAGACCATGTCCTGAACCAAGTGGGTATAAGATGAGTAAAGGGAATGGTGCACAATTCATTCGAGCTGCTGAAGGGTTTCAGAAATAGTTCTGGATCAACCGTTGATCTTTTCGATTAATTGGGGATCATGATGTACTACTAGGTGTCACTCATGATCATTCTATAATTAATGGTTAATTATAGACGGCCAACATAAACCGAGAACCTATTTGGTCACACGCACAACGAGCATAATCCGAAGCATTTAAAACGAGCTTGAGAATGAGATTCTGAGACCGAGAGAAACTAGGTTTGGTTCGCAATGGAAGCGTGGATGGGCCGTGTCTTATGAAGACATAATGGATGAACCAAAATGGTTAGGTTCTAATCCAATGGAGGAGAATAAACCAAAGGATTTAGTTTATTTTAAACAAATGAATCAAAGTTGGTTCGGTTCGTTTTAACTTAAAATAAACCATCATGGTTTGGTTTATTTTAACTTATATTAATGGAGCGGGTTAACGGGCCTTATGGTTTTGATCCAATAACCATTAAGAGAATTAGTTCTCTATAAAAGAGGGCTTAAGGGTTTGTTAAGCCCTAATCCAAAAAGCCCCTAACCTAGAGTTGCCGCCCACCTCATTGAAGGAGTCGGCGCCAACCCTAGGCCGCCGCCCATCTTCTCCAACCGGCCACCAGCTGCTGCCGTCTTCTCCCATTGCCAGCGTCGAGCTGCTGCCGGAAGAGTTCCGGTGATCCTCCTTGGCTCCAGCGACAAGGTGAGCAAGCCGCTTTCCTTATTTGGCCGGCGCAAGGTCTCCACCAAAGCTGTCCAGTTTTCTGGACAGCTTGTTTCCTTCTCGTCGGAGCGTCGTTTGGACGACGTTGGAGCTCCGACAGTGCCTAACTTACCGGGGATTCAATCTCTGGTAATCCTCATTGGTGGAGGACGAAGGATTCGTTAAATGGTTGACAAATATCTCTCCGGAGAAGCGAGTTTTGAGGACTCGTCTTTGGATCCGAATTTGGATTCGGATAGTGATCTTCTCTCGATCACATCGTCTTCAACACGAGGCTAGTAACCCTTACGAAGACGAGGCTCGTGACTTAGTGAAGTCATCCCGAAAATACTTGGCGTGGATACGGATAGAGACGATTCTAGCGAGGATCGTTCCGGTTGATGTCGTTCCCGCTACACGTGATACGAAAGGTATACGTAGTTAAATTTCCTTTTATTGCAAAATTTAAATTTACGGTTATGTCTACACATGTTGTACTATGCATGCGTGTGATATGTGTGTTGTAATAAATGTAGATTTATTATTTTTATTTCTTCCGTTGTGCACATGTTTACGAAACATGTTCGAACACACACTCGCCGCGGTGCCGAAAACCCAACACGCTGGCTAGCATCGTCTCATCTTAACTCCAAGAGTCTGGGTTTTTGTGTTTTCATTGGTGTTTTGATATGGATTTGGTTTATGTGATGTTTTGTAGTGATTGGATGCTATAAATGTTTTACCTTTTTTTTTTTGGTTTTGTTATGTGGTCTTGAGTCGGTGTTAGTCATACCGGTATGCATGTGTGTAGTTTGTGAGGTTGTTGTGTTTTAGTTTTCACTGTGGTTTGTTTACATATATATATATATATATATATATATATATATATATATATATATATATATATATATATATATATATATATATATATATCTTGTTGTTGTTGTAGCCTATGGGCCTTGTATTAACACGAGATGTTGCTACGTATAGGGGAGATGTCGTCCGTTTGCTTTTCGGCACGGCATACTCTCGGGGCATGATAATGGCCCTCCTTGCCACAATGATATCAAGTTTCTTTTTGAGTTGGTTCTGCCTTCTTCTTCCCCTTATGTTGTTTCTTTGATTTCTCTTGGAACCTTTCTTTGAGGAATCAACTAACAACACCGTCTTATCCTCATGCTTCACAGAAGGCTCCACAGTCTTTAGCATGTTGAGGAGTTCAGGAATGGTGGATTCAAGTTTGTTAATCCGGTAGTTCATCACAAACTGTGAGTAACTCTTGGACTAATAATATAGAATTAAGTCAATACTTAATTCATGATCCATCACAAACCCAAGTGTAGCTAATCGATCGATGTACCCATTCATCATTAGCACAAATTGCACCACAGATGAACCTTCTTGCATCTTAGAGGTGAAGAGGAGCTTGGAGATTTCGAACCTTTCGGATCTCACTTGCTCATCAAACAACTCGTGAAGATGAAAGACTATGGTATTAGCATTCATATGTTAATGCTGCTTTTGAAGCTCATGTACCATCAAGACTAGCATGATGTAACTCTCCAGTTCAGAATCAGTAACATGTTTCTGATAGGCCAACAATTGGTCCGGAGTTGCATTATCTTTAGGACAGTTGGGAAGAAGCACTTCGAGGACATATGCAAGCTTTTCCGCCTTGAGAACAATTAAGAAGTTCAACCCAGTCAACTTATTTAAATCCAAAATAGAGTGCAAGTTTAAAGACATCATGATCAAGCGATTAACCTAGAATTACAAATCGAGCATATATGAGAAAGATGATTTAAAATACATCAACATACATTTATAAATCCCATTCATTTTTTTTTAATTCAAAAACCCTTAAAATCAATTCGGGAGATCGTAGGTTCATCTCCAAATGGGCTGATATCTAACATAGATAAGAACAACCTTGGAGAGAGTCCAACATGTCATTCATAGCTAGATGGTAGGTATCAAATATATCAATTACATATCACGTATATGTAACTATCACATTGTGTTATCAACTAATTAAATGTTCGCACAAACATTGGGT
The DNA here is from genome assembly GCA_025175895.1 of Wurfbainia villosa. Taxonomy (NCBI): domain Eukaryota; kingdom Viridiplantae; phylum Streptophyta; class Magnoliopsida; order Zingiberales; family Zingiberaceae; genus Wurfbainia; species Wurfbainia villosa. The sequence continues at coordinate 108,610,641 of CM045996.1, forward strand.
TTTTAACACATTAACAAGTATGCATCATATGCATAGCACCCAACTTCACCTCCTTTCACATCGAACTTGGAGAGAGTCCAACAAGCCGATGCTCCTGGTTAAAGCTGACTCATTAATTGAGAAATTATTTTAATATGTTTAGAGTGCATTCAATCGTTTAGCTAGGCTTAGAAAGAGTCCAACAGCCCAAACTAAAGATTGACTCTGACTCTTACCATATTAGTATTAAACTATTTCAATGGTTTGAACATGTTCAGGTTCGAGCCAGACTTGGAGAGAGTCCAACAACCCAAACAAGAAACGAAACTTCGATTCTAACCGTATTAATGGAAGATGTAGACTTTAATATTGTGTAAGGGTTTTGAGATCTCATCCTCCTTTCCATGCAAATTACTATTATCTACATGGTATGGCAAGCATGTCATACATATTTGCAACTAATGCATCTACATGTCATGGCACGCTTGGCATAATGATATGCATCTAATGCAATTACATGACATACAATTATGACATGTTCAAGTAATTTTCAAATTGTCATAATTAATTTTGAAAATAAAATATCTTTGTGATTTGATTTCTCAAATCAAATCTCATTGATTAAATTAGGAAATAAATTTCCAAATATAATCACATATTTTATTTATGGATAATATTAATTAAGGAAATTCAAATTTAATTTAGGAAATAAATTTCTTAAATTCTAATTTCCTAATCATATCAAGAAATTCTTAATTTGAATTTCTTAACTAATTTAAATTTCCATAATTTTTCTAAACTTTCCAAAAGAAGAAAATTTCCAAAAATACAATTATGACAAAACATTCATCACAAAAACAATTTTACGATTATGTCGGAACACAACCGGGCTCTGATACCACTGTTGGCTTTCCGAGGCATCGACGTGGGCATGTATTCGAATATGTTTCGTAAACATGCACAGCGGAAGCAAATAAAAATGATAATAAACTATTTTATTACATCACACACACCACACGCCTGCAAGATACAACAGTGTAGACATAATCATACATTTAAATTTTGCAATAAAAGAAATTACACTAGGTATACCTGACGAATAACACAGCGAAAAGGGCATCAACCTTAGCGACCCTCATAAGTTTCACCTCTATCCGAGTCCACATCGAGTATCATCAAGATAGCATCTCAAGCTACGAGCCCCGTCTTGACGAGAGATACTAGTCTTGCGTCGAAGATGTTGTGATCCGAGAGACGATCAAATAATAAGTTTTACAAACTTGTTTTCTCTGAAGCAGTTTTGTCAACAATTGATAAAACCCTTTGTCCTCCATCGAAGAGGATTGTCGGAGATCCAATCCCTAGCAAAGAGGTCACTGTCGGAGTTCTAAACGCCGCCCAAGCAAGCTCTCCTCACAATGGACAAAAGATTGTCTAAAGGGAGGTGGGTAGTGGAGGAGTTGCCGGCCAAACAAGTTGGTCGATGGCAGCTTTGTGGTGGGCGACTATAAGGGTCGGTGGATGGATTGCTGGCTGGAGGATGGCCGGTGGCTGGTGGTTGGCCAGTGGCTGGAGGAGGAGGAGCGGCCAAGCTTGGACGACACACAAGGAAGGAGAGGAAGAGAAAGCGGTTAGGGTTTCGCAAACCTTAACTCGTCCATGAAATTTGTCTCAACCCTTATATTTATAGAGAACGTGTTTCTTGACCATCAAGAAACCCTCTCTCAACGGTTATTAGTTCACAACCAAAACCCATTAACCCGCTCCATTAATTTAAGTTAAAATAAACCAAACCGCATTGGTCTATTTTAAGTTAAAATAAACCAAACCAATTTTGGTTCATTCGTTTAAAACAAACCAAACTCCTTTGGTTTATTTTCCACCATTTGATTAGAACCAAACCAATTTGGTTCATCCATCATGTCTTCAAAAGAATTGGCCCATCCATACTTCCAATGCGACTGAAATAATTTCATGCTCGCTCCTTGTTTGGTCAAACCAAACGAAGTCTCTCTTGATCTGAGAATCTCATTCTCAAGCTTGTTTTAAATCCTTCGGATAACACTCGTAGTGCGTGTGACCAAATAGGTTCCCAGTTTAGGTTGGTCATCTATAATTAACCATTAATTATAGAATGATCATGAGTGGCACCTAGTAGTACATCATGATCCCCAATTAATCGGAAAATCAATGGTTGACCCCAGAACAACTTCTAAAACCTTTCATCAGCTACAGTGAATCGTGTCATATTCCCTTCACGCATCTTATACCATTTTGGTTCAGGACATGATCTGTGTGTCAGTCCCCACTAGGCTGACTATGTCACACCTAGCCAAAGTATCACTTCCTCGTCCCGTGGATTCTAGTTACTGCACATGTATCCAAGAGTAGCATATTCTAAACATGTAATGCTTTGGCCAAAGACTATAGTAACAATCCGACAAGTGGCCACAGGGTATACATCTCCTCGCAAGGAGTGGTGAATCCTTTGTAGGCTATTCAAACACCTTCGGGCACTTCGACTTATACCCAATCATCCCGAGTCCACATCTCCTCGGAGATATTTCCTCAAGATGTCAAAGCATTTTACCATAACTAGCATCCATGGTTAACTCCGAACATCCCAATGTCTCCATCTAGTGAGAAACTGCTGCTTGGATAAACCAAAGAGTATAACTCGTGCTAGTCTCAATAGAATTGATGGCGTCCGAATGCATCAATTCATCGACTAGGGATAATTCCAATACATAACAATTACAAATGTAGAGATACTCACTAGTTGTGATCCAATCACAAATTCTCTCATGTTGTGAATTGTATTGCGGACATTCAGTAAATGAGTTTAAGATCCAATCAAATACATGAAAACATGTACACTTAAATAGTAAATCTTCATTTATCAAATAAATGGTACAACCATAAGGCGATTGCCTTAGGACACCTCTCATATATAACTAACAAACTCCCACTTGGCCTAATACCAATCACCATGGTATCCAATACTATAAGCTCTAACATGGCCCTCAAACTTACTTTGAGGTAAGGCCTTAGTTAAAGGGTCCGCTAAGTTCCTTTTAGTGTGAATCTTCTCGATTTGTATTTCCTTCCTACTGATAATCTCTCTGATTAGATGATAGTGATGAAGCACATGTTTGGATCGTTGATGAGACCACACCAAGTTCAGAGAAGAACTTCTTGATCCAAACCGCTTCCTTTACTGCTTCCGAAGCTACAATGTATTTTGCCTCAGTAGCAGAATCCGCTAGTGACTTGCTTGATACTTTTTCCACTTATTGTGCCTCCATTTAAGGTGAATATCTACCCAGACTGAGACCTAGAATCATTCTTGTTGGAAGCTGCCATCCGTATACCTGCGTATTACCATATCACCTTCTCCAGATATGAGAAACACATCCTTAGTTCTTCTCAAGTACTTAAAGATTGTCTTAACATCCGCCCAATGATCCATTCCTGGATCAGACTGGTATCTGGTCATGACACTCAGAGCATATGACACATCAGGCCACGTACATAATATAACATACATGATAGATCCTATTGCTGATGCATAGGGGATCTTACTCATGCAAATCCTCTCGTCTTCTGCGCGTGGACATAAAGACTTCGAAAGGTGTATCCCATGCCTAATGGGAAGGAATCCTTTTCTTAAATTCCAACATGCTAAACCTCTTTAGCACTCAGTCTATATATGTAGACTACGAAAGACCAAGCAACCAATTTGATCTATCACTATAGATCTTAATCCTGAGGATGTAGGTCTCTTCTCTCAGGTCTTTAATAAAGAATATTTTGGATAACCAAATTTTGATCGATTGTAAGACAGATATATCGTTTCCTATGAGTAATATATCATCGACATGCAACACTAGGAACACGACTGCACTCCCTCTAACCTTCTTGTACACATAGGGTTCGTCCATCCATGTCGATTTTCTTCTTGAAAACCTACTTGCACCCTATAGGCTTAATGCCTTCAAGTGGGTCCACCAAGTTCCAAACTTGATTTTCATACATCGAATCTATTTTTGACTTCTTGGCATCAAGTCATTTATCCCTTTCTGAACCTTTTAGAACTTCTTCATTACTGGTAGGCTCCTCATCATAAATGAGTAATATGTCATTCGATTCACTTAAGAGAAATTCATATCTCTCAGGAATGTTGCGTGTTCTACCAGATCTATGAAGATGTGGTGTCACAATAGGTTCAGTCGATGGCTCATCACTATGAGTTATCAGTTGTGGTGCTTGACCAGGTATCTCATCAATGTCTATTGTGATAGGACCGATAACTACGCAAGAGGGGGGAGATATATCATTTTTTTTAAACCAAAAGACACAGTGAAAAATCCTGAACCAATCGACCGACGCTCATTCAAAATGCAAAACCTAATAGTCTTGTTCACCAAAATATCAAAGAGTTGCATATGATGCAATTGGTAAGGATTTTCCTACGTAAATTATACTAGTCTTGGGCGATTAGCCAAAGCTAACTCAAGACAAAATATAATATGGACCTTGGTCCACATGATTCATATTTGGTTTGGAGCTAGTAGTATGGGCAAAGTACATTTTCCTACATTCATGAGTAGCCTCTACCAAAGCTCTACGATTCAGTGAAAGTATCATTTAATTAAAGGCTTAATTAAATTATTTATAATATGATACTTATTTTTGCATTTCTTGTTGTAGATCACCATGTCATCTAATACGTCAAATACTCTCTCTCTCTACAATCTATCTTTGAGAAGTACAAGCTCAACGGAGCTAATTTCCTAGACTGGTACAGAAACTTGAGGATCGTCCTTAAGCAAAAACCAAAATTGTACATCCTAGAGCAACCTCTTTCTGAAGCACCCGCCACTACCGCCACTCGTGCAAAGAAAGATGCTTACAAGAAGCATCAGGATGATGCATTAGATGTATCCTGCCTAAGGCTTGCCACCATGAACTCTGGGCTTCAAAAGCAACATGACAACATGGATGCACATGATATGGTTGAGCACCTGAAAAAACTATATCAAGGGCAAGCTAGGCACGAGCAATTTGGGGTGTCTAAGGTCATATTTGCATGCAAAATACAAGAAGGAACTCCTGTAGGAACTCATGTACTCAAGATGATTGGGTATGTCGAGAACCTCGAAAGACTAGGATTTCCACTGGGTCATGAATTGGCCACTAACCTTATCTTGCAATCATTGTCAGAAAGGTATAGTCAATTTTTCATGAACTATAACATGAATGAAATTGACAAGCCTCTGCCTGAGATGCTCAACATGTTGAGAACTACTGAACCCAATCTCAAGAAGACCAAGACTAGTAACATACTGATGGTACAAAAGGGAAAAGGAAAAAGGAAGCCTAAAGGAATGGGTAAGACCAAAGCCAAAGGTAAGGCCAACTCTACTACATCGAAGGCTAAAGGCGGGGTGTCTAAAGAAGGGAACTGCTTCCAATGTGGTGAGACCGGGAATTGGAAGAAGAACTGCAAGATATACCTGGAGGAAGTTAAAATAAAAAAGTGAGACTTATGCCTCAGGTATATATGTTATAGAAGCCAATTTATCTATTTCTTCTTCATGGGTATTAGATACCGGTTGTGCATCACACATTTGTACTAATGTGCATGGCCTAAGAAAGACTAGATCATTGACAAATGGCGAAGTGGACCTACGAGTAGGCAATGGCGCAAGAGTTGCTACTATTGTTGTACGAACATACTTTTTATCTTTGCTTTTTGGACTTATTCTGGAACTAGAAGAGTGCTATTATGTACATGCTTTAACTAAGAAAATTATCTCTATTTTTTGTTTGGAAAAGAAAGGTTTCTCATTTATGATAAAGGACAAATGTTGTTCTATTGTAGTGCACTTCTTACGAATGGACTCTATGTTCTAGATTTGGAAAGCCCAATTTATAACATAAATACAAAACGGTTCAAATCGAATAATTTAAACCAAACATATCTCAGGCATTATCGCTAGGGTCATATAAATGAGAATCACATATTACAACTCCATAAGGATGGACTTTTAAACTCATTTGATTTTGAATCATATGAGGCATGTGAATCCTGTCTTCTTGGCAAGATGAGCAAGACTCCATTTAGTGGACATGGCGAAAGAGCGATAGACTTGTTAGCATACATACTGATGTATGTGGCCCTTTCAATATCGCTACTAGAGGAGGCTATTAGTACTTCATCACTTTTATTAATGATGTCAGTAGATATGGCTATGTGTATCTCATGAAACACAAGTCAGAATCTTTTGAAAAGTACAATGAATTCAAGAGTGAAGTAAAAAAAAAACTTGGCAAAAGTATTAAGATGCTTCGATCAGATCGAGGTGGTGAATACCTTAGCCAATAGTTTCGTGACCATCTTTTTGATTGTGGGATCATATCTCAACTCACTCCACCTGGAATACCACAGTGGAATGTGTTGGGGATCGGTGGTCCGGCTAGAAGGGGGGTTGAATAGCCTTTATTGTGCTCGATGGAACTCGCTCGTGCTTAATCATCTACAATCTTGTTAGCACAGTGGAATAAAGACAATTAAGACTAGAAACAAAGTAAAGAGAAAGAAATGCAAACTACTTGCATTTCCTATGAGTAATATATCATCGACATGCAACACTAGGAACACGACTGCACTCCCTCTAACCTTCTTGTACACATAGGGTTCGTCCATCCATGTCGATTTTCTTCTTGAAAACCTACTTGCACCCTATAGGCTTAATGCCTTCAAGTGGGTCCACCAAGTTCCAAACTTGATTTTCATACATCGAATCTATTTTTGACTTCTTGGCATCAAGTCATTTATCCCTTTCTGAACCTTTTAGAACTTCTTCATTACTGGTAGGCTCCTCATCATAAATGAGTATATGTCATTCGATTCACTTACGAGAAATTCATATCTCTCAGGAATGTTGTGTGTTCTACCAGATCTATGAAGATGTGGTGTCACAATAGGTTCAGTCGATAGCTCATCACTATGAGTTATCGGTTGTGGTGCTTGACCAGGTATCTCATCAATGTCTATTGTGATAGGACCGATAACTACGCAAGAGGGGGGAGATATATCATTTTTTTTAAACCAAAAGACAGTGAAAAATACTGAACCAATCGACCGACGCTCATTCAAAATGCAAAACCTAATAGTCTTGTTCACCAAATTATCCAAGAGTTGCATATGATGCAATTGGTAAGGATTTTCCTACTTAAATTATACTAGTCTTGGGCGATTAGCCAAAGCTAACTCAAGACAAAATATAATATGGACCTTGGTCCACATGATTCATATTTGGTTTGGAGCTAGTAGTATGGGCAAAGTACATTTTCCTACATTCATGAGTAGCCTCTACCAAAGCTCTACGATTCAGTGAAAGTATCATTTAATTAAATGCTTAATTATATTATTTAGAATATGATACTTATTTTTGCATTTCTTGTTGTAGATCACCATGTCATCTAATACGTCAAATACTCTCTCTCTCTACAATCTATCTTTGAGAAGTACAAGCTCAACGGAGCTAATTTCCTAGACTGGTACAGAAACTTGAGGATCGTCCTTAAGCAAAAACCAAAATTGTACATCCTAGAGCAACCTCTTTTTGAAGCACCCGCCACTACCGCCACTCGTGCAAAGAAAGATGCTTACAAGAAGCTTCAAAATGATGCATTAGATGTATCCTGCCTAAGGCTTGCCACCATGAACTCTGGGCTTCAAAAGCAACATGACAACATGGATGCACATGATATGGTTGAGCACCTGAAACAACTATATCATGGGCAAGCTAGGCACGAGCAATATGATGTGTCTAAGGCCCTATTTGCATGCAAAATACAAGAAGGAACTCCTGTAGGAACTCATGTACTCAAGATGATTGGGTATGTCGAGAACCACGAAAGACTAGGATTTCCACTGGGCCATGAATTGGCCACTAACCTTATCCTGCAATCATTGTCAGAAAGGTATAGTCAATTTTTCATGAACTATAACATGAATGAAATTGACAAGCCTCTGCCTGAGATGCTCAACATGTTGAGAACTACTGAACCCAATCTCAAGAAGACCAAGACTAGTAACATACTGATGGTACAAAAGGGAAAAGGAAAAAAGGAAGCCTAAAGGAATGGGTAAGACCCAAGCCAAAGGTAAGGCCAACTCTACTACATCGAAGGTTAAAGGCGGGGTGTCTAAAGAAGGGAACTGCTTCCAATGTGGTGAGACCGGGAATTGGAAGAAGAACTGCAAGATATACCTGGAGGAAGTTAAAATAAAAAAGTGAGACTTCTGCCTCAGGTATATATGTTATAGAAGCCAATTTATCTATTTCTTCATCATGGGTATTAGATACCGGTTGTGCATCACACATTTGTACTAATGTGCAAGGCCTAAGAAAGACTAGATCATTGACAAATGGCGAAGTGGACCTACGAGTAGGCAATGGCGCAAGAGTTGCTGCTATTGCTGTACGAACATACTTTTTATCTTTGCTTTTTGGACTTATTCTGGAACTAGAAGAGTGCTATTATGTACCTACTTTAACTAAGAAAATTATCTCTATTTTTTGTTTGGAAAAGAAAGGTTTCTCATTTATGATAAAGGACAAATGTTGTTCAATTGTAGTGGACTTCTTACGAATGGACTCTATGTTCTAGATTTGGAAAGCCCAATTTATAACATAAATACCAAACGGTTCAAATCGAATAATTTAAACCAAACATATCTCGGGCATTATCGCTAGGGTCATATAAATGAGAATCACATATTACAACTCCATAAGGATGGACTTTTAAACTCATTTGATTTTGAATCATATGAGGCATGTGAATCCTGTCTTCTAGGCAAGATGAGCAAGACTCCATTTAGTGGACATGGCGAAAGAGCGATAGACTTGATAGCATACATACTGATGTATGTGGCCCTTTCAATATCGCTACTAGAGGAGGCTATTAGTACTTCATCACTTTTATTGATGATGTCAGTAGATATGGCTATGTGTATCTCATGAAACACAAGTCAGAATCTTTTGAAAAGTACAATGAATTCAAGAGTGAAGTACAAAAAAAAACTTGGCAAAAGTATTAAGATGCTTCGATCAGATCGAGGTGGTGAAAACCTTAGCCAATAGTTTCGTGACCATATTTTTGTTTGTGGGATCATATCTCAACTCACTCCACCTGGAATACCACAGTGGAATGTGTTGGGGATCGGAGGTTCGGCTAGAAGGGGGGTTGAATAGCCTTTATTGTGCTCGATGGAACTCGCTCATGCTTAATCATCTACAATCTTGTTAGCGCAGTGGAATAAAGACAATTAAGACTAGAAACAAAGTAAAGAGAGAGAAATGCAAACTACTTGCATTTCCAATGAGTAATATATCATCGACATGCAACACTAGGAACACGACTGCACTCCCTCTAACCTTCTTGTACACATAGGGTTTGTCCATCCATGTCGATTTTCTTCTTGAAAACCTACTTGCACCCTATAGGCTTAATGCATTCAAGTGGGTCCACCAAGTTCCAAACTTGATTTTCATACATCGAATCTATTTTTGACTTCTTGGCATCAAGTCATTTATCCCTTTCTGAACCTTTTAGAACTTCTTCATTATTGGTAGGCTCCTCATCATAAATGAGTAATATGTTATTCGATTCACTTACGAGAAATTCATATCCTTCAGGAATGTTTCGTATTCTACCAGATCTATGAAGATGTGGTGTCACAATAGGTTCAGTCGATAGCTCATCACTATGAGTTATCGGTTGTGGTGCTTGACCAGGTATCTCATCAATGTCTATTGTGATAGGACCGATAACTACGCAAGAGGGGGGAGATATATCATTTTTTTTAAACCAAAAGACATTGAAAAATACTGAACCAATCGACCGACGCTCATTCAAAATGCAAAACCTAATAGTCTTGTTCACCAAAATATCCAAGAGTTGCATATGATGCAATTGGTAAGGATTTTCCTACTTAAATTATACTAGTCTTGGGCGATTAGCCAAAGCTAACTCAAGACAAAATATAATATGGACCTTGGTCCACATGATTCATATTTGGTTTGGAGCTAGTAGTATGGGCAAAGTACATTTTCCTACATTCATGAGTAGCCTCTACCAAAGCTCTACGATTCAGTGAAAGTATCATTTAATTAAAGGCTTAATTATATTATTTAGAAAATGATACTTATTTTTGCATTTCTTGTTATAGATCACCATGTCATCTAATATGTCAAATACTCTCTCTCTCTACAATCTATCTTTGAGAAGTACAAGCTCAACGGAGCTAATTTCCTAGACTGGTACAGAAACTTGAGGATCGTCCTTAAGATAAAACCAAAATTGTACATCCTAGAGCAACCTCTTTCTGTAGCACCCGCCACTACCGCCACTCGTACAAAGAAAGATGCTTACAAGAAGAATCAAGATGATGCATTAGATGTATCCTGCCTAAGGCTTGCCACCATGAACTCTGGGCTTCAAAAGCATCATGACAACATGGATGCACATGATATGGTTGAGCACCTGAAACAACTATATCAAGGGCAAGCTAGGCACGAGCAATTTGAGGTGTCTAAGGCCCTATTTGCATGCAAAATACAAGAAGGAACTCCTGTAGGAACTCATGTACTCAAGATGATTGGGTATGTCGAGAACCTCGAAAGACTAGGATTTCCACTGGGCCATGAATTGGCCACTAACCTTATCCTGCAATAATATTCAGAAAGGTATAGTCAATTTTTCATGAACTATAACATGAATGAAATTGACAAGCCTCTGCCTGAGATGCTCAACATGTTGAGAACTACTGAACCCAATCTCAAGAAGACCAAGACTAGTAACATACTGATGGTACAAAAGGGAAAAGGAAAAAGGAAGCCTAAAGGAATGGGTAAGACCCAAGCCAAAGGTAAAGCCAACTCTACTACATCGAAGGCTAAAGGCGGGGTGTCTAAAGAAGGGAACTGCTTCCAATGTGGTGAGACCGGGAATTGGAAGAAGAACTGCAAGATATACCTGGAGGAAGTTAAAATAAAAAAGTGAGACTTCTGCCTCAGGTATATATGTTATAGAAGCCAATTTATCTATTTCTTCTTCATGGGTATTAGATACCGGTTGTGCATCACACATTTGTACTAATGTGCATGGCCTAAGAAAGACTAGATCATTGACAAATGACGAAGTGGACCAATGAGTAGGCAATGGCGCAAGAGTTGCTGCTATTGCTGTATGAACATACTTTTTATCTTTGCTTTTTGGACTTATTCTGGAACTAGAAGAGTGCTATTATGTACCTGCTTTAACTAAGAAAATTATCTCTATTTTTTGTTTGGAAAAGAAAGGTTTCTCATTTATGATAAAGGACAAATGTTGTTCTATTGTAGTGCACTTCTTACGAATGGACTCTATGTTCTAGATTTGGAAAGCCCAATTTATAACATAAATACCAAACGGTTCAAATCGAATAATTTAAACCAAACATATCTCGGGCATTATCGCAAGGGTCATATAAATGAGAATCACATATTACAACTCCATAAGAATGGACTTTTAAACTCATTTGATTTTGAATCATATGAGGCATGTGAATCCTGTCTTCTAGGCAAGATGAGCAAGACTCCATTTAGTGGACATGGCGAAAGAGCGATAGACTTGTTAGCATACATACTGATGTATGTGGCCCTTTCAATATCGCTACTAGAGGAGGCTATTAGTACTTCATCACTTTTATTGATGATGTCAGTAGATATGGCTATGTGTATCTCATGAAACACAAGTCAGAATCTTTTGAAAAGTACAATGAATTCAAGAGTGAAGTACAAAAAAAAACTTGGCAAAAGTATTAAGATGCTTCGATCAGATCGAGGTGGTGAATACCTTAGCCAATAGTTTCGTGACCATCTTTTTGATTGTGGGATCATATCTCTGTTAGTAATATATGAGAGATGTCCTAAGGCAATCGCCTTATGTATGAACCATTTATATGATAAATGAAGATTCACTATTTGAGTATACATGTTTTATGTATTTGATTGGATCTTAAACTCACTTACTGAATGTCCACGATACGATTCACAGCATGAGAGAATTTGTGATTGGATCACAACTAGTGAGTATCTCTACATGTGTAATTGTGATGTATCGGAATTATCCCTAGTCGATGAATTGATGAATCTGGACACCATCAATTCTGTTGAGACTAGCACGAGGTATACTCCTTGGTGTATCCAAGCAGCTGATTCTCACTGGCTGGAGACATAGTGATGTCCGGAGTTAATCGTGGATGCTAGTTATGGTAACTAGTTCATTGGAGTGACCAGCCGTAAGACTTCATATGGTTCTCTGCATATATAGATATGTCAATGAAGTTCTTACTGTGGCTTAAGTGCGATGTTCCTTTGACTTGCGGTATTCAAGTCATCTTGATCATGGAGACTTATGCTTTGACATCTTAAGCAAACATCTCTAAGGAGATGTGGACCCGGGATGATTGGGTATAAGTCGAAGTGATCGAAGGTGTTTGAATAGCCTATAAAGGATTCACCACTCCTTGCGAGGAGATGTATACCCATGGCCTCTCGTCGGATTGTTACTAAAGTCTTTGGCCAAAGCATTACATGTTTAGAGTAAGGTACTCTTCGATACATGTGGAGTAACTAGAATCCGTAGGAGGAGGAAATGATACTTGGGCTAGGTGTGACGTAGTCAGCCTAGTGGGGACTGACACAATATACCATGTCCTGAACCAAGTGGGTATAAGATGAGTGAAGGGAATGGGGCATGATTCATTCGAGCTACTGAAGGGTTTCAGAAATAGTTCTGGATCAACCGTTGATCTTTTCGGTTAATTGGGGATCATGATGTACTACTAGGTGCCACTCATGATCGTTCTATAATTAATGGTTAATTATAGACGGCCAACATAAACCGAGAACCTATTTGGTCACACGCACAACGAGTGTAATCCAAAGGATTTAAAACGAGCTTGAGAATGGGATTCTAAGACCGAGAGAAACTATGTTTGGTTTGACCAAACATAAAGCGAGCATGAAATTGTTTCAGTCGCAATGGAAGCGTGGATGGGCAGTGTCTTATGAAGACATAATGGATGGACCAAAATGGTTTGGTTCTAATCCAATGGATGAGAATATACCAAAGGGTTTGGTTTATATTAAACGAATGAACCAAAGGTTGGTTCGGTTCGTTTTAACTTAAAATAAACCATCATGGTTTGGTTTATTTTAACTTATCTTAATGGAGCGGGTTAACGGGCTTTATGGATATGATCCATTAACCATTAAGAGAATTAGTTCTCTATAAAAGTGGGCTTAAGGGATTGTAAAACCCTAACTAATCCAATCATCCAAACCCTAGCCGCCCAACACAAAGTTGCCGCCCAGCTTGTGTTGCCGCCACCTAGCTCCTCCAACCGCGCGGAGCGGCTTCCTTCCTCCTCGCCGGCGCCGAGCTGCTGCCGGAAGAGTTCCGGCGATCCTCCTTAGGTTTGGCATCAAGGTTAGCACTTGGCTTCCTTTGTTGGCCGGCGCCTATCTCCTCCACCAAGCTGTCCAGTTTTCTGGACAGCTTCTTCTCCTCTCGTCGGAGCGTCGTTTGGACGACGGTTAGTGCTCCGACAGCGGCTAACATACCCGGGATTTGATCTCCGGTAATCCTCTGAGGTGGAGGACGAAGGATTCGTCAAACGGTTGACGAATACCTCTCCGGAGAAGCGAGTTTTGAGAACTCGTTTTGGATCCGAATTTGGATTCGGATCGTGATCATCTCTCGATCACGTCGTCTTCAACACGAGGCTAGTAACCCGTACGAAGACGAAGCTCGTGACTTAGCGAAGTCATCCCGAGGAGCTCGGCGTGGATACGGATAGAGACGATTCTTACGAGGATCGTTCCGGTTGATGCCGTTCCCGCTACACGTCATACGGAAGGTATAACGTAGTTTAATTTCCTTTTATTGCAATTTTAATTTACGGTTATGTCTACACTTGTTGTAATAGCATGCGTGTGTTGTGTGTGTTGTAATAAATAGGAGTATTTATTATTTTTATTGCTTCCGCTGTGCTCATGTTTACGAAACATGATCGAACACACACACGCCGCGGTGCCGGAAACCCAACAAAGGGTATCGAGCCTGTGTTGTGTTTCGACATAATCGTAAAATGGTTTTGCGATAGTCATAATGTATTTCTGGAAATTTTCTAATTTTGGAAATTTAGAAGTATTTATGGAAATTTTTCAATTTTGGAAAGTCTAGAAGTATTTATGGAAATCTTCCACTCTTGGAAAGTTGGAAGTATTTATGGAAATTGATATTTTCCATAAATAAAATATTTGATTAGATTCTGGAAATTTGTTTCCTAATTTAATCATGATTTGATTTGGGAAATCAAATCTTAAAATATTTTATTTCCATAAGTAGTTTTAAAGATTTAGGAAATTGGTTTCCTAAATAGATTTTCCTTAATCAAATAATTCCATGAATAAAATATGTGATTAGATTTGGAAATTTGTTTCCTAATTTAATTATGATTTGATTTGGAGAATCAAATCTTAAACATATTTTATTTCCATAAATAGTTATGACATATAAGGAAATATATACATGACATAATTGTATGCCATGTAATTGCATTAGATGCATAACATTATGCCATGCGTGTCGTGACATGTAGATGTATGCCATGTATGCCATGCCATGTAGATAATAGTTATTTGCATGCAAAGAGGATGAGACATTAAAAACCCTTAATCAATATTAAAGCCTACACCTTCCATTAATATGGTTAGAACCAGAGTTCTGTTTCTTGTTTGGGTTGTTGGACTCTCCAAGCCCTACCAACTCAATATGTTCAAACCATGGAATAGTTTAATACTAATATGGTAAGAGCCGAGGTCAATCGTTAGCTTTGGTTGTTGGACTCTCTCCAAGCCGGGCTAATTGGTTGAATGCGCCTAACCATATTAAAACTATGTCCTCGATTAATGGGTTGGCTTTAACCTCGAGCATCGGCTTGTTGGACTCTCTCCAAGGTCGATGTAAAGGAGGTGAAGTTGGGTGCTATGCATATGATGCATACTTGTTAATGTGTGTTAACAACCCGAACATTCAAATAGTTGATAGCACATTGTGATAGTTGCATATACGTGATATGCAATCGGTATAGTTGATACCTACCGCCGTAGTTATGAATGGCTTGTTGGACTCTCTCCAAGGTTGTTCATAACTATGATGGATATCAGCCCATTCGGAGATGGACCTACGATCTCCCGAAGTGATTTTGGGGTTTTTGAAATTGAAAAATGAATGGGATTTATAAATGTATATTGATGCATTTTAAAATCATTTTCATATATGCTCGCTTTGTATTTCTAGGTCAATAAATTGATCATGACGCTTTGAATTTGGCGACTATTATTGGATTCGAACAAACCGACCGGGCCTAACTTTCGGATCGCTTAGAAACTCGAGAATTGTTCTCAAGGCGAAAAGCTTGCATATGTCCTCAAGAGCCTCTTCCGATCCCTAAGGACGATGCAACCTGCATCAAATGTTGGTCTATCGTAAGCATGTGGCGATTCTCGAGCCGGGCGAGTTGCATCATGCTAGCGGCGATGGTACCGAGCTATGTATGCGATGAGCATATGGATGCTAACACTATGGTCTTCCATCTTCATGAGTTGTCTGATGAGCAAGCGAGATCCGAAAGGTTCGAGGTCTCTAGGCTCCTCTTCACCACGAAGATGCAAGAAGGTTCTCAGAGTACGCTTGTGCTAAAGATGAACGGGTACATCGAGCTAGCTACCCTCGGTTTTGTGATGGATCATGAGTTAAGTATTGACTTAATTCTGCATTGTTTGCCCAAGAGTTTCTCGCAATTTGTGATGAACTATCTGGATGAACAAATTGAATCCACCATTCCCGAGCTCCTCAATATGTCAAGACTGTGGAGCCTTCGTGAAGCATGAGGAGAAGGCGGTTCTCATAGTTGATTCTCAAAGAAAGGTTCTAAGAGGAAGGCAAAAGAATGTAAGAAAGGAAAGAAAAAAAGGCAAAGAAGGCGGAACTAAATAAAAGGGCACTTGCCATCATTATGGCAAGGAAGGCCACCGCAAGAAATCGCAAGATTTATCTTGAGTCCATGAAGAAGAAGAAGGCATCCGATGCCCCATCCTCTTCGTATCTTCTATTGATTGTCATTCTATTTCCTTAGACACTTGGGTATTGATACGGGTGTAGCTCATATATATGTAATGACATGTGGGCTAAGGAATAGAAGAAGACTTGAGGGGAGTCAAATTCATGAGTTGGCAATGGAGCAAAGGTTGCCGGCCGCCATCGAACTTATTTGTCAAGCTCCCTAGTGGACTAGTCTTGAATCGACAATTGCTATTATGTTCCTTCTCTAATAAAGAACATTGTTTCTATTTCGCTTAAATAGAAATGGTTTCCATTTAACGCTTAGTAACAATTGTTGTTATATAACTTCAATGGCGACTTTTATGGAACCGAACTTGAGTAATGGCATTTATACGCTGGACGATTCAAAGGATATTTCAATATCGGGCGAGCAACATGCGTGCTCAAGGGATAATCACATAGACTTATATGTGGCATTGTCGCTTTGGCCATATAAGCAAGAAACGCATGTCCGAATTACACCGATGTGGAATTCGAATCGCTTGAATTGGATTCATACGATACATGCAATCATGCTTAAAAGGCAAGATGACTAAGTTACCTTTACCGAAAAGGTGAACGAGTGGAGAGTTACTAGGTTTAGTACATACCGATGTATGTGGACCTATGTCAACTCAAGCATTAGGAGGCTATAGCTACTTCATTACCTTCACCGATGATCACTACTTTGGGTATGTGTTCTTGATGAAACACAAGTCCAAGCCTTGAAAGGTTCAAAGAATTCAGAATGAAGTAGAGAAACAACATGACAAGAGTATTAAAATACTGATCGGATCGAGGTGGTGAATACTTAAGTCAAGAGTTTCTTGATTATCTAAGAGACAATGGCATATTGTCTCAATGGACTCCGCCCTATACACCACAAAGATAATGGTGTATCCGAGAGGCGAATCGACCTTGTTGGACATGGTCAGTCAATGATGAATCATGCAACTCTTCCCAAGTCCTTTGGGGTTATGCACTTCGCATACCGCTTACTTTGTTAAATGTAATGCCTACTAAGGTAGTCTCAACTACTCCATATGAGATATGGAATGGTAAGAAACCTCATGTATCTTACTTGAAGATATGGGGTTGTCCTCGCTTATGTGAAGCTGGATCAGACGTATAAATTGATGCTAAGTCCGATAAATGTCTATTTATTGATACCCTAAGGAAACAAGGGGTTACCAATTCTATCATCCTGGAACAAAAGGTGTTTGTTTCAAGGCATGTGGTTTCTAGAGAAAGAGTTTCTCTTGCAAGAAAAAAGGGGAGTGTGTCGAGCTTGAGGAGGCTCGAGAGACTCAAATAGACATTAATGAGATACGGTGAGCACAACACCGACAACTCATAGTGATGAGCAATCTACCGATCTATTGTAACACCACATCTTCAGAGATCCGTAGAACACGCAATATTCCCGAGATATGGATTTCTCGTAAGTGAATCGAACGACGTGTTACTCATTGATGATGAGGAGCCTACCAGTTATGAAGAAGTGCTGACAAGTTCAGAAAGGGATAAGTGGCTTGGTGCCATGAAGTCGGACATGGATTCCATGTATGAAAACCAAGTTTGGAACTTGGTTGACCCACCTGAAGGCATAAAGCCTATAGGGTGCAAGTGGGTTTTCAAGAAGAAAACCGACATGGATGGTAATGTGATTACCTATAAGGCTAGATTGGTGGCGAAAGGATATCGTCAAAAACAAGGTGTTGATTATGACGAAACCTATTCGCCTGTAGCTATGCTTAAATCCATTCGGATGCTCCTGGCCATAGCGGCTCATTATGATTATGAGATATGGCAGATGGATGTGAAAACATCTTTCCTTAAAGGAAACCTGCTCGAGGACGTGTATATGATACAGCCTGAGGGTTTCACATCGGTTGATAAAACCAAGGTATGCAAATTGCGACGGTCCATATATGGATTGAAGCAAGCATCTAGAGTCGAATATCCGCTTGATGAGACATCAAAAAGTTTGATTTCTCACAAAATCCGCATTTAACCTTGTGTGTACAAGAAGGTTAGTGGGAGGCAAATGTTCCTAGTATTGTATGTCGATGACATATTACTTATAGGAAACGATGTGTCAATCTTACAATGCTTAAGGTTTGGTTATCTCCAAGACATTCTCCATGAAAGACCTGGGAGAAGCAACCTACATCCTTGGGATTAAGATCTATAGAGATAGATCGAAACGGTTGCTTGGTCTTTCGCATCTACATATATAGACCGAGTGCTAAAGAGGTTTAGCATGTGAATCCAAGAAAGGTTATACGCCCATCGGGCATGGGGTACACCTTTCAAGTCTATGTCGCGCCGAAGGCGAGAGGATTTGCATGAGTAAGATTCCCTATGCATCCGCAATAGGATCTATCATGTATGCTATGTTATGTACGAGGCCCGATGTATCGTATGCTCACGAGTGTCACGGCAGATACCGATCGATCGAGAATGGATCATTGGGCGGTATTAAGGCGATCCTTAAGTACTTGAGAAGAACTAAGGATGTGTTCCTAATATATGGAGAAGGGGACATGGTGATACGCGGGTATACGGATGCGGCTTCGACAGACAAGGATGATTCAGTCTCGATCGGATACGTGTTCACCTTGAATGGGGCGCGATGAGTTGGAAAAGTTCCAAACAAGAGGATCAGAGCGGATTCTACCATCGAGGAGAATATATTGCGGCGGGCGCAAAGAAGCGGTTTGGATCAAGAAGTTCGTTCATGAACTTGGTGTGATTCCGGCAATTGTTGAAGCAATAACGGTATACTGTGAAAATAATGGAGCAATTGAACAGGTGAAAGAGCCAAGGTATCATCAGCGATCCAAACATGTGATTCGACGCTATCATCTTATCAGAGAGATCATCAGTAGGAACGAAATACAAATCGAGAAAATTCCCACTGAAAGGAACTTAGCGGATCCTATGACTAAAGCATTACCTCAAAGTAAGTTTGAGGGTCATGTTGGTGCTTATGGTATTGGATACCGTAGCGATTGGCATTAGGCCAAGTGGGAGTCTGTTAGTAATATATGAGAGATGTCCTAAGGCAATAGCCTTATGTATGAACCATTTATATGATAAATGAAGATTCACTATTTGAGTATACATGTTTTATGTATTTGATTGGATCTTAAACTCATTTACTGAATGTCCACGATACGATTCACAGCATGAGAGAATTTGTGATTGGATCACAACTAGTGAGTATCTCTACATGTGTAATTGTGATGTATCGGAATTATCCTAGTCGATGAATTGATGAATTTGGACACCATCAATTACATGAGACTAGCACGCAGGTATACTCCTTGGTGTATCCAAGCGGTGATTCTCCTTTGGAGACATAGTGATGTCGGAGTTAATCGTGGATGCTAGTTATGGTAACTAGTTCATTGGAGTGACCAATAGTAAGACTTCATATGGTTCTCTGCATATATAGATATGTCAATGAAGTTCTTCTTGTGGCTTAAGTGCGATGTTCCTTTGACTTGCGGTATTCAAGTCATCTTGATCATGGAGACTTATGCTTTGACATCTTAAGCAAACATCTCTAAGGAGATGTGGACCCGGGTGATTGGGTATAAGTCAGTGATCGAAGGTGTTTGAATAGCCTATAAAGGATTCACCACTCCTTGCGAGGAGATGTATACCCATGGCCTCTCGTCGGATTGTTACTAAAGTCTTTGGCCAAAGCATTACATGTTTAGAGTAAGGTACTCTTCGATACATGTGGAGTAACTAGAATCCGTGGGACGAGGAAATGATACTTGGGCTAGGTGTGACGTGAGTCGACCTAGTGAGGGGACACAATAGACCATGTCGAACCAAGTGGGTATAAGATGAGTGAAGGAATGGGGCACGATTCATTCGAGCTCTTGAAGGGTTTGAAATAGTTACGGATCGATCAAGTTGATCTTTTGGTTAATTGGGGATCATGATGTACTACTAGGTGCCACTCATGATCGTTCTATAATTAATGGTTAATTATAGGCGGCCAACATAAACCGAGAACCTATTTGGTCACGCACGCTGCGAGTGTAATCCAAAGGATTTAAAGCGAGCTTGAGAATGGGATTCTCGGGCCAGAGAAACTATGTTTGGTTGGACCAAACA
This sequence comes from Wurfbainia villosa, assembly GCA_025175895.1. Classification (NCBI taxonomy): domain Eukaryota; kingdom Viridiplantae; phylum Streptophyta; class Magnoliopsida; order Zingiberales; family Zingiberaceae; genus Wurfbainia; species Wurfbainia villosa. Next base: position 108,630,981 of record CM045996.1, read on the forward strand.
TAAAGCGAGCATGAAATTGTTTGATCATGATGGAAGCGTGGATGGGCGTGTCTTATGAAGACATAATGGATGGACCAAAATGGTTTGGTCCTAATCCAATGGATGAGAATAAACCAAAGGGTTTGGTTTATATTAAGCGAATGAACCAAAGGTTGGTTGGTTCGTTTTAACTTAAAATAAACCATCATGGTTTGGTTTATTTTAACTTATCTTAATGGAGCGGGTTAACGGGCTTTATGGATATGATCCATTAACCATTAAGAGAATTAGTTCTCTATAAAAGTGGGCTTAAGGGATTGTAAAACCCTAACTAATCCAATCATCCAAACCCTAGCCGCCCAACACAAAGTTGCCGCCCAGCTTGTGTTGCCGCCCAGCCCTAAGCTCCTCAGCACCGGCGTCGAGGCGGCTTCCTTCCTCCTCGCGGCGTCGAGCTGCTGCCGGAAGAGTTCCGGCGATCCTCCTTAGGTTTGGCATCAAGGTAACCACTTGGCTTCCTTTGTTGGCCGGCGCCTATCTCCTCCACCAAGCTGTCCAGTTTTCTGGACAGCTTCTTCTCCTCTCGTCGGAGCGTCGTTTGGACGACGGTTAGTGCTCCGACAGTGGCTAACATACCGGGGATTTGATCTCCGGTAATCCTCTAGTGGAGGGCGAAGGATTCGTCAAGCGGTTGTGAATACCTCTCGGAGAAGCGAGTTTGAGAACTTCGTTTTGGATCGAATTTGGATTCGGATAGTGATCATCTCTCGATCACGTCGTCTTCAACACGAGGCTAGTAACCCGTACGAAGACGAAGCTCGTGGCTTGCCGAAGTCATCCCGAGGAGCTCGGCGTGGATACGGATAGAGACGATTCTTACGAGGATCGTTCCGGTTGATGCCGTTCCCGCTACACGTCATACGGAAGGTATAACGTAGTTTAATTTCCTTTTATTGCAATTTTAATTTACGGTTATGTCTACACTTGTTGTAATAGCATGCGTGTGATGTGTGTGTTGTAATAAATAGGAGTATTTATTATTTTTATTGCTTCCGCTGTGCTCATGTTTACGAAACATGATCGAACACACACACGCCGCGGTGCCGGAAACCCAACAGTGGTATCAGAGCCCAGGTTGTGTTTCGACATAATCGTAAAATGGTTTTGCAATAGTCATAATGTATTTCTGGAAATTTTCTAATTTTGGAAATTTAGAAGTATTTATGGAAATTTTTCAATTTTGGAAAGTCTAGAAGTATTTATGGAAATCTTCCACTTTTGGAAAGTTGGAAGTATTTATGGAAATTGATATTTTCCATAAATAAAATATTTGATTAGATTCTGGAAATTTGTTTCCTAATTTAATCATGATTTGATTTGGGAAATCAAATCTTAAAATATTTTATTTCCATAAGTAGTTTTAAAGATTTAGGAAATTGGTTTCCTAAATAGATTTTCCTTAATCAAATAATTCCATGAATAAAATATGTGATTAGATTTGGAAATTTGTTTCCTAATTTAATTATGATTTGATTTGGAGAATCAAATCTTAAACATATTTTATTTCCATAAATAGTTATGACATATAAGGAAATTATATACATGACATAATTGTATGCCATGTAATTGCATTAGATGCATAACATTATGCCATGCGTGTCGTGACATGTAGATGTATGCCATGTATGTCATGCCATGTAGATAATAGTTATTTGCATGCAAAGAGGATGAGACATAAAAACCCTTAATCAATATTAAAGCCTACACCTTCCATTAATATGGTTAGAACCGAGTTACTGTTTCTTGTTTGGGTTGTTGGACTCTCTCGAGCCCGGCTCGAACACGAATATGTTCAAACCATGGAATAGTTTAATACTAATATGGTAAGAGTCAGAGGTCAATCGTTAGCTTTGGTTGTTGGACTCTCTCCAAGCTGGGCTAATTGGTTGAATGCGCTCTAACCATATTAAAACTATGTCCTGATTAATGGGTTGGCTTTAACTTGGAGCATCGGCTTGTTGGACTCTCTCCAAGGTCGATGTAAAGGGAGGTGAAGTTGGGTGCTATGCATATGATGCATACTTGTTAATGTGTTAACAACCCGATGTATGTGTGAACATTCAATTAGTTGATAGCACATTGTGATAGTTGCATATCGTGATATGCAATCGGTATATGATACCTACCATCGTAGTTATGAATGGCTTGTTGGACTCTCTCAAGGTTGTTCATAACTATGATGGATATCGACCATTCGGAGATGGACCTACAATCTCGAAGTGATTTTGGGGTTTTGAAATTCGAAAAATGAATGGGATTTATAAATGTATATTGATGCATTTTAAAATCATTTTCTCATATATGCTCGTTTTGTATTTCTAGGTCAATAAATTGATCATGAGCGTCTTTGAATTTGCACTATTTTGGATTGAACAAACTTAGTGGCCTAACTTCTGGGTGGCTTAGAAACGAGAATTGTTCTCAAGCGGAAAAGCTTGCATATGTCCTTGAAGAGCCTCTTCACGCCGTCTAAGGGCGATGCAACTCGGACCAAATGTTGGTCTATCGAAGCATGTGGCGGTCTGGTGGCGAGTTGCATCATGCTAGCGGCGATGGTACAGTGCGAAGCGGCATGAGCATATGGATGCTAACACTATGGTCTTCCATCTTCATGAGTTGTTCGATGAGCAAGCGAGATCCGAAAGGTTCGAGGTCTCTAGGCTCCTCTTCACCGAAGATGCAAGAAGGTTAAATGTAGTGCAGTTTGTGCTAAAGATGAGCGGGTACATCGGCGGCTAGCTACCCTCGGTTTTGTGATGGATCATGAGTTAAGTATTGACTTAATGCATTGTTTGCCCAAGAGTTTCGCAATTTGTGATGAACTATCGGATGAACAAATTGGAATCCACCATTCGAGCTCCTCAATATCTTTGAAGGCTGGAGCCTTACGTGAAGCATGAGGAGAAAGCGGTTACATTAGTTGATTCCTCAAAGAAAGGTTCTAAGAGGAAGGCAAAAAGAGAGAAGAAAGGAAAGAAAAGGCAAAGAAAGGCGGAACCGGAAAGGGCACTTGCCATCATTGTGGCAAGGAAGGCCCTTGGCGAAGAAATGCAAGATTTATCTTGAGTCCATGAAGAAGAAGAAGGCATCAGATGCCCCATCCTCTTGGTATCTTCGTTATTGATTGTCATTCTATTTCCTTAGACACTTGGGTATTGGATCTTGGGTGTAGCTCACATATATGTAATGACATACATGGGCTAAGGAATAGAAGAAGACTTGTCGAGGAGAGTCAAATTTGCGAGTTAGGAATGGAGCAAAGGTTCTTTGCACTCGCCATCGGAACTTATTCTTTGAAGCTCCTAGTGGACTAGTCTTGGAAGCTGGACAATTGCTATTATGTTCCTTCGTTGATAAAGAACATCATTTCTATTTCTTGTTTAAATAGAAATGGTTTCCATTTAACGTTTAGTAACAATTGTTGTTATATAACTTTGAATGGCGTACTTTATGGACCTGGAACTTTGAGTAATGGCATTTATACGTTGGACGTATCCAGTGACATTTTCAATATCGAAGCGAGTAACAGCGTGCTCGAAAGGATAATCATAGACTCCTATATGTGGCATTGTCGTCTTGGCCATATAAGCAAGAAAGCGCATGTCGAATTACAGATGTGGAATTCTGGAATCGTTTGAATTGGATTCATACGATACATGCGAATCATGCTTAAAAGGCAAGATGACTAAGTTACCTTTTACTGGAAAAGGTGAACGAGTGGGAGAGTTACTAGGTCTAGTACATACTGATGTATGTGGACCTATGTCAACTCAAGCATTAGGAGGCTATAGCTACTTCATTACCTTCACCGATGATCACTCACGGTTTGGGTATGTGTTCTTGATGAAACACAAGTCTGAAGCCTTTGAAAAGTTCAAGAATTCAGAAATGAAGTAGAGAAACAACATGACAAAGTATTAAAATACTTGATCGGATCGAGGTGGTGAATACTTAAGTCAGAGTTTCTTGATTATCTAAGAGACAATGGCATATTGTCTCAATGGACTCCGCCCTATACACCTGACATAATGGTGTATGTCGAGGCGTGTAGGACCTTGTTGGACATGGTCGGTCAATGATGAATCATGACTCTTCCCAAGTCCTTTTGGGGTTATGCACTTGAGATTTTTACTTGTTAAACAGAATGCCTACCAAGGTAGTCTCAACTACTCCGTATGAGATATGGAATGGTAAGAAACCTCATGTATCTTACTTGAAGATATGGGGTTGTCCTGCTTATGTGAAGCGGTATGTCGGACAAATTGGATGCTAAGTCGATAAATGTCTATTTATTGGATACCCTAAGGAAACAAGGGGTTACCAATTCTATCATCTGTGGAACAAAGGTGTTTGTTTCAAGGCATCTTTGTGTTTCTAGAAAGAGTTTCTCTTGCAGAAAGCGAGTGGGAGTGTCGTCGAGCTTGAGGAGGCTCGAGAGACTCAAATAGACATTAATGAGATACAGTGAAGCACAGCGGACAACTCATAGTGATGAGCAATCATTTGGACCTATTGTAACACCACATCTTCGTAGATCGTAGAACCGCAATATTCACGAGAGATATGGATTTCTCGTAAGTGAATCGAGCGGCGTGTTACTCATTGATGATGAGAGCCTACAGTTATGAAGAAGTCTTGACAAGTTGAAAGGGATAAGTGGCTTGGTGCCATGAAGTGGAAATGGATTCCATGTATGAAAACCAAGTTTGGAACTTGGTTGACCCACTGAAGGCATAAAGCCTATAGGGTGCAAGTGGGTTTTCAAGAAGAAAACCGACATGGATGGTAATGTGATTACCTATAAGGCTAGATTGGTGGCGAAAGGATATGCGTCAAAAACAAGGTGTTGATTATGGCGAAACCTATTACTTTGTAGCTATCTTAAATCCATTCGGATGCTCTGGCCATAGCGGCTCATTATGATTATGAGATATGGCGGATGGATGTGAAAACAACTTTCCTTAATGGAAACACCTCGAGGGCGTGTATATGTAATCTGACTGACACATCGGTTGATAAAACCAAGGTATGCAAATTGCGGCGATCCATTTATGGATTGAAGCAAGCATCGAGGCTGGAATATCCGTTTTGATGAGACAATCAAAAGTTTGATTTCTCACAAAATCGAAGAACCTTGTGTGTACAAGAAGGTTAGTGGGAGTGCGATCGTGTTCCTAGTATTGTATGTCGATGACATATTACTTATAGGAAGCGATGTGTCAATCTTACGATCGATTAATTTGGTTATCCAAGACATTCTCCATGAAAGACGGGAGAAGCAACCTACATCCTGGGATTAAGATCTATAGAGATAGATCAAACGGTTGCTTGGTCTTTCGCAGCCTACATATATAGACCGAAAAGCAAAGAGGTTTAGCATGTCTAATCCAAGAAAGGTTATCTACCCATCGTGCATGGGGTACACCTTTCAAGTCTATGTGTCCGCGCACGTAAGACGAGAGGATTTGCATGAGTAAGATTCCCTATGCATCCGCAATAGGATCTATCATGTATGCTATGTTATGTACGAGGCCCGATGTATCGTATGCTCTGAGTGTCACGAGCAGATACCAGTCCGATCCAGGAATGGATCATTGGGCGGCAGTTAAGACGATCCTTAAGTACTTGAGAAGAACTAAGGATGTGTTCCTAATATATGGAGAAGGGTACATGGTGATACGTGGGTATACGGATGCCTTCCGCATGCATAAGGATGATTCCGTGTCTCACCGATACGTGTTCACCTTGAATGGGGGCGCAGTGAGTTGGAAAAGTTCCAAACAAGAGATCAGAGCGGATTCTACCATCGAGGCGTAATATATTGCGCCTTCTGGCAAGAAAGGAAGCGCGGTTTGGATCAAGAAGTTCGCTCATGAACTTGGTGTGATTCCGCCATTGTTGAAGCAATACCGGCTCATCATGCGACAACAATGGAGCAATTGCACAGGCGAAAGAGCCAAGGTCTCATCAACGATCCAAACATGTGCTTCGCCGCTATCATCTTATCAGAGAGATCATCAGTAGGAACGAAATACACATCGAGAAAATTCCCACTGAAAGGAACTTAGCGGATCCTTTGACTAAAGCATTACCTCAAAGTAAGTTTGAGGGTCATGTTAGAGCTTATGGTATTTGATACCGTAGCGATTGGCATTAGGCCAAGTGGGAGTCTGTTAGTAATATATGAGAGATGTCCTAAGGCAATCGCCTTATGTATGAACCATTTATATGATAAATGAAGATTCACTATTTGAGTATACATGTTTTATGTATTTGATTGATCTTAAACTCATTTATCAATGTCCACGATATGCGATTCACAAAGATGAGAGAATTTGTGATTGGATCACAACTAGTGAGTATCTCTACATGTGTAATTGTGATGTATCTAATTATCCCTAGTCGATGAATCGATGGATTCGACACCATCAATTCACGAGACTAGCACGAGGTATACCCTGGTGTATCCAAGCAAATTGATTCTCACCGGGCCGAGACATAGTGATGTCCGAGTTAATCGTGGATGCTAGTTATGGTAACTAGTTCATCGAGTGACCACCGTAAGACTTCATATGGTTCTCGCATATATAGATATGTCAATGAAGTTCTTATCGTGGCTTAAGTGCGATGTTCCTTGACTTGCGGTATTAAAGTCATTGATCATGGAGACTTATGCTTTGACATCTTAAGCAAACATCTCTAAGGAGATGTGGACCCGGGTGATTGGGTATAAGTCAAGTGATCAAGGTGTTTGAATAGCCTATAAAGGATTCACCACTCCTTGCGAGGAGATGTATACCCATGGCCTCTCGTCGGATTGTTACTAAAGTCTTTGGCCAAAGCATTACATGTTTAGAGTAAGGTACTCTTCGATACATGTGGAGTAACTAGAACTGTAGGACGAGGAAATGATACTTGGGCTAGGTGTGACGTAGTAGTCACCTAGTGGGATCGGACACAATAGACCATGTCCTCAACCAAGTGGGTATAAGATGAGTGAAGGGAATGGGGCACGATTCATTCGAGCATCAAGGGTTTCGTAAATAGTTCTGATCAACCGCTGATCTTTTCGCTAATTGGGGATCATGATGTACTACTAGGTGCCACTCATGATCGTTCTATAATTAATGGTTAATTATAGACGGCCAACATAAACCGAGAACCTATTTGGTCACACGCACAACGAGTGTAATCCAAAGGATTTAAACGAGCTTGAGAATGGGATTCTCGCATCGAGAGAAACTATGTTTGGTTGGACCAAACATAAAGCGAGCATGAAATTGTTTCAGTCGCAATGGAAGCGTGGATGGGCCGTGTCTTATGAAGACATAATGGATGGACCAAAATGGTTTGGTCCTAATCCAATGGATGAGAATAAACCAAAGGGTTTGGTTTATATTAAACGAATGAACCAAAGGTTGGTTCGGTTCGTTTTAACTTAAAATAAACCATCATGGTTTGGTTTATTTTAACTTATCTTAATGGAGCGGGTTAACAGGCTTTATGGATATGATCCATTAACCATTAAGAGAATTAGTTCTCTATAAAAGTGGGCTTAAGGGATTGTAAAACCCTAACTAATCCAATCATCCAAACCCTAGCCGCCCAACACAAAGTTGCCGCCCAGCTTGTGTTGCCGCCCCTAGCTCCTCCAACCGGCGCCCGTAAGCGGCTTCCTTCCTCCTCGCCGGCGTCGAGCTGCTGCCGGAAGAGTTCCGGCGATCCTCCTTAGGTTTGGCATCAAGGTAAGCACTTGGCTTCCTTTGTTGGCCGGCGCCTATCTCCTCCACCAAGCTGTCCAGTTTTCTGGACAGCTTCTTCTCCTCTCGTCGGAGCGTCGTTTGGACGACGGTTAGTGCTCCGACAGCGGCTAACATACCAGGGATTTGATCTCCGGTAATCCTCTGAGGTGGAGGACGAAGGATTCGTCAAACGGTTGACGAATACCTCTCCGGAGAAGCGAGTTTTGAGAACTCGTTTTGGATCCGAATTTGGATTCGGATCGTGATCATCTCTCGATCACGTCGTCTTCAACACGAGGCTAGTAACCCGTACGAAGACGAAGCTCGTGACTTAGCGAAGTCATCCCGAGGAGCTCGGCGTGGATACGGATAGAGACGATTCTTACGAGGATCGTTCCGGTTGATGCCGTTCCCGCTACACGTCATACGGAAGGTATAACGTAGTTTAATTTCCTTTTATTGCAATTTTAATTTACGGTTATGTCTACACTTGTTGTAATAGCATGCGTGTGTTGTGTGTGTTGTAATAAATAGGAGTATTTATTATTTTTATTGCTTCCGCTGTGCTCATGTTTACGAAACATGATCGAACACACACACGCCGCGGTGCCGGAAACCCAACAATCTCAACTCACTCCACCTAGAATACCACAGTGGAATGTGTTGGGGATCGGTGGTCCGGCTAGAAGGGGGGTTGAATAGCCTTTATTGTGCTCGATGGAACTCGCTCGTGCTTAATCATCTACAATCTTGTTAGCGCAGTTGAATAAAGACAATTAAGACTAGAAACAAAGTAAAGAGAAAGAAATGCAAACTACTTGCATTTCCTATGAGTAATATATCATCGACATGCAACACTAGGAACACGACTGCACTCCCTCTAACCTTCTTGTACACATAGGGTTCGTCCATCCATGTCGATTTTCTTCTTGAAAACCTACTTGCACCCTATAGGCTTAATGCCTTCAAGTGGGTCCACCAAGTTCCAAACTTGATTTTCATACATCGAATCTATTTTTGACTTCTTGGCATCAAGTCATTTATCCCTTTCTGAACCTTTTAGAACTTCTTCATTACTGGTAGGCTCCTAATCATAAATGAGTAATATGTCATTCGATTCACTTACGAGAAATTCATATCTCTCAGGAATGTTGCGTGTTCTACCAGATCTATGAAGATGTGGTGTCACAATAGGTTCAGTCGATAGCTCATCACTATGAGTTATCGGTTGTGGTGCTTGACCAGGTATCTCATCAATGTCTATTGTGATAGGACCAATAACTACGCAAGAGGGGGGAGATATATCATTTTTTTTAAACCAAAAGACAGTGAAAAATCCTGAACCAATCAACCAACGCTCATTCAAAATGCAAAACCTAATAGTCTTGTTCACAAAAATATCCAAGAGTTGCATATGATGCAATTGGTAAGGATTTTCCTACTTAAATTAAACTAGTCATGGGCGATTATCCAAAGCTAACTCAAGACAAAATATAATATGGACCTTGGTCCACATGATTCATATTTGGTCTGGAGCTAGTAGTATGGGCAAAGTACATTTTCCTACATTCATGAGTAGCCTCTACCAAAGCTCTACGATTCAGTGAAAGTATCATTTAATTAAAGGCTTAATTAAATTATTTAGAATATGATACTTATTTTTGCATTTCTTATTGTAGATCACCATGTCAACTAATACGTAAAATACTCTCTCTCTCTACAATCTATCTTTGAGAAGTACAAGCTCAACGGAGCTAATTTCCTAGACTGGTACAGAAACTTGAGGATCGTCCTTAAGCAAAAAACCAAAATTGTACATCCTAGAGCAACCTCTTTCTGAAGCACCCGCCACTACCGCCACTCGTGTAAAGAAAGATGCTTACAAGAAGCATCAAGATGATGCATTAGATGTATCCTGCCTAAGGCTTGCCACCATGAACTCTGGGCTTCAAAAGCAACATGACAACATGGATTCACATGATATGGTTGAGCACCTGAAACAACTATATCAAGGGCAAGCTAGGCACGAACAATTTGAGGTGTCTAAGGCCCTATTTGCATGCAAAATACAAGAAGGAACTCATGTACTCAAGATGATTGGGTATGTCGAGAACCTTGAAAGACTAGAATTTCCACTGGGCCATGAATTGGCCACTAACCTTATCCTGCAATCATTGTCAGAAAGGTATAGTCAATTTTTCATGAACTATAACATGAATGAAATTGACAAGTCTCTGCCTGAGATGCTCAACATGTTGAGAACTACTAAACCCAATCTCAAGAAGACCAAGACTAGTAACATACTGATGGTACAAAAGGAAAAGGAAAAAGGAAGCCTAAAGGAATGGGTAAGACCTAAGCCAAAGGTAAGGCCAACTCTACTACATCGAAGGCTAAAGGCGGGGTGTCTAAAGAAGGGAACTGCTTCCAATGTGGTGAGACCGGGAATTGGAAGAAGAACTGCAAGATATACCTGGAGGAAGTTAAAATAAAAAAGTGAGACTTCTGCCTTAGGTATATATGTTATAGAAGCCAATTTATCTATTTCTTCTTCATGGGTATTTGATACCGGTTGTGCATCACACATTTGTACTAATGTGCATGGCCTAAGAAAGACTAGATCATTGACAAATGGCGAAGTGGACCTACAAGTAGGCAATGGCACAAGAGTTGCTGCTATTGCTGTACGAACATACTTTTTATCTTTGCTTTTTGGACTTATTCTGGAACTAGAAGAGTGCTATTATGTACCTGCTTTAACTAAGAAAATTATCTCTATTTTTTGTTTGGAAAAGAAAGGTTTCTCATTTATGATAAAGGACAAATGTTGTTCTATTGTAGTGCACTTCTTACGAATGGACTCTATGTTCTAGATTTGGAAAGCCCAATTTATAACATAAATACCAAACGGTTCAAATCGAATAATTTAAACCAAACATATCTCGGGCATTATCACTAGGGTCATATAAATGAGAATCACATATTACAACTCCATAAGGATGGACTTTTAAACTCATTTGATTTTGAATCATATGAGGCATGTGAATCCTGTCTTCTAGGCAAGATGAGCAAGACTCCATTTAGTGGACATGGCGAAAGCGCAATAGACTTGTTAGCATACATACTGATGTATGTGGCCCTTTCAATATCGCTACTAGAGAAGGCTATTAGTACTTCATCACTTTTATTGATGATGTCAGTAGATATGGCTATGTGTATCTCATGAAACACAAGTCAGAATCTTTTGAAAAGTACAATGAATTCAAGAGTGAAGTACAAAAAAAAACTTGGCAAAAGTATTAAGATGCTTCAATCAGATCGAGGTGGTGAATACCTTAGCCAATAGTTTCGTGACCATCTTTTTGATTGTGGGATCATATCTCAACTCACTCCACCTGGAATACCACAGTGGAATGTGTTGGGGATCGGTGGTCCAGCTATAAGAGGGGTTGAATAGCCTTTATTGTGCTCGATGGAACTCGCTCGTGCTTAATCATCTACAATCTTGTTAGCGCAGTGGAATAAAGACAATTAAGACTAGAAACAAAGTAAAGAGAAAGAAATGCAAACTACTTGCATTTCCTATGAGTAAACACTAGGAACACGACTGCACTCCCTCTATCCTTCTTGTACACATAGGGTTCGTCCATCCATGTCGATTTTCTTCTTGAAAACCTACTTGCACCCTATAGGCTTAATGCCTTCAAGTGGGTCCACCAAGTTCCAAACTTGATTTTCATACATCGAATCTATTTTTGACTTCTTGGCATCAAGTCATTTATCCCTTTTTAAACCTTTTAGAACTTCTTCATTACTGGTAGGCTCCTCATCATAAATGAGTAATATGTCATTCGATTCACTTACAAGAAATTCATATCTCTCAGGAATGTTGCGTGTTCTACCAGATCTATGAAGATGTGGTGTCACAATAGGTTCAGTCGATAGCTCATCACTATGAGTTATCGGTTGTGGTGCTTGACCAGGTATCTCATCAATGTCTATTGTGATAGGACCGATAACTACGCAAGAGGGGGGAGATATATCATTTTTTTTAAACCAAAAGACAGTGAAAAATCCTGAACCAATCGACCGACGCTCATTCAAAATGCAAAACCTAATAGTCTTGTTCACCAAAATATCCAAGAGTTGCATATGATGCAATTGGTAAGGATTTTCCTACTTAAATTATACTAGTCTTGGGCGATTAGCCAAAGCTAACTCAAGATAAAATATAATATGGACCTTGGTCCACATGATTCATATTTGGTTTGGAGCTAGTAGTATGGGCAAAGTACATTTTCCTACATTCATGAGTAGCCTCTACCAAAGCTCTACGATTCAGTGAAAGTATCATTTAATTAAAGGCTTAATTAAATTATTTAGAATATGATACTTATTTTTGCATTTCTTGTTGTAGATCACCATGTCATCTAATACGTCAAATACTCTCTCTCTCTACAATCTATCTTTGAGAAGTACAAGCTCAACGGAGCTAATTTCCTAGACAGGTACAGAAACTTGAGGATCGTCCTTAAGCAAAAAACCAAAATTGTACATCCTAGAGCAACCTCTTTCTGAAGCACCCGCCACTACCGCCACTCGTGCAAAGAAAGATGCTTACAAGAAGCATCAGGATGATGCATTAGATGTATCCTGCCTAAGGCTTGCCACCATGAACTCTGGGCTTCAAAAGCAACATGACAACATGGATGCACATGATATGGTTGCGCACCTGAAACAACTATATCAAGGGCAAGCTAGGCAGGAGCAATTTGAGGTGTCTAAGGCCCTATTTGCATGCAAAATACAAGAAGGAACTCCTGTAGGAACTCATGTACTCAAGATGATTGGGTATGTCGAGAACCACGAAAGACTAGGATTTCCACTGGGCCATGAATTGGCCACTAACCTTATCCTGCAATCATTGTCGGAAAGGTATAGTCAATTTGTCATGAACTATAACATGAATGAAATTGACAAGCCTCTGCCTGAGATGATCAGCATGTTGAGAACTACTGAACCCAATCTCAAGAAGACCAAGACTAGTAACATACTGATGGTACAAAAGGGAAAAGGAAAAATGAAGCCTAAAGGAATGGGTAAGACCCAAGCCAAAGGTAAGGCCAACTCTACTACATCGAAGGCTAAAGGCGGGGTGTCTAAAGATGGGAACTGCTTCCACTGTGGTGAGACCGAGAATTGGAAGAAGAACTGCAAGATATACCTAGAGGAAGTTAAAATAAAAAAGTGAGACTTCTGCCTCAGGTATATATGTTATAGAAGCCAATATATCTATTTCTTCTTCATGGGTTTTAGATACCGATTGTGCATCACACATTTGTACTAATGTGCATGGCCTAAGAAAGACTAGATCATTTACAAATGGTGAAGTGGACCTACGAGTAGGCAATGGCGAAAGAGTTGCTGCTATTGCTATACGAACATACTCTTTATCTTTGCTTTTTGGACTTATTCTGGAACTAGAAGAGTGCTATTATGTACCTGCTTTAACTAAGAAAATTATCTCTATTTTTTTTTGGAAAAGAAAGGTTTCTCATTTATGATAAAGGACAAATGTTGTTCTATTGTAGTGCACTTCTTACGAATAGACTCAATGTTCTAGATTTGGAAAGCCCAATTTATAACATAAATACCAAACCGTTCAAATCGAATAATTTAAACCAAACATATCTCGGGCATTATCGCTAGGGTCATATAAATGAGAATCACATATTACAACTCCATAAGGATGGAATTTTAAACTCATTTGATTTTGAATCATATGAGGCATGTGAATCCTGTCTTCTAGGCAAGATGAGCAAACTCCATTTAGTGGACATGGTGAAAGAGCGATAGACTTGTTAGCATACATACTGATGTATGTGGCCCTTTCAATATCGCTACTAGAGGAGGCTATTAGTACTTCATCACTTTTATTGATGATGTCAGTAGATATGGCTATTTGTATCTCATGAAACACAAGTCAGAATCTTTTGAAAAGTACAATGAATTCAAGAGTGAAGTACAAAAAAAAACTTGGCAAAAGTATTAAGATGCTTCGATCAGATCGAGGTGGTGAATACCTTAGCCAATAGTTTCGTGACCATCTTTTTGATTGTGGGATCATATCTCAACTCACTCCACCTGGAATACCACAGTGGAATGTGTTGGGGATCGGTGGTCCGGCTAGAAGGGTGGTTGAATAGCCTTTATTGTGCTCGATGGAACTCGCTCGTGCTTAATCATCTACAATCTTGTTAGCACAGTGGAATAAAGATAATAAAGACAATTAAGACTACAAACAAAGTAAAGAGAAAGAAATGAAAACACAATAGATGTAACATGGTTCACGACCTTTGCCGCTAATCTACGACAATTCATTAGACGGATCACTCCCTCAACCAATCCACTAAACTTCTTCTTTAGCTCAATCAAGGTGGAGGAAAACCTCTTTTACACAAGCTCTCCCTCTTACAATAAAATAGAGATAGAAACAAGGAAGAAGAGAGTAAAATGTTTAGGAGACTTGGAGCACACTTAGGCGTGGAAGCATTTGCTGCCCCAAGGCCTCCAAGCTCTCTTTTTATAGAGAAGAGAGCTTTCTTCCCATTGGGCATGTAGCAGTCAACTATTACATGCCATCAGTTGACTGTCGCTATAACGGACCATCTCCAACGGCTTCTGACCAAGCCTAATTCATGGTCGCCATCATCCAATAGCTGGCGTCGATTGCCGCGCGATCGGTAGTGCTTGCGTCGTCGATCGATCACCACGAGAGGTTACGTATGCAAGCGTCCACATGTAGCAGTTGATTGTCATACCTTGGCAGTCGACTAATAGTGGACCAGTCGACTGCCAACTATTGGCAGTCGATTGATAGGCCATAAATCCTGGTTAAATGCCAGTCAACTATCAATCGACTTGGACCAGTCGACTGATATCTATATCAGTCGACTATTGTCGGGTAAAACCTCAAACAACAAGTTTTTTGAGCATCCGACCATCGGGTAAAACCTCAAACACCATGTTTAAGCATCCGACACTTGATCTTAGCTAGTTGTCCAAGTTCAGCTAACTTGAGCTACCCCATCCCGGGTTACAATCGCTCAACTCTCATCTCCTATGGAGTCCCTCACCGAAGCTCTCTTCCTCCGGCCTACATCCCTCGGATGCACTAAGCTCAAGGCTTCACCCATGTCATCCTTCACATCTTGCCTTGAAGTCTGCATCATTTGGCTTCACTCCATTTGCTCCTTGTCCGGCGGTCCCTCAGATGCGCCAAGCTCACATCTTTTCCCGTGCTATCTTTTACCGACTCAAGGACCCGAGCCATGAGACGATGAACTTGTCAACTCTTCATCAAGTAAACCATGTGTGATTCACCAAGTCCTACACAACTTGAACACACACATCAAAATACATAACTGTAGGGATGTATACTGAAAAGTCTATCTTTTGTATGAACATCTTTATTTTGGAATAAGAATCACATGATCATTGTTTGCATTTTTATGGTTATGCAATATTGTCTAATACATTACATTGTAGATAACATGGTGTGTGGTGTCACACGGGAGATTATTTTATCGGCTCCTTGTAAAGTATAAGTAAAGGCTCACAACCGAAAAGGCTTTGGACAAACCACCGGAATGGTTGTAGTGTGATTTGGTATTGGTTTGTCTTGAGCATAGAATCACACTAGTACACTTTGTGTGTATTGAGCAGGACTGACTTAGAGGTGATTCGATTTATTGTTGACTACATAATCGAATCGGACCTCAGATATTATTTTGTACATGCTCTTAATCCCGATATAATAACAGGCACATATACTTAGTATTCATCTCTTTGATTTACCAATGGGCGAGATTTATAGATTAAATCGATAGGCTTGGTAAGTTGGGAGATGATATTATTTATATGGTGTGTCGTTGATTATAGGAGGAAACCGTGTCCTCTATATTAGGATGATGATGTCCCCTTGAGGAGCTCATAAGGTTCATCATGTAAACCCTGCAGGTGGACTTGGTCCGGCATGATGAAAAGGTTGAGTGGTACTACTCATGGAGTTAGATGTTGATTAATTAATGGTCAGTAAATTAAATAATCGACGGACATTCGAGATCTTAAACACAGGGAGAAAATGTACAAATAATATGTGGAGCCCATATTAACTTATGGGGGTTGGTGAGGTAGATCAATGATAATCCTCTAGTGGAATGGATAATCATTAATGGATCGGACTTTATGTGGGCTTGATCCATTGGGTGGCCAAGATCCAACTCCTCCTCATGGTCCCTAATGTAGCCTATTAACACCTCATGAAGCTTAGATCCAATGTATAGAAACAAAACTCTATATCCAAAGGTAGAGATTAAATCTTTAGATCCAATGGTTGAGATTAAATCTCTAGATCCGACGGTTGAGATTAAATCCCTAGAACCAATGGTGGAGATTAAAACATGGATTATCCCTAACTCTATAAAAGGAGGGCAAGGGGTGGGCAGCAACTAATGAATCCTAATTAAGATAGGATTAGGGTTTGGAGGCTTAGGGTTTTGGAGCCTTGGGCAGCAAGAAGAATAGGGTTGGCGGCACCAAATAAGGAATCTATTTCATTATCTCCTCCTTCTTCAATCTTGCCGGCGCCCAAATAGCTCCTCCCACACCTTGGTCGGCAGCCAAAGCCCCTCTTCTTCTTCTCCTTGGCTAGTGGAAGCAAGATTTAGGGCTTTCCCTTGGTGTCTTGGCCAGATTCCACCTTATTCTCTTCTTCCTTCTTGGCCGGCGACAAGCTCCAACATTGGATGTTGGTGGTTGGTTGAAAGAAGGAAAGGAGCTTTGTTTCTATTATTTCTCTTGCTCACAATGAGCAAGGAAGGAAGATTAGTGATCTAGGAGCTTCAACTTTTGGTAGATCGTCGCCCACACGACGTCCGAAAGGAGGAAGGTCATACATTAGAAGATCGAGAGGTATATCGATTCTCTATTCTCTTTTGTAACATGTTTGTTTTTGTTTTTCAATTTTGAGAATGATATAATCTATTTGTGGCTAAATAATACTTGGATCTCGAACATAAACATGAAATCCGGCGATCCGGACATCATCTATTCCGCGGCTACTCGTAGAATAGAGGTTGGTCGCTTGAACAACAAGTTTGTTCAAGAGACTTCTCTAAACGAATAGCACGATGATGACTTGGTTGTTTGGGCAATCCCTTTTGTTTAGGATTAATTTTTTTTTAATCTGGGGACATCGATGGGATTGCCATGAACAAACGACCGAGGTGAAGTGGGAAGCGAAGTTTCCCCTCATGGATCAATGAAACCAAACCCTTCAATTTGTATCAGAGCCAAGGTTTCCAATTTTGTGTGTTTAGGATTCGGTTAATTTTTATGCACTTTTCATATATTATATGTGCCAGATAATAGTAGAATATGCGTAGGTTAACTCTTTAGTTGTAGGCATAAGATCCGACTATTATGGTCATATGTGTGTATGTGATTGTATGTGTATATTTTGTTGAATCCTCGGGGTTGACGAGGCTAGTATTTAATTTTTTGTAAATTAGATACGGCATTGTTTAGCCAATCTTTTTATTTTAGTTTACTTTCGATCTAGATTTCATGTACACTCCCTCGTGGAGTATAGGATCGATGGATGTAAATTAAAATAGATTTTAGTCTCGGCTCGGATCTTCGGATGGCTCGTACATGGCGTAGGAGGAGCAGACGAGAAGGCGTTGCGACGGGAGACATATTGAAGACAAAAGCCATAATAGTTGGAAAATAATTTATTTTTTATATTTATTATTTTTTGTTTGATATGCATGTCGTAGGCTAGGAAAATTCCACAATTTCAAATTACTAAGTGGGAGAGGGATATTTTTATAAATTCTCACGGCCTCCATTACGATTTGACAAGTGATGCAAACAAACTTGCGCGTCAGCTTTGAGTGCCTTCCTCCCCATCGGATGAGTTTGTTTGCAGATCACAAGGTCAAATATGGTTATAGGAAATTATTAAGGAGTGTGTGCACTTCCCCATCGGAAGGCACATAACTCGAGATAATTGCCTTGGTACCGAGTAATGGTGAACACTTAGATACAAATATAAGTATCGTCCCCATCGGAGTCACTGCTTTTATTTGTAGGGCCAAAGAGGAACCAACTATTAATTTTACTTGTCAAAAAGTTAGGTTGACAAGATAGTAAAATTAATGGGTAAAACCTCCTCTTACAAATGTAGAATTCATATACGTCCACACTATCGTGGCATACGATATTCTCGGTGTTTTGAGGTGTTGGTTGATTTTAAAATTTTATTGTTTGAGGAATCAATAATTTTTTGAAATCTAATGATTTGATTTATGTGATTCTTAGGTTTTCTTTCAAAATGACTTTCAACCCATTTACTGTGATATTTAAAGAGAACAAACTTACTTGACCCAACTATGATGATTGGAAGAGGAATCTAGACATTGTCTTGACTGCTGAGGAATACAAATATGTACTCCTCGAAGAGTGCCCTCCTAAGCCTACAGAAGATTCTGGGGAAAAGGAAAGAGAGAGTTATAAGAAGTGGGTAAAGGCCGATGAGATGGCGTGGTGTTACATTTTGGCATCTATGTCAAATGTACTGCAACATCAGCATCAAGCCATGCCCACAGCTTATGACATGATGCTCAATCTCAAAGAGCTTTTCGGACACCAGAATCGGGCTGCGAGGCAAGAAGCCATGAGAAACTTGATGACGACCACTATGATCGAGGGAACACCCGTGAAGGATCATATTCTCAAGATGATGGCTCATTTGAATGAGCTGGAGGTCCTAGGAGCTGAGATCGATGGGGAAACCCAAGTCAATATCATACTCCAGTCTCTACCTAGGAGTTTTGAGCAGTTTCGCCTGAACTACAACATGAACAAGAGGTTGTATTCATTGGCGGAACTTCTGACAGAACTCCAGGAGGCAGAGGGGCTATTTCGTCAGAGTGCTCAGGCACATGCCATGGTGACCCAAAAGGTTTCTACTTCTAAGCCGAAAGGCAAGAAGAAGAACAAATAAACTGGGGCGAAGGCGGTGGGAGGTACTCAGGGAGGAGTGAAGAAGCCGAAAGGCAAGTGCTTCACTTGTAAGCAGACTGTACACTAGAAGAAGGACTGCCCTAACCGCAAGAACAAAGGTATATCTTTTGGTCTAGTCGTTGAAACATGTTTAGCGGTGTTATCTACCGGCACCTGGTGTGTAGATACAGGAGTCACTCATCATGTTTGCAATACTTTGCAGGGGTTCCAGGAAACCAGACGACCAGCTGAGGGGGAGATTACCGTGTACTTGGGCGATGCCACGAAGGTGGCGGCTGTTGCAGTGGGAGATGTTCATTTATCTTTTGAGAAAAATAAACTTTTGGTTCTTAAGAATTGCCTTTATGTACCCTTATTTAGAAAGAATTTAATTTCGGTTTCTAAATTATTTATGGATGGATATTCTATTTCTTTTAATGACAGAGTTGTTATAAGAAGGAATAGGGACATTATCTGTTCGGGTGCATTGATAGGAAATTTATACACACTTGAACCAAAACCTCCCACGATGCAAATTGAAGTTAATAACTCATCTTCTAATTTCAATAAGAGAAAAGAACCTTCGAAGATGAACCAAAACTATCTTTGGCATCTTAGGCTTGGTCATATTAACCTAAGCAGAATTCAAAGGTTCATAGTTGATGGACCTTTGGGTTCATTGGTGGTGGAAGATTTCCCAACCTGCGAATCTTGCTTGGAAGGTAAAATGACCAAGAGGCCTTTTAAGGCCAAGGGGTATAGAGCCAAAGATGTGTTAGAATTGGTTCATTCTAATTTGTGTGGTCCTATGTCTATCCAGGTTAGAGGTGGTTTTGAGTATTTCATCTCTTTTATAGACGATTACTCAAGATATAGATACATTTACTTGATGCGCCGTAAGTCTGAATGCTTTGACAAGTTTAAAGAATTCAAGGCGATGTGGAGAAACGTCAAGGTAAAAGTATCAAGACACTACGATCTTATCGTGGTGGTGAGTACCTCTTGGGAGAGTTTAGGAACTACTTATCAGAGGCTGGGATTCAATCCCAATTGACTGCACCTGGCACACCCCAGCAGAACGGTGTAGTAGAGTGAAGGAATAGTACTCTTATGGAGATGGTTAGATCGATGATGAGTTTTTCTGAGTTGCCAGGTTCATTCTGGGGATATGCTCTTGATACGGCGGTGAACATTCTGAACTTGGTTCCATCTAAATCAGTGCCTTCTACTCCCACAGAGTTATGGATTGGGCAAAAGTCTAGTCTAAGACATATTCGGATATAGGGGAGTCCAGCACATGTACTAAAGACAAATGCTGGTAAGTTGGAACCTCGTACAAAAGTACGCATGTTCGTTGGCTATCCTAGAGGAACGAAGGGTGGTTTATTTTATAGTCCTAGAGATCAGAGGATGATCGTTAGCACGAACGCAGGATTTCTAGAGGAAGACTATGTGATGAGCCACAAGCCCAAGAGTAAAATTGTTCTGGAGGAATTAAAAAGGGAAGTCACTTCTTCAGTACCACCGGTACAAGAGGATATACCACAAGTCACTGCACCGCGTGTCACAGAGGATACACAAGAGATACCTCATCGTAGTGGGAGGGTTGTTGGACAGCATGATAGATTCATGTTCTTGGGAGAATCTTCTGGTTTGGTCCCTGGCGAACATGAACCTGATCCCTAGACATATGATGAGGTAATCCAAGATAAAGATGCAGCATCTTGGCAAAATGTGATGAATACTAAGATTGAATCTATGGATTCAAATCAGGTCTGGGAGCTAGTAGAACTACCCGATGGTGTAAAAACCATTGGATGCAAGTGGATCTACAAAAGAAAGAGAGGAATAGATGGGAAGGTTGAGACCTTTAAAGCGAGGCTTGTTACGAAAGGGTATACTCAGAAAGAGGGTATCGATTATGAGGAGACCTTTTCGCCGGTAGCCATGCTTAAGTCTATCCAGATTCTCTTATGCATAGCAGCTCATATGGATTATGAGGTGTGGCAGATGGATGTCAAGACTGCTTTCCTTAATGGAAGTCTTGAGGAAAACATCTATATGAAGCAACCAGAGGGATTCATTATGAAGGGCAAAGAGCATCTTGTATTTAAGCTTAATCGGTCCATTTATGGATTGAAGCAAGCTTCGAGGTCTTGGAACATCCATTTTGATGAGGTAATCTAGTCTTATGGATTTATTCAAAGTCCGGATGAGTCTTGTGTATACAAGAGATGTGACGGAAACGTAGTGGTATTTCTTATACTATACGTAGATTACATTTTGTTGATTGGCAACAATATCAAGGTGTTATCGGACGTAAAGGTATGGTTGTCCAAACAGTTTGATATGAAGGACTTGGGAGAAGTGGGACACATCCTTGGGATCAAGGTTATAAGGGATCGCAGGAAAAGGATGTTGTGCTTATCCCAAGCTTCATACATAGACACAATTGTAGATCGTTTTAGCATGCAGAACTCCAAGAAGGGTTTTCTACCTTTCAGGCATGGAGTTCCTTTATCTAAGGAGATGTGTACTAAAACATCTGAGGAGATAGAGGAGATGAAGGCGGTTCCTTATGCTTCAAAAGTAGGAAGCCTCATGTATGCGATGCTATATATGATACTAGATATCTGCTTTGCCGTGGGCATGGTCAGCAGATATCAGAGTAATCCAAGACAGGGACATTGGACTGCGGTAAAGCATATATTGAAGTACCTGAGAAGGACTAGGGATTATATGATGGTTTACCGGGCAGACTAATTACTCCCTGTGGGTTACACGGATTCCAACTTTCAATCTGATAGGGATAATAGTAAGTCTACCTCATGTTTTTGTTGGTGCAGAGGCACCAGATAATCGAACCTGTGTTTTGATTATGGCAAAGACACAAAGTTAAGTTTACATCGTTATCTCACGAGCTAAATCAAGTGTGCAGAAAAGTGCTAAAGCTGGAGCTGAAGGCTAGCGACACCCGGAGGAAGCCGCAGTGGTCGGGCGACACTTGAGTGACTTCGGAGGGAGCCGATGGAATCGAGTGGAAGGCCGAAAGTGAGAACTACTATCGAGGTAAGATCGTGTGAGTGAGAGATTGTAAGGTCGTGTCCTCTTTATGGGGACGACCGTAGGAGGCAATCCGATTAAGACTTCCCGTGGAAGGTCTAGGTCGAGATCGGATGATCAAAAACCATCGCATTTATCATTTTCCGAGCTAACCTCTTACTGCATGGAAGTGGCCAGGCTGGCAGTCGACTGATGGCGACGAATCAGCCTTTGCACTAGGTCAAAACGGATAATGTTTGACGCGGCCACTTCACGGTAAAATTTGGACAACTTCGTGATCTGTTCCAAAAAAAAAGGAGACAAATTCAGAGGCCAAAATCTATAAAAGGAGGGGTGGATTCCAACTCTAATCATCAAGTTTATTCATCAAGTGCTCCTATAACGCCAACGCTCCAACACCGTCATAATGCCGACGCGACAACAAGCTCAGATCTTCTTCGTCGGCTGCAGCATCTAGTAATATATTTTAATATTGTATTCGTTATTTTTATTTGTAACGAGGTGAGGTAGGCTTGTTGCCTCATCCTCGTACTTCCGGATTTTGTGATCGTTGTCTCCTACCTCCAACGAGGAGGAGACATTATAGTGCTTTGCCCTTCATACGCGGTCTAGGACCGATAGGGCCTTGGAGTAGCAACCGCTGGGTTGTGAACCAAGTAAAATAAACGTGTCACTTTATTTTCCGCTGTTCTTACTCGTTTACTTGTGTCTCAATGAACAAATTCGAACGAAAGATTTACAATCGCTATTCACCCCCCCCCTCTAGCAACGCTTCTCGATCCAACAATTGGTATCAGAGCGGGGGCGCTAAGATTTGGTGAAACCACCAATCTAGTGCGTTTTGGTTTTCTTTTCGTATTTTTCGATTCGTATCTTTCTTAGGTTTTTATTCCTCCCGCACTACTAATCCAAGACGAAGTCTTGGTATGTTTCTTTTGGTTGTGTGCTTGCAAGTTTTCTCTCTTGGAGTAGCCGACGGTAAAACGGCCATAACTTTTCGTACAAGTGGACTCACATAACGATCTACCTACCAAATCGAAGCTCTTTGAAAGATATACATTTATTACTAGGGTTTACCCTCATAACAAGATATTTCCAGCCCCAAAATCCAATGTCTAGTACCCTTTCGGGGACATCGAAGGTCGTAAGTTGTTAGTTTTTGTTAGTTTCTTATTTTTCTCATTTAATTCTATTTATTTCCTATTTATTTCCCGCATTACTAATCCAAGACAAAGTCTTGGAATTCTCTTTGGTTTTTATTCGTGTTTTGCAAGATACTTAATGGCTCACATTGAGGGGTATAGCACCACTCAACCTCCGTTCTTTAACGGAGATGATTTCCGTTATTGGAAAGGATGGATGGAGTATTTTTAAAAACACAAGTCGAGACTTGGATAATAATCCAAACCGGCTTTGCTCTACCCACCAATGATCAAGGAGAGCCCTTGGATTTCAATAAGTGGACAAATACAACCAAGAGGCAAATCGAAGCCGATGCAAGAGCAACTCAAATATTACAATGTGGCTTGTCCAAGGAGGAGCTCAACCGCATCGGTCCATTCATTAGCGCCAAAGACCTCTAGAACAAATTGATTGATCTACACGAAGGGACGCCCGATGCCAAGGTATGTAAAAGAGATTTACTTTTAAATAAACTGTACAATCTAAAGATGCAGGATCGCGAGACCGCCGCCCAATTACATGCGCGGATCCAAGACATCGTCAATGGTCTTCACTCGATCGGGCAAGGCGTAGAGAACCGGGACCTTATAAGGTACGCTTTAAATGCTTTCCCTAGGACTACCTTGTGGGCATCCATTGTCGATGTCTACAAGGTCTCTAAGGACCTTTCAAAGCTTAGGTTAGATGAATTATTTTCTGAGTTTGAACTTCATGAGCAAACTAACGTGGTCCGGGCCGAGAAAGGTATTGCTCTACTTGCAGGACAAAGAAGCAAGCCACCTACTAGGCAAGTAGATGAACTCGAACCCGAAGACGAATCAGAGTCCGAATCAGAAGAGGTGGAAGCAATAGTGAACGTTGTGCAGAGAATAGTTCGAAAAGAAAGAAGGAAATTGAAGTACGAGAACCAAAAGAAAAAGGGAGCAAGGAAAGCCTTCCATGCAACTTGGGACAACAAAGAAGACATAGCTTACATGGCAAGACCGGAGGAGTCCGAGTCAGAATCCGAAGCCGAATCCAATTACAACACCGACTCCGAACTCGAGGACTACTTCGAGAAGCAACTCAAAGCCGGACCAAAAGAGAAAATTAAGGTTAGCCGCTCACTAATTCATACGCTTTACAATACAATTAAAATGCTTAATAGGAAATTAACTAAGTCCGAGTCTAGGGTTGAGTCGTTACTTGAGGAGGTTGAAACCCTCAAGCAAGAGGCTACTCTAACCTCTTCAACTAGTCAAGTTCAAGAGGGAAACTCAACCCAAATTGAAAAACTTGAGGAGGAGAATTCTCTCTTGAAAGACCGAGTTCAAGAGGTTGAGGCTACGTTGGAAAGGTTCACGTTGGGATCTAAGAATCTTAACCGACTACTTGGAATCCAAAAAGTCATGTACAACAAAGCCGGACTCGGATTTAGGTCAACGACTATGAATAGGTCATATATGTCTATTGTAAATCGTAGTCATCAAAGAATCCAAGCATGGGTCCCAAAGGTTTTATTGAATTCACATATAAGGACTAATAAGTTTTGGATTCCCCAGGATCAAATTCATTATTTGAATAGACCATATTGGTTCAATGGTCCAGGGGGAGCTAACACTAAAATAGTATATCCGCTTACTTAGCAAAACCATTGAATATTTTACTTTATTTTGTAGAACGACTAGATAGGGAAAATATTTAGTCAACTCTTAACAACATAGTATCAGGACGTGGTGAGATGATAGTACGTTAGGGAAACAAAGTCTCGTGTATTTGAGCTAGATAAGGCGTATCTAGCTTGGTGCACTTGACCGAGTGGAACTAGCTGAAGCTATCTCGTCGTATCCTAAACTAGTTAGACCAGGAAGTAACCCTAAGTGACTTAAGTGATATTTTCTTGAATTTGGCTTTGTCTAAGGAAGTGGTCGTTGTTCCGATCAAAGAAGGCCCCTGTGCCTCGCCACGACCTGGAAGCCAGTTTCTCGAAAAGTTACTTAACGATCTAAAGGTTAAATCCAAATCTAACCTAAGGTTGACTATCTTTAATCAATTTAAAATCATCTCACAAAACATATATGGTGAACAAATTCTGAGACACATAGAATGGGTGAGATGTTAAGGATAATTGAAATATACTTAAAACAATCTCTTCAAAATACTACTTATTTTCTCAACTATTGTACTTAACAACTCTTAGGCCAAAGTTTAGCGCCCCCTACATCTCTTATACTTCATATATTTGACTAAGGGGGAGAGCAAACTAACCCTAAGGGTTATATTATAAACCTTTAGATTATTGGTGCAAAGGGACACACCTCGAACCAATCTATCTAACTACTGCTAGACGCATGCTTGGACTCATAGTTGATTTATCTTGATGCATGCATATACCATATTATTTTTAAACCCCTATTTTATATAACAAACTTCAACTTTACATAACAAAACCCAACATTTGTTTTGATTTATGGCAAAAGGGGGAGAAGAGCGAAAGTCAAGGGGGAGTAACACAAAATTTATTTAATTTTGAAAACTAAAGCATCTCTTTCAAAACTCACCTAGGGATAAGGGGGAGTTTTGGTTGAGGGAGAGTTTTTGGAAATGATATTCATCTTCACATTCATCTTCTACTATACCTGTTTTATGCTTTAATTTCCCTTAACTTTGTGTTGGTTTGTCATAGATCAAAAAGGGGGAGATTTTTGGTGCAGGGGCACCAGATAATCGAACCTATGTTTTGATTATGGCAAAGACACAAAGTTAAGTTTACATCGTTAACTCACGAGCTAAATCAAGTGTGCAGAAAAGTGCTAAAGCTGGAGCTGAAGGCTAGCGACACCCGGAGGAAGCCGCGGTGGTCGGGCGACACTCGAGTGACTTCGGAAGGAGCCAAAGGAATCGAGTGGAAGGCCGAAAGCGAGAGCTACTATCAAGGTAAGCTCGTGTGAGTGAGAGATTGTAAGGTCGTGTCCTCTTTACGGGGATGACCGTAGGCGGCGATCCGATTAAGACTTCCCGTGGAAGGTCTAGGTCGAGATCGGACGGTCAGAAACTGTCGCATTTATCATTTTCCGAGCTAACCTCTTACTGCATGGAAGTGGTTAGCGGTGGCGATCAGCTGGACATCAAGCGTCCGATCGATGCTCATCGACCAATCGATGGGAGGCATCATTCGACTGATGGCGACGAATCAGCCTTGCGCTAGGTCAAAACGGATAACGTTTGACGCGGCCACTTCGCGATAAAATTTGGACAACTTCGTGATCTGTTCCAAAAAAAAAAGGAGACAAATTCAGAGGCCAAAATCTATAAAAGGAGGGGTGGATTCCAACTCTAATCATCAAGTTTATTCATCAAGTGCTCCTACAACGCCAACGCTCCAACACCGTCATAACGCCGACGCGACAACAAGATCAGATCTTCTTCGTCGACAGTAGCTTCTAGTAATATATTTTAATATTGTATTCATTATTTTTATTTGTAACGAGGTGAGGTAGGCTTGTTGCCTCATCCTCGTACTTTCGGATTTTGTGATCGTTGTCTCCTACCTCCAATGAGGAGGAGACGTTATAGTGCTTTGCCCTCCGTACGCGGTCTAGGACCGATAGGGCCTTGGAGTAGCAACCGCTGGGTTGTGAACCAAGTGAAATAAACGTGTCACTTTATTTTCCGCTGTGCTTACTCGTTTACTTGTGTCTCAACGAACGAATTCGAATGAAAGATTTACGATCGCTATTCACCCCCCCCTCTAGCGACGCTTCTCGATCCAACAATTTTGTGTTTACTCTGGGAGGTGGAGCCATTGTATGGAGGAGTGTCAAGCAGAAATGCGTGGCGGACTCCATAATGGAAGCTGAGTATGTGGCAGCCTCTGAGGCGGCCAAAGAAGTTGTGTGACTCAGGAACTTCCTGATGGACTTGGATGTGATTCTTGGTTTTCCCAGAACTATCACAATTAATTGTGATAATAGTGGTGCAGTTGCAAACTCGAAGGAACCACGAGCCCATAAGGCTAGTAAACACATAGAGTGCAAGTACCACCTGATACGAGAAATCGTAAAGAGAGGAGAAGTTGCTGTGACCAGGATTGCATCGGAGGATAACCTGACAGATCCTTTCACTAAGGCCCTTCCGGCAAGAGCTTTTGATAGGCATGTGGAGGGAATGGGGATCAGATGTATGGCAGTTTTTGGACAGTATAGTCTTTTAGTATAAGTGGGAGATTGTAGGGATGTATACTGAAAAGTCTATCTTTTGTATAAACATCTTTATTTTGAAATAAGAATCACATGATCATTGTTTGCATTTTTATGGTTATGAAATATTGTCTAATACATTACATTATAGATAACATGGTGTGTGGTGTCACACGGGAGATCATGTTATCGGCTCCTTGTAAAGTATAAGTAAAGGCTTTGGACAAACCATCGGAATGGTTGTAGTGTGATTTGGTATTGGTTTGTCTTGACCATAGAATCACACTAGTGCACTTTGTGTGTATTGAGTAGGACTGACTTAGAGGTGATTTAATTTATTGCTGACTACATAATCGAATCGGACCTCAGATATTATTTTGTACATGCTCTTAATCCCGATATAATAACGTGCACATATACTTAGTATTCATCTCTTTGATTTACCAATGGGCGAGATTTATAGATTAAATCGATAGGCTCGGTAAGTTGGGAGATGATATTATATATATGGTGTCGTTGATTATAGGAGGAAACTGTGTCCTATATATTAGGATGATGATGTCCCCTTGAGGAGCTCATAAGGTTCATCATATAAACCCTGCAGGTGGACTTGGTCCGGCATGATAAAAATGTTGAGTGGTACTACTCATGGAGTTAGATGTTGATTAATTAATGGTTAGTAAATTAATTAATCGACGAACATTCGAGATCTTAAATACGGGGAGAAAATGTACAAATAATATGTGGATCCCATATTAACTTATGGGGGTTGGTGAGGTAGATCAATGATAATCCTCTAGTGGAATGGATAATCATTAATGGATTAGACTTTATGTGGGCTTGATCCCTTGGGTGGCCAAGATCCAACTCCTCCTCATGGTCCCTAATGTAGCCTATTAACACCTCATGAAGCTTAGATCCAATGGATAGAAACAAAACTCTAGATCCAAAGGTAGAGATTAAATCTCTAGATCCGACGGTTGAGATTAAATCCCTAGAACCAATGGTGGAGATTAAAACATGGCTTATCCCTAACTCTATAAAAGGAGGGCAAGGGGTGGGTGGCAACTAATGAATCCTAATTAAGATAGGATTAGGGTTTGGAGGCTCAGGGTTTTGGAGGCTTAGGGTTTTGGAGGCTTGGGCGGCAAGAAGAATAGGGTTGGCGGCACCAAATAAGGAATCCGTTTCCTTATCTCCTCCTTCTTCAATCTTGCTGGCGCCCAAACAGCTCCTCCCACACCTTGGCTGGTGGCCAAAGCCCCTCTTCTCCTTCTCCTTGGCTAGTGGAAACAAGATTTAGGGCTTTCCCTTGGTGTCTTGGCCAGATTCCACCTTATTCTCTTCTTCCTTCTTGGCCGGCGGCAAGCTCCAACATTGGATGTTGGTGGTTGGTTGAAAGAAGGAAAGGAGCTTTATTTCTATTCTTTCTCTTGCTCGAAATGAGCAAGGAAGGAAGATTAGCGATCTTGGAGGTTCAACTTTTGGTAGATCGGCTCCCACACGACGTCCGAAAGGAGGAAGGTCATACATTAGAAGATCGAGAGGTATATCGATTCTCTATTCTCTTTTGTAACATGTTTGTTTTTGTTTTTCAATTATGAGCATGATATAATCTGTTTGTGGATAAATAATATTTGGATCCTGAACATAAACATGAAAGCTGGCAATCCAGACATCGTCTATTCCGCGGCTACTCGTAGAATAGAGGTTGGTCGCTTGAACAACAAGTTTGTTCAAGAGACCTCTCTAAACGAATAGCACGATGATGACTTGGTTGTTTGGGCAATCCCTTTTGTCTAGGATTAAATTTTTTTTTAATCCGGGGACATCGATGGGATCGCCATGAACAAATGATCGAGGTGAAGTGGGAAGTGAAGTTTTCCCTCGCGGATCAATGAAACCAAACCCTTCAATAACATCGTAACTTAAACCCTTTGCAACACACATCAAAACCAATATCATACTTGGGATGATTGCCCTAACAATCTCCCCTTTTTTGATGTGTGGAAATATGCTTAAGTTAGGTAAAAGAAACTTAAGAACACTTAAGGAAAAGTAAGCATGTAAATCAAACATGGATATCAAAACTCTCCCTTAACACATGCTAACTCCCCCTTAACACCTGCAAGGGCATGATTAACTTAAACCTTACAATTCTTCCCTTTTGACACCATCAAAAAGATCATACATATCTTATATAATATGATATCAATATCTAAGGGAATAAAAATATCAAAAATCAGATTTGAAAACCAAAAACCCAATTTTGCTTGTAGCAGTTGACTGGCATCAACCATCAGTTGATTGGTATCTAATAATTTCGAATTCTGATTTCTAAAGCCAACTTCATAAATGCATTAAAAAATCAGGAAAATTCGAAAAATCATGAAATTTGAGAACACATTTCTTATGCCTCCCTCTATTAGTGAAAAATAATTTTTCATGAAAATGCATAAGATTTTTGAAAATTAGGCAAAATCTCAAAAGCTCTATAATTTGCAAACATTGAATCAACTTTGAAACCTAGTTTTGCCTTAAAATGTTTTAAAACATAAACTCACAGTTTTCACAACATGAAACATTTTTAAATCGTTAAAAATATCCAACTAGGATTTTTGGACAAGATGTTCATGAATTAAATATTTTCTTTCCCCATAGTTGGTCTATGATTGCTATGTCATGATACATATAATGACTCATCAAAATGTCATAAGCATTAGTGAATCATTTGAATCAACCTAACATCTCACCCATTGCCATGTTATCAATCAAGTTCTCCTTATAGTGAATTGTGAGATGTAACTAAGGTATTTATACTTAACCAAAAATTTCATGCAATGCTACCAAGGTTAAGTATCATCCATCATGATTATAAATCAAGTACCACCCATTATCATCATAAGACAACCATTAGAAGGATATTAAATAATTTCAAATATGGTTGACTATTCTAGGTTTTTCTAACCTTTAAGGATTGACTTTGGGAATCCAATATAAGTTCTTTCCAATAGAGTTCGCCAAGTATTCCTTAGGGATCCATTTTCTAGCTACCATTATAGTCTTTGATTGCCCCTTGCAATTAGACAATGGTATGCCTTTTCATTCTTAGATCCCTTATATCCCAAGCCCTTTTTGTTAAAGCTTTCTCTTTGGCTCCCAATGATCATGTTCAAAGTATTTGATCCTATAGTAAATTTTTCAAGGGTCTTAGTAAGGTATTCTACTTTTTCCCTTAAAACCTTATTTTCCACTAAGCATGCATCATTTAAACTAGAAGAAACAACATCATCATGTGAACATGCATTTTCTAGCTTTTCTTCTAGAGTTCTAATTTCATTTTGCATGCATTTATTTTTCATTTTAGTCCTAAATAAATCCCTAGTCAAACTTGAAATCATGGAAACAACATTTTGCGTAGAGAGATTTTTTACCTCACTTACCCAATCTTCTTCTTCCGATTCTGATGATGATGCTCCCACTACACTTGAGCTCTTCTCCTCACTTGTGCTTCCTTCTTCTCGTTCGGATGAAGTGGAGGCTACATCTTCTACTTCCATAAGTGCAAAATGTGAGATGACTTCTCTTTCTCTCAATGAAGATGAGTCATCCCATGTAGCTTTTAGGTTTCGGGAGGATGATTTCTTATCCTTTGCCTTCTTCCCTTCTTTCTTCTTGCCTTATTTCTTCTTATCATTCTTCTTCTTTTCTTCCTTGCTTTTGTTCAATAGAGGACACTCATCCCTCATATGTCTTTCTCCATGGCAATTGTAGCATATGATCTTCCTTCTACTTCTCCTATCATTAGACTTGTTAAATTTAAAGCTTTTAAAAGCACGGCATACCTTTCTTACCATGTATGCCTCTTCATCGTTATCCATTGAAGAATGTGACTCGTCATCCAATGAAGAGGGAGTGGTCTTCTTCTTCTTCCCCTTATTTGCCACTAGTGCTACTCCCCTTGATTAAGTGCTTGGTTCTTCTACTATTCCTCAAAGCGAGTTTCATGAAGTTCCATAGTAGAAAAGAATTTTTCTAAGGTACTAACCTCTAGATTCCTTGGTATGTAGAAAGAATCTGCCATGGAGCTCCATTTTGATGATCGGGGGAAGGCATCAATAGCTTTCATTATTATATCCCAGTTTGAAAGCTTCTTCCCTACACTTGATAAACCATTAATAATCTCCTTAAATCTATAATGTAAAGACAATACCTTTTCTCCTTTATAAAATTTTATGTTATTAAGTTGTGATCGGAGAAGGTCTCGTCTTTCTAGTTTTGCTTCGGATGTGCTTTCATGAAGCTTTATCAACTTCTCCCACATCTCCTTGCCGCTTGAGCATTCTTCAATTCAGTTAATTTCTTGTTGAGGTAGCACGTTGAAGAGATGACGCTTGGCCTTTGAATTTGCTAGGTGCCCCTCCTTTTGCTTCTTGGTCCATCTTGATTTTTCGATTGGCCTCCCTTTTTCATCCCAAGGTATCTCGAAACCACTTTCCTTAATTAACATTATATCGAAGTCGGTTTCGAAAAATACCTCCATCCTCTTCTTCCACCATGAGAAATCGCCTTCAAACTTTGGTGGGTGGATGTTCATGTTGGCCATTGTTGTTGTGCTTGTTGTGGTGATGAGTCCGTTGACAAGAAACCTTGCTCTGATACCACTTGTTGGGTATCGGTGGTTTGGCTAGAAGGGGGGTTGAATAGCCTTGATCGTGCTCGATGGAACTCGCTCGTGCTTAATTGTCTACAATCTTGTTAGTGCAGTGGAATAAAGATAATAAAGACAATTAAGACTAAAAACAAAGTAAAGAGAAAGATATGCAAACGCAAATAGATGTAACGTGGTCCACGACCCTTGCCCTAATCCACGACAATCCATTAGGTGGATCACTCCCTCAACAAATCCACTAAACTTCACCTTTAGCTCAATCAAGGTGGAGAAAAACCTCTTTTACACAAGCTCTCCCTCTTACAATAAAATAGAGATAGAAACAAGGAATAGAAGAGTAAAACATTTAGGAGACTTGGGGAACACTTAGGAGTGGAAGCATTTGCTTCCCCAAGGCCCCCAAGCTCTCTTTTTATAGAGAAGAGAGATTTCTTCCCGTTGGGCATGCATCAGTCGACTACTGCATGCCATCAGTCGACTATCGCTATAATAGACCACTTCCAATGGCTTCTGACCAAGCCTGATTCATGGTCGTCATCATCCAACGACATGTTGGGCAGTCGACTGTCGCAATCGGCAGTCGACTAGTGCCTATGTAGCCTACTGATCAGTCGGCTACGGGAGGTTTTACGCCTGTGTCCACTTGTAGCAGTCGACTTCCATACCATGGGAGTCTACTGATAGTGAACCAGTCGACTGATAGGCCATAAACCCTAGCCGAACACCAGTAACTAACAGTCAACATAGACCAATCAACTGATATCTATATCAGTCGACTATTGTCGATAAAACCACAAACAACAAGTTGTTTGAGCATCCGACCATCGGGTAAAACCTCAAACACCATGTTTGAGCATCCAACACTTGATCTTAGTCATTTTTCCAAGTTCACCTAACTTGAGCTACCCCGTACCGGGTTACAATTGCTCAATTCTCATCTCCCATGGAGTCCCTCACTGAAGCTCTCTTCCTCTGGCCTACGTCCTTCGGATGCACTAAGCTCGCAGCTTCTCCCGTGTCATCCTTCGTGTCTTGCCCTCAAGTCTGCTTCCTTTTGCTTCACTCCATTTGCTTCTTGTCCAACAATCCCTCAGATGCCCCAAGCTCATGACTTTTCCCGTGCCATCCTTCACTGACTCAAGGACCCGAGCCATGAGATGATGAAC
Source organism: Wurfbainia villosa (assembly GCA_025175895.1). Lineage (NCBI taxonomy): Eukaryota > Viridiplantae > Streptophyta > Magnoliopsida > Zingiberales > Zingiberaceae > Wurfbainia > Wurfbainia villosa. The sequence goes on from CM045996.1 coordinate 108,664,090, forward strand.
TTGTCAATGCTTCATCAAGTAAACCATGTGTGATTCACCAAGTCATGCACAACTTGAACACACACATCAAAACACATAACATCCTAACTTAAACTTTTTGCCACACACATCAAAACCAAGATCATACTTGGGTTGATTGCCCTAACATAATGGTGTATCCGAACGGAGAAATCATACTTTATTAGATATGGTACAATCGATGATGAGTCAGACTGATCTACCTACTTTCTTCTGGGGATTTGCTCTAGAGATGACTGTCTTTAAACTTAACCGCATTCCATCTAAAGCTATCATAAAGACACCATATACGATATGGACTGGGAAGAGTCACAAAAGGTCTTTAATGAAGATTTGTGGTTGTGAGGCTTATGTTCGACGTCAAGTCTCCAACAAGTTAGGTCCCAAATCAGACAAGTGCTACTTTATAGGATATCCCAAAGAAAAAAAGGGATATTAATTTTACAATCCAACACATGGAAAAGTGTTTGTCGCTAGAAATGACATATTTTTAGAAAGAGAGTTCATTTCTAGAAGAACTAGTGGGAGTAAAATTCATCTTGAAGAAGTTCAAGATATAGATAGCATTAAGGGCTTGATGGAAATTGAGCAGGCACCACAAAGTGTTGTGGATGATGAGATTATTGCACAAGAAGTTGTGGAGCAACAACCTATTCAAGTAGACCAAGCTCTTCGCAGGTCTAATAGGATACGTCATCAACCTGAGAGATATTCATTTCTTTTGTCTGACCATGATGACCTTATTCTTATTGAGTTGAACAAGCCTACATCCTATCAGGAAGTTGTGATGAGCCCGAATTTTGAGAAATGGATGGAGGCCATGAGGTCCGAAATGGAATCCATGTACACTAACCAAGTATGGACTTTAGTTGAGCCACCTGAAGGGGTCAAACTCATTGGGTGTAAGTGGGTCTTTAAGAGAAAGACTGAAGTGGATGGTCTTATGCATACCTATAAAAAGCGATTGGTAGCTAAAGGTTTCAAGAAGATGTTAGTGCAATCGATCCTTGATATGGTTTTGATGTGTGTGGCAAAGGGTTTAAGTTAGGATGTGTGGATTTGATATGTGCGTTGGAGTCTTGCAGGACTTAGTAATTCGCACATGGGGCCATGGCAAGTTTCACCTCTCATGACTCGGTCTTTGAGTCGGTGAAGGATGGCTTTGCGGAAGCCATGCGCTTGGAGCATCCGAGGGACCGCCGGACGAGGAGCTTAGAGTGAAGCCGGAGGAAGTAGACTTCAAAGCGAGATGCGATGGATGGTGCTGGAGAGCCGTGCGCTTGGCGCATCCGAGGGACAAGGTCGGACGAAGATAACTTCAAAGGTGAGGGACTCTAAGGGATGAGAGTGAGCGAATGTAACCCAGGAAGGGGTAGTGTAACGCCCGTAAAATTTCTAGCAATTTTACGAGAATTTTGGCTTTATGATGATAGGCTTTATGTGGGCCTTTTTGGAAAAATAAAAGAAAATAAGCCAAAAAAAAAAAAAGGAGATGCAAAGCCTAGGAATTTAACCCCAAACCTCTAGAGATAGCCAAGCCCTATAGATGCACCTACTAACCATAAGCCCAATAGAATTATATCAATAGAGGAAGAGGGGAATTTATAGATAAGTGGAAGAAGGGTAAGTGAAGGGGCATGACAAAGAAAAGAGAAACTTGTCTTCCTCCCTTTATAAAGAAGAAGGAAGTTTCCATTTGGCCATTTTCTTCCTCTCCTCTTCATCCTCACCGAAACCAACCTCCTTCTTCTTCCTTTAGCCGAGACCCCCTTTCAAGCTAGGAGAAAGCTAGGTGACCTCCATTAGGTCATCTCTCAAGCAAAGCGAAGGATGTAAGTTTTTCCCTCACCTACAGTGTATTAGTTTCGTAGGTTAAATTTCATGTAAGAACGATGAAGTTGTAGCCCTTGTAGGTTTCGGCCAATCAAGTTTTCTTGGGCTAAGATTCATGAAAATGTTTCTAGGGAACTTCTATAGGTTTTATGCTCACTATAGGACCTTTTAGGGGACAAAGATTCTAACTTGGTGCCCTTATAGGTTTCGGCCACCAAGGCCTTTTAGGGTTAGGGTTTTTATGACAACTCCCTCTTATGAGGTTAGGCCATGATAATGCTTATGACTGAATTTTAGGGGACAAAACCTAAGTTTGAACCCATTCCATGTTTCGGCCAACCCATATAATTAGGGTTAGGGTTGCATGAAAATGTTCCTAATGACACTAGGTTAAGTAATAATGCTTTATGAATGGACTTTAGGGGACAAAACCTAAGTTTGAACCCATTCCATGTTTCGGCCAACCAATATAATTAGGGTTAGGGTTGCATGAAAATGTTCCTAATGACACTAGGGTAAGTAATAATGCTTATGAATGAACTTTAGGGGACAAAAGTCCAAAGATCTAACCTTACAAGATTCGGCCAACCAATGAAAGTAAGGTTAGGGTTGCATGAAAATATCCCTAATGATACTATGATTAGTTATAAGGCTTCATGAGTGAACTTTAGGGGACAAAACCCAAGCTCGAGCCCCTTACAAGATTCGGGCAACCCATGGTTTTAGGGTTAGGGTTTCATGAAAACACCCCCCCCCCCACATGTAGTTGTGCTAAGGGTATGGTTTTTGTTTGATTAATATGCCATGAATATGCATAGGAAATATTCTTCATGTTTATGATATAATGTGCCATGAAATATGCTTAGGTGATGAACATATTTTTATGATTTAATATGCCATGGATATGCCAAAGAAATAGGCTTCATGTTATGATGTAATGTGCCATGAAATAGGCTTAGGTGATGAACATGTTTTTATGATTTAATATGCCTTGAATATGCTTAGGAAACATGCTACATGTTGATGATGTAATGTGCCATGAAATATGCTTAGGTGATGAACATGTTTTTGTGATTTAATATGCCATGAATATGCCAAGGAAATATGCTTCATGTTTATGATGTAATGTGCCACGAAATATGCCTGTATGATGAACATGTTTATACTTTATGACCCCTTTAGGGTACTCTTATGTTATGAATGCATGTGTCCTTATGATAAGATGGAGATGCTTCCCTTTCAAGTAGGGACCAAGAGCTCTCCTTATGAAAAGATGGAGATGCTTCCCTTTCAAGTAGGGATCAAGAGCTCTCCTTAAGATAAGATAAAATGGAGATGCTTCCCTTTCAAGTAGGGATCAAGAGCTCTCCTTATGATAAGATGAGATTAAGATGCTTCCCTTTTTATGATGGGGGATCAAGAGCATTCATTATATTATGACGGAAAAGAAAAGAATTAAGTATTTTACTTTGCAAGAGGTTAAGTACCGACCGTCGGTGGTCGTTAATCAAATCCATAGGGACATAAGAAGGCGTAAGAGGTCTTGCCACAGTAAGGCGTAAGAGGTCTTGCTCTAGTAGGATTTGGTGGCTCGCTACTGACCTATTAGAACAGCGCATTATGTGGTACTTAACCTGGGGCCCCCCAAACAAGTTATGATGAATTTGAAGTATCTATAAGTATATGTTTTGAAAAGGAAAGACTTTTATGATTATTGTGTATGCTCATGTTAAATACTCAATGCTTGAACTATGTTCTTTATGCATGCTAGATGTTATGAAGTTATGATGATATGGAAGTATCTATAAGTATATGTTTTGAAAAGAAAAGACTTTTATGATTATTGTGTATGCTCATGTTAAATACCCGGAATGCTTGCGAACTATGTTTTTTTTATGCATGCTAGATGTTATGAAGTTATGATGATATGGAAGTATCTATAAGTATATGTTTTGAAAAGAAAAGACTTTTCATGATATTGTGTATGCTTATGTTAAATACCCTGAATGCTTGCGAACTATGTTCCTTATGCATGCTAGATGTTATGAAGTTATGATGTTTAGAGTTAAGTTTAAGAATGTTGCGACTATGTACTTCATGCTAGTTTAGAATTTATGATGTGGTGAATGTTATGGTTAAGTTTATGAATACTTGCGATTATGTTCTTTCTACAAGTTTAGGATTTATGTTATTACAAATGTTTATGTCCAAGTTAAACAAATGCTTATGATTATGTCCTTTATGCATGATTGGATTCCCTGATGAATGGTCATGGTTAAGTTGAAGAATGTTTGTGCCTATGTACTTTATGTAGGTTAAGATGTAGGATGTTACGGATGCTTAGGTTAGGAATGCTTATTGTTAAGTTTTAAAACGCTTATGAATATGTCTTTCATGCATGCTTAGTTTTATGTAGTTATAATGCTTATGTTCAAATTATGCCCTGCTTAGATTAATTATGCTTTCTATGCCATGCTCAGTTTTTATTACATGGATATGTTGTTGATCAGGGTTGCCATGAAATACTTAGGTCCTTTATGCTAGTATGCTCATGTTCTAATTGCTTGATGAAGTTTGTGGCTTTTGTGAGTAGGCAAGGATCTTACTAAGCTATATGCTTATAGTTCATGTTGTCCATATACTGCAGATAAAGGAAGTCTGCGCTAGAGGAAGTAGCAGGAGGGGCCAAGTGTGTGTGATAGTGGCATGGTGAAAGAAGACCCTATACTATCTGCTTGTATTTATATGTTCTAAGAACAACTTAAGACATTGCTTCCGCTTATAAGACTTGTGTTTAATGAGTATCATCTACTTAAGAAGGTTGGAAATGTTAGAACTCATGAACGAATCTTTATGTATGCATGTTATGAAAGATATGTTAACATGCTAATGATGAATATGATATGTGATGCATGTGCAAAAGAAAGTTTAAGTTATGATGGCCTGTTAAAGTACGTAGGTTGTGAGAGGATCCATATGTAGTATGTTTAAAAAAAAAAAAAGGAGTAACAGTAGCGCCGCCCTGAGAGCAGATAAGGGCGGGCGTTACAGGTGGTATCAGAGCGGGTTCACCTTTCCACTATCACACATCAAGCCTCCATCCTGCTATTTCCAAGTAAGTAATTTTATGCATACTTAAGTTTCCTTTATAATGAAGAATGTTTTCTATCTAGAATGAAAAAAATTACCTCATCATGTTTTAGTAGAATGGACTCACACTTGAGATTTAGATAGAAATAATACCTCATCCTGTTTAGTATAATGGAATCATAGTTGTAACTTAGATAGCATACCTGACCAAGCTTTATATGATGGAAACATGTCTCTAACCTAGAAATACCGCTAGAAAGGGGTACCTTACCTTGCGAGAATGAGAATTGTTTTTTTTTTGTTTTAGCTTAATTATGCATGAATTCATGTGGGATAATCTTATGCTAGCCTTAGTTTAATTACACTCCAAAAAAAAAATCCTAAAATTACGAAGATTTGATTTTCGTAATTATTTGTGTAAGGTCTATGTTCATCTAAATTGAATTAAGCCGGTTTCATATGGGGTAGTCGGTTTTGTACTGACTTCATTTATTTCAATTTTAGATGGCACGGACGATGACTACCAAGACCCGTCGTGATGTGTCACGAAACCGATTAAGGGAAGCTATTGAAGAGATAGTCTATAAACCAGATGGTGGGGTCATCGGACACATGAGAAGGCTCGATGGTCTTTTTAGGAGACTCGAGCGGCAGGAGTTTCCGTTACCGGACAATTATAGGATATGGGCCTTGGTCCGCTCCCTGCCAAATGAGTTCATGGTAGTTGCACACCACGTGTGGGGCCGTTATGAAGGGCGGATAACCTATGCGGAGTTGTGCTGGGAACTGCTGGAGCACAAGGTTCAAGAGAAGCCTGTGGTAGAGAATCCGGTGGTAGCTGGCCTCAAGAGGAAGGAAGAGGGTTCTGTAAACAGTCAACTTATTGGCCAGCCGAAGACCACCCTAGTGAGGACAAGGAAGATAGGACTAAAAATAATTACAACCGCACTAGGGTTTGTCCTAGTGGGAGTCATAATGAATTATCTTCTCAAATAGTTCTGTGGTTTAATTTGGAAATAAGGAATGTTATATGTTAACATTTTTTCCTTCTGGTTGGAAAATATGAATAAGAGATATGAATAAGAGATGACAAGTCGTTCCTTTAAAAAAAAAAAAATTTTTTGATGATGAGTTCATTGCATGGGATGTGTAGGGTATAGTTGAACTATGCTGGGTAGACCGGAACATACGAATAAGGAGGGGAAACGAAATTTACCGCTTTGATGTCCTTATCGATGCCATCTCAACCCCTGAAAAGGGAAGTAAGGAATTACGGGATAGAGATTATTTCTGGACAACTTTCCACCATGACTATAACGCCGACGTTGTTCGACGATATAAAGGGAAAGCAAGATGGTGATTCAGACATCCAGAAGATCAAACAAGAAGTACTGGAGGGAAGGGATAATGGATTCCGCATTACCAACGGCGGACTATTATACCCCCGGGACCGACTATGTATTCCGGACGATCCGGAATTATAGAAGAAGATACTCGAGGAATCCCATGGAACACCTTATACCATGCACCCTGGGTCTAATAAGATGTATCAGGACTTAAGGGATAAATTTTGGTGGTCCGGCATGAAAAGGGATGTGGCTCAAGACTGGCCTCGACTGCGGAAGGTGAAGGCGAACACGAAACACGGGGGATTACTGCGGAAATCTGATTCCAGAGTGGAAATGGGAAGAACTATCTATGGATTTCATCTCGGGATTACCCAGAACAACAAATGGTTACGATGCTATATGGGTAATCATAGATCGGTTGACGAAGTCTGCCCCTTTTCCTGGCAATTAAGATGACCTATTCGGTCGAGCAGCTAGCTCAATTATGTCAAGGAAATTATCAAATTACATGGAGTGCCTAAGGCTATTATTTCTGACCGTGATGGCCGTTTTACCTCCCATTTTTGGGAATGTGTTCAGAAGGCTCTTGGCACTAAGTTGAGATTCAAGATCGCTGCTTTCATCCTCGTACCGGCCTGGCCGACGGAAAGAGTGAACCAGTCTTTGGAAGAAGATATCGCGGGCTTGTGCTCTAGACTTTAAGGGAGCCGTGTCGATATTTGTGCCTGGCGAATTTGCTTACAATCAGTTACTGTGCTACCATTGGAATGGCACCCTATGAAGCTCTATACGGAGAAGATGCAGGTCCCTGTATGTTGGTACGAGGGTGGTGAAAGGAGGAAATGGGTCTTCAGCCGATATTATTGACAATACAACCGCGCTATACAGACTATCCGCCGAGAATCAAGCCGCCAGAGTCGATAAAAGAGCTATGCGGATATGGCGTGAGACCGTTAGAATTGAAGTCGGGGACTCGTATTCCTCAAAGTGACCCCTATGAAGGGAGTGATGAGATTCGGAAGGAAGGGTAAATCAATCCACGCTTACGTGGGACCGTATCCGATATCGCAGAGGGTGGGCAAGGTAGCGTCTGGTGGGTGCCTCAAGAGATGTCGGCTATACACAACGTGTTCCATGTCTCTATGCTCAAGAAATGCGATCCAGGTCACGGACCAAGTGATCGAGCCACAAACAAGCCACGTCAAGAGGACTGAGTGTTGAAAGTCGGCCTATCCAAATATTAGACCGAGATGTCAAAAGGCTAAGGAACAAAGAGGTGCCCTTAGTAAAGGTCCCCGCATAATATGAGGAAGTTACCCGGGAACGAGAGGAGGACATGAGGCGTAGTACCTAGACTGTTTTAAGTTTCGAGGACGAAACTTTTACAAGGTATGAGGGATTGTAACGCCCGTAAAATTTCTAGCAATTTTACGAGAATTTTGGCTTTATGATGATAGGCTTTATGTGGGCCTTTTTGGAAAAATAAAAGAAAATAAGCCAAAAAAAAAAAAGGAGATGCAAAGCCTAGGAATTAAACCCCAAACCTCTAGAGATAGCCAAGCCCTATAGATGCACCTACTAACCATAAGCCCAATAGAATTATATCATTAGAGGAAGAGGGAAATTTATAGATAAGTGGAAGAAGGGTAAGTGAAGGGGCATGACAAAGAAAAGAGAAACTTCTCTTCCTCCCTTTATAAAGAAGAAGGAAGTTTCCATTTGGCCATTTTCTTCCTCTCCTATTCATCCTCACCGAAACCAACCTCCTTCTTCTTCCTTTGGCCGAGACCCCCTTTCAAGCTAGGAGAAAGCTAGGTGACCTCCATTAGGTCATCTCTCAAGCAAAGCGAAGGATGTAAGTTTTCCCCTCACCTGCAGTGTATTAGTTTCGTAGGTTAAATTTCATGTAAGAACGATGAAGTTGTAGCCCTTGTAGGTTTCGGCCAATCAAGTTTTCTTGGGCTAAGATTCATGAAAATGTTTCTAGGGAACTTCTATAGGTTGTATGCTCACTATAGGACCTTTTAGGGGACAAAGATTCTAACTTGGTGCCCTTATAGGTTTCGGCCACCAAGGCCTTTTAGGGTTAGGGTTTTTATGACAACTCCCTCTTATGAGGTTAGGCCATGATAATGCTTATGAATGAATTTTAGGGGACAAAACCTAAGTTTGAACCCATTCCATGTTTCGGCCAACCCATATAATTAGGGTTAGGGTTGCATGAAAATGTTCCTAATGACACTAGGTTAAGTAATAATGCTTTATGAATGGACTTTAGGGGACAAAACCTAAGTTTGAACCCATTCCATGTTTCGGCCAACCCATATAATTAGGGTTAGGGTTGCATGAAAATGTTCCTAATGACACTAGGGTAAGTAATAATGCTTATGAATGAACTTTAGGGGACAAAAGTCCAAAGATCTAACCTTACAAGATTCGGCCAACCAATGAAAGTAGGGTTAGGGTTGCATGAAAATATCCCTAATGATACTATGATTAGTTATAAGGCTTCATGAGTGAACTTTAGGGGACAAAACCCAAGCTCGAGCCCCTTACAAGATTCGGCCAACCCATGGTTTTAGGGTTAGGGTTTCATGAAAACACCCCCCCCCCCCACACACACATGTAGTTGTGCTAAGGGTATGGTTTTTGTTTGATTAATATGCCATGAATATGCATAGGAAATATTCTTCATGTTTATGATATAATGTGCCATGAAATATGCTTAGGTGATGAACATATTTTTATGATTTAATATGCCATGGATATGCCAAAGAAATAGGCTTCATGTTATGATGTAATGTGCCATGAAATAGGCTTAGGTGATGAACATGTTTTTATGATTTAATATGCCTTGAATATGCTTAGGAAACATGCTACATGTTGATGATGTAATGTGCCATGAAATATGCTTAGGTGATGAACATGTTTTTGTGATTTAATATGCCATGAATATGCCAAGGAAATATGCTTCATGTTTATGATGTAATGTGCCACGAAATATGCCTGTATGATGAACATGTTTATACTTTATGACCCCTTTAGGGTACTCTTATATTATGAATGCATGTGTCCTTATGATAAGATGGAGATGCTTCCCTTTCAAGTAGGGACCAAGAGCTCTCCTTATGATAAGATGGAGATGCTTCCCTTTCAAGTAGGGATCAAGAGCTCTTCTTAAGATAAGATAAAATGGAGATGCTTCCCTTTCAAGTAGGGATCAAGAGCTCTCCTTATGATAAGATGAGATTAAGATGCTTCCCTTTTTATGATGGGGGATCAAGAGCATTCTTTATATTATGACAGGAAAAGAAAAGAATTAAGTATTTTACTTTGCAAGAGGTTAAGTACCCGACCCGTCAGGTGGTCGTTAATCAAATCCATAGGGACATAAGAAGACGTAAGAGGTCTTGCCCTAGTAAGACGTAAGAGGTCTTGCTCTAGTAGGACTGGTGGCTCGCTACCCCAGCCATTAGGGAACGCGCATTATGTGGTACTTAACCTGGGGCCCCCCAAACAAGTTATGATGAATTTGAAGTATCTATAAGTATATGTTTTGAAAAGGAAAGACTTTTATGATTATTGTGTATGCTCATGTTAAATACTCTGAATGCTTGCGAACTATGTTCTTTATGCATGCTAGATGTTATGAAGTTATGATGATATGGAAGTATCTATAAGTATATGTTTTGAAAAGAAAAGACTTTTATGATTATTGTGTATGCTCATGTTAAATACCCGGAATGCTTGCGAACTATGTTTTTTTATGCATGCTAGATGTTATGAAGTTATGATGATATGGAAGTATCTATAAGTATATGTTTTGAAAAGAAAAGACTTTTCATGATATTGTGTATGCTTATGTTAAACAATGCTTGAACTATGTTCCTTATGCATGCTAGATGTTATGAAGTTATGATGTTTAGAGTTAAGTTTAAGAATGTTGCGACTATGTACTTCATGCTAGTTTAGAATTTATGATGTGGTGAATGTTATGGTAAGTTTATGAATACTTGCGATTATGTTCTTTCTACAAGTTTAGGATTTATGTTATTACAAATGTTTATGTCCAAGTTAAACAAATGCTTATGATTATGTCCTTTATGCATGATTGGATTCCCTGATGAATGGTCATGGTTAAGTTGAAGAATGTTTGTGCCTATGTACTTTATGTAGGTTAAGATGTAGGATGTTACGGATGCTTAGGTTAGGAATGCTTATTGTTAAGTTTTAAAACGCTTATGAATATGTCTTTCATGCATGCTTAGTTTTATGTAGTTATAATGCTTATGTTCAAATTATGCCCTGCTTAGATTAATTATGCTTGCTATGCCATGCTCAGTTTTTATTACATGGATATGTTGTTGATCAGGGTTGCCATGAAATACTTAGGTCCTTTATGCTAGTATGCTCATGTTCTAATTGCTTGATGAAGTTTGTGGCTTTTGTGAGTAGGCAAGGATCTTACTAAGCTATATGCTTATAGTTCATGTTGTCCATATACTGCAGATAAAGGAAGTCTGCGCTAGAGGAAGTAGCAGGAGGGGCCAAGTGTGTGTGATAGTGGCATGGTGAAAGAAGACCCTATACTATCTGCTTGTATTTATATGTTCTAAGAACAACTTAAGACATTGCTTCCGCTTATAAGACTTGTGTTTAATGAGTATCATCTACTTAAGAAGGTTGGAAATGTTAGAACTCATGAACGAATCTTTATGTATGCATGTTATGAAAGATATGTTAACATGCTAATGATGAATATGATATGTGATGCATGTGCAAAAGAAAGTTTAAGTTATGATGGCATGTTAAAGTACGTAGGTTGTGAGAGGATCCATATGTAGTATGTTTAAAAAAAAAAAAAAGGAGTAACAGTAGCGCCGCCCTGAGAGCAGATAAGGGCGGGCGTTACAGGTAGTGCTCTTAGGTGAAACTTAGTCATTTGGCTAAGTATCGGATGGGATTTCCCGACATCAGTTGACTACCATGTTATGGCAGTCGACTACTCTAAGTCGACTGTGACTCAACTAGTGTTCAAGTCTGGTTTAAGTGCCAACAGTCGACTGCCATGGATTGGCAGTCGACTGCGAGACCACCAGTCGATTGATGAAGGCATCAGTCGACTGGTCGCAAGGGTTTCGGGCACAGAATGGAGTCGAGATCACGAGCACTCGACTGATTGGAGCATCAGTCGACTGATGGCAATATCAGTCGAATGATGTGGAAGCCGTTGGATGAAATCCAACGTGAAAAGCAGCCATTATTGGGCAACGGCTATAGGATCAGTCAACTGGTCCTGTGTCAACGGGAAGAAACTCTCTTCCTCTATAAAGAGGAAGGGTGTGGGGCTTTGGGGGGCTAATGCTTGAACTCCTAACAGCTCCCAAAGTTCCCTAAACGTTTTTCCACTCTTCTACTAGTGCTAATCTTCATTCTATTGTAGAAGAGTGATCCTTGTGTAAAAGAGGTTACCTCCACCTAGCTTTGTGCAAAGGAGAGATCTAGTGGAAAGATTGAGGAGTGATTCACCTTTGACGAATTGGACCGTGGATTAGCGGCGTAGCCGTGAACCACGTTACATCTCTTGTTAGCGTTTGTATTCTTGTTTATTGCTTTGTCTTTATTGTTTATGCTTCCTCTTGCACTAACGATTTTGTAGACGAGCAAACGAACGAATGAATTCCATCATCGAACGAAAGAGGGCTATTCACCCCCCTCTATCCGGCCAACATCTACACTTAATCGACCCTACAAGTGGTATCAGAGCCGAGGAAAGCTTGTCGAGGACTAACCTCCACAACAAGCACATTCAAGAATGGTCGGCTCCAACATTCACCCACCGAAGTTTGAAGGAGAATTCTCTTGGTGGAAAAAGAGAATGAAGGTATTCTTCGAAACCGACTTCGAAATTTTATTAATTATGGAAAACGGTTTCGAGATGCCTAGGAATGAAGAAGGGGAGATATTGGAGAAATCAAGATGGAATAAAAGACAAAGAGAGGAGTACTTGGCAAATTCAAAGGCCAAGCACCACCTCTATAATGTACTCCCCCAACAAGAAGTGAATAGGATAGGGGAGTGTGCTAGCACCAAGGAGATGTGGGAGAAGCTTGTAGAGCTTCATGAAGGTACCTCGAAGGCCAAGCTTGCAAGAAGAGACCTCCTCCGCTCCCAACTAGCAAATATCAAGCTTGAAAAGGGAGAAAAGGTAACCTCCTTACATTCTAGATTCAAAGAAATTTTAATTGGTCTAATGAGTGTAGGAGAAAGACTTTCGAACTGGAACATGCTCATGAAAACAATAGATGCCTTTCCCCGGTCATCAAAATGGAGCTCAATGGTGGACTCCTACTACATGTCCAAAAATTTAGAAGTGAACACCTTGGAGGAGTTCTTCTCAACTATGGAGCTCCATAAAACAAGGCTTGAAGTAATAAATGAAGAATCAAGTATCAAGCCTTCAAGAGGAGTAGCCTTGGTAGCCAACAAAGGGAAGAAGAAGAAGATAGAGACTTCCTCCTCCTCCGACAAAGCATCCTCATCCTCCTCCATGGATAGCACGGAAGAAGATTATATGGTAAGGAGGGTAAGGTGTGCATTAGAAGGTTTTATATTCAATAACTCTAATGATAGGAGAAGAAGACCAAGGGGGAAGGTGATTTGTTATAATTGCCAAGGAGAGAGACACATAAGGGACAATTGTCCCCTCTTGAACAAGAGCAAAGAGGAGAGGAAAAAGAAAGAAGAAAAGAAGAAGAAAAAGGGGAGCAAGAAGAAAGAAGAAGAGAAGAAGGCCAAAGAAAAAGGGAAGGCAAAGGCATTAAAAGCAAGGACTTGGGATGACACTTCTTCCTCATCATCATCATCATCCGAGGAAGAAAATGCCTTTGTCACAAATTTGGCATTAATGGCATTTGATGACTTAGACTCCTCCTTCACTGAAAATGAAGAATCAAGCACAAGTGAAGAGAGCTCGAGTGAAGGGGGAACTTCTTCACCATCCTCATCCGAAGAAGAAGAAGACATGGAAGCTATGGTAACAAATCTAACTCCCAAGAAAATAGTTTCCATGGTTTCTAGCTTAACTAGGGATTTATTTAGGACCAAAAAGAAAAATAAGAGCATGCTAGATCAAATTAAGGCCTTAGAAAATAAATTAGAACGAGCATGTTTATATGTTAATAATGATGATGCATGCTCACATGATCTTTATGTGCCATTAGATGTAAGTGATGCATGTATGGAAGAGAATAGGGTTTTAAGGGAAAAGGTAGATCACTTGACCAAAGCCCTAGAAAAGTTCGCTATTGGCTCCAACACTCTTAACATGATTAAAGGGAGCCAAAGAGCAAGCTTCAATAAGAAAGGCCTAGGATATAAAGAAAATAAAAATGAAAAGGCCTATAAATGTTTAATTGCTAGGGGTCAAGACAAAAAGAATGTAATAGCTAGAAAATGGATCCCTAAGGAATTTTTAGTGAACCCCATAGGAAAGAACTTATTTTGTGTTCCAAAATCTATCCTTAAGGGTTAGGAAAACCCTAGGATAGTCAACCATATGGAATTTATCTATATCATACTTTGGTTGACTTAGGATGGCAGGACAATATTTTTGAAATAGTGTTAGGTGATGATAATGCACCTATAAATAGATAAATCATGCTTTAGGTGATATTTGCCTTATTATCATGATGTAATACCTAATGCATAATCACAATTTGATGAATACATTTGTTTCATGATCATAATATGAAATTCATACATATATGTCTTTATGATCATGTTGGATGTTAGGATGATACTTAACCTTGTATAGAATTGCATGAAAATAATGGTTAAGTATATACAAATACCTTTAGGATACATCTCACACTCACCATAGGCTACCTTGATTGAAAACTTAGCATGGGTGAGATGATAGGATGATACTAATGTCCACTAATGCCTATGGCATTTAGATGGTCATTTAAGGTATCAAAATAGCAATAATAGACCAATCATGGGGAAGGCTTGTGTTTAATTCATAGATATATTACCCAAAGATCATGGTTGGATATCTCATATGTTTTCAAAACAATTTCTTACTTTAAAATCTGAGTGTTCATGTTTTGAAACAATTTAAAGCAAAACTAGGTGTTAAACTTGATACTAACTTGATCAAAAACCTAGTTGTTTTTAAAGCTTTTGGATTTTTGGCAAATCATTGAAAATATAATGTTTTTTTTCATGGAAAACTATTTTTCACTGATAAATAACCTTAAAAGAAATATGTTCCCCAAATTTCATGATTTTTTGAATTTTATAGAATTTTTAAAGTATTTCTGAAATTTATCTCGAAAATCAGAAAAACCTGAAATGCATGTGCCAGTAGACTGGTAGTCTGAACCAGTCGACTACTCACCTGAAAAATTGCCCAGTAATTTCTGATACACGATTTTAAGGCATGTTTTTGGTTTATGTTTCTCTCTAGACTTGATGTCATGCTGTATAAACTTTGTTAATTATTTTTGATGGTGTCAAAGGGGGAGAAATATATTTGTTTACGTAAGGGGAAATTGTATTTAGGGGGAGTTTCATGTATTAAGGGGGAGAGTTGCTAATCATGTTATTTACATGCTTTCATTCCTTAATATTTTATCAAATGTTTTACCTAACTTAAACGGATTGTCACACATCAAAAAGGGGGAGATTGTTAGTGCAATCAATCCTTGATATGGTTTTGATGTGTGTGGCAAAGGGTTTAAGTTAGGATGTGTGGATTTGATATGTGCGTTAGAGTCTTGCAGGACTTAGTAATTCGCACATGGGGCCTTGGCGAGTTTCACCTCTCATGACTCGGTCTTTGAGTCGGTGAAGGATGGCTTTACGGAAGCCATGCGCTTGGAGCATCCGAGGGATCGCCGGACGAGGAGCTTGGATTGAAGCCAGAGGAAGTAGACTTCAGGGCAAGACACGAAGGATGGCGCTGTAGAGTTGTACGCTTGGCGCATCCGAGGGACGTGGTCAGACGAAGATAACTTCAAAGGCGAGGGACTCCAAGGGATGAGAGTGAGCGAATGTAACCCGGGAAAGGGTAGTGCTCTTAGGTGAAACTTGGCCATTTGGCTAAGTGTCGGATGAGATTTTCCAACATCAGTTGACTACCATGTTATGGTAGTCGACTACTCTAAGTTGACTATGACTCAATCAGTGTTCGAGTCCGATTCAAGTGCCAATGATCATTGCCATGGATTGGCGATCATTGCGAGACCTGATCGGTGATGAAGGCATCGGTCGGTATCGCAAGGGTTTCGGGCACAGAATGGAGTCGAGCTCGCGAGCACTCGACTGATCAGAGCATCAGTCGACTGATGTGAAAGCCATTGGATGAAATCCAACGTGGAATGCAGCCGTTATTGGGCAACGGCTACAGGATCAGTCGACTGATCAGGGGCATCAGTCGACTGGTCCTGTGTCAACGGGAAGAAACTCTCTTCCTCTATAAAAAGGAAGTGTGTGGGGTTTTTGGGGGCTAATGCTTGAACTCCTAACAGCTCCCAAAGTGCCCTAAACATTTTTCCACTCTTCTACTAGTGCTAATCTTCATTCTATTGTAGAAGAGTGATCCTTGTGTAAAAGAGGTTACCTCCACCTAGCTTTGTGCAAAGGAGAGATCTAGTGGAAAGATTGAGGAGTGATTCACCTTTGACGAATCGGACCGTGGATTAGCGGCGTAGCCGTGAACCACGTTACATCCCTTGTTAGTGTTTGTATTCTTGTTTATTGCTTTGTCTTTATTGTTTATGCTTTCGCTTGCGCTAACGATTTTGTAGACGAGCAAACGAACGAATGAATTCCATCATCGAACGAAAGAGGGCTATTCACCCCCCTCTAGCCGACCAACATCTACACTTCATCGACCCTACAGAAGATTCATGGTATTGATTATGATGAAACTTTTTCACCAGTTGCGATGCTTAAGTCTATTCGGATCATGCTTGCTATTGCAACTTACCATGATTATGAGATCTAGCAAATGGATGTCAAAATTATATTTCTGAATGGACACCTACTCGAGGATGTGTACATGACACAACCTGAAGGTTTTGTAGATCCAAAGCACGCTGGAAAGGTATGCAAGATGCAAATGTCCATTTATGGTTTAAAGCAAGCATCTAGAAGTTGGAATCTTCAATTCGATGATGCGATCAAAGAGTTTGGTTTCATCAAGAATGAAGATGAACCCTGTGTCTACAAGAGGGTTAGTGAGAGCATAGTTATCTTTCTTATCTTGTATGTTGATGGCATACTTCTCATTGGAAATGATATTCCTATATTGCAATCAGTGAAAACAAGACTTAGGAATTGTTTTTCAATAAAAGACTTATGTGATGCCACCTACATTTTAGACATCAAGATCTATAGAGATAGATCTAAAATATTACTTGGCCTAAGTCAAAGTACATACATTGACAAGGTGCAAAATCGTTTTGCCATGCAGAATTCCAAGAAAGGATTTTTGCCAATGTCACATGGTGTGAGTCTTTCGAAGACTCAATGCCCCTCTTATAAGGTGGAAAAAGACCGCATGGATCAGATCCCTTATGCATATGTTATAGGGTCTATCATGTATGTCATGCTTTGTACTCGTCCCGATGTCTCATATGCTTTAAGCATGACGAGTAGATACTAGTCAGATCCATGTGAAAGTCACTAGGCAACTATCAAGAACATTCTTAAGTACTTATGAAGGATGTGTAGAGGAAATGTTGACCGCTAGAGGGGGGGTGAATAGCGTTGATTCGTTGCTTGATGGAATTCGATTGCGTTCGTCTACAAATCTCGTTAGCGCGCAGTGGAAATAGAAATAAAGCAATAACGAAATAGACAAACATGCAAACACAACTATGTAACATGGTTCGGAACCGAACGGTTCCTACTCCACGGATTGGGCTCAAACGAGCCCTAGCGATGCCAATCACACACCACTAATAAAAACACTCCTTCTCGACACAAGTCGGAGGTGGAGAAACCTCGTACAATAGTTTACAAGAATAAACTAAATACAACAAGCAAATACAATATGAAATACAACAAGAGATGCAAAGGAAACTTTACACAAAACTCTTTTGAATGCTTGCTTGCTAGATTGATCGAGTAGCACTTGGAGACCCTGAATTGCAGCAGCAACTCGCCCCAAAACACCTCAAAGAACCTTGTTGATTTCCTCCTCCATGAGCTTCCTTTAAAGCTGCTACCTGGCTAGAAATCGTCGATCAGTCAACTCATCGGGACCATCAGTCGACTGATGACACTATTACTGTGAGACAACGGTGTAATCCATGCTAGAAAAATCCAATGGATAGGACATCAGTCGACTGATCATGTCTATCAGTCGACTGATGGAGCCTTCACTCGATTGCTAACCCCACAGTTGAGTCTCGACTCCATTCTGTGCCGAAATTCTCGAGTACCAGTGGACTGATCACACGATTAGTCGACTGCTAGAGATAGCAGTCGACTGCCCACCTATGGCAGTCGACTGCTGGGACACTTCCCGTAGTCAAATCCTGGTCGACTCACACCAGTCGACTGTCATATGGCACCAGTCAACTGGCACACCTCAAACATGAGGTTTTAACCCAAGTATGATTCCCCCATACTTGCTAGACCACCTTTAGCCTAGACCTAAGCCTTCTAGCCACCTCCGTCAGCCTCGCACCTCTCGGATCCCTCCAAGTCATCCATGATGTACTATGCATGACTTTAAGCGTTTATACGATAAAATGTGGACTTTTGAGTATCAAACTTGTTAGATAACTCGATGGTCAGCACACGTAACTGAACGAAGTATTAGGACTTTATGCCACCAACTATTGGACTTATGCTGCCAAGACTTTCACTTGGACTTTACGACGCCAATATCAAACCCCTTGGACTTCTCAAATGCCAAGACTCAAGCTTGGACTTTCCCAACCCATGTTGGACTTTCCATGCCAAGACCCATTCTTGGACTTTCCTTGCCAACCCATGTTGGACTTTCTATTGCCAAGACCCATGCTTGGACTTTCCCAAATTCCAAGTGTCCCACTTGGACTTTCCATGCCAAGTACTCATGCTTGAACTTTCCAAAATTCCAAGTGTCCCACTTGGACTTTCCATGCCAAGTACCCATGACTTAGACTTCTCATGCCAAGTACTCAAGACTTGGACTTTCCCATGACAATCACATTGTCATATGTTTTTGTCGAACATCAAAACATCTCTAGAGCCAAACACGAGTCCTGGTCAATCGTGACCTGGGTCGATTGCACCAACAATCTCCCCCTTTTTGATGTTTCACAAAAACCAAACAACCCATTGAGTTAGACCATCTAACTCAAACCAATCATCCCCATCAATTTTCCAAATTGATGTCATTCTTACAATAAGTTCTCCCCCTTTTTGACTAACATCAAAAAGGTTCTCTACAAGGAGGTCAATGTCTCATGTCCCAATGAGATCTTACAATCTCCCCCTTGGTTCAAAAATACCTAGGATGCCTACCATCTTCCTAGTGATAAGTCTCATATCACTCAAGAGAGGCAATCCTATACACTCTCCCAATTTCCAAATTGAGTATCTCAAAATCTCATTTTCCCCCTCATGAGGAAAAATACCATCCATCATCCCATGATGGATACCTCCCCCCAAAGGCTTGCTCCCCTTTGACCATTGCACCAACAATGTCCTTGAGAAGATGTCTCATGTCCCAATGAGATCTTACAATCTCCCCCTTGGTTCAAAAATACCTAGGATGCCTACCATCTTTCTAGTGATAAGTCTCATATCACTCAAGAGAGGCAATCCTATACACTCTCCCAATTTCCAAATTGAGTATCTCAAAATCTCATTTTCCCCCTCATGAGGAAAAATACCATCCATAATCCCATGATGGATACCTCCCCACAAAGGCTTGCTCCCCTTTGACCATTGCACCAACAATGTCCTTGAGAAGATGTCTCATGTCCCAATGAGATCTTACAATCTCCCCCTTGGTTCAAAAATACCTAGGATGCCTACCATCTTCCTAGTGATAAGTCTCATATCACTCAAGAGAAGTAATCCTATACACTCTCCCAATTTCCAAATTGAGTATCTCAAAATCCCATTTTCCCCCTCATGAGGAAAAATACCATCCATCATCCCATGATGGATACCTCCCCGTAAAGGCTTGCTCCCCCTTGACCATTGCACCAACAATGTCCTTGAGAAATCCCTAAGTCAATAGGAACTCTAAACCATAAAAAATAAGGTTGGAAATTCAACATTGAACTTTCCAACACCTTAAATTGATACATCACCCTAACATCTTTCCTAATCCATATCCAATGGATTTTCACCCTTTATAATGCTTCCCAAAGCATATCCTAGGGTTAGGAGTGGTTAGGGACCTTTACCGTAGCTGAACACGAGCTAAACATCCTTATTTTTCTCAAAATCATCTTGGCAGTCGACACTATCAGAGATCAGTCGATTGCCACCAAGAGCAGTCGACTGATAACTGAAATTTCTGAATTTCAATTATCAGAAATTGATTTTAAAAATTCATAAATAATTTTACGTAATTCAAAAAATCATGAAAATTCATACATATAATACTTATGACTAATACAATGGGTGACAAATATTTAAAAATTATTTTACCCATAAAATAGTGAAATTGATACAAAGTTTAAAACCATTGAAATTTTAAATGTTTTGGCCCTACTTTGTATCAACTTCATCAATGGTGATTGCTATCAAAAGATAGACTTCACCAAGGTTTTCTAAAAGGATTTTAAAATGTTTTTAAAACCTTATTTTGGATCATATTCCTTGGGCTCAATGTACATGACTTGTACAAAATCTTTCCCAATGATCCACCAATGAAATAAGATGAGTTTTAGTTCATCTAGATGCAAAAACTATGCACCTTGAACTTTACTCATATCCTAGCATCTCACATGTGTCTAGGGTGTATAAATACACATACATGTCAATGTAATGTGAGATGTGGGTTTTGTTCTCCTAATCTAGGATTTCATGTTGGTGCAATCGGCCCAGGTCACGATTGACCAGACTCGAGTTTGACTCGAGTGATGTTTTGATGTTTGACAAAGGGATTTGACAAAGTGGTTTGGCATTGATGTTTGACATTAATGTCGGTTAATATGTTGGGGAGATTGTTGGAGCAATCGACCCGGGTCATGTTTGACCGGACTCGAGTTTGACTCGAGGAAGACCTTGATGGTTGACTAGGGTTGACCATGTGATTATGGGAAAGTCCAAGCATGGGTCTTGGCAAGGTAAAGTCCAAGTCATGGGTACTTGGCATGGAAAGTCCAAGTGGGACACTTGGCATTTGGTAAAGTCCAAGTCTTGAGTACTTGGCATGAAAAGTCCAAGTGGGACACTTGGCGCATGGAAAGTCCAAGTCATGGGTACTTGGCATTTGGGAAAGTCCAAGTCTTGAGTACTTGGCATGAGAAGTCCAAGCATGGGTCTTGGCAAATGAGAAGTCCAAGCATGGGTCTTGGCAAATGGAAAGTCCAAGCATGGGTCTTGGCATGGAAAGTCCAACATGGGTTGGCAAGGGAAAGTCCAAGCTTGAGTCTTGGCATTTGGAAGTCCAAGGGGATTGATTTTGGCAGCGTAAAGTCCAAGCGGAGTCTTGGCGGCATAAGTCCAATGTGCCTTGGCGGTGTAGACACCGTTAGCATGACATAGCCGAGGGAAGCACCTGGAGGCTAGCGCGATGGATGAACATGTCATGGATGACTTGGAGGGATCCGAGAGGCGTGAGGCTGATGGAGGTGGCTAGAAGGTTTAGGTCTAGGCTAAGGGTGGTCTAGGAAGTATGGGGGCACCATACTTGAGTTAAAACCTCATGTTTGAGGTTGTCAGTGGACTGGCAATATGGCCGGTTCGACTGACGTGAATCAACTTGAGTTCGACTGCCAATTTAGAGCTGGAATTGCTCGCGATCAAGGGTTAGCGGTGATCGCTAGTTCTGTGTCGAGCCGCAGTAACGCTCCGTAGCCACGGTCGACTACAGTCTTGTGATCGGCATCGCTAAGAGATCCGTTGGAGTTTTTCCAGCGTGGATCGATCCGTTGTCTCACGACAACAGTGGCATCAGTCGACCAGTGACTTATGGCAGTCGACTGTTAGGCGGAAATCTAGCCCGACGCAGGTTATAAAGGCAGCTCGGAAGGAGGGTTTTTGCAGCGATTTTCTTGGACGTTTTGAAGCGATTTGCTGCTGCAAATCAGGGCTTTCAAGTGCTAGTCCAAGGCAATCAACAAGCAAGCTTCTAAAGAGTTTTTGTAAAGTGTTCTTTACTTCTCTTGTTGTATTTCTTCTTATATTCGCTTGTTGTATTTAGATTATTATTGTAATCTTATTGTAAGAGGTTTCTCCACCTCCGACTTGTGTCGAGAAGGAGTATTATCGATTAGTGATTGCGTGTGCATCACTAGAGATCTTTAAAGCTCGATCCGTGGAGTAGGAACCGTTCGATTCCGAACCACGTTATATACTTGTGTTCGTGATTGTTGTATTTCGTTATTGCTTTCATTTCTATATTCCGCTGCGCTAACGAAATTGTAGACATGATCACAATTGAATTACATCTTCCTACGGGTACAACGCTATTCACCCCCCCTCTAGCGCCCTCAAATCTTCAACAGTGGTATCAGAGCCCGGGGCTCTTCTACGGACTAACCGCCAGGAGCTAAGACAAAGAAGCTAGAGGAAGAAGATGGAATTCCAAGACAAGCTTGGATGGGACATCAACACGCCGATCCCATACTCCTTCTATGGACAAGAAGGTTTTAGACAATGGAAGGCAAGGATCGAAGATTTTCTAATGATGAGGGACTTCGAAGAATGGTCAATCTTAATGGAGGGATATAGCTATCCAGTAGGACCAAGGGGAGGCTTCCTCAAGAAGAAGAAGTGGAGTGAAAATCAACTCCAAGCCTTCGAGAAAAACATGAAGGTAATAAAATTTATTCTTGATTTAGTCCCTAATGAGATTGTGTGTATGGTAGGGGACTATATGGATGCTAAGGAGTTGTGGAGCCAAGTGGCCAAGCTCCATGAAAGCCTATCATCGGTCCAAGAAGAAGGACCATCACTCTCTCAAGATCAAGAAGAAACATCTAAAGGGCTTGAGGATTCGGAAGTTGATAGGGAATCAACATCCGGATCGGAGAAGGAAGTAGAACCGGAAGTTGATAGGGAGTCAATTTCCGGGTTGGTGGAGGAAGTGGAAGAAGCATCCACTTCTAGGATTGAGGAGGAGATTAGAGTTTCCTCAACACCGGAGCAACAAGAAGAACCATCTACATCCGGTAGAGAGGAAGAGCAAGCTCAAGAATCCACTCCGACCACCACAACCACCCTAGGTAACTCAAGCATGTCAATTAATAATAAAATGAATATTATATGCTTTGAGTGTAGGGAGAAAGGACACTACAAGAGTAAGTGTCCTAAACGGGTTAAGAAGACTCCACCCGTGCCAAAAGTCAAGGAGACCGGTGCCTCAATGAAAAAGAGCAAGGAGCAAGTGATTTGCTTCAAATGTCGACTACCGGGTCATTACCGGAGTCAATGCCCGAAGGGGGAGAAGAAGGGGCAAGGAGGAGCATCACAAGTAGGGGGAGCTTCTATAGCTAACCCTAATGTATATTTCAATAATGCAGCTTCTAGATTTAAAAGTCAAAATCATGCTAGGAATTTTAATTCCCTTGCAATTCATAAAGAGCATGCTAGAAGTAAGGAATTTTGCTTATGTGCTAAAAATGTTTACCTTAAGAGTAAGGAGAAATTTGGGACTAATGTCCCTAAAAATATTTTACCTAAGGAATCAATTAGGAAAATAGGAGAACATCTAGATCTAAATCCTAAATGGACTAGGCATATGCCTAGGAAGTCCAATGCCCAAGATTTAAATCAAAATTCTAAAATTGGGCAATTAGAAAAGAAAAATCAAGTCTTGAGGTCAAGGCTTGAAAAACTTGAAAAGACCCTTAGGAATATACAAAATCAATTTAAAGGGTCTAATGGTCAAAGTCAAAGGTCCAAAAGTCAAAGTCAACACCAAGGACCTAAGAGTCAAAAGTCAACCAAGGGCAAGCAAGGTTTGGGTCACAAACCTAAGCCTAAGGTAGCTTACCATAGTGTTCCATTAGACTATGGAACACAAACTAGGTCTAGGAAGACCAAGGTCAATAGGGAGGTTATTCCTAGAGTTGACCAAAGGGTGTGCCTAGTGGCTAGGGTTTCTAGGAAACCTAGGGTGGCCACTAAGAAGGTTGCAAGGGGAGTTACCCCTAGAGTCAACCTAGGTAAGACCCAAATGACCAAGGCTAACAAGCCTAGGAGGGTCATTAGGAAGGTATCTAGGGAGGTTATCCCTAAGGAATACCTAATTAACCCTAGGAGCTCAAATCGGTTTTGGGTTCCTAAGAGCGTGATTGATTCACGCTAGATGGGTTTAGGGTGTGCCAACCTTGATTGGATGGGTAGTTAACTCAACCATGATAAAGGTGGCATTTTAGGTTATTTTCAAGGTTATGGATACCTTGGAAATAGGGTTGAATTATAATCCTAAAAGATTTTAGGATGTGCCAATATTAGTTATGAAGTTTGATAAAATGATCAAATTGGCACAATTAGGGTTTAGAGTGTTAGTGTGTCATTTTGGGTTGTTGGCACACTAGGGAGATTAATGATAATATGGAAAAATATATCTAACTATATCAAATGGCAATTAATATTAAAATTTAGGTATTACTATACCTATATATTTTATATGCCATGCTTTGATTGCCATATGCCATGTCATGACATCATTTTGATTTTATATGTCATGTTCATGTTTAGGATTAAGGTTTCAAATATGATGTGCTTTTAGATTTCATCTTATGCCATGACATCATGATTATGAGCATATGCTTATTTATAACATTTCTAATGTCATAATCATTCATGTATTTAAGACAATTTGGTTGAAATTGAATTAAGGACTATGGCATGACTTGAAGTCCCATTTATAAGGGAATCAAGTAGGGTTGCCTTAGAGAATGCATGAAACCCTAGATTAGGATGAACAAAACCCACATCTCACATCCAATTGACATGTATGTGTATTTATACACCTTAGATACATGTGAGATGCTAGGATATGAGTTGAGTTCAAGGTGCATAGTTTTTGCATCTAGATGAACTAAAACTCATCTTGTTTCATATGTGGATCATTAGGAGAGCATGTGTACAAGTCATGTGCATAGAGCCCAAGGAATATGATCCAAAATAAGGTTTTGAAAACATTTTAAAATCATTTTGAAAAACCTTGGTGAAGTCTATCTTTTGATAGCAATCACCATTGATAGAGTTGATACAAAATAGGGCCAAAACATTGAAAATTTCAATGGTTTTGAGTTTTGTATCAAACTCACTATTTTATGGGTAAACTAATTTTCAAATATTTTTCACCCATTGTGTGTGTCATAAGTATTATACATATGAATTTTCAAGATTTTTAGAATTACGTATAATTATTTATGAATTTTCAAAATTCATTTCTAATAGCTGAAGATCGAGATTTTGATGATCGATCGGTGGCAATGCGATCGATGTGAGTGAATGTGATCGATCGATTACTATCGGAGTCATTGCAGTCTGATTTCGGGTTAACAAGGTTTGTTTAGCCCATGTTCAGCTATGGAAAAGGTTCCTAATCACTCCTAACCCTAGGATATGCTTTGGGAAGCATTATAAAGGGTGAAAATCCATTGGATATGGATTAGGAGAAGTGTTAGGTCAAAGTATCAATTTTAGGGTATGGAAAGTTCAAGTTTGAACTTAGAACCTTAATTTTGATGGTTTAGAGTTCCTATTGGCTTAGGGGCTTCCCAAGGACATTGTTGGTGCAATGGTCAAGGGGGAGCAAGCCTTTAGGGGGAGTTATCCATCTTGGGATGATGGATGTGTTTTTCTCCTTGAAGAGGAGAAGTTATTGGGAGAGTATCATCAATTGGGAAAATTGATGGGTTTTTGATACCTAATTTGGAAATTGGGAGAGAGTATAGGATTGTCTCTCTTGAGTGATATGTGAATTATCATTAGGAAGATGGTAGGCACCCTAGGTATTTATTTTTGGATCAAGGGGGAGATTGTAAGATCTCATTGGGATATGAGACATTGACCTCCTTGGAGAGAAAACCTTTTTGATGTTAGTCAAAAAGGGGGAGAATGTTTGGGGGAGAACATTTGGAGAGTGTTTACCAATTTGGGATAATTGGTAAGGGATTTGAGTTAGTGGTCTAACTCAGATGATTTGTTTGGTTTTTGTCAAACATCAAAAAGGGGGAGATTATTGGTGCAATCGGCCCAGGTCACGATTGACCAGACTCGAGTTTGACTCGAGTGATGTTTTGATGTTTGACAAAGGGATTTGACAAAGGGATTTGACAAAGTGGTTTGGCATTGATGTTTGACATTAATGTCGGTTAATATGTTGGGGAGATTGTTGGAGCAATCGACCCGGGTCATGTTTGACCGGACTCGAGTTTGACTCGAGGAAGACCTTGATGGTTGACTGGGGTTGACCATGTGATTATGGGAAAGTCCAAGCATGGGTCTTGGCAAGGTAAAGTCCAAGTCATGGGTACTTGGCATGGAAAGTCCAAGTGGGACACTTGGCATTTGGTAAAGTCCAAGTCTTGAGTACTTGGCATGAAAAGTCCAAGTGGGACACTTGGCGCATGGAAAGTCCAAGTCATGGGTACTTGGCATTTGGGAAAGTCCAAGTCTTGAGTACATGGCATGAGAAGCCCAAGCATGGGTCTTGGCAAATGAGAAGTCCAAGCATGGGTCTTGGCAAATGGAAAGTCCAAGCATGGGTCTTGGCATGGAAAGTCCAACATGGGTTGGCAAGGGAAAGTCCAAGCTTGAGTCTTAGCATTTGGAAGTCCAAGGGGATTGATTTTGGCAGCGTAAAGTCCAAGCGGAGTCTTGGCGGCGTAAGTCCAATGTTCCTTGGCGGTGTAGAGACTGTTAGCATGACATAGCCGAGGGAAGCACCTGGAGGCTAGCGCGATGGATGAACAAGTCATGGATGACTTGGAGGGATCCGAGAGGCGTGAGGCTGATGGAGGTGGCTAGAAGGTTTAGGTCTAGGCTAAGGGTGGTCTAGCAAGTATGGGGGCACCATACTTGGGTTAAAACCTCATGTTTGAGGTTGTCAGTCGACTGGCAATATGGTTGGTTCGACTGACGTGAGTCGACTTGAGTTCGACTGCCAATTTAGAGCTGGAATTGCTCTGCGCGTTCGTTGCCAAGGGTTGTGATCATTGCTAGTTCTGTCGAGCAGGCGCTCCATAGCCGACCAGCGATCGACTACAGTCTTGCGATCGCGCCAATGTTGGCGATCATTGCCAAGAGATCCGTTGGAGTTTTTCCAGTGTGGATCGATCCGTTGTCTCACGACAGCGATGGCATCGATCGATCGAAGTGGCGGAAATCCAGCCCGACGCAGGTTATAAAGGCAGCTCGGAAGGTGGGTTTTTGCAGTGATTTTCTTGGACGTTTTGAAGCGATTTGCTGCTGCAAATCAGGGCTTTCAAGTGCTAGTCCAAGGCAATCAACAAGCAAGCTGCTAAAGAGTTTTTGTAAAGTGTTCTTTATTTCTCTTGTTGTATTTCTTCTTATATTTGCTTGTTGTATTTAGATTATTGTTGTAATCTTATTGTAAGAGGTTTCAACACCTCCGACTTGTGTCGAGAAGGTGTATTATTGATTAGTGATTGCGTGTGCATCACTAGGGCTCTTTAGAGCTCGATCCGTGGAGTAGGAACCGTTCGGTTCCGAACCACGTTATATACTTGTGTTCGTGATTGTTGTATTTCGTTATTGCTTTCATTTCTATATTCCGCTGCGCTTACGAAATTGTAGACACGATCACAATTGAATTCCATCTTCCTACGGGTACAACGCTATTCACCCCCCCTCTAGCGCCCTCAAATCTCCAACATTTCATATATTTTTCTAAGACAACCCTACTTGATTCCCTTATACATGGGACTTCAAGTCATGCCAAAATCCTTAAATCAATTTTCATTAATTGAAATGCATGAAGTATGGTCATGGCATAAATGATAACATAAGTAAACATGGCCAATGATCATGATGTCATGACATATGATACAATTTAAGCATACATGATATTTAACCTAATCCTAAAAACATGATCATGACATATTAAATGGTAAAAATAAATATGATGTCATGACATGTTATATGGCAAACATAGCTTGGCAAATAAAATGTATAGGTATACTAATACCTAAATTTTAATATTAATTATTATTTAATATAATTAAGTATATTTTTCCATATTATCACTAATCTCCCAAGTGTGTCAAAGACCCAAAATGACACACTAAGACCTCTAAACCTAAATTGTGTCAATTTAATTGATTTTTCATAATCCCAAAAATGTATTGGCACATCCTAAAATCTTTTAGGATCAAAGATCAAACCTATTTCCAAGGTAACCATAACCTTGAAAATGACCTAAAGTGTCACCTTTACCATGGTTGAGTTAACTACCCATCCAATCAAGGTTGGCACATCCTAAACCCATCTAGCGTGAATCAATCACGCTCTTAGAAACCCAAAACCTATTTGAGCTCCTATGGTTTACTAGGTATTCCTTAGGGATAACCTCCCTAGATACCTTCCTAATGACCCTTCTAGGCTTATTAGCCTTGGTCATTTGGGTCTTGTCTTGGTTAACTCTAGGGGTGACTCCCCTTGTAACCTTCTTAGTTGCCACCCTAGGTTTCTTAGAAACCCTAGCCACTAGGCACATACCTTGGTCAACCTTAGGGATGACTTCCCTATTGACCTTGGTCTTCCTAGACCTAGTTTGTGTTCCATAATCTAATGGAACACTATGATAATCCACCTTAGCCTTATGTTTGTGACCCAAACCTTTCTTGCCCTTGGTTGACTTTTGTCTCTTAGGCCCTAGGTTTTGATTTTGACTTCTAAACCCTTGACTTTGACCACTTGACCCCTTAAATTAACTTTGCATAATCCTAAGGGTCTTTTCCAATTTCTCAAGCCTTTACCTCAAAGCTTGATTTTCCAACTCTAATTGCCCAATTTTTGAATTTTGATTTAATCATTGGGCATGGTTCTTCCTAGGCATATGCCTAGTCCATTTTGGGTTAAAACCTAGGTGCTCTTGTACCTTTCTAATTGTCTCCCTAGGTAGAATTTGTCTAAAATTATTTGATCTAAGTTTGTCCTTAGATAAATTTATTTTAGGGACATTAGTCCCAAATTTCTCCTTATTATTGAAATGAATATTCTTAGCTCCAAGGCAAAAATATTTATTGTTCCTAGCATGCTTTTCATGAAAAATAGCAAGTGAATTAAAATTCCTAGCATGCTTTTTGACATTAAAACTAGAAGAATGAGCATTATTGAAATGATATACCTTAGGGTTTGCCTTAGTGGCTCCCCCTACTTGTGATGCTCTATTTTGGGTCTTTTTGCTCTCCCTAGGGCATTGACTTCTATAATGCCCCGGTAGCCGACATTTGAAGCAAATCACTTGCTTCATGCTCTTTTGCATTGAGGCACCGGTCTCCTTAACCTTTGGCATGAGTGGAGCCTTCTTGACCTTCTTTGGGCACTTGCTCTTATAGTGCCTAAACTCCCTACACTCAAAACATATTATATGAATTTTATTTGAAATTAAGGTGTTTGAGTTACCTAGGGTTGTGGTGAGGATCTCTTGAGCTTGTTCTTCCTCTCGACCATATGTAGACACTTCTTCTTGTTGTTCTGGTGTTGAGGATGCCTTAATCTCCTCCCCCTCAATCCTAGAGGTGGAGGTCTCCTCCAATTCTTCCTCTTCTTCCACCGATTTGGAAGTTGACTCCTCCTCAACTTCCGAATCCTCACTTGCTTGTGAGGATGATGTGCTTGCTTCCTCTTCTTGTGCCGATGATGGGTCTTCATGGAGCTTGGCCAATTCCCTCCAAAGCTCCTTGGCATCCATGCAATCACCTAGGCTACACAAGAAGTCATTAGGAATTAAATCAAAAATAAATTTGGCGACCTTCTTGTTTTTCTCGAATTGTTGGAGTTGCTCCTCACTCCATCTCTTCTTTTCGAGGAAGCCACCTTTTGGTCCTCTTGGATATTCAAATCCTTCCATTAAGATGGACCACTCCTCAAAGTCTCTCATCATGATAAAATATTCAATTCTTCTCTTCCAAGAATTGAAGCCTTCTCGTCCATATAGGGTGTAAGGCACCGGTGTGTTGATGTCCCAACCTAGTTGTTCTTCCAAATCCATCGTCACCCTCTAGCGTCTTTGCTCCTGGCGGTTAGTCCGTAGAAGAGCCCTGGGCTCTAATACCAATTGTAGAGGAAATATTGATTGCTAGAGGGGGTGAATAGCGTTGATTCATTGCGTGATGGAATTTGATTGTGTTCGTCTACAAATCTCGTTAGTGCGCAACGGGAATAGAAATAAAACAATAACGAAATAGACAAACATGCAAACACAATTATGTAATGTGGTTCGGAACGGAACAGTTCCTACTCCACGGATTGGGCTCAAACGAGCCCTAGCGATGTCAATCACACACCACTAATGAAAACACTCCTTCTATACACAAGTCGGAGGTGGAGAAACCTCATACAATAGTTTACAATAATAAACTAAATATAACAAGCAAATACAATATGAAATACAACAAGAGATGCAAAGAAAACTTTACACAAAACTCTTTTGAATGCTTGCTTGCTAGGTTGGTCGAGTAGCACTTGGAGACCCTGAATTGCAGCAGCAACTCACCCCAAAACACCTCAAAGAACCTTGTTGATTTCCTCCACCACGAGCTCCCTTTAAAGGTGCTACCTGGGCTGGAAATTGCCGATCAGTCGACTGATCGGGACCATCAGTCGACTGATGACACTGTTGCTATGAGACAACGGTGTAATCCACGCTGGAAAAATCCAATGGATAGGACATCAATCGACTGATCATGTACATCAGTCGACTGATGGAGCCTTCACTCGACTGCTAACCCCGCAGTCGAGTCTCGACTCCATTCTGTGCCAAAATTCTCGAGCACCAATCGACTGATCACATGATCAGTCGACTGCTAGATACAACAGTCGACTATCCACCTCTGGCAGTCGACTGCTGGGACACTTCCTGTTGGGTTTCCGGCACTGCGGCGTGTGTGTGTTCGATCACGTTTCGTAAACATGAACACAGCGGAAGCAATAAAAATAATAAATCTATATTTATTACAACACACACAACACACGCATGCATATTACAACAAGTGTAGACATAACCGTAAATTTAAATTTGCAATAAAAGGAAATTTATCTACGTTATACCTTTCGTATGACGTGTAGCGGGAACGACATCAACCGGAACGATCCTCGCTAGAATCGTCTCTATCCGTATCCACGCCAAGTTCCTCGGGATGACTTCGCTAAGCCACGAGCTTCGTCTTCGTATGGGTTACTAGCCTCGTGTTGAAGACGACGTGATCGAGAGATGATCACGATCCGAATCCAAATTCGGATCCTAATACGAGTTCTCAAAACTCGCTTCTCCGGAGAGGTATTCGTCAACCAATTGACGAATCCTTCGTCCTCCACCTCAGAGGATTACCGGAGATCGAATCCCCGGTAAGTTAGCCGCTGTCGGAGCTCTAACCGTCGTCCAAACGACGCTCCGACGAGAGGAGAACAAGCTGTCCAGAAAACTGGACAGCTTTGGTGGAGGTGATGGGCGCCAGCCAACCAAGGGAGATAGAGCTCACCTTGATGCCAAACTTGAAGGAGATCACCGGAGCACTAATCGGCAGCAGCTGGATGCCGGCGAGGGGGAAGGTCAGCACCTTCTGGATGCCGGTTGGAGCCTCAAGGTGGGCGGCGGCAAGGAGGAGGAGAGTTGGCTCTGAATTTCTCCAAGGAGAGGTGGGCGGCAACTTAGGGTTGTGGATTAGGGCTTAATTATCCCTTATGCCCTCTTTTATAGAGAACTAATTCTCTTAATGGTTATTGGATCATAACCATTAGGCCCGTTAACCCGCTCCATTAAGATAAGTTAAAATAAACCAAACCATGATGGTTTATTTTAAGTTAAAATGAACCGAACCAACTTTTGGTTCATTCGTTTAAAATAAACCGAACCCTTTGGTTTATTCTCCTCCATTGGATTAGAACCAAACCATTTTGGTTCATCCATTACGTCTTCATAAGACTCGGCCCATCCACGCTTCCATTGTGACTGAAACGATTTCATACTCGCTTTATGTTTGGTCCAACCAAACCTAGTTTCTCTCGGTCTGAGAATCCCATTCTCAAGCTCGTTTTAAATCCTTTGGATTACGCTCGTTGTGTGTGTGACCAAATAGGTTCTCGGTTTATGTTGGCCGTCTATAATTAACCATTAATTATAAAACGATCATGAGTGGCACCTAGTAGTACATCATGATCCCCAATTAACCGAAAAGATCAATGGTTGATCCAGAACTATTTCTGAAACCTTTCAGCAGCTCGAATGATTCGTGCCCCATTCCCTTCACTCATCTTATACCCACTTGGTTCAGGACATGGTTTATTGTGTCAGTCCCCACTAGGCTGACTACGTCACACCTAGCCCAAGTATCATTTTCTCGTCCTACGGATTCTAGTTACTCCACATGTATCAAAGAGTACCTTACTCTAAACATGTAATGCTTTGGCCAAAGACTTTAGTAACAATCCGACAAGAGGCCATGGGTATACATCTCCTCGCAAGGAGTGGTGAATCCTTTATAGGTTATTCAAACACCTTCGATCACTTCGACTTATACCCAATCATCCCGGGTCCACATCTCCTTAGAGATGCTTGCTTAAGATGTCAAAGCATAAGTCTCTATGATCAAGATGACTTGAATACCACAAGTCAAAGGAACATCGCACTTAAGCCACAGTAAGAACTTCATTGACATATCTATATATGCAGAGAACCATATGAAGTCTTACGGCTGGTCACTCCAATGAACTAGTTGCTATAACTAGCATCCACGATTAACTCCGAACATCACAATGTCTCCAGCCAGTGAGAATCAGCTACTTGGATACACCAAGGAGTTACCTTGTGCTATTCTTGACAGAATTGATGGTGTCCAAATCCATCAATTCATCGACTAGGGATAATTCCGATACATCACAATTACACATGTAGAGATACTCAGTAGTTGTGATCCAATCACAAATTCTCTCATGCTGTGAATCGTATCGAGGACATTCAGTAAATGAGTTTAAGATCCAATCAAATACATAAAATATGTATACTCAAATAGTGAATCTTCATTTATCATATAAATGGTTCATACATAAGGTGATTGCCTTAGGACATCTCTCATATATTACTAACAGACTCCCACTTGGCCTAATGTCAATCGCTACGGTATCCAATACCATAAGCTCTAACATGACCCTCAAACTTACTTTGAGGTAATGCCTTAGTCAAAGGATCCGCTAAGTTCCTATCAGTGGGAATTTTCTCGATTTGTATTTTGTTCCTACTGATGATCTCTCTGATAAGATGATATCGGTGAAGCACATGTTTGGATCATTGATGAGACCACATCAAGTTCAGAGATGAACTTCTTGATCCAAACCACTTCCTTTCCGCCTAAAGTCGCAATGTATTCCTTAGTGGCAGACCGCTATAGTGTCAAGCTTGGAACCTTTCCAACTTATTGCGCCTATTCTAGGTGAATACATACCTGCATCGAGACACTGGAATCATCCTTGTTCGTCTCGAGCCGCATCCGTATACCCACGATCACCATGTACCCTTCTCTATATATTAGAACGATCCTTAGTTCTTCTTAAGTACTTAAGGATCATCTTAATACCACCCAATGATCCATTCTCGATCGATCGGTATCCGCCGTGACACTCGTGAGCATACGATACATCGGGCCTCGCATAACATAGCATACATGATAGATCCTATTGGATGCATAGAGAATCTTACTCATGCAAATCCTCTCGTGCGCGGACACATAGACTTCGAAAGGTGTACCCCATGCCTGATGGGTAAGAAACCTTTCTTGGATTCCGACATGCTAAACCTCTTTAGCACTCGGTCTATATATATAGACTGCGAAAGACCAAGCAACCGTTTCGATCTATCTCTATAGATCTTAATCCCGAGGATGTAGGTTGCTTCTCCCAGGTCTTTCATGGAGAATGTCTTGGATAACCAAACCTTAACTGACTATAAGATTGAAACATCGTTTCCTATAAGTAATATGTCATCAACATATAATACTAGGAACACGACTGCACTCCCACTAACCTTCTTGTACACACAAGGTTCGTCTGGATTTTGTGAGAAATCAAACTTTTTGATTGTCTCATCAAAATGGATATTCCAGCTCCTGGATGCTTGCTTCAATCCATAAATGAACCGTCGCAATTTGTATACCTTGGTTTTATCAACCGATGTGAAACCCTCAGGCTATATCATATACACGTCCTCGAGCAGGTTTCCATTAAGGAAAGTTGTTTTCACATCCATCTGTCATATCTCATAATCATAATGAGCCGCTATGGCCAGGAGCATCCGAATGGATTTAAGCATAGCTACAGGCGAATAGGTTTCGTCATAATCAACACCTTATTTTTGACGATATCCTTTCGCCACCAATCTAGCCTTATAGGTAATCACATTACCATCTATGTCGATTTTCTTCTTGAAAACCCACTTGCACCCTATAGGCTTTATGCCTTCAGGTGGGTCAACCAAGTTCCAAACTTGGTTTTCATACATGGAATCCATTTCCGACTTCATGGCACCAAGCCATTTATCCCTTTCTGAACTTGTCAGCACTTCTTCATAACTGGTAGGCTCCTCATCATCAATGAGTAACACGTCGTTCGATTCACTTACGAGAAATCCATATCTCTCAGGAATATTGCGTGTTCTACCAGATCTACGAAGATGTGGTGTTACAATAGGTCCAAATTGATTGCTCATCACTATGAGTTGTCGATCGCTTGTGCTTCACTGTGTATCTCATCAATGTCTATTTGAGTTTCTCGAGCCTCTCAAGCTCGACGACACTCCCAATCGCTTTCTTGCAAGAGAAACTCTTTCTCTAGAAACACAAAGATGTCTTGAAACAAACACCTTTGTTCCACAGATGATAGAATTGGTAACCCCTTGTTTCCTTAGGGTATCCAATAAATAGACATTTATCGACTTAGCATCCAATTTGTCCGCTTCACATAAGCAGACAACCCCATATCTTCAAGTAAGATACATGAGGTTTCTTACCATTCCATATCTCATATGGAGTAGTGAGACTACTCAGGCATTCTGCTTAACAAGTAAACAAATTGTCCAAGTGCGCATAGCCCCAAAGGACTTGGGAAGAGTCGCATGATTCATCATTGACGACCATGTCCAAAGGTCACGCCTCTCGGATACACCATTATCTTTGTGGTGTATAGGGCGAGTCCATTGAGACAATATACCATTGTCTCTTAGATAATCAAGAAACTCTTGACTTAAGTATTCACCACCTCGATCCGATCGAAGTATTTTAATACTCTTGTCATGTTGTTTCTCTACTTCATTTCTGAATTCTTTGAACCTTTCAAAGGCTTCAGACTTGTGTTTCATCAAGAACACATACCCAAACCGTGAGTGATCATCGGTGAAGGTCATGAAGTAGCTATAGCCTCCTAATGCTTGAGTTGACATAGGTCCACATACATCAGTATGTATTAGACCTAGTAACTCTCCCACTCCTTCACCTTTTCCAGTAAAAGGTAACTTAGTCATCTTGCCTTTTAAGCATGATTCGCATGTATCGTATGAATCCAATTCAAACGATTCCAGAATTCCACATCGGTGTAATTCGGACATGCGTTTCTTGCTTATATGGCCAAGACGACAATGCCACATATAGGAGTCTATTTGATTATCCTTTCGAGCAGCGTGTTGCTCGCCGATATTGAAAATGTCCTGGATCGTCCAAGCGTATAAATGCCATTACTCAAGGTTCCAATTCCATAAAGTACGCCATTTAAAGTTATATAACAACAATTGTTACTAAACGTCAAATGGAAACCATTTCTATTTAAACAGGAAATAGAAACAATGTTCTTTATTAGAGAAGGAACATAATAGCAATTGTCCAGTTCTAAGACTAGTCCACTAGGGAGCTTCAGCAAATAAGTTCCGATGGCGACCGCAGCAACCTTTGCTCCATTGCCAACTCGCAAATTTGACTCCCCTCTGACAAGTCTTCTTCTATTCCTTAGCCCCTGTATGTCATTACATATATGTGAGCCACACCCAGTATCCAATACCCAAGTGTCTAAGGAAATAGAATGACAATCAATAACGAAGATATCTGAAGAAGATGGGGCATCCGATGCCTTATTCTTCTTCACGGACTCAAGATAAATCTTGCACTTTCTTCGCAAATGGCTCTCCTTGCCATAATGATGGCAAGTTTCCTTTTGTGCTAGTTCTACCTTCTTAGCCCTTCTCTTCTTTCCCTTCTGTTGTTCCTTTGACTTCCTCTTAGAACCTTTCTTTGAGGAATCAACTAATAGCACCGTCCCCTGCTCATGCTTCTCAGAAGACTCCACAGTCTTCAGCATATTGAGCAGTACCACAGATGAACCTTCTAGTAACTCAGAGGTGAAGAGGAGCTTTGAGACTTCGAACCTTTCGAATCTCACTTGCTCATCAACCAACTCACAAAGATGAAGGACTACGATATGAGCATCCATATGCTCATGCTGCTTTCGTAGCTTGGGTTCCATCGCGGCTAGCATGATGCAACTTGTTGAATCGTCATATTTTCGATAGACCAACAATTGGTCCGGAGTTGCATCGTCACTAGGATGGGCAGGAAGAGGCGCTTCGAGGACATACGCAAGCTTTTCACCTTGAGAACAATTCTCAAGTTTCTAAGCCAGTCCAAGAAGTTCGGCCCAGTCAATTTATTCGAATCCAAAATGGAACGCAAATTAAAAGACAACATGATCAATTTTAGAAATACAAAACGAGCATATATGAGAAAGATGATTTTTAAAATGCATCAATATACAATTATAAATCTCATTCATTTTTCAAATTTCAAAAACCCCAAAATCACTTCGGGAGATCGTAGGTCCATCTCCGAATGGGCTGATATCCATCATAGTTATGAACAACCTTGGAGAGAGTCCAACAAGCCATTCATAACTACGACGGTAGGTATCATCTATACCGATTGCATATCACGTATATGCAACTATCACAATGTGCTATCAACTAATTGAATGTTCACACATACATTGGGTTGTTAACACATTAACAAGTATGCATCATATGCATAGCACCCAACTTCACCTCCCTTTACATCGACCTTGGAGAGAGTCCAACAAGTCGATGCTCGAGTTAAAGCCAACCCATTAATCGAGAAATAGTTTTAATATGGTTAGAGCGCATTCAACCAATTAGCCCAGCTTGGAGAGTCCAACAACCAAAGCTAACGATTGACCTCGACTCTTACCATATTAGTATTAAACTATTCCATGGTTTGAACATGTTCGAGTTAGGGCTTGGAGAGAGTCCAACAACCCAAACAAGAAACGGAACTCTGGTTCTAACCATATTAATGGAAGGTGTAGGCTTTAATATTGTTTAAGGGTTTTATGTCTCATCCTCTTTGCATGCAAATAACTATTATCTACATGGCATGACATACATGACATACATCTACATGTCACGACACGCATGGCATAATGTTATGCATCTAATGCAATTACATGGCATACAATTATGTCATGTATATATTTCCTTATATGTCATAACTATTTATGGAAATAAAATATGTTTAAGATTTGATTCTCCAAATCAAATCATAATTAAATTAGGAAACAAATTTCCAAATCTAATCACATATTTTATTTATGGAATTATTTGATTAAGGAAAATCTATTTAGGAAACCAATTTCCTAAATCATTAAAACTACTTATGGAAATAAAATATTTTAAGATTTGATTTCCCAAATCAAATCATGATTAAATTAGGAAACAAATTTCCAAAATCTAATCAAATATTTTATTTATGGAAAATATCAATTTCCATAAATACTTCCAACTTTCCAAAAGTGGAAGATTTCCATAAATACTTCTAGACTTTCCAAAATTGAAAAATTTCCATAAATACTTCTAAATTTCCAAAATTAGAAAATTTCCAGAAATACATTATGACTATCGCAAAACCATTTTTACGATTATGTGAAACACAACACGGGCTCGATACCCTTTGTTGGGTTTACACAGGCGTGTGTGTTCGATCATGTTTCGTAAACATGAACACAGTGAAGCAATAAAATAATAAATCTACATTTATTACAACACACAACACACGCATGCATATTACAACAAGTGTAGACATAACCGTAAATTTAAATTTGCAATAAAGGAAATTTATCTACGTTATACCTTTCGTATGGCGTGTAGCGGGAAACGGCATCAGCGGAACGATCCTCGCTAGAATCGTCTCTATCCGTATCCACGCCGAGTTCCTCGGGATGACTTCGCTAAGCCACGAGCTTCGTCTTCGTACGGGTTACTAGCCTCGTGTTGAATACGACGTGATCGAGAGATGATCACGATCCGAATCCAAATTCGGATCCTAATACGAGTTCTCAAAACTCGCTTCTCCGGAGAGGTATTCGTCAACCAATTGGCAGAATCGCCGTCCTCCACCTCAGAGGATTACGGAGATCGAATCCCGGTAAGTTAGCGCTGTCGGGCTCTAACCGCGTCGTCCAAAGCGGCGCTCCGGCGAGAGGAGAACAAGCTGTCCAGAAAACTGGACAGCTTTGGTGGAGGTGATGGCGCCGGCCAAAACAAGGAGATAGAGCTCACCTTGATGCCAAAATTGAAGGAGATCACCGAGCACTAATCGGCAGCAGCTGGCCGGCGGCGGGGGAAGGTGGCGGCCTTAGGAGGAGGTGGAGCGGCTCAAGGTGGATTAGGGCTTAATTATCCCTTAAGCCCTCTTTTATAGAGAACTAATTCTCTTAATGGTTATTGGATCATAACCATTAGGCCCGTTAACCGCTCCATTAAGATAAGTTAAAATAAACCAAACCATGATGGTTTATTTTAAGTTAAAACGAACGAACCAACTTTTGGTTCATTCGTTTAAAATAAACCAAACCCTTTGGTTTATTCTCCTCCATTGGATTAGAACCAAACCATTTTGGTTCATCCATTATGTCTTCATAAGACACGGCCCATCCACGCTTCCATTGCGTGAAAGCGATTTCATGCTCGCTTTATGTTTGGTCCAACCAAACCTAGTTTCTCTCGATGCGAGAATCCCATTCTCAAGCTCGTTTTAAATCCTTTGGATTCGCTCGTTGTGCGTGTGACCAAATAGGTTCTCGGTTTATGTTGGCCGTCTATAATTAACCATTAATTATAGAAGCGATCATGAGTGGCACCTAGTAGTACATCATGATCCCCAATTAACGAAAAGATCAGCGGTTGATCGAACTATTTACGAAACCCTTGATGGCTCGAATGAATTCGTGCCCCATTCCCTTCACTCATCTTATACCCACTTGGTTGAGGACATGGTCTATAGTGTGATCCCACTAGTGACTACGTCACACCTAGCCCAGTATCATTTCCTCGTCCTCACAGTTCTAGTTACTCCACATGTATCGAAGAGTACCTTACTCTAAACATGTAATGCTTTGGCCAAAGACTTTAGTAACAATCCGAGAGGCCATGGGTATACATCTCCTGCAAGGAGTGGTGAATCCTTTATAGGCTATTCAAACACCTTGATCACTTCGACTTATACCCAATCATCCGGGTCCACATCTCCTTAGAGATGCTTGCTTAAGATGTCAAAGCATAAGTCTCCATGATCAAGATGACTTGAATACCGCAAGTCAAAGGAACATCGCACTTAAGCCACAGTAAGAACTTCATTGACATATCTATATATGCAGAGAACCATATGAAGTCATACGGCTGGTCACTCCAATGAACTAGTTACCATAACTAGCATCCACGATTAACTCCGGACATCACAATGTCTCCAGCCAGTGAGAATCAGCTGCTTGGATACACCAAGGAGTATACCTCGTGCTAGTCTTGTGAAGAATTGATGGTGTCCAAATCCATCAATTCATCGACTAGGATAATTCCGATACATCACAATTACACATGTAGAGATACTGTAGTTGTGATCCAATCACAAATTCTCTCATGCCGTGAATCGTATCGTGGACATTCAGTAAATGAGTTTAAGATCCAATCAAATACATAAAACATGTATACTCAAATAGTGAATCTTCATTTATCATATAAATGGTTCATACATAAGGCGATTGCCTTAGGACATCTCTCATATATTACTAACACTTACCACAGTCAATCCCTAGTTAACACACACCAGTCGACTGCCATATGGCACCAGTTGACTGGCACACCTCAAACATGAGGTTTTAACCCAAGTATGGTTCCCCTATACTTGCTAGACCACTCTTAGCCTAGACCTAAGCCTTCTAGCCACCTCCGTCAGCCTCGCGCCTCTCGGATCCCTCCAAGTCATCCATGACTTGTTCATTCATTGCGCTAGCCTTCAAGTGCTTCCATCGGCTATGTCATGCTAACGGTGTCTACACCGCCAAGGCACATTGGACTTACGCTGCCAAGACTCCGCTTGGACTTTACACCGCCAACCATTAGACTTATACTGCCAAGACTCCCGCTTGGACTTTACGCCGCCAATATCAAACCCCTTGGACTTCTCAAATGTCAAGACTCAAGCTTGGACTTTCCCTTGCCAACCCATGTTGAACTTTCCATGCCAAGACCCATTCTTGGACTTTCCTTGCCAACCCATGTTGGACTTTCCATTGCCAAGATCCATGCTTGGACTTTCCCAAATGCTAAGTGTCCCACTTGGACTTTCCATGCCAAGTACTCATTCTTGGACTTTCCCAAATGTCAAGTGTCCCACTTGGACTTTCCATGCCAAGTACCCATGACTTGGACTTCTTATGCCAAGTACTTAAGACTTGGACTTTTCCATGACAATCACATTGTCATATGTTTTTGTCGAACATCAAAACATCTCTCGAGTCAAGCTCGAGTCCTGGTCAATCGTGACCTTCGCCAATTGCACCAACAGGATGAAAGAATATTTCTTGATATTTGGATGCGATGAGGAGCTAGCTATAAAGGGTTACAGTGATGCAAGATTCCAAATCGATAGGGATGATTTCATATCACAGTTAGGGTATGTATTTTGCCTGAATGGTGGTGCTGTGAGCTGAAGAGTTTGAAGCAAGATATAGTCGCAAGTTCTATAACAGAAGTCGAGTATATTGTTGCGTTTGATGTGGCAAAGGAGGTTGTTTGGATCCGGAAGTTCATCACTGAACTTGGGGTGGTTCCTAGCATAGCAAACCCTAAAGACCTCTATTGTGATAATAATGGGGCTATTGCATAGGCTAAGCAACCTCGCTCTTATCAGCGGATAAAACACATACTACGGTGCTTCCATCTCCTTCGAGAGATCATCGATAGAGGAGATGTGAGGATATGCAGAGTACCTATGGATGCTAACATCGCAAATCCTTTGACCAAGGCTTTGGCACAGAGAAAGCATGATGGTCATACTAGGTCACTGGTTATTAGATATTACAGTGATTTCCACTAGTGTAAGTGGGAGATTGTTAGTAATAAGCCCTAGAGCCAATTATGTGATAATTGACTATGGACTTATGTATCATATTCTATTAATTATAAAGGTAAAATTTGGTTATTATGTTTACCTCATGCTTGTGCAAGACGAATAAATATAATAATACCCTGGAAAGTAGGCTCTCATCTACAACACATCAATTGGTAAAATTAATTGAGAGGTTGTAGAGGACACTATTCTTAAATATTCCTAATCGAGCATTAATATACAAGGGCAGTATTAATCCATTGAGACTAGCATGTAGGTCAATTGATGACTTGATCTCACAAGTCATAGATATGTGATATCACATTGACATATGGGTATATATTAGAGAATATATACTGAATTGACCTGCCATGAGAAAGTTTCTTGGATCGTTATATGAGTATCATAAACTTTCTCATATGACTATTAGTATGAATAGTCTTTAGACCTGAAATCACTACGTTTCCCTATATAAGGAGTTATGTACTTTGGTAGCATCAAATGTCCCCGTAACAAGGTGGACTATAAAGGCGATCACTGGGTATGTAACAAATTATGCAGAGAAATGTGAGTGATGTAGATGGGATCTATCCCTCTCATATGATGGGAGTGATATCTTTAGGCCTCTTGATAGAGTAGGACCACAAAATGCATGACCATGCTCAAATAAGTCAATATAAGATATTGAGCTCATTTGTTTGAGTCTACTTGGAGATCAAGAAACACAAAGATTGATAAGAGAATGACACGGTCTATGTCTCATTGATCAATCTAGATATCGAGAATAGAAGGATAAGGTCATACA
Organism: Wurfbainia villosa; assembly: GCA_025175895.1. NCBI lineage: Eukaryota > Viridiplantae > Streptophyta > Magnoliopsida > Zingiberales > Zingiberaceae > Wurfbainia > Wurfbainia villosa. The sequence continues at coordinate 108,706,002 of CM045996.1, forward strand.
TTATAGTAGTCATGGAAAGGTTAGATCAGACCTCGACTTTCTCGTAACCTGGGTAGCAATGATGCATTGCTAGATGTCGCTCATTGCTTATGTGTCTAAAGTAGTTTAGAGGCATTGCCAATGTTACAAAAACTTATAGGGTCACACACAAATTAAGAACATGATGCTTTGGAGATGGGTTCAATTTAGTTTGATTAAATAAACCATTAGGCTATTAATTGGAATTATTGAGTTAGACTCATTGATTGGACCGAATTGAGTTAGACTTATTGGTTGGCCAAAGCTTGAGTTAGACTCAAGTTTCATTTAATTTGAGTTAGACTCAAATTAGGTTGAAGAAGATGAATGGATTTAGAATCATCATTCATGATCAATGTAGATTAATCATGCATTAAGGTGGAATACAAAGGGATGCAAAACCTTTGGTGTTCATGACCTTTGGTATTCATGGGATGTATATAAAAGGTCATGGGTGTTATTCTCTATGTGAGAAGTGAGTGGTTGTTCTTCGTTTTCTTATTCTCTTGCTTGGGCGAAACCTTCTTGTGAAGGGGGTTGCTAGCACAATCTTCTCCTCCAAAGTGTGAGTTCGTGAGACAAACGGCGTGTTCGTGTGGATACGTATAGAGGCACAGACACTTGAACGTGCAAGAGATCCGACAAATCTTGGACAAGTGGGATAAGCTAAGGCCATGCATCAAAGGTATACCTATAAGATATGGTTTTATAGATCTAAACTTGTATGAGTTTTCTTTCACATGGATCGCTAAAAGGAACCTTTTTTCGCTGTGATTTTATTGTTTATCGCAAAGAATTCCCTACAATAAGAACACACGAACGCAATCAACGAAAGAAATCGAACAATTGTTATTCACCCCTCCCTCTAGCACACACCAAGGTTCTAACAATTGGTATCAGAGTGAGGCTGCTCTTCAAGGACTAACCATCACGAGAGCACGAGTTAGAGGAGTAGAAGAGAAATGGATTTCAGTGATGGAATGGGATACAACATCCTATTTCCACCTTCCTTCGACCACAATCACTTCGTGTATTGGAAAGGTAGGTTGGAATATTTTCTTATGTGTTATATAGAAAATTAGTTTTTTATTATATATGGATTCCAAGCTCTGACAGACAAGAAAGGGAGAATTCTCAAGAAGAAGAAATGGACGGAGGAGCAAGTTCAAAAATCCGAGACCAACAATAAAATAACAAAAATATTAATTAATTTAATCCCTAATGATAGTTTGTGTAAGTTAGGAGAGTTTAAGGATGGCGAGGAGTTGTGGAGCAAGTTAGTTAAGCTCCATGAACATTCTTTACTGACCTAAAGTAAAGATGATCACAAGCCCAAGGAATCCAAGGAAGAAAGCTCATCATCTCAAGAGCTTGATGATTCGAACATTGAAAGGTGTTCAACATCCGAGGAAGAAGTCGTGGAAGCTCTCTAGGATTTAGGAAGAGAAGAGACAATTGACACCGGAGCAAGAGGAGACCTCTACATCCAGAATCAGAGAACAAGCTTAAAATTCTCCTACCACTGAGCTAGGTAACTCAAGCATAATTTGTAAAAATAAAGACCATATAATATACTTTGAGTGTAGAGAAAAAGGAAACTACAAAAATAAATCCCCAAAATTAGTCAAGAAGAAAACTCAAGTAGTATCAAAGGTCAAGGTGAAGACAAAGTATACTAGAGCCCCAATTCACAAAGGCAAGGAGCACATAGTGTGCTTCCAGTGCAACTAAAAGGGTCACTACCGAAACCAATGTCTGACGGGGAGTCACTTTAAGAAGGATAAGGGAGAGATCTCAAGTGTAGGGAGTTCCTAAGGCTAAGGTATCATGTCGTAATTTACTTGCAATTGTTCATGATCAAAAGCATGCTAGAAATAAATTTTATTGTTTAGGTGTAAAAACTCTTGAAAATAGGATTAAGGACAATTATAGAACCACTCTACCTAAGGAAAATACTAGAACCTTTAGAGGTAGACCAAGTTCACCCAAGGATGAGAACCACCTAAGCAAAAACCCTAAGAAGAGTATACATATGCCCAGGAAGAAATAAAATGCCCAAAGAAATGATAGAAAAACAAAATTTGAGGTATTAGAAGAAGAAAATCAAGTCTTGAGGTCAAGACTTGATAAATTGAAAAACACCCTTAGAAGGATGACAAATTTAATTAAAGGGTCTAGTAAACAAAATCTAGAGTTTTGTAGGTAAGAGTTACCTAAGGACAAGAGAGGTTTAGGTTACAAGCCCAAGTCAAAAGAAATCAAGTTCTCTTACCATAGTGTTCGATATAGTTATGGAACTAGCTCTTGTAGAGGATCGGTTGACTGCACTAGAGGGGGGTGAATAGCGATTCATCGATTTCTTTGCTTGGATTCGTTGTGCTTGTCTACAATCATTAGTATGCAGCAGAAACCCATATACTAATACAAATACAAACACAAAACACAGCATAAGCATGACACACAAATTTTAAATGATTCGGAACCCTAGTTCCTACTCCACAGTCGAGCTCAAGTAAGCTCTAGTGATGCATACCACCACTATCAAAACTTCTCCTTCAGGGTGACACACTGGAGGTGGAGAAACCTCTTACAATAAATTAGAACAGTAATAATAAAGATACAGCCAAAGAACAACAAGATTACAAATGAAATGCAAAAAAATAGTTTACAAATGAGAGCTTTGAATGTTTGTTGATGTGGTTGCTTGGACGAGCTTGGAAGGTATGGAATGCATCAGCAATTCCCCTTGAAAATCACCAAAAATCGACATCCATCTTCCCCTTTGAACTCCTTATAAAGAAGACCTCGGGTTGAATTTTGCCTAACAGCCGATTGATCTTACCTAACAGTCAACTGCCCATAGTACCATTGTCTCACAATGGACTACTTCACGCTAGAATTGTCCAACGGGTATACTAGCAGTTGACTACCCAAAGGCACCATTCGACTGATGCCCAGTAGTCGACTGGCCAGTCGACTACCAAACATTTTGTGCTCGTGTCCATCAACTCAAGTTGACTGTCATCCATGGCAGTCGACTGCTCAAGGCTAGTCGACTGCCCATACATGGTAGTCAACTGCCAATGGATCACAACAACAGTTGAGCCTCTGGTCGACTACTGACCAGTCGACTGAGCCTTAACCCCATTTGACTGGTAAACTTCAAACATGAGATTTAACCCCAAGTATCATCCCCTAATACTTGATAACCACCCATAGCCTAGACCTAAGACTTCTAGCCACCTCCATCAGCCTCACACCTATCGAATCCCTCTGAGTCCTCCATAACTCATTCATCCTTCGCGCTAGCCTTCAGATGCTTCCATCAGCTATTGTCATGCTAATCGGGTCCTTTGTCAAGGTTCATTTGGACTTATGCTGCCAAGACCCATGATTGAACTTTACACCGCAAAACCTACACCCTTGGACTTTCACATTAACAAGATCTATTTGGACTTACGCCGCCAAGACCCATGCTTAGACTTTATACCGCCAAATCTATCCTTTGACTTTCGAATTGGCAAGTACCCATGAATTGGACTTTCACATGCCAAGACCCATGCTTGGACTTTCCATGTCATGTACCCAAGACTTTGACTTTCAATGCCAAAACTCATGCTTGGACTTTCCAATTGCCAAAGTTCACTTGGACTTTACACCACCAAGACTACACACTTGGACTTATGCCACCAAAACTATAACTTTGGACTTTACCATCGCCAAGTACCCATGACTTAGACTTTCCACGCCATGTACCCATGACTTGGACTTTCCCATGACAATCACATTTTCAAACCATTTTGTCAAATATCAAAACACTACTCGAGTCCCACTCGATTCCAATCAATCATGACCCAGGCTGATTGCACCAACAATCTCTCCCTTTTTGATGTTTGACAACACATTTAAGTTAGACTATCCCATAAGCCCAACTCCCTGTGCCAAGTATTCAAACTTGGACTTCTTTTGCCAAAGCATAATGAAGGTTTATCTAACTTAAACCATTCATTTCTCTCCCTTTGGCATACATCAAAAAGACTACCAAGGGTATCCATGTCTCATATCGTAATGAGATCTAACATTCTCCCCCTTGGTTCAAAAATATTTAGGATGTCTTCACTCTTCATAGTGATAAATCTCATATCACTAAATGAGAGGCAATCCTCACTTCTCCAATTCTCTCTCTTTAGAGAGCACAATGAGAGTTTCAAACCCTTCATTTCTCCCCCATTGAGGAATATCCATCCATCATCCCTTGATGGATAACCTCCCCCTTGACCATTGCACTAACAATGTCCTTGGAGAGTTCCTAAGCCTATAGGAAACTTAAACCATCAAAAATAAGGGTAAATGTACAAACTTAAACTTTAACCTCTCTTAAAATTCGATAGTCAACCCAAACACCTCTCCTAATCATTTTCAATGATATTTCACCCTTCCCATGCTTTCCAAAGTATATCCTAGGATTAGAAGACGTTAGGATGAACCGTAGTGATTTTAGGTCTAAGGACTATTTATACTAATAGTCATATGAGAAAGTTTATGACACTCATATAACAATCCATGAAACTTTCTCATGGCAGGTCAATTCAGTACATATTCTCTAATATATACTCATGTGTCAATGTGATATCACATATCCTTGACCTGTGAGATCAAGTCATCAATTGACCTACATGCTGTCTCAATGCGTTAATATTGCCCTTGTATATTAATACTTGACTAGGAATATTTAATAATAGTATTCTCCATAGCTTCTCACAATCAATTCTACCAATCGATATGTTATAGATTAGAACTATCTTTCTAGGGCATTATTATATTTATTCAGTTAGCACAACCATGAAGTAAATATAATAATCAACCTTTGCCTTTATTAATAAATTATGATACAAAAAGTCCCTAGTCAATCATCACATAATTAGCTCTAGGGCTTACTACTAACAACCATATCATAGTTGATACATGGCTAAACAACCCTTGTTCAGCCAATATCAGACACACCAGTCGACTGGTTTCATCTACCAGTCGACTTCCCTCTAATAGGAGTCGACTGTTTTCTGCAAACCCAGAAAATAGTTTTGAGAAATGGATTTTGGAAATTCATAAGTAAATATATATAATTTGAAAATTTTTGAAATTTCATACATATATTACTTACACCAAATACAATGGGTGAAAAATAATTTTAAATTAAAATACTCAATTTTGGATTGATACAAAGTTCAAAAGCATAGATAACTTCAATCTTTTAAGCCTACTTTGTATCAACTTCTTCAATGGTGATAACTATCAAAAGATAGACTTCACTAAACATTTTCAAAATGATTTTGGAATGTTTTTAAAACATTACATTGAACCATGGTCAATAGGCTAGATGTACATAATTTGTACATTAGCTTTCCTCATGATTCATCAATGACATGTTACGAGTTTCAGTTCATCTAGATGCAAGAACTATGCACCTTGAACTTAACTCATTTTTATAACATCTCACATGTGTCTAGGGTGTATCAATACACACACATATCAATTTAATATTTTTGTGAGATATGGGTTTAGATTCTTCCCTAATCTAGGGTCTCATGTATTTGTCTAGGCAACTCTATTTGATTCCCTTATCATGGGACTTCAAATTATGTCATTATTCTTAATTCAATTTTAATTATCATAAATGTATGAGATATGATCATAGCATAAATTAAAATCATTTTTCAATAATCATGATGTCATGGCATAAAAATGACCTAAATACAAACATGATATAATAGCACCTAACATTTTCATGACATTTTATATGATCAAATAAATATGATATCATGACATAGCATATGACAAACAAAACATGGCAAATATATAAAATACAAAGGTATATAATACCTAATTTTTAAAGCAAATTTGCCATTTCTAGAATTATGTCCATTTGCCATAATAACTCAAACTCCCAAGTGTGCCAAAAACTCAAAATGGCACACCATGACCTCTAAACCTAATTGTGTCAACTTTGATTGATTTTTCAAACTTCATAAATTCTATTGGAACATCCTAAATTCCTTTAGGATAAAAATATCAATCTCATTTCTAAGGTATCACATAACCTTGAAAATGACCTAAGGTGCCAACTTTGCTATAGTTAGGTTAACTACCTTACCAATTCAAGTTGACACACCCTAATCAATCTAGCATGAGAGAATCACGCTCCTAGGAACCCAAAACCTATTTGAGCTCCTTGGGTTAACTAGGTATTCACTAGAGATGACCTCCCTAGATACCTTCCAAATGACCCTCCTAGGCTTTGAAGCCTTGGTCATTTGGGTCTCCTTAAGGTTAACTCTAGGAATAACTATCCTTGTAACCTTGTTAATGACTTTCCTAGGTTTCTTTGAAACCATAACCACTAGACACTTACCAAGGTCAACCCTAGGGATGACCTCCCATGTGACCTTGATTTTTTTAGACCTAGATTTAGTTCAATAGTTAAATGGAACATTATGATAGGATGGCATTACCTTCTTGGATTTAGGTTTGTGATCCAAACCTTTCTTATCCTTAGGTAGGTCTTGCCTCCTAGAACCTAAGTTTTGATTACTAGATCCTTTAATTGAATTGGTTATTTTTCTAAGGATCTTTCTAATTTATCAAGTATTGACCTCAAAACTTGATTTTCCTTTTCTAATACCTCAATTTTTGAATTTCTATTATTTCATGAGATATTTTTCTTCCTAGGCATGTGTCTAGATTTCTTGGGATTATTGCCTAGATTATTATCCTTAGATGAGCTAGGTCTTTAGGTAATTTGTCTAGATTTATCCTTAGACCTAAATTCATAACTTTTAGCACCTAGACAAAAATACTTATTACTTCTAGCATCTTTCCATGAGCAATAGCAAGAAAATTTCTAGCATGTTTCTTATCATTATGAAAACTAGTAGGTGCATAATTAAATGATATCTTAGGATTTGTCTTAGCTCCCCCTACATTTGAGCTCCCTACTTTGTCATTCTTGGAGTGACTCCCCCTAGGACATTGACTTCTATAGTGACCCTTTTGTTGGCACTTGAAGTACACCACGTGCTCCTTGCTTTTCCAAATTAGGGCTCCGACTTCCTTGGTCTTCTACTTAGCCTTTGGTGTCGGTTGAGTCTTCTTGACTCTTTTTGGGCACTTGCTCTTATAGTTCCCTTGTTCACTACACTCAAAATATGTTATGTGATTTTTATTTTTACTTAGCATGCTTGAGTTACATAGTTCGGAATCTTGTTCTTCATTTACATCTGAGGTTGATGGTTCCTCTTGCTCTTGCTCCGGTATTGAGGAAGGTCTCTCCTCCCCTCAATTTTAGAAGTGGAGACTTCTTCAACCTCCTCGACCTCTTCTTCTTTGGAAGTTGAACACCTCTCAACTTTCAATTCTTCAAGCTCTCAGGATGAAGAGTTTTCTTCCTCTTCGAACTCCTTCTCTAATTGAGCTGATGATGAATCTTCATGATATTTTACCAATTTGCTTCAAAGCTCCTTGGCATCCATATTATCTCCTAATTTACACAAAATATCATTAGAGATTACATTAACTAAAATTGTTGTTACCCTTCCATTTATCTCGAAAGCTTGGGCTTGCTCTTCGGTCCATCTCTTCATCTTGAGATATCCTCCCTTCGGACCCTTTGGCAGTTCGAACCCATCCACCAAGATGAACCAATCTTTGATGTTCATCATGAGGAAATTTTCAATTCTTGCCTTCCATTGGTTAAAGACCCCAAATCCATAGAGTCCATATGGCGGTGGAGTGTAGATGTCATGTCCAAGTCCATCTTTGGGCAACTCCATTTTCTCTTAACCTTTAGAGCTTGCTCCCTCAGTTGTGAATCCGGTGAAGAGCAACCTACTCTAATACCGATTGTAGAGGATCGATTGACAGTGCTAGAAGGAGGTGAATAGCGATTTGTCAATTTCTTTGCTTGGATTCGTCGTTCTTATCTACAATCGTTAGTACAAAGCCAAAATACAAATACAAATACAAACACAAAACATTGCACAAACATGGCACACAGATTTTATATGGTTCGGAACCCTAGTTCCTACTCCACGGTCAAGCACTAGCGAGCTCTAGAGACGCACACCACCACTATCAAACTTCTCCTTCTCTGTGACACACCAAAGGTGAAGAAACCTCTTACAATGAATTACAACAAACAATAGTAATAATAAAGATACAACCAAAGAATGATAAGATTACAAATTAAATGCAAAGAATCACTTTACAAATAAGAGATTTTAATGCTAATTTATGTGGTTGTTTGGACGAGCTTGGAAGGTCTGGAATGCAGTGGAAATTCCCCTTCAAAATCACCAAAACTACCAACTATCTTCCTTCCCTTTGAGCTCCTTATAAAGAACACCTCGGGTTGGATTTCCACCTAGCAGTCGACTAACCACAGTATTGTTATCTCACAATGGACTAATCAATGCTGGAATCATCCAATGGATACACCAATAGTAGACTGTCCAAAGGCACCAGTCGACTGATGCCTAGTAGTCGACTGCCCAATCGATTACCAAATATTTTGTGCTCGTGTCCACTAGCTTTAGTCGACTACCATCAATGAAAGTTGATCGCTACCGACGCCCATACATGGCGATTGACAACTGGAATACAAAGCAGTTAGCCGAGCCTCGGTCCAAGCGTGTCATAACCCCAGTTGAGTAATCTGAGTCAACTAGGCTTCCAAGTGTCAAACACTCATCCAATCGACTGGTCCATAACCCTAGTCGACTGGTAAACCTCAGACATGAGATTTAACCCAAGTATGATCTCTTCATATTAGATAACCACCCATAGCCTATACCTAAAACTTTTACCCACCTCCATCAACCTCATGCTTCTCAGATCCATTCGAGTCCTCCATGACTTATTCATCATTCGCACTAGCCTTCTAATGCTTCCATCGCCTATTGTCATGCTAACGGGTCCTTTGCCAAGGTTCATTTGGACTTTACGCCGCCAAACCTACACCCTTGGACTTTCACATTGTGAAGATTCATTTGGACTTACACCGCCAAGACCTACCCTTGGACTTTCCAATTGGTAAGTACCCATAACTTGGACTTTCACATGCCAAGACCCATGCTTGGACTTTCCATGCCAACTCCATGTTGGGATTTCCATGCCAAATACCCAAGACTTGGAATTTCCATGCCAAGACCCATGCTTGGATTTTCCATGCCAAGTACCCAAGACTTGGACTTCCCTTGCTAACTCTATGTTGGACTTTCCAATTGCCAAATTTCACTTGGACTTTACACCCCCAAGACTACACACTTGGACTTATACTGCTAAGACTATACCTTTGGACTTTATCATTGCAAAGTACCCCATGACTTCGACTTTCCATGCCAAGTACCCATGACTTGGACTTTTCCATGACAATCACATTATCAATCCATTTGTCAAACATCAAAATACTATTCGAGTCTCACTCAGTCTAGTCAATCATGACCCGGGTTGATTGCCCCAATAGCTCTAAGTCTAGGAATATCAAAGTTACAAGGGAAATTATACCTAGAGTTAACTTTGACAAGATTCAAGTGACTAAGACTTCTAAGAAACCTAGAAAAGTCACCAAGAAGGTTACAAGGGAAGATATCCATAGGGTTAACCTTAAAGAGACCAAAATGGCTAAGGCTTCCAAGAAGCCTAGGAGAGTCATTAGAAAGGTATCTAGGGAAGTCATCTCTAGTGAATACCTAGAAAACCCAAGGAGCTCCAATAGATATTAGATTCCTAGGAGTGTGATTTTTTCATGATAAATGGGTTTAGGGTGTGTCAACTTTAAATGGAAAGGTAGTTAACCTAACCATAGTAGAGTTGACACTTTAGAGCATCTTCAAGTTATATTGATACTTTGAAAATGAATTTATATTATGATCCTAAAGAAGTTTAGGATGTGCTAATAGAAATTATGAAGTTTGAAAATTGATTATATTTAACACAATTAGGTTTGAGGTTAATAGTGTGCCAAGTTGGGTTTTTCGTACGCTCATGGGAGTTGAGTGTCATTATGGCAAATTTAATATAATTTTATAAAATGACATTTAGGTTCAAAACTTAGGTATTCTTATATATTTGTATTTTATATATTTTCCATGGTTTAATTGTCATAATCCATGTCATGACATCATGTTTCATATGATTATTTAAAATATCATGATAGTACTTAGATTGATTAAGGACACGACTAATACTTAGGTTACTCTCATTATGTCATGACATCATGTGTCATTGAAAAATGTTTTTAAATTATGAAAATCAATATATGTCATTATCATAACTCATGCATTAAGATAATTATAATTGAATTTAAGGGAAAATGACATAATTTGATGTCCTAGAAAGGCTATAGGATGACATTTGTATGTATTGAAACACTCTAGACACATGTGAGATGTTAGGAAAATGAGTTAGGTTCAATGTGCTCATTGTTGGACTTTCCGAGCCGCAAAAATCGCTTTTTGCATTGCAGAAACCTCGGAAGCCTGGCCACGGATCCGTGCGAAGTATAACAAAAACTAAATTCATGTATGTGTTTAAAACCTTAGATCTACAAGATGAGAGCGTTACCCTCATAGCAACGCCCTTCGCTTATCCCGCTCGTCCAAAAGCTTTGCTGCATCTCGAAGAGTGTCAAGTGTATACTCCTCTACAAGTATCCACACGAACAAATGGTGGAGAAGACACCTTAGAGTGTGCTAGTACCCTTGATTTCCATGGCAAGATGAGGATTTGTAGAGCAAGAGAGGAAGAAGAAGATAGAGTTACTCACCAAAAAATAACTTTACCCCATCAAGAAAAGTGGTCGGCCACTTATTTGAGTGGGGGTTACATGCATGCATGTAACTCCAAGAGCCAATAGATCTTGGTCTCCCTAATGAGGTAGCACCCCATGATAAGTCCATAATGATGTGGAACATCATCATTGGCTGGCCCCATGCCAAGTCATCAGGACATGGCAATTGGTTAAGTCAAAATTGACCATTCATCTTCCCTCTCAAGTCAAGTCAAACTTGACCTCTTATCTCCCATGGTTGATCAAATCTAACCACTTGATTCAAGTCAATTTGATTTAATGAATCTCTATTCATTAATTTAAATTGACTCAATGAATCAAATCTAAATTAGACTCATTCAACACTTGAATCAAATTGAGTCTAACTCAATTAGTCTAATTTGGATTACTCTTAATCCAATTTGGTTCATCCCATGAACCTAATCCTCATGGTTCATCATATGAACCTAATATCTATCTAATTTCTCTTTGTGTGTGACTCTATAGGTTCTTGTAACGTTGGTAATGCTCCTAAATCGATTTAGAAACATAAGCAATGAGCGGTATCTAGCAATACATCATTGCTACCCAAGTAACAAGAATGTTGAGATCCAACATCACCTTTGTGACTACTAATTGTGACTCTTACAATATGTGACAATGTCCCTCTATCCTTGACATCTAGATTGACCAATTAAGGCATAGATTGTGTCATCCTCGGTACAATCTATATCTTGAACTCCAAGTAGACTCGCTCTAATCAAATGAGCTCAATATCTCATATTGACTCATTTGGGCATGGCCATGCACTTCGTGGTCTCACTCTATCAAGAATAACGATGTCACTCCCATCATATAGGAGGGATAGATTCCATCTACATCACTTACATCCCTCTGCATAATTTGTTACATACCCAGTAATCGCCTTTATAGTCCACCCATTTACGGGTGACGTTTGACGAAGCCAAAGTATGCAACTCCTTATGTAGGGAACCATGGTGACTTCAGGTCCAAGGACTAATAGTCATACTAATAGTCACATGAGAAAGTATATGACACTCATATAACGATCTATGATACTTTCTCATGAGGGGTCATTCAGTATACATTCTCCAATGCATACCCATGTGTCAACTTGATATCTTATATCCATGACTTGTGAGATCAAGTCATCGTGTTAACCTACATGCTAGTCTCTACGCATTAACATTGTCCCTGAATGTTAATACTTGACTAGGAATGATTAAGAGTAGTGTTCTCTATATCATCTCATTATCGATTCAACCAATCGATTGATATAGATAAGAACCTTCTACTCAAGGATGTTATTATACTTAGTTATTTGGCACCAATACAAGTAAATATAATAACCATGCCTTTATAATAGGAATATGATACAATAAAGTCCATAAAATAATCATCACATGATTGTCTCTAGAGCTTTCACTGACAATCTCCCACTAGCACTAGTGCCAATCACCGTAGTATCTAATACCCAATGACCTAGTGTGACCATCATGATTTTTCTGTGCCAAAGCCTTGGTCAAGGGATCTGCGATGTTAGCCTCTGTGGGTACTCTGCAAATCTTCACATCTCCTCTATCGATAATCTATCGAATGAGATGGAAGTGTCGTAGTATGTGTTTGGTCCACTGGTGTGAGCGAGGTTCCTTAGCCTGCACAATAGCTCCATTGTTGTCACATTAGAGCTCTATGTGATCTGTTATGCTACGAACCACCCCATGCTAAGTATTGAACTTGCGGATCTAAACTGCCTCCTTTGCTGCCTCAGATGCAGCGATATACTCAACTTCTGTTGTAGAATCAGCAACTGTGTCCTTCTTCGAACTCTTCCAGCTCACAGTGCCACCATTCAAGCAAAACACGAATCCTGACTGTGATCTATAATCATCCTGTTCAGTTTGGAAGCTGGCATCGCTGTAACCCTTTACAGCTAGCTCCTCATTGCCTCCAAATATCAAGAAATATTCTTTAGTCCTTCTCAAGTACTTAAGAATATTCTTGACTGCTATCCAATGATGCTCACCTGGATCTGACTGGTATCTACTCGTCATGCTCAAAGCATACGAGACATCAGGATGAGTACACAGCATGGCGTACATGATAGATCCTATAGCAGATGCATAAGGGATCTTATCCATGTGGTCTCTCTCCTCTCTAGAAGAGGGACTTTGAGTCTTTGAAAGACTCACACCATGTGACATCGGTAGAAGTCCCTTCTTGGAATTCTGCATGGCAAACCGTAGTAATACCGTGTCAATATATGTACTCTGACTTAGGCCAAGCAATCTCTTAGATCTATCTCTATAGATCTTGATGCCTAGAATACAAGCTGTTTCACCTAAGTCCTTCATTGAGAAGCACGTCCCCAGCCAAGTCTTCACAGACTGTAGCGAAGGGATGTTATTCCCAATGAGTAGTATGTCATCCACATACAATACAAGGAAGACAACTGTGTTCTCATTAACCATCTTGTAGACACAGGGTCCATCTTCATTCTTGATGAAACCAAACTGTTTGATCGCATCATCGAATCAAAGATTCCAGCTCCGAGAAGCTTGCTTTAGCCCATAAATGGACCTTTGCAGCTTGCATACTTTCCCAGTATGTTGTGGATCTACAAAACCCTCAAGTTGTGTCATGTACACATCCTCGAGTAAGTTTCCATTTAGAAATACGGATTTGACATTCATCTGCCACATCTCATAATCGTGGTATGCTGCAATAGCAAGCATGATCCGAATGGACTTAAACATCCCCATTGGAGAAAAGGTTTCATCATAGTCAATACCATGAATTTGCTTGAAACCTTTAGCCACCAATCGACCCTTATAGGTATGCATAAGTCCATTCATGTCAGTCTTTCTCTTAAAGACTCACTTACATCCAATGGGTTTGACCCCTTCAGGTGGATCAACCAAAGTCCATACTTGGTTGGTGTACATGGATTCCATCTCGGATCTCATGGCCTCTAGCCATTTCTCAGAATCTGGGCTCATCACAGCTTCCTGATAGAAGGTAGGCTCATTCTCAATAAGCATAATGTCATCATGGTCAGACAAGAGAAATGAGTATCTCTCAGGCTGACGACATACCCTATCAGACCTGCGAAGAGGTAGGTCTACCTGAACAGGTGGTTGTTCCACAACTCTTTGTGCAACAATCTCATCACCCATAACACTTTGTGGTTCCTGTTCAACCTTCATCAAGGCCTCAGTGTTATGGTCCTTATCTTGAATTTCTTCAAGATCGAACGTACTCCCACTAGTTTTTCTAAAAAAAAAATCCCTTTCTAGAAATTCTCTAATCTTTGCCACAAACACTTTGTGCTGACTAGGAATGTAGAAGTAATATCCCTTCGTCTCCTTGGGATATCCAACAAAATAGCACTTATCGGATTTGGGTCCCAGTTTATCTGAGACTTGACGTCGAACATAAGCCTTACAACCTCAAATCCTCACTTGGGATTTCTCCCTGTCCATATCGTATATGATGTCTTTATCACAGCCTTAGATGGTACACAGTTAAGTGTAAAGGCTGCTGTGTCTAGAGCATATCCCCAAAAGGATATAGGAAGATCTATGTGATTCTGTTAGTAATATATGAGAGATGTCCTAAGGCAATCGCCTTATGTATGAACCATTTATATGATAAATGAAGATTCACTATTTGAGTATACATGTTTTATGTATTTGATTGGATCTTAAACTCATTTACTGAATGTCCACGATACGATTCACAGCATGAGAGAATTTGTGATTGGATCACAACTAGTGAGTATCTCTACATGTGTAATTGTGATGTATCGGAATTATCCCTAGTCGATGAATTGATGGATCTGGACACCATCAATTCTGTCGAGACTAGCACGAGGTATACTCCTTGGTGTATCCAAGCAGCTGATTCTCACTGGCTGGAGACATAGTGATGTCCGGAGTTAATCGTGGATGCTAGTTATGGTAACTAGTTCATTGGAGTGACCGGTAGTAAGACTTCATATGGTTCTCTGCATATATAGATATGTCAATGAAGTTCTTCTTGTGGCTTAAGTGCGATGTTCCTTTGACTTGCGGTATTCAAGTCATCTTGATCATGGAGACTTATGCTTTGACATCTTAAGCAAACATCTCTAAGGAGATGTGGACCCGGGATGATTGGGTATAAGTCAAGTGATCGAAGGTGTTTGAATAGCCTATAAAGGATTCACCACTCCTTGCGAGGAGATGTATACCCATGGCCTCTCGTCGGATTGTTACTAAAGTCTTTGGCCAAAGCATTACATGTTTAGAGTAAGGTACTCTTCGATACATGTGGAGTAACTAGAATCCGTAGGACGAGGAAATGATACTTGGGCTAGGTGTGATGTAGTCAGCCTAGTGGGGACTGACACAATAGACCATGTCCTGAACCAAGTGGGTATAAGATGAGTGAAGGGAATGGGGCACGATTCATTCGAGCTACTGAAGGGTTTCAGAAATAGTTCTGGATCAACCGTTGATCTTTTCGGTTAATTGGGGATCATGATGTACTACTAGGTGCCACTCATGATCGTTCTATAATTAATCGTTAATTATAGACGGCCAACATAAACCGAGAACCTATTTGGTCACACGCACAACGAGTGTAATCCAAAGGATTTAAAACGAGCTTGAGAATGGGATTCTCAGACCGAGAGAAACTATGTTTGGTTGGACCAAACATAAAGCGAGCATGAAATCGTTTCAGTCGCAATGGAAGCGTGGATGGGCTGCGTCTTATGAAGACGTAATGGATGGACCAAAATGGTTTGGTTCTAATCCAATGGATAAGAATAAACCAAAGGGTTTGGTTTATTTTAAACGAATGAACCAAAAGTTGGTTCGGTTCGTTTTAACTTAAAATAAACCATCATGGTTTGGTTTATTTTAACTTATCTTAATGGAGCGGGTTAACGGGCTTTATGGATATGATCCATTAACCATTAAGAGAATTAGTTCTCTATAAAAGTGGGCTTAAGGGATTGTTAAACCCTAATAATCCAAAATCAAAACCCTAGCCTCCAAGGAGTTGCCGCCCAACCTGGTTGTGCCGCCCAACCTCCTTGCCGCCCAGCTTGATTGTGCTGCCGTCTAGCTCCTTGCCGGCGACCAAGCTTCAGCCGGTGAACCTCCGGCGACCCTCCGGTGATCTCCTATAGGTTTGGCATCAAGGTGAGGATTTTCTCTCCTTGTTTTGGCCGGCGCCTACTCCTCCACCAAGCTGTCCAGTTTTCTGGACAGCTTCTCCTCCTCTCGTCGGAGCGTCGTTTGGACGACGGTTAGTGCTCCGACAGCGGCTAACATACCGGGGATTTGATCTCTGGTAATCCTCTGAGGTGGAGGACGAAGGATTCGTCAAACGGTTGACGAATACCTCTCCGGAGAAGCGAGTTTTGAGAACTCGTTTTGGATCCGAATTTGGATTCGGATCGTGATCATCTCTCGATCACGTCGTCTTCAACACGAGGCTAGTAACCCGTACGAAGACGAAGCTTGTGACTTAGCGAAGTCATCCCGAGGAGCTCGGCGTGGATACGGATAGAGACGATTCTTACGAGGATCGTTCCGGTTGATGCCGTTCCCGCTACACGTCATACGGAAGGTATAACGTAGTTTAATTTCCTTTTATTGCAATTTTAATTTACGGTTATGTCTACACTTGTTGTAATAGCATGCGTGTGTTGTAATAAATAGGAGTATTTATTATTTTTATTGCTTCCGCTGTGCTCATGTTTACGAAACATGATCGAACACACACACGCCGCGGTGCCGGAAACCCAACAGATTCATCATAGATCGTACCATATCTAATAGGGTACGATTCTTCCTTTCGGATACACTATTCCACTGTGGTGTTCCAGGAGGAGTGAGTTAGGATAGAATCTCACACTCAGCCAGATAGTCACGAAACTCATGGCTAAGGTATTCACTACCTCGATTTGATCGAAGTATCTTAATACTCTTACCAAGTTGGTTTTGTACTTCATTCTTGAATTCTTTGAACTTTTCAAAGGATTCAGATTTATGTGTCATCAGATACACATAACCATATCTACTGAAATCATCAGTAAATGTAATGAAGTACATGTAACCACCTCTAGCAATAACATTGAAAGGACCGCATACATCACTATGTATAAGTCCTAACAAGTCTGTTGCTCTCTCGCTGTGTCCACTAAAGGGAGTCTTGGTCATCTTGCCTAAAAGGCAAGACTCGCATGTCTCATATGATTCAAAATCAAATGAGTCCAGCAGCCCATCCTTATGGAGCTGAGATAAGCGACTCTCATTTATGTGACCTAAGCGACAATGCCAGAGATAGGTTTGGTTCAACTCATTTAACTTGAACCTTTTGGTACTTATGTTATAGATGGGGCTCTCTAAGTCTAGAAAGTAGAGTCCGTTCATTAGAGGTGCACTACAATAGAATATATCATTTAAATAAACTGAACAACATTTATTCTTTATTATAAATGTAAATCCTTTCTTATCCAAACAAGAAACCGAAATTATGTTCTTAGTTAAAGCATGCACATAACAATATTCATCTAGTTCTAGTACAAGCCCAGTGGGCAGAGATAAATCATAAGTTCCTACAGCAACAGCAGCAACTCTTGCTCCATTGCCTACTCGTAGGTCCACCTCGCCCTTTGTCAATGCCCTACTATTTCTCAGCGCCTGCACATTGGTACAAATGTGAGATGAACATCCGATATCTAATACCCATGATGAAGAAATAGATAGATTGACTTCTATAACATTTATACTTGAAGTAGAAGTTTCACTTCTCTTCTTCTTAAGATCTTCCAGGTATGCTTTGTAGTTACGCTTCCAGTGTCCAACTTCCTTGCAGTGGAAGCAAGCCCCTTCTTTGGCCATCCCTCCTTTGGGTTTCAGTTCTTTGCCTTTGCCTTGGCTTGGGACTTTCCCTTACCTTCAGGCTTCCCTTTGCTTTTCTTCTTTTACACCATCAAAATGGAGTCAAATTTTTCCTTCTTAAGGTTGAGCTCAGTAGTTCTCAACATGCTGAGCATCTCAGGCAGTGGCTTATCAATTTCATTCATGTTATAATTCATGACAAATTCATTGTAGCTTTGTGGCAAAGACTGCAAGATCAAGTCAGTGGCCAGCACTTGGCCAAGTGAGAATCCCAATCTCTGTAGGTTTTCTACGTACCCAATTATCTTGAGTACATATGGACCTACGGGAGTCCCATCTTGCATCTTGGACTGAAACAATGCCTTAGAGACCTCATATCTCTTGTGTCTTGCTTGTCCTTAATACAGTTGACGAAGATGTTCGACCATATCAAAAGCATCCATCAACTCGTGTTGCTTCTGAAGCTCAGAGTTCATGGTCGCGAGCATGAGGCATGACACATCTAATGCATCATCTTGATGCTTCTTGTAAGCATCTTTGTCAGTTCGCGAGGCAGTGGCAGGATGTGCCTCCGGAATGGGCTGCTCCAGGACGTACAGTTTTCTTTCTTGGGTGAGAACGATTCTCAGGTTCCTATACCAGTCCAGGAAATTTGCTCCATTGAGCTTGTCCTTCTGAAGGACAGAACGCAGGGAGAGAGTGTTCGTGTTTGTCGACATAGTAATCTACAACATACACAATGTAGAAAATTAATATCATATTCCTTTTATCATTTAATTAGGCCTTTAATCAAATGATGCTCCCACTGAATTATAGGACTTTTGTAGAATCGAGTTATGGATGTGGTCAAACCACATTACTAGATTCATACAAACATGCTATAATTCCTGCGGGACAAGATCCATATCATACTAAGCCTTGAGTTAGCTTTGGCTAAATCGCCCAAGACTTAGTATGATCAGTGGGTAACACATTACCGATTACATCTCTATGCAATTCTTGTTTATAGGATCAAGACCCACATTTACAAAAGACCTTGAGTTAGCTTTCGCTAAATCACCCAAGATTTAGTGTAAATGCGATCTTATCTTATCTTTCCAACGGTTGGAATATGCCTATAGTTCTACTCGATTCAATTGAGTTAACTAGTTTTACTCAATCTAATTGAGCTTACTCTAACCCAAGCCGTGATAGGCGGGACTAAGATTGTCCCTCCACACCCTACCAAAATAATATGCGTTGCTCTAATTTTGTAGATTCAACAACTACAAATGATCGAGGTAGTGATGGGTATCAAGACTTGGTAGGCATTTTTTGAGTTGATTCGATTATGATCTAATCTAATCATGAATGTGTATCATATACGCATCAAGGCCTTTATTATCCTATACTAGCATGCATCACATACATACAAGCATTATACTAGCATGCATCATAAACATACAAGTAAAATATCCTAGCATGCATCATATGCATACAAACAAAATTTACTAGCATGCATCACATACATACAAGCAAAACAAATATATATATATATATATATATATATATATAAATTAATTGTGATTAGGTCATGGCCCTACTATGATCTTCTCAAGCCAATGAGAAGATCGGACGGTCAACCTAGGGTTAGCGACTTCTCCAAGCGCCTCCTTTGACCGCCATGTGTTGTGGGCTCCCTCCTCGTAACTCCGTCTACAAGTGGACCTTCGACCGCTCCATTTTTATACATTACAAACATGAAACTCGAGTTACATTCGAGTCTAAAACTATTTACAATTAGAATTTTAAAAGAAGAGGCACAACGCGCAGGTCGCTTACCCTATACAACATGCACAACCACAAAAATGGCACGCAGGCCGTATTATGAATTACAACACATTATCATCCAATCATATTGGGGTTCTTGGGCCATGACCATCATAGAATTATACATAATTCTAAATTATGTATTTTATAGAAAATTTCTATAATTTTTCCTATTTTTTTAAATTTTATGAGTCACATCTCCGTAACGGTCCTGCTAAGCGATTTCCGGGTGCGATCGCGGGACAAGGCCCCTTTTGGGGATAGGAGCAGCGCCCCTACTCGCAAAAATAAACTTTGCGAGTGTCCCAACTTGATCTTACAGCGACTTAATGTTGGTGCAGTGGGCACCTAAGTCGAACCTAAGTTTTGATTATAGCAAACGATATAAAGTTAAGCTTATATTGTTATCTCACGAGCTAAATCAAGTGTGCAGAAAAGTCTCAATGCTGGAGCTGAAGGCTAGTGACACCCGGAGGAAGCCGCGGTGGTCGGGCGACACTCGAGTTACTTCGGAGGGAGCCGAAGGAATCGAGTGGAAGGCCGGAAGCAAAAGCGACACGTAAGTATCGAGGTAAGCTCGTGTGTGTGAGCGTAAGTGAGGTCGTATCCTCTTTACGGGGATGATCTTAGGCGACGATCCGACCCAAGACTTTCCATGGAAGGTCTATGTTGAGATCGGACGGCAAGTGGCCGTCGAATCCACTTATATTTTGAGCTAACTCTTTATTGTAGTCAAAAATCCTGGCCATCAGTTCAACCGGTGCCAGTTCAACCGGCCAGTTCAACCGGTGGTCAAAAATCAGCCTCGAGGAGTCAAGCTTTATCACCATTTTTCAAGGAGTTTTGTGCCCATTTGTGATTGGTTGAAGACCCATTCGTTGAGGGGCTTAAAGGCTATAAAAGGAGGGCCAAACCTAGGGTTTCATCCTCAATTCTAAGTGCTCAAAAGCCTCCGTTACGCTGCAACTCTCCGACGACTCTACAACAACGAAGTGCTACCAACAACCCTAGCTTAAAGTTTCTTTTGTTTAGTTGTTGGTATAATCTTAATTTGTTATTGCTTTCAATATTGCAATTCTTTTTAATCAAGGCTTTTCGTTGCATTTTACTTTAATAGAAGAGAGGGTTTGTCTCTCTATCTTTTTGATTCGAAGGCTTTTGTAATCGTAAAACTCCTACCTCCAACGAGGAGGAGTGTTTTAGTGAATTGCCCTCCGTACACGGTTTAGGACCGTTAGGGCCTTGGAGTAGTAGCCGAAGGCTACGAACCAAGTAAAAAAACTATTTGTCTCATTTAGTTTTTATTTACATTTCCGCTGCATTTAATTGTCTATCGAACGATTTAAAAGAAAAGTTTTTATCGCTATTCACCCCCCCCTCTAGCGATCCACTTCGATCCAACAATTGGTATCAGAGCCGGGGGCGCTTAGATTTGGTGAAACCACCAATCTAACATTTTTTTACAGATTTGTTTTTCGTTTGTTTAAATTTTCCTCCCGCACTACTAATCCAAGACGAAGTCTTGGTACTCTTCGTTTGGTTTTGTTTTGCAAGTATTCGCTTTTGGAGTAGCCGACGGTCAAACGGGCATAACTTTTCGTACAAGTTGACCCACGACACGGTCTACCTACCAAATCGAAGCCCTCACAGAGATTTACACTTCTTATGGGGGTTTATGTTGGATCGAAAGTGTCGCTAGAGGGGGGGGGTGAATAGCGATACGGTGTCGTTAAAAACTTTTGCAATAAGTAAAAAGCAAGTAGAGAATGCACAGCGGAAATATAAAGTAGACAAGATATTTTTACGTGGTTCACAATCTTTCGATTGCTAATCCACGGCCCTAGTGATCCTTGATCACGTACGGAGGGCAATTCACTAAAACCACTCCTCTTCGTTGGAAGTAGGAGCAACGATTACAAAAAGAAATCAAGGCAAAGGGACACTCCCCCTTTCCTTGTTACGATTAAAGCACAAAGACAATTTAAAGAAGTAGAACTTAAATAAATATACCGACAACTCTTATAAGTAGAAGATGTAGCTTTCGTTGTCGGCGGCACTTCGTCGTAGCAAATGTGAGTAGTAGTAGCGGCGTTACGACGGCGTGTTGAGAGCTCTTGAATTCTTGTTATTTGCTTGGCTTGAACATGTCTATTTATGGATATTGATCTATGAATTTAGACATAGGTAGTGTCCAAGGTGAGGTTCTTATCCCAACTCAAGGATGAGGTGTTTCATCCAACCACCTTGTGCCACCTCCAACCTTCTTGTGCGCCAACTCAAGGATGAGGTGTTTCATCCAACCACCTTGTGCCACCTCCAACCTCCTTGGGCGCCAACTTGAGGATGAGGTGTTTCATCCAACCACCTTGTGCCACCTCCAACCTCCTTGGGCGCCAACTTGAGGATGAGGTGTTTCATCCAACCACCTTGTGCCACCTCCAACCTCCTTGGGCGCCAACTTGTTGGAGCCATTCAACTTGTGCCACATCATGGGAGCCAACCATCTTGTGCCAACTCACCTTATTTTGGGCGTCAACCACAAGGAAGCTTGGTGATGGTTTGGATGTCCACCTTGATGCCACATCACCCTTTGTACCAAAACACGAGTCAAGTCCAAATTCACCCCCTTGAAATTCGAGCTCTTCTCGAGGAACTTGACTAGCAAATTGACTGTAGTCAAAGGGTTTTGACCGCAGCAAGTTAGCTTAAAATATAAAGTACGATGGTTCTAACCATCCGATCTCGACCTAGACCTTCCATTGGAGGCATTGGGCCTGATCTACGCTAACGACCTTGCTTCGCTTTCACACGAGCTTACCTTGTAGCCTCGCCTGGTCTTCACCCGAGTACCTCGGCTTCCTCCAAGTCCTCTGGCGTTGCGACCACCTCGGTTCCCACCGGGTGTCGCATGAACCTTCCGCTCAACTTTAGCATTTCGCACACTTAATTGAGCTCGTAAGATAACAAATATACCCTTAACTATTGAGCCTTTTGCCATAATCAAAATACCGGTTCGACTTTGGTGCCCACGCCCACGCTGCACCAACAATCTCCCCTTTGATTCATGGCAAACCGACACAAAAGTTAAGGAAAAATTAAACATAATGAAGCTAGCATAATGATTAAGCATGAATGAGCTAGCATAAAGATTAAATATGAATGAGCTAGCATAATGATTAAATATGAATGAGCTAGCATAATGATTAAGTATGAATGAGCTAGCATAAAGATTAAGCATGAGTGAGCTAGCATAAAGATTAAGCATGAGTGAGAAATATTATTGTTTCAAGTTCTCCCCTTTGAGGTAACCTCCCCCTTGACCGAAGGTGAGTTCTTGAAAAATAATTTTTACTCCCCCTTAATAGTTGCTTAAGTAAACGGAATTACTTAATATAAAAGGTAATAATTTTGTTTACTTTCTTCCTTACTTTAACCTCCCCCTTGACCGAAGGTGAGTTCTTGAAAAATAATTTTTACTCCCCCTTAATAGTTGCTTAAGTAAACGGAATTACTTAATATAAAAGGTAATAATTTTGTTTACTTTCTTCCTTACTTTTGTGACTTTCTCCCCCTTTTGCCTTAACTCAAAAAGTTTGTAAATATATTTTAAGGTTTGTAAGTCCAAGCAAGTTCCCAATATAAATATTTTTTTTTTTAAATAATAATAAGCTTGAAAATATGTTCATCTAAAATGTACAACTCCGGTTGGACTTGATTGATATAGAATGATCAATAAGTCTTGAAGGAGTTGATTAATTTTAAATAATTATACTCAATGGTTCATGTCGATGCACTGAATCTAAGTCTGGAACTGTGAGTAAGGTCCTAACATCTCACGCCTGTACGTATGCATAAGTACACAAACACATTAGTCCTATGTGTTGTGAGATGTGTTGGCTCCTTAAATCTATAGGTATATGATTTCTAAGGTAAGACTTAGGCTAATTTCATAAAAAGAAGCAAAAGTAGAGTACATATATAGAAAAATTTAAATCCTACTCTATTACGCACATACCTAACTTTCGTCTTAATAAACTAAATTCGGCTTCGGGTAGTGGTTTGGTGAAGATGTCCGCTAGGTTTGATTTGGACTCAACATACTCTAGTTGTATAGTTCCATTAGTTACATGTTCCCTAATGAAGTGGTGTTTAACTTCTATATGTTTTGTCCTAGAATGACATATTGGATTTTTAGTTAAGTTAATTGAACTAATGTTATCTATGTAGGTTTTAATGTTGTTAAAGATTAAGCTTAAGTCTTGGAGAGTGTGCTTCATCCACAGGAGCTGAGAGACACACTCACCCATCGCAACGTATTCGGCTTCGGTGGTAGATAAGGCAACGCAATGCTTCTTCCTTCTGCACAAACTTACTTGACTTGAGCCGAGGATTTGACAACAACCACTCGTGCTCTTTCTATCGAGTTTACTACCGCATAGTCGAGTCGGAGTAGCCGATTAGATTAAACTCAGAGATCTAGGGTACCAAATACCTACGCTTAGCGTGCCCTTTAGATATCTAAGGATACGCTTGACTAGGGTTAGTGAGACTCCTTGGCACAGTTTGTAACCTTGCGCACATACTTACCGCAATAAAATGTCGTGGCTCATGTTAAGTATAGGAGACTTCCTATTGCGCCCTATAGTATTTTAGGTCAACGGGTTTTCCTTTTACATCTTCGCTTATATTAACATTAGTTGCCATAGGTGTATTGATTATTTTAGCATCTTGCATTCCAAATCGATTTATTAAGTCCTTAGTATATTTTGTTGATGTAAATATATTCCATCTTTAGTTTGTTTAATTTGTAAACCTAAGAAAAACTTAACTCTCCCACTAAATTCATTTCAAATTCACTTTCCATAAGTGAGATGAATTCGCTTAGCGTGATCGAGTTGGTAGTTCCAAAAATTATATCATCTACATAGATTTGGGCTATAAAGATTTCTTTTCCTACGGTTTTAACGAATAAGGTTGGGTCGACTAAACCTTGGTTGAATCCTTTGGACTTAAGATAGATCGAAGCCTTCGCATCAAGCTCTTGGGGCTTGTTTGAGTCCATATAGGGCTTTCTTAAGTCTAAGGACATGGTCAGTTTATCTAGATTTTCGAATCCGGAGGTTGACTGACGAAACTTCTTCCTTAATGTATCCATTCAAAAATGCCGACTTGACATCCATTTGAAACAATTTAAAACCTCGATGTGCAGATATGCTAACAACATCTCGGATGGACTCTAGTCGCACGGGCGAGGTCTCATCGTAATCTAAACCTTCGACTTGACTAAACCCTTTGCGACTAACCTAGCTTTATTTCTAACTACTTCACCTTTATCATCAAGTTTATTTCAAATACCCACCTTGTTCCAATAATTGATTTTTCTTTAGGTGGTGGTACTAATTCGGACTTCATTTCTAGTGAATTGAGCTAGCTCTTCTTGCATAGCAATAATCCAGTCGGGATCAAGAAGTGCTTGTTCAATAGTTTTGGGTTCGATTTTGGAAATTAACGAGATTTGACTAAGGTTTCGATATGAAGCTCTAGTTCGAACCCCTAAATTTGGATCACCTATAACTTGATTGATAGGATGATTTGTTTGAGTCTTAGTGTGACTCGGGTTAGGTTCATCTATCACTTGGTCGATAGGATGACTTGGGTGAGTTCTAGTTTGACTTGGGTTAGAGTCATCTATCACTTGGTCGATAGGATGACTTGGGTTAGGACGAGATTCAAGTTCAAGATCAGAGTCGGGTTCGCTATAAGTTGATTTGCTAGTTGGTTTTGTTAAGGATTGAACGGGTTCGTGTCCTTCGTCGAAAACTATATTAATGGTTTCTTCGACTCTTATGTGTAGGATCAATGGAATTACTAAAGGGTTGTTTGTAAGTTTTTAAACCTAAATCATCTCACCAATATCTACATGATCAAAACATGTTATTGTGAGATGACTTTCAATTTTACTTGATTAATTTTAATGAATTTAAATTAACCAACATTAGGTTAGATTCGGATTTAGTCTAAGCTCATCAAGTAATCTTTTCAAGAGATTAGCTTCCAGGTCGTGGCGAGGCACAGAGGCCTTCTTTGATCGGAACAACGACCACTTCCTTAGACAAAGCTAATTTCAAGAAATTGATAACTCGACTTACTTGAGACTACATCTTGGTCTAACTAGTTATTTTTGAAAAGAGGCTCCCCGAGGCTCAATCTTTTCGCAGGATTTTAGTTGATTTATTTTTGAAAAGAGGCTCCCGAGGCTCAATCTTTTCGCAGGATTTTAGTTGGTTATGAGTCCTATCTAACCATTCTAAAAGTAAAGAAAAAACTAAGCATGCAATTTCTAAGACTTAACAAAAATACATTTTGTATTGGCTCCCCCTGGACCATTGAATCGAGTGGGTCTATTCACATAGTGAATTTGGTCCTTGGGAACCCAATACATGTTAGATCCTAAAGTTGAAATCAAAGTGATCTTAGGGACCCATGCTTGGACATTTTTCTTATGTTGGTTTACTATAGACATATATGACTTATTGGTTGTATTTGAGTTAAACCCGAGTCCGGCCTTGTTGTACACGGCCCTTTGTGATCCAAGTAAGAGGTCAAGTCCCTTGGATCCCAAAGTGAACCTTTCCAACGCAGCCTAAGGTCTTCGACTTGTGTTTTCAAGCGAGTTCTCAACTTCAAGCTTTTCAACTTGAGTTGAGTCCTCCTCTTGAATACGAGTAGTCGAAGAGGTTAGGAGACCTCATGTTTGAGAAGGTTAACCTCCTCAATTAGGGTCTCGACCTTGGACTCGGACTTAGCTAGTTTCTTATTTAAAAATTTAATTGCACCATACAAAGTATTAAGTAACGACCGACTTACCCTTAATGATTCTTTTGAACCGGATACGGATCCGTGGCTTGTCTTGAATGGAAGCTCATCATCGGATTCGACTCGACTCTTCTTCGAGTCGTGCTCAGTCGGCTTGGCCATTAGAGCTTGATATCGCCTTCTTCTTCCTCCGGGGTGGCTTGCTTGGGGCTTCTTCTTGGAACCTCGCAACTAACGCAATACTTTCTCTACCGACCACGTTAGTTTGCTCATGTAATTCAAGTTCAAACAATTCGCCTAACCTAATCTTAGAAAGGTCCTTGGAGACCTTGTAGGCATCGACCATGGATGCCCACAAGGTGGTCCTAGGAAACGAGTTAAGAGAATACCGATAAGGTCGCGATCCTCGACCTTTTGTCCGATGGCATGGAGTTGGTTGACGTGATGTCTTGGATACGAGCATGTAGTTGAGTTGCGGTCTCGCTTTTCCTGCATTTTCAAGTTATACAATTTATTTAGAAGTAAATCTCTTTTACATACCTTCGTGTCGTCGGTGCCTTCGTAGTTCCACTAGCTTGGTCCATAAGTCCTTTGCACTAATGAAGGGGCCGACGCGTTGAACTCTTCCTTGACAACCCACATTGCAAGATTTGAGTTGCCTTGGCATCGGCTTCTACTTGTTTTTTCATGGAATTTGACCATTGATCGTGAACTCCAAAGATTCACCATCTTCATTAGGAAGTGTGAAACCGTTTGATTACGATCCACATCTCGATTTGGGTTTTAAGAAAGCATTCCATCCGACCCTTCCAATAAGGAAAGTCATTACCATTGTAAAACGGGGGTTCAAGCAAGTAAACCCTTCGAGATGGGCCATTTAAAAACAAGAAGAAGAACGAAAAGAATCTTGCAAAACACACACGGAAAGAATATTCCAAGACTTTCGTCTTGGATTAGTAGTGCGGGAAGTAAAAGAAGATATATAAAATGTAACTTGCAAAAAGAAATAAACAATCAAATGCGAATGTCGTTGAAGTTCCGGAGGACAACCTTACTCGATCTAACCCGAAGGACAACCTTATCCGAGGATCCTAAAGCCTCTAATGCAATTCTATATGTAGGAGAAGATAAGCAAGTGAAATAATTATACGAAAACAGAAATAAATAAATAAAAAATCTATAAAAAAGAAAACAAAGCTAGATTGGTGGTTTCATCAATCTTAGCGCCTACTCGATACCAATTGTTGGATCGAAAGTGTCGCTAGAGGGGTGAATAGCGTACTGTCGTTAAAAACTTTTGCAATAAGTAAAAAGCAAGTAGAGAATGCACATGAAATATAAAGTAGACAAGATATTTTTACGTGGTTCACAATCTTTCGATTGCTAATCCACGGCCCTAGTGATCCTTGATCACGTACGGAGGGCAATTCACTAAAACCACTCCTCTTCGTTGGAAGTAGGAGCAACGACATAAAAAGAAATCAAGGCAAAGGACACTCCCCTTTCCTTGTTACGATTAAAGCACAAAGACAATTTAAAGAAGTAGAACTTAAGAGCAAATGTGAGTAGTGTAGTGAGTGTTGAGAGCTCTTGAATTCTTGTTATTTGCTTGGCTTGAACATGTCTATTTATGGATATTGATCTATGAATTTAGACATAGGTAGTGTCCAAGGTGAGGTTCTTATCCCAACTCAAGGATGAGGTGTTTCATCCAACCACCTTGTGCCACCTCCAACCTTCTTGTGCGCCAACTCAAGGATGAGGTGTTTCATCCAACCACCTTGTGCCACCTCCAACCTCCTTGGGCGCCAACTTGAGGATGAGGTGTTTCATCCAACCACCTTGTGCCACCTCCAACCTCCTTGGGCGCCAACTTGTTGGAGCCATTCAACTTGTGCCACATCATGGGAGCCAACCATCTTGTGCCAACTCACCTTATTTTGGGCGTCCACCACAAGGAAGCTTGGTGATGGTTTGGATGTCCACCTTGATGCCACATCACCCTTTGTACCAAAACACGAGTCAAGTCCAAATTCACCCCCTTGAAATTCGAGCTCTTCTCGAGGCTGGAACTTGACTAGCAGTTGACTGTAGTCAAAGGGTTTTGGACTGCAGTACAAGTTAGCTTAAAATATAAAGTACGATGGTTCTAACCATCTGATCTCGACCTAGACCTTCCATTGGAGGCATTGGGTCGGATCTACGCTTAACGACCTTGCTTCGCTTTCACACGAGCTTACCTTGTAGCCTCGCTTCCGGTCTTCACCCGAGTACCTCGGCTTCCTCCGAAGTCCCTCTGGCGTTGCCCGACCACCTCGGTTCCCACCGGGTGTCGCAGACCTTCCGCTCAACTTTAGCATTTCTGCACACTTAATTGAGCTCGTAAGATAACAAATATACCCTTAACTATTGAGCCTTTTGCCATAATCAAAATACCGGTTCGACTTTGGTGCCCACTGCCCACTGCACCAACAGTTTACCCCCATAACAAGTTGTTTTCATCCTCAAAAATCGACGTTTAGTAGCCTTTCAGGGACATCGAAGGTTGTGAGTACTTACTTTTTATTTAGTTTCTTATTTCTTTGCATAACTTTCTATTTTTCGTTTGTTTCTTTTTATTTCCCACACTACTAATCCAAGACGCAAGTCTTGGTACTTTCGTGTGTTTTTGTCGTTGCTAGGTCTTTTTTTTAGTCTCCTTGTTTTTTTGTTCTAATGGACCATCTCGAGGGTTTTAGCACCGTCCGACCTCCGTTTTACAACGGAGATGATTTCCATTACTAGAAAGGTCGGATAGAATGCTTTCTCAAAACCCAAATCGAGATGTGGATCATAATCCAAACGGGTTTCACACTTCCGACTAATGAAGTGGGTGACTCCTTGGATTATGATCAATGGACCGTTGCAACAAAATGACAAGTCGAAGTCGATGCCAAGGCAACACAAATCCTCCAATGCGGCTTGTCCAAGGAGGAGTTAAATCGCGTCGGCCCCTTCATAAGCGCAAAAGATCTTTGGACAAAACTAGTGGAGCTACACGAAGGGACCGATGAAGCCAAGGTATGTAAGCACGACCTCTTATTCAATAAATTATATAATCTAAAAATGCAGGAACACGAGTCTGCGACGCAACTTCACGCCCGAGTCCAGGACATCGTCAACAACCTACACGCAATCGGGCAAAAGGTCGAAAACCGTGACCTTATAAGGTATGTTCTAAACTCTTTTCCGAGGACTACCTTGTGGGCATCCATGGTCGATGCCTACAAGGTTTCTAAGGACCTTTCTAAACTTAGATTAGATGAACTTTTTTCCGATTTTGAACAACCCTGAACCCGAGAAAGGTATAGCCTTGTTTGCGTGTTCAAAGAAGAAGAAAATCGCAAGCAAGCCACCACCAACCGAGGAGGAAGACGAGTCCAAGAAGAAGTTGACCCGAGTTGATCACGAACTAATGAACCTAGCTCGAAGGATAGCCAAGGGACGAAAGCGAACCACGACTCGACCCAACCAAGGTAAGCCTAAAAGTTCTAATATTAGGTGTTATGAGTGTAACAGGTTTGGACATATCAAGTCCGAGTGCCCCAAGCTCAACCACCAAGCACCTAAGCACAAGAAGGCCCTCAACGCGACATGGGAAGAAGCATCATCCGAAGAAGACGAAGACCACGTCTTCATGGCGAAATCAATTGAGTCAGACACGGAGACCGAACTCGAACTTGAGTCGTAACCTCGAGGATGACTCGACTACGGCTACCTTCAAGTCAAGCCACTGATACGCATCCGGCTTCAAAAGATACCCTTAAAGTGAGTCGAACTTTATTTAATACTTTACATAATACGGTTAGGTTTTTGTCTAGGAAATTAGTTAAATCCGAGTCCAAGGTCGAGACTCGTTGAGGAAGTTAAACTCCTCAAACACGAGGTCTCCTAACCTCTTCGACTAGTCGAGTTCAAGAGAAGGACTCAACTCGGGTTGAAAAACTCGGTTGAGAACTCACTCTTGAAAAGTCAAGTCAAGATCTTAGGAATACGTTGGAAAGGTTTACTTTGGGATCCAAAGGACTTGACCTCCTACTTGATCGCAAAGGGCCGTGGTACAACAAGGCCGGACTAGGGTTTAGCTCAAACACGACCAATAAGTCGATATGTCAATCGTAAGTAGACATAAAAATGTGTCCAAGCATGGGTCCCTAAGACCACTTTGATTTCAACTCTAGGATCCAACTGCATCGGGTTCCCATGACCAAATCCACTATGTGGATAGACCGAACCGATTCAACGGTCTAGGGAGCCAAGACAAAACATGTTTGTGTTTTAACTTAGAAATTGCATGCTTAGATTTTTGTTTTTTTCTTTCGTGAACTCACTTAGAACACGAAATAACCAACTAAAATCCTTCAAAAGATTGAGCCTGGGAGCCTCTTTTCAAATAACCAACTAAAATCCTTCAAAAGATTGAGCCTCGGGAGCCTCTTTCAAATAACCAACTAAAATCCTTCAAAAGATTGAGCCTCGGGAGCCTCTTTTCAAAAATAACTAGTTAGACGAGGAAATAATTTTAGGTGAGTCAAGTCATCATTTTCTTGAAAATGGCTTTGTCTAAGGAAGTGGTCGATGATCCGATAAAAGAAGGCCCTCAGGCCTCGCCACGACTGAAGCCATGATCTTGAAAAGGTAAACTTGACAAGCCTAGGGTCAAATCCAAATCTAACATTACTTAAACATAAATGCACTTAATCAACTTAATTGGAAGTCATCTCACAAAGAACACATAAGTATAACATGCTTGATCATATAGACTCCGGTGAGATGACCTAGGTTTAACAACTTACAACCAATTTATTTTAAATATATATATATATATATATATATATATATATATATATATATATATATATATATATATATATATATATATATATATATATATATATATATATATATATATATATATATATATATATATATATATATATATATATATAATCTAACATCCAATCCAACCACCTTGTGTGTAGGATCAATGGATGTTAGACAGCGGTTGCTCCCGACACATGACCGGGGATCAACTCAAATTCGCGAAGCTTCGATTCAAACGACAAGGATCGGTAGCCTTTGGGAATAACGGCAAGCTCAAAATCATCGGATCAGGTGATATCGAGCTTAACTCGAATTTTGTTATTAAAAATGTATTACTTGTAGAAAATTTTGAATATAACCTGCTTAGCGTAAGTCAATTATGTGACAATAATTATAAGGTCGTATTTTTAGAAAATGAATGTGTAATTAAAACAAATGAAACAGCTAAAACAATACTCAAAGGAACTAGGACAAATAACATTTATACAATTAACTTAATCAAATCCTCAGCCAAATGTCTTATGACACAGGAAGAGGAATCATGGTTGTGGCACCGACGACTTCACTGCACTCCAAGACTCATCCACAAGATGAGTCGAGGTGGCCTAATCGAGGCTTACCCAACCTTAACAATTTGGTTAATAAAATCTGTAATGCTTATCAACAAGGAAAACAACCTAGGACACAACACAAGTTAACTAACCAAGAACGAACCTCAAGTGTACTTGAGCTCCTGCATATGGATCTATTCGATTCACATGGAGCCAAGTCACTCAATAAAAGTCAATATTGCTTAGTCATAATTGACGACTACTCCTGTGTTTACTCGGGTTAGGTTCATCAAACATAAAAATGATACCCTAGATCAATTAATCAATTTATTCAAATTAATCGAGAATCAAAAAAACCTTAAGGTTAAAAGAATTAGAAGCGATCATGGTGGTGAATTCGAAAATCAAAGGTTCACCGACTTCTGTAACCTAAACGGATACCACCATGAATTCTCTTGCCCTAGGACCCCCTCAACAAAATGGCCTAGTGGAGCGGAAAAACCGAACTCTACAAGAAGCCGCTAGGACCATGTTGAACGAATATGACCTACCCGATAGGTTTTGGGCAGAAGCCGTGAGTACAGCATGCTATGTCCAAAATAGAATCCTTATGGTAAAGAGGCACCTTAAGACCTCATACGAGATTTATCACGATAAAATACCTAACATCAAGTACTTTAGGGTATTTGGGTGTAAGGTACATATCCTAAACACTAAGGATTATCTAGGGAAATTTACATCCAAGACCACGACCGAAATCTTTCTAGGATACTCGACTACAAGTCGAGCTTATAGAGTATATAACCATGACACCCTTAGGGGGTGTTTGGTTGGGGGGCATCCATGATTACCTTGGTTATCCATCTAATGGTATCAATGAAAACCTTGTTTGGTTTAGGTAATCGACGATTCCCAAGTAATATCTTATATCTGACACGTCAGCATACATCAGCAAAAAGGGTTATTCAACCCGGAATTGAAAAACCAAGTAAATCTTAGGTTTTTCTTGATTCCGGGGTTAAGATATTTTTCTTTCCAAAATTATCCTTCTATAGTTAAGTAAATTACATAGAAGAATAAAATGTCGACTCACCTGCTCCCCATCCGCGAAAACGCTCGAAGCGAAACCCTAGCAGCAGCGGCGATTGTGCGGCGATTCGAAGGCGTCGTCCACCTTCGTCCACCTCGTGTTGAAGATCTATCACCGAACATTACTAGGTTTGTTAGTTTTGTTTTCTTCCATTCTGATTTGGTAGAGATCTCTTCAGTTCTAGCATTCTTCTTCTCTTCACCGGCAGTTTTGATATGCTTGTTTTTATCCTGTTTTTATCTGCCTATTTTGCCTCTTGTTTTCTAATGGTTTGACATGTTTCTATTCCTGCCGAGAGGTTTAGCGACGTCAATCTGTTTGCAAGTGTCTTTTTTGGTTGGTAATGTTGTAGCAGGGAGATTGCGTACTCTCCTTACTGATAGGTATTAATAGGATTCCTATATAGTTTAATCACTATGTAGAATGCCAAGTCATAGGAATAAGAAATGTAAAGAACCATAAGAAACACAAATTCCATAGATCTTGTCGAGTTCAGAATATAAATGTATAGACTAAATATTAATGAACAACCCGTCGATCTAATTTTGTATTTGAAAATACTTGATGAACACACCTTCAACACCCAACAACAAGAATATCATAACGAAAATCCACAAGTACCAACTGCAGAACACGGGGTGGGAACCACATCAAATCAAGAACAAAGAAAATATGTCATAATGGAAATAAACTACACTAAATTAGAACCTCAATAGTTAAAATCTAAAATGAGAAATTCCTTTACAATTACCTTATGCCAACAACTTGTTTGTAATCGACTGAGGATTCTTATCATATATTTGTAGAAGTCCGACCCTAGGTTTCCTACAGGTGTGCTGGAAGAAGAAAATGAGAATCAAATTGGAACTAGTAATTTTGTCTTTAGAATTGCTTTGAGAAATTGTGCATACCATGATGAATCCTTGTCTCATGGTAATGTAATCCGTTTGGTGAGATCCATAGAATTGCTTAAAAAAATCTTTGAAAAACATAATCATATGTTTGCTATAAATTGGTGGAGAAGTTTCATTATTTGTAAGGAGAAAAATATTTTGCTTACCACCCAACTTAATGTCAATGAATTCTTGCCAAATCCCTTGAAACACTTTATGGTGACTATGGATTTCTGTACATCTCCAGTCTTTGGAGGAACGCACATACTATATTTTGTTAGTTAATTATTCAGCAAATAGTTCACAACCAATCCATCTCATGCTTCTTGTTATCATATCAAGATTCCCAAGCTTGATTCTTACTGCTTCCCTTCGCTTAATGAATCTTCCCGGCTTCCATAGTTTAATCACTATGGACTTGAGATTATTCTCCATACATGGCACAACATTGGTGCAAACTAGTGAAGGTGATAATAGGACTCCTCTGTGTTTGTTGATCTCATGTTCAATTAATTGAACTTAATGAAGGCGGATGCCAATAAAGTTTTGAATTTAGGTTGGCATGCAAGGTCGGTGATCACAAACTTGTCATTTCCTTTTCCTAACATAACAGGATAATTTACATAATTAATCAAGGGTGTAAAATCAACATGAAACACATTTATCGGATGGAAGACAATACAAGAAGGATGACTTTGTTACTACATTCTCATATTTAGTTATTTTATCAATATATTATATTTATCGAGAACAGATATTTAAATGCATTATATATCGCATCGTATTTGAACTGATCAAACTGAGTTTTATTTATTTCCATTTATGAAGCAGTTCCTTTAACATTTAATCCACAAAATTACAGATTGAATATATGATCACATACCTATTCTCTGTTTTATTCAGCTATCTAGTTATACAACACTGCTGATGCCATTCTGTCACTAGTTATTGAGTGACACAGCACTGAAAAGAAAAATCCTAGTGAGATCCTGGGTTTTCGGCTTCCTGTTTTATCACATTTTTTGTAGTAGTTGTGGTTTCTATTTTTATCTTCATCCAAAGTATATAAGTATAGAGGCTTTTTGATTTTTTTGATTTGCTTTATTTCATGATATGTGTTCCTCTCTATGGTTCCTTTCTATAGATTTTGTTGCTAGATTTACTTTTCATTGTCTTACTTTCATGATAAATGAGATGGATCAATTAGCACTAAGGCAAGAGATGAAGATCATTTCTCTACTTATTATACGCAAGAAGAGGATGCAAAGGAAGTTATTGATGCTTTTATTGTTGGCGGTTGTCTTAGCTAACAAGAGGAGGGCTAGGTTTGGGAGGAGCATATCATATACTAATCAAGCATTGTCTAGATATAATATTAGGTCTATAAACTTAAATGAGATGGTTTTTCATAGTGATCGACAATGTGTTGATAACTGTAGGATGGATAGAAGGTCTTTAGACAAACTTTGTTCTTTGCTAACAACTCATGGAAAACTGAAAGAAAATAAAAATATGTCAATTAGTGAACTTGTAATATCTTTTCTTCACATTATTGCACATAATGTGAAGAATAGAGTCCTAAAACGACAAACAGCTAGATCCGGTGAGACAGTTAGTAGGCAATTTCATTCAGTTTTGAATTCTGTTCTACGGTTACATAACATTTTGCTTAGGAAGCCTGAACCAATCCCAGAAAATTGCACGGATGAGAGGTGGAAATGGTTTAAGGTACAAGTATATAATTTCTACATATTTATTTTCAATAATTTTAATATACTGAAATTAATTTGATTTGTGAGACTTCTTTGATTGTAGGGTTGTTTGGGAGCATTAGATGGGACGTATATTAATGTCAATGTCCTAGCAGTTGATAAACCTAGGTATCGAACCAGAAAAGGTGAAATTGCAACCAATGTCTTGGGTGTGTGCACATCGGACATGCAATTTAGCTATGTCTTACCAGGTTGGGAAGGATCTGCAGCAGATGGTAGAGTGTTAAGGGATGCTATTAGTAGGAGGAATGGCTTGAAGATTCCTCGAGGTAATTAAGTTATAATTATCATAAAATGGGTTGTTATTATATATATTAAGACATGTTCACTTGTAATATAGGTTGTTATTATTTGTCGATCTTTGGATACACAAATGGGGATGGATTTTGGCACCATATAGTCAAGGTACCACTTGGTGAATGGAGGCAAGGTTACCAACCAACAACAGCCAAAGAGTACTTTAATATGAAACACTCTCAAGCCAGAAATTGCATTGAGAGGTGTTTTGGCATTTTAAAAGCCAGATGGGCTATATTGAGAGATAAGTTATTTTATAATGATAAGACTCAATGTAGGATTATTTCTGCTTGTTGTATCCTGCATAATTTCATAAGGTATGAAATGACAATTGATCTGATAGAGAGTGAGTTTGATGTCCTTGAGTCAACTAAAAGTGATGATGATGATGTCGATGATGGTGGTGATTTGATCAGACATTGTGAGACCAACCCTGCTTGGACTGAATGGAGAGACAAGCTTGCGGATGATATGTTCATGAGCTGGCAGTCATCGGTCAATTAAATTTAATGTTCTTTCTTGAAATTTGAGTTTCCATGTATTTGAACTCTTTGCTTATGTTGTATTTGGGTTTATGATTTCGTTGAATGGTTTAAACAATTTGGTTGCATTTGAATTTGATTAAGTTTGGACAATCTGATTGTATCTGGGTTTGATTAAGTTTGAACATTTTGGTTGTATCTTAGATTTATTACGTTTTAACAATTTGATTGTATCTGGGTTTGTATATTATTTATTTAAACAATTTGATTATGGTTTATGCAAGAATAATGTGTTATTTGGATGGTTTAATTTCAGTTTTCAATGGAACGACATAGCCAGAAGAGGATAAAAGGAGTAGAAACAACCAAGGATGCATTAAGTGAATAAGTAGAAAGTTCAATGCCACCGAAGTTCAAAAGAAAAACTACGAGCACTAAACACTTGTGGACCAAACAAGAGGATGCTGTTTTAGTTGACTGCCTTGTTGAGTTAAGCAAAGACTCATCTTGGAAGAGCGAGAATGGTTTTCGAATTGGATACTTGATGCATTTGGAGAAAGTCATGGCTGCAAAATTGCCATCCAAAGAATCGAGAGCTACCCCTCATATCAGTCGAGGTACAAGCTATTGAAAAGGCAATTTCATGCTATCAATGAGATGTTGAATCATAGTAGTGGATTTGGATGGAATGATGTTGATAAGTGTATCATTACAACAAAGGATGTCTTCGATGATTGGGTAAAGGTAACTTTTTTTAAACTGCTCTAGTTTTTCTGCACAAGTATTTCTGCTCCAGTTTAGATTGATTGCCTGTTAAGTACACTATATATACATATATTTTCAAGTGGTGATTAACCACTTTCAAGTTTAAATGTAATCAAGGATCGATCAGTTAGAGCTAGAACAGGATCAATTTTATGTATGTTACATATTTTGTTTCTGAATATATATAAGTCCTGTAGGCTTGTCTAAATTTCGATCAGAATTTAGATGTATGTACTGGACGAATATAATTTGAACCTGACAATTTAATTGTGAACTATCTCTTTTGTGATTATAATAACATGCTTGTCTTATGTCTTGCTTAGATAAGTCTCATGTCATCTTTGTTATTTGCACTGTAACAATCACCAATCAATCATCATGATCAAGCCATTGTAGTCTCAGTTATTTGGGTTCGCTACTTGAATCTTTTTCCTCCATTGAACTTATGCAAAGGTATAGCTATATCACTTGTAATGTCCAAACTAATCATTCGTAATTATGCAAAGTAGAGATTACATTGCCCTTCTACGCATTATACTTGCAATTATATACAACTTCTCTTTATGTTATGTACTGGTTGTTTTTGAACATGTTCATACCATCTTAACCTAATTTGTTTTATTTTATTATATATCAGAGCTTATGTGGATTTACTATCAAGTGATATCTTCTTGATTTTATCTTTTTTACAATCTGACAAATAACAATGGTAAATACCACTGTCTCCTTATTTATCAGAAAAGTGCATATGAGAATCATTCTCGTTTAATATATCTGGGTTTATAAGTCAAGTCAAGCTAAGATGAGTTTAATAGCTCTGTTAATTTTGGTGTTGACTTTTTATTAATAATATTTTTTAATTCAGAGTCATCCAGCTGCTATTGGTTTAAGGAACAAAGAGTTCCCCCACCTTGATGACTTGATGTCTGTGTGGGGGAAAGATCGTGCCACAGGAGCTAATGCAGAAACCCCCGCTGATGCAGTAGAAGAGATAAATGTATGTGATGAAGAGGTTGACACATTTGAGCTTGAAAAGGATGATTATATTGAAGATCACAAAGATGAAAAATCTGATGATGACAACCAAGTAATAAAAACATCTGAGACTCCAAGTTCATCAGTTTGTCCAACAAACAAGACATCAACCAGAAAGAAAAAAGGAAAGTCTGATGATGCTCTAAGTGACTTGGTGGGAGAAATTCAAAAATATATTACTTCTGTTTCTAAATCTGATGAGGAGATCTCCAACTACTTCAAGCAACAAACAGAGACTAATCATAGGAAAAAGAAGATATACGAAGAGTTAATAGAACTTTCTGAATTCTCTGAGCAAGAAATTATGGATGTTGGAGAGTATATTCTCAAGGATGAACACAAGCTTGACAACTTCTTTGCATTGCCACAGATATTTAGGAGAAGTTATGTGTTGAAGTTGCTCTCTGAGCTCCATTCCAAATGAAGTAGCTATTTGAATTAGATTGTCATTCTGATATACATTGTTGGTACTTATATTTTGGATATATTTTTGGATAGTCATCGTATCATTTAGAACAAAACTTTTTGGATGAATGTGATTTTGGATTGAACTTGGATTGCTCTTTTTGGATGAATATATTTTTGGATTATACGTGTCTATTAAGTGTTGTTTTTATAATAAGTTTATGTTATGATATGTTCTAGGAATATAAAAATCTGTTTTCTTATTCATTTCATTGATTGATTTATGCCTTTACTACGGAGAACAAAAGCATTAATGATGCTATTGGTTGTAGGTTATTCGATTGACATTTGACTTGTATTAACTAGATACAATGTGTACTTTTCTGACTCATTATGAACAGCGTCACTTTCTATATTGCTTTGGGAAGGACAACTTTACTAGTAAATTAGTTTAGTATTCATGGTGAGCAACGTAAATGCAGTTGGAAGAGTGGTTTATCAAAATAATGTCCTTTGTATGTCATATTTATTCAACAGCAAAGCAAATTAACACTGCGCTTTCTCCAGATATTGAATTTGTTTGAACAGAAAAGTTGGAAGTCCGAAATCTCACGATAATTTAAAATTTTAAAATTTATAATATATATTGTATTATTAATATTATAATTAATGATTTAATTTAATTTTAAACATTATTTAAATATCAAATTAATTTAATTGTAAAAAATATTATAATTGAATCAGGGGTAATATTGTAAATGTCAAAGTAAGTAATACAATAAAACCTTCA
The DNA here is from genome assembly GCA_025175895.1 of Wurfbainia villosa. Lineage (NCBI taxonomy): Eukaryota > Viridiplantae > Streptophyta > Magnoliopsida > Zingiberales > Zingiberaceae > Wurfbainia > Wurfbainia villosa. The sequence continues at coordinate 108,745,327 of CM045996.1, forward strand.
AACAAACAAGGTTTTGTTTCATTACCTAGGATTAAACCAAATAGTATTAAACCAAACAAAGTTATGTTTTATTCTCCATAACCTTGGTTATGTGATTACTTGGTAATCACATGACTAAGGTAATGACAGATGACCTTCAACCAAATGCACCCTTAGAGTCGAGGAGACTATCAATGTTGTATTTGATGAAGGACATGAATCTACAAAACCCCCGGCAACCCCAATTAGCGAGCCAATTCATACTAGACCTAACTCTGATCCGGAGATCAGGTCTAGTGTTAATCCTAACCTAAGTCAACCAAGTCACTCTATTGATCAAATGATAGATGACTCCAACAAAACTAATGTTCAACCAAGTCACCCCATTGATCAAGCATTAGGTGACACAAACCCAACCCAATCTAGGATTCAGACTAACCACCCTATTGATCAAGTGATAGGAGATCCTAATCTAGGAGTTCGAACTAGAGCATCCTATAGGAACCTTAGTCAAATTTCCTTAATTTCAAAGATAGAACCCAAATCAATTGAACAAGCTCTTCTTGATCCCGATTGGATTATTGCAATGCAAGAAGAGCTAGCTCAATTTACTAGGAATGAAGTGTGGGAATTAGTACCACCACCTAAAGACAAAATGATAATTGGAACAAGGTGGCTGTTTCGAAATAAGCTTGATGATAAAGGTGAAGTAGTTAGAAACAAGGCTAGGTTAGTCGCCAAAGGGTTTAGTCAAGTCGAAGGCTTAGATTACGACGAAACCTATGCCCCAGTAGCTAGACTCGAATCCATTCGAATGTTGCTAGCTTATGCCGCACATCGAGGATTTAAGCTGTTTCAAATGGATGTTAAGTCGGCATTCTTAAATGGATACATTAAAGAAGAAGTTTATGTTAGCCAACCCCCCGGATTCAAAAATCTAAATAAACCCGACCATGTTCTAAAACTTAAGAAAGCTCTCTATGGACTTAAACAAGCTCCTCGAGCTTGGTACGAGAGACTTTCAATCCATCTTAAGTCAAAAGGGTTTAACCAAGGCTTAGTTGACCCAACTCTCTTCGTAAAAACCTTAGGTAAAGAAATATTCATAGCTCAAATTTACGTAGACGATATAATTTTTGGAACCTCTAACTCAGCCTTACTAAACGAGTTTGTTTCACTCATGGAAAGTGAGTTTGAAATGAACTTGGTAGGCGAGTTAAGTTTCTTTTTAGGTCTACAAATTAAACAAACTAAGGATTGTATATACCTATATCAACAAAAATACACTAAGGAGTTAATTAAAAGATTTGGAATGCAAGACGCTAAGATAATAAACACCCCAATGGCGATTAATGTTAACATAGGAGAAGACCTAGAAAGTAAGTCCATTGACTTAAAGTATTATAGGAGCGCGATAGGAAGTCTCCTATACTTAACTGCGAGTCGACCTGACATGCTATTCGCAGTAAGTATGTGCGCCAGGTTTCAAACCTGTGCTAAGGAGTCTCACCTAACCCTAGTTAAGCGTATCCTTAGATATCTTAAGGGTACACTTAACGTTGGTATTTGGTACCCTAGATCTACGGAGTTCGAACTAATCGGCTACTCCGATTCGGATTATGCCGGTAGTAAACTCGATAGAAAGAGCACGAGTGGTTGTTGTCAACTACTCGGCTCAAGTCTAGTGAGTTGGTGCAGTAGGAAGCAACATTGTGTTGCCTTATCTACCACCGAAGTCGAATACGTTGCGATGGGTGAGTGTGTAACTCAGCTTCTTTGGATGAAGCACACTCTCCGAGACTTTAGGTTAGACTTCACCAAAACTAAAATTTTTATAGACAACATAAGTTCGATAAATCTAACTAAGAACCCTATATGTCATTCAAGGACAAAGCATATAGAGGTAAAACACCATTTCATTCGAGAACATGTAGCCAACGGCTCCATACAACTCGAATATGTTGACTCGAAATCTAACCTAGCAGACATATTTACTAAACCACTACCCGAAGCCGAATTTAGTCTCTTGAGACGAAGATTAGGCATGTGCGTAATAGAATAGGAACTTGCAAATTATATTTTCTTACTACTATTTCTTACTTTTTTTTTCATGGAACTAGCATAGGACATACCTTAGATATCATGCACCTATAGATTTAAGGAGCCAATACATCTCATAACACATAGGACTAATGTGTTTGTGTACTTAGCCACGTAGATGGGCGTGAGATGTTAGGACCTTACTCCTGGTTCCAGATGTAGAGCTAGTGCATTGCTATGAACCACGGAGTATAATCATACATACTAACCGACTCTGACCAGGACTGGTTGATCCTTCATATCAATCAAGCCAAATATGAGTCGAACATTTTATAGATGAACTTATTTTCAGTATATTATTTTTAAAAATAAAAATGTGGAACATGCTTGGACTTTAAATTTAACATTTATTTTGTTTTCCACACACCCCTTACTCTTTTCGATATACGACAAAAGGGGGAGAAAAAGGAGAAAAAGGACAAAAGTTAAGGGGTCAAAAATTTTTTTTGATAACTTAACTCTTACTTCATAATTAAACCAAAAGTTAACTTTAAGTTTTGAAAACTTATTTAAACTTTTAACAAAAGTCCAAGGTTAAGAAATCATTTGGTTTCTTAACTTAAAACTTATTTTAAACACTATGGCCAATATTGAGTAATTTCGGTTACTTAATTCTTTTTCTTAGTAGCAAATATCAAGGGGGAGAGTTAAAACCCTTTCTCAAGTACTCACCCTCGGTCAAGGGGGAGCACTTGAAAAAGAATTTTTATATACTCCTACTCATTCGTGCATAATCTCATACTTATTTTTGTCTTAACTTTGTATGTGGGTTTGCCATAAATCAAAAAGGGGGAGATTGTTGGTGCAGTGGGCACCTAAGTCGAACCTAAGTTTTGATTATAGCAAACGATATAAAGTTAAGCTTATATTGTTATCTCACGAGCTGAATCAAGTGTGCAGAAAAGTCTCAATGCTGGAGCTGAAGGCTAGCGACACCCGGAGGAAGCCGCGGTGGTCGGGCGACACTCGAGTTACTTCGGAGGGAGCCGAAGGAATCGAGTGGAAGGTCGGAAGAAAAAGCGACACGTAAGTATCGAGGTAAGCTCGTGTGTGCGAGCGTAAGTGAGGTCGTATCCTCTTTACGGGGATGATCTTAGGCGACGATCCGACCCAAGACTTCCCATGGAAGGTCTATGTTGAGATCGGACGGCAAGAGGCCGTCGAATCAACTTATATTTTGAGCTAACTCTTTATTGTATTCAGCCAGTTCAACCGCGCCCGATTCAACCGACGCCAGCCTTGATTCACCGGCGATTCAACCGGTGGTCAAAAATCAGCCTCGAGGAGTCAAGCTTTATCACCATTTTTCAAGAAGTTTTGTGCCCATTTGTGATTGGTTGAAGACCCATTCGTTGAGGGGCTTAAAGGCTATAAAAGGAGGGCCAAACCTAGGGTTTCATCCTCAATTCTAAGTGCTCAAAAGCCTCAGATTCTGTGCAACTCTCGAGCGACTCTACAACAACGAAGTGCTACCAACAACCCTAGCTTAAAGTTTCTTTTGTTTAGTTGTTGGTATAATCTTAATTTGTTATTGCTTTCAATATTGCAATTCTTTTTAATCGAGGCTTTTCGTTGCATTTTACTTTAATAGAAGAGAGGGTTTGTCTCTCTATCTTTTTGCTTCGAAGGCTTTTGTAATCGTAAAACTCCTACCTTCAACGAGGAGGAGTGTTTTAGTGAATTGCCCTCCGTACATGGTCTAGGACCATTAGGGCCTTGGAGTAGTAGCCGAAGGCTACGAACCAAGTAAAAAAACTATTTGTCTCATTTAGTTTTTATTTACATTTTCGCTGCATTTAATTGTCTATCGAACGATTTAAAAGGAAAGTTTTTATCGCTATTCACCCCCCCCTCTAGCGATCCGCTTCGATCCAACACTTAAGTCACTGTACCAAAAACCTAAAGCGAAAACTCGCCATTTCGGAGAGTTTTTCTCGGTGGTTGAAGTCTACAAGTGTCCCAACACTTGTTGCTTCGACTCTTCAAGAAAAATACCCAAAAAATCTATAAAAATAGGAAATTTACATAAACTTAAAAATCTATAATTTTTATATCTATTACAAAAACTACAAATTTAAAACACATATATGCTTCGCACGTGGCTCTGATACCACTGTTGGACTTTCCGAGCCACAAAAACCGCTTTTTGCATTACGGAATCCTCGGAAGCCCGGCCACGGATTCGTGCAAAGTATAACAAAAACTAAATTCATGTATGTGTTTAAAATCTTAGATCTACAAGATGAGAGCGTTACCCTCGTAGCGACGCCCTTCGCTCATCCCGCTCGTCCAAAAGCTTTGCCGGATCTCGAAGAGTGTCAAGTGTACACTCCTCTACAAGTATCCACACGAACAAATGGTGGAGAAGACACCTTAGAGTGTGCTATCACCCTTGATTTCCATGGAAAGATGAGGATTTGGAGAGCAAGAGAGGAAGAAGTGTTGGGTTTCCGGCACCGCGGTGAGTGTGTGTTCGAACATGTTTCGTAAACATGTGCACAGCGGAAGGAATAAAATAATAAATCTAATTTATTACACCACACACATCACACGCATGCATAGTACAACATGTGTAGACATAATCGTAAATTCAAATTTTGCAATAAAAGGAAACTTAAACTACGTATACAAAACGTATCACGTGTAGCGGGAAAGACATCAATCGGAACGATTCTCACAAGAATCGTCTCTATCCGTATCCATGCCAAATATCTTCGGGATGACTTCACGAAGTCACGAGCCTCATCTTCGTACAGGTTACTAGCCTCGTGTTGAAGACGATGTGATCGAGAGAAGATCACGATCCAAATCAAAATTCGGATCCAAAACGAGTCCTCAAAAACTCGCTTCTCCGGAGAGGTATTCGTCAACCGTTTGACGAATCATTCGTCCTCCACCTATGAGGATTACCGGATATCGAATCCCTGGTAAGGAAGGCACTATCGGAGCTCCAAACGTCGTCCAAACGATGCTCCGACAAGAGGGAAACAAGCTGTCCAGAAAATTGGACAGCTTTGGTGGAGACCTTGCGCCGGCCAAATAAGGAAAGCAATGTGCTCACCTTATCGCTGGAGCCAAGGAAGATCACCGGAGCTCCTCCGACAGCAGCTCGACGCCGGCAAGAGGGATGGTCGGCAGCAGCTGGATGCCGATTGAAGGAGCTAGGCGGCGGCAAGGAGCTTGGCGCCGTCCACTTGGAGAAGAGGGAGAGGGTGGGCGGCCAAACAATTAGGGTTGCATGAATTAGGGTTTAACAAAAACCCTTAAGCCCTATTTTATAGAGAACAAATTCTCTTAATGGTTATCAGATCATAACCAAAAGCTCGTTGACCCGCTCCATTAATTTAAGTTAAAATAAACCAAACCATGTTGGTCTATTTTAAGTTAAAACGAACCGAACCAACTTTGGTTCATTCGTTTAAAACAAACCAAACCCTTTGGTTTATTCTCCTCCATTGGATTAGAACCAAACCAATTTGGTTCATCCATCATGTCTTCACAAGACACGGCCCATCCACGCTTCCATTGCAACTGAAACGATTTAATGCTCGCTCCATGTTTGGTCCAACCAAACTTAGTTTCTCTCGGTTTGAGAATCTCATTCTCAAGATCGTTTTAAATCCTTCAGATTACGCTCGTTGTGCGTGTGACCAAATAGGTTCTCGATTTATGTTGGTCGTCTATAATTAACCATTAATTATAGAACGATCATGAGTGGCACCTAGTAGTACATCATGATCCCCAATTAACCGAAAAGATCAACGGTTGATCCAGAACTATTTTTGAAACCCTTCAGCAGCTCGAATGAATCGTGCCTCATTCCCTTCACTCATCTTATACCCACTTGGTTCAGGACATGGTCTATAGTGTCAGTCCCCACTAGGCTGACTATGTCACACCTAGCCAAGTATCATTTCCTCGTCCTACGAATTCTAGTTACTGCACATGTATCGAAGAGTACCTTACTCTAAACATGTAATACTTTGGCCAAAGACTTTAGTAACAATCCGACGAGAGGCCATGGGTATACATCTCCTCGCAAGGAGTGGTGAATCCTTTATAGGCTATTCAAACACCTTCGATCACTTCCACTTATACCCAATCATCCCGGGTCCACATCTACTCAGAGATGCTTGCTTAAGATGTCAAAGCATAAGTCTTCATGATCAAGATGGCTTGAATACCGCAAGTCAAAGGAACATCGCACTTGAGCTGCAGTAAGAACTTCATTGACATATCTTTATATGCAGAGAACCATATGAAGTCTTACGGCTGGTCACTCCAATGAACTAGTTACCATAACTAGCATCCACGATTAACTCCGGACATCACAATGTCTCCAGCCAGTGAGAATCAGCTGCTTGGATACACCAAGGAGTATACCTCGTGCTAGTCTCGACAGAATTGATGGTGTCCAAATCCATCAATTCATCGACTAGGGATAATTCTGATACATCACAATTACACATGTAGAGATACTCACTAGTTGTGATCCAATCACAAATTCTCTCATACTGTGAATCGTATCGTGGACATTCAGTAAATGAGTTTAAGATCTAATCAAATACATGAAAACATGTATACTCAAATAGTGAATCTTCATTTATCATATAAATGGTTCAAACATAAGGCGATTGCCTTAGGACATGTCTCATATATTACTAACAAACTCCCACTTGGCCTAATGTCAATCGCTATGGTATCCAATACCATAGGCTCTAACATGTCCCTCAAACTTACTTTGAGGTAATGTCATAGTCAAAGGATCTGCTAAGTTCCTTTTAGTGGGGATTTTCTCGATTTGTATTTCCTTCTTACTAATGATCTCTCTGATTAGATGATAGCGGTGAAGCACATATTTGGATCATTGATGAGACCACATCAAGTTCAGAGATGAACTTCTTGATCCAAACTGCTTCCTTTGCTGCTTCCAAAGCTGCAATGTATTCTGCCTTAGTGGCAGAATCCGCTATAGTGTCAAGCTAGGAACCTTTCCAACTTATTGCTCCTCCATTCCAGGTGAATAGATACCCAGACTAAGACATGGAATCATCCTTGTCTATCTGGAGTTGGTATCCGTATACCCACGTATCACCATGTCCCCTTCTCCATATATTAGGAACACATCCTTAGTTCTTCTTAAGTACTTAAGGATCGTCTTAACAGCCACCCAATGATCCATTCCTGGATCAGACTGGTATCTACTCGTGACACTCAGAGCATACGATACATCGGGCCTCGTACATAACATAGCATATTGTAGGGAAATCTCGTATGCCAAATGGCATATGCGCAACGGAAAATAGGATCCCTTCCAAGTGATCCATGCGAAAGCAAACTCGTATAAAATAAATTTCTCTAAACCAAACCTATCTTATAGGAGAGTTCTACCTTTGTTGCGTGCCCTTTGCAATCCCGCTTTTCCTTTCGGTTTGTTGGATCTTTAGCACGTTCAAGTGTCCGTGCCTCTATACGTATCCACACGAGCACGCTCTTGTCTCACAAAAGGAAAACTAGAAGAGCTCTCCTTTACTTCTTGCTAGAGAAGTCCCTAAAGGAGAGGAATCTAGGGAAGAAGAGAAAGGAGGAAGAAGACTACTCTTCTTGCTAGCCTACACTCACAAAGCCACACAACCAAAGCTTCCACCAAGCTTCTCAAGCTCTCTCTCACAACCACACCACAATCACAATCCAAATGATGCTTTGGCCGGCCACTCCATGGGGCCTTTTATAGGGTTGGCAAAACCCTTTCACCTCCTACAATTTAATGCAATCCATTGCATTGAGACCCCTTTTGTTTTGGCCGGCCACTTAAGGAGACAAAAACCATTTTGTCCCCTTCCACCTTATCTAGCTTAGGTGGATGCTTAGGTGACATGCTTATGTGGCATTCATGCATGTTGAATTAATCTTATTAATTCAATTAAGCTTATGTTATCATATTGAATTAATCTTATTAATTCAATTAAGCTTATGTTATCATATTGAATTAATCTTATTAAATCAATAAGGTAACATATTGAATTAATCTCATTAAATCAATTAGCTAAAATTCTCATTAAGCTTAAAGTCCAAAAACCATTTTGTACTTAAGCTTATTCCCATATTATTCTAGTCAAACTAGAATACTCTAATTCCTCTAATTATCATGCTCTTTGTGTGTGACCCTATAGGCTCTCATAACGTTGGCAGTGGATCTAAACTCTTTTAGATACACAAGCAATGAGCGGCATCTAGCAATGCATCATTGCTACCCAAGTTACGAGATAAGTCAAGATCCGACTAACCTTTCCGTGACTACTATAATATATGACCGTGTCCTTCTATCCTTGATATCAGATTGATCAATGAGGCATAGACCGTGTCATCCTCGATCAATCTATGTGTTTCTTGATCCCTGAGTAAACTAACTCAAACAAATGAGCTCAAGATCTCATATTGACTCATTCGAGCATGGCCATGCGTTTTAGTAGTTCTACTCAATCAAGGGGCCCACCGATATCACTCCCGTCATATGGAAGGGATAGATCCCATCTACATCACTCACATCCCTCCACATAATTTGTTACATACCCGATGTCGCCTTTATGGTCCACCTATTACGGGTGGCGTTTGTGATACCAAAGTACATAACTCCTTATGTAGGGAACCGTAGTGACTTGGTCTAAGGACTATTCATACCAATAGTCACATGAGAAAGTTTATGACACTCATATAACGATCCATGAAACTTTCTCATGGCGGGTCAGTTCAGTATATATTCTCCAATATATACCCATGTGTCAACTTGATATCATATATCCATGACTTGTGAGATCAAGTCATCAATTGACCTACATGCTAGTCTTTATGTATTAATATTGCCCTTGCATATTAATACTCGACTAGGAACATTTAGGAAAGTGTTCTCTCTGACCTCTCATAATCAATTACGCAATTGATGTCGTAGATAAGAACCTACTTTTCTAGGGCATTATTATATTTAAATTAGGCACAAGCAAGATGTAAATATAATAACCAATCCTTTGCCTTTATAGAATATGATACAAAATGTTCCCTATTCAACCATCACATGATTGGTTCTAGGGCTTTAACTAACAATCTCCCACTAGCACTAGTACCAATCACTATGATATCTAATACCTAGTGACCTAGTGTGACCATCATGCTTCCTCGTGCGAAAGCCTTGGTGATGGATCTGCGATGTTAGCTCGATCTCTGCATATCCTCACATCTCCTCTATCGATGATCTCTCGAATGAGATGGAAGCGCCGCATATGTGTTTGGTCATTGATGTGATCGAGGTTCCTTAGCTGTGCAATAGCCCCATTGTTGTCACAATAGAGGTCTATTGGATCCGCAATGCTAGGAACTACCCCAAGTTCAGCGATGAACTTGCGAGCCAAATGACCTCCTTTCTGCATCGGATCTTTGCAATATGCAATATACTCGGCTTGTTGTAGAATCGGCAACTATGTCTGCTTGAACTCTTCCACTCACGGCTCCACCATTCGAGCAAAACACGTACCGATTGCGATCTATAGTCATCCTTGCATTTTTGGAAGCTTGCATCAACGTAACCCTTCTGATTAGCTCCTCATTGCCTCCAAATATCGAAAATATTCTTTCGTTCTTCGTAAGTACTTAAGAATATTTTTGACGCTATCGATGACTTTCACTGGATCATAGTATCTACTCGTCATGCTCAAAGCATACGAGGCGTCAGAGGCATACAAGCATGGCATACATGATAGACCCTATAGTTGATGCATAAGGGATCTTATCCATGCGATCTCTCTCCTCCTTAGAAGAGGGACATTGAGTCTTGAAGACTCACACCATGTGATATAAACCCTTTCTTAGAATTTTGCATAGCAAAAGCGATCTAGCACTTTATCAATGTATGTACTCGACTTAGGCCAAGTAATCTTCTAGATCTATCTCTATAGATCTTGATGCCTAGAATATAGGCTTCACCTAAGTCCTTCATCGAGAAACAATTCCCTAACCACATCTTCACAGACTGGAGTGAGGGAATATCATTTCCGATGAGAAGTATGTCATCTACATACAAGACAAGAAATACAACTGTGCTCCCACTATTTCTCTTGTAGACACAAGGCTCATCTTCATTCTTGATGAAACCAAACTCTTTGATTGCATCATCGAATCGAAGATTCCAGCTTCGAGAGGCTTGCTTTAGTCCATAAATGGACCTTTGCAGTTTGCATACCTTTCCAGGATGCTTTGGATCTTCAAAACCCTCAGGTTGTGTCATGTACACATCCTCGAGTAGCTTTCCATTCAGAAACGCGGTTGTGACATCCATCCGCCAGATCTCATAATCATGGTAGGTATGATAGCAAGTATGATCCGAATGGATTTAAGCATCGAAACTGGTGAAAAGGTTTCTTCATAGTCAATACCATGAATTTGTTTGAATCCTTTAGCCACCAATCTACCTTTATAGGTATGCTTATTACCATCCATGTCAGTCTTTACTTTAAAGACCCACTTACACCCAATGGGATTTACCCCTTCAGGTGGATCAACCAAAGTCCATACTTGGTTAGTGTACATGGATTCCATTTCGGATCTCATGGCCTCTAGCCATTTCTCGGAATCTGGGCTCATCATAGCTTCTTTATAGGATGTAGGCTCGTCAAGATTGATAAGCAATACATCACCGTTGTCAGTCAAGAGAAAAGAATATCTCTCGGGTTGACGACGGATCCTATTAGATCTACGAAGAGGTTGGTCTACTTGAACAGGTGTTTGTTCCACAACTCTTTGGGCAACAATTTCCTCATCCACAACACTTTGTGGTTCCTGTTCATTTTCCATCGAAGCCTTAGTGTTATCATCATCTTGAACTTCTTCAAGATGAATTTTACTCCAACTAGTATTTCTAGAAATAAATTCTCTTTCTAGAAAGACAGCATTTCTGGCAACAAACACCTTGCCAAGTGTGGGATTGTAAAAGTAATATCCCTTAGTTTCCTTGGGATATCCTACAAAATAACACTTATCTGATTTGGGTCCTAGTTTATCTGAGACTTGACGTCTAACGTAAGCTTCACAACCCCAAATCTTTATAAAAGACATTTTGGGACTCTTCCCAGTCCATATCGTATATGGTGTCTTTTCTACGGCTTTTGATAGGACGTGATTAAGTGTGAAAGCGATTGTCTCTAGAGCTAAACCCCAAAAGGAAGTAGGTAGATCAGTCTGGCTCATCATTGATCGTACCATATCTAATAGAGTACGATTTCTCCTCTCAGATACACCATTCCATTGTGGTGTTCCAGGTGGAGTGAGTTGGGATATTATCCCACACTCAGCCAGGTGATCACGAAACTCTTGACTAAGGTATTCACCACCTCGATCTGATCGAAGTAGCTTAATACGCTTACCAAGTTGGTTTTGTACTTCATTCTTGAATTCTTTGAACTTTTCAAAGGATTCTGACTTATGTCTCATCAAATATAAGTAGCCAAATCTACTCACATCATCAGTGAAAGTAATAAAGTACTTATAGCCTCCTGCCGACATTGAAAGGGCCACATACAAGATGTATGAGTCCTAACAAGTCCGTCGCTCTCTCGCCATGTCCACTAAATGGAGTTTTAGTCATCTTTCCTAAAAGACAAGACTCGCATACCTCATATGATTCAAAATCAAATGAGTCCAATAATCCATCTTTATGGAGTTGGGATATGCGTTTTTCATTTATGTGACCTAGGCGATGAAGCGAAGATATATGCAGTTCAAATCATTCGATTTGAACCGTTTGGTATTTACGTTATAAATTGGGTTTTCTAAATCTAGAACATAGAGACCATTCATAAGTGGTGCATTACAATAGAACATTTCATAAATGGAACAACATTTGTCCTTTATTATAAAAGAAAAGTTTTTCTTGTCTAAACAAGATACAGAGATTATGTTCTTTGTCAATGCAGGTACATAAAAGCACTCCTCTAGTTCTAAGATAAGCCCAGTGGGCAAAGACAAAGAATATGTTCCTACATTTCTGACAGAACTTTTGCGCCATTGCCTACTCGTAGGTCCACTTGCCCTTTGCCATTATTCTACTATTTCTCGATCCTGCACATTAGTACAAATGTGAGATGCACATCCGGTATCTAATACCCATGTAGAAGAAATAGATAGATTAACTTCTATAGCGTGTATACAGGCGAAGTCCCACTTCTCTTGTTCTTTACTTCCTCAAGGTAGACTTTGCGATTCCGCTTCCGAGTGTCGATCTCACCGCAATGGAAGCACCCTTCCTTAGGTACTTTACCTTTACCCTTTGAAGTGGATGAATTGGCCTTGCCTTTGGCTTTGGTCTTACCCTTGCCTTTGCACCTTTGTCCTTCTTGACCATTAGTACATTACTAACTTTCTTCTTGAGATTTGGTTGTGATTCTTAACATCTTTGAGAATCTCAGCAAAGGTTTATCAATTTCATTCATGTTATAATTCATGAGAATTGATTGTATGCTTCCAGCAACGATTGCGGGATAACATCGGTTGCCAATTCTTGGCTCGATGGAAAACCTAGTCTTTCAAGGTTCTCAGCGTACCCAATCATTTTGAGTCGTGAGTTCCTACAGTGTTCCTTCTTGCATCTTGCATGCAAAAGAGCCTTAGACACTTCAAAACGCTCGTGCCTAGCTTGTCCTTGATATAGTTGTTTCAAATGCTCAACCATATCATAGGCATCCATGTTCTCATGTTGCTTCTGAAGCTCAGAGTTCATGGTGGCAAGCATAAGGCATGACACATCTAATGCGTCATCTTGATGCTTCTTATAAGCATCCTTTTCAGCACGAGTGGCCGTAGGGGCGGGTATTTCAGGGGTAGCCTGCTCTAGGACATATAGTTTGCGTTCTTGCTTGAGGATAATCCTCAAGTTCCTATACCAGTCAAGAAAGTTTGCTCCATTGAGCTTGTCCTTCTCAAGGACAGATCGCAAGTTGAGGGGGTGTGTCGTGTTAGATGACATGGTGATCTACAACATTAAAATGCAAAGTTAAGTATCATACCTAAATCATTTAATTAGGCCTTTAATTAAATGAGGCTCCCACTAAATTCTCATAGCTACTACTTAGCTATAAATTTATATGGGATAAAGATCCACATCATAATTCGTCTTGAGTTAGCTTTGGCTAATCGCCCAAGACGTAGTATAATTAGGTAGGCAATCTTTTGCCAATTACATCTGATGTAACTCTTTAATAGCTTTGTTTAAGTTTTAGATTAGTTTAGTGTTTATTCCTAAACCAGCTTCCAGGATGTGGCGAGGCACAGGGGCCTTCTTGGATATCGGAGCAACGACCACTTCTAAGACAAAGCTGATGTTCGGAAATCACACAAAACTAATGTTAACACTTATGTTCAAAGCTAATATATGCCTCTACTTTCTTAACCAATTAAGAAAACACTTAATTAAGTCTTAACCAAGACTGATAGCGGGACATCACGATTGTCCACTCGCACCCCTCCAAGATAAAATGCATTGCTTTGCTTTGGCAAACCCAATAACAAATGATCGAGGAAGTAGTGAGTACCAACTTTGGTAGGCATATCGTTTAGACTTATTAAGAAATAAACATGTATCATATACATATTAGCATACATCACATATAAGCTAAACTAATCATGCATCACATACAAGCTAAACTAACATGCATCACATACATATTAAACTAACGTGTCATGGTTATGGCCCTTATTCTACAATCTTCTCAAGCCAATGAAAAGATTGATTGGTCAACCTAGGGATAGCATCTTCTCCTAAGTGCTTCCTTTTGGTTGTCTTGTGTGTTGACTTCCTCCTTGTAACCTCATCTTCCAATGGACCCTCCATCCTTGATTTGTACATTACAAAAGGAGAAATACTCGAGTTACATTCGAGTCTAGAACTAATTTTACAACAAGAATATTAGGAGAAAGGCACGACACGCAGGCCGTATTAAGAATTACAACACACAATCACAAACTTTTTGGGACTAGGCCATAACCATGCACCATGTCATTTTAACTTTTAAAAGACATTGGATATTTTATTATGTTTGAAAATTTGCTAATGCAATTATCAACTCATAATAAAATTTATCCTACTTCTATATCACATATAAAATAGAAAACCTATTTTTATACGATCTTCGCAAGTGGCTCGATACTACCTTTGTAGGAAATCTCGTATGCCAAATGGCATATGCGCAACGGAAAATAGGATCCCTTCCAAGTGATCCATGCGAAAGCAAACTCGTATAAAATAAATTTCTCTAAACCAAACCTATCTTATAGGAGAGTTCTACCTTTGTTGCGTGCCCTTTGCAATCCCGCTTTTCCTTTCGGTTTGTTGGATCTTTAGCACGTTCAAGTGTCCGTGCCTCTATACGTATCCACACGAGCACGCTCTTGTCTCACAAAAGGAAAACTAGAAGAGCTCTCCTTTACTTCTTGCTAGAGAAGTCCCTAAAGGAGAGGAATCTAGGGAAGAAGAGAAAGGAGGAAGAAGACTACTCTTCTTGCTAGCCTACACTCACAAAGCCACACAACCAAAGCTTCCACCAAGCTTCTCAAGCTCTCTCTCACAACCACACCACAATCACAATCCAAATGATGCTTTGGCCGGCCACTCCATGGGGCCTTTTATAGGGTTGGCCCAGCCCGGTCACCTCCTACAATTTAATGCAATCCATTGCATTGAGACCCCTTTTGTTTTGGCCGGCCACTTAAGGAGACAAAAACCATTTTGTCCCCTTCCACCTTATCTAGCTTAGGTGGATGCTTAGGTGGCATGCTTATGTGGCATTCATGCATGTTGAATTAATCTTATTAATTCAATTAAGCTTATGTTATCATATTGAATTAATCTTATTAATTCAATTAAGCTTATGTTATCATATTGAATTAATCTTATTAAATCAATAAGGTAACATATTGAATTAATCTCATTAAATCAATTAGCTAAAATTCTCATTAAGCTTAAAGTCCAAAAACCATTTTGTACTTAAGCTTATTCCCATATTATTCTAGTCAAACTAGAATACTCTAATTCCTCTAATTATCATGCTCTTTGTGTGTGACCCTATAGGCTCTCATAACGTTGGCAGTGGATCTAAACTCTTTTAGATACACAAGCAATGAGCGGCATCTAGCAATGCATCATTGCTACCCAAGTTACGAGATAAGTCAAGATCCGACTAACCTTTCCGTGACTACTATAATATATGACCGTGTCCTTCTATCCTTGATATCGATTGATCAATGAGGCATGAGTGTCATCCTCGATCAATCTATGTGTTTCTTGATCCTGAGTAAACTAACTCAAACAAATGAGCTCAATATCTCATATTGACTCATTCGAGCATGGCCATGCGTTTTAGTAGTTCTACTCAATCAAGGGGCCCACCGATATCACTCTGTCATATGGAAGGGATAGATCCCATCTACATCACTCACATCCCTCCGCATAATTTGTTACATACCCGATGTCGCCTTTATGGTCCACCACATTCACGGGTGACGTTTGACGATACCAAAGTACATAACTCCTTATGTAGGGAACCGTAGTGACTTCAGGTCTAAGGACTATTCATACCAATAGTCACATGAGAAAGTTTATGACACTCATATAACGATCCATGAAACTTTCTCATGGCGGGTCAGTTCAGTATATATTCTCCAATATATACCCATGTGTCAACTTGATATCATATATCCATGACTTGTGAGATCAAGTCATCAATTGACCTACATGCTAGTCTTTATGTATTAATATTGCCCTTGCATATTAATACTCGACTAGGAACATTTAGGAAAGTGTTCTCTACAGCCTCTCATAATCAATTCTGCCAATTGATGTGCTGTAGATAAGAACCTACTTTTCTAGGGCATTATTATATTTAAATTAGCTGGCACAAGCAAGATGTAAATATAATAACCAATCCTTTGCCTTTATAGAATATGATACAAAATGTTCCCTATTCAACCATCACATGATTGGTTCTAGGGCTTTAACTAACACATATATGATAGATCCTATTGCGGATGCATAGGGAATCTTACTCATGCAAATCCTCTCGTCTTCTGTACGCGGACACATAGACTTTGAAAGGTGTATCCCATGCCTGATGGTAGGAAACCTTTCTTGGATTCTGACATGCTAAACCTCTTTAGCACTCGGTTTATATATGTAGACTGCGAAAGACCAAGCAACTGTTTCGATCTATCTCTATAGATCTTAATCCCGAGGATGTAGGTTGCTTCTCCCAAGTCTTTCATGGAGAATGTCTTGGATAACCAAATTTTAACTGACTATAAGATTGAAACATCGTCTCCTATAAGTAATATATCATCGACATACAATACTAGGAACACGACTGCACTCCCACTAACCTTCTTGTAAACACAAGGTTCGTCTGGATTTTGTGAGAAATCAAACCTTTTGATTGTCTCATCAAAATGGATATTCCAGCTCCTGGATGCTTGCTTCAATCCATATATGGACCGTCGCAATTTGCATACCTTGGTTTTATCAACCGATGTGAAACCCTCAGGTTGTATCATATACACGTCCTCGAGCAGGTTTCCATTAAGGAAAGTTGTTTTCACATCCATCTGTCATATCTCATTATCTTAATGAGCCGCTATGGCCAAGAGCATCCGAATGTATTTAAGCATAGCTACAGGCAAATAGGTTTCATCATAATCAACACCTTGTTTTTAACGATATACTTTCGCCACTAATCTAGCCTTATAGGTAATTACATTACCATCCATGTCAGTTTTCTTCTTGAAAACCCACTTGCACCCTATAGGCTTGATGCCTTCAGGTGGGTCAACCAAGTTCCAAACTTGGTTTTCATACATGAAATCCATTTCCGACTTCATGGCATCAAGCCACTTATCCCTTTCTGAACTTGTCAGCACTTCTTCATAACTGGTAGGCTCCTCATCATCAATAAGTAACACATCGTTCGATTCACTTACGAGAAATCCATATCTCTCAGGAATGTTGCGTGTTCTACCAGATCTACGAAGATGTGGTGTTACAATAGGTCTAGCCGATTGCTCATCACTATGAGTTATCGGCTGTTGTGCTTCACCAGGTATCTCATCAATGTCTATTTAAGTTTCTCGAGCCTCCTCAAGCTCGACGACACTCCCACTATTTTCTTGCAAGAGAAACTCTTTCTCTAGAAACACAGCATGACTTGAAACAAACATCTTTTGTTCCACAAGATGATAGAATTGGTAACCCCTTGTTTCCTTAGGGTATCCAATAAATAGACATTTATCAGACTTAGCATCCAATTTGTTTGATACAGTCCGCTTCACATAAGCAGAACAACCCCATATCTTCAAGTAAGATACATGAGGTTTCTTACTATTCCATATCTCATATGGAGTAGTAGAGACTACCTTGGTTGGCATTCTGTTTAACAAGTAAATAGTTGTCTGAAGTGTATAGCCCCAAAAGGACTTGGGAAGATTCGCATGATTCATCATTGACCTGACCATGTCCAACAAGGTCTGGTTATGCCTCTCAGATACACCATTATGTTGTGGTGTATATGGCGGAGTCCATTGAGACAATATACTATTGTCTCTTAGATAATCAAGAAACTCTTGACTTAAGTATTCACCACCTCGATCCGATCAAAGTATTTTAATACTCTTGTCATGTTGTTTTTCTACTTCATTTCTGAATTCTTTGAACCTTTCAAAGGCTTCAGACTTGTGTTTCATCAAGAACACATACCCAAACCATGAGTGATCATCGGTGAAGGTAATGAAGTAGCTATAGCCTCCTAAAGCTTGAGTTGACATAGGTCCACATACATCAGTATGTATTAGACCTAACAACTCTCCCACTCGTTCACCTTTTCCTGTAAAAGGTAACTTAGTCATATTGCCTTTTAAGCATTATTCGCATGTATCGTATGAATCCAATTCAAACGATTCCAGAATTCCACATCGGTGTAATTCGGACATGCATTTCTTGCTTACATGGCCAAGACGACAATGCCACATATAGGAGTCTAATTGATTATCCTTTCGAGCACGCTTGTTGCTCGCTTCGATATTGAAAATGTCACTGGATACGTCCAACGTATAAATGCCATTGCTCAAAGTTCCAGTTCCATAAAGTACGTCATTCAAAGTTATATAACAATAATTGTTACTAAACGTCAAATGGTAACCATTTCTATTTAAGCAGGAAATAGAAATAATATTCTTTATTAGAGAAGGAACACAATAGCAATTGTCCAGTTTCGAGTCCAGTATCCAATACCCAAGTGTCTAAGGAAATAGAATGACAATCAATAACGAAGATACCTGAAGAGGATGGGGCATCGGATGCCTTCTTCTTCTTCATGGACTCAAGATAAATCTTGGAGTTTCTTCACCAGTGGCCTTCCTTGCCACAATGATGGCAAGTGCCCTTTTGTGCTGGTTCTGTCTTTTTTGCCTTCTTGTTCTTCCCTTTCTTCTATTCCTTTTCCTTCCTCTTAGAACCTTTCTTTGAGGAATCAACTAACAGAACCGCCTTCTCCTCATGCTTCACAGAAGGTTCCACAGTCTTCAGCATATTGAGGAGCTCAGGAATAGTGGATTCTAATTTGTTCATCCGATAGTTCATCACAAATTGTGAGAAACTCTTGGGAAAACAATGCAGAATTAAGTCAATACTTAATTCATGATCCATCACAAACCCGAGGGTGGCTAGCCGCTCGATGTACCCATTCATCTTTAGCACAAACTGCACTACAGATGAACCTTCTTGCATCTTCATGGTGAAGAGGAGCCTGGAGACTTCGAACCTTTCGGATCTCGCTTGCTCATCAAACAACTCATGAAGATGGAAGACCATAGTATTAGCATCCATATGCTCATGCTGCTTTTGCAACTCAGGTACCATCGCAGCTAGCATGATGCAACTCGCCAGTTCAGAATCTGCCACATGCTTCTGATAGACCAACACTTGGTCTGGAGTTGCATCATCCTTAGGACGGTTGGGAAGAGGCTCTTCAAGGACATATGCTAGCTTTTCCACCTTGAGAACAATTCTCAGGTTTCTAAGCCAGTCCAGGAAGTTAGGCCCAGTCAATTTGTTTGAATCCAAAATAGTGCACAAATTCAAAGACGTAATGATCAATCGATTAATCCTAGAAATACAAAATGAGCATATATGAGAAAATGATTTTAAAATGCATCAATATACATTTATAAATCCCATTCATTTTTCGAATTTCAAAAACCCCAAAATCACTTCGGAAGATCATAGGTCCATCTCCGAATGGGATGATATCCATCATAGATATGAACAACCTTGGAGAGAGTCCAATAAGTCATTCATAACTACGATGGTAGATATCAACTATACGATTGCATATCACGTATATGCAACTATCACAATGTGCTATCAACTAATTGAATGTTCACACATACATCGGGTTGTTAACACATTAACAAGTATCCATCATATGCATAGCACCCAACTTCACCTCCCTTTACATCGACCTTGGAGAGAGTCCAACAAGCCGATGCTCCAGGTTAAAGTCAACTCATTAATCGAGAAATAGTTTTAATATGGTTAGAGTGCATTCAACTAATTAGCCCGGCTTGGAGAGAGTCCAACAACCAAAGCTAATGATTGACCTTTGACTCTTACCATATTAGTATTAAATTATTCCATGGTTTGAACATGTTCGGGTTCGAGCCAGGCTTGGAGAGAGTCCAACAACCTGAACAAGAAACGGAACTCTGGTTCTAACCATATTAATGGAAGGTGTAGGCTTTAATATTGAGTAAGGGTTTTTATGTCTCATCCTCTTTGCATGCAAATAACTATTATCTACATGGCATGGCATACATGACATACGTCTACATGTCACGACACGCATGGCATAATGATATGCATCTAATGCAATTACATGGCATACAATTATGTCATGTATAAAATTTCCTTATATGTCATAACTATTTATGGAAATAAAATATGTTTAAGATTTGATTCTCCAAATCAAATCATGATTAAATTAGGAAACAAATTTCCAAATCTAATCACATATTTTATTTGTGGAAATAGTTGATTAAGGAAAGTCAATTTAGGAAACTAATTTCCTAAATCATCAAAACTACTTATGGAAATAAAATATTTAAAGATTTGATTTCCCAAATCAAATCATGATTAAATTAGGAAAAAAATTTCCAAAATCTAATCAAATATTTTATTTATGGAAAACATCAATTTCCATAAATACTTTCAACTTTCCAAAGTAGAAGATTTCCATAAATACTTCTAGCCTTTCCAAAATTAAAAATTTCCATAAATACTTCTAACTTTCCAAAAGTAGAAAATTTCTAGAAATATCATTATGACTATCGCAAAACAATTTTACGATTATGTCAAAACACAACCTGGGCTCTGATACCATTGTTGGGTTTCCGACACCGCGGCGAGTGTGTGTTCGAACATGTTTCGTAAACATGTGCACAGCGGAAGGAATAAAATAATAAATCTAATTTATTACAACACACACATCACACGCATGCATAATACAACATGTGTAGACATAACCATAAATTCAAATTTTGCAATAAAAGGAAACTTAAACTATGTATACCTAACGTATCACGTGTAGCGGGAAAGGCATCAACCGGAACGATTCTCGCTAGAATCGTCTCTATCCGTATCCACGCTGAGTATCTTTGGGATGACTTCACGAAGTTATGAGCCTCGTCTTCGTACGGGTTACTAGCCTCGTGTTGAAGATGACGTGATCGAGAGAAGATCACGATCCGAATCAAAATTCGGATCCAAAACGAGTCCTCAAAAACTCGCTTCTCCGGAGAGATATTCGTCAACCGTTTGACGAATCCTTCATCCTCCACCTATGAGGATTATCGGAGATCAAATCCCCGGTAAGGAAGGCGCTGTCGGAGGTCCAAACATCATCCAAACGATGCTCCGACAAGAGAGAAACAAGCTGTCCAAAAAACTGGACAGCTTTGGTGGAGACCTTGCGCCGGCCAAATAAGGAAAGCAATGTGCTCACCTTGTCGCCGGAGCCAAGGAAGATCACTGGAGCTCCTCCGGCAGCATCTCGACGCCGGAACGAGGGATGGTCGACAGCAGCTGGACGCCGGTTGAAGGAGCTAGGCGGCGGCAAGGAGCTTTGCGCCGTCCACTTGGAGAAGAGGGAGAGGGTGGGTGGCCAAACAATTAGGGTTGCATGAATTAGGGTTTAACAAAAACCCTTAAGCCCTATTTTATAGAGAACAAATTCTCTTAATGGTTATCGGATCATAACCAAAAGCCCGTTAACCCACTCCATTAATTTAAGTTAAAATAAATCAAACCATGTTGGTCTATTTTAAGTTAAAATGAACCAAACCAACTTTGGTTCATTCGTTTAAAATAAACCAAACCCTTTGGTTTATTCTCCTCCATTGGATTAGAACCAAACTAATTTGGTTCATCCATCATGTCTTCACAAGACACGACCCATCCACGCTTCCATTGCGACTGAAACGATTTCATGCTCGCTCCATGTTTGGTCCAACCAAACCTAGTTTCTCTCGGTCTGAGAATCCCATTCTCAAGCTCGTTTTAAATCCTTCAGATTACGCTCATTGTGCATGTAACCAAATAGGTTCTCGGTTTATGTTGGCCGTATATAATTAACCATTAATTATAGAACGATCATGAGTGGCACCTAGTAGTACATCAAGATCACCAATTAATCGAAAAGATCAACGGTTGATCCAGAACTATTTCTGAAACCCTTCAGCAGCTCGAATGAATCGTGCCCCATTCCCTTCACTCATCTTATACCCACTTGGTTCAGGACATGGTATATAGTGTCAGTCCCCACAAGGCTGACTATGTCACACCTAGCTCAAGTATCATTTCCTCGTCCTACGAATTCTAGTTACTGCACATGTATCGAAGAGTACCTTACTCTAAACATGTAATGCTTTGGCCAAAGACTTTAGTAACAATCCGACGAGAGGCTATGGGTATACATCTCCTCGCAAGGAGTGGTGAATCCTTTATAGGCTATTCAAACACCTTCGATCACTTCGACTTATACCCAATCATCCCGGGTCCACATCTCCTCAGAGATGCTTGCTTAAGATGTCAAAGCATAAGTCTTCATGATCAAGATGACTTGAATACCGCAAGTCAAAGGAACATCGCACTTAAGCTGCAGTAAGAACTTTATTGACATATCTTTATATGCAAAGAACCATATGAAGTCTTACAGCTGGTTACTCCAATGAACTAGTTACCATAACTAGCATCCACAATTAACTCGGACATCACAATGTCTTCAGCTAGTGAGAATCAGCTGCTTGGATACACCAAGGAGTATACCTCGTGCTAGTCTCGACAGAATTGATGGTGTCCAAATCCATCAATTCATCGACTAGGGATAATTTCGATACATCACAATTACACATGTAGAGATACTCACTAGTTATGATCCAATCACAAATTCTCTCATGCTGTGAATCGTATCGTGGACATTCAGTAAATGAGTTTAAGATCTAATCAAATACATGAAAATATGTATACTCAAATAGTGAATCTTCATTTAACATATAAATGGTTCAAACCATCTCTCATATATTACTAACAAGAAGAACCAAAGAAGAAGAAGATGGAGTTACTCACCAAAAAATAACTTTACCCCATCTAGAAAAGTGGTCGGCCACTTATTTTGGTGGGGGTTACATGCATGCATGTAACTCCAAGAGCCAATGGCTCTTGGTCTCCCTAATGAGGTGGCACCCCATGATAAGTCCATGATGATGTGGAACATCATCATTGGCCGGTCCCATGCCAAGTCATCATGACATGGCAATTGGTCAAGTCAAAATTGACCATTGATCTTCCCTCTCAAGTCAAGTCAAACTTGACCTCTTATCTCCCATGGTTGATCAAATCTAACCACTTGATTCAAGTCAATTTGATTTAATGAATCTCTATTCATTAATTTAAATTGACTCAATGAATCAAATCTAAATTAGACTCATTCAACACTTGAATCAAATTGAGTCTAACTCAATTAGTCTAATTTGGATTACTCTTAATCCAATTTGGTTCATCCCATGAACCTAATCCTCATGGTTCATCATATGAACCTAATCTTAAGCTAATTACCCTTTGTGTGTGACCCTATAGGTTCTTGTAACGTTGGCAATGCTCCTAAATCGATTTAGAAACATAAGAAATGAGTGGTATCTAGCAATACATCATTGCTACCCAAGTAACAAGAATGTTGAGATCCAACATCACCTTTGTGACTAATAATTGTGACTCTTACAATATGTGACAATGTTCCTCTATCCTTGACATCTAGATTGACCAATTGAGGCATAGACTGTGTCATCCTTGGTACAATCTATATCTTGAACTCCAAGTAGACTCACTTTAATCAAATGAGCTCAATATCTCATATTAACTCATTTGGGCATAGTCATGCACTTCGTGATCTCACTCTATCAAGAATAACAATGTCACTCCCGTCATATAGGAGGGATAAATCCCATCTACATCACTTACATCCCTTCGCATAATTTGTTACATACCCAGTAATCGCCTTTATAGTCCACCCATTTACGGGTGACGTTTGACGAAGGCAAAGTATGCAACTCCTTATGTAGGAAACCATGGTGACTTCAGGTTCAAGGACTAATAGTCATACTAATAGTCACATGAGAAAGTATATGACACTCATATAACGATCCATGATACTTTCTCATGGCAGGTCATTCAGTATACATTCTCCAATGCATACCCATGTGTCAACTTGATATCTCATATCCATGACTTGTGAGATCCAGTTATCGTGTTGACCTACATGCTAGTCTCTACATATTAACATTGTCCCTGAATGTTAATACTTGACTAGGAATGATTAAGAGTAGTGTTCTCTATATCATCTCATTATCGATTCAACCAATCGATTAATATAGATAAGAACCTTCTACTCAAGGACATTATTATACTTAGTTATTTGACAAAAATACAAGTAAATATAATAACCATGTCTTTATAAATAGGAATATGATACAATAAAGTTCATACAACAATCATCACATGATTGACTCTAGGGCTTTCACTAACACTCATATGGTATATCAAAACGAACTCAAACTCATTAAATCATAAGAAGAATTTATGAGAAAAGCTAATGTACAAGTCATGTACATTTAGCCCATTAACCATGATTGAAAATAGGTTTTGAAAATGATTTTAAAATCATTTTAGAAAACCTTGGTGAAGTCTATCTTTTGATAGCAATCACCATTGAGAATGTTGATACAAGTTAGGCAAAAATTTTGAAGGTTTCAATTGTTTTGAACTTTGTATCATTCTTTCAAAATAATGGATATTTTCATATAAAATTAATTTTCCCCCATAATATGTGGCATAAGTAATGTATATATGATATTTCATGATTTTTTGAAAACCATAGAATTACTTGTGAATTTTCAAATTTTGTTTAAAAAACCTAATTTCTGCAAATGTAGAAACGAGTTGATTGCTAGTGTAGCCAGCCAACAAGTGGTTTTTTTAGTCGACTGGTCACTGACGCAGTCGACTGATGATGCTAATTTTGGATGAACAAGATTTGTTTAACTATTTATCAGTACCCCTAAGTATCCTAAACACTCTTAACCCTATGATATGCTTGGACAAGTATTGGAAGGGTAAAATTTTTATTGAAAATGATTAGGAGAGTTAATTAGGGTGAAAATCACATTTTAAAGGATGTTAAAGTTCAAGTTTGAACTTTTACTCTTATTTTTTATTTTTAAATTTCCTATAGGCTTAGAAACCCTTTAAGGACATTATCGATATAATTGTCAAGGTGGAGTAAGCCTCTAGGAGAAGTTTGTTCATCAAAGGATGAAGGTTAAAAAGGGGGAGAGTGAAGAATTGTCTTTCACTTCGTGATAAGGGTTTTGTCACTAAGGAGAATGAATGCATGTAAGATGAGTTTGGATAAAGGGGAAGAATGAAGGATCTCATTGGAATAAAAGAGACTTTTTGATGTATGCCAAAGGCAAAGAAATGAAGGGTTTAAGTTATGAAACCTTCATTATGCTTTGACATAAGAAGAGTCAAGTTGGGCTTATGGGATTGCCTAACTTAAAGGTATTGTCAAACATCAAAAAGGCGGAGATTGTTGGTGCAATCGATCTCAGGTCAATGTTGACAAAGCTCGAGTGGGACTCGAGTAGTGTTTTGACGTTTGACAATACGCTTGACAATATGGATGATCGTATAACTAATGGATGGTTTAGGACATCCAAGTTCATATTAGGGAGATTGTTGGAGTAATCAATCTCAGGTTAAGATTGACCAAGCTCAAGTAAGACTCGAGTGAAAGTCCATGTTTGGAGACTTGACAAGAGAAAGTCCAAGTATGGATACATGACAATGGAGACATCCAAAAATGGATTCTAGGCAAGGGAATAGTCTAAGTGTGTAGTCTTGATCATGTAAGTTCAAGTGTGTAGTCATGGCGACGAAAGTCCAAGTATAGATACTTGGAAAAGAAAAAGTCCAAGGGTGTAGTCGTGTCCGTGTACGTCCAAGTGTATAGTCTTTGCAACGTAAGTCCCGGAGGTGACACATTTTGGAAAAGTTAGACCCGGTAGTATGATAAAGTCAATGGAAGCACTTGAAGGCTAGTGCAAGGGTGATGAGTCATGGACTCAAGCCAAAGGCTTGAAGCTGATGGAAGTGGCTTAAAGGCTTAGGTCTAGGCTAAGAGTACTCGATGGCATGACAAAGTCGATGGAAACACATGAAGGCTAGCGCAAGGATGAGGAGTTGTGGACTCGAACCAAAGGCGCGAGTCTGATGGAAGTGCCTTAAAGGCTTAGTCTTAGATTAAGGTTGAGTATCAAGTATGCGGGGATTATACTTGGG
Organism: Wurfbainia villosa; assembly: GCA_025175895.1. Lineage (NCBI taxonomy): Eukaryota > Viridiplantae > Streptophyta > Magnoliopsida > Zingiberales > Zingiberaceae > Wurfbainia > Wurfbainia villosa. The sequence continues at coordinate 108,771,380 of CM045996.1, forward strand.
GTTAAACCTCAGTATTTAGGTTTACCAGTTGACTGGTGGTATTGACAAGTCGACTGGTCGAGTGATCAACTCTTGGAGGGCTCAGAAGACTCGAGCAGTCAACTGGGGTTATAACCTAGTTGACAGGTCGAGTAGTTGATTGTGGCTCAACTGTTGACTAGTATTCTGGCAGTCGACTGGTGGCTTACACCAGTTGAATGGCCGCTGATAGTCTACTGTTAAGGTTTAACAGTCAATTGGATTAAGTGGACAAGAGCACAGAATATTTCATATTTGACTACTGGCTTATGGTAGTCGACTGATGGCTATGACAATCGATTGATGGTTATGAGTAGTCGACTGGTCGACTGTATCCAACGTGGATTAGTCCAGTGTGAGACAATGATCAAGCGGGCAGTCAACTGGTGGGTAAGGGCAGTCAACTGTTAGGTGGAAAATCAGCTCGAGTTGAGCTTTTGAAAGGAGACTTCGGTGGAGAAGAAGGATGTCGATTCTTGGAAAGTTTGAAGGGGAAAACACTACTTTGATTCAAGACTCTCAAGGCACTCCAAAAAAACCAAAAGCAAATCGATCAAAAGGTTATCTTGTAAAAATGTTTTCACTTGTTTTCTTTATTTATTTTTGTATTTCATATTTGGTTGTATTCTTCTTGTAAAATCCATTGTAAGAGGTTTCTCCACCTCCAGATTGTTTTCGAGAAGGAGAAGGTTTAGTGGTGGTGTGTGCATCACTAGAACTCGCTCTAAAGCTCGATCGTGAAGGAGGAACTAGAGTTCCGAGCCATGTAAAATTGTGTGATATGATTGTGTTTGTATTTGTTTCTATTTATCTTGTATTTCTGCTACTAAAATTTTGTAGAGATAAGAACACGCGAATGCAATCAACAAAAGAAATCGAATGATTGATATTCACCTCCTTTAGCACACACCAAGGTTCCAACAATATACACTTGATGAGCGCTAGCTAATTAAGCACATAGTTTAACTTAACTCTTTGTCTAATATCAAAATCAATTGCACCAATAATCTCACATTTTTAATATTTGACAACTAACTGTAGGATTAAAGAAACATGCTAAAGGAGGGGGGGGGGTGTAAATAGCACATATAATTTTTTTTTTGTCGATTGAAAACTCAAGTTGCAGTGGAAGTAAAAACAATGCAAAAGAACACTTTTCTTTTTACTTGGTTCACAACCAAAAGGTTGCTAATCCTAGGCCTCGCGTTCCTAAACCGCTTTCGATGAGATAATTCACTAGAAATGTCTCTTCTTCATTGGAGGTAAGAGACGACAGTTACAAATAAAAAATAGAGGAAGTGGCAACAAGCCAACCTCTCCTTTTAGCAATGGAAAGCACAAGTAAAGTAAAATGACAACTTAAATTAAAACTACCGACTAGAAGATCCGAAGTTAGGCGCGATGTCGACGTTACGACGACGTAGCGTTGTCGAAGATGTCTTGGCATTGTTGGAGCACTTTGGGAGCACACTTAAATGATCCAAAAGGGTGAAAAGCCTCTTCTTTTATAGCCACTTGAACCTTGGCTCGTTGAGATCTAGATTTGAGTTAAAGCTCCACATCACCCCACTTTAAGGGGATCTTATCTTGATTTTCTTCGAAGTGATCAGCTTGACCAGCAGTCAACTGATACCCCATAGCAGTCGACTGATGGTAGGATCATTCGACTGTCAATAGCCTCTAGTCAATTTCCATCTTGATCACTCACTTGCAATACAGAGTTAGCACAACAATGATAAAACTGACGGTCCCTTACCGTCCGATCTCGACCTAGACCTTCCTCCGAAAGTCTTAGTCGGATCGCCGCCTATAGTCGTCCCCTTACGGAGGACACAATCTTACCATCACTCTGCACTCGGTGCTTACCTCTAGTCTTCCTGATCTGTCACTTATCTTCTGATCACCATCGAGGTTCCTCGACTCCAACGAGGTTCTCCTGGTGCCACCCGACCACCACGGTTTCTTATCATGAGATTCTCCTAGTGTCGCTGACCTTTAACTTAGCTTAATACATTCCATGCACACTCAAAACAGTATATGAGATAACAATAATAGCTTAACTTTGAACCTTTGTCATTATCAAAATTCAAGTTTAATTTTCTGGTGCCCCTGTACCAACACTAACAAGTTAGATTATGTCAACCAAGAAATATATATATATATATATATATATATATATATATATATATATATATATATATATATATATATATATATATATATATATATATATATATATATATATTGAAAATATGTGGATAGGAATACAAGATGATGGATGAATATTAAATAAATTAGATAAAGATAAATAATCTAGAAAGGAATGTAGTGTATTCAATGTAAAGCAAATTAGGCTATTTTTGGCGAGGGTTAATTGTTAGGAGTATGGTGAATACAATTAAAGTTCTATATTGATAAGACATGGAAAAGATCATGTGCTTATAAAATAAAAAGATATCTCCATTGGTATGAGGCCTTTTGGGTAAAGCCCAAAAATAAAATCGTGAGGGCTTAGACTCAAAGTGGATAATATCATACTATTGTAGAGATATATGAATCTTATAGGCACTAGCAATTGGTATCAGAGTTATGGTTTATGTCAAGCCATGAACCTCAAATGAAGAAAATGGAGCTCCCATGTCCGGATCAAGAGAACCAGATACTAGGCAGAAAGTCCAATTAGGTCGGGAGGACCGAACAATTGGTAGGAAGTTCTGTTGGGTCTAGGGTTAGACAACTGACAGGAAGTCCAACTGGGTCAAGAGCACCAGACAGTTGGCAGGAAATTCTAGTGGGTTGAGGATCGAATATTAAGCAGAGAAAGTCCTTTGAGGACGGATAGGTATGAGAGGGGCTCAATGTGGTCCTTCGTTTAAGGGCTTATGCTCAAAGTGGACAATATCATGTCATTATGGAGATATATGAATCTTATAGGCACTAACAGTAATCAGCCTTATAATGTAATAAAGTTTATATTAAAAGATTGATTACTTTATTTGGTATAATTTTAAAATTATAATGTAATGTAATTTGGATTATAAAAGGTAATAAAATTTTGTAATCTGTATTACAAGGTCTAAACCATGTACTTTGATTACATTCCAAGTCTAAAAATTTAAATGTCAAATATATCTATAGTTTTAACTCTCGTTCTTTAGATCGAACCAGCAATCGACGACTGGCAACACCAACGGTCGGCGACCCCAACGATTGGCAACGTCGGCGTCTGATGACATCGTTGGTTGACGACACTGACAGTCAACGACACTGATAGGCGACGACACTAGCGGTCGCCGAGTGGCGACATCGACAATCGATGGTCAGCGATCAGTGAATGATGACTAACAATTAGGGACCAACGATAGCGGTGGCGATCGTAGGTGATCTACTAAGATTTTGATTATATTCGAACGAAATTAAGATTTGATAAAATTACTTAGATTTAATTATAAGGATATTTTTATTATTTTATAATAATATGAATTATATTTCTTATAAAAATTAATGGATATGAAAATAAATATATAGTTACCTTTATAATTAAAGATTACATACATAAATATACCAAACACACTAATATAATTAATTATATAGTATTATATTATAAGTTTGATTATGTTACCCCTCAACAAACATAGTGTTAGTGTATTCTCCTCCTTTATTTGTGGTATTCTCATTTTACTAAAATACCCTTGATTACATAATGTAATGTACTGTAAAAAAAAAGTTGTGGTTAAATTTTTTATTAAAATAAATATTCGTAATTAAACACAAAAAAAACATTAATATTCTACTTAGGGTACAATATTAAAAGCTCATAATGAACAAAACTTGTTTTTTTAAAGGTGAAAACATATTTACAAAACAAAATTAATACATAGCAGTGCAAGATTTTACAAATAAATTTATAGTCAGATTATTTTTGAATTACAAGAAAAATTAATATATTTTGGTTTGAGTTTTAAAAGTTTATACCAGCTGAAATGAATAATTTTGAAAGTGCAAATTTATTAACCAATTGATTTATGCTAAAAAAATTTGACAATAAGTACAAATTATTTGAATTTTGATCATTATTAATTCAGATAATGAGTTTCATCCAATTAATTTTGAAAATAACTATTTTTTCTTATTCATCTGTTAAATAAATTTGAAGTATAATTTATATAAGTCGAATTTTGACAATTATTAATATGTGAACAATTTATTTAGCCTCCTTGCAGTTTAGAAAGTTCATTTTAGTTATAATAAAATAAAATTATAAGAAGATTTATAATCAAGTTGCATTTATTCTTGTTATATTTGCAAGGCAAACTGATTTGCATCTTTACAATTAAGCCACCATGAGAATCATGCTAAATTAAATATTAGTGTATTTTATGCCTAAATTTTTTTTTTGATTGATAAGTATTTCCGTAATTAAATTTGTTCACCATTATAAACATCTAAATATTCTAAATAGATATTGAAATTTCTTAATTTCTGTTCAAGATAGCTTATTTTGATAAAAGATATATGATGCCAAATTATTTTATAAATAGCTTATGTCCACTCATTACAACGACATATAAAACTATTATGATTTTTCAGATATTTTAAGTAGGATATTAATATATTTTATTTAAAATATTTATTTTTATAAAAATGTAATTATAAAGTATTTATAAAATAATATACCCTCCCGAATCAGCAATATTCTGAGATAAAAGGCGTTCTTTGATTCCTAGACCAAAAAAAAATATGATTATAAGAGAAAAGTTTGCTCATTTTTAATTACAAAGAATGCCTGTCAATAAATATTAATTTGAAATGACATGATGGTGTAATTATATCAAATCATACACACTATAATTAACCTGCAGAAACGGATCATTATGTCAAGAATTACATATTAAGCCGAAAGAAAACTAAAAAAAAAAGAAGGAAATATTAGTGTCAGTGGAAAGTCCTCATCGACGCATCCACTCATCAAATCGAAAGGGATAACATGAAAAGAAAACACAGTGAGGCTACGTGAGACGGAATGGTCACAAATGGAAGCTCGCTTTTGCGTGTGGGCACGACAACAGCTCCTCAAACAGCATACTGATGAATAAATTCCCATCACCTTGTCATGCGTACCTGCAAAGGAATCATTAGACTGTGAAGAAGGATTCAACTCAGCATCATGTTTCATCATGACTATCAGTAATTAAGCAAAGAAAATTGCTCTTCCATCCCACATGCTGTATTAAAATTTCTGCTCATGTCATGGATGAAAGTGAAACACATCGTCTTGATATCATGTATGTTTAATTAGTTCATAACAGCATCTGTTTTTTAGTTTAGATAGAAACGACAGTACTATACAGGATGCAAAGAAATTTTGGTCTCTCCTGGTAACTTCCCACAGCTATATTGAACCGCAAGGCTTTCATTGGGAGATAAACAGATGCAGTTCAAGAAAGCTGTGGAAGGCTACGAAGAGGATCATGTAGCAAACACCAAGATCGAACAAGAGGAAGAGAAGAAGAAGAGAACGACATTACTTGATAAAAGACGGTGAGGCAGAAGGTGCAGAGGAGAGGGAGAGAGTAGATGAGCTATTTATAGATGAGAGGTTGGTCGAAAGCTTTTAAATTTAGGACACAATCCCGAGAAGAATATACGCATGGGAACAGTTTAGTTTTCTTTTTTTTTTCTCATTTTTTACTCTTTCAGTTAAAAACGATCCCAATACAAAAATTAATGCAAGTGTATCAAAGTCTTTAAACTGAACTAAATTTTTATACTACAAGAGTTTTCTTTTCCTTGGGAAAATATAGGCCACAAATTTTAAATTTTAATCGCCAATAACTTCATTCTTACAATATTTGACTGGAGTAGATGAATGGGTAGACCCTGAAGTAATGGGTCCATTTGAACTTGGGGTTCACGAAAAGGCGAAACATAATAGGCCTTTAGATAAGAACTAAGGGTAACGTCAAAGAAAGGCAAGACTTGGACTCAAAGGGCGACGGATCAAATAGAACTATAGTTAGGACACGGTAACTACCGAATAAGAGGAATTCAAAGTATCCTCAAACTTGCCCAAGCCAACCTTTTGGAGGGTGATTACCCAAGAACCAGCTTGGGGGCTAAGCGACTCAGGGATGCAAAGAAGAAGCAAGTCAGACGAAGTGATTTGGACCAGCAAAGAAGAGATGAGTCGAGGCAAAGTGACTCGAACCTATAAATAAGAGACGAGTCGTAGCGAAGTGACTCGGACCCGCAAATAAGAGACGAGTCGGAGCGAAGTGGCTCGGACACTCAAATAAGAGACGAGTCGAAGCGAAGTGACTCTGACCCACAAAGAAGGGTGAGTCGGGGCGAAGTGACTCGAACCTTCAAAGAAGAGGCAAATCTAAGCGAAGTGACTCAGGCCGTTTGGCAGAAATAAGTCGAGGATCACGGGGGTAGATTCCTACCCCATAAATTGTTATGATTAGTCTCCTAAATAGCTCCTCATCACGAACTTGCCCAAGCCAACCTTTTGGAGGGTGATTACCCAAGAACCAGCTTGGGGGCTAAGCGACTCAGGGATGCAAAGAAGAAGCAAGTCAGACGAAGTGATTTGGACCAGCAAAGAAGAGATGAGTCGAGGCAAAGTGACTCGAACCTATAAATAAGAGACGAGTCGTAGCGAAGTGACTCGGACCCGCAAATAAGAGACGAGTCGGAGCGAAGTGGCTCGGACACTCAAATAAGAGACGAGTCGAAGCGAAGTGACTCTGACCCACAAAGAAGGGTGAGTCGGGGCAAAGTGACTCGAACCTTCAAAGAAGAGGCAAATCTAAGCGAAGTGACTCAGGCAGTTTGGCAGAAATAAGTCGAGGATCACGGGGGTAGATTCCTACCCCATAAATTGTTATGATTAGTCTCCTAAATAGCTCCTCATCACGATGGCCTTTGGACATCTCAGGTGACAAGTGGAGATTTCATAGAGAGGTTGTCCCCTAACTGCTCGCTCCTAAGAGGATAATAGTCTACGTGGCATAGCCCGTAGAAGGTTCACGTAGAGTTTGTCCCCTAACGACTTACCAAAAGGTGTCCTCAAGGCGATCATGGAAAGGGGGGCAGTTACCTTGGTGCTACTGTATAAAGGCATGCCTGAGGAAAATATAAAGAGGAGATAGAACTCTCTGAACACACATCTCTTATTACTTCATACATTCTCCATCTTTTAGTTATCTCCCTATCTAACTTAAGTTTCGAAGGGCCATCGGCGAGAAGTGACGATGACCATCGGACATGTGTTTATCTTGATAGAGATTTTATTGTTGCATTTGTGAAGAACTCACCCTTCGTGGATGCTCTTGCGAAAATAACCAAAAAAGCAAGCCGCATTAGTTGGCGTCGTCTGTGGGAACCTCTTTTATGAGCAAGACATTGAGATCCAACCTCAAGAAGTTCCCCCATGACATATCCCTCCGAAGAAACTCCCATCATACTGACCCCTACCCAGTTGATTGACATGATAGGTAAAGTTCTGGCCAACTCCTAGAGTGTGTGAGAGCCTCAAAATCAGGTATCTCCAACCCTATTCTGCTGAAAGACCCAGAGGTGCATTTCCGATAAGAGGGGAATCACACATCCTCCTTTCTAGCAATCATGAGTAAGGAGCTATGCCAGAGGCAGAACCAACTGTAGGGGATGGTCATCCTATTCCCTCTCTCCCCCTTGGAGGGAGGGAGAAATAAAAAGAAAGCTGGACAATGACTACTCTAGATGAATACGAGTCGCCACCCTTCACAGAGGATATACTATTGGAAGATCCCCCTCCCCTCTCATTTTTGGGCCCTTCAGGTAGAAGAATACGATGAAATTGCAGACCTGGAGGAGCACCTGGGTTGGTTCAAGAATGCAGATTGCCTCCATCAGTATACCGATGCCTTCAAGTGTCGACTGTTTATTACCACCTTGGTATCTTCAGCTCAGAGGTGCTTTTCATCGTTGCATCTTGGTTCAGTGACTTGTTTCAGAGATTTGAAGTGTATCTTCCTCCAACATTTCGCTAGTTACAAAAGATACCAGCAAACGACTTTTGGACTGCTGCATTGATGTATGCAATTTATATAGAATTTTAGTTATTATTTTGGCACATATTTTAATTCATTTAGTTTCATATTTTCTTATTTTATATCATTTATTTACTTTATGGTTCAGAGATATGCTTTTGTTATATTTGTCTTGACATGATGGAGATTTGAAGTTAAATGAAGCCTCTTATAGAGCATGGAATAAAGGGAAGCATGCTCTGGTCGTGCCCCTAAGACATAGGCGTGTTCCCGGATGAAAGAAATGAAGTTTGAAGAGTTTCCAGAGTGGAACATGGCGGGTCATGTGTTTTTCACATGACCATGCCTCATTCTGTAGAGAAGATGGCAAACCATGGGTTTTCGACATGATGAAGTTTTTTCTCATGAGCGAAGTGTTAGGGCAATCAACCCAAGTATGGTTTAAGGTTTTGATATGTGTGACAAAGGTTTAAATTAGGATGTTTATGTGATTTGATATGTGTGTTGAAGTCATGCAGAACTTAGTAATTCACACATGTGTCGGCTTAACGAAAGCATTGGTGGGTTCACCATCTCATGGCTCGAGTCTTTGAGTCGGTGAAGGATGACATTGCGAAAGTCATGCGCTTGGTGCATCTGAGAGATCGCCGGATGAGGAGCATCGGAGTGAAGCTAAGGAAGAAAACTTCAGGGTGAGACGCGAAGGATGACATTGCGAAGCAGTGCGCTTGGTGCATCTGAGAGACGTGGCCCGACGAAGAGAGCTTCGACGAGCGACTTCAAGGGAGATGAGAGAATGAGCAATTTGTAAATGGTAGCTCATAGGTGAACTTGGCCGAATAGATAAGTCAAGTGTCGGATGCTCAACCGAGTGGGTTGAGATTTACCCGACAAGTCGGATGCTCAAACTAGGGTTTGAGGTTTTACCCGACGTATGGTAAAGTCGGATGCTCAAACATTAGTTTGAGGTTTTACTCGACGAATGGGAGTGTCAGATGCTCAACCGAGTGGGTTGTGATTTTACCCGATCATCGGATGCTCAAACAAGCCATTTGTTTGAGGTTTACCCGACATCAATCGACTACCAAATATTGGCAGTCGAACTGGTCCAAGTCGAATTGAGTTCGATTGGTATTCGGATGAATTGCCGGATGAGTAGTCGACTGCCAAAAGTGGCGCGGACACAGAACGCTTCGTAGCCGACTGATCAATCAGCTACGGGGCGATCAGTCGAACCAACGAGACCGCCAGTCGATTGCCAAGCTAGCCATTGGATGGTGACGACCGCATTTCAGATGCCATCAGAAGTCGTTGCAAAGGCGGCAGTCAACTATTGGCATGCAACATCGACTGCTACATGCCCAACAGAAAGATTTCGGCTCTCTCTATAAAAAGAGAGGGTGTGGGCTTTAGGGAGGTTAATGTTCATGCTCCCAAGTATCCCCTAAGTGCTCCACACGATTCCTACTCCTTCTCCTTGATTTTATTTCAATCCTATTGTAAGGAGTGTTTGTTGTAAGAAGGGTTACCTGCACCTTGCTTGGGCAAAAGGAGAGATCTAGTGGATTAGATTGAGGGGTGATTCACCTGAACGAATCGGTCGTGAAATAGCGGCAAGGGTCGTGAACTACATTACATCTGCGTGTTCAAGTTTGCATCTTCTTCCTTCTTGTGTTTTGTCTTAATTGTTTTATTTAGCTCTATATTTTCGCAGCGCTAACTTTACTTAGACAATCAAGACACGAAAAAATGCCATCGTCTATGAATTGGGCTATTCACCCCCTCTAGACAGCTATCGATCCTGCAACAAGTGGTATCAGAGCCAGGTTGCTTGTCATCGGACTCACCGCCGCAACAAGAACAACAAAAATGGTCGGCTCCAACATTCATCCACCTAAATTTGAAGGAGACTTTGCTTGGTGGAAAAACTGAATGGAGGTAATTTTTAAAACGAATTTTGATATTATGGTTATTATGGAAACCGGTTCCGAAGTACCTAGGGACGAAGAGGGTGAACCAATCGAAAAGTCAAGATGGACAAAGAAGCAACGAGAGGAGAACCTTACAAACTCAAAGGCCAAGCATCATCTATATAATGTGCTCCCTCAACAAGAGATAAACCGAATTGGAGAGTGTGCAAGCACCAAGGAAATGTGAGAAAAAACTTGTGGAGTTTCATGAAGGCACTTCTGAGGCAAAGCTTGCAAGACGAGATCTTCTCCGATCACAATTAAGCAATATCAAGCTAGAAAAAAGGAGAAAAGGTAGTCTCTTTACATTCTCGATTTAAAGAAATCGTTAACGGCTTAACAAGTGTAGGGGAGAAGCTCTCCAATAGAGATATGATCATGAAGGCTATAGATGCATTCCCCCGATCATCTAAGTGGAGCTCTATGGTGGATTCGTTTTACATTTCCAAGAATCTAGAGGTAAGTACTCTAGAAGATTTTTTTTCAACTATGGAGTTACATGAAACTAGGCTTGAAGGTAGAATAGAAGAGTCAATCAAGCCATCAAGGGGATTAGCTTTGGTAGCCGACAAAGGGAAGAAGAAAAAGGAGATTACAACTTCCTCATCCAATGAATAACAATAAAGTGGCCTACATGGTAAGAAAGGTGAGACGTACAATGAAAAATTTTAAATTTAACAAGTCTCATGATAGGAGAAGGCCAAGAAGAAAAATTATGTGCTATAATTGCCAAGGAGAGTGACACATGAGGGATGATTGTCCCCTCTCGACCAAAAGCAAGGAAGAAAGGAGAAAGAAAGAAGACAAGAAGAAAGGGAGCAAGAAGAAGGATGAAGAGAAGAAATTGAAAGAAAAAGGGAAGGCTAAAGCACACAACTTGAAAGCTACGTGGGATGATCCATCATCATCGGAAGAAGAGGAAATTGTCACCCACTTGGCACTAATTGGGATTGATGATGTAGAGTCCACCTCCTCCGAAAGAGAAAATGCAAGCACTAGCGAGGAGGAGAGCTCGAGTGAAGGGTGAGCGTCTTCATCATTATCATCCGAAGGGGATTGTTAACTAAACTACCCTCCAATGATGTAGTTTCAATGATTACTAGCTTGACTAAGGACTTGTTTAGGGTCAAAAAGAAAAATAAATGCATGCTTGATGAAATTAATGTCTTAGAAGAAAAATTGAAAAAATGCATGTTCACATGATGATTGTATTTCTTCTAATGTAAATGATGCATGCTTAGTAGAAGAAAATAGGACTTTAAGGGAAAAGGTAGATTTCCTTACAAAGGCCTTAGAAAAATTTACAATTAGCTCAAATACCCTAAACATGATTATTAGGAGCCAAAGGGCAAGCTTTAACAAGAAATGCCTAGATTATAAGGGAACCAAGAATGAAAAGGACTACCATTGCCTAATTGCTAGAGGACAAACAAAAACCACAATGGTAGCTAGGAAATGGATCCCAAAGGAGTACTTGGTGAACCCCATTTGAAAGAATTTGTATTGTGTTCCCAAGTCAATCCTCAAGGGTTAGGAAAACCTAGGAAAGTCAACCATAAGTGGACTTTACTTATATCATATTAAATGGTTGACTTAGGATGATGTGGGTGATGATTTTTGACTTAGTGTTGGGTGATGATAATGTGTGACCTAGGAATTGAATGATGTACTTGTTTTATCATGATGTGTAATTATTGATACTACTCAAATCATGATTTATAACACTTGATTTTATACTTGATAAATGACCATGATTTATGATTTAGATGGTAGTGTTGGGTGATGATAATGTGTGACTCATGAACAATGCTTGCTTTATGATCATGATTAAGTAATACTTAACCTTGAGAGAAATTGCATGAAATTGATGGTTAAGTACAAATACCTTAGGTACATCTCACACTCACTATAGGCTAACTTGATTGAAAACATAGCATGGGTGAGATGTTAGGTTGATACAAATGATTGTCACTAATGCTTATGGCATTTAGATGGTCATTTACATGTATCATGTCATAGCAATAATAGACCAATCATGGGGAAAGCTTATGTTTAATTCATAGACATATTGCCCAAAGATCGTGGTTGGATATTTCAAATGTTTTCAAAACCATTTCTTGTCTTATAATTTGTGTATTCATGTTTTAAATCATTTTAAGCCAAAACTAGGTTCTCAAATTGATAAAACTTTGAAGGTATTTAAGACTTTTAAGTTTTTACCAAATGTTGAAAAATTGAATGAATTTTCATGAAAACTTATTTTTAATTGATAAAGGACTTTACAAGAAATGTGTTTTTCAAATTTTCATGATTTTTTGAATTTTATATAATTTTTAATGCATTTTTGAATTTTGGTTCGGAAATCAAAAAAGGCTGAAACTGCATGCCAGTCGATTGGCAGTCTGATAGCAGTCGACTGATGATTGTGCATGAGCATAGTAACCTATTTTGATAGGTTTTGAGGCTGATTTTGGTATTTTTCTTCCTTTAGACCTTGATGTCATGTTATATAACATATATTTAGTGTTTTTGATGGTGTTAAAGGGGGAGCAATATTATGTTTAAGTTAATCATGCTAGGGGGAGAGAATTATCATGTGTTAAAGGGGAGTTACATGTATTTAGGGGGAGTGTTTGATACTCATGTTATTTTACATGCTTTCCTGCACTTATGTATTTTGTTAATGGTTTACCTAACTTAAACATAGTTGCCACACATCAAAAAGGGGGAGCTTGTTAGGGCAATCAACCCAAGTATGGTTTAAGGTTTTGATGTGTGTGACAAAGGTTTAAATTAGGACGTTTATGTGATTTGATATGTGTGTTGAAGTCGTGCAGGACTTAGTAATTCACACATGTGTTGGCTTGACGAAAGCATTGGTGGGTTCACCATCTCATGGCTCGGGTCTTTGAGTCAATGAAGGATGGCATTGCGGAAGCCGTATGCTTGGTGCATCCGAGGGACCGTCGGACGAGGAGCATTGAAGTGAAGCCAAGGAAGTAGACTTCAGGACGAGACGTGAAGGATGACATTGCGAAGCCATGCGCTTGGTGCATCCGAGGGATGTGGCCGGACGAAGAGAGTTTCAGCGAGGGACTTCAAGGGAGATGAGAGAATGAGCGATTTGTAAATGGTAGCTCATAGGTGAACATGGTTGAATGACTAAGTCAAGTGTCGGATGCTCAACCAAGTGGGTTGTGATTTTACCCAATAAGTTGGATGCTCAAACTAGGGTTTGAGGTTTTACCCGACGTGTTGTTAAGTCGGATGCTCAAAAATTAGTTTGAGGTTTTACCTGACGAATGAGAGTGTCGGATGCTCAACCGAGTGGATTAAGGTTTTACCAAACCGTCGGATGCTCAAACAAACCATTTGTTTGAGGTTTACCCGACATCAGTTGACTGCCAAGTATTGGCAGTTGAACTGGTCCAAGTCGAATCGAGTTTGACTAGTGTTTGGCTGAATTGCTTGATCAGCAGTCGACTGCCAAATGTGGCAATCAACTGTCGAAAGTGGTGCGGGCATAGAATGCTTCATAGTCGACTGATTAGTTGACTATGGGGCGATGAGTCAAATCGGCGAGACTGCCAGTCGACTTCCAAGTCGACCGTTAGACAGTGACGATCGCATTTCAGATGGCATTAGAAGTCATTGCAAAGGCGACAGTCGATTGTTGGCATGCAACACTCGACTGCTGCATGCCCAACGCGAAGATTTTGGCTCTCTCTATAAAAAGAGAGAGTGTGGGCTTTAGAGAGGTTAATGTTCATGCTCCCAAGTATCCCCTAAGTGCTCTACACAATTCCTACTCATTTTCCTTGCTTTTATTTCAATCCTATTGTAAGAAAGAGTGTTTGTTGTAAGAAGGGTTACCTCTACATTGCTTGGGCAAAAGGAGAGATCTAGTGGATTAGATTGAGGGGTGATTCACCTGAACAAATCGATCGTGGATTAGCAACAAGGGCTGTGGACTACGTTACATCCGTGTGTTCGAGTTTGCATCTTCTTCCTTCTTGTGTTTTGTCTTAATTGTTTTATTTAGCTCTATATTTTCGCTGCGCTAACTTTACTTAGACAATCAAGATGCAAACGAACGCCATCGTCTATGAATTGGGCTATTCATCCCCCTCTAGCCGGCCATCGATCCTCCAACACGAAGTACGGTTGGCTATGTGAATTTCACACGGTTGTGCCATTTCCTAGGATGATTTCTAGAGTGACATATGGCGGGGTTGTGTGTCTTCCACATGGCCGTGTGGTGGTGCCATGATTCACGATTTTTCGATTATTCACATATTTATGGAAAATCACCACTTCTATATAAATGGAGAATCACTAGATGAAATGAGGATGGAGGGTGCCCTAAAAAGCACCAAAAGATCGAGAATTGGGGAAGAAAAGAGAAGGACAATCGAGGCAACGATGAGAGATCTCCATTAAGGTGTAGCCAAGATGCAACTCCAATCGAAGCAGAATAATTTTCTCTCATATTCAAATTACTTTAGTTGTATTTTCTTCTTTCTTCATGTCTTGTGTTTGCTTCTATAGTTGTATGGAGTAGATCTTTTGATTCTAAGATTAGAAAATAACCATATTTTTGTTGAACATCGTCATGCATGAATTCTAAGTATCTTTAATCTTTATATATGCAGTTTGTGACTTGAAGTTTGATGATATTGATTTATTTTGTTCTTGAACTATTGTGCTTAGTTGATATGGATGGCAAAAGCATTCATATCAAATATTAAAGGAATTTAGGAAGGATCGAAAGGAGAACTAACCCCAAGAACCATAGGAATTCAAAACATGAAAGAGTAAGATGCAAAAGTAGATCTGCCTTTCGTGGGGAGACTATAGGACATCCTAGATTGCATAGAATCTATTAAAGCACAAGGCCGCCTAAAAGGAGAGAATAACTAAAGAGTTGAAGGATCATGTGATAGGGGAATCCCATTGACAACAACTTTGTTTAGCTCTATCTTTCCGAAAGGAGACTTTGACTTGGGGATAGGTAAAGCATGTGTAGTTACAAAAGATCACATCAGTATAAACAAGATGGACTGCTCACATAATGAATCGTTAAAAAACTAAGGGACATAAATAGACGACTTGCTTAGCATCATATAGGTGAAACCGAAATCTTAGGATCTCTTTTAAACTTGAGTAAATCCTTCTTCTTACTTCGTGTGACACCAACATTTCAGCCTTGTCCATTAGAATTCTAGGATAGAGTAATTTCCTACATTAAGATCAAGTCTAGACAATTGTAGTGACTAAGTAGATATGTAATCAAATATCTATCCTTGTGGGATCGATATTTTTATTACTTGATGATAATTGTGCACTTGCGAGGTTTCCGCACATCATGTCTTTGGCATAATAGTTGAGGACTTAGTTTGTGTGTTCATCAAGTTTTTGTCATTGTTGTCGAGAACTGATCAATTCGATATTAGTTGAAATGGTGAGCGATGGGATTAGACTTGTTTTTTTTTTAGTTTTAGCATTAGTATTCTAGCATTTTTCTTTTAGTCTTTATTCATCATCTTACTATTTATTTTGAATTGTATTGCAGGGTTGTCTCCATTTTTGTTGTATGCGTAGATATACAAAGTCTAAGAATCTACATCCATTTGATCTAGATATCGATCGAACTTTCCATCATAGACGGTCTGAACAGAGACTGATGGAAGGGAATAGAGGATCGTAAAATAATAACTTGGTGAACGTGGGAAATAGACCTCTGCGATATTATTGTTGGAAGATCATGGCCCGGCTAGAAGGGGGGTTGAATAGCCTACGATGTGCTTGGTGGAATTCAATCGTCTTAATCGTCTACAACAGTTGTTAGTGCAGCGGAAATGCTAAAATAAAGACAATTAAAACAATACAAAGAAGTAAAAAAGAGTAAACGCTAACGCCGAGATGTAACGTGGTTCACAACCCTTGCCACTAGTTCATGGACGATTCGTAAGGCGAATCACTCCCTCAATAATCCACTAGTCTCTCCTTTAGCCCAAGCAAGGTGGAGGTAACCCTTTTTTACAACAATCACTCCCTCTTACAATAAGATGGAAATAAGAACAAGAAGAGGAGTGTTAAAATATGTTGGGCACTTGGGAGTATGATTATGAGTGAAGCATTAGCCTCCCCAAAGCCCCAAAACCTTCTTTATATAGAGAAGAAGGGTTTCTTCCCATTGGACAGACGAT
This sequence comes from Wurfbainia villosa, assembly GCA_025175895.1. Classification (NCBI taxonomy): domain Eukaryota; kingdom Viridiplantae; phylum Streptophyta; class Magnoliopsida; order Zingiberales; family Zingiberaceae; genus Wurfbainia; species Wurfbainia villosa. The sequence goes on from CM045996.1 coordinate 108,787,613, forward strand.
AGTCGACTGATGCATGTCATCAGTGGACTGCCCCTCTAACGGTCGACATACAATGACTTCTGATTTGCCGTCGTCATCGTCCAACGGTACTCCTAGCAGTCGACTGATGATTCCATCAGTCGACTACTGCCCACGTAGCCGACTAATTAGTCGGCTACGAGAGGTTCTGTGAGCGCAACCATCTTTAGCAGTCGACTGTCATCCCTTGGCAGTCGATTGATGGTGCAGCAGTAGACTTTCATCCCTTGGCAGTCGACTGTTGGGCTAGAAACCCACCAGTCGTACACTAGTCGAGTTTCATCGACTCAAAGCAGTCGACTGCTATCTATAGTAGTCTACTGGGGTCGGGTAAAACCTCAAAAAAAAATACTTGTTTGAGCATCCGACTTAATCAAACATCGAGTAAAACCTCAAACCTATGTTTGAGCATCCGACACTTGACTTAGCCATTTGGCCAAGTTCACGTATGAACTACCGTTACCATCGCTCAATCTCTCATCTCACTTGGATTCCCTCATCGAAGCTCTCTTCGTCCGGCCACATCCCTCGGCCAAGCACACGACTTCCACAATGACATCCTTCACGTCTCGCCCTGAAGTCTGCTTCCTTTGGCATCACTCCAATGCTCCTCGTCCGACTCCTCGTCTGACGGTCCCTCGGATGTACCAAGCGCACGACTTTTGCAATGTCATCCTTCACCGACTCAAGGACTCGAGCCATGAGATGGTGAACCCACCAATGCTATCATCAACCTAACCACGTGTGATTTACTAAGTCTTGCACAACTTAAACACACATATCAAATCAACATAATCAACCTAACTTAAACCCTTTGCCACACACATAAAAAACACATCATACATGGGTTGATTGCCCTAATAATCTCCCCCTTTTTGATGTGTGGCAATCCGTTTAAGTTAGGTAAAACATTAACAAAAACACATAAGGAAGATAAGCATGTAAATCAAATATGAGTATCAAATCACTCCCCCTTAATACATGCAACTCCCCCTTAACACATGCTAATTCTCCCCCTAGCATGATTAACTTAAACTCAACATTTCTCCCACTTTGACACCATTAAAAACATCTAACATATGTTATACAACATGGCATCAAAGTCCAAAGGAAGAAATATACCAAAAACTACCTGAAAAACCCAGAAATCTAGCTGTTGTGCTCGTGCACAGTTCCATTAGTCGACTGATTCAGACAATCAGTCGATTGACACCTAGATTTTAGCCTTTTCTAATTTCCAAACCCAAGTTCAGAAATGCAATAAAAATTCTAAAAAATCATGAAATTTGGGGAACACATTTCTTATGAGTCCCTTTATTAATGAAAAAAAATGATTTTTCAAGAAAATTCATTCTATTTTCGAAAATTAGGCAAAAAATCAAAAGTTGTAAAATGTCTCAATTTTGTATCAACTTAAAAGCTAGTTTTGCCTTAGAATGTTTTAAAACATCAACTCAGATTTTAAAACATAAAATGGTTTTAAAACATTTAAAATATCCAACCATGATCTTTGGGCAATATGTCCATGAATTAAACATAAGTTTTTCCCATGGTTGGTCTATGATTACTATATCATGATACTCTAAGTGACCCATCTAAATGCCATAAGCATTAGTGAAGCACTTGTATCATCCTAACATCTCACCTTTTGCTATGTTTTTAAGTAAGTTAGCCTTATGGTGAATGTGAGATGTACTTAAGGTATTATATTTAACTATCAATTTCATACCAATTTCTACCAAGGTTAAGTATATATCATACAAAAATACCCATCATGATCATAAAAACACATATTATCATAATTGCATATCATGATCATAAATCAAGTATTAACATAATATTACATATTCATGAATCACATATCACCCAAATCATCCACCATGCTTATAAGTCAACCAAATAATATGATATAAGATAAATTCACTTATGGTTGACTATCCTAGGGTTTTCCTAACCCTTAAGGATTGACTTGGGAATCCAATATAAATTCTTTCCAATGGGGTTCACCAAGTACTCCTTAGGGATCCATTTTCTAGCTACCATTGTTGTTTTAGATTGACTTTTAGCAATTAAGCAATGGTAGGCCTTCTCATTCTTTGATCACTTATAACCAAGGTCCTTTTTGAAACTAGTCCTTTGACTCCCAATGAACATATTTAGGGCTGTTGGTGCAATCGGCCCAGGTCACGATTGACCAGGACTCGAGCTTGACTCGAGAGATGTTTTGATGTTCGACAAAAATATATGACAATGTGATTGTCATGGGAAAGTCCAAGTCTTGAGTACTTGGCATGGAAAGTCCAAGTGGGACACTTGGCATTTGGGAAAGTCCAAGTGGGACACTTGGCATTTGGAAAGTCCAAGTCTTGAGTACTTGGCATGTAAAGTCCAAGCATGGGTCTTGGCAAGGAAAAGTCCAAGCATGGGTCTTGGCATGGGAAGTCCAACATGGGTTGGCAAGGGAAAGTACAAGTTTGAGTCTTGGCATTTGAGAATTCCAAGGGGTTTGATATTGGCGGCGTAAAGTCCAAGCGAGAGTCTTGGAAGCATAAGTCCAATGGTTGGCGGCGTAAAGTCTAAGCGGAGTCTTGGCGGCATAAGTCTTGTTAGGGCAATCTCTTGCCGTAATATGGTTTTGATGGTGTAGCAAAGGTTTTAAGTTAGTTTGATATGTTGATTTGATATGTGCGTTGAAGTCATGCAGGACTTAGTAATTCGCACATGGAGCCATGACGAGTTTCACATCTCATGACTCGTGCCTTGAGTCGGTGAAGGATAGCTTTGCGAAAGCCGTGCGCTTGGAGCATCCGAGGGACTGCCGGACGAGAAGCTTGGAGTGAAGCCGGAGGAAGTAGACTTCGAGGCAAGAGACGCGAAGGAGCATTGCAGAGCCGTGCGCCTGATGCTGCCGAGGGACGTGGCCGCGAACGAAGAGAACTTCGAAGGCGAGGGACTCCGAGGGATGAGAGTGGAGCGAAGGGTAGCTCTTAGGTGAAACTTGGCCATTTGGCCAAGTGTCGGATGAGTTTTCTCGACACCAGTCGACTGCCATGGCATGGCAGTCGACTCCTCTGAGTCGATGGGTCGATCGACTGGTCTAATGTGGCTAAATCAAGTTGATCAGTCATTGCCGCCGGCGGGCAATGCGATCGGTACGTCACCGATCGTCGGCCAAGGGCGGCGATAACCTCATTGAGGACTCGACCGTTGACATCGGTCGATCGATGGGTGCCATCACGATCGATGCATCTGGTGGATAGTATCCAACGTGGAAAGCGGCCGTTATTGGGCAACGGCTACAGCACCAGTCGACTGATGGGTGCCATCAGTCGACTGCTCCTGTGTCAATGGGAAGAAACCCTCTTCCTCTATAAAAAGGAAAGGGTTGGGGCTTTGGGGGGTTAATGCTTGAACGCCCAACTACTCCCAAAGTGCCCTAAACGATTTCCCACTCTTCTACTTGCTCTAATCTTCATTCCATTGTAGAAGAGTAATCTTTGTTGTAAAGAGGTTACCTCCACCTAGCTTTGTGCAAAGGAGAGATCTAGTGGATAGATTGCGGAGTGATTTACCGTGGACAAATCGGACCGTGGATTAGCGGCGTAGCCGTGAACCACGTTATATCTTCGTGTTTGTATTGTCTTTGTTTTATTTCTATTTGCTTGTCTTAGTTTATTGCTTCCGCTTGCGCTAACGTTTTGAAGACGAGCAAAATACGACATCCAACGAACAAGGGCTATTCACCCCCTCTAGTCGGCCAATCGATCCTCCAACAAGTCTAATGTGCCTTGGCGGTGTAGACACCGTTAACATGACATAGCCGATGGAAGCACCTGAAGGCTAGCGCGATGGATGAACAAGTCATGGATGACTTGGAGCGATCCGGGAGGCGTGAGGCTGATGGAGGTGGCTAGAAGACTTAGGTCTAGGCTAAGGGTGGTCTAGCAAGTATGGGGGAACCATACTTGGGCTAAAACCTCATGTTTGAGGTGTGCCAGTCGACTGGTGCCATATGACAGTCGACTGGTGAGAGTCAACTAGGGTTTGACTGCGGGAAATGTCATAGCAGTTGACTGATTAGCCAATCAGTTGACTGATCATGTGATCAGTTGACTGGTGCTTGGGTTTTGGAGCACAGAATAGAGTCTCACTCGACCGCTGCGGTCAGCAGTCGAGTGATGGCTTGATCAGTCGACTGATGGTCATAATCAGTCGACTGATGATGGATTCATTGGATTTTTTCAGTGTGGATCTTGCCGTTCTCTCACAACAACAGTGGCATCAGTCGACTGATGGTCCCGAGCAGTCGACTGATCGGCGTTTTCCAGCACAGGTTGAAGCTTTAAATGAAGCTTGTGAAGGAGGAAAAACAGGTTCTTTGAGGTGTTTTGGGGCGAGTTGCTGCTACAATTCAGGGTCTCCAAGTGCTACTCGATCAACCTAGAAAGCAAGCATTCAAAAGCTCGGTGTAAAGTTTTTTTCACTTGTATTTTAGTGTAGTTGCTTGTATTCTTATTGTATTATTGTTGTAATCAATTGTAAGGGGTTTCTCCGCCTCCGACTTATGTCAAGAAGGAGTATTTGTGATTAGTGATTGTGTGTGCATCACTAGAGCTCTTTAGAGCTCGATCCGTAGAGTATGAACCATTCGGTTCCGAACCACGTTAAATACTTGTGTGTTTGCGTGTTTGTATATCCGTTATTGCTTTATTATCATTATTCCACTGCGCACTAACAAAAATTTTAGATGAACACGCAAACGTATTCCATCGATGCATAGCACGACACTATTCACCCCCCTCTAGCGTTCCAATGATCTCCTACAAGTTGTATCAGAGCGAGGTCGCTCTTCAAGGTTTAACAACTAAGGGAGCACGCTAGATGGTGAAGATGGAATTCCAAGACAATCTTGGATGGGACATCAACACTCCACCATTATACGACCGAGAAGATTTTCCGGCGTGGAGAGCAAGAATGGAGACATTCTTGATGATGGACATAGAGGATTGGTTCATCCTCGTAGAAGGCTTTGAACCTCCTAGGGATAAGAAGGGACAAGTCCTCAAGTTGAAGAAATAGACCCAAGGGCAATGACAAAAATTCAAGACGAAGCCAAGGTAACAAAACTTTTAGAAGATTTGATACCTAATGATGTTTTGTCTAGACTAGGTGAATATCTTAACGCCAAGGAGCTATGGGACAAATTGGCCAAGTTTCATAAGAAGCCTCACTTGGCACAAGTAGAAGCTGAGGAAGAATCTTCATCATCCTCTCAAGGAAGTGAGGACTTGGAGGTTGAGAGACCATCAACATCCAAGGAGGAAGAGGAAGTTGAATTGGAGTAGACCTCCACCTCTAGGATTGAGGGGGAGGAGATTAGATCACTGGAGCAACATCAAGAAGAAGCTTCAACATCTAGTCAAGATGAAGAAGCTCAAAATCCGATTCCGGCCACCATCGATCTAGGTAACTCAAGCAATTTGGTTTTAGATAAAAAAATATATAATTTGCTTTGAGTGTAGGAAAAATGGGCATTACAAGAGTAAGTGCCCAAAAAAAGTAAAGAAGGCTCCTCCGACACCAAAAGTCAAGGATGCAGGTCCCCCAACAACCAAAAGCAAAAAGCAAGTGATTTGCTTCAAATGTCGGAAACCGGGACACTACCGGAATCAATGCCCAGAGGGGGAGAAGAAGACTCAAGAAGGAGCATCACATGTAGGGGGAGCCTCTAAGGTAAACCCTAAGGTATATCTAAATAATGCTCCTTCTAATTTAAATGTTAAAAAGCATGCTAGAAATTTCAATTCATTTTCTATTTATCATAAAAAGCATGCTAGAAACAATGAATATTGTTTAGGAGATAAAAATATCCACTTTGGAAATAAGGAGAAATTTGGGACTAATGTCCCTAAAAACAATTTATCTAAGGACAAACCTAGGTCAAATAACTCTAAACAAATTCTACCTAGGGAGACAATTAGAAAGGTGCAAGAGCACCAAGGTTTTAACCCCCAAATGGATTAGGCATATGCCTAGGAAGAACCATGCCCAAGGATTAAATCAAAATTCTAAAATTTGGCAATTAGAGATTGAAAATCAAGCCTTGAGGTCAAGGCTTGAGAAACTTGAAAAGACCCTTAGAATTATACAAAATCAAGTTAAAGGGTCAAATGGTCAAAGTCGAGAGTCTAGGACCAAGAGTCAACACCTAGGGCCAAAGAGAGAAAAGTCAACCAAGGGAAAGAAAGGTTTGAGTCACAAACCTAAGCCCAAGGTGGCTTATCATAGTGTTCCATTTGATTATGGAACATAAACTAGGTCTAGGAAGACCAAGGTCAATAGGGAAGTCTTCCCTAGAGTTGACTAAGGTATGTGCCTAGTGGCTAGGGTTTCAAGGAAACCTAAGGAAGCCACTAAGAAGGTTGCCAGGGGAGTCACCCCTAGAGTCAACCTAGGCAAGACCCAAATGACCAAGGCTAACAAGCCTAGAAGGGTCATTAGGAAGGTATCTAGGGAGGTTATCTCTAAGGAATATCTAGTAAACCCTAGGAGCTCAAATAGGTTTTGGGTTCCTAAGAGCGTGATTGACTCATGCTAGATGGGTTTAGGGTGTGCCAACCTTGATTGGATGGGTAGTTAACTCAACCATGATAAAGGTGGCACTTTAGGTAATTTTCAAGGTTATGAGTACCTTGAAAATAGATTTGATCTTATGATCCTAAAAGATTTTAGGATGTGCCAATATCATTTAAGAAGTTTGATAATTCAATCAAATTGGCACAATTTAGGTTTAGAGGCTATAGTGTGTCATTTTGGGTTTTTGGCACACTTGGAAGAAAAATGATAATATGGCAAAATGTACTTAATAATATCAAATGACAATTAATATTAAAATTTAGGTATTATTATACCTATACTTTTTATATGTCATGCTTTGTTTGCCATATAACATGTCATGACATCATGCTTATTTTTAATCATTTAAAATGTCATGATCATGTTTAGGATTAAGGATTAATGTCATGTGTTTTTAGATTTTATCATATTCCATGACATCATGATCATTGGCCATGCTTAATTATTGCTATCATTTATGCCATGATCATTCATGCATTTAAAGTTAATGAAAATTGAGTTAAGGACTTTGGCATGACTTGGAGTCCCATTTATAAGGGAATCAAGTAGGGTTGCCTTAGAAAAATGCATGAGGCCTTAAATTAGGATAACCAAAACCCACATCTCACATCTAAATTGACATGTATGTGTATTTTATACACCCTAGACACATGTGAGATGCTAGGATATGAGTTAAGTTCAAGGTGCATAATTTTTGCATCTAGATGAACTAAAACTCATCTTATATTAGTTGTGGATCATTGGGAAATCTTGTGTACAAGTCATGTACATTGAGCCCAAGGAATATGATCCAAAATAAGGTTTTGAAAATATTTTAAAATCCTTTTGAAAAACCTTGGTGAAGTTTATCTTTTGATAGCAATCACCATTGATGAGATTAATACAAAGTGAGCTAAAACTTTGAAGTTTTTATTAACTTTTGGATTTTGTATCAAACTCATTATTTTATGGGTAAAATAAATTTCAAATATTTTTCACCCATTGTATTGGTCATAAGTATTATACGTATGAAATTTCATGATTTTTTGAATTGCATATAATTATTTATGATTTTTTAAATTTCATTTCTGATAACTGAAATTCTGAAATTTCAGTTATCAGTCGACTGCCCTGGGTGACAGTCTACTAATGAGGGCGGTAGTCGAGTGGTATCTGAGAGAGTCGACTGCCAAGGCTGAATTCGGAAAAACAAGGTCTGTTAACCCTATTTCAGCTATGGTAAGGTATCCTAACCACTCCTAACCCTAGGATATGCTTTAGGAAGCATTAGAAAGGGTGAAAATTCATTGGATATGGATTAGGAGAGTTGTTTAGGTTTTGCATCAAATTTAAGGTGTGGAGAGTTCATGTTTAAACTTTGAACCTTATTTTTGATGATTTAGAGTTCCTATTGGCTTAGGGACTTCCCAAGGACATTGTTGGTGCAATGGCCAAGGGGGAGCAAGCCTTTAAGGGGAGGTATCCATCATGGGATGATGGATGGTATTTTTCCTCATGAGGGGGAAAATGGGCTTTTGAGATACCCAATTTAGAAATTGAGAGAGTGTATAGGATTGCCTCTCTTGAGTGATATGGAACTTGTCACTAAGAAGTTGGTAGGCATCCTAGGTATTTTTGGACCAAGGGGGAGATTGTAAGATCTCATTGGGACATGAGACATTGACCTCCTTAGAGATAACCTTTTTGATGTAAGCCAAAAAGGGGAAGAATATTTTGGGGGAGAACATATTGAGAGAATGACATCAATTGGGAAAATTGATGGGGATGATTAGGTTGAGTTCGATGGTCTAACTCATTGGTTTGTTTGGTTTTTGTCAAACATCAAAAAGGGAGAGATTATTGGTGCAATCAACCCAGGTCACGATTGACCAGGACTCGAGCTTGACTCGAGAGATGTTTTGATGTTCGACAAAAACATATGACAATGTGATTGTCATGGGAAAGTCCAAGTATTGAGTACTTGGCATGGAAAGTCCAAGTGGGACACTTGGCATTTGGGAAAGTCCAAGTGGGACACTTGGCATTTGGAAAGTCCAAGTCTTGAGTACTTGACATGTAAAGTCCAAGCATGGGTCTTAGCAAGGAAAAGTCCAAGCATGGATCTTGGCATGGGAAGTCCAACATGGGTTGGCAAGGGAAAGTCTAAGCTTGAGTCTTGGCATTTGAGAAGTCCAAGGGGTTTGATATTGGCGGTGTAAAGTCCAAGCAGGAGTCTTGGCAGCATAAGTCCAATGGTTGGCGGCATAAAGTACAAACGGAGTCGTGGCGGCGTAAGTCCAATGTGCCTTGGCGGTGTAGACACTGTTAGCATGACATAGCCGATGGAAGCACTTGAAGGCTAGCGGGATGGATTAACAAGTCATGGATGACTTGGAGGGATCCGAGAGGCGTGAGGCAGATGGAGGTGGCTAGAAGACTTAGATCTAGGCTAAGGGTGGTCTAGCAAGTATGGGGGAACCATACTTGGGCTAAAACCTCATTTTTGAGGTGTGCCAGTCGACTGATGCCATATGACAGTCGAATGGTGAGAGTCAACTAGGGTTTGACTGCAGGAAGTGTCATAGCAGTCGACTGCCAGAGGAGGGCAGTCGACTGATTGGTCGATCAATCGACTGATCGTGTGATCAATCGACTGGTGCTCGGGTTTTAGAGCACAGAATGGAGTCTCACTCGACCGCTACGGTTAGCAGTCGAGTGATGGCTTGATCAGTCGACTGATGATGGATCCGTTGGATTTTTCCAACGTGGATCTAGACGTTGTCTCACGACAACAGTGGCATCAGTTGACTGATGATCCCGAGCAGTCGACTGATTGATGTTTTCCAGCACAGGTTGAAGCTTTAAATGGAGCTCGTTGAGGAGTAAAAAAAAGGTTCTTTGAGGTGTTTTGGGGCGAGTTGCTGCTGTAATTCAGGGTTTCCAAGTGCTACTCGATCAACCTAGCAAGCAAGCATTCAAAAGCTCAGTGTAAAGTTTTTTTTACTTGCATTTTAGTTTAGTTGCTTGTATTCTTATTATATTATTGTTGTAATCAATTGTAAGGGGTTTCTCCGCCTCCGACTTGCGTCGAGAAGGAGTATTTGTGATTAGTGATTGTGTGTGCATCACTAGAGCTCTTTAGAGCTCGATCCGTGGAGTAGGAACCGTTCGGTTCCGAACCACGTTAAATACTTGTGTGTTTGTATGTTTGTATATTCATTATTGCTTTATTATCATTATTTCGCTGCGCGCTAACAAAAATTGTAAACGAACATGCGAACGTATTCCATCGACGCTATTCACCCCCCTCTAGCGTTCCAACGATCTCCTACAAGGGTGTTTGAGCCAATTGTGGATTTCTTTAAGGCCTTAGTAAGGAAATCTACCTTTTCCCTTAAAGGTTTGTTTTCTTCTATATATACATCATTAATACTAGAAGAAATACAATCATCATGTGAGCATGCATTTTTGAGTTTTTCTTCTAGATCCTTAATTTCATTTTGCATGCATTTGTTTTTCTTTTTATCTATAAATAACTCCTTAGTTAAACTTGAAATCATTGAAACAACCTTTTTAGGAGGGAGATTTATTATCTCACTTACCCAATCTTCTTCTTATGATTCCGATGAAGATGATGATGCTCCTCCTACATTTGAGCTCTCCTCCTCACTTGTACTTCCTTCTTGTTCGGATGAAGTGGAGGCTATGTCATCCATTCCCATTAGTGCAAAATGTGAGACAATCTCTTCTTCCTCCGATGAAGATGGATCATCCCATGTGACTTTAAGTTTGCGGGACTTTGACTTTTTCTCTTCCTTGGACTTCTTCTCTTCTTTTTTTTTTTTGCATTTCTTCTTCTTGTCACTCTTCTTCCTTTCATCCTTAATTTTGTTTAAGAGAGGGCATTTGTCCCTCATATGTCCCTCTCCTTGGCAATTATAGCATATAATCTTCCTCCTTCTCCTATCATGAGATTTGTTAAACTTAAAATTCTTTAAAGCACGCCTTACCTTCCTTATCATATAAGCTTCTTCATTGCTATTCATGGAGGAGGAAGATTCTTCATCGGATGAGGAGGGTGGAGTCTCCTTCTTCTTCTTTCCTTTGTTGGCCACTAGTGCTACTCCCCTTGACTTTGTGCTTGGTTCTTCAATTATGCCTTCAAGCCTAGTTTCATGCAATTCCATGGTAGAGAAAAATTCTTCTAGAGTACTTACCTCTAGATTCTTTGAAATATAGAAGGAGTCCACCATGGAACTCCATTTGAATGACCGGGGGAAGGCATCTATGACTTTCATTATCATATCCTGGTTGGAGAGTTTCTCACCTACACTTGATAAACCATTTATTATCTCTTTAAATCTAGAATGTATAAGATTACCTTTTCCCCCTTATCTAATTTGATATTGCTTAATTGAGAGCGAAGGAGGTCCCTTCTTGCTAGCTTGGCTTCGAATGTGCCTTCATGAAGCTCCACTATCTTCTCCCACATCTCCTTGGCGCTAGAGCACTCGCCAATCCGGTTGATTTCTTATTGAGGGAGCACATTGAATAGATGGTGCTTTGCTTTCAAATTTGCAAGGTGCTCCTCTCTTTGCTTCTTAGTCCATCTTGACTTTTCTAATGACTCCCCTTCTTCATCCATAGGCAACACGAAACTGTTTTCCATAATAAGCATGATATCAAAATTGGTCTTGAAAAATACCTCCATTCTCTTCTTCCACCAAGAGAAGTCGCCTTCGAATTTGGGTGGATGAATATTTGAGCCGGCCATTTTGTTGTCATGCTTGTTTTGGCGATGAGTTCGTCGACAAGCTCCTCACTTTGATACCACTTGTTGGAAGATCGTGTCCCGGCTAGAAGGGGAGTTGAATAGCCTACGATGTGCTCGGTGGAATTCGATCATCTTAATCGTCTACAAGAGTTGTTAGCACAGTGGAAATGCTAAAACAAAGACAATAAAAACAATACAAAGAAGTAAAGAAGAGCAAACACTAACATCAAGATGTAACATGGTTCACGACCCTTGCCGCAATTCTACGGACGATTCGTAAGGCGAACCACTCCCTCAACAATCCACTAGTCTCTCCTTTAGCCCAAGAAAGGTGGAGGTAAACCTCTTTTACAACAATCACTCCCTCTTACAATAAGATGGAAATAAGAACAAGAAGAGGAGTGTTAAAACGTGTTGGGCAATTGGGAGTATGATTATGAGTGAAGCATTAGCCTCCCAAAAGCCCCCAACCTTTCTTTTTATAGAGAAGAAGGGTTTCTTCCTGTTGGGCAGGTGGCAGTCGACTGATGCATGTCATCAGTCGACTGCCCCTCTAATGGTCGACTTACAATGACTTCTGATTTGCCGTCGTCACCATCCAACGGTACACCTAGCAGTCAACTGATGATCCCATCAGTCGACTGCTGCCTGCATAGCCGACTGATCAGTCGACTATGGGAGTTTCTGTGCCCGTGACCATCTTCAACAGTCGATTATTGTCCCTTGGGAGTCGACTGATGGTGCAATAGTCGACTGTCATCCCTTGGCAGTCGACAGTTGGGCTAGAAACCCACTAGTCGAACACTAGTCGAGTTCCATCGACTCAGAGCAATCGACTGCTATTTATAGCAGTCGATTGGAGTCAAGTAAAACCACAAAAAAAATAATTGTTTGAGTATCCGACTTAACCAAACATCGAGTAAAACCTCAAACCTAAGTTTGAGCATCCGACACTTGACTTAGCCATTCGGCCAAGTTCACCTATGAGCTACCGTTACAATCGCTCAATCTCTCATCTCCCTTGGAGTCCCTCACCGAAGCTCTCTTCATCTGGCCACGCCCCTCGGATGCACCAAGCACATGACTTTATTCGAAATGCCATCCTTTGAGTCTCACTCTAAAGTCTGCTTCCTTTGGCTTCACTCCAATGCTCCTCGTCCGATGGTCCCTCGGATGCACCAACCGCACACCTTCTGCAATGCCATCCTTCACCGACTCAAGGACTCAAGCCATGAGATGGTGAACCCACCAATGCTATCATCAAGATAACCATGTGCGATTTAATAAGTCCTGCACAACTTAAACACACATATCAAATCAACATAATCAACCTAACTTAAACCCTTTGCCACACACATCAAAACCACATCATACATGGGTTGATTTCCCTAACAATTATGCGACCCCAAGTAGAAGAGGGTTGCGTTCTAGTATAGTTAGCCCGACCATAGAGGCTAACAACTTTGAACTCAAGCCTGCACTCATCCATATGGTCCAATAGAACCAATTTGGGAGAACAGTTATGGAGGACCCAAATTTGCACTAGGAAGTATTTATAGAGATTTGTTCAAAAATGAAGTTTAATGGAGTATCTACAGATGGCATTCATCTGAGTCTATTTCCATTTTCCCTTAAGGACAAGGCGAAAATATGGTTGTATTCTTTACCCTCAAGGAGCATCACTACTTCAGTGCAAGTTATAATTTCTGAACAAGTTTTTCCCACCAAGCAAGATAGCTCATATGTGGTACTTGATCACAAGTTTTCGACAAAAGGAGGGAGAATTTTTATTTGAAGCCTAGGATTGATTTAAGAATTTGCTTCATTAGTGTCACCACCATAGACTTGAGAGATGGTTAGTGATTCACACCTTCTACAATGGAATCACATATGCCACAAAGGTATCTTTGGATTCAATTGTAGGTGGGGATTTAATGAATAAGACAATCGAGGAAGCCGAAGAGTTGATCGAGGAAGTGACCCATAATCACCACTAGTGGCCCTTATAACCTAACCATCCAGTGTAAGCTATGGGAAAGTACGCTGTCAATTCATTATACCATCTAGTAGCTAGAATGGACACACTAAACAAAAGGTTTGATTCTTTGAGTTCAAATACTGTATACACTGCTAATTTTAAGTTATGGCTTGACAGGTCACTTGGAGGAATATTGTCTAAAGGATTCTTCTAGCCAAGGAGGCCAATTGGAGAAGGTTGAATGCTATGAACAATTTAAATTCAAGGTCGAACAACCCCTATTCGAGCACATATAATCCTAGTTGGAGGAACCAACCAAACTTCTCTTACAGGAACAACACCGAAAATTTTCAACAAACACGAGGATACAAACAAAAATCTGTAGGAGATCCTTGGAAGCTAGAGGGGGGGGGGTGAATAGCTTGATTCGTTTCGAGATGGATTTTGATCGCGTTTGTCTCTACAAATTTCGTTAGCGCGGAGTGGAATAATTAAAATAAATGCAATAACAAAATATGACAAACACGCAAATATAAGTATTTAACATGATTCAGAACCGAACGGTTCCTACTCCATGGATCGAGCTCTAAAGAGCTCTAGCAATGCCACAAACACACCACAATGCAATAACTCCTTCTCGACACAAGTCGGAGGTGGAGAAACCTCTTACAAAATATTACAACAGTAATACAAGTGAATACAACAAAAGAAAGCAAAGAAAACTTTACTCAAATCTTTTGGAAGCTTGCTTATTGATTGCCTTGGATTAGCAGCTGAAGGCCTTGATTTGCAACAACAAATCGCTTCAAAATGTCCAAGAAAATCGGTGGTGATTTTCTCCTTCACGAGCTCCATTTAAAGCTGTAACATGGTCTGGAAATCACCGATCAGTCGACTGATGCCACTATTATCGTGAGACAACAGTTAGATCCACGCTGGAAAGATCCAACGGATCCATCATCAATCGACTGATAATGACCATCGATCATTGTTGAGCCTTCACTCATTCATTGCTAGCCCGATCGAGTCGGACTCCATTCTATGCCGGCCAGGCGCGGTCGGTGATCACATGATCGATATTTGCTCGATTATCGATCGTACCCACCTCTGGCAGTTAATTGCTAGGCTAATTCCTGCAGTCAAACCCTAGTTGACTCACGCCAGTCGACTGCCACATGACACCAGTCGACTGGCACACCTCAAACATGAGGTTTTAACCCAAGTATGGTTCCCCGATACTTGCTAGGCCACCCTTAGCCTAGACCTAAGCCTTCTAGCCACCTTCGTCAGCTTCATGCCTCTCGGATCCCTCCAAGTCATCCATGACTTGTTCATCCATTACGCTAGCCTTCAGGTGCTTCCATCGACTATGTCATGCTAACCGTGTCTACACCACCAAGGCACATTGGACTTATGCTGCCAAGACTCCGCTTGGACTTTACACCACCAAGACTCTCTTGGACTTCTTAAATGCCAAGACTCAAGCTTGGACTTTCCCTTGCCAACCCATGTTGGACTTTCCATGCCAAGTACTCAAGACTTGGACTTTCCCAATGCAAAGTGTCCCACTTGGACTTTCCATGCCAAGTACCCATGACTTGGACTTTACCTTGCCAAGACCCATGCTTGGACTTTTCAATAATCACATGGTCAACCCTAGTCAACCATCAAAGTCTCCCTTGAGTCAAACTGGAGTCCGATCAATCATGACCCGGGTCGATTCCAAAACATTAACAGACATTAATGTCAAACATCAGTGTCATCTCACTATGTCAAACATCAAAACATCACTCGAGTCAAACTCGAGTCCGGTCAATCGTGACTTGGGCCGATTGCACCAACAATCTTCCCCTTTTTGACGTTTGACAAAAATACATACTTTTGAGTTAGAACACTAACTCAAATTCCCTTATCAATTTCCCAAATTGGTAATCCCAAATATTCTCCCCCTTTTTGACATACATCAAAAAGGTTCTCTCCAAGGAGGTCAATGTCTCATATCCAATGGGATCTTACAATCTCCTCCTTGGTCCAAAAATACCTAGGATGCCTACCATCTTCCTAGTGATAAGTCTCATATCACTTAAGAGAGACAATCCTATACACTCTCCCAATTTTCAAATTGGGTTTCTCAAAATCCCATTTTCCTCCTCATGAGGAAAAATACCATCCATCATCCCATGATGGATACCTCCCCCTAAAGGCTTGCTCCCCCTTGACCATTGCACCAACAATGTCCTTGGGAAGTCCTTAAGCCAATAGGAACTTTAGACCATCAAAAATAAGGTTCAATTTTCAAACATGAACTCTTCCAACCTTAAGTTTGATACGTCACCCTAACACCTCTCCTAATCCATATCCAATGGATTTTCACCCTTTATAATGCTTCCTAAAGCATATCCTAGGATTAGGAGTGGTTAGGACCCTTTACCATAGCTGAAACCGGGTTAAACAACCTTGTTTATCCCGAAATCAGGCAATAAGTCGAGTCCTTCAGAAACCAGTCGACTGAAGTGACAATCAGTCGATTGGCTCCAGCGAATGATCGGTAATCTGCGCCGATTACGCCGCCATGGCACTTCCGCCAGTGGAAGTTTTCACGAGCGATGCCGCCGTCGCCAGGCGATTTCGCGAGGGCAATTTTGCGAAGGCGATTTATCGCCGAGAACAATTTTAGCGAGCGATTGCCTCGAGACAAGCTGCACCATCGATCGGCCCTACAGGCGGTCGTGATCGATAAAAAACTCAATTTTTTAATTATCAGAATCTGAGTTTGAAAAATCATAAGTAATTATACATAGCTTGAAAAATTATGAAATTTCATATGTATAATACTCATAACACATACAATCAGTGAAAAATATTTAAAAAATATTTTAACCATTAAAATAGGAGATTGATACAAAGTTCAAAAACCATTAAAACTTTAAAGTTTTTGATCTACTTTGTATTAACTTCTTTAATGGTGATTGCTATCAAAAGATAGACTTCACCAAGGTTTTCTAAAGTGATTTTAAAATGTTTTTGAAAACCTATTTTGAACCATGGACTCTTAGCTAAATGTACATGACTTGTACATTAGCTTTCCTCATGATTCAATATTGATGATTGAAATAAGTTTAAGTTCATCTAGATGCACTACCTATGCACCTTGAACTTAACTTATTTTCCTAACATCTTACATGCATCTAAGGTGTATAAATACACATACATGTCAATTTAATGTGAGATGTGAGTTTTGGATTATTATAGCCTCATGCATTTTCTAGGCAACCCTACTTGATTCCCTTATAAATGGGACTCCAAGTCATGCTATTGTCCTTAAATCAATTTTAATCAAATTAAATGCATGAATGATCATGGCATAAATGATAGCAATAATTAAGCATGGCCAATGATCATGATGTCATGACATATGAATAAGCTCTAAAAATGAACATGACATCTACAGTAATCCTAAACAGTATCATGACATATGATAAGATAGAATTTGATGTCATGACATGGCAAATTTGTATAAACAATCATATTAATACACACATATAATCAGACAAAAACATTTTTTATAAACAAAACATTTCATTCAATTGAAACTTCAGTTTTTACAACCAAAATAGATGTTTGAAACGCTCAACTAAAAAAAAAACAGAATTCCTAAACGTCCTCTATCTCTAATCTCCTGCAGAAGGTGGAGGCGGAGGAGGCTGCTGGCTCAGGGTCCAAGCCCGCATCATCTCGTACATGTCAAGCTGACGCTGCTCCATGCGGCTCTAGCACTCCTCAATCCGAGTGCGGCGCTCCTCCATCCGGGTGTGGCACTCCTCCATCTGGCTGAGGTGCTGATCCATGGAGGACTGTCTTGATATGATCTCTGCCAGTCGAGAGTCAATCGTCTGCTGGTAATCCTCGAATTTGTCCTCCAGCTGTGCAACCCGATCTGAAGGACCTGCTGTTGATGCATCTGCCGACATATGGTCATCCTCGTCAGCAGCATCGGGGTCCTCATACCGTCCTGCAGGCTCTCCAGGCACCAGAGGTAGCTCCCCATGTGCCCTGGGCTGAGGCCGAGGTATCAGCTCCATCTCTTCATCTCTGGTCCGCAGCCCCACCAATGCGAAGTTATGCACTGATATACAGTCGTAAACCTCGGATAGCGCCCTCAAAGATCCCCTAGAAATGTTAATGCCTATGGACTCTAACCATGCAGTGATGATATGTCCAAAAGGCATATGAACTTTCCCCTGTACAGGGGATATGAAATGGACAATGCAATGAAACATGTTCAATGCAATGTTCACATCTAATCTATGACGCATGGCATACATGAGGAATAGATGGGGAGGGCGAATCTTGGCTAGACCCCGAGTCACAATAGGAAGAAAACACCCAACAATGACTTTGTAAAGCACATTGTCAGGTGCAGATAACTCACTAATGGGGAAAAGGATCTGAGCTGGTGGACGAGGATGGAGAAAAAGGTGCTCATGCATGGAATGTAAAGAGATGTGATCAAATGGAGCAGGAAGAGGTGAATCAAAGGGAGGATAGAAGATGAAAGTATCATCCGATGGCCTACACTCTAGGAACTCCTGCAAGATCGCAGGAGTGAACTCTAGGTCGTGTTTTGCAACGCGAGTAGTGTAGGTAGGACCATCGTCTACCTTCCTTAAATTTTGATAAAACTCCTTAAGGAGATCATCATTGATGGCATGTTTACATAGAGCGACCTTCATGAGTAGATAATGCAATTGAATCTCCATGACATCTCTACAGTAATGTCTAAAGAATTGATCATCGATGTACCTAACTGCCATCGGTTGGTACAACCGTGATCCACCCTCATTTGGGTCATTCCTATGCGGTCGTCTATATGAATGCAATGCAATGCGATGGAATGCGTTGATACAAACACAATGATTAGATCAAAATGAGTTGTAAAAGAAAATTAGGGTTTAAGAGTATAGAGATATACTTTGGTGCCATGATGGTTGTGAGGGCCTAACTGGATAGTTGGTTTGCCGGAGAGAACACCGAAGGATTGTCGGAATGATGATATCGCCAGAACCCTAACACTGGAGAAGAACCTTAGGGTTGTGAGATGCCATTAGGGCTATAGAGAGATAAAAAATATGAACAGGAGAGATGGCTTCCAAACCTAGGGCTTTTGGTCGCCGGCGTGGACAGGGAATGGCTGGTCGGAGAAGGTTGGCGACGATCGAAGAAGAGAATCGTGCGAAGAAGAAAGCGTGAAGACGTCGAACCCTAGCGATTCGACATTATAAAATCGCGACGCCAATCGACTGATGTGTGACATCAGTCGACTGATGGCGGGTTAGTGAGCGATTCTTGAATCCACGATCGCTCGGCCGGACTCGATTCGATTCGACGTGCAGATCGAGCTACAGTAACATTAGTCGACTGATATTGGGCATTAGTCAACTAATGTAACTATCACTCGACTACTGAATGAGCCACTCGACTGATGACTCTTCTTCCTCGATGAACAGTACCAACAGTCGACTGATGAAGATTACCAGTCGATTGATGTATAAATCAGTCGAGTCCTGGAAGCAACACTTGACTGCTGGACTCGTTGTATCATGCTACAACATGATCAGTCGACTGATATCTGATTTCCAGTTCTGAAATTGAGTGAATTTCGATTTCTTCACTTAATTTGTTTCATTTTATCATGTTTATTCTTGTATGTCGAATATATTAATGTTATGCTTATATTCATGTATTTGTTAATGTATTTTGGTATTTTATTTCATTTTAACAAGCATTAACATCAAATGGTTTCAAAATCCAAACATCTCACCCTTTCTAAGTGTTGAAGTACACAATCAAGCTAAATGACCTATTTTGTGAGATGTAATACACCATAAACATTCCTTCCATGCAAACATATGGTAAAACACATGAAGCATGGTAAGTATAAGACATCAAGGTGTGTAGCACTTGAGTATCAATCTTAAATGTAATTTCTAAGCCTTAAGACAATTCTCTTGATACACTAATTCCCAAAGTATGTCAAAACCCAAAATGACACACTATGACCTCTAAATTTAGATTGTGCCAATTTTATTGATTTTTCATAATCCCAAGGATGTATTGGCACATCCTAAAATCTTTTATGATATAAATCCAAATTTATTTCCAAGGTATCCATAACCTTGAAAATACCCTAAAGTGCCACTTTTACCATGGTTAGGTTAACTACCCTTCCATTTAAAGTTGGCACACCCTAACCCCCATTTAGCGTGAATCGATCACGCTCTTAGGAACCCAAAATCTATTTGAGATCCTAGGGTTTACTAGGTATTCCTTAGGGATAACCTCCCTAGATACCTTTCTAATGACCCTTCTAGGCTTGTTAGCCTTGGTCATTTTAGTCTTAACTAGGTTAACCTTAGGGATTGCCTCCCTAGTAACCTTCTTAGTGGTCTTCCTAGGTTTCATGGAAACCTTGGCCACTAAGCACATACCTTGGTTACCCTTAGGGATAACTTCCCTAGAAACTTTGGTTTTCCTATACCTAGGTTTAGTTCCATAATCAAATGGAACATTGTGGTAAGTAGGCATTACTTTCTTTGGACATAGGCTTGTGACCCAAACCTTGCCTCCTAGATGGTTCTTGCCTCTTACACCCTTTACTTTGACTCCTAGATCCTAGAGTTTGACCATTTGACCCTTTAAATTGATTTTGCATATTTGCAAGGGTCTTTTTCAATTTCTCAAGCCTTGACCTCAAGGCTTAGTTCTCTAACTTTAACTTCTCTAATTTTGTGGGTTCATTATTTCTTTGATCATTTTTGTTATTTCTAGACATATGTCTAGAATTCTTAGCATTAAAACCTAGATGTTCTCCTATTTTCTTAATGCTTTCCTTAGGTAATGTTGATTTAGGGACATTAGTCTCAAATTTCTCCTTACTTCCTAAGTTAACATTCTTAGCTCCTATGCAATAGAATCTATTTCTACTAACATGCTTTTCATGAGTAATAGCAGTTGAATTAAATTCATGCTTTTGACTTTTAAATTTAGAAGGTGCATTATTAACTTTTACCTTAGGGATTGCTTTAGAAGCTCCCCCTACATGTGATACTCCTTCTTGAGTCTTCTTGCTCCCCCTAGAGCATTGACTCCTATAGTGCCCCTTTTGATGACACTTGAAGCAAATGATGTGCTCCTTGCTCCTTTGACTTTGGACACCGACATCCTTGATCTTTGGCACCGGTGGACTTTTCTTGATCCATTTAGGACACTTACTCTTGTAGTGTCCTTGCTCCCTACACTCAAAACATATTATATGATTTTTAATTTTAGTCACAATGTTTGAGTTACCTAGGTCAATGGTGGAATTTTGAGCTTCTTCTTGACCGGATGTGGATGGTTCTTCTTGAGGTTGCTCCGGTGTAGATGCTCTAGTCTCCTCCTCCTCAATCCTAGAGGTGGAGGTCTCTTCCAATTCCACCTTTTTTGCTTCTTCTTCCTCCAATCCGAAAGTTGACTCCTCACTTTCTTGTGAGGATGTTGAAGCTTCTTCTTCAGTCTCCTCCTCTTCCAAGTCTTCTTCTTGTGCCGATTGAGACTCCTCATGGAATCTTGCCAACTTGCTCTATAGCTCCTTGGCATCCATGTAATCCCCTAGCTTGCACAAAATATCATTAGGTATCAAGACTTCTAAAAGCTTTGTTACCTTGACTTCGATCTTGAACTTGAGACGTTGCTCTTGTGTCCACTTCTTCAACTTCAAGATGTTTCCCTTCTTATCCCTAGGGGGTTCAAAGCCTTCTACAAGGATGAACCAATCCTCTATATCCATCATCAAGAATGTTTCCATTCTTGCTCGCCATGATGAAAAATCTTCTCGGTCGTATGGTGGTGGAGTGTTGATGTCCCACCCAAGCTTCTCTTTGAATTCCATCTTGTTCCCTTTAGCGGGCTCCCTTAGTTGTTAAACTTAGAAGAGTGGCCTCGCTTTGATACCACTTGTAGGGGATCCTTGGAAGCTAGAGGGGGGGGGGTGAATAGCTTGATTCGTTTCGAGATGGATTTCGATCGCGTTTGTCTCTACAAATTTCGTTATCGTGTAGCGGAATAATAAAAATAAATGCAATAACGAAATACGACAAACACGCAAACACAAGTATTTAACGTGGTTCGGAACCAAATGATTCCTACTCCACGGATCGAGCTCTAAAGAGCTCTAGCGATGCCACAAACACACCACTATGCAATAACTCCTTATCGACATAAGTCGGAGGTGGAGAAACCTCTTATAAAATATTACAATAGTAATACAAGTGAATAACAAGCAATTACAAGTGAATACAACAAAAGAAAGCAAAGAAAACTTTATACAAATATTTTGGAAGCTTGCTTGTTGATTGCCTTGGACTAGCAGCTGAAGGCCCTGATTTGTAACAACAAATAGCTTCAAAACATCCAAGAAAATTAGTGGTGATTTCCTCCTTCATGAGCTCCATTTAAAGCTGCAACCTGGGCTGAAAATTGTCGATCAGTCGACTGATGCCACTGTTGTCGTTAGACAATGACTAGATCCGTGCTGGAAAGATCCAACGGATCCATCATCAATCGACTGATAATGACCATCAGTCGACTGTTTGATCCTACACTCGACTGCTAATCCCAACAGTCGAGTCAGACTCCATTCTGTGCCCAAAAAACCGAGCACCAATCGACTGATCACATCATCAGTCGACTGCTCGGCCAATCAGTCGACTTCCCACCTCTAGCAGTCGACTGCTAGGCTAATTCTCGCAGTCAAACCCTAGTTGACTCACGCCAGTCGACTGTCACATGGTACCAGTCGACTGATACACCTCAAACATGAGGTTTTAACCCAAGTATGGTTTCTCCATACTTGCTAGACCACCCTTAGCTTAGACCTAAGCCTTCTAGCCACCTCCATCAGCCTCACGCCTCTCGGATCCCTCCAAGTCATCCATGACTTGTTCATCCATTGCGCTAGCCTTCAGGTGCTTCCATCGACTATGTCATGCTAATGGTGTCTACACCGCCAAGGCACATTGGACTTACGCCGCCAAGACTCCGCTTGGACTTTACACTGCCAATATCAAACCCGTTGGACTTCTTAAATGCCAAGACTCAAGCTTGGACTTTCCCTTGCCAACCTATGTTGGACTTTCCATGCCAAGTACTCAAGACTTGGACTTTCTCAATGCCAAGTGTCCCACTTGGACATTCCATGCCAAGTACCCATGACTTGGACTTTACCTTGCCAAGACCCATGCTTGGACTTTCCAATAATCACATGGTCAACCCTAGTCAACCATCAAAGTCTCCCTCGAGTCAAACTCGAGTCCGGTCAATCATGACCCGGGTCGATTCCAAAACATTAACAGATATTAATGTCAAACATCAGTGTCATCTCACTATGTCAAATATCAAAACATCACTCGAGTCAAACTCGAGTCCGATCAATCGTGACCTGGGCCGATTGCACCAACACAATCTATTTCACAATAAGTGCCTCAAAAATCCAGATTAGAGAAAATGATAGAGGGGTTTATAGTATCCCAAACCAAAGTGAATGGTGAATTCCAACAGAGGCATATGCAAACTGGAAAAGTACTGAAGGACTTGAAAGTTTCCATGGATAATCTCACGAGTCATACAAAGATGTTGGAGAACCAGATTGTTCAGATTGCTACCTCGTCCACAAGAACACCAAAAAAACATCTAGGCAACCAGAAGTAAATCCAGTAGAGCATTGCAATGCCTTATTTTTAGCAGAGGAACCTCCTGTTGAAGTTATCCTTTTCCCACTTGCACAGCTACATGATACTCAACTCGACGAGCAAGATACGGGGGTCCCAAGGCCACAAGTTAAAAACTGTGCAACCATCTTAGTGGTGTAGAAAGCCCTTGTGGTAATTCCCAATAAATATCCTTGAAAACTTGAACACCCAGGTGACTTCTCGATTTCTTCTCTAATTAACAACTTTCTTTTGAATGAAGCCCTATGAGACTTAGGTTCTTGTGTAAACATTATGCCTACTAATTTCATCAGAATGATGGGGTTAAGGTGTTAGAGGATCGAGGCCCGGCTAGAAGGGGGGTTGAATAGCTCCGATGATTGTAGATGGAATTCGCTCGTCTTAATCGTCAACAAGAATCATTAACGCAGTGGAAAACTTAAAATAAAGCTAAAAAAAAGACAATTAAGCTAAGAAAGAATAAAACACGAGAGCAATTACAAACTCAAGGATGTAACATGGTTTACGACCCTTGCCGCTAATCCACGGATAATTCGTATGGTGAATCACTCCCTCAACCAAATCACTAGTCTCTCCTTTAGCTTAAACATGGTGGAGGTAGCCTCTTTACAACAATTCACTCCCTCTTACATTAGAATAGAAGTAAGCACAAAAAAGAGGAGTGGAAAACATTTAGGGCACTTGGGAGTATGAATGAGAGTTAAGCATTAATCTCCCAAAGGCACCCAAGCCCTCTTTATATAGAGAAGAGGGCTTACTTCATGTTGGCAGTCGACTGTTGCATGTCATCAGTCGACTGCCGCTCTAACGGCCAACTCCCAAAGACTTTTGACTTGCTGTCGTCACTGTCCAATGGTAGCCTTGGCAGTCGATATTGCTATCAATAGTCGACTGCTGCCTGTGTAGCTGACAGATCAGTGGGCTACGAGCGATTTTGTACCCGTATTCACCCACATCAGTTGACTATCATCCCATGGCAGTTGACTGATGATGCAGTAGTTGACTACCAAACCCTAGCAGTCTATTGCTGGGCTAGAATCACTTCAGTCGAATACAAGTTGATAATCAGTTGACTTGGAGCAGTCGACTGTTATATATAGTAGTCGACTGGTGTCGGGTAAAATCTCAAACAAATACTTGTTTGAGAATCGGACGATCGGATAAACCTCAAACAACTTGTTTGAGCATCCGACACTTCGATTCGTCGGGTAGAAACCTCAAACTCATGTTTGAGCATCCGACTTATCCAATTGTTGGGTAAAATCTCAAACACAACTTTAAGCGTCCGACTTGTCGGGTAAAACCTCAAACCTAAGTTTGAGCATCTGACACTTAGCCATTCGGCCAAGTTCACCTATGAGCTACCCCATCTCGGGTTACAATCAATCAATCTCTCATCTTCCCATGGAGTTCCTCACCGAAGCTCTCTTCGTCCGGCCATGTCCCTCGGATGCACCAAGCCCGCGGATCTTCCAGTGTCATCCTTCGCATCTCGCCCTAAAGTCTGCTTCGTTTGGCTTCACTCCAATGCTCCTCATTCGGCGGTCCCTCGGATGCACCAAGCGCAAGACTTCTGCAATGCCATCCTTCATCGACTCAAGGACTCGAGCCATGAGATGTTGAACTCGCCAATCCTTTCTCGAGCTAACACATGTGTGATTCACTTAAGTACTGCACAACTTAAACACACACATCAAATCACATAAACAACCTAACTTAAACCCTTTGCCACACACATCAAAATCAAACCATACTTGGGTTGATTGCCCAAACAATCTCCCCTTTTGTTGATGTGTGGCAACATGTTTAAGTTAGGTAAAACATTAACAAAATACTAAGGAGGGAAAGCATGTAAATAAAACATGAGTATCAAATACTCCCCCTTAACACATGCTAATTCTCCCTAGCATGATTAACTTAAACTTCAATACTCTTCCTCTTTGATACCATCAAAAATATCATACATATGTTTATACATCATGACATCAATATCTAAGGGAATAAAATATCAAAAATCATAATTTAAAATACAAAAACTCAGTTTTTGCATGTACCAGTCGACTGGCATTCTTTATCAGTCGACTGGTAGCTGAAAATTTTGAATTCTGATTTCTGAATCAAACTTCAGATATGCATTAAAAATTCAAAAAAATTTAAAAAATCATGAAATTTGGGGAACACATTTCTTATGAGTCCCTCTATCAAATAAAAATAATTTTTAATGAAAATTCAATCAATTTTCGAAAATAAGGTAAAATCTCAAAAGTTTGAAAATGACTCAAATTTTTATCAACTTGAAAGCCTAGTTTTTCTTTAGAATGTTTCAAAACATAAACCATCAGTTTTCAAAACATGAAATGGTTTTAAAATATTTAAGATATCCAACCATGATTTTTGGGCAATATGTCCATGAATTAAACATAAGCTTTCCCCATGGTTGGTCTTTGATTGCTCTAATATGATACTTTAAGTGACCCATCTAAATGCCATAAGCATTAGTTAAACACTTGTATCAACCTAAAATCTCACCCATGCTATGTTTTCAATCAAGTTAGCCTTATGGTGAATGAGAGATGTGACTAAGGTATTTGTGCTTAACCATAATTTCATGCAATTTCTACCAAGGTTAAGTTTTATCAATCATAAACACCCATCATGATGATAAAACAAATATTATCTATAATTTCACATCATGATCATAAATCAAGATTCAAACATTATCACCCAAATCATCCACCATGCTCATAATAAGTCAACCACATAATATGTTATGAAAAATATTCAAGTATGGTTGACAATCCTAGGTTTCTCTAACCCTTAAGGATTGACTTGGGAACCCAATATAGATTCTTTCCAATAGGGTTCACCAAGTACTCCTTTGGGATCCATTTCCTAGCTACCATTGTTGATTTAGATTGTCCTCTAGCAATTAAAACATGGTAAGCTTTTTCATTCTTATTTCCTTTATAATGTTGGTACAATCGGCCCAGGTCACGATTAACCAGGACTCGAGCTTGACTCGAGAGATGTTTTGATGTTCGACAAAAACATATGACAATGTGATTGTCATGGGAAAGACCAAGTCATGGGTACTTGGCATGGAAAGTCCAAGTGGAACACTTGGCATTTTGGAAAGTCAAAGTCTTGGGTACTTGGCATGGAAAGTCCAAGTGGGACACTTGGCATTTGGGAAAGTCCAAGCATGGGTCTTGGCAAGGAAAGTCCAAGCATGGGTCTTGGCATGGAAAGTCCAACATGGGTTAGCAAGGGAAAGTCCAAGCTTGAGTCTTGGTATTTGGAAAGTCCAAGGGGTTTGATATTGGCGGCGTAAAGTCCAAGTGAGAGTCTTGGCAGCATAAGTCCAATGGTTGGCGGCGTAAAGTCCAAGCGGAGTCTTGGCGGCGTAAGTCCAATGTGCCTTGGCGGTGTAGACACAGTTAGCATGACATAGCCGATGGAAGCACCTGAAGGCTAGCACAATGGATGAACAAGTCATGGATGACTTGAAGGGATCCGAGAGGCATGAGACTGACGGAGGTGGCTAGAAGGCTTAGGTCTAGGCTAAGGGTGGTCTAGCAAGTATGAGGGAACCATACTTGAGTTAAAACCTCATGTTTGAGGTGTACCAGTCGATTGGTGCCATGTGGCAATCGACTGGCGTGAGTCAACTAGGGTTTGACTGCGGGAACTGGCCTAGCAGTCGACTGCCAGAGATGGGCAGTCGACTGATTGGCCTAGAAGTAGACTGATCATGTGATTAGTCGACTAGTTCTTGAGTTTTCGGGCACAGAATGGAGTCTGACTCGACTGTTAAGGTTAGCAATTGAGTGGAGGCTTGAACAGTCGACTGATGGTCATAATCAGTCGACTGATGATGGATCTGTTGGAGTTTTCCAGCGTGGATCTAGCCGTTGTCTCACGACAACAGTGGCATCAGTCGATTGATGGTCCCAAGAAGTCGACTGATCGACATTTTCCAGCCTAGGCAGAAGCTTTAAATGGAGCTCGTGGAGGAAGAAAAAGCCATCGATTTCTTTGGACATTTTGAAGTGATTTGCTGTTGCAAATCAGGGCCTTCAGCTGCTAGTCCAAGGCAATCAACAAGCAATCTTCCAAAAGATTTATGTAAAGTTTTCTTTGATTTCTTTTGTTGTATTCACTTGTAATTGCTTGTTATTCACTTGTATTACTGTTGTAATATTTTGTAAAAGGTTTCTCCACCATTGACTTGTGTCAAGAAGGAGTTATTGCATAGTGGTGTGTTTGTGGCATCGCTAGAGCTCTTTAGAGCTCGATCCATGGAGTAGGAACCGTTCGATTCTGAACCACGTTAAATACTTGTGTTTGTGTGTTTGTTGTATTTCATTATTGCATTTATTTTTATTATTCCACTGTGCGCTAATGAAATTTGTAGAGACAAACGCGATCGAATTCCATCTCGAAATGATAACAAGCTATTCACCCCCCCTCTAGCTTCTAAGGATTTCCTATAAGTGGTATCAGAGCGAGGCTGCTCTTCAAGTTTAACAACTAAGGGAGCATGCTAGAGGGTGAAAGATGGAATTCAAGGACAAGCTAGGATGGGGCATTCACACACCGCCACCTTACGATCAAGAGGACTTTCCTACATGGAGGGCTAGAATGGAGAATTTCTTGATGATGGACATAGAGAATTGGTTCATCATCATGGAAGGCTTCGAACCTTTTAGGGACAAGAAGGGAGATGTTCTCAAGTTAAAAAGGTGGACCCAAAAGCAACGGCAAAAGTTCAAGACCGAAGTCAAGGTAACAAAACTTTTAGAAGATTTGATACCTAATGATGTCTTGTGCAAGTTAGGTGATTTTCAAGATGCCAAGGAACTATGGGACAAATTGGCCAAGTTCCATGAGAAGCCTCACTTGGCACAAGTAGAAGAAGAAGAATCTTCATCGGCTCAAGAAGAGGAAGAAGCCGAGGAAGAATCATCATCATCCTCACAAGAAAGTGAGGAGTCGAAAGTTGAGAAGGAGTCAACTTCCGGATCGGTGGAAGAAGTGGAAGAAGCATCCACTTCTAGGATTGAGGAGGAGAGACCATCTACTCCGGAGCAAGGGCAAGAGGAAGGAGAGTCATTTACTTCCAGGAGAAGTGATGAACAAGCTCAAGAGGCCCTAACCATCACCCTAGGTAACTCAAGCATTTCAGTTCAAAATAAAATCCATATAATTTGCTTTGAGTGTAGGAAAATTGGGCACTATAAGAGCAAGTGCCCAAAGAGGATCAAGAAAAGTCCACCGGTGCCAAAGATCAAGGATGCCGGTGCCCAAAGTCAAAGGAGCTAGGAGCACATCATTTGCTTCAAGTGCCATCAAAAGGGGCACAATAGGAGTCAATGCTCTAGGGGGAGCAAGAAGACTCAAGAGGGAGTATCACATGTAGGGGAGCCTCTAAAGCAATCCCTAAGGTAAAAGTTAATAATGCACCTTCTAAATTTAAAAGTCAAAAGCATGCTTTTAATTCAACTGCTATTACTCATGAAAAACATGTTAGTAGAAATAGATTCTATTGCCTAGAAGCTAAGAATGTTAACTTAGGAAGTAAGGAGAAATTTGGAACTAATGTCCCTAAATCAACATTACCTAAGGAAAGCATTAAGAAATTAGGAGAACATCTAGGTTTTAATGCTAAGAATTCTAGACATATGTCTAGAAATAACAAAAATGATTAAAGAAATAATGGGCCCACAAAATTAGAGAAGTTAAAGTTAGAGAACCAAGTCTTGAGGTCAAGGCTTGAGAAATTGAAAAAGACCCTTGAAAATACGCAAAATCAATTTAAATGGTCAAATTGTCAAACTCTAGGATCTAGGAGTCAAAGTAAAGGGTGTAAGAGGAAAGAACCATCTAGGAGTCAAGGTTTGGGTCACAAGCCTATGTCCAAGAAAGTAATGCCTACTTACCACAATGTTCCATTTGATTATGGAACTAAACCTAGGTCTAAGAAAACCAAGGTTTCTAGGGAAGTTCTCCCTAAGGGTAACCAAGGTATGTGCTTAGTGGCCAAGGTTTCCATGAAACCTAGGAAGACCACTAAGAAGGTTACTAGGGAGGCAATCCATAAGGTTAACCTAGTTAAAACTAAAATGATCAAGGCTAACAAGCCTAGAATGGTCATTAGAAAGGTATCTAGGGAGGTTATCCCTAAGGAATACCTAGTAAACCCTAGGAGCTCAAATAGATTTTGGGTTCCTAAGAGCGTGATCGATTCACACTAAATGGGGGTTAGGGCGTGCCAACTTTAAATGGAAGGGTAGTTAACCTAACCATGGTAAAAGTGGCACTTTAGGGTATTTTCAAGGTTCTGGATACCTTGGAAATAAATTTTGATTTATATCCTAAAAGATTTTAGGATGTGCCAATACATCCTTGGGATAATGAAAAATCAATAAAATTGGCACAATCTAGATTTAGAGGTCATAGTGTGCCATTTTTGGTTTTGGCACACTTTGGGAATTAGTGTGTCAAGAGAATTGTCTTAAGGCTTAGAAATTACATTTAAGATTGATACTCAAGTGCTACACACCTTGATGTCTTATACTTACCATGCTTCATGTGTTTTACCATATGTTTGCATGGAAGGAATGTTTATGGTGTATTACATCTCACAAAATAGGTCATTCACCTTGATTGTGTATTTCAACACTTAGAAAGGGTGAGATGTTAGGATTTTGAAACCATTGGGTGTTAAGCCTTGTTAAACTGAAATAAAATACCAAAATACAATAACAAATACATGAATATAAGTATAACATTAATATATTCGACATACAAGAATAAACATGATAAAATGAAACAAATTGAGTGAAGAAATCAAAATTCACTCAATTTCAGAACTGGAAATTAGATATCAGTCGACTGATACAGTATATCAGTCGATTGATCATGTTGTAGCACGATACAACGAGTCCAGTAGTCGAGTGCTGCTTCCAGGACTCGACTGATTTGTGTAGGGATGTATACTGAAAAGTCTATCTTTTCTATGAACATCTTTATTTTTGAAATAAGAATTACATGATCATTGTTTGCATATTTTTATGGTTATGCAATATTGTCCAATACTTTACATTGTAGATAACATGGTGTGTGGTGTCACATAGGAGATCATGTTATCGGCCCCTTGAAAAGTATAAGTAAAGGCTCACAACCGAGATGACTTTGGACAAACCATCGGAATGGTTGTAGTGTGATTTGGTATTGGTTTGTCTTGACCATAGAATCACACTAGTGCACTTTGTGTGTATTGAACAGGACCAACTTAGAGGTGATTGGATTTATTGCTGACTACATAATCGAATCGAACCTCAGATATTATTTAGTACATGCTCTTAATCCCGATATAATAACGGGCACATATACTTAGTACTCATCTCTTTGATTTACCAATGGACGAGATTTATAGATTAAATCGATAGGCTCGGTAAGTTGGAAGATGATATTATTTATATGGGGTGCTATTGATTATAGGAGGAAACCGTGTCCTATATATTAGGATGATGATGTCCCCTTGAGGAGCTCATAAGGTTCATCATGTAAACCCTGCAGGTGGACTTGGTCCAGCATGATGAAAAGGTTGAGTGGTACTACTCAAGGAGTTAGATGTTGATTAATTAATGGTCAGTAAATTAGTTAATCGACGGACATTCGAGATCTTAAACACGGGGAGAAAATGTACAAATAATATATGGAGCCCATATTATCATATGGGGGTTGGTGAGGTAGATCAATGACGAAGCTTTAGTGGATTGGATCATCATTAGTGGATCGGACTTTATGTGGGCTTGATCCATGGGTGGCCATGACCCAACTCCTCCTCATGGTCCCTAATGTAGCCTATTAACACCTCATGATGCTTAGATCCAATGGATAAAAACAAAACTCTAAGATCCATAGGTAGAGATTAAATCTCTAAGATCCGACGGTTGAAATTAAATCTCTAGATCCGACGGTTGAGATTAAATCCCTAGAACCAATGGAGGAGATTAATTCATGACTTATCCCTAACTCTATAAAAGGAGGACATGGGAGTTGGCGTGGATGATCATCAAAAGAGCTAGGGTTTTGGACGGCAAGGGAGAGGAATCCTAGTTGAGATAGGATTAGGGTTAGGGTTTGGAAGCTAGTGCGGCACCAAATAAGGAAGGTGATTGTTTCTTCTTCCTCCTCTTGTGGCCGGCATCTAGATTGGTTTCCAGCCCCTTCCCAACCCTTGGCCGGTGGCCAAAAGCTCCCTTCTCCCACTCCTTAGGTGGTGGAAACAAGATATAGAGTTTCCCTTGGTGTCATGATTGTTTTCCATCATCTTCTCCACCTTCTAGTTGGCCGGCGGCAAGAAGATTGTATGCTCCTTGTTGGTTGGTTTTAGGGAGGAGAAAAAGCTTGTTTCTACTCTTCCTCTTGCTTTGGAAGAGCAAGGAAGGAAGATTTGCGATCTAGGAGCTTGGACTTATGGTAGATCGTCACCCAAACGACGTCCAAATAGAGGAAGGTCATAGATTAGAAGATCGAGAGGTATACCTATTCTACTTTCTTCTTTTGTTTGTTGCTGGTTTTTGTTTTTCAATTATAAGCATGTTATAAATCTGTAAATGTCTAAATAATACTTGGATCCCGAGCATAAACACGAAAACCGGCGATCCGGACATCGTCTATTCCGCGGCTACTCGTAGAATAGAGGATGGTCGCTTGAACAACTAGTTTGTTCAAGTGACCTCTCTAAACGAATAGCACGACGATGACTTGGTGGTTTTGGCAATCCCTTTTGTCTAGGATTAATTTTTTTTTAATCCGGGGACATCGAAGGGATCGCCATGGACAAGCTACCGAGGTGAAGTGGGAAGCGAAGTTTCCCCTCACGGGCTCGATAAGAAAAAACCTTCAATTGGTATCAGAGCTTCCGGGCAAAACCTTCAATTGGTATCAGAGCCAATGTTTTCGGTTTTGTGTGTTTAGGATTCGGTTAATTTTTATGCACTTTTTCATATATTATATGTGCCGGATAATAGTAGGATATGCGTAGTTTAACTCTTTGGTTGCAGGCATATGATCCGACTATTATGGCCATATGTGTGTATGTGATTGTATGTGTAAATATTTATTTTGTTAAATCCTTGGGGTTGACGAGGCTAGTATTTTGTTTTTGTAAATTAAATACAGTATTATTTAGCCACTCTTTATTTTATTTTACTTTTGATCTAGATTTCATGTACAGTCCCTCGTGGAGTATAGGATCGATGGATGTAAATTAAAATAGGTTTTAGTCTCGGTTCGGATCTCCGGATGGCTCGTACATGGCGTAGGAGGAGCGGACGAGATGGCGATGCGACGGGAGTCATATTGAAGACAAAAGCAATAATAGTTGGAAAATAATTTATTTTTCATATTTATTGCTTTTTGTTTGATATGCATGTCGTAGGCTAGGAAAATTCCTCAATTTCAAATTACTAAGTGGGAGAGGGAATTTTTTAAAATTCCCACGGCCTCCATTATGATTTGACATGTGATGCAAACAAACTTGCGCGTCGGCTCTGAGTGCCTTCCTCCCCATCAGATGGGTTTGTTTGCGGATCACAAGGTCGAATATGGTCATAGGAAATTATTAAGGAGCGTGTGTACTTGCCCATCATAAGGCACATAACCTGAGATAATTACCTTAGTACCGAGTAATGGTGAACACTTAGATACAAATATAAGTATCCTCCCCATCGGAGTCACTGCTTTTATTTGTAGGGCCGAAGAGAAACCAACTATTAATTTTACTTGTCAAAAAGTTAGGTTGACAAGATAGTAAAATTAATGGGTAAAACCTCCTCTTACAAATGTAGAATTCGTATACGTCCACACTATCGTAGCATACGATATTCTCGGTGTTTTGAGGTGTTGGTTGATTTTGAAATTTTATTGTTTGAGAAATCAATAATTTTTTGAAATCTACAGTAATGATCTGTGTGATTCTTAGGATTTTCAAAAATGACTTTCAGTCCACTTACTATGATACTAAAGGAAATAAACTTACTGTACCCAAATAATGTTGATTGGAAAAGAATCTAGATATTGTCTTATCTGCTAAGGAGTATAAGTATGCACTCTTCGAAGAGTGTCTTCAAGCCATGGTTGCTCAAAAAGTTTTCTACTTCTAAGCCGAAAGGCAAGAAGAAGGAGAAACAAGGTGGAACAAAGGTGGTAGGAGGATCTCAGGGAGGAGTGAAGAAGCCGAAAGGCAAGTACTTCACAAGCAGGATGGACATTGGAAGAAGGACTGTCCCAATCCAAAGCATAATAAAGGTATATCCTTTGGACTAGTCGTTGAAACATGATTAGCTGTGTTATCTACCGGCATCTGGTGTGTAGATACGGGAGCCACTAATCATGTCTGCAATACTTTGCAGAGGTTCCAGGAAACCCAACGACAAGATGAGGGAGAGATTACCATTTACTTGGGCAATGCCATGAAGGTGGCGGTTATTGCAGTGGGAGAAGTTTTATTTATCTTTTAGAGAAATAAAACTTTGGTTCTAGAAAATTCCCTTTATGTACCTTTATTTAGAAAGAATTTAATTTCAGTTTCTAAATTGTTTATGGATGGATATTCTATTTCTTTTAATGACAGAGTTGTTATAAAAAGGAATAGGGAGAATATCTGTTCAGGTACATTGATAGGAAATTTGTATACACTTGAACCAAAACCTCCCACGATGCAAATTGAAGTTTATAACTCATCTTCTAATTCCAATAAGAGAAAAGAACCTTCAAAGATGAACCAAACATATCTTTGGCATCTTAGGCTTAGTCATATTAACCTAAGCAGAATTCAAAGGTTGATAGCTGATGGACCTTTGGGTTCATTAGTGGTGGAGGATCTCCCAACCTGTGAATCTTGCTTGGAGGGTAAGATGACCAAGAGGCCTTTTAAGGCCAAGGAGTATAGAGCCAAAGATGTGTTAGAATTAGTTCATTTTGATTTGTGTGGTCCTATAACTATCCAGGCAAGAGGTGGTCTTGAATATTTTGTCTCTTTCATAGACGATTATTCAAGATATGGATGACACTACGATATGATCGTGGTGGTGAGTACCTCTTGGGAGAGTTTACGAACTACTTATTAGAGGATGGGAATCAATCCCAATTGACCGCACCTGGCACACCCTAGCAGAATGGTGTAGCAGAGTGAAGGAAGAGGACTCTTATGGAGATGGTTAGATCGATGATGAGTTATGTTGACTTGCCAGATTCGTTCTGGGGATATGCTCTAGATACGGCGGTGTATATTTTGAACTTGGTTCCATCTAAATCAGTGCCTTCTACTCCCACAGAATTATGGACTGGGCGAAAGCCTAGTCTAAGACATATTCGGATATGGGAGTCCGGACATGTCTTTGGCGATCTTTAGTAAGTTGGAACCTCGTCTGCACGCTTGTTCGTTGGCTATCCAAGGGGAATGAAGGGTGGATTGTTTTAAAGTCCTAGAGATCAGAGGGTGATCGTTAGCACGCATGCTAGATTTCTAGAGGAAGACTATGTGATGAGCCACAAGCCCAAGAGTAAAATTGTTCTAGAGGAGTTAAAAGGGGAAGTCACTTCTTTAGTACCACCGATACAAGAGGATATACCACATGTCACTGCACCGCGTGTCACAGAGGATACACAAGTGATACCTCGTTGTAGTGGGAGGGTTGTGAGACAGCCTGATAGATTCATGTTCTTGGGAGAATCTTCTGATTTGGTCCCTGGTGAACATGAACCTGATCCCTGGACATATGATGAGACAATCCAAGATAAAGATGCAGTATCTTGGCAAAGTGCAATGAATGCTGAGATTGAATCTATGGATTCAAATCAGGTCTGGGAGCTAGTAGAACCACCCGATGGTGTAAAAACCATTGGATGCAAGTGGATCTACAAGAGAAAGGGAGGAATAGATGGGAAGGTTGAGACCTTCAAAGCGAGGCTTATTGCGAAGGGGTATACTCAGAAAGAGGATATCGATTATGAGGAGACCTTTTTCGCCGGTAGCCATGCTTAAGTCTATCCGGATTCTCTTATGCATAGTAGCTCATATGGATTATGAGGTGTGGCAGATGGATGTCAAGACAACTTTCCTTAATGGAAGTCTTGAGGAAAACATCTACATGAAGCAACCAGAGGGATTCATTGCTAAGGGCAAAGAGCATCTTGTATGTAAGCTTAATCGGTCCATTTATGGATTGAAGCAAGCTTCAAGGTCTTGGAACATCCGATTTGATGAAGTAAATCAATCTTATGGATTTATTCAAAATCCGGGTGAGTCTTGTGTATACAAGAGATGTGATGGAAACGTAGTGGTATTTCTTGTACTATACGTAGATGACATTTTGGTGATTGACAACAATATCAAGGTGTTATCAGGCGTAAGGGTATGGTTGTCCAAACAGTTTGATATGAAGGACTTGGGGGAGGTGGGACACATCCTTGGGATCAAGGTTATAAGGGATCGAAGAAAAAGGATGTTGTGCTTATCCCAAGCTTCATACATAGACATGATTATGGAGCGTTTTAGCATGCAGAACTCCAAGAAGGGTTTTCTACCTTTCAGGCATGGAGTTCCTTTATCTAAGGAGATGTGTCCTAGATCATCTGAGGAGATAGAGGAGATGAAGGTAGTTCCTTATTCTTCAGTAGTAGGAAGCCTCATATATGCGATGCTATGTACAAGACCAGATATCTGCTATGCCGTCGGTATGGTCAGCAGATATCAGAGTAATCTAGGACAAGGATATTGGACTGCGGTAAAGCATATATTGAAGTGCCTGAGAAGGACTAGCGATTATATGCTAGTTTATCGGCCAGATCAATTACTCCCTGTGGGTTACATGGATTGTGACTTCCAATCAAATAGGGATAACAATAAGTCTACCTCAGGTTTTGTGTTTACTTTGGGAGGTGGAGCCATTGTATGGAGGAGTGTCCAGCAGAAATGCGTGGCGGACTCCACCATGGAAGCTGAGTGTGTGGCAGCCTCTGAAGCGGCCAAAGAAGCTGTGTGGCTCAGAAACTTCCTGATGGACTTGGATGTGATTCCTGGTTTGCCCAGAACTATCACAATTTATTGTGATAATAATGGTGTAGTTGCAAACTCGAAGGAACCACGAGCCCATAAGGTGAGTAAAGACATAGAGTGTAAGTACCACCTGATACGAGAAATCGTAAAGGAGGTAGAAGTTGTTGTCGCCTAGATTGCAGCAGAGGATGACCTGGTAGACCCTTTTCACTAAGGCCCTTCTAGTGAGAGCTTTGATAGGCATGTGGAGGGAAGGGGAATCAGATGTATGGCAGTGTGAGGACAACATAGTAGTTTAGTATAAGTGGGAGATTGTAGGGATGTATACTGAAAAGTCTATCTTTTCTATGAACATCTTTATTTTTGAAATAAGAATCACATGATCATTGTTTGCATATTTTTATGATTATGCAATATTGTCCAATACTTTACAATGTAGATAACATGGTGTGTGGTGTCACACAGGAGATCATGTTATCGGTCCGTTGAAAAGTATAAGTAAAGGCTCACAATCGAGATGACTTTGGACAAACCATCGGAATGGTTGTAGTGTGATTTGGTATTGGTTTGTCTTGACCATAGAATCACACTAGTGCACTTTGTGTGTATTGAGCAGGACCGACTTAGAGGTGATTCGATTTATTGCTGACTACATAATCGAATCGGACCTCAGATATTATTTAGTACATGCTCTTAATCCCGATATAATAACAGGCACATATACTTAGTACTCATCTCGTTGATTTACCAATGGGTGAGATTTATAGATTAAATTGATAGGCTCGGTAAGTTGGGAGATGATATTATTTATATGGTGTGTCGTTGATTATAGGAGGAAACTGTTTCCTATATATTAGGATGATGATGTCCCCTTGAGGAGCTCATAAGGTTCATCATGTAAACCCTGCAGGTGGACTTGGTCCGGCATGATGAAAAGGTTGAGTGGTACTACTCAAGGAGTTAGACGTTGATTAATTAATGGTCAGTAAATTAATTAATTGACGAACATTCAAGATCTTAAACACGGGGAGAAAATGTACAAATAATATATGGAGCCCATATTATCATATGGGGGTTGGTGAGGTAGATCAATGACGAACCTTTAGTGGATTGGATCATCATTAGTGGATCGGACTTTATGTGGGCTTGATCCATGGGTGGCCAAGACCCAACTCCTCCTCATGGTCCCTAATGTAGCCTATTAACACCTCATGATGCTTAGATCCAATGGATAGAAACAAAACTCTAAAATCCATAGGTAGAGTTTAAATCTCTAAGATCCGACGGTTAAGATTAAATATCTAGATCCGACGGTTGAGATTAAATCCCTAGAACCAATGGAGGAGATTAATTCATGACTTATCCCTAACTCTATAAAATAAGGCCATGGGAGTTTGCGTGGATGATCATCAAGAGAGCTAGGGTTTTGGGCTGCAAGGGAGAGGAATCCTAGTTGAGATAGGATTAGGGTTAGGGTTTGGAAGCTAGGGCGGCACCAAATAAGGAAGGTGATTGTTTCTTCTTCCTCCTCTTGTGGACGGCATCCAGATTGGTTTCCAGCCCCTTCCCAGCCCTTGGCCAGCACCCAAAAGCTCCCTTCTCCCTCTCCTTAGGTGGTGGAAACAAGATATAGGGTTTCCCTTGGTGTCTTGATTGTTTTCCATCATCTTCTCCACCTTCTAGTTGGCCGGCGGCAAGGAGATTGTATGGTCCTTGTTGGTTGGTTTTAGGGAAGAGAAAAAGCTTGTTTCTTCTCTTCCTCTTGCTTTGGAAGAGCAAGGCAGGAAGATTTGCGATCTAGGAGCTTCGACTTTTGGTAGATCGTCGCCCACACGACGTCCAAAAGGAGGAAGGTCATACATTAGAAGATCGAGAGGTATACCTATTCTACTTTCTTCTTTTGTTTGTTGCTTGTTTTTGTTTTTCAATTATAAGCATGTTATAAATCTGTAAATGGATAAATAATACTTGGATCCCGAGTATAAACACGAAAACCGACGATTCGGACATCGTCTATTCCGCGGCTACTCGTAG
Organism: Wurfbainia villosa; assembly: GCA_025175895.1. NCBI lineage: Eukaryota > Viridiplantae > Streptophyta > Magnoliopsida > Zingiberales > Zingiberaceae > Wurfbainia > Wurfbainia villosa. The sequence continues at coordinate 108,825,871 of CM045996.1, forward strand.
AATAGAGGATGGTCGCTTGAACAACTAATTTGTTCAAGTGACCTCTCTAAACGAATAGCACGACGATGACTTGGTAGTTTTGGCAATCCCTTTTGTCTAGGATTAAATTTTTTTTAATCCAGGGACATCGAAGGGATCGCCATGGACAAGCTACCAAGGTGAAGTGGGAAGCGAAGTTTCCCCTCACGGGATCGATAAGCAAAAACCTTCAATTGGTATCAGAGCTTCCGGGCAAAACCTTCAATTTGTACATCTGTCGACTGATTATCTACATCAGTCGACTGTTGGTACTGTTCATCAGGGTAAAAGGGTCATCAGTCGAGTGGCTCGTTCAGCTGTCGTGTGATAGTCACATCAGTCGACTGATGTCACTGTAGCTCGATACATAATGCTCGGATCAGTCTTTGGCCGGAATAATCGACTATCGATTGATAAACTCACTAACACGCCATCATCGATCGATGTCACACAGTCTAGTCGTGGGTCGCAATTTTATATTTGGCACGCTAGGGTTCAGCTTCTTCATGCTTTTTTCTTCACGCGATTCTCTTCTCCGATCATCGTCAACCTTCTCCGACCAGGCGTTCCCCATCCATGCCAGCAACCAAAAGCCCTAGGTTTGGAAGCCATCTCTCCCGTTCATGTTTTTGATCTCTCTATAGCCCTAATGGCATCTCACAGACCTAGGGTTCTTCTCCAGCGTTAGGGTTCCAACGAGATCATCATTTCGGTGATCCTTCAGCGTTCTCTCTGGCAAACCAACTGTCCAGTTAGGCCCTCACAACCATCATGGCACCAAAGTATATCTCTATACTCTTAAACAGTAATTTTCTTTTATAACTCATTTTGATCTAATCATTGTGTTTGTATCATCGCATTCCATCGCATTGCATTGCATTCATATAGACGACCGCGTAGGAATGACCCAAATGAGGGTGGATCATGGTTGTACCAACCGATGGCGGTTAGGTACATCGATGATCAATTCTTTAGACACTACTGTAGCGACATCATTGAGATTCTAATGCATTATCAACTCATGAAGGTTGCTCTATGTAAACATGCCATCAATGATGATCTCCTTAAGGAGTTTTATCAAAATTTAAGGAAGGTAGACGATGAACCTACCTACACTACTCGCAGGAGTGAACTCCTGCGATCTTGCAGGAGTTCCTAGAGTGTAGGCCATCGGATGACACTTTCATCTTCTATCCTACCTTTGATTCACCTCTTCCTGCTCCATTTGATCACATCTCTTTAGATTCCATGCATGAGCACCCTTTTCGCCATCCTCGTCCACCAGCTCAGAACCTTTTCCCCATTAGTGAGTTATCTACACCTGACAATGTGCTTTACAAAGTCATTGTTGGGTGTTTTCTTCCTATTGTGACTTAAGGTCTGGCTAAGATTTGGCCTCCCCATCTATTCCTCATGTATACCATGCATCATAGATTAGATGTGAACATTGCATTGAACATGTTTCATTGCATTGTCCATTTCATATCCCCTGTGCAAGGGAAGGTTCATATGCCTTTTGGACATATCATCACTGTATGACTAGAGTCCATAGGCATTAACATTTCCAGGGGATCTCTGAGGGCGCTATCCGAGGTTTACGACTGTATATTAGTTCATAACTTCACATTGGCGGGGTTGCAGACCGGAGATGGGCAGATGGAGCTGATACCTCGGCCTCAACCCAGGGCACATGGGGAGCCACCGCTAGTCTTGGGAGAGCCTACGAGGACAATATGAGGACCCGATCTTTCTTTGGCGAGATGACAGATGCTGCAGATGCATCAGCGATGGGTCCTTCGGATCGGGTTGGGCCGGTGGAGGCGGTCGAGATTACAGCGAGATGATTGACTCTCGTGGCGAGAGATCATATCGAGGCGATCCTCCATGGGTCGGCACCTCGGGGATGGAGGAGTGCCATACCCCGGATGGAGGAGCGCACTCAGTTGAGGAGTGCGAGTCACATGGAGCGATGTCGACGACATGTGCGAGATGATGTGGGCTGAACCACAGGCAGTAGCCTCCTCCACCTCCACCTTCTGTAGAAGATTAGAGATAGAGGACGTTTAGGAATTCTATTTTTTTTTTGTTGAGCATTTCAAACTTCTATTTTGGTTGTAAAAACTGAAGTTTTAATTGAATGAAATGGTTTGTTTATAAAAAATGTTTTTGTCTGATTATATGTGTGTATTAATATGATTGTTTATACAAATTTGCCATATCATGACATCAAATTCTATCTTATCATATAACATGTCATGATACTATTTAGGATTCTTGTAAATGTCATGTTCGTTTTTAGAGCTTATTCATATGTCATGACATCATGATCATTGGCCATGCTTAATTATTGCTATCATTTATGCCATGATCATTCATGCATTTAATTTAATTAAAATTGATTTAAGGAGAATGGCATGACTTGGAGTCCCATTTATAAGGGAATCAAGTAGGGTTGCCTAGAAAATGCATGAGACTATAATAATCCAAAACCCACATCTCACATTAAATTGACATGTATGTGTATTTATACACCTTAGATGCATGTGAGATGTTAGAAAAATAAGTTAAGTTCAAGGTGCATAGGTAGCGCATCGGGATGAACTTAAACTTATTTCAATCATCAATATTAATAATGAGAAAAGCTAATGTACAAGTCATGTACATTTAGCTAAGAGACCATGGTTCAAAATAGGTTTTCAAAAACATTTTAAAATCACTTTAGAAAACCTTGGCGAAGCCTACCTTTTGATAACAATCGCCATTGAAGAAATTGATACAAAGTAGAACAAAAAACTTTAAAGTTTTAATGGTTTTTGAACTTTGTATCAATCTCCTATTTTAATGGTTAAAATATTTTTTCAATATTCTTCACCGATTGTATGTGTTATAAGTATTATACATATGAAATTTCATGATTTTCCAAGCTATGTATAATGTAGGCGATCGGTGATCGATGGGGCGGTAACGTGGCAATGCCCTAGCGACAAAACTACCTGGAAAAACTACCGGCGACAAAATTGCCCTAAGCGGAACCGCCTCGCACACGACGGCGCCTGGTGGAAAATCGCCCGGGAAAACGCCTCGACGAAAGTGCCCTAGCGAAGCCTTACTGGCGCGATGTCGGTCGAATGTTGCTCGGTGCGGATCGTGATGGGTACTTGATCGATTTGAATGACTCGACTGATAGCCTGATTTGGGGATAAACAAGGTTGTTTAACCCGGTTTCAGCTACGGTAAAGGTTCCTAATCACTCCTAACCCTGGGATATGCTTTGAGAAATATTTTAAAGGGTGAAAATCTATTGGATATGAATTAGGAGAGGTGTTAGGTCGATGTATCAAAATTAAGGGTAGGAAAGTTCATGTTTGGACTTTTAACCTTATTTTTTATGGTTTAGAGTTCCTATTGGCTTAGGGACTTCCCAAGGATATTGTTGGTGCAATGGTCAAGAGGGAGCAACCTTTAGGGGGAGGTATCCATCATGGGATGATGGATGGTATTTTTTCCTCATTGGGAGGAGAAATGGAATTTTGAGATACCCAATTTGGAAATTGGGAGAGTGTATAGGATTACCTTTCTTGAGTGATATGAGACTTATCACTAGGAAGATGGTAGACATCCTAGGTATTTTTGGACTAAGGGGGAGATTGTAAGATCTCATTGGGACATGAGACATTAACCTCCTTGGAGAGAACCTTTTTGATGTTAGTAAAAAAGGGGGAGGACTTATTGGGAGAAGATAAAATTACCAATTTGGGATAATTGGTAAGGGATTTGAGTTAGTGTTCTAACTCAATGTTTTGTTTGGTTTTTGTCAAACATCAAAAAGGGGAAGAATGTTGGCGCAATTAGCCCAGGTCACGGTTGACCAGGACTCGAGCTTGACTCGAGAGATGTTTTGATGTTCGACAAAAACATATGACAATGTGATTGTCATGGGAAAGTCCAAGTCATGGGTACTTGGCATGAAAAGTACAAGTGGAACACTTGGCATTTGAGAAAGTCCAAGTCTTGGGTACTTGGCATGGAAAGTCCAAGTGGGACACTTGGCATTTGGGAAAGTCCAAGCATGGGTCATGGCAAGGAAAGTCCAAGCATGGGTCTTGGCATGGAAAGTCCAACATGGGTTAGCAAGGGAAAGTCCAAGCTTGATTCTTGGCATTTGGAAAGTCAGAGGGTTTGATATTGGCAGTGTAAAGTCTAAGCGGGAGTCTTGACAGCATAAGTCCAATGGTTGGTGGCATAAAGTCCAAGCGGAGTCTTGGCGGCGTAAGTCCAATGTGCCTTGGTTGTGTAGACACCATTAGCATGACATAGCCGATGGAAGCACCTGAAGGCTAGCACAATGGATGAACAAGTCTTGGATGACTTGGAGGGATCCGAGAGGCATGAGGCTGACGGAGGTGGCTAGAAGGCTTAGGTCTAGGCTAAGGGTGGTCTAGCAAGTATGGAGGAACCATACTTGGGTTAAAATCTCATGTTTGAGGTGTGCCAGTCGACTAGTGTCATGTGGAAGTTGACTGGCATGAGTCAACTAGTGTTTATACAGCCCTTGATGATTGGCCTAGAAGTCGACGGATCATGTGATCAGTCGACTGGTGCTCGAGTTTTCGAGCAAAGAATGGAGTCTGACTCGACTGCTGGGGTTAGTAGTCGAGTGGAGGCTTGAACAATCGACTGATGGTCATAATCAATCGATTGATAATGGATCCGCTGGAATTTTCCAGCGTGGATCTATCTGTTATCTCACGACAACAGTGGCATCTGTCGACTGATGGTCCCGAGCAGTTGACTGATCAGCATTTTCTAGCCCAGGCAAAAGCTTTAAATGGAGCTCGTGGAGGAGAAAAAAGCAACCAATTTTCTTGGATGTTTTGAAGCGATTTGCTGTTACAAATCAAGGAATGCGTGGCGGACTCCACCATGGAAGCTGAGTGTGTGGCGACCTAAGAAGGCTGGCTCGAAACTTCTGATGGACTTGGATGTGATTCCTGGTTTGCCCAGAACTATCACAATTTATTGTGATAATAATGGTGTAGTTGCAAACTCGAAGGAACCACGAGCCCATAAGGTGAGTAAAGACATAGAGTGTAAGTACCACCTGATACGAGAAATCGTAAAGGAGGTAGAAGTTGCTGTCGCCTAGATTGCAGCAGAGGATGACCTGGTAGACCCTTTTCACTAAGGCCCTTCTAGCGAGAGCTTTGATAGGCATGTGGAGGGAAGGGGAATCAGATGTATGGCAGTGTGAGGACAACATAGTCTTTTAGTATAAGTGGGAGATTGTAGGGATGTATACTGAAAAGTCTATCTTTTCTATGAACATCTTTATTTTTGAAATAAGAATCACATGATCATTGTTTGCATATTTTTATGATTATGCAATATTGTCCAATACTTTACAATGTAGATAACATGGTGTGTGGTGTCACACAGGAGATCATGTTATCGGTCCGTTGAAAAGTATAAGTAAAGGCTCACAATCGAGATGACTTTGGACAAACCATCGGAATGGTTGTAGTGTGATTTGGTATTGGTTTGTCTTGACCATAGAATCACACTAGTGCACTTTGTGTGTATTGAGCAGGACCAACTTAGAGGTGATTCGATTTATTGCTGACTACATAATCGAATCGGACCTCAAATATTATTTAGTACATGCTCTTAATCCCGATATAATAACGGGCACATATACTTAGTACTCATCTCTTTGATTTACCAATGGGTGAGATTTATAGATTAAATCGATAGGCTCGGTAAGTTGGGAGATGATATTATTTATATGGTGTGCCGTTGATTATAGGAGGAAACTGTTTCCTATATATTAGGATGATAATGTCCCCTTGAGGAGCTCATAAGGTTCATCATGTAAACCCTGCAGGTGGACTTGGTCCGGCATGATGAAAAGGTTGAGTGGTACTACTCAAGGAGTTAGATGTTGATTAATTAATGGTCGGTAAATTAATTAATCGACGTACATTCGAGATCTTAAACACGGGGAGAAAATGTACAAATAATATATGGAGCCCATATTATCATATGGGGGTTGGTGAGGTAGATCAATGATGAACCTTTAGTGGATTGGATCATCATTAGTGGATCGGACTTTATGTGGGCTTGATCCATGGGTGGCCAAGACCCAACTCCTCCTCATGGTCCCTAATGTAGCCTATTAACACCTCATGATGCTTAGATCCAATGGATAGAAACAAAACTCTAAAATCCATAGGTAGAGTTTAAATCTCTAAGATCCGACGGTTAAGATTAAATATCTAGATCCGACGGTTGAGATTAAATCCCTAGAACCAATGGAGGAGATTAATTCATGACTTATCCCTAACTCTATAAAATAAGGCCATGGGAGTTTACGTGGATGATCATCAAGAGAGCTAGGGTTTTGGGCTGCAAGAGAGGAATCCTAGTTGAGATAGGATTAGGGTTAGGGTTTGGAAGCTAAGGGCGGCACCAAATAAGGAAGGTGATTGTTTCTTCTTCCTCCTCTTGTGGCGCATCCAGATTGGTTTCAGCCCCTTCCCAGCCCTTGGCTGGCACCAAGAAGCTCCTTTCTCCCTCTCCTTAGGTGGTGGAAACAAGATATAGGGTTTCCCTTGGTGTCTTGATTGTTTTCCATCATCTTCTCCACCTTCTAGTTGGCGTGGCAAGGAAGTTGTATGGTCCTTGTTGGTTGGTTTTAGGGAAGAGAAAAAAATTGTTTCTCTTCTTCCTCTTGCTTTGGAAGAGCAAGGAAGGAAGATTTGCGATCTAGGAGCTTGACTTTTGGTAGATCGTCGCCCACACGGCGTCAAAAGGAGGAAGGTCATACATTAGAAGATCGAGAGGTATACCTATTCTACTTTCTTCTTTGTTTGTTGCTTGTTTTTGTTTTCAATTATAAGCATGTTATAAATCTGTAAATGGCTAAATAATACTTGGATCCCGAGTATAAAACAAAACCGGCGATCGGACATCGTCTATTCCGGCTACTCGTAGAATAGAGGATGGTCAAAGCGAACAACTAGTTTGTTCAAGTGACCTCTCTAAGCGAATATACGACGATGACTTGGTGGTTTGGGCAATCCCTTTTGTCTAGGATTAAATTTTTAATCCGGGGACATCGAAGGATCGCCATGGACAACTACCAAGGTGAAGTGGGAAGCGAAGTCTCCCCTCACGGACTCGATAAGCAAAATCCTTCAATTGGTATCGAGCTTCCGGGCAAAACCTTTGATGTACATCATCCGGTGATTATCTACATCGATCATGGTACTGTTCATCAGGGTAAAAGGGTCATCAGTCGAGTGGCTCGTTCAGCTGTCGTGTGATAGTCACATCAGTCGACTGATGTCACTGTAGCTCGATACATAATGCTCAGCAGTCGAGTGCTGAGCCGGAATAGTCGACTATCGATTCAGTAAACCGCTCACTAACCTGCCATCAGTCGACTGATGTCACACATTAGTCGACTGGCGTCGCAATTTTATAACGCTGAACCGCTAGGGTTCAGCTTCTTCATGCTTTTTTCTTCACGCGATTCTCTTCTCCGATCATCGTCAACCTTCTCCGACCAGGCGTTCCCCATCCATGCCAGCAACCAAAAGCCCTAGGTTTGGAAGCCATCTCTCCCGTTCATGTTTTTGATCTCTCTATAGCCCTAATGGCATCTCACAGACCTAGGGTTCTTCTCCAGCGTTAGGGTTCCAACGAGATCATCATTTCGGTGATCCTTCAGCGTTCTCTCTGGCAAACCAACTGTCCAGTTAGGCCCTCACAACCATCATGGCACCAAAGTATATCTCTATACTCTTAAACAGTAATTTTCTTTTACAACTCATTTTGATCTAATCATTGTGTTTGTATCATCGCATTCCATCGCATTGCATTGCATTCATATAGACGACCGCGTAGGAATGACCCAAATGAGGGTGGATCATGGTTGTACCAACCGATGGCGGTTAGGTACATCGATGATCAATTCTTTAGACACTACTGTAGCGACATCATTGAGATTCTAATGCATTATCAACTCATGAAGGTTGCTCTATGTAAACATGCCATCAATGATGATCTCCTTAAGGAGTTTTATCAAAATTTAAGGAAGGTAGACGATGAACCTACCTACACTACTCGCAGGAGTGAACTCCTGCGATCTTGCAGGAGTTCCTAGAGTGTAGGCCATCGGATGACACTTTCATCTTCTATCCTACCTTTGATTCACCTCTTCCTGCTCCATTTGATCACATCTCTTTAGATTCCATGCATGAGCACCCTTTTCGCCATCCTCGTCCACCAGCTCAGAACCTTTTCCCCATTAGTGAGTTATCTACACTTGACAATGTGCTTTACAAAGTCATTGTTGGGTGTTTTCTTCCTATTGTGACTTAAGGTCTGGCTAAGATTTGGCCTCCCCATCTATTCCTCATGTATACCATGCATCATAGATTAGATGTGAACATTGCATTGAACATGTTTCATTGCATTGTCCATTTCATATCCCCTGTGCAAGGGAAGGTTCATATGCCTTTTGGACATATCATCACTGTATGACTAGAGTCCATAGGCATTAACATTTCCAGGGGATCTCTGAGGGCGCTATCCGAGGTTTACGACTGTATATTAGTTCATAACTTCACATTGGCGGGGTTGCAGACCGGAGATGGGCAGATGGAGCTGATACCTCGGCCTCAGCCCAGGGCACATGGGGAGCCACCGCTAGTGCCGGGAGAGCCTACAGGACAATATGAGGACCCCGATGCTGCTGGCGAGGATGACCAGATGCCAGCAGATGCATCGGCAGTAGGTCCTTCAGATCAGGTTGGACAGCTGGAGGCCAGATTCGAGGATTACCAGCAGATGATTGACTCTCGACTGGCAGAGATCATATCAGGGCAGTCCTCCATGGGTCAGCACCTCAGCCGGATGGAGGAGCGCCATACCCAGATGGAGGAGCGCCGCACTCAGATTGAGGAGTGCCAGAGTCACATGGAGCAGTGTCAGCTTGACATGTACGAGATGATGTGGGCCTGAACCCTGAGCCAGTAGCCTCCTCCACCTCCACCTTCTGTAGAAGATTAGAGATAGAGGACGTTTAGGAATTCTATTTTTTTTTTGTTGAGCATTTCAAACTTCTATTTTGGTTGTAAAAACTGAAGTTTTAATTGAATGAAATGGTTTGTTTATAAAAAATGTTTTTGTCTGATTATATGTGTGTATTAATATGATTGTTTATACAAATTTGCCATATCATGACATCAAATTCTATCTTATCATATAACATGTCATGATACTATTTAGGATTCTTGTAAATGTCATGTTCGTTTTTAGAGCTTATTCATATGTCATGACATCATGATCATTGGCCATGCTTAATTATTGCTATCATTTATGCCATGATCATTCATGCATTTAATTTAATTAAAATTGATTTAAGGAGAATGGCATGACTTGGAGTCCCATTTATAAGGGAATCAAGTAGGGTTGCTCTTAAAAAATGCATGAAACCCACATCTCACATTAAATTGACATGTATGTGTATTTATACACCTTAGATGCATGTGAGATGTTAGAAAAATAAGTTAAGTTCAAGGTGCATAGGTAGCGCATCGGGATGAACTTAAACTTATTTCAATCATCAATATTAATAATGAGAAAAGCTAATGTACAAGTCATGTACATTTAGCTAAGAGACCATGGTTCAAAATAGGTTTTCAAAAACATTTTAAAATCACTTTAGAAAACCTTGGCGAAGCCTACCTTTTGATAACAATCGCCATTGAAGAAATTGATACAAAGTAGAACAAAAAACTTTAAAGTTTTAATGGTTTTTGAACTTTGTATCAATCTCCTATTTTAATGGTTAAAATATTTTTTCAATATTCTTCACCGATTGTATGTGTTATAAGTATTATACATATGAAATTTCATGATTTTCCAAGCTATGTATAATGTAGGGCAGTCGACTGATGGGCGCAATGCTTGGTGGCAATCGCCTAGCGACAAAGCTGGAAAAACTACCGGCGAAGAAATTGCCTAAGCGGAACCCGCCCGCACGACGGAAGCCTCGTGGAAAATCGCCTCGGGAAAACCGCTGACGAAAGTGCCCTAGCGCGAATCGCTGGCGCAGACGAATGTTGCCGGTGCCGATCGATGGGTACTTCAATGATCGTGATTTGAATGACTCGATAGCTTTGATTTGGGGATAAACAAGGTTGTTTAACCCGGTTTCAGCTACGGTAAAGGTTCCTAATCACTCCTAACCCTGGGATATGCTTTGAGAAACATTTTAAAGGGTGAAAATCTATTGGATATGAATTAGGAGAGGTGTTAGGTCGATGTATCAAAATTAAGGGTAGGAAAGTTCATGTTTGGACTTTTAACCTTATTTTTTATGGTTTAGAGTTCCTATTGGCTTAGGGACTTCCCAAGGATATTGTTGGTGCAATGGTCAAGAGGGAGCAACCTTTAGGGGGAGGTATCCATCATGGGATGATGGATGGTATTTTTTCCTCATTGGGAGGAGAAATGGAATTTTGAGATACCCAATTTGGAAATTGGGAGAGTGTATAGGATTACCTTTCTTGAGTGATATGAGACTTATCACTAGGAAGATGGTAGACATCCTAGGTATTTTTGGACTAAGGGGGAGATTGTAAGATCTCATTGGGACATGAGACATTAACCTCCTTGGAGAGAACCTTTTTGATGTTAGTAAAAAAGGGGGAGGACTTATTGGGAGAAGATAAAATTACCAATTTGGGATAATTGGTAAGGGATTTGAGTTAGTGTTCTAACTCAATGTTTTGTTTGGTTTTTGTCAAACATCAAAAAGGGGAAGAATGTTGGCGCAATCAGCCCAGGTCACGGTTGACCAGGACTCGAGCTTGACTCGAGAGATGTTTTGATGTTCGACAAAAACATATGACAATGTGATTGTCATGGGAAAGTCCAAGTCATGGGTACTTGGCATGAAAAGTACAAGTGGAACACTTGGCATTTGAGAAAGTCCAAGTCTTGGGTACTTGGCATGGAAAGTCCAAGTGGGACACTTGGCATTTGGGAAAGTCCAAGCATGGGTCATGGCAAGGAAAGTCCAAGCATGGGTCTTGGCATGGAAAGTCCAACATGGGTTAGCAAGGGAAAGTCCAAGCTTGATTCTTGGCATTTGGAAAGTCCAAGGGGTTTGATATTGGCAGTGTAAAGTCTAAGCGGGAGTCTTGACAGCATAAGTCCAATGGTTGGTGGCATAAAGTCCAAGCGGAGTCTTGGCGGCGTAAGTCCAATGTGCCTTGGCTGTGTAGACACCATTAGCATGACATAGCCGATGGAAGCACCTGAAGGCTAGCACAATGGATGAACAAGTCATGGATGACTTGGAGGGATCCGAGAGGCATGAGGCTGACGGAGGTGGCTAGAAGGCTTAGGTCTAGGCTAAGGGTGGTCTAGCAAGTATGGAGGAACCATACTTGGGTTAAAATCTCATGTTTGAGGTGTGCCAGTCGACTAGTGTCATGTGGAAGTTGACTGGCATGAGTCAACTAGTGTTTGACTGCGAAAACTGGCCTAGCAGTCGACTGATTGGCCTAGAAGTCGACGGATCATGTGATCAGTCGACTGGTGCTCGAGTTTTCGAGCAAAGAATGGAGTCTGACTCGACTGCTGGGGTTAGTAGTCGAGTGGAGGCTTGAACAATCGACTGATGGTCATAATCAATCGATTGATAATGGATCCGCTGGAATTTTCCAGCGTGGATCTATCTGTTATCTCACGACAACAGTGGCATCTGTCGACTGATGGTCCCGAGCAGTTGACTGATCAGCATTTTCTAGCCCAGGCAAAAGCTTTAAATGGAGCTCGTGGAGGAGAAAAAAGCAACCAATTTTCTTGGATGTTTTGAAGCGATTTGCTATTACAAATCAAGGCCTTCAGCTGCTAGTCCATGGCAATCAACAAGCAAGCTTCCAAAAGATTTGTGTAAAGTTTTATTTGCTTTCTTTTATTGTATTCACTTATAATTGCTTGTTATTCACTTGTATTACTGTTGTAATATTTTGTAAGAGGTTTCTCCACCTCCGACTTGTGTCGAGAAGGAGTTATTGCATAGTGGTGTGTTTCTGGCATCGCTAGAGCTCTTTAGAGCTCGATCCGTGGAGTAGGAACCGTTCGGTTCCGAACCACGTTAAATACTTGTGTTTGCATGTTTGCGTGTTTGTCGTATTTCGTTATTGCATTTATTTTTATTATTCCGCTGTGCGCTAACAAAATTTGTAGAGACAAAGGCGATCGAATTCCATCTCGAAACGATAACAAGCTATTCACTCCCCCCCCCCTCTAGCTTCCAAGGATCCCCTACATATAACCTAGGTCGTTTTTGTTAAAACAAGCTCTTTAGCTCCCAATGATAATATTTAGGGAATTTGAGCCAATGGTAAATTTTTCAAGGGCCTTAGTAAAGAATTCTACCTTTTCCCTTAAAGTCTTATTTTCTTCTATCCTCTTAATACTCTCTCTAAGTAAAATAGGTCTAGAATTGTTTGATCTAGATTTGTCCTTAGTTGTAAGTTCATAAGATTTAGCCCCTAAGCAAACATATCTATTCCTACTAGCATGCTTATGTTCATGGGCAATAGCAAGAGAGTTAAAATAATTTCTAGCATGCTTCTTAATCCTAGAACTAGAAGGTGCATTAAAGTATACCTTAGGGTTTCTTTGGAAGCTCGCTCTACTTGTGTAGCTCCTTCTTGCCCCTTCTTCTTCCCCCTAGGGCATTGACTTCGGTAGTGTCCCGGTTGATTGCACTTGAAGCACACAAAGTGTTGTTTTCTTTTCATAGCGAGGACTCCGACAACTTTTGATTTTGCTTGAACTTTTGGCTTCAAAACTTTCTCCTTATCCAATTTTGGGAATTTTCTCTTGTAATGCCCGACTTCCTTACACTCAAATAATATAATGTGACTTTTATTTTTAATTAACATGCTTGAGTTACCTAGGTCGGCAGAGGCGATACGGGAGGTTTCTTCACTTCTTCCGGAGGTAGATTCTTCTTCCACTTCTTCTACCTCTTCTACCGATCTATATGTTGAGCATCTCTCAACTTCTGAGTCCTCACTTCTAGATGTGGAGGTTTCCTCCAATTCTTCCACATCCTCGGATGTTGATGGACATTCATACTCGGTCTCCTTCTCTGATTGAGTCGGTTGGGGATGTTCATGGAATTTGACCAACTTGTCCTACAACTCCTTAGCATCCCCATATTCACCTAGACTACACAAAATATCGTAAGGTATCAATTTTATTAACAATTTTGTTACCTTAACGTTTGTTTTGAATTGTTGTCGTTGCTCCTCGGTTCATCTTGATTTTACTAACGACTTGTTGTCTTCACCCCTAGGCACTTCAAAACCATTTTCAATGATTATCATGGTATCGAAATGTTAGTGCAACAATGCTCCAAGCATTTATATGTTTTGATGTTTGGATAATCATCTAAGTTAGGCAATGTTTTGTGATCTAATTACGAACATGTTTAAGTGACAGGAAAATCCAAGGATGAAGACTTGGTAAAAGAGAAGTTCAAGTATGATCTTGGCAAGGAAAGTCCAAGGGATGGACTTGGCAGCATAAGACCAAGCTTGTAGTCTTGGCAGCGTAAAGTCCAAGTGAACTTCGGCAAAGGAAGACCAAGTATGATCTTGGCAAAGGAATTCCAAGGGATGGACTTGGCAGTGTAAGACCAAGCTTGTAGTCTTGGCAGCGTAAAGTCCAAGTGAACCTTGGCAAAGGAAGTCCAAAGTAAGGTCTTGGCAGCATAAGTCCAAGCTTGTAGTCTTGGCGGCATAAAGTCCAAGCATTTGACAACCCAAGATATGACGAAACCGAAGGAAGCTCTTGGAAGCAAAGCGCAAAGGATGAACAAGTCGCAGACTCGGAGGGATCCTGGAGGTGCAAGGCTTAATGAGGAGCTAGAAGGTTGAGTCTAGGTCTAGGGTGTAAAATCAAGTGTGATTTACTCATACTTGATGAGTATCAGTCGATCGATGTATCACCGGCCGTCGGTGCTCGGTAGTCGGTGAAACCTAACTATCATCGATCGACTACTTTGGCGATGTCGATCGTGATGTTGCAATCGATCGATCGGCCGCATGATCGATCAACGACCGATCAAAAACAAATAGAGAATAGTCGCACTTTCATTGCGACCTCAGATCACTCGGTGATCACTCCATCGATCGGTGATGGAGGATCGGTCGGTGATCACTGGGCCATTGGAAATTATGACTACGAATCTCCGCGGATCTGATGGTTCAAAGTCAGCCCCTCTTCTATAAGAAGGGGCCTTGGGGAGCTTGGTGAAGCTAGTGCTCTCATTCCTAGCTATACCCTCATGCTCACCAAGCTTTCCCAAGTGCTTTAGTGATTCTAAACCTCCTCTTCTCTAGATTTTAATCTTCCATCATTGTAAAGAAGAGGAGAGCATTGTAAGAAAAGGTTTCTCCACCTTGGTTCATCCAAAGGAGGTTTTAGTGAAGATTGGCTAGGGCTAATCCACCTTACGGATTGCCGTGGAGTAGGAGCGTCATCTCCGAACCACGTACATCGGGTGTTAGCATTGCTTTCATTGTTTTCTTATTCGTATTCTTATTTGTATTTGTATTGCTTCCGCTAACGTATTTGTAGAAACGAAGAAAGGCTAATCACCCCCCCTCTCTAGCCATTCCAAAGATCCTAACAAGTGGTATCAGAGCCCGGATAGCTTGGAAGATTTCACCATCAACCAAGGCATCAATGGCTCTTCAAGAAAGATATAGCACCGCCAAGCCACCACTCTTCGATGGAAGTCATTTTGCATATTGGAAAGGTAGGATGAAGTACTATCTAATGAGTAATATTGAAATTTGGCATAGCATTGTAGATGGCTTCGAGGAACCTGTGGACGAACATGGGAATCCTATTCCAAGTAAGGATTGGACAAGGGAAATGAATAGGAGATTCGAATCAAATGCAAAGGCGGTACTCACCATTCAATGCGGTATTACCATGGAGCAACTCAACAAGGTAGGCCCTTTCGAATCTGCCAAGGAGCTATGGGAAAAGTTCATTGAGCTAAATGAAGGATCCAAGGAGTCAAAGAGGGCCAAGAAGGACTTGCTAATTGGACAACTTCAGGCCTTCCAAATGAAGATGCATGAAACCATAAGTCAAATGCATGGAAGGTTCAAGGAAATTGTGAATGGACTTCACATCATAGGTGAGCGAGTTGACAACCGGGATTTGGTAAGATACATACTTCAAGCATTTCCTAGAAATTCTCTATGGACTTCTATAGTTGATGCTATTAAAGTAACTAGGGATCTTTATCAAATTAAAATTGATGAATTATTTTGTGAGTTTGAATTACATGAGCAAAACTAACATGTCCTCTAAGGAAAAGGGTTTAGCTCTATTTGTTGAGAAGAAGGAAAAGAAGAAGAAAGAAAGAAAAGAAGTGTCATCATCATCCGAGTCGGAGAGTGATTCAAGTAGTGATGGAGACTCTTCTAGTGAGATGGCCAACTTTGTTAAGAAACTCTATAGAAAATCAAAGGAGTTCAAGAATAGAGAAGCAAGGAAGGGGTCTCATTCTTCAAGAGGTAAAACTAGTGGTAATTCAAATTTTAATAATAATGTGATTTGCCATGCTTGCAATAAGAAGGGGCACATAAAGCCAAATTGCCCGGAGTTAAAGAAGAAGGAGGAAAAAGAAAAGAAAAAGAAGGACAAGAAGGAGAAGAAGAAGAAGGAGGTCTTGGTGGCTCAAACCACATGGGACACACCAAGTGTTGAAGATTCCTCCGATGATGATGAGCTTTGCCACATCACACACCATGTAGCACTCATGGCCTAAGAAGATGACTCCGGTACATCAAGCCAAGGAGAAGAGTCTTCAAGTGATGAATCGTCATCTAGTGACGATGTGGTAATAAACTCTCCTAGAGTTAAGCTTCTTTATAAATCAATTGCTTATCTTAAAGAAGCTCTAGATAAGTCTAAATCTAAGGTTAAGAGCATGAAGGTAGAACTAAAGGCCATTAGAAATGAAAAACCTTCACATGATGATTCTTGCATGCTTAAGGAAGAAAATGACAAACTTAAGGATGAGGTTAGTGAATTAAGAGCATGTTTAGAGAAATTTTCAAATGGCTCAAAATATCTTGATATGATCCTTAATCGACAAAGAGCCGTTTACAACAAGGCCGGTTTAGGATATAAAGGAAAAGAAGTTGCTTATATTTCATTGATTAATAGGAAAGCAACCATTAAGGGTAAGGTCAAGAAAGCATGGGTACCTAAGAAGTTTTTACTTAATGTTATCGGTCCAAATGTTTGGGTACCAAAAGCTTGTGTTTTTCATGTGATTTAGGTAGGAGAGCAAGGTATGTGGATTGTGGATAGCGATTGCTCAACACATATGACCGGGGATGTGAGCAAATTCTCCACAATTAGGTATGTGAAGAAGGGAGCGGTATCTTTTGGAAATAGTGGAAAACTAAAGATATTAGGTAGAGGTACAATTGAGGTATCCCCCAAAATTGTCATTCACAAAGTTTTACTAGTTGAAAATATGAAATTTAATTTATTAAGTGTTAGTCAACTTTGTGATGCAAGCTACCATGTTTCTTTTGAATCCTCTAAATGCATGATTAGACACAAGGAATTAAATGATTGTATGTTAGTTGGATATAGGAAATCAAACATTTATTATGTTGATCTTTCATATGCCTCTAACATTTCTACTAAGTGTCTTGTTGCAAAAGAAGAAGAAAGTTGGCTATGACATAGGAGATTGGGGCACATCAACATGAAAAACATAGCCAAGGTAGCCAAGTTGGAGTTGGTCAAAGGGCTACCAAAGATCAAATATGTCAAGAACAAAATGTGTGATGCATGCCAAGAAGGAAAACAAACAAAGGCATCACACAAAGGTAAAACCCTAACTAATACCTCTTTACCATTAGAATTATTGCATCTTGACTTATTTGATTGCCATAGTACTCCATCTTTAAATGGTAACACATATTGTTTAGTTATAGTAGATGATTTTTCTAGGTATACTTGGGTCTACTTTATGAAACATAAGGATGATACCTTAGAAATAATCATAGGATTTAGTAAAAGGGTTGAAAATGAAAAGAGTCTCAAAATCAACCGGATCCGTAGTGATCATGGTGGTGAATTTGAGAATTCTAAATTTTCACATTTTTGTTTAGAGCAAGGGTACAAGCATGAGTTTTCTTGTCCTAGAACACCCCAACAAAATGGGGTGGTGGAAAGGAGAAATCGTGCCCTACAAGAGGCGGCTAGGACTATGCTTAATGCATATTCTCTACCTAGCTACTTGTGGGCGGAAGCGGTTAATACCGCTTGCTATATCCAAAATAGGGTTCAAATCCATAGGTTTTTAGGAAAGACACCATTTGAATTATGGAATGGGACTATTCCCACAATTCATTATTTCAAAGTCTTTGGATGTAAAGTTTATATTCTAAACACCAAAGATAACTTAGGAAAATTTGAATCCAAAGCGGATGAGGGAATCCTAGTTGGATACTCATCCACAAGTAGAGGATATAGAGTCTACAATAAGAGAACCCAAGGGATTGAGGAGTCCTCCAATGTTCAATTTGATGAAACCACTAGTACCTACCCTAGAAAGTCCTCCATTGATAAGGATATTAATGACAATAATCAAGACATTACCCAAAAACTTCAAAATTTGACCATAAGGGGTAATGATCAAGGGGGAGGAAGAAGAGATTTCGATGATGAAAGAAGGGTGGAAGACAACAATGATCAATATGAATCCCCTTCTAGAACCCTAAAAATTCATCAAGATCATCCACTTGACCAAGTAGTAGGAGATATATCTCAAGGAGTAAGAACTAGGTCATTTCATAGACCTCCTACTAGTCAAGTTGCTCTTATTTCACAAATTGAGCCTAAATCGATCAATAATGCATTACATGACCGGGATTGGATTTTGGCAATGCAAGATGAATTGGCTCAATTTGAGAGGAGTCAAGTATGAGAGTTAGTACCTAGACCCAATGGTAGTACCATAATTACTACAAGATAGGTCTTTAGAAATAAGCTAGGTGACCAAGGAAATATCACTAGAAATAAGGCTAGGTTGGTTGCTAGGGGATTCAATCAAGTTGAGGGGCTTGACTATGATGAGACTTATGCCCCGGTTGCTAGATTAGAATCTATTAGAATTCTCTTAGGGTATGCTTCCTATATGGGATTTAAACTCTACCAAATGGATGTTAAATCGGCATTCTTAAATGGTTATATTAAGGAGGAAGTATATGTAGAGCAACCACCCGGATTTGAGAACATAGATTATCCAAACCACGTATATAAGCTTAGGAAAGCATTATATGGGTTAAAACAAGCTCCCCGGGCATGGTATGAAAGATTGTCATCTTTCTTAATTTCTAAGGATTTTAGGAGAGGCCAAGTAGATCAAACCTTGTTTATAAAGTCAACATTAAAGGATATCTTTATAGCCCAAATATATGTTGATGACATTATTTTTGGGTCAACAAATGATGATCTTCTTCAAGACTTTATAAAAAACATGGAAAATGAATTTGAAATGAGTTTAGTTGGAGAACTCAACTTTTCCTAGGTTACAAGTCAAACTAACCAATGAAGGTATCCATATTTATCAAACCAAATATGCAAATGAAATGATCAAGAAATTTGGTTTGGAAAATGCCAAAATTGTAACCACTCCTATGGCCACTAGCACTAGAATAGATAGTGATCATGATGGTAAATCAATTGATCTTAAACTTTATAGGAGTATGATTGGTAGCCTACTATACCTAACCGCTAGTAGACCCGATATCTTATTTGCGGTAGGTATGTGTGCAAGATACCAATCTTGTGCCAAAGAATCACATTTAGTAGCCGTTAAGAGAATTTTAAGATATATTAAAGGCACCCTAAATGTAGGACTTTGGTATCCTAGGACTAGGTCCTTTGAGTTGCTTGGTTATACTGATTCCGATTATGCTGGTTGCAAATTGGATAGGAAGAGTACTAGTGGTGGATGCCAATTTCTTGGGTCCTCCCTAGTTAGTTGGAGTAGTAGGAAGCAACATTGTGTTGCTTTATCAACCACCGAAGCCGAATATGTGGCTATGGGTGGTTGTGTAGCTCAATTACTTTGGATGAGACATACTCTTGTGGACTATGAGCTACACTACTCTAATATTAAAGTTTATTATGATAATGTGAGTACCATCAACTTGACCAAAAATCCGGTACATCACTCTAGGACCAAGCACATTGAAGTGAAACATCACTTCATAAGAGATCATATGGCAAGAGGGGACATTGAACTTAATTATGTGGAATCTAAGTCTAACCTTGCCGATATCTTCACCAAAGCTCTTTCCGAAACCGAATTTTCATCATTAAGGAGAGAGCGTGGTATGTGCTTTGTAGAGTAAAAGTCTAGGTTTGCATGATCCTATATTCATATGTTAGCCTTATACCTTGATGCATCTCACGAAAGCCTTAAGAAACCTTGATTTTTGTATTGAGACACTTAGAAATATGTTAGATGATAGGGAAGGTGTACTTGGCTCATCATGCTTGTTATGATGCATTACTATGAGCCAATGACACACCTAGAGACATGAATACCTTATGGACCAATCATTGGGAAGGCTTGTATTCAAGTAATGGATACATAGCTCTAAGAACATGGTTGGAAATTCCAAATCATATATATTTTAAACTATATTCATCATATTTTGAAAAACAGTTTTCAAGTGGAACACAAAAGTGATACAAAGTTTGCAAAATCTTTAGAACTTTTGTTAGGTTCCAAGTTTGTATCAATCTTGAAATCTGAAAAAAATATATTTTTCAAACTATTTTTCCTTAATAAAGTATGATTCCAGAAATGTGTACGCAAAATTTCGTGATTTTTTGAGATTTCTAGAATTTCTAACGCATTTCTGAAGTTGGGCTGAAAAATTTGAAATTCGATTTGAGACGTGCGATCGTAGTTCGAAACCAGTCAGAGATGATCTGTATTTTTTGATAATTAGCTCCATTTTCTGATATTTAGTGTATCCTTGATTTCCTAAAACTATAGCATGATAATATTGAGTATAAACAAAATTTTAGGACTGTTTAATGCAATATTTTAGTGGGAGTTTCATAAATTATATCTTTTTCATCCCCAAACTTCCATTGTTGGTGCAAAGTTATGACTTAATTTTTGAATTTTTGTTATGCTTTTCTTCAAATATTATTTACACATCATGAGGCATATCTTGGATTAAGGGGGAGCTTAATATCAATCTTATACCTTAGTCCAAGATACAACAATTTTAATTCTTTCATTTATGAATCCTTCTCTTTTTGATGTATGTCAAAGGGGGAGAAGGAATGTTTAAGTTAGAATTGAAAATATGATTATGTGTATCTTTAAAAGACCTAACTTAAATGATTGCCAAACATCAAAAAGGGGGAGATTGTTGGTGCAACAATGCTCCAAGCATTTATATGTTTTGATGTTTGGATAATCATCTAAGTTAGGCAATGTTTTGTGATCTAATTACGAACATGTTTAAGTGACAGGAAAATCCAAGGATGAAGACTTGGTAAAAGAGAAGTCCAAGTATGATCTTGGCAAGGAAAGTCCAAGGGACGGACTTGGAAGCATAAGACCAAGCTTGTAGTCTTGGCAGCGTAAAGTCCAAGTGAACCTTGGCAAAGGAAGACCAAGTATGATCTTGGCAAAGGAAGTCCAAGGGATGGACTTGGCAGCGTAAGACCAAGCTTGTAGTCTTGGCAGCGTAAAGTCTAAGTGAACCTTGGCAAAGGAAGTCCAAAGTAAGGTCTTGGCAGCATAAGTCCAAACTTGTAGTCTTGGCGGCGTAAAGTCCAAGCATTTGGCAACCCAAGATATGACGAAACCGAAGGAAGCTCTTGGAAGCAAAGCGCAAAGGATGAACAAGTCGCGGACTCGGAGGGATCCTGGAGGCGCAAGGCTTAATGAGGAGCTAGAAGGTTGAGTCTAGGTCTAGGGTGTAAAATCAAGTGTGAATTACTCATACTTGATGAGTATCAGTCGACTGATACGATGTATCAGTGGCCAGTCAGTGCTCGACCGAGTCGGTGAAACCCTAACTATCGATCATTGCTTTAGCGATGTGATCGATCGATGTTGCAATCAGTCGACTGCCAACAGTGGTAGTCGACTGATCAGCGCAAAAATGAGCACAAAATGTAGTTGCACTCGACTACGACCTATGATCACTCGACTGATCGCTCCATTAGTCGACTGATGGAGGGATCAGTCGACTGATCACTTAACCGTTGGAAATTGCGGCTACGAATCTCCATGGATCTGATGGTTTAGAAGTCATTGGCTTCGGCGGCAGTCGACTGATGGTAAGCATCAGTCGACTGATCAGAGCCCAATGGGAAAAATAACCCCTCTTCTATAAGAAGGGGACTTGGGGAGCTTGGTGAAGCTAGTGCTCTCATTCCTAGCTATACCCTCGTGCTCACCAAGCTTTCCCAAGTGCTTTAGTGATTCTAAACCTCCTCTTCTCTAGATTTTAATCTTCCATCATTGTAAAGAAGAGGAGAGCATTGTAAGAAAAGGTTTCTCCACCTTGGTTCATCCAAAGGAGGTTTTAGTGAAGATTGGCTAGGGCTAATCCACCTTACGGATTGCCGTGGAGTAGGAGCGTCATCTCCGAACCATGTACATCGGGTGTTAGCATTGCTTTCATTGTTTTCTTATTCGTATTCTTATTTGTATTTGTATTGCTTCTGCTAACGTATTTGTAGAAATGAAGAAAGGCTAATCACCCCCCTCTAGCCATTCCAAAGATCCTAACACGAAATTGGTTTCAAAGTATACCTCCATCCTTCTTCTCCACCACGAGAATTCACCCTCGAATTTTGGTGGGTGATGTTGATTCCGACCATTTATTTTGTTATCGAGGCGGTGAGTCCGATGATAAGCTCCTCGCTCTGATGCCACTTGTTGGAGGATCGTGGCCCGACTATAAGGGGGTTGAATAGCCCCGATGATCATAGATGGAATTCGCTCATCTTAATCATCTACAAGAATCGTTACTGCAGCGGAAAACTAATAATAAAGCTAAAACAAAGACAATTAAACTAAGCAAGAATAAAACAAGAGAGAAATGGCAAACTCAAGGATGTAACATGATTCACGACCCTTGCCGCTAATCCAAATCACTCCCTCAACCAAATCACTAGTCTCTCTAATAGCTTAAATAAGGTGGAGGTAACCACTTTACAACAATTCACTCCCTCTTACAATAGAATGGAAGTAAGCACAAGAAAGAGGAGTGGGAAACGTTTAGGGCACTTGGGAGTATGAATGAGAGTTAAGCATTAACCTTCCAAAGGCACCAAAACTCTTTTTTTATAGCGAAGAGGGCTTTCTTCCCATTGGGCAAGCAGCAGTCGACTGATGGCCGTCAACTGCTGCATGCCATCAGTCGACTGTCACTCTAACGATCGACTCCCAATGACTTCTGACTTGCTGTCATCACGTCCAATGGTATCCTTGGCAGTCGACTGCTACTATCAGCAGTCGACTATTACCTGTGTAGCTGACTGATCAATTGGCTGTGAGTGGTTCTGTTCCTGTATTCACCCACATCAGTCGATTGTCGTCCCTTATCATCGATCGTGATAGTGCGATAATTATCGCCAAACGCTAGCGATCAATTCTTTGGGCGAATCACTTGATCGAACACGCCGACAATCAATCGACTTGGAGAAGTCGATTGACATCTATAGCAGTCGACTGATGTCGGATAAAACTGTTAGTTATAGCCCTAAGAACCAATCATGTGATGGTTGAATAGGGAACATTTTGTATCATATTCTATAAAGGCAAAGGATTGGTTATTATATTTAAGTCTTGCTTGTGCCAGCTAAATTAAATATAGTAATGCCCTAGAAAAGTAGGTTCTTGTCTACAGCACATCAATTGGCAGAATTGATTATGAGAGGCTGTAGAGAACACTTTCTAAATGTTCCTAGTCAAGTATTAATATGCAAGGGCAATATTAATACATAAAGACTAGCATGTAGGTCAATTGATGACTTGATCTCACAAGTCATGGATATATGATATCAAGTTGACACATGGGTATATATTAGAGAATATATACTGAACTGACTCGCCATGAGAAAGTTTCATGGATCGTTATATGAGTGTCATAAACTTTCTCATGTGACTATTGGTATGAATAGTCCTCGGACACGAAGTCACTACGGTTCCCTACATAAGGAGTTATGTACTTTGGTATCGTCAAACGTCACCCGTAACAGGGTGGACCATAAAGGCGATTACTGGGTATATAACAAATTATGCGGAGGGATGTGAGTGATGTAGATGGGATCTATCCCTCTCATATGACGAGAGTGATATCGGTGGGCCCCTTGATTGAGTAGAACTACTAAAACGCATGGCCATGCTCGAATGAGTCAATATGAGATATTGAGCTCATTTGTTTGAGTTAGTTTACTCAGGGATCAAGAAACACATAGATTGATCGAGGATGACACGGTCTATGCCTCATTGATCAATCTGATATCAAGGATAGAAGGACACGGTCATATATTATAGTAGTCACGGAAAGGTTAGTCGGATCTTGACTTATCTCATAACTTGGGTAGCAATGATGTATTGCTAGATGCCGCTCATTGCTTGTGTATCTAAAAGAGTTTAGGTCCACTGCCAACGTTATGAGAGCCTATAGGGTCACACACAAAGAGCATGATAATTAGAGGAATTAGAGTATTCTAGTTTGACTAGAATACTTTGGGAATAAGCTTAAGTACAAAATGGTTTTTGGACTTTAAGCTTAATGAGAATTTTAGCTAATTGATTTAATGAGATTAATTCAATATGTTACCTTATTGATTTAATAAGATTAATTCAATATGATAACATAAGCTTAATTGAATTAATAAGATTAATTCAATATGATAACATAAGCTTAATTGAATTAATAAGATTAATTCAACATGCATGAATGCCACATAAGAATGCCACATAAGCATGCCACATAAGCATGCCACCTAAGCATCCACCTAAGCTAGATAAGGTGGAAGGAAACAAAATGGTTTTGTCTCCTTAAGTGGCCGGCCAAACAAGGAAGCCAAATCCTTTTTGAGTGTGTCTCAATGCAATGGATTGCATTGAATGTGAAGGAGGTGGAAGGGTTTTTCCAACCCTATAAAAGGCTCCATGGAGTGGCCGGCCAAAGATGCAATTGTAGGTGTGGTTGTTGGGAGCTTGAGGCTTGGAGAGAGCTTGAGAGCTTATTGTTGTGTGGCTTTTGTGAGTGTAGCAAGAAGAGTAGTCTTCTTCTTCCCTTCTCTTTTTCCCTAGCTTCCTCTCCTTTAGGGACTTCTCTAGCAAGAAGTAAAGGAGAGCTCCTCTAGTTTTCTTTTGTGAGACAAGAGCTTGCTCGTGTGGATACATATAGAGGCACGGACACTTGAACGTGCTAAAGATCCAACAAACAAAAGGAAGAAGCGGGATTAATAAGGGCACGCAACAAAGGTAATCCTCTCCTATAAGATAGGCTTGGTTTAGAGAAATTTATTTTATACGAGTTTGCTTTCGCATGGATCACTTGGAAGGGATCCTAACTTTTCCGTTGCGCATATGCCATTTGGCATAAAGAATTCCCTACAAAAACCTCAAACAAACACTTGTTTGAGCATCCGATGGTTGAGTAAACCTCAAATCGCCTATCTGAGCATCTGACACTTCCATTCGTCGGGTATAAACCTCAAACTCATGTTTGAGCATCCGACTTATCCAATTGTCGGGTAAAACCTCAAACACCAGTTTGAGCATCCGACTTGTTGGGTAAAATCTCAAACCTAAGTTTGAGCGTCCGACACTTGACTTAACTATTCAGCCAAGTTTTCCTATGAGCTACCCCGTCCCGGGTTACAATCACACAATCTCTTATCTTCCCATGGAGTCCCTTGTTGGTGCAATCAGCCCAGGTCACGATTGACCAGGACTCGAGTTTGACTCGAGTGATATTTTGATGTTCGACAAAAACATATGATAATGTAATTGTCATAGGGAAAGTCCAAGTCTTGAGTACTTGGCATGGGAAGTCCAAGTGGGACACTTGGCATTTGGCAAAGTCCAAGCATGGGTGTTGGCAAGGTAAAGTCCAAGTTTTGAGTACTTGGCATGAAAAGTCCAAGTGGGACACTTGGCACATGAAAAGTCCAAGCATGGGTCTTGGCAATGTAAAAGTCCAACATGGGTTGGCAAGGGAAAGTCCAAGCATGGTCTTGGCATTTGAGAAGTCCAACATGGGTTAGCAAGGGAAAAGTCTAAGCATGGGTCTTGGCAATGTAAAATTCCAACATGGGTTGGCAAGGGAAAGTCCAAGCTTGAGTCTTGGCATGAGAAGTCCAAGGGGTTTGATATTGGCTGCGTAAAGTCCAAGCGGGAGTCTTGGTAGCATAAGTCCAATGGTTGGCAGCGTAAAGTCCAAGCGGAGTCATGGCGGCGTAAGTCCAATGTGCCTTGGCGGTGTAGACACCGTTAGCATGACATAGCCGAGGGAAGCACCTAGAGGCTATCGCGATGGATGAACAAGTCATGGATGACTTGGAGGGATCCGAGAGGCGTGAGGCTGATGGAGGTGGCAAGAAGGCTTAGGTCTAGGCTAAGGGTGGTCTAGCAAGTATGGTTTAAGTGGAAATGCTGGCGATCATTGCTCATTCGCGATCGGCCGAATCGTGTCGACTTCGGTCAATGTATCGAGCCTGAGCGCTCGCGTAGCCGGCGGCGATCGGCTCACCGAGCTGTAGCGATCGGCGCCAAGAGATCCGTTGGAGTTTTTCCAGCGTAGATCGAGCCGTTGTCTCACGGTAACAGTGACATCAGTCGACTGGTGACTTATGGCAGTCGACTGATGGGCGGAAATCCAGGTCGCGTGCAAGCATAAAAGGAGCTTGATGGGAGGGTTTTTGGCATTAGTTCGAAAGGGTTTTCTTGGGCGATTTGAAGGGGAATTGTTGGTGCTCTTCCAGTCCTTCAAGGCTAGTCCAAGGCAACCAAAGATCAAGCAACCAAAGTGCTCTTGTAAAGTAGTTTTCTTTACTTGCATTATATTTTATTGTCATAATTGCTTGTATCTATTTCTTATTGTTGTAAGAATAGTTTGTAAGAGGTTTCTCCACCTCCGACTTGTGTCGAGAAGGAGTATTTGTGGTTAGTGATTGCATTGGCATCGCTAGAGCTCTTTAGAGCTCGATCTGTGGAGTAGGAACCGGTTCAGTTCTGAACCACGTTATATCCTTGCGTTTGTGTTTTCGTTATTGCTTTATTATCTTTGTTTCCGCTGCGCTAACGAAAATTGTAGACAAGCACGCGAATGTTTTCCATCTACGCAAGAGTAAACGCTATTCACCCCCCCTCTAGCGGCGTCAAATTTCCAACAAGTGGTATCAGAGCAAGGTTGCTCTTCAACGGATTAACAACCGGGAGCAAGACGCTAGAGGGTAAAAGATGGAAGTCCAAGATCAATTAGGTTGGGACATCAACACACCGGTGCCCTACACCCTATACGGACGAGAAGGATTCAATTCTTGGAAGGGAAGAATTGAGGATTTTATTATGATGAGAGACTTTGAGGAATGGTCCATTTTGATGGATGGATTTGAATATCCAAGAGGACCAAGAGGTGGATTCCTCAAAAAGAAGAGATGGACCGAAGAGCAAGTTCAAGCATCCGAGAAAAATGATAAGGTGATAAAATTTTTAATTGATTTAATGCCTAACAATATCTTGTGTATGTTAGATAATTATGTAGATGCTAAAGAGTTATGGAGCCAAGTGGCAAAGCTCCATGAAAACTCATCATCGGTCCAAGAAGAAGAAGAAGAAGAGGAGTCCTCACCCTTTCAAGCTCAAGAAGAAACATCCAAAGAGCTAGAGGATTCGGAGGTTGATAGGGAATCAACATCTGGATCTGAAGAGGTAGAAGCAGTGGAAGAAGTGGAGGAGGCATCCACCTCTAGGTTTGAGGGGGAGAGACCATCCACACCGGAGCCGGAACCAATTCAAGAAGAAGCCTCAATCTCCGGGAGGAATGAAGAATCCACTCCGGCACCCACCACAAATACCCTAGGTAACTCAAGCAATTTAGTTTTAAATAAAAATCACATAACTTGCTTTGAGTGTAGGGAAAGTGGGCATTACAAGAGCAAATGCCCAAAGAGAGTAAGAAAAGCTCCTCCGGCGTCCAAAAGTCAACAAAAGTCAAAGGATGTCGGTGCCTCAAGTCAAAAGAGCAAGGAGCATATCATATGCTTCAAGTGCAACTCAAAGGGACATTACCGGAGTCAATGTCCTAGGGGGAGGAAGAAGACCCAAGAAAGAGCTATACATGTAAGGGAAGCCTCCAAGGCAAACCCTAGGGTAACCTCTAATCTTGCACCTTCAAAATTTCAAAGTAAAAAGCATGCTAGGAGTTTTAATTCTCTTGCTATTGTACATGAAAAGCATGCTAGAAATAATAGATATATTTGTTTAGGTGCTAAGAGTGTCTACTTAGATAATAAGGAGAAATTTGGGACTAATGTCCCTAAAAACAATTTACCTAAGGACAAACCTAGGTCAAATAACTCAAGATCAATTTTACCTAGGGAGATAATTAGAAAGGTGCAAGAGCACCTAGGTCTAAACCCTAAATGGACTAGGCATATGCCTAGAAAGTCCCATGCCCAAGAATTTAATCAAAAATCAATTGGGCAATTGGAATTAGAAAACCAAGCCTTGAGGTCAAGGCTTGAGAAACTAGAAAATACCCTTAGGAATATACAAAACCAATTTAAAGGGTCTAATGGTCAAAGTCAAAGGTCCAAAAGTCAAAGTCAACACCAAGGACCTAAGAGTCAAAAGTCAACAAAGGGCAAGCAAGGTTTGGGTCACAAACCTAGGCTTAAGGTAGCTTACCATAGTGTTCCATTTGATTATGGGACACAAACTAGGTCAAAAAAGACCAAGGTCAATAGGGAAGTCATCCCTAAGGTTGACCAAAGGTTGTGCCTAGTGGCTAGGGTTTCTAGGAAACCTAGGGTGGCCACTAAGAAGGTTGCAAGGGGAGTTACCCCTAGAGTCAACCTAGGTAAGACCCAAATGACCAAGGCTAACAAGCCTAGGAGGGTCATTAGGAAGGTATCTAGGGAGGTTATCCCTAAGGAATACCTAATTAACCCTAGGAGCTCAAATCGGTTTTGGATTCCTAAGAGCGTGATTGATTCACGCTAAGATGGGTTTAGGGTGTGCCAACCTTGATTGGATGGGTAGTTAACTCAACCATGGTAAAGGTGGTACTTTAGGATATTTTCAAGGTTATGGTTACCTTGGAAATAGATTTGAATCAATATCCTAAAAGATTTTAGGATGTGCCAATGCACTTTTGAAATTAAGAAAAATCAATTAAATTGGCACAATTTAGGTTTAGAGGTTAGTGTGTCATTTTGGGTTTTTGGCACACTAGGGAGATTAGGTTAATATGGCAAAATATGATTAATCCCAACAAATGACAATTAATATTAAAATTTAGGTATTACTATACCTATATATTTTATATGTCATGCTTTGTTTGCCATATAACATGCCATGACATCATGCTTACTTTTAATCATTTTATATGTCATGTTCATGTTTTAGGATTAAGGTTTTAAATGTCATGTGTTTTTAGATTTCATCTTATGCCATGACATCATGATTATGAGCATATGCTTATTTATATCATTTCTAATGCCATAATCATTCATGCATTTAAGACAATTTGGTTGAAATTGAATTAAGGACTATGACATGACTTGAAGTCCCATTTATAAGGGAATCAAGTAGGGTTGCCTTAGAGAATGCATGAAACCCTAGTTTAAATGAACCAAAACCCACATCTCACATCCAATTGATATGTATGTGTATTTATACACCCTAGATACATGTGAGATGCTAGGATATGAGTTAAGTTCAAGGTGCATAGTTTTTGCATCTAGATGAACTAAAACTCATCTAATTTCAATTATAGATCATTGGGAAAGCTTGTGTACAAGTCATATACATAGAGCTCAAGGAATATGATCCAAAATAAGGTTTTGAAAATATTTTAAAATCAATATAGAAAACCTTGGTGAAGTCTATCTTTTGATAGCAATCACCATTGATGAAGTTGATACAAAATAGGGCCAAAACATTGAAAATTTCAATGGTTTTGAGTTTTGTATCAAAATCACTATTTTATGGGTAAAATAATTTTCAAATATTTTTCACCCATTGTAATGACTATAAGTAATATACGTATCAAATTTTATGATTTTTCAAATTACGTAGAATTACTTATGCCTTTCCAAATCTCGATTCTGATAGCTGAAATTCGGAAATTTGACTGTCGATCGCCTTGGTGGCTGATCGATATAGTGGTAGTCGTGATCGATTACGAGTCATTGCCAGTCTGATTTCGGGTTAACAAGGTTTGTTTAGCCCGTGTTCAGCTATGAAAAAGGTTCCTAATCACTCCTAACCCTAGGATATGCTTTTGGAAGCATTATAAAGGGTGAAAATCCATTGGATATGGATTAGGAGAGGTGTTAGGTCAGAGTATCAAATTTAGGGTGAGTGAAAGTTCTATGTGGAACTTAGAACCTTAATTTTGATGATTTAGAGTTCCTATTGGCTTAGGGGCTTCCCAAGGACATTGTTAGTGCAATGGTCAAGGGGGAGCAAGCCTTTAGGGGGAGGTATCCATCTTGGGATGATGGATGTGTTTTTCTCCTTGAAGAGGAGAAGTTATTGGGAGAGTATCATCAATTGGGAAAATTGATGGGTTTTTGATACCCAATTTGGAAATTGGGAGAGAGTATAGGATTGCCTCTCTTGAGTGATATGTGACTTATCACTAGGAAGATGGTAGGCATCCTAGGTATTTATTTTTGGATCAAGGGGGAGATTGTAAGATCTCATTAGGACATAAGACATTGACCTCCTAGGAGAGAAGACCTTTTGATGTTAGTCAAAAAGGGGGAGAATGTTTGGGGGAGAACATTTAAGATTACCAATTTGGAATAATTGGTAAGAGATTTGAGTTAGTGTTCTAACTCAATGATTTGTTTGGTTTTTGTCAAACATCAAAAAGGGGGAGATTGTTGGTGCAATCGGCCCAGGTCACGATTGACCAGGACTCGAGTTTGACTCGAGTGATATTTTGATGTTCAACAAAAACATATGACAATGTAATTGTCATAGGGAAAGTCCAAGTCTTGAGTACTTGGCATGGGAAGTCCAAGTGGGACACTTGACATTTGGCAAAGTCCAAGCATGGGTGTTGGCAAGGTAAAGTCTAAGTCTTGAGTACTTGGCATGAAAAGTCCAAGTGGGACACTTGGCACATGAAAAGTCCAAGCATGGGTCTTGGCAATGTAAAAGTCCAACATCGGTTGGCAAGGGAAAGTCCAAGCATGGTCTTGGCATTTGAGAAGTCCAACATGGGTTGGCAAGGGAAAAGTCCAAGCATGGGTCTTGGCAATGTAAAAGTCCAACATGGGTTGGCAAGGGAAAGTCCAAGCTTGAGTCTTGGCATGAGAAGTCCAAGGGGTTTGATATTGGCTGCGTAAAGTCCAAGCGGGAGTCTTGGCAGCATAAGTCCAATGGTTGGCGGCGTAAAGTCCAAGCGGAGTCTTGGCGGCGTAAGTCCAATGTGCCTTGGCGGTATAGACACCGTTAGCATGACATAGCCGACGGAAGCACTTAGAGGCTAGCGCGATGGATGAACAAGTCATGGATGACTTGGAGGGATCCGAGATGCGTGAGGCTGATGGAGGTGGCAAGAAGGCTTAGGTCTATGCTAAGGGTGGTCTAGCAAGTATGGGGGCACCATACTTGGGTTAAAACCTCATTTTTTTAGAGGTGGAAATGCTCGGCGATCATTGCTCATTGGAAGCGATCGTGGTGTCGGCCGATCGCTATCGGCAATCGAAAAATCGACAATGTCGAGCCGATCGATATCGCGCGAGCGCTCCGTAGCCGTAGGCGTCGGCTCACGGTAAACGATCGGCCCCAATGTTGGCGATCGGCCGCCAAGAGATCCGTTGGAGTTTTTCCAGCGTGGATCGAGCCGTTGTCTCACGACAACAGTGGTATCTGTCGACTGGTGACTTATGGTAGTCGACTGATGGGCGGAAATCTAGGTTGCGCGCAAGGATAAAAGGAGCTCGACAGGAGGGTTTTTGGCATTAGTTCAAAAGGGTTTTCTTGGGCGATTTGAAGGGGAATTGTTGGTGCTCTTCCAGTCCTTCAAGGCTAGTCCAAGGCAACCAAAGTGCTCTTGTAAACTAGTTTTCTTTACTTGCATTATATTTCATTGTCGTAATTGCTTTAATCTATTTCTTATTGTTGTAAGAATAGTTTGTAAGAGGTTTCTCCACCTCCGACTTGTGTCGAGAAGGAGTATTTGTGGTTAGTGATTGCATTGGCATTGCTAGAGCTCTTTAGAGCTCGATCCGTGGAGTAGGAACCGGTTCGGTTCCGAACCACGTTATATCCTTGCGTTTGTGTTTTCGTTATTGCTTTATTATCTTTGTTTCTACTGCGCTAACGAAAATTGTAGACAAGCACGCGAACGTTTTCCATCTACGCAAGAGTAAACGCTATTCACCCCCCTCTAGCGGCGTCAAATTTCCAACATCCCTCACCGAAGCTCTCTTCGTCCGACGAAGTCCCTCGGATGCACTAAGCCCACGGCTCCTCCAGTGTCATCATTCACGTCTCGCTCTGAAGTCTTCTTGCTTTGGCTTCACTCCAATGCTCTTCGTTCGGTGGTCCCTCGGATGCACCTAGCGCACGGCTTCCGCAATGCCATCCTTCACCGACTCAAGGACCCGAGCCATGAGATGGTGAACTCGCCAATGCTTTCTCAAGCTAATACATGTGTGATTCACTTAAGTCTAGCACAACTTAAATACACACATGAAATCACATAAACAACCTAACTTAAATCCTTTGTCACACACATCAAAACCAAACCATACTTGGGTAGATTGCTCTAATAATCTCTCACTTTTTGATGTGTGACAACATGTTTAAGTTAGGTAAAACATTAACAAAATACTAAGGAGAGAAAGCATGTAAATAAAAAATGGGTATCAAACACTCTCCCTTAACACATGCAACTCCCCCTTAACACATGCTAATTCTCCCTAGCATAATTAACTTAAACTTCAATACTCTTCCCCTTTGAAACCATCAAAAACATCATACATATGTTTATACATCATGACGGAAATATCTAAGGGAATAAAAATATCAAAAAAATCTGATTTTAAAACACATAAACCCAGTTTTTGCATGTAGCAATTGACTGGCATTCTTCATCAGTCGACTGGTAGCTGAAAATTCCAAATTCTGATTTCTGAAGCCAATTTCAGAAATGAATTAAAAATTCCAAAAAATTTGAAAAATCACGAAATTTGGGGAACACATTTCTTATGTTTCCGTGTATCAATGAAAACTAATTTTATAAGAAAATTCAATCAATTTTCAAAAATAAGGCAAAATCTCAAAAGTTTAAAAATGACTCAAATTTTTATCAACTTGAAAGCCTAGTTTTGCCTTAGAATGTTTCAAAACATAGACCCTCAATTTTCAAAGCATGAAGTGGTTTTAAAACATTTAAGATATACAACCATGATCTTTGGGAAATATGTCCATGAATTAAACATAAGTTTTCCCCATGGTTGGTCTATGATTGCTCTAATATGATACTCTAAGTGACCGATCTAAATGCCATAAGTATTAGTGAAACACTTGTATCAACCTAACATCTCACCCATGCTATGTTTTCAATCAAGTTAGCCTTATGGTGAATGTGAGATGTGACTAAGGTATTTGTACTTAACCATAACTTCACGCAGTTTCTACCAAGGTTAAGTTTTATTAATCATAAACACCCATCATGATCATAAAACAAATATAATCTGTAATTGCACATCATGATCATAAATCAAGATTCAAACATTATCACCCAAATCATCCACCATGCTCATAATAAGTCAACCACATAATATGATATGAAAAATATTCAAGTATGGTTGACTATCCTAGATTTCTCTAACCCTTAAGGATTGACTTGGGAACCCAATATAGATTCTTTCCAATAGGGTTCATCAAGTACTCCTTTAGGATCCATTTCCTAGCTACCTTTGTTGATTTAGATTGCCCTCTAGCAATTAAACAATGGTAAGCTTTTTCATTCTTATTTCCTTTATAACCTAGGCCCTTTTTGTTAAAACTAGCTCTTTGGCTCCAAATGATCATATTTAGGGTATTTGAGCCAATGGTAAATTTTTCAAGGGCCATAGTAAGGAATTCTACCTTTTCCCTAAAAGCCTTACTTTCCTCTATCCTCTTAATACTCTCCCTAGGTAAAATAGATCTAGAATTGTTTGATCTAGATTTTTCCTTAGTTGTAAGTTCATAGGATTTAGCTCCTAAGCAAACATATCTATTCCTACTAGCATGCTTATGTTCATGGGAAATAGCAAGTGAGTTAAAATAATTTCTAGCATGCTTCTTAATCCTAGAACTAGAAGGTGCATTAAAGTATACCTTAGGGTTTGCTTTGGAAGCTCCCTTTACTTGTGTAGCTCCTTCTTGCCCCTTCTTCTTCCCCCTAGGGCATTAACTTCGGTAGTGTTCCCGTTGATTGCACTTGAAGCACACAATGTGCTCTTTTCTTTTCCTAGCGAGGACTCCGACATCCTTTGATTTTTCTTGAACTTTTGGCTCCAACACTTTCTCCTTAGCCAATTTTGGCATTTGCTCTTGTAATGCCCGACTTCCCTACACTCAAAGCATATAATGTGATTTTTATTTTTAATTAACATGCTTGAGTTACATAGGTCAGTAGAGGCGATATGGGAGGTTTCTTCACTTCTTCCGGAGGTAGATGCTTCTTCCACTTCTTCTACCTCTTCTACCGATCTGGATGTTGAGCATCTCTCAACTTCCGAGTCTTCACTTCTAGATGTGGAGGTTTCCTCCAATTCTTCCACATCCTTGGATGTTGATGGACATTCATATTTGATCTCCTATTCCGATTGAGTCAGTTGGGGATGTTCGTGGAATTTGATCAACTTGTCCCACAACTCCTTAGCATCCCCATATTCACCTAGCCTGCACAAAATATCGTAAGGTATCAATTTTATTAACGATTTTGTTACCTTAATGTTTGTTTTGAATTGTTGTCATTGCTCCTCACTCCATCATGATTTTACTAACGGCTTGTTGTCTTCACACCTAGGTACTTCAAAATCATTTTCAATGATTAGCATGGTATCGAAATCGGTTACGAAGTATACCTCCATCCTTCTTCTCCACCATGAGAATTCTCCCTCGAATTTTTGTGGGTGGATGTTGATGGCGACCATTTATTTTCTTATCGAGGCGGCTAGTATGATGATAAGCTCCTCACTCTGATATCACTTGTTGGAGGATCGTGGCACGACTAGAAGGGGTTGAATAGCCTCGATGACCGTAGATGAAATTCGCTCATCTTAATTGTATACAAGAATCGTTAGCGAGTGTAAAACTAATAATAAAGCTATAACAAAGACAATTAAGCTAAGCAAGAATAAAATAAGAGAGCAATCCAAACTCAAGGATGTAATGTGATGCACGCGGCTGCGACCTCAAATCTCATGATGGAGACCATCGAGGACTGGAAGCGTGTGCTCACTCAACGCCCGCAAGTGCACGGATGTTGTCAAGTAATAAAAAGATTATTGATCCCACAGGGACTAAGATTTGAGTACCGATTTGGTAAGTGGAGGTTATTGTTCGGAATTCAGATCTAAGGGTTGTGATTGCGAGGGTTGATGGTGGTCCCAACTCAATACGGTGTCACACGGAAGAAGAAAGAAACTAGTTGTGAGTCTTTGAAAGGGATTATAGGATTTTGGTTTCGTTTGTGTGTCGTAGAACATGTTGTCAATTGGGTTTTGTCTAGGTTTCTAGCTATGATTTTGTGGAAAGGACATCATACACTCCCCCGATGAGCCTTCACATCTATCGGAAGCTACCTCTGCCATTAGCAGGTCGACCCCTGGACTTAGGATGGGATAGGTGGTACGAGGATGCTGAATCGATCCCTGAGACGAGTCAAAAATGGGGCACATTTCCTACTTAATCGCATCATTCTACCCACGGTTACGGGAGATGAGGCCAACCCCTAGGTTCCTCCTTAATTCTCCTAAACAATAGTTATAGCTCTAAACCAACACCAATTGCAAATATAAATTCAAGAACGAAAAGTTATTTGAACCAAAATATTCTAACTCAACACAAACTACTCCCTAGTCCTAGAAATCGAAGAGTCTACTCCATAAATAAGAGAGGAGAAACACAAAGCACGATCATGTTCATATAAACAATGGAAATTATGTAAAGAACAGAATTTACAATGCGATGTGACTCTTCTCTCCTGCATTGAAGTGCAGAATTTGGATCTCCGACGACTTTCTTCCTCCCCGTTGCGAGTTCCCGAAGCTTTTTAAGGCGTCGGAGTGCCATCCGAGGTTTCGTACCTCCCCCCTAAGATTTGGGCATAGCCTCCTTTTTATAGACATCAGCCTGGATCTCTCTAAAACTTGGAAAATAACCGAATCACGTCGGAATTGCAAAGCGCCACATGGTTGTGTGTTTCCACATGGCCAGGCCATGTGTGGCGCCATGGTGGCCAACTTCGACCCTGGGACACGGTCGTGTGTAGCCACATGCCCTGGCCATGACCCCTTTTACATCCATTTGAAAAATGTCCTTTTTTTACTCCGAAAGTGCACTGTTTTCAACATGAAATTCTATCATGCACACAAAAGTACAAAGAGCAGATATTCAAACCAGAAAATAGTGTTAGGAACTATGTGCCCACTGGAGGGGGGGGGGTGAATAGCATTGCCGTCGCTCGATGGAATTCGATCGTGTTCATCTCTACAAGTCGTGTTAGCGTAGCGGAATATATAGCAATAACAAAATAAGACAAACATAATTCACAACACAAAATATAACATGGTTCGGAACCGAATGGTTCCTACTCCACGGATTGGGCTGGTAAGATCCCTAGCAATGCAAACACGCACCACTAATCAAATAAACTCCTTCTCGGAACAATCCAGAGGTGGAGAAACCTCTTACAAGATATTACAATAGTAATACAAGTAAACAACAAGCAATTATAAATGAATACAATAAAAGAAAGCCAAGAACACTTTACAATAATCTTTTGGAAGCTTGCTTGTTGATTGCCTTGGACAAGCCTTGAAGACCCTGATTTACAACAGCAAATCGCTCCAAATCGTCCAAGAAAACCGATGCCAAAATCCTTCTTCTGAGATGCCTTTATAACTTGCAATCGGGCTGGATTTTTGCCTATCAGTCGACTTCTCGGGACCATCAGTCGACTGATGACACTGTTGTCATGAGACAATGAATAGATCCACACTGGAAAAATTCAATAGATCCATCATCAATCGATTGATCATACCCATCAGTCGACTGATGGAACCTTCCCTCGACTGTTAAGACCATCAGTCGAGTCTGATTCCATTCTGTGCTCGAATTCTCGAGCATCAGTCGACTGATCGCCAGATCAGTCGACTGATCAGGCTGGCAGTCGACTACCAAAGGATGGCAGCCGACTGCTAGGCCAATTCTCGTAGTCAAACCCTAGTTGACTCACACCAATCGACTGCCCATAGGTCTCAGTCGACTGATACACCTCAAACATGAGGTTTTACCCCAAGTATGGTGCCCCCATACTTGCTAGACCATCCATAGCCTAGACCTAAGCCTTCTAGTCACCTCCGTCAGCCTCGCGCCTATCGGATCGCTCCAAGTCATCCATGATTTGTTCATCCATACGCTAGCCTTTAGATGCTTCCATCAGCTATTGTCATGCTAACGGTGTCTACACCGCCAAGGCATATTGGACTTACATTGCCAAGATTCCGCTTGGACTTTACACCGCCAACCATTGGACTTATGCTGCCAAGACTCTGGCTTGGACTTTACGCTGCCAATATTTCCCTTGGACTTCTAAATTGCCAAGACTCAAGCTTGGACTTTTCCTTGCTAACCCATGTTAGACTTTCCATGACAAGACCCATGCTTGGACTTTCCTTGCCAACGCATGTTAGACTTTCCCTTGCCAAGACCCATGCTTGGACTTTTCCCATGACAATGGTCAAACCATCACACTTACTCGAGTCAAACTCGCGTTAGGTCAATCGTGACCTGGGTCGATTGCACCAACAATCTCCCCCTTTTTGATATTTGACAAAAACACCCTTGAGTTAGGCCTCTAACTCAAATTCCCTTATCAATTATCCCAAATTGGTAATTTTAACATTCTCTCCCTTTTTGACATACATAAAAAAGGTTCACCCCAAGGAGGTTAATGTCTCATATCCCAATGAGATCTTACAATCTCCCCCTTTGTCCAAAAACCTCTAGGATGCCTACAATCTTCTTAGTGATAGTCCCATATCACTAAAGAGAGGAACTCCTATAAACTCTCCCAATTTCCAAATTGGGTATCTCAAAATCCCATTTCTCCCTCTCATGAGGAAGAACACATCCATCATCCCATGATGGATGACTCCCCCTAAAGGCTTTCTCCCCCTTGACCATTGCACTAATAATGTCCTTGGGAAGTCCTTAAGTCAATAGGAACTCTAAACCATCAAAAATAAGGTTCAAAGTTCAACATTGAACTTTCACTCACTTTAAATTTGATACATCACCCTAACAACTCTCTTAATCCATATTCAATGGATTTTCACCCTTTCTAATGTTTTCCAAAGCATATCCTAGAGTTAGGAGTGGTTAGGGAACCTTAACATAGCTGAAAATGGGCTAAACATACCATGTTTTCTCGAATCACCAATCACCAACTCTCTCGTAAATCACGATCATGTATTAGTCGATCGCCAACAAGGGCGCGACTAATAATCAAAATCTGATTTTCAGTTATCATAATCGAAATTCATAAATTCATAAATAATTATACGTATTTCGAAAAATCATGGAACTTCATACCTATAATACTTATGACCAATACAATGGGTGAAAAATGTTTGAAAAATATTTTACCCATAAAATAGTGAAATTGACACAAAGTTCAAAAGTGAAGAAAAACTTCAATGTTTGAGCTCACTTTGTATCAACTTCATCAATGGTGATTGCTATCAAAAGATAGACTTCACCAATGTTTTCCAAAATAATTTTAAAATTTTTTTAAAACCTTATATTGGATCATATTCTTTGGGCTTAATATACATGACTTGAACATAAGCTTTCCTAATGATCCACCAATGATATTAGATGAGTTTTAGTTCATCTAAATGTAAAAACTATGCACCTTGAACTTAACTCATATCCTATAATCTCACATGTGTCTAGGGTGTAAAAATACACATACATGTCAATGTGATGTGAGATGTGGGTTTTGGTTCATCTAAACTAGGGTTTCATGCATTTTCTAGGGCAACCCTACTTGATTCCCTTATACATGGGACTTCAAGTCATGCCATAGTCCTTAAATCAATTTTCATTAACTTAAATGCATGAATGATCATGGCATAAATGATAACATAATTAAAGCATGACTAATGATCATGATGTCATGGCATATGATGGAATTTAAGCATACATGACATTTTAATCTTAACCCTAAGCATGATCATGATATATTAAATGATTAAAAATAGATATGATGTCATGGCATGTTATATGGCAAATAAAATGTATACGTATAATAATACCTAAAGTTTAGTATTTGTTGCCATTTGTTATTATTAGTCTCATTTTTCCATATTATCAATTATTCCCAAAGTGTACTAAAAATCCAAAATGGCACACTAAGGCCTCTAAACCTAAATTGTGCCAATTTGATTGATTTTTCATAATTCCAAAAATATATTGGCACATCCTAAAAACTTTTAGGATATAAAACTCAAATCTATTTCCAAGGTATCCATAACCTTGAAAATATCCTAAAGTGCCAACTTTGCTATGGTTGGGTTAGCTACCCTTCCAATCAAGGTTGACACACCTAAACCCATTTAGTGTGAATCGATCACGCTTTTAGGAACCCAATACCTATTGGAGCTCCTTGGGTTTACTAGTTATTCCTTAGGGATAACCTCCCTAGATACCCTCCTAGTCTTTGAAGCCTTGATCATTTGGGTCTTACCTAGGTTGACTCTAGGGGTAATGATGTGCCTGCTAGAGGGGGGGGGGTGTGAATAGCATTGTCGTTGCTCGATAGAATTTGATCATGTTCGTCTCTACAAGTCGTGTTAGCGCAGTGGAATATATAGCAATAACAAAATAAGACAAGCACAATTCACGACACAAAATATAACGTGGTTCAGAACCGAATGGTTCCTATACTACAGATTGAGCTCATAAGAGCCCTAGCAATGCAAACACACACTACTAATCAAATAAACTCCTTCTCGGAACAATCCAGAGGTGGAGAAACCTCTTACAAGATATTACAACAGTAATACAAGTAAACAACAAGTAAATATAAATGAATACAACAAAAGAAAGCCAAGAACACTTTACAATAATCTTTTGGAAGTTTGCTAGTTGATTGCCTTGGACTAGCCTTGAAGACCCTGATTTGTAACAGCAAATAGCTCCAAATCGTCCAAGAAAACCGATGCCAAAATCCTTCTTCCGAGCTATCTTTATAACCTGTAATCGGGCTGAATTTTCACCTATCAGTCGACTGCTCGGGACTATCAATCGACCGATGACACTGTTGTCATGAGACAATGGATAGATCCATGCTGGAAAAATCCAATGGATCCATCATCAATCGACTGATCATACCCATCAGTCGACTGATGGAGCCTTCACTTGACGGTTAACCCCAGCAGTTGAGTCTGACTCCATTCTGTGCCCGAATTCTCAAGCATCAGTCGACTGATCGCTAGATCAGTCTACTGCCAAAGGCTAGCAGTCGACTGCTAGGTCAATTCCCGCAGTCAAACCCTAGTTGACTCACACTAGTCGATTGCCCATAGGTCCAAGTCGACTGATACACCTCAAACATGAGGTTTTATCCCAAGTATGGTGCCCTACTTGCTAGACCATCCGTAGCCTAGACCTAAGCCTTCTAGCCACCTCCGTCAGTCTCGCACCTATCGGATGCCTCCAAGTCATCCATGACTTGTTCATCCATATGCTAGCCTTTAGGTGCTTCCATCAGCTATTATCATGCTAACGGTGTCTGCACCACCAAGGCACATTGGACTTACACTGCTAAGACTCTACTTGGACTTTACGCCGCTAACCATTTGACTTATGCTACTAAGACTCCCGCTTGGACTTTACGCCGCCAATATTCCCCTTGGACTTCTCAATTGCCAAGACTCAAGCTTGGACTTTCCCTTGCTAACCCATGTTGGACTTTCCATGCCAAGACCCATGCTTGGACTTTCCTTGCCAACCCATGTTAGACTTTCCCTTGCCAAGACCCATGCTTGGACTTTTCCCATGACAATGGTCAAACCATCATCAAACATCAAATACTAACCTGGGTTGATTGCATCAGCAATCCCCCCAACACATGTCAGACATCAATGTCAGATATCCATGTCAAACATCAAAATACTTACTCGAGTCAAACTCGAGTTCAGTCAATCGTAACCTGGGTCGATTGCCCCAACAAATAGGAAATGCATGCAAAACAAAGTAAAATTTACATGAAAGAAACATAAAATGTAATGAGATGTGAGCAAAAACTACTCCTAAAACCCTATATGTTTTGCTTACATCAATTCCTCCAGACTTAAGTCTTTGCTTGTCCTCAAGTAAACCTCAGTGCCATGAAATTTTTAAAAGGGTATTGTTCCATACTTAGCATGTTAACTAGATTTTTCAAGTGGTATTTGCAATCAAAGCAAAACAGAGATGTTCTAAAAATTCACTAAGTTAGCTCCTTATGCTCGTGCTAAGCGAATCTTCTTAGGGGATACTCATTCCATGGTAAGTTAAGTCATCATCCTATAGCTTTCCTAAGGTCTCCACCTCTTAGGCACTGCATAAAGCGAGGGTTGTTCCCTAGATCTAGCACAGAGTCTCAAAGACGTGCTTGGTATTGAGAGAAATTGATAGGTGTTTCCCTAGTAACGTAACTCGGTCTCAAAGGGGTACCTAACATTTCCACCCACGACAACTATTTTTTTTCAACTCTTGGGATTTTGATTTTTTCGAGTGGGCTTCCACAATCCGAGCATCTCCAATAACTAAAATGCTAAACTTAGGGTTACCTATGGATTCCAAAGTACTAGACTACTGAGATGAATCATAACTAGGTACGTACTAGACTCTCCCTTTTAGAATGTTCGTCATGTGTAGGTGTAAATATAAAAGCTAATCAGTGTAAGACTAGAACATTCATTAGAGGAAATAAAATAAAATACCACAAGGTAAATGAAGTTATGCTACCCATGGAAACAACTCATGAAAGAAAACTCTAAGAATACTATTGAGGTAGCTTAAAGATAGCAAAAATTAAGTACTGACAAAACTAAAAACTCTATGTATGATGAAATGAACGCTAACTAATAAAAAATGCAAATGACAGGAATGAAACTACTGCTAAAAATAAAATAAATCAAAACTTGGGGTCCCCTGCAGACTTATATGAGACTGTACCTCTAATATGGTGGCCGAGGTGGGAAGTCTGACAGTGTCGGCATATGAGGCTCTTGGGTAAACTTGGTGCTAAGTCGCTGATGCCACATGTACATGTGGTCGATCTGAGAGCTGGCGGATGCAGCGACTGCTCTGTGCTATTCTCCCGGGCCCACAGTGCCTGCTGAGCATGCATGTGCTGCCGCATCTCCTGGCGGTAGGTGGCCTCATCCTGGCGACGGGCAGCCTCCTCTTGGAAGTAGATGCGAGCATCATCGTAGAACTCCTCAGCCCGCTGGAAGTGCTCCCGAAAGCCCTGAAACTCAGCTTGTGTGTAAGCGCTCTACTCCTCCCATCGCTGCCTCTGCGTCTGTTGCTCGGCATATATGTCGTCGAGGCGCGATCGAAACTCCAAAAAATCATAGGTAGATGTACCTGCATCATGCTCAAAAGTAGAAAAAGGTGGTGGTGCAGGTGCAGGCTCATGTTGATGTGGACTAGGTGGGCTCCTATATATGCGTGGACTGAAGGGAGAGTGGTGTACAGGGGGAGAGATGGGTGTCGATGTGGTTGGTCCCTCATATGGCAGGGACTCCACTATTAGGTCTAAACGCCAGTTGGCACATGTGGTGATGATGGTACGATCGAGATTAGGGAGCTTAAGGGATGATAGATTTTTCCTTACAAAACACAAGGAGTGTCCCTCTCTCACTATCATCTTCATGGCAATACCCACTCCTAAGTCGATCGTAGGGCTCTCCTCTATGCTATCTAGCATGGTGTAGTCGTACCTCATCCCATGGCAAATGTGGGTAAGTAGGCCCTCTCACAATGATCTCTCCTCTCGCTGCTTTTCCCATTTTCACTAGGTGTCTAATGAAATGGGACCCTACATCAAGCTACTCCTTTCTTATAGTATGTCCCACAAGCAAAGCAGCTCACTAGCTCACACTACACCGTCACTCTCCCCACGACCAAAAATAGTACTTGCCATGATTTGGTGTAGGTATCGAAAAATGGGGTTTTGGAGGCGCGATGCTTTTTCCCTAGAAGGGTCGCAAGTGTGTTCTCCTATCAATTCAGTCCAAAAGATCTGAGAGTTAAACCCAATAGGGGTTCTTCTCTCTCCCCCACTAGGCATGCCAAAGCATGTGTTCCATTGGTGTAGTGTCCATTCATGCTCAATGTTGAATAACCTAAATGTAATCCTACCCTCTTCGCTCTCTCTACCCGTTAAAACCTCAACATTTAAAGAACTTAAAAACTCTAAAACTATCCTAGGGTACGTTGGGTGTCTTATCACCATTTTCTCTCCCCAACCCATTTTTGCAAATAGGGCTTGAATATCACTAAACAAACCTAGGGTCTCTAAGAGATCCTCATCAAGATACCTAGTAGCGGTGATTCTTCTAGTAGAAAGCATAGCAAATCTCTCCCTATGCTTATTATTTTGAAAAAGAAGGGTTGGAAGAGCGTTACCTTCCTCCGGAGCTTGAGGGGCGTCCCTTCTCCTTGTTCTTTGCTTCGAAGCACTAGATCGAGATGTCACTTGCTTGGTCCTCCTCATCCCTACTTCTTTTGGGCTTTTTTGAAGGTTGGAAAGGCTTCTAGGTGGTGGGGAAGAAGGATTCACACGGCAAGGGCAAGAGGGATCAAAGAACATGCCACATTTGGGGTGAAAACGCATGTCTTGGCCTCTTAAACCTCACGCACCATGGCCGTGTGAAAACACATGGCCAGGCCATGTGCATCGCTGAGGGTCGGGGCACGACCGTGTGAAAACGCAAGGCCAGGCCATGTGCCCCCCATTTCCTTCTCACGGTGCACAACAGTCCAAATTCTCCTTACTCGCTCAGTCGTGTGGGTTTAAAGTGATTTTTTTTCTTTTACCTAGTAGGTTCTTTCTAGTCCTAATTCATGTTAAAAATGTTAAATGAATGGAATCCAAAGTTTAAATTGAACAAATAAATGTAATACAATGAAAAGAACACCTAAAAACTAAACTTGGGTTGCCTCCCAAGAAGCGTTTTGTTTAAGGTCTTTTAGCTCAACCCTACTCCATTATCTTAACTTGGCTCTGTTGGTGCAATCGGCCCAGGTTGACTCGAGTTTGACTCGAGCAGTACCTTGATGGTATTTTGATGATAGACAAAACTCATGACATAGGATTGTCATGGGAAAGTCCAACATGGGGTTGGCATGGAAAATCCAAGCATGGAGCTTGGTGTGGAAGTCCAAGGGGGAAGCCTTGGCATGGGAAATCCAAAGCATTGCGAAGCCGTGCGCTTGGTGCTTGGTGAGAAATGCATTGCGAAGCCGTGCGCTTGGTGCATGTGGGAAGTCTTGAGGACTTGGTAAGTTCACTAGGCTCGGGGTCCTTGAGTCGGTGAAGGATGCATCCGAGGGACCGCCGGACGGGGAGCGAATGGAGTGAGCCCAAAGGGGAAGCATACTTCTAGGGTATGAGACGAGAAGGATGGCGTTGCGAAGCCGTGCGCTTGGCGCATCCGAGGGACGTAGGCCGAGGGAAGAGAGCTTCGGTGGGGAACTCCATGAGGATGTGGACTTAGCCAAGTGGCTAAGATCGAGTGTCGAGGCTCAAACAACTTGGTGTTTGAAGTTTGCTGACGGCAATGACCGCATAGGTGCCGGTCCGATAGTCCAAGTCG
The DNA here is from genome assembly GCA_025175895.1 of Wurfbainia villosa. Classification (NCBI taxonomy): domain Eukaryota; kingdom Viridiplantae; phylum Streptophyta; class Magnoliopsida; order Zingiberales; family Zingiberaceae; genus Wurfbainia; species Wurfbainia villosa. The sequence continues at coordinate 108,870,361 of CM045996.1, forward strand.
ACTAGGGTTCTGACCGGTGTAAGGTCATGTTTTGGTACTTGGCAATCGATCGCCATGGATCGGCGGTGATCGATCGATGATCGATCGCCATGGGATGGCAATGATCGATGGAAGTGTCGAGTGAAGCGCTCCGTAGCCGTAGGCGGTCGATTACTAGGTCACCGATCATTGCCAGCCCTTGGCCGTCGACTGGTAGGAGATCCGTTGGAACTTGTCCGACGTGGATCTGGCCGTTGTGAGACAACGGACAGCGATCATGATCGGGCCTTTGGCGATGGCGCGAACAAAACTTGATGCAGTTATAAATGGAGCTCGAGTTGGAGGATTTCGCCAAGACTTTGTGAAGCTATTGGAGGAATTGCTGCATTCCAGACCTTCAAGAGCCATCTAAAGCAAGCAACAAGCAAGGGTTCAAAGCAAGCGTTGTAAAGTGTTCTTTACGTGTATTTCGTATTTGTCTTTGTATTGCTTGTATTTCATTACTTAGTGTAATTGCTTGTGAGAGGTTTCTCCACCTCCGACGTGTAGTTGAAAAGGAGTGTTATAGTTAGTGCCGTGCGCATAACTAGAGCTCGAGGAGCTCACCCGTGGAGTAGGAACCATTCGGTTCCGAACCACGTAAATCTTGTGTTGTGATTGTGTATTGTTGTTAGTTTCATTATTATTGTTATTCCGCTGCGCTAACAACAATTGTAGACAACCAACGTAAGAAGAACGAGCAAATTACGACATCAAACGAAAAGGGCTATTCACCCCCCTCTAGCCGGCCATCCGATCACCCACAAGTGGTATCAGAGCCGAGGTCGCTCTTCAAGGACTAATCGCCGCGAGAGCACTTCAACAAGAAAATGGCCGGCTTCATCCATCCACCAAAATTCGATGGAGATTTTGCTTGGTGGAGAAAAAGGATGGAGGTATATCTTGAAACCGATTTTGATTTTATGTTAATTGTAGAAAATGGTTTTAAGATGCCTAGGGACAAAGAAAACAAGCCCATGGAAAAATCAAAATGGACCCAAGACCAAATAAAGGGCTTCAAGACAAATCTCGAGGTAATTAAATTACTTAATGATTTGTTACCTAATCATATTTGGTCTAGATTGGGTGACTATAGGGATGCAAGGGAATTATGGAATAAGATCATGAAATTCCAAGAAAACCCCCAACCGGCACAAATAGAGGAGGATGCCATAGAAGAAGCACCATCAACATTCGAAGATGTTGATGATTTGGTGGAGACCTCCACCTCTAACATTGAGGGGGAGGAAAGACAATCTTCCATCCCGGAGCAAGAACAAGAAGCATCCACATCCGAGAGAAGTGAAGATCAAGAAGAGGCCTCCACCACCTCCCTAGGTAACTCAAGTGTTGTAATTTTAAATAAAAATCACATAATATGCCTTGAGTGTAGGGAGAAAGGGCATTACAAGAGCAAATGCCCTAAATTGGCTAAGAAGAAGGCATCAACACCAAAAGTCAACCCAAAGTCAAATGATGCCAGTGTTCCCAAAATCAAGAGCAAAGAGCACATTATGTGCTTTAAATGCAATCAAAAGGGACATTACCGAAGCCAATGCCCTAGGGGGAGGAAGAAAGGGCAAGAAGGTGCAACTCATGTAGGGGGAGCTTCTAAAGCTAACCCTAAGGTAAATTTAGTTAATGCACCTTTAATTCCTAGAGTTAAAAAGCATGCTAAGAATTACTTTAGCTCTCTTGCTATTATCAATGAAAAGCATGCTAGGAAAAACAAATATGTTTGTCTAGGTGCCAAGCATGTTTATATGACTAAGGACAAACCTAGGACTCAAAACACTAGACCAATCCTTCCTAAAGAGTCCATTAGGAGAGTAGAAGAGAACTTGGGTATTAATCCCAAGAAATCTAGGCATATGACTAAGAAAACCAACTCCCAAAAATCAAATGAAAATTCAAAGTTGAGGAAATTGAGTTGAAAACCAAGTCTTGAGATAAAGACTGAAGACAATGGAGAAAACCCTTAGAATTCTAGAAAATTCAATTCTAGGGTCAAATGCCCAAAAGTCAAGACCTAAGGTTCAAAAACGGTCTAAGGGCAAGGAAGGTTTGGGTCACAAACCTAAGCCCAAGAAGACTTATCATAATGTTCCATTTAATTATGGAACAATTTCTAGGTCTAGGAAAACCAAGGCTAATAGGAAGCTATCCCTAAGTCTAGCCATGGTGTTTGCTTAGTGGCTAAGGACCTAAGGAAAACCAATAAAGCCACTAAGAAGGTCAATGGAGGAGTCACCTCTAGAGTTGACCCAAGTAAGACCCATGTGACTAAGGCTTCAAAGGCTAAAAGGGTCATTAGGAAGGTATCTAGGGAAGTTATCCCTAGGGAATACCTTGTTAACCCAAGGAGCTCAATAGATATTGTTCCTAAGAGCGTGATCGATTCACGCTAAATGGGTTAAGGTGTGTCAACCCTAAGTGGATGGGTAGTTAACCTAACCATAGTAGAGTTGACACATTAGGGTGTGCCAATATGTTTGAGAAGTTAAAAATGATTTAAATTGGCACAATTAGGTCATAGAGGTAATGGTGTGCCATTTCGGGTTTTTGGCACACTAGGGAAATGAATGGCATTAAGGCAAAATTGGTTTAATACTTAGAAATGGCAAATTGATTTTAACACTTAGGTATTTTATACCTTAGTATATTTTTCTTGCCATGCTTTATTTGCCTTGCCATGTCATGACATCATTTTCATTTTATCTATAAAAATGTCATGATCATGTTTAAAGTTATGTTTAGATGTCATGTATGATTAGTTATCATTCACATGCCATGACATCATGATATTGGCATATGTTTCTATCTTATATCATATCTATGCCATAATCATCATCATGCACAAATTAAAATGAAATTAAGGACTATGGCATGATTTGATGGGAATCAAATAATATTGCCTAGAAATATGCATGAGACCATTTAAAGAATAAAACCCACATCTCACAAAACTTTGACATGTATGTGTCTTACACATCTAGATATTGGTGAGATGTTTAGGAAAAGAAAATAAAGGTTTGAAAAACATTTTGAAAACATTTTGAAAAACCTTGGTGAAGCCTATCTTTTGATAGCTATCACCATTGAATGGGATGATACAAAGAGGGCTCTTTATTGAAGCTTTTCTAAACTTTTGAACTTTGTATCAATCTCCTAATTTAATGGGTAAAATAATTTTCCAATATTTTTCACCCATAATGTTTGTGATAAGTAATATACATACCAAATTTCAATATTTATCAACTTATGTATATTTACTTATGAATTAAAGTCATTTAAATAAATCAAGAATGTAGATCACGATCGCCATGGATGGGCAATGATCGATAGTGAAGTGACCACGATTGATTTCAATGACCGATCGCTGTGCCGATTTCGTAAATCTTATTGGTTAGGCTCATGTTCAGCATGTTTTGGTCCCCTAACCACTCCTAACCCTAGGATATGCTTGGGAGAGCATTAGAGAGGGTGGAAATCCATCGGATATGGATTAGGAGTTGGGTTGAGGGTGAGTATCAACTTTAAGGTGGAAGAGAGTTCATTGTTGAACTTTGCCTTAATTTTGATTTGGTTAATGTTCCTATTGGCTTAGGGACTCTCCAAGGACATGGTGGGTACAATGGTCAAGGGGAGCAAGCCTCTAGGGGGAGGTATCCATCATGGGAAGATGGATGTGTATTTCCTCATGGGAGGAAATTGGGTTGCCTCTCTTTAAGTGATATGGGATCACTAGAAAGATTGTAGGCATGTGTTCCTCCAAGGGAGAGATTGTAAGATCTCATTGGGATATGAGACATTCATACTCTTGGGGAGGACCTTTTTGATGTAATGTCAAAAAGGGGGAGAAGTTACCAAGTTACCAATTAGGGTTCATTGGAATTCTCATTGGGATATGAGAATTGCCAATATGGGAGAATTGGTAGACTTGAGATGGTAGTTTTGTCAATCATCAAAAAGGGGGAGATTGTTGGTGCAATCGCCGTTGACTCGAGTTTGACTCGAGCAGTACCTTGATGGTATTTTGATGATAGACAAAACTCATGACATAGGATTGTCATGGGAAAGTCCAACATGGGGTTGGCATGGAAAATCCAAGCATGGAGCTTGGTGTGGAAGTCCAAGGGGGAAGCCTTGGCATGGGAAATCCAAAGCATTGCGAAGCCGTGCGCTTGGTGCTTGGTGAGAAATGCATTGCGAAGCCGTGCGCTTGGTGCATGTGGGAAGTCTTGAGGACTTGGTAAGTTCACTAGGCTCGGGGTCCTTGAGTCGGTGAAGGATGGCATTGCGAAGTCGTGCGCTTGATGCATCCGAGGGACCGCCGGACGGGGAGCGAATGGAGTGAGCCCAAAGGGGAAGCATACTTCTAGGGCATGAGACGAGAAGGATGGCGTTGCGAAGCCGTGCGCTTGGCGCATCCGAGGGACGTAGGCCGAGGGAAGAGAGCCGTGGGGAACTCCATGAGGATGTGGACTTAGCCAAGTGGCTAAGATCGAGTGTCGGAGGCTCAAACAACTTGGTGTTTGATGTTTGCCCGACGGCAGTCGACTGGCATAGGTGCCAGTTCGACTGGTCCAAGTCGACTAGGGTTCGACCGTGTAAGGTCCATTTTTGGTCACAATCGCCATGGGTAGCGATCGTGATGTCGACAGCGAATGATCGCCATGGGATGGCAATGATCGATGGAAGTGTCGAGCGACGCTCGTGAGCCGATCGGGCGATCGACTACTAGGTCACGATCGACCCGACCCTTGGGCGATCGACTGGTAGGAGATCCGTTGGAACTTGTCCGACGTGGATCTGGCCGTTGTGAGACAACGGACACAGGGGCAGTCGACTGGGGCCTTTTGGCAGTCGACTGATGGGCGCGAAAACAGCTTGATGCAGGTTATAAATGGAGCTCGAGTTGGAGGATTTCGCCAAGACTTTTGTGAAGCTATTGGAGGGGAATTGCTGCTGCATTCCAGACCTTCAAGAGCCATCTAAAGCAAGCAACAAGCAAGGGTTCAAAGCAAGCGTTGTAAAGTGTTCTTTACGTGTATTTCGTATTTGTCTTTGTATTGCTTGTATTTCATTACTTAGTGTAATTGCTTGTGAGAGGTTTCTCCACCTCCGACGTGTAGTTGAAAAGGAGTGTTATAGTTAGTGCCGTGCGCATAACTAGAGCTCGAGGAGCTCGCCCGTGGAGTAGGAACCATTCGGTTCCGAACCACGTAAATCTTGTGTTGTGATTGTGTATTGTTGTTAGTTTCATTATTATTGTTATTCCGCTGCGCTAACAACAATTGTAGACAACCAACGTAAGAAGAACGAGCAAATTACGACATCAAACGAAAAGGGCTATTCACCCCCCTCTAGCCGGCCATCCGATCACCCACAGGCTCCGGAGGTTTTGTGAACCTCCATTCATCCGTCTCATAGTTGACATCCGGTGGGTTCAACTCTACCCTACTGAAAGTGTAGTCGTCTAGGAAGGCCGCTCTACACTCTGACAGATTGAAAATGATGATCTCCCCGTCTACCTCCAAGGAGATCTTGTGCGCCTTTACATCTATTAATGCTCCCACAGTTGCCAGAAAGGGTCTTCCCAAAATGATGTGATTCTGGAGAATTGGTCCTGTGTTCAATATAATAAAATCCGTGTGTATCATGAAATTCTCAATGACCACAACCACATGTTTTAACATGTCAACAGGCTTCTTGATCGTGTCATCTGCCATGCGAATACCTATGCTCATTGGTTATATACTGCCTAGCCCCATATCTAGGTAGAATGCATAGTGCATCATGCTAACTGATGACCCCAAGTCACACAATGCTTCATCGAAGCTTTCCCCATAAATCGAGCAAGGGATAACAAATTCACCAGGGTCCTCAAGTTGTGGTGGAATTTTATCTTCAATTTCAGCTTGGTTGGGTAGGGTGGAAATCATGGCTTCACACCCCTTGGTGGATATATTCTTCTGACCTACTCTTTCGCCGTATATTCCCTCCTCCTTGACTTGACTCGGCTCAGGTAATAATGGAGAACTATCCATAGGTTGCGACACGGTTTGGGCTATCTGAGCAACTTGTTTTTCCAACATCCTTGTGTTACTTGCAAGACCGTCAACAACGGCCTTCAAATCCTTAAGTGACTCTTCTATTTTCTGATGTTGGCATCGAAACTCTTCATTGGCCTTTGTTTGGGTAGCAATGAAGTATTTCATCATCAATTCTAGCCTAGACTTCTGTGGTTGTTGCTGCCCATACCCTCCTGATGATTGGATGTTCCCTGAGTTATTCTAATAGGAAAAGTTTAGGTGGTTCTTCCATCCGGGATTGTAAGTAATAAAGTATGGCTTGTTGGGCCTTTGATTATAGTTGCCAACTGCGTATACATGCTCAATCTACTCTTCTGAGCCACCCAACCCTCCATAGTAGTCCTCTCGATACGCTGCTACTCCTTCTCCAAAGTCATTGGCCGCACATGCAGAAACAGGATTGAAAGAGTCGAACCGTATGCTAAGCGCATCCAACCTTGCTTCCATGTGGTCCACGGAGTTGACAACATATCATCCCATGGCAGGAGTTGGGTGACTACATTCGAAAGCCCATTGATGGTGGTTCTGTAACACCTCTTCTATTAGCTCCTCTGCTTCCTTGATAGTCTTGTTCATATGTGCTCCTCCTGCGGCAGAATCGAGGGACATCTTTGTGGCGTACGTGATCCCATTATAGAAGATGTGGATCACCAGCCACCTTTCCAGTCCATGGTGGGGGCATTGGTAGAGTAGTCCCTTGTAGCAATCCCAGTCTTCAAATAGGGACTTCCCTTCCTTCTGACGAAAGCTCGTTATTAGATGGCGCATGTGAGAAGTCTTGCTAGGTGGAAAGTATTTATTCAAGAACTACTGCTCACATTGCTCCCATATAGTAATGCTTCCCGAAGGCAGAGAGTGAAGCAATGCCTTAGCCTTATCTCGCAATGAGAACAGGAATAGGCTCAGGCAGATCGCGTTTGCAGGGACTCCATTAATCTTCATTGTTGAGCAGATTTCCAAAAACATCTCTAGGTGCCGGTTTAGGTCTTCAATTGCAGCTCCCTCGAATTGACTCTGCTGGACCATGTGTATGAGTGTCAATTTTAGCTCAAAGTTGTTTGCTAAAATGGACAGTCTAGCTATACTTGACCTAAAGCCTCTAGTGTAGGGATGTATACTGAAAAGTCTATCTTTTGTATGAACATCTTTATTTTGGAATAAGAATCACATGATCATTGTTTGCATATTTTTATGATTATGAAATATTGTCTAATACTTTACATAGTAGATAGCATGGTGTGTGGTGTCACACAGGAGATCATGTTATCGACCCCTTGAAAAGTATAAGTAAAGGCTCACAACCGAGATGACTTTGGACAAACCATCGGAATGGTTGTAGTGTGATTTGGTATTGGTTTGTCTTGACCATAGAATCACACTAGTGCACTTTGTGTGTATTGAACAGGACCGACTTAGAGGTGATTCGATTTATTGCTGACTACATAATCGAATCGGACCTTAGGCATTATTTAGTACATGCTCTTAATCCCGATATAATAACGGGCACATATACTTAGTACTCATCTCTTTGATTTACCAATGGGCGAGATTTATAGATTAAATCGATAGGCTCGGTAAGTTAGGAGATGATATTATTTATATGGTGTGCCGTTGATTATAGGAAGAAACCGTGTCCTATATATTAGGATGATGATGTCTCCTTGAGGAGCTCACAAGGTTCATCATGTAAACCCTGCAGGTGGACTTGGTCCGACATGATGAAAAGGTTGAGTGGTACTACTCAAGGAGTTAGATCTTGATTAATTAATGGTCAGTAAATTAATTATTCGACGGACATTCGAGATCTTAAATACGGGGATAAAATGTATAAATAATATATGGAGCCCATATTATCATATGGGGGTTGGTGAGGTAGATCAATGATGATCCTTTAGTGGATTGGATCATCATTAGTGGATCTGACTTTATGTGGGCTTGATCCATGGGTGGCCAAGATCCAACTCCTCCTCATGGTCCCTAATGTAGCCTATTAACACCTCATGATGCTTAGATCCAATGGATAGAAACAAAACTCTAAGATCCATAGGTAGAGATTAAATCTCTAAGATCCGACGGTTGAGATTAAATCTCTAGATCTGACGGTTGAGATTAAATCCCTAGAACCAATGGAGGAGATTAATTCATGACTTATCCCTAACTCTATAAAAGGATGTCAAGGGAGTTGGCGTGGAATAATTGATGAGAGCTAGGGTTTTTTGGCGTCAAGGAGAAGGAATCCTAGTTGAGATAGGATTAGGGTTAGGGTTTGGAAGCTTGGGCGGCACCAAATAAGGAAGGTTCCTTTCTTCTTCCTCCTCTTGCGGCCGGCGTCCAGATTTGTTTCTAGCCTCTTCCAGCCTTTGGCTGGTGCCCAAAAGCTCCCTTCTCCCTCTCCTTAGGTGGTGGAAACAAGATATAGGGGTTCCCTTGGTGTCTTGATTGTTTTCCATCCTCTTCTCCACCTTCTAGTTGGCCGGTGGCAAGGAGATTGAGTGCTCCTTGTTGGTTGGTTTTAGGGAGGAGAAAAAGTTTGTTTCTACTCTTCCTCTTGCTTTAGAAGAGCAAGGATGGAAGATTTGTGATCTAGGAGCTTCGACTTTTGGTAGATCGTCGCCCAGACGACATCTAAAAGGAGGAAGGTTATACATTAGAAGATCGAGAGGTATACCTATTCTACTTTCTTCTTTTGTTTGTTGCTTGTTTTTTTTTTCAATTATAAGCATGTTATAAATCTCTAAATGGATAAATAATACTTGGATCCCGAGCATAAACTCGAAAACCGGTGATCCGGACATCGTCTATTCCGCGGCTACTCGTAGAATAGAGGATGGTCGCTTGAACAACTAGTTTGTTAAAGTGACCTCTCTAAACGAATAGCACGACGATGACTTGGTGGTTTGGGCAATCCCTTTTGTCTAGGATTAAATTTTTTTAATCCGGGGACATCGAAGGGATCGCCATGGACAATCTACCGAGGTGAAGTGGGAAGCGAAGTTTCGCCTCACGGACTCGATAAGCAAAACCCTTCATCTAGCACTAGGGGCTGCGTAATCCCGGAAAGGTCGACTACCTATATTCACTACGGATGCGACTTGGTCCTCCACCCTCTTCTATTTAGCTCTTCGATGATGATAGGTTTGTTCAATTTCTAGATCGATTGGAATCAAGTCTCTCGATCTTAGGCGTCTAAGCATACAAAGAACCGAGCCACAAAATTAGGAGTATTACCTAATACTTAATTAAAATAGAAAATAGCCTAAACTAATATTAAATCAAATGCAGAAAATTTAACTAATGGTTAATGCAAAGTAATTACTGAAATAAAACTAAACTTACTCTAGATATTAAAAATCTAACACTCAAATAAATAAAAATAAATGAAAGAAATTAAAGTAAAGCAAGTAAATAAATCTACCTTAAGTTCGATCCAATTATCCGCTTCTTGATTCGATATCGAATTAATCAGTCCCCGACAACGTCGCCAAAAACTTGATACACGTGAACGCGACCTTAAATCTCACGATGGAGACCATCGAAGACTCGAAGAGCGCACTCGTGCTCAATGCCCGCAAGTGCACGGATGTTGTCAAGTAATAAAAAGATTATCGATCCCACAGGGACTGAGATTTGAGTACCGATTTGGTAAGTGGAGGTTATTGTTCGGAATACATATCTAAGGGTTGTGATTATGAGGGTTGACGGCGGTCCCAGCTCAATACGGTGTCACATGAAAGAAGAAAGAAACTAGTTGCGAGTCTTTGAATGGGATTCTAGGATTTCGGTTTTGTTTGTGTGTCACAGAACACGTTGTCAATTGGGTTTTGTTTAGGTTTCTAACTACAGTTTTGTGGAAAGGACATCATGCACTCCCCCGATGAGCCTTCGCATCTATCAGAAGCTACCTGTGCCATTACCAGGTCGACCCCTGGACTTAGGATGAGATAGTCGGTACAAGGATGCCGAATCGATCCCTGAGACGAGTTGAAAATGGGGCGCATTTTATACTCTATCGCATCATTCTACCCACGGTTACGGGAGATTAGGCCAACTCCTAGGTTCCTACTTAATTCTCCTAAATCTTAGATACGAGGGTTGTCACCCCTCGTATTGGCTAGCAGAGCCAAAACAATTGTTATAGCTCCAAACCAAATGCCAATTGAAAATATAAATTCAAGAATGAAAAGATATTTGAACCAACATGTTCTAACTCAACACAAACTACTCCCTAGTCCTAGAATCGAGGAGTCTACATCATAAATAAGAGAGGAGAAACACAAAGCATGATTATGTTCGTATAAACAATGGAAATTATGTAAAGAACATAATTTACAATGCGATATGTGTTAGTAATATATGAGAGATGTCCTAAGGCAATCGCCTTATGTATGAACCATTTATATGATAAATGAAGATTCACTATTTGAGTATACATGTTTTATGTATTTGATTGGATCTTAAACTCATTTACTGAATGTCCATGATACGATTCACAGCATGAGAGAATTTGTGATTGGATCATAACTAGTGAGTATCTCTACATGTGTAATTGTGATGTATCGGAATTATCCCTAGTCGATGAATTGATGGATCTGGACACCATCAATTCTGTTGAGACTAGCACGAGGTATACTCCTTGGTGTATCCAAGCAGCTGATTCTCACTGGCTGGAGACATAGTGATGTCCGGAGTTAATCGTGGATGCTAGTTATGGTAACTAGTTCATTGGAGTGACCAGCCGTAAGACTTCATATGGTTCTCTGCATATATAGATATGTCAATGAAGTTCTTACTGTGGCTTAAGTGCGATGTTCCTTTGACTTACGGTATTCAAGTCATCTTGATCATGGAGACTTATGCTTTGACATCTTAAGCAAACATCTCTAAGGAGATGTGGACCCGGGATGATTGGGTATAAGTCGAAGTGATCGAAGGTGTTTGAATAGCCTATAAAGGATTCACCACTCCTTGCGAGGAGATGTATACCCATGGCCTCGTCGGATTGTTACTAAAGTCTTTGGCCAAAGCATTACATGTTTAGAGTAAGGTACTCGATACATGTGGAGTAACTAGAACTGTAGGACGAGGAAATGATACTTGGGCTAGGTGTGACATAGTCACTTAGTGGGATCGACACAATAGACCATGTCCCGAACCAAGTGGGTATAAGATGAGTGAAGGGAATGGGGCACGATTCATTCGAGATCTGAAGGGTTTCGTAAATAGTTCGATCAACCGTTGATCTTTTCGGTTAATTGGGGATCATGATGTACTACTAGGTGCCACTCATGATCGTTCTATAATTAATGGTTAATTATAGACGGCCAACATAAACCGAGAACCTATTTGGTCACACGCACAACGAGTGTAATCTAAAGGATTTAAAACGAGCTTGAGAATGGGATTCTCAGACCGAGAGAAACTATGTTTGGTTGGACCAAAGAAAAAGCGAGCATGAAATTGTTTCAGTCGCAATGGAAGCGTGGATGGGCCGTGTCTTATGAAGACATAATGGATGGACCAAAATGGTTTGGTTCTAATCCAATGGATGAGAATAAACCAAAGGGTTTGGTTTATATTAAACGAATGAACCAAAGGTTGGTTCGGTTCGTTTTAACTTAAAATAAACCATCATGGTTTGGTTTATTTTAACTTATCTTAATGGAGCGGGTTAACGGGCTTTATGGATATGATCCATTAACCATTAAGAGAATTAGTTCTCTATAAAATAGGGCTTAAACCCTAATCCAAAACCCTAAACCATTGTTGCCGCCCAGCTTGTGGTGCCGCCCACCTCCTTCGGCGACCATGCTTCAGCCGGTGAACACTCCGGTGATCCCCTATAGGTTTGGCATCAAGGTGAGGCTTTTCTTTCCTTGGTTGGCCGGCGCCTATATCCTCCACCAAGCTGTCCAGTTTTCTGGACAGCTTCTCCTCCTCTCGTCGGAGCGTCGTTTGGACGACGGTTAGTGCTCCGACAGCGGCTAACTTACCGGGGATTTGATCTCCGGTAATCCTCTGAGGTGGGGATGAAGGATTCGTCAATTGGTTGACGAATACCTCTCCGGAGAAGCGAGTTTTGAGAACTCGTTTGAGGATCCGAATTTGGATTCGGATCGTGATCATCTCTCGATCACGTCGTCTTCAACACGAGGCTAGTAACCCGTACGAAGACGAAGCTCGTGACTTAGCGAAGTCATCCCGAGGAGCTCGGCGTGGATACAGATAGAGACGATTCTTACGAGGATCGTTCCGGTTGATGCCGTTCCCGCTACACGTCATACGAAAGGTATAACGTAGATAATTTCTTTTATTGCAAATTTTAATTTACGGTTATGTCTACACTTGTTGTAATAGCATGCGTGTGTTGTGTGTGTTGTAATAAATATAGATTTATTATTTTTAATTGCTTCACTGTGCTCATGTTTACTAAAACATGATCGAACACACACGCCAAGGCCGAAACCCAACAGTGGTATCAGAGCCCAGGTTGTGTTTCGACATAATCGTAAAAATGGTTTTGCGATAGTCATAATGTATTTCTGGAAGTTTTCTAAATTTTGGAAATTTAGAAGTATTTATGGAAATTTTTCAATTTTGGAAAGTCTAGAAGTATTTATGGAAATCTTCCACTTTTGGAAAGTTGGAAGTATTTATGGAAATTTATATTTTCCATAAATAAAATATTTGATTAGATTCTGGAAATTTGTTTCCTAATTTAATCATGATTTGATTTGGGAAATCAAATCTTAAAATATTTTATTTCCATAAGTAGTTTTAAAGATTTAGGAAATTGGTTTCCTAAATAGATTTTCCTTAATCAAATAACTCCATGAATAAAATATGTGATTAGATTTGGAAATTTGTTTCCTAATTTAATTATGATTTGATTTGGAGAATCAAATCTTAAACATATTTTATTTCCATAAATAGTTATGACATATAAGGAAATTATATACATGACATAATTGTATGCCATGTAATTGCATTAGATGCATAACATTATGCCATGCGTGTCGTGACATGTAGATGTATGCCATGTATGCCATGCCATGTAGATAATAGTTATTTGCATACAAAGAGGATGAGACATAAAGACCCTTAATCAATATTAAAGCCTACACCTTCCATTAATATGGTTAGAACCAGAGTTCTGTTTCTTGTTTGGGTTGTTGGACTCTCTCCAAGCCCGGCTCGAACCTGAATATGTTCAAACCATGGAATAGTTTAATACTAATATGGTAAGAGTCAGAGGTCAATCGTTAGCTTTGGTTGTTGGACTCTCTCCAAGCTGGGCTAATTGGTTGAATGCGCTCTAACCATATTAAAACTATGTCCTGATTAATGGGCTGGCTTTAACCTGGAGCATCGGTTTGTTGGACTCTCTCCAAGGTCGATGTAATGGGAGGTGAAGTTGGGTGCTATGCATATGATGCATACTTGTTAATGTGTTAACAACCCGATGTATGTGTGAACATTCAATTAGTTGATAGCACATTGTGATAGTTGCATATGCGGGATATGCAATCGGTATAGATGATACCTACCGTCGTAGTTATGAATGACTTGTTGGACTCTCTCCAAGGTTGTTCATAACTATGATGGATATCAGCCCATTCGGAGATGAACCTACGATCTCCCGAAGTGATTTTGGGGTTTTTGAAATTCGAAAAATGAATGGGATTTATAAATGTATATTGATGCATTTTAAAAATCATCTTTCTCATATATGCTCGTTTTGTATTTCTAAGTTAATATATTGATCATGATGTGTTTGAATTTGCGTACCATTTTGGATTCAAATAAATTGACTGGGCCAAACTTCTTGGACTGGCTTAGAAACTTGAGAATTGTTCTCAAGGTGAAAAGCTTGTGTATGTCCTCGAAGCGCCTCTTCCCGCCCGTCCTAGGGACGATGCAACTCCAGACCAAATGTTGGTCTATCAGAAGCATGTGGCAGATTCTGAGCTGGCGAGTTGCATCATGCTAGCGGCGATGGTACCTGAGCTGCAGAAGCAGCATGAGCATATGGATGCTAACACTATGGTCTTCCATCTTCATGAGTTGTTCGATGAGCAAGCGAGATCCGAAAGGTTCGAGGTCTCTAGGCTCCTCTTCACCACGAAGATGCAAGAAGGTTCGTCTGTAGTACAGTTTGTGCTAAAGATGAACGGGTACATCGAGCGGCTAGCTACCCTCGGTTTTGTGATAGATCATGAGTTAAGTATTGACTTAATTCTGCATTGTTTGCCCAAGAGTTTCTCGCAATTTGTGATGAACTATCGGATGAACAAATTGGAATCCACCATTCCCGAGCTCCTCAATATGCTGAAGACTGTGGAGCCTTCAGTGAAGCATGAGGAGAAGGCGGTTCTGTTAGTTGATTCCTCAAAGAAAGGTTCTAAGAGGAAGGCAAAAGAACAGAAGAAAGGAAAGAAAAAGGCAAAGAAGGCGGAACCAGCGCAAAAGGGCACTTGCCATCACTGTGGCAAGGAAGGCCACTGGCGAAGAAACTGCAAGATTTATCTTGAGTCCATGAAGAAGAAGAAGGCATCCGATGCCCCATCCTCTTCAGGTATCTTCGTTATTGATTGTCATTCTATTTCCTTAGACACGTGGGTATTGGATACTGGGTGTAGCTCACATATATGTAATGACATACAGGGGTTAAGGAATAGAAGAAGACTTGTCAGAGGGGAGTCAAATTTGCGAGTTGGCAATGGAGCAAAGGTTGCTGCGGTAGCCATCGGAACTTATTTGCTGAAGCTCCCTAGTGGACTAGTCTTGGAACTGGACAATTGCTATTATGTTCCTTCTCTAATAAAGAACATTGTTTCTATTTCCTGCTTAAATAGAAATGATTTCCATTTAACGTTTAGTAACAATTGTTGTTATATAACTTTGAATGGCGTACTTTAGGGACTGGAACTTTAAGCAATGGTGTTTATACGTTGGACGTATCCAGTGACATTTGCAATATCGAAGCGAGCAACAAGCGTGCTCGAAAGGATAATCAAATAGACTCCTACATGTGGCATTGTCATCTTGGCCATGTAAGCAAGAAACGCATGTCCGAATTACACCGAGGTGGAATTCTGGAATCGTTTGAATTGGATTCATACGATACATGCGAATCATGCTTAAAAGGCAAGATGACTAAGTTACCTTTTACTGGAAAAGGTGAACGAGTGGGAGAGTTACTAGGTTTAGTACATACTGATGTATGTGGACCTATGTCAACTCAAGCATTAGGAGGCTATAGCTACTTCATTACCTTCACCGATGATCACTCACGGTTTGGGTATGTGTTCTTGATGAAACACAAGTCTGAAGCCTTTGAAAGGTTCAAAGAATTCAGAAATGAAGTAGAGAAACAACATGACAAGAGTATTAAAATACTTCGATCGGATCGAGGTGGTGAATACTTAAGTCAAGAGTTTCTTGATTATCTAAGAGACAATGGCATATTGTCTCAATGGACTCCGCCATATACACCACAGCATAATGGTGTATCTGAGAGGCGAATCGACTTGTTGGACATGGTCAGTCAATGATGAATCATGCAACTCTTCCCAAGTCCTTTGGGGTTATGCACTTCGCATACCTGTTTACTTGTTAAATGTAATGCCTACCAAGGTAGTCTCAACTACTCCATATGAGATATGGAATGGTAAGAAACCTCATGTATCTTACTTGAAGATATGGGGTTGTCCTCGCTTATGATCAGATCGCATAAATTGGATGCTAAGTCTGATAAATGTCTATTTATTGGATACCCTAAGGAAACAAGGGGTTACCAATTCTATCATCCTGTGGAACAAAAGGTGTTTGTTTCACGGCCTGCTGTGTTTCTAGAGAAAGAGTTTCTCTTGCAAGAAAATAGTGGGAGTGTCGTCGAGCTTGAGGAGGCTCGAGAGACTCCACTAGACATTAATGAGATACCGGTGAAGCACACAAATGACAACTCATAGTGATGAGCAATCGGACCTATTGTAACACCACATCTTCAGATCCGCAGAACACGCAATATACCAGAGAGATATGGATTTCTCGTAAGTGAATCGAACGACGTGTTACTCATTGATGATGAGGAGCCTACCAGTTATGAAGAAGTGCTGACAAGTTCAGAAAGGGATAAGTGGCTTGGTGCCATGACGTCGGAAATGGATTCCATGTATGAAAACCAAGTTTGGAACTTGGTTGACCCACCTGAAGGCATAAAGCCTATAGGGTGCAAGTGGGTTTTCAAGAAGAAAACCGACATGGATGGTAATGTGATTACCTATAAGGCTAGATTGGTGGCGAAAGGATATCGTCAAAAACAAGGTGTTGATTATGACGAAACCTATTCGCCTGTAGCTATGCTTAAATCCATTCGGATGCTCCTGGCCATAGCGGCTCATTATGATTATGAGATATGGCAGATGGATGTGAAAACAGCTTTCCTTAATGGAAACTCGCCGAGGACGGTATATGATACACCGAGGGTTTCACATCGCTGATAAAACCAAGGTATGCAAATTGCGCGACGATCCATTTATGGATCAAGCAAGCATCCAGAGTCGGAATATCCGCTTTGATGAGACGATCAAAAAGTTTGATTTCTCACAAAATCCGCATTTAACCTTGTGTGTACAAGAAGGTTAGTGGGAGGCAATGTGTTCCTAGTATTGTATGTCGATGACATATTACTTATAGGAAACGATGTGTCAATCTTACAAATGCTAAGGTTTGGTTATCCAAGACATTCTCCATGAAAGACCGGGAGAAGCAACCTACATCCTGGGATTAAGATCTATAGAGATAGATCGAAACTTGCTTGGTCTTCGCAGCCTACATATATAGACCGAAAAGCAAAGAGGTTTAGCATGTCGAATCCAAGAAAGGTTATCCTACCCATCGTGCATGGGGTACACCTTCAAGTCTATGTGTCCGCGCACGTAAGACGAGAGGATTTGCATGAGTAAGATTCCTATGCATCCGCAATAGGATCTATCATGTATGCTATGTTATGTACGAGGCCCGATGTATCGTATGCTCCGAGTGTCACGAGCAGATACTACCGATCCAGAATGGATCATTTCATAAGACGATCCTTAAATACTTGAGAAGAACTAAGGATGTGTTCCTAATATACGGAGAAGGGTACATGGTGATACGTGGTATACGGATGCGATCCGCATGCATAAGGATGATTCCATGTCTTAGTCCGGTATGTATTCACCTAGAATGGAGGCGCAATAAGTTGGAAAGGTTCCAAGCTTGACACTAGATTCTCGCCACTAAGGCAGAATACATCGCAGCCTTCGAAGCAAAGAAAGGAAGTTGTTTCGATCAAGAAGTTCATCTATGAACTTGATGTGGTCTCATCAATGATCCAAACATGTGCTTCACGCTATCATCTTATCGTAGAGATCATCAGAGGAACGAAATACAAATCGAGAAAATTCTAAAAGGAACTTAGCTGATCCTTCGACTAAGCATTACCTCAAAGTAAGCTCGAGGGTCATGTTGGTGCTTATGGTATTGAATCTGTAGCGATTGGCATTAGGCCAAGTGGGAGTCTGTTAGTAATATATGAGAGATGTCCTAAGGCAATCGCCTTATGTATGAACCATTTATATGATAAATGAAGATTCACTATTTGAGTATACATGTTTTATGTATTTGATTGGATCTTAAACTCATTTACAATGTCCACGATACGATTCACGGATGAGAGAATTTGTGATTGGATCACAACTAGTGAGTATCTCTACATGTGTAATTGTGATGTATCGGAATTATCCTAGTCGATGAATTGATGGATCCGGACACCATCAATTACATTGAGACTAGCACGAGGTATACTCCTTGGTGTATCCAAGCATTTGATTCTCACCGGTGGAGACATAGTGATGTCGAGTTAATCGTGGATGCTAGTTATGGTAACTAGTTCATTGGAGTGACCAGCCGTAAGACTTCATATGGTTCTCTGCATATATAGATATGTCAATGAAGTTCTTACTGTGGCTTAAGTGCGATGTTCCTTTGACTTACGGTATTCAAGTCATCTTGATCATGGAGACTTATGCTTTGACATCTTAAGCAAACATCTCTAAGGAGATGTGGACCCGGGATGATTGGGTATAAGTCGAAGTGATCGAAGGTGTTTGAATAGCCTATAAAGGATTCACCACTCCTTGCGAGGAGATGTATACCCATGGCCTCTCGTCGGATTGTTACTAAAGTCTTTGGCCAAAGCATTACATGTTTAGAGTAAGGTACTCTACGATACATGTGGAGTAACTAGAATCCGTAGGACGAGGAAATGATACTTGGGCTAGGTGTGACATAGTCAGCCTAGTGGGGACTGACACAATAGACCATGTCCTGAACCAAGTGGGTATAAGATGAGTGAAGGGAATGGGGCACGATTCATTCGAGCTACTGAAGGGTTTCAGAAATAGTTCTGGATCAACCGTTGATCTTTTCGGTTAATTGGGGATCATGATGTACTACTAGGTGCCACTCATGATCGTTCTATAATTAATGGTTAATTATAGACGGCCAAAATAAACCGAGAACCTATTTGGTCACACGCACAACGAGTGTAATCCAAAGGATTTAAAACGAGCTTGAGAATGGGATTCTCAGACCGAGAGAAACTATGTTTGGTTGGACCAAAGAAAAAGCGAGCATGAAATTGTTTCAGTCGCAATGGAAGCGTGGATGGGCCGTGTCTTATGAAGACATAATGGATGGACCAAAATGGTTTGGTTCTAATCCAATGGATGAGAATAAACCAAAGGGTTTGGTTTATATTAAACGAATGAACCAAAGGTTGGTTCGGTTCGTTTTAACTTAAAATAAACCATCATGGTTTGGTTTATTTTAACTTATCTTAATGGAGCGGGTTAACGGGCTTTATGGATATGATCCATTAACCATTAAGAGAATTAGTTCTCTATAAAATAGGGCTTAAACCCTAATCCAAAACCCTAATGAAGTTGTTGCCACCCAACAAGTTGTAGCCGCCCAACATGTTGTTGCTGACTTGTGGTGCCGCTTGATCCGACTCCTTCTTTGTTAGGGCAATCTCTTGCCGTAATATGGTTTTGATGGTGTGGCAAAGGGTTTAAGTTAGTTTGATATGTTGATGTGATATGTGCGTTGAAGTCGTGCAGGACTTAGTAATTCGCACATGGAGCCGTGGCGAGTTTCACATCTCATGACTCGTGCCTTGAGTCGGTGAAGGATAGCTTTGCGGAAGCCGTGCGCTTGGAGCATCCGAGGACCCGGACGAGAAAGCTTGGAGTGAAGCCGGAGGAAGTAGACTTCGAGGCAAGAGGCGAAGGAGCATTGGAGAGCCGTCGCGATCTGCCGAGGGCGTGGCCGAGCGAAACGAAGAACCGGCGAGGACTCCAAGAAATGAGTGGCGATTGTAACCCAAGAAGGTAGCTCTTAGGTGAAACTTGGCCATTTGGCCAAGTGTCGGATGTTTTTCGACACCCGATCATTGCCATGTCATGGCGATCATTGCTCGAATCAGTGAGTTCGACCGTATACGGCCCGGATTGTGGCCAGCTGATCGCCATCGATGGGCG
This sequence comes from Wurfbainia villosa, assembly GCA_025175895.1. NCBI lineage: Eukaryota > Viridiplantae > Streptophyta > Magnoliopsida > Zingiberales > Zingiberaceae > Wurfbainia > Wurfbainia villosa. Next base: position 108,890,057 of record CM045996.1, read on the forward strand.
ATCGCCAGATCATCGATCGGCCGAATGATCGTAGTAGATAAGGGTTGCCCGCAGAACCGTTCGTAGCCGAGGCCGATCGACTACAGTCGGCCGATCGTGATGAGGTCCATCGATCGCCAAGAGTTCCGTTGGACTATAACGGTCGGGATCCGACGTGTTCGGAGGTCGTTGTAGTAATGCCTGATCAAGGCGGCGATCGTGATGGCGCAAATGGGAAGAAGTTAGCCCTCTCTATAAAAAGAGAGGGTGTGAGCCTTTGAGAGGCTAATGCTCATACTCCAAACAATCTTCCTAGTGCCCCACAAGCTCTAAACTCTTCTTACTTGTCTTTACTTCAATCCTATTGTAAGAAGAGTGATCTTGGTTGTAAAGGTTACCTCCACCTAGCTTTGTGCAAAGGAGAGACCGATAGTGATTGGTTTTGGCGGAGTGATTCACCGTGGATTTAATCGGACCGTGGATTAGCGGCGTAGCCGTGAACCACGTTATATCTCGGTGTTTGTATTGCTTGTTTATATTTTGCTTGTCTTTACTTATAGTTGTATATTCCGCTTGCGCTAACGTTTTGTAGACGAGCAATTTATGACGTCCAACGTACGAGGGCTATTCACCCCCCTCTAGCCGGCCATATCGATCTCCTACAAGTGGTATCAGAGCCGAGGTTGCTTGTCACCGGACTAACCGCCGCAACAAGCCCTACATCAAAAATGGCCGGCTCCAACATTCATCCTCCGAAGTTTGAAGGAGAATTCGCTTGGTGGAAGAAGCGAATGGAGGTATTTTTCGAAACGGATTTTGATATAATGATTACAATGGAATCCGGTTTCGTTTTGCCTAGGGATGAAGAAGGGAAGCCAATAGAGAAATCTAGGTGGACCAAGAGGCAAAGAGAGGAGCACCTTGCAAACTCCAAAGCCAAGCACCATCTCTACAATGTGCTCCCTCAACAAGAGATCAACCGAATAGGAGAATGCCTAAGCGCCAAGGAGATGTGGGAGAAGCTAATTGAGCTTCATGAAGGCACATCCGAGGCAAAGCTAGCAAGGAGAGATCTCCTCCGCTCCCAACTATCCAACATCAAATTAGAAAAGGGAGAAAAGGTAACCTCACTACACTCTAGGTTTAAAGAAATTTTAATTGGGCTAACAAGTGTAGGTGAGAAGCTATCAAACCGGGATATGGTAATGAAGGCCATAGATGCCTTTCCCCGGTCCTCAAAATGGAGCTCCATGGTGGACTCATTCTATATCTCAAAGAATTTAGAAGTGAGCACCTTGGAGGAGTTCTTCTCAACAATGGAACTCCACGAAACTAGGCTTGAAGGAATACAAGAGGAGCCTAGAATTCAACCTTCAAGAGGAGTAGCATTATTGGCAAGTAAGGGGAAGAAGAAGATGGAAATCCCCTCCTCCTCCGATGACGAAGCGTCTTCCTCCTCCTCCATGGATAGCACCGAAGAAGCCTATATGGTAAGGAGGGTAAGACGTGCATTTAAGAATTTTAGATTTGATAAATCTAATGATAGGAATAGAAGACCAAGGGGGAAGGTCATATGCTATAACGGCCAAGGAGAGGGACACATAAGGGACAATTGTCCCCTCCTAAACAAAAGCAAAGAAGAGAAGAAAAAGAAAGAAGAGAAGAGGAAGAAGAAGAAGGGGAGCAAGAGAAAGGAAGAGGAGAAGAAAACAAAGGAGAAGGGAAAGGCTAAGGCTCTCAAGGCAAGGACTTGGGATGATCCATCCTCATCCTCCTCCTCATCATCGGATGAGGAGAATGCCTTTGTCACCAATTTGGCCTTGATGGCCTTTGATGACTTGGATTGCTCTTCATCCGAAAATGAAGGATCAAGCTCAAATGGGGAGAGCTCAAATGAAGGGGGAGCTTCCACATCCTCATCATCCGAAGAAGAAGAGGACATGGAAACTATGGTAACCAATCTTTCACCTAGTAAAATAGTTTCTATGATTTCTAGTTTAACTAAGGATTTATTTAGGGCAAAGAAGAAAAATAAATGCATGCTTGAACAAATTAAGGAATTAGAACAAAAATTAGAAAAGGCATGCTTAAATGATAATATTTCTTCTAGCTTAGATGATGCATGCTCACATGATTATATGCCTTTGGATGTTAGTGATGCATGTATAAATGAAAATAGGGCTTTAAGGGAAAAGGTAGATTACTTAACCAAAGCCCTAGAGAAATTCACAATAGGCTCCAACACATTGAACATGATCTTAGGGAGCCAAAGAGCTAGTTTTAACAAGAAGGGCCTAGGATATAAAGAGAAGAAAAATGAAAAGGCCTATAAATGCCTAATAGCTAGGGGACAAGATAAAAAGAAAGCAATAGCTAGAAAATGGATCCCCAAGGAATATTTAGTGAACCCAATAGGAAAGAATCTATTTTGGGTTCCAAAATCCATCCTTAAGGGTTAGAATAACCCCTAGGGTAGTCAACCATATGAACTTGACCTATATCATATTTTGGTTGACTTAGGATGACGGGACAACATTTTTTAGATAGTGTTGGGTGATGATAACGTACCCATAAATAGGTAATAATGCTTAAACCATGATGATTGATGTAATTGCTATGTATGTTTTAAATCATGATTTATGATTTTGAAATTTGGCACGTTATCACTAGAAATAGGTTTAAATCATGCTTTAGGTGATAATTTGTTTATTATCATCGTATAATACCTAATGCATGACTATTATTTGATGGATACATGAGTTTCATGATCATAATGTAGAATTCATTCATATATGTCATTATGATCATGTAGGATGTTAGGTTGATACTTAACCATGATAGAATTGCATGAATATATGGGTTAAGTATATACAAATACCCCCTAGGATACATCTCACACTCACTATAGGCTAACTTGATTGCAAACTTAGCATGGGTGAGATATTAGGATGATACAAATGTCCACTAATGCCTATGGCATTTAGATGGTCATTTAAAGTATCAAAATAGCAATAATAGACCAATCATGGGGAAGGCTTATATTTAATTCATAGACATATTGCCCAAAGATCATGGTTGGATATTTCATATGTTTTCAAAACAATTTCTTACCCTAAAATACATGTATTCATGTTTTGAAACAATTGGATGCAAAACTAGGTAGCTAACTTGATACTAGAATGATCAAAAACCTAGTGGTTTTTAGAACTTTTGGATTTTTGGCAAAAACAAGAAAATATAATGAGTTTTCATGAAAAACTATTTTTCATTGATAGATATACTTAAAAGAAATATTTTCCCCAAATTTCATGATTTTTCAAATTTTCTGGAATTTATAATGCATTTCTGAAATTCGTCCGTAAAATCGTAAATATGGATTCATTGTGCTCACCGCCATACCGATAGTAATGATCGGTGGCCTATATAAATCAGAATATTGAAGGCCAAATTCAGTTTGTAAACCTCCTACAAGTGGTAGAAATATACTTGATGCCACCAACAAGTGGTAGAAATATACTTGATGCCATCAACAAATGGTACCCAATTTTTAAATCAACTTGACATATTTTTCCCTCCATTATACTTGATGCCATGAGCTTATAACTTAGTGTTAATCTTTTTGATGGTGTCAAAGGGGGAGAAATAAGTATGTTTAAGTTAATCACTTTAGAGGGAGAAATATATTGTAGGGGGAGAAATATATGATAGGGGGAGAAAATTTACATAGAGAATTTCATGGATTAAGGGGGAGTTGCATGTTGCTATATCATGTTTATCTTTACATGCTTTCTTACCTTAGAATTTATATCAAATGTTTTTACCTAACTTAAACGGATTGCCACACATCAAAAAGGGGGAGATTGTTAGGGCAATCTCTTGCCGTAATATGGTTTTGATGGTGTGGCAAAGGGTTTAAGTTAGTTTGATATGTTGATGTGATATGTGCGTTGAAGTCGTGCAGGACTTAGTAATTCGCACATGGAGCCATGGTGAGTTTCACATCTCATGACTCGTGCCTTGAGTCGGTGAAGGATAGCTTTGCGGAAGCCATGCGCTTGGAGCATCCGAGGGACCGCCGGACGAGAAGCTTGGAGTGAAGCCGGAGGAAGTAGACTTCGAGGCAAGAGACGCGAAGGAGCATTGCAGAGCCGCGCGCTGATCGATGTCGCCGAGGACGTGGCCGAGAACGAAGAGAACTTCGGCGAGGGACTCGAAATGAGAGGAGCGATTGTAACCCGGGAAGGGTAGCTCTTAGGTGAAACTTGGCCATTTGATGTCATGGCATCGCTTCCGAGTCAGTGAGTTCGGTATACGATCGGCCGGATTGTGGCGTGATCGCCATACGTGGGCGATCCGATCGCCAAGACCATCGATCGGCTGGCGGCGATCGACCGAGTAGATAAGGGTTCGGCCATTGCCGCTCGTAGCCGATCAGGCGATCGACTACGGAGTCGTGATCGACTGATGAGGTCCATCCGTCGACTGCCAAGAGTTCCGTTGGACTACAACGGTCGGGATCCGACGTGTTCGGAGGCCGTTGTAGTGACGGCAGTCGACTGCCAAGGGCGGCAGTCGACTGATGGCGGCAAACGGGAAGAAGTTAGCCCTCTCTATAAAAAGAGAGGGTGTGAGCCTTTGAGAGGCTAATGCTCATACTCCAAACAATCTTCCTAGTGCCCCACAAGCTCTAAACTCTTCTTACTTGTCTTTACTTCAATCCTATTGTAAGAAGAGTGATCTTGGTTGTAAAGGTTACCTCCACCTAGCTTTGTGCAAAGGAGAGACCGATAGTGATTGGTTTTGGCGGAGTGATTCACCGTGGACGAATCGGACCGTGGATTAGCGGCGTAGCCGTGAACCACGTTATATCTCGGTGTTTGTATTGCTTGTTTATATTTTGCTTGTCTTTACTTATAGTTGTATATTCCGCTTGCGCTAACGTTTTGTAGACGAGCAATTTACGACGTCCAATGTACGAGGGCTATTCACCCCCCTCTAGCCGGCCATATCGACCTCCTACACTTGCCGGCGACCATGCTTCCGCCGGTGAACCTCCGGCGACCCTCCGGTGATCCCCTATAGGTTTGGCATCAAGGTGAGGCTTTTCTTTCCTTGGTTGGCCGGCGCCTATATCCTCCACCAAGCTGTCCAGTTTTCTGGACAGCTTCTCCTCCTCTCGTCGGAGCGTCATTTGGACGACAGTTAGTGTTCCGACAGCGGCTAACTTACCGGGGATTTGATCTCCGGTAATCCTCTGAGGTGGGGGACGAAGGATTCGTCAATTGGTTGACGAATACCTCTCCGGAGAAGCGAGTTTTGAGAACTCGTTTGAGGATCCGAATTTGGATTCGGATCGTGATCATCTCTCGATCACGTCGTCTTCAACACGAGGCTAGTAACCCGTACGAAGACGAAGCTCGTGACTTAGAGAAGTCATCCCGAGGAGCTCGGCGTGGATACGGATAGAGACGATTCTTACGAGAATCTTTCCGGTTGATGCCGTTCCCGCTACACGTCATACGAAAGGTATAACGTAGATAATTTCTTTTATTGCAAATTTTAATTTACGGTTATGTCTACACTTGTTGTAATAGCATGCGTGTGTTGTGTGTGTTGTAATAAATATAGATTTATTATTTTTAATTGCTTCCGCTGTGCTCATGTTTACGAAACATGATCGAACACACACATGCCGCGGTGCAGGAAACCCAACAATATGACTCTTCTCTCCGACATTGAAGTGCAAAATTTGGATCTTCGACAGCTTTCTTCCTCTCCGTTGTGAGTTCTCGAAGCTTTTTAGGGCGTCGGAGTGTCATCCCGATCGTCGTACCTCCCCCCTAGGGGTTGGGCATAGCCTCCTTTATATAGACATCAATCTGAATCTCTCTAAAACCTGGAAAATAACCGAATCACATCAGAATAATGAAGCATCACACGACTATGTGTTTCCACATGACCAGGCCGTGTGTGGTGACATGGTGGCCAACTTCGACCTTGGGACATGGTCGTGTGTTGCCACATGCCCTGGTCGTGTCCCCTTCTGCATCCAGCTGCAAAATGTCCTTCTTTTGCTCCAAAAGTCCGCCGTTTTCCCCATGAAATGCTATCCTACACACAAAAGTACAAAGAAAAGATCTCCGAACCAGAAAATAGGAAATGCATGCAAAACAATGTAAAATATGCATGAAAGAAACATAAAATGTAATGAGATATGAGCGAAAACTACTCCTAAAATCCTATATATTTTGTTCACATCATAACATCGTTCACGACCCTTGCTGCTAATCCACGAACGATTCGTATGGCAAATCACTCCCTCAACCAAACCACTAGTCTCTCCTATAGCTTAAATAAGGTTGAGGTAACCTCTTTACAACAATTCACTCCCTCTTACAATAGAATAGAAGTAAGCACAAGAAATAAGAGTGGAAAACATTTAGGGCACTTGGGAGTATGAATGAGAGTTAAGTATTAACCTCCCAAATGCACCTAAACTCTCTTTTTATAGAGAAGAGGGCTTTGTTCCCGTTGGGCATGCAGCAGTTGACTGTTGCATGCCATCACTCAACTGTCGCTCTAACGGGCGACTCCCAACGGCTTCTGAGTTGCTGTTGTCACCTCCAACGGTAGCCTTGGTAGTCGACTGCTGTTATTAACAGTCAGTTGCTGCCTATATAGTCGACTGATCAGTCGACTACAAGTGCTTTTGTGCCCATATTCACCCACATCAATTGACTGTCGTCCCTTGTCAGTCGACTGATGCTGTAGCAGTCGACTGACAAACCCTAGCAGTCGATTGTGTTAGTGCAATCAAGCCCATCAAATGTTTCAATGTTTAACAACAAGGTTTAAGTCAAGGAAATTGAAATCTAGTTTGATCTAGAGTGTACTCAAGACATTACCTCAACTGATTCAAACCTAAGGTCACTAAGTTAGATGTTTATTGTGACATTAGACCCATGGATGAGAAGTCCAAGCATAGGGAAGTCCAAGCTTAGGTCTTGGAATGGGAAGTCCAACTTGGGGTTGGCATGGGAAGTCCAAGCTTAGGTCTTGGCATGGGAAGTCCAAGCATAGGTCTTGGCATGAGAAGTTCAACATGGGTTGGCAAGGGAAAGTCCAAGCTTGAGTCTTGGCAATAGAAAAATCCAAGGGGGAACCTTGGTAAAGGAAGAATACAAGCTGGTCGGAGGCCCGGGAACTTGGTGATAGAGAGGGCATAGTAACGTGCTCATTCTCCATTGGAGTTAGAGAGGGGACAAGGAAGTGCTCGGTCTCTAGCTAGTGTACTCGTTAGTAAGAGAGGGCACAATAACGTGCTCGGTCTCTTACTAGGGTACATGGGCCCAATACTCATTAGGCAAGGAAGGCGTAGTAACGCGCTCGTTCTTTGTCTAGGGTACTGGGAGTACTCGTTAAGCAAAGAGGGCGTAGTAACTCGCTCGTTCTTTGTCTAGGGTACATGGAGTACTCGTTAGGCAAAGATGGCGTAGTAACGCGCTTGATCTTTGTCTAGGGTACTTAGAGCATTCGTTAGTTGGAGAAGGCATCGTAACGTGCTTGGTATCTTACTAGGGTGCTTGAAATGATAGATTACTAGGAAAGATACTCATGTGCTTCAAATATTTTCAGTATCAGTCGAGCCACCATGGGGTTAGCTCGATTGGCACTCTTGCACAAAGACACAGAATCAAGCTGGCTCGACTACATCGCCACTCACGATAGCACGTAATCGAGCCCGGCTCCCATCAAGGGCTCTACCGCTTCCAAGGCACTATGTCGCCAGGGCACTTTCGCCAGGGCAGTTTTCAGTCAAGTTGATTATGTAAGTGGCTCAACTGGTAGCTATGGGATCAGTCACAGAATCGATCTTGGCTTGACTGTGGGCTTGACTGATAGGTATTTTTCAAGCACAGACACGAGTCGGACTCGACTGCGGGCTCGACTGACAGGTATTTTTCGAGAAGAGACGTAAGTCAGACTCGACTGCAGGCTCGACTGATGAAGGCGGCAACGAGATGATTCCGTTTCGAGTAAAGATTCAAATGCGCCGACTTTCGATTGGAGGAGAAGGCTCCGTTCTTGGAAAACCACTAGAAGTTGGAGGCAGTTATGGGGACAAGCTCAGGTGACCAGAGTTTTGTCGGGCGTGGTCTCTAGGGCTCCAACGGTGGAAGAGATGGCTATATAAAGAAGAAGATGAAATAGAGAGGAAGCTAGCATTTTTCAGCAGAACATGAGCTTCAGTTTTTGATCTAAGTTAGAAAAGCTTCCAGTGATTCATTCTGAAGGAGGAGTGTAAAAGTCTTGCTCTCATCTCACCTCCTCTCCAACAAGTGTTCCCAACTGCTGTCGATCACCTTCTTGCAAGCACTACAACTCCATCTTCAACGCAAGAAGCTGAACAATAAATCTATAACTGGTTCTTAAGTTCTTAGCTTACTGATCTTCATTATCTTATTGTATTGTAAGCTTGTAAGAGGTGAAGTTTTTACCTCCGAAACAATTCCGATCATACATAGTAGACTTTCCTTTTGAGCTGCCCGTGGAGTTGGAATTGCTGAGTTCTGAACCACGTAAATACCTACGTTTGGTTGTGATTGTGTTTTGTGTTCTTATTTTTCTATTTTCGCTGTGTAACCCTCTATTTTGTAGTGAGTTTTGAGTTAGAATTTTTTAACTCGCTATTCACCCCCCCTCTAGCGAGCGTCGATCCCAAGAAGTGGTATCAGAGCAAGGGCTCTTCACTGGATTCACCTCCACCAGAGCATCAAGGAATGGCAGCGCAAGAGGGTTTCAGCACAACACGACCTCCATATTTCGACGACCAAAACTTCTAGTATTGGAAGAGCCGGATGGAATACTATTTGATGATGGACATGGACATGTGGTTCTCCATCGCTGAGGGATTCACACCACCAACCGATGATGAAGTAAGGATTCTTGTGTCTGCTCTGTGGTCACCAGAACAGAGGAAAAGAGCTCAGGCCAATGCCAAAGCAACCATAACCTTACAGTGCGGTGTAGCCAAGGACCAACTCAACAAAGTTGGCCCCTTCAGTAGTGCTCAGGAACTTTGGAGGAAGTTGTTGGAGCTACATGAAAGAACCAGAGATTCAAGGACAGCGAAGAGGGATCTCTACTTCAACCAACTTCAAAATTTCAGCATGAAGGAGACTGAAACTGTAAGTGAATTGCATGGTAGGTTTAAAGAAATTCTCAACGACCTCCACTCTATTGGAGAGACTGTTGCGAATAGGGATTTAGTTAGGTATGTACTCAAATCTTTCCCTAGGATTACTTTGTGGTCATCTATGGTGGATGCCTACAAAGTATCAAGGGATCTTTCAATAATTAATATTGATGAATTGTTTTGTGATTTAGAATTGCATGAACAAGCTAATCGAAGCCCAAAGGAGATGGGTCTAGCTTTTATTATAGGAGATCGCAGGAAGGAGAGCAAGAAGAAAAAGGAGAAGACGGAAGCTTCTTCCTCCTCTTCATCATCAGATTCAAATGAAGATGATGAGTCATCTTCTAGCGAGATGGCTAATTTTGTGAGGAGATTGATGAGAAGAAGCCAAAAATACAACAAGAAGGATGTGAAGAAATACTTCAATAAGAAAGGTAAAAGTTCAGAAATTAATTAGGATAAATCTAATGTAGAGTGCTTTCATTGTCATAGGAAAGGTCACTTCAAAAGTGAATGCCCTAAGTACAAAAGAAAGGAAGAAAAGGCCAAGAGGAAGAAAGCATTGAAGGCTACTTGGGATGATACTTCATCCTCATCCTCCTCATCGGAAGAAGAAAGTGAGGAGAAGGGAGCAAAGCAAAAGGCTCTCATGGCATTGCTGAAAATTTTGAACTGGATGGAGGACTGAATCATTCTGATGGGGAGCAAACAAGTTCGGAGTCTTCATCATCATCTTCTGATGATGATCAGGTAAACTCTCCTCATCTAGATAAATTATATGAAACTATTGCTTGTTTGACAAATGCTCTGAAAAAATCCAAAACTAAGGTTAAGTTATTGAAAACTGAATTAGAATTAGTTAGGATTTCAAAGACATTGTCTGATGACAATGGTGCAGGAAATCCTCATTTGGAGGAGATCAAGGATGAGAATACATCCTTGAAGGTTCAGGTGGAAGATCTCAAGTGCACACTTGAGAAATTCACCAATGGGTCAATGACATTAAACATGATTTTAGGAGCCCAACATGCAGTCTATAACAAGGCTAGACTAGGGTACAATACACAACAAAAGGAACTTAGTTATATGTCCTTAGTGTCTAGGAAACCTGCATCTAAATCCAAAGTTTCTTTTGGTGGAATTAATGGATCCAAAACTGCTAAAGGAAAATCAGTTAATGCAAGAACTGCTAGGTCTAAATTTGATAATGGTAGAACTATCACTGCTGGTTTTGTTTCTACTAGATCACCTTTTATTAGAACTTCTAAGGCTTGGATTCCTAGGAAATTTGTAGTAGATGTTGAGGGACCCAACTTGTGGGTTCCAAAAGACCAAGTTTTCCGTGTTTAGCAGGGACCCGTCAAGGGGGAGCGTCCAACTACATGGTTTGTGGACAGCAGATGCTCCAAACATATGACAGGAAACTCCTCTTTATTTTCCTCAATTCATGCCAAAGACTGAGGTACAGTTTCTTTCGGTAATAGTGGTAAATTGAAGGTTGTAGGAGTAGGTAACATTAGCATTTCTGAAAAATTTGTAATTAGAAATGTATTGTTAGTTAAAGAAATGACATTTAACTTGTTAAGTGTAAGTCAATTGTGTGATGCAGGGTATAGGGTTGAGTTTCACTTAACTCAATGGCTTGTTATCCACAATGACACCAATGAAACCATGCTAATAGGATCTATGAAGGAAAACATTTATCAAGTTAGATTTAGTAGTGCTACTAACATGTCTTTTAAGTGTTTCATATCCAAGGAAGAAGAGTCTTGGTTATGACACAGGAGATTGGCCCATGTCAACATGAAGAACATCAAGAATTTGTCCAAGAAGGAACTTGTAAGAGGGCTGCCCTCAATCACCTACGAGAAGGATAGGGTTTGTGCGGCGTGCCAAAAAGGGAAGCAAGTAAGATCTTCCCACAAAGAGAAGAATTCTATAAGTTCTTTACAAGCATTAGATTTACTACACATGGATTTGTTTGATACTAGCACTATTAGATCTATCAATGGTAGTAGATATTGCTTGGTTATTGTGGATGATTATACTAGATATACCTGGACTTATTTTCTTAAACACAAGGAACAAATAGTAGAAACCTTCATTTTCTTTTGTAGAAGAGTTGAGAATGAGAAAAACTCAACAATTATAATCATTAGAAGTGATCATGGAGGAGAGTTTGAAAATGCTAAACTTAAGGACTTTTGTTTAGAGAAAGGATATAAACATGAATTCTCCACACCTAGAATACCACAACAAAATGGTGTTGTAGAAAGGAGAAATAGAGCCTTGCAAGAGGTAGCTAGGAGTATGCTAAACGAATACCAATTACCAAATTACCTATGGGCTGAAGCAGTTAGCACTGCGTGGTATGTTCAAAACTGGGTTCTGATACATAGATTCTTAAGAAAAACACCACATGAACTTTGGTTTGGAAAGCCACCAACAATCAAGCACCTTAGGGTTTTTGGTTGTACGGTGTATATCCTAAATACCAAGGATCATTTAGGAAAATTTTCTACAAAAGCTGATGAGGGTATTCTTGTTGGTTATTCCCTCACTAGCAAAGCTTATAGAGTCTACAACCATAGGACTAAGTTCATAGAAGAGTCAACTAATGTTGTGTTTGAAGAAAAAGGAATGAATATTGATTCAGACATAAAATCGATTGAGTATGAGCTAGAATTGAGAAAGCTAGAATTGGGAGATAGCAATCCTATAAGGGAAGCAAGAGTGGATTCTGATGAAGAGAGAGTGAGAGCTCAAGGGTCATCACTTGAGGTTGGAGAATCTGAAAAAATTTCAGTAGTACCTGAAACATCTCAAGTTACCAGATCCACTAGGAATGATTCTAGCCATCCCCAAAACCAGATTATTGGAGACATCCAACATGGGGTTAGGACTTAATCATCTTTCAGAAATGAAGGAAATAAAGTTGCCTTGATTTCTGAGATTCAGCCCAAGTTAGTGGATGAAGCTCTGCTTGATCCAGAATGGATCATTGCAATGCAAGATGAGTTAGGTCAGTTTGAGAGAAATTAGGTTTGGGATTTAATCCCTAGACCTGGTCAAACCTCTATTATTGGGACTAAATGGGTGTTTAAGAATAAGAGAAATTATATAGGAGAAATAGTTAGAAATAAGGCAAGGTTAGTAGCCAAAGGCTACAACTAAAATTGAGGGGTTAGACTATGATGAGACTTATGCCCTTGTAGCAAGGTTAGAATCTATAAGACTAATGCTTGCTTATGCAGCATACAAAGGCTTCAAAGTACATCAAATGGATGTGAAGTCAGCCTTCTTGAATGGAGTCAACAAGAAGGAAGTCTATGTTGAACAACCCCCGGGGTTTGAGAATGCACAATTCCTAGACCATGTGTACAAACTAAAAAAGTCTCTTTATGGGCTTAAACAAGCACCTCGTGCTTGGTATGAATGATTGTCAACCTTCCTGATTGAGAAAGGTTTTAGGAGAGGACAGATAGATCCCACACTATTCTTAAAAAGGGATGGTGAATACATATTTTTAGCCAAGGTTTATGTTGATGACATTATCTGTGGCTCAAACAATAGGGATTATCTCAATGAGTTTATTGGTCACATGGAAAGTGAATTTGAGATGAGTCTAGTAGGAGAATTGACCTTCTTTCTAGGACTCGAGATAAAGCAAACCAAGGAAGGAGTTTTTATACATCAATCTAAGTACACATTGGAGTTACTGAAAAGGTTTCATATGGAAGAAGCTAAGGAAGTAAGCACACCTATTGCTGTCAATACTCATCTAGATAGTGATGATAAAGGGAAGGAAGTGGATTTGAAAAATTATAGGAGTATAATTGATAGTTTATTGTACTTAACAATGAGTCGACCTGATATTTTATTCACTGTTGGTATGTGTGCTAGATTTCAAGCTTGTACTAAGGAGTCTCACATGATTGCTGTAAAAAGAATCATGAGATACTTAAAAGGCACTATCAATGTAGGATTATGGTACCCCTGGACTGAATCTTTTGATTTAGTTGGCTATACTGATTCCGACTATGCCAGATGCAAGTTGGATAGGAAAAGCACTAGTGGGGGCTGTCATTTCTTAGGTTCGGCCTTGGTTAGTTGGGTAAGCCGTAAATAGCATTGTGTAGCACTTTCCACAACCGAAGCTGAATACGTAGCTATGGGAGAATGTGTATCACAATTGCTATGTCTAATACACACCTTAGAAGACTATGGACTGACTTATAGGAATGTACAAGTGCTATGTGATAACATTAGCACTATACACCTCACCAAAAGTCCGGTTCATCACTCAAGGACCAAGCACATTGAAGTGAGGCATCACTTCATTAGAGATCATGTAGCTAGGGCAGACATTGAACTTAGCCATGTTGAGTCTAAGTCTAACCTAGACGACTTATTCATAAAATCTCTTCCCGAAAATGAGTTTAGTCATTTGAGAAGAGAGTTGGGCATATATGCTGCCCAATGAAGGAGGATCCCTCCATGATCTTAAGTTAATATTAAAAATCAATTTAACAAGAGAAATGGAAATTTAAATTGGGAAGACCTGGGATCATCTCACAAAAATGATAAGGATCACAAAATAGTTTTTGTATTGCTAGAAATAGGGTGAGATGATAGGTTCAACCACACTATTTCAAATGCTCATTGCTTCCCTGAAATAGAGAGGTTGATGAGACAAAAATTACTAATGTGACTAGTTATGGGGAAAACCATTACACATTATTGTGTTTGTGGTTCCAAGATCATAACTAGGCATTCCAACCAAATAAAATTGGTTGGATCCTTTTTAAGACCAAGAACGTAGATATCAAGTGTTTAAAACAATCAAAAATGTGTTAAGTTATTGTATTGAGTGATTTTAACACTTACCTAAGCCTTAGGAATTACAATAAACTCAGCTGGAGTATTCAAATATTGAAACCTAGTTTTGTTAAGCCTAACAACCGAGATAGACTCGACCAGCGCCCCGACTGGTACGAGTTTTTTAACACTCAGAATCGAGTGTGCTTCAACTGGCGCCTCGACTGGCTAATTTTGATACCACTCAGAATCGAGTGCGCTTCGATTGGTGCCTCAACTGCCTAATTCTAATCCCGCTCAGAATCGAGTGTGCTTCAATTGGCGCTTCGACTGGCCAATTCCGATCACACTCAGAATCGAGTGCACTTCGACCGTCGCCTCGACTGGTGTTACTAGTCGAGTTGATCCATTCATCACCTCGACTGATGTCTCATGGATTTAAACCCTAAACCCTTCTATTTCGTGATAGTTTCTTCCCAAAAATCGTGCTCTCCCGACTGCGACAAGCGCCAGTTGAGCTCTTCATCTCCATCCAAGCTTTACAACCTCAAGACAAGCCTTCTCTAGACTAGGGTAAGGATCTTCTTTCTCCTCCTTACCATTTTCTCTTGACCCTAACCCTAATCTTAGATCACTCGACCACAACTAGGGTTCTAGCAGGAAAAATTTGTCTGTCTGCAGCCAACACTTGTTCTTGGTTCCATGGCACCCAAGTAAGACTTATTCCTTACTCTCCTTAAGATTTTAGAGGATTTATAAGCAACTAATCATTTTTACCACTTGACATGCATCATTTCATTCCTTACATTCATTCTTGGGTCAATCTCGTGCATGACAAATTTGACACATGTCATTCTAGACTAAAAAGAAAGGAACCTGAATCCTCCACCTCTAGGCCCTCATGAGAGAGACCTTGCTCGGACCATCGGTTCCCTTCGGAATATCATTTGCACACCTTTAGGACCCACGAGTTTGAACTCTTAAGAATCCGATCCATAGATGGTCCTTTCTTCTCAAATAATGCACCATATGTTAGCGAGATGGTTGAGCACTATAGCCTCGGTAAGTTAGTCTACTGCGATCACGATATCAATGAAGACTTACTTATCGAATTCTATAACAACCTACAACCCATTGAAGATAGGTTTATCTATAAGTCTAGAGTAGCCAAAACTGATATCACTCTTACTCCAGCCATCTGGAGATCATTTCTAGGATGTAGAGAGTCCTCCTCTAACCTAGAATGTTATCCAACTCTTCCTGAAAATTTGGAATGCTTTGACCTCAATTCCATTCACGAATCCTTATTTAGACATCCTAGAGATGGAGTAAATTTGGTGTCGGCCCTGGCACTAACGGCTCCTGACAACATTTTATACAAAATCATTGTCGGATGCATTTTACCCATAGTCACCAAAGGGCAAGCCAAAGTTAGGCCACATCATTTATTGACTCTCCACCTTCTCAAAAACCACCTTGATTTTAACATAGCCTTGAACATGTTTTTGTATATTATCCATTTCTCCATTCCCGTCAAGAAAAAGGTTTATATCCCTTTTGGTCACATCCTCACATTCTGGTTAGAGTCACTAGGCATAAACACATCCAAGGGAAAAGTGAGGCACGTGAAAAGGCTGGATTATATCCATTGGAGGAATTTGTCTCTAGCTGGCATGATTCGCATGCGTACAGGAGAAATTCAATGGAAAGTTGGTCATCAAGGTGAGGAACATAGGGATCTTGAGGAAGAACCTGATCTTCCTGCTGAAGAACCACACCATCCAGATCCCAACCAAGCTGAACAATTGACCACTGTCATAGAGCAGTTATCACAACTCCGTGAAGCACATGAGATGTTTGTGAACACAATCACAATGATGACATCATATTTCCATCTACAAACCAACCTACGATTGACTCAAATCCAAGACACCCAAGATAAAATCATTCAATAGCAGAAGGAAATCAAAGAGATCATGATCAGTTGGGGAAGTAGCTCGGAGGAACCTTCTACATCAGCCCCCAACAAATAGAATCACGTTAATGATCTCAATTTGTGTCAATTCACCTAGGATGGTTGTACTATGAATGTTTGATTGTGTGTTTGAACTTCTAACTATGATTGTTCTTGTGAAATAGTTTTTGGAAAGTCAACTTTTGGTTCATTCTGTTTTCTGTTGTTGATTCTATGTGGGTGAGTCGGTTAGTGTCTATCAAATTTCTTGTTGAATGTGCAATTCTTGTTAGTGCCGCCCGAACAACTCAAACCTTGACTCCATCCCACCATTGTTAGTGCAATCATTATGTGTGCACCTAATGAACCCTAAAAGAATGTTTGATTGAGAGGGAGCTACAGTTTGGGAAATCCACTGTATTAGTGGAAGCTTTCCATTTATTTTATACCCCAAGCCCAACAATACCCTAAGATACCCTAAGATCTGAGTGTCACCATGTTAGAATAACATTTCAAAACCATTTTAGAAAACCTTGGTGAAGTCTATCTTTTGATAGCAATCACCATTGGGAGAGTTGATACAAAAAGGGACCAAAACATTGAAATTTTCAAAAGTTTTGAGTTTTGTATCAAACTCACTATTTTATGGGTAAATTAATTTTCAAACATTTTTTACCCATTTTATTTGTGATAAGTAATGTACATATAAAATTTCATGATTTTTCAACTTACATACATTGACTTATGCTTTTCGAAGTTCGATTTCTGAAAGCTGAAATTCAGAAATTTTAGTTATCAGTCGAGTGCCATCCATGGCACTCGACTGATGGGCGGCAGACTGCCCTGGGTAGCAAAACTGCCCTGGCGGTAAACTACCTTGGTGGCAGACTGCCCTGGAGGTAGAATGTCGTGGCAGCTAATTACCCTGGCGACAGACTGCCCTGGAGGCAAACCGCCCTGGCACGGCAAAAATGCCCTGAAGGCAGACTACCCTAGTGGAAGACGACCCTGGTGGAAGGCAAAATAGCCCTGGCAAACCACACGGGAGAACTACCCTGACGAAGAACTATCCTGGCAGAAAACTACCCTGAAACTCGGAGTTTCAGTCGACTAATGCTTGGTATCAGTCGACTGATGTATGTGTGGAAATCGAATGACTACTGTCAGAATCAACTGCCTATGTTTTGAGATCTCTAACTACTCCTAACCCTAAGATATGCTTTGGGAAGCATTAGAAAGGGTTAAAATTCATTGGTTATAGATTATATGGCTTGTCAGAATATTGTATCAAACTCAAGGTGAGGGAAAATTCAATGTTGAACCTTTAGCCTTAACCTTGATGGTTTAAAGCTCCTATAGGCTTAGGGACATCCCACGGATATTGTTGATGCAATGGTCAAGGGAGAGCAAATCCTTAGGAGGAACTATCCATCATGGGATGACGGACATGTTTCTTCCTCATAAGGGGGAGAAATTGAAACACTTAGAATACCCAATTTGGATATGAGATGTTGACCTCCTTAGGGAATTTTTTTTTGATGTGTGATTAAGGGGGAGAGTATGGGTTTGAAGTTATTAGTGATATTTGTGATGTTGCCTTTGTTTTTTTAACAAAGGGAAAATTTCTGCTCATGATATGAAATATTTCTGCAACTCATGCTAAATTTCTGATATGAAATATTTCTGCAACTCAGGCTAAATTTTTGATATGAAATATTTCTGCAACTCATGCTAAATTTTTGATATGAAATATTTCTGCAACTCATGCTAAATTTCTGATATGAAATATTTCTGCAACTCATGCTAAATTTCTGATTTGAAATATTTCTGAAACTCATGCTAAATTTTTGATATGAAATATTTCTGCATTTGAGATGAACTGAATTTATATCACCTAAACTTAAACCATGTTGCCAAACATCAAAAAGGGGGAGATTGTTAGTGCAATCAAGCCCATCGAATGTTTCAATGTTTAAGAACAAGGTTTAAGTCAAGGAAATTGAAATCTAGTTTGAGCTAGAGTGTAGTCAAGACATTACCTCAACTGATTCAAACCTAAGGTCACTAAGTTAGATGTTTAGAGTGACATTAGACCCATGGATGAGAAGTCCAAGCATAGGGAAGTCCAAGGTTAGGTCTTGGCATGGGAAGTCCAAGCTTAGGTCTTGGCATGGGAAGTCCAACCTGGGGTTGGCATGGGAAGTCCAAGCTTAAGTCTTGGCATGGGAAGTCTAAGCATAGGTCTTGGCATGAGAAGTCCAACATGGGTTGGCAAGGGAAAGTCCAAGCTTGAGTCTTGGCAATCGAAAAATCCAAGGGGGAACCTTGGTAAAGGAAGAATACAAGCTGGCTGGAGGGACGAGAGCTTGGTGATGGAGAGGGCATAGTAACATGCTCATTCTCCATTGGAGTTAGAGAGGGGACAAGGAAGTGCTCGGTCTCTAGCTAGTGTACTCATTAGTAAGAGAGGGCACAGTAACGTGCTCGGTCTCTTACTAGGGTACATGGGCCCAATACTCGTTAGGCAAGGAGGGCATAGTAACACACTCGTTCTTTGTCTAGGGTACTGGGAGTACTCGTTAGGCAAAGAGGGCGTAGTAACGTGCTCGTTCTTTGTCTAGGGTACATGGAGTACTCGTTAGGCAAAGAGGGCGTAGTAATGTGCTCGTTCTTTGTCTAGGGTACTTAGAGCATTCGTTAGTTAGAGAAGGCACCTTAACGTGCTTGGTCTCTTACTAGGGTGCTTGAAATGACAGCTTACTAGGAAAGATACTCTTGTGCTTCAAATATTTTCAATATCAGTCGAGCCACCATGGGGTCCGCTCGACTGGCACTCTTGAACAAAGACACAGAATCAAGCTGGCTTGACTACCAGCTCGACTGCTCACTACGCATAGCACAGAACCGAGCCCAGCTCAACTGCGGGCTCGACTGCTCCAGGGCACTTTGTCGCCAGGGCAGATTGTCGCCAGGGCACTTTCGCTAGGGCAATTTTCAGTCGAGTCGATTTGGTAAGCGGCTCGACTAGTAGCTATGGAATCAGTCACAGAATCGAGCTAGGCTTGACTGCGGGCTCGACTGACAGGTATTTTTCAAGCATAGACGCGAGTCAGGCTCGACTGCGGGCTCGACTAACAGGCATTTTTCAAGCATAGACGCAAGTCAGACTCGATTGCGGGCTCGACAGATGAAGGATGCAACGAGATGATTCGGTTTCGAGTAAAGATTCAAATGTGTCGACTTCCGGTTGGAGGAGCAGGCTCCATTCTTGGCAAACCACCAAAAGTTGGAGGCAGTTATGGGGACAAGCTCAGGTGACCAGAGTTTGGTCGGGCGTGGTCTCTAGGGCTCCAACGGTGGAAGAGATGGCTATATAAAGAAGAAGATGAAACAGAGAGGAAGCTAGTGTTTTTCAGCAGAACTTGAGCTTCAGTTTTTTATCTAAGTTAGAAAAGCTTCCAGTGGTTCATTCTGAAGGAGGAGTGTAAAAGCCTTGCTCTTATCTCGCCTCCTCTCCAACAAGTGTTCCCAACTGCTGTCGATCACCTTCTTGCAAGCGCTACAACTCCATCTTCAATGCAAGAAGCTGAACAACAAATCTGTAACTGGTTCTTAAGTTCTTAGCTTACTGATCTTCATTATCTTATTGTATTGTAATCTTGTAAGAGGTGAAGTTTTCACCTTCGGAACCATTCCGATCATACATAGTAGACTTTCCTTTTGAGTTGCCCGTAGAGTAGGAATTGCTGAGTTCTGAACCACGTAAATACCTGTGTTTGGTTGTGATTGTGTTTTGTGTTCTTATTTTTCTATTTCCGCTGTGTAACCCTTTGTTTTGTAGTGAGTTTTGAGTTAGAATTTTTTAACTCGCTATTCACCCCCTCTCTCTAGCGAGCCTCGATCCCAACAGATTGTTGGGCTAGAATCACTTCAGTCGAACACCAGTCGACAATCAGTCGACTTGAAGCAGTCGACTTCTATCTATAGCAGTCGACTAATGTGGGGTAAAACCTCAAACAAACACTTGTTTGAGCATCCGACGGTCGCGTAAATCTCAAACCGCCTGTTTGAGCATTAAACACTTCCATTCATCGGGTAGAAACCTCAAACTCATGTTTGAGCATTCATCTTATCCAATTGTCGGGTAAAACCTCAAACATGAGTTTCAACATCTGACTTGTAGGGTAAAACCTCAAACCTAAGTTTGAACGTCTAACACTTACCTTAGCCATTTGACCAAGTTCTCCTATGAGCTACCCTGTCACGGGTTACAATCGCTCAATCTCTCATCTTCCCATGGAGTCGCTCACTGAAGCTTTCTTCGTCCGACCACATCCCTCGTATGCACTAAGCCCACGACTCCTCCATTGTCATCCTTTACGTCTCGCTCTGAAGTCTGCTTCCTTTGGTTTCACTCCAATGCTCCTCGTCCGGCAGTCCCTCGGATGCACCAAGCACACGCCTTCCGCAATGCCATCCTTCACCGAGTCAAGGACTCGAGCCATGAGATGGTGAACTCGCCAATGCTTTCTTAAGCTAACACATGTGTGATTCACTTAAGTCCTACACAACTTAAACACACACATCAAATCACATAAACAACCTAACTTAAACCCTTTGTCACACACATCAAAACCAAAGCATACTTGGGTCGATTGCCCTAACAATCTCCTACTTTTTATTGTGTGGCAACATGTTTAAGTTAGGTAAAACATTAACAAAATACTAAGAGGAAAAGCATGTAAATAAAACATGAGTATCATACACTCCCCCATAACACATGCAACTCCCCCTTAACACATGCTAATTCTCCCTAACATGATTAACTTAAACTTCAATACTCTTCCCCTTTGACACAATCAAAAACATCATACATATGTTAATACATCATGGCATCAATATCTAAGGGAATAAAAATATCAAAAAAATCTGATTTTAAAACATAAAAACCAAGTTTTGCACGTAGCAATCGACTAACATTCTTCATCAGTCGACTGGTAGCTGAAAATTCCGAATTCTAATTTCTGAAGCCAACTTCAAAATTGCATTAAAAATTCTAAAAAATTCAAAAAATTACGAAATTTTGGGAACACATTTCTTATGAGTCCCTCTATCAATGAAAACTAATTTTCATGAAAATTCAATCAATTTTTAAAAATAAGGCAAAATCTCAAAAGTTTGAAAATGACTCAAATTTCTATCAACTTGAAAGGTTAGTTTTTCCTTAGAATGTTTCAAAACATAAACCCTCAGTTTTCAAAACATGAAATGGTTTTAAAACATTTAATATATCCAACCATGATCTTTGAGCAATATGTCCATGAATTAAACATAATATTTCCCTATGGTTGGTCTATGATTTCTCTAATATGATACTCTAAGTGACCGATCTAAATGCCATAAGCATTAGTGAAACACTTGTATCAACCTAACATCTCACCCATGCTATGTTTTCAATCAAGTTAGCCTTATGGTGAATATGAGATGTGACTAAGGTATTTGTACTTAACCATAATTTCATGCAATTTCTACCAAGGTTAAGTTTTATCAATCATATGTTGGATCGAGAAGCGTCGCTAGAGGGGGGATGAATAACGAGCGTAAAATTTTTTGTTTCATTCGTTCGATATACTAGCAAGCACAACGGAAAAATAAAGAGACAAGTTTATTTTTACTTGGTTCACAACCCAGCGGTTGCTACTCCAAGGCCCTAATGGTCTTAGACCGTGTACAGAGGGCAAAGCACTATAAGATCTCCTCCTCGTTAGAGGTAGGAGATAATGATCACATAATCAGAAGTATGAGGATGAGGAAACAAGCCTACCTTTCCTCATTATGATTAAAACAAAGAATACAAAAGATATTACTTGATGCTGCTGTCGACGAAGAAGATGGAAGCTTGGCGTGGCGTCGGCGTTATGACAGTGTTAGAGCTTTGGCGTTGTAGGAGCACTTCGTTGGGATGTATACTGAAAAGTCTATCTTTTGTATGAACATTTTTATTTTGAAATAAGAATCACATGATCTTTGTTTGCATATTTATGGTGATGCATATTGTCTAATACATTACATTGTAGATAACATGGTGTGTGGTGTCACATGGGAGATCATGTTATCGGCTCCTTGTAAAGTATAAGTATAGGCTCACAACCGAGATGGCTTTGGACAAACCATTGGTATGGTTGGAGTGTGATTTGGTATTGGTTTGTCTTGACCATAGAATCACACTAGTACACTTTGTGTATTGAGCAGGACCGACTTAGAGTTGATTCGATTTATTGCTGACTACATAATTGAATCGGACCTCAGATATTATATTGTACATACTCTTAATCCCGATATAATAACAGGCACATATACTTAGTATTCATTTCTTTGATTTACCAATGGACGAGATTTATAGATTAAATCGATAGGCTCGGTAAGTTGGGAAATGATATTATTTATATGGTGTGTCGTTGATTATAGGAGGAAACCGTGTCCTATATATTAGGATGAAGATGTCCCCTTGAGGAGCTGATAGGGTTCATCATGTAAACCCTGCAGGTGGACTTGGTCCGGCATGATGAAAAGGTTGAGTTGCACTACTCATGGAGTTAGATATTGATTAATTAATGGTCAATAAATTAATTAATCGACGGGCATTCGAGATCTTAAACACGGGGAGAAAATATACAAATAATATATGGAGTCCATATTAACTTATCGGGGTTGGTGAGGTAGATCAATGATAATCCTTTAGTGGATTGGATTATCATTAATGGATCGGACTTTGTGGGCTTGATCCATTGGGTGGCCAAGATCCAACTCCTCCTCAAGGTCCCTATTGTATCCTATTAATACCTCATGAAGCCTAGATCTAATGGATGGATACAAAACTCTAGATTCAAAGGTAGAGATTAAATCTCTAGATCCGACAGTTGAGATTAAATGTCAAGATTCGACGGTTGAGATTAAATCCCTAGAACCAATGGTGGAGATTAAAACAAGGCTTATCCCTAAACTCTATAAAAGGAGGCTTTAGGGTTGGCGTGGAAAAGAGAGAATCAAGGGGAGAGGCTAGGGTTTTGGGCGGCAAGGAGCATAGGGAGTTGGCGGCACCAAATAAGGAAACTCTTTCCTTATCTTCTTCTTCCTCAAGGTGGCCGGCGCCCATATAACTTTTCCAGCCGTTGGCCAGCATCCAAAGCATCCCTTTTCCTTCTCTTTGGCCGGTGGAAACATAGCTTAAGGTCTTCCCTTGGAGCTTGTGGCTGGTATTCATCTTTCTCACCCTTTTCTTTGTTGGCCGGCGGCAAGAAACTTGCTTGTTGCTTGTTGGTTGACTAAAGGAAGGAGAAGGGTCTTATTTCTATTCTTCCTCTTGCTCGGAACGCATCAGAAGGCACATAATCTGAGATAATTTCCTTGGTACCGAGGAATGGTGAACACTTAGATACAAATATAAGTATCCTCCCCATCGGAGTCACTGCTTCTATTTGTACGGCCGAAGAGAAACCAACTATTAATTTTATTTGTCAAAAAGTTAAGTTGACAAGATAGTAAAATTAATGGGTAAAACCTCCTCTTACAAATGTAGAATTCGTATACGCCCACACTATCGTGGCATACGATATTCTCGGTGTTTTGAGGTGTTGGTTGATTTTTAAATTTTATTGTTTGTGGAATCAATAATTTTTTGAAATCTAATGTTTTGATCTATATGATTCTTAGGTTTTCTTTCAAAATGACTTTCAACCCGCTTGATGTGATACTGAAAAAGAATAAACTTACTGGACCCAACTATGTTGATTGGAAGAGGAATCTAGACATTGTCTTGACTGCTGAGGAATACAAATATGTACTCCTCGAAGAGTGCCCTCCTAAACCTGCGGATGATTCTGGTGAAAAGGAGAAAGAGAGTTATAGGAAGTGGATAAAGGCCGATGAGATGGCGCGGTGTTACATTTTTGCATCTATGTCAAATGTACTTCAACATCAGCATCAAGCCATGCCCACTGCTTATGACATGATGCTCAATCTCAAAGAGCTTTTCGGATACCAGAATCGGGTTGCTAGGCAGGAAGCCATGAGGAACTTGATGACGACCACCATGATTGAGGGAACACCCATGAGGGATCATGTTCTCAAGATGATGGCTCATTTAAATGAGCTGGAGGACCTTGGAGCTGAGATCGATGAGGAAACCCAGGTCGATATCATTCTCCAGTCTCTACCTAGGAGTTTTGAGCAGTTTCGCCTAAACTACAACATGAACAAGAGGTTGTATTCATTGGAGGAGCTTCTGACAGAACTCCAGGCGGTAGAGGGGCTATTTCGTCAGAGTGCTCAGGCACATGCCATAGTGACCTAAAAGGTTTCTACTTCTAAGCTGAAAGTCAAGAAGAAGAAGAAACAAACTGGGGCAAAGGCGGTGGGAGGAACTCAGGGAAGAGTGAAGAAGCCGAAAGGCAAGTGTTTCACTTGTAAGCAGACTGGACACTCGAAGAAGGACTGCCCCAACCACAAGCAGAACAAAGGTATATCTTTTGGTCTAGTCGTTGAAACATGTTTAGCGGTGTTATCTACCGGCACCTGGTGTGTAGATACGGGAGCCACTGATCATGTCTGCAATACTTTGCAGGGGTTCCAGGAAACCAGACGACTGGTTGAGGGGGAGATTATCATGTACTTGGGCGATGCCACGAAGGTGGCGGCTGTTGCATTGGGAGACGTTCATTTATCTTTTGAGAAAAATAAAGTTTTAGTTCTTAAGAATTGTCTTTATGTACCTTTATTTAGAAAGAATTTAATTTTGGTTTCTAAATTGTTTATGGATGGATATTCTATTTTTTTTAATGATAGAGTTGTTATAAAAAGGAATAGGGACATTATCTGTTCGGGTGCATTGATAGGAAATTTATACACACTTGAACCAAAAGCTCCCACGATGCAAATTGAAGTTAATAACTCATCTTCTAATTCCAATAAAAAAAAAGAACCTTCGAAGATGAACCAAACATATCTTTGGCATCTTAGGCTTGGTCATATTAACCTAAGCAGAATTCAAAGGTTGATAGCTAATGGACCTCTGGGTTCATTAGTGGTGGAAGATTTCCCAACCTGCGAATCTTGCTTGGAAGGTAAAATGACCAAGAGGCCTTTTAAGGCCAAGGGGTATAAAGCCAAAGATGTGTTAGAATTGGTTCATTCTGATTTTTGTGGTCCTATGTCTATCCAGGCTAGAGGTGGTTTTGAGTATTTTGTCTCTTTTATAGACGATTATTCGAGATATGGATACATTTACATGATGCGCCGCAAGTCTGAATGCTTTGACAAGTTCAAAGAATTCAAGGCTGATGTGGAGAAATGTCAAGGTAAAAGTATCAAGACACTACGATATAATCGTGGTGGTGAGTACCTCTTGGTAGAGTTTAGGAATTACTTATCAGAGGCTGGGATTCAATCCCAATTGTCTGTACTTGACACACCCCAGCAGAATGGTATAGCAGAGCGAAGGAATAGGACTCTTATGGAGATGGTGAGATCGATGATGAGTTATTCTGAGTTGTCAGATACATTCTGGGGATATGCTCTAGATACGCTGGTGTACATTCTGAACTTGGTTCCATCTAAATCAGTGCCTTCTACTCCCACGAAATTGTGGACTAGGCGAAAGCCTAGTCTAAGACATATTCGGATTTGGGGGAGTCCAGCACATGTGCTGAAGGCGGATGCTAGTAAGTTGAAACCTCGTACAGAAGTACGCATGTTCGTTGGCTATCCTAGAGGAATGAAGGGTGGTTTGTTTTATAGTCCTAGAGATCAGAGGGTGATCGTTAGCACAAACGCCAGATTTCTAGAGGAAGACTATGTAATGAACAACAAGCCCATGAGTAAGATTATTCTGGAACAATTGAAAGGGGAAGTCACTTCTTCAGTACCACCGGTACAAGAGGATATACAACAAGTCACTATACCGCGTGTCACAGAGGATACACAAGTGATACCTCATCATAGTGGGAGGGTTGTTAGACAGCCTGATAGATTCATGTTCTTGGAAGAATCTTCTAATTTGGTCCCTGGCGAACATGAACCTGATCCCTGGACATATGACGAGGCAATCCAAGATAAAGATGCGGTATCTTGGCAAAGTGCAATGAATGCTGAGATTGAATCTATGGATTCAAATCAGGTCTGGGAGCTAGTAGAACCACCCGATGGTGTAAAAACCATTGGATGCAAGTGGATCTACAAAAGAAAGAGAGGAATAGATGGGAAGGTTGAGACCTTCAAAGCGAGCCTTGTTGCGAAGGGATATACACAGAAAGAGGGTATCGATTATGAGGAGACCTTTTCCTCATTTACACGGATTCCGACTTCCAATCTGACAGGGATAACAGTAAGTCTACCTCAGGTTTTGTGTTTACTTTGGGAGGTGGAGCCATTGTATGGAGGATTGTCAAGCAGAAATTCTGAACTTGGCTCCATCTAAATCAGTGCCTTCCACTCCCACGAAATTGTGGACTAGGCGAAAGCCTAGTCTAAGACATATTCGGATTTGGGGGAGTCCAGCACATGTGCTGAAGGCGGATGCTAGTAAGTTGGAACGTCGTACAGAAGTACGCATGTTCGTTGGCTATCCTAGAGGAATGAAGGGTGGTTTGTTTTATAGTCCTAGAAATCAGAGGGTGATCGTTAGCACAAACGCCAGATTTCTAGAGGAAGACTATGTAATGAACAACAAGCCCATGAGTAAGATTATTCTGGAACAATTGAAAGGGGAAGTCACTTCTTCAGTACCACCGGTACAAGAGGATATACAACAAGTCACTGTACCGCGTGTCACAGAGGATACACAAGTGATACCTCATCATAGTGGGAGGGTTGTTAGACAGCCTGATAGATTCATGTTCTTGGAAGAATCTTCTAATTTGGTCCCTGGCGAACATGAACCTGATCCCTGGACATATGACGAGGCAATCTAAGATAAAGATGCGGTATCTTGGCAAAGTGCAATGAATGCTGAGATTGAATCTATGGATTCAAATCAGGTCTGGGAGCTAGTAGAACCACCCGATGGTGTAAAAACCATTGGATGCAAGTGGATCTACAAAAGAAAGAGAGGAATAGATGGGAAGGTTGAGACCTTCAAAGCAAGCCTTGTTGCGAAGGGATATACACAGAAAGAGGGTATCGATTATGAGGAGACCTTTTCCTCATTTACACGGATTCCGACTTCCAATCTGACAGGGATAACAGTAAGTCTACCTCAGGTTTTGTGTTTACTTTGGGAGGTGGAGCCATTGTATGGAGGATTGTCAAGCAGAAATGCGTGGAGGACTCCACCATAGAAGCTGAGTATGTGGCGGCCTTTGAGGCGGCCAAGGAAGCTGTGTGGCTCAGGAACTTCCTGATGGACTTGGATGTGATTCATGATTTGCCCAGAACTATCACAATTTATTGTGATAATAGTGGTGCAGTTGCAAACTTGAAGGAACCATGAGCCCATAAGGCAAGTAAGCACATAGAGCGCAAGTACCACCTAATACGAGAAATCGTAAAGAGAGAAGAAGTTGTTGTGGCTAAGATTGCATCGAAGGATAACTTAGCAGATCCTTTCACTAAGGCCCTTCCGGCGAGAGCTTTTGATAAACATGTGGAGGGAATGGGGATCAGATGTATGGCCATTTGAGGATAGCATAGTCTTTTAGTATAAGTGGGAGATTGTTGGGATGTATACTGAAAAGTCTATCTTTTGTATGAACATTTTTATTTTGAAATAAGAATCACATTATCATTGTTTGCATATTTATGGTGATGCATATTGTCTAATACATTACATTGTAGATAACATGGTGTGTGGTGTCACACGGGAGATCATGTTATCGACTCCTTGTAAAGTGTAAGTATAGGCTCACAACCGAGATGGCTTTGGACAAACCATTGGTATGGTTGGAGTGTTATTTGGTATTGGTTTATCTTGACCATAGAATCACACTAGTACACTTTGTGTGTATTGAACAGGACCGACTTAGAGGTGATTCGATTTATTACTGACTACATAATCGAATCGGACCTCAGATATTATATTGTACATACTCTTAATCCCGATATAATAACGGACACATATACTTAGTATTCATTTCTTTGATTTACCAATGGGCGAGATTTATAGATTAAATCGATAGGCTCGGTAAGTTGGGAAATGATATTATTAATATGGCGTGCCGTTGATTATAGGAGGAAACCATAACTTATATATTAGGAAGATGATGTCCCCTTGAGGAGCTCATAAGGTTCATCATGTAAACCCTACAGGTGGACTTGGTCCGACATGATGAAAAGGTTGAGTGGTATTACTCATGGAGTTAGATGTTGATTAATTAATGGTCAATAAATTAATTAATCGACGGACATTCGAGATCTTAAACACGAGGATAAAATGTACAAATAATATATGGAGCCCATATTAAATTTTGGGGGTTGGTGAGGTAGATCAATGATAATCCTTTAGTGGATTGGATTATCATTAATGGATCAGACATTATGTGGGCTTGATCCATTGGGTGACCAAGATCCAACTCCTCCTCATGGTCCCTATTGTAGCCTATTAATACCTCATGAAGTCTAGATCCAATGGATGGATACAAAACTCTAGATCCAAAGGTAGAGATTAAATCTCTAGATCTGACGGTTGAGATTAAATCCCTAGAACCAATGGTGGAGATTAAAACAAGGCTTATCCCTAAACTCTATAAAAGGAGGCTTTAGGGTTGGCGTGGAAAAGAGAGAATCAAGGGGAGAGGCTAGGGTTTTGGGCGGCAAGGAGCATAGGGAGTTGGCGACACCAAATAAGGAAACTCTTTCCTTATCTTCTTCTTCCTCAAGGTGGGCGGCGCCCATACAGCTTTTCTAGCCCTTGGCCGACGTCCAAAGCATCCCTTTTCCTTCTCTTTGTCCGGTGGAAACATATCTTAAGGTCTTCCCTTTGAGCTTGTGGCCGGTATTCATCTTTCTCACCCTTTTCCTTGTTGGCCGGCGGCAAGCAACTTGCTTGTTGCTTGTTGGTTGACTAAAGGAAGGAGAAGGGTCTTGTTTCTATTCTTCTTCTTGCTCGGAATGAGCAAGGAAGGAAGATTGGTGATCTAGGAGCTTCGACTTTTGGTAGATCGTCACCCACACGACGTCCAAAAGGAGGAAGGACATACGATAGAAGATTGAGAGGTATAACACTTATCTATCTTCATATGTAACATGTTTGTAATTGTTTTCAATTATATATGCATGATATATTCTATTTTGTGGCTAAATATAACTTGGACCCCGAACATAAATACAAAAGTCGACGATCTGTACATCGTCTATTCCGCAGCTATTCGTAGAATAGAGGTTGGTCGCTTGAACAACAAGTTTGTTCAAGTGACTACTCTAATCGAATAGTACGATGATGACAAGGTTGCTTGGGCAATCCCTCTTTTCAAGGATAATTTTTTTTATCCGGGGACGTAGAAGGGATTGCCATGAACAAGCGAACGTGTTGAAGTGGGAAGCAAAGTTTCCTACCATCACACTTGAGAATAATCTTGATTGATTTTTGGGTTAGAGTCCTCCCCTCCTTTTATAGAATTTATCCTCGGAATAAGTCTCCTCATCTTTTGGAACAGATCATGAGGTGGTACCAAATTTTATCGTGAAGTGGTCGCGTCAAACATTATCCATTTTGACCTAGCGCAAAAGGCTAATTCGTCACCATCAGTCGACTGATGAGCATTAGTTGACTGCCCAATGACCAACAGTTAACTGCCAGCCTGGCCAGTTCCCTACAATAAGAGGTTAGCACAGAAAATAGTAAATGTGATGGTTTCTTACCATCCGATCTCGACCTAGATCTTCCATAGGAACTCTTAGTCGGATTACCACCTACGGTCTGAAGGTTTGGATTCATTGATCCGTGAGGGGAAACTTCGTTTCCCACTTCACCTCGGTTGTGTTAGGGCAATCTCTTGCCGTAATATGGTTTTGATGGTGTGGCAAAGGGTTTAAGTTAGTTTGATATGTTGATGTGATATGTGCGTTGAAGTCGTGCAGGACTTAGTAATTCGCACATGGAGCCGTGGCGAGTTTCACATCTCATGACTCGTGCCTTGAGTCGGTGAAGGATAGCTTTGCTGAAGCCGTGCGCTTGGAGCATCCGAGGGACCGCCGGACGAGAAGCTTGGAGTGAAGCCGGAGGAAGTAGACTTCGAGGCAAGAGACGCGAAGGAGCATTGCAGAGCCGTGCGCCTGATGCTGCCGAGGGACGTGGCCGAGAACGAAGAGAACTTCGAAGGCGAGGGACTCCGAGAAATGAGAGTGAGCGATTGTAACCCAGGGAAGGGTAGCTCTTAGGTGAAACTTGGCCATTTGACACCCGCCATGTCATGCGCGGCCGATCGCTTCCGAGTCGAGTGAGTTCGATGGTATATGATGGCCCGGATTGTAGCCGCAGCGGTTATCGCCATCGTAAGGGCGATCGATCGCCGGACTCATCGATCGGCTGCGGCCGATCGGTCGATCAATAGGGTTTCGGCCACAGAACCGTTCGTAGCCGACTGGGCAGTCGACTACGGAGGCATCAGTCGACTGATGAGGTCCATCAGTCGACTGCCAAGAGTTCCGTTGGACTACAACGGTCGGGATCCGACGTGTTCGGAGGCCGTTGTAGTGACGGCAGTCGACTGCCAAGGGCGGCAGTCGACTGGTGGCGGCCAACGGGAAGAAAACAACCCTCTCTATAAAAAGAGAGGGTGTAAGCCTTTGAGAGGCTAATGCTCATACTCCAAACGATCTTCCTAGTGCCCCACAAGCTTTAAACTCTTCTTACTTGTCTTTACTTCAATCCTATTTGTAAGAAGAGTGATCTTGGTTGTAAAGGTTACCTCCACCTAGCTTGGTGCAAAGGAGAGACCATTTAGTGGATTGGTTTAACGGAGTGATTCACCGAGGACGAATCGGGGACCGTGGATTAGCGGCGTAGCTATGAACCACGTTATACCATCGTGTTAGCGTTTGTTTTATTGTTTGTCTTTTGCCTTGCATTTGTATATTCCGCTTGCGCTAATCTTTTGTTAGACAAGAGCAATTTACGACGTCTAACGTACGAGGGCTATTCACCCCCCTCTAGCCGCCCATACCGATCCCTTACAGGTTGTTTGTTCATGGCGATCCCATCGATGTCGCCGGATTAAAAAAAAATTAATCCTAGACAAAAGGGATTGCTCAAACAACCAAGCCATCGTCGTGCTATTCGTTAGGAGAGGTCACTTGAACAAACTTGTTGTTCAAGCGACCAACCTTTATTCTACGAGTAGCCGCAGAATAGACGATGTCCGGATCGCCGGATTTCATGTTTATGTTCGAGATCCAAGTATTATTTAGCCACAAAGAGATTATATCATGCTCATAATTGAAAAACAAAAACAAACATGTTACAAAAGCGAATAGAGAATCGATATACCTCTCGATCTTCTAATGTATGACCTTCCTCCTTTCGGACGTCGTGTAGGCGACGATCTACCAAAAGTTGAAGTTCCTAGATCTCCAATTTTCCTTCCTTGCTCATTCCGAGCAAGAGGAAGAATAGAAACAAGGCTCTTTTCCTTCTTTCAGCCAACCAACAACCTCCAAGGATGGAGCTTGCTGCCGGCCAAGAAGGAAGAGGAGATTGATGGTTGCAGACCAAAGGCTTCAAGGAAGGACCCTAATCCTTTGTTCCACCAGCGAAGGAGAAGGAGAGGACCTACTTTGGACACCGGCCAAGAGCTGGAAAAGCTTCAATGGGCGTCGGCAGCTTGAGGAAGAAGAAGAAGGCAAGGAAAAACTTTCCTTATTAGGTGCCGCCAAGCCTAAACCCTAGCTCCAAGCTCTTGCCGCCAACCTCCAAATACCCTAGCTTCTCTTAATTATCTCCACACCAACCCCTTGTTCTCCTTTTATAGAGTTAGGGATAAGCTCTACCATCGGATCTAGAGATTTAATCTCAACCGTCGGATCTTAGAGATTTAATCTCTACCTTTGGATCTAGAGTTTTGTTTCTATCCATTGGATCTAAGCTTCATGAGGTGTTAATAGGCTACAATAGGGACCATGAGGAGGAGTTGGATCTTGGCCACCCATGGATCAAACCCACATAAAGTCCGATCCATTAATGATAATCCAATCCCTAAAGGATTATCATTGATCTACCTCACCAACCCCCATAAGATAATATGGGCTCCATATATTATTTATACATTTTCTCCCAGTGTTTAATATCTCGAATGTCCGTCGATTAATTAATTTACTGACCATTAATTAATCAACATCTAACTCCATGAGTAGTACCGCTCAACCTTTTCATCATGCCGGACCAAGTCCACCTGTAGGGTTTACATGATGAACCTTATGATCTCCTCAAGGGGACATCATCATCCTAATATATAGGACACGGTTTCCTCCTATAATCAACGACACACCATATAAATAATATCATCTACCAACTTACCGAGCCTATCGATTTAATCTCTAAATCTTGCCCATTGGTAAATCAAAGAGATGATTACTAAGTATATGTGTCCATTATTATATCAGGATTAAGAGCGTGTACAAAATAATATCTGAGGTACGATTCGATTATGTAGTTAGCAAAAAATCGAATCACCTCTAAGTCGGTCCTGTTCAAAACACACAAAGTGCACTAGTCTGATTCTATGGTTAAGACAAACCAATACCAAATCACACTACAACCATTCCGATGGTTTGTCCAAAGTCATCTCGGTTGTGAGCCTTTACTTATATTTTACAAGGAGCTGATAACATGATCTCCCAAGTGACACCACACACCATGTTATCTACAATGTAATGTATTAGACAATATGCATAGTCATAAAAATATGCAAACAATGATTATGTGATTCTTATTTCAAAATAAAGATGTTCATACAAAAGATTGACTTTTCAGTATACATCCCAATAATCTCCCACTTATACTAAAAGACTATGCTGTCCTCAAACTTCCATACATCTGATCCCCAATCCCTCCACATGTCTATCAAAAGCTCTCGTCGGAAGGGCCTTAGTGAAAGGATCTGCCAGGTTATCGTCCGATGTAATCTTGGCCACAAAAACTTCTCCTCTCTTTACAATTTCTCGTATCAGGTGGTACTTGCGCTCTATGTGCTTTCTTGCCTTATGGGCTCGTGGTTCCTTCGAGTTTGCAACTGCACCACTATTATCACAATAAATTGTGAAAGTTCTGGGTAAACTAGGAATCACATCCAAGTCCATCAGGAAGTTCCTGAGCCACACAACTTCTTTGGGCGCCTCAGAGGCTGCCACATACTCAGCTTCCATGGTGGAGTCCGCCACGCATTTCTGCTTGACACTCCTCCATACAATGGCTCCACCTCCTAAAGTAAACACAAAACCTAAGGTAGACTTACTGTTATACTTATCAGATTGGAAGTCAGAATCTGTGTAACCCAAAGGGAGTAATTGGTCTGCCCGGTAAACTAGCATATAATCCCTAGTCCTTCTCAGGTACTTCAATATATGCTTTACCGCAGTCCAATGTCCCTATCCTGGATTACTCTGATATTTGCTGACCATGCCCACGGCATAGCGGATATCTGGTCTCGTACATAGCATCGCATACATGAGGCTTCCTACTGCCGAAGCATAAGGAACCGCCTTCATCTCCTCTATCTCCTCAGATGTTCTAGGACAATCTCCTTAGATAAAGGAACTCCATGCCTGAAAGGTAGAAAACCCTTCTTGGAGTTCTGCATGCTAAAAGGATCCATAATCGTGTCTATGTATGAAGCTTGGATAAGCACAACATCCTTTTCCTGTGATCCCTTATGACCTTGATCCCAAGGATGTTTCCAACTTCTCCCAAGTTCTTCATATTAAATTGTTTGGACAAGCATACCCTTACGTCCGATAACACCTTGACATTGTTGCCAATTAACAAAATGTCATCTACGTATAGTACAAGAAATACCACTACGTTTCCGTCACATCTCTTGTATACACAAGACTCATCCGGACTTTGAATAAATCCATAAGACTAGATTACCTCATCAAAGCAAATGTTCCAAGACCTCGAAGCTTGCTTCAATCCATAAATGGACCGATTAAGCTTACATACAAGATGCTCTTTGCCCTTTGCAATGAATCCCTCTGGTTGCTTCATATAGATGTTTTCCTCAAGACATCCATTAAGGAAAGTTGCCTTGACATCCATCTGCCACACCTCATAATCCATATGAGTTGCTATGCATAAGAGAATCTGGATAGACTTAAGCATGGCTACCGGTGAAAAGGTCTCCTCATAATCGATACCCTCTTTCTGAGTATACCCCTTCGCAACAAGCCTCGCTTTGAAGGTCTCAACCTTCCCATCTATTCCTCTCTTTCTTTTATAGATCCACTTGCATCCAATGGTTTTTACACCATCGGGTGGTTCTACTAGCTCCCATACCTGATTTGAATCCATAGATTCAATCTCAGTATTCATCGCATTTTGCTAAGATGCTGCATCTTTATCTTGGATTGCCTCATCATATGTCCAGGGATCAGGTTCATGTTTGCCAGGGACCAAATCAAAAGATTCTCCCAAGAATATGAATCTATCAGGATGTCTAACAACCCTCCCACTACGACGAGATATCTCCTGTGTATCCTCTGTGATACGCAGTGCAGTGACTTGTGGTATATCCTCTTGTACCGGTTGTACTGAAGAAGTGACTTCTCCTTTTAATTCCTCTAGAACAATTTTACTCTTGGGCTTGTGGCTCATCACATAGTCTTCCTCTAGAAATCTGGCGTTCGTGTTAACGATCACCCTCTGATCTCTAGGACTATAAAACAAACCACCCTTCGTTCCTCTAGGATAGCCAACGAACAAGTGTACTTTTGTACAAGGTTCCAACTTACCAGCATCTGCCTTCAGCACATGTGCTGGACTCCCCCATATCCAAATATGTCTTAGACTAGGCTTTTGCCCAGTCCACAACTCTATCTAGAGCATATCCCCAGAACGAATCTGGCAACTCAAAATAACTCATCATCGATCTAACCATCTCCATAAGAGTCCTATTCCTTCGCTCTGCTACACCATTCTGCTGGGGTGTGCCAGGTGCAGACAATTGGGATTGAATTCTAGCCTCTGATAAGTAGTTCCTAAACTCTCCCAAGAGGTACTCACCACCACGATCATATCGTAGTGTCTTGATACTTTTATCTTGACGTTTCTCCACATTAGTCTTGAATTCTTTGAATTTATCAAAGCATTCAGACTTGCGGCGCATCAGGTAAATGTATCAATTTCTTGAGTAATCGTCTATAAAAGAGACGAAATACTCAAAACCACCTCTAGCCTGGATAGACATAGGACCACACAAATCAGAATGAACAAATTCTAACACATCTTTGGCTCTATACCCCTTGGCCTTAAAAGGCCTCTTGGTCATTTTACCCTCCAAGCAAGATTCGCAGGTTGAGAAATCTTCCACCACTAATGAACCCAAAGGTCCATCAGCTATCAACCTTTGAATTTTACTTAGGTTAATATGACCAAGCCTAAGATGCCAAAGATATGTTTGGTTCATCTTCGAAGGTTCTTTTCTCTTATTGGAATTAGAAGATGAGTTATTAACTTCAATTTGCATCGTGGGAGGTTTTGGTTCAAGTGTGTATAAATTTCCTATCAATGCACCCAAACAGATAATGTCCCTATTCCTTCTTATAACAACTCTGTCATTAAAAGAAATAGAATATCCATCCATAAATAATTTAGAAATCGAAATTAAATTCTTTCTAAATAAGGGTACATAAAGGCAATTCATAAGAACCAAAAGTTTATTTTTCTCAAAAGATAAATGAACATCTCCCATTGCAACAGCCGCCACATTCGTGGCATCGCCCAAGTACGCGGTAATCTCCCCCTCAGCCAGTCGTCTGGTTTCCTGGAACCCCTGCAAAGTATTGCAGACTCCCGTATCTACACATCAGGTGTCGGTAGATAACACCACTAAACATGTTTCAACGACTAGACCAAAAGATATACCTTTGTTCTTGCAGTTGGGGCAGTCCTTCTTCCAGTGTCCAGTCTGCTTACAAGTGAAGCACTTGCCTTTCGGCTTCTTCACTCCTCCCTGAGTACCTCCCACCGCCTTCGCCCCAGTTTGTTTCTTCTTCTTCTTGCCTTTCGGCTTAGAAGTAGAAACCTTTTGGGTCACCATGGCATGTGCCTGAGCACTCTGACAAAATAGCCCCTCTGTCGCCTGGAGTTCTGTCAGAAGTTCCGCCAATGAATACAACCTCTTGTTTATGTTGTAGTTTAGGCAAAACTGCTCAAAACTCCTAGGTAGAGACTGGAGTATGATATCGACCTGGGTTTTTCCATCGATCTCAGCTCCTAGGACCTCCAGCTCATTCAAATGAGCCATCATCTTGAGAACATGATCCCTCACGGGTGTTCCCTCGATCATGGTGGTCGTCATCAAGTTTCTCATGGCTTCTTGACTCGCAGCCCAATTTTGGTGTCCGAAAAGCTCTTTGAGATTGAGCATCATGTCATAAGCTATGGGCATGGCTTGTTGCTGATGTTGCAGTACATTTGACATAGATGCCAAAATGTAACACCGCGCCATCTCATCGGCCTTTACCCACTTCTTATAACTCTCTCTCTACTTTTCCCCAGAATCATCTGTAGGCTTAGGAGGGCACTCTTCGAGGAGTACATATTTATATTCCTCAGCAGTCAAGACAATGTCTAGATTCCTCTTCCAATCAAAATAGTTGGGTCTAGTAAGTTTGTTCTCTTTCAGTATCACAGCAAGTGGGTTGAAAGTTATTTTGAAAGAAAACCTAAGAATCACATAAATCAAAACATTAGATTTCAAAAAATTATTGATTCCTCAAACAATAAAATTTTAAAATCAACCAACACCTCAAAACACCGAGAATATCGTATGCCACGATAGTGTGGACGTATACGAATTCTACATTTGTAAGAGGAGGTTTTACCCTAACTTTTTGACAAGTATAATTAAAAGTTGGTTTCTCTTTTGCCCTACAAATAAAAGCAGTGACTCTGATGGGGAGGATACTTATATTTGTATCTAAGTGTTCACTATTACTCGGTACTAAGGTAATTATCTCGGGTTATGTGCCTTCCGATGGGGAAGTGCACACGATCCTTAATAATTCCCTATAACCATATTTGACCTTGTGATCCGCAAACAAACTCAGCCGATGGGGAGGAAGACATTCAGAGTCAACGCGCAAGTTTGTTTGCATCACATGTCAACTTGTAATGGAGGCCGTGGGAATTTATAAAAATTTCCCTCTCCCACTTAGTAATTTGAAATTGAGAAATTTTCATAGCCTACGACATGCATATCAAACAAAAAGCAATAAATATGAAAAATAAATTATTTTCCAACTATTATGGCTTTTGTCTTCAATATGTCTCCCGTCGCATCGCCTTCTCGTCTGCTCCTCCTACGCCATGTACGAGCCATCCGAAGATCCGAGCCGAGATTAAAATATATTTTAATTTACATCCATCGATCCTATACTCCACGAGAGAGTGTACATGAAATCTAGATCGAAAGGAAACTAAAATAAAAAGAGTGGCTAAACAATGTCGTATCTAATTTATAAAAAATTAAATACTAGCCTCGTCAACCCCGAGATTTCAACAAAATATACACATACAATCACATACACACATATGGCCATAATAGTCGGATCTTATGCCTGCAACCAAAGAGTTAACCTACGCATATCCTACTATTATCCGACACATATAATATATGAAAAGTGCATAAAAATTAACCGAATCCTAAACACACAAAACCGAAACAATTGGCTCTGATATCAATTGAAGGTTTGGTTTCATTGATCCGTGAGGGGAAACTTCGCTTCCCACTTCACCTCGGTTGTTTGTTCATGGCGATCCCATCGATGTCCCCGAATTAAAAAAAAATTAATCCTAGACAAAAGGGATTGCTCAAACAACCAAGTCATCGTTGTGCTATTCGTTTGGAGAGGTCACTTGAATAAACTTATTGTTCAAGCGACCAACCTCTATTCTACGAGTAGCTGCGGAATAGACGATGTCTGGATCGCCGACTT
This sequence comes from Wurfbainia villosa, assembly GCA_025175895.1. NCBI lineage: Eukaryota > Viridiplantae > Streptophyta > Magnoliopsida > Zingiberales > Zingiberaceae > Wurfbainia > Wurfbainia villosa. The sequence goes on from CM045996.1 coordinate 108,928,147, forward strand.
TCATGTTTATGTTCAGGATCCAAGTATTATTTAGTCACAAATAGATTATATCATGCTCATAATTGAAAAATAAAAACAAACATGTTACAAAAGAGAATAGAGAATCGATATACCTCTCGATCTTCTAATGTATGACCTTCCTCCTTTCGGACGTCGTGTGGGCGATGATCTACCAAAAGTTGAAGCTCCTAGATCACCAATCTTCCTTCCTTACTCTTTTTGAGCAAGAGGAAGAATAGAACAAGGCTCTTTTCCTTCTTTCAACCAACCAAAAACCTCCAAGGATGAAGCTTGCCGCCGGCCAAGAAGGAAGAGGAGATTAATGGTTGTCGGCCAAAAGCTTCAAGGGAGGACCCTAAGCCTTTGTTCCACCAGCCAAGGAGAAGGAGAGGACCTACTTTGGATGCCGGCCAAGAGCTGGAAAGGCTTCAATGGGCGCCGACAGCTTGAGGAAGAAGAAGAAGGCAAGGAAAAACTTTCCTTATTAGGTTCCGCCAAGCCCAAACCCTAGCTCCAAGCTCTTGCCGCCAACCTCCAAATACCCTAGCTTCTCTTAATTGTCTCCACGCCAACCCCTTATTCTACTTTTATAGAGTTAGGGATAAGCCTCCTTTTAATCTCCACCATTGGTTCTAGGGATTTAATCTCAACTGTCAGATCTAGAGATTTAATCTCAACCGTTAGATCTTAGAGATTTAATCTCTACCTTTGAATCTAGAATTTTGTTTCTATCCATTGGATCTAAGCTTCATGAGGTGTTAATAGGCTACAATAGGGACCATGAGGAGGAGTTGGATCTTGGCCACCCATGGATCAAGCCCACATAAAGTCCGATCCATTAATGATAATCCAATCCACTAAAGTATTATCATTGATCTACCTCACCAACCCCCATAAGATAATATGGGTTCCATATATTATTTGTACATTTTCTCCCCGTGTTTAAGATCTCGAATGTCCGTCGATTAATTAATTTACTGACCATTAATTAATCAACATATAACTCCATGAGTAGTACCACTCAACCTTTTCATCATTCTGGACCAAGTCCACCTGCAGGGTTTACATGATGAACCTTATGAGCTCCTCAAGGGGACATCATCATCCTAATATATAGGACACGGTTTTCTCTTATAATCAACGGCACACCATATAAATAATATCATCTCCCAACTTACCGAGTCTATCGATTTAATCTATAAATCTCGCCCATTGGTAAATCAAAGAGATGATTACTAAGTATATGTGCCCGTTATTATATCGGGATTTAGAACATGTACAAAATAATATCTGAGGTCCGATTCGATTATGTAGTCAGCAAAAAATTGAATCACCTCTAAGTCGGTCCTACTCAATACACACAAAGTGCACTAGTGTGATTCTATGGTTAAGACAAACCAATACCAAATCACACTACAACCATTCCGATGGTTTGTCAAAAGTCATCTCGGTTGTGAGCCTTTACTTATACTTTACAAGGAGCTGATAACATGATCTCCCGTATGACACCACACACCATATTATCTACAATGTAATGTATTAGACAATATGCATAGTCAAAAAAATATGCAAACAATGATCATGTGATTCTTATTTCAAAATAAAGATGTTAATACAAAAGATATACTTTTCAGTATACATCCCAACACGGTCATCCCCGTACAGAGGACACGACCTTACCATCTCTCACTCACATGAGCTTACCTTTGGTCCTTTAAGATCTATCGCTTTGCTTCCGTTCTTCCACCTAGGTTCTTCGACTCCCACGAAGTTCCCTCGGTGTTGCCCGACCACTATAGCTCCCTCTGGGTGTCTCTAACCTTCGGCTTAGCTTAGTCTTTCTACACACTTGATTTAGCTCGTGAGACAATGATGTAAACTTAACTTTGTGTCTTTGCCATAATCAAAACACAGGTTCCATTATCTGGTGTCCCTGCACCAACAATCTCCCCCTTTTTAATCTATGGAAAACCATGATGAATGTCATTTCCAAAAACTCCCCCTCAACCAAAACTCTGTTGGAGTATTGGGAATACAATCAAAGTCTCACATTGGTAAGACATGGAAAATATCATGTGTTTATAAGATGAAAAAATATCTTCATTGGTATAAGGCCTTTTGAGTAAAGCACAAAAACAAAACCATAAGGGCTTAGGCCTAAAGTGGACAATATCATACCATTATGGAGATATGTGAATCTTATAGATACTAACAATTGGTATCGGAGCCATGGTCCATGTCAAGCCATGAACCTCGAACGAAGGAAGTTGAGGTCCCATGTTCGGATCAAGAGAACCAGACACCAGGAAGGAAGTTCAGTTGGGTTGGGAGGACCGAACAACTGCCAGGAAGTCCAGTTGGGCCATAAGGGCTAGACAACTGGCAGAAAGTTCAGCTGGGTCAGGAGGACTAGACAGTTGGCAGGAAGTCCTAATGGATTGAGGATCGGACATCAAGCAAAGGATCGAGATAAAACATGTTGGGGTTTTGTATAAAATAGGGGTTTAAAAAACAATATCGTATATGCATGCATCGAGATAAATCAACTATGAGTCCAAGCATGCGTCTAGCAGTAGTTAGATAGAATAGTTCGAGGTATGCCCCTCTGCACCAATAATCTAAAGGTTTGTAATATAACCTTTAGGGTTAGTTTGCTCTCCCCCTTAGTCAAATATATGAAGTATAAGAGATGTAGGGGGCGCTAAACTTTGGCCTAAAGAGTTATAAATAGTCGTTAAGTACAATAGTTGAGAAAATAAGTAGTATTTTAAAAATGATTATTTTAAGTATATTTCAATTATCCTTAACATCTCACCCATTCTATGTGTCTCATAATTTGTTCACCTTATATGTTTTGTGAGATGATTTGAGATTGATTAAAGATAGTCAACCTTGGGTTAGATTCGGATTTAACCTTTAGATCATTAAGTAACTTTTCGAAAAACTAGCTTCCAGGTCATGCCGAGGCACAGGGGTCTTCTTTGATCGGAACAATGACCACTTTCTTAGACAAAGCCAAATTCAAGAAAATATCACTTAAGTCACTTAGGGTTACTTCCTGGTCTAACTAGTTTAGGATACGACGAGGTAGCTTCAGCTAGTTCCACTTAGTCAAGTGCACCAAGCTAGATATGCCTTATCTAGCTCGAATACACGAGACTTTGTTTTCGTAATGTACTATCATCTCGCCGCATCCTGATACTATGTTGTCAAGAGTTGACTAACTATTTTCCCTATCTAGCCATTCTAAAAATTAAAATAAAATATGCAATGGTTTTGCTAAGTAAGCGGGTATACTATTTTAGTGTTAGCTCCCCCTAGACCATTGAACCAATATTGTCTATTCAAATAATGAACTTAATCCTGGGGAATCCAATACTTATTAGTCCTTATATGTGAGTTCAATAAAATCTTTTGGACTCATGCTTGGACTCTTTGATGACTATGATTCACAATAGACATGTAAGATCTATTGGTAGTCGTTGACTTAAATTCAAGTCCGATTTTGTTGTACACAGCTCTTTGGGTTCCAAGTAGTCGGTTAAGGTTCTTAGATCCCAATGTGAACCTTTCCAACCTAGCCTCGACCTCTTGAACTCGATCTTTCAAGAGAGAATTCTCCTCCTCAAGTTTTTCAACTTGGGTCGAGTTTCCCTCTTGAACTTGACTAGTTGAAGAGGTCAGAGTAGCCTCTTGCTTGAGGGTTTCAACCTTCTCAAGTAACGACTCAACCCTAGACTTGGACTTAGTTAATTTCCTAGTAAGAATTTTAATTGTAAGGTAAATTGTACTAATTAAAGAGTGGCTAACCTTGACTTTCCCTTTTGGTCCGACTTTGAGTTTCCTCTCGAAGTAGTCTTTGGGGTCGGAGTCAGAGTTGTAGTTGGACTCGGCTTCATATTCTGACTCAGACTCCTCCGGTCTTGCCATGTAAGCTATGTCTTCTCTATTGTCCCAAGTTGCATGGAAGGCTTTCCTTGCTCTCTTTTTCTTTGCCCAGCTCCTTGACTTGAATTGCATTTTGTTCTCGTTCTTCAATTTCATCTTTCTTGTCGAACTATTCTTCACACAATGTTGACTATTGCGGCCTCCTCTTCAGATTCGGATTTGGATTTGTCCTCTTCCTTGGGGAGTGGTTTGTTTGTGACCTTCTTTTTTGAACCTACAAATAAGTCAATACCTTTCTCGGGAGCCGAATTAGATTGTTCATGAAGTTCAAATTCAGAAAATAATTCGTCTAGTGTAAGTTTAGAAAGGTCCTTAGAAACCTTGTAGGCATCAACCATGGATGCCCACAAGGTAGTCCTAGGGAAAGCATTTAAAGCATACCTTATAAGGTTCCGGTTCTATATGGCTTGCCCGATCGAGTGAAGACCATTGAGTCTTGGATCTACGCATGTAGTTGGGTGGCGGTCTCGCGAACCTGCATCTTTAGATTGTATAGTTCATTTTAAAAAAAATCTCTTTTACATACCTTAGCATCGTGTGTCCCTTTGTGTAGATCAATCAATTTGTTCCAGAGGTCTTTGGCGCTAATGAATGGTCTGATGCAGTTGAGCTCCTCTTTGGATAGACTGTACTGCAATATTTGGGTCACCATTGCATCAACTTCGATTTGCTTCTTGGTTGCATTGGTCCACTTGTCGAAGTCCAAGGGCTCACCTTGCTCATTGGTGGGTAGAGAAAAGCCGGTTTGGATAATTATCCAAGTCTCGACTTGTGTTTTTAGAAAACACTTCATCCGACCTTTCCAATAACGTAAATCATCTCCGATAAAGAATGGAGGTCGAGTGGTGTTGTACCCCTCAATGTGAGCCATTAAATATCTTGCAAAACACGAATAAAAACAAAAATAAATTCCAAGACTTTGTCTTGGATTAGTAATGTGGGAAATAATAAGAAATAAACAGAAATAAATAAGAAGAATAGGAAACTAACAAAAACTAGAAACTTACGACCTTCGATGTCCCCGAAAGGGTACTGTACATTGATTTTTGGGGATGAATACAGCTTGTTACGAGATTAAAACCTCATGTGAAGTGTAGATCTTTCAGAGTGCTTCGATTTGGTAGGTAGATCATTTCGTGAGTCCACTTGTGCAAAAGTTATGACCATTTTACTGTCGGCTACTCCAAAAGAGAATACTTACAAACACACAATCAAAAGAAAAGTACCAAGACTTCGTCTTAGATTAGTAGTGCGGGAAAAAAACCTAAAAAAAAATGAATCAAAAAATACGAAAAGAAAATCAAAAAGTGCTAGATTGGTGGTTTCACCAAATCTTAGTGCCCCTGCTCTGATACCAATTGTTGGATCGAGAAGTGTCGCTAGAGAGGGTTAATAGCGAGCGTAAAATTTTTCGTTTCATTCGTTCGATATACGAGCAAAGCATAGTGAAAAAATAAAGAGACAAGTTTTATTTTTACTTGGTTCACAACCCAGCGATTGCTACTCCAAGGCCCTAATGGTCCTAGACTGCATACCGAGGACAAAACACTATAAGATCTCCTCCTCGTTAGAGGTAGGAGATAACGATCACAAAACTGGAAGTGTGAGGATGAGGCAACAAGCCTACCTCACCTCGTTACGATTAAAACAAAGAATACAAAAGATATTACTTGCTACTGCTACCGACGAAGAAGATGGAAGCTTGGCATTGCGTCGATGTTATGACTGTGTTGAAGCTTTGGCGTTGTAGGAGCACTTGAGAATAATCTTGATTGATTTTTGGGTTGGAGTCCTCCCCTCCTTTTATAGAATTTGGCCTCAGAATGAGTCTCCTCATCTTTTGGAATAGATCACGAGGTGGTACCAAATTTTATCGCGAAGTGATTGCATCAAACATTATCCATTTTGACCTAGCGTAAAAGGCTGATTCATCGCCATCAGTCGACTGATGCCTTCCATCAGTCGATTCATGAGCATCAGTCGACTTCCCAAAGACCATTAGTCGACTGCTAGCCTGGACATTTCCCTACAATAAGAGGTTAGCATGGAAAATGGTAAATGCGATGGTTTCTTACCATCTGATCTCGACGTAGACCTTCCACAGGAAGTCTTAGTCGGATCGCCGCCTACAGTCATCCCCGTACAGAGGACACGACCTTACCATCTCTCACTCACATGAGCTTACCTCTGGTCCTTTAAGATCTGTCGCTTTGCTTCCAGTCTTCCACCTAGGTTCTTCGACTCCCACGAAGTTCCCTCGGTGTTGCCCAACCACCATAGCTCTCTCTGGGTGTCGCTGACCTTCGGCTTAGCTTAGTCTTTCTGCACACTTGATTTAGCTCATGAGACAATGATTTAAGCTTAACTTTGTGTCTTTGACATAATCAAAACACAGGTTCGATTATCTGGTGCCCTTGCACCAACATCATAAACACCCATCATGATCAAAAAACAAATATTATCTATAATTACACATCAAGATCATAAATCAAGATTCAAACATTATCACCCAAATCATCCACCATGCTCATAATAAGTCAACCACATTATATGATATGAAAAATATTCAAGTATGGTTGACTATCCTAGGTTTCTCTAACCATTAAGGATTGACTTGGGAACCCAATATAGATTCTTTCTAATAGGGTTCACCAAGTACTACTTTGCGATCCATTTCCTAGCTACCATTGTTGATTTAGATTGTTCTCTAGCAATTAAACAATGGAAAGATTTTTCATTCTTATTTCCCTTATAACCTAGACCCTTTTTGTTAAAACTAGCTATTTGGCTCCCAATGATCATATTTAGGGTATTTGAGCGAATGGTAAATTTTTTAAGGGCCTTAGTAAGGAAGCCCATCTTTTCCTTTAAAGTCATATTTTCTTCTATCCTCTTAATACTCTCCCTAGGTAAAATAGGTCTAGAATTGTTTGATCTAGATTTGTCCTTAGTTGTAAGGTCATATGATTTAGCCCCTAAGCAAACATATCTATTCCTACTAGCATGCTTATGTTCATGGGCAATAGCAAGTGAGTTAAAATAATTTCTTACATGATTCTTAATTCTAGAACTAGAAGGTGCATTAAAGTATACCTTAGGGTTTGCTTTGGAAGCTCCCCCTACTTGTGTAGCTCCTTCTTGCCCCTTCTTCTTCCCCCTAGGGCATTGACTTCGGTAGTGTCCCCGTTGATTGCACTTGAAGCACACAATGTGCTCTTTGCTTTTCCTAGCGAGGACTCTGGCATCCTTTGATTTTACTTGAACTATTGGCGCTGACACTTTCTCCTTAGCCAATTTTGAACATTTACTCTTGTAATGCCCGACTTCCCTATACTCAAAGCATATAATGTGATTTTTATTTTTAATTAACATGCTTGAGTTACCTAGGTCGGCAAAGGCGATATGGGAGGTTTCTTCACTTCTTCTGAAGGTAGATGCTTCTTCCACTTCTTCTACCTCTTCTACCGATCCGGATGTTGAGTATCTCTCAACTTCCGATTCCTCACTTCTAGATGTGGAGGTTTCCTCCAATTTTTCCACATCCTCGGATGTTGATGGGCATTCATCCTCGACCTCCTTCTCCGATTGAGCCGGTTGGGGATGTTCGTGGAATTTGACCAACTTGTCTCACAACTCTTTAGCATCCCCATATTCACCTAGTCTACACAAAATATCGTAAGGTATCAATTTTATTAACGATATTGTTACCTTAACATTTGTTTTTAATTATTGTCATTGCTCCTTGATCCATCTTGATTTTACTAACAGGTTGTTGTCTTCACCCCAAGGCACTTCAAAACCATTTTCAATGATTAGCATGGTATCGAAATCGGTTTTGAAGTATACCTCCATCCTTCTTCTCCACCATGAGAATTCTCCATCAAATTTCGGTGGGTGGATGTTGATGCCGGCCATTTATTTGCTTATCGCAGCGGCAAGTCCGATGATAAGCTCCTCGCTCTGATGCCACTTGTTGGAAGATCATGGCCTAGCTAGAAGAGGGTTGAATAGGCCCGATTATCGTAGATGGAATTTTCTCATCTTAATCATCTACAAGAATCGTTAGCGTAGCGGAAAACTAATAATAAAGCTAAAACAAAGACAATTAAGCTAATCAAGAGTAAAACAAGAGAGCAATCGCAAACTCAAGGATGTAACATGGTTCACGACCCTTGCTACTAATCCACGTATGATTCGTATGGCGAATCACTGCCTCAACCAAATCACTAGTCTCTCCTTTATCTTAAACAAGGTGGAGGTAACCTCTTTACAACAATTCGCTCCCTCTTACAATAGAATAGAAGTAAGCACAAGAAAGAGGAGTGGAAAAAGTTTAGGGCACTTGGGAGTATGAATGGGAGTTAAGTATTAGCCTCCCAAAGGTACCCAAGCCCTCTTTATATAGAGAAGAGGGCTTTCTTCCCGTTGGGAATGTAGTAGTCGACTGTTGCATGCCATCAGTCGACTGCTGCTCTAATGGCTGACTCCAAACTACTTCTGACTTGCCATCGTCACCGTCAATCCAGAGCCTTAGCAATGATCATCGCTATCGCAATCGATCAGCACTGTAGCCGATCGATCGGCTACGAGCGATTTTGTACCCGTATTCACCCACATTAGTCGACTAACATCCCTTGGTAGTCGATTGATGGTGCAGCAGTCGACTGTCAAACCCTAATAGTCGATTGCTAAGCTAGAATCACTTCAGTCGAACACCATTCGATAATCAGTCGACTTGGAGCAGTCGACTAGTGTCGGGTAAAACCTCAAACAAACACTTGTTTAAGCATCCGACAGTCGGGAAAACCTCAAACCACCTTTTTGAGCATCCAACACTTCCATTCGTTGGGTAGAAACCTCAAACTCATGTTTGAGAATCTGACTTATTCAATTGTCAGGTAAAACCTCAAACACAAGTTTGAGCGCCTGACCTTTCGGGTAAAACCTCAAACCTAAGTTTGAGCGTCCGACACTTGACTTAGCTATTTGACCATATTCACCTATGAGCTACCCCATCCCGAGTTACAATTGCTTAATCTCTCATCTTCCCATGGATCCCTCACCGAAGCTCTCTTCGTCCGACCATATCCCTTGGATACACTAAGCTCGTGGCTCCTCCAGTGCCATCCTTCGTGTCTCTCCCTGAAGTCTGCTTCCTTTGTCTTCACTCCAATTCTCCTCGTCTGGCAGTCCATTGGATGCACCAAGTGCACGACTTCCGCAATGCCATCCTTCACCTACTCTAGGACACGAGCCATGAGATGGTGAACTCGCCAATGCTTTCTCAAGCTAACACATGTGTGATTCACTTAAGTCCTACACAACTTTAACACACACATCAAATCACATAAATAATCTAACTTAAACCCTTTTCCACACACATCAAAACCAAATCATACTTGGGTTAATTTCCCTAACATAAGAGGCCTAAGGGACACAGATATAACCCTGAGACACATTGACTATATAGCAAGGCACCCCTTAGGCATATTGGAGGATGTTCCAGTAACGATTAGAAAATTTTGTGATATCCACTGATTTTCTTGTGGTCGATATGGGTGAGAACCCTCATTTACCCATCATCTTATGTAGACCTTTCTTAGCTACTACAAGAGTTGTTTTGATGTCAAGAATAAAAATTTATTTCTAGAGGTTGATAATGAACGGATTCATTTTGACTTTTAAAATCATAGAAACTTACTTGATTACAAGGATCCCCTTTGCAGGAAATCATATTTAGTACAGGAAATAGGGAGGAGAAAGCGGAAGTACTCTCGGAAGGACCTGATTAATCTACAGGGCAGGGTTAGTAGGATTGATGACCTCATTGATTGTCACCTTAGATGAGTAAAGGGTCTAGGATTTAAACTGGGTCGAGAAAGAGTAAAATGGAGTCGAGCTAATGACCATAAACAAGAATTTCTTGGGAGGCAACTAATAAGTGATATTTGTGTCGTGGTACTGTTACAAATTAATTACCGAACCCCCTAACTACACTGATATAGCATAGTGGATGACACGGATCATTTTCCAACGAGTGTAATTGATAGAATAGTAAACTTAGGATTTCTAATTATTGCTTTGGGATTTCTAATGTAAATAGGGGGGTTGTGATTTGAGCTCTAACCTACGGTTGCAAGGTAATTAAAACTCTAAACTAACATGCAACAACTAAATCAAATAATGCAGGAATTAAATCAACAAAAACTGGAAGAGGAAATAAATAATCTAATCAACCCAAGATAGGCCCGGTGAATGAACAAGTTCCTCCGACTAAGTCCAACGAAGCTTGATCGAGACTACACAAACGACAGTGGATGGGGGATGGTGCAAACTCCTGAATCCAGCAGTTTGATGGATGCTTCAAACTCTCACGAATCTGGTCGAGCTCGAAGAAGTGTCATCGGGGCAAAACTCCTCCTCGAATCTGAAGGAGAAGGTGGATGAGCCGTGAGATGAAGGACGACGCTGAAATCTCTCAATAAAGCAGTTCCTCCTCGAATCCGTGGAGGAAAATGGATGGAAGCAAGGTGGAGGCAGCTGCTAGGGCATCAAGGGAAGAAGAGATTTAACTAACAACCAAATGAATAATCAATGCATCAACAAAATCTAATGCATGAACATGATTAAAAAAAACAACTACTTAACTACAATTTCGATGAAATTAAAGGAACCGTAAATTAAGCATCCTAATCTACATGCATCTAATTAAAGCACATAAACTCTAACATACAACCTAATTAAAACTCACAAGACATTAAACTAACTCATTCAAGTATTTTATCAAACACTAGGTAAGCATGAAAGAAATCAAACCAAGTGCATGCAATTCTAAACATGAAAGGTGAATTTGATTACAAACATTCAATACAAAGTAAACCAAGAAGCATTCAAAACACATCAATGGAAGGCTTGCAATCAAAATGAGAATGTTGTCTTGAAACTGAAATTGTCGTCGAAAGCTGAGAATGGAGAAGCTGCTGGATGAAGGTGGAGGTCGGCACTGCCGTGAAGGTGCTGGTCAAAAACGTGGAGCGCTGCTAGAGCTGTGGAGCTGCTAGTGGTAGAGTGGAGTGGTAACGGAGGGGAATCCCCACTCCGGTGGTTGTACGGTGGCTGAACTGATCGGAGTGGAATCCCTTCTCTAATTGGTTGGCGGCGACAGAGCTCGGAGCAGCTGCTGATGGTGGAGGGTTGTCGGAAGTGGAATAGGGTTGGCGTGGCACCGGTCACCAAAGAAGGAGGGAATCCCCTTTCCTCTTCGACGACCGACGAGGAAGTGGAGAGCGTGGTGGCAGTGGCATCGCGTGAAGATCGGGCGAAATCACATGAGAAGAAATGGTGCCGACTATCGCGCAATAGAAGAAGATGTTGTATTTAAGGTTGATTTTTAGTGACCGTCCGATCGAAGCTCCTTCAATCCCAGCCGTCCGTTAAAGCTAGGGTTTAATTTCCTTGATTAATCAATTAAACTAGCTGTGTATCCAACGGTTCAGATTCCTCCGATTTCGAATGAACGGATTTGATCAATCTGAAGGGATAATCACGATGGGTCGAATCTATATGAAGGGCTCAGATGTCCACATCTAAATGTATGGACCGGATCTTTCTAGATTTAGATGGATGGCTCAGATCAATCAGATCTCATCGGACGATCAGGATTAAACAGATCTGAACCCTTTGATTAAACTGCTTCTAATCTTGATGAAAGGTCCAGATTAATCCAATTTGAAATGATCCTTCTAGCCCTAGATGAAGCCATATTTGATCCAACTTGAGTCTAATCCATTGGCTCATCTCGATCTCCTACAAACAAAGATAAAATTCACATATAAGTCCAAAATTTAGGAGAATTTACAATAAGGTCCAAAAATAGATCCAACTCATAAAATATGTAAATAATCAACAATTAATCACTCGAGAGGATTAAAACAGTGATATTAAGGACCAAAATAATACGACAAAATGGTAGTTATCAATTTCCCCACACTTATTCTTGCATGTCCCAAGCAAGTAAAGAAAACTAAAAGTAAAATGAAGATATATTTCCCTAACAATTCCCAATCATACATAGAAAAATCGTGAAAGAAAGTTACCTAGGATTGTCAAATCTTAAAGGCTCAAGCAATCATGGACTCAAATATTACATAGGTTAACAAACATGGTGACTTCAATCCATCATGAATAGACTAAGAATGATTAAGCCTCACATGGTAAGTGGTGGTTTCTCTCGCTCTCATAAGCATGTAATAGTGGAGTTCACTCAAGCTACTCATGGTTTATGAACTACCATATGCTTGCTTTACTTCTACCTTCACCACTATATACACATAAGAATGCACAATCACTGAAGGCTTATTAGGAATGTAAGGGAAACATGAATAAAAGCAAATAATGGTATGTGTGTAAGGAAAGAAAGGTAGGAAATAGCTAAAGAAATGCAAGAAGATATGGAAATACTAGAATGCTACAAAGATGAGTACAAGAAAGCATTGCCCTAAATTTTTTTTCTTCCAAACCAATAAACATGTAAACAACCCTTATCACATTCTTCAATACAAATCTACTCATGATATACAATAAATCTCTCAATGATTATAGCAAGGGATGTCGTTAACAAAAATACTATCACACATAAATAAAAATGAATGACACCACATGTCAAAATTTTCACAATACTTTTTTTTATTTCATGGGGACCTAAATGTTTATTTTTTTTTCAACCTTTTTTTTTCAAACATTTTTTTTCTTGACATGTAGTGCACTTCCCTATGCTCCAACATCAAGCTCAGCTAAAAAGATAAAGAGCATGGCTAGCTCATGGTGATCAAGCACGACTTGCCTATGCTAACACTAAATTTCCTTGAGCTACTCCTCTCCCCCACACTTAAATTTTTGTCCATCCTGGACAGAACACTCATCTTGGAACATCCAAGTATTCGACATCTAGAAATAGAAATGGACAAGAAAGTAATGGAAGGAAAGAAAAATAGAAATGATAAACAACTAGAATGTTATTCAATAAGCATGTGGCGACAAAAGAAGTGAAGAAAAACAAATGAGATTGCCTTCATAATAATCATGCCAACCTATTGTTGTGTGGTCTTGAAAGAATTAAAGCAAGTTCTAGAGTTACAATAACCACAAGTGCACCACACACAAGTGATGCATGCGAACGCGAACTCAAATCTCGTGATGGAGATCATCGAGGACTCGTAGCGCACACTCACGCTCAATACCCGCAAGTGCACGGATGTCATTAAGTAATAAATAGATTTATTAATCCCACAAGGACTGAGATTCAAATACCGATCTATTCGATGGATGTTATTATTCGAAAGTCAAATCTAATGGTTATGATTGTGAGGGTTGTCAGTGGTCCTAACTCAATACGGTGTCACACAAAAGAAGAAAAGGCTAACCGTGAGTCTTTGGATGAGATTCTAGGATTTCGGTTTCGCTTGTGTGTCACAAAACATGCTATCAATTGGTTGTTGTCTAAACCTCTAACTATGTCCTTGTAGAAGGGACATCATACACTCTCCCGATGAGCCTTCGCATCTATCGGGAGCTATCTCTGCCTTACAAGGATGGGATAGGTGGTACGAGGATGCCGAATAAATCCCTACGATGAATCGTTTCCAATTCTATTGCATCCTTCTATCCACAATTACAGGAGATGAGGCCAACCCCTAGGTTCCTCTTTAATTCCCCTAAATCTTAGATACGAGGGTTGTCACCCCTTGTATCGGCTAAGCACAATAGATAGAAAACAAAAAACACATAGATATCGGTCTAAACTAATACCAATTACAAATATAAACTCAAGAACAGAATTTAATTTTGAATAACATGTTCTACACACACAAACTACTCTCTAATCCTAGAATCGAAGAAACTACTCCATAAATGTGAGAGGAGAAACACAAAGCACGCTCATGTTTGAATAAATAATAGATAACATGCAGGAACAGAAATTTACAATGCAATGTAGGCTTCTCTCCGGCGTTGAAGTGTAGAACATGGATCTCCGACGACCTTCTCCCCCCCCCCCCCCCCCGGTTGTGAGTTTTTGATGGTTTTTTAGGGCATTGGTGTGCCATCCCAACTGTCGTGCCTCACCTTAGGGTTTGGGCGTAGCTTTCCTTATATATACATCACGAATCAACTGAAAAAAAGTCGAAATCACCCGCGTGAAAACACATGGCGTTGCATGTGTCAGGGTATGGTGGCTATTTTTGCTCCCTGAACATGGTCGTGTGTAGGCACATGCCCTGTTCGTGTTCCCTTCTGCATCTAGCTGCCAAATGTCTTCTTTTTGCTCCAAAAGTGCACCGTTTTCCCCACGAAATGTTTTCTTGCACACAAAAGTATACAGAGTAGATCTCTGAACCAGAAAACAAGAAATGCATGGAAAATAAATTAAAATATGCATGAAACAAACATAAAATGAAACAAGATATGAATAAAAACTACTCCTAAAACCCTATATGTTTTGCTCACATCAATTCCCCCAGACTTAAGTCTTTGCTTGTCCTCAAGCAAACCTCAGTGCCATAAAATTTAAAAATGTATTGTTCCATACTTAGCATGTTAACTAAATTTATCAAGCGGTATTTACAATCATAGCAAAATAGATATGTTCTATAAATTCACTAAGTTAGCTCCTCGTGCTCGTGCCAAGTGAATCTTCTTAGGGGATACTCATTCCATGATAAGTTAAGTGTCATCCTATAGATTTCCTAAGATCTCCGACTCTTAGGCACTTACCTGTCCAAAGCAAGGGTCGTTCCCTAGATCTAGCACAAAGTCTTAAAGGCATGCTCGGTATTGAGAGAAATTGATAGGTGTTTCCCCAGTAACCTAACTTGGTCTCAAAGGGGCACCTATCCATTTCCACCCACGACAACTGTTTTTTATTTCTCATAATCTCTTTTTCCTCTTTCTTTTCTTTTTCATTTCCTTTTATCTCTCTCTTTTTTTCTTTTTCTTTTCTCTCTTTTATTATTTCGGCTCACTGGGATTTTGATTTTTTCGAATGAGCTTACACAATCCGAGCATCTCCAGTAACTAAAATGCAAACCTTAGGGTCACCTGTTGATTCCAAAGTACTAGACTACTGAGATGAATTATAACTAGGTATGTACTACACTCTCCCTTTCAGAAAGTTCATCATGTGTATGGGTAGAATAGAAGATAACCAGTGTAAGTCTAGAACAGTCATTCAGAGCCAATAAAATAAAATACCACAAGGTAAATGAAGTTACACTACTCATGGAAACAACTCATGAAGAAAACTTAAAAAAAAATACTATTGAGGCAGCTTATAGGTAGCAAAACCTAAGTGCTGAAAGAAACTAAAAAAATAATGCATGAATAAATGAATGCTAACTAAAATGCAAACATTAGGAAAGAAACTACTACTAGAAACAAAACAAAACTTGGGGTCCCCCCAGACTTAAGTGAATCATACCTCTAGTATGGTGGACGAGGTGGAAAGTCTAATGGTCTCGGCATCTCGGCATCCTGGGAGAACTTGTTGTTGAGTCGTTGATGCCACATGTACATGTGATCGATCTAAGAGCTGGTGGATGCAGCGACTGCTCAGTGCTCCTCCTCCCTTGCCCACTGTGCTTGCTGGGCTCGCATATGCTGCCCATCTCCTGGCGATAGGTGGCCTCTGTCTGGCGACGGGTAGCCTCCTCCTGGAAGTAGACGCGGGCCTCGTCGTAGAACTCCTCGGCTCGCTATAAGTGCTCCAAGAAGCCCTGAAACTCTGTCTGCGTGTAGGTGCTCTACTCCTCCCATCGCTGCCTCTGTGTTTGCTGCTCGACATATATATCGTCGAGGCACGATCGAAACTCTAAAAAATCATAAGCAGATGTACCTACATCCTGCTCAAAAGTAGAAAAAGGTGGTGGTGCAGGTGTAACCTCATGTCGATGTGGACTAGGTGGGATCCTATATATGTATGGACTGGAGGGAGAGTGATGCAAAGGAGGAGAGATGGGTGTCACTGTGGATGGTCCCTCATATGGAGGGGACACCACTATCAGGTCTAAGCACGAGTTGGCGCGTGTGATAATGGTGGTACGATCGGGGTTGGGGAGCCTGAGGATCGTCAGCTTTTTCCTTACAAAGCATAAGGAGTGTCCCTCTCTTACAATCATCTTCATGGTCATACACACTTCTAGGTAGGTCCTAGAGCTCCCCTCTATGCTATCTAGCGTGGTGTAATCGTACCCCATCCTATGGCAAATGTGAGTAAGTAGGCCCCCCACATTAATCTCTCCTCTCGGTGCTTTGCCCATTTTCACTAAGTGTCTATTGAAATGGGATCCTACATCGATGTTACTCCTTTCTTGTAGCATGTCCCATAGGCAAAGCAGCTCGCTAGCTCTCACTACACCGTCACTCTCTCCACGACCAAAAATAGTACTTGTCATGATTCGGTGGAGGTATCGAAAAATGGAGGTTTGGAGGCATGATGCTTTGGCCCTAGAAGGGTCGTAAGCATGCTCTCTTGTAAAGGCGGTCCAAAAGATTCGAGAGTTGAACCCAATAGGGGTTCTTCTCTCTCCCCCACTAGGCAAGCCGAAGCATGTGTTCCATTGGTGTAGTGTCTATTTATGTTCAATGTTAAATATTCTAAAGGTAATCCTACCCTCTTCACTCTCTCTTCCCATTAAGATTTTCGCTTCTAAGGAACTCAAAAATTCTAAAACTATCCTAGGGTATGTTGGGTGTCTTATTCCCATTATCTCTTCCCACCTCATTTTTGCAAATAGGGCTTGAATATCACCAAACAAACCTAGGAATTCTAAGAGATCTTCGTCAAGATACCTAGTAGCGGTGATTTTTCTAGTTGAAAGCATATCAAATCTTTTCCTATGCTCTTTATTGCAAAAGAGAAGGGTTGGTAAGGTGTTACCTTCCTCCGGAGCTTGAGGGGCATCCGTTCTTCTTGCTCTTCGCTCCAAGGTAGTAGATCGGGCCGCTACTTGCCTTGTCCTCCTCATCCTTGCTTATTTTGGCTTTCTTGAAGGTTGGAAAAGCTTCTAGGTGGTGAGGAAGAAGGATCCACATGGCTAGGGCAAGAAAAATCAAAACACACGATGCATTTGGGGTAAAAACGCATGGCATGCCCTTTTTAACCTCGCGTGATACGACCGTGTGAAAACACACGGTCAGGCAGTGTGCGCCATGGGTTAGTCAGGAACGACCATGGGAAAACACACGACTAGGCCATGTGTCCCCTATTTCCCTCATTTTGTGCACAACGGTATGAATTTTCTCACACACTTCATCGTGTAAGCTAAAAATTGATTTTATTTTTACCTAGCAAGTTCTTTCTATTCCTAATGCTAAACGGAATGGAAATAAAAGTTAAAATTAACCAAATTAATGCAATACAATCAAAAGAAAACCTAAAAAACTAAACTTGGGTTGCCTCCCAAGAAGCGCTTTGTTTAAGGTCGTTTAGCTCGACCACACTCCATTATCAACTTGGCTCTGGAGGTTTTGTGAACCTCCATTCATCCGTCTTGGTGTCTACATCTAGTGGGCTCTGTTGGGATGTATACTGAAAAGTCTATCTTTTGTATGAACATCTTTATTTTGAAATAAGAATCACATGATCATTGTTTGAATATTTATGGTGATGCATATTGTCTAATACATTACATTGTAGATAACATGATGTGTGGTGTCACACGGGAGATCATGTTATCGGCTTCTTGTAAAGTATAAGTATAGGCTCACAACCGAGATGACTTTGGACAAACCATTGGTATGGTTGTAGTGTGATTTGGTATTGGTTTGTCTTGACCATAGAATCACACTAGTACACTTTGTGTGTATTGAGCAGGACCGACTTAGAGGTGATTCGATTTATTGCTGACTACATAATCGAATCGGACCTCAGATATTATATTGTACATGCTCTTAATCCTGATATAATAACGGGCACATATACTTAGTATTCATTTCTTTGATTTACCAATGGGCGAGATTTATAAATTAAATCGATAGGCTCGGTAAGTTAGGAAATGATATTATTTATATGGTGTGTCGTTGATTATAGGAGGAAACCGTGTCCTATATATTAGGATGATGATGTCCCCTTGAGGAGCTCATAAGGTTCATCATGTAAACCCTGCAGGTGGACTTGGTCCGGCATGATGAAAAGGTTGAGTGGTACTACTCATGGAGTTAGATGTTGATTAATTAATGGTCAGTAAATTAATTAATCGACGGACATTCGAGATCTTAAACACGGGGAGAAAATGTACATATAATATATGGAGCCCATATTAACTTATGGGAGTTGGTGAGGTAGATCAATGATAATCCTTTAGTGGATTGGATTATCATTAATGGATCAGACTTTATGTGGGCTTGATCCATTGGGTGGCCAAGATACAACTCCTCCTCATGGTCCCTATTGTAGCCTATTAATACCTCATGAAGCCTAGATCCAATGGATGAAAACAAAACTCTAGATCCAAAGGTAGAGATTAAATCTTTTGATCTGACGGTTGAGATTAAATCTCTAGATCCGACGGTTGAGATTAAATCCCTAGAACCAATGGTGGAGATTAAAACAAGGCTTATACCTAACTCTATAAAAAGGGGCTTAAGGGTTGGCATGGAGAATTAATGAGAAGCAAGGGAGATTAGGTTTGGGCGGCAAGAGGCTTGGAGTTAGGGTTTGTGCTTAGGCGGCCACAAATAAGGAAAGAGTTTCCTTTCTTCTCTTCTTCCTCAAGGTGGCCAGCGCCCATAATCTTCTTTCCCGCCCTTGGCCGGCGTCTAAACCACTTGATCTTCTTCTCCTTGGCCGGTGGAAACAAGACTTAGGGTCTTCCCTTGGAGTCTTGGCCGGTTTCCATCTTATTCTCCTTCTTCTTGGCCGGCGGCAAGCACCAACCTTAGAGCTTGGTGGTTGGTTGAAAGGAGGAGTGTCTTGTTTCTATACTTCCTCTTGTTCATTGCGAGCAAGGAAGGAAGATTGGTGATCTAGGAGCTTCGACTTTTGGTAGATCGTCACCCACACGACGTCCAAAAGGAGGAAGGTCATACAATAGAAGATTGAGAGGTATATCACTTATCTATCTTCATATGTAACATGTTTGTAATTGTTTTTCAATTATATATGTATGATATATTCTGTTTTGTGGCTAATATAACTTGGACCCCGAACATAAACACAAAAGCTGGTGATCCGTACATCGTCTATTCCGCGGCTATTCGTAGAATAGAGGTTGGTTACTTGAACAACAAGTTTGTTCAAGTGACTACTCAAATCGAATAGCACGACAATGACACGGTTGCTTGGGCAATCCCTCTTGTCAAGGATAAATTTTTTTATCCAGGGAAGTAGAAGGGATTGCCATGAACAAGCGACCGAGTTGAAGTAGGAAGCAAAATTTCCTACCTACAGGCTCGACTTTATCCTGCTGAAAGTAAAGCCGTCTAGGTAGGGAGCTCTACACTCTGATAGGCTGAAGAGGATGATCTCCCTATCTACCTCTAAGGAGATCTGGTGTGCCTTTACATCTATGCATGCCCCCGTAGTTGCCAGAAAAGGCCTTCCCAAGATGATTTGATTATGGGGATCTAGTCCTGTGTCGATTATGATAAAATTCGTATATATCATGAAGTTCTCGATGACCACAGGCACATGTTTTAACATGAAAACGTGCTTCTTGATTGTGTCATCCACCATGCGAATGCCTATGCCCGTTGGATGTATATTGCCTAGCCCCATCTCTAGGTAGAATGCGCAAGACATCACACTTAATGATGACCCCAAGTCGCACAACGCTTCATCGAAGCTTTCCCCATAAATCAAGAAGGGGATAACAAATTCACCAGGGTCCTCAAGCTGTGGTGGAATTTTATCTTCAATTTCGGCTTGGTCGGGTAGTGTTGATATCATTGTTGCATACCCTTTGGCGAATCTATTCCTTTGTGCTACTCTCTCGCTGCACACTCCTTCTTCCTTAACTTTACTTGGCTTGGGTAATGTTGGAGAGCTCTCCATAGGTTGTGACATGGTTTAGGCTATCTGGGCCACTTGTGTCTCCAACATCCTTATGTGACTTGCAAGACCGTCAACAATGGCCTTCAAGTCTCTGAGTGACTCCTCTATTTTCTGATGTTGACGATGGAACTCTTCATTGGACTTCATTTGGGTAGCAATGAAGTCTTCCATCATCAATTGTAACCTAGACTTCTGTGATTGTTGCTACCCATTGCCCTACTGCTGCCTGTTGGGATGTATACTGAAAAGTCTATCTTTTTTATAAACATCTTTATTTTTGAAATAAGAATCACATGATCATTGTTTGCATATTTATAATTATACATATCGTCTAATACATTACATTGTTGATAACATGATGTGTAGTGTCTCACGGGAGATCATGTTATCAGTTCCTTGTAAAGTATAAGTAAAGGCTCACAACCAAGATGGTTATGGACAAACTATTAGAATGGTTGTAGTGTGATTTGGTATTGGTTTGTCTTGATCATAGAATTACACTAGTACACTTTGTGTGTATTGAGCATGACCGACTTAGAGGTGATTCGATTTATTGCTGACTAAATAATTGAATCGGACCTCGGATATTATGTTGTACATGATCTTAATCCCGATATAATAACGGGCACATATACTTAGTATTTATTTCTTTGATTTACCAATGGATGAGATTTATAAAGTAAATCGATAGGCTCGGTAAGTTGGGAAATGATAATATTTATATGGTGTGTCGTTGATTATAGGAGGAAACCGTGTCCTATATATTAGGATGATGATGTCCCCTTGAGGAGCTCATAAGGTTCATCATGTAAACCCTGCAAGTGGACTTGGTCCGGCATGATGGTAAGGTTGAGTGGTACTACTCAGGGAGTTAGATATTGATTAATTAATTGTCAGTAAATTAATTAATTGACGGACATTCGAGATCTTAAACATGAGGAGATATATGTACAAAAAATATATGGACCCCATATTAATTTATGGGGGTTGGTGAGGTAGATCAATGATAATCCTCTAGTGGAATGGATTATCATTAATGGATTGGACTTTTTGTGGGCTTGATCCATTGGGTGGCCAAGATCCAACTCCTCCTCATGGTCCCATTTGTAGCCTATTAAAACCCTCATGGAGCCTAGATCTGATGATGAAAAATGAAACTCTAGATCCGACCGTGGAGATTAAATCTCTAAATCCAACGGTGAAGATTAAATCTTTAGATCCGACAGTGGAGATTAAATCTCTAGATCCGACGGTTGAGATTAAATCCCTAGATCTGACGGTTGAGATTGAATCCCTAGATCCAACGGTGGAGATTAAAAGGAGGCTTAAGCCTATCTCTATAAAAGGAGGCTTAAGGGGTGGGCGGCAAGGACAAGGGAGGAAGATTAGGGTTTGGGCGGCTAGGGCTTGGAGAGGCATTGGGCAGCTCAATCCTCTCCTTTCCTCCTTGGTCGGCGTCCCAATCCTCTTCCTCTCCTCCTTGGCCGACGGCAAGAGCTAGGGTCTCTTCACTTGGAGCTTTTGGCCGGCGCCCATACTCCTTATTCCTCTCCTTGGCCGGTGGCAAGGATCAAGATTGGAGCTTGGTGGTCATTTCTAGGTAGAAGAAGAGTTTCATTTTGTGATCTTCCTTTGTTCCGAGTGAACAAGGAAAGGAATATTGGTGATCTAGGAAGCTTCGACTTTTGGAAGATCGTCGCCCACACGGCGTCCAAAAGGAGGAAGAACATACAATAGAAGATCAAGAGGTATAACAAGAGGTATAAGCCTTGTTTTGGTTTCCTTTTGTTTCTTTATATGATTTATGTAATTGTATGTGGCTAATTTACTTGGACCCCGAAGACAAACACAAAAACTGGCGATCCGTACATCGTCTATTCCGTGGCTAATCGAAGAAAAGAGGTAGGTTACTTGAACAATAAGTTTGTTCAAGTGACCACTCTATTCGAATAGCACGACGATGGATCGGTTGCTTAGGTAATCCCTCTTCGTCAAGGATTAATTTTTAATCCGGGGATGTAGAAGGGATTGCCATGCACAAGCAATCGAGTTGAAGTGGGAAGCGAAGTTCCCCCCCCCCCTTCAAGTGGTATCAGAGCCACGATTTTCGATTTTGTATGTTTAGGATTCAGTTACTTTTATGTACTTTTTATATATTATATGTGTCGGATAATAGTAGGATGTGCGTAGGTTAAGTTTTTGGTTGCAGGCATAGGATCCAACTATTATGGCCATATGTGTGTATGTGATTGTATGTGTGTAATTGTATATTATTTGAATCCTCAGGATTGACGAGGCTAGTATTTAATTTTTGTAATTAAGTACGACATTGTTTAGTCACTCCTTTTATTTTAGTTTACTTTCAATCTAGATTTCATGTACACTGCCTCGTGGAGCATAGGATCGATGGACGTAAATTAAAATAGTTATTCTCGGCTCGGATCTCCGGGTGACTTGTATATGGCGTAGGGAGGAGCGGACGAGATGGTGATACGATGGGAGGCATATTAGATTACAAAAGCCATAATAGTTGGAAAATATATTTTTCATATTTATTGCTTCTTGTTTGATATGCATGTCGTGTGCTAGAAAAATTCCTCAATTTTAAATTACTAAGTGGGAGAGGGATATTTTTATAAATTCACACGGCCTCCATTATGATTTGACATGTGATGCAAACAAACTTGCGCGTCGACTCTGAGTGTCATCCTTCCCATCGAATGAGTTTGTTTTGTGGATCACAGGGTCAAATATGGTTATAGGAAATTATTAAGGAGCGTGTGTACTTCCCCATCGGAAGGCACATAACCCGAGATAATTGCCTTGGTACCGAGTAATAGTGAACACTTAGATGCAAATAGGAGTATCCTCCCCATCGGAGTCACTGCTTTTATTTGTAGGGCTGAAGAGGAACCAACTATTAATTTTATTTGTCAAAAAGTTAGGTTGACAAGATAGTAAAATTATTGGGTAAAACCTTCTCTTACAAATGTGGAATTCGTATACGTCCACACGATTGTGTCATATGATATTCTCGATGTTTTGAGGTGTTGGTTGATTTTAAAATTTTATTGTTTGAGGAATCAATAATTTTTTGTAATCTAATGTTTTGATCTATGTGATTCTTAGGTTTTTCAAAAATGATTTTCAACCCGCTTATTGTGATACTGAAAGAAAATAAACTTACTGGACCCAATTATTTTGATTGGAAGAGGAATCTTGATATTTTCTTGACTGCTGAGGAGTATAGATATGTACTCTTCGAAGAGTGCCCTCCTAAGCCTGCAGATGATTTTGGGGAAAAGGAGAAGGAGAGTTATAAGAAGTGGATTAAGGCTGATGAGATGGCGCGGTGTTACATTTTGGCTTCTATGTCAAATGTATTGCAACATCAGCATCAAGCCATGCCCACTGCTTATGACATGATGCTCAATCTCAAAGAGCTTTTCGAACACCAGAATTGGGCTGCAAGGCAGGAAGCCATGAGGAACTTGATGACGACCACCATGATCGAGGGAACACCCGTGAGGGATCATGTTCTCAAGATGATGGTTCATTTGAATGAGCTGGAAGTCTTTGGAGCTGAGATCGATGGGGAAACCCAGGTCGATATCATTCTCCAGTCCCTACCTAGGAGTTTTGAGCAGTTTCGCCTGAATTACAACATGAATAAAAGGTTGTATTCGTTGGCGGAGCTTCTGACAGAACTCTAGGCGGCAGAGGGGCCTTTTCGTCAGAGTGCTTAGGCTCAGGCCATGGTTACCCAAAAGGTTTCTACTTCTAAGTCGAAAGGAAAGAAGAAGAAGAAACAAGGTGGGACAAAGGTGGCGGGAGGAACTCAGGGAGGAGTGAAGAAGCCGAAAGGCAAGTGCTTCACTTGTAACCAGACTGGACACTAGAAGAAGGACTGCCCCAACCGGAAGCAGAACAAAGATGTATCTTTTGGTCTAGTCGTTGAAACATGTTTAGCGGTGTTATCTACCGGCACCTGGTGTATAGATACGGGAGCCATTGATCATGTCTGCAATACTTTACAGGGGTTCCAAGAAACTAGATGACTGGCTGAAGGGGAGATTACCGTCTACTTAGGTGATACTACGAAGGTAGCGGTTGTTGTAGTGGGAGATGTTTATTTGTCTTTTGAGATGAATAAAGTTTTGGTTTTGAAAAATTTCCTTTATTTACCTTTATTTAGAAAGAATTTGATTTCGATTTCTAAATTATTTATGGATGGATATTCTATTTCTTTTAATGACAGAGTTGTTATAAAAAGGAATAAAGAGATTATCTACTCTAGTGCATTGATAGGAAATTTATATACACTTGAACCAAAAGCTCCCATGATGCAAATAGAAGTAAATAACTCATCTTCTAATTCCAATAAAAGAAAAGAACCTTCGAAGATGAACCAAATATATCTTTGGTATCTAAGGTGAAGGGTTTTGCTTATCGAGTCCGTGAAGGGAAACTTCGCTTCCCACTTCACCTCGGTAGCTTGTCCATGGCGATCCCTTCGATGTCCCCGGATTAAAAAAATTTAATCCTAGATAAAAGGGATTGCTCAAACCACCAAGTCATCATCGTGTTATTCGTTTAGAGAGGTCACTTGAACAAACTAGTAGTTCAAGCAACCATCCTCTATTCTACGAGTAGATGCGGAATAAACGATGTCTGGATCACCGGTTTTCATGTTTATGCTCGGGATACAAGTATTATTTATCCATTTACAGATTTATATCATGCTCATAAATGAAAAACAAATACAAACATGTAACATATAAGAATTAGAGAATCGATATACCTCTCGATCTTCTAATGTATGACCTTCCTCCTTTCGGACGTCGTGTGAGCGACGCTCTACCAAAAGTCGAAGCTCCTAGATCACAAATCTTTCTTCCTTGCTCTTCCAAAGCAAGAGGAAGAATAAAAACAAAGTTCTTCTCCTTCCTATGGCCAACCAACAAGCAACAAGGAGAATGCTTGCCGTCGGCCAACAAGGAGAAGGAGATAATGGTGTAAACCGGCCAAGACACCAAGAGAAAGCCCTATATCTTGTTTCCACCACCTAAGAAGAAGGAGAAGGGGTCTTTGGATGCCGCCCAAGGGCTGGGATAGGGCTTTGGGCGCCGGCCACCAAAGGATGAAGAAGAAAGAAACCTTCCTTATTTGGTGCCACCCAAGCCTCCTAAACCCTAAGCCTCCAAACCCTAATCCTAGCTCTCCTTATGGCCGGCCATGGAAGTGGGGAAGAAGATTAGGATGAGCACAAGCCAAGGTAGAGGGAAGATGGGAAGCACCGGCCAAAACCTTAGGAAGAAGAAGAAACACCTCCTTGAGTTGCCGCCCACCCATAGCTCCCAAAACCCTAGCCACCCAAACCTAATCCTAAACCAACTAGGATTCCTAGCCTCCAAAGGAAGAAAACCCTAATCCCCTTAAGACATCATTATCTTGCCGCCCACTTCATGATCTCTATTTATAGAGTTGGGCTCAAGCCATGATTTAATCTCCTTCATTGGTTCTAGGGATTTAATCTCAACCGTCGGATCTAGAGATTTAATCTCAACCATCGGATCTAGAGATTTAATCTCTACCTTTGGATCTAGAGTTTTGTTTTCATCCATTGGATCTAATCTTCATGAGGTGTTAATAGGCTACATTAGGGACCATGAGGAGGAGTTGGATCTTGGCCACCCATGGATCAAGCCCACATAAAGTCCGATCCACTAATGATGATCCAATCCACTAAAGGATCATCATTGATCTACCTCACCAACCCCCATATGATAATATGGGCTCCATATATTATTTGTACATTTTCTCCCCGTATTTAAGATCTCGAATGTCCGTCGATTAATTAATTTACTGACCATTAAGTAATCAACATCTAACTCCTTGAGTAGTACCACTCAACCTTTTCATCATGCCGGACCAAGTCCACCTGCAGGGTTTACATGATAAACCTTATGAGATCCTCAAGGGGACATCATCATCCTAATATATAGGACATAGTTTCCTCCTATAATCAATGGCACACCATATAAATAATATCATCTCCCAACTTATCGAGCCTATCGATTTAATCTATAAATCTCGCCCATTGGTAAATCAAAGAGATGAGTACTAAGTATATGTGCCCGTTATTATATCGGGATTAAGAGCATTTACTAAATAATATCTGAGGTCCGATTCGATTATGTAGTCAGCAATAAATCGAATCACCTCTAAGTTGGTCCTGCTCAATACACACAAAGTGCACTAGTGTGATTCTATGGTCAAGACAAACCAATACCAAATCACACTACAACCATTCCGATGGTTTGTCCAAAGCCATCAAGGTTGTGAGCCTTTACTTATACTTTTCAAGGGGCCGATAACATGATCTCCTGTGTGACACCACACACCATGTTATCTACAATGTAAAGTATTAGACAATATTGCATAACCATAAAAATATGCAAACAATGATCTTGTGATTCTTATTTCAAAATAAAAATGTTCATACAAAAGATAGACTTTTCAGTATACATCCCTACATAAGGCTAGGTCATATTAACCTAAGCAGAATTCAAAGGTTGATAGCTGATGGACCTCTAGGTTCATTAGTGGTGGATGATTTCCCAACCTGCAAATCTTGCTTGGAAGGTAAAATGACCAAGAGGCCTTTTAAGGCCAAGGGGTATAGAGCCAAAGATGTGTTGGAGTTGGTTCATTCTGAACTTGGTACCATCTAAATCAGTGCCTTCTACTCCCACAGAATTGTGGACTGGGCGAAAGCCTAGTCTGAGACATATTCAAATTTGGGGGAGTCCAGCACATGTGCTGAAGGCAGATGCTGGTAAGTTGGGCTTCAGACAGAAGTGCGCATGTTCGTTTGCTATCCTAGAGGAACGAAAGGTGGTTTGTTTTATAGTCCTAGAGATCAGAGGGTGATCATTAGCACGAATGGCAGATTTCTAGAGGAAGACTATGTGATGAACCATAAGCCCATGAGTAAGATTGTTTTGGAGGAATTGAGAGGGGAAGTCACTACTTCAGTAACACCGGTACCAGAGGATATACCACAAGTGACTGCACCACGTGTCATAGAGGATACACAGGTCATACCTCGTCGTAGTGGGAGGGTTGTTAGACAGCCTGATAGATTCATGTTCTTGGGAGAATCTTCTGATTTGATCCCTGGTAAACATGAACCTGATCCCTGGACATATGACGAGGTGATCCAAGATAAAGATGCGGTATCTTGGCAAAGTGCGATGAATTCTGAGATAGAATCTATGGATTCAAATCAGGTCTGGGAGCTAGTAGAACCACCCAATGGTGTAAAAACCATTTGATGCAAGTGGATCTATAAAAGAAAGAGAGGAATAGATGAGAAGGTTGAGACCTTCAAAGCGAGGCTTGTTGCGAAGGGGTATACTCAGAAAGAGGGCATCGATTATGAGGAGACCTTTTCACCGGTAGCCATGCTTAAGTCTATCCGGATTCTCTTATGTATTGCTTCTCATATGGATTATGAGGTATGGCAGATGGATGTCAAGATAGCTTTCCTTAATGGAAGTCTTGAGGAGATCATCTATATGAAGCAACCAGAGGGATTCATTGCAAAAGGAAAATAGCATCTTGTGTGCAATCTTAATCGGTTCATTTATGGATTAAAGCAAGCTTCGAGGTCTTGGAACATCCACTTTGATGAGGTAATCCAGTCTTATGGATTTATTCAAAGTTCGGATGAGTCTTGTGTATACAAGAGATGTGATAGAAACGTAGTGGTATTTCTTGTACTATACGGAGATGATATTTTGTTAATTGGCAATAATGTCAAGGTGTTATCTGACGTAAGGGTATGGTTGTCCAAACAGTTTGATATGAAGGACTTGGGAGAAGTGGGACACATCCTTGGGATCAATATTATAAGGGATCGCAGGAAAAGGATGTTGTGCTTATCTCAAGGTTCATACATAGACACCATTATGGCTCGTTTTAGCATGCAGAACTCCAAGAAAGGTTTTCTACCTTTTAGGCATGGAGTCCCTTTATCTAAGCAGATGTGTCCTATAACATCTAAGGAGATAGAGGAGATGAAGGAGGTTCCTTATGCTTCGGCAGTAGGAAGCCTCATGTATGCTCTGCTATATACGAGATCGGATATCTACTTAGTCGTGGGCATGATTAGCAGATATCATAGTAATCCAGCACAGGGACATTAGACTATAGTTAAGCATATATTGAAGTACCTAAGAAAGACTAGAGATTATATGCTGGTATACCAGGAAGATCAATTATTCCCTGTGGGTTACACAGATTTCGACTTCCAATCAGATAGGGATAACAGTAAGTCTACCTCAGGTTTTGTGTTTACTTTGGGAGGTGGAGCCATTGTATAGAGGAGTGTCAAGCAGAAATGTGTGGTGGACTCTACCGTGGAAGCTGAGTATGTGGCAGCCTATGAGGCGGCCAAAGAAGCTGTATGGCTTAGGAACTTCTTGATGGACCTGGATGTGATTTCTGGTTTGCCCAGAACTATCACAATTTATTGTGATAATAGTGGTGCAGTAGCAAACTCGAAGGAACCATGAGCCCATAAGGCAAGTAAACACATAGAGCGCAAGTACCACCTGATACGAGAAATCGTAAAGTGAGGAGAAGTTGTTGTGGCCAAGATTGCATCAGAGGATAACCTGGCAGATCCTTTCACTAAGGCCCTTCCAGCGAGAGCTTTTGATAGGCATGTGGAGGGATTGGGGATTAGATGTATGGCAGTATGAGGACAACATAGTCTTTTAGTATAAGTGGGAGATTGTTGGGATATATACTGAAAAGTCTATCTTTTGTATGGACATCTTTATTTTTGAAATAAGAATCACATGATCATTGTTTGCATATTTGTAGTTATACATATCGTCTAATACATTACATTATAGATAACATGGTGTGTAGTGTGTCACGGGAGATCATGTTATTAGTTCCTTGTAAAGTATAAGTAAAGGCTCACAACCGAGATGGTTATGGACAAACCATTGGAATGGTTGTAGTTTGATTTGGTATTGGTTTGTCTTGACCATAGAATTACACTAGTATACTTTGTTTGTATTGAGCAGAACCGACTTAGAGGTGATTCAATTTATTGATGACTAAATAATTGAATCGAACCTCGGATATTATGTTGTACATGCTCTTAATCCCAATATAATAACGGGCACATATACTTGGTATTTATTTCTTTGATTTACCAATAGGCGAGATTTATAGAGTAAATCGATAGGATCGGTAAGTTGGGAAATGATATTATTTATATGGTGTGCCGTTGATTATAGAAGGAACCCGTATCCTATATATTAGGATGATGATGTACCCTTGAAGAGCTCATAAGGTACATCATGTAAACCCTGCTGTGGACTTGGTCTGGTATGATGATAAGGTTAAGTGGTACTACTCGTGGAATTAGATGTTGATTAATTAATTGTCAGTAAATTAATTAATTGATGGATATTCGAGATCTTAAACACCGGGAGATATATGTACATAAAATATATGGAGTCCATATTAATTTATGGGGGTTGGTGAGGTAGATCAATGATAATCCTCTAGTGGAATGGATTATCATTAATGGATCGGACTTTATGTGGGCTTGATCCATTGTGTGGACAAGATCCAACTCCTCCTCATGGTCCCTATTGTAGCCTATTAAAACCCTAATGGAGCCTAGATCCGATGATGGAAAATGAAACTCTAGATCCGACGGTGGAGATTAAATCTCTAGATCCAACGGTGGAGATTAAATCTTTAGATCCGATGGTGGAGATTAAATATCTAGATCTGACGGTTGAGATTAAATCCCTAGATCCGACGGTTGAGATTAAATCCCTAAATCCGATGGTGAAGATTAAAAGGAGGCTTAAGCCTAGCTCTATAAAAGGAGGCTTAAGGGGTGGGCAGCAAGGACAAGGGAGGGAGATTAGGGTTTGGGCGGCTAGGGCTTGGAGAGGCATTGGGCGGCTAGGGTTTGGGGCAGCAAGGACAAGGGAGGGAGATTAGGGTTTGGGCGGCTAGGGCTTGGAGAGGCATTGGGCGGCTAGGGTTTGGAAAACCCTTGGGCGGCAATAATTTCCCTTCTTCCTAGGGTTTTTGTTGGGTTTCCGGCACCGCGGCGTGTGTGTGTTCGATCATGTTTCGTAAACATGAACACAGCGGAAGCAATAAAAATAATAAATCTACATTTATTACAACACACACAACACACGCATGCATATTACAACAAGTGTAGACATAACCGTAAATTTAAATTTGCAATAAAAGGAAATTTATCTATGTTATACCTTTCGTATGACGTGTAGCGGGAACGGCATCAACTGGAACGATCCTCGCTAGAATCGTCTCTATCCGTATCAACGCTGAGTTCCTCGGGATGACTTCGCTAAGCCACGAGCTTCGTCTTCGTACGGGTTACCAGCCTCGTGTTGAAGACGACGTGATCGAGAGATGATCACGATCCGAATCCAAATTCGGATCCTAATACGAGTTCTCCAAACTCGCTTCTCCGGAGAGGTATTCATCAACCAATTGACGAATCCTTCATCCTTCACCTCAAAGGATTACCGGAGATCGAATCCCCGGTAAGTTAGCCGCTGTCGGAGCTCTAACCGTCGTCCAAACGACGCTCCGACGAGAGGAGAACAAGCTGTCCAGAAAACTGGACAGCTTTGGTGGAGGTGATAGGCGCCGGCCAACCAAGGGAGATAGAGCTCACCTTGATGCCAAACTTGAAGGAGATCATCGGAGCACTAACCGGCAGCAGCTCGACGCCGGCGAGGGGGAAGGAAGGCTCCTTCTGGATGCCGGTTGGAGGAGGAGAGGGGCGGCAGCCTAGGGTTGGCGCCAAATCCTTCAAGGGGTGGGCGGCAACTCTTTGTTAGGGCAATCTCTTGCCGTAATATGGTTTTGATGGTGTGGCAAAGGGTTTAAGTTAGTTTGATATGTTGATGTGATATGTGCGTTGAAGTCGTGCAGGACTTAGTAATTCGCACATGGAGCCGTGGCGAGTTTCACATCTCATGACTCGTGCCTTGAGTCGGTGAAGGATAGCTTTGCGGAAGCCGTGCGCTTGGAGCATCCGAGGGACCGCCGGACGAGAAGCTTGGAGTGAAGCCGGAGGAAGTAGACTTCGAGGCAAGAGACGCGAAGGAGCATTGCAGAGCCGTGCGCCTGATGCTGCCGAGGGACGTGGCCGAGAACGAAGAGAACTTCGGCGGACTCCGAGAAATGAGAGGAGCGATTGTAACCCGGGAAGGGTAGTCCGATCGCCATACGCGGGCCGATCGTTAAGACACGATCGCCATCGGAAGGTAATGACCGATAGATAAGGGTTCATATATGAGTTCGCCGAGATCGCGTCGATCGGGCAAGTGATGAGGCCGCATGATCGATGAGGTCCATCACGACCGATCGCTAAGAGTTCCGCTGATGACTACAACGGTCGGGATCCGACGGTTCGAGGCCGCTAGGACGGAGATCGCCAAGGCGCATGAATGACCGATGGCGGCAAACGGGAAGAAGTTAGCCCTCTCTATAAAAAGAGAGGGTGTAAGCCTTTGAGAGGCTAATGCTCATACTCCAAACAATCTTCCTAGTGCCCCACATGCTCTAAACTCTTCTTACTTGTCTTTACTTCAATCCTATTGTAAGAAGAGTGATCTTGGTTGTAAAGGTTACCTCCACCTAGCTTTGTGCAAAGGAGAGACCGATAGTGATTGGTTTTGGCGGAGTGATTCACCGTGGACGAATCGGACCGTGGATTAGCGGCGTAGCCGTGAACCATGTTATATCTCGGTGTTTGTATTGCTTGTTTATATTTTGCTTGTCTTTACTTATAGTTGTATATTCCGCTTGCGCTAACGTTTTGTAGACGAGCAATTTACGACGTCCAACGTACGAGGGCTATTCACCCCCCTCTAGCCGGCCATATCGATCCCCTACAAGTGGTATCAGAGCCAGAGGAAAGCTTGTCGAGGACTAACCGCCACAACAAGCAACTTTTAAAATGGCCGGCTCCAACATCCATCCTCCGAAGTTTGAAGGAGAATTCGCTTGGTGGAAGAAGCGAATGGAGGTATTTTTCGAAACGGATTTTGATATAATGATTACAATGGAATCCGGTTTCGTTTTGCCTAGGGATGAAGAGGGGAAGCCAATAGAGAAATCTAGGTGGACCAAGAGGCAAAGAGAGGAGCACCTTGCAAACTCCAAAGCCAAGCACCATCTCTACAATGTGCTCCCTCAACAAGAGATCAACCGGATCGGAGAATGTGCTAGCGCCAAAGAGATGTGGGAGAAGCTTATAGAACTTCATGAAGGCACATCCGAGGCCAAGCTAGCAAGGAGAGACCTCCTCCGCTCCCAACTATCCAATATAAAACTAGAAAAGGGAGAAAAGGTAACCTCACTACACTCTAGGTTTAAAGAAATTTTAATTGGGCTAACAAGTGTAGGTGAGAAGCTATCAAACCGGGATATGGTAATGAAGGCCATAGATGCCTTTCCCCGGTCCTCCAAGTGGAGCTCCATGGTGGATTCGTTCTACATCTCCAAGAACTTGGAAGTAAGCACCTTGGAGGAGTTCTTCTCAACAATGGAACTCCACGAAACTAGGCTTGAGGGAATACAAGAGGAGCCTAAAATTCAACCCTCAAGAGGAGTAGCATTATTGGCAAGTAAGGGGAAGAAGAAGATGGAAATCACCTCCTCCTCCGATGACGAAGCATCTTCCTCCTCCTCCATGGATAGCACCGAAGAAGCCTATATGGTAAGGAGGGTAAGACGTGCATTTAAGAATTTTAGATTTGATAAATCTAATGATAGGAATAGAAGACCAAGGGGGAAGGTCATATGCTATAATTGCCAAGGAGAGGGACACATAAGGGACAATTGTCCCCTCCTAAACAAAAGCAAAGAAGAGAAGAAAAAGAAAGAAGAGAAGAGGAAGAAGAAGAAGGGGAGCAAGAGAAAGGAAGAAGAAAAGAAGGCAAAAGAAAAGGGGAAGGCCAAAGCATTCAAGGCCAAGA
Organism: Wurfbainia villosa; assembly: GCA_025175895.1. Lineage (NCBI taxonomy): Eukaryota > Viridiplantae > Streptophyta > Magnoliopsida > Zingiberales > Zingiberaceae > Wurfbainia > Wurfbainia villosa. The sequence continues at coordinate 108,961,201 of CM045996.1, forward strand.
CATGGGATGATCCATCCTCATCCTCCTCCTCATCATCGGAAGAGGAGAATGCTTTTGTCACCAATTTGGCCTTGATGGCCTTTGATGACTTGGATTGCTCTTCCTCCGAAAATGAAGGTTCAAGCTCAAGAGGAGAGAGCTCAAGTGAAGGGGGAGTTTCATCATCCTCATCATCCGAAGAAGAAGAGGACATGGAAACTATGGTAACCAATCTCTCACCTAGTAAAATAGTTTCTATGATTTCTAGTTTAACTAAGGATTTATTTAGGGAAAAGAAGAAAAATAAATGCATGCTTGAACAAATTAAGGAATTAGAACAAAAATTAGAAAAGGCATGCTTAAATGATAATACTTCTTCTAGCTTAAATGATGATGCATGCTCACATGATTATATGCCTTTGGATGTTAATGATGCATGTATAAATGAAAATAGGGCCTTAAGGGAAAAGGTAGATTATTTAACCAAAGCCCTAGAGAAATTCACTATTGGCTCCAACACCTTAAATATGATCTTAGGGAGCCAAAGAGCTAGTTTCAACAAGAAAGGCCTAGGATACAAAGAAAAGAAAAATGAAAAGGCCTATAAATGCCTAATAGCTAGGGGACAAGATAAAAAGAAAGCAATAGCTAGAAAATGGATCCCCAAGGAATATTTAGTGAACCCAATAGGAAAGAATCTATTTTGGGTTCCAAAATCCATCCTTAAGGGTTAGAATAACCCTAGGGTAGTCAACCACATGGTCCTAACCTATATCATATTTTGGTTGACTTAGGATGACGGGACAACATTTTTTAGATAGTGTTGGGTGATGATAACGTGCCCATAAATAGATAATAATGCTTAAATCATGATGATTGATGTAATTGCTATGTATGCTTGAAATCATGATTTATGATTTTGAAATTTGGCACGTTATCACTAGAAATAGGTTTAAATCATGCTTTAGGTGATAATTTGTTTATTATCATCGTATAATACCTAATGCATGACTATTATTTGATGGATACATGTATTTCATGATCATAATGTAGAATTGATTGATATATGTCATTATGATCATGTAGGATGTTAGGTTGATACTTAACCATGATAGAATTGCATGAATATATGGGTTAAGTATATACAAATACCCCCTAGGATACATCTCACACTCACTATAGGCTAACTTGATTGCAAACTTAGCATGGGTGAGATATTAGGATGATACAAATGTCCACTAATGCCTATGACATTTAGATGGTCATTTAAAGTATCAAAATAGCAATAATAGACCAATCATGGGGAAGGCTTATGTTTAATTCATAGACATATTGCCCAAAGATCATGGTTGGATATTTCATATGTTTTCAAAACAATTTCTTAATCTAAAATCTATGTATTCATGTTTTGGAACAATTCAAAGCAAGACTAGGTGCTAAAATGGATACTAACATGCTCAAAAACTAGTGGTTTTTCAAGTGTTTGGATTTTTGGCAAAAACAAGAAAATATAATGAGTTTTCATGAAAAACTATTTTTTCTTGATAGATATACTTAATAGAAATATGTTCCCCAAAATTTCATGATTTTTTAAATTTTCTGGAATTTATAATGCATTTCTGAAATTCGTCCAGAAAATCAGAAATTTAGATTCCTTTGTGCCAGTCGCCATACGATAGCAATGACGTGGCTCAGTAATCAGAATATCAGAATATTGAATTCAGTTTGTAAACCTACAACAAGTGGTAGAAATATACTTAATGCCATCAACAAGTGGTACCCAATTTTAAATCAACTTGTCATATTTTTCCTCTATTATACTTGATGCCATGAGCTTATAACTTAGTGTTAATCTTTTTTGATGGTGTCAAAGGGGGAGAAATAATTATGTTTAAGTTAATCACTTTAGGGGGAGAAATATATTGTAGGGGGAGAAATATATGATAGGGGGAGAAAATTTGCATAGAGAGTTTCATGGATTAAGGGGGAGTTGCATGTTGCTATATCATGTTTATCTTTACATGCTTTCTTACCTTAGAATTTATATCAAATGTTTTTACCTAACTTAAACGGATTGCCACACATCAAAAAGGGAGAGATTGTTAGGGCAATCTCTTGCCGTAATATGGTTTTGATGGTGTGGCAAAGGGTTTAAGTTAGTTTGATATGTTGATGTGATATGTGCGTTGAAGTCGTGCAGGACTTAGTAATTCGCACATGGAGCCGTGGCGAGTTTCACATCTCATGACTCGTGCCTTGAGTCGGTGAAGGATAGCTTTGCGGAAGCCGTGCACTTGGAGCATCCGAGGGACCGCCGGACGAGAAGCTTGGAGTGAAGCCGGAGGAAGTAGACTTCGAGGCAAGAGACGCGAAGGAGCATTGCAGCCGCGCGCTCCGATGTCGCCGAGGACGTGGCGAGAACGAAGAGAACTTCAAGGCGAAGGGACTCCGAGAAATGAGAGTGAGCGATTGTAACCCGGGAAGGGTAGTTTAGGTGAAACTTGGCCATTTGGCCAAGTGTCGATGGGTTTTCGACACCGCCGATCGCTATGATGACATGGCGCCGATCGCTCGAGTCGAGTAAGTTCGACCGGTATACGATCGATCGATTGGCAGCCGATCCGATCGTATAGGGGCCGATCGCCAAGACATCGATCGGCCAAGGCGCAATGTGATCGATAGATAAGGGTTCGCCACGCTTCGTAGAGCGATCGGGCAATGATTACGAGAGCAGCGAATGAGATCGATGAGGTCCATCGGGCCGATCGCCAAGAGTTCCGTGGACTACAACGGCCGATCCGACGTGTTCGAGGCCGCTAGATGGCAATGATCGCCAAGGGCGGCAATCGATGGCGATGCAACGGAAGAAGTTAGCCCTCTCTATAAAAAGAGAGGGTGTAAGCCTTTGAGAGGCTAATGCTCATACTCCAAACAATCTTCCTAGTGCCCCACAAGCTCTAAACTCTTCTTACTTGTCTTTACTTCAATCCTATTGTAAGAAGAGTGATCTTGGTTGTAAAGGTTACCTCCACCTAGCTTTGTGCAAAGGAGAGACCGATAGTGATTGGTTTTGGCGGAGTGATTCACCGTGGACGAATCGGACCGTGGATTAGCGGCGTAGCCGTGAACCACGTTATATCTCGGTGTTTGTATTGCTTGTTTATATTTTGCTTGTCTTTACTTATAGTTGTATATTCCACTTGCGCTAACGTTTTGTAGACGAGCAATTTACGACGTCCAACGTACGAGGGCTATTCACCCCCCTCTAGCCGGCCATATCGATCCCCTACACTCTTGAGGCTAGGGTTTTTGGATTAGGGCTTAATTATCCATTAAGCCCTCTTTTATAGAGAACTAATTCTCTTAATGGTTATTGGATCATAACCATTAGGCCCGTTAACCCGCTCCATTAAGATAAGTTAAAATAAACCAAACCATGATGGTTTATTTTAAGTTAAAACGAACCAAACCAACTTTTGGTTCATTCGTTTAAAATAAACCAAACCCTTTGGTTTATTCTCCTCCATTGGATTAGAACCAAACCATTTTGGTTCATCCATTATGTCTTCATAAGACATGGCCCATCCACGCTTCCATTGCGACTGAAACGATTTCATGCTCGCTTTATGTTTGGTCCAACCAAACCTAGTTTCTCTCGGTCTGAGAATCCCATTCTCAAGCTCGTTTTAAATCCTTTGGATTACGCTCGTTGTGCGTGTGACCAAATAGGTTCTCGGTTTATGTTGGCCGTCTATAATTAACCATTAATTATAAAACGATCATGAGTGGCACCTAGTAGTACATCATGATCCCCAATTAACCGAAAAGATCAACGGTTGATCCAGAACTATTTCTGAAACCCTTCAGCAGCTCGAATGATTCGTGCCCCATTCCCTTCACTCATCTTATACCCACTTGGTTCGTGACATGGTCTATTGTGTCCCCCCACTAGGTCGACTACGTCACGCCACACCTAGCCCAAGTATCATTTCCTCGTCCACTGATTCTAGTTACTCCACATGTATCAAAGAGTACCTTACTCTAAACATGTAATGCTTTGGCCAAAGACTTTAGTAACAATCCGACGAGAGGCCATGGGTATACATCTCCTCGCAAGGAGTGGTGAATCCTTTATAGGCTATTCAAACACCTTCGATCACTGACTTATACCCAATCATCCGGTCCACATCTCCTTAGAGATGTTTGCTTAAGATGTCAAAGCATAAGTCTTCATGATCAAGATGACTTGAATACCGCAAGTCAAAGGAACATCGACTTAAGCCACAAGAAGAACTTCATCGACATATCTATATATGCAGAGAACCATATGAAGTCTTACTACCGTCACCCAATGAACTAGTTACCATAACTAGCATCCACGATTAACTCCGGACATCACTATGTCTCCAGCCAGTGAGAATCAGCTGCTTGGATACACCAAGGAGTATACCTCGTGCTAGTCTCGACAGAATTGATGGTGTCCAACTCCATCAATTCATTGACTAGGGATAATTCCGATACATCACAATTACACATGTAGAGATACTCACTAGTTGTGATCCAATCACAAATTCTCTCATGCTGTGAATCGTATCGTGGACATTCAGTAAATGAGTTTAAGATCCAATCAAATACATGAAACATGTATACTCAAATAGTGAATCTTCATTTATCATATAAATGGTTCATACATAAGGCGATTGCCTTAGGACATCTCTCATATATTACTAACAGTTTTGGCCGGTGCCCCTCTTCTTCGTCTCATTCTTGGCCGGTGTCCCAATCCTCTTCCTCTCCTCCTTGGCCGGCGGCAAAAGCTAGGGTCTCTTCCCTTGGAGCTTTTGGTCGGCGCCCATACTCCTTATTCCTCTCCTTGGCCGATGGCAAGGATCAAGCTTGGATCTTGGTGCTCGGTTCTAGGTTGGAGAAGAGTTTATTTTATTATCTTCCTTTGTTCAGAGTGAACAAGGAAAGGAAGATTGGTGATCTAGGAGGCTTTGACTTTTGGAAGATCATCGCCCATATGACGCCCAAAAGGAGGAAGGACATACAATAGAAGATCAAGAGGTATAACAAGAGGTATAAGCCTTGTTTTGGTTTCCTTTTGTTTCTTTATATGATGTATGTAATTGTATGTGGCTAATTTATTTGGACCCCGAAGACAAACACAAAAACCGGCGATCCATACATCATCTATTCCGCGGCTAATCAAAGAAAAGAGGTAGGTTACTTGAACAACAAGTTTGTTCAAGTGACCACTCTATTCGAATAGCTCGACGATGGATCGGTTGCTTGGGTAATCCCTCTTCGTCAAGGATTAATTTTTAATCTAGGGACGTAGAAGGGATCACCATGCACAAGCGACCAAGTTGAAGTGGGAAGCGAAGTTTCTCCCTTCACTTCCATACCCTCCTGATGGTTGGAAGTTCCCCAAGTTATTCCGATAGAAAAAGTTTGGGTGGTTCTTCCATCTGGGTTTGTAAGTACTGGAGTAGGGGTTGTTGGGCCTTTGATTGTAGTCCCCAACCGCATCGACATACTCAATCTACTCTTCTAAGCCACCCTGCCCTCTATAGTAGTCCTCCTGATACATTGATGCTCCTTCTCCAAAGTCAATGGATGCACATGCAAATGCAGGATTTAAAGAGTCGAATCATCTGCTAAGCATGTCCATTCTCACTGTTAGGTGGTCCACGGAGTTGACAACATATCGTCCCACTGTAGGAGCTGGGTGACCACGTTCGGAAGCCCATTGATCATGGTTCTAGGCCACCTCTTCTATTACCTCCTTCGCTTCCTTATAGTCTTATTCATAAGTACTCCTCATGCGGCAGAATCGAGGGACATCTTTGTGGCGTACGTGATCCCATTGTAAAAGATGTGGATCGCCAGCCACCTTTCCAGTCCATGGTGGGGGCATTGGTAAAGTAGCCCTTTGTAGTGATCCCAAGCTTCAAATAAGGACTCCCCTTCCTTTTGACAGAAATTTGTGATTAGATGGCGCATGTGAGCAGTTTTTCTTGGTGAGAAGTATTTATTCAAGAACTGCTGCTCACATTGCTCCCATGTAGTAATGCTTCCTGAAGGCAGGGAGTGAAGTCATGCCTTAGCCTTATCCCACAATGAGAACGGGAATAGGCTCAGGCAGATCGTGTCCGCAGGGACTCCATTTATCTTCATCGTCGAGCAGATTTCCAAAAATGTCTCTAGGTGCCAATTCGGGTCTTCAGTCGCAGCTCCCCCGAATTGACTCTGCTGGACCATATGTATGAGTGTTGACTTCAGTTCAAAGTTGTTTCCCAAAATGGATGGTCCAGCTATACTCGGCCTAAATCCTCTAGCAGTAGGAGCTATGTAATCCCGCAGAGGTCAACTACCTATATTCACTTCGGATGTAGCTTGGTTCTCCATCCTCTTCTGTTCGACTCTCCGACGATGATAGGTTCGTTTAATTTCTAAATCGATCAGAATCAGGCCTTCCGATCCTAAGCATCTAAGCATACGAAGAACCGAGCCATAAAATTAGGAGTATAACCTAATACTCAAAAACAAGAAATAGACTAATCTAGCTAACTAATCAAAGAGCCAATAATAAATAGAGAATCACTGCTAAAATAAAATAAAAACAAAATGTAGAAATGGAAAATCTAAAAATTAAAATAAAATAAAAATAAACATGAAAATAAGCAAGTAAATAAATCTAACTTAAGTCTGATCCAATTATCCACTTGATTGATTCGATATCGAATCAATCAGTCCTCGACAACGACAGCAAAAACTTGATGCACACGAACGCGACCTCAAATCTCACGACAGAGACCGTCGAGGACTCGAAGTGCATGCTCACGCTCAACGCTCGCAAGTGCATGGATGTCGTCAAGTAATAATAGACTTATCGAACCCACAGGGACTGAGATTCAAGTACCGATCTATTCAGTGGACGTTATTGTTCTGAAGTCAAATCTAATGGTTATGATTGTGAGGGTTGTCGGTGGTCCTAAATCAATACGGTGTCACACAGAAGAAGAAAAGGCTTGCAGTGAGTATTTAGATGGGATTCTAGGATTTCGATTTCACTTGTGTGTCGCAAAACATGCTATCAATTAGTCGTTGTCTAAACGTCTAACTATGGCCTTGTGGAAGGGACATCATACACTCTCCCGATGAGCCTTCGCATCTTTCGGGAGCTACCTTTGCCTTACAAGGATGGGATAGGTGGTACGAGGATGCCGAATCAATCCCTGCGATGAATCATTTCCAATTCTATCGCATCCTTCTATCCACAGTTACAGGAGACGAGGCCAACCCCTAGGTTCCTCTTTAATTCTCCTAAATCTTAGATACGAGGGTTGTCACCCCTCGTATCGGCTAATCATAGTAGATAGAAAACCAAAAACACATAGATATCGATCTAAACTAATACCAATTGCAAATATAAACTCAAGAATAGAATTTAATCTGGAATAAAATGTTCTACGCACACAAACTACTCCCTGATCCTAGAATCGAAGAAACTTATCTATAAATGTGAGAGGAGAAACACAAAGCATGTTCATGTTCGAATAAATAATAGATAACATGCAGGAACATAAATTTACAATGCAATGTGGGCTTCTCTCCAGCATTGAAGTGCAGAACTTGGATCTCCGACGGCCTTCTCCCCCTCACCCCCCCCCCCCCCCGGCGCTCCGTTATGAGTTTTCGGTGCTTTTTTAGGGCACCGATGTGTCGTCCCTGCCATCGTGCCTCACCTTAGGGTATGGGCGTAGCTTTCCTTATATAGACATCACGCTGGATCGCTGTGAAATATGGACAAAACCCTGGTCGCATCAAATCGCCTGGCCGCCACACGACCATGTGAAAACACATGGCCTGGGAATGTGTCAGGCTGTGGTGGCTGTATTTGTCCCCTGAACACGACCATGTGTAGGCACACGCCCTGGCCATGTTCCCTTCTGCGTCCAGCTGCCAAATGTCTTCTTTTTGCTCCAAAAGTACACCGTTTTCCCCACGAAATGCTATCCTGCACACAAAAGTATACAGAGTAGATCTTCGAACCAGAAAATAGGAAATGCATGGAAAACATAGTAAAATATGGAAGAAACAAACATAAAATGAAATAAGATGTGAGCGAAAACTACTCCTAAAACCCTATATGTTTTGTTCACTTCAACAAGCAATAAAAATAAGCTCAATCCTCACTAGGTAAACAAAAATAATCATCTCAGTTTATCAACACATAATCCATCACCAAGTAGTAACAACATGCAATCAAATAATCCCTTCATGACAATAAATTCCAAAATTTGACAATCAATTTAACTAGCTTTCATGACTTCTAAGAAGATATAAAGCAATGCATAGGAAATTTATTTGAAAAATCGATAAAACAAAAACTCAACAAACAAAACTTAACAACTAAAACAAAGACAAATGAAGTAAAAGAAATGTATATACAAAGGAAAAGAAAAGAAGATGAGATGGATCAAACTCCCCTAAGGTCTTGGTGGTTGAAGAAGATTTAACAGGAGGAGCCACGCAGGCAGTGGAGTGCTCCGAGAGAAATCCCGTACCAGTGGTTGAAGAAGATTCAGCTTTAATATCCACGCTGAGAGTGGAATGGACTCAATGGAGGTGAGCGCCTTCCCGGTGTTATCAGGATAGTACTGTGTTGCTCCTTCTAATATGACCACCTTCTTATATGTTTCCTCTTGAGGTCTGAGGCAATTCAGGAAAAGTGTCCAGCCTCATGGCTGAATTATTGCATTTTCTGTCAAGGCCTTCATCAGTACTGATACTGTTGATGTTCAAGCTGATTATACTCCGGTTGTCCAATGCCTGAATAATAAAGATCATTAAAATCTCCAAACCGCTGATAATATGGATCCATGTTTAAAATAATTTCCTGCTCTTTCCTGAAATACTAACAAACAATATCAAAAGACACAAGAAGTATACATGATAAAATACATGGATATATAAAAGAATAAAAGAATGAAGCTCTAAACAAAATTTTTAGATTTTTGATTTTTTTCAGAAAAATGGGTGAACAATCCTAAGTCTACCAAGCACCATTACAGTCCCCGGAAACAGTGCCAAAATTTGATATGCGATATTTGTGTCGTGGTACCGTTACAAATTAATTACCGAACCCCCTAACTACACTGATATAGTATAGTGGATGGCCCAGATCATTTTCCAATGAGTGTAATCGATAGAATATTAAACTTAGGATTTCTAATTATTGCTTTGGGTTTTCTAATGTAAATGGGGGGTTTGTGATTTAAGCTCTAATCTACGGTTGCAAGGTAATTAAAACTCTAAACTAACATGAAACAACTAAATCAAATAATGCTGGAATCAAATCAATAAAAACTGGAAGAGAAAATAAATGATCTAATCAACCCAAGATAGGCCCGGTGAATAAGCAAGTTGCTCCGGCTAAGTCCAACGAAGCTCGATCGAGACTCTGCAAATGACAGTGGATGTGGGATTGTGCAAACTTCTAAATCTAGTAGTTTGATGGATGCTTCAAACTCTCACGGATCTGGTCGAGCTCGAAGAAGTGTCGTCCGGGCGAAACTCCTCCTCGAATCCGAAGGAGAAGGTGGATGAGCCGTCAGATGAAGGATGACGCCGAAATCTCTCGATAAAGCGGTTCCTCCTCGAATATGTGGAGGAAAATGGATGGAAACAAGGTGGAGGCGGCTGCTAGGGCATCAAGGGAAGAAGAGATTTAACTAACAACCAAATGAATAATCAATGCATCAATGAAATTTAATGCATGAACATGATTACGAAAGCAACTACTTAACTACAATTGCGATGAAATTAAAGGAACCATAAATTAAGCATCCTAATCTACATGCATTTAATCAAAGCACATAAATTCTAACATTCAACCTAATTAAAACTCACAAGACATTAAACTAACTCATTCAAGCATTTTATCAAACACTAGGTAAGCATGAAAGAAATCAAACCAAGTGCATGCAATTCTAAACATGAAAGGTGAATTTGATTACAAACATTCAATACAAACTAAACCAAGAAACAATCAAAACACATCAATGGAAGTCTTGCAATCCAAACGAGAATGTTGTCCTGAAACTGAAATTACCTTCGAAAGCTGAGAATGGAGAAGCTACTGGATGAAGGTGGAGGTCGGTGCTGCCGTGAAGGTGCTGGCCGAAAATGTGGAGTGCTATCGGAGCTGGGGAGCTGCTGGCGGGAGCTGCTGGTGGTAGAGAGGAGTGGTAATGGAAGGGAATCCCCACTCTGGTGGTTGTACGGTGGCTGAACTAATCGGAGCGGAATCCCTTCTCCAATTGGTCAGTGGCGATAGAGCTCGAAGTAGCTGCTGAGGTGGAGGGCTGTCAGAGGTGGAACAAGGCTAGTGTGGCACCGGTCATCGGAGAAGGAGGGAATCCCCTTTCCTCTCCAGCGATCAGCGAGGAAGTGGAGAGCACGTCGGTGGTGGCGTCGGGTGAAGATCGCGTGAAATCGCATGAGAAGAAATGGTGTCGGCTGTCACGTGATAGAAGAAGATGTTGTATTTAAGGTTGATTTTCGGTGATCGTCCGATCGAAGCTCTTTCAATCCTAACCATTCGTTAAAGTTAGGGTTCAATTGCCTTGATTAATCGATTAAACTGGTTGTGCATCCAACGACTCAGATTCCTTCGATTTTGAATGAACGGATCTGATCAATCTGAAGGGATAATCACGATCGATCGAATCTGGATGAAGGGCTCAGATGTCCAGATTTAAATGTATGGACCAGACCTCTCCAGATTTAGATGGATGGCTCAGATCAATTAGATCTCATCGGACGATCAGGATTAAACATATTTAAACCCTTTGATTAAACTGCTTCTGATCTTGATGAAACGTCTAGATTAATCCAGTTTGAAATGATCCTTCTAGCCCTAGATGAAGCCATATTTGATCTAACTTGAGTCTAGTCCATTGGCTCATCTCGATCTCCTACAAACAAAGATAAAATTTGCATATAAGTCCAAAATTTAGGAGAATTTACAATAAGATCCAAAAATAGATCCAACTCATAAAATATCCAAATAATCTACAATTAATCACTCAAGAGGATTAAAATAGTGATATTAAGGACCAAAATAATACAACAAAATGGTAGTTATCTACAACCCAAGTTTTACTTTCCTCTATTTCATTTCTTAGTTTTTTATTTTTGCTAATTATTTTCTTTTATTTGTGTTTAGGTATTCGAGGAAATTATTGAGCAGAAAGGGACCAATTTTGAAAAACATACAGCAAGAAGCATGTGCGGCCATATGAATTTCACACGGTCGTGCCTTTTCATTAAGACGAAACATGGCGGGACATGTGTTTTAAACATGGAGGCATGGCTTACGATATTAATTTCTAGAGGGAACATGGCGGGTTGTGTATTTTACACACGATCATGCCTTTTTCCTGGAAAATCCATGTGGAACCCACATCGAACACACAGTTAGTCATGTGAATTTCACATGGTCGTGTTGCGTCTCTTTAAAAGGGAGTGACCCGTGTGTTTTATCCCAAATCCACCATGTCTTTCCTCTTCCAAGCCCTAAATCTTCTTCTCCTATCATTCCAAGCCTCAGAGAGCGTGGTTCCGGTCATCATTCTCTTCCAAGAAGTTTTTTTTTCATCAAGGGTCAACCCCAGAGTGAGAAAATGAAGAGGTTTAGATGTAGAGAAACATCTTCCTCTAGGGCAAAGGGAAAGAGCAAGAATATGACTCAAGGTGAAGGTAACCACCCTATGGGAATTCTTTTTCACGATAATCTTCATAAAAGTATATTTGAAATGCTTGCTACCTGTAAAATAGTGCTTACACGCTATATAGATGCATCCCTGCTCGAAACCCAAGGGATATTAGATGATGTGACATGGTTGTTCAATGGAGTAGGTTTGGACGAACTTATGGGGATTAGGAGTCCAACTTCCACTAGGGTTACTTTAGAATTTTTAAGTTTGATGGATGCAGTGATTTTATCAAGTGTGGATTGTGAAGACAGAAAGATCACTTTTAGGCTATTTAACAAAAAACATGTGGAATTATTGTTTCAGTGTACCTAGTGGGGGAGATAGGAGAACACCCAATGATTTCAATGCACAATCATTTTGGTATGATTTGACTGGGAAACCTCCTATGACCCATTTAGGTCTAAAGCCTTCCAACTCCAAAATCTAATCTTTAGATACATCCATCAATTTATGGCAACCATAATATTTGGAAGAGGTTATAGTGATGGAGTAGTGCGTGCTAGTGAGCTTTTGTGCCTTTGAAACATGTTAGAAGGAAATAATTCAATGGATGTCGGATTGCATTTCATAAGGCACTTAGTTGAGGTAGGAAAGTGTCCAAAGGAGATATAATCATGGGGGGTTTGATTACTCATATCTGTGATACTCTTGGGTACGATTATAGTGGGTTGAAAGTATAGAAGAAAATTCTAGTATAGACCTAGGGGTATGTCTAGCCACAAAGATGATCATAAGAGAGGGAAATTCATTTTGTTTTATAAGGAGAAACTTGACACCCCTTAGACTTTCTATCCCAGATCATACCACTATCAAAAACCCCATTAATTGGCTTTTACATAGGCTAACTATGACCCCACCACAGGAGGGTCCTTCTACCTATTGGGTGATCTTTGGATGACTAGAGAGGGGTGAATAACCTCTTTCAATTTCTCTACACAAGATATTAGAAGAAGCAAAACAAATTGAAAGCTAAAAGGAAAATAAAAACAATAATAATGCTAACTCAAAGATGTAACGTAGTTCAGAGATGAAGCTCCTACTCTACGACGATCCTTAAGGTGGATCACTCCTTCAAGTCTTAACTAAGATCTCCTTTTGATGAGAACACCAAGGTGGAGAAGCCTTCTTATAATGAACGCTCTTCTTCTTACAAGATGATTGAGATGAGCTTAGGAAGAAGAGGTTTAAATAACTTAGAAAGCTTAGAAGAAGGCTTGGTGTGATTAGGAAGAAATATTGGAATGAGAGCACCATCCATCTTCAAGCTCCCCAAGCCTCCCTTTATAGACATTGGCCATTTCTACCCATTGAGCTTGACGCCAATTAATTGCTGCATACCAGCAGTCGACTGGTGCTACTGTTGACAGGATCCAATAGTTTTTGATGAGGCCTGATCGCGATCATCACCACTCAACGGACACTTGATCAGTCGACTGCTCATACCAGCAGTCGACTGCCCAAGCCAACAATTGACTGCTCCAAGCGAACAGTTGACTCAGAAAGCTTATGTGCTCGTGTCCACTTAAACTAATCGGCTGTCAATATATGACAGTCAACTTCTATTGGTCTATCGACTGCAAACCCTAGCATTGGAGTGCCAGAGCCATAGATTAGTCGAGCTACAGTCGACTACTTGACTAGTTGACAAGGTCATAACCCCAGTCAACTGCTCAAGTCAATCTAAGTTCTCGAGTGCCAAACACTTGAGACCAGTCGATTAGTGCAAGAGCCAGCCGACTAGTACACTTCAAGTTTTACTATTTCATACTTGAACCCAAACCTTAAGCCTAGACTAAACCTTCATGCTCCTTCCAGCCTTGTTCTTCCAGGATCCCTCCGGGTCCACAACTCCTTAATCTTTGCGCTTGCCTTCAAAAGATTCCTTCGGTTTTGTCATGCTTTGGGTTCCTCTTTTGCTAAGGTCCGCTTGAACTTTACGCCGCCAAGACTACATGCTTAGACTTATGTTGCCAAGATCTCACCCTTGGACTTCCTTGCCAAGATCCACTTGAACTTATCCCATCAAGACTACATGCTTGGACTTATGCCGCCAAGTTCATATTCTTGAACTTTTTTTTGCCAAGGCTTCACCCTTGGACTTTCCTTGGCAAGGCTTCACCCTTGGACCTTTTTTTTAAACCTGAAACTTAATCATTCATGTTATATCACAAACATTGCCTAACTTTAAATGATTATCCAAACATCAAAATCTAATAATACTTGAGGCATTCTTGCACCAACAATCTCTACCTTTTTGATGTTTGACAATTATTTAAGTTAGGTCTTTAAATATGCAATGAAAGATCATATGTCACAATATGAATTGAATTCTAACATAAATCATTTCCCTTCTCCCCCTTTGACACACATCAAAAAGAGATAGGCAAATTTTTAATAAAGCAAGGATGAACTAAGGTATAAGATATACTTAAGGCTCCCCCTTAATCGAAGACACATTCTATCATGTATTCATGTTGAGAAAAGTATATAAAGATAATGGGAAAAAAGTATTGCCTAAATTTGCACCAACAATTAAGCATGTGGTTTAGATATTGTCATAGGTAAACCTCCCCTTTAACCATTGCATCAAGTAATCGTACTCCCCCTTAATCCTTAAGTAGTTATCATTTGAATGCTATTATAACTATATTATAGGGTTAGGAAAACCTAGCAGTGATGTGCAATGGTGAAATCAAGCCTACTCAACTAGAAACAGTGTGATCTGTTGACTCAAGCGGAAGACGGTTGACTGGTGCATGACAAGTCCACTAGTTTCTACAGCAGTCGACTGCTAACTTCTGAATATTACAGTCTGATTTTTCAGATGAGATTCTGAAATGCACAAATAAATACAAAAGTGTCAAAAATTTACAAAATTTTCCAGACACAATTATAAGCTCATTTCATATCAAGAAAAAATAGTTTAAAAAATATAACTCTTCTAGATTTTAAGATTGATACAAATTTTGAAACAAACAAAAACTCTAATGGATTTTTCAAACATTGTACCATTTTTGCTGAACAACCAAAAGCTATTTTTGAAAATAAGATAAACACAATTTAAAAGTTATTTTATTTGACAATTCCAACCATGTTCGTAGAGCTATGTGCACATCAATTATATAGAAGCCTTCCTAATGATTGGTCCAATGAAGGATTTATGTCTCTAGATGTCATTTTGGCTCAAAGTAATGCATCATAACTAGTATGATGAACTAAATACATCTTCCTAATATCTCACATGGTGACTAAGTAGCTCAATACAAAAATCAAGGTTTCGTAGGTATTTTGTGAGATGTATCAAGATATAATATTAGATTTTGCTATGGGATCATGCAAACCTATACATTTACTCTACAAACCACATTCAAAGCTCTCTCTCCTTAGTGATGCAAATTTTGCTTCTAGAAGAGCTTTAGTGAAAATGTCGGCAAGGTTGGACTTAGATTCAATGTAATTAAGTTCAATGCCCCCTCTTGCCACATGGTCTCTAATGAAGTGATGCTTCACTTCAATGTTCTTGGTCCTAGAGTGATTTACCAGATTTTTGGTCAAATTGATGGTACTCAAATTATCACAATAAACATTGACTTTGGAGTAGTGTAGCTCATAATCCTCTAAGGTATGTCTCATCCATAGTAGTTGAGATACACAATCACCCATGGCCACATACTCGGCCTCGGTTATAGACAAAGCAACACAATGTTGCTTTCTATTACTCCAACTCACTAGGGAGGATCTAAGAAATTGGCATCCACCACTAGTTCTTTTCTGATCCAATTTACAACCCGCATAATCGGAATCGATGTACCCAATCAAATCAAATGTTTGCATCCTAGGGTAGGATAAACCTACATTAAGAGTGCCCTTTATGTACCTTAATATTCTTTTAACCCCTACTAAGTGGGATTCTTTAGTACAAGATTGGTATCTTGCACACATACCTTCCACAAATAAAATATCAGGTCTATTTGCGGTTAGGTATAGTAAGATATCAATCATACTCCTATAAAGTTTTGAGTATATTAATTTTCTATCTTGATCATTATCTATCTTAGTGTTTGTTGCAATAGGAGTAGACACTACCTTAGCATTATCTAAATCAAATTTCTTAATGATTTCCTTTGCATATTTGGTTTGATAGACATGGGTTCCTTCACTAGTTTGTTTGACGTGTATGCTTAGAAAAAAGGTCAACTCTCCTACTAGACTCATTTCAAATTCATTTTTCATATTTCTATTGAAGTCTTAGAGAAGTTCATTATTTGCCGACCTAAAAATAATGTCATCAACATACATTTGGGCAATAAAGATGTCTTTTTTTTAGACTTTAGAAATAAAGTTTGGTCAACTTGTCCTCTTCTAAAGTCCTTGGAGATGAGGAATGATGAGAGGCCCGGGGAGCTTGTTTTAATGCATATAAAGCTTTCTTAAGCTAACACATATGGTTTGGGTAGTCTACATTTTCAAACCCTAGTGGTTGCTCCACATAGAATTCTTCCTTAATGAACCCATTTAGGAATGTCGTTTTTACATCCATTTGATAGAGTTTAAAACCCAAGTGAGTGGCATATCCTAATAAGATTCAGATAGACTCTAATCTAGCTACCGGAGCATAGGTTTCATCATAATCATATCCTTCAACATGATTAAATCCTTGGGCCACTAAACTAGCTTTATTTCTAGTGATTTTACCTTGATAATCCAACTTGTTCCTAAAGACCCATCTTGTGGTAATAATTGTGCTATCATTGGGCCTAGGAACTAGTTCACATACTTGACTTCTCTCAAATTAAGCTAACTCTTCTTCCATTGCTAATATCCAATCCGGATCAAACAAGGCATCATTGATTGATTTTGGTTCAATTTGGGAGATGGGCAACTTGACTAGTAGGAGCTCTATAGAAGGACCTAGTCCTTACTCCTTATAATAATTCTCCTACTGCTTGGTCTAGAGGATGGTTTTGATGAATCCTTAAGGTCCTAGGAGGTAAATCACATTCAATTTGATCATGGTCATCCTTTCTTCTTTCATCATTGGAATCTCCTCTTCCTCCCCCTTGATCATTACCTCCTAATCGTTGCCCTTGCTCATTACCCCCTAAATTTAGATTTTGAAGTCTTTGGATAATGTCTTGATTTTTGTAATTGACATCCTTATCAATGGAGGATTTCCTAGGGTAGGTATTAGTAGACTCATCAAATTTAACATTAGAGGATTCCTCAACCTTTTTTCCTCTTGTTGTATACTCTATAACCTCTACTACTGGATGAGTATCCAACTAGGACTCCTTCATTCGCCTTAGATTCAAATTTTCCTAAATTATCTTTGGTATTCAAAATATAGACTTTGCATCCAAAAACCTTAAAATAATGGATTTTTTGAATTGTGCCATTCCATAATTCAAAAGATGTTTTACCTAAAAGCCTATGGATTATTAAGCCACGATTTTAGATATAGCAAGCCGTGTTAACCGTTTTCACCCACAATTAGCTAGGTAAAGAATATGCATTAAGCATAGTCCTACCTTGCCTCTTGTAGAGCACGATTTCTCTTTTCCATCATCCCATTTTGTTGGGGTGTTCTAGGACAAGAGAACTCATGCTTGTACTTTTTTTCTAAGAAAAAATTAAAAAAGTTAGAATTCTCAAATTCTCCACCATGATCACTACGAATCTAGTTGATTTTGAGTTTCCTTTCATTTTCAACCCTTCCGCTAAATCCTATGATTATTTCTAAGGTATCATCCTTATGTTTCATAAAATACACCCAAGTATACCTAGACAAATCATCTACTATCACTAAGCAATACTTATTATCATTTAATGAAGGAGCGCTATGACAATCAAATAAATCTAAATGCAATAGTTATAAAGGTAATGAAGTGCTTGTTAGAGTTTTACCCTTGTGTGATGATTTGGATTGCTTCCTTTCTTGGCATGCATCACAAATTTGTCCTTGACATATTTCACTTTTGGTAGCCCTTTCACTAGTTCCAACTTGGCTATCTTGGCAATGTTCTTCTTATTGACATGTCCAAGACTCCTAAGCCATAGCCAACCTTCCTCTTCTTTTAACATAAGACACTTAGTAGAAATGTTAGAAGCATAGGAGAGATCAACATAATAAATATTTGATTTCCTATAACCAACTAACATACAATCTTATAACCAACTAAAATACAATCTTCTAGGTTTTTATGTCTAATCAAACATTTTGAGGACTTAAACTCTACATTATAGCCCGCATCACAAAGTTGACTAACACTAATTAAATTAAACTTCATGCTTTTAACTAATAAAACTTTGTGAATGATAATTTTAGGGGATACCTCAATTGTATCTCTACTTAAAATCTTGAGCATCCCACTATTGCCAAATGACACGGTTCCTTTGTTAACGTAGTTGATTGTGGAGAATTTGCTCACTTCTCCGGTCATGTGTCTTGAGCAACTACTATCCACAATCCACATACTTGGTCCACCTACCTAAACAACATGAAAAACAAACTCCTTTGGTAGCCAAATGTTTGAACCAGTAATATCATTCAAAAATTTCTTTGGGACCCATGCCTTCTTTACTTTGCCCTTAATGGTTGCATTTCTATTAATTAGAGAGATGTAAGGAACTTCCTTATCCTTAGGCTTGTATCCTATACTTGCCTTATTGTATACGACTCTTTGGTCTCTAAGGATCATGTCAAGGTATTTTGATCCACTAGTAGATTTTTCTAAGCATGTTCTTATTTCACAAATTTCATTCTAAAGATTTTCATTCTCTTCCTAATGGTATTCACTTCTTTCAACCTGCCAATATCTCCCTCCCTCTTCTTGCGGATCCCCTCCGATCTCCTCAGATCTGAGAACTCCCATCTAGATCTCCTTCGATCACCTTGGCAAGATGAATCTGTCACTTCACAAGAGAGTGTTAGAGATAGGACGACTTCCCGACACGACCCCTCCGATGCTCAAATCAGAAATAGTAGGATGGAGAAAGTAGAAATACAGAAAGAATGAAGAAGAAGTGAGAAGAAGATCTTTGAGTTACCGAATAGCGAAGAAACAATCATCTCTTCCTCCTTCTACCTCTTCCCCTTTTATAGATGATTCATCTCGCCTTCTCCTTGAAGTGAATTTACTCTAATACCCTTATTAGGATGTCAAGTGTAACTGTTTTTCCTACCCCTTTTCAAAATATATTCTTCAAATGCTTCATGTACTTTATATTTCCCTAGCAAATATTAATTAAATAAAATTTATAAACAAATGGCACCATATCTTATATTAATCACATTTATCATCCTCAAACTCTTCCTGCTATCCCCAATATTTCAGAATACCCATTCCTCCTTATTTCACCATGTACAAAAAGAACCTCCAAAACCCACATATGGCTCGAGAAATAAACATACTGCTCAGGAAATAAGCATACTGCTCGGGAAACACATAGACTGCTCGGGAAATGTATAGACTGCTTGGGAAAAGCATAGACTTCTTGGAAAAAGCATACACTACTCTGTCACTTGAGCAATACTACACTACACACTCTATTGGGCTCGGGAATTATATATACTACTCGGGAAACACCTAGACTGCTCGGGAAAAGCATAAACTATTTTGCCAACACTATACTTAACACTGAGCAACACTCCACTACTCACCCTTACTGGGCTCGAAAATCACATATACTGCTCGGGAAAAATATAAACTGCTCGGGAAGTGCTCATATTGCTCGGTCAATATTATACTTCACTTCTGAACACCACTTCACTACTTACCCCTACTGGACCCGGGAATCATATATACTGCTCAAGAAGTATTCATACTTCTCAGCAAACACATAAACTACCCGAGAAAAAGCTTAATTTGATCAGAAAAAACCTTGACCCCATCATAAGTTCCTCCTCTTTAGTAAAAATAAAGAGCGAAGTTGAGTGAAGTTTTGAAAGTACAGAGATTAGGAATTATATAGACTGCTCTGCTTATAACACTTCTGAATACAACTACTCTATTTGCCCCTACTCTGCTCGGGAATTGTATACACTACTTTGCCAGTACATAAATTATTCCTCTCATACAGTTAGTATATACGCTTTGGACATCACCTATACTGCTCAGGAAATGCTCGAAAAACTTTCTACTTGAACAAAAAACCCCGACCCCATCATAAGTTCCCCCTCTTTAGTGAAACTGAAGAGGGAAGTCGAGTGAAGTTTCACAAGTACTTACTGAAATTGCTTCTACTAAAATAGAAACTTCTCTACTTAGCTGCCAATAACAAAAATTATACTACTTTAGATGTAAATAACAAAAGACTTCGCTGCCCTTGCTAAAAACTCCACACCCATCATAAGTTCCCCCTCTTTAGTGAAACTGAAGAGCAAAGTTGAATGAAGTTTCACAAGTATTCACTAACACAGATTATGCCATGAATCACAAGGTGGCATAGTAGGCGCAAGGCCTTAACCTCTCACAATAGTCGTAGGGCCTTAAACTCTCATGTTAGGAGTAGGGCCTTAAACTCCCATGTTAGGCGCAGGGCCTTAAACTCTCATGTTAGGCATAGGGCCTTAAGTGTTAGCAATTTATCTACCCATTACAGTTGGCGTTATAGTTCCTTGTGGAGGAAGATTGCTACATAGCCCATAGGCTATTATAGGAGGCATAAGAGCCTTGAGAACATTTTACTTGTCATATAGTGGTGTTATAGTCCCCGTGGGAGAATGTAACTACCTAGCCCATAGGTTGTTATAGTAGGCGTAGACCTTTGAGAAAATTTTACATATGCCATATAGGTGGTGTTATAGTCCCCGTGGGGGAAGGTAGCTATCTAGCCCATAGGCTATTATATGAGACGTAAAAGGCTTTGAGTTAGTTTCACACTCCACAACACTTAGAAAGAATACTACTGACCCTACAAGAAAATTGTAATAGGCTTGCCATACCTTAGAAAAAATATCACTGAAATAAGCAAAAATAATTTCTGATTAAGTATAGAAGACTACTAGAATAAATGTCATTTCTTACCACTAGAGAATTTGATTTAGGATTCAAAAACCTTAAAAATATTAATAACCCCTGCAAAAAAACATACTAATAATCCCTTAAGCTTTGTATTAGGTGTAAAATTCCTCAAAAAAAAAAACCATTGCTCCCTGCACAAGAGTATTAGCTCTGTTTTAGGCATAAAAAGCTTTATAAAAAACATTAACCCTTGCAAAAGAGTATTAATTGATCTTCAAGTTCTATATTAGGCGTAAAATGCCTTAGAATAAATATTTTTAACCTCTGCAAGAGAAAACATTCTTAAGAAATAATATTAAAATAATAGAAATTCTTAACTTCATTTTTTTAATTCCTCGACTATCATACTTATTCTCTATTTTCCTATTAAAAGCCGCTACCTTCATTAACACTTCAATGTTCAACCTTTGCTTTCACTAGAAACCCTAGCTTCCTCCTTCTCCGACACCTTCAAACTCTCTGCAACCAACCCCTCTTCATGGCCTCCTCTTCCACCATTCCCTAGTACGAAAGCACACCTAGCCAACTGCCCCCCAATCATCCGTTCTTCCTCCATGAGCCCCAATACATCCCTGGGGGTTTTACCGTCATCCCCACTCCCGACCAACGCCCTCATCAACCTTCGACTGGCGCTAGCACCCTCTTCACAAGGAAATTAGGAGGTTTTCACCTCCCTGTCTTGAAGCCTCTCTTCCACTTTCTAACCAACTATGACCTTCCTACCAACCAACTAACCCCTAATTCCATCCGCATTCTAGTTGGAACTATAATCATATTCCAGCATCTCAATATTACCCAAATTGTTGGTGCAGGAGCACCAGATAATCGAACCTAGGTTTTGATAATGACAAAGGTTCAAAGTTAAGTCCTATTATTATCTCACATACTGTGTTGAGTGTGAAGGTAATGTATTAAGTTGTGCTAAGGTCAACGACACCAGGAGAATCTCATGACAAGAAGCCTCGATGGTCGGGTGACACCAAGAGTACCTTGGGGAGTTGAGGAACCTCGGTGGTGGTCTGAAGCTAAGCGACAGGTCAGGAGGACCAAAGGTAAGTACTGGGTGCAGAGTGATGGTAAGGTCGTGTCCTCCATACGGGGACAACCGTAGGTAGCAATCCAACTAAGACTTCCGAAAGAAGGTCTAGGTTGAGGTCTGACGGTAAGGAATCGTCGTAATTACCATCAATGAAGTACTCTGTGCTGACTTTACGTTGTAGGTGAGTGATCAAGCTAGCCATCGATTGGAGGCTAATGGCAGTCGACTGATGAAGGGTATCAGTCGACTACTGGTCAAGTTGATAACTTCGAAGAGAGTCAAGATAAGATCCACTCAAAGTGGAGTGATGTGGAGCTTTGACCCAAATTTGGATATCAACAAGCTAGGGTTCAAGTGGCTATAAAAGGAGATGCTTTTCACCTCATTTTATCATCTCAAAAGGCTCCTAAAGTGCTCCGATGAATCCAAACTTTTTCGACAACGCTATGCCATCGTAACGCCGACATCGCATGGAACTTCATCTACTCTTAAGTCGGTAGCATTCTTTAAGTTGTGTTTCTTTATTTTACTTGTGTTGTTAATTGCTAAGAGGAGAGGTAGCCATGTTGCCTCTTCCTCTATATTTTTCTTGTAACCGTTGTCTCTTACCTCCAACGAGGAAGAGATCCTTTTAGTGGATTGCCCAATCGAAAGCGGTCTAGGATCGTGGGACCTTGGACTAGCAACCGTTTGGTTGTGAACCAAGTAAAAAAGAAGATTGCCACTTTTGTTTTTTACTTTTACTTTCCGTTGTGCACTCGGGTTTTATAAAGATGAAAAGAAAGTTTTACGAATGCTATTCACCCCCCTCTAGCATTTTCTCGATCCAACATTCCTCACATATTCCATTGTCTTTACGAATTAAAAAAACTGACTCGGGTGTGTTTTACTTCATTGCACGCCAAGGATACCAATTTTGACTGATATTCCCACTTCTCACAAGGGCTAGAAAGAATTATACTTCTACGTTCCCCAGGATCCAGTCCTGCAATTCTCTCTTACTTGGAAAACCACACTTCTAAATCTTCCTGACTCAAGATAGTTAAAGCTGCCATCAACTTTCCCTCTATTGAAGCCAGACATAATAACAAGAACTTCAGTATCAATGAGCTTCTCCAAGAACCCAACCTGTCCTATTATGGACTATCACCCATTCAATCAATAGAGGCTCATCCAATTGGTAAATTTTATTTACTGCATTTGCCTTATATACATAATAATACTGCATCCTATTCATTGCATACTGATATCTTACATACTTACTGTATTAATCTTCAAATACATCTTAATACTTCATTCGCATACTTACTGAATTTACCCTTGTGTACCAAGTAATATTCTAACCTACATAAGCATTGAATCCACTTCTTCATGCATACAAATACTCCGTGCCACATAATTACAATTTCTATTTCTCAATATATACTACCACCTTACACTGTCATACTTACTGATTTCAAGTTGAAATGTCCAATAATTTTCTATTTTGTAGAGGATATGATGGATATAGCCATTGCAAGGACTTTGGTAAAGAAATAGGAAAAGAAGAGAAAAAGATTAGAACTGGCAGATGCCTCCTCTTCCATCCCTGAGCTTCCTACTTCAGTAACTAATCCTTACTCATCTACTATCTCTTTCTTTGATTACATTGATTCAATGTCACAAAGAATTACATACACTTCTTCGTCACAAGTTCCCCTTGAAACTCCTGATGCCCCAATCATAACTATCACTGAACCAGATCAGCCAACCCTTACCATAAGAGCTTCTATCCTTGTCCCTCCTCCACCAGAACCAATTCCCAACCTCTTTCTTCCTCTTGACACTTTACCCTTCACAGAACCCTCTTCTTCAACTCCTCCTTCAGAACTCCAACCCCCTTCAGATACATCTGTCCACAGTCCACCCCTTGATACCTCACATGATCTTATTGAACTTTCCTCATCTCCTCCCCCCTCTACCTCTGCAGACAATGTTCCTTTAGCCTCCTTATTTCCTACTAGACAGCAAAAACCCGTACTTTCCTCTAGCCCAATAGCTCTAGAATTTACAACTTCTTCACCCTTAGACCTGCTGGTATGAACAATGTCGGACTCCTATCATGGCCACCTCCTTTCTTCTCTTCCTATACTCCCCATATTCCCTTGTATCCCAGATTCTCCTTCACCTCTTTCCTCCCCTATTCCTTCTAATACTTGTCCCCTCCCTCCCCCCCTATCAAACTCCACACTACCGCAACCTATCCCCCTCATTACTTCTCTTGAAATTCCCTTAATCCTTCAAGAATTACAAGAAAGCCTCCAAACAATATGTTTCCTTATTTTACTAACTACTTTTTCTGTACAAGTAGTTTATTTCACACTATTTTCATTCATTTTTCAGAGAACCTCAAAGCTTTAATCCTTTGGTCAGTGCTTCTTTGAATTCCAAAACCCATAGTGCAAAACATCAACTTCATATTCATAACCACCACAACCTTCTGTAATGCCAACTGCACCCTCAACATCCACTAAAGGCACCCAGACCAGCCCTGAAGAATTCTCAACACTTAATCTAGGAATACAGTGTTGGGATGTATACTGAAAGCCTAGCCTTTGTATGAACATCTTCATTTTGGAAAAAGAATCACATGATCATTGTTTGCATATTTATAGTTATGCATATTGTCTAATACTTTACACTATAGATAACATGGTGTGTGGTGTCACACAGAAGATCATGTTATCAGTTCCTTGTAGAGTATAAGTAGAGGCTCACAACCAAGATGGTTTTGGACAAATCATTGGTATGGTTGTAGTGTAATTTGGTATTGGTTTATCTTGACCATAGAATTACACTAGTACACTTTGTGTGTATTGAGCAGGACCGACTTAGAGGTGATTAAATATATTACTGACTACATAATTAAATCAGACCTCTGATATTATGGTGTTCATGCTCTTAATCCCGATATAATAACGAGCACATGTACTTAATATTTATTTCTTTGATTTGCTAATGGGCGAGATTTATGTGTTAAATCGATAAGCCCGGTAAGTTGTGAAATAATATTATTTATATGGTGTGTTGTTGATTATAGGAAGAAATTGTATCCTATGTATTAGGATGATGATGTCCCCTTAAGGAGCTCATAAGGATCACCATGTAAATCCTGCAGGTGGACTTGGTCCAGCATGATGATAAGGTTGAGTGGTACTGCTCATGGAGTTAGATGTTAATTAATTAATTGTCAGTAAATTAATTAATTAACGAACATTCAATATCTTAAACACGGGAAGATATTTGTACAATTAATATGTGGAGCTCATATATAATTATGGGGTTGGTGAGATAGATCAATGATGATCACTTTAGTGGAATGGATCATCATTAATGGATTGAGTTTGGATCCATTGGGTGGCCAAGATCCAACTCCTCCTCATGGTCCCTATTGTAGCCTATTAAAATCCTCATGAAGCCTAGATCAAATGGACATGATTAAAAGGAGGCTTGGGCGAAATCTACAAATGGATTCCAAGACTTGGGCAGCAAGTAGAAGGTGTTGCGCTAAGGGTTTGGAGTTGGGTTGGAGGCTTGGGCGGCAACCTAGGGTTTGGCTTCTCCATTGAGCGGCGACAACACAACCTAGGGTTTGGCTTCTCCATTGAGCGACGACAACACAACCTAGGGTTTGGCTCTTGTCTTGGGCGGTGCCACTTCATCTCCTTCCTCACTTTGGCCAGCGGCAACAAGGGCTAGGACTTCTCTTCCTGTCACACCCGCCCTTTCTAGGGGTTCGGAGGGCGGCGCGACGCGATCGTACATACATGCATTACAGCGGAAGACTACATATACTTCTTATAGCGGAAGACTTTAGACTTCTTTTTTTTCTTTCTTTTAAACATAAACATGCATCATCATTTCATAAGTATTTCTTTTTAAACATAGAGCATGCATCATCATTTCATAAGTACTTAGTTCAAGTTCCTAAAAATCATCTTAAGGGAAAACATGCATAAGTATAGGACACATAAACAGATCTCCTCCACCATGCCACTACCACACACACTTTGCCCCTCCTGCTACTCCCTTTAGTTTAGTCACCCTTTACCCTTATCTGCAGTACAAGGGAACATAAACTATAAGCACATAGGCTTAGTAAGATCCTGTCCTACTCACAAAAACCATACGTCAAGCATTAAGCATAGAGTAGTGACATGATCATATAACACATACGAGCATAACATTGATATAAACATACAAGGACATATAAGAATGGCATTCATGTAAACATACAAGAACATATAAGCATAGCGTGCATATAAACATACAAGAACATAAAAGCATAGCATTCATATAAACATACAAGAACATAAGCAAGCATAACATGTAAACATACAAGAACATAAGCAAGCATAACATGTAAACATACAAGAACATAAGCAAGCATAACATGTAAACATACAAGAACAAAAGCAAGCTTAACATGTAAACATACAAGAACATAAGCAAGCATAACATGTAAACATACAAGAACATAAGCAAGCATAACATGCATATAACATCATAATGATCCAGACATGAAAAAAGGATATATGCAGGATGCTCTTTGAAAACATATATTATAGGTATTTAACAAAATCTCAACATATTGGCCCGGCATTGTACCACATCATTATCATCATAGTGCGCATCCCTAATAGACCCGAGGTAGCTAATCCCGAACCCACTAGAGTACTAGGCCCGTACTAAGTCCGTCGGCCGAGGGTCAGCATAACAGAAGCCCATCCTAAGCCCGTACTTATGACCGTTGGCCTAGGGCATCTGGGAGCCCATCCCGTACTGAGTCTGTACTACGACCGTCGACCCAAGGGCACGTAGGAGCCCATCCCTTGGACTTTGTTAGGGTCCTGGTACAAGCCATGCAGAAAGTAAAATACATATCATGCTTCTTATCATAACATATCATATTTCTTTTCATAAACATATCATGTTCCTTATCATGGCATATCCTATTTCTTCTTCATATCATAACATGTTTCTTCTTCATAACATATCATATTGCTTTTCATAACATATCATGTTCCTTCTTCATAACATATCATATTTCTTTTCATACATATCAAACGTTCATACAATTTACATGGCAATGAGCATAACATGATAATGCATTTAACATGGTAATGAGCAGAACATAATCATGCATTCCTACAATTAACATGGACATATGGTGGTGACATATAAACCAATAATACTAAACAACTTGAGCAAGGACTACTTAACATCATGCTAACATCACACACATATAGTGCATGGCATAAACATCATGAACAACCATAACATGGTGTGAACTAAACTTCATGGAGTTCTAGCAAAGTTTTAAACCCTAAACAACTTATATAAGATCTAACTAACCACATATTAATTCTTTCACATATAAATCATGGCATGGAAGGCACTTATGCGTTTAGATAAGTCGTGGCCGAGAGCTTCAAGGAATCCTAAGGTCCATTTCTTAAATCTAGCTTAGCTATCAACATGTTACCTACATCTATATTCATAACATAGCATGACAACTTTTAGATCATAGCATAATAATCCTAAATGGGTCTTGGCCGAATGGTTCAAGGAACTTAAAGGATCAACCATTTAAATTTAGGTTAGCTAATAACATGTTACCTTCATCTATATTCATAACATAGCATGACAACTTATGGATCATAGCATAATAGACCTAAATGGGTCTTGGTCGAATGGTTCAAGGAACTTAAAGGATCAACCACTTAAGTTTAGGTTAGCTAATAACATGTTACCTTCATCTATATTCATAACATAGCATGACAACTTATGGATCATAGCATAATAGTCCTAAATGGATCTTGGTCGAATGGTTCAAGGAACTTAAAGAATCAACCACTTAAATTTAGGTTAGCTAATAAAATGTTACCTTCATCTAACATCAAAACATATCATGAACTCATCTATAGCATGACATAGAACATGTTATCTTCATCTAACATCTAAACATATCATGAACTCATCTATAGCATGGCATAGAAGATGTTATCTTCATCTAACATCAAAACATATCATGAACTCATCTAGAGCATGGCATAGAAAAACACATTACGGGTCCAAAGGGGCTTGGCCGAGAGTCCTAGAAGGGTTTGAAGTTCAACCACTTAACCAAACCCATCTAGAAACCTATCATCATCATATTCATACAAGGTATAGCATGGATCATCATGGAAAACACAAAAAATGGTCTTGGCTGAAAGTTTCTTGAAGATTTTAAGATCTAACACTTAACCAAACCTATTTAGCAACCTATCATCATCATATTCATACAAGGTATAGCATGGATCATCATGGAGGGCACAAGGAAGGGTCTTGGCTGAAAGTTCATGAAGGGATTCACATAATAACATCAATCGAAAACAACTTGTATGCAGGTGAGGGGATACTTACATCCTTTGCTTTGTTAATAGTTGGAAAATACCCTAAGGGATGCCAAACCTAGAGCCTTCTTCTTGCTTGGCTAGCTTTCAGAAAATGGAAGAAAGAGCCTAGGGTTTTCGGTGAGGAAGAAGAAGAGGAGAAGTGGAGAATGAAAAATGGGTTTTCTCTTGTCTCCTCATTCCCTATTTATTCACTTGAAGGTGTCCCTTAGCCTCCCTTACCCTTATCTATCATTTCCCATATTCCTCTAATAGTACAACCTTGCTGGGCTTCTGTTTATTGGATGCATCTTTAGAGCTTAGCTATCTACTAGAGGTTTGGGGTTCAATTCCTAGGTCATGCATCCTTTTTGGCTCTATTTCTTTTAGTTTTTGTAAGAGCCCACATAAAGCCCATTATAATCATGCTAAAATTCTTGTAAAATTGCTAGGAATTTTACGGGCGTTACAATCTTTCATACCTTTTAAAAGTTTCGTCCTCGAAACTTAGAACAACTCTGGGTACTTTTGTTTCATGTCCTCCTCGCGTTCCCAAGTAGCTTCTTCGTACCATTGATTTTGCCATAGGACCTTCACTTGGGGCACCTCTTTATTCCTTAGCCTTTTGACTTCTCGGTCTAGTATCTGGATAGGCCGACTTTCATAACTCAGGTCCTCTTGAACTTGCACTGTTTGTGGCTCGATCACTTGGTCCGTACTGGAAATGCACTTCTTGAGCATCGAAACATGGAACACGTTGTGAATAGCCGACATCTCTTGAGGCAGCTCTAGCTCGTAAGCTACCTTGCCAACTCTCTTCAATATCAGATACGGTCCCACATAACGCGGACTCAACTTACCCTTCCTTCCGAATCTCATCACTCCCTTCATAGGGGCCACTTTGAGGAATACCAGATCCTCGACTTCGAATTCTAACGGTCTACGTCGCATATCTGCATAGCTCTTTTGTCGGCTCTGAGCAGTTTCAATTCTTTGGCAGACATTCTATATAGCTCGGGTGGTGTCGTCAATGAAATCTGTCTGGAGTCCCATTCCCTTCTTTTCACCACCCTCGTACCAGCATATAGGAGATCTACATTTCCTCCCGTATAGAGCCTCGTAGGGCACCATTCCAATAGTAGCTTGGTAGCTATTGTTGTAAGCGAATTCTGCCAAGCATAAGTATCGGCATCAACTCCCTTTGAAATCCAGGGCGCAAGCTCGTAACATATCCTCCAGTACTTGATTTACCCTTTCGGTATGTCCATCCGTCTGAGGATGGAAGGCAGTACTGAATAATAGCTTCGTGCCAAGGGTCTTCTAAACACATTCCCAGAAATGGGAAATAAAATGACCATCTCTGTCAGAAATGATTGTCTTAGGAATCCCATGTAATCTGATAATTTTCTTAGCATATAATTGAGCCAGTTGCTCAGTCGAATAAGTCATCTTGATTGCTAAGAAGTGGGCAGACTTCGTCAATCTGTCCACAATTACCCATATAGCATCATATCCGTTTGTCGTCTTGGGCAATCCTGAGATGAAATCCATAGAAATATCTTCCCATTTCCATTCTGGAATTTGGATCGGCTGCAGTGTTCCTCCAGGTCTCTGGTGTTCTACTTTAACCCTCTGGCAGGTCAGGCAGGTACTGACATACTGAGCCACATCTCTTTTCATTCTGAACCACCAGAATTTTCTTTTTAGGTCTTGGTACATCTTGGTGGTTCCAGGATGCATCGCATAAGGAGTTCCGTGAGCTTCCTCAAATATCTTCTTCCGTAATTCTGGATCATCGGGAATTCACAAGCGGCCCCTGAGGTAGAGTATTCCACTATCAGAGATACGAAACCCATCATCCTTTCCTTCTAGGACCTCTTGCTTGATCCTCTGAATGCTTGGGTCATGGGTTTGCTTTTCCAATATATCGTTGGACAGCGTCGGTGCTATCGTCATGGTCAAGAGCTGTCCGGAAATAATTTCAACCCCTTAACGCATAATTTCCTTTTCTAAGGGCCGAGATAATACTGATAGAGACATCAAGGTGGCGCAGGACTTCCTGCTGAGTGCATCGGCCACCTTGTTCGCTTTTCCTGGATGGTAGAAGATCTCACAGTCATAATCCTTGACGAGCTCGAGCCATCTGTGTTGTCTCATGTTCAGGTCCTTCTGTGTGAAGATATATTTCAGACTCTGGTGGTCTGTATAAATCCTACACTGAGCTCCATATAGATAATGCCTCCATGTTTTTAGAGCAAAGACCATGGCCGCTAGCTCTAGATCATGAGTGGGATAATTCCTTTCATGTTCTTTGAGTTGCCTAGAGGCGTAGGCAATGACCTTGCCGTTCTGCATGAGTACAACTCCGAGTCCCAACTTGGAAGTGTCGCTGTACATGTCAAAGCCTTCGTTACTATCCGGAAGAGCAAGGATTAGAGCGCTGATTAGTCTCTTTTTCAATTCTGTGAAACTCTTCTCGCAGGCATCCGTCCATTCATACTTTTTGTTCTTTCTGGTGAGGACTGTCATAGGTGCTACAATTCTAGAGAAGTTCTCTACAAACTTTCTGTAGTAGCTTGCTAGCCCAAGAAAGCTTCTGATCTCGCTGGCATTCTTTTGTCGGTTCCAGTTACTCACAACTTCAATCTTTATTGGGTCTACCATCACTCTGTGCTTAGATATAACATGACCCAAAAATGATACTTGATCGATCCAGAATTTGCATTTGGAGAACTTTGCATACAGTTGCTTTCCCGAAGAATCTGTAATACCATATTCAGGTGTTCTGCATGCTCTTCTAGGGTTCTCGAATATATCAGTATATCGTCGATGAAAATGATTACAAATTTGTCGAGAAATGCTGAGAATACCCGATTCATCAGATCCATGAACATAGCAGGTGCATTCGTCACTCCGAATGGCATAACTACAAACTCGTAATGTCCATATATTGTTCGAAAAGTCATCTTTGGTATATCATCTAGTTTCACTTTCACTTGATGATAGCCAGACCACAGGTCAATCTTAGAGAAGACGGTGGCACCCTTTAGCTGGTCGAATAGGTCGTCAATCCACGGTAAAGGGTACCTGTTCTTGATCATCACATTATTTAGCGCTCGATAGTCTATGCACATTCACATAGACCCATCTTTCTTCTTCACCAACAGTACTGGAGCTCCCCATGGAGAGCAACTTGGGCGTATGAGTCCCTTGTCGAGTAACTCCTGTAGTTGTCCCTGAAGTTCCTTCAATTAAGCCGACGCCATATGGTAAGGTGCTTTAGAGATCGGGTTAGTACCAGGAATCAATTCAATCTCAAATTCAATTTCTCTATCTGGGGCTAACCCTTGTAGTTTATCTGGGAATACTTCTGGGTAGTTGCATACAACTCTGACATCTTCTAGCTTCTGGTCCTCGGCTTGACTTGTATCAACCACATGTGCTAGAAACCCAAAGGCATCCTTTCTAACATCTTATCGATTCTTCTCCTCGGCTCTCCAATAAATTCAAACATAGGTTCTGCCTCCGGCTGAAAGACCACTTTTCTTTTATGACACTCGATCGAAGCACCATACTTGCTTAAGAAATCCATGCCCAATATGACATCATAATCCTACATGTCGAGCACTATCAGATCACAGTAGAGTTCTCTGTCTCCGATTCTAATGGGTGCAGCTCGTAGCATATGAGTGGAGGGCATTACTTCTCCCGAGGGTAGAGTGGTTATGAACTTGCGATCCAAAGCTTGTAGTGGCATGTCTATCTTTTCCGTGAAGGGTGTAGAAACAAACGAATGTGTTGCCCCAGTATCATATAATGCAGTAGCATGCTGACAGAAAATAAATATCTGACCTGTGACAACCGTAGAAGCGTTTGCCACATCTTCTTGGGTGAGAGAGAATACCCTGGCATCTGTCATAACTGGCAGGGCTTCCAATCTCCCTTGACTGATCGGGGTTCCTTCGATTGCAGCCTGCATCTGGTGTAGCTGTGGAGGAGCACCTCAGATCTTGGGCATATGGTCGAGGAGGTTCTCGAACTGAATAGGCGATCCTTGACTCTATGCCCTTCCCGTCCACAGTTGTATCATCTATTTGTGCCTCGGTAGCATACTCCAGGATGTATCTTCCCGCATGTAGCACACAGAGGGATCTTGGGCTGCTTGTTCGCTGGACTACCTTTAGAGTCATCCCATTGCTTTCTCTTGCCAGTGTGGTTCCCTTTCCAAATACTCTGGTTTCTCTGACCTCCTGACTGGGCTTGACCCCTGCCTTCACTCAGTGCCTTCCTTTGCTAGTTAATATTGTTCAGATAATGCTCGGTAATCAAGGCACTACTGAACAGCTCCTCTGCGGTCTGCGGTCTATTAACTCCGCCGGCCACGTTTAGAGCTATCTCGGGTCGGAGCATCTTCAGCATGAGTCTAACCCTTTCTCTTTCCGTGCTGACCAACTCTAGGCATAGGCGTGTGACTCGGTTGAATCTCTTCACGGCTTCACTGACTGATAGGTCACCTTGCCGGAACCCAGTGAACTCGTCGTAATGCTTGTTCGTCACTCACAAATGGAAGAATTCTTCAAAAAAATTCATACTCGAAGTCCGTCCATCTCATCTGATTCACTTGCCTCTTTGATTTAACCTATTCCCACCACATCCGAGCATCTCCCGAAAGGCAAAATGACGCACACTTAATCTTCTCACATTCGGGCCAGTCCAATAGCTCTACGATGCTTTCCACAGTCTTGAACCAGGCCTGGGCGTCCCATGGTTCACCAGTACCAGAGAAATTTTCCGGCTTCAGCCTCTACCACTGGATCAGGTAAGCTTCCTGTCAAACCATCAGGCCAGGGCCCGCTGGTGGGGCGGTAGGGTTTCCTCGATGATTCATTAAGGCATTTATCACTTGTTGTTGCTCTGTGACTTGACGCTGGAGTTTAGTAACCACATGCGTGAGGTCATGTGGGGGTGCTATCTCATCGACTCTACTACTGCGTCTCCTAGCCATCTTTATCTTCATATATTAGAGTAAGGCTAGTATAAGATTATCGTTCATTTATCTATGAATAGTTAAACTAAAAGCTAGCATAAGGGTATCATACATATTTTCAGGCATATTTAAGATAGAAGCATTTCTTATCATACATGAACAAAATAGAGTAGGCATAGAAATTCTTACTTGGAGCGGCAAGATTTGGAGCTTGATATGTGTGTAGTGGAAAGACAGATCTGCTCTGATACCAACCTGTCACGCCCGCCCTTTCCAGGGGTTCAGAGGGCGGCGCAACACGATCGTACATACATGCATTACAGCGGAAGACTACATATACTGCTTAGAGTGAAAGACTTTAGACATCTTTTTTTTTCTTTCTTTTAAACATAAACATGCATCATCATTTCATAAGTATTTCATTTAAAACATAGAGCATGCATCATCATTTCATAAGTACTTAGTTCAAGTTCCTAAAAATCATCTTAAGGGAAAACATGCATAAGTATAGGACACATAAACAGATCTCCTCCACCATGCCACTACCACACACACTTTGTCCCTCCTGCTGCTCCCTTTAGTATAGCCACCCTTTACCCTTATCTTCAGTACAAGGGAACATAAACTATAAGCACATAGGCTTAGTAAGATCCTGTCCTACTCACCAAAATCATACGTCAAGCATTAAACATAGAGTAGTGACATGATCATATAACACATACGAGCATAACATTGATATAAACATACATGGACATATAAGCATGACATTCATGTAAACATACAAGAACATATAAGCATAGCGCGCATATAAACATACAAGAACATAAAAGCATAGCATTCATATAAACATACAAGAACATAAGCAAGCATAACATGTAAACATACAAGAACATAAGCAAGCATAACATGTAAACATACAAGAACATAAGCAAGCATAACTTGCATATAACATCATAATGATTCAGACATGAAATAAGGATATATGCAGGATGCTCTTTGAAAACATATATTATAGGTATTTAATATAATCTCAACATATTGGGCCCGACATTGTACCACATCATCATTATCATAGCGTGCATCCCTAATAGACCCGAGGTAGCTAATCCCGAACCCACTAGAGTACTAGGCCTGTACTAAGTCCGTCGGCCTAGGGGAAGCATAACAGAAGTCCATCCTAAGCTCGTACTTATGACCGTCGGCCTAGGGCATCTGGGAGCTCATCCCGTACTGAGTCCGTACTATGACCGTCGACCCAGGGGCATGTAGGGATCTTGTATGCAAAATAGCATTCGCGCAACGGAAAATTAGGATCCCTTCCAAGTGATCCTTGCGAAAGAAAACCTCGTACAAAATAAATTTCTCTAAAAGAAAACCTATCTTATAGGAGAATTCTACCTTTGTTGCGTGCCCTTTGCAATCCCGCTTTTCCTTGGATGTGTTGGATCTTTTAGCACGTTCAAATGTTCGTGCCTCTATATGTATTCACACGAGCAAGCTCTTGTCTCACAAAAGAAAACTAGAAGATCTCTCCTTTACTTCTTGCTAGAGAAGTCCCTAAAGGAGAGGAAGGTAGGGAAGAAGAGAAAGGAAGAAGAAGACTACTCTTCTTGCTAGCTTACACTCACAAAACCACACAACAAAAGCCTCTCCCACCAAGCTCTCACCAAGCCTTAAGCTCCCACTCAACTCCTTTGGCCGGCCACCCCATGGGGTGTTTTATAGGATTTGAAAAACCTTTCATCTCCTATCACATTCAATGCAATCAATGGCATTGAAAGATAATTAAACAAGGAGTTATCCTCCTTGTTTTGGCCAGCCACATGTTGAGGAAATCCAAGGGTCAAAACCCTTTGTCTCCTTCCAACTCATCAAGCTTAGGTGGCATGCTTAGGTGGCATGCTTATGTGGCATTCATGGATGTTGAATTAATCTTATTAATTCAATAAGCTTATGTTATCATATTGAATTAATCTCATTAAATCAATAAGGTAACATATTGAATTAATCTTATTAAATCAATTAAGCTTAGCATATTGAATTAATCTCATTAAATCAATAAGCTAAAATTCTCATTAAGCTTAAAGTCCAAAAACCATTTTGTACTTAAGCTTATTCCCAAATTATTCTAGTCAAACTAGAATGCACTAATTCTTCTAATCATCATGCTCTTTGTGTGTGACCCTATAGGCTCTCATAACGTTGGCAGTTGATCTAAACTCTTTTAGATACACAAGCAATGAGCGGCATCTAGCAATACATCATTGCTACCCAATTCTGAGATAAGTCAAGATCGACTAACCTTTTTACGTGACTACTATAATGTATGACCGTGTCCTTCTATCCTTGATATCAGATTGACCAATGAGGCATAGACCGTGTCATCCTCGATCAATCTATGTGTTTCTTGATCCCTGAGTAAACTAACTCAAATAAATGAGCTCAATATCTCATATTGACTCATTCGAGCATGACCATGCGTTTTAGTAGTTCCACTCAATCAAGGGGCCCACAGATATCACTCCCGTCATATGGGAGGGATAGATCCCATCTACATCACTCACATCCCTCCGCATAATTTGTTATATACCCAGTAATCGCCTTTATGGTCCACCTATGGGTGACGCGTTTGTGATACCAAAGTACATAACTCCTTATGTAGGGAACCGTAGTGACTTCAGGTTTGAGGACTATTCATACCAATAGTCACATGAGAAAGTTTATGACACTCATATGACGATCCATGAAACTTTCTCATGGTTGGTCAGTTCAGTATATATTCTCTAATATGTACCCATGTGTCAACTTGATATCATATATCCATGACTTGTGAGATCAAGTCATCAATTGACCTACATGCTAGTCTTTATGTATTAATATTGCCCTTGCATATTAATACTTGACTAGGAACATTTAGGAAAGTGTTCTCTGTAGCCTCTCATAATCAATTCTGCCAATTGATGTGCTATAGATAAGAACCTACTTTTCTAGGGCATTATTATATTTAATTTAGCTGGCACAAGCAAGATGTAAATATAATAACCAATCCTTTGCCTTTATAGAATATGATACAAAATGTTCCCTATTCAACCATCACATGATTGGTTCTAGGGCTATAACTAACAATCTCCCACTAGCACTAGTACCAATCACTATAATATCATACCTAGTGACCTAGTGTGACCATCATGCTTCCTCTGTACTCAAAGCCTTGGTCGATGGATCTGCGATGTTAGCTTACATTGGTACTCTGCATATCCTCACATCTCCTCTATCGATGATCTCTCGAATGAGATGGAAGCGCCGGAGTATGTGTTTGGTCTGCTGATGTGATCGAGGTTCCTTAGCCTGTGCAATAGCCCCATTGTTGTCACAATAGAGGTCTATTGGATCTGCAATGCTAGGAACTACCCCAAGTTCACTGATGAACTTGCGGAGCCAAAGACCTCCTTTCTTTGCATCGACGACAATATACTCCCATTGTAGAATCGATGCTGTGTCTGCTTGAACTTTTCCGGACTCACAGCTCCACCATTCGAGCAAAACACGTACCGTTGCGATCTATAGTCATCCTTATGCATTTGGAAGCTTGCATCACTTTGTAACCCTTCTGATTAGCTCCTCATTGCCTCGAATATCGAAAATATTCTTTCGTTCTTCGTAAGTATTTAAGAATATTTTTGGCTATCCCAGTGACTTTCACCGATCCGACTAGTATCTACTCGTCATGCTCAAAGCATACGAGGCGTCGGCAGTACAAAGCATGGCGTACATGATAGACCCTATGGCGGATGCATAAGGGATCTTATCCATGCGATCTCTCTCCTCCTTAGAAGAGGACATTGAGTCTTGAAAGACTCACACCATGTAATAAAGCGAAATCCTTTCTTGGAATTTTGCATAGCAAAGCGATCTAGCACTTTATCAATGTATGTACTCGACTTAGGCCAAGTAATCTTTTAGATCTATCTCTATAGATCTTGATGCCTAGAATATAGGCGGCTTCACCTAAGTCTTTCATCGAGAAACAATTCCCTAACCACATCTTCAATGGGTGAGGGAATATCATTTCCGATGAGAAGTATGTCATCTACATACAAGATAAGAAATACAAGCTGTGCTCCACTATTTCTCTTGTAGACACAAGGTTCATCTTCATTCTTGATGAAACCAAACTCCTTGATTGCATCATCGAATCGAAGATTCCGAGAGAGGCTTGCTTTAGTCCATAAATGGACCTTTGCGGTTATACCTTTCGGGATGCTTTGGATCTTCAAAACCCTCAGGCTATGTCATGTACACATCCTCGAGTAGCTTTCCATTCAGAAAAGCGGTTTTGACATCCATCTGCCAGATCTCATAATCGTGGTAGGCTACAATAGCAAGTATGATCCGAATGGATTTAAGCATCGCAACTGGTGAAAAGGTTTCATCATAGTCAATACCATGAGTTTGTTTGAATCCTTTAGCCACCAATCTACCTTTATAGGTATGCTTATTACCATCCATGTCAGTCTTTACTTTAAAGACCCACTTACACCAATGGGTTTTACCCCTTCAGGTGGATCAACCAAAGTCCATACTTGGTTAGTGTACATGGATTCCATTTCGGATCTCATGGCCTCTAGCCATTTCTCGGAATCTGGGCTCATCATAGCTTCTTGATAGGATGTAGGCTTGTCAAGATCGACAAGCAATACTTCACCATTGTCAGTCAAGAGAAAAGAATATCTCTTGGGTTGACGGATCTATCAGATCTCTGAAGAGGTTGGTACTTGAGCAGTGTTTGCTCCATAACTCTTTGGGCAATAATTTCCTCATCCACAACACTTTGTGGTGCACATTCATTTTCCATCGAAGCCTTAGTGTTATCTTCATCAATTTCTTCAAGATGAATTTTACTCCCACTAGTTTTTCTAGAAATAAATTCTCTTTCTAGAAAGATAGCATTTCAACAATAAACACCTTGCCAAGTGTGGGATTGTAAAGTAATATCCTTAGTTTCCTTAGGATATCCTCTGAAATAACACTTATCGATTTGGGTCCTAGTTTATCCGAGACTTGACGCCTAACATAAGCTTCACAACCCCAAATCTTTATAAAAGACATTTTGGGACTCTTCCCAGTCCCATAGCGTGTATGGTGTCTTTTCTCTGGCTTTTGATGGGATGCAATTAAGTGTGAAAGCGGCTGTCTCTAGAGCTAAACCCCAAAAGGAAGTAGGTAGATCAGTCTGGCTCATCATTGATCGTACCATATCTAATAGAGTACGATTTCTCCTCTCAGATACACCATTCCATTGTGGTGTTCGGGTGGAGTGAGTTGGGATATTATCCCACACTCGGCCAGTGATCACGAAACTCTTGACTAAGGTATTCACCACCTCGATCCGATCAAGTAGCTTAATACGCTTACCAAGTTGGTTTTGTACTTCATTCTTGAATTCTTTGAACTTTTCAAAGGATTGACTTATGTCTCATCAAATATAAATAGCCAAATCTACTCATATCATCGAAAGTAATAAAGTACTTATAGCCTCCTCCTGCCCGACATTGAAAGGGCCACATACGGTATGTATGAGTCCTAACAAGTCCGTGCCTCTCGCCATGTCCACTAAATGGAGTTTTAGTCATCTTTCCTAAAAGACAAGATTCACATATCTCATATGATTCAAAATCAAATGAGTCCAATAATCCATCTTTATGGAGTTGGAATATGCATTTTTCATTTATGTGACCTAGGCGACAGTGCCAGAGATATGTTTGGTTCAAATTATTCGATTTGAACCGTTTGGTATTTACGTTATAAATTGGGTTTTCTAAATCTAGAACATAGAGACCATTCATAAGTGGTGCATTACAATAGAACATTTCATTTAAATAAATGGAACAACATTTGTCCTTTATTATAAAAGAAAAGTTTTTCTTGTCTAAACAAGATACAGAGATTATGTTCTTTGTTAATGCAGGTACATAAAAGCACTCCTCTAGTTCTAAGATAAGCCCAGTGGGCAAAGACAAAGAATATGTTCCTACAGCTACAGCAGCAACTTTTGCGCCATTGCCTACTCGTAGGTCCACTTCGCCTTTTGCCATTAGTCTACTATTTCTCAGTCCCTGCACATTAGTACAAATGTGAGATGCACATCCGGTATCTAATACCCATGTAGAAGAAATAGATAGATTAACTTCTATAACATGTATACCTGAGGCAGAAGTCCCACTTCTTTTATTCTTTACTTCCTCAAGGTAGACTTTGCAGTTCCGCTTCCAGTGTCCAGTCTCACCGCAATGGAAACAGTCCCCTTCCTTAGGTACTTTACCTTTACCCTTTGAAGTGGATGAATTGGCCTTGCCTTTGGCTTGGGTCTTACCCTTGCCTTTGTGCTTACCTTTGCCCTTCTTGACCATTAGTACGTTACTAACTTTCCTTTTGAGATTTGGTTCAGCAGTTCTTAACATGCTGAGAATCTCAGGCAAAGGTTTATCAATTTCATTCACGTTATAATTCATGACGAATTGATTATATGCTTCCGGCAACGATTGCAAGATAACATCGGTTGCCAATTCTTGGCTCAGTGGAAAACCTAGTCTTTCAAGGTTCTCAACGTACCCAATCATTTTAAGTACATGAGTTCCTACAGGTGTTCCTTCTTGCATCTTGCATGCAAAAAGAGCCTTAGACACTTCAAAATGCTCGTGCCTAGCTTGTCCTTGATATAGTTGTTTCAAATGTTCAACCATACCATAGGCATCCATGTTCTCATGTTGCTTCTGAAGCTCAGAGTTCATGGTGGCAAGCATAAGACATGACACATCTAATGTGTCCTCTTGATGCTTCTTATAAGCATCTTTTCAAGATGATGAGTAGGCGGGTGTTTCAGGGATAGACTGCTCTAGGACATACAGTTTACGTTCTTGCTTGAGGATAATCCTCAAGTTCCTATACCAGTCTAGAAAGTTAGCTCCATTGAGCTTGTCTTTCTCAAGGACAGATCGCAAGTTGAGGGGGTGTGTCGTGTTAGATGACATGGTGATCTACAACATTAAAATGAAAAATTTAGTATCATACCTAAGTCATTTAATTAGACCTTTAATTAAATGAGGCTCCCACTAAATTCTCATAGCTTTGATATGAGCTAATCATTGATGTAGGCAAACACATTTTGCTTATATGATTAGCTTCTATTTAGCTATAAATTTATATGGGATAAAGATCCACATCATAATTCGTCTTGAGTTAGCTTTGGCTAATCGCCCAAGATGTAGTATGATTTGGTAGGCAATCTTTTGTCAATTACATCTGATGTAACTCTTTAATAGCTTTGGTTAAGTTTAGATTAGTTTAGTGCTTATTCCTAAACCAGCTTCCAGGCCATGGCGAGGCACAGAGGCCTTCTTGGATATCGGAGCAACGACCACTTCTAAGACAAAGCCGATGTTTGGAAATCACACAAAACTAATTTTTAAAACTTATGTTCAAAGCTAATATATGCCTCTACTTTAAAAACTTAATTAAGTCTTAACCAAGTTTGATAGCAGGACATCACGATTGTCCACTCGCACTCTTCCAAGATAAAATGCATTGCTTTGCTTTGGCAAACCCAATAACAAATGATCGAGGAAGTAGTGAGTACCAAACTTTGGTAGGCATATCGTTTAGACTTATTAAGAAATAAACTTAAACATGCATCACATACATATTAGCATACATCACATATAAGCTAAATTAACATGCATCATATACATATTAAACTAAGCGTGTCATGGTTATGGCCCTTATTCTACAATCTTCTCAAGCCAATGAAAAGATTGATTGGTCAACCTAGGGATAGCATCTTCTCCCAAGTGCTTCCTTTTGGTTGTCTTGTGTTGTTGACTTCCTCCTTGTAACATCATCTTCCAATGGACCCTCCATCTTTGTTGTGTATATTACAAAAGGAGAAATACTCGAGTTACATTCGAGTCTAAAGCTAATTTTACAACAAGAATGTTAGGAGAAAGGCACGACACGCAGGCCGTATTAAGAATTACAACACACATTCACAAACCATTTGGGACTAGGCCATAACCATGCACCATGTCATTTTAATTTTTAAAAGACATCGGATATTTTATTATGTTTGAAAAATCGCTAATGCAATTATCAACTCATAATAAAATTTATCCTACTTCTATATCATATATAAAATAGAGAAAACCTATTTTTATACGATCTTTCGCAAGTGGCTCTGATACCACTGTAGGGATCTTGTATGCAAAATAGCATTCGCGCAACGGAAAATTAGGATCCCTTCCAAGTGATCCTTGCGAAAGAAAACCTCGTACAAAATAAATTTCTCTTAAAGAAAACCTATCTTATAGGAGAATTCTACCTTTGTTGCGTGCCCTTTGCAATCCCACTTTTCCTTGGATGTGTTGGATCTTTTAGCACGTTCAAATGTCCATGCCTCTATATGTATCCACACGAGCAAGCTCTTGTCTCACAAAAGAAAACTAGAAGATCTCTCCTTTACTTCTTGCTAGAGAAGTCCCTAAAGGAGAGGAAGGTAGGGAAGAAGAGAAAGGAAGAAGAAGACTACTCTTCTTGCTAGCTTACACTCACAAAACCACACAACAAAAGCCTCTCCCACCAAGCTCTCACCAAGCCTTAAGCTCCCACTCAACTCCTTTAGCCGGCCACCCCATGGGGTGTTTTATAGGATTTGAAAAACCTTTCATCTCCTATCACATTCAATGCAATCAATGGCATTGAAAGATAATTAAACAAGGAGTTATCCTCCTTGTTTTGGCCGGCCACATGTGGATGAAATCCAAGGGTCAAAACCCTTTGTCTCCTTCCAACTCATCAAGCTTAGGTGGCATGCTTATGTGGCATGCTTAGGTGGCATGCTTATGTGGCATTCATGGATGTTGAATTAATCTTATTAATTCAATAAGCTTATGTTATCATATTGAATTAATCTCATTAAATCAATAAGGTAACATATTGAATTAATCTTATTAAATCAATTAAGCTTAGCATATTGAATTAATCTCATTAAATCAATAAGCTAAAATTCTCATTAAGCTTAAAGTCCAAAAACCATTTTGTACTTAAGCTTATTCCCAAATTATTCTAGTCAAACTAGAATGCACTAATTCTTCTAATCATCATGCTCTTTGTGTGTGACCCTATAGGCTCTCATAACGTTGGCAGTGGATCTAAACTCTTTTAGATATACAAGCAATGAGCGGCATCTAGCAATACATCATTGCTACCCAAGTTATGAGATAAGTCAAGATCCGACTAACCTTTCCGTGACTACTATAATGTATGACCGTGTCCTTCTATCCTTGATATCAGATTGACCAATGAGGCATAGACCGTGTCATCCTCGATCAATCTATGTGTTTCTTGATCCCTGAGTAAACTAACTCAAACAAATGAGCTCAATATCTCATATTGACTCATTCGAGCATGGTCATGTGTTTTAATAGTTCCACTCAATCAAGGGGCCCACAGATATCACTCCCGTCATATGGGAGGGATAGATCTCATCTACATCACTCACATCCCTCCGCATAATTTGTTATATACCCAGTAATCGCCTTTATGGTTCACCCTGTTACGGGTGACGTTTGACGATACCAAAGTACATAACTCCTTATGTAGGGAACCGTAGTGACTTCAGGTTTGAGGACTATTCATACCAATAGTCACATGAGAAAGTTTATGACACTCATATGATGATCCATGAAACTTTCTCATGGTTGGTCAGTTCAGTATATATTCTCTAATATATACCCATGTGTCAACTTGATATCATATATCCATGACTTGTGAGATCAAGTCATCAATTGACCTACATGCTAGTCTTTATGTATTATTATTGCCCTTGCATATTAATACTTGACTAGGAACATTTAGGAAAGTGTTCTCTACAGCCTCTCATAATCAATTCTGCCAATTGATGTGCTATAGATAAGAACCTACTTTTCTAGGGCATTATTATATTTAATTTAGCTGGCACAAGCAAGATGTAAATATAATAACCAATCCTTTGCCTTTATAGAATATGATACAAAATGTTCCCTATTCAACCATCACATGATTGGTTCTAGGGCTATAACTAACAGGGCACGTAGGAGCCCATCCCTTGGACCTTGTTAGGGTCTTGGTACAAGTCTTGCAGAAAGTAAAATACATATCATGCTTCTTATCATAACATATCATATTTCTTTTCAGAAACATATCATGTTCCTTATCATGGCATATCCTATTTCTTCTTCATATCATAACATGTTTCTTCTTCATAACATATCATATTGCTTTTCATAACATATCATGTTCCTTCTTCATAACATATCATATTTCTTTTCATACATATCATGTTCCTTCTTTATAACATATCATACGTTCATACAATTTACATGGCAATGAGCATAACATGATAATGCATTTAACATGGTAATGAGCAGAACATAATCATGCATTCCTACAATTAACATGGACATATGGTGGTGACATATAAACCAATCATACTAAACAACTTGAGCAAGGACTACTTAACATCATGCTAACTTCACACACATATAGGGCATGGCATAAACATGATGAACAACCATAACATGGTGTGAACTAAACTTCATGGAGTTCTAGCAAAGTTTTAAACCCTAAACAACTTATATAAGATCTAACTAACCACATATTAATTCTTTCACATATAAATCATGGCATGGAAGGCACTTAGGAGTTTAGATAAGTCTTGGCCGAGAGCTTCAAGGAATCTTAAGGTCCATTTCTTAAATCTAGCTTAGCTATCAACATGTTACCTACATCTATATTCATAACATAACATGACAACTTTCAGATCATAGCATAATAGTCCTAAATGGGTATTGGCCGAATGGTTCAAGGAACTTAAAGGATCAACCACTTAAATTTAGGTTAGCTAATAACATGTTACCTTCATCTATATTCATAACATAGCATGACAACTTATGGATCATAGCATAATAGACCTAAATGGGTCTTGGCCGAATGGTTCAAGGAACTTAAAGGATCAACCACTTAAGTTTAGGTTAGCTAATAACATGTTACCTTTATCTATATTCATAACATAGCATGACAACTTATGTATCATAGCATAATAGTCCTAAATGGGTCTTGGCCGAATGGTTCAAGGAACTTAAAGAATCCACCACTTAAATTTAGGTTAGCTAATAACATGTT
Source organism: Wurfbainia villosa (assembly GCA_025175895.1). Taxonomy (NCBI): domain Eukaryota; kingdom Viridiplantae; phylum Streptophyta; class Magnoliopsida; order Zingiberales; family Zingiberaceae; genus Wurfbainia; species Wurfbainia villosa. The sequence continues at coordinate 109,005,645 of CM045996.1, forward strand.
ACCTTCATCTAACATCAAAACATATCATGAACTCATCTATAGTATGGCATAGAACATGTTATCTTCATCTAACATCAAAACATATCATGAACTCATCTATAGCATGATCTTAAGAAGAAAAGAAGTGAGACTTCTACTTCAGGTATAAATGTTATGGAAATCAATCTATCTATTTCTTCAACATGGGTATTAGATACCGGATATGCATCTCACATTTGTACCAATGTGCAGGCGCTGAGAAATAGCAGGGCATTGACAAAGGGCGAGGTGGACCTACGAGTAGGCAATGGAGCAAGGGTTGTTGTTGTTACTGTAGAAACTTATGATCTATCTCTGCCCTCTGGGCTTGTACTAGAATTAGATGAATGTTGTTATGTGCCTGCTTTGACTAAGAACATAATTTCGATTTCTTGTTTGGACAAGAAAGGATTTACATTTATAATAAAGAACAAATGTTGTTCAGTTTATTTAAATGATATGTTCTATTGTAGTGCACCTCTAATGAACGGACTCTACTTTCTAGACTTAGAGAGCCCTATCTATAACATAAGTGCCAAAAGGTTCAAGTCAAATGAGTTGAACCAAACCTATCTCTGGCATTGTCGCTTAGGTCACATAAATGAGAGTCGCTTATCTCAGCTCCATAAGGATGGGCTGCTAGACTCATTTGATTTTGAATCATATGAGACATGTGAGTCTTGCCTTTTAGGCAAGATGACCAAGACTCCCTTTAGTGGACACAGCGAAAGAGTAACAGATTTGTTGGACTTATACATAGTGATGTATGTGGTCCTTTCAATGTTGCTGCTAGAGGTGGTTACAGGTACTTCATTACATTTACTGATGACTTCAGTAGATATGGTTATGTGTATCTTATGACACATAAATCAGAATCCTTTGAAAAGTTCAAAGAATTCAAGAATGAAGTACAAAACCAGCTTGGCAAGAGTATTAAGATACTTCGATTAGATCGAGGTGGTGAATACCTTAGCCATGAGTTTCGTGACTATCTAGCTGAGTGTGGGATTCTATCCCAACTCACTCCTCCTGGAACACCACAGTGGAATGGTGTATTCGAAAGGAGGAATCGTACCCTATTAGATATGGTACGATCTATGATGAGTCACACAGATCTTCCCATATCCTTTTGAGGATATGCTCTAGACACAGCAGCCTTTACCCTTAACTGTGTACCATCCAAGGCTGTCATAAAGACACCATATACGATATGGACAGGGAGAAATCCCAAGATGTCTTTCATGAGGATTTGGGGTTGTGAGGCTTACGTTCGACGTCAAGTCTCAGACAAACTGGGACCCAAATCCGATAGGTGCTATTTTGTTGGATATCCCAAGGATACAAAGGGATATTACTTCTACATTCCCAGTCAGCACAAAGTGTTTGTGGCAAAGACTGGGGTTTTTCTAGAAAGGGATTTTGTTTCTAGAAAAACTAGTGGGAGTACGTTCGATCTTGAAGAAATTCAAGATAAGGACCATAGCACTGAGGCCTTGATGGAGGTTGAACAGGAACCACAAAGTGTTGTGGGTGATGAGGTTGTTGCACAAGGAGTTGTGGAACAACCACCTGTTCAGGTAGACCTACCTCTTCACAGATCTGATAGGGTACGTCGTCAGCCTGAGAGATACTCATTTCTCTTGTCTGACCATGATGACGTAATGCTCATTGAGAATGAGCCTACCTCCTATCAGGAAGCTGTGATGAGCCCAGATTCTGAGAAATGGCTAGAGGCCATGAGATCCGAGATGGAATCCATGTACACCAACCAAGTATGGACTTTGGTTGATCCACCTGAAGGGGTCAAACCCATTGGGTGTAAGTGGGTCTTTAGGAGAAAGACTAACATGGATGGACTTACGCATACCTATAAGGGTCGATTGGTGGCTAAAGGTTTCAAGCAGATTCATGGTATTGACTATGATGAAACCTTTTCTCCAATGGCGAGGTTTAAGTCCATTCAGATCTTGCTTGCTATTGTAGCATACCACGATTATGAGATCTGGCTGATGGATATCAAAATCACATTTCTGAATGGAAACTTACTCGAGGATGTGTACATGACACAACCTGAGGGTTTTGAAGATCCACAACATACTGGGAAAGTATGCAAGCTGCAAAAGTCCATTTATGGGCTAAAGCAAGCCTCTCAGAGCTAGAATCTTCGATTCGATGATGCGATCAAATAGTTTGGTTTCATCAAGAATGAAGATGAACCCTGTGTCTACAAAAGGGTTAATGGGAATACAGTTGTCTTCCTTGTATTGTATGTGGATGACATACTACTCATTGAAAATGACATCCCTTCGCTACAGTCTGTGAAGACTTGGCTAGGGACGTGCTTCTCAATGAAGGACTTAGGTGAAGCAGCCTGTATTCTAGGCATCAAGATCTATAGAGATAGATCTAAGAGATTGCTTGGCCTAAGTCAGAGTACATACATTGACACGGTATTACTACGGTTTGCCATACAAAATTCCAAGAAGGGACTTCTGCCGATGTCACATGGTGTGAGTCTTTCGAAGACTCAAAGTCCCTCTTCTAGAGAGGAGAGAGACCGCATGGATAAGATCCCTTATGCATCTGCTATAGGATCTATCATGTACGCCATGCTGTGTACTCGTCCTGATGTCTCGTATGCTTTGAGCATGACGAGTAGATACTGTTGGTGCAGTGGGCACCTAAGTCGAACCTATGTTTTGATTATAGCAAACGATACAAAGTTAAGCTTATATTGTTATCTCACGAGCTAAATCAAGTGTGCAGAAAAGTCTCAATGCTGGAGCTGAAGGCTAGCGACACCCGGAGGAAGCCGCGGTGGTCGGGCGACACTCGAGTTACTTCGGAGGGAGCCGAAGGAATCGAGTGGAAGGCCGAAAGCAAAAGCGACAAGTAAGTATCGAGGTAAGCTCGTGTGTGCAAGCGTAAGTGAGGTCGTGTCCTTTGTACGGGGACGTCCTTAGGCGACGATCCAACCCAAGACTTCCCATGGAAGGTCTATGTTGAGATCGGACGGCAAGTGGCCGTCGAATTCACTTGTATTTTGAGCTAAACTCCTTTTTTAGTCAAAAATCGTGGCTGCCAGTTCAACCGGCCAGTTCAACCGGCGGCAGTTCAACCGGCCAGTTCAACCGGCGGCAGTTCAACCGGCCAGTTCAACCGGTGGTCAAAAATCAGCCTCGAGGAGTCAAGCTTTATCACCATTTTTCAAGGAGTTTTGTGCCCATTTGTGATTGGTTGAAGACCCATTCGTTGAGGGGCTTAAAGGCTATAAAAGGAGGGCCAAACCTAGGGTTTTTAATCAATTCAAAAGCTTCCAAGTGCTTCCGATACGCTCCGACTCTCCGACATCCCTACGACGAAGCGCTGCCGAGACGACGACTAAAGCTTCAACCTCCAATCCTTGAAGTCGTCGGTATAATCTTTAATTTTGTATAAGTTGTCTTTATTTTCAATCTTTAAATCATATCAAGGAGATGGGGTGTGTCCCTCTACGTTGTTTGTTTATTGAGTTTTTGTAGTAGCTTTTCTCGTATCTCTATCGAGAAGGAGTTCGTTTAATATTTGCCCTCCGTGCGTGGTCAAGGACCATTAGGGCCTTGGAGTAGTAGCCGTAGGCTACGAACCAAGTAAAAACCCCTCGTGTTTTTATTTATTTATTGCTATCTTTCCGCTGCGTTTACTGCTAATTGACGATTACGAAAAGTGTTTTTCTTATCGCTATTCACCCCCTCTAGCTCAAATCGATCCAACAATTGGTATCGAGTCGGGGTTGCTAAGATTTGGTGAAACCACCAATCTAGCTTTTTTTTACAGATTTATTTTCTTTTAATTCTATTTATTTCTATTTATTTTGTTTGTTAAATTCTCTCCCTTTTACTAATCCAAGACGCGAGTCTTGGTACTTGTTTTGAGTTTTTGTCTTTGCTAGTTTTTTCGCCTTCGTCTCTTTTGTCTTTTTGTTTCAATGGCCCATCTCGAGGGTTTTAGCACCGTCAGACCTCCGTTTTATAACGGAGATGACTTCCGTTATTGGAAGGGTCGGATGGAATGCTTTCTTCAAACCCAATCGAGATGTGGATCATAATCCAAACGGGTTTCACACTTCCGACTAATGAAGTGGGTGACTCCTTGGATTATGATCAATGGACCGTTGCAACAAAACGACAAGTCGAAGCCGACGCCAAGGCAACACAAATCCTCCAATGCGGCCTATCCAAGGAGGAGTTAAATCGCGTCGGCCCCTTCATAAGCGCAAAGGATCTTTGGACTAAACTAATCGAGTCACGAAGGATCGATCAAGCCAAGGTATGTAAGCGTGATTTGTTATTCAATAAATTGTACACACTAAAAATGCAGAACACGAATCCGCGACGCAACTCCACGCCCGTGTCCGGGACATAGTCAACAACTTACACGCATCGGGCAAAAGGTCGAAAACCGCGACCTTATAAGGTATGTTCTAAACTCTTTTCCGAGGACTACCTTGTGGGCATCCATGGTCGATGCCTACAAGGTCTCCAAGGATCTTTCTAAAATTAGGTTAGATGAACTCTTTTCCGATTTCGAATTACATGAACAATCCAACTCGGAACCCGAGAGGGGTATAGCTTTATTTGCAGGATCAAAGAAGAAGAAAATCGCAAGCAAGCCACCACCAACCGAGGAGGAAGACGAGTCCGAAGAAGAAGTTGACCCGGAATTGACTGCCGAACTAATGAACCTAGCTCGAAGAATAGCCAAGGGACGAAAGCTCCCAACCAAGGTAAACCTAAAAGTTCTAATATTAGGTGTTATGAGTGTAACAGGTTTGGACATATCAAGTCCGAGTGCCCCAAGCTCAACCACCAAGGACCTAAGCACAAGAAGGCCCTCAACGCGACATGGGAAGAAGCGTCATCCGAAGAAGACGAAGACCACGTCTTCATGGCGAAATCAATTGAGTCAGACACGGAGACCGAACCCGAACTTGAGTCAGAACCGGAGGATGATTCGGACTACGAAGCAACCTTCAAGTCAAGCCACGGATACGCATCCGGTTCAAAAGATACCCTTAAGGTGAGTCGTACTTTATTTAATACTTTACATAATACGGTTAGGTTTTTGTCTAGGAAGTTAGCTAAGTCCGAGTCCAAGGTCGAGACCCTGGTTGAGGAAGTTAAACTCCTCAAACACGAGGTCTCCCTAACCTCTTCGACTAGTCGAGTTCAAGAGAAGGACTCAACTCGGGTTGAAAAACTCGAAGTTGAGAACTCACTCTTGAAAAGTCAAGTCGAAGATCTTAGGAATACGTTGGAAAGGTTTACTTTGGGATCCAAAGGACTTGACCTCCTACTTGGATCGCAAAGGGCCGTGTACAACAAGGCCGGACTAGGGTTTAGCTCAAACACGACCAATAAGTCGTATATGTCAATCGTAAGTAGACATAAAAAATGTGTCCAAGCATGGGTCCCTAAGACTACTTTGATTTCAACTCTAGGATCTAACTCGTACTGGGTTCCCAAGGACCAAATCCACTATGTGGATAGACCGAACCGATTCAACCGTCTAGGGGGAGCCAGTACAAAACATGTTTGTGCTTTAACTTAGAAATTGCATCCTTTTTTTTTTGTTGTTGTTTTTTTTAACTCACTTGGAATACACAAATAACCAACTAAAAAATCCTTCGAAAAGATTGAGCCTCGGGGAGCCTCTTTTCAAATAACCAACTAAAATCCTTCGAAAAGATTGAGCCTCGGGGAGCCTCTTTTCAAAAATAACTAGTTAGACTAGGAAATAGTCTTAGGTGAGTCAAGTCATCATTTTCTTGAACATGGCTTTGTCTAAGGAAGTGGTCGATGATCCGATAAAAGAAGGCCCCTGTGCCTCACCACGACCTGGAAGCCATGATCTTGAAAAGGTAAACTTGACAAGCCTTGGGTTAAATCCAAATCTAACTTGAACCTAAATCCACTTAATCAAACTTAATTGAAAATCATCTCAACGTAAAATTACTTGAACCTAAATCCACTTAATCAACTTAATTGAAAATCATCTCAATATAAAATTACTTGAACCTAAATCCTAATTACTTGAACCAAAATCCACTTAATCAATTTAATTGAAAATCATCTCAACATAAAATCACTTAAACCTAAATCCACTTAATAAATTTAATTGGGAGTCATCTCACAAAAAACACATAAGTATAACATGCTTGATCATATAGACTCGGGTGAGATGACCTAGGTTTAACAACTTACAACCAATTTAAAAATAAAAATCTAACATCCAATCCAACCACCTTGTGTGTAGGATCAATGGATGTTGGACAGTGGTTGCTCCCGACACATGACCGGGGATCAACTCAAATTCACAAAGCTTCGATTCAAACGACAAGGATCGGTAGCCTTTGGGAATAACGGCAAGCTCAAAATCATCGGATCAGGTGATATCGAGCTTAACTCGAATTTTGTTATTAAAAATGTATTACTTGTAGAGAATTTTGAATATAACCTGCTTAGCGTAAACCAATTGTGTGACAATAACTATAAGGTCGTATTTTTAGAAAATGAATGTGTAATTAAAACAAATGAAACAGCTAAAACAATACTCAAAGGAACTAGGACAAATAACATTTATACAATGAACTTAATCAAATCCTCAGCCAAATGTCTTATGACCACAGAAGAGGAATCATGGTTGTGGCAACGACTACGGTCACTCGCACCCAAGACTTGTCCACAAGATGAGTCGAGTGGCTTAGTCGAGGTTTACCCAACCTCAACAACTTGGTTAATAAAATGCTGTAATGCTTGTCAACAAGGAAAACAACCTAGGACACAACACAAGTTAACTAACCAAGAACGAACCTCAAGTGTACTTGAGCTCCATATGGATCTATTCGATTCACATGGAGCCAAGTCACTCAATAAAAGTCAATATTGCTTAGTCATAATTGACGACTACTCCAGGTTTACCTGGGTTAGGTTCATCAAACATAAAAATGATACCCTAGATCAATTAATCAATCTATTCAAATTAATCGAGAATCAAAAAGACCTTAAGGTTAAAAGACTTAGAAGTGATCATGGTGGTGAATTCGAAAATCAAAGGTTCACCGACTTCTGTAACCTAAACGGATACCACCATGAATTCTCTTGCCCTAGGACCCCTCAACAAAATGGCCTAGTGGAGCGGAAAAACCAAACTCTACAAGAAGCCGCTAGGACCATGTTAAACGAATATAACCTACTTGATAGGTTTTGGGCAGAAGCCGTTAGCACGGCTTGCTATGTCCAGAATAGGATCCTTATGGTAAAGAGGCACCTTAAGACCTCGTATGAGATTTATCACGATAAAATACCTAACATCAAGTACTTTAGGGTATTTGGGTGTAAGGTACATATTCTAAACACTAAGGATTACCTAGGGAAATTTACATCCAAAACCACGACCGGAATATTTCTAGGATACTCGACTACAAGCCGAGCTTATAGAGTATATAACCACGACACCCTTAGAGTCGAGGAGACTATCAATGAAGTATTTGATGAAGGACACGAACCTACAAAACCCCCGACAACCCCAATTAGCGAGCCTACTCATACTAGACCTAACTCTGACCCTGAGATCGAGTCTAATCCACATCAACCAACTTCTCTTGTCGACCAAGTGACAAGTGATCCGAGTCAAACTAGTGTTCAACCAAGTCACCCCATTGATCAAGCATTAGGTGACACAAACCCAACCCAATCTAGGATTCAGACTAACCACCCTATCGATCAAGTGATAGGAGATCCTAATCTAGGAGTTCGAACTAGAGCATCCTATAGTCAAAATTTCCTTAATTTCAAAGATAGAACCCAAATCAATTGAACAAGCTCTTCTTGATCTCGATTGGATTATTGCAATGCAAAAAGAGCTAGCTCAATTTACTAGGAATGAAGTGTGGGAATTAGTACCACCACCTAAAGACAAAACGACAATTGGAACAAGGTGGGTGTTTAGAAATAAGCTTGATGATAAAGGTGAAGTAGTTAGAAACAAGGCTAGGTTAGTCGCCAAAGGGTTCAGTCAAGTCGAAGGCTTAGATTACGACGAAACCTATGCCCCAGTAGCTAGACTCGAATCCATTCGAATGTTGCTAGCTTATGCCGCACATCGAGGATTTAAGCTATTTCAAATGGATGTTAAGTCGGCATTCCTAAATGGATACATTAAAGAAGAAGTTTATGTTAGCCAACCCCCGGATTCGAAAATCTAGATAAACCCGACCATGTTCTAAAACTTAAGAAAGCTCTCTATGGACTTAAACAAGCTCCTCGAGCTTGGTACGAGAGACTTTCAATCCATCTCAAGTCAAAAGGGTTTAACCAAGGCTTAGTTGACCCAACTCTCTTCGTAAAAACCTTAGGTAAAGAAATATTCATAGCTCAAATTTACGTAGACGATATAATTTTTGGAACCTCTAACTCACTCCTTACTAAAGCGAGTTCGTTTCACTCATGGAAAGTGAGTTTGAAATGAACTTAGTAGGCGAGTTAAGTTTCTTTTAGGTCTACAAATTAAACAAACTAAGGATGGTATATACCTATATCAACAAAAATACACTAAGGAGTTAATTAAAAGATTTGGAATGCAAGGCGCTAAGATAATAAACACCCCAATGGCGATTAATGTTAACATAGGAAGACCTAGAAAGTAAGTCCATTGACTTAAAGTACTATAGGAGCGCGATAGGAAGTCTCCTATACTTAAGCTATGAGTCGAGACATCCTATTCACGATAAGTATGTGCGCCGAGTTTCAAACTGTGCTAAGGAGTCTCACCAAACCCAAGTTAAGCGTATACTTAGATATAATAAGGGTACACTTAATGTTTGTATTTGGTACCCAACATATAACGAGTTCGAACTAATTCGGCTACTCCGATTCGGATTATCCGGTAGTAAACTCGATAGAAAGAGCACGAGTGGTTGTTGTCAACTACTCGGCTCAAGTCTAGTGAGTTAGTGCACTGTGTTGCCTTATCTACCACCGAAGCCGAATACGTTGCGATGGGTGAGTGTGTAACTCAACTTCTTTGGATGAAGCACACTCTCCGAGACTTTAGGTTGGACTTCACCAAAACTAAAATTTTTGTAGACAACATAAGTTCGATAAATCTAACTAAGAACCCTATATGCCATTCAAGAACAAAGCATATAGAGGTAAACACCATTTCATTCGAGAACATGTAGCCAGCGGCTCCATACAACTCGAATATGTTGACTCGAAGTCTAACCTAGCGTACATATTTACTAAACCACTACCGAAGCGAATTTAGTCTCTTGAGACGAAAATTAGGCATGTGCATAATAGAATAGGTTTTGCAAATTATATTACTACTATTTCTTACTTTTTCATGAAACTAGCATCATACCTTAGATATCATGCACCTATAGATTTAAGCCAATACATCTCACAACACATAGGACTAATGTGTTTGTGTACTTAGCCACGTAGATGGGCGTGAGATGTTAGGACCTTACTCCAGTTCCAGATGTAGAGCTAGTGCATCGCTATGAACCATGGAGTATAATCATACATACTAGCACTGACTCAGGTTCATATCAATCAAGCCAAATATGAGTCGAACATTTTCATAGATGAGCTTATTTTCAATATACTATTTTTAATAAAAAATGTGGAACATGCTTGGACTTTAAATTTAGCAATTATTTTGATTTCCACACACCCCTTACTCTTTTACATATCGGCAAAGGGGAGAAAAGGCCAAAGTTAAGGGGTCAAATTTTTTCAAATTTGAGAAAATTCTCTTAACTTAACTCTTACTTCATGTTTAAACCAAAAGTTAACTTTAGGTTTTGAGAACTTATTTAACTTTTGACAAAAGGCCAAGTTAAGAGAATTCTTAACTTATTTATGTCGTTAGTGTTTTACTTAAGGGGGAGAAAGGGCTTAACTAAAACGTTTTACTAAAGCTAATTTTAAAACGTTTTACTAAAGCTAATTTTAAGTAATGTTAATTACTTAAAGCAACCCTCAAGGGGGAGGATTAAGGTCTTTCTTCAAAGACTCACCCTCGGTCAAGGGGGAGGTTTCCTCAAGGGGGAGTACTTGAAGAAAATCCTTACTACTCCAACTTAATCTTCATTTTTTTTCTCTCTCATGCACATTATTATTCTTCATGCTTGCTTAACTTTGTATGTGGGTTTGCCATAAATCAAAAAGAGGGAGATTGTTGGTGCAGTGGGCACCTAAGTCGAACCTATGTTTTGATTATAGCAAACGATACAAAGTTAAGCTTATATTGTTATCTCACGAGCTAAATCAAGTGTGCAGAAAAGTCTCAATGCTGGAGCTGAAGGCTAGCGACACCCGGAGGAAGCCGCGGTGGTCGGGCGACACTCGAGTTACTTCGGAGGGAGCTGAAGGAATCGAGTGGAAGGCCGGAAGCAAAAGCGACAAGTAAGTATCGAGGTAAGCTCGTGTGTGCAAGCGTAAGTGAGGTCGTGTCCTTTGTACGGGGACGTCCTTAGGCGAATCAACCCAAGACTTCCCATGGAAGGTCTATGTTGAGATCGGACGGCAAGTGGCCGTCGAATTCACTTGTATTTTGAGCTAAACTCCTTTTTTAGTCAAAAATCGTGGCTGCCAGTTCAACCGGCCAGTTCAACCGGTGGTCAAAAATCAGCCTCGAGGAGTCAAGCTTTATCACCATTTTTCAAGGAGTTTTGTGCCCATTTGTGATTGGTTGAAGACCCATTCGTTGAGGGGCTTAAAGGCTATAAAAGGAGGGCCAAACCTAGGGTTTTTTATCAATTCAAAAGCTTCCAAGTGCTTCCGATACGCTCCGACTCTCCGACATCCCTACGACGAAGCGCTGCCGAGACGACGACTAAAGCTTCAACCTCCAATCCTTGAAGTCGTCGGTATAATCTTTAATTTTGTATAAGTTGTCTTTATTTTCAATCTTTAAATCATATCAAGGAGAGGGGGAGTGTCCCTCTACCTTGAATCTTTATTGAGTTTTTGTATTCGCTTAACTCCTATCTCTATCGAGAAGGAGTTCGTTTAATATTTGCCCTCCGTGCATGGTCAAGGACCATTAGGGCCTTGGAGTAGTAGCCGTAGGCTACGAACCAAGTAAAAACCCCTCGTGTTTTTATTTATTTATTGCTATCTTTCCGCTGCGTTTACTCGTGCCAATTCGAACGATTACGAAAAGTTTTTTCTTATCGCTATTCACCCCCCCTCTAGCGCTCAAATCGATCCAACAGATACTAGTCAGATCCAGGTGAGCGTCACTGGATAGCAGTCAAGATTATTCTTAAGTACTTGAGAAGAACTAAAGAATATTTCTTGATATTTGGAGGCAATGAGGAGCTAGATGTAAAGGGTTACAGCGATGGCAGCTTCCAAACTCACCAGGATGATTATTGATCACAGTCAGGGTTCGTGTTTTGCTTGAATGGTGGCGCTGTGAGCTGGAAGAGTTTGAAGCAGGACACAGTTGCTAATTCTACAACAGAAGCCGAGTATATCGCTGCATCTGAGGCAGCAAAGGAGGCAGTTTGGATCCGCAAGTTCATTACTGAGCTTGGGGTGGTTCCTAGCATAGCAGATCCCATAGAGCTCTATTGTGACAATAATGGAGCGATTGCACAGGCTAAGGAACCTCACTCACACCAGCGGACCAAACACATACTACGGCGCTTCCATCTCATTCGAGAGATTATCGATAGAGGAGATGTGAAGATTTGACGAGTACCCACGGAGGCTAACATCGCAGATCCCTTGACCAAGGCTTTGGCACAGAAAAAGTATGATGGTCACACTAGGTCATTGGGTATTAGATACTATGGTGATTGACACTAGTGCTAGTGGGAGATTGTTAGTGAAAGCCCTAGAGCCAATCATGTGATGATTGTTGTATGGACTTTATTGTATCATATTCCTATTTATAAAGGCATGGTTATTATATTTACTTGTATTAGTGCCAAATAACTAAATATAATAATGTCCTTGAGTAGTAGGTTCTTATCTATATCAATCGATTGTTTGAATCGATAATGAGATGATATAGAGAACACTATTCTTAATCATTCCTAGTCGAGTATTAACATTCAGGGACAATGTTAATGCGTAGAGACTAGCATGTAGGTCAACACGATGACTTGATCTCACAAGTCATGGATATGAGATATCAAGTTGACACATGGGTATGCATTGGAGAATGTATATTGAATGACCCGCCATGAGAAAGTATTATGGATCGTTATATGAGTGTCATATACTTTCTCATGTGGCTATTAGTATGACTATTAGTCCTTAGACCTGAAGTCACCATGGTTCCCTACATAAGGAGTTGCATACTTTGGCTTCGTCAAACGTCACCCGTAAATGGGTGGACTATAAAGGCGATTACTGGGTATGTAACAAATTATGCGGAGGGATGTGAGTGATGTAGATGGGATCTATCCCTCCTATATGACGAGGGTGACATCGATATTCTTGATAGAGTGAGACCACAAAGTGCATGGCCATGCCCAAATGAGTCAATATGAGATATTGAGCTCATTTGATTAGAGTGAGTCTACTTGGAGTTCAAGATATAGATTGTACCGAGGATGACACAGTCTATGCCTCAATTGGTCAATCTAGATGTCAAGGATAGAGGGACATTGTCACATATTGTGAGAGTCACAATTAGTAGTCACAAAGGTGATGTTGGAGCTCAACATTCTTGTAACTTGGGTAACAATGATGTGTTGCTAGATACCGCTCATTGCTTATGTTCCTAAATCGGTTTAGGCATATTGCCAACGTTACAAGAACCTATAGGGTCACACACATAAGGGCAATTAGATGGAGATTATGTTCATATGATGAACCATGAGGATTAGGTTCATGGGATGAACCAAATTGGATTAAGAGTAATCCAAATTAGACTAATTGAGTTAGACTCAAGTTGATTCAAGTGTTGAATGAGTCTAATTTTGATTTGATTCATCAAATCAATTTAAATTATTGAATAGAGATTCATTAAATTAAATTGACTTGAGTCAAGTGGTTAGATTTGATCAACCATGGGAGATTAGAGGTCAAGTTTGACTTGACTTGAGAGGGAAGATGAAAGGTCAAGTTTGACTTGACCAAATGCCATGTCATTATGATGACTTGGCATGGCCGACCAATGATGATGCTCCACATCATCATTGACTTATCATGTGGTGCCACCTCATGAGGGAGACCAAGAGCCATGGGAGTTACATGCATGCATGTAACCTCCCAAGCCTTGAAGTGGCCGGCCACTTTAGGAGTTTTAATGGTTGAATTCATTTGGTGAGTGACACACAACTTCAACTTCTTCCTTGGATCAAATTCCCTCAAGCTCTCCCTCTCTCCTTCCTCATCTTGCCGAGCATCTAGGGAGTGCTAGCACACTCAAGATTGCTTTTCTCCACCTTTTGCTTGTGTGGATACCAATAGAGGAGTGTGCACTTGACGCTCTTGAGTTCCGGCGAACCTTTTCGACGAGCGGGATTTGCGAAGGGCGTCGCATCGAGGGTAACGTCCTTATCATATAGATCTAAGGTAGATCTAGGGTTTTATATAAGCACATACATGTTTTAGTTTTAATACATCTTCGCACGGATCCGTGGCCGGGGCTTCCGAGTTTTCTGCAACGCAAAAAGCGGTTTTTGCAGCTCGGAAAATCCAACAGATAGAACATCAAATTATCTACAAAAGGACTCTACTCTTCATCCTTTAGGATAGCATTCATGAGGGAACCTTTCTTCCTCCGTGAGAGAAAAATATTCCTTCTTTCCCTTCGATTGTTTACAGATCCATGAAGAATCTTTCTTAGGGCGAGAGACTCTAATTACCTCCTCTTTAGAATCATCATCGGATGTATTGTCTTCCATCACCTATCTAGCTATTGTTTTCTGTAACATATGATCCATCACTGCAGCTACCACTTGCATAAGATATTCCTCGCACATAGGCTCGAGATGTCTCCTACTGGTACCGCCCTTAAAGGTATTAGCTATAAAATTCTCCTCCTCCATTGACCCCTTCGTGTCGTTCTAGTATTCACCATCATGGCTTTTTGTTTAGATTCCCACATATGGTGTCAATTTGATGGTGTTCACTTCTTTGGCCTGGCAAGATCTCCCTCCCCATTCATGCAGCTCCCCTTCGATCTCCTCAAATCTGAGAACTCCTAGCTATATCTCCTTCGATCGGCTTGGCAAGATGAATCTATCACTTCACAAGAGAGTGTTAGAGATGGGTCGGCTTCCCGGCATAACCTCTCCGATGCTCAAGTCATGAACAGTAGGATGGAGAAAGTAAAAATGAAGAAAGAATAAAGAAGAAGTGAGAAGTGAGAAGAAGATCTTTAAGGTACCAAATAGGGAAGAAATAACCATCCCTTTCTCCTACCTCTGCCCCTTTTAGAGATGATTCATCCCGCCTTCTCCTTAAAGTGAATTTACTCTAATACTCTTGCTAGGTTGTCGAGTGTAATTGCTTTTCCCACCCTTTTTCAAAATATCTTCTGTTGGTGCAATCGGCCCAGGTCACGATTGACCAGGACTCGAGTTTGGCTCGAGTGATGTTTTGATGTGTTTTGATGTTTTGACAAAAACATATGACAATATAATTGTCAAGGAAAGTCCAAGCATGGGTCTTGGCAAATGGAAAGTCCAAGCATGGGTCTTGGCAAATGGAAAGTCCAACATGAGTTGGCAAGGAAAGTCCAAGCATGGGTCTTGGCAAATGGAAAGTCCAACATGAGTTGGCAAGGAAAGTCCAAGCATGGTCTTGGCATGGAAAGTCCAACATGGGTTGGCATTTGAAGTCCAAAGGGATTGATATTGGCGGCGTAAAGTCCAAGCGAAGTCTTGGCGGCGTAAGTCCAATGTGCCTTGGCGGTGTAGACACCGTTAGCATGACATAGCCGATGGAAGCACCTGAAGGCTAGCGCGATGGATGAACAAGTCATGGATGACTTGGAGGGATCCGAGAGGCGTGAGGCTGATGGAGGTGGCTAGAAGGCTTAGGTCTAGGCTAAGGGTGGTCTAGCAAGTATGGGGGAACCATACTTGAGTTAAAATCTCATGTTTGAAATGTGCCCGGTCGATGCCATGTGGCGGTCGGTGGACCAATCAACTAGGGTTTATTTGCGGGTTATGGCCTAGCGATCATTGCCCGATGGCGGTCGGTGATGGCTCAGCGATCGTGATCGTGTGATCGATCGGTGGTGCTCGAATTCGACCCGCGAGAATGGAGTCGAGACTCGGTGTCAGTGAGGACTCCATCGATCGGTGATGGTCACAATGTCGGTCGGTGATGTTCCGTTGGACTTATCCAATGTGGAACTAGCCGTTGTCTCACGATAACAGTGGCATCAGTCGACTGATGGTCCCGATCAGTCGACTGATAGACTTTTTCCAGCATAGGTTGAAGCTATATATGGAGCTCGTGATGGAGGAAAAAGCAATCGGTTCTTGAGGGCTATTGGGGCGATTTGTTGGTGCAAATCAGGTCTCCAAGTGCAAGCAAGCAACCAAGCATTCAAGCAATCAAAACAAGTGTTGTAAAGTCTTTTCTTTACTTGTATTTCATATTTACATTGTATATTGCTTGTATTTCATTCTTACTGTTGTAAGATTTATTGTAAAGGGTTTCTCCGCCTCCGACTTGTGTCGAGAAGGAGTGTTTATCATTAGTGAGTGCGTGTGCATCACTAGGGCTCTTTAGAGCTCGATCCGTGGAGTAGGAACCGTGCGGTTCCGAACCACGTTATATCATTGTGTTAGCTTGTTGTCTATTTTGTTATTGCTTTTATCATTATATATATTCCGCTGCGCTAACGAAATTGTAGACACAAACGGGATCGAATTACATCTTCGTACGGTCATCTTCGCTATTCACCCCCCCTCTAGCCATTCCAAATATTCCTAACAAGTGGTATCAGAGCCCGGGGCTCTTCTACGGATTAACATCCGGGAGCTAAGGCAAAAGGCTAGAGGGTGAAGATGGAATTCCAAGACAAGCTTGGATGGGAAATCAACACTCCACCTCCATATGATCCAGAAGATTTTCCGGCATGGAGAGCAAGAATGGAAACATTCTTGATGATGAACATAGAGGATTGGTTCATCCTCATTGAAGGTCTTGAACCCCCTAGGAATAAGAAGGGGAATGTCCTAAAATTGAAAAAGTGGACCCAAGAGCAACGTCAAAAGCTCAAGACCGAAGTTAAGGTAACGAAACTTTTGGAAGACTTAATCCCTAATGATGTTTTGTGCAAGCTAGGGGATTACATGTATGCTAAGGAGCTATGGAGAAAATTGGCAAGATACCATGAGGAGAGTTCATCCTCAAGTGAAAGTGAGGAATCGGAAGTTGAGATGGAGTCAACTTCCGAATCGGAGAAAGAAGAAGTAGAAGAGGTGGAAGAAGCATCTATTCCTAGGATTGAGGAAGAGAGACCATCCTCTACACCGGAGCAACCTCAAGAAGAGCTTTCAACATCCGATCAAGATGAGGAAGCTCAAAATTCAACTCTGGCACCTACCACCACCCTAGGTAACTCAAACACTTTATTTTCAAATAAAAATCATATTATGTGCTTTGAGTGTAGGGAGTATGGGCATTACAAGAGCAAATGTCCAAAGAGGATCAAGAAACCTCCTCTGGCACCTAAAAGTCAACAAAAGTCAACGGACACCGGTTCTCCAAGACAAAAGAGCAAGGAGCATGTCATTTGCTTCAAATGTCGACTACCGGGTCATTACCGGAGTCAATGCCCAAAGAAGAAGAAGAAGGGGCAAAGGGGAGCATCACAAGTAGGGGGAGCCACTAAGGCAAACCTTAAGGTATATTTAAATAATGCTCCGCCTAATTTAAATATTAAGAAGCATGCTAGAACTAATTTTAGCAATTTTGTTATGTATTATAAAGAGCATGCTAGAAGTAACAAACATAGTTGTTTAGGAGCTAAGAATGTTCACCTTAAGAATAAGGAGAAATTTGGGACTAACGTCCCTAAAAATATATTACCTAAGGAAAGCATTAAGAAAATAGGAGAACATCTAGGCTTTGATGCTAAGGAACCTAGACATATGCCTAGAAATAGAAATATCTCAAGAGAAAATCAAAAATCAAAAATTGAGATATTAGAAAAGGAAAATCAAGCCTTGAGATCAAGGCTTGAAAAACTTGAAAAGACCCTCAACATTATGCAAAATCAAAGGCAAGGGTCAATTGGTCAAACTTTTAGGTCAAATAATCCAAGTCAACAAGTATGATCTAAAAGACAAAAGTCAACCAAAGGCAAGAAGGGTTTGGGTCAAAAACCTAAGTCCAAGGTGACTTATCATAGTGTTCCATTTGACTATAGAACACTAACTAGGTCTAGGAAGACCAAGGTCAATGGGAAAGTCATTCCTAGAGTTGACCAAGGTTTGTGCCTAATGGCCAAGGTTTCGAAGAAACCTAGGATGACCACTAATAAGGTTGTTAGGGAGGCAATCCCTAAGGTTAACCTAGGCAAGACCAAAATGACCAAGGCTAATAAGCCTAGGAGGGTCATTAGGAAGGTATCTAGGGAGGCTATCCCTAAGGAATATCTAATTAACCCTAGGAGCTCAAATCGATTTTGGGTTCCTAAGAGCGTGATTGATTCATGCTAAGATGGGTTTAAGGTGTGCCAACCTTGATTGGATGGGTAGTTAACTCAACCATGATAAAGTTGGCACTTTAGGTTACTTTCAAGGTTATGGTTACCTTGGAAATATCCTTGAGCCTTAATTTTTAAAGAAGTTTAGGTTGTGTCAATATATATCTTGAAAACATGAAAATCAATAAAATTGACACGATCTAGATTTAGAGGTCATAGTGTGTATCTTTGATTATTGGCACACTTTGGAAGGTCATGTATCAAGAATTGTGTGGTTAAGATGTAAAAGTAACATCTAGAGTGATACTCAAGTGTCACACAACTTGATGTTTTGTATTCACCATGCTTCATATGTTTTACCATATGTTTGCATGGAAGGAACGTCTAGGATAGATTACATCTCACAAAACAAGTCTTTTACCTTGATTGTGTATTTCAACACTTAGAAAGGGTGAGATGTTAGGTTTTGGAAATCATTGAATGTTAATGTTTGCAAAAATGAAATAAAACATTAAAATACATTAACAAATACATAAATAAAAGTATAACATCAATACATTCGATATACAAGATCTAACATGATAAAATGGAATAATTAAGATGACGAAATCGAGATTTTGATTTTGAATCGAAATCAGATATCGATCGATATCTGATTATCGATCGTGTGCTCATAGCGCGATACGATCGGCCATCGATCAGTGCTAGCTCCATGACTCGGTGATCGAACATCGATCGATGATGAGGTCCATCGCGATCGTGATGGTCTTCACCAAGGCCGAAGGCCATCGATCGAGTGCTCGGGCGATCGAGTGATGTGCACATCGATCGGTGATGGGCAACATCGATCGGGATACTCGACGTTACGGAAGGTTGATCGATTGGCCGGATCGACCGATCGGCCGGCTCGGTAAACCCGTAATAAACGTCGATCGGTGTGATGCTCATCGTCAATCAGTGAATCGCATTTTAAAAGCGAACCGCTAGGGTTCGGCGTCTTCACGTGACGAACTTCTTTTCCTCCTTCGGTCTCCTCCGATCACGGCTCCCTCTCCACCAACTCTTGGCGTACAACCTTCAAAGTCCTAGGTTTGATAAACAAACCTCTCCTCTTCCATCTTTGGAGCCCTAGTTCGCGCGATTTAGGGTTTATTTCTCTTGCTCCGTTTAGGGTTTCGGCGGCTGAAGCTTTCCGGCGACTTTTCCGGCGATCCTCAGCAACATTTGAGTCTTCCCTCCGGCACACACATTCAAATGGCGCCTAAGTAACAAATTTTCTTTCCGAGCCCTAATTTTCATTTCCATTACAATTAAGGTTTATCTAATCGTGTATTGTTGTCATTGCATGTCATATCATCACATTGCATTCATAATAGGAGAGCCCGTAGGAACGATCCACCCGAGAGTGAATCTCGATTGTACCAACCTATGTTGGTTAGGTACATCGATAGGAACTTTTTCAATAGGCATTGTAGTGACGTTATGGAATTAATTGCATACTACAATCTGATGAAAATTGTTTTATGCACGCATCCAATTAATGATGACCTTATTAAGGAATTCTATCAAAACCTTAAAAAGGTGGATGACGGTCTTACATACACTACTCGCGTTGCAAAACGCGAGTTAGAGTTCACTCCTGCGATACTGCGGGAGTTTCTCGAGTGTAGGCCTTCAGATAACACCTTTATCTTCTACCCTACCATGGACTTTCCTCTACCTGAGCCTTTTGATCATATCTCTATGGAGTCCATGCATGAGCATATCTTTGGTTATCCTCGTCCACTGGCCCAGAATCTATTTCCTATCACCGAGTTATCTTGCACGACAATGTCCTTTACAAGGTCATTGTTGGGTGTTTCTCTCCATTGTCACTCGAGTGCGGCGGTCGGCCTCCCCATCTCTTTCTTCTATATGCCATGCGTCATCAGTTAGACATAAACTTTGCATTGAACATTTTCCACTGCATTGTGCACTTCACTTCCCACACAAGGGAAAGTGCATATGCCATTTGGACATATCATCACAAAGACATGGTCGACTCCATAGGCATCAACATCCATAGGGCTCTCTGCGGCTATCTCGGAGGTGTCTGGTATATCGATTCAGAACTTCTCCTTAAGCTACGGATGGCTGGCGCCAGACGAGATGGAGTTGGCGCCACGACCACCACCCAGGGCACACAGACAGCCTCCTCCGCCACCCAGAGAGGCGACAGAGGACCACAAGGATGCAGAGACCACTGATGAGGATGACCAAATGCCAGCAGACACATCGTGGTGTCCGTCGGATCGTCGTGGTCGCCGAGTCCGGACAGAGTATCGATCGGTTGGCGCTTAGTCGAAACTGACAGCAGGCGAGTTTCCTTCGGCCACGCCTCAATAGGATGGAGGAGACCCGGGGCGCATAGAGCAAACGATCACCGATATGCTAGAGATGATGCGGGCCTGGACTCTGAGTCAGCAGCCTCCTCCGCCGCCACCTCCTGCGGACGATTAGAGGATATTAGATTTTTTTGTGGTTGTCAATTTTTGTAGTGAGATTGAGCATAGCCAATCTCCATTTTGAATGTAAAAGACAAATTTTAAGTTAAATGAAATCTTTGTTTCTGAAAAATCTTGTGTGTATGAATGAATATTTGTATAATTGTATTGCTATCATATACCATGTCATGACATTGTTTAGGGTTACTTTAGATGTCATGTTTTTCTTAAACTTCATCATATGTCATGACATCATGATCATTGGCCATGTTTTTAATAATGCTATTATTTATGCCATGATCATACATTCATGCATTAACTTGATTAAAATTGATTTAAGGACTATGGCATGACTTGGAGTCCCATTTATAAGGGAATCAAGTAGAGTTGCCTTAGGAAAATGCATGAAACCCTAGATTAGGGAGAACAAAACCCACATCTCACATCTAATTGACATGTATGTGTATTTATACACTATAGATACATGTGAGATGCTAGGATATGAGTTAAGTTCAAGGTGCATAGTTTTTGCATCTAGATGAACTAAAACTTATCTAATTTTAGTTGTGGATCATTGGGAGAGCTTGTGTACAAGTCATATACATAGAGCCCAAGGAATATGATCCAAGATAAGGTTTTGAAAACATTTTAAAATCATTTTGAAAAACCTTGGTGAAGTCTATCTTTTGATAGCAATCACCATTGATGAAGTTGATACAAAGTAGGACCAAAACATTGAAAATTTCAATGGTTTTGAACTTTGTACCAATTTCACTATTTAATGGGTAAAATAATTTTCAAACATTTTTCACCCAATGTATTAGTCATAAGTATTATACGTATCAAATTTCGTGATTTTTCGATATACGTATAATTAGTTATGATTTTTTGAAAATCATTTCTGATAATCAAAATCGAGATTAAGTTATCGATCGCCTACTGGTGGATCGGTGATAAATTCCGATCGTGATTTGAATCACTTTCGTAGTAGCTGATTTAAACAAGGTTGTTTAACCCGATTTCAATCACTCATAATCCTAGGATATGCTTTGGTAAGTATTATAAAGGGTGTAAATCCATTGGATATGGATTAGGAGAAATATTTGGGGTTTGTATCAATTTTAAGGTGTTGGAAAGTTCAATGTTGGAATGTCATTTTGAACCCACCTTGGTAGAGTCTATCTTTGATAGCAATGCGTTGATGAAGTTGATACAAAGTAGGACAATTGAAAATTTCAATGGTTTGAACTTTATTATAATTTCACTATTTAATGGGTAAAATGAATTTTCAAACATTTTTCACCCAATGTATTGATCATAAGTAATACGTATCCAAATTTCGTGATTTTTTCGATAATCGTATAATTAGTTATGATTTTTCAAAAATCATTTCGATGCGAAAATAAAGATTTTGAGTTATCGATCAGCCTAGGTGGGGCCGGTGATAAATTCGATACGATTTTTGGATCACTCATTGGTAGCCTATTAAAGGGTAAAACAAGGTTGTTTAACCCTTGGCATGATTATAGTCCCTAATCACTCATAATCTAGGATATGCTTTGGTAAGTGCATTATAAAGGGGTAAATCCATTGGATATGGATTAGGAAAGTATTTAGAGTATTTATCAATTTTAAGGTGTTGGAAAGTTCAATGTTGAATGTCTAACCTTAATTTGATAGTTTAGGTTCCCTATTGGCTTAGGGACTTCCCAGGGACATTATTTCTTTTTTGGTGCTCAATACGCAAAGGGAGCAAGCCTTTAGGGGAAGGAATTCATCATGGGATGATGAATGGTATTTTTTTTTTCCTTATGGAAAGGGAAAATGAGTTTTTGTGATACCCAATTTGGTAATTGGGAGAGTGAATAGGATTGCCTCTCTTGAGTGATATTGGACTTATCACTAGGACGATGGTAGGCATCCTAAGTATTTTTGGACCAATGGGGAGATTGTAAGATCTCATTGGGGCATGAGACATTGACCCTCTTGGGGAGACAACTTTTTGCTGTTAGTCAAAAAGGGGGAGAATGTTTGGGGTAAAACATTTGGAGAGTATTTACCAATTTTGTGTTGGATCGAGAAGCGTCGCTAGAGGGGGGGTGAATAGCGATCGTAAATCTTTTCTTTTTCGTTCGTTAATCTGTGAAAGTAAGCCTGGCGGAAATAAATAGTGAACCGTTTATTTTACTTGGTTCCACAGCCCAGCGAGCACTTTATCAAGGCCCTATCGGTCCTAGGATCGTCGAGGCAAAGCACTCAAAAGCGTCTCTCCTCCGTTGGAGGTAGGAGACAACGATTAGCAAAAACGAATACGAGGATGAGGCACAAGCCTACCTCACCTCGTTATGAAGATAAAATACGCAATATAATATCAAAATATTACTTGAATCGCTGCCGACGAACGAAGATCGAAACTTGGCGTCAGCGTCGCGCGTCTCTGACGTGTTGAAGTTAGGCATTGTAGAACTTGATGAATAATTGATGCTTGATTTGGAGATGAATCCTCCTCCTTTTATAGACTTTAGCCTCTGAATTTGTCTCCTATTTCTTTACGGATCATGAATTTTTCCAAATTTTTTATCGCGAGTGGCGCGTCAAGCGTTATCGCGTGACCTAAGCGCAAAAGGCGAATCGTCGCCATCGGTCGTGATGCCCTCATCGGTCGTATCGTAACCGATCGACTTGATGCATCTCATCGATCAACTGATAACGATCGTACTTAATGTCCAGCGTTCAGGCTGCCGCGGTACAACCACTTCACTGCAAAGAGATTAGCCGAAAATGATAAATCACGACGGTTTCTAACAAAACCAGATCTCGACCTAGACCTTCCACGAAGTCTTAGTATAAATCGCCTGCAGTAGATCCCAGTAAAGAGGACACCACTTACAATCTCTCACTCCTGCGAGCTTACCTCGATAGTAGCTCTACTTCCGACTTCACTCGATTCCTTCGGCTCCCTCAAGATTCACTCAAGAGTGTCGCCCGACCACCACGTGCTTCCTCGGGTGTCGCTACATAAATTTCCGACTTTAGTACTTTTACACCCTTGATTTAGCTCGTGAGATAACAATATAAACTTAACTTTGTGTCTTTGCCATAATCAAAACACAGGTTCGATTATCTAGTGCCCCTGCACCAACATTTTGAAATTTGGTAAGGGATTTGAGTTAGTGTCCTAACTCAATAATTTGTTTGGTTTTTGTCAAACATCAAAAAGGGGGAGATTGTTGGTGCAATCGGCCCAGGTCACTGATGACCAGACTTCGAGTTTGCCTTTCGAGTAATGTTTTGATAATGTGTTTGATGTTTTAAACAAACATATGACAATATAATTGTCAAGGAAAGTCCAAGCATGGGTCTTGGCAAATGGAAAGTCCAAGCATGGGTCTTGGCAAATGGAAAGTCCAACATGAGTTGGCAAGGAAAGTCCAAGCATGGGTCTTGGCAAATGGAAAGTCCAACATGAGTTGGCAAGGAAAGTCCAAGCATGGTCTTGGCATGGAAAGTCCAACATGGGTTGGCATTTTGAAGTCCAAAGGATTGATATTGGCGGCGTAAAGTCCAAGCGGAGTCTTGGCGTAAGTCCAATGTGCCTTAGCAGTGTAGACATAGCATGACATAGCCGATGGAAGCACCGGAAGGCTAAGCGCGATGGATGAACAAGTCATGGATGACTTGGAGGGATCCGAGAGGCGTGAGGTCACTGGAGGTGGCTAGAAGGCTTAGGTCTAGGCTAGGGTGGTCTAGCGGTATGGGGGAACCATACTTGAGTTAAAACCTCATGTTTGAGGTGTGCCAATGGTCGGCCCGATGTCATGTGGCGGTCGGACCGAATCGAGTCAACCTAGGGTTTGGCTGCGGGTTATGGCCTGCGTTTACATGATCGCCATAGGATGGCGGTCGGTGATGCTTTCAGCGATCGATCGTATGATCGGTCGGTAGTGCTCGAAATTGCGCCCGGCGAGATCGGGAGTCGAGACTCGACTTGTCGAGTGAGGACTCCATCGATCGGTGATGGTCATGTCGGTCGGTGATGGTTCCAGACCTGGACTTATCCAACGTGGAACTAGCCATTGTCTCACGACAACGATGGCATCGGTCGAATCGATGGTCCGATCGTCGGCCAGAGACTTTTTCCAGCATAGGTTGAAGCTATATATGGAGCTTGTGATGGAGGAAAAAGTAATCGGTTCTTGAGGGATATTGGGGCGATTTGTTGGTGCAAATCAGGTCTCCAAGTGCAAGCAAGCAACCAAGCATTCAAGCAATCAAAACAAGTGTTGTAAAGTCTTTTCTTTACTTGTATTTCATATTTACATTGTATATTGCTTGTATTTCATTCTTACTGTTGTAAGATTTATTATAAGGGGTTTCTCCGCCTCCGACTTGTGTCAAGAAGGAGTGTTTATCATTAGTGAGTGCGTGTGCATCACTAGGGCTCTTTAGAGCTCGATCCGTGGAGTAGGAACCGTGCGGTTCCGAACCACGTTATATCATTGTGTTAGCTTGTTGTCTATTTCGTTATTGCTTTTATCATTATATATATTCTGCTGCGCTAACGAAATTGTAGACACAAACGGGATCGAATTACATCTTCGTACGGTCATCTTCGCTATTCACCCCCCCCTCTAGCCATTCCAAATATTCCTAACATCTTCTTCAAAGGCTTCATGTGCTTTATATTTCCCTGCCAAATATTAATTAAATAAAATATATAAACAAATGATAGCATATCTTATATTAATCACATTTATCCTCCTCAAACTCTTCCTGTTATCCCCAATATTTTAGAATACCCATTCCTCCTTATTTCACCATGTACAGAAAGAACCTCTGAAACCCACATATGGCTCAGGAATTAAACATACTGCTCGAGAAATAAGCATACTGCCTGAGAAACACATAGACTGCTCGGAAAAAGCATAGATTGCTCCGAAAAAGCATACACTGCTCTCTTAATAGTATACTTGAGCAATACTGCACTACTCACCATACTGGGCTTGGGAAATATATATATTGCTCAGGAAACACCTAGATTGCTCGAGAAAAGCATAAACTGTTCTGCCAACACTATACTTAACACTGAGCAACAAAATCCCAAGAGAGAAAGAAAAGAAAAAAAATGGAATAAGAAAATAGAAAAAAAAAGAGAGGGAAAGAAAAAGATAGTGAGAAAAATTGAAAAAAGATTATGAGGGATAAAAAACAACAATTTTTGTGGGTGGAAATGGTTAAGTGCCCCTTTGAGACCGAGTTAGGTTACTGGGGAAACACCTATCAATTTCTCTCAATACTGAGCATGCATTTGAGATTTTGTGCTAGATCTAGGGAACGACCCTCTTTTTGGGCGGGTAAGTGTCTAAGAGCCGGTGACCTTAGGAAAGCTATAGGATGACAACTTAACTTACCATGAAACGAGTATCCCCTAAGAAGATTCGCTTAACACATGTACGAGGAGCTAACTTAGTGAATTTTTAGAACATATCTATTTTGATTTGATTGAAAATACCACTTGATAAATCTAGTTAACATGCTAAGTATGGGACAATGCTTTTTAAAATTTCATGGCATTGAGGTTTGCTTGAGGACAAGCAATGATTTAAGTCTGGGGGGATTGATGTGAACAAAACATATAGGGTTTTAGGAGTAGTTTTTGCTCACATCCCATTGCATTTTAAACTTGTTTCATGCATATTTTACTTTGTTTTGCATGCATTTCCTATTTTCTAGTTCAGAGCTATTCTCTTTGTGCTTTTGTGCGCAGGACAACATTTTATGGAAAAAATGATGCACTTTTGGAGCAAATGGAAGGCATTTGGCAGCTGGAACAGAAGGACACACATCTTGGCCCTATAGATCCACATAGCCAGCCCCAGATCACGAACCGACGCCACACATAACTTGGTCGTGTGAATACACAGTCGTGTGGCACTGGGACGATTTTGACACAATTAGGTTTTTTCCAGGTTTCGGGAAGATCCAACCTCATGTCTATATAAATAAAGCTACACCTAAACCCCAAAGGAGGGCCCAATGGTCGGGACGGCACACCGGTGCCCTAAAAAAACACCGAAAACTCACAATGGGGAGGAAGGAAGCGACCCAAGGACCAAATTCTGCGCTCCAATGCCAGAGAGAAGAATCAACGAGCATTGTAATTTATTTTCTATACATCTTCTACATTGTAATGATGAATTTAATCATGACTTGTGTTTCTTCTCTTTTGTTTATAGAGTAGATACTCCGATTCTAGGATTACGGAGTAGTTTGTGTTCATAGAACATGTTATTTCAAATATATTTCTATTCTTGAATTGATGTTTGGGCTTTCTATCTACTATGCGAAATTGAAGGAAATCTAGACTACATTCAATTGATAGCGTGTTTTGTGATACACAAGCGAAACCTAAGTCCTAGAATCCCATTCAAAGACTCATATCAAACCTTCTCTTCCTCCGTGTGACACCGTACTTGAGTTAAGTCCACCGTCAACCTCTCATTCGTGAACCCTAGGATTCCCAATCTGAACAACAACACGTCCACTAGACAAAATGATACTGAAATCTCAACCTTTGGCGGGACTTATTCTTTATTACATCAAATCAACATAAATATCCTAACTTAAACCTTTTCCACACACATCAAAACCAAACCATACTTGGGTTGATTGCCCTAACAATCTCCCCCTTTTTGATGTGTGGCAACCAAGTTTAAGTTAGGTAAAACATTAACCAAATACATAAAAAAGGAAAGCATGTAAAATAAATATGAGTATCAAAACACTTCCCCTTAATACATGCAACTCCCCCTTAACACATGCTATTTTCTCTCCTAGCACGATTAACTTAAACACTCACATTTCTTCCCCTTTGACACCATCAAAAACATTTAACATATGTTATATAACGAGGTATCAAATTCTAAGGAAAGAAAAATTACCAAAACTTGCTGAAAACCACACAAAGAAGGTACTATTCATGTTTACAAGACATCACGATCGTTCAGATAACCAATGACCGCACTGATTTCAAATTTTTCTCGATTTCAACCTAAGTTCGAATGCACTAAAAATTTCAAAAAATTCAAAAAATCATGAAATTTGGGGGACACATTTCTTATGAGTCCCTTTATCAATGAAAAATGATTTTTCAAGAAAAAGCATTCATTTTTCAAACATTTGGCAAAAACTCAAAAGTTATAAAAACCTTCAATCATTTTTTCAACTTTGAAACCTAATTTTTCCTTAAGTTGTTTTAAAACATAAATTCACTATTTGCAAAATATAAAATGGTTTTAAATCATTTAAAATATCTAACTATGATCTATGGGTAATATGTCCATTGATTAAACATTTTCTTTCCCCATAGTTGGTCTATGATTGCTATGTTATGATACTTACAATGATTCATCAAAATGCCATAAGCATTAGTGAATCACTTGTATCAACCTAACATCTCACCCATGCCATGTTTTCAATCAAGTTATCCTATAGTGGGTTTTGAGATGTAACTAAAGATATTTATACTTAACCAAAATTTCATGCAATTTCTACCAAGGTTAAGTATATATCATCCAAAAAAAAACCATCATGATCATAGAACGAAGATTATCCATAATTGCACATCATGATCATAAAACAAGTATTATCACTAAATGCACATTATGATCATTAATCAATCATCATCACCCAACATCATAAGTCAACCATTTAACATGATATAAAATAAATTCACTTATGGTTGACTATCCTAGGGTTTTCCTAACCCTTAAGGATTGACTTGGGAACCCAATATAAATTCTTTCTAATGGGGTTCACCAAGTACTCATTTGGGATCCATTTCCTAGCTACCATTGTTGTTTTAGATTGTCCCCTAGCAATTAAATAATGGTAAGCCTTCTCATTCTTTGATCCCTTATAACGAAGGCCCTTCTTATTGAAACTAGCCCTTTGGCTCCTAATAATCATGTTTAGGGTGTTGGATCCAATTGTGAATTTCTCTAGAGCCTTAGTTAAATAATCTATCTTTTCCCTTAAGGCCTTATTCTCTTCTACACATGCATCATTAGTACTAGAAGAAATAGCATTATCATCATGTGAGCATGAATTCTTGAGTTTTTCTTCTAGAGCCTTAATTTCATTTTGCATGCATTTGTTTTTCTTCTTAGCCCTAAATAAATCCCTAGTTAAGCTAGAAATCATAAAAATAACTTTTTTAGGAGGGAGATTTGTTACCTCACTTACCCAATCTCCTTCCAATTCCGATGTGGATGCTCCCCCCTACACTTGAGCTCTCCTCCTCACTTGTGCTTCATTCTTCTTGCTCGGAGGAGGTGGAGGCTATGTCATCTATTCCCATTAATGAAAAATGGGAGACGATCTCTTCTTCCTCCAATGATGATGGATCATCCCATGTCGGTTTTAAGTTCTGGGGATTTGACTTCTTCTCCTTCTCCTTTGACTTCTTTTCTTCTTTCTTCTTCCCTTCCTTCTTCTTGTCGTTCTTCCTCCTTTCTTCCTTTCTCTTGTTCAAGAGAGGACATTCATCCCTCATGTGTCCCTCTCCTTGGCAATTGTATCATATGACTCTCCTCCATCTCCAATCATGAGACTTGTTAAATTTAAAGCTTTTTAATGCACGTCTCACCTTTCTTACCATGTAGGCCTCTTCATCGGTGTTCATGGAGGAATATGAGTCGTCATCAAATGATGGTGGTTGAGCCTGTTGGTGCAATTGGCCTAGGTCACGATTGGTCGGACACGAGTTTGACTCGAGCAGTATTTTGATGTTAGACAAAACATATGACATGTGATTGTCATGGGAAGACCAAGTGGGTAGCCTTGGCCACGTAAGTCCAAGTGTGTAGCCTTGGCGGTGAAAGTCAAAGCATGGGGCTTGGCATTGGAAGTCCAACATGGAGTTGGCAATGGGAAGTCCAAGTGTGTAGCCTTGGCAATGGGAAATTCCAAGCCTGAGTCTTGGCATTTGGTTAGCTTGATAAAGCATTGGCAAGTTCATCGTCTTATGGCTCGGGTCCTTGAGTCGGTGAAGGATGGCATTACGGAAGTCGTGCACTTGGTGCATCCGAGGGACCATCAGACGAGGAGCATTGGAGTGAAGCCAAAGGAAGCAGACTTCAGGGCGAGACATGAAGGATGGCATTGCGGAACTCGTGCACTTGGTACATCCGAGGGACGTGGTTGGATGAAGAGAGCTTCGGTGAAGGACTCCAAGGGAGATGAGAGTTAAGCTTGGCCAAGTGGCTGAGATTGAGTGTCGGATGCTCAAACATTGGTGTTTGAGGTTTACCCGATGGTCGGATGCTCAAACAAGTGTTTTTTTTAGGTTTTACTCGACTCCAGTTGACTGCTATAGATAGAAGTCGATTGATCCAAGTCGAGAACAATCGACTGGTGTTCAACTGATGGGTTTCTAGCCCAGCAGTCGACTGATAGGGTTTGGGAGTCGACTGTTGCATAATCAGTCGACTACCAAGGGATGGTAGTCGACTGATGAAGGGTGTCAAATGCATAGAACCATTTTGTGTCGACTGATTGCCTAGATCACTCGACTGATGGCTAGATCAGTCGACTAATGGGCATGATCAGTCGACTGATGGTTATCCGTTGGAACTTTGCTAATGTGGATTAAGCCGTTGTTAGAAAATGACTATTGGAGCAATCGACTGATGGTCATGAGTACTCAACTGATCAGCGTGGAATTAGCCCGAGACAAGCATAAAAGGAGGAGCTTGGGGAGGCTTTCATCAACCGTTTTGCAAGCAAGTAATCAAAGCAAAGTGTTGTAAAATTCTCTTTACTTGTATTTTATATTGTCTTTGTATTTTGCTTGTACTTTTGTATTGCATCTTGTAATTGCTTGTACGAGGTTTCTCCACCTCTGACTTGTTGTTGAGAAGGAGTTTGAGTAGTGTCGTGTGCATCTCTAGAGCTCGTTGAACTCGCTCCATGGAGTAGGAACCCTAAGGTTCCAAACCACATATATTGGTTGTATTTTGTGCTTGTGCATTTGTTACTTGTATTCGTATTTGTTTTTTGTATTTCCGCTGCGTATATTAACGAATATTGTAGTCGAAAGAATGATTTCTATCAAGAATGCGAAAAATCTATTCAACCCCCCTTCTAGTCGGGCCATGATCCTCCAACAAGTGGTATCAGAGCGAGGAGGTTGTCATCGAACTCACCGCCACGACAATCAACCAAAATGGCCAGCATCAACATCTAACCACCGAAATTCGAAGGAGAATTCTCTTGGTGGAAGAAAATGATGGAGGTATACTTCGAAATTGATTTCGATATAATGTTAATCATTGAAAATGGTTTTGAAGTGCCTAGGGGTGAAGACAACAAGCCGTTGGAAAAGTCAAGATGGATCAAGGAGCAACGGCGACAATTCAAGAAAAATGTTAAAGCAACAATTTTGCTAGTAAAATTGATACCTAACGCTATTGGGGCAAGGTGGTCAAATTTCATGAAGAGCCCGCATTGGTCCATGGTGAGGAAGAAGAGGAGTGTTCATCCTCTTAAGCTCAAGAAGAAGAAAGCACCTCAACATCCGGATCGGAAGAGGTTGAAGAAGCCTCCACCTCTAGGATTGAGGGGGAGGAGAGGCAATCTTCTATCCCGGAGCAAGAACGAGAAGAAACATCTACATCCGGGAGAAGTGAAGATCAAGAAGCCTCCACCACCTTAGTTAACTCAAGAATTGTAATTAAGAATCAAAATCACATTATATGCTTTGAGTGTAGGGAAGTCGGGCATTACAAGAGTAAGTACCCAAAATTGGCTAAGGAGAAAGTACCAGAACCAAAAGCTCAAGGAAAATCAAAGGATGCCGGAGTACTCGCTAGGAAAAGCAAAGAGTACATTGTGTGCTTCAAATGCAACCAAAGGGGACACTACCAAAGCCAATTCCCTAGGGGGAAGAAGAAGGGGAAAGAAGGAGCTACACAAGTAGGGGGGGCTTCCAAAGCAAACCCTAAGGTATACTTTAATGCACCTTCTAGTTCTAGGATTAAAAAGCATGCTAGGAATCATTTTAATTCACTTGCTATTGCCCATAAACATAAGCATGCTAGTAGGAATATATATGTTTGCTTAGGAGCAAAATCCTATGAATTTACAACTAAGGACAAATCTAGATCAAACAATTCTAGACCTATTTTACCTAGGGAGAGTATTAGGAAGGTAGAAAACCACCTAGGCATTAACCCCAAGAAGTCTAGACGTATTCCTAGGAAGTGTCATTCCCAAAAGATTAATGGAAAATCAAAATTGGGAAAATTAGAATTGGAAAATCAAGCTTTGAGGTCAAGGCTTGAAAATTTGGAGAAGACCTTAGCACGAATTACAAATTCAATTAAGGGGTCTATTGGTCAAAATTTAGGACCTAGGAGACAAGAACCGGTTAAGGGCAAGAAAGGTTTGGGTCACAAACCTAAGTCCTACCACAATGTTCTATTTGATTATGGAACTAAATCTAGGTCTAGAAAAACCAAGGTTAATAGGGAAGTAATCCCCAAGATTAACCAGGGTGTGTGTCTAGTGGCTAAAAATTCAAGAAAATCTAAGGGAGCCACTAAGAAGGTTACTAAAGAGGCAATCCCTATGGCTAACCTAGGAAAGACCCAAATGACTAAGGCTTCAAAGCCCAAAATATCGATCCCACAGGGATTGGGACAATTACCGAATGATCATGATACCAAGTTATCTAGTCAATCGATTTGTGGATTAAGCAAAGAAACTAAGCAGTCAAGAACAACGAATGAGAAGAACGAGCTAAAAGTCAATAGTTGAGGAGAATCTCAGGATATGGGTTTCACCACGTCGATGATTTATAAGGTGATTTAATTCTTTCCTACCCCTATTAGAGTTGTTTTGATGGAACCTATCCTAAGGTAAATCAACAGCCCCTTTCGAGGTCTACGCTAACTGTACCTATCAAACTCAGTTTACCTATCATGGTATTCGAGCGTAGGGGATCATAATCAGCTAAGGGGACCTGTCACGAGACCCCCGCAAACCTCCCTAGTCTTACCTCCATTACTTGGTAAAAACTGGATTTGATAGATCCATTAAGTCCATAAGAGTTCCTTTAGAGTCTAAATTTCCTTTTCACGATAGGTTTGCACACGGGACCATAATCAGCTAAGGGAACCTGTCACGAGAAAGCCCTCATAGATACACTACCGCTACTTGACAAGAGTTTATCCCTAGTTGGTTCTGGGTTTCGGGAACTTGGGTTCACTGTTAGGTACTTCCCCTTAGCTCCTTAGGTTTATCAATAAGAATCCAAAAACAGATCAAAACAAACAATAATTCAAGTAGTATAGATTACATCATCCATCATAAATCGTCAAGGGCTACTCCCCCATCCTAAGATTACAGGACACTACTCCATGGTCGAACAAGAATTACTAGAGAAAGAAATTACGATACTTAGTGTCATCTGTGTTCCTCTGTCGTCAACTCCTTCCTTCTTCTGTCGTCCTTTTTGACCCTCCGCCGTCCTCCTTTAGGGTTAGAATATCTCCTCTTTTATAGCCTTGGCCTCCTCTTTAATTAAGGAAAAAGATTTTCCTTTAATTGAGACGAAGATCGCGGCTTCATCGAGTTGCTCGCATAAAAGGAAATCTGAAATCAGGACAACACGCCCATGCCAAATGAGGGCACAGGCATGTCGCGCAATTCCCATCGTCGGCGCGGAACGGGCATGTCGAAGGTCGAATCAGTGTTGAGCGCTAGAACTCGACACGTGTCATCGATGACGCCAGATGTTTTTGATACGCCGCTTCTTTTTGCCTGTAACACGAAAAACACCCAAAAGCAGTCTCTTTGTCCAAAATATGCTAAACTTAACTAAATCATGATAAAATACATGCCTAAGACATGAAATGAGATAAAATGCATGTATATGGAGTAGTGAAAACATAGCATGATTTACACACATCAAAATCCCCTAGTCCTAAACTTTTGCTTGTCCTCAAGCAAAGAAAACTCAAAAGACAACTTATTTGTGGGAATCCTAGACACCATCCAGAGGTATAAAATTTGATCTTAATCTTTTCAAATCATTCCTAGTTGCCAAGTTTGAAAGATCCCTATATAGTGCACGTGAAAAGTTGACTAAAGTCATTGGACACCAATCCGGATTTGACATCCCTTCTATCGTAGAGCATTCTTATTTCCGGCATAGAGGCACTTACCTACCTTAATGCATGGATCATCCTTACCTATCATCAAAAGGTCTCAAAGGAGCACTTTCTAAGAAGAAAGAAGGAAAGGAATTTATAGAGAGCATTTCCCCAGTAACTAGTTAGTCTCGAAGGGCACCTTTAGGTGTTTCCCAGAACTACTTGGTCTCAAAGGGTGCTTGAAAACAATTCCAGATTTTTTTCATACTTCTAGTGAAAGTGTTTCTCCGAAGAACCAAGTTCTTGTGAGCAAGTCTCCAATGGAAAATCGAGTACTCGTCCAATATGGGGGATTTAAATCTTTTTTTGGATACCTCAGACCTATAGACCGTGTTAGAAGTGAAATAGGATTCTTATCAAATAGGCAAAAAGGAATATCATGATCCGACCAATGTTCAGTTGTATTACGCTAGATGATATAAAAATGCAATGTTATGATATATGAAAAGATGCAAATAAAATAGCACTAACGAAACTAAAAATCTAAGTAGAGACAGCATAAGCAGTAAAGGATGTGCATCGAAACTCACAAAATAGTTCAAGGTGGTCAATGGTCATCATCTTTGCTACTAGCATCCTCCTCTGCCCACCTACGTCGCTGCTCCTGGTAAAACTCCCGGGACTCCGCCCTCTCCAGGCGTGCCTCCGTCTGACCTAGGCGTGCCGCAGGTGAGAAAGGTGCGACACAGGCGTGCTCAGCAGCACGCTCGACCTATGTTGTCTTCGGGTAACCTCAATACGCCTGTGTCGTTCGACATAGGCGGATCGTGTCAATCTGGCACACAGTGGCACGTTTACATGTCGTGTCCTGTAAACATGAAAAAAATATAAAACTCAAAATAAAATAAAATAAAATGACTAAAAAAAATGAAAATAGCTTGGGTTGCCTCCCAAGAAGCGCTTGTTTAAGGTCGTTAGCTTGACCCCTCAGTTATTCCCTAGTTTTGGGGATATGGCTCGAGGAGTGTGCTCTGCCTCTCTTCTTCCTCAACCAGCTCAGATTAGCATTAATGATCACAGGATAAGTTGAGTTTTCGCCAAGAAATTCATACCTGAGTGTTGATGGAAGAGGCTTAAGTTCTACCTGTGGTGTTAGGTTGGGGTCGGAAATCTCCAGCTCTTTATCCTCAAAATCCCCTTCGAGCTTATTAAGATAAGTTTGTTCTAGTGCTCCTTCTAGTGCTATTGACTGGAAACTGTCAATCCTACAACAAACATCAAAAATAGAAGGTTGTTTAACAGCTTTTGAAAGGTTGAATTCAATTTTGTCGTTTCCAAATGCAAGTGAGAGTTTGTGGTTCTTGACATCTATCATTGCCTATGAGCCAAGAAAGGTCTCCCCAAAATGAGTGGAATGCATGGGTCTTCATCCATGTCAAGCACTACAAAATCGGCAGGAATAATAAAATTTCCCACCTGCACTGGTACATCTTCTAAGATTCCCAAAGAATATCTAATGGAGCGATCGGCTAACTGCAAGGCCATAGTAGTTAGTTTCATTTCTCCCAAATCCAATTTCTTGCATATGGAAAGAGGTATTAGATTGACACTGGCGCCCAAATCGCAAAAAGCCTTATCAAAATTTGAGTCATTAATTATGCAAGGGATAGAAAAGCTACCTGGATCATTTAGTTTGGGAGGTACCATGTTCTTAATTAAAGCGCTGCACTCCTCAGTAAGAGCCACTGTTACATGCTCCTCGACTTTTCTTTTATTGGTTAAGATATCCTTCAAGAACTTGGAGTAGGTAGGCATTTGTTGAAGAGCTTCTATAAAAGGTATGTTGATATATAGCTTCCTAATTACCTCAAGGAACTTACCAAATTGTTCATCCAATTTTTCCTTAATCAGCCTCTGAGGGAACGGGATAGGGGGCTTATACGTTCTTGGTTCCTTGTTCAACACGCATGTGTCGTTCGGCATAGGCTGGTCGTGTTGGCTGCTGGAATGACCCGACACGGGTGTGTCGGCTGACACGCGCTTGTGGGTATTCTCTTCCTCAGGCGTGTTAAACAACATGCCCTAGGTCAGGGTGTGTTGTCGGTTCCTTTGCTATTCAACCCAGGTGTGCTGCTGTCTTCTTCCAACTCTGACACGCTCGTGTCCTTTAGCACAGGGCCGCTTGTTGAGCTCTGTCTCCTTCTAAAATCCTTCCACTTCTCAAACTTATGGAATTACAATGCTCTGGTTTATACAATTTCGGAAATGCGGGCGTCCTTGATGTGCAATTTGGGAAATTTGATTTTCCAGCATTCTTGTGTGATTAGTCAAATTATCAACCTTGCCTCCCAATTGCTTGATTACCTCGGTATTAATTTGATGTTGCCGATTTGATTCTACAATATGCTGTCGAAATTTATCATTTATCTTCCCCTGACATGTAATAAAATTCTCCATCATCTTTTCTAAGCTCGACTTGGGTCCTGGTTGAAATCCCGAAGGTGCTTCAAAACTGTTCTATCCAGAAGAATTTTGGTTGGCTCTATACAAGAAGTTGGGATGATTCCTCCAACCGGGATTGTACGTGTTCGAATAAGGGTTTCCACCATTAGGCTTCTGATTAAAATTATTTAGCGCATCTACTTGCTCAATCCCATCTCCCGATGATGGTGCGTGTAGGATTTGGCAATTCATCGCTACATGTCCTGTTACACCACAGATCTCGCAAGTGACATTAGATGAGTTTACAGCTGATACATTAAAATGTTCGAGCTTTTGAGTTAACGCATCGACTTTTGCACTGAGTAGATCAAGGGTACTTACCTCAAACTTACTTGGCATTTTAGTTTGATATCCTCATTCTGTAGCCCATTGGTGAGAATTCATTGTCACATTCTCGATGATCTCAAATGCTTCATCCAACGTTTTTTTTTCATAAGAGCTCCTCCTGCAGCATAATCAAGAGAAACTTTAGTAGCATACGAGATTCCATTGTAGAATGTATGAACAATGAGCCACTTCTCCAACCCATGATGAGGGCATTGCTGTAGTAATCCCTTAAATCTTTCCCAGGCTTCAAATAATGTTTCTCCATCCTTTTGTGCAAAATTAGTGATTTGATGACGAAGACTTGCAGTTTTGCTGGGTGGAAATTACTTGTCTAAAAATCTTTGCTCCAGCTGATCCCAGGTAGTTATGCAATCTGCTGGAAGAGAGTGTAGCCAAGCTCTAGCTTTGTCCTGCAATGAGAAAGGAAACAAGCGCAATCTAATAGCATCAGCTGAGGCTCCATTCAGTTTTAAAGTTTCGCAAAATTCCAAAAATACTTCCAAGTGCAAATTTGGATCTTCAGTGAGTGCTCCTCCGAATTGATGTTGTTGGACCATGGATAGTAGAGTCGGTTTCAATTCAAAATTGTTCGCTTCAATAGGGGGTCTTCTAATACTCGATCTCAATCCCCTTGTACTAGGTGCTACATAATCCCTTAAAGGTTTATTCTCGTTCTGGTCAGCCATGTCGGAGGTCAAATTGTCTTCCTGATGTTGCTGAAATCGTCTTCTAGCAAGGAACGTTCTCTCTATCTCAGTATCAATATCAAGAATTTCCCTATTAAGTCTGTGCATGCTGTTGGTGCAATCGGCCCAGCAGTACCTTGATGGTATTTTGATGATAGATAAAACTCATGACATGGGATTGTCATGGGAAAGTCCAACATGGTGTTGGCATGGAAAATCCAAGCATGGAGCTTGGTGTGGGAAAGTCCAACATGGGGTTGGCATGGAAAATCCAAGCATGGAGCTTGGTGTGGAAGTCCAAGGGGGAAGCCTTGGCATGGTAAAGTCCAAAGCATTGCGAAGCCGTGCGCTTGGTGCTTGGCATGGGAAATCCAAAGCATTGCGAAGCCGTGCGCTTGGTGGTTGGTGAGAAATGCATTACGAAGCCATGCACTTGGTGCATATGGGAAGTCTTAAGGACTTGGTAAGTTCACTAGGCTCGGGGTCCTTGAGTCGGTGAAGGATGGCATTGCGAAGCCGTGCGCTTGGTACATCCGAGGGACCGCCGGACGGGGAGTGAATGGAGTGAGCCCAAAGGGAAGCATACTTCTAGGGCATGAGATGCGAAGGATGGCATTTGGCGCGGTGCGCACATCCGGGGCGTAGGCCGAGGAAGAGAGCTTTGGTGGGGAACTCCATGAGGATAAGGTGGACTTGGCCAAGTGGCTAAGACTAGTGTCGGAGGCTCAAACTTGATGTTTGAGGTTTACCCGACGGTCGGATGCTCAAACAACTTAGTGTTTGAGATTTTGCCCGACGCCGTCGATCGGGCATAGGTGTTTGCTCGATCGGTCCAAGTCGACTAGGGTTCGACTGGTGTAAGGCTAGGGTTTTGTGCTTAGCCGATCACATGGATCGGGCAATGATCGAAAGTCGGCAAAGCTATCGCAAAGGATGGCAATGATGATGGGAGTGTCGCGAGCACAGCGCCCGGCGACCGGGGCAACTGTCACGATCGGTGATAGGCATCATCAGTCGACTGGTAGGTGATCCGTTGGAACTTGTCCGATGTGGATTTGGCCGTTGTGAGACAACGGCTACAGGGGCAGTCGACTGGGGTCTTTTGGCAGTCGACTGCTAGGCGCGAAAATAGCTCGATGCAGGTTATAAAAGGAGCTTGAGATGGAGGTTTTTGCTAATGGTTTTTGTGGAGCTATTGGAGGGGAATTGCTGCTACATTCTAGTCCTTCAAGAGCCAATCAAAGCAAGCAACAAGCAAAGCGATCAAAGCAATCGGTGAAAGTTTTCTTTTGTATTGTATTTGTGTATTTGCTTGTATTTCTGTATTACATTGTAATTGCTTGTGAGAGGTTTCTCCACCTCCGACGTGTTGTCGAGAAGGAGTGTTATAGTTAGTGTCGTGCGCATAACTAGAGCTCGGTGAGCTCGCCCGTGGAGTAGGAACCATTCGGTTCCGAACCACGTATATCTTGTGTTGTGTGATTGTGTATTGTTGTTAGTTTCATTATTATTGTTATTCCGCTGCGCTAACGACAATCGTAGACAAGCAACGCAAGAAGAACGAACGAATTACGACATCCATCGTACGAGGGCTATTCACCCCCCCTCTAGCCGGCCGTATCGATCCCCTACAAGTGGTATCAGAGCCAGGTTGCTCTTCAAGGACTAACCGCTGCGAGAGCACTACAATGGCCGGCTTCATCCATCCACCTAAATTTGATGGAGATTTTGCTTGGTAAAGGAAACGGATGGAGATATATCTTGAAACCGATTTTGATTCTATGTTAATTGTAGAAAATGGTTTTAAGATGCCTAGGGACAAAGAAAATAAGCCCATTGAAAAGTCAAGGTGGACTCAAGACCAAATCAAGGACTTCGAGACAAATCGCAAGGTAATCGAATTACTTAGTAATTTGATTCCTAACAACATTTGGTCTAGGTTGGGTAATTTTAGGGATGCAAAGGAATTATGGGAGAAGATAATGAAATTTCAAGAAAACTCCCAACCGGCACAAGTAGAGGAAAATGTCGTGGAAGAATTGACACCCACATTCGAAGATGTGGATGATTTGGTGGAGACCTCCACCTCTAGCATTGAGGGGGAGGAAAGGGTTTCTACTCCGAAGAAAGATCAAGATGAAGCTTCTACCTCCGGAAGAAGTGAAGAGGCCTCCATCATCTCCCTAGGTAACTCAAGCGTTATTATTTTAAATAAAAATCACATAATATGTTTTGAGTGTAGGGAGAAAGGGCATTATAAGAGCAAATGCCCTAAATTGGCTAAGAAGAAGGCATCGACACCAAAAGTCAACACAAAGTCAAAGGATGCCGGTGTTCCCAAAATCAAGAGCAAAGAGCACATTGTGTGCTTCAAATGCAATCAAAAGGGACACTACCGAAGTCAATGCCCTAGGGGGAGGAAGAAAGGGCAAGAAGGTGCAACTCATGTAGGGGGAGCTCCTAAAGCTAACCCTAAGGTAAATTTACTTAATGCACCTTTAATTCCTAAAGTCAAAAAGCATACTAAGAATTATTTTAGTTCTCTTGCCATTATTAATGAAAAGCATGCTAAGAGAAATAATAAGGTGTACTGTCTAGGTGCCAAGTATGTTCATATAACTAAGGAAAAACCTAGGACTCAAAACACTAGATCTATTTTACCTAGGGAGTCAATTAGGAGAATTGAAGAAAACTTGGGTGTTAATCCCAAGAAATCTAGGCACATGCCTAAAAAGAAAATCATTCCTCAAAAATCTAATGAAAATTCAAAATTGAGGAAATTAGAGCTAGAAAACCAAGCCTTGAGGTTAAGGCTAGAAAAATTGGAGAAGACCCTAGAAATAATATCAAATTCGGTTAAGGGGTCAAATTCCCAAAAGTCAAGACCTAGGAAACAAGAAATGTCTAAGGGCAAGAAAGGTTTGGGTCACAAGCCTATGTCCTACCATAATGTTCCATTTAATTATGGAACCACATCTAGGTCTAGAAAAACCAAGGCTAATAGGGAAGTTATCCCTAAGTCTAGCCATGGTGTATGTTTAGTGGCCAAGGACTTAAGAAAAACCAAGAAGGCCACTAAGAAGGTCAATGGAGGAGTCACCTCTAGAGTTGACCCAAGTAAGACCCAAAAGACTATGGTTTTAAAACCAAAAAGGGTCATTAGAAAGGTATCTAGGGAAGTTATCCCTAGGGAATACCTTGTTAACCCAAGGAGCTCCAATAGGTATTGGGTTCCTAAAAGCGTGATCGATTCACGCTAAATGGGTTAGGGTGTGTCAACCCTAAGTGGATGGGTAGTTAACCTAACCATAGTAGAGTTGACACATTAGGATGTGCCAATGTGCTTGAGAAGTTAAAAATGATTTAAATTGGCACATTTAGGTCTTAGAGGTATTGGTGTGCCATTTTGGGTTTTTGGCACACTAGGGAAATGAATGGCATTAAGGCAAAATGAATTTAATTCCTAGAAATGGCAATTTAATTTTAACACTTAGGTATTCTATACCTTAGTATATTTTACTTGCCATGCTTTATTTTCCTTGCCATGTCATGACATCATTTTTTTTTAATTATAAAAATGTCATGATAATGTTTAGACTTATGTTTGTATGTCATGTATGCTTAATTTTCATTCACATGCCATGACATCATGATATTGGCATATGTTTTTATCTATATCATATCTATGCATGAATTGAAATGGAGTTAAGGACTATGGCATGATTTGATGGGAATCAAATAATATTGCCTAGAAATATGCATGAGACCATTTTAAAGAACAAAAACCCACATCTCACTAGATTAATTGCCTTGAATGTGTTTTTACACATCTAGATATTTGTGAGATGTTTAGGAAAATGAAAATAAAGGTTTTGAAAATATTTTGAAAAACCTTGGTGAAGCCTATCTTGTGATAGCTATCACCATTGAATGGGATGATACAAAGAGGGCTCTTTATTGAAGCTTTTCTAAACTTTTGAACTTTGTATCAATTTCCTAATTTAATGGGTAAAATAATTTTCCAACATTTTTCACCCATAGTGTTTAGGATAAGTAATATGCATATGAAATTTCACAATTTTTAAACTTATGTATATTTACTTATGGATTTCGAAAATCCATTTCTGAAATGCTGAAAAATACAAATCGATTATCGATCGATGGATTGGCGATCGGTGATGAAATGATAATGGTGATTTACGATTTGGACTACCCATCTTGTTGGTTAGGCCCATGTTCAGCTAGGTTAAGGTCCCCTAACCACTCCTAACCCTAGGATATGCTTGGGAGAGCATTAGAGAGGGTGGAAATCCAT
Source organism: Wurfbainia villosa (assembly GCA_025175895.1). Lineage (NCBI taxonomy): Eukaryota > Viridiplantae > Streptophyta > Magnoliopsida > Zingiberales > Zingiberaceae > Wurfbainia > Wurfbainia villosa. Next base: position 109,046,806 of record CM045996.1, read on the forward strand.
TGGATATGGATTAGGAGTTGGGTTGAGGGTGAGTATCAATTTTAAGGTGGATGTGAGTTCATTGTTGAACTTTGCCTTAATTTTGTTTGGTTTAATGTTCCTATTGGCTTAGGGACTCTCCAAGGACATTGTTGGTGCAATGGTCAAGGGGGAGCAAGCCTCTAGGGGGAGATATCCATCATGGGAAGATGGATGTGTATTTCCTCATGGGAGGAAAATTGGGTTGCCTCTCTTTAAGTGATATGGGATCACTAAAAAGATTGTAGGCATGTGTTCCTCCAAGGGAGAGATTGTAAGATCTCATTGGGATATGAGACATTCATACCCTTGGGGAGGACCTTTTTGATGTAATGTCAAAAAGGGGGAGAAGTTACCAAGTTACCAATTAGGGTTCGTTAGAATTCTCATTGGGATATGAGAATTGCCAATATGGGAGAATTGGTAGACTTGAGATGGTAGTTTTGTCAATCATAAAAAAGGGGGAGATTGTTGGTGCAATCGGCCCAGCAGTACCTTGATGGTATTTTGATGATAGACAAAACTCATGACATGGGATTGTCATGGGAAAGTCCAACATGGTGTTGGCATGGAAAATCCAAGCATGGAGCTTGGTGTGGGAAAGTCCAACATGGGGTTGGCATGGAAAATCCAAGCATGGAGCTTGGTGTGGAAGTCCAAGGGGGAAGCCTTGGCATGGTAAAGTCCAAAGCATTGCGAAGTCGTGCGCTTGGTGCTTGGCATGGGAAATCCAAAGCATTGCGAAGCCGTGCGCTTGGTGCTTGGTGAGAAATGCATTGCGAAGCCATGCGCTTGGTGCATATGGGAAGTCTTAAGGACTTGGTAAGTTCACTAGGCTCGGGGTCCTTGAGTCGGTGAAGGATGGCATTGCGAAGTCGTGTGCTTGGTGCATCCGAGGGACCGCCGGACGGGGAGTAAATGGAGTGAGCCCAAAGGGAAGCATACTTCTGGGGCATGAGACGCGAAGGATGGCGTTGCGAAGCCGTGCGCTTGGCGCATCCGAGGGACGTAGGCCGAGGGAAGAGAGCTTTGGTGGGGAACTCCATGAGGGATAAGGTGGACTTGGCCAAGTGGCTAAGACTGAGTGTCGGAGGCTCAAACTTGATGTTTGAGGGTTTACCCGACGATTGGATGCTCAAACAACTTGGTGTTTGAGGTTTTGCCCGACGTCAGTCGACTGGCATAGGTGCCGGTTCGACTGGTCCAAGTCGACTAGGATTCGACTGGTGTAAGTGTTGGGTTTCCGGCACCGCGGCATGTGTGTGTTCGATCATGTTTCGTAAACATGAGCACAGCGGAAGCAATTAAAAATAATAAATCTATATTTATTACAACACACACAACACACGCATGCTATTACAACAAGTGTAGACATAACCGTAAATTAAAATTTGCAATAAAAGGAAATTAAACTACGTTATACCTTCCGTATGACGTGTAGCGGGAACGGCATCAACCGGAACGATCCTCGTAAGAATCGTCTCTATCCGTATCCACACCGAGCTCCTCGGGATGACTTCGCTAAGTCACGAGCTTAGTCTTCGTACGGGTTACTAGCCTCGTGTTGAAGACGACGTGATCGAGAGATGATCACGATCCGAATCCAAATTCGGATCCTAAAACGAGTTCTCAAAACTCGCTTCTCCGGAGAGGTATTCGTCAACCGTTTGGCAGAATCGCCGTCCTCCACCTCAGAGGATTACGGAGATCAAATCCCGATAAGTTAGCGCTGTCGGAGCACTAACCGTCGTCAAGCGGCGCTCCGGCGAAGGAGGAGAAGCTGTCAGAAAACTGGACAGCTTGGTGGAGAAAGTAGGCGCCGGCCAAAAACAAGGAGAAAAAGCCCACCTTGATGCGAACCTATAGGAGATCACGGAGGGTCGCGGAGGTTCACCGGCTGGAGCTTGGGCGCCGGCAAGGGTCTTGGGCGGTGGCACAAAGCTGGGCGGCGCTTGTAGTTAGGCGCCGAAATCACCAACAAGGGTGGCGGCAACTAGGTTGGCGGCCAAAATAGATTAGATTTAGGGTTAGGGTTTAAGCCCTATTTTATAGAGAACTAATTCTCTTAATGGTTAATGGATCATATCCATAAAGCCTGTTAACCCGCTCCATTAAGATAAGTTAAAATAAACCAAACCATGATGGTTTATTTTAAGTTAAAACGAACCGAACCAACCTTTGGTTCATTCGTTTAATATAAACCAAACCCTTTGGTTTATTCTTATCCATTGGATTAGAACCAAACCATTTTGGTCCATCCATTATGTCTTCATAAGACACGGCCCATCCACGCTTCCATTGCGACTGAAACAATTTCATGCTCGCTTTATGTTTGGTCCAACCAAACATAGTTTCTCTCAGTCTGAGAATCCCATTCTCAAGCTCGTTTTAAATCCTTTGGATTACACTCGTTGTGCGTGTGACCAAATAGGTTCTCGGTTTATGGTAGCCCTAATTAACCATTAATTATAGATCGATCATGAGTGGCACCTAGTAGTACATCATGATCCCAAAAGATCTCAGGTTGATCGAACTATTCTTCAAGAAACCCTTGATGCATGAATCGCCCCATTCCCATTCCCTTCACTCATCTTATACCCACTTGGTTCGAGGACATGGTCTATTGTGTCACTAGGTCGACTCGTCACACCTAGCCCCCTGGGAGTATGGGAATACAATCAAAGTCCCACATTGGTAAGACATGGAAAAGATCATGTGCTTATAAGAAAAAAGATATCTCCATTGGTATGAGGCCTTTTGGGTAAAGCCCAAAAATAAAACCATGAGGGCTTAGACCCAAAGTGGACAATATCATACCATTGTGGAGATATGTGGATCTTATAGGCACTAACAATTGGTATCAGAGCCATGGTCCATGTCAAGCCATGAACCTCGAACGAAGGAAGTTGAGCTCCCACGTCCGGATCAAGAGAACCAGACATCAGGAAGGAAGTCTAGTTGGGCCTGGGACCGAATCAAGCTGGGAAGTCGTGGGTTGAAGATCGGACATCAGCAAGAGAAAATCCTTCGAGAGGGATAGGCTTGAGGGGGCCCAATGTAGTCCTCCTTCGTTTGATTGAGTATGGGAATACAATCAAAGTCCCACATTGGTAAGACATGGAAAAGATCATGTGCTTATAAGAAAAAAGATATCTCCATTGGTATGAGGCCTTTTGGGTAAAGCCCAAAAATAAAACCATGAGGGCTTAGACCCAAAGTGGACAATATCATGCCATTGTGGAGATATGTGGAGCTTATAAGCACTAACAAGCCCAAGTATCATTTCCTCGTCCTACGGATTCTAGTTACTCCACATGTATCGAAGAGTACTTTACTCTAAACATGTAATGCTTTGGCCAAAGACTTTAGTAACAATCCGACGAGAGGCCATGGGTATACATCTCCTCGCAAGGAGTGGTGAATCCTTTATAGGCTATTCAAACACCTTCGATCACTTCGACTTATACCCAATCATCCCGGGTCCACATCTCCTCGGAGATGTTTGCTTAAGATGTCAAAGCATAATTCTCCATGATCAAGATGACTTGAATACCGCAAGTCAAAGGAACATCGCACTTAAGCCACAGTAAGAACTTCATTGACATATCTATATATGCAGAGAACCATATGAAGTCTTACGGATTGTCACTCCAATGAACTAGTTAACTCTAGCATCCACGATTAACTCCGGACATCACTATGTCTCTCCATGAAATCAATTGCTTGGATACACCAAGTATACCGTGCTAGGCTCGTAATTGATGGTGTCGATGTGTCCAAATCCATCAATTCATCGACTAGATTCCGATCATCATAATTACATGTAGAGATACTCACTAGTTGTGATCCAATCACAAATTCTCTCATCTTTGTGAATATCGTGGACATTGATGAAATGAGTTTAAGATCCAATCAAATACTTAAAAAATGTATAGTCAATTAGTGAATCTTCATTTATCATATAAATGGTTCATACATAAGGCGATTGCCTTAGGACATCTCTCATATATTACTAAGGCTAGGGTTTTGTGGCAGGTCATTTGCCATGGATCGGCAATCGGCCCGAAATCGGCGATCAATGAGAGGATGCGGTCGGTGATGGGAATCATGGGAGCACAAAATGCTCCGTGGCGATTGATCGGGCGGTCGACGATCACCATGGGCATCATCGATCAATAGGTGAGTCGCTGTGAACTGTCCGACTGATGGCGAGAGTGATGGGATCGTAGGGGCCTTTGTGATCGAATAAGCTCGTCTGAGTTATAAAGGAGCTCGAGATGGAGGTTTTTGCCAATGGTTTTGTGGAGCTATTGATTCAGGAATCTTCAAGCATTATCTTCAAGAGCCAATCAAAGCAAGCAAACAGCGCAATCAAAGCAATCGGTGAAAGTTTTCTTTTGTATTATTTGTATTTGCTTGTATTTCTATATTGTAATTTCTTGTGAGAGGTTTCTCCACCTCCGACGTGTTGTCGAAGGAGTGTTATAGTTAGTGTTAGTGCGCATAACTAGAGTTCGTGAGCTCGCCATGGAGTAGGAACCATTGGTTCAACCACGTATATCTTGTGTTGTATGATTGTGTATTGTTGTTAGTTTCATTATTTATTGTTAAACATCTAACGACAATCATAGACAACGCAACAGCAAGAAACAAGCAATTGACATCCATCGTGAGGGCTATTCACCCCCTCTAGACCGTATCGATCCCCTACACATGCAACAAAAGAGGCTCCCAAAACAAGAGTTCGGAATAGAAACAAGAATAGAAACAGAGCAATCTAGATTAACTAAATATTAATTCAATTCAATATTGAGTGTCAATCAGTGCCCAAAAACTTGATGTGATGTGTTATTTTCCGCAAGTTATCGTCAAGTAATAAAAATATCGATCCCACAGGATTGGGAAAATTAGACCGATCATGATATCAAGTCTAGTTAGATTAAGCAAAAAGAAGTGAAGCAACGAATGAGAAGAACGAGCTAAAAGTCAATAGTTGAGGAGAATCTCGTGATATGGGTTTCACCACGTCGATGATTTATAAGGTGATTTATTTAATTCTTACCCTATTAGTTGTTTGATGGAACCTATCCTAAGGTAAATCAACGGCCCCTTTAAGGTCTATGCTAGCATCTATCAAACTCAATTTACCTATCACGGTATTGACGGCGTAGGGGATCATAATCGCACTAAGGGGACTGTCACGAGACCCCGCAAACCTCCCTAGTCTTACCTCCGTTACTTGATAAAACTGGATTTGATAGATCCATTAAGTCCATAAGAGTTCCTTTAGAGTCTAAATTTCCTTTTGCGATAGGTTTGCTCGGACCATAATCGGCTAAGGGGACTGTCACAGGACCCCGACCCTCATAGATACACTACCGCTTGATAGGAGTTTATCCTCTAGGTTTGAACTTGGGTTCACTGTTAGGTACTTCCTTAGCTCCTTAGGTTTATCAATAGAAATAAGAATCTAAACAAACAATAATCCAAGTAGTATAGATTACATCATCCATCATAAATCGTCAAGGGCTACTCCCCCATCCTAAGATTACAAGACACTACTCCATGGTCGAACAAGAATTGCTAGAGAAAGAAATTACGATACTTAGTGCCATCTGTGTTCCTCTGTCGTCGACTCCTTCCTTCTTCTGTCGTCCTTTTTGACCCTCCGCCGTCCTTCTTTAGGGTTAGAATATCTCCTTTTTTATAGCCTTGGCCTCCTCTTTAATTAAGGCAAAAGATTTTCCTTTATTTGAGATGAAGATCGCGGCTTCGTCGAGTTGCTCGCAGAAAAGGAAATATGAAATCAAGACAACACGCCCATGCCAAATGAGGGCACAGGCGTGTCGCGCAATTCCCATCGACCATGTTGCGCTTGAACGGGGCATGTCGAAGGCTGAACTGGGGCGTGTTGAGCGTTGGAACTCCTGACACGGACGTGTCACTGATGGCATGCCTGTGTTGTTTGGATACGCCTGCTTCTTTGCCCTGTTAACACAAAAAACACCCAAAAGTAATCTCTTTGTCCAAAATATGCTAAACTTAACTAAATCATGATAAAATACATGCCTAAGACATGAAATGAGATAAAATGCATGTATATGGAGTAGTGAAAACATAACATGATTTACACACATCAGAAGGTTACTAGGGAGGCAATCCCTATGGCTAACCTAGGAAAGACCCAAATGACTAAGGCTTCAAAGCCAAAAAGGGTCATAAGAAGGTATCTAGGGAAGTTATCCCTAGTGAATGAAGGTAGGGAAACTTCGCTTCCCACTTCAACTCGGTCGCTTGTTCATGGCGATCCCTTCTACGTCCGTGGATAAAAAATTTATCCTTGACAAAGAGAGATTACCCAAGTTACCATTTCATCGTCGTACTATTCGATTAGAGTAGTCACTTGAACAAACTTGTTGTTCAAGCAACCAACCTCTATTCTACGAGTAGCCGCGGAATAGACGATGTATGGATCGTCAGTTTTTGCATTTATATTCGTGGTCCAAGTAAATTAAGCAACATATCAAAACACACAACATACAAATAAACAAAAGGAAAGCAAAACAAGATTTATACCTCTTGTTTACCTCAAGGTCTTCTATCGTATGTCCTTCCTCCTTTTGGACGTCGTGTGGGCGACGATCTTCCAAAAGTCAAAGCCTCCTAGATCACCTTCTTCCTTTCTTTGCTCGCTCCGAACAAAAGGAAGAATAAAACAAAACTCTTCTCCTATCTAGAACCGACCACCAAGCCACCTTGCTTGGTGATTTTTGCCGGCCAAGGAGAGAAGATGAGGATTATGGACGCCAGCCAAAAGCTCCAAGGGAAGAGACCCTAGCCTTTGTCGCCGGCCAAGGATGAGAGAAAGAAGATTGGACATCGGCCAAGGAGAGAAGAAAAGATGGGAGCCGGCCAAAACCCTAGGAAGAAGGAAAAAACTTCCAAAAGTGTGGGCGCCTAATGCCTCCTCCAAAACCCTAGCCTCCCTTTTGTTTCTTGCCACCCAAGCCAAAAGAAACAAAAACCCTAATCTCTCAAAGTAAAGTCCACGCCCAAGCCTTGGCCTCCTTTTATAGAGTTAGGCTTAAGCCTTGTTTTAATCTCCACCGTCGGATCTATGGATCTAATCTCAACCGTCGGATCTAGAGATTTAATCTCAACCGTCGGATCTAGAGATTTAATCTCCACCGTCAGATCTAGAGTTTTATTTTCCATTATCGGATCTAGGCTCCATGAGGTTTTAATAGACTACAATAGGGACCATGAGGAGGAGCTGGATCTTGGCCACCCAATGGATAAAGCCCACATAAGGTCCGATCCATTAATGATAATCCATTCCACTAGAGGATTATCATTGATCTACCTCACCAACCCCCATAAGTTAATATGCGCTCCATATATTATTTGTACATATATTTCCCCGTGTTTAAGATCTCGAATGTCCGTCGATTAATTAATTTACAGACAATTAATTAATGAACATCTAACTCCATGAGTAGCACCACTCAACCTTATCATCATGCCGGACCAAGTCCACCTACAGGGTTTACATGATGAACCTTATGAGCTCCTCAAGGGGACATCATCATCCTAATATATAGGACACGGTTTCCTCCTATAATCAACAACACACCATATAAGTAATATCATTTCCCAACTTACCGAGCCTATCAATTTACTCTATAAATCTCGCCCATTGGTAAATCAAAGAAATGAATAATAAGTATATGTGCCCATTATTATATCGGGATTAAGAGCATGTAAAACATAATATCTGAGGTCCGATTCGATTATGTAGTCAGCAATAAATCGAATAACCTCTAAGTTGGTCCTGCTCAATACACACAAAGTGTACTAGTGTAATTCTATGGTCAAGACAAACCAATACCAAATCACACTACAACCATTCCAATGGTTTGTCCAAAGTCATCTCGGTTGTGAGCCTTTACTTATACTCTACAAGGAACTGATAACATGATCTCCCGTGTGACACTATACACCATGTTATCTACAATGTAATGTATGAGAAAATATGCATAACCATAAATATGCAAACAATGATCATGTGATTCTTATTTCAAAAATAAAGATGTTCATACAAAAGATAGACTTTTCAGTATACATCCCAACAATCTCCCACTTATACTAAAAGACTATGTTGTCCTCATACTGTCATACATCTGATTCTCATTCCCTCCACATGCCTATCAAAGCTCTCGTTAGAAGGGCCTTAGTGAAAGGGTCTACCAGGTCATCCTCTAATGCAATCTAGGCGACAACAACTTCTACCTCCTTTACGATTTCTCGTATCAGGTGGTACTTGCGCTCTATGTGTTTACTTGCCTTATGAGCTCGTGGTTCCTTCGAGTTTGCTACTGCACCACTATTATCACAATAAACTGTGATAGTTCTGGGCAAACCAGGAATCACATCCAAGTCCATCAAGAAGTTCCTGAGCCACACAGCTTCTTTGGCTGCCTCAGAGGCTGCCACATACTCAGCTTCCATGGTAGAGTCCGCCACGCATTTCTGCTTGACACTCCTCTATACAATGGCTCCACCTCCCAAAGTAAACACAAAACCTGAGGTAGACTTACTGTTATCCCTATCTGATTGGAAGTCGGAATCTGTGTAACCCACAGGGAGTAATTGGTCTGCCTGGTAAACTAGCATATAATCCCTAGTCCTTCTCAGGTACTTCAATATATGATTTACCGCAGTCCAATGTCTCTGTCCTGGATTACTCTAATATCTGCTAACCATGCCCACGACAAAGCAAATATCTGGTCTCGTACATAGCATCTCATACATGAGGCTTCCTACTACCGAAGCATAAGGAACTGCCTTCATCTCCTCTATCTCCTTAGATGTTCTAGGACACATCTCCTTAGATAAAGGAACTCCATGCCTGAAAGGTAGAAAACCTTTCTTGGAGTTTTGCATGCTAAAACGATCCATAATTGTGTCTATGTATGGAGCTTGAGATAAGCACAACATCCTTTTCTTGCGATCCCTTATAACCTTGATCCCAAGGATGTGTCCCACTTCTCCCAAGTCCTTCATATCAAACTATTTGGACAACCATACCCTTATGTCCGATAACACCTTGACATTGTTGCCAATTAATAAAATGTCATCTACGTATAGTACAAGAAATACCACTACGTTTTCGTCATATCTCTTGTATACACAAGACTCATCTTGACTTTGAATAAATCTATAAGACTAGATTACCTCATCAAAGCAGATGTTCCAAGACCTCGAAGCTTGCTTCAATCCATAAATGGACCGATTAAGCTTGCACACAAGATGCTCTTTGCCCTTTGCAATGAATCCCTTTGATTGCTTCATATAGATGTCTTCCTCAAGACTTCCATTAAGGAAAGCTGTCTTGACATCCATCTGTCATACCTCATAATCCATATGAGAAGCAATACATAAGAGAATCCGGATAGACTTAAGCATGGCTATCGGCGAAACGGTCTCCTCATAATCGATACTCTCTTTCTGAGTATACCTCTTCACAACAAGCCTCACTTTGAAGGTCTCAACCTTCCCGTCTATTCCTCTTTCTTTTGTAGATCTACTAGCATCCAATGGTTTTTACACCATTGGGTGGTTCTACTAGCTCCCAAACCTGATTTAAATCCATAGATTCTATCTCAGAATTGATCGCACTTTGCCAAGATACTGCATCTTTATCTTGGATCGCCTCGTCATATGTCCAGGGATCAGGTTCATGTTCGCCAGGGATCAAATCAGAAGATTCTCCCAAGAACATGAATCTATCAAGTTGTCTAACAACCCTCCCACTACGATGAGGTATTACCTGTGTATCCTCTGTGACACGCGGTGCAGTGACTTGTGGTATATCCTCTTGTATCGGTGGTACTGAAGTAGTGACTTCCCCTCTCAATTCCTCCAGAACAATCTTACTCATGGGCTTATGGTTCAACACATAGTCTTTCTCTAGAAATCTGGCATTCGTGCTGACGATCACCCTCTGATCTCTTGGACTATAAAACAAACCACCTTTCGTTCCTCTAGGATAGCCAACGAACATGCGCACTTTTGTATGAGGTTCCAACTTACCAGCATCTGCCTTCAGCACGTGTGCTGGACTCCTCCAAATTCGAATATGTCTCAGACTAGGCTTTCGCCCAGTCTACAATTATGTGGGAGTAGAAGGCACTGATTTAGATAGAATCAAGTTCAGAATATACACTACCGTATCTAGAGTATATCCCCAGAATGAATCTGGCAACTCAGAATAACTCATCATCGATCTAACCATCTCCATAAGAGTCTTATTCCTTCGCTCCGCTACACCATTCTGTTGGGGTGTGCCAGGTGCAGACAATTGGGATTGAATCCCAGCCTCTGATAAGTAATTCTTAAACTCTTCCAAGAGGTACTCACCACCACGATCGGATCGTAGTGTCTTGATACTTTTACCTTGATGTTTCTCCACATCAGCCTTGAATTATTTGAACTTGTCAAAGCATTCAAACTTGCGGTACATTAAGTAAATATATCCATACCTTGAATAATCATCAATAAAAGAGACGAAATATTCAAAGCCACCTCTTGCTTGGATAGACATAGGACCACACAAATCAGAATGAATCAATTCCAACACATCTTTGACTCTATACCCCTTGGCCTTGAAAAGCCTCTTGGTCATTTTACCTTCCAAGCAGGACTCGCACGTTAGGAAGTCTTCCACCACTAATGAACTTAGAGGTCCATCAGCTATCAACCTTTGAATTCTGCTTAGGTTAATATGACCAAGCCTTAGATGCCAAAGATATGTTTGGTTCATCTTCGAAGGTTCTTTTCTCTTTTTGGAATTAGAAGATGAGTTATTCACTTCTATTTGCATCGTGGGAGCTTTTGGTTCAAGTGTATATAAATTTCCTATCAATGCACCAGAACAGATAATCTCTCTATTCCTTTTTATAACAACTCTGTCATTAAAAGAAATAAAATATCCATCCATAAACAATTTAGAAACCGAAAACAAATTCTTTCTAAATAAAGGTACATAAAGGTAATTTTTCATAACCAAAGTTTTATTCCTCTCAAAAGATAAATAAACATCTCCCACTACAATAGCCGCCACATTCGTGGCATCGCCCAAGTAAATGGTAATCTCCCCCTCAGCTAGTCGTCTGGTTTCCTGGAACCCCTGCAAAGTATTGCAGACATGATCAGTGGCTCCCGTATCTACACACCAGGTTCTGGTAGATAACACCGCTAAACATGTTTCAACGACTAGACCAAAGGATATACCTTTGTTCTTATTCTGGTTGAGACAGTCCTTCTTCCAATGTCCAGTCTGCTTGTAAGTGAAGCACTTGCCTTTCGTCTTCTTCACTCGCCCCTGAGATCCTCCCACCACCTTTGCTCCACCTTGTTTCTTCTTCTTCTTGCCTTTTGGCTTAGAAGTATAAAACTTTTGAGCAACCATGGCTTGAGCCTGAGCAAGCCCTTCTGCTGCTTGGAGTTCTGTCAGAAGCTCCGCCAACAAATACAGCCTCTTATTCATGTTGTAATTCAGGCAAAACTGCTCAAAACTCCTAGGTAGAGACTAGAGAATGATATCGACCTGGGTTTCCCCATCGATCTCAGCTCCAAGGACTTCTAGCTCATTTGTCGGCTTAGGAGGATACTCTTCGAAGAGTTCATACTTGTACTCCTCAGCAGTTAAGAAAATATCTAGATTCCTTTTCCAATCAATATAATTGGGTACAGTAAGTTTATTTTCCTTTAGTATCACAACAAGTGGGTTGAAAGTCATTTTTGAAAAACCTAAGAATCACATAGATCAAAACTTTAGATTTCAAAAATTTACTAATTCCTCGAACAATAAAATTTCAAAATCAACCAACACCTCAAAACACCGAGAATATCGTATGCCACGATCGTGTGGACATATACGAATTCTACATTTGTAAGAGGAGGTTTTACCCATTAATTTTACTATCTTATCAACCTAACTTTTTGACAAATAAAATTAATAGTTGGTTTCTCTTCATCCCTACAAATAAAAGCAGTGACTCCGAAGGGGAGGATACTCCTATTTGCAACTAAGTGTTCACCATTACTTGGTACCAAGGTAATTATCTCGGATTATATGCCTTCCGATGGGAAAGTACACACTCTCTTTAATAATTTCTTATAACCATATTCGACCCTGTGATCCACAAACAAACTCATCCGATGGGGAGGAAGGCACTCAGAGTCGACGCGCAAGTTTGTTGCATCACATGTCAAATCATAATGAAGGCCGTGAGAATTTATAAAAATATCCCTCTCCCACTTAGTAATTTAAAATTGAGGAATTTTCCTAGCCTACGACATGTATATCAAACAATAAGAAATAAATATGAAAAAGAATTTTTTCCAACTATTATGGCTTTTGTCTCCAATATGCCTCCTGTCGTATCTCCATCTCGTCCGCTCCTCCCTACGTCATGTAAAAGTCAACCGGAGATCCGAGCCGAGAATAACTATTTTAATTTACATCCATCGATCCTATACTCCATGAAGGAGTGTACATGAAATCTAGATCGAAAGTAAACTAAAATAAATGAGTGGATAAACAATGTCATACTTAATTACAAAAATTAAATATTAGCCTCGTCAACCCCGAGGATTCAAAAAATATACAATTACACACATACAATCACATACACACATATGGCCATAATAGTTGGATCTTATGCCTGCAACCAAAGAGTTAGCCTACGCACTTCCTACTATCATCCGACACATATAATATATGATAAGTGCATAAAATAATCGAATCCTAAACACACAAAATTGGAAACTGTGGCTCTGTGTAACACCCGAAAAATCTTAGGAGTTTTATAGATAATGAGGCATGATAATAAAGGGGCCCTTATGTGGGTTAAAGAAAATAAAGATAATTATGCATGATGATAATAGGCTTACGTGGGATTTAAAGGAAATAAAAGAAAAGAAAACCGGACAAGAAGGGGTGAGTCACCAAAAAATCCAATAAAAATTTTATATGATTAGGGAGAAGTCACGAATTTAATTGAAGAAGGAATTAATTCTTTTAAAGAGAGAAATTTAAGGAAATTTATAAGGGAGTAGGTTAAGCCTTGATGGTTATAAATTTAACCTCCCTAATACCCTAGAGGACACCTCTATACTCTCTTGATCCCTCCACCGCCGAACCACACATCAAGGAGAATTCTCTCCTAGGGTTGTCTTCTCCGCCGAATCCAAGGAAAGGTGGGATTCAAGAGACCTTGGAGGGCAGCTGCTAGGGCGGGACAGAAGGTTGCATCTCATTAGGTTTTACAAATATAAGTTAAAGCAATCGAAGGTAAGAATTCCCTCACCTACAGTACATGGGTTTCTCTCGAATGGCTTTCATGTTCCTAATGTTGTGCTATGCAATAAAGAGTTTTTCATGTTCTTCTTTTCCCTGTATTGCATATGATTAACCTTAGTCGAGGTTCCATGGTTGATATTGCTTAAGAACCTAGGATGAGGTTCGTATAAATTTTGTTGCTGCACGTGACGCCGCTTTCCACCCGGCACACGCGTGTTTCCGGGTGAGCAGCCATGGGCACGCCTTGTTAGGCAATCTCGAATATGGTTTCGGCAAAGGGTTTGGTTAGTTTGATATGTTGATTTGATATGCATGGGTCGCAGACTTAGTAATTCCAACATGGAGTTCATTTCACCACAACCCTGGCCCCGAGCCTGAAGGATGACTTTGTATAAGCCGCGCTTGGAGCATCCGAGACAGGATTTAGATGAAAGTTAAAGCGACCGAAGCAATACGTAACCGGAACGAAGTCCTTGAAGGAGCATTGCGAGCCATGCGCTGATCTTTGCGAGGCGTGGCGCGAACGAAGAGAGCTTCGGTGAGGGACTTCGAGTGAGATGAGAGAATGAGTGAAATGTAAGTAGCTCATTAGGTGAACTTGGCCGAATGGCTGAGTGTCGGAGACTTGACCGCAAGGGTTAAGGTTTATCCGACCGCCGGAAGCTCAAACTTATGTTAAGTTTGAGTTTTACACGGCACCAGTCGACTGCCAAGTCATGGCAGTCGATCGCTTCTCAGTGAGTTCGACCGTATCCGATCGATGGGTTTATGCCCGGGTGATCGCTATGGAATGGCTCGATCGCCGAAGGATATCGCGGCAGAACCACTCGTGGCCGATCGGGCGATCGACTACGGGTCGCCGATCGTGGTGAGGTCCAACAGTCGACTGCCAAGTGTGCCGTTGGACTACAACGGTCGGGATCCGACGTGTTCGGAGGTCATTGGAGTGGCGGCAGTCGACTGCCACGGGCAGCAGTCGACTGATGGCGGCCAATGGGAAGAAATCAGCCTTCTCTATAAAAAGAGAAGGTGTGGAGCTTTGGTAGGTTAATGCTCAAGTTCTAAACGACCATCCAAGTGCTCCACAAGATTCAAGCTCCTTCTTTTAGCTTTCTTTCACATCTATTGTAAAAGAGGGAGTGTGCTTGAGTTGTAAAGGTTACCTCCACCTAGCTTGGTGCAAAGGAGAGACCATTTAGTGGATTGGTTTAGCGGAGTGATTCACCGAGGACGAATCGGGGACCGTGGATTAGCGACGTAGCCGTGAACCACGTTACACCATCGTGTTAGCGTTTGTTTTATTGTTTATCTTTTGCTTTGTCTATTTGTATTTGTATATTCCGCTTGCGCTAAGTTTTTGTAGACGAGCAAACGAACGCGAGAATTCCAACATCCATTGGAAGAGGGCTATTCACCCCCCTCTAGCCGGCCGTACCGATCCCCTACAAGTGGTATCAGAGCCAAGGAAAGCTTGTCGAGGACTAACCGCCACAACAAGCAATTTTCAAAATGGCCGGCTCCAACATTCATCCTCCGAAGTTTGAAGGAGAATTCGCTTGGTGGAAGAAGCGAATGGAGGTATTTTTCGAAACGGATTTTGATATAATGATTACAATGGAATCCGGTTTCATTTTGCCTAGGGATGAAGAAGGGAAACCAATAGAGAAATCTAGGTGGACCAAAAGGCAAAGGGATGAGCACCTTGCAAATTCAAAAGCCAAGCATCATCTCTACAATGTGCTCCCCCAACAAGAGATCAACCGGATCGGAGAATGTGCTAGCGCCAAAGAGATGTGGGAGAAGCTTATAGAACTCCATGAAGGCACATCCGAGGTCAAGCTAGCAAGGAGAGACCTCCTCCGCTCCCAACTATCCAATATAAAACTAGAAAAGGGAGAAAAGGTAACCTCACTACACTCTAGGTTTAAAGAAATTTTAATTGGGATAACAAGTGTAGGTGAGAAGCTATCAAACCGGGACATGCTCATGAAGGCTATAGATGCCTTTCCCCGGTCCTCAAAGTGGAGCTCCATGGTGGATTCGTTCTACATCTCCAAGAACTTGGAAGTAAGTACCTTGGAGGAATTTTTCTCAACAATGGAGCTCCATGAAACTAGGCTTGAAGGAATACAAGAGGAGCCTAGAATTCAACCCTCAAGAGGAGTAGCCTTGATGGCAAACAAGGGGAAGAAGAAGATAGAAGTCCCCTCCTCCTCATCCGATGAAGCCTCCTCCTCCTCCATGGATAGCACCGAAGAAGCCTACATGGTAAGGAGGGTAATACGTTCATTTAAGAATTTTAGATTTGATAAATCTAATGATAGGAATAGAAGACCAAGGGGGAAGGTCATATGCTACAATTTCCAAGGAGAGGGACACATAAGGGACAATTGTCCCCTCCTAAACAAAAGCAAAGAAGAGAAGAAAAAGAAAGAAGAGAAGAAAAAGAAAGAAGAGAAGAGGAAGAAGAAGAAGGGGAGCAAGAGAAAGGAAGAAGAAAAGAAGGCAAAAGAAAAGGGGAAGGCCAAAGCATTCAAGGCCAAGACATGGGATGATCCTTCCTCATCCTCTTCATCATCATCGGAAGAGGAGAATGCCTTTGTCACCAATTTGGCCTTGATGGCCTTTGATGACTTGGATTGCTCTTCCTTCGAAAATGAAGGATCAAGCTCAAGAGGAGAGAGCTCAAGTGAAGGGGGAGCTTCTACATCCTCCTCATCCGAAGAAGAAGAAGACGATATGGAAACTATGGTAACGAAGGCCTCTCCTAAGAAAATAGTTTCCATAATCTCTAGTTTAACTAAGGACTTATTTGGAATGAAAAAGAAAAATAAAAGCATGCTTAATCAAATTAAGGCTTTGGAATATAAGCTAGAAAATGCATGTTTAAATAATAATGATACCTCTTCTTGCCATGATGATGCATGCTCACATGATTATATACCTTTGGATGTTAATGATGCATGCATAGATGAAAATAGGGCCTTAAGGGAAAAGGTAGATTATTTAACCAAAGCCCTAGAGAAATTCACAATTGGCTCCAACACCTTAAATATGATCTTAGGGAGCCAAAGAGCTAGTTTCAACAAGAAAGGCCTAGGATACAAAGAAAAGAAAAATGAAAAGGCCTATAAATTCCTTATAGTTAGGGGACAAGATAAGAAGAAGGTAATTGCTAGAAAATGGATCCCCAAGGAATATCTAGTGAACCCAATAGGAAAGAACTTATTTTGGGTTCCAAAATCCATCCTTAAGGGTTAGAATAACCCCTAGGGTAGTCAACCACATGGACCTAATCTATATCATATTTTGGTTGACTTAGGATGACGGGACAACATTTTTTTGATAGTGTTGGGTGATGATAACGTGCCCATAAATAGATAATAATGCTTAAATCATGATGATTAATGTAATTGCTATGTATGTTTGAAATCATGATTTATGATTTTGATATTTGGCACGTTATCATGAGAAATAGGTTTGAATCATGCTTCAGGTGACACTTTGTTTATTATCATCATATAATACCTAATGCATGACTATTATTTGATGAATACATGAGTTTCATGATCATAATGTGGAATTCATTCATATATGTCATTATGATCATGTTAATTGTTAGGTTGATACTTAACCATGATAGAATTGCATGAATATATTGGTTAAGTATATACAAATACCCCCTAGGATGCATCTCACACTCACTATAGGCTAACTTGATTGCAAACTTAGCATGGGTGAGATATTAGGATGATACAAATGTCCACTAATGCCTATGGCATTTAGATGGTCATTTAAAGTATCAACATAGCAATAATAGACCAATCATGGGGAAGGCTTATGTTTAATTCATAGACATATTGCCCAAAGATCATGGTTGGATATTTCATATGTTTTCAAAACAATTCCATAATCTAAAATCTATGTATTCATGTTTTGGAACAATTCAAAGCAAGACTAGGTGTTAAAATGGATACTAACATGCTCAAAAACTAGTGGTTTTTCAAGTGTTTGGATTTTTGGCAAATCTCAGAAAATATAATGATTTTTCATGAAAAACTATTTTTCCTTGATAGATATACTTAATAGAAGTTTGCTCCTCAAATTTCATGATTTTTCGAATTTTCTGGAATTTTTAATGCATATCTGAAATTCGCCAAAAATCGAATTTCGAATCAATTGTGCGATCGCCATCGATATAGTGATCATTGCTCACAAAATCAGCTGCAATTTTCTGATTTCAGATTTTAATCATGCTTTTGGTATTTTCCCTCCATTATACTTGATGCCATGAGCTTATAACTTTGTGTTAATCTTTTTGATGGTGTCAAAGGGGGAGAAATAATTATGTTTAAGTTAATTATTTTAGGGTGAGAAATATATGATAGGGGGAGAAAATTTGCAATATAGAGTTTCATGGATTAAGGGGGAGTTGCATGTTGCTAAATCATGTTTATCTTTACATGCCTTTCTTACCTTAAAATTTATATCAAATGTTTTTACCTAACTTAAACGGATTGTCACACATCAAAAAGGGGGAGATTGTTAGGGCAATCTCTTGCCGTAATATGGTTTTGATGGTGTGGCAAAGGGTTTAAGTTAGTTTGATATGTTGATTTGATATGTGCGTTGAAGTCGTGCAGGACTTAGTAATTCGCACATGGAGTCTTGGCGGGTTCACCCTCACAACCTCGGTCCTTGAGTCGGTGAAGGATGACTTTGCGGAAGCCGTGCGCTTGGAGCATCTGAGGGACCGCCGGACGAGATGACTTGAAGTGAAGCCAAGGAAGCAGACTTCGGAGGCAAGAGACGCGAAGGAGCATTGCAGAGCCGTGCGCCTAATGCTGCCAAGGGACGTGGTCGCGAACGAAGAGAGCTTCGGTGAGGGACTTCGAGTGAGATGAGAGAATGAGTGAAATGTAAGTAGCTCATTAGGTGAACTTGGCCGAATGGCTGAGTGTCGGAGACTTGACCGCAAGGGTTAAGGTTTATCCGACCGCCGGAAGCTCAAACTTATGTTAAGTTTGAGTTTTACACGGCACACCGACCGCTAAGTCATGGCGTCGATCGCCGAGTCGAGTGAGTTCGACCGTATCCGTGATGGGTTTATGCCCGGTGATCATCGCCATGGAATGGCAATGACCGCGAAGGATATCGCGACGCAAGAACCGCCAGAAGCCGATCGGGCTCGATCGGTCCGATCGACTACGGGGTCGTGATCGGGTGAGGTCCAACGATCCCGCCAAGTGTGCCGTTGGACTACAACGGTCGGGATCCGACGTGTTCGGAGGCCGTTGGAGTGGCGGCAGTCGACTGCCACGGGCAGCAGTCGACTGATGGCGGCCAACGGGAAGAAATCAGCCTTCTCTATAAAAAGAGAAGGTGTGGAGCTTTGGTAGGTTAATGCTCAAGTTCTAAACGACCATCCAAGTGCTCCACAAGATTCAAACTCCTTCTTTTAGCTTTCTTTCACATCTATTGTAAAAGAGGGAGTGTGCTTGAGTTGTAAAGGTTACCTCCACCTAGCTTGGTGCAAAGGAGAGACCATTTAGTGGATTGGTTTAGCGGAGTGATTCACCGAGGATGAATCGGGGACCGTGGATTAGCGGCGTAGCCGTGAACCACGTTACACCATCGTGTTAGCGTTTGTTTTATTGTTTATCTTTTGCTTTGTCTATTTGTATTTGTATATTCCGCTTGCGCTAAGTTTTTGTAGACGAGCAAACGAACGCGAGAATTCCAACATCCATTGGAAGAGGCGATCCCCTACGACTATGCCCCGCACGACAGCGTGTCGGGCCAACAACGGCAGGCAAGCGCGTGCCGCCCGAGCACAAAGCATGCGCTCGGGCGCCAGTCTCGCTCGGCCGTTGGAAGTCTTTGCTCATAGCAGCGTACCTCTCGGCTAGCGTGTGTCTTGCTCGACCACGACACGTGTATCGCCCAACGCAGCCTACTTTGGGCTCGGGAAGATTAAAAAGGACAAGAGAATAAATAATAAAAAAAATTCCGAACATGATTCTGAATGATTTTCCATGTTTTGCTAGGTATATATATATGGTATTAATATGATGCTAGTTAGACGATATATTTGCATGATTCCATACCTTATGTCCATGTTAACGGCTAATGTAGGACCATTGTATCATAATGTATATGTTAAGTTTTGTTCATTTTATCATGATGTACCTGTTTATGTTCATGAACGATAGGAACCCCTATGCCATGGTTACGTAAGGCTTATGAATATGAATTGGTTAAGAAATGTTTCCCTAAGAGTGGGGACAAGAACACTCTTTATGTTATGTCAAAGAACATGTATGCTATTTTACTTTACGCATGGCTTGTATCCAAAGTTGTCCCTAGGTCAAAGTACGGGCCTAGTGGTAATGACACGGTC
Source organism: Wurfbainia villosa (assembly GCA_025175895.1). NCBI lineage: Eukaryota > Viridiplantae > Streptophyta > Magnoliopsida > Zingiberales > Zingiberaceae > Wurfbainia > Wurfbainia villosa. Next base: position 109,066,590 of record CM045996.1, read on the forward strand.
GATGTGCCGACGGTCGACGGTCGACGACCACAAGGGGTCGCCAAATGGGCCGCCGAATGGACCGCCAAATGGGTTGGGCCAAGTCATGGATACAATGTCGGGCCCTAATGTTGAGATTATGTTTAAGTACTTATGAAAGTATATGTTTTCAAAGAGCATTCTGCATATAACTATTCCATGTCTATGTTATTACGAGATATTATGTTATTGTAATAAAAATGCCATGGGGATACATGTCCTAGATAATCATGTCACGGATTGCTTTACTCATAAATTTTGAATGCTAAGTCTATATGCCTCTTTATGATCATGTTAATAGTTACATCCATGCTATAACTATATGTTAGTTAAATGAACGTGTCACTATCTTATGTGTAATTTATGTCGTATGGCTTTTGTGAGTAGGAAAGGATCTTACTCAGCATATGTGATGATAGTGTCGTTTTTCTCTTGTACTGCAGAGCAAGGCAAGGAATGGAATAATTGAAGGGAGCAGTAGGAGTCAAAGATGTGTGTGGCAGTGGCATGGTGGATAAGATTTAGTTTATGGTTAGGGGAGATTATGCATGTTTTACCGTTCAGTGTTAAGACTTAGATGATGTTTTTGTTTTGGTTGTCACTCCCGTTTATTATATAAATCTCGAATTTCTTTAGTACATGTTTAGTTAAGAAAAATTGCTAAGACCGTTACATCATAATTAATCTGTTAGGTGGATTAGGTTAATATAGTTAGCTTAAGAAGGGATTTTATTGTTTAAATGCTTCTGTTGTATGTATATGCATGTATGTATGATCGCGTAGCGCCGCCCTTCGCTCCCCTCTGAGGTACGGGAAGGGCGGGCATTACAGGTGGTATCGGAGCCCAGTTCTGCCTTTCCACTACACACACATCAAGCTTCCATTCTGCCGCTCCAAGTAAGACATTCTATGCCTACTCTATTTATTTCATGTAAGATAAGAAATGCTTTTAGCTTAAATATGCATGAATATATGTATGATAACCGTATGCTAGCCTTTATTTTAAATATGCATAAATAAATATGAATGATAACCTTATGCTAGCCTTATTATAATATATGAAGATAAGCATGGATAGAAGACGTAGTCATAGAGTCGATGAGACAAGTAATATATGGAAGATGTAGTAATAGAGTCAATGAGATGAATATATGCATAATAATCTTATGCTAGCCTTATTATAACATCTGAAGATAAGCATGGTTGGAAGACGTAGTAATAGAGTCGATGAGACAGTAATATATGGAAGACGTGGTAATAGAGTCGATGAGACAGTAATATATGGAAGACATAGTAATAGAGTCGATGAGACAGTATTTTGCTCTCCATAGGGAGCTCCAGTACTGTTGGTAAAGAAGAAAGATTGGTCTATGCAAATGTGCATAGACTATCGAGCACTAAATAATGTGATGATCAAGAATAGGTACCCTTTACCACGGATTGACGATTTGTTCGACCAGTTAAAAGGTGCCACCGTCTTTTCAAAGATTGACCTCAGATCTGGCTATCATCAAGTGAAAGTCAAACTAGATGATATACCGAAGACAGCTTTCTGAACAAGATACGGACATTATGATTTTGTAGTCAAGCCTTTTGGAGTGACGAATGCTCCTTCTATGTTCATGGACCTGATGAATCGGGTATTCTCGGCGTTTCTTGACAAGTTTGTGATCGTCTTCATTGATGATATCCTCATCTATTCGAGAAATCAAGAAGAGCATGCCGAACACTTGAAGATGGTGTTACAGATCCTTCAAGAAAAGCAGCTATATGCCAAGTTCTCCAAATGTGAATTCTGGCTCAATCAAGTATCTTTTCTGGGCCATATTATTTCCATGGACAGAGTTATGGTGGACCCGAGGAAGATCGAGGTCGTGAGTAACTGGAGCAGACCAAGGAATGCTAGCGAAGTCAGGAGTTTTCTCGGATTAGCGGGCTATTACCGAAAATTCGTAGAGGACTTCTCCAGAATCGCAGCACCTATGACAGTTCTCACCCGGAAAAATAAGAAGTACGAATGGACGGACGACTGCGAGAAGAGTTTCATGGAATTAAAGAGGAGATTGACCAGTGCTTCTATCCTTACTCTTCCAAACTGTGACGAATCCTTCGACATGTACAGCGATGCCTCCAAATTGGGACTCGGAGTTGTACTTATACAGAGTGGTAAAGTTATTGCCTATGCCTCTAGGCAACTCAAGGAACATGAAAAGAACTATCCCACTCAGGATTTAGAGTTGGCCGTTGTGGTCTTCACTCTCAAGGTATGGAGGCACTATTTGTATGGAGCACAGTGTAAGATCTATACAGACCACTAGAGTCTGAGATATTTCTCCACACAGAGGGACCTCAATATGAGACAACGCAGATGGCTTGAGCTCGTGAAGGACTATGACTGCGAGATTTTCTATCACCCAGGGAAAGCGAACAAAGTGGCCGATGCACTCAGCAGGAAGTCCAATGCCACCTTGATGTCTCTATCGGGATTGTCTCGACCGCTGGAGACGGAAATCATGAGCTATGGAATCGAGGTTATTTCCGGACAGCTTTCGACCATGGAAATAGTACCATCACTATTCGATGACATATTGGCAAAACAAAGTAGTGATCCAAATCTCCAGAGGATCAAGCAGGAGATCCTGGAAGGAAAAACCGAGGATTTTCGTGTCGCTAATAACGGAATATTATACCTTAGGGATCGTCTATGTATCCCTAATGATCCGGAACTACGCAAGAAGATATTGGAGGAGGCTCATGGGACCCCCTATTCTATGCATCCGGGATCCACCAAAATGTATCAAGATCTGAAAGAGAAATTCTGGTGGTTCGATATGAAGAGGGATGTAGCACAGCATGTCAGTACCTGTTTGACCTATCAGCAAGTTAAAGTAGAACACCAGAGGCCTGGAGGAGTTCTGCAACCGATCCAAATTCCAGAGTGGAAATGGGAAGACATCTCTATGGACTTTATTTCAGGTCTTCCCAGGACTACGAACGGATATGATGCAATATGGGTTATCGTTGACAGATTGACGAAGTCAGCCCATTTCCTAGCAATCAAGATGTCCTATTCGATTGAGCAACTGGCTCAATTATATGCTAAGGAAATCATCAGACTGCATGGTATTCCCAAGACCATCATTTCAGATAGGGATGGTCGCTTCACGTCACAGTTTTGGGAATGCGTTCATAAGGCTCTTGGCACGAAGCTGCATTTCGCATCGCCTTTCATCCTCGCACAGACAAATAAAAAGGGTGAACCAAGTACTGGAAGACATGTTACGAGCTTGTGCCCTAGACTTCAAAGGGAGCTGGTGCCGATATTTATGTCTAGCGGAATTCGCTTACAACAATAGCTATCAGGTTACCATCGGAATGGCACCTTATGAAGCTTTATATGGGAGGAGATGTAGGTCTCCAATATGTTGGTACGAAGGTGGTGAGAAGAAAGAGATGGGACTTCGGATGGAATTCATCAAGGACACCACCCGAGCGATACAGAATATCCGCCAAAGAATAGAGACTGCTCAGAGCCGGCAGAAAAACTATGCGGATCAGCGATGTAGACCTTTGGAATTCAATGTCGGAGATTTGGTATTTCTCCGGGTAGCACCTATGAAAGGAATAATGAGATTCGGGAAGAAAGGGAAGCTAAGTCCGCGATACGTAGGACCATATCCGATCCTGAAAAGAGTTGGCAAGGTAGCTTATGAGCTCGAGCTACCTCAGGAGATGTCGGCTATTCACAACGTGTTCCATGTGTCGATGCTCAAGAAGTGCATTTCCAGTAGAGACCAGATGGTTGAGCCACAGACAGTGCAAATTCAGGAGGACCTGAGTTACGAAAGTCGACCGATCCGAGTACTGGATCGAAAAGTCAAAAGACTAAGAAATAAAGAAGTGCCCTTAGTAAAGGTTTTGTGGCAAAGTCAACAATACGAAGAAGCCACCTGGGAACGCGAGGATGATATGAAACGAAGATACCCAGAACTATTCTAAGTTCGAGGATGAACTTTTTATAAGGTATGGGGGATTGTAACGCCCGAAAAATCTTAGGAGTTTTATAGATAATGAGGCATGATAATAAAGGGGCCCTTATGTGGGTTAAAGAAAATAAAGATAATTATGCATGATGATAATAGGCTTACGTGGGATTTAAAGGAAATAAAAGAAAAGATAAAAGAAAAGAAAACCGGACAAGAAGGGGTGAGTCACCAAAAAAATTCCAATAAAAATTTTATATGATTAGGGAGAAGTCACGAATTTAATTGAAGAAGGAATTAATTCTGTTAAAGAGATAAATTTAAGGAAATTTATAAGGGAATAGGTTAAGCCTTGATGGTTTTAAATTTAACCTCCCTAATACCCTAGAGGACACCTCTCTACTCTCTTGATCCCTCCACCGCCGAACCACACATCAAGGAGAATTCTCTCCTAGGGTTGTCTTCTCCGCCGAATCCAAGGAAAGGTGGGATTCAAGAGACCTTGGAGGGCAGCTGCTAGGGCGGGATAGAAGGTTGCATCTCATTAGGTTTTACAAATATAAGTTAAAGCAATCGAAGGTAAGAATTCCCTCACCTGCAGTACATGGGTTTCTCTCGAATGGCTTTCGTGTTCCTAATGTTGTGCTATGCAATAAAGAGTTTTTCATGTTCTTCTTTTCCCTGTATTGCATATGATTAACCTTAGTCGAGGTTCCATGGTTGATATTGCTTAAGACCTTAGGACGAGGTTCGTATAAATTTTGTTAAGCATAACACGTACAGAGGACAACACGCCGCTCTTTCACCCGACACAGGCGTGTGAGTGGCACGCAGACACGCTATGCCGCGCACAGCGTGTCGGGCCAAATAGCTCAGCGCAAAGCGTGCGCCAGCGCAAAGCATGTCGCCGGGCGCCCAGCGTGTCGCCGACCATTGGAAGTCTGCGCGTACCTCTCGGCTAGCAGGCGTGTCGCTCGGCCATGACACGGGTGTGTCGTCCAACGCAGGTCGGCTGTGCTGGGCTAGGGAAGATTAAAAAGGACAAGAGAATAAATAAAAAAAACTGAACATGATTCCGAATGATTTTCCATGTTATTCTAGGTATATATATATATGGTATTGATATGATGCTAGTTAGACGATATATTTGCATGATTCCATACCTTATGTCCATGTTAACGGCTGATGTAGGACCATTGTATCATAATGTATATGTTAAGTTTTGCTCATTTTATCATGATGTACCTGTTTATGTTCATGAACGATAGGCACCCCTATGCCATGGTTACGTAAGGCTTATGAATATGAATTGGTTAAGAAATGTTTCCCTAAGAGTGGGGACAAGAACACTCTTTATGTTATGTCAAAGAACATGTATGCTATTTTACTTTACGCATGGCTTGTATCCAAAGGTGCCCCTAGGTCGAAGTACGGGCCTAGTGGTAATGACACGGTCGATGTGTCGACGGTCGATGGTCGATGACCACAAGGGGTCGCCAAATGGGACACCGAATGGACTGGGCCGAGTCATGGATACAATGTCGGGCCCTAATGTTGAGATTATATTTAAGTACTTATGAAAGTATATGTTTTCAAAGAGCATTCTGCATATAACTATCCCATGTCTATGTTATTACGAGATATTATGTTATTGTGATAAAAATGCCATGGGGATACATGTCCTAGATGATCATGTCACGGATTGCTTTACTCATGAATTTTGAATGCTAAGTCTATATGCCTCTTGATGATCATGTTAATAGTTACATTCATGCTATGACTATATGTTAGTTAAATGAACGTGTCACTATCTTATGTGTAATTTATGTCGTATGGCTTTTGTGAGTAGGAAAGGATCTTACTCAAAGATATGTCTTTGATAGTGTCGTTTTTCCCTTGTACTGCAGAGCAAGGCAAGGAATGGAATAATTGAAGGGAGCAGCAGGAGGCAAAGATGTGTGTGGCAGTGGCATGGTGGATAAGATTTAGTTTATGGTTAGGGGAGATTATGCATGTTTTACCGTTCAGTGTTAAGACTTAGATGATGTTTTTTTTTTGGTTGTCACTCCCGTTTATTATATAAATCTAGAATTTCTTTAGTACATGTTTAGTTAAGAAAAATTGCTAAGACCATTACATCATAATTAATCTGTTAGGTGGAATAGGTTAATATAGTTAGCTTAAGAAGGGATTTTATTGTTTAAATGCTTCCGCTGTATGTATATGCATGTATGTATGATCGCGTAGCACCGCCCTTCGCTCCCCTCTGAGGTACGGGAAGGGCGGGCGTTACACTCTGATACCACTTGAAGGTAGAGAAACTTCACTTCCCACTTCAACTCGGTCGCTTGTTCATGGCGATCCCTTCTACATCCCTGGATAAAAAATTTATCCTTGACAAAGAGAGATTACCCAAGCTACCCTTTCATCATCGTGCTATTCGATTAAAGTAGTCACTTGAACAAACTTGTTGTTCAAGCAACCAACCACTATTCTACGAGTAGCCGCGGAATAGACGATGTATGGATCGCTGGTTTTTGCATTTATATTCGTGGTCCAAGTAAATTAAGCTACATATCAAAACATACAACATACAAATAAACAAAAGGAAAGCAAAACAAGATTTATACCTCTTGTTTACCTCAAGGTCTTCTATCGTATGTCCTTCCTCCTTTTGGACGTCGTTTGGGTGACGATCTTCCAAAAGTCGAAGCCTCCTAGATCACCTTCTTCCTTTCTTTGCTTACTCCAAACAAAAGGAAGAATAAAACAAAACACTTCTCCTATCTAGAACCGACCACCAAGCCACCTTGCTTGGTGATTTCCGCCGGCCAAGGAGAGAAGATGAGGATTATGGACGCCGGCCAAAAGCTCCAAGGGAAGAGACCCTAGCCTTTGCCGCCGGCCAAGGATGAGAGAAAGAAGATTGGACACCAGCCAAGGAGAGAAGAAGAGAAGATGGGCGTGTAGGTGATCGATATGGCCGGCTAGAGGGGGGTGAATAGCCCTCGTTCGTTGGATGTCGTAATTTGATCGTTCTCGTCGCGTGCTTGTCTACGATTGTTGTTAGCGCAGCGGAATACTAATGCAAATATGAATACTAACAACAAATACCATCACATGCAAATACACACGATATACGTGGTTCGGAACCGAATGGTTCCTACTCCACGGGCGAGCTCCTCGAGCTCTAGTTATGCGCATGGCACTAACTAAACTCCTTCTCGACTACACGTCGGAGGTGGAGAAACCTCTCACAAGCTATTACAACAATAATATACAAGAAATACAAAGACACAAGAAATACAAGTAAAGAACTCTTTACAAATCTTTGCTTTGACCCTTTTCTTGTTGCTTGCTTTGGATGGCTCTTGAAGGACTGGAATGCAACAGCAAATCCCCTTCAATTGCTTCCTTAAAGTCTTTGCGAAATCCTCCAACTCGAGCTCCTTATATAACCTGCATCAAGCTGTTTTCGCGCCTAGCGATGATCGCCAAAAGGCCCGATCGGCCTCTGTCCGTTGTCTCTACGGCGGATCCACGTTGGACAAGTTCCAACGGATCTCCTACCAGTCGACTGATGGTCCTCATCAGTCGACTGGTGACCTAGTAGTCGACTGCCCAGTCGGCTACGGAGCGTTCTGTGCTCGCGACATTCCCATCAGTCGACTGCCATCCCTCGGCGATGCGACTCTATCGACATCGATCATTGCCGATCCATGGCGATCGCCAAGCACTAAAACGACCTTACACGGTCGAACCCTAGTCGACTTGGACCCGGTCGAGCCGGCACCTATGCCAAACACCAAGTTGTTTGAGCCTCCGACACTCAGTCTTAGCCACTTGGCTAAGTCCACATCCCTCATGGAGTTCCCCACCGAAGCTCTCTTCCCTCGGCCTACGTCCCTCGGATGCGCCAAGCGCACGGCTTCGCAATGCCATCCTTCTCGTCTCATGCCCTAGAAGTATGCTTCCCCTTTGGGCTCACTCCATTCGCTCCCTGTCCGGCGGTCCCTCGGATGGACCAAGCGCACGGCTTCGCAATGCCATCCTTCACCGACTCAAGGACCCCGAGCCTAGTGAACTTACCAAGTCCTCAAGACTTCCCATATGCACCAAGCGCACGGCTTCGCAATGCTTTGGACTTTCCATGCCAAGCACCAAGCGCACGGCTTCGCAGTGCTTTGGACTTTCCATGCCAACCCCATGTTGGACTTTCCCACACCAAGCTCCATGCTTGGATTTTCCATGCCAACTCCATGTTGGACTTTCCCACACCAAGCTCCATGCTTGGATTTTCCATGCCAACTCCATGTTGGACTTTTCCATGACAATCCCATGTCATGAGTTTTGTCTATCATCAAAATATTATCAGGGTACTGCTCGAGTCAACCTGGGACGATTGCACCAACAATCTCCCAACAGGGCGCCGACCAAAACCCTAGGAAGAAGGAAAAAACTTCCAAAAGTGTGGGAGCCCAATGCCTCCTCCAAAACCCTAGCCTCCCTTTTGTTTCTTGCCACCCAAGCCAAAAGAAACAAAAACCCTAATCTCTCAAAGTAATGTCGATACCCAAGCCTTGGCCTCCTTTTATAGAGTTAGGCTTAAGCCTTGTTTTAATCTCCACCGTCGGATCTAGGGATCTAATCTCAACCGTCGGATCTAGAGATTTAATCTCAACCGTCGGATCTAGAGATTTAATCTCCACCGTCGGATCTAGAGTTTTATTTTCCATCCTCGGATCTAGGCTCCATGAGGTTTTAATTGGCTACAATAGGGACCATGAGGACGAGTTGGATCTTGGCCACCCAATTGATCAAGCCCACATAAAGTTCGATCCATTAATGATAATCCATTCCACTAGAGGATTATCATTGATCTACCTCACCAACCCCCATAAGTTAATATGAGCTCCATATATTATTTGTACATATATCTCCCCGTCTTTAAGATCTCGAATGCCCGTCGATTAATTAATTTACTGACAATTAATTAATTGTAACGCCCGTAAAATTTCTAGCCATTTTACGAGAATTTTTGGCTTTACGATAATGGGCTTTATGTGGGTTTTTTTTTGGAAAAAAAAAAGAAAATAGCCAAAAAGAGATGCAAGGCCTAGGAATTGAACCCCAAACCTCTAGAGATAGCCAAGCCCTATAGATGGCACCCACTAACCAGAAGCTCAATAGGATTATATCATTAGAGGAAGAGGGGAAATTGTAGATAAGTGTGATGAGGGTAAATGAAGAGGCATGGAAAGAGAAGAGAAACTTCTCTTCCTCCCTTTATAAAGAAGAGTGAAAGTCCCATTTGGCCACTTCTTCTTCTTCCCTCTTCTCTTCTTCTTCCTCACCGAGCTCCCTCTTCATCCTTTGCCCGAAACCCCCATTCAAGCAAGGAGAAGGCTAGGTGGCTTCCATTAGGTCATCTCCCAAGCAAAGCGAAGGATGTAAGATTCCCTCACCTGCAGTGTATTCGTTCTTGTAGATGCATGAAAGAATAAGAAGCTTTAAGCCCTTACAAGTTTCGGCCAACCAAAGTATTTAGGGCTAGGGTTGCATGAACATGCTTCTAATGATACTATGATAAGTTATAAGCTTCATGAAGGAATTTTAGGTAACAAAAAAACCCAAGCTTGAGCCCTTACATGTTTCGGCCAACCAAAGTATTTAGGGCTAGGGTTGCATGAACATGCTTCTAATGATACTATGATAAGTTATAAGCTTCATGAAGGAATTTTAGGTAAAAAAAACCCAAGCTTGAGCCCTTACATGTTTTGGCCAACCAAAGTATTTAGGGCTAGGGTTGCATGAACATGCTTCTAATTATACTATGATAAGTTATAAGCTTCATGAAGGAATTTTAGGTAACAAAAACCCAAGCTTGAGCCCTTACATGTTTCGGTCAACCAAAGTATTTAGGGCTAGGGTTGCATGAACATGCTTCTAATGATACTATGATAAGTTATAAGCTTCATGAAGGAATTTTAGGTAACAAAAACCCAAGCTTGAGCCCTTACATGTTTCGGCCAACCAAGGTATTTAGGGCTAGGGTTGCATGAACATGCTTCTAATGATACTATGATAAGTTATAAGCTTCATGAAGGAATTTTAGGTAACAAAAACCCAAGCTTGAGCCCTTACATGTTTCGGCCAACCAAGGTATTTAGGGCTAGGGTTGCATGAAATATGCTTATGTGATGAACATGTTTATGATGTAGTTGTTGGGTTTCCGGCACCGCGGCGTGTGTGTGTTCGATCATGTTTCGTAAACATGAGCACAGCGGAAGCAATTAAAAATAATAAATCTATATTTATTACAACACACACAACACACGCATGCTATTACAACAAGTGTAGACATAACCGTAAATTAAAATTTGCAATAAAGAAAATTATCTACGTTATACCTTTCGTATGACGTGTAGCGGGAATGGCAGCAACCGGAAAGATCCTCGTAAGAATCGTCTCTATCCGTATCCACGCCGAGCTCCTCGGGATGACTTCGCTAAGTCACGAGCTTCGTCTTCGTACGGGTTACTAGCCTCGTGTTGAAGACGACGTGATCGAGAGATGATCACGATCCGAATCCAAATTCGGATCCTAAAACGAGTTCTCAAAACTCGCTTCTCCGGAGAGGTATTCGTCAACCGTTTGACGAATCCTTCGTCCTCCACCTCAGAGGATTACCGGAGATCACATCCCCGGTAAGTTAGCCGCTGTCGGAGCACTAACCGTCGTCCAAACGACGCTCCGACGAGAGGAGGAGAAGCTGTCCAGAAAACTGGACAGCTTGGTGGAGGATATAGGCGCCGGCCAACCAAGGAAAGAAAAGCCTCACCTCGATGCCAAACCTATAGGGGATCACCGGAGGGTCGCCGGAGTGTTCACCGGCTGAAGCTTGGTCGCCGGCAATGACTTGGACGGCGGCACAAAGGATGGGCGGCGGCACTTAGGGTTGGGCGCCGAATTCACCAACAAGGGTGGGCGGCAACTCTATGTTGGGCGGCAACCACTTCCTTAGGGTTTGGTTTAGGGTTTAAGCCCTATTTGTAGAGAACTAATTCTCTTAATGGTTAATGGATCATATCCATAAAGCCCGTTAACCCGCTCCATTAGGATAAGTCAAAATAAACCAAACCATGATGGTTTATTTTAAGTTAAAACGAACCGAACCAACTTTTGGTTCATTCGTTTAAAATAAACCAAACCCTTTGGTTTATTCTCATCCATTGGATTAGAACCAAACCATTTTGGTTCATCCATTATGTCTTCATAAGACACGGCCCATCCACGCTTCCATTGCATGAAACAATTTCATGCTCGCTTTATGTTTGGTCCAACCAAACATAGTTTCTCTCGATGCGAGAATCCCATTCTCAAGCTCGTTTTAAATCCTTTGGATTACACTCGTTGTCGTGTGACCAAATAGGTTCTCGGTTTATGTTGGCCGTCTATAATTAACCATTAATTATAGAACGATCATGAGTGGCACCTAGTAGTACATCATGATCCCCAATTAACCGAAAAGATCAACGGTTGATCCGAACTATTTCAAACCCTTGATGGCTCGAATGAATCGTGCCCCATTCCCTTCACTCATCTTATACCCACTTGGTTCAGGACATGGTCTATTGTGTCGATCCCCACTAGTCGACTCGTCACACCTAGCCCAAGTATCATTTCCTCGTCCACAGTTCTAGTTACTCCACATGTATCGAAGAGTACCTTACTCTAAACATGTAATGCTTTGGCCAAAGACTTTAGTAACAATCCGACGAGAGGCCATGGGTATACATCTCCTCGCAAGGAGTGGTGAATCCTTTATAGGCTATTCAAACACCTTCAATCACTTCGACTTATACCCAATCATCCCGGGTCCACATCTCCTTAGAGATGTTTGCTTAAGATGTCAAAGCATAAGTCTCCATGATCAAGATGACTTGAATACCACAAGTCAAAGGAACATCGCACTTAAGCCACAGAAAGAACTTCATTGACATATCTATATATGCAGAGAACCATATGAAGTCTTACGGCTGGTCACTCCAATGAACTAGTTACCATAACTAGCATCCACGATTAACTCCGGACATCACAATGTCTCCGGCCCGGTGAGAATCAAATTTGCTTGGATACACCAAGGAGTATACCTCGTGCTAGTCTCGGAATTGATGGTGTCCAAATCCATCAATTCATCGACTAGGATAATTCCGATACATCACAATTACACATGTAGAGATACTCACTAGTTGTGATCCAATCACAAATTCTCTCATGCTGTGAATCGTATCGTGGACATTCAGTAAATGAGTTTAAGATCCAATCAAATACATAAGACATGTATACTCAAATAGTGAATCTTCATTTATCACATAAATGGTTCATACATAAGGCGATTGCCTTAGGACATCTCTCATATATTACTAACAGACTCCCACTTGGCCTAATGTCAATCGCTACGGTATCCAATACCATAAGCTCGAACATGACCCTCAAACTTACTTTGAGGTAATGCCTTAGTCAAAGGATCCGCTAAGTTCCTTTCAGTGGGAATTTTCTCGATTTGTATTTCGTTCCTACTGATGATCTCTCTGATAAGATGATAGTGGCGAAGCACATGTTTGGATCATTGATGAGACCACATCAAGTTCAGAGATGAACTTCTCGATCCAAACCGCTTCCTTTGCTGCTTCCAAAGCTGCAATGTATTTTGCCTTAGTGGCAGAATCCGCTATAGTGTCAAGCTTGGAACCTTTCCAACTTATTGCGCCTCCATTCCAGGTGAATACATACCCAGACAAAGACATGGAATCATCCTTGCATGCGAGTCGCATCCGTATACCCACGTATCACCATGTACCCTTCTCCATATATTAGGAACACATCCTTAGTTCTTCTCAAGTACTTAAGGATCGTCTTAACAGCCGCCCAATGATCCATTTCTGGATCGGACTGGTATCTGCTCGTGACACTCAGAGCATACGATACATCGGGCCTCGTACATAACATAGCATACATGATAGATCCTATTGCGGATGCATAGGGAATCTAACTCATGCAAATCCTCTCATCTTCTGTGCGCGGACACATAGACTTCGAAAGGTGTACCCCATGCCTGATGGGTAGGAAACCTTTCTTGGATTCCGACATGCTAAACCTCTTTAGCACTCGGTCTATATATGTAGACTACGAAAGACCAAGCAACCGTTTCGATCTATCTCTATAGATCTTAATCCCGAGGATGTAGGTTGCTTCTCCCAGGTCTTTCATGGAGAATGTCTTGGATAACCAAACCTTAACTGACTGTAAGATTGAAACATCGTTTCCTATAAGTAATATGTCATCGACATACAATACTAGGAATACGACTGCACTCCCACTAACCTTCTTGTACACACAAGGTTCGTCTAGATTTTGTGAGAAATCAAACCTTTTGATTGTCTCATCAAAACGGATATTCCAGCTCCTGGATGCTTGCTTCAATCCATAAATGGACCGTCGCAATTTGCATACCTTGGTTTTATCAACCGATGTGAAACCCTCAGGCTGTATCATATACACGTCCTCGAGCAGGTTTCCATAAAGGAAAGTTGTTTTCACATCCATCTGCCATATCTCATAATCATAATGAGTCGCTATGGCCAGGAGCATCCGAATGGATTTAAGCATAGCTACAGGCGAATAGGTTTCGTCATAATCAACACCTTGCTTTTGACGATATCCTTTCGCCACCAATCTAGCCTTATAGGTAATCACGTTACCATCCATGTCGGTTTTCTTCTTGAAAACCCACTTGCACCCTATAGGCTTTATGCCTTCAGGTGGGTCAACCAAGTTCCAAACTTGGTTTTCGTACATGGAATCCATTTCCGACTTCATGGCACCAAGCCACTTATCCCTTTCTGAACTTGTCAGCACTTCTTCATAACCGTAGGCTCCTCATCATCAATGAGTAACACGTCGTTCGATTCACTTACGAGAAATCCATATCTCTCGGGAATATTGCGTGTTCTACCGGATCTACAGATGTGGTGTTACAATAGGTCCAGATTGCTCATCACTATGAGTTGTCTGTGTTTCACCAGTATCTCATCAATGTCTATTTGAGTCTCTCGAGCCTCCTCAAGCTCGGCACACTCCCCTTGTTTTCTTGCAAGAGAAACTCTTTCTCTAGAAACACAAAGATGCCTTGAAACAAACACCTTTTGTTCCACAGGATGATAGAATTGGTAACCCCTTGTTTCCTTAGGGTATCCAATAAATAGACATTTATCGGACTTAGCATCCGATTTATGCGATCTGATCCGCTTCACATAAGCAGGACAACCCCATATCTTCAAGTAAGATACATGAGGTTTCTTACTAGCCCATATCTCATATGGAGTAGTAGAGACTACCTTGGTAGGCATTCTGTTTAACAAGTAAATAGTATGCGAGTGCATAACCCCAAAAGGACTTGGGAAGAGTCGCATGATTCATCATTGACCTGACCATGTCCAACAAGGTCGATTCGCCCTCGGATACACCATTATGATGTGGTGTATAGGGCGGAGTCCATTGAGACAATATGCCATTGTCTCTTAGATAATCAAGAAACTCATGACTTAAGTATTCACCACCTCGATCCGATCAAAGTATTTTAATACTTTTGTCATGTTGTTTCTCTACTTCATTTCTGAATTCTTTGAACCTTTCAAAGGCTTCAGACTTGTGTTTCATCAAGAACACATACCCAAATCGTGAGTGATCATCGGTGAAGGTAATGAAGTAGCTATAGCCTCCTAAAGCTTGAGTTGACATAGGTCCACATACATCAGTATGTACTAGACCTAGTAACTCTCCCACTCGTTCACCTTTTCCAGTAAAAGGTAACTTAGTCATCTTGCCTTTTAAGCATGATTCGCATGTATCGTATGAATCCAATTCAAACGATTCCAGAATTCCACATCGGTGTAATTCGGACATGCGTTTCATGCTTTCATGGCCAAGACGACAATGCCACATGTAGGAGTCTATTTGATTATCCTTTCGAGCACTCTTGTTGCTCGCCCGATATTGCAAATGTCACTTTGAATACGCCCAACGTATAAACACCATTGCTTAAAGTTCCAGTCCCATAAAGAACCCCATTCAAAGTTATGTAACAACAATTGTTACTAAACGTCAAATGGAAACCATTTCTATTTAAACAAGAAATAGAAATGATGTTCTTTATCAACAAAGGAATATAAAAGCAATTGTCCAGTTCTAAGACAAGTCCTGCAGGGAGTTTCAACAAATACGTTCCGATGGCGAGTGCAGCAACCTTTGCTTCATTCCCAACACGTAAATTTGACTCTCCCTTGACGAGTCTTCTTCTATTCCTTAGCCCATGTATGTCATTACATATATGTGAGCCACACCCAGTATCCAATACCCAAGTGTCTAAGGAAATAGAATGACAATCAATAAAGAAGATTTCTGAAGAAGATGGGGCATCCGATGCCTTATCCTTCTTCACGGACTCTTGATAAACCTTGCAATTTCTTCGCCAATGACCCTCCTTGCCATAATGATGGCAAGTGCCCTTTTGAGCTGGTTCTGCCTTTTAGCCTTTTTCTTCTTCCCCTTCTGTTGTTCCTTTGACTCCCTCTTAGAACCTTTCTTCGAGGAATCAACTAACAACACTGTCCCCTACTCATGCTTCTCAGAAGGCTCCACAGTCTTCAAAGATGTTGAGCAATACCACAGATGAACCTCCTTGCATCTCAGAGGTGAAGAGGAGCTTGGAGACTTCGAACCTTTCGAATCTCACTTGCTCATCAACCAACTCACAGAGATGAAGGACTACGATATGAGCATCCATATGCTCATGCTGCTTTCGTAGCTTGGGTTCCATCGCTAGCATGATGCAACTTATTTGTTCGTAATCACTCACATATTTACGATAGGCCAACAATTGGTCCAAAGTTGCATCGTCACTAGGACGGGAAGAGGCGCCGAGGACATACACAAGCTTTTCACCTTGAGAACAATTCTCAAGTTTCTAAGTCACCCAAGAAGTTCTACTACGATTTATTTGAATCCAAAATGGAACGCAAATTCAAACACATCATGATCAATATATTAACTTAGAAATACAAAACGAACATATATGAGAAAGATGATTTTAAAAATGCATCAATATACATTTATAAATCCCATTCATTTTTCAATTCAAAACCCCAAAATCACTTGAGATCGTAGGTCCATCTCCGAATGGGCTGATATCCATCATAGATAAGAACAACCTTGGAGTGAGTCCAACAAGCCATTCTTAGCTATGATGGTGGGTATCAAGTATACCGATTACATATCATGTATATGTAACTATCACAATGTGCTATCAACTAATTGAATGTTTACACATACATTGGGTTGTTAACACATTAACAAGTATGCATCATATGCATAGCACCCAACTTCACCTCTCTTCACATCGACCTTGGAGTGAGTCCAACAAATCGATGCTCCAAGTTAAAGCCGACCCATTAATCGCGAAATAGTTTTAATATGGTTAGAGCACATTCAACCAATTAGCCAGGCTTGGAGTGAGTCCAACAACCCAAACTAACGATTGACCTCTGACTCTTACCATATTAGAGTTAAACTATTCCAATGATTTGAACATGTTCGAGTTCGAGCGGGCTTGGAGTGAGTCCAACAACCCAAACAAGAAAGCAGAACTGGTTCTAACCATATTAATGGAAGGTGTAGGCTTTAATATTGAGTTAGGGTTTTATGTCTCATCCTCTTTGCATGCAAATAACTATTATCTACATGGCATGGCATACATGGCATACATCTACATGTCACGACACGCATGGCATAATGTTATGCATCTAATGTAATTACATGGCATACAATTATGTCATGTACATAATTTCCTTATTTGTCATAACTATTTATGGAAATAAAATATGTTTAAGATTTGATTCTCCAAATCAAATCATAATTAAATTAGGAAACAAATTTCCAAATCTAATCACATATTTTATTCATGGAATTATTTGATTAAGGAAAATCTATTTAGGAAACCAATTTCCTAAATCTTTAAAACTACTTATGGAAATAAAATATTTTAAGATTTGATTTCCCAAATCAAATCATGATTAAATTAGGAAACAAATTTCCAGAATCTAATCAAATATTTTATTTATGGAAAATATAAATTTCCATAAATACTTCCAACTTTCCAAAAGTGGAAGATTTCCATAAATACTTCTAGACTTTCCAAAATTGAAAAATTTCCATAAATACTTCTAAATTTCCAAAATTTAGAAAACTTCCAGAAATACATTATGACTATCGCAAAACCATTTTTACGATTATGTCGAAACACAACCTGGGCTCTGATACCACTGTTGGGTTTCCGGCACCGCGGCGTGTGTGTGTTCGATCATGTTTCGTAAACATGAGCACAGCGGAAGCAATTAAAAATAATAAATCTATATTTATTACAACACACACAACACACACATGCTATTACAACAAGTGTAGACATAACCGTAAATTAAAATTTGCAATAAAGAAAATTATCTACGTTATACCTTTCGTATGACGTGTAGCGGGAACGGCAGCAACCGGAACGATCCTCGTAAGAATCGTCTCTATCCGTATCCACGCCGAGCTCCTCGGGATGACTTCGCTAAGTCACGAGCTTCGTCTTCGTACGGGTTACTAGCCTCGTGTTGAAGACGACATGATCGAGAGATGATCACGATCCGAATCCAAATTCGGATCCTAAAACGAGTTCTCAAAACTCGCTTCTCCGGAGAGGTATTCGTCAACCGTTTGACGAATCCTTCGTCCTCCACCTCAGAGGATTACCGGAGATCAGATCCCCGGTTAGTTAGCCGCTGTCGGAGCACTAACCGTCGTCCAAACGACGCTCCGACGAGAGGAGGAGAAGCTGTCCAGAAAACTGGACAGCTTGGTGGAGGATATAGGCGCCGGCCAACCAAGGAAAGAAAAGCCTCACCTCGATGCCAAACCTATAGGGGATCACCGGAGGGTCGCCGGAGTGTTCACCGGCTGAAGCTTGGTTGCCGGCAATGACTTGGACGGCGGCACAAAGGATGGGCGGCGGCACTTAGGGTTGGGCGCCGAATTCACCAACAAGGGTGGGCGGCAACTCTATGTTGGGCGGCAACCACTTCCTTAGGGTTTGGTTTAGGGTTTAAGCCCTATTTGTAGAGAACTAATTCTCTTAATGGTTAATGGATCATATCCATAAAGCCCGTTAACCCGCTCCATTAGGATAAGTCAAAATAAACCAAACCATGATGGTTTATTTTAAGTTAAAACGAACCGAACCAACTTTTGGTTCATTCGTTTAAAATAAACCAAACCCTTTGGTTTATTCTCATCCATTGGATTAGAACCAAACCATTTTGGTTCATCCATTATGTCTTCATAAGATACGGCCCATCCACGCTTCCATTGCGACTGAAACAATTTCATGCTCGCTTTATGTTTGGTCCAACCAAACATAGTTTCTCTCGGTCTGAGAATCTCATTCTCAAGCTCGTTTTAAATCCTTTGAATTACACTCGTTGTGCGTGTGACCAAATAGGTTCTCGGTTTATGTTGGCCGTCTATAATTAACCATTAATTATAGAACGATCATGAGTGGCACCTAGTAGTACATCATGATCCCCAATTAACCGAAAAGATCAACGGTTGATCCGTAACTATTTACGAAACCCTTGATGCTTCGAATGAATCGTGCCCCATTCCTTCACTCATCTTATACCCACTTGGTTCAGACATGGTCTATTGTGTCATCCCACTAGGTGACTACGTCACACCTAGCCCAAGTATCATTTCCTCGTCCTACGGATTCTAGTTACTCCACATGTATCGAAGAGTACTTTACTCTAAACATGTAATGCTTTGGCCAAAGACTTTAGTAACAATCCGACGAGAGGCCATGGGTATACATCTCCTCGCAAGGAGTGGTGAATCCTTTATAGGCTATTCAAACACCTTCAATCACTTCGACTTATACCCAATCATCCCGGGTCCACATCTCCTTAGAGATGTTTGCTTAAGATGTCAAAGCATAAGTCTCCATGATCAAGATGACTTGAATACCGCAAGTCAAAGGAACATCGCACTTAAGCCACAAGAAGAACTTCATTGACATATCTATATATGCAGAGAACCATATGAAGTCTTACGGTACCGGTCACTCCAATGAACTAGTTACCATAACTAGCATCCACGATTAACTCCGGACATCACAATGTCTCCACGGTGAGAATCACCGCTTGGATACACCAAGGAGTATACCTCGTGCTAGTCTCGACGAATTGATGGTGTCCAAATCCATCAATTCATCGACTAGGATAATTCCGATACATCACAATTACACATGTAGAGATACTCACTAGTTGTGATCCAATCACAAATTCTCTCATGCTGTGAATCGTATCGTGGACATTCAGTAAATGAGTTTAAGATCCAATCAAATACATAAGACATGTATACTCAAATAGTGAATCTTCATTTATCACATAAATGGTTCATACATAAGGCGATTGCCTTAGGACATCTCTCATATATTACTAACTGATGCCATGAAATTATGCCTATGTGATGAATATGTTTATGAGGTAATATGCCATGAATTATGCCTATGTGATGAATATGTTCATGATTCAATATGCTATGAAATATGCTTATGTGATGAACATGTTTATGATGTAGTATGCCATGAAATTATGCATATGTGATGAACATGTTTATGAGGTAATATGCCATGAAATATGCCTATGTGATGAACATGTTTTATGATTTAATATGCCATGAATATGCCTATGAAATATGCTTATGCGATGAACATGTTTATGCTTTAGGACCCCTTTAGGGCACTCTTATGTTATGAATGCATGTATGCTATGAAATGTCTGAGATGGAGATGCTTCCCTTTCAAGTAGGGATTAAGAGCTCTCCTTATGATAAGATAAGATGGAGATGCTTCCCTTTCAAGTAGGGATTAAGACCTCTCCTTATGATAAGATAAGATGGAGATGCTTCCCTTTCAAGTAGGGATTAAGAGCTCTCCTTATGATAAGATAATATTGAGATGCTTCCCTTTTTATGTTGGGGATTAAGAGCATTCTTTATGATATGACAAGAAAGAAAGGAATTAAGTATTTTACTTTGTAAGAGGTTAAGTACCCGACCCGTCAGGTGGTCGTTAATTAAATCCAAAGGGACATAAGAAGACGTAAGAGGTCTTGCCCTGGTAAGACGTAAGAGGTCTTGCTCTAGTAGGTCTGGTGGCTCGCTACCCTAGCCTATTAGGGAACGCGCATTAGGTGGTACTTAACTTGGGGCCCCCCATGCAAGTTATGATTATGTTGAAGTATCTATATGTATATGTTTTGAAAAGAAAGGACTTTTATGAAATTGTGCATGCTTATGTTAAAGTTTATGAATGCTTATGAACTTGTCCTTTATGCATGTTTAGATTTCATGATGCTATGAATGCTTATTGTTAAGTTTAAGAATATTTGTGACTATGTACTTTATGCATGTTTAAGATTTATGATGTTACGGATACTTATGTTATGAATGCTTATGGTTAAGTTAAAAAAATGCTTATGATTATGCCCTTTATGCATGTTAGATTTTATGAAGTTATGATGCTTATAGTTGAGTTTAAGAATATTTGTGACTATGTACTTTATGCATGTTTAAGATTTATGATGTTACGGATACTTATGTTCTGAATGCTTATGGTTAAGTTTAAAGATGCTTATGATTATGTCCTTTATGCATGTTAGATTTTATGAAGTTATGATGCTTATAGTTAAGTTAAGAATATTTGTGATTATGTACTTTATGCATGTCTAAGATTTATAATGTTATGGATTGCTTATGTCATGAATGCTTATGTTTAAATTATGCCCTGCTTAGATTTAATTATGCTTAGCATGCTGATGTAAACTCTATGCCATGCTTAGGTTTTATTACGTGGGTATGTTGTTGATTAGTGTTGCTATGAAATATTTAGGCTATTTATGCTAGTATGCTCATGTTTCTAATTGCTTGATGAAGTTTGTGGCTTTTGTGAGTAGGCAAGAATCTTACTAAGCTATATGCTTATAGTTTATGTTGTCCATATACTGCAGATAAAGGAAACCTGAACTAGAGGAAGTAGCAGGAAGGGTCAAGTGTGTGTGATAGTGGCATGGTGGAGAAGGACCCTGTTACTATCTGCTTATATTACATGCTCAATGAACCACTTAAGACTTTGCTTCCGCTTATAAGACTTATGAATCATTAGTATCATGTTGGATGACGCTTATTTATGTTACTGTTCAATTACTTAAGAACTCATGAATGACTCTTTATGTTATGCATGTTATAAATGAGACAAGATATGTTAACATGCTGATTATGAATATGATATGTGACGCATGTGCAAAAGAAGGTTTAAGTTATGTTAACATGTTAAAGTATGTGGATTGTGAAATGATCCATATATGTTATGTAAGAAAAAAAAAAGAGTAAAGTAGCGCCGCCCTGAGAGCAGATAAGGGCGGGCATTACAGGTTGGTATCAGAGCGGGTTCACCTTTCCACTATCACACATCAAGCCTCCATACTTCTATTTTTCCAAGTAAGTAACTTTATGCATTCCTAAATTTCTTTTATAATGAAGAATGTCTTCTATCTAGATAAAAATAATACCTCCTCATGTTAGAGTAGAATGGAACCATACTTGTGACTTAGATAGAAATAATACCTCATCGTGTTTTAGTAGAATGGAACCATACTTGTGATCTAGATAGAAATAATACCTCCTCATGTTAGAGTAGAATGGAACCATACTTGTGACTTAGATAGAAATAATACCTCATCGTGTTTTAGTAGAATGGAACCATACTTGTGACTTAGATAGAAATAATACCTCATCGTGTTTTAGTAGAATGGAACCATACTCGTGACTTAGATAGTAATGATACCTTACCATGCTTTATATGATGGAAACATGTTTCTAACCTAGAAATACAACTAGGAAGGATACCTTACCTTGTTTATGATAAGAAATGTCTCTAGCCTAGCCTTTAGTTTAAGTAATGCATGAATATACAAATGATAGCTTTATGCTAGCCTTAGTTTAATTACGCGTAGATGAACGAACGAAAAAAAAAAAAACTCCTAAAATTACGAAGATTTGATTTTCATAATTATGGTGTAAGGTCTACGCTTATAGAAATTGAATTAAGCCGGTTTCGTACGGGTTAGTCGGTTTTGTACTGACTTCATTATTTCAATTTCAGATGGCACGGACGATGACTACAATGACCCGTCGTGATGTGTTACGAAACCAATTAAGGGAAGCTATTGAAGAGATAGTTTATAAACCTGATGGTGGGGTCATCGGACACATGAGAAGGCTCGATGGTCTTTTTAGGAGACTCGAGCAGCAGGAGTTTCCGTTACTGGACAACTATCGGATATGGGCCTTGGTACGCTCTCTGCCAAATGATTTCATGGTGGTTGCACATCACGTATGGGGCCGCTATGAAGGGCGGATAACATATGATGAGTTGTGCTGGGAGCTACTGGAGCACAAGGTTCAAGAGAATCCTGTGGTAGAGAATCCGGTGGCAGCTGGCCTCGAGAAGAATGAAGAGAGTTCTATAAACAGTCAACTTATTGGCCAGCCTGAGACTACCCTAGTGAGGCCAAGGAAGATAGGACTAAAAATAATTACAACTGCCCTAGGGTTTGTCCTAGGGGGAGTCATAATGAACTATCTTCTCAAGTAGTTTTTTTTGTTTAGATTAGAAATAAGGAATGTTATATGTTAACATTTTTCCTTCTTGTCTGAAAATATGAATAAGAAATGATAAGTTCGTTTCTTTGAGATTAATGATGAGTTCATTGCATGGGACGTGTATGGTATAGTTGATCAATGTCGGTTAGATTGGAACATACGAATGATGAGTGGAAACGAAGTTGCCGCTTGATTTTGTACACCAATTCAATTTACATTGAGTCAATCAGAGACTACATGTGACCCATCAGTCGGCAAAGCCATGAAGAGATTCAACCGACTCGCATGCCTATACTAGAGTTAGTCAGCACGGAAAGAGAAAGGGGCAGACTTATGCTGAAGATACTCCAACCGGAAATAGCTCTTAATGTGGCCGGTGGAGCTCATAGATCGCAGACCACAGAGGAGCTGTTCAGTAGTGCCCTGATTTCCGAGCAATACCTGAACATGAGACAACGCCGATGCCTCGAGCTAGTCAAGGATTAGGATTGTGAGATATTCTATCATCCCGGAAAGGCCAACAAAGTGGCAGATGCACTTAGCAGAAAGTCCTGTGCCGCTTTGATGACCTTATCAATGCTATCTCAGTCCCTGAAAAGAGAAATAATGAATTACGGAATAGAGATTATTTCTGGACAACTTTCCACCATGACGATAGCGTCGACATTGTTCGACGATATATTGGGAAAGCAAGATGGTGATTCAGACATCCAGAAGATCAAACAGGAAGTCCTGGAAGGAAGGGATAAATTTCCGACAGTGGACTATTATACCTCCGGGATCGGCTATGTATTCCGGATGATCCGGAATTACGGAAGAAGATACTCGAGGAATCCCATGGAACACCTTATACCATGCATCCTGGATCTACAAAAATGTATCAGGACTTAAGAGATAAATTTTGGTGGTCCGTCATGAAAAGGGATGTGGCTCAGTACGTCAGCGCCTGTCTCACCTGCTAGAGGGTTAAGGCAGAACACTAGAAACTTGGGGGATTACTGCAGCCGATACAGATTCCAGAGTGGAAATGGGAAGAAATTTCTATGGATTTCATCTCGGGATTTCCCAGAACAACAAATGGTTATGATGCTATATGGGTAATCATAGACCGGTTGACAAAGTCTGCCTATTTCCTGGCAATTAAGATGACCTATTCGGTTGAGCAGCTAGCTCGATTATATGTCAAGGAAATTATCAGATTACATGGAGTGCCTAAGACTATCATTCCTGATCGTGATGGCCGTTTTACCTCCCATTTCTGGGAATGTGTTCAGAAGGCTCTTGGCACTAAGTTGAGATTCAGCACTGCGTTTCATCCTCAGACCGACGGTCAGACAGAAAGAGTGAACCAGGTGCTGGAAGATATGTTGTGGGCTTGTGCTCTAGACTTTAAGGAGAGTTGGTGTCGATATTTGTGCTTGGCAAAATTTGCTTACAACAACAGTTACCAGGCTACTATTGGAATGGCACCATATGAAGCTCTATACGGGAGAAGATGCAGGTCTCCTATCTGCTGGTACGAGGGTGGTGAAAGGAGGGAAATGGGTCTTCAGGCCGATATTATTGACGATACCACTCGAGCTAGACAGAATATCCGTCGGAGAATCGAAACTGCTCAGAGCCGACAAAAGAGCTATGCGGATATGTGGCATAGACCGCTAGAATTCGAAGTCGGGGACCTGGTATTTCTCAAAGTGACCCCTATGAAGGGAGTGATGAGATTCGGAAGGAAGGGTAAACTGAGTCCACACTACGTGGGACCGTATCCGATATTGCAGAAGGTTGGCAAGGTAGCTTACAAGCTGGAGCTGCCTCAAGAGATGTCGGCTATACACAACGTGTTCCATGTCTCTGTGCTCAAGAAATGCTTATCCAGTGCGGACCAAGTGATCGAGCCACAAACTGTACAAGTTCAAGAGGACCTGAGTATGGAAAGTCGGCCTATCTAGATACTAGACCGAGAAGTCAAGAGGCTAAGGAACAAAGAGGTGCCCTTAGTAAAGGTCCTGTGGCAGAATCAACGATACGAGGAAGCTACCTGGGAACGCGAGGAGGACATGAAGCAGAAGTACCCAGAATTGTTTTAAGTTTCGAGGACGAAACTTTTAGAAGGTATGAGGGATTGTAACGCCCGTAAAATTTCTAGCCATTTTACGAGAATTTTTGGCTTTACGATAATGGGCTTTATGTGAGTTTTTTTTTCGAAAATAAAAGAAAATAGCCAAAAAGAGATGCAAGGCCTAGGAATTGAACCCCAAACCTCTAGAGATAGCCAAGCCCTATAGATGCACCCACTAACCAGAAGCCCAATAGGATTATATCATTAGAGGAAGAGGGGAAATTGTAGATAAGTGTGATGAGGGTAAATGAAGAGGCATGGAAAGAGAAGAGAAACTTCTCTTCCTCCCTTTATAAAGAAGAGTGAAAGTCCCATTTGGCCACTTCTTCTTCCCTCTTCTCTTCTTCTTCCTCACCGAGCTCCCTCTTCATCCTTTGGCCGAAACCCCCATTCAAGCAAGGAGAAGGCTAGGTGGCTTCCATTAGGTCATCTCCCAAGCAAAGCGAAGGATGTAAGATTCCCTCACCTGCAGTGTATTCGTTCTTGTAGATGCATGAAAGAATAAGAAGCTTTAAGCCCTTACAAGTTTCGGCCAACCAAAGTATTTAGGGCTAGGGTTGCATGAACACGCTTCTAATGATACTATGATAAGTTATAAGCTTCATGAAGGAATTTTAGGTAACAAAAACCCAAGCTTGAGCCCTTACATGTTTCGGCCAACCAAAGTATTTAGGGCTAGGGTTGCATGAACATGCTTCTAATGATACTATGATAAGTTATAAGCTTCATGAAGGAATTTTAGGTAACAAAAACCCAAGCTTGAGCCCTTACATGTTTCGGCCAACCAAGGTATTTAGGGCTAGGGTTGCATGAACATGCTTCTAATGATACTATGATAAGTTATAAGCTTCATGAAGGAATTTTAGGTAACAAAAACCCAAGCTTGAGCCCTTACATGTTTCGGCCAACCAAAGTATTTAGGGCTAGGGTTGCATGAACATGCTTCTAATGATACTATGATAAGTTATAAGCTTCATGAAGGAATTTTAGGTAACAAAAACCCAAGCTTGAGCCCTTACATGTTTCGGCCAACCAAGGTATTTAGGGCTAGGGTTGCATGAACATGCTTCTAATGATACTATGATAAGTTATAAGCTTCATGAAGGAATTTTAGGTAACAAAAACCCAAGCTTGAGCCCTTACATGTTTCGGCCAACCAAGGTATTTAGGGCTAGGGTTGCATGAAATATGCTTATGTGATGAACATGTTTATGATGTAGTATGCCATGAAATTATGCCTATGTGATGAATATGTTTATGAGGTAATATGCCATGAATTATGCCTATGTGATGAATATGTTCATGATTCAATATGCTATGAAATATGCTTATGTGATGAACATGTTTATGATGTAGTATGCCATGAAATTATGCATATGTGATGAACATGTTTATGAGGTAATATGCCATGAAATATGTCTATGTGATGAACATGTTTTATGATTTAATATGCCATGAATATGCCTATGAAATATGCTTATGCGATGAACATGTTTATGCTTTAGGACCCCTTTAGGGCACTCTTATGTTATGAATGCATGTATGCTATGAAATGTCTGAGATGGAGATGCTTCCCTTTCAAGTAGGGATTAAGAGCTCTCCTTATGATAAGATAAGATGGAGATGCTTCCCTTTCAAGTAGGGATTAAGACCTCTCCTTATGATAAGATAAGATGGAGATGCTTCCCTTTCAAGTAGGGATTAAGAGCTCTGCTTATGATAAGATAAGATGGAGATGCTTCCCTTTCAAGTAGGGATTAAGAGCTCTCCTTATGATAAGATAAGATGGAGATGCTTCCCTTTCAAGTAGGGATTAAGAGCTCTCCTTATGATAAGATAAGATTGAGATGCTTCCCTTTTTATGTTGGGGATTAAGAGCATTCTTTATGATATGACAAGAAAGAAAGGAATTAAGTATTTTAC
Organism: Wurfbainia villosa; assembly: GCA_025175895.1. Lineage (NCBI taxonomy): Eukaryota > Viridiplantae > Streptophyta > Magnoliopsida > Zingiberales > Zingiberaceae > Wurfbainia > Wurfbainia villosa. The sequence continues at coordinate 109,093,449 of CM045996.1, forward strand.
TTTGTAAGAGGATAAGTGCAGGCAGTCGGTGGTCGTTAATTAAATCCAAAGGGACATAAGAAGACGTAAGAGGTCTTGCCCAGTAAGGCGTAAGAGGTCTTTCTCTAGTAGGTCCGTGGCTCGCTACTGACCTATTAGGGAACGCGCATTATGTGGTACTTAACCTGGAGCCCCCCATGCAAGTTATGATTATGTTGAAGTATCTATATGTATATGTTTTGAAAAGAAAGGACTTTTATGAAATTGTGCATGCTTATGTTAAAGTTTATGAATGCTTATGAACTTGTCCTTTATGCATGTTTAGATTTCATGATGCTATGAATGCTTATGGTTAAGTTTAAGAATATTTGTGACTATGTACTTTATGCATGTTTAAGATTTATGATGTTACGGATACTTATGTTATGAATGCTTATGGTTAAGTTAAAAAAAATGCTTATGATTATGCCCTTTATGCATGTTAGATTTTATGAAGTTATGATGCTTATAGTTGAGTTTAAGAATATTTGTGACTATGTACTTTATGCATGTTTAAGATTTATGATGTTACGGATACTTATGTTCTGAATGCTTATGGTTAAGTTTAAAAATGCTTATGATTATGTCCTTTATGCATGTTAGATTTTATGAAGTTATGATGCTTATAGTTAAGTTAAGAATATTTGTGATTATGTACTTTATGCATGTCTAAGATTTATAATGTTATGGATTGTTTATGTCATGAATGCTTATGTTTAAATTATGCCCTGCTTAGATTTAATTATGCTTAGCATGCTGATGTAAACTCTATGCCATGCTTAGGTTTTATTACGTGGGTATGTTGTTGATTAGTGTTGCTATGAAATACTTAGGCTATTTATGCTAGTATGCTCATGTTTCTAATTGCTTGATGAAGTTTATGGCTTTTGTGAGTAGGCAAGAATCTTACTAAGCTATATGCTTATAGTTTATGTTGTCCATATACTGCAGATAAAGGAAACCTAAACTAGAGGAAGTAGCAGGAAGGGTCAAGTGTGTGTGATAGTGGCATGGTGGAGAAGGACCCTGTTACTATCTGCTTATATTACATGCTCAATGAACCACTTAAGACTTTGCTTCCGCTTATAAGACTTATGAATCATTAGTATCATGTTGGATGACGCTTATTTTATGTTACTGTTCAATTACTTAAGAACTCATGAATGACTCTTTATGTTATGCATGTTATAAATGAGACAAGATATGTTAACATGCTGATTATGAATATGATATGTGACGCATGTGCAAAAGAAGGTTTAAGTTATGATAACATGTTAAAGTATGTGGATTGTAAAATGATCCATATATGTTATGTAAGAAAAAAAAAAGAGTAAAGTAGCGCCGCCCTGAGAGCAGATAAGGGCGGGCGTTACATTAATCAACATCTAACTCCATTAATAGTACCCTTATCATCATGCCGGACCAAGTCCACCTGCAGGGTTTACATGATGAACCTTATGACCTCCTCAAGGAGACATCATCATCCTAATATATAGGACACGGTTTCCTCCTATAATCAACAGCACACCATATAAGTAATATCATTTCCCAACTTACCGATCCTATCGATTTACTCTATAAATCTCGCCCATTGGTAAATCAAAGAAATGAATACTAAGTATATGTGTTTGTTATTATATTGGGATTAAGAGCATGTACAACATAATATCTGAGGTCCGATTCGATTATGTAGTCAGTAATAAATCGAATCACCTCTAAGTTGGTCCTGCTCAATACACACAAAGTGTACTAGTGTAATTCTATGGTCAAGACAAACCAATACCAAATCACACTACAACCATTCCAATGGTTTGTCCAAATCCATCTCGGTTGTGGGCCTTTAACTGATAGGCTAGCAATCGATTGGTTCCTTTTGGCAGTCGACTATTAGGCATGATATCAGCCTAATATAGATTATAAAAGGAGCAACTTGAGGAGGATTTTGCAAGTGGTTTTCTTAGAGATTTTGAAGGGGAATTGTTGCTGCATTCTAGACTTTCCAAGGCATCTCAAAGCAATAAACAAGGAAGCAAGCAATCATGTTTTGTAAAGTATTCTTTACTTTTGTTTTAGCTTCATTCTTGTATTTGTTGTTGTATTTTTGGATCTTGTTGTTTATTGTTGTAAACACATATTGTAAGAGGTTTCTCTAGCACTGGTGTCATACCGAGGAGGAGAAGTTTGATAGTGGTGGTATGCATCACTAGAGCTCAACTAGAGCTTGCCCCTTGGAGTAGGAACTCTAGTTCCAAACCATGTTAAATCCCTTGTGTTTGTGTGCTTGTGTGTGTTTTTCTCTATTGTGCATTTTTATTTCTATATTCCATTGTGCACTAACTTATTGTAGAAAAGCACGCGATCCATCAAAATTGAAAAATTGCTATTCACCCCCCTTTCGCATGGCGTCCGATCCTTAAAAAGTTGTATCAGAGTGGGGCTCTCTTCACTGGACTCATCGTCGCAAGAGCAACACTAGAGGGCAAAATTGAGCCAAGTGACGAATTTGGCTACGACATACGAATTCCTTCATCATTCGACCAAGAAAATTTTTCGACATGGAGCGCGAGGATGGAGACTTTCCTCGTGATGGAGATCAAGCAATGGTTCATCATGATGGATGGATTTGAAGCTCCAAGGGACAAGAAGGGAGTAATTCTCAAGAGGAAGAAGTGGATAGAGGAACAAGTCCAACAATACGAAACCAATGGCAAGGTAACAAAAATATTAGTGAATTTGATTTCTAACAACTTATTGTGTAAGGTAGGTGAATATAGATGCTAAGGAGTTATGGAATAAGCTTGTCAAGCTTCACGACAATTCCTCATCGGCACAAGTAGAGAAGAAGCCCGAAGAAGAGGAATGCTCATCCTCTAACGAGCTTGAGGATTCGGAGGTTGAGAGGGAATCAACATTCGGAGAAGAAGAGGTGGAGATCTTGGAAGTCTCCACTTCTGGAATTGAGGGGGAGCATTGGTATTCAACACCAAAGCAAGAACAAGAAGAAACATCTAATTCCAGACAAAATGAAGAGCAAATTCAAGACTCTTGTCTAGGTAACTCAAGCACTTTTTGTAAAAATAAAATTCATATAATGTGCTTTGAGTGTAGGGAGAAGGGGCATTACAAAGTAAATGCCCAAAAAGAGTCAAGAAGATGACTCAAATGCCCAAGGGGAAGGAGAAGGCAAAGGAGTCCAGAGCCCCGACACGAAAAGGCAAGGAGCACATAGTGTGTTTCAAATGCCAACAAAAAGGGCATAATAGAAGTCAATGTCCGAGGGGGAGTCATCCTAAGAAGGACAAGGAGGAGCTTCACATGTAGGGAGAGCTAAGGCAAACCCCAATGCATCATTTAATAATGCTCTTTTTTATGTAAGGATAAAAAGCATGCTAGAAATGATTTTAACTTACTTGCAATTGTTCATTATCATAAGAAGCATTCTAGAGATAATTTTTGTTTAGGGACAAAATCTCGTGATGTTAGGCCTAAGGATACCTCTAAGACTACTCAACCTAAGAATGACAAAAATCTAGGCATTAACTCTAAGAAATCTAGACACATGCCTACGAAAAAGAATATCTCAAGAAATAATGGAAATTCAAAAATTGAGATATTAGAAGAGAAAAACCAAACCTTGAAGTCAAGGCTTGAGAAATTAGAAAATGCCCTTGCAAAAATGACAAATTCAAGTCAAGGGTCAAGTAGTCAAAGGCTAGAGTCTAGGAGGCAATCATTGCCTAAGGACAAGAAAGGTTTGGGTCACAAACGTAAGTCCAAGGAATCTATGCCAACCTACCATAGTGTACTATTTAACTATGGAACCAATTCTAGGTCTAGGAAGGTCAAGGTCATGAGGGTGGCAATCCCTAGAGTTGACCTTAGGAAGATCGAAGTGACTAAGGCCTCTAAAAGGCCTAAGAAAGTCACTAGCAAGGTTACAAGCGGAGTTACCCCTAGAGTTAACCTTGAGAAGACTCAAATGACCAAGGCTTCAAAGTTGAGGAGGGTCATTATGAAGGTACTAAGGGAAGTCATCCCTAGCGAGTACTTAGTTAACCCATGGAGCTCTAATAGGTATTGGGTTCCTAGAACGTGATTCCCTCACGCTAGATGGGTTAGAGTGTGTCAACCTCAAATGGATGGGTAGTTAACCTAACCAAGGTAGAATTGATACTTTAGGACATTTTCGAGGACAAGTGATACCTTGGAAATGAAATTAGAATTTTAATCCTAAAGGATTTTAGGATGTGCCAATAGAATTAAAGAAGTTTGAAAAAATGATCAAAATTGAAATAAGATAGGTTAGAATCAATGGTGTGACATTTTGGATTTTTGAAAAATGGCAATTTGACTTAAAACTTAGGTATTCTATATCTTAATATTTTATATTATTTGTCATGCTTTGTTTGTCATATGTCATGTCATGACATCATGCTTCATATAATTATTTAAATATCATGATCATGCTTAGGGTAATATATGTCATGTTGTATTTAGGATTATCTTTATGTCATGACATCCTGATTATTGGCAAATGTTTTAAATTATTCACTTTTTTATGTTATCATCATCATTCATGCATTTAGGATAATTAAAATAAAATTAAGGACAATGGCATAATTTGAAGTCCCATGATATGGGAATCAAATAAAGTTGCCTAGATAAAATGCATGGGACCTTAGGTTAGGGAAGAACCTAAACCCACATCTCACAAGGGCTATAAATTAACATGTGTGTGTATTGATATGCCTTAGACACATGTGAGATGTTTGTTGGTGCAATCGACTCACGTCACGATTGACCAGACTCGAGTTGGACTCGAGTAGTATTTTGATATTTGACAATATTTTGGGGAGATTGTTGGTGCAATCGACCCGGGTCATGATTGACCGGACTCGAGTTTGACTTGAGTGATATTTTGATGTTTGACAATGGTTTGACCATTATTTGACTATATGGTTGACATGGGGTTGACCATACGATGGAAAGTCCAAGTAGGACACTTGGCAAGGGAAATTCCAACATGGGTTGGCATGGAAAGTCCAAGTCATGGGTACTTGGCATGGAAAGTCCAAGCATGAGTCTTGGCAAGGGAAAGTCCAAGTTTGAGTCTTTTCGAATGGAAAGTTCAACATGGATTGGCAAGGGAAATCCAAGGGGTGATATTGGCATCGTAAAGTCTAAGGATGGAGTCTTGGCAGCATAAGTTCAATGGTTGGCGGCATAAAGTCCAAGCGGTAGTCTTGACAACGTAAGACTAATGTGCCTTGGTGATATAGACCACGTTAGCATGACAATAGCTGATGGAAGCACCTGAAGGCTAGCGTATGCATGAACAAGTCATGGATGACTTGGAGGGATCCGATAGGCGTGAGACTGATGGAGGTGGCCAGAAGGCTTAGGTCTAGGCTAAGGGTGGTCTAGCAAGTATGAGGGTATCATACTTGGGGTTAAACCTCATGTTTGAGGTTAACAGTCAACTGGGGCTTTAGATCAGTCGACTGGCCAAGTGTTTTGACACTAAGCAGTCGAGTAGACTTATAGCATTCGACTGGGATTATGTCCAGTCGAACTGCTCGGACTCGATTGGTGTTTGATTGCAGGAAATAGCTCGGCGATGATCGCCAACATTGACCATCGATGGCAGTGCAATGATCGCCATGTTGGTCGGAGTTGCGGGAGCAGAATGCTCAATAGTTGACTACGACCTTGGCAATCGACTGATGGATTATGGAAGTCGAGTGCTAGTGTAACCATTGGCTTGGATGCCGATGTGAATTAAGTCGTTATCTCACAACGGTACTGTTGACAATCGACTGGGGCCTTTTGATAGTCAACTGCTAGGCACGAATCCAGCCCGATGCAAAAGAAGTTTGGATGGGAGGATTTGGTAGCGATTTCTTGGGTGTTTTTGAGGCATTTTGCTGGTACAAATCAGGGTCTTCAAGCATGGTTCAAGCGATTAACAAGAAAGCATCCAAAAGCTCTTTGTAAAGTTTTCTTTACTTGCATTCTATTGTATTTTCTTGTATTACTGTTGTAATCTTTGTAGGAGGTTTCTTCGCCTCCGACATGTTGTCGAGAAGGAGTTTTATTAGTGGTGTTGTCATCACTCGAGCTCGTTGAGCTCAACCCATGGAGTAGGAATCTTGAGGTTCCGAACCACGTTATATTGTTGTGTTCTTGTGTTTGTATTTGTGATTGTATATTTGTTTATATTATTTCTATATTCCGCTGTGTACTAACAATCATAGACAAGCATGCGAACAAATTCTATCACGCAACCTCGAAATGCTATTCACCCCCCCCCCCCCCCCCGCTTTAGTGACGGCCAATTCCCTAACAATGTTAGGAATATGAGTTAAGTTCAAGGTGGATAGATGTTGCATCTAGATGAACTCAAACTCATAATATGACATTAAGGAATCATGAGAAAAGCTAATGTACAAGCATGTACATCTAGCCCATAGACCTGGGTTCAAAATAAGGTTTTAAATCATTTAAAAATAATTTTAAAAAACCTTGGTGAAGTCTATCTTTTGATAGCAATCACCATTGAACAAGTTGGCACAAAGTTAGGCAAAAACATTGAAGTTATCAATGCTTTTGAACTTTGTATCAATTTTACAATTTAATGGGTATTTCAATTTAAAATTATTTTTCATCCATTGTATTTGATGTAAGTAAAGTACGTATAAATTTTCAAGATTTTTCACAATATGTATAATTACTTATCATTTTTTGAAATTCAATTGAAAACTCTAATTTCTAAAAAATTAGAGTCCAGTCGACTGCTATCAAAGAGCAGCTGACTGGTGGTGTTTTCAGTCTACTGATAGTTGAAATCAGTGTACTGATGTGTCTAATATTTGTTGAATAAGGGTTGTTTAGATATTTATCAGCACCCCTATGTACCCTAACATCTTTTAACCCTAGGATATGATTTGGAAAGCATTGGAAGGGTGAAATAATCATTGAAAATGACTAGGATAATTATTTAGGGTGGAGTATTGAATTTTAAGGAAGGTTAAAGTTCAAGTTTGAACTTTTACCCTTATTTTTAATAGTTTAAGTTTCCTATAGGCTTAAGAACTCTCCAAGGACATTGTTGGTGCAATGGTCAAAGGGGAGCAAGCCTTTAGAGAGAGTGTGTCCATCTAGGAATGATGGATGCAATTTTGACCAAAGTGGAAGAAGTGAGGGTTTGGTAAACCTTCATTATGGATTGTCTCTCATTTAGTGATATGGGATTTATCACTAGGAAGAGTGAAGGTATCCTAGATGATTTTGGACCAAGGGGGAGAATGTAGAATCTCATTGGGAGATGCAACATTAGAAAACCCTTGGTAGGCTTTTTGATGTATGCCAAAGGGGGAGAAGTGAGGTTAAGTTAAGTAAACCTTCACTATGCTTTGGGATTATGAGGTGAGCAAAACATATAAGGTTTTAGGAGTAGTTTTCGCTCATATCTCATTACATTTTATATTTGTTTCATGCATATTTTGCTTTATTTTGCATGCATTTCCTATTTTTTGGTTCGTAGATATGCTCTTTGTACTTTTTGTTAGTGCTTATAAGTTTCATATATCTCCACAATTGTATGATATTGTCCACTTTGGGCCTAAGCCCTCATGGTTTTATTTTTGGGCTTTACCCAAAAGGCTTCATACTAATGGAGATATCTTTTCATCTTATAAGCATATGATCTTTTCCATGTCTTATCAATGTGGGACTTTGATTGTATTCTCAATACTCCAACAATCCCCCCCTTAAACAAAGGACCACATTGACACCCCTCAAGTCTATCTGTCCTCAAAGGACATCCTCTGCTTGATGTCTGATCTTTAACCCACTAGGACTTCCTGCCAACTATCTGGTCCTTCTGACTCAGCTAGACTTCCTGCCAGTTGTCCAGCCCTTCTGGCCCAACTGGACTTCTTGCCAGTTGCTCGGTCCTCCCGACCCAACTGGACTTCCTGCCTGATGTCTGGTTCTCTTGATCCGGACATGGGAGCTCAACTTCCTTCGTTCAAGGTTCATGGCTTGACAATTGGCACTACCAATTGTTACTGTCTATAAGTTTCATATATCTCCACAATGGTATGATATTGTCCACTTTGGGCCTAAGCCCTCATGGTTTTATTTTTGGTCTTTACCCAAAAGGTCTCATACCAATGGAGATATCTTTTCATCTTATAAGCACATAATCTTTTCCATGTCTTACCAATATGGGACTTTGATTGTATTCTCAATACTTTAATACTTTTGGGTGCAGGATAGCATTTCATGGGGAAAATGGTGCATTTTTTGTTGGGATTCTTCTATGCGTACGAACTGATTCGCAAAACCACAGCAGAAACAAAAAAAAAAATTGGATCCCACCAGAGATCCAAGAGAAAACATATAAATCATTTTTAACCATCTAGATCCTTTCTAGAAGAAGTATTATACCTTTGAAGCGAGCCCTTCGCAATCCCGCTAGTTCAAAGTTGTCAGATCTAAATACAGTAAGGATAACCGTATCTCTAAGGTATCCACATTGACACTCAGCCCTTTTGGAAATATGGTTGTGCTAGCAACCTTTGTAGAACAACTAGCAAAAATTAGGAGGATGAAGAAGTGAAGAATAAGAAAGAACACTAACACTTGGATCACACTTTGGCTCTTCTTCCACCCTTATATATTATCATGCTTGAATTCCAAAATCAATGCATCAAATGCATCATTGAAATTCCACTAGCCTCTTCCCATTTCACACGTTGAAATCCAATGCCTCTTCCCATTCTACACGTTGAAATGCATCAAATGCATTGAATCAAATGCATTATTGAAAAGTCACTTCCAATTCAAAGCCACTTCCAATTCTTCACATTGAAATCCAATGCATTTTTAATGCATCATGCATGCATTAAAACCTTTTGCATGTGACTTGGGTTTAACTCAAGTCTAACTTGAGTTTTGCATGTGATTTGGGTTTAACTCAAGTCTAACTTGAGTTTTGCATGTGACTTGGGTTTAACTCAAGTCTAACATGAGTTTTGCATGCGAATTGAGTTTAATTCAAGTCTAACTTGAGTTTTGCATGCGAATTGAGTTTAATTCAAGTATCACTTGATTCTAACTCAAATCTAGTCTTCATCCATTCAATTTAGTTTGAGTCTAACTCAAATGTAACCCGCTTGAGTCTAACTCGACCAACTTGATTTTGACTCGAGCCTTGACCATCCATTATTCTCATTGTTCTTTTAGTCAAACTAAAAGAACTCATTTCCAAAATAGAATATCATTTGTGTGTGACCCTATAGGCTCTTGTAACGTTGGCAATGTGTCTAAAACCCCTTTTAGACACATAAGCAATAAGCGGCATCTAGCAAAACATCATTGCTATCCAAGTTACAAGAAAGTCGAGATCCGACAACCTTTCTGTGGCTATTATCATGTATGACGGTGTCCTTCTGTCATTGATATCTTACATCGATCAATGAGGCATAGACTGTGTTATCCCCTTATCGCTCTTTGTGTTTCTTGATCCCCAAGTAGACTCACTCAAACAAATGAGCTTAATATCTCATATTGACTCATTTTAGTATGGTCATGCATTTCGTGGTCCTACTCTATCAAGAGGCCAAAGATATCACTTCTGTCATATAGGAGGGATAGATCTCATCTACATCACTCACATCCCTCCGCATAATTCATTACATACCCAGTGATCGTCGTTATAGTGCACCCTATTATGGTGTGACGTTAGACGATACCAAAGTACATAACTCCTTATGTAGGGAACCGTAGTGACATCAAGTCTAAAGACTATTCATACCAATAGTCACATGAGAAAGTATATGACACTCATATAACAATCCATGATACTTTCTCATGGCGGGTCAATTCAGTATATATATTCTCCAATATACATACCCGTGTGTCAATGTGATATCTCATATTCATGACTTGTGAGATCAAGTCATCCATTGACCTACATGCTAGTCTCAATGTATTAATATTGCCCTTGTCATTAATATTTGACTAGGAATATTAAAAATAGTGTTCTCTACTATTCAAGGGTATTATTATATTTATTTAGCTGGCACATGCATAAAGTAAATATAATAACCAATGTTTGCCTATATTAATATAAGATATGATACAAAAGTTTTCCTCACCAATCATCTCATAATTGGCACTAAGGGCTCATACTAATATTTTTGTAGCAAAAGAAGGACATTTTGCAGCTGGAGGCAGAAGGGGACACGGGTGTGTCCCAAGGTCAAAGTTAGCCACCATGGCGCCACACATGGCCTGGCCATATGGAAACACACAGCCATGTGGCGCTTCGTGATTCTGACACGAGTCGATTATTTTCCAGGTTTTGGAGAGATCCAGGCTGATGTCTATATAAAGGAGGTTACTCCCAAACCCTAGGAGGGAAGTACGATGGCCGGGATGACACTCTGACGCCCTAAAAAGCTTCGAGAACTCGCAACGGGGAGGAAGAAAGCCACCGGAGATCCAAATTCTGCACTTCAACGCCGGAGAGAAGAGTCACATCGCATTGTAAATTTTGTTCTTTACGTAATTTCTATTGTTTATACGAACATGATCATGCTTTGTGTTTCTCCTCTCTTATTTATGGAGTAGACTCTTCGATTCTAGGACTAGAGAGTAGTTTGTGTTGAGTTAGAACATGTTGGTTCAGATATCTTTTAGTTCTTGAATTTATATTTGCAATTGGCATTTGGTTTAGAGATATAACTATTGTTTTTTCTATCTACTGTGCTAGCCGATACGAGGGGTGACATCCCTCGTATCTAAGATTTAGGAGAATTAAGGAGGAACCTAGGGGTTGGCCTGATCTCTAGTAACCGTGGGTAGAAGGATGCGATAGAGTAGGAAATACGTCCCATTTTTGATTCGTCGTAGGGATCGATTCAGCTTCCTTGTACTGACTATCCTATCCTAAGTCCAAGGGTCGACCTGGTAATGGCAGCGGTAGCTTCCGATAGATGCGAAGGCTTATCGGGGGAGTGTATGATGTCCTTTCCACAAAATCGTAGCTAGAAACCTAGATAAAACCCAATTGACAACGTGTTCTGTGACACACAAATGAAACTGAAATCCTAGAATCCCTTTCAAAGACTCACAACTAGTTTCTTTCTTCTTTCGTGTGACACCGTATTGAGTTGGGACCGCCATCAACCCTCGCAATCATAACCCTTAGATTTGAATTCCGAACAATAACCTCCACTTACCAAATCGGTACTCGAATCTCAGTCCCTGTGGGATAGATAATCTTTTTATTACTTGACGACATCCGTGCACTTGCGGGCATTGAGCACGAGCGTGCGCTTCGAGTCCTCGACGGTCTCCGTCATGAGATTTTAAGGTCGTGTTCGCGTTCATCAAGTTTTTGGCACCGTTGTCGGGAACTGATTGATTCGATATCGAATCAAGAAGCGGATAATTGGATCGGACTTAAGGTAGATTTATTTACTTTCTTTACTTTTATTTCTTTTGTTTATTTTTATTTACTTCAGTTTTAGATTTTTAATATCTAGAGTAAGTTTAGATTTATTTCAGTAATTACATTGCATTAACCTTTAGTTAAATTTTCTGTATTTGATTTAGTATTAGTTTAGGCTATTTTCTATTTTAATACTCCTAATTTTGTGGCTCGGTTCTTCGTATGCTTAGACACCTAAGATCGGAAGACCTGATTCTGATCGATCTAGAAATTAAATGAACCTATCATTGCAAAAGAGCTTAATATAAGAGGATGGAGGACCAAGCTGCATCCGAAGTGAATAAAGGTAGCCGACCTTTGCGGGATTACGCAGCCCTTAATGCTAGAGGCTTTAGGCCGAGTATAGCTAGACCATCCATTTTAGCAAACAACTTTGAGCTGAAATCGGCACTCATACACATGGTCTAGCAGAGTCAATTCGAGGGAGCTGCAACTGAACACCCGAACCAGCAGCTGGAGTCATTTTTGGAAATCTACTCAATAATGAAGATTAATGGAGTCCCTGCAGACGCGATCCGCCTGAGGCTATTCTCGTTCTCATTGCGAGATAAGGCTAAGGCATGGCTTCACTCCTTGCCTTCGGGATGCATTACTATATGGGAGCAATGTGAGCAGCAGTTCTTGAATAAATACTTTCCACCTAGCAAGACTGTTCAGATGCACCATCTAATAACGAGCTTCCATCAGAAGGAAGGGGAGTCCCTATTTGAAGCCTGGGATCGCTACAAGGAGATACTCTACCAATGCCCCTACCATGGACTGGAAAGGTGGCTGGTGATCCACATCTTTTATAATGGGATCACGTATGCCACAAAGATGTCCCTCAATTCTGCCACAGGAGGAGCACTTATGAACAAGACTATCGAGGAAGCGGAGGAACTCATAGAAGAGGTGGCCCAGAACCACCATCAATGGGCTTTGGAATGTAGTCATCGAACTCCTGCCGCAAGACGATATGTTGTTAACTCCGTGGACCACATGGCAGTGAGGTTGGACGCGCATAGCAGACGGTTCGACTCTTTCAATCTTGTTTCTGCATGTGTGGCCAATGACTTTGGAGAAGGAGCAGCAACATATCGGGAGGACTACTATGGAGGGTAAGGTGGCTCAGAAGAGCAGATTGAGCATGTCAACGCGGTTGGGGACTATAATCTAAGGCCCAACAACTCATACTCTAGTACTTATAATCCTGGATGGAAGAACCACCCAAACTTTTCCTATCGAAATAACTCAGGGAACTTCCAATCATCAGGAGGTTATGGGCAGCAACAGGGCAATGGGCAGCAACAACCACAGAAGTCTAGGCTAGAATTGATGATGGAAGACTTCATTGCAACCCAAACAAAGGCCAATGAAGAGTTTCGGCGCCAACATCAGAAAACAGAAGAGTCACTTAAGGATTTGAAGGCCACTGTTGACGGTCTTGCAAGTCACATAAGGATGTTGGAAACACAACTGGCCCAGATAGCCCAAACCATGTCACAACCTATGGATAGTTCCCTATCATTACTCGAGTCGAGTCAAGTCAAGGAGGAGGGAATATACGACAAAAGAGTAGGTCAGAAGAACAAATCCACCAAGGGGTGTGCATCCATGATTTCCACCCTACCCAACCAAGCTGAAATTGAAGATAAAATTCCACCACAGCTTGAGGACCCTGGTGAATTTGTTATCCCCTTCTCCATTTATGGGGAAAGCCTCGATGAAGTGTTGTGCGACTTGGGGTCATCAGTAAGTGTGATTCCCTATGCATACTATCTGAAGATGGCACTGAATGGGATCCAACCAGCGAACCTTGGTATTCGTATGAGGGATGACTTAGTCAAAGAACTCGTCGGCATGCTAGCATATGTTCCTGTGGTCATTGAGAATTTCATGATACACACAGATTTTATTATATTGGACATAGAACCAAATCCCCATAATCCCATCATTTTGGGAAGACCCTTTCTAGTGACTACGGGAGCATTAATAGACGTAAAGGCGCACAAGATCTCCTTAGAGGTAGATGGGGAGATCATCATTTTCAATCTGTCAGAGTGTAGAGCGCCCTTCCTAGATGGCTACACTTTCAATAGGGTAGAGTCGAACCCACCATATGTCAACTCCGAGATGGATGAATGGAGGTTCACAAAACCTCCGGAGCCAAGTTAAGACAATGGAGTAGGGTCAAGCTAAAAAACCTTAAATAAAACGCTTCTTGGAAGGCAACCTAAGTTTAGTTTTTAGGTGTTCTTTTCATTGTATTGCATTTATTTTATTAATTTGAACTTTGGATTCCATTCATTTAGCATTTTAAACATGAATTAGAACTAGAAAGAACCTGCTAGGTAAAAGAAAAATCACTTTAAACCCACACGACAGAGCGAGTAAGGAGAATTCGGACCGTTGTGCACCGTGAGAAGGAAATGGAGGGCATACGGCCTGCCCGTGTGTTTTCACACGGTCGTGCCCTGACCCTCAGTGGCACACATGGCCTAGCCGTGTGTTTTCACATGGTCATGGTGCATGAGGTTTAAGAGGCCAAGCCATGCGTTTTCACCCCAAATGCACCATGCGCTTTGATTCCTCTTTCCCTAGCCATGTGAATCCTTATTCTCCACCACCAAGAAGCCTTTCCAACCTTCAAGGAAGCCCAAAAGAAGTAAGGATGAGGAGGACCAAGCAAGTGACATCTTGATCCGGTGCTTTGGAGCGAAGAACAAGGAGAAGGGACGCCCCTTAAGCTCTTGAGGAAGGTAATGCTCTTCCAACCCTTCTTTTTTGAAATAATGAGCATAGGGAGAGATTTTATATGCTTTCGACTAGAAGAATCACCGCTACTAGGTATCTTGATGAGGATCTCTTAGAGACCCTAGGTTTGTTTGGTTATATTCAAGCCCTATTTGCAAAAATGGAGTGGGGAGAGATAATGGGGATAAGACACCCAACCTATCCTAGGATAGTTTTAGAGTTTTTAAGTTCTTTAGAAGCTAAGGTTTTAACGGGTAGAGAGAGCGAAGAGGATAGGATTACCTTTAGGTTATTCAATATTGAGCATGAATGGACACTACACCAATGGAACACATGCTTTGGCTTGCCTAGTGGGGGAGAGAGAAGAACCCCTATTGAGTTTAACTCTCGGATCTTTTGGACTGAATTGACAGGAGAACACGCTTACGACCCTTCTAGGGCCAAAGCATCGTGCCTCCAAAACCCCATTTTTCGGTACCTACACTGAATCAGGGCAAGTACTATTTTTGGTCGTGGGGAGAGTGACGATGTAGTGCGAGCTAGTGAGCTACTTTGCTTGTGGGGCATGCTACAAGAAAGGAGTAGCATTGATGTAGGGTCTCATTTCATTAGACACCTAGTGAAAATGGGCAAAGCAGCGAGAGGAGAGATCATTGTGGGGGCCTACTTACCCACATTTGTCATAGGATGAGGTACGACTATACCACGCTAGATAGCATAGAGGGGAGCCCTAGGATCGACTTAGGAGTGTGTATGACCATGAAGATGATAGTGAGAGAGGGACACTCCTTATGTTTTGTAAGGAAAAATCTATCATCCCTTAGGCTCCCTGACCCCGATCATACCACCATCACCACACACGCCAACTGGCGTTTAGACCTGATAGTGGAGTCCCTGCCATATGAGGGACCACCCACATTGGCACCCATCTCTCCTCGATGTCGGGAGGAGCAGAGCGCTTACATGCAGGCAAAGTTTCAGGGCTTTCGGGAGCACTTCTAGTGGGTTGAGGAGTTCTACGATGAGGCCCACGTCTACTTCCAGAAGGAGGCTGCCCGTTGCCAGGATGAGGCCACCTACCGCCAGGAGATGCGACAACACATGCATGCCTAGTAGGCACAGTGGGCTCGGGAGGAGGAGCACAGAGCGGTCGCTACATCCATCAGCTCTCAAATCGACCACATGTACATGTGGCATCAGCAGCTTAGCATTAGATTTACCCAGGAGCCTGGCATGTCGAGACTGTCGGACTTCCCACCTCGGCCACCATATTAGAGGTACAGTCTCATATAAGTCTGGGGGGGACCCCAAGTTTTGATTTATTTTATTTTTAGCAGTAGTTTCTTTCCTGTCATTTGCATTTTTTATTAGTTAGCATTCATTTGTTCATACATAAAGTTTTTAGTTTCGTCAGTACTTAATTTTTTCTAGCTTTAAGCTACCTCAGTAGTATTTTTAGAGTTTTTCTTTCATGAGTTGTTTCCATGGGTAACTTAACTTTATTTACCTCGTGGTATTTTATTTTATTTGCTCTAATGAATGTTCTAGTCTTACACTAATTAGCTTTTATATTTACACCTACACATAATAAACATTCTGAAAGGGAGAGTCTAGTATGTACCTAGTTATGATTCATCTCAGTAGTCTAGTACTTTAGAATCCACAGGTGACCCTAAGTTTAGCATTTTAGTTACTGGAGATGCTCGGATTATGGAAGCCCATTCAAAAAAATCAAAATCCTTAGAGCTAAAAAAAATGAAAAAAAATGTCGTGGGTGGAAATGGTTAGGTGCCCCTTTGAGACCGAGTTAGGTTACTGGGGAAACACCTACCAATTTCTCTTAATATCGAGCATGCCTTTGGGACTTTGTGCTAGATCTAGAGAACGACTCTCGCTTTGGGCAGTGCCTAAGAGCTAGAGACCTTAGGAAAGCTATAGGATGACAACTTAACTTACCATGGAACGAGTATCCCCTAAGAAGATTTGCTTAGCACGAGCACGAGGAGCTAACTTAGTGAATTTCTAGAACATCTCTATTTTGCTTTGATTGCATATACCACTTGATAAATCTAGTTAACATGCTAAGTGTGGAACAATACCCTTTTAAAAATTTCATGGCACTGAGGTTTGCTTGAGGACAAGCAAAGACTTAAGTCTGGGGGAATTGATGTGAACAAAACATATAAGGTTTTAGGAGTAGTTTTCGCTCACATCTCATTACATTTAATGTTTGTTTCATGCATATTTTACTTTGTTTTGCATGCATTTCCTATTTTCTAGTTCGGAGATCTGCTCTTTATACTTTTGTGTGTATGATAGCATTTCATGGGGGAAACGATACATTTTCGGAGCAAAAGAAGGACATTTTACAGTTGGACGCAGAAGGGGACACGACCAGGGCGTGTGGCTACACACGACTGTGTCCCAGGGTCAAAGTTGGCCACCATGGCACCACACACGGCCTGGCCATGTGGAAACACATGACTGTGTGGTGCTTCATGATTCCCACGCGAGTCAGTTATTTTTCAGGTTTTAGAGAGATCTTGGCTGGTGTCTATATAAAGGAGGTTACACCTAAACCTAGGGGGGAGGCACAACGGCCGGGATGACACTCTGACGCCCTAAAAAGCTTCGAGAACTCACAACGGGGAGGAAGAAACTCGCCAGAGGAGTCACATCGCATTGTAAATTCTGTTCTTTATGTAATTTCTATTGTTTATACGAACACGATCATGCTTTGTGTTTCTACTTTCTTATCTATAGAGTATACTCTTCAATTCTAGGACTAGGGAGTAGTTTGTGTTGAGTTAAAACATGTTGGTTCAGATATCTTTTCATTCTTGAATTTATATTTGCAATTGAGATTTGGTTTAGAGTTATAACTATTGTTTTGGTTTTCTATCTACTGTGCTAGCCGATACAAGGGGTGATAGCCCTCGTATCTAAGATTTAGGAGAATTAAAGAGGAACCTAGGGGTTGGCCTCATCTCTCGTAACCGTGGGTAGAAGGATGCGATAGAGTAGGAAATGTGCCCTGTTTTCGACTCGTCGTAGGGATCAATTTGGTATCCTCGTACCGACTATCCTGTCCTAAGTCCAAGGGTCGACCTGGTAATGGCAGAGGTAGCTTCCGATAGATGCAAAGGCTAATCGGGGGAGTGTATGATGTCCTTTCCACAAAATCGTAGCTAGAAATCTAGACAAAACCCAATTGACAACGTGTTCTGCGACACACAAACGAAACCAAAATTCTAGAATCCCTTTCAAAGACTCGCAACTAGTTTCTTTCTTCTTCCATGTGACACCATATTGAGTTGGGACTGCCGTTAACCCTCGTAATCATAACCCTTAGATCTGAATTCTGAAAGATAACCTCCACTTACCAAATCAGTACTCGAATCTCAGTCCCTATGAGATAGATAATCTTTTTATTACTTAACGACATTCATGCACTTGCAGGCGTTGAGCACAAGCGCGCGCTTCGAGTCCTCAATGATCTCCATCGTGAGATTTTGAGGTCGCATTCGCGTGCATCAGATTAGAAGAGTTATGTTTAGGTTATTGTTAGCCTAACTTAAAGGTGTTGTCAAACATTAAAAAGGGAGAGATTGTTGGTGCAATTGGCCTAGGTCACGATTGACCAAACTCGAGTTGAACTCGAGTAGGGTTCTGATGTTTGATAATGGGTTGACCATTGTTTGACAATATGGTTTGACCATATGATTAGTAGATGATTGGGATATACAAAGTCATATAGGGGAGATTATTTGGGGAAGATTGTTAAAGCAATCAACCTCGGAATTCCAAGAATGATCCTGGCAAGGAAAGTCCATGTATAGATGCTTGGCAATTGGAAAAGTACAAGAATAGTCTTGGTCACGTAAGTCCAAGTGTGTAGTCCAGACGGTGAAAGTCAAAGCATGGAGGCTTGGCAATAGGAAACTCCAAGGATGTAGTTTTGGCAACGTAAAGTCCAAGCATGTAGTCTTGGTGGCGTAAATCCAAATGGATTTTAGCAAGGAAGTCCAAAGGTGAGGTCTTGGCAATAAGTCCAAGCATGTAGTCTTGGCAACGTAAAGTCCAAGCGGACCTTGGCAAAGAAGTCCAAGGGTGAGGTTTTGGCAGCGTAAAGTCCAAGCATGGAGTCTTAGTGGCACAAGTCCAAATGAACCTTGGCAAAGGATCTGATTAGCATGACATAGATGATGGAAGCACCTGAAGGATGAAGAGTCACGGACTCGAGGGATCCAAGAGGCGTGAGGCTGATGGAGGTGGCTATAAGGCTTAGGTCTAGGCTAAGGGTAAGTATCAAGTATGAGGGGATCATACTTGGATTAAAACTCATGGTTAAGGTTTATCAGTTGATTAGGACTTTGGGTCAGTCGACTGATCAAGTGTTCAGCACTCGAGAGTCTAGTCAACTCGAAGTAGTCGATTGGGATTATGACCAATCGACTGGTTGTGTAATTGACTGAGGCATGACTACTCAATTGTGGCTATGGCAATAAACTACTAGGGTTTAACAATCGACTAACCTTAAGCAGTCAAATGTCATAGATGGATAGTTTGTTGATGCAATCGACCTAGGTCATGATTGACCAGACTCGAGTTTGACTCAAGTGGTATTTTGATGTTTGACAAAATGTATGATAATGTAATTGTCATGGGAAGTCCAAGTCTTGTGTACTTGGCATTGGGAAGTCCAAGTGTGTATCCTTGGTCACATAAGTCCCAGTGTGTAGCCTTGGCGATGAAAGTCCAAGCATGGGTCTTGGCATTTGGAAAGTCCAACATGGAGTTGGCAAGGAAAGTCCAAGTGTGTAGCCTTGGCATGGAAAGTCCAACATGAAGTTTGCATGGGAAGTCCAAGTGTGTAGTCTTTGCATGGAAAGTCTAACTTGGAGTTGGCAAGGAAAGTCCAACATGGAGTTGGCATGGAAAGTCCAAGTGTGGAGCCTTGGCAGTGTAGATCCGGATAGCATGACAATAGCTGAGGGAAACACTTGGAGGCTAGCGTATGGATGAACAAGTCATAGAGGACTTAGAGGGATCCAAGAGGCGTGAGGCCAGTGGAGGTAGCTAGAAGGCTTAGGTCTAGGCTAAGGGTGGTCTACTAGGTTAAACCACATGGATGAGGTGTATCAGTCAACTGGTATTCTTACCCGGAATCAGGCTGTAGTCGATCGATCGATCGCGCTCGTGGCCTTTGGGAATCGACCGCCTTGAGCGGCTGGATCGCCATGGAGGGTAGTCGACTGATGTTCTTGATCACGAGCATAGAACTCTCAGTAGCTGACTTATCAATCGGCTACGAGGTTGGCAGTCGACTTATGGCAATGGCAGTCGACTGCCAGTGTATCCGTTGGTTGGCATGCCAATGTGGATTAAGTCGTTGTGAGACAACGGCTACAAGGGTAGTCAACTAGGGCATTATGCCAGTCGACTGTCATGTGCAAAATCAGCTCGATGCATATTATAAAAGGAGCTCGAGTTGGAGGATTTTGTAGCAACTTTTGGGGAGATTTTGAAGGGGAATTGTTGTTGCATTCCAGACCTTCAAGAGCAAACCAAAGCAAGCAACAAGCAAGAGTTCAAAGCATTTGTTGCAAATTTTTCTTTACATATTTCATTATTGTCTTTGTATTTTCTTGTACTTTTTGTATTGCATTTGTAATTTCTTGTACGAGGTTTTTCCACCTCCGACGTGTTGTCGAGAAGGAGTTTTAGTAGTGGTGTGTGCATCACTAGAGCTCGTTGAGCTCGCCCCGTGGAGTAGGAACCCTAAAGTTCTGAACCACGTATATTGTTGTGTATTCATGTTTGTATTTTTCTCTATATTTGTATTTCTATATTCCGTTGCATTAACGAGTATTGTAGACAATCAAGCACGAGCAATTTCCATCGACAACGATTTAGGCTATTCAACCCCCCTTCTAGCTGGGCCATGATCACCCAACAAGTGGTATCAGAGTGAGGCTCTTATCATCGTACTCATCGCCGGGATAAGCACAACAATGGCCAGCATAAACATCCACCCACCAAAATTCGAAGGAGATTTTTCGTGGTGGAAGAAAAGGATAGAAGTATATTTCGAAACCTATTTTGATATTATGTTAATAATGGAAAATTGTTTTGAAGTGCATTGGGATGAAGACAACAAGCTAATAGAAAAATCAAGATGGACCGAGGAGCAACGGCAACAATTCAAGACAACCGTTAAGATAACAAAAATGTTAATAAAATTGATACCTTATGATATTTTGTCTAGATTAGGGAGCTATGTGGATGCTAAGGAGTTGTGGGATAAGTTGGTCAAATACAACGAAAATCCTGAACCGACACAAGTAGAGAAGGAAGCCGAGCAAGAATTCTCATCCTATCAAGCCCATGAGGATTTGGAGATTGAGAGGGAATCCACATCCGGATCCATAGAAGAAGTGGGAAAATTGGAGGAAGCATCCACCTTCGAAAGAAGTGAAGAACCTAGGTAACTCATGCATTTTAATTAAGAATAAAAATCACATTATATGTTATGAGTGTAGGGAAGCTGGGCATTACAAGAGTAAGTGCCCTAAAAGAGTCAAGAAGACTCAACCGGTGCCAAAAGTTCAAGAAAAGACCAATGAAGTCGGAGCCCCGATTAGGAAGAGCAAGGAGCACATGGTGTGCTTCAAGTGCCATCAAAAGGGTCATTATAGAAGTCAATTCCCTAGGGGAAGAAAACACAAGAAGGAGGATCATATGTAGGGGGAGCTTCTAAAGCTAACCCTAAAGTAAATTTAAATAATGCACCTTCAAGTTCCTATGTTAAAAAGCATGTCTTTAGTAATCTTGCTATTGTTCACGAAAAGCATGCTAAAAACAAATACCTTTGTTTAGGTTCTAAGAGTTATTGTTTTAGGTCTAAGGACAAGACTAGAACCAATAACCCTAACACAATATTACGTAGGGAAAGTATTAGAAGGATAGAAGAAAACTTAGACATTAACCCTAAGAAGGGTAGGCATATGCCTAAGAAGAAAAATATTTCCCAAAAGGTCAATAAAAAATCAAAATTGGGAAAATTAGAATTAGAAAACCAAGCCTTGAGGTCAAGGCTTGAAAAATTGGAAAACACCCTAGCAAAAATAACAAACTCATCTAAGGTATCAATGATCAAAATCTAGGTCCTAGGAGACAATAACCGTCTAGGGGCAAGAAAGGTTTGGGTCACAACCTAACCCCAAGAAAACCTATCACGATGTTCCATTTGATTATGGAACCATTTCTAGGTCTAGGGAAGCCAAGGTTACTAGGGAGGTCATCCCTAACGCTAACCATGGTGTGTGTCTAGTGGCCAAGGGTTCTATAAAACCTAGGAAGACCACTAAGAAGGTTACTAGGGAGGCAATCCCTAAGGTTAACCTTGACAAGACCACATTGACCAAGGCTTCTAAGCCTACCAGGTTATTATGAAGGTATCAAGGGAGGTCATCCCTAGTGAATACCTAGTTAACCCAAGAAGCCCCAATAGGTATTGGGTTCCTAGGAGTGTGATCCCTTCACGCTAAATGGGTTAGGATGTGTCAACCTTGGATGGATGGGTAGTTAACCTAACCATAGCAAAGTTGGCACTTTAGGTCATTTCCAAGGTAATGGGGTACTTGGAAATAAGTATGAATTTGAATCCTAAAAAGATTTTAGGATGTGTCAGTGTACTTTGAGAAGTTTGAAAAATTGATCAAATTGGCACAATTAGGTCTTAGAGGTCATGGTGTGTCATTTTGGGTTTTTAGCACATTTGGGAGATAAATGGTAATATGGCAAAAATGAATTTAATCATAATAAATGGCAATTAATACTAAAATCTAGGTATTTTTATATCTTTCTCTTCTATTTGTCATACCTTGTCTGCCATTGCCATGTCATGACATCATATTTCATTTTAATTATATAAAATGTCATGATCATGCTTAGGGTTAATTTTTAATGTCATGTTGTGCTTAGGTTTATATTATATGTCATGACATCATGATTATTGGCACATGCTTATTTAGGTTATCATTTATGTCATGATCATTGATGTATCAATTAAAATTGAGTTAAGAACTATGGCATGCTTCGAAGTCTCATGCATAAGAGAATCAAATAGAGTTGCCTAGAAAATGCATGAAACCCTAAATAACCAAAACCCACATCTCACAAGAACACTTTACTTGTATGTGTTTTCATACACCTTAGATACAAGTGAGATGTTAGGAAAATGAATTAAGGTTTTAAAATCATTTCAAAACCATTTTGAAAAACTTTGGTGAAGTCTATCTTTTGATAGCAATCACCATTGAAGGAGGTGATACAAAGTAGGGTCAAAACATTAAACTTTTCAATAATTTTGAACTTTATGTCAATCTCATTATTTTATGGGTATTTAATTTTTCAAATATTTTTCACCCTAATGAATGTTATAAGTATTATACATATGAATTTTCTTGATTTTTTTATTTATGTATAATTACTTATGGATTTCCAAGATAAATTTCTAATTTCTAATTTTTGCAAAGTGCAGAAATCAGTCGACTGTCATGGATGGCAGACGACTGGCCTTAAGGGCAGTCGACTGTTGACTAATAAAGTCGACTGCTAATGCTAATTTCGGATAAACAAGGATGTTTAGCTCATATTTCAGTTATGTTAGGCTACTCTAATTGCTCCTAACCCTAGGATATGCTTTAGAAAGCATTATAAAGGGTGAAAATCCATTAGATATAGATTAGGAGAGTTGTTTAGGGTGTATATCGAATTTTAAGGGAGGTGAAAGTTCAATGTTGAATCTTTGCCCTTAAATTCGATTGGTTAGTATTCCTATAGGCTTAGGGACTCTCCAAGTACATTGTTGGTGCAATGGTCAAGGGGGAGCAAGCCTTTAGGGGGAGATTATCCATCATGGGTTGATGGATGTGTTCTTCCTCATGAGGGGGAGAATTTTGAGTTTTTAGAGAAGTGAGGATTGTCTCTCTTTAGTGATATGGGACTTATCACTAGAAAGAGTGAAGGCATCCTAGATATTTTTGGACCAAGGGGGAGATTGTAAGATCTCATTGGGATATGAGACATTGACACCCTTGGGGAGAGCCTTTTTGATGTATGTCGAAAAGGGGGAGAATGTGATTTACCAATTTGGGATAATTGGTAAGATTTACCAATTTGGGATAATTGGGAGATTTGAGTTAGGTGGCCTAATTCAAAGGTTTTGTGGTTTTTGTCAAACATAAAAAATGGAGAGATTGTTGGTGCAATCGGACCAGGTCACAATTGACCAAACTCGAGTTTGACTCAAGCAATATTTTAATGTTTGACAAAACATATGACAATATAATTGTCATGGGAAGTCCAAGTCTTGTGTACTTGGCATTGAGAAGTCCAAGTGTGTAGCCTTGGCCACATAAGTCCAAGTGTGTATCCTTGGTGGTGAAAGTCCAAACATGGGTCTTGGCATTTGGAAAGTTCAACATGGAGTTAGCAAGGAAAGCCCAAGTATGTAGCCTTGGCATGGAAAGTCCAACATGGAGTTGGCATGGGAAGTCCAAGTGTGTAGCCTTGGCATGGAAAGTCCAACATGGAGTTGGCATGGAAAGTCCAAGTGTGTAGCCTTGGCATGGAAAGTCCAACATGGAGTTGGCATGGAAAGTCCAAGTGTGGAGTCTTGGCAGTGTAGGCCCGAGTAGCATGACAATAGTTGAGGAAAGCACCTAGAGGCTAGCGTATGGATGAACAAGTCATGGATGACTTGGAGGGATCCGAGAGGCGTGAAGCTGGTGGAGGTAGTTAGAAGGCTAAGGTCTAGACTAAGGGTGGTCTACTGGGTTAAATCTCATGGATGAGGTGTATCAGTCGAATGGTATTCTTGTTAGTGTCACCCCTTAGTGTTAATCATGTGATGATTGATTAGGGATCATATATATCATATTTCATTAATAACAGGCAAGGTTTGCTTATTATATTATTTCTTATCTGTGCTATATGAATAATATAATAGTGTCCTTGAATAGTAGATTCAGGTTTACAACATATCAATTGGTTGAGTTAGTGAGAGCCTGTATATATATATATATATATATATACATAGAACACTACTCTTAACTATTCCTAGTTGAGTATTAATATGCAAGGACAATATTAATGCATAGAGACTAGCATGTAGGTCAATTGATGACTTAATCTCACAAGTCATGGATATGTGATATCGAGTTGACACATGAGTACATATTAGAGACTATGTACTGAATTGACCCGCCATAAGAATGTTTCATGGATCGTTATATGAGTGTCATAAACATTCTCATGTGACTATTGGTATGAATAATCCTTAGACCTGAAGTCACTACGATTCCCTACATAATGAGTTGTATACTTTAGCTTCGTCAAACGTCACCTGTAACAGAGTGACTATAAAGGCGATCACTGGGTATGCAATAAGTTATGCAGAGGGATGTGAGTGATGTAGATGGGATATATCCCTTATATCTGAAGTGATATCTATGGGCCCCTTGATAGAGTAGGACTGCTGAAAATGCATGGTCATACTCAAATAAGTCAATATGAGATATTGAGCTTATTTGGTTGAGTAGTCTACTTGGAGATCAAGAAACTCATGATTGATAAGAGGATGACACAGTATATGCCTCATTGATCAATCTAGATATCAAGGATAGAAGGACTAAGTAATATATGATAGTACTCATGGAAAGGTCATGTCGAATCTCAACATTCTTGTCACTTGGGTAGAAATAATGTATTGCTAGTTATCGCTCATTGCTTATGTCTCTAAAAGGGTTTTATAAACATTGCCAACGTTACGAGAACCTATTGGGTCACACACTTCGGACATGTGAGTTGGAGATGACTCATGTGATGAGCCATTGGGCCATCGAGTTGAGTCTAATGTAGATTAGACTCAATGAGTAGAACTCAAGGTATACCCAATGAATCTGACTCGAGTTAGTCTCAAGTCAAATTCGAATTGAGTAGGACTCAAGGTATACCCAATGAATTTGACTCGAGTTAGACTCAAGTTAGATTCGAATCGAGTGAGACTCACCATTAAGAGGGGTTGCATAATCATTAAGGTGGAATTAATGAGTGATTAATTCCAAGCAAACCAAGAGTCAAAAACTCTTCATATTCAATGGTTGAATATAAAAGAGGATTTTTTGGATGAGACTCTTGGGTGTTTTTCGTGTGCATTAGTTTGGTGCTTGATAGTGATCTTCCTCTTCCTCCTCTTCTACCTTCTTGGCTGAACCTATCTTGCAGCTAGCACCACAGTGTGGTTCTTCTCCACTTCACGGTTCGTGTGGATACTGTGGAGGCGTGGACATACTGACCGCGCTGAGATCCATACACAAGTGTTGCTGATGGGATTGTGAAGGGCACGCGGCGAAGGTAATTACGATTCTCATAGGTTAGAATCGATCAAAAATGAGTTTAGTTTTCACATGGATCTCTAAAGGGATCTCATTTTTCTACTGCTTAGTGCTTGTAAATGTTTCCAAGCACGATAAGAATCCCTACAATTCTTACCAGTCGAACTGTTGTAAGTCGATTGGCAATCGATGGACTCGTGGCCTTGGCGATCGCACGCGTTGGCGATTAACTAGCCTCGAGCAAATGACTATCGTGGAGCGATCGTCGATGGTCTTGGTCATGAGCAAAACTCTGGTGAGTCGATCATCATCTAGGTTGGCGATAATGAGTTGTAATGACAATCGACTTCTAGTGTATCTGTTGGCTAGGATGCCAACGTGGATTAATCCGTTGTGAGATAATGGCTACAAGGGTAGTCAACTGGGGCCTTATGGTAATCGACTACTAGGCGTGAAATCAGCTCGTTGTAGGTTATAAAAGGAGCTCGAGTTGGAGGATTTTGCAGCGACTTTTGGGGAGATTTTGAAGGAGAATTACTGCTGCATTCCAGACCTTCAAAAGCAAACCAAAGCAAGCAACAAGCAAGAGTTCAAAGCATTTATTGTAAAGTTTTCTTTACATATTTTATTATTGTCTTTGTATTTGCTTGTACTTTTTGCATTACGTTGTAATTTCTTATACAAGGTTTCTCCACCTTCGACGTGTTGTCGAGAAGGAGTTTTAGTAGTGGTGTGTGCATCACTAGAGCTCGTTGAGCTCGCCCCATGGAGTAGGAACCCTAAGGTTCCGAACCACGTATATCGTTATGTATTCGTGTTTGTATTTGTCTCTATATTTGGATTTCTATATTCCACTACGTTAATGAGTATTGTAGACAATCAAGCACGAACGATTTCCATCAACGACGATTTAGGCTATTCAACCCCCCTTCTAGCCGGACCACAATCACCCAACACAATTGACTGGTCTTAAGTGGCTGATAACAATGTCTTTGTCGTGGTACCATTACAAATTAATTACCGAACCCCCTAACTACACTAATGCAATATAGGTTAACTCGGGTCATCCTTCACGTGAACACAATGGTTGGACGTTTGTTTCTAAACAATAGTAAAACTGAGGGTTCCTACATTATTCAAAATAATTAATTGAAAACTAACCTAACACACCTAAACAATTCAACCATGCACTGTACTGTCACTATACGATGCAATGATTAAACAATTCTAATTAACACACATGACAATTAACCATGCAGGAAATCAGCCTAACAACCAATTAAGTTAAGTTTTACAATGAACTAACAACAATCAACAACAACTAGTTTAACTCATTAACCACAACTTAAACTCAAAGATAAACATTCCAATTAAACTATGAACTAAACATCCAAATGAACTACTAATTAACTCCAAAATAAACTATGACATGAACATCAAACGCAACATTCAATTAACATCCAATTCAAACTACAAGTAATGATCCAAGTAAAAATACCAATCACACAACAAACATTAAAATAAAAATTAACCAACTATCATCCACAACACCCGGAGTAGGAACCACTCTCTCCGGCAAATAGAGACGATGCTGAATAGCTTCCTAATGGCGTTAATGAAGCGGATCCCTTTCCGGAAAGTCCCTCCAACAAGGGCGGAATAAGTTGACGACTGCTCACTACTCTGGCAATGAAATGCGGAGCTGCCGGACCACCGCAGCTAAGGGATGGAGATGGAATGATGGAGCTGCCGAACCATGGCTACTGGAAGGGATGGAACCCGAATAGTGGCCAGCGTGTGCTCTTCACCAGCGCTGAAATGATGGACTACCATCGGAATTGGGAAATCAGAAGGGATACCGGAGTTGGGAAATGATGTTGTCGAACCACCACAGTAGAAGTTAACCTTAGCCTTTCGAACCACGTCTAGTTGAGGCATCTCAGCTCCAGTCACAGGCACTGGAATGCTCACTGGTGAAGAGTGACCGAAGACCTCTTTGCTAATGAAGTTGTCTACCCAACCTCAGAACCAAGCTCCGCTAGAACAAAGAGGCTCCGAATGGATGGAAGAGGGAGGAGTTCCACCACTGATCAACTGCGAACCACTGTCGCCGAACACAATAGTGTGGAGAATGAAGGTAGGAAACTTCGCTTCCCACTTCAACTCGGTCGCTTGTTCATGGCGATCCCTTCTACGTCCCCGGATAAAAAAATTTATCCCTGACAAGAGGGATTACCCAAGCTACCATTTCATCATCGTGCTATTCGATTAAAGTTGTCACTTGAACAAACTTGTTGTTCAAGCAACCAACCTCTATTCTACGATTAACCGCGGAATAGACGATGTACAAATCGTCAGCTTTTGTGTTTGTATTCGGGGTCCAAGTATATTTAACCATAAAACAGAACATACAACATGTATATGATTGAAAAACAATTATAGACATGTTACAAAAGAATATAAACAAGTGTTATACCTCTCGATCTTCTATTGTATGTTCTTCCTCCTTTTGGACGGCATGTGGGTGACGATCTTCCAAAAGTAGAAGCCTCCTAGATCACCAATCTTCCTTCCTTGCTCGCTCCGAACAAGAGGAAGTATAGAAACAAAACTCTTCTCATTCCTTTAGCCAACCACCAAGCACCAACCTTGATGCTTACCGCCGGCCAACAAGAAGAAGAGATGAGAAGGTGGGCCAGCCAAAAGCTTCAAGGGGAAGACCCTAAGCTTCGACCAAGGATGAAGGGAAGAAGGTTGGACGCCGGTAAAACCATGGAGGGAAGAGGGAAGGATGGGCGTTGGCCACCTAAGGAAGAAGAAGGAAAGACTTTCCTTAATTGTGGCCGCCCAAGCCTCCTAACTCCTTTGCCGCCCAAAACCCTAATCCCCTCTCTATATCTCTTGCCGCCCACCCCCTTGCCTCCTTTTATAGAGTTAGGCCTAAGCCTTCTTTAATCTCCACCATCGGTTCTAGGGATTTAATCTCAACCATCGGATCTAGAGATTTAATCTCAACTGTCGCATCTAGAGATTTAATCTCCACCGTCGGATCTAGAGTTTTGTTTTCAACCATTTGATCTAGGCTTCATGAGGTTTTAATAGGCTACAATAGGGACCATGAGGAGGAGTTGGATCTTGGCCACCCAATGGATCAAGCCCACATAAAGTCTGATCCATTAATGAAAATCCATTCCACTAGAGGATTATCATTGATCTACCTCACCAACCCCCATAAGTTAATATGGGCTCCATATATTATTTGTACATTTTTCTCCCCGTGTTTAAGATCTCGAATGTCCGTCGATTAATTAATTTACTGACAATTTATTAATCAACATCTAACTCTATGAGTAGTACCACTCAACCTTATCATCATGCCGGACCAAGTCCACCTGCAGGGTTTACATGATGAACCTTATGAGCTCCTCAAGGGGACATCATCATCCTAATATATAGGACACGGTTTCCTCCTATAATCAACGGCACACCATATAAATAATACTATTTCCCAGCTTATCGAGCCTATCAATTTACTCTATAAATCTCGCTCATTGGTAAATCAAAGAAATGAATACTAAGTATATGTGTCCGTAATTATATTTGGATTAAGAGCATATACAATATAATATCTGAGGTCCAATTCGATTATGTAGTCAGCAATAAATTGAATCACCTCTATGTCGGTCCTGCTCAATACACACAAAGTGTACTAGTGTGATTCTATGGTCAAGACAAACCAATACAAAATCACACCACAACTATGCTAATGGTTTGTCTAAAACCATCTCGGTTGTGAGCCTTTACTTATACTTTACAATGAACCGATAACATGATCTCCTGTGTGACAGTATACACCATGTTATCTACAATGTAATGTATCAGAAAAATATGCATAACCATAAATACGCAAACAATGATCATGTGATTCTTATTTCAAAATAAAGATGTTCATACAAAAGATAGACTTTTCAGTATACATCCCAAAAATCTCTCACTTATACTAAAAGACTATATTGTCCTCAAACTGCCATACATCTGATTCCCATTCCCTCCACATGCCTATCAAAAGCTCTCGCTGGAAGGGCCTTAGTGAAAGGATCTACCAGGTTATCCTCCGATGCAATCTTGGCCAAAGCAACATCTCCTCTCTTTATGATTTCTCATATCAGGTTTTGCGCTCTATGTGTTTACTTGACTTTTGGGCTCGTGGTTCCTTCGAATTTGCAATTGCACCACTATTATCACAATAAATTGTGATAGTTCTGGGCAAACCAGGAATCACATCCAAGTCCATCAAGAAGTTCCTGAGCCACACAACTTCTTTGGCTGCCTCAGAGGCCGCCACATACTCAGCTTCCATGGTGGAGTCCGTCACACATTTCTGCTTGACACTCCTCCATACAATGGCTCCACCTCCCAAAGTAAACACAAAACCTGAGGTAGACTTACTGTTATCCCTGTCTGATTGGTAGTCGAAATCTGTGTAACCCATAGGGAGTAATTGGTCTTCCTGGTAAACTAGCATATAATCCCTAGTCCTTCTCAGGTACTTCAATATATGCTTTACCACAATCCAATGTCCCTGTCCTGGATTACTCTAATATCTGCTAACCATGCCCACGACAAAGCAGATATCTGGTCTCGTACATAGCATCCCATACATGAGGCTTCCTACTGCCGAAGCATAAGGAACTGCCTTCATCTCCTCTATCTCCTTAGATGTTCTAGGACACATCTCCTTAGATAAAGGTACTCCATGCCTAAAAGGTAGAAAACCTTTCTTGGAGTTTTGCATGCTAAAACGATCCATAATGGTGTCTATGTATGAAGCTTGAGATAAGCACAATATCCTTTTCCTGCGATCCCTTATAACCTTGATCCCAAGGATGTGTCTCACTTCTCCCAAGTCTTTCATGTCAAATTGTTTGGACAATCATACCCTTACGTTCGATAACACCTTGACATTGTTGCCAATTAACAAAATGTCATCTACGTATAGTACAAGAAATACCACTATGTTTCCGTCACATCTCTTGTATACACAAGACTCATCCGGACTTTGAATAAATCTATAAGACTGGATTACCTCATCAAAGCGGATGTTCCAAGACCTCGAAGCTTGCTTCAATCCATAAATGGACCGATTAAGCTTACACACAAGATGCTCTTTGCCCTTTGCAATGAATCCCTCTGGTTGCTTCATGTAGATGTTTTCCTCAAGGCTTCCATTAAATAAAGTTGTCTTGACATCCATTTGTCATACCTCATAATCCATATGAGAAGCAATACATAAGAGAATTAGGATAGACTTAAGCATGTCTACCGGCGAAAAGGTCTCCTCATAATCGATACCCTCTTTCTGAGTATACCCCTTTGCAACAAGCCTCGCTTTGAAGGTCTCAACCTTCCCATCTATTTCTCTCTTTCTTTTGTAGATCCACTTGCATCCAATAGTTTTTACACCATAGGGTGGTTCTACTAGCTCTCAGATCTGATTTTAATCCATAGATTCAATCTCAGCACTCATTACACTTTGCCAAGATACTGTATCTTTATCATAGATTGCCTCGTCGTATGTCCAGGGATTAGGTTCATGTTCACTAGAGACCAAATCAGAAGATTCTCTCAAGAACATGAATCTATCAGGCTGTCTCACAACCCTCCCACTATGATGAGGTATCACCTATGTATCCTCTGTGACATGCGGTATAGTGACTTGTGGTATATCCTCTTGTACCGGTGGTACTGAAGTAGTGACTTCCCCTTTCAATTCCTCCAGAACAATCTTACTCATGGGCTTGTGGTTCATCACATAGTCTTCCTCTAGAAATCTGGCATTCATGCTAACGATCACCCTTTGATCTCTAGGACTATAAAACAAACCACCTTTCGTTCCTCTAGGATAGCCAACGTACATGCACACTTCTGTACGAGGTTCCAACTTACCAGCATCTGCCTTCAGCACATGTGCTGGACTCCTCCAAATCCGAATATGTCTTAGACTAGGCTTTCGCCCAGTCCACAATTCTGTGAGAGTAGAAGGAACTTATTTAAATGGAACCAAGTTCAGAATATACACTGCCATATCTAGAGCATATCCCCAGAACGAATCTGGCAACTCATAATAACTCATCATCGATCTAACCATCTTCATAAGAGTCCTATTCCTTCGCTCTGCTACACCATTCTGCTGAGGTGTGCCAGGTGCAGACAATTGGGATTGAATCCCAACCTCTGATAAGTAATTCCTAAACTCTCCCAAGAGGTATTCACCACCACGATCGGATCGTAGTGTCTTGATACTTTTACATTGATGTTTCTCCACATCAGCCTTGAATTCTTTGAACTTGTCAAAGCATTCAGACTTGCGACGCATCAAGTAAATGTATCTATATCTTGAATAATCATCTATAAAAGAGATGAAATACTCAAAACCACCTCTAGCCTAGATAGACATAGGACCACACAAATCAGAATGAACCAATTCCAACACATCTTTGGCTCTATACCCCTTGGCCTTAAAAGGCCTCTTGGTCATTTTACTCTCCAAGCAAGATTCGCAGGTTGGGAAATCTTCCACCACTAATGAACCCAGAGGTCCATCAGCTATCAACCTTTGAATTATGCTTAGGTTAATATGACCAAGTCTTAGATGCCAAAGATATGTTTGGTTCATCTTCGAAGGTTCTTTTCTTTTATTCAGGGTCCAAGTATATTTAACCATAAAACAGAACATACAACATGTATATGATTGAAAAACAATTATAGACATGTTACAAAAGAATATAAACTTGAGTTATACCTCTCGATCTTCTATTATATGTCCTTCCTCCTTTTGGACGTCATGTGGGTGACGATCTTCCAAAAGTAGAAGCCTTCTAGATCACCAATCTTCCTTCCTTGCTCGCTCCAAACAAGAGAAAGTATAGAAACAAAACTCTTCTCCTTCCATTAGCCAACCACCAAGCACCAACCTTGATGCTTGCCACTGGCCAACAAGAAGAAGAGATGAGAAGGTGGGTCGGCCAAAAGCTTCAAGGGGAAGACCCTAAGCTCCAGCCAAGGATGAAGGGAAGAAGGTTGGACGCCGGCAAAACCATGGAGGGAAGAGGGAAGGATGGGCGCCGACCACCTAAGGAAGTGAAGGTTTTTGCTTATCGAGTCCGTGAGGGGAAACTTCGCTTCCCACTTCACCTCGGTAGCTTGTCCATGGCGATCCCTTCGATGTCCCCGGATTAAAAAAAAATAATCCTAGACAAAAGAGATTTCCCAAACCACCAAGCCATCGTCGTGCTATTCGTTTAGAGAGGTCACTTGAATAAACTAGTTATTCAAGCGACCATCCTCTATTCTACGAGTAGCCGGGGAATAGACGATGTCCGGATCGCCGATTTTTGTGTTTATGCTCGGGATCCTAGTATTATTTAGTCATTTATAGATTTATAACATGCTTATAATTGAAAAACAAAAACAAGCAACAAACAAAAGAAGAAAGTAGAATAGGTATACCTCTCGATCATCTAATGTATGACCTTCCTCCTTTTGGACGTTGTGTGGGCGACGATCCACCAAAAGTCGAAGCTCCTAGATCGCAAATCTTCCTTCCTTGCTCTTCCAAAGCAAGAGGAAGAATAGAAACAAGGTTTTCCTCCTCACTAGAAACAACCAACAAGGAACTAAAGTTATCCTTGCCGCCGGCTAACTAGGTGAAGGAGAAGATGGTGGAAAACAACCAAGACACCAAGGAAAGCCCTATATCTTGTTTCCACCACCTAAGGAGAAGGAGAAGGTAGCTTTTGGGCACCGGCCAAGGGCTGGGAAGGACCTGGAAACTTGCTGGATGCTGGCCACAAGACAAGGAAGAAGAAAGGAAACCTTGCCTTATTTGGTGCCGCCCTAGCCTCCAAACCCTAACCCTAATCCTAATCCTATCTCAACTAGGATTCCCTTCTCTTGCCGCCCAAGCCTTGCTCTCTTCAATGTTGTTCACGCCAACCCCCTTGACACCCTTTTATAGAGTTAGGGATAAGTCATGAATTAATCTCCTCCATTGGTTCTAGGGATTTAATCTCAACCGCCGGATCTAAAGATTTAATCTCAACCGTCGGATCTTAGAGATTTAATCTCTACCAATGGATCTTAGACTTTTGTTTCTATCCATTGGATCTAAGCATCATGAGGTGTTAATAGGCTACATTAGGGACCATGAGGAGGAGTTGGGTCTTGGCAACCCATGGATCAAGCCCACATAAAGTCCGATCCACTAATGATGATCCAATCCACTAAAGGTCCATCATTGATCTACCTCACCAACCCCCATATGATAATATAGGCTTCATATATTATTTGTACATTTTCTCCCCGTGTTTAAGATCTCGAATGTCCGTCGATTAATTAATTTACTGACAATTAATTAATCAACATCTAACTCCTTGAGTAGTACCACTCAACCTTTTCATCATGTCGGACAAGTTCACCTGTAGGGTTTACATGATGAACCTTATGAGCTCCTCAAGGGGACATCATCATCCTAATATATAGGACACGGTTTCCTCCTATAATCAACGGCACACCATATAAATAATATCATCTCCCAACTTACCGAGTCTATCGATTTAATCTATAAATCTCGCCCATTGGTAAATCAAAGAGATGAGTACTAAGTATATGTGCCCATTATTATATCGGGATTAAGAGCATGTACTAAATAATATTTGAGGTCCGATTCGATTATGTAGTCAGCAATAAATAGAATCACCTCTAAGTCGGTCTTGCTCAATACACACAAAGTGCACTAGTGTGATTCTATGGTCAAGACAAACCAACACCAAATCACACTACAACCATTCCGATGGTTTGTCCAAAGTCATCTCGGTTGTGAGCCTTTACTTATACTTTTCAAGGGGTCGATAACATGATCTCCTGTGTGAAACCACACACCATGTTATCCATACTATAAAGTATTGGACAATATTGCATAACCATAAAAATATGCAAACAATGATCATGTGGCTCCACCTACCAAACTAAACACAAAACCTGAGGTAGACTTATTGTTATCCCTATTAGATTGGAAGTCAGAATCCGTGTAACTCAAAGGGAGTAATTGGTCTGCCCGATAAACCAGCATATAATCCCTAGTCTTTCTCAGGTACTTCAATATATGCTTTATGCAGAAGATTTGACGCCGCTAGAGGGGGGTGAATGGCGTTTGACCGTACGTAGATGGAATTCGTTCGCGATCGTCTCTATAAAACTCGTTATGCGCAGCGGAATAGAAATAATAAAAGCAATAACCAAAAGATACAATCACGAACACAAGGATATAATGTGGTTCGGAACCGAACGGTTCCTACTCCACGGATTGAGCTCTAACGAGCTCTAGCGACGCCAATGCAATCACTAATCAATAAACTCCTTCTCGACAACAAGTCGGAGGCGGAGAAACCTCGTACAAACGTTTACAAAAATAAACGAAAGAAATACAAGCAAATATAAAGTAAATGTAAAGAACACTTTACAAAACTAGGGTTTGAGTGCTTTGCTTGTTGGTTGCTTGGATGAGGTTGAAGGGCCCTGAAATGCACCTGCAAATCGCCTTCAAATCGCCTCAAGAAAGCTCCCTAAGAATTGATTACATGAGCCTTCCACGAACAGCTGCTTTTATCTTCATCGGGCTGGATTTTCGCCTGTCGATCGCGCCATAAGTCCCCCGATCACAAGACTTCAGAGTGTGAGACAACGGCTCAATCCACGTTGGACAAGTTCCAACGGGACTCTTGGCGATCGCCAACATTGCGATCGCTAACGCCCGTAGTCAATCGCGGCCGGCTATGGCGTTCGTGCTCGACCACAGAACTAGCGATCGCTGCGGCCCTTGGCGATCATCGTCAGACATCGGTCAATGAGTAATGATCGCCGGAGCAATTCCAGCTCTAAATTGGCAGTCAAACTCAAGTCGACTCACGGCAGTCGAACCGTCCATAATACCAGTCGACTGCCAACCTCAAAAATGAGGTTTAAACCCAAGTATGGTGCCCCCATACTTGCTAGACCACCCTTAGCCTAGACCTAAGCCTTCTAGCCACCTCCATCAGCCTCACGCATCTCGGATCCCTCCAAGTCATCCATGACTTGTTCATCCATCGCGCTAGCCTCTAAGTGCTTCCGTCGGCTATGTCATGCTAACGGT
This sequence comes from Wurfbainia villosa, assembly GCA_025175895.1. Classification (NCBI taxonomy): domain Eukaryota; kingdom Viridiplantae; phylum Streptophyta; class Magnoliopsida; order Zingiberales; family Zingiberaceae; genus Wurfbainia; species Wurfbainia villosa. The sequence continues at coordinate 109,129,315 of CM045996.1, forward strand.
GTCTATACCGCCAAGGCACATTGGACTTACGCCGCCAAGACTCCGCTTGGACTTTACGCCGCCAACCATTGGACTTATGCTGCCAAGACTCCCGCTTGGACTTTACGCAGCCAATATCAACCCCTTGGACTTCTCATGCCAAGACTCAAGCTTGGACTTTCCCTTGCCAACCCATGTTGGACTTTTACATTGCCAAGACCCATGCTTGGACTTTTCCCTTGCCAACCCATGTTGGACTTCTCAAATGCCAAGACCATGCTTGGACTTTCCCTTGCCAACCCATGTTGGACTTTTACATTGCCAAGACCCATGCTTGGACTTTTCATGTGCCAAATGTCCCACTTGGACTTTTCATGCCAAGTACTCAATAATTGGACTTTACCAAATGCCAATTACATTGTCATATGTTTTTGTCGAAACATCAAAACATCACTCGAGTCAAACTCGAGTCCGTGTCAATCGTGACCTGGGCCGATTGCACCAACAATCTCCCCCTTTTTGATGTTTGACAAAAACCAAACAAAACATTTGAGTTAGACCACTAACTCAAATCCCTTACCAATTATCCCAAATTGGTAAACACTCTCTAAATGTTCTCCCCCAAACATTCTCCCCCTTTTTGACTAACATCAAAAAGGTTTTCTCTCCAAGGAGGTCAATGTCTCATGTTCCAATGAGATCTTACAATCTCCCCCTTGATCCAAAAATACCTAGGATGTCTACCATCTTCCTAGTGATAAGTTCCATATCACTCAAGAGAGGCAATCCTATACTCTCTCCCAATTTCCAAATTGGGTCTCTCAAAATCCCATCAATTTTTCCAATTGATGATACTCTCCCAATAACTTCTCCTCTTCAAGGAGAAAAACACATCCATCATCCCAAGATGGATACCTCCCCCTAAAGGCTTGCTCCCCCTTGACCATTGCACCAACAATGTCCTTGGGAAGTCCCTAAGCCAATAGGAACTCTAAACCATCAAAATTAAGGTTCTAAGTTCAACATAGAACTTTCACTCACCCTAAATTTGATACTTTGGCCTAACACAGCTCCTAATCCATATCCAATGGATTTTCACCCTTTATAATGCTTCCTAAAGCATATTGTTGGGAGTATGGGGAATACAATCAAAGTCCCACATTGGTAAGACATGGAAAAGATCATGTGCTTATAAGAAAAAAGATATCTCCATTGGTATGAGGCCTTTTGGGTAAAGCCCAAAAATAAAACCATGAGGGCTTAGACCCAAAGTGGACAATATCATGCCATTGTGGAGATATGTGGAGCTTATAAGCACCAACAATTGGTATCAGAGCCATGGTCCATGTCAAGCCATGAACCTTGAACGAAGGAAGTTGAGCTCCCATGTCCGGATCAAGAGAACCAGACATCAGGAAGGAAGTCTAGTTGGGTCGGGGGGACCGAACAACTGGCAGGAAGTCCTGGTGGGTTGAAGATCGGACATCAAGCAGAGAAAATCCTTCGAGGAGGGATAGGCTTGGGGGGGGGCCCAATGTGGTCCTTCGTTTGAGGGGGGGATTGTTGGGAGTATGGGGAATACAATCAAAGTCCCACATTGGTAAGACATGGAAAAGATCATGTGCTTATAAGAAAAAAGATATCTCCATTGGTATGAGGCCTTTTGGGTAAAGCCCAAAAATAAAACCATGAGGGCTTAGACCCAAAGTGGACAATATCATGCCATTGTGGAGATATGTGGAGCTTATAAGCACTAACACATATCCTAGGGTTAGGAGTGATTAGGAACCTTTTCCATAGCTGAACACGGGCTAAACAAACCTTGTTAACCCGAAATGGACACATGGTGACTCGACGAATGTCGATCATTGCATATATCGATCGACTAGAGCTATGATCATTGAAATTTCAATTTAATTTATCGACATTAGATTGGAAAACATAATTCTACGTAATTTGAAAAATCATAAAATTTGATACGTATATTACTTATAGTCATTACAATGGGTGAAAAATATTTGAAAATTATTTTACCCATAAAATAGTGAGTTTGATACAAAACTCAAAACCATTGAAATTTTCAATGTTTTGACCCTATTTTGTATCAACTTCATCAATGGTGATTGCTATCAAAAGATAGACTTCACCAAGATTTTCTAAATTGATTTTAAAATGATTTCAAAACCATGTCTTGGATCATATTCCTTGGGCTCTATGCACATGACTTGTACACAAGCCTTCCTAATGATCCACTAATCATATAAGATGAGTTTGAGTTCATCTAGATGCAAAACCTATGCACCTTGAACTTAACTCATATCCTAGCATCTCACATGTATCTAGAGTGTATAAAATACACATACAAGTCAATTTAATGTGAGATGTGGGTTTTGTTCATCCTAATCTAGGGTTTCATGCATTTCCTAGGCAACCCTACTTGATTCCCTTATAAATGGGACTTGAGTCAAATCAATTTCAACCAAATTGTCTTAAATGCATGAATGATTATGACATTAGAAATGATATAAATAAGCATATGCTCATAATCATGATGTCATGGCATATGATATAAAACTAAGCATACATGACATTAACCTAAAACCTAAGCATACTCATGACATATAAAATCATAGAAATAGGCATGATGTCATGACATGGCATATGGCAATCAAAGCATGGCATATAAAATATATAGGTATAGTAATACCTAAATTTTAATATTAATTGTCATTTGATATAATTAGATATATTTTGCCATATTAACATTAATCTCCCTAGTGTGCCAAAAACCCAGAATGACACACTAACCTCTAAACGTAAATTGTGCCAATTTAATTAATTTTTCTTAATTTCAAAAGTGCATTGGCACATCCTAAAATCTCTTAGGATATTGATTTAAATCTATTTCCAAGGTAACCATAACCTTGAAAATATCATAAAGTGCCACCTTTACCATGGTTGAGTTAACTACCCATCCAATCAAGGTTGGAACACCCTAAACCCATCTAGCGTGAATCAATCACACTCTTAGGAACCCAAAACCGATTTGAGCTCCTAGGGTTAATTAGGTATTCCTTAGGGATAACCTCCCTAGATACCTTCCTAATGACCCTCCTAGGCTTGTTAGCCTTGGTCATTTGGGTCTTACGTAGGTTGACTCTAGGGGTAACTCCCCTTGCAACCTTCTTAGTGGCCACCCTAGGTTTCCTAGAAACCCTAGCCACTAGGCACACCCTTTGGTCAACTCTAGGGATGACTTCCCTATTGACCTTGGTCTTCCTAGACCTAGTTTGTGTTCCATAGTCAGATGGAACACTATGATAGGCCACTTTAGGCTTAGGTTTGTGACCCAAACCTTGCTTGCCCTTGGTTGACTTTTGACTCTTAGGTCCTTGGTGTTGACTTTGACTTTTGGACCTTTGACTTTGACCATTAGACCCTTTAAATTGACTTTGTACCTTATTTAGGGTCTTTTCAAGTTTTTCAAGCCTTGACCTCAAGACTTGATTTTCCTTTTCTAATTGCCCAATTTTAGTATTTTGATTTAAATCTTGGGCATTGGACTTCCTAGGCATATGCCTAGTCCATTTAGGGTTTAGACCTAGATGTTCTCCTATTTTCCTAATTGATTCCTTAGGTAAAATATTTTTAGGGACACTAGTCCCAAATTTCTCCTTACTCCTAAGGTAAACATTTTTAGCACCTAAGCAAAATTCCTTACTTCTAGCATGCTCTTTATGAATTGCAAAGGAATTAAAATTCCTAGCATGCTTTTGACTTTTAAATCTAGAAGGTGCATTATTGAAATATACCTTAGGGTTTGCCTTGGAGGCTCCCCTTACATGTATAGCTCCCTCTTTGCCTTTCTTGCTCCCCCTAGAGCATGAATTCCTAAAATGCCCCAGTTGTTGACACTTGAAGCAAATGACGTGCTCTTTGCTTCTTCTAGTGGTGGCACCGACATCTTTTGATCTTTCTTGAGGTTTTGGTGCCGGAGGAGCTTTTCTGATCTTCTTTGGGCACTTGCTCTTATAGTGCCCGGTTTCCCTACACTCAAAGCAAATTATATGATTTTTATTTAAACTTAAATTGCTTGAGTTACCTAGGTTAATGAGGACCGGAATTGCACTTTGGGCTTCTTCATCTTGACCGGATGTCGAAGCTTCTTCTTGATGTTCCGGTGTGGAAGTTATCTCCTCCCCCTCAATCCTTGAGGTGGATGCTTCTTCCACTTCCTCCACCTCTTCTAATCCGGATGTTAATTCCCTATCATCCTCTGAATCCTCACTTTCTTGTGAGGATGATGCATTAGCCTCTTCGGTCTCTTCCTCTTGGACCGGTTGTGAGCCTTCATGATATTTTGCCACTTGACTCCAAAGCTCTTTGGCATCCTTGTACTCACCTAGCTCACACATAATTTTATTAGGAATCAAATCAACCAAGAATTTAATTACCTTTGTATTCTTTTCGAACTCTTGGATTTGTTCCTCGGTCCACTTCTTCATCTTGAGAATTCCTCCCTTGGGCCCTTTTGGATATTGAAATCCCTCCATCAAACTGCCCCACTCTTCAAAGTCCTTCATCATCAAGAATTCTTCAATCCTCACCTTCCATTGATTGAATCCTTCTTGTCCATAGAAGGTATAAGGGATAGGTGTGTTGATATCCCATCCAAGCTTGTCTTGGAATTCCATCTTCACCCTCTAGCGTCTTGCTCCCGGTTGTTAATCCGTTGAAGAGCCACCGAGCTCTGATACCAATTGTAGAAGATTTGACACCGCTAGAGGGGGGGTGAATAGCGTTTGATCGTACGTAGATGGAATTCGTTCGTGATCGTCTCTACAAAACTCGTTATGCGCAGCGGAATAGAAATAATAAAAGCAATAACGAAAAGATACAATCACGAACACAAGGATATAACGTGGTTCGGAACCGAACGGTTCCTACTCCACGGATTGAGCTCTAACGAGCTCTAGTGACGCCAATGCAATCACTAATCAATAAACTCCTTCTCAACAACAAGTCGGAGGCGGAGAAACCTCGTACAAACGTTTACAATAATAAACGAAAGAAATACAAGCAAATACAAAGGAAATGTAAAGAACACTTTACAAAACTAGGGTTTGAGCGCTTTGCTTGTTGGTTGCTTGGATGAGGTTGAAGGGCCCTGAAATGCACCTGCAAATCGCCTTAAATCTCCTCAAGAAAGCTCCCCAAGAACTGATTACTTGAGCCTTCCACGAACAGCTGCTTTTTTCCTCCATCGGGCTGGATTTCCGCCTATCCCGACCGCCATAAGTCCTCGACCGCCAAAGATCAGAGGCTGTGAGACAACGGCTCAATCCACGTTGGACAAGTTCCAACGGACTCTGGCGCGATCGCCAACATTGGCGCCGATCGCTAACGCCGTAGTCGATCCGCGGTCGGCTACGGCGCTCGTGCCCGACGTAACTAGCAATGATCCGACCCTTGCGATCGTCAGAGAATCGCCGACGCTCGAATGAGCAATGATCGACCGCAGAGCAATTCTCTAAATTGGCAAATCAAAAGTCGACTCACGGCAATGAATCCCGCCATAATGCCAGTCGACTGCCAACCTCAAAAATGAAGTTTTAACCCAAGTATGGTGCCCCCATACTTGCTAGACCACCCTTAGCCTAGACCTAAGCCTTCTAGCCACCTCCATCAGCCTCACGCATCTCGGATCCCTCCAAGTCATCCATGACTTGTTCATCCATCGCGCTAGCCTCTAGGTGCTTCCGTCGTTTATGTCATGCTAACGGTGTCTACACCGCCAAGGCACAATGGACTTACGCCGCCAAGACTCCACTTGGACTTTACGCCGCCAACGATTGGACTTATGCTGCCAAGACTCCCGCTTGGACCTTACGTAGCCAATATCAACCCCTTGGACTTCTCATGCCAAGACTCAAGCTTGGGCTTTCCCTTGCCAACCCATGTTGGACTTTTACATTGCCAAGACATGCTTGGACTTTTCCCTTGCCAACCCATGTTGGACTTCTCAAATGCCAAGACCATGCTTGGACTTTCCCTTGCCAACCCATGTTGGACTTTTACATTGCCAAGACCCATGCTTGGACTTTTCATGTGTCAAATGTCCCACTTGGACTTTTCATGTCAAGTACTCAAGACTTGGACTTTACCAAATGTCAATTACATTGTCATATGTTTTTGTCGATACATCAAAACATCACTCGAGTCAAACTCGAGTCTTGGTCAATCGTGACCTGGGTCGATTGCACCAACAATCTCTCCCTTTTTGATGTTTGACAAAAACCAAACAAAACATTTGAGTTAGACCACTAACTCAAATCCCTTACCAATTTTCCCAAATTGGTAAACACTCTCCAAATGTTCTCCCCCAAACATTCTCCCCCTTTTTGACTAACATCAAAAAGGTTTTCTCTCCAAGGAGGTCAATGTCTCATGTCCCAATGAGATCTTAAAATCTCCCCCTTAATCCAAAAATACCTAGGATGTCTACCATCTTCCTAGTGATAAGTTTCATATCACTCAAGAGAGGCAATCCTATACTCTCTCCCAATTTCCAAATTGGGTCTCTTAAAATCCCATCAATTTTCCCAATTGATGATACTCTCCCAATAACTTCTCCTCTTCAAGGAGAAAAATACATCCATCATCCCAAGATGGATACCTCCCCCTAAAGGCTTGCTCCCCCTTGACTATTGCACCAACAATGTCCTTGGGAAGTCCCTAAGCCAATAGGAACTCTAAACCATCAAAATTAATGTTCTAAGTTCAACATAGAACTTTCACTCACCCTAAATTTGATACTTTGGCCTAACACAGCTCCTAATCCATATCCAATGGATTTTCACCCTTTATAATGCTTCCTAAAGCATATCCTAGGGTTAGGAGTGATTAGGAACCTTTTCCATAGCTGAACACGGGCTAAACAAACCTTGTTAACCCGAATCGGACACCTGGCGATCGACTCACGATGTCGATCATTGCCACCCAGAGCGATCGGTGATATGAAATTTACAATTTCAACTATCAGAATCGAGATTTGGAAAAACATAAGTAATTCTACGTAATTTGAAAAATCATAAAATATGATACGTATATTACTTATAGTTATTACAATGGGTGAAAAATATTTAAAAATTATTTTACCCATAAAATAGTGAGTTTGATACAAAACTCAAAACCATTGAAATTTTCAATGTTTTGACCCTATTTTGTATCAACTTCATCAATGGTGATTGCTATCAAAAGATAGACTTCACCAAGATTTTCTAAATTGATTTTAAAATGATTTCAAAACCATGTCTTGGATCATATTCCTTGGGCTCTATGCACATGACTTGTACACAAGCCTTCCTAATGATCCACTAATCATATAAGATGAGTTTGAGTTCATCTAGATGCAAAACCTATGCACCTTGAACTTAACTCATATCCTAGCATCTCACATGTATCTAGAGTGTATAAAATACACATACATGTCAATTTAATATGAGATGTGGGTTTTGTTCATCCTAATCTAGGGTTTCATGCATTTCCTAGGCAACCCTACTTGATTCCCTTATAAATGGGACTTCAAGTCATGCCATAGTCCTTAAATCAATTTCAACCAAATTGTCTTAAATGCATGAATGATTATGGCATTAGAAATGATATAAATAAGCATATGCTCATAATCATGATGTCATGGCATATGATATAAAACTAAGCATACATGACATTAACCTAAAACCTAAGCATACTCATGACATATAAAATCATAGAAATAGGCATGATGTCATGACATGGCATATGACAATCAAAGCATGGCATATAAAATATATAGGTATAGTAATACCTAAATTTTAATATTAATTGTCATTTGATATAATTAGATATATTTTTCCATATTAACATTAATCTCCCTAGTGTGCCAAAAACCCAGAATGGCACACTAACCTCTAAACCTAAATTGTGCCAATTTAATTAATTTTTCTTAATTTCAAAAGTGCATTGGCACATCCTAAAATCTTTTAGGATATTGATTTAAATCTATTTCCAAGGTAACCATAACCTTGAAAATATCATAAAGTGCCACCTTTACCATGGTTGAGTTAACTACCCATCCAATCAAGGTTGGAACACCCTAAACCCATCTAGCGTGAATCAATCACGCTCTTAGGAACCCAAAACCGATTTGAGCTCCTAGGGTTAATTAGGTATTCCTTAGGGATAACCTCCCTAGATACCTTCCTAATGACCCTCCTAGGCTTGTTAGCCTTGGTCATTTGGGTCTTACGTAGATTGACTCTAGGGGTAACTCCCCTTGCAACCTTCTTAGTGGTCACCCTAGGTTTCCTAGAAACCCTAGCCACTAGGCACACCCTTTGGTCAACTCTAGGGATGACTTCCCTATTGACCTTGGTCTTCCTAGACCTAGTTTGTGTTTCATAGTCAAATGGAACACTATGATAAGCCACTTTAGGCTTAGGTTTGTGACCCAAACCTTGCTTGCCCTTGGTTGACTTTTGACTCTTAGGTCCTTGGTGTTGACTTTGACTTTTGGACCTTTGACTTTGACCATTAGACCCTTTAAATTGATTTTGTACCTTATTTAGGGTCTTTTCAAGTTTTTCAAGCCTTGACCTCAAGACTTGATTTTCCTTTTCTAATTGCCCAATTTTAGCATTTTGATTTAAATCTTGGGCATTGGACTTCCTAAGCATATGCCTAGTCCATTTAGGGTTTAGACCTAGATGTTCTCCTATTTTCCTAATTGATTCCTTAGGTAAAATATTTTTAGGGAAACTAGTCCCAAATTTCTCCTTACTCCTAAGGTAAACATTTTTAGTACCTAAGCAAAATTCCTTACTTCTAGCATGCTCTTTATGAATTGCAAGGGAATTAAAATTCCTAGCATGCTTTTGACTTTAAAATCTAGAAGGTGCATTATTGAAATATACCTTAGGGTTTGCCTTGGAGGCTCCCCCTACATGTATAGCTCCCTCTTTGACTTTCTTGCTCCCCCTAGGGCATGAATTCCTAAAATGCCCCGGTTGTTGACACTTGAAGCAAATGACGTGCTCTTTGCTTCTTCTAGTGGTGGCACTGACATCTTTTGATCTTTCTTGAGGTTTTGGTGCCGGAGGAGCTTTTCTGATCTTCTTTGGGCACTTGCTCTTATAGTGCCCGGTTTCCCTACACTCAAAGCAAATTATATGATTTTTATTTAAACTTAAATTGCTTGAGTTACCTAGGTTAATGAGGACCGGAATTGCACTTTGGGCTTCTTCATCTTAACCGGATGTCGAAGCTTCTTCTTGATGTTCCAGTGTGGAAGTTATCTCCTCCCCCTCAATCCTTGAGGTGGATGCTTCTTCCACTTCCTCCACCTCTTCTAATCCGGATGTTAATTCCCTATCATCCTCTAAATCCTCACTTCCTTGTGAGGATGATGCATTAACCTCTTCGGTCTCTTCCTCATGGACCGGTTGTGAGCCTTCATGATATTTTGTCACTTGACTCCAAAGCTCTTTGGCATCCTTGTACTCACCTAGCTCACACATAATTTTATTAGGAATCAAATCAACCAAGAATTTAATTACCTTTGTATTCTTTTCGAACTCTTGGATTTGTTCCTCGGTCCACTTCTTCATCTTGAGAATTCCTCCCTTGGGCCCTCTTGGATATTGAAATCCCTCCATCAAACTGCCCCACTCTTCAAAGTCCTTCATCATCAAGAATTCTTCAATCCTCACCTTCCATTGATTGAATCCTTCTTGTCCATAGAAGGTATAAGGGATAGGTGTGTTGATATCCCATCCAAGCTTGTTTTGGAATTCCATCTTCACCCTCTAGCGTCTTGCTCCCGGTTGTTAATCCGTTGAAGAGCCACCGAGCTCTGATACCAATTGTAGAAGATTTGACACCGCTAGAGGGGGGGTGAATAGCGTTTGATCGTACGTAGATGGAATTCGTTCGCGATTGTCTCTACAAAACTCGTTATGCGCAGCGGAATAGAAATAATAAAAGCAATAACGAAAAGATACAATCACGAACACAAGGATATAACGTGGTTCGGAGCTGAACGGTTCCTACTACACGGATTGAGCTCTAACGAGCTCTAGCGATGCCAATGCAATCACTAATCAATAAACTCCTTCTCGACAACAAGTCGGAGGCGGAGAAACCTCGTACAAACATTTACAATAATAAATGAAAGAAATACAAGCAAATACAAAGGAAATGTAAAGAACACTTTACAAAACTAGGGTTTGAGCGCTTTGCTTGTTGGTTGCTTGGACTAGGTTGAAGGGCCCTGAAATGCACCTGCAAATCGCCTTCAAATCGCCTCAAGAAAGCTCCCCAAGAACTGATTACTTGAGCCTTCCACGAACAGCTGCTTTTATCCTCCATCGGGATGGATTTCCGCCTATCAGTCGACTGCCATAAGTCCCCAGTCGACTGCCAGCAATGTAGCTGTGAGACAACGGCTCAATCCACGTTGGACAAGTTCCAACGGGACTCTTAGCGATCGGCGCCAACATTGCGATCGTAACGCGCCCGTAATCGGCCGGCGATCGGCTCGCGGCGTTACATGCGACACAGAACTAGCGATCGGCTACCGCCCTCGGCGATCGGCTGCCGTAGAATCGATCCGATCGCTCCAATGAGCGATCGGTACCGCTGCAATTCGGCTCTAAATTGGCAGTCGAACTCAAGTCGACTCACGGCAGTCGAACCGGCCATAATGTCAGTCGACTGCCAACCTCAAAAATGAGGTTTTAACCCAAGTATGGTGCCCCCATACTTGCTAGACCACCCTTAGCCTAGACCTAAGCCTTCTAGCCACCTCCATCAGCCTCACGCATCTCGGATCCCTCCAAGTCATCCATGACTTGTTCATCCATCGCACTAGCCTCTAGGTGCTTCTGTCAGCTATGTCATGCTAACGGTGCCTACATCGCCAAGGCACAATGGACTTATGCCGCCAAGACTCCGCTTGGACTTTACGCCGCCAACGATTGGACTTATGCTGCCAAGACTCCCGCTTGGACTTTACGTAGCCAATATCAACCCCTTGGACTTCTCATGCCAAGACTCAAGCTTGGACTGTCCCTTGCCAACCCATGTTGGACTTTTACATTGCCAAGACCCATACTTGGACTTTTCCCTTACCAACCCATGTTGGACTTCTCAAATGCCAAGACCATGCTTGGACTTTCCCTTGCCAACCCATGTTGGACTTTTACATTGCCAAGACCCATGCTTGGACTTTTCATGTGTCAAATGTCCCACTTGGACTTTTCATGTCAAGTACTCAATACTTGGACTTTACCAAATGCCAATTACATTGTCATATGTTTTTGTCGAAACATCAAAACATCACTCGAGTCAAACTCGAGTCCTGGTCAATCGTGACCTGGGTCGATTGCACCAACAATCTCTCCCTTTTTGATGTTTGACAAAAACCAAACAAAACATTTGAGTTAGACCACTAACTCAAATCCCTTACCAATTTTCCCAAATTGGTAAACACTCTCCAAATGTTCTCCCCCAAACATTATCCTTCTTTTTGACTAACATCAAAAAGGTTTTCTCTCCAAGGAGGTCAATGTCTCATGTCCCAATGAGATCTTACAATCTCCCCCTTGATCCAAAAATATCTAGGATGTCTACCATCTTCCTAGTGATAAGTTTTATATCGCTCAAGAGAGGCAATCCTATACTCTCTCCCAATTTCCAAATTGGGTCTCTTAAAATCCCATCAATTTTCCCAATTGATGATACTCTCCCAATAACTTCTCCTCTTCAAGGAGAAAAATACATCCACCATCCCAAGATAGATACCTCCCCCTAAAGGCTTGCTCCCCCTTGACCATTGCACCAACAATGTCCTTGGGAAGTCCCTAAGCCAATAGGAACTCTAAACCATCAAAATTAAGGTTCTAAGTTCAACATAGAACTTTCACTCACCCTAAATTTGATACTTTGGCCTAACACAGCTCCTAATCCATATCCAATGGATTTTCACCCTTTATAATGCTTCCTAAAGCATATCCTAGGGTTAGGAGTGATTAGGAACCTTTTCCATAGCTGAACACGGGCTAAACAAACCTTGTTAACCTGAAATCAGACCTGGCAGTCGACTGACGATGTCGATCGCCACTATATCGATCGATCACCCGAGGCAGTCGATTGATAGCTGAAATTTCCGAATTTCAGCTATCAGAATCGAGATTTAGAAAAACATAAGTAATTCTACGTAATTTGAAAAATCATAAAATTTGATACGTATATTACTTATAGTCATTACAATGGGTGAAAAATATTTGAAAATTATTTTACCCATAAAATAGTGAGTTTGATACAAAACTCAAAACCATTGAAATTTTCAATGTTTTGACCCTATTTTGTATCAACTTCATCAATGGTGATTGCTATCAAAAGATAGACTTCACCAAGATTTTCTAAATTGATTTTAAAATGATTTCAAAACCATGTCTTGGATCATATTCCTTGGGCTCTATGCACATGACTTGTACACAAGCCTTCCTAATGATCCACTAATCATATAAGATGAGTTTGAGTTCATCTAGATGCAAAACCTATGCACCTTGAACTTAACTCATATCCTAGCATCTCACATGTATCTAGAGTGTATAAAATACACATACATGTCAATTTAATATGAGATGTGGGTTTTGTTTATCCTAATCTAGGGTTTCATGCATTTCCTAGGCAACCCTACTTGATTCCCTTATAAATGGGACTTCAAGTCATGTCATAGTCCTTAAATCAATTTCAACCAAATTGTCTTAAATGCATGAATGATTATGGCATTAGAAATGATATAAATAAGCATATGCTCATAATCATGATGTCATGGCATATGATATAAAACTAAGCATACATGACATTAACCTAAAACCTAAGCATACTCATGACATATAAAATCATAGAAATAGGCATGATGTCATGACATGGCATATGGCAATCAAAGCATGGCATATAAAATATATAGGTATAGTAATACCTAAATTTTAATAATAATTGTCATTTGATATAATTAGATATATTTTGCCATATTAACATTAATCTCCCTAGTGTGCCAAAAACCCAGAATGGCACACTAACCTCTAAACCTAAATTGTGCCAATTTAATTAATTTTTCTTAATTTCAAAAGTGCATTGGCACATCCTAAAATCTTTTAGGATATTGATTTAAATATATTTACAAGGTAACTATAACCTTGAAAATATCATAAAGTGTCACCTTTACCATGGTTGAGTTAACTACCCATCCAATCAAGATTGGCACACCCTAAACCCATCTAGCGTGAATCAATCACGCTCTTAGGAACCCAAAACCGATTTGAGCTCCTAGGGTTAATTAGGTATTCCTTAGGGATAACCTCCCTAGATACCTTCCTAATGACCCTCCTAGGCTTGTTAGCCTTGGTCATTTGGGTCTTACGTAGGTTGACTCTAGGGGTAACTCCCCTTGCAACCTTCTTAGTGGCCACCCTAGGTTTCCTAGAAACCCTAGCCACTAGGCACACCCTTTGGTCAACTCTAGGGATGACTTCCCTATTGACCTTGGTCTTCCTAGACCTAGTTTGTGTTCCATAGTCAAATGGAACACTATGATAAGCCACTTTAGGCTTAGGTTTGTGACCCAAACCTTGCTTGCCCTTGGTTGACTTTTGACTCTTAGGTCCTTGGTGTTGACTTTGACTTTTGGACCTTTGACTTTGACCATTAGACCCTTTAAATTGATTTTGTATCTTATTTAGGGTCTTTTCAAGTTTTTCAAGCCTTGACCTCAAGACTTGATTTTCCTTTTCTAATTGCCCAATTTTAGCATTTTGATTTAAATCTTGGGCATTGGACTTCCTAGGCATATGCCTAGTCCATTTAGGGTTTAGACCTAGATGTTCTCCTATTTTCCTAATTGATTCCTTAGGTAAAATATTTTTAGGGACACTAGTCCCAAATTTCTCCTTACTCCTAAGGTAAACATTTTTAGCACCTAAGCAAAATTCCTTACTTCTAGCATGCTCTTTATGAATTGCAAGGGAATTAAAATTCCTAGCATGCTTTTGACTTTTAAATCTAGAAGGTGCATTATTGAAATATACTTTAGGGTTTGCCTTGGAGGCTCCCCCTACATGTATAGCTCCCTCTTTGACTTTCTTGCTCCCCCTAGGGCATGAATTCCTAAAATGCCCCGGTTGTTGACACTTGAAGCAAATGACGTGCTCTTTGCTTCTTCTAGTGGTGGCACCGACATCTTTTGATCTTTCTTGAGGTTTTGGTGTCGGAGGAGCTTTTCTGATCTTCTTTGGGCACTTGCTCTTATAGTGCCCGGTTTCCCTACACTCAAAGCAAATTATATGATTTTTATTTAAACTTAAATTGCTTGAGTTACCTAGGTTAATGAGGACCGGAATTGGACTTTGGGCTTCTTCATCTTGACCGGATGTCGAAGCTTCTTCTTGATGTTCCGGTGTGGAAGTTATCTCCTCCCCCTCAATCCTTGAGGTGGATGCTTCTTCCACTTCCTCCACCTCTTCTAATCCGATGTTAATTCCCTATCAACCTCTAAATCCTCACTTCCTTGTGAGGATGATGCATTAGCCTCTTCGGTCTCTTCCTCTTGGACCGGTTGTGAGCCTTCATGATATTTTGCCACTTGACTCCAAAGCTCTTTGGCATCCTTGTACTCACCTAGCTCACACATAATTTTATTAGGAATCAAATCAACCAAGAATTTAATTACCTTTTCTTCAATCCCTCTTCAAAGTCCTTCATGAATTCTTCAATCCTCACCTTCCATTGATTGAAGGTCCATTATAGGTGTGATATCCCATCCAAGCTTGTCTTGGAATTCCATCTTCACTTCTAGCCTTGCTCGTTGTTAATCCGTGAAGAGAGAAGAGCTGCTGATACCAATTGTAGATTTGAGGAAGCTTTCAGGGGGTGTGATGCAAATTCGTTCATTCTACTACAATAGTGCTAGCGGAATAGAAATAATAAAAGCAATAACAAACAAACACAATCACGAACACAAGGATATAACGTGGTTCGAAACCGAACGGTTCCTACTCCACGGATCGAGCTCTACAGAGCTCGAGCGATGCCAATGCAATCACGAATCAATAAACTCCTTCTCGAACAAGTCGGAGGTGGAGAAACTCCATACAATGATTACAACAATACAAAACTACAAGAAATACAAGAAATACAAAGGAAATGTAAAGAACACTTTACAAAACTAGGGTTTGAGCGCAGTGCTGGTTGGTATCTTGGATGAGGTTGAAGGGCCCTGAAATTCACCGTCATATCGCTTCAAATCGCCAAGAAAGCTCCCAAGAACTGATGAGCCTTCCATGAGCTTTTTATCCTCCATCGAGCTGATTTCCCATCACGATCGCATAAGTCACCCACCGATGATGCCGTGGGAGACAACGGCTCAATCCACGCTGGACAAGTTCCAACGGATTTGGCAATCGATCAAACATTGCGCCGATCCAATGCCCGTAGTCGATCGCCGGCGGCTACGGCCGCTCGCGCCCGACAGACGCAATGATCACACCGGCAATGATCGTCGATATCACCGATCGCTAATGAGCAATGACGCCAGAGCACCACTTAAACGGCAATAACTCATGTCGACTACTAACCGCCATAATGTCACGACCGCCAACCTCAAAATGAGGTTTTAACCCAAGTATGGTGCCCCATACTTGCTAGACCACCCTTAGCCTAGACCTAAGCTTCTAGCCACCTCCATCACCTCACGCATCGGATCCTCCAAGTCATCCATGACTTGTTCATCCATCGCGCTAGCCTCTAGGTGCTTCCATGTGTCATGCTAACGGTGTCTACACCGCCAAGGCACATTGACTTACGCCAAGACTCGCTTGGACTTTACGCCGCCAACCATTGACTTATCCCAAGACTCGCTGACTTTACGCACCAATATCAACTCCTTGGACTTCAAAGACTCAAGCTGACTTTAACCCATGTTGACTTTACAAAGACCCATGCTTGACTTTCTCACAACCCATGTTGAACTTCTCAAATGCCAAGACCATGCTTGGACTTTCCCTTGCCAACCCATGTTGGACTTTTACATTGCCAAGACCCATGCTTGGACTTTTCATGTGCCAAATGTCTCACTTGGACTTTTCATGCCAAGTACTCAAGACATGGACTTTACCAAATGCCAATTACATTGTCATATGTTTTTGTCGAAACATCAAAACATCACTCGAGTCAAACTCGAGTCCTGGTCAATTGTGACCTGGGCCGATTGCACCAACACTTTATCACAGTCCAATATCCCTGTCCTAGATTACTCTGATATCTGTTGATCATGCCCACGACAAAGCAGATATCGGTCTCGTACCGAGCATCGCATACATGAGGCTTCCTACTGTCGAAGCATATGGAACCACCTTCATCTCCTCTATCTCCTCAGATGATCTAGGACACATCTCCTTAGATAAAGGAACTCCATCCCTCAAAGGTAGAAAACCCTTCTTGGAGTTCTGCATGCTAAAACGCTCCATAATCGTGTCTATGTATGAAGCTTGGGATAAGCACAACATTCTTTTCCTGCGATCCCTTATAACCTTGATCCCAAGGAAGTGTCCCACCTCTCCCATGTCCTTCATATCAAACTGTTTGGACAACCATACCCTTACGTCCGATAACACCTTGATATTGTTTCCAAATAACAAAATGTCATCTATGTATAGTACAAGAAATACCACTACGTTTTCGTCACATCTCTTGTATACACAAGACTCATCCGGACTTTGAATAAATCCATAAGACTGGAACACCTCATCAAATCGGATGTTCCAAGACCTCGAAGCTTGTTTCAATCCATAAATGGACCGATTAAGCTTACATACAAGGTGCTCTTTGCCCTTAGCAATGAATCCCTCTGGTTGCTTCATATAGATGTTTTCCTCAAGACTTCCATTAAGGAAAGATGTCTTGACATCCATCTGTCACACCTCATAATCCATATGAGCTGCTATGCATAAGAGAATCCGGATAGACTTAAGCATGGCTACCGGCGAAAAGGTCTCCTCATAATCGATACCCTCTTTCTGAGTATACCCCTTCGCAACAAGCCTCGCTTTGAAGGTCTCAACTTTCCCATCTATTCCTCTCTTTCTCTTGTAGATCCACTTGCATCCAATGGTTTTTACACCACCGGGTGGTTCTACGAGCTCCCAGACCTGATTTGAATTCATAGATTCAATCTTAGCATTCATTGCACTTTGCCAAGATACTGCATCTTTATCTTGGATTGCCTCGTCATATGTCCAGGGATCAGGTTCATGTTCGCCAGGGACCAAATCAGAAGATTCTCCCAAGAACATGAATCTATCAGGCTGTCTCACAACCCTCCCACTATGACGAGGTATCACCTGTGTATTCTCTGTGACACGCGGTGTAGTGACATGTGGTATATCCTCTTGTACCGGTGGTACTAAAGAAGTGACTTCCCCTTTAAACTCCTCCAGAACAATTTTACTCTTGGGCTTATGGCTCATCACATAGTCTTCCTCTAGAAATCTGACGTTCGTGCTAACGATCACCCTCTGATCTCTAGAACTATAAAATAATCCACCCTTCATTCCCCTGGGATAGCCAACGAACATGGTTACTTCTGTATGAGGTTCCAACTTACCAGCATCTGCCTTCAGCACATGTGCTGGACTCCCCCATATCCGAATATGTCTTAGACTAGGCTTTCGCCCAGTCCACAACTCTGTGGGAGTAGAAGGCACTGATTTAGATGGTACCAAGTTCAGAATGTACACCGTCGTATCTAGAGCATATCCCTAGAACGAATCTGGCAAGTCAGAATAACTCATCATCGATCTAACCATCTCCATAAGAGTCATATTCCTTCGCTCTGCTACACCGTTCTGCTGGGGTGTGCCGAGTGTAGTCAATTGGGATTGAATCCTAGCCTCTGATAAGTAGTTCCTAAACTCTCCCAAGAAGTACTCACCACCACGATCAGATCGTAGTGTCTTGATACTTTTACCTTGATGTTTCTCCACATCAACCTTGAATTCTTTGAACTTGTCAAAGCATTCAGACTTGCGGCGCATCAGGTAAATGTATTCATATCTTGAGTAATCGTCTATAAAAGAGACGAAATATTTAAAATTACCTCTAGCCTGGATAGACATAGGACCACACAAATCAGAATGAACCAATTCTAACACATCTTTGGCTCTATACCCCTTAGCTTTAAAAGGCCTCTTGGTCATCTTACCCTCTAAGCAAGATTCACAGGTTGGGAGATCCTCCACTACTAATGAACCCAAAGGTCCATCAGCTATCAAACTTTAAATTCTGCTTAGGTTAATGTGACCAAGCCTAAGATGCCAAAGATATGTTTGGTTCATCTTCGAAGGTTCTTTTCTCTTATTGGAATTAGAAGATGAGTTATTAACTTTAATTTGCATCGTGGGAGGTTTTGGTTCAAGTGTGTACAAATTTCCTATCAATGCACCCGAACAGATAATGTCCCTATTCCTTCTTATAACAACTCTGTCATTAAAAGAAATAGAATATCCATCCATAAACAATTTAGAAACCAAAATTAAATTCTTTCTAAATAAGAGTACATAAAGGAAATTCTTAAGAACCAAAAGTATATTTTTCTCAAAAGATAAATGAACATCTCCCACTGCAATAGCCGCCACCTTCGTGGCATCGCCCAAGTACACGGTAATCTCCCCTTCAGCCAGTCGTCTGGTTTCTTGGAACCCCTGTAAAGTATTGCAGACATGATCAGTGGCTCCCGTATCTACACACCAAGTGCCGGTAGATAACACCGCTAAACATGTTTCAACGACTAGACCAAAAGATATACCTTTATTCTTGCGGTTGGGGCAGTCCTTCCTCCAATGTCCAGTCTGCTTACAAGTAAAGCACTTGCCTTTCGGCTTCTTCACTCCTCCCTAAGTACCTCTCACCGCCTTCGCCCCGATTTGTTTCTTCTTCTTCTTGGCTTAGAAGTAGAAACCTTCTGGGTCACCACAGCATGCGCCTGAGCACTCTGACGAAATAGTCCCTCTGCCACCTGGAGTTCTGTCAGAAGTTTCGCCAATGAATACAACCTCTTGTTCATGTTGTAGGTGAGGCAAAACTACTCAAAACTCCTAGGCAGAGATTGGAGTATGATATCGACCTGGGTTTCCCCATTGATCTCAGCTCCTAGGACCTCCAGCTCATTCAAATAAGCCATCATCTTGAGAACATGATCCCTCACGGGTGTTCCCTCGACCATGGTGGTCGTCATCAAGTTTCTCATGGCCTCTTGCCTCGCAGCCTGATTCTGGTGTCCGAAAAGCTCCTTGAGATTGAGCATCATATCATAAGCAGTGGACATGGCTTGATGCTGATGTTGCAGTACATTTGACATAGATGCCAAAATGTAACACTGCGCCATCTCATCGGCCTTGAACCACTTCTTATAGCTCTCTCTCTCCTTTTCCCTAGAATTATCTGTAGGCTTGGGAGGGCACTCTTTGAGGAGTACATATTTGTATTCCTCAGCAGTCAAGACAATGTCTAGATTCCTCTTCCAATCTACATAGTTGGGTCCAGTAAGTTTGTTCTCTTTCAGTATCACAGCAAGTGGGTTGAAAATCATTTTGAAAGAAAACCTAAGAATCACATAAATCAAAACATTAGATTTCAAAAAATTATTGATTCCTCAAACAATAAAATTTTAAAATCAACCAACACCTCAAAACACCGAGAATATCGTATGCCACGATAGTGTGGACGTATACGAATTCTACATTTGTAAGAGGAGGTTTTACCCATTAATTTTACTATCTTGTCAACCTAATTTTTTGACAAGTAAAATTAATAGTTGGTTCCTCTTTGACCCTACAAATAAAAGCATTGACTCCGATGGGGAGGATACTTATATTTGTATCTAAGTGTTCACCATTACTCGGTACTAAGGTAATTATCTCGGGTTATGTGTCTTACGATGGGCAAGTACACACACTCCTTAATAATTTCCTATAACCATATTCGACCTTGTGATCCGCAAACAAACCCATCTGATATGGAGGAAGGCACTCAGAGCTGACGCGCAAGTTTGTTTGCATCACTTGTCAAATAGTAATGGAGGCCGTAGGAATTTTAAAAAATTCCCTCTCCCACTTAGTAATTTGAATTTGAGAAATTTTCCTAGCCTACGACATGCATATCAAACAAAAAGCAATAAATATGAAAAATAAACTATTATGGCTTTTGTCTTCAATATGACTCCCGTCGCATCGCCATCTCGTCTGCTCCTCCTACGCCATGTACAAGCCATCTGGAGATCCGAGCCGAGACTAAAAACTTATTTTAATTTACATCCATCAATCTTATACTCCACGAGGGAGTGTACATGAAATCTAGATCGAAAGTAAAATAAAATAAAGAGCGGCTAAACAATGTCGTATTTAATTTACCAAAAACTAAATACTAGTCTCGTCAACCCCGAGGATTCAACAAAATAAATATTTACACACATACAATCACATACACACATATGGCCATAATAGTCGGATCTTATGCCTGCAACCAAAGAGTTAAACTACGCATATCCTACTATTATCCAGCACATATAATATATGAAAAAGTGAATAAAAATTAACCGAATCCTAAACACACAAAACCGGAAGCCTTGGCTCTGATACCAATTAAAGGTTTTTGCTTATCGAGTCTGTGAGGGGAAACTTCACTTCCCACTTCACCTCGGTAGCTTATCCATGGCGATCCCTTCGATGTCCCCGGATTAAAAAAAATTTAATCCTAGACAAAAGGGATTGCCCAAACCACCAAGTCATCGTCGTGCTATTCATTTAGAGAGGTCACTTGAATAAACTAGTTGTTCAAGCGACCATCCTCTATTCTACGAGTAGCCGCGGAATAGACGATGTCCGGATCGCCGGTTTTTGTGTTTATGCTCGGGATCCAAGTATTATTTAGCCATTTATAAATTTATAACATGCTTATAATTGAAAAACAAAAACAAGAAACAAACAAAAGAAGAAAGTAGAATAGGTATACCTCTCGATCTTCTAATGTATGACCTTCCTCCTTTTGGACGTCGTGTGGGCGACGATCCACCAAAAGTCGAAGCTCCTAGATCGCAAATCTTCCTTCCTTGCTCTTCCAAAGCAAGAGGAAGAATAGAAACAAGGTTTTTCTCCTCACTAGAAACAACCAACAAGGTGTTGGGTTTTTCCGAGCCGCAAAAACTGCTTTTTGCGTTGCGGAAACCTCGGAAGCCCCCGGCCACGGATCCGTGCGAAGTATAAAATTATAATTACATGTATGTGCTTACAAAAAAATCCTAGATCTACCTTAGATCTAAGAGGTTAGAACGTTACCCTCGTAGCGACGCCCTTCGCTTATCCCGCTCGTCCAAAAGTCCGCCGGAACTCGAGAGTGTCAAGTGCACACTCCTCTATGGTATCCACACAAGCAATAGGTGGAGAGAAATGCCTTAGAGTGTGCTAGCACTCCCTTAGGAATTTCGGCCAAAGAGAGGGATGGGAGAGGGAGAGCTTGAGAGGAAAGGTTCCAAGGTTGAAGATGAAGTAATGAGAGTAACTCATCAAATGAATTCACCTAATGAAACCCCTAATACCAAAGTGGCCGGCCACTTCATGGAAGGGGGGTTACATGCATGCATGTAACTCCCATGACCCTTGGTCTCCCTCATGATGTGGCACCAATTGACCAAGTCAATGATGATGTGGAGCATCATCATTGGCCGGCCATGCCTAGTCATCATCATGACATGGCATTTGGTCAAGTCAAACTTGACCTTTCATCTTCCCTCTCAAGTCAAGTCAAACTTGACCTCTAATCTCCCATGGTTGATCAAATATAACCACTTGACTCAAGTCAATTTAATATAATGAATCTCTATTCATTAATTTAAATTGATTTGATGAATCAAATCTCAATTAGACTCATTCAACACTTGAATCAACTTGAGTCTAACTCAATTAGTCTAATTTGGATTACTCTTAATCCAATTTGGTTCATCCCATGAACCTTATCCTCATGGTTCATCATATGAACCTAATCTCCATCTAATTGCTCTTATGTGTGTGACCCTATAGGTTCTTGTAACGTTGGCAATGTCCCTAAACCGATTTAGGAACATAAGCAATGAGCGGTATCTAGCAACACATCATTGCTACCCAAGTTACAAGAATGTTGAGCTCCAACATCACCTTTGTGACTACTAATTGTGACTCTCACAATATGTGACAATGTCCTTCTATCCTTGACATCTAGATTGACCAATCAAGGCATAGACCGTGTCATCCTCGGTACAATCTAAATCTTGAACTCCAAGTAGACTCACTCTAATCAAATGAGCTCAATATCTCATATTGACTCATTTGGGCATGGCCATGCACTTCGTGGTCTCACTCTATCAAGAATATCGATGTCACCCCGTCATATAGGAGGATAGATCCCATCTACATCACTCACATCCCTCGCATAATTCGTTACATACCCGATGTCGCCTTTATAGTCCACCCATTTACGGGTGACGTTTGACGAAGCCAAAGTATGCAACTCCTTATGTAGGGAACCATGGTGACTTCAGGTCTAAGGACTAATAGTCATACTAATAGCCACATGAGAAAGTATATGACACTCATATAATGATCCATGATACTTTCTCATGGCGGGTCATTCAGTATACATTCTCCAATGCATACCCATGTGTCAACTTGATATCTCATATCCATGACTTGTGAGATCAAGTCATCTTGTTGACCTACATGCTAGTCTCTATGCATTAACATTGTCCCTGAATGTTAATACTCGACTAGGAATGATTAAGAGTAGTGTTCTCTATATCATCTCATTATCGATTCAACCAATCGATTGATATAGATAAGAACCTACTACTCAAGGACATTATTATATTTAGTTATTTGGCACCAATACAAGTAAATATAATAACCATGCCTTTATAAATAGGAATATGATACAATAAAGTCCATACAACAATCATCACATGATTGGCTCTAGGGCTTTCACTAACACAAGGAACTAAAGTTATCCTTGCCGCCGGCCAACTAGGTGAAGGAGAAGATGGTGGAAAACAACCAAGACACTAAGGGAAGCCCTATATCTTGTTTCCACCACCTAAGGAGAAGGAGAAGGGAGCTTTTGGGCACCGGCCAAGGGCTGGGAAGGGCCTAGAAACTTGCTGTATGCCGGCCACAAGACAAGGAAGAAGAAAGGAAACCTTGCCTTATTTGGTGTCGCCCTAGCCTCCAAACCCTAACCCTAATCCTAATCCTATCTCAACTAGGATTCCCTTCTCTTGCCGCCCAAGCCTTGCTCTCTTCAATGTTGTTCACGCCAACCCCCTTGACACCCTTTTATAGAGTTAGGGATAAGTCATGAATTAATCTCCTCCATTGGTTCTAGGGATTTAATCTCAACCGTCGGATCTAGAGATAAGCCCAATGTTTGGCGGCGTAAAGTCCAAGCGTGTGTCTTAGCAATGTATACCCGATTAGCATAACAAAGGCCGATGGAAGCACATGAAGGCTAACATATAGATGAATAAGTCATGGATGACTTGGAGGGATCCGATATGCGTGAGGCTGATAGAGGTGGCTTGAAGGTTTAGGTCTAGGCTAAGGGTGGTCTATTAAGTATGAGGGGATCATACTTGGGGTAAACCTCATGTTTGAGGTTTATCAGTCGACTGGGATTATGGACCAGTTGACTGATCAAGTGTTTTGACACTTGACAGCCTAGTCGACTTTGAACAAATCGATTGGGATTATGACTAGTCGACTAGCGCTCAACTGCGATTGAGTGCCACAGGTAGTCGATCGCCACTTTGGCGTCGATTGTTTTAATCGATCGATGGAGGCGATGCTATTCAGACACAAGTAAAGAAAATTCCGCAGTAAACTACTCAATCAATTATTAGAGAAGCAGCCGACTGATAGGTTTGACACTCGACTATTATGTATCTGTTGGATTTTTCCAGGATGGATATAGCCATTGTGAGACTATGGCATGAAGGCCAGCCGACTGCTGAGTAAGAGCAGTTGATTGGAAGGCAAAAATTAGTCCAAGTTGTAGCTTTATAAGGAGCACGAAGAGGGGGATTTTGGCCACGGTTCTTGGGGAGATTTGAAGAGGAATAGTTGGTGCTTTTCAGTCCTTCAAAGTCAATCCAAAATAATCAACAAGCAAACAATCAAAAGATCTCTTGTAAAGTTTTCTTTACGTCATTTGTTGTATTTCATTTGTATTTGCTTGTATTATCTTGTTTATTGTTGTAAATATTGTACGAAATTTCACCACCTCCGGTGTATCACCGAGAAGGAGCTTATTAGTGGTGGTGTGCATCACTAGAGCTCGCTTGAGCTCAACCCGTGGAGCAAGAACCCTAGGTTCCGAACCATATTATATTCTTGTCTCGTGTGTGTGATTGTCTTGTTCTTTAGTTTATGCTTTATTCTATATTCCGCTGCGCATACTAACAAATTGTAGAGACAATCACGATCAAATTCCGAGCAATGATGCACAATCGCTATTCACCCCTCCCCGCCCCTAGTACGTCATCAACGTTCCTATAGTTAAGTGATTCTTAATAAAAAACTTTAAAAGTGTATTTAGATCTAAAAGTACAAAAAGAAAGATACTCTACGGAAATAAATCTAGCTAATGATTATGTTAAGTTAATATCAAAATATTTAAATAAACTTATATCATACCTTCAGTGGATAATATATAGAGATTTATGTTTGGAAATATTAAACTCTAAATTTTATCAAGTGTTTTGTTTCGACATGTCACTTTAATGACCCATAATCATCATCCAATTGAAATTTATAAGAAGCTTTGCAATATTTATATTTTGTCTATATTTCTTCAGATAAAAGAGTGAATTTATCAAAATGTTTAATAAAAATAGACGATTTTAAATGTAGAGTTTTCTGAATCTTAGAAATTTTAGTACTTTCTTATATGTCGATTGTCAGAAGTTATTCTAATTCATCATCAATAAATTGAACGTCTTAATGATCGACATTCAAAATGGTTATATCTTTGTCCTTCTGAGAACGAGATGAATATTCTTCCATTAGAATCGAAGAATTCAAATCAAAATCAATTGAGATTTTAAAATTTAGAGAGAAGAATAAAAAAATTAGATAGACTAAATAAACTAGAGTTAATGCCTAAGAACGATGAGAAAGAATACTATGCAAATTGCTTGAGTGTCTGGGGTACTCGGAGCAAATTGCGTGGTGTTTGGACTCTCACGGTCAAAATTGAGTCTTCATGGTACTGGTCGACTAAGCTTAGATAATAATCAATTGGTAAAAGTATCAATTGACTGGTCTAAGTAAGTCTGTCGACAGCCCTCCATAAAATCAAGGAAATTTGTTCTTGATTTATTTTTGATAGATCCATACCTATATATAAATTGAATTAAGCTGGTAAGTGTACTGGTTTGTCAGTTTTGAGCTGACTTAATTAATTTCAATTTTTTCAGATGGCACGGATGATTACCACTATGACTAAACGTGATGTGTTACGTAATCGGCTGAGAGAGGCTATCCAGGGGATAGAGTATGACTCGGCTCATGGAGTCGGGTGGCACATCGGGAGACTTGATAGATTGTTTTAGAGACTCGAGATGCAGGAGTTTATGATTCTGGAGAATTACAGAATTTGAGCTCTGGTCCGCTCACTGCCACAGCACCTGAGTGACATAGCGCATCAGATCTGGGGGCACTATGAGGAACACGTCTCATATACCCAGTTATGCGTTGAGCTACTTCACTATGAGGACTGTGAGGTGCATCGTGATGATCCAGAGGATGATTCAAAAGAGGACCCTGATGGAATCTTTCCTTTTGAATCACTTCAAAGGTCTCCTACAGAAGATTCTACATCCTGGCATCATTTTGAAAGCATCTCGGCAGGGGATGTCCTAGTTCAGCCCAAGAAGATTGGGCATGTTTGGATCATTACTGCACTAGTGTTTGTCCTAGTGGGAGTAATGATTATCTATCTAGTTGTTTAGTTTTTATTTTTCAGTTATGAGTAGGAAGAATGTTATATGTAACATTCTTAGTAGAGTTATCTTTGTTATTTGTTGACAATGTACAACAAGTTTAATTTAATGATATATTCATTTTATGCTGTTAACTCTACATTATGCATGATATTTTGCTCTTTGATTTGTTCATATTGAGTACAATTTAAATGAAAATGTTCATTTAATGATATCATGTTAAGATGGGATGTTTGTTATGTAATTGACCAAAGTCGATTCGATTGGTACATACAAATGATGAGTGGGAATTGGATTGTCACTTGATTTTGTAAACCAAATCAAATTCACATTGAGTCAATTTATAGATCACATACATAAAATCATACACTGAATAACTAAATAATGTGTTTATTTATGTTAGGTTATGACAACTAAAAACATCATAGCTGAACTCAATAAGGGTGAGAAACTCAATGGGGATAACTACAAGATCTGGCACCTCAAGATACAGTATGTACTTGAGGAACAAGAAGTTCTAGAGGCTATAAATCAGGTCATGGTAGAACCTGTAGATGGTCCCACTGCACAAAACAGACGAGATATTGATGCCTACAAGGCATGGAAGAAAAAAGACTCCATTGCTAAGGGCATCTTGATTAGTTCAGTGATAGATGACCTAGTTTTTTAGTATGAGTCGTATCTTTCAACTCATGCTATCTGGGTTTCCCTTAAGGACAAGTACAGCGGAGTTAGTCTGAGCAAGCTTTGACAGCTAACGATCAAGTTCGATAGCTACAAAAAGCGCCCGAATGTCACAATGGTTCAACATCTTAGGGAGATATCAAATATGATTCGGGAGCTTAAAACTGTCGGTCATGAGCTGACAGATAAACAACAGGTTCAGGCAGTCATTCGATCCCTTCCAGATTCTTGGGAGACCATAAAGCAAACCCTAACTCACAGTGAGAGTATTAAGACTTTCACTGATGTCTTGTGCCATGTTGAACTAGAGGAGGAGAGAGTAGAATCTGCAAGGATTTCTGGCCAAGCCTACTTGGCTGCCAATTCTGCTGGATCATCTGGATCCAAGAAGAAAAGATGGTTCAAGAAGGGGAAGGGAAAGAATAAGAAAGTTGTTGTAGGTGGGACGGGCCCAATCAAGAAGAATAAGAACAAGAAGATAGGGAAGAAACCTAAAAGCAAGATAACTTGCTTTAATTGTGACAAGAAGGGTCACTATGCTCGGGAGTGTACCGAGCCAAGAAAGGTAACTTTCAGTCTGTCTTCTGAGCATTTTGTTGCTAGTTCTGTGTTGTTGACTGATTCTTATCCTTTGTGGATTATAGATTCTGGAGCAACCAACCATGTAGCTCAGGAGTGAGTTATATATATGGAGTACCGTCGGGTACCAGCTGGCAACAAATGGATATATGTAGGAAACAATGCAAGAGTCGAAGTCAAAGGAGTCGACACTTGCAAACTTAACCTTCGGGGTGGAAGAACTTTGTTTCTACATGATGTCCTATATGCTCCTAAGATTCGGAGGAATCTTGTTTCTGTTACTTGTCTTCTTGATCTAGGGTATTGTATAAATTTTTACAGTCGGTGTGTTGAACTCAAGATTGACTCAGTGTCAATCGGTTATGGTTTTTTAACGAATGGTTTTATGGTTCTTGATGTGGAACCAAATGACAATTGTGCGATTGATAATTATTTTTCAAATATTGCTCTTACTAGTGATGTAGAAATAACTAATGATATTTGGCATGCTAGGTTAGGACATATAGGACAAGATCGCATGAATCGATTAGCTAAAGAGGGCTTATTGGGCTCTCGAGCTAAGATTAGCTTGTCTGTATGTGAGCATTGTCTTGCTGGAAAAGCAATTAGGAAACCATTCGGTAAGGCTATTAGGGCAAAGTCGTCATTGCAATTGATTCATTCGGATATTTGTGGTCCAATGAATGTGAGGGCTAGACATAGAGCTTCCTATTTCATTACATTTATTGATGATTTTTCTCGTTTCGGTCATGTGTATTTGATTTCTCACAAATCTAAAGCATTGGATTGCTTCATTCGTTATATGAACGAAGTTGAGAATCAAACGGAACGTAAGATTAAGACTTTACGCACTAACCGTGGTAGAGAGTATTTGTCTGATATGTTCAAGACAATATGTAATGATAAAGGGATTATTAGACAGCTAATGATCCCTGAAACTTCACAGCAAAATGGGATTGCTGAGAAAAGAAATAGGACTCTTCTCGAAATGGTTAGGTCTATGATGGCGCAGGCTAATTTGTCGATCTCCTTTTGGGGAGATGCATTATTAGTTGCAGCATATATACTTAATAAAGTGCCTTCAAAGTCAGTTCCAACTACCTCATATGAACGTTGGACAGGCAGAAAACCAAATTTGGGAAATCTGAGACCACAGGGTTTGCTGTTACGCTCATGATGGAAATATGGAAAACTAAGACCTCGAGGTAAGAATTGTATCTTTATAAGATATTTTGATACTTCAAAAGGTTATGTTTTCATAGGTGAGCAATCAGATGGAACAATCTTTGAATTGGATTCGAGAGATGCCGCTTTTCTCGAAACTGAGTTCCCAACTAGAGGTGAAGTTGATAAGACAGTTCCTCTATTTGAGGAGAAAGAGTCATTATCAACTGGACAGGTGTCTAGTGGGATACCTGGAACTAGTCAACCCAGTGGGAGTACTTTGCCTAGTCACGGGGTGACTTCTCAACAGCCCAACTTACGGAAAAGTGTTCGTAAGATCAAACCTAAGAAGAGGTTTGATATTGAGAATGAGGCAATGATGACACTCCCTGTTGACGATGAGGAACCTCAGTCAGTAAAGGAAACTCTGGGCTCTAGAGCTGGAGAAAAGTGGAAAGTTGCAATGGTTGAAGAAATGGAGTTAATGATTAAGAATCATGTTTGGGAGTTAGTCGATCTTCCTCCCGGTCGAAGGGATATTGGGAATAAATGGATTCTCAAAATAAAGAAGAAAGTTGATGGATCGATTAACCGATATAAAGCTCGTCTAGTTGCAAAAGGATTTACCCAATTGGAGGGTATTGACTTTGAGGAGACATTGTCTCCCGTAGTAAAGTTTGTGTCAATCCGAGTCATTTTGGCTTTAGTGGCACATTATGACTTGGAGTTATATCAAATGGATGTAAAAACCGTTTTCCTTAACGGTGAGCTTGATGAGGAAATCTATATGGTTCAACTAGAACGTTTCGTTGCTGAAGGCCAAAAAGGTAAAGTATGTAGATTAAAGAAATCTTATGGTTTCGAAATGATCAATGGTTTAGGGTTTAACGAAGTGGAACATAAGATTTAATGAAGTGGTTTTATCTTATGGTTTCGAAATGATCAATGAGGATCATTGCATTTTCCTAAAGAAGGATAAAGGAAAATATATCATTTTATGATTATATGTCGATGATATGCTGATTACAGAAAATGACATAGGTTTTGTGATAGAAGTCAAAAAGTGGCTTTCATCACAATTTGACACAATAGATATGGGAGAAGCTGAATACATCTTAGGAGTAAAGATCATCAGGGATCGATCTAAGAGACTGTTGGGTTTGTCTCAAGAGTCTTATATAAATAAGATGTTACAACACTTCAGCATGTCTAATTGCAATAGTGAACAGACACCTATTATGAAAGGTACTGTTTTGAGCAAGAGTATGAGTCCTAAAACTCCAAATGAAATAGCCGAGATGAATAAAAAACCATATGCCAGTGTTGTTGGTAGTTTAATGTATACTATGTTGTGTACTCGTCCCGATATCAGCTATGTTGTTGGCTTAGTCAGTCGTTTCCAGTCAAACCCAGGACCGAGACACTAGAAGGCAATAAAAAGGATATTCAGATATCTGAAAGCGACGACAGATTATAGTCTCTGTTATCGAGGATCAAATATGAGCCTGAAGGGATATTCAGATGTAGATTGGGCTGGGGACCTGGATGATAGAAAATCTACATCAGGCTATGCGTTCTTGTTGAATGGTGGCACCATCTCTTGGAACAGCAAGAAACAGGCATGTGTGGCCTTATCAACCATGGAAGTTGAATAAGTGACATGTTTGGCGATTGTACAAGAAGTGATCTGGTTAAGAAGGTTTCTAAAGCATCCAAGATTCTTGAGGACAAGGGAGTCCAAAGGATCGCTCATCATGATACAGTCGCAATTTTATCAGGGATATTGTTGCTAAGAAGAAGGTTATTCTTGAGTATATCCCTACTCTAGCTATGCTTGCAGATCCTTTTACTAAGCCAATGACTAGAGAGTCATTTAATGAGCATGTAAAGTCTATGGGACTTCGTAGAATGTAACAATTTTGTAATGACAATCGGATATTGTAATTTGATTGTTCTTTAATGTCATCTATAATTTTTTCAGTGTATGTGATGCTACATTTTGATAAGATATCGGTGAGCATGTTGACAGGTAGTGATTGGTCCTCTCACATGGACAATCATCTCTGTTTGTTATATACGAATAGAGATAAGACTATTGCTTATAGGATAACTTTGGAAGCTATATGTATGTGATACATACCCATGAGTTGGGGTCGTCTTGATATGTGTATCAAGATAAGATCATTTAAGAAAAGTGATCGAAGTAAATATTCCCAACATTTACTATACCTGTTTATGAGCCAGATTAGAATTCATGTGTTGAATTCAGGATTAGACATTTGGAATGTCTGGATCAAAATCTGTACGATGTTGAGGTAAACATGTGCTCTTTATTGATAAAAAGAATAACATCATAGCATGTGATTCATACCACATGTGCTAAGGTGACAATGAGGGTAGTAGGAGAATGGATTCATGCTTCTCTACTATGTGAGCCCTTTAAGATTATATGTTGATCTCAACGTTTGCCCTTTGTGACTATTTAGGTGTTTGCTTGAAGTTTTAATCAGGGTTTGCTACTTTAGCATGTAAACCTATTGACCATGGATGATTCGGTCTATGGAACATGACTAGGAAAACGACTGATTAAAATGAATAGATTCACACTAAAAAGGAAGATTAAATATGTTTACATCCTTTGATAATTATTTACTGGTCGACCCATTTCTGTTATGTATGGAAATGTTTGTGAATATTAAGAATATAGAACATGCTCTTGACTTGATGGTCATTATGAGGGATTAGAGATGTTCATATTGATGTAAGTAGAGATTATTTAATCTGGGCAAATAGCAAGATATTATATCCAGGAAAACGGTTAAGTACCACCAGGAGAAAAGTTCAGTACCACCTGGTAAATGGCTGGGAGCCACTTGGAGGATGACAATGGGTCATCAGGTGAGTGACTAGGTGTCATTCAGAGAATGGTTATACATCATTTGTGGAGCAGCTAAGTTAGGCGTAACAACTTTTCTTAGTATTGATCGCTCTATGAGCTGCTATGTAAGGTGTAACAACTTTCATAGCATTGGATTGCTCAGTGTGCTTGCTGTCGCACGAGCCATTTTCCTAAGTATGAATTGGTTGTTCTAATGGTCTTTGTAACTATTGATCTCTATTCTATTAGTCTTTTTGGGACTATGGTCTCCGACACGATTCTGGTCTATGTGACTAGATACTTCTATTAGTCATTTGAGACTAATGACTCTGGCTCTATTTGGTCTATGTGACTAAATACCTCTTATTGGTCTATGTGACTAAATACCTCTTATTAGTCTATGTGACATGCTTTGGACGAGTGGAAGATGAAACACGTGGAGCACACGTGGAACGGTTGCTGCGCGTTGTGCGCAACAATCGTGCACGAAACTGCGCACACTGCGTGCGATTTCTCCACGAAGTTGAGCGTCCAAAACTCCTATTAATAGGAGGGATCGTCCAACGCAGAAGGCTGCTGTGTGAGCTTGCGAGAAAGAGGTCGAACGGAGGTTGTGAGTTCTGTCGGTGTATGAAAGCAGAGAGATAGGAACACCAAGCTTGGATTTTGTCTCGTGGAAGAGAAGGACTTTTCTAGCGTGATCATTCCTCATACGGCAAGCAAACTCGTCGTCCTAAAAGTTCCGAAGAAAAACTCACTGTAAGTTTTTCCATTTTCATTTACAGCTTTATTTTTCTTTTATATTTACTTAGATAATCTCGATTAGATGTTAATACCACCAACGCTAACATGTACTTTGTTATTGTAAATATGCACGAATAGTGTGAGATGCTCAAAAAATAGAACCGTCACATTAGTGACCCCCTACAACTGTTCTACCTCTGAAAGAGGAAGATAAATCGAAGTGTGCTCATGCGGACAACTTTAACTTTCTTGATTTGTCATTCCATTTGGAGAAAATCTTATAAATTTACCCTAGCTGAGGATCGAACCGTAAGGACTTGGGAGCTAAACTAAACACCCCTGTCATTGCACCCCATTTGGATTGACGAATAAACCAGACTAGAACATCAAACTTCAAAAGTTGAATAGTCAACAATTCAATTCGATTGAAAAATCAAATAAAAAATTGATCATAGTTCGATTGAAAAAATTGAATAAAAAATTAATCAATTGGCTAGTTAACTAGACTATTCAATTAATTAATTGACTTTGTTAGTCGACTGATGAGAAACTTCAGTTATTTCCATTTTTGATTGAATTAATTGATATTTTATTTGTTTGATTTTTATGAAAAAAAATTGATCAATTCGATTTATAAAAAAATCAATCTTGATTTATCGGTTCAATTATTAACCGATTGCTTCTATTTATCACAAACATTGCAATGCACTTGAGTATTTTTGTATACTCTCAACTTTAACTTACGTTGAGAATCAATAAAAGTTGTTAGACCATCCCCTTCTATTGAAAAAAGAAATAGTTACATTCATCGTGATTAGTTTTAATTAGCACTTATTTAATTTTAATTATTTACATATATTTTAAGTCAATTGTAAACCACATTTGCATAGTATTGTGGACTGTGGTGGCCCATCGAGCCGGCCCAAGCGTGGTCCACTGCGCTCAAACTGGATTGGATTGAATTGAAAGATCACATCGCCACGAGTACACATCGGCGCCAATGTTTCTTCTTGTCCTTTTTTCCGGCGTTTTGTTGGAAAACTAGACCTACCTACCTACCTCTCTTCCTTCTCGCCGGAATTATCATTCGATCGCCACCGGCATCGGATCAGCAGCGATGGCGAAGCAGGCTCTCTTCGATCTCGAGCGCCAGTTTGCCTTCTACGGCGCCTACCACAGCGACCCTATCAACGTTATCATTCACATGCTCTTCGTTTGGCCCATCTTCTACACGTTGCTCGTCCTCTTCCAATTCACCCCGCCCTTCTTCCACCTCCCCTTCCATCTCGCCGATTCCCGCACCCTGCCCCTTAACTTCGCCTTCGTCTTCGCCCTTGTATACGCCATCTTCTACATCCTCATGGATAGGAAGGCCGGCTCCCTCGCCGCCCTCCTCTGCTTCCTCTGTTGGATCGGCAGCCGTTCCCTCGCCCTTCGCCTCGGATTCCCCCTCACCTGGAAGGTAAGTTTTATTTTGTTTCTGGCAATTTGATACGATTTCGCTCGTTCTCGATGAAATTGTCTTTCCCAGCTAATCTTCTTGGATCACAGAAATGGGCACACCTTCGTCCTAAATCATTTTATCTACTGTCTGCACGTCCTTGTCAATTTTTCTTTATTTTCAGGCTTTTTTTTTTGGTCTCTCCATTAACCAAACACGGTGCCTGTATATTTTTGATTTTATAACCTTATTAAAATTTGAAAGGTACTATATCTTGTAACTAGTAGTAACTTCACAGTCGCTTGCTTGTTTTGTTGCATCTGCGAGCTTTTTTAAATGTTTTACTATAATTGAATGCTCAGTACCATTTCATTCGATCCAAGTTGTTTATGGACGTCTGGATGGGACTTGGTTGGCACCTTCGTTGCAATCTTTTCTTTTTCGTTTTGATTTTGGAAAACTTTACCCTGCATTTTGTGGCAAAAATCATCTCGATCCAGCTAGATAACGAATATCCTCTTTCTTTTACTCCAAGCCTAGCTTGCAGGAGACAAAAAGGCCATATGTTTTTCACACCCTTTAGATTTGAAAAGTTAATTGCACGGTTAGTTATCTATCCTGGCAATTAAAACAATATCCACACAACAAACAGAGGTTAGGGATTTTCTTATTTGGAAAATCATGTCTGTGCATTCTCAGGACTTCACTTAGCGATTTTCTTATTTGGAAACTTCATGCAGGTGGCTTAACTGGACATTTTAGAAAAGATAAGACTATTGCCCTTGTATTAGATCATTTTATTGGCCTACATTGCCATGAGATGTTGCACAAATCATATCACAATGTCGAAAATGCCAAATAGCAAAGAAAACTAAACAAAACATAGGATTGTACAGCCTACTACTTATCCCTATGAACTCTGAAAAGCATTAGCATGAACTTTGTATGCAATAAAATAAATGATGCATCATAAATAGCAAATTATTCTTTAGGGTCGTTCCTTTGAATGGGTTATCTATATCTATAGTGTCAGATAGAGATGCGAAATTCATTAGCCATTTTTGAAAAATACTATAGAAATTATTTGGGACACAACTTAAATTTTCTTCTGCCTTTTATTCTAGACTAATGGCCAGATCGAGATTGTTAATCATAGTCTAAGAAATTTATTGAAATCTTTAGTGGATGAAAAACTGGGTATTTGGGACTCAATCATGCCACTTGCCGAATTTATTTACAACAATTTAGTAAACCAATCTATCGGTCATAGTCCATCTACAATCATATATGGGTCAAAAGTTTATCAACCTATTGATTTGATTCCCTTACCTATCACTTTTTATTCTTCTGTGTCAGCTGAGAGTTGTATAAGCGCACTAGAGAGATTTATGCTAATGTTAGGAGAAAATTGCATTGAGTAATGAGGCCTATAAAATACAAGATGATGATGCACATCGTAAGTTTAAAGAGTATAATGTAGGGGACTATGTGCTTGTCCACATTTGCCGAAAATGTTTTCCCAAAAAAATCCTTTAAAAAACTTCATGTTTGCTCTTCTGGTCGATTTTAAATTGTGATAAAAATTGGACTAATGCATATGTTGTTGACTCGCCTGCTAATTTAAACATCAACCTAATTTTCAATATTAAGGACCTATTGTCATATCGAGGGGCATTCGAACCTTCGTTTTTGTATGATGATTTGTCCACAGGTTGCATACCAACAATGTCGGTTCCTACGCTTCCATTTGTGTCATAATTTTTTCATCAAATTGAGAGTATCTTGGATCATTAAACAATGATATCTTCGAACAGAAATACTCATAGATATCTAATTCGTTGGAAAGGGCTTTCAGAAATTAATGATACTTGGATCATTGAAGATGAGCTTAGAGAGGTCTCTTTTGAAAAAAAATATGGAACCGCCATATTAGCGGCCCTCCACCGCTGCCCTTACCATAGAGGAGGATAAATCATGACCCCAGTGGCAAGCACATAGGAGAGAGGTCGTCGATAGTCCAAGGTCATGACTTCCTCGGGAATTGACCCCTATCCACTATAGATAAGCCCCTTTGCACTTGCCAACTGGGTTAGCCTTGGAGACTTAGAGAGGTCTCTCTTGAGCTTCTAGAAGAAATGGAGTGGCAACCATCCAATTTAGTTAGAGATATGCTACCACCTCACAACAATGTGCAGCATTGAAGGACTTATTTCTAAGTTCCATTTCCCCACTCGATGAAGTCAAGTTCTTTTTGGTCGAGGAGAATAATGCAACGAAGGAAATAAATCATCATAATAGGCAACATTTGAAGTAAAAGACATTGAAGATAATTCCTAATTAGCACTTCATCAATAAAAGAAAACAAATTGAAGAATATTAAAGAATAAAGTGGCTACAATAATTAGAGATTTGAATTGTTTGTTATTTGATAACTATTATTTTATGTTCAGTTATTTGATAACTATTAATTATAATTCCTATTAAGTTATCATTTTTTCCTTATTTAACATATTTATTTTTCATATTTATTAGCGAGTTTAGAAGGGGCGCAACGATAAAGTTGCTACTTTGTGATCTAGAGGTCATAGATTTAAGTTCTGAAAACAGCTTCTTGCAAAGTAGGATAAGGTTATGTACAATAAACCCTTCCCCGGGATCCGACATGACGAGAGCTTCGTACAACGGACTGATCTTTATTTATTTATTTATTTGTTATTGAGTCTAGTCAATAAAAGGAGTCGAGAATTCTGTAGTTTAATCATCTTAAATTGATTGAATTCTCACTTTTCTTCTCTATGTGAGAGCTTACTCCTCTTAGTGAGGATTGTGTTTATTCATCCGCTGTGATTGGCCTTTGTTAGATGGGAAGCTTATTTGGCATGTTATGGTTTCAATGAAGGAGGATGGTTGATGTAAAGGAGTCAACACGAAGGGAGGAGGTGTCAGCACTATGTGAGATTGAGATTGCAATGTGGAAGGTTCTCCTGAGATAGTAGAGGTGCAAAGGAGGTAGTTTTGACATAAAAGAGATCATGACAATTAAGGTTCTTTCAAGTTGAATTATGATGCAATGCAAGTCATTTTAACGAGATCTCATATCAAGGGATTTCCATGATAAAAGATTCCCAATATCAAAGGATTTCCATGATCAACTCCTAAAATAGTTGTCAATTTTCTAATACTCCCCCTGGCTTTCCCAATTAAATTTCTTTGTAAACAAATCTGCAAGATGCTCCTTTATAGGTACATAGGGAGTACAAATCAATTTGTTGTCTAACTTCTTTATAAAGTGTCGATCAATTTCGATGTGTTTTATTTTATCATGTTGTATCAGAGTATGAACAATATTGATGGTTGACTTGTTATCACAATATAGTTTCATAGGCTCTTCCCACTTTATGTTGAGATCTTCAAAGATGATCTTCAACTATAGTAGTTCACATACGCCTTCAGCTATAGTCATGAACTCTACTTCTGCACTTGATTGAGCTACCACATTTTGTTTCTTACTCCTCGTGACTAGATTACCACCTAAGAACATGCAAAAAACTATGAAACGTTTATAAATCATAGATCCTGCATTGTCTGCATCAGTGTAAGCTTCAAGTATCAACCCCTCATCTTTCTTGAATAAAATATCTTTTCTTGGATTAGCTTTCAAGTAATGGAGTATCTAATTTGCAATTGTTCATGAACTTCTTTAGGGTTATGTATGAATTGACTTACCACACTCATGACATAGGCAATGTCAGGCCGAGTGTGTGCCAAATATAATAGCTTCCCAACCAATTTTTTGTACCCTAGTCTATTGGCCTATTATTATTCACCTCTCCAAGTTTGTGATTAGGATTAATCAGAGTTGAAGCAAATTTACACAGTAATTTATCAATTTTCTTTAAGAGGTCAAGTGCATACTTTTATAGGAAAATAAAGATACCTTGCCAAGACCAAACTAATTCTATCCCAAGGAAGTATTTCCAGCTCCCTAAGTTTTTTATGTTAAATTCCTTTGCTAAACACTTTTTTAAGGTCTCTTTTTCTTTCTCATTGTTTCCGGTAACAATTATGTATAATCACCATGACTGTTTGTACTCGGTATTGAGGATCACCTTTGTAAACCTGCCGAACTAAGCTTTCAAAGACTACTTGAGTCCATATAATGCCCTTTTCAATTTGCAAACCTTGCTCCCTTTGATCTCTCCTCCAAAGCCCGGTGAAATTTCTATATATATATCTCTTCCTCTAAATGACCATGAAGGAAGACATTCTTCACATCAAACTATTGTAAATGTCAATTGAAATTTCTAGCTAAGGACAATAGAAGCCTCACTGTATTCATCTTAGCCATCGATGCAAATGTTTTTTGGTAGTCCAATCCATGGGTTTGTGTGTAGCCCTTAGCAACTAACCTCATCTTGTATCTCTTTAGAAACCCATCTGATATGTACTTCATGGTAAACACCCATTTGCATCCCACTGCTCTTTTATTTTGTGGCAGATTCATGATTTCCCAGGTTGTCCAATGGATATCTTGGACATTTAGTGCACTCTTTTGACCCTTTCTTAAAGCAATAGGTAAATCATAATCCGCTGAAATAGGAGAGGAAATTGGGTTTGTGCATACCTCATTTTTCAGGAGTAGAAGTTGAGTTTTTGGACTTACTTAGGATCAACATCTTGTGGAGGCAATTCAAGCTGTAAGGATGGTTCCTATAAAGATGATCTGGACTAAGATGAGTAAGGTTTTGAGTGTTAGAGTATTGGGAATATAATCAAAGTTCCACATTGGTAAGACTTATAAGATGAAAAGATATCTCCATTGGTACGAAGCCTTTTGGGTAAAGTTCAAAAATAAAACCATGAGGGCTTAGGCTCAAAGTGGACAATATCATACCATTGTGGAGATATGTGAATCTTATAGGCACTAACAATTGGTATCAGAGTCATGGTTCATGTCAAGCTATGAACCTCGAAGGAAGGAAGTTGAGCTCCTATGTCCGGATCAAGAGAACCAGACACCAAGCAGGAAGTCCAGTTAGATCGGGAGGACTGAACAATTGGCAGGAAGTCCAGTTGGGCCAGAAGAGCCGACAACCTGGCGGGAAAGTCAGTGGTCGGAGGATCGAGTTGGTGGGTTATACAATTAAAATCCCACATTGGTAAGACATGGAAAAGATCATGTGCTTATAAGATGAAAAGATATCTCCATTGGTGTGAGGCTTTTTGGGTAAAGCTCAAAAATAAAACCATGAGGGTTTAGGTCCAAAGTGGACAATATCATATTATTGTAGAGATATGTGAATCTTATAGGCACTAACATTGAGATGGTAGGTAGAGTCGTCAAATGGGTCAACCCATGGCAGGGCGGACCAACCCGTCGTAAACCCAACATTTAATGGGTGGGGCGGGTCGACTTGCCATCTCGGCGGGTTGAGAAATCTCCAATCCAATCCAACCCAAGGCGGGTTGCGGATTAAGCGAGTCAACCCACGGGCCACAAAAATTAAAAAAATATATTTAAAATTGCTGAGGCATTGAGAGCTTGAGACAATGATCGGTAAGGCAGATGGGGTACCATGATTAAAAAAATAAGCATTTGAAGTAACTAAAATATTATAATTGAGATTCAATTATCGACCTACAAAGTTGAGTACCGATGTTTTTTATTCTTTCAATATTCCAAAATATTCAAATCTTGATAATATACAAATGTAAATTTTTGCTCCTCCAAATAGAGATTCAATTCAGATTTTCTAACCCTTATAATTATTTGATTTTAATATGTCATTATTTTCTACATTCATTAGAATAATAGTGACAAGATAATATAAAACAATTAGAGTATACAAAAAAAAAAAGTACTTCATCAAATATTCTTTTGTTCTTGAGGTGTATGTGTGATAGAAGAAAATTGTGATGGTGAAAAACTTGTCTTGTTAATATTAGAATATTTGTCAAAAAACTTGTACAATTTTATTTTCACATGTTCCATCTTTTGGCTCAACCCGCGAGCTAACCCGAGCCCACCGCGAGCCGAATTGTTTGACAGAACCCACGCGGCCGATTAATTTCAACTCAACCCACTTAAATTATTTGGCGGGGTGGGCCAACCCGATGGGCCTAACTCAACTTGACAGCTCTAATGGTAGGTCAAGAAAGAATAGATTTTCTATCTTATCTTCCTCAATAGAGCTAAACTCCCTTAAAGATAAGACTGAGAAAAAAATAATTGACCTTCCTCAAAAGTGACATCGACCTAGTTAAAATTTTTATATAGTTTAGGAATAATACTTATAGTCTTTCTATGTTGGAAAATAGTCAACTAACTCACACTTGATTACTCGTGGATCTAGTTTACCTCTATCGTGGCTAGACACATAAGCAAAAGTAGCATCACCAAAGACTCAAGGAGTGAGATTATTTGCGGTTCGAATATTAGGATAAAACTAAATGAGAAATTGCATAGGAGTTTGATTGCCCCAGACTTTGAAGGATAGTCGATTTATAATGTGGGTTGTAGTAAAGACAATTTTCCTCTAATATGATTTTGAAACTCAATTTTGGAATAGCATAGCATGGGTTATGGCAAGTGTTTGTTTTGTCTCTCAACAATCCCATTCTATTTAGAAGTATCTATGCAAAATGACTCGTGAACTATCCCTTCTTGTAGAAAATATGATGAAAGAAATTAGTTAAAATAATCCTTAGCATTATTAACTAGAACTTTTTTTACTTTGACACCAAATTAATTATGTAACCTCACAATAAAGCTTGGAAGGATATTGGTCACATCGAATTTATGTTTGAGAAGGAAAATTCACAAGATTCTAGTGCAATCATCAATGAAAGAAATAAAACACTGAGCTCCTATAATATGAGAATTTTAGAGGGCCCTATATATCAATGTGAATCGCATAAAAAGGAAAAGAATTTCTATTCTTGCTCATTGGAAAGGAAACCCTTTTATTCGGCAAATTCACATTTCTGACAATGAAAATCTTCACTCTTAACACTATTAAATAAGGAAGGGAACATTGTCTTTAAAATAGTAAATGAAGGACAACTAAGACAGAAATGTAACAGAAAAATAGGACTCTGAAAAAACATGCTTGACAGTAGGTGAGTATATGACTACAACAATAACAAAGCCTTATCCCACTAGGTGGGGTCGGCTATAGGTGAGTATATGACTGATGCATTGAAATAGTAGAGGCCAACCTTTTGCTTAGCAAGTCCAATCCTCTTCCTTAACCTAATCTTGAAATTCACATTGAGAGGGATACAGTAAAATATTACAATTCATCTCACGGGGTAGTTTGTGAATAGACTAGAGACTAGTGGACAATTTCAAAACATGGAGTATATCTTTTAATAACAAGGATGGACTCAATTGAATATGATCAACACTAGCCATGGTGGTAATAGAACCATGAAAAAAAATAATTTTCCTATTGCTAGGACAAGGTGAATATGTTATAAAATGAATTGGGAATGTGTCATGATTTGTAGCTTATAAGTCGAGAGTTTTGAAGAAATCGACCCAAGGCATGTAATCTATGAGAAAGAGACTACTAGAGAATGCCAATGAATAGGAGCCACTAGGCTATTCCAATGACCTCAATAAACTTCAAATCTTCTTAATCTTGGTCCGATTAAAGTAACCGGGAGTAATCTCTCTAGGAGGCTATGGGTCAAGTCTTGTGGAATGACTTTTATGAAGGAGACTTGATAAGCTTGCTGTTGAATTTTTTATCACCTCATTGACCCCATGTTTGACTTGAAGTAGTGGGTTTTCCTTGCGATTTCTAGCAACGATTCTTGATGTCTAGCTTCTTACAGTAGGTGCACCAAAGATTATCTCGAGGGTTGTATTTGGGTGTCTCTTTAGTTTTATTTTAGTTGGTATTCTCATGTGCAACCATGGCAGTTAGCACTAGTTCCAACATGATGCCTCTCAAACTCTCTTCAGTCTGAATCAATGTAATAACCTTATTTAGTAGCGGTACATCTTCTTTAAACAAACAAGCAATTGTACACTCAATCTTTCTCAATAAAGTTGTTGAAAATCATAGCATCCTTAGGGCACTTCTTCTGACACGATAATGATCGAATTTTTGCCATAGATTTTGTAGCATATTTTCATATTTTGTTACCGTTTTGTTACTTTGTTTCGCAGTGACAGTCTTGGACATCCCATATATCTTTTGTAGAGGCAAGAAACATACATTTATCACTAATTTTTGGTGTCATTGATCTTTATAACCAGGACATGATCATGGAGTCCTTTTCATCCTAAGCATCAAAATCCGGATCACCTTGTTTTAGTCCTGTGTTGAGAAGATTTTGAATTTTTCCTTTGCCTTTTTGGTAGGTACGGACCAACTTAGACTTTCAAGTAGTTTTGTCCATTGAGTTCGTAAGAGTAGTGGATATTTTGGTATTCTTCAATTCATTGGTAAGGAAATAGATTCTTGTCGCTTTTCATTAGATTGAGGAGGATTGTTTATTTCTGCAATCTTAGACATCATAGAATATGAAAAAAAATACCAGCTATCAAGGTCGGCACAATAGGAAGAAGAAAAAAAGAAGGTTATCAACAATGAAAGCTAAGGAAGAGCAGACAAAAACTTGACAATAAAGTCAAGAAAAAGAAAATTTTAGAGGCACACACCCTAGAGCTTTGATACCATGACAAGAAATGTGGAATGAAATTCTCGCTTACTTTTTTTATTATGCACGATAATGCGTGTGTGTATATATATATATATATATATACATTGATTATGTATAGAAACTAGAAAAATAGAAAAGAGTAAATTAAAATATTTTATTTTTAAACTAGATCCCCGTACTAAGGGATCCCTTGTATCAGGAAATTTCCACAATAAGGGATTCCCTATTTTCATACTTTCAATAATATATTTTGTGCATTTTGCAACATATGACCAACATTTACTTTTTATGTAAATTTGAATTCAATGTGCTTATTATTATACTTGTTAATTATAAGTATTTTTGGGTATTTTATGTCAACGTCATATTCATCCTTATGTGCAATATGACAATTGCATTCCACCCGCATGTGCATTTTGAAACCTTAGTTGCAAATTACTAAAACCTAGGTTCTTATTAAGGTTCAAAATCCCGAGCTATGTTGAAGTTTTTGTAAATGACTAGAACGATATTGTTTTAGTATTGTGTCGACATTTCAATATATGCTACTAGTGGTGAATTGGAGGTGAAAGGAGGAAAAACTAAATAAGAAAAGAATAAGATAACAACATTATCTTAATTTATCTTAACCTATCAAGGGATGTCAAGGGCTATTAAGTGTTGGCATAACATTTTACTTATAGACATAATCGACACAGCGACAAATAAGACATTTCCTGTACCGAGTAGTATCAATTTTTGATAATTTATCGAAATGGTACATTTCGACCGTGCCGTCTAATACTATATGAAATTCCAAATCATACCATCTCTCTAAGCATGTGGAAAGGCTAGGATTTAGGTGGGAAGCCATGCAATGACTTTGATGGCTTATGGGTATGCAACAATGTAATATTTGATATGAGCGAACAGAGGGCATTGAATCCTTGGTGTTTTCAATTTGCAATTGTGGCTATTGGATCGGTGAGTTTGTTGTCATTGTCCTCTTGTTGTTCTTTTGAGTGATCATTGACCACTTGCACATACGCACCTTTCTTATCC
This sequence comes from Wurfbainia villosa, assembly GCA_025175895.1. Taxonomy (NCBI): domain Eukaryota; kingdom Viridiplantae; phylum Streptophyta; class Magnoliopsida; order Zingiberales; family Zingiberaceae; genus Wurfbainia; species Wurfbainia villosa. The sequence continues at coordinate 109,172,614 of CM045996.1, forward strand.
AAGTCTCAAATTATAGTATTTCTTTTAGACTTGTTTGATCTTGTGTCCATATTTCAAGTTATTCTTGGTATTGGTGATCCTCTATTTTCTGCAATTACTATTATTTGTTAGATTTAATAGTTAATTCAATTTAGTGTTAGTTTAACTTGATTGGGACCTCATATGTAGTTATAGTACTATGTTTTTCTTAAAAAAATAATATCTCTTTACTTTCAACTTGGTAGTAGGGCAAGTGAAGCCAAAAAACCATTTTGAGATGGAAGATTTAGGTGTGATGTAGTAGTGTGCATTATCTCTCCTCCATGTTTCTCCCTTTCTACTACTCTATCTAGTTTTCATCCTTTAATGCCTTCCGTTTAGTTTTCAAGTTTATTTTTTTAATCTTATTTTTAATCAATTAATTTTTGAAATTTATCTCTCAGTGTTGAGAAAGGAGTCTTGGCACAACGGTAAGGTTGTTGTCTTGTGATCAAGAGGTCACGGGTTCAAATCCTAGAAACAACCTCTTGCAAAAAAGCAAGATAAGACTGCGTACAATGGATTCCTTCTCCGGTACCCCGCGTGACGAGAGCTTCGTGTACCAAATTGTAATTTTATCCCTCAGTGTTGCCTTCCAAGGAAATAGTGCAAAGGGAAACTCTCTTTTCCTTCCCTCCAAGGAAATATAAACCAGGGAAACGTTTCCCTATCCTTTTCTACCGATTTTTTTCCCCTTTTAATTAATGTTTATGGTCGAGTAGTTGCATAGTTTGGTGCATATAGTCAAGTACATTGGTCAAGCTTCGTGTCAATTTGTTATCCTGAAACGTGTGGTATTTCTTCGACTTCTTTTGATATAGATTAAAGTATTATCGTACACAGAAAACTTCATCTACAAATTGCATTGTCATTTTTTGGATCTAAACTGCAGACAAGTATTGCACTTGATTTCCAGATTTATGTAGACTGATGCTCTGTCAAATGCATTTTGAACAGGTTGTTGTGGCTGCTCAACTATTTTGCTGGACCTTCCAATTTATAGGCCATGGAGTATTTGAGGCACATACTACCCACCGAATTAATAAATTTGATTATTGGCCAAATATATCTATCTATATATTGTTTCTCTGGAGATCAATTTGTTGTTTGCATGTTATGGCAGAAACGAGCACCCGCTCTTCTTGATAACCTTTTTCAAGCCTTCTTGATGGCTCCATTCTTCGTTCTGCTCGAGGTAACTTTATCCAACTTCTTGAACTGGGGAGGATCTGGTATGGAGAATAATTGTCTAGTTTTCAATTTCATCCAGGCACTTAATTTTATCGGGTACGAGCCATATCCTGGTTTCCATGCCAACGTCCATGCAAAGATTGAAGCGGACCGCAAAGAATGGCAAGCCAGCAAACAAAAGAAGCCTTTGTGAATGGTAGCCACTCAAAACACTGATACATCTTAAAAATTAATTTTACAAGTCCTACATTGTACATCTTAAAAATTAATTTTACAAGAATAGAACTACATTTTGCACTGATACATTTCCTGAATCATATATGCATGTGCATCATACTATACTACTATACTTGTAATTTTTTACCCAATTCAGTTGGAGTTGAAATATCATGGTGTGCAACTCCTTTCTTGGAAGACTGTCCAAAGCTTTCTTTGTAATTCTCCAACTTATTCGGGATATGCGGTCCCTTTCCCCCTTTTTACACGGCATAGTAAATATCTTATGGGCAATTAGATGTATGCACTCTCATATCATACAATGATACACAACTTCAGATGGTGACTAATAAATAAATCCTATTTTAGGGTTTTATTTTTTAGAAATAAATTTTGAAAGTTCAAAAGAGAAATAATTTGTTTAATATATTTAAATTTGACGTAGTTAAAAGGTGGGGCAAATGTTTATTTTTTTATTTTTAATAATAATATTTTATTTTATAAAAGCTATAAATTGAAAAGAAAAAAAAAATTAAGACCTCTTTTGTGTAAACAAGGGAAATGAAGAGGATTAAGACCTATTTTTACTAGAGTGAATTAAGGGATTAAAAAGGAGAATCAGTTTCAAGTGAAGTTGTTCAAAAGAATGGAAACTATTTTGCCTCTTTCATTCTAAACTATGTCAACTTAGTAGCTACCAAATTAAACCACCAAAAAATTATAATTAAAATGAACTGCACTCAACTTTCTTACCTCTTCCTTAAGTGGGAAAAATAGGGAAACGTGAATCTAAATTTTAACAAAAGATAAGTGCGCAAGAACTAGAAGAACATACAGACTTTTATTAAAATCTAGGGACTGACTTACAGGCATACTGAAATTTTGAACCCAAGTAAGACTTCGGAGGTCTTCCGTGTGTCTTGCAAGTGTCTGAGACTCTCCTTTTATAGAGAATCAGTAAGGAGGAACGTCGGGTGCTCATTGGGCTCCATCGTCACGTTCATCCTACTATTCTTGATAACGAAGAATCTTTTGACTCAGTATATTTATCTACAACGAAGACTCTTCTGACTCAGCACAATTATATTGCACCCTCTTTTACAAACATCACATGCATCCTACTATTCTTGATAACGAAGAATCTTCTGACTCAGCATATTTATCTACAACGAAGACTCTTCTGACTCAGCACACATATTATATAGGACTTTGTCTGCTTGTTCTGGCCCTTCATGCTTTTGGGCCCACCATGTTTACAAACGGAAGTTAGCCATCCTTTTAATGGCATCATTTAGGAGGTTGGCTATTAGCTCAAGTTGCTCGTCGACTTGCCTAGTGGTTGGGTACCAATCACCCCACCAGTTGTCTTTAGAGCTTCGGGACTGGCATTCTCGTTTTTTTGAGGAGTGAAGGATTCGGAGTTGTTGCAGGGTATTTGTTGCCTGTACAGCTGCTTGTTGTTGTAGCTCGTGGAGCTGTGTGGTGATTCCTTCTTCATACTCCAATGTGTAAGGGTATTGGTGCAAGGCTTGTACCAATTGTTGATACTACTTAGCGAGGTAGAGAGGGTCTTGAGGATCTGGATCATCAGGGTTCCAACCTCTGGGTTGGGATGGTCCTCCAGCTCCTGAAGTGCTGATACCACTAGCTCAGGGTTGAGGATAGCTTCCTCCGGACATTCTGAATAAATTAAACAATTAATTAGTTTTGAAAGGGTATCAGCAAGCTTATTATCCCTTCCATTAATATGCTCAAAATAAATTGGAATCCCAGTGTCAGTGATGAAATCCGTGAATGCTAACCATCTAACCCTAGATGGTTTATTTGTTGAGGTTTTTCCGAAAAAGTTTATGATTGCTTGACAATTTGTCCTTATTACGAGCTTTTTCTTAGCAAGGTAATAAATTTTCAATGCTTCCAAGGTATTCACGACGACGTGAATTTCCGCATTGATTGTTGATTTAGGGGGGCGGAATTTTTCACTGGCATAAGCACATATTTTTTCTGAAGATCTTGGGTCGTGCTCCTTTTCTTTCCACTTACAAATCCACCACCCCCCCTCCCCCCCCACCCTTCTATGCAGCCATCCATCTCAAGGATCATAAAGCAATCTTCAGGGGGAACTCTTCTAGGTCTGGTAGCTTGTGGACTAGTTCCTTAATTTGTCTGACAAGTCCCCGGTCTTGATTATTCATTCGTTTATCATCAGTAGGGCTTGTCTTGGTATATAATGGACTTAACAACCTGCCAAGATTTGGGATGTAATTCCTGGCATAGTTTAGCTAGCCTAGCCAAGATTTTAAGCCCTTCTTTGATGATAGTTCTTCCTCTTTGAATTCAGAAATTTTCTTGATTATGTGGGGTTGCAACCTGATGCGTTTATTTCCAATGACTTCCCCAAGGAGCTCAATTTCTCTGACTATTATCTTCATTTTAGTTGGGCTAAGCATCAGCCCGTGTTGCTTGCATATTTGTAGCATTGTTGTGAGATGCTTGGCATGGTCTGCTTTAGTTTTTGAGAATACCAAAATGTCATCAATGTAAATCGCAATAAATTTTTCAATACCTTTGAAGCAATTATCCATCTTCCTTTGAAAAAACTGCTGGTGCATTTTTTAATCCGAATGACATCACAAGTCATTTGTATAACTCTTCTGGGACTCAAAAAGGCGGTCCATTCCACAGAATCCGGGTGCATTGCCACCTGGTGAAAGTCACTCTTAAGGTCAAACTTTGAATAGAATTTGCTTTTACTAACCTTTTGAAGAATTGTATTAATTCCGGGCAAACTATATTAATCTTTGTTGGTTAGATCATTCAGTCGCTTATAATTGAACACCATTCTTTCCTTGCCCTTGATTTTCTTTCCTGTTTCCAGGTCAACTGAAGTTTCGGATTTTACAATAATTGTCGTTGTTTTGTGTCTGCTTTTACTAGGTCGAATGACGCCTAGATTCAATAATGCTTTGACATGCTTTCCGAAGGCTTCCTTCTGTTTAGGGGTAAGGTGTTTTAATAGGCGATCCTCAATAACAAAATCTGGGTTCTTTATATCCAACTGGCACATAACCTGATTTTTTGCCCAGTGTTTCAGAGGATTTTCTCCAATATATCCCTGATCTCGTAGCTCTTGCAATAATGGGCCAAATTTTTCTTTGAAATTCGATTGAGAAGGCCCCGCTGAGTAACTAATGAATTCATGTATCTGAATATATTCGTCTTCTTCCAGGTCCAGCTCTTCTATAGCTGCAACTGTAGATGTTACAGGTAAAGTATTTATGGTAGTCAAATTTTTATAGAAGGTTACCGTATTGTTTTCTATTCTTACTCCCCAGTGCATAGCTCGTATGAAGTTGCAACCAAGAATCATCTAGATGTTTTCCCCTAGTTTCATAGGAAATGAATAAGTATAGGGGACTCTGAAGCTATTTTCTCCAATTATCATCCTGTCATACTTCAGCTTCTTATCCACAGTTGAGCGAGAATTTATTCCACTGAAGTGTCCTACGTACGGATTTTCTTCAAGAGCTTCGCTAGGAATTGATCCTTGACCAACACATGTGGTGGCTCCTGTATCTAAAATAGCAGTGACTTTGAAAGGCTTAATATTAGGAATTTCAAATTCCACTGTTAAATTGAATAACATATTCTTAGCCTTTCTTGGCTGGGTTTCCTTCTGAGTGTCAATGGAAAAAACCTTTTGAACTTTTTCCATTAAAAGAACACTTGCTATTTCCAATGGTTGTTTCTGTCTCAACTGCTGGGCTTCCTTTGCTACCGCTTCCTGTTCAAGGGTAATTCTATCCATTTCCAAGGATTCATCTTCAAGCTCTCTATACTTTATCTTCCAGGTCTCTAGTTCATGTATCAGCTTTTGACTTTCTTCACGAGATTCCTTTAATTCTGTCTTAAGCTGCTGTACTTCAGCCTTAAATTCCTGCATGCCTTCGAGTTCCAATCTTTGCCTTTGTATTTCTGCTTCACAGTAAATAATATAATCTTTCTGTTCTTTAAGTAAATTTTTGGGCTCATACCTTATGGGGGTTGATTGGGCTACAGGAACTCTTTTGTCAAAGTAATACATATTGCACATCCCACAGGATGTTAATCGGCATATTGAGCAATGCATTCGATGTCTTTTTAAGGTTGTGTTTTTACAACAATGGCAGAGCTCATATTCTGTAGGAACTTCCTCATTTACTTCCCAAATATGTCTGCAATCATGCTGCTTTTGGGACACTTTGATCATTACTCTATAGCCATCATTTGGGCCTATCCACCATGTTCAGTCTTCTTCTCTGAATGTGAAGATTTTTTCATGTATCACGAATGTATTCAGCCCCTTTTGCAATGCCTCCATATCATCTTCTCCTTCAAATATACTATAAATTGCATCGCTTGGATTTTCCCCTTCTTGAACAGAGACCACTTCACAATCTTCGGGTAAATCAAGTTGTTCCCACATAGCCACACTTTTTATATTTCTTCTTTCATTTGGGCACTCCCTTGCAAAATGTCCTTCTTCTCCGCATAAAAAACATCTACACTTCTTGTTTCTTATTAAATGCTTCTTCTTTTCTATTCTGGCGTGTGAGGAGTGTAGCTTCCCCTTGTATGTTTTTGGCTTGCGAATATCATGCCTTCTTTTCGGCTTTTTGTAATATCCTGGAATAGGTATGTTACTGTAGAAAGATAAGTCTTTAAGTGCTCGCTTGAATGTCGCATCTTGCATTCATTCTCCAAATATTTGTAAGCAAATAAAATTCTGGGGAATACTCCAAGGATGCGTTTGGTTGAGGGTTTTTGTTGATAACCTTGTTAGGTTATCAACAAAAATCTTGTTTGGTTTAGGTTATAAACAATTACCTGGTAATTGATCATTACCAAGTTATGAACAAAAACCTTTTTAGAGGGGGATCGGAAAACCTTAGAGAATCAAGGTTTTTGTTGATTCCCGAGGTTAAGGAAACTTTTTTCCAATATTACCCCAAGCAATATATTAAATGTCAATTTGTCAAAACTCAATCGATCGCCGGCCGCCGGCCATCGTCGGCCGCCACGCTGCCGCCGTGCCGCCGGCCGCCTGCCGGGCTATCGCCGCCGCCGCTGCCGTCACCGGCCGCCGCCGCCGTTACCGCCGGCCGCCGCTTCGCCGTCATCGGCCGCGCCGTCGCCGTCGTCGATCGTCGGTTGCCGCTGCCGCCCGCCGCCGCTCGTTGCCGCGCGCTCGCCGCTGCCGCTGGCCGCCATCACCGCCGTCGGTCGCGCCCGCCGCTGTCCGCCGCCGGCCGCCGGCTTACTGCGTCGCCGGCCGCTGCCGCCGCCGTTCGGCCGGCCGCCGCTGGCCGCCTGCCACCGTCGCCGCCGCCCGCCGCTACCGGGCTGCCGGACGCCGCTGCTTGCCGCCGTCGGGCCGGCCGATCGGCCGCCTGGCCATCGCCTCGCCCCGCTGCCGGCCATCGTTGCCGCCGTCACCGGCTACCGCCATCGCCGCTCGCCGTCGGCCGACCGCATCGTTGCCGGTCATCATCGGTCGGCCGATCCATCGCCGTCCGCTATTAATATTTCGCAAGTATTGTCGAATTGATTGAGCAAAGACAGGATAATTTAGTAAAATATTAAATTAAGTTATATATTAAAACCTCTAACCAAACAAGGTTTTTATCTAAGGTTATACTTTATTTCAAGGTTATGTTTTATTCTCTGATAATCACATAACTAAGGTTATGTATGATTACTTGAACCAAACGCACCCTAATGGTATTTCCTAGGAATTTAGCTTCGAATGCATCCTTTATACATTTTCCCATATCACTGGGCATTTTTGACCATAACTTTTCTGATAACTCAGGACCAGTAAACAATCTTCCTGTTTTGGATGCAATTCTCATATATTCATTTAAGAATTGAATAATGTCCTTCAGATTGTTGCAAGAGTCGTTCTAAGTCCCTATAGACTTCTTCTTGTATGCCCGTAGTTCCTTGGTACGGGTCTTCAAGAGCAAAGACCCTCCTTATTTGTGAAATTATATTTTCAGTTTCATCAGTGCCATCTGCATTGTCTAACAATTGTTGGTACTCATTTGCATAAGTCATCCTCCATTGTATCCATGTAAGTTTTTCTGCTTCTCCGAGAAGATTTTCAATAAATTCTGCCTTGCTTCTAGAATCAGTAAAACCTTGTAGAGATACTAAGTTTTTTGTAATAGATTCCCACCTCATGAAAACTTCCTCAAATTGTCCTAGCTGTGTAGGAATTACAAGAATTGCTCCTGTTTGCTATTGAGTTGAAGGTAGATTCCACCGTTCTGAAAAATCTTTTGGCTTGAACCTAGTTCTGCTATAATTATATCCCTCAAAAGTGGGCCTTTGGCTTGAGCTTGGGTTACTGGTACAGGGGGATAATTTACAGGGCCCATAGTAGTATCTTGTGGGGGCCTGTATTATGATATTGTAGATGAAGAGTATATCTGCTCTCGTAATTTTGCTAGCTAGGGGTATTCAAATTCCCAGCTTTCATTTCCGGCTGCTATAATTTCCTTTTGCAATTTTTGTGGGTAAGGCAGCTCAGTATCCAATTTGGAGGAATCAGAAGAATCATCATTGGATGATATATCCCCACCTCCTTCCGTTGCGAATGGATTCTCCCATTGTGTCACATCAGTATCCGTTGTATTGGTATAATATTGTTGTGATGCACCATAATCGTTAGGGTCATCTATACTATCGGATTGCTAGTGTTGCAAAATACTCATAGTCATATTCTTGAGCTGAATAGTCATCAACAAGGTCACTCTGAAGGAATTCCATGGACCAGAGTACAGTGGCCCCTGGACTTGTATCTCCTGCATAGGTTCTTTCAGAGTTCCCTTGTAGGACATTCAGTATATCGTTCTAGTACCACTGAGGGAAATAGCTAGATGACTCTTGGTGTAGATGTTGTGTTGTTTGTGTGGCATCCTGATGCTCTCTTGGTATCAATTTGTCAAATATCTCTTCAGTTAATGTAGTCTCTGTGGTGGGTGATCGTTGGTTGGTAGAGCCAAACCCTTTATCAGCTCGTTCTGTTGTTGATAGTTCATCAACTTTCTGGATATCAAGTAATAGTATTTTTTTCAATGATAAGCTGCACAACCAGATCACCTTTGTTGATGAAAGCAGGTCTTATCATATGGTTGAAAATTAAAATCTTTACTTCGCCTTTGTAATCATTATCGATAACTCCGGCACCAACATCAAGACCAAGCTTTAACGCAATACTTGACCATGTAGCAATACGTCCGTAATGTCCCCAGGGAATAGCTAGGCTTAGTCCTGTTGAAACAAGACCTCACCCTCTGGGCTCTATGACACAGTCTTCACTGGCCGCCAGGTCAAATCCCACGGATCCTGCAATTTTTCTTTCATATAATATTGCTGTAGATGTTAAACATTTTACCTCTAAACTTGGCTCATCATGTATCAAAAGAGCCATTATTCGTGAAATCCTCAGCTCTTCTTCATCACTTTGGACTCCTTCCTCTTCATTGTCATGGTTTACTGGTCGTATTACTGGGGCAGAGGTATAATTATGAAAACTTAAAGATATCCTTTCATCCAGCAAATTTCTGCTATTCACCTCCGATGGTTGCATTGGAGTATTTAATTGTGGGGGGTTAATTACCCAATTTTTCCCTTGAAGCTGCGTTGTGGAATACCTTCTTCCTAGCAAGGCATTAACACCATGACTTGTTAAATAATCAACAACTCCATTTACCTCACAGGCAAAGGCTACATTGGGTGTATTAGAAAGCCTCCCAATAAGTCCCCTTATAATTAGTAAATTTGCTTCTCCATTACGCCACGATTCACATCCCCTGGTCAAGATGGAAATTTGTATATTTTTTAAGAAATCCCCAATTGTTAGCATTATATTAGATATAACATAAATTAACTAACTCCCTCTAATCAGGTCTACTTCTATGGTGGCAATAATAGATCTATCATCCTGCCATCTGTTATCCCTGAAGACAATTAATGCTAATGTTCCTTCTTCCTGTCTGTGTAATATTTGAACACGTACCTACAGTATTCCAAGATGAATATATTGCATTCGACTTCTTTGGAGTTGGTTGAAACTTTCCTCTTGTATGAACATGCCATCAACCTAGTTATTATCTGTACACAGTATTGACTCCTCAGATCGGTGTATGTAAATCCTATGGTTTACATCATCTCTTCGCGAATGATATAACACCTCAGCTGGTGCTATTGCAGCTCGCTCTTGCATGGATAACCTCAGTTGTACTTGTGGATCAATCTGTTGTTCCAGCGTATTCTGGGGGGGAAGGTCTGCCTATTAGTATTCTCCTTGTGGCTTGTTTGGTGTTGTATAGGCACCTTTGATTTTGACGGTATTCACGGATTTGATCCTCAACCATAGGGGTTGTAGCAGTTTGTTGTACTTGCATCGTTTGGGTAGTTGTTTTGGTCATCATCACCTTTTTAACTTCCCTTGTTCTTCTTGAAGGATCTTTCTAGGATCCTTAAAAACGAGCAGCTTCCCTCTAGGCTCCTTTGGTTTTTCCGTGGGGCCTAGATGTTAGGAATTGACCGTCCCTAGAGGGGGGTGATAACTGTCATTTTATCGTATTATTTTGGTCATTAATCTCACTGTTTTTATCCACTCGAGTGATTTATTGTTGATTATTAACATGTTTTATGAGTTAGATTCATTTTGGACCTTATTGTAGATTCTCCTAAATTTGTGGACTTATATGCAAATTTTATATCTTATTTGTAGGAGATCAAGATGAGCCAATGGACTAAATTCGAGTTAGATCAAATGTGGCCTAATCCAATGTCATAATGGGCATTTCAAACTGGATTAATCTGGACTTTTCATCAAGATCAGAGGCAATTCAATCAAGGGACCAGATCTGAGCAATATGGATCGTCCGATGAAAGTAGTGGATTCTGAGTCATCTATCTAGATATGGAGAGATCTAATCCGTACATTTAGATTTGGACATTTGAACCCTTCATTCAGATTCGACCGATCGTGATTATCCCTTCAAATTGATCAGATCCGTTCATTCCAAATCAGAGGAATCTGAGCCGTTGGATGTACAACCAGCTTAATAGATTAATCAACTTAATCAAACCCTAGATCTCGGAGGTCCATTGGATCGGACGGTCATGGAAATTGCCCTTTAAAAACCAACAATTTCGCCTCTCACGAGATCGCGCGACGCACAGTTTCTCCCCTTCCATCGCGCGACGCCGGGCGACACTCTCCTCTCTCACGTGCGAGCGGTGGCCCTTCTTCATCTCGGCATCGGCGACGGTTTCTTCAGCTCCTTCTGGCGACCCCCCTTCCGACAGCCAGCGGCAATCGCCTCCAATCCTCGCCAGCCGATTGAGATGTCGGGATTTTGCCATCTCGTCGGCAGCGAGTAACGACGATGATTTCGGCGAATCCCCCTTTTTCATCGGCATTCCATTTCCTTCCCGCGGCACCGATTGGGCTGCTCCACCTCAGATTCCCTCCTTGGCTGTGCCAATTGGGCAGCTCCGCCCTCCATCGCCGGTGAAGCTGTGATTTCACTGTTCCGACACTCCATTTCCTGAGGGTCGCGATGGGTACCCCATCATCACAATTCATCCCTAGCGCTCGGAGCGCCGCGCCAATCATCAGCCGGAGCAGTGGTTCGCATCCATCCGTATTCCCCTCCTTTTGTGGATTCACGAAGGAGTTCCGTCTCGACGACAGTCTCCTAGCTTCACCGGATTCGAGAGAGCAAGGAGACACCATAAGATTTCCAGATTTAGGAGTTTGTGCCATCCGCATCCATCGCCGGAGGAAGTTGTTCGAATCGTAGTTGTTGCCGGAGAGGGAAGGTCCCTGCTTCGAGTGGAGAGGAGTGTCACTTGATTTTATATTTGGAATTCCACATTTAGAATTACACGTACCTGATTTAATTTGTTTTATGCTTGCATGATGTTTGATTAAATATTTCCTTGAGTAATTAGATTGTAGTTGGTTAGTTTAGATTTAATTTCATGTTATGCTTTACTCTCATGTTATTCTATATATTTAAATTCCTGCACTTTCTTGTTTGCTTGCTTAGTTTAAGTTTCTTTTAATTTCATTGCAATCATAGTTTAGTTAGATTAGAGTTTGATTACATGCATTTTCTTTTAGTTCAGTAGGATTAGTCTTTTAAAATCCAAACCCCCATCTTCAATAGAAAATCCAAAGCAATAATTAGTGATCCTAAGACTACTATTCTCTCAGTTACACTCGTTGTCGGGTCATTCACTATGTTATATTAGCATAGAGAGGGTTTGATAATTAATTTATAACGGTACCACGACAAATATTGTTATCAAATTTTGGCATCGTTGCCAAGGAGTGTAATGATGCTTGGTAGACTTAGGATTGTTTGTCTATTTTTCTAAAAAAAAATCAAAACTCAAAAACTTTTATTTAGGGCTGCATTCTTTTATTTCTTGCATATCCATGTACTTGGTCGTGTCTATTTACTGTGTCTTTTGATTGTGTTTGTTAGTTTTTCAAGAAAGACTAGGAATCTCTTGCAATATGGATCCATATTATCAGTCATTTGGAGATCTCAATGATGCTTACTATTCAGGCACTGGGCAACAAGAGTATTACCAACCTGAAGATGATTATTATCAGTACCAGCCGCAATATCATCAGTATGTTCCTCAGTATCATTAGTCTTATCAGCAGGACAGGTATAATTTAATTTCTGGTATATCTTTTCATAATTTTGATTCAGATTTCAAGTATGGGCACACACCACTCTATGTTCTTGAGCAATCTCAGTGCTATCCACCCCCACTATCTATCGATACGTATATGCCCAGTTGGGGTGATCAATCAAGTAACAGTTATGGAGAAGCACATCAGGAAGAGGCTCAGAATTTTTCAACTTATCAGAGTCCATTGGGAATTCAAGATGACAATGTGTGATGGACTACAATCATTCCAACAAACTGAGTCAACTACAAAGACACTAGAAAAGCTAGGATCATTTATGCAGTAGCAGATGCAACAGATGCAACAGCAGATGCAGCAACAAATTAGTGATTATCATCAGCGACAACAAGAAAAGATACAAAACATGCAAATCCAACTAGATCAAATTTCATCATCCATCAGCCAGACACAAGCACAAGATTCCTTTCAGTTTTCCTCAGAGATCATTTCTGATGGCATGGATGTGTTTGAAGAGATGGATTATAGAGCTGATGATATGTACGTTTCTACCTCTGCAGCTCTACAGGACTCCTCTGCTTATGAGTATGGTGATGATGTACTATCTAATGCTCCATATATTGATGAAGTTGTTGTTGTGGAAGATAATATGAATGTTGATACTAACGGCTTGGATTTACCCTGTGATGCTGATTGTGAGATAGTGGCGGCAAGCAATTCTGATGAGCTGATTCCCATGGAAGTGGTGGATAGCTGGAGGCCCCTAGACTAGACACTTCCATCACAACCGGAGTCTCCAACAATTCTGTTGATGAAGGCCCTAACAGAAAATGCAATAATCCGACCCCAAGGCTGGACACTTTTGTTGAATCGCCTCAGACCTCCATAGAAAATATATAAGAAGACGATCATATTGGAGGGAGCAGCATGGAACTATCCTGATAACACTGTGAAGGCGCTCACCTCCATTCAGTCCATCCCACTCCCGGCATGGATACTTAAGCTGAATCTTCTTCAACCACCGAGACGGGATTTCTCTCGGAGCACTCCACGCCCTGCGTGGCTCCTTCTACTAAATTTTCTTCAATAGCCAGGACCTTATGGGAGTTTGTGTAGGGATTCTTGTCGCGCTCGAAACACTTTACAAGCAATAAGCAGCAAAAAAACTAAGATCCCTCCAGAGATCCATGCAAAAAAACTATATACTCGTTTTTATCGATTCTAACCTATAAGAATCGTGATTACCTTCGCTGCGTGTCATTCGCAATCCCGTCAGCGACACTTGAGTACGGATCTCAACGCAGTCAGTACGTCCGCGCCTCCACGGTATCCACACGAATTGTGAAGTGGAGAAGAACCACACTGTGGTGCTAGCCACAAGATAGGTTCGGCCAAGAAGGTAGAAGAGGAGGAAGAAGATGATCACCACCTAAATCACCCCCAAAACTAATGTGCATGAAAATAATAACCCTCTTGAGTCTCATCCAAATTCCTCTTTTATATTCAACCATTGAATATGAAGAGTTTTGACTCTTGGTTTCCATGGAATTAAAATCTCATTAATTTCATCTTAATGATCATGCAATCCCTTCTTAATGGTGAGTCTAACTCAATTCGAATCTGACTTGAGTCTAACTCGAGTCAGATTCATTGGGTACGAATCTGACTTAAGTCTAACTCGAGTCAGATTCATTGGGTATACCTTGAGTCCTACTCAATCCGAATTTGATTTGAGTCTAACTCGAGTCAAATTCATTGGGTATACCTTGAGTTCTACTCATTGAGTCTAATCTACATTAGACTCAACCCGATATCCCAATGGCTCATCATTCATCTCATGATTAGCACTATGGGTTGACACTAACAATCTTCCACTAGCACTAGTGCCAATAACATGAGTCATCTCCAACTCACATGTCCTAAGTGTGTAACCTAATAGGTTCTCGTAACGTTGACAATGTTTCTAAAATCCTTTTAGAGACATAAGCAATGAGCGGCATCTTGCAATACATTATTGCTACCCAAGTGGCGAGAATGTCGAGATCCGACATAACCTTTCCGTGACTACTATCTTGTATGACTCAGTTCTTCTATCCATGATATCTAGATTGATCAATGAGGCATAGACTGTGTCATCCTCTTATCAATCATGAGTTTCTTGATCTCCAAGTAGACTACTCAACCAAATAAGCTCAATATCCCATATTGATTTGTTTGAGCATGATCATGCATTTTAGCAGTCCTACTCTATCAAGGGGCCCATAGATATCACTTCTGTTACATAGAAGGGATAGATCTCATCTATATCACTCACATCTCTCCGCATAACTTATTTCATACCCGGTGATCGCCTTTATAGTCACCCTGTTACGGGTGACGTTTGACGAAACCAAAGTATACAACTCATTATGTAGGGAACCGTAGTGACTTCAGGTCTAAGGATTATTCATACCAATAGTCACATGAGAATTTTTATGACACTCATATAATGATCCATGAAATAATCTCATGGCAGGTCAATTCAGTATACATTCTTTAATATATACCCATGTGTCAACGTGATATCACATATCCATGATCTGTGAGATCAAATCATCAATTGACCTATATGTTAGTCTCAATGCATTAATATTGTCCTTGTATATTAATACTTGACTAGGAATATTTAAGAATAGTGTTCTCCACAATTTCTCACAATCAATTCTACCAATTGATATGTTGTAGATAGGAACCTATTTTCTAAGACATTATTATATTTATTCAGATGACACAAGCATGAAGTAAATATAATAACCAAACTTTGTCTTTTATTAATGAAGTATGATACATATGCTCTCTAATCAATCATCTCATAATTGACACTAAGGGTTGACACTAACAATCTCCATTAGAACTAGTGTCAATCACTGTAATCTTTAAGACCCAGTGACCTAGTATGACCATCATACTTCCTCTGTGCTAAAGCCTTGGTCAAGGGATCTGCAATGTTAGCATCAATATTCACTCTGCATATCCATACATCTCCTCTATCGATGATCTCTCAAATGAGGTGATACCGCCGCAGTATATGTTTGGAATGCTGGTGAGAACGATGTTTCTTAGCCTGTGTTATAGCCTCGTTGTTGTCACAATAAAGCTCTATAGGTCTCACAATGCTAGGAACTACACCAAGCTCAAAAACAAACTTCCTGATCCAAACTGCCTCCTTTGCCGCATCTGAAGCAGCAATATACTCGGCCTCTGTAGTAGAATCCGCGACTGTGTCTTGCTTTGAACTCTTCCAGCTCACAGCACCACCATTTAAACAAAAGATATACCCTTACTGTGATCTGTAATTGTCTTTGTCCGTTTGGAAGCTAGCATCGTTGTAACCCTTTACAGCAAACTCCTCATTGCCTCCAAATATCAAGAAATATTCTTTAGTTCTTCTTAAGTACTTAAAAATATTCTTGACGGTTATCCAGTGACTATCACTTGGATCTGATTGGTACCTACTCGTCATGCTCAAAGCATACGAGACATTAGGACGAGGGCATAACATGACGTACATAATAGACCCTATAAAAGATGCATAAGGGATCTGATCTATGCGTTCCCTTTCTTCCTTAGAAGAAGGGCATTGAACCTTCGAAAGGCTCACACCATGTGACATTGGCAGAAATCCCTTCTTGGAATTCTGCATTGCAAAATGTTTAAGCACCTTGTCAATGTATGCACTCTGACTTAAGCCAAGCAATCTCTTAGATCTATCTCTATAGATTTTAATGCCTAAAATGTAGGTTGCTTCACCTAAGTCCTTCATTGAGAAACAATTCCCAAGCCAAGTCTTCACAGACTACAGCGTAGGGATGTCGTTTCCAATGAGAAGTATGTCATCAACATACAAGATAAGAAAGATAACTATGCTCCCACTAACCCTCTTGTTGATACAGAGTTCATCTTCATTCTTGATGAAACCAAACTGTTTGATCGCATCATCGAATCGAAGATTCCAGCTTCTAGATGCTTGCTTTAAACTATAAATAGACCTATGTAACTTGCATACCTTACCAGCATGCTTTGAGTCTACAAAACCCTCAGATTGTGTCATGTACACATCCTCGAGGAGGTTTCCATTCAGAAACACAGTTTTAACATTCATTTGTCAGATCTCATAATTGTGGTAAGCTACAATAGCAAGTATGATCCGAATGGACTTAAGCATCGCAACTGGTGAAAAAGTTTCATCATAGTCAATACCATGAATCTGTTTGAGACCTTTAGCTACCAATCACCCTTTATAGGCATGCATAAGACCATCCATGTCAGTATTTCTCTTAAAGACCCACTTACACCCAATGGATTTGACCCCTTCAGGTGGATCAACCAAAGTCCATACCTAGTTAGTGTACATGGATTTCATTTCGGACCTCATGACCTCTAGCCATTTCTCAGAATCTAGGTTCATCACAGCTTCCTGATAGGATGTAGGCTCGTTCAACTCAACAAGCATAACGTCATCATTGTCAAACAAGAGAAATGAATATCTCTCAGGCTGACGACGTATCCTATCAGACCTGCGAAGAGGTTGGTCTACTTGAACAGACTGTTGTTCCACAACTCCTTATGCAACAATCTCATCATCCACAACACTTTGTGGTGTCTGTTCAATTTCCATCTCAGTGTTATCTTTATCTTGAATTTTTTCAAGATGTATTTTACTCCCACTAGTTCTTCTAGCAATGAACTCTCTTTCTAGAAATACTTCATTTCTAGTGACAAACACTTTTCCTAGCATGGGATTGTAGAAGTAATATCCTTTCGTTTCCTTAGGATATCTTACAAAGTAGCACTTGTCTGATTTGGGGCCTAGTTTATCGGAGACTTGACGTCGAACATAAGTCTCACAATCCCAAATCTTCATAAAAGATATTTTGGAACTCTTCCCAGTCCATATCGCATATAGTGTCTTTATGACTGCCTTAGATGGGACGCGGTTAAGTGTGAAAGCAGCCGTCTCTAAAACATATCTCCAGAAGAAAGAAGGAAGATTTGTGTGACTCATCATGGATCGTACCATATCTAATAATGTACGATTTCTCCTTTCTGATACACCATTCCACTGTGGTGTTCCAGGTGGAGTGAGTTGAGATCTAATCTTAAACTCAATGAGAGTCACGAAAATCTTGACTAAGGTATTCTCCACCTCGATCTGATCGAAATACTTTAATACTCTTACCAAGTTGGTTTTGTACTTCATTCTTGAATTCTTTGAACTTTTCAAAGGATTCAGATTTGTGTCTCATGAGATACACATATCCATATCTACTGAAATCATCAGTAAAAGTAATGAAGTACTGATAGCCTCCTCTTGCTGCTACATTGAAAGGTTCACATATATCAGTATGTATGAGTTCTAACAAATCAGTAGCTCGTTCGCCATGTCCACTAAATGGAGTTTTGGTCATCTTATCTAGAAGACAAGATTCGTATGACTCATATGATTCAAAATAAATGAGTCCAGTAATCCATCCTTATGGAGTTGGGATATACGACTCTCATTTACGTGACCTAGGCGACAATGCCAGAGATATGTTTGGTTTAGATCATTAGGTTTGGACCGTTTGATATTTATGTTATAGACTGAGATTTCAAGATCTAGAAGATAGAGACCATTCACAAGGTGTGCACTACAGAAAAATATATCATTTAAATAAACAGAACAACACTTGTCCTTTATCACAAATGAGAAACCTTTCTTGTCTAAACAAGAAACAGAGATAATATTTTTTGTCAAAGCAGACACATAACAACATTCTTCTAGTTCTAAGATAAGCTCAGTGGGCAAAGATAAGGAATATGTCCCTACAGTGATGGCGGCAACCTTTGCTCCATTGCCTATCCGTAGGTCCACCTCGCCATTCATCAATGATCTAGTCTTTTGAAGGGTCTGCACATTGGTACAAATGTGAGAAGCACAGTCGATATCTAATATCCAAGAAGACGAGATAGATAAATTGACTTCTATAACATATATACCTGAGGCAGAAGTCTCACTTCTCTTCTTTTTCACCTCTTCTAGGTATAGCTTGCAGTTTCTCTTCCAATGTCCGGTCTCACCGCAGTGGAAGCATTCTCCTTTCTTAGACACCCCCTCCTTTTGGTTTCAATGCATTTGCCTTGCCTTTGCCTTTGGCTTGGGTCTTACCCTTACCTTTAGGCGTCTGCTTGCCTTTGCCTTTGCCTTTGTTCACCATCAAAATGGTACTAGGTTTTGCCTTCATAAGGTTGAGTTTAGCAGTTCGCAACATGCTTAATATCTCAGGTAAAGGCTTGTCAATTTCATTCATGTTGTAGTTCATGACAAATTGACTATAGCTTTCTGGTAGCGAATATAAAACAAGGTCAGTGGTCAGCTCTTGGCCCAATAAAAATCCCAATCTCACTAGGTTCTCAACGTACCCAATCATCTTGAGTACATGAGTGCCTATGCGAGTTCCCTCTTGCATCTTGCATTGAAACAAGGCCTTTGATACTTCGTATCTCTCGTGCCTCGCTTGTCCCTGGTGTTAGTAATATATGAGAGATGTCCTAAGGCAATCGCCTTATGTTTGAACCATTTATATGATAAATGAAGATTCACTATTTGAGTATACATGTTTTCATGTATTTGATTAGATCTTAAACTCATTTACTGAATGTCCACGATACGATTCACAGCATGAGAGAATTGGTGATTATATCACAACTAGTGAGTATCTCTACATGTGTAATTGTGATGTATCGGAATTATCCCTAGTCGATGAATTGATGGATTTGGACACCATCAATTCTGTCGAGACTAGCACGAGGTATACTCCTTGGTGTATCCAAGCAGTTGATTCTCACTAGCTGGAGACATTGTGATGTCCGGAGTTAATCATGGATGCTAGTTATGGTAACTAGTTCATTGGAGCGACCAGCTGTAAGACTTCATATGATTCTCTGCATATATAGATATGTCAATGAAGTTCTTACTGCAGCTTAAGTGCGATGTTCCTTTGACTTGTGGTATTCAAGTCATCTTGATCATGAAGACTTATGTTTTGACATCTTAAGCAAGCATCTCTGAGGAGATGTGGACCCGGGATGATTGGGTATAAGTCGAAGTGATCGAAGGTGTTTGAATAGCCAATAAAGGATTCACCACTCCTTACGAGGAGATGTATACCCATGGCCTCTCGTCGGATTGTTACTAAAATCTTTGGCCAAAGCATTACATATTTAGAGTAAGGTACTCTTGGATACATGTGCAGTAACTAGAATTCGTAGGATGAGGAAATGATACTTGGGCTAGGTGTGACGTAGTCAACCTAGTGGGGACTGACACTATAGACCATGTCCTGAACCAAGTGGGTATAAGATGAGTGAAGGGAATGGGGCATGATTTATTGTAGCTGCTGAAGGATTTCAGAAATAGTTCTGGATCAACCGTTGATCTTTTCGATTAATTGGGGATCATGATGTATTACTAGGTGTCACTCATGATCATTATATAATTAATGGTTAATTATAGACGGCCAACATAAATCGAGAACCTATTTGGTCACACGCACAACGAGCGTAATCCGAAGGATTTAAAACGAACTTGTGAATGAGATTCTCAGACCGAGAGAAACTAGGTTTGGTTGGACCAAACAAGGAGCGAGCATGAAATTGTTTCAGTCGCAATGGAAGCGTAGATGGGTCATGTCTTATGAAGACATGATGGATGAACCAAATTGGTTTGGTTCTAATCCAATGGTGGAGAATAAACCAAAGGGGTTTGATTTGTTTTAAACGAATGAACCAAAGTTGGTTCGGTTCGTTTTAACTTAAAATAGACCAAATCGGTTTGGTTTATTTTAACTTAAATTAATGGAGTGGGTTAACGGATTTTGGTTATGAACCAATAACCATTAGAAGAATTTGTTCTCTATAAAATAGGGCTCAAGGGTTTAATGAGAGCCCTAATCTAAGTTGCCGCCCCTTCCCTTTTCTCCTCTTGTGGTCGGCGCCCATACCCTAGCCGCCGCCCACCCTTGTGCCACCGTCCAAGATCCTTGCCGGCGTCCAAGCTTCAGTTGGCGATCCTCCGACAACCCTCCGGTGATCTTCCTTGGCTCCGGCGACAAGGTGAGCATCTAGCTTCCTTATTTGGCCGACGCTAATCCTCCACCAAAGCTGTCAAGTTTTCTGGACAGCTTGTTTATTTCGTGTCGAAGCGTCGTTTGGATGACGTTTGGAGCTTCGACATCAGCTACTTTGCCGAGGATTCGATCTCCGATAATCCTCATAGGTGGAGGACGAAGGATTCGTCAAACGGTTGGTCAATACCTCTCCGGAGAAGCGAGTTTTTGAGGGCTCGTTTTGAATCCGAATTTTGATTCGGATTGTGATCTTCTCTCGATCATATCATCTTCGACACGAGGCTAGTGACTCATACGAAGACGAGGCTCGTGACTTTGTGAAGTCATCCCGAAGATACTCAGCGTGGATACGGATAGAGGCGATTCTAGCGAGGATCGCTCCGGTTGATGTCTTTCCCGCTACATGTGATACGTAAGATATACGTAGAATAAATTTCCTTTTATTGTAAAATTTGAAACTACGATTATGTCTACACATGTTGTACTATGCATGCGTGTGGTGTGTGTGTTGTAATAAATTAGATTTATTATTTTATTTCTTTCACTGTGCACATGTTTACGAAACATGTTCGAACACACACTCGCCGCGGTGCCGGAAACCCAACAATGGTATCAGAGCCCAGGTTGTGTTTCGACATAATCGTAAAATTGTTTTGCGATAGTTGTAATGGTATTTATGGAAATTTTCTACTTTTAGAAAGTTAGAAGTATTTATGGAAATTTTTAATTTTGGAAAGTCTAGAAATATTTATGGAAATTTTCTACTTTTGAAAAGTTAGAAGTATTTATGGAAATTGATATTTTTCATAAATAAAATATTTGATTAGATTTAGAAATTTATTTTCTAATTTAATCATGATTTGATTTGGGAAATCAAATCTTAAAATATTTTATTTCCATAAGTAGTTTTGATGATTTAGAAAATTTGTTTCCTAAATTGACTTTCCTTAATCAACACTTTCCACAAATAAAATGTGATTAGATTTGGAAATTTATTTCCTAATTTAATCATGATTTGATTTGGAGAATAAAATCTCAAACATATTTTATTTCCATAAATAGTTATGACATATAAGGAAATTTTGTACATGTCATAATTGTATGTCATGTAATTACATTAGATGCATATCATTATGTCATGCGTGTCGTGACATGTAGATGTATGTCATGTATGTCATGTCATGTAAATAATAGTTATTTGCATGCAAAGAGGATGAGACATAAAAACTCTTACTCAATATTAAAGCCTACACCTTCCATTAATATGGTTAGACCAGAGTTCCGTTTCTTGTTTGAGTTGTTGGACTCTCTCCAAGCCCGGCTCGAACCCGAACATGTTCAAACCATGAAATAGTTTAATACTAATATGATAAGAGTCAGAGGTCAATCGTTAGTTTTAGTTGTTAGACTCTCTCCAAGCCGGGCTAATTGGTTGAATGCGCTCTAACCATATTAAAATTATTTCTTGATTAATGGGTTGGTTTTAACCTGGAGCATCGTCGATGTGAAGGGAGGTGAAGTTGGGTGCTATGCATATGATGCGTACCTGTTAATGAGTTAACAACCCGATGTATGTGTGAACATTCAATAAGTTGATAGCACATTGTGATAGTTGCATATATGTGATTGCAATCGGTATATTTGATACCTACCATCGTAGTTATGAATGACTTGTTGGACTCTCTCCAAGGTTGTTCATATCTATGTTGGATATCAACCCATTCGGAGATGGACCTACGATCTCCCGAAGTGATTTTGGGGTTTTTGAAATTCGAAAAATGAATGGGATTTATAAATGTATGTTGATGCATTTTAAAATTATTTTCTCATATATGCTCGTTTTGTATTTCTAGGTTATCGATTGATCATGACGTCTATGAATTTGTGCACTATTTTGGATTCAAACAAATTGACTGGGCTTAACTTCCTAGACTGGTTTAGAAACTTGAGAATTGTTCTCAAGGAGGAAAAGCTAGCGTATGTCCTCGAAGAGCCTCTTCCCGCCCGTCCTAGGGACGATGCAACTCCAGACTAATTGTTGGCCTATCAGAAACATGTGGCAGATTCTGAACTGGCGAGTTGCATCATGCTAGCTGCGATGGTACCTGAGCTGCAAAAGCAGCATGAGCGTATGGATGTTAATACCATAGTCTTCCATCTTCATGAGTTGTTTGATGAGCAAGCGAGATCCGAAAGGTTCGAAGTCTCCAGACTCCTCTTCACCTCTAAGATGCAAGAAGGTTCGTCTGTAGTGCAGTTTGTGCTAAAGATGAACGGGTACATCGAGCGGCTGGCCACCCTCGGGTTTGTGATGGATCTTGAATTAAGTATTGATTTAATTTTGCATTATTTGCCTAAGAGTTTCTCACAATTTGTGATGAACTATCGGATGAACAAATTAGAATCCACTATTCCTGAGCTCCTCAATATGATGAAGACTGTGGAGCCTTCTGTGAAGCATGAGGAGAAGATGGTTCTGTTAGTTGATTCCTCAAAGAAAGGTTCTAAGAGAAAGGCAAAGGAACAGAAGAAAAGGAAGAACAAGAAGGCTAACAAGGCAGAACCAGCGTAAAAGGGCGCTTGCCATCATTGTGGCAAGGAAGGCCACTGACGAAGAAACTGCAAGATTTATCTTGAGTCCGTGAAAAAGAAGAAGGCATCCGATGTCTCATCCTGTTCAGGTATCTTCATTATTGATTGTCATTCTATTTCCTTAGACACTTGGGTATTGGATACTGGGTGTGGCTCACATATATGTAATGACATACAGGGGCTAAGGAATAGAAGAATACTAGTCAGAGGGGAGTCAAATTTGCGAGTTGATAATGGAGCAAAGGTTGTTGCGGTCGCCATCGGAACTTATTTGCTGAAACCCCCTAGTGGACTAGTCTTAGAACTGGACAATTGCTATTGTGTTCCTTCTCTAATAAAGAACATTGTTTCTATTTCCTGCTTAAATAGAAATGGTTACCATTTGACGTTTAGTAATAATTGTTGTTATATAACTTTGAATGACGTACTTTATGGAACTGAAACTTTGAGCAATGGTATTTATACGTTGGACATATCCAGTGACATTTTCAATATCGAAGCGAGCAACAAGCGTGCTCGAAAGGATAATCAATTAGACTCCTACATGTGGCATTGTCGTCTTGGTCATGCAAGCAAGAAACACATATTCGAATTACACCGATGTGGAATTCTGGAATCGTTTGAATTGGATTCATACGATACATGCGAATCATGCTTAAAAGACAAGATGACTAAGTTACCTTTTACAGGAAAAGGTGAACGAGTGGGAGAGTTGCTAGGTCTAATACATACTGATGTATGTGGACCTATGTCAACTCAAGCTTTAGGAGGCTATAGTTACTTCATTACCTTCACCGATGATCACTCACGGTTTGGATATGTGTTCTTGATGAAACACAAGTCTGAAACCTTTGAAAGGTTCAAAGAATTCAGAAATGAAATAGAGAAACAACATGACAAGAGTATTAAAATACTTCGATCGGATCGAAGTGGTGAATACTTAAGTCAAGAGTTTCTAGATTATCTAAGAGACAATGGTATATTGTCTTAATAGACTCCGCCATATACACCACAACGTAATGGTGTATCTGAGAGGCGTAACTGGACCTTGTTGGACATGGTCAGGTCAATGATGAATCATGCGAATCTTCCCAAGTCCTTTTGGGGCTATGCGCTTTAGACAGCTGTTTACTTGTTAAATAGAATGTCAACCAAGGTAGTCTTCACTACTCCATATGAGATATGGAATAGTAAGAAACTTCATGTATCTTACTTGAAGATATGGGGTTGTCCTGCTTATGTGAAGCGGACTGTATCAGACAAATTGGATGCTAAGTCTGATAAATGTCTATTTATTTGATACCCTAAGGAAACAAGGGGTTACCAATTCTATCATCTTGTGGAACAAAAGATGTTTGTTTCAAGGCATGCTGTGTTTCTAGAGAAAGAGTTTCTCTTGCAAGAAAACAGTGGGAGTGTCATCGAGCTTAAGGAGGCTCGAGAGACTCAAATAGACATTGATGAGATACCTGGTGAAGCACAACAGCCGATAACTCATAGTGATGAGCAATCGGTTAGACCTATTGAAACATCACATCTTCGTAGATCTAGTAGAACACGCAATATTCCTGAGAGATATGGATTTCTCGTAAGTGAATCGAACGACGTGTTACTCATTGATGATGGGGAGCCTACCAGTTATGAAGAAGTTCTGACAAGTTCAGAAAGGGATAAGTGGCTTGAAGCCATGAAGTCGGAAATGGATTCCATGTATGAAAACCAAGTTTGGAACTTGGTTGACCCACCTGAAGGCATAAAACCTATAGGGTGCAAGTGGGTTTTCAAGAAGAAAATCGACATGGATGGTAATGTGATTACCTATAAGGCTATATTGGTGGCGAAAAGATATTGTCAAAAGCAAGGTGTTGATTATGACGAAACCTATTCGCTTGTTGCTATGCTTAAATCCATTTGGATGCTCCTGGCCATAGCGGCTCATTATGATTATGAGATATGGCAGATGGATATGAAAACAGCTTTCCTTAATGGAAACCTGCTCGAGGACGTGTATATGATACAGTCTGAGGGTTTCACATCGGTTGATAAAACCAAGGTATGCAAATTGCGACGGTCCATATATGGATTGAAGCAAGCATCCAGGAGCTGGAATATCCGTTTTGATGAGACAATCAAAAAGTTTGATTTCTCACAAAATCCAGACGAACCTTATGTGTACAAGAAGGTTAGTGGGAGTGCAGTCGTGTTCCTAGTATTGTATGTCGATGACATATTACTTATAGGAAATGATGTTTCAATCTTACAGTCAGTTAAGATTTGGTTGTCCAAGACATTCTCCATGAAAGACCTGGGAGAAGCAACCTATATCCTCGGGATTAAGATCTATAGAGATAGATCAAAACGGTTGCTTGGTCTTTCACAGTCTACATATATAGACCAAGTGCTAAAGAGGTTTAGCATGTCGGAATCCAAGAAAGGTTTCCTACCCATCAGGCATGGGATACACCTTTCGAAGTCTATGTGTCCGCGCACAGAAGACGAGAGGATTTGCATGAGTAAGATTCCCTATGCATCCGCAATATGATCTATCATGTATGCTATGTTATGTACGAGGCCCGATGTATCGTATGCCCTGAGTGTCACGAGTAGATACCAGTCTGATTTAGGAATGAATCATTGGGCGGCTATTAAAACAATCTTTAAGTACTTGAGAAGAACTAAGGATGTGTTCCTAATATATGGAGAAGGGGACATGGTGATACGTGGGTATATGGATGTCAGCTTCCAGACAGACAAAGATGATTCTAGGTCTCAGTCTGGATACGTGTTCACATTGAATGGGGGCGCAATAAGTTGGAAAGGTTCCAAGCTTGACACTATAGCGGAATCTGTCACTAAGACAGAATACATTGCAGCTTCGGAAGCAGCAAAGAAAGCGGTTTGGATCAAGAAGTTTATTTTTGAACTTGATGTGGTCTCATCAATGATCCAAACATGCGCTTCGCCGCTATCATCTTATCAAAGAGATCATTAGTAGAAGGAAATACAAATCAAGAAAATTCTCACTGAAAGGAATTTAGCGGATCCTTTGACTAAGGCATTACCTCAAAGTAAGTTTGAGGGTCATGTTAGAGCCTATGGTATTAGATACCGTAGCGATTGACATTAGGTCAAGTGGGAGTTTGTTAGTAATATATGAGAGATGTCATAAGACAATCGCCTTATATTTGAACTATTTATATGATAAATGAAGATTCACTATTTGAGTATACATGTTTTCATGTATTTGATTAGATCTTAAACTCATTTACTGAATGCCCACGATACGATTCACAGCATGAGAGAATTGGTAATTAGATCACAACTAGTGAGTATCTCTACATGTGTAATTGTGATGTATCAGAATTATCCCTAGTCGATGAATTGATGGATTTGGACACCATCAATTCTGTCGAGACTAGCATGAGGTATACTCTTTGGTGTATCCAAGCAGCTGATTCTCACTAGCTGGAGACATTGTGATGTCCGAAGTTAATCGTGGATGCTAGTTATGGTAACTAGTTCATTGGAGTGACCAGTTGTAAGACTTCATATGGTTCTCTGCATATATAAATATGTCAATGAAGTTCTTACTGCAGCTTAAGTGCGATGTTCCTTTGACTTGCGGTATTCAAGTCATTTTGATCATGAAGACTTATGCTTTGACATCTTAAGCAAGCATCTCTGAGGAGATGTGGACCCGGGATGATTGGGTATAAGTCGAAGTGATCGAAGGTGTTTAAATAACCTATAAATGATTCACCACTCCTTGCGAGGAGATGTATACCCATGGCCTCTCGTCGGATTGTTACTAAAGTCTTTGGTCAAAGCATTACATGTTTAGAGTAAGGTACTCTTGGATACATATGCAGTAACTAGAATCCGTAGGACAAAGAAATGATACTTGGACTAGGTGCGACGTAGTCAACCTAGTGGGGACTGACACTATAGACCATGTCCTGAACCAAGTGGGTATAAGATGAGTGAAGAGAATGGGGCACGATTCATTGTAACTGTTGAAGGGTTTCAAAAATAGTTCTGGATCAACCGTTGATCTTTTCGGTTAATTGGGGATCATGATGTACTACTAGGTGCCACTCATGATCGTTCTATAATTAATGGTTAATTATAGACGGCCAACATAAATCGAGAACCTATTTGGTCACACGCACAACGAGTGTAATCCGAAGGATTTAAAATGAGCTTGAGAATGAGATTCTCAGACCGAGAGAAACTAGGTTTGGTTGGACCAAACAATGAGCGAGCATGAAATCGTTTCAGTCGCAATGGAAGCGTGGATGGGCCGTGTCTTATGAAGACATGATGGATGAACCAAATTGGTTTGGTTCTAATCCAATAATGGAGAATAAACCAAAGGGGTTTGGTTTGTTTTAAACGAATGAACCAAAGTTGGTTCGGTTCGTTTTAACTTAAAATAGATCAATTCGGTTTGGTTTATTTTAACTTAAATTAATGGAGCGGGTTAAGGGGTTTTGGTTATGAACTAATAACCATTAGGAGAATTTGTTCTCTATAAAATAGGGCTTAAGGGTTTTGTGAAAACCTAATCTAAGCAACCCCAAAGTTGCCGCCCCCCTCTCCTTCTCCTCTTGTGGTCAGCGCCCAAACCCTAGCCGTCGCCCACCCTTGTGTCGTCGTCCAAGTTGTTGTCGGCATCCAAGCTTCAGCCCGCAACCCTCCGGTGATTCTCCTTGGCTCCGGTGACCAAGGACTAGCTGGCCCTCTTCCCTTTGGCCGACGCTAACTCCTCCACCAAGCTGTCCAGTTTTCTGGACAGCTTGTTTCCTTCGTGTCGGAGCGTCGTTTGGACGACGTTTGGAGCTCCGACAGTGGCTATTTTGCTGGGGATTCAATCTCCGGTAATCCTCATAGGTGGAGGACGAAGGATTCGTCAAACGGTTGACGAATACCTCTCCGGAGAAGCGAGTTTTTGAGGACTCATTTTGAATCCGAATTTTGATTCGGATTGTGATCTTCTCTCGATCACATCATCTTCGACACGAGGCTAGTGACTCGTACGAAGACGAGGCTTGTGACTTTGTGAAGTCATCCTGAAGATACTTGGCGTGGATACGGATAGAGGTGATTCTAGCGACGGTCGCTCCGGTTGATGTCTTTCCCGCTACACGTGATACGTCAGGTATACGTAGAATAAATTTCCTTTTATTGCAAAATTTGAAACTACGGTTATGTCTATACATGTACTATGCATGTGTTTGATATGTGTGTTGTAATAAATTAGATTTATTTTTTTTATTTCTTCCGCTGTGCACATGTTTACGAAACATGTTCGAACACACACTCGTCGCGGTGCCGGAAACCTAACACCTGGTATAGTTGTTTCAGATGCTCAACCATACCATAGGCATCCATGTTCTCATGTTGCTTCTGAAGCTCAGAGTTCATGGTGGCAAGCATAAGGCATGACACATCTACTGCGTCATCTTGATGCTTCTTATTAGCATCCTTCTCAGTACGAGTGGCCGTAGGGGCGGGTAGTTTAGGAATGAACTGCTCTAGGACGTACAGTTTGTATTCTTGCTTGAGGACTATCCTTAAGTTCCTGTACCAGTCCAGGAAATTAGCTCTAGTGAGCTTGTCCTTATCCAGGACAGATCACAGAGAGAGAGTATTGACGTATTTGACGACATGGTGATCTACAATACAGAAATGCAGAAATGTATCATATTTCGATCATTTAATTAAGTCTTTAACTAAATAATTCTCCACTTGTCACAAAGTGGTACAAGATCCATATTATATCGCATCTTGAGTTAGCTTTGGCTAATCGCCCAAGACTCGTATAAATTAGGTAAGTAACTCGTACCAATTACATCTAATGTAACTCTTGTATATCTATATGAACAACATTATTTGTTCATAGTGCCCATCGTATAAGATATCCTTCTAAATTACTACTCATCTTGAGTTAGTTTTGACTAATCGTCCAAGATTTGTATAATGTAGATAGATGTCTCGTATGAGCTATGCCTATAAGTTCATCAATCTAATTGAGAGAACTTAGTTAAGTCAAACCCAAGGTTTAATAGGCGGACATCATAATTGTTCTGTCGTACTTTACCGAGGTAAATCGAGTCACTTTGCTTTGGCAAACGCGCTACGATTGAACAAGGTAATAGTAAGTATTAAACTTTTATAGGCATATATTAAGTGACCTAATTTTTGTGACAACTAACTACGCATGCATCAAATATACAAGCATCACATGTATCACATACACACATAGCAAAGAACGTGACATGGTTATGGCCCGAATTTATGATCTTCTCAAGCCAATGAGAAGAGCGAATGGTTAATCTAGGGATGACATCTTCTCCAAGTGTTTCCTTCGGTCATCCTGTGTTATTGGCTTCCTTCCTTTGCACCGTCCTCCAGCAGTCTAGAACTATTCTACATTGTACATTACAATTAAAAGAAACCTCGAGTTACATTCGAGGGTAATCTAATTTTACAACCAGAATAATAAAGGTGAAAGGCACGACACACAGGCCGTATTAAGAATTACAACAAACACACATATATCCAATCACATTGGGTTAGGGGGCCATAACCATGCACCATGTCATTTAACATTCAAAACATTAATGACAGAAAATTTTTAATATGATCCTAAGCTCGAAATATCGCATTCGCCGCCACGATCGATTAGCGGCGAGGTCAAGCGCGCCCTTGCGAAGTCGAAGGCGGTGCCCCGTATTTTATAGACTCATTGAATGAGTCGTTGCCCATTCTGTTCATCATTATGAACCCAAGACCATCCAGTCGATTAGGTCTGTTCGGTATCAACCAACCGGCACAGTCCGATCGGCTCAACCCACTCTAGTATCATTGAATGAGTCGCTACCCATTCTATTCATCACTATGAACCCGAGACCATCCGATCGATCAAGTCTGCTCGACACCATCCAATCGGCACCATCCGACCGACATAATTTGATCGGCACAGTCCGATCGGCACAACCCACTCCTTAGTCTGCTTCGGGAAAAGCCGCTCGGCAGACTATCAGAGTGGCACAGCGGAAGCCCATATATAACAACATGCAGATCATAGTAAAACATGTTCTAACTTATATCATATATAACAACATGCAGATCATAATAAAATATATTCTAACTTATATCACATATAACAACATGAAAACGTGTATTGTTTTTACAAGTGGCTCTGATACCACTGTAGGGATTCTTGTCGCGCTCGAAACACTTTACAAGCAATAAGCAGTGAAAAAAACCAAGATCCCTCCAGAGATCCATGCAAAAAAACTATATACTCGTTTTTATTGATTCTAACCTATGAGAATCGTGATTACCTTCGTTGTGTGCCCTTCACAATCCCGTCAGCAACACTTGAGTACGGATCTCAGCGCAGTCAGTACGTTTGCGCCTCCATGGTATCCATACGAACCGTGAAGTGGAGAAGAATCACACTGTGGTGCTAGCCACAAGATAGGTTCGGCCAAGAAGGTAGAAGAGGAGGAAGAAGATGATCACCACCTAAATCACCCCCAAAATTAATGTACACGAAAATAATAACCCTCTTGAGTCTCATCCAAATTCCTCTTTTATATTCAACCATTGAATAACAAGAGTTTTGACTTGGGTTTCCATGGAATTAAAATCCCATTAATTCCATCTTAATGATCATGTAACCCCTTCTTAATGGTGAGTCTAACTCAATTCGAATTTGACTTGAGTTTAACTCAAGTCAGATTCATTGGGTATGAATCTGACTTGAGTCTAACTCGAGTTAGATTCATTGGGTACGAATCTGACTTGAGTCTAACTCGAGTCAGATTCATTGGGTATACCTTGAGTCCTACTCAATCCGAATTTGATTTGAGTCTAACTCGAGTCGGATTCATTGGGTATACTTTGAGTTCTACTCATTGAGTCTAATCTACATTAGACTCAACCCGATGGCCGAATGGCTCATCATTCATCTCATGATTGGCACTAAGGGCTGACACTAACAGTTTGCTCCATCTCATTTTCTTTTATTTCCCTTGTATATATATTTCTTTTACTTTGTTTATTTTAGTTATAGTTGTTAAGTTTTGTTTGACGAATTTTTATTTAGTCGTGTTTTGAAATAAATTTCCTATGTATTCCTTTATATCTTCTTAGAAGTCGTGAAAGTTAGTTAAATTTGATTGTCGAATTTTGAGATTTATTGACTTGAATGGATTATTTGATTGTATGTGGTTACTACTTGGTGATGGATTCTGTATTGATAGACTGAGTTGATTCTTTTTGTTTACTTAGTGAGGATTGAGCCTATTTTTATTTGCTTGTGTGTGGTGCACTTGTGGTTATTGTAACTCTAGAACTTGCTTTGATTCTTTCAAGACCACACAACCATTGGTTTGCATAATTACTATAAAGGTTATCTCCCTTTTTTCCCTTTACTACTTTTGTTATCACGTGCTACTCAAATAATTTTCTTATCATATGTCATGTCATTTTCATTAGTCATTCTACTATCTTTCTATGCTTTCATCATGTCATTTCTTTTTATTTCCATTTTGTTGGATGTGGAATATTGGATGTTTCATGATGAGTTTTTGTCCAAAACAGACAAAAGTTTAAGTGTGGGAGAGAGAGTAGCTCAGGAAAATTTAGTGTTAGCATAGGCAAGTCGTGCTTGATCACCATGAGCTAGTCATGCTCTTTATCTTTTTAGCTAAGTTTGATATTGGAGCATAGGGAAGTGTACTACATGTCAGAAAAAAAAAGTTTGAAAAAAAAAAGCTAAAAAAAAAGTTGAAAAAAAAATAAATTGGGTACCCATAAAATAAAAAAAAATATTGTGAAAATTCTGACATGTTGTGTCATTTTTTATTTATGTGTGATAGTATTTTTGTTAACGACATCTCTTGTTGCAATCATTAAGAGATTTATTGTATATCATGAGTAGATTTGTATTGAAGAATGTGATAAGGGTTGTTTACATGTTTATTGGGTTGGAAGGAAAAAAATTTTAGGGCAATGCTTTCTTGTACTCATCTATGTAGTATTCCAGTATTTCCATAGCTTCTTGCATTTCTTTAGCTATTTCTTATCTTTCTTTCCTTACACACATATCATTATTTGCTTTTATTCATGTTTCCCTTATATTCCTAATAAGCCTTCAATGATTGTGCATTCTTATGTGTATATAGTGGTGAAGGTAGAAGAAAAGCAAGCATATGGTAGTTCATAAACCATGAGTAGCTTGAGTGAACTCCACTATTACATGTTTATGAGAGCGAGATAAACCACCACTTACCTTATGAGGTTTAATCATTCTTAGTCTATTCATGATGGATTGAAGTCACCATGTTTGTTAACCTATGTAAGATTTGAGTCCATGATTGCTTGAGTCTTTGAGAATTGACGATCCTAGGTAACTTTCTTTCACGATTTTCTATGTATGATTGGGAATTGCTAGGGAAATATATTTTCAGTTTACTTTCAATTTTCTTTACTTGCTCGGGACGTGCAAGAATAAATATGGGGGAATAGATAACTGTCATTTTGTCGTATTATTTTGGTCATTAATCTCACTGTTTTTATCCACTCGAGTGATTTATTATTGATTATTAACATGTTTTATGAGTTGGATTCATTTTGGATCTAATTATAAATTCTCCTAAATTTGTGGACTTATATGCAAAATTTATACCTTATTTGTAGGAGATCAAGATGAGCCAATGGACTAGACTCGAGTTAGATCAAATGTGGCCTAATCCAATGTCGTAATGGGCATTTCAAACTGGATTAATCTGGACTTTTCATCAAGATCAGAGGCAATTCAATCAAGGGATCATATCTGAGCAATATGGAACGTCCGATGAAAGTAGCAGATTTTGAGTCATCTATCTAGATCTGGAGAGATCCAATCCGTACATTTAGATCTGGACATCTGAATCCTTCATCCAGATTCGACCGATCGTGATTATCCCTTTAAATTGATCAGATCCATTCATTTCAAATCAGAGGAATCTGAGTCGTTGGATGTACAACCAGCTTAATGGATTAATCAACTTAATCAAACCCTAGCTGTTATGGATGGCCAAGATTGGAGGTCCATTGGATTGGACGGTCATAGAAATTGCCCTTTAAAAACCAACAATTTCCCCTCTCACGGGAGATCGCGTGACGCACAGTTTCTCCCCTTCCATCGCGCGACGCCAGGCGACGCTCTCCTCTTTCACGCGCGAGCGGCGACCCTTCTTCATCTCGGCACCGACGACGGTTTCTTCAGCTCCTTCCGGCGACCCCCCTTCCAATAGCCAGCGGCAATCGCCTCCAATCCTCGCCAGCCGATCGAGATGCCGGGATTTCGCCAGCTCGTCGGCAGCGAGTAATGGCGATGATTTCGACGAATCCCCCTTTTTCATCGGCGTTCCATTTCCTTCCTGCAATGCCGATTGGGCTGCTCCACCTCAGATTCCCTCCTTGGCTGCGCCAATTGGGCAGCTCCGCCCTCCATCGCCGGTGAAGCTGCGATTTCACTGTTCCGACACTCCATTTCCTCGGTAGGCTGTGCCGATTGGGCAGGTCCGTCGTCACAATTCATCCCTGGCCTGCGCCGATTGGGCAGCCGTGCCAACCATCAGCCGAGGCAGTGGTTCGCATCCATCCGTATTCCCCTCTCCTAGCTTCACCGGATTCGAGAGAGCAAGGAGACATCACAAGATTTCCATATTTGGGAGTTTGTGCCATCCGCATCCACCGTTGGAGGAAGTTGTTCGAGTCGTAGTCGTTGCTGAAGAGGGAAGGTCCCTGCTCCGGTGGAGAGGAGCGTCACTTGATTTTATATTTGGAATTCCACATTTAGAATTGCACATACCTGATTTAATTTGTTTTATGCTTGCATGATGTTTTATTAAATGTTTCCTTGAGTAATTAGGTTGTAGTTTAGTTTAGATTTAATTTCATGTTATATTTTACTCTCATGTTATTCTGCATATTTAAATTCCTACACTTTTTTGTTTGCATGCTTAGTTTAAGTTTCTTTTAATTTCATCGCAATCGTAGTTTAGTTAGATTAGAATTTGATTATATGCATTGTCTTTTAGTTCAGTAGGATTAGTCTTTTAAAATCCAAACCCCCATCTTCAATAGAAAACCCAAAGCAATACTCAGTGATCCTAAGACTACTAATCTCTCAGTTACACTCGTTAGGAAACGATCCGGGCCATTGACTATGCTATATTAGCATAGAGAGTGTTTGATAATTAATTTATAACGGTACCACGACAAATACTATTATCAGGCGTGAATAGCGTGTTTGATGTCGAAGATGGAAATCGATCGTGCTCGCGTCTACAGTTGTTATTAGCGCAGCGGAAACAAAGAAAATAAAGCAATAACAAAAATACAAGCACGCAAACACAACAATATAACGTGGTTCGGAATCTCAAGGTTCCTACTCCACGGGTTGGGCTCGAATGAGCCCTAGCGATGCCAAACACCACTAATAATCAAATACTCCTTCTCGACAATAAGTCGGAGGTGGAGAAACCTCGTACAATAATTTTTACAACAATAAGAAACAATAAACAAGCAAATACAAGTGAAATACATAAAAGAATGTAAAGAACACTTTATAACCGATCTTTTGGAAGCTTGTTTATTGATCGCCTTGGACTAGCCTTGAAGGTCTGGATTGCAGCAGCAAATCTCTTCCAAATCGCCCAAGAAAATCACTGCCAAATCCTCCCATCCGAGCTGCTTTTATAACCTTTGTCAGGCTGATTTCGCGCTACCGATACCAATCGTCGTAAGGCCCCAATCGATCGCAATGCATCTGTGAGACAAACTTAATCCACGCCGACATCCAAGCTAACGGTTACATCGGCGATCGCGCTACCATCCGATCGCTAACCTCATACCGATCGATCGGCTGTCGAGCCGGCGTTTTGCTCCGCAACTCGACCATCAATCGATCGCCCTCCATGGCGGGCCGATCGCATCATCCAATCGCCTAATCCGGCGATTAACTACTGTGCCATTTTCTGCAGTCGAACATCAATCGAGTCCGAGCAGTTCGATTGGCCATAATCTCAGTCGATTGCTGCAAGTCGACTCGGCTGCTAAGTGTCAAAACACTTGACCAATCGACTGGTCCAAATTCCCAGTCGACTGTTAACCTCAAACAAGAGGTTTAACCCCAAGTATGATGCCCTCATACTTGCTAGACCACCTTTAGCCTAGACTTAAGCCTTCTAGCCATCTCTGTCATCCTCACGCTTATCGGATCCCTCCAAATCATCCATGACTTGTTCATCCATACACTAGCCTTTAGGTGCTTCCATCGGCTATTGTCATGCTAAGCTGGTCTATACCGCCAAGGCATATTAGGCTTATGCTGCTAAGACTACCGCTTGGATTTTACGCCGTCAACCATTGAACTTATGCTGCCAAGACTCCCGCTTGAACTTTACATCACCAATATCACCCCTTGGACTTTCCTTGCCAACCCATGTTGGACTTTCCATCTACCAAGACTCAAGCTTGGAGTTTCCCTTACCAAGACTCATGCTAGGATTTTCCATGCCAAGTACTCATGACTTGGACTTTCCATGTCAACCCATGTTGGACTTTCCCTTGTCAAGTGTCTCACTTGGACTTTCCATCATATGGTCAATCTCATGTCAACCATATAGTCAAACAATGGTCAAACCATCGTCAAACATCAAAATATCACTCGAGTCAAACTCGAGTCCGGTCAATCATGACCCGGATCAATTGCACCAACAATCTCCCCAAAACATTGTCAAACATCAAAACACTACTCGAGTCCAACTCGAGTCTGGTCAATCGTGACCTGAGTTGATTGCAACAATAATCTCCCTCTTTTTGATGTTTGACAAAAACCACAAAACCATTGAGTTATGCTACCTAACTTAAATCTCCTTACCAATTCTCCCAAATTGGTAATCCCGTTAATTCTCTCTCATTTTGACATACATCAAAAAGATTCTCTCTAAGGAGGTCAATGTCTCATATCCCAATGAGATCTTACAATCTCCCCATTAGCCCAAAAACACTAGGATGCCTTCACTCTTCCTAGTGATAAGTCTCATATCACTTAAGAGAGACTTCCTATAAACTCTCCTAATTTTCAAATTGGGCATCTCACATTCCTATTTCTCCCCCTCATGAGGAAGAACACATTCATCATCCCATGATGGATACCTCCCTCTAAAGGCTTGCTCCCCCTTGACCATTGCACCAACAATGTCCTTGGAGAGTCCCTAAATCTATAGGTACACTAAACCATCAAAATTAAGGTTAAAAGTTCAACCTTAAACTTTCACATACCTTAAAATTGATACATCACCCTAACAACTCTCCTAATCCATATCCAATGGATTTGCACCCTTTCCAATGCTTTCCAAAACATACTAAACATCCTTGTTTACTGAATCACCTCCGACAAATAACTCGACAATATCACCGACCGCTGTTGACGCTACCGACCGCCATAATGCGGGCAGATCGATTTCAAATGCGTAATTTCGTAAATCGAACGAATTTCAAAAAATCATAAGTAATTATATATAATACGAAAATTCATGAAAATTCATATGTATAATACTTATAACAAATACAATGGATGAAAAATATTTGAAAATTAAATTACCCATTAAATAGTGAGTTTGACACAAGTTCAAAACCATTGAAAAGTTCAATGTTTTGGCTCTACTTTGTATCAACTTCATCAATGGTGATTGCTATCAAAAAATAGACTTCACTAAGGTTTTCTAAAATGATTTTAAAATATTTTTGAAAACCTATATTGGATCATGATCAATGGACTCAATGCACATGACTTGCACATTAGCTTTCCCCATGATCCACCCATGATATAAGATGAGTTTGAGTTCATCTAGATGCAAGAACTATGCACCTTGAACTTAATTCATTTTCTAGCATCTCACGTGTATAGGGTATTTGAAAACACACACATGTCAATGTAATGTGAGATGTGAGTTTTGGTTATCCTAATCTAGGGTTTCATACATTTTTCTAAGGCAACACTACTTGATTCCCTTATACATGGGACTTCAAGTCATGTCATAGTCCTTAACTCAATTTTATTAATGCATGAAATGATAATGACATAAATACAACATAAATAAGCATGGTTAATGATCATGATGTCATGACATATGATTAAATCTAAAATATACATGACATAAACCTAAGCATGATCATGACAAAATGATAAAAATAAATATAATGTCATGACATAGTATATGGCAAATAAAGCATGGCAAATAAAATGTATATGTATAACAATACCTAAATTTTAATATTAATTGACATTTGTTATTATTAAATCCATTTTGTCATATTACTACTAATCCCTCAAGTGTGTCAAAAATCCAAAATGACACACCATGACCTCTAAACATAGTTTGTGCCACTTTGATTGATTTTTCATAATTCTCAAAATATATTGGCACATTCTAAAAACCTTTAAGATATAAATTCAAACTTATTTCCAAGGTACACATAACCTTGAAAATGACCTAAAGTGTCATCTTTACCATGGTTAGGTTAACTACCTATCCATTTAAAGTTGGCACAATCTAACCCATTTAGCGTGAATCGATCACGCTCCTAGGAATCCAATACCTATTGGAGCTCCTTGGGTTTACTAGGTATTGATGACCTCCCTAAATACCCTCCTAATGACCCTCCTAGGCTTGGTAGCCTTGGTCATTGTGGTCTTGCCTAGATTAACTCTAGGGATGACTCCCCTTGTAACCTTCTTAGTGGTCTTCCTAGGTTTCTTCGAAACTTTAGCCACTAGGCACCTACCATAGTCAACTCTAGGGATGACTTTCCTTGTGACCTTGGTTTTTCTAGACCTAGATTTAGTTTCATAATCAAATGGAACATTGTGGTAAGTAGACATTACCTTCTTAGACATATGTTTGTGACCCAAACCTTGCTTCCTAGATGGTTCTTGCCCCTTACACCCTAGGTTTTGACTTCTAGACCCTTGAGTTTGATTTTGCATATTCCTAAGGGTCTTTTCAAGTTTTTCAAGCCCTGACATCAAAGTTTGGTTCTCTAATTCTAATTTCTCTAATTTGGTGGGCCCATTATTTCCTTGAATAGATTTGCTCTTTCTAGACATATGTCTAGATTTCTTTTGATTAAAGCCTATATGATCTTCTATTTTCCTAATACTTACCTTAGGTAGGGTTTTTCTAGAGACATTAGTTCCAAATTTCTCCTTATTTTTAAAATTGACATATTTAGCTCCTAAGCAATAAAGCCTATTTTTACTAGTATAATTTTCATGAGTAATAGCAAGAGTGCTAAAAATATGCTTTTAAAATCTAAAACTAGAAGGTGCATTAAAATATACCTTAGGGTTTGCTTTGGAAGCTCCTCTACTTGTGTAGCTCCTTCTTGCCCCTTCTTCTTCCCCCTAGGGCATTGACTCATATAATGCCCTTTTTGGTTGCATTTGAAGCACACAACGTGCTTCTTGCTCTTAATCGTTAGGGCACCGGCATCCTTGACCTTTGGCACCGATGGAGCCTTCTTGACCTTCTTAGAACACTTGCTCTTATAATATTCATTTTTCCTACACTCAAAGCATACAATATGATTTTTATTTTTGATTGAAATGCTCGAGTTACCTAGGGTGGTGGTGGAATTTTGAGCTTCCTCTTCTTCTTGACCGAAAATAGAGGCTTCTTCTTGATGCTCCGGAGTGGATGGTCTCTCCTCCCCCTCAATCCTAGATGTGGAGGCCTCTTCCACTTCTTCTACCTCTTTCGATCCGGATGTTGATTCTCTATCAATCTCCGAATCCTCAAGCTCTTGGGATAAAGATGTGCTTGCTTCTTCTTGAGCTTGAGAGGATGAGCACTCCTCCTTGGACTCCTCTTCTACTTCATGTGTCGGTGATGAATTTTCATAATATTTTGCCAACTTACTCCAAAGCTCCTTGGCATATTTACAATCTCCTATCTTACACAATATATCATTAGGAATTACCATTACCTTATTATTTATGTTGAAGTATCGGAGTTGCTCTTGGCTCCAATTCTTCTTCTTGAGTTTTCTTCCTTCTTCATTCTTTGGAGTGTCGAAACCTACTATGACACTAATTCAATTATCAAAATCACACATAAGAAAGTGTATTATTCTACCTTTCCAATATACGAAATCTTCGCGGTCGAAGGACGGTGGAATGGCTATGTCATCACTCAATCTTTCTTGAAGATCCATCTTGCCCTCTAGCGCCTTTACTCCCTCGAATGTGAAGCCGGTGAAGAGCGACCCGCTCTGATACCACTTGTTGGGAATTGACCGTCGCTAGAGGGGAGGGGGTGAATAGCGTGTTTGACGTCGAAGATGGGAATCGATCGTGCTTGCGTCTACAGTTATTAGCACAGCGGAAATAAAGAAAATAAAGCAATAACAAAAATACAAGCACGCAAACACAACAATATAACGTGGTTCGGAATCTCAAGGTTCCTACTCCACGGGTTGGACTCGAATGAACCCTAGCGATGTCAAACGCCACTAATAATCAAATACTCCTCGATAACAAGTCGGAGGCGGAGAAACCTCGTACAATGATTCTTACAACAATAAGAAACAATAAACAAGCAAATACAGGTGAAATACACAAAAAAATGTAAAGAACACTTTACAATCGATCTTTTGGAAGCTTGCTTGTTGATCGCCTTGGACTAGCCTTGAAGGTCTGGATTGCAGCAGCAAATCCCCTCCAAATCGCCCAAGAAAATCGTTGTCAAATCCTCTCAATCGACTGCCAATAGTATTGTTGTGAGACAACGACTTAATCCACGTTAGCATCCAAGCCAACGGTTACAGCAAGCAATCGGTATCGATTACCATCGATCGTGCCAACCTCGTGGCCGATCGATAGCAGCGTTCTTCTCCCGCAACCCGACCATCAGTCGACTACCCTCCATGACAGTCAACTGCCATCATTGAACTACCCAATAATGGCAGTCGACTGCCAAGCCATTTCCTGCAATCGAACATCAGTCGAGTTCGAGCAGTTCGATTGACCATAATCTCAGTCGACTGCTGCAAGTCGACTCGGCTGTCAAGTGTCAAAACACTTGACCAGTCGACTGTTCTAAAGCTTCAGTCGACTGTTAATCTCAAACATGATGTTTAATCCCAAGTATGATGCTCTCATACTTGCTAGACCACTCTTAGCCTAAACCTAAGCCTTCTAGCCACCTTCGTCAGTCTTACACCTATCGGATCCCTCTAAGTCATCCATGACTTGTTCATCTATACGCTAACCATCAGATGCTTCCATCGGCTATTGTTATGCTAAGTTGGTATACACCGCTAAGGCACATTGGGCTTACGCTGCCAAGACTACCGCTTGGACTTTACACCGTCAACCATTGGACTTATGTTGTCAAGACTCCCGCTTGGACTTTACGTCGCCAATATCACCCCTTGGACTTTTCTTGCCAACCCATATTGGACTTTTCATTTGCCAAGACTCAAGTTTGGATTTTTCCTTGCCAAGACTCAAGCTTGGACTTTTCCTTGCAAGACTCGTGCTTGGACTTTCCATGTTAAGTACCCATGACTTGGACTTTCCATGTCAAGTACCAATGACTTGGACTTTCCATGTCAATCCATGTTGGGTTTTCCTTTGCCAAGTGTCCCACTTGGATTTTTCATCATATGGTCAATCTCATGTCAATCATATAGTCAAACAATAGTCAAACCATCGTCAAACATCAAAATATCACTCGAGTCAAACTCGAGTCTGGTCAATCATGACCCAGGTCGATTGCACCAACAATCTCTCTAAAACATTGTCAAACATTAAAACATTATTCGAGTCCAATTCGAATCTGATCAATCATGACCTGGACCGATTACACCTACACTAGAGACAAATTTTGTAACTTAGTGATCAATGCTTCTGGTAAGAGTGTAGTGG
The DNA here is from genome assembly GCA_025175895.1 of Wurfbainia villosa. Taxonomy (NCBI): domain Eukaryota; kingdom Viridiplantae; phylum Streptophyta; class Magnoliopsida; order Zingiberales; family Zingiberaceae; genus Wurfbainia; species Wurfbainia villosa. Next base: position 109,213,496 of record CM045996.1, read on the forward strand.
TGGTAGAAGTCCCTCCTTGCTTTTCTAATATTGTCTTGAGGTCGATTTGTATGTCCCTCAAGCTTTCAGCAATCTGCACAAGTAATTGAAGCTGTGTATTATTTTGCTTTAATATAGCAGTATTAATAGAGTTTCCTTGGTACTCTTTTGAGCTTGCAAAACCGACGGCAGGTGCTTCAATTTGTTCCACAGCTAGAACTGTGTCTTTGTAGTTTTTTGTGTTTCTTGTCAGGATGTAGCTGCTCATGAAGAGAGCCACTTATCCACCATCTGGAGGACAACCTCTACCTTTTCTAGTTTCTGGTTGAGATCAGTTATGAGCCGGGGCGCTTCTTCTTCAAGAAACCTGGGTTGCTTTGCTATTTCTGTTAAAAGGTCATTGACCTCCCGCCTGGTTAAAGGCTTGTGCTCCACATATAAGGTTGCTAAGTTTTTTACAGCAGTTTTAAATCTTACAATTTGAAGTTTTTGAGATGAACTCGGCTTGACAGGCAAATTTTATCGTATATTACCGAAATATTATGAGCTAGTTCCTTGTTGGATGGCTTCTTGTTATTGTTCAAGTCAAGATACTCTAGGTTAGGGGTGTGAGAACTAGTATACCATTGTTGTATTGCTTCCTCCCACTGTTCAGACATCAGGTCCCCTTTTACAACTCATTGGTTTTCTTCTCCTCCCCAAGAGTTTTCTTTCCTCACCTTTTCGGTAGCTACTTCTGTTTCGCTCCCTTACGTCTTTTGGAAAAACTACTCCTGAGGGTTCAAATACTTCCTCCCGAGTGTGTAATTTGAGACTCCTCACTTAGATTGGTCTGTAATTAGGTCTTATTAGGTCCAGCCTTTATGCCTTCTTATAGCAATCTCTAATTCAAGCAAGATTTATTAGGTTCAACTAGAGTTGTCAAACGGACCGATCCATGGTGGGGCGGGTCAATCCGTTGTAAATTCAATATTTAGCGAAGAGTGACGGGCCGACCCGCCATCTCGACGAGTTGAGAAATTTTCAATCCAACTCAATCCAAGGCGGGTTGTGGGTTAAACGGGTCAACCCGCGGGCCACACAAATTTAAAAAATATATCTAAAATTACTGAGGAGTTGACCCGCACGGGTCGTTCCGTTTAGGCCCGTCAAAATGACGGATTGATAAAAGTTCAACCTAATCCGCTTAAATTGTTTGACAGGATGAGTCAATCTGGCGGGTCTAACTCAATTTGACAGTTCTAGGTTCAACCTCGGTGCCTACTTTATGAGTTTTCAGTTTGAAACTAATGGGAGTACTTTTACAATTAATGTAACATAGAACACAGTGACCCTCTCACTTAGAGTATCCTGAGTGAAATTTAGCTAGCCATCAAGTTACAGCTCTGATACTAAAAATAGGGAAACGTGAATCTAAATTTTAACAAAAGATACTCGATGAAGTCATTGCCGCTTTCTTGCATTTTTATATTGTTAGCCCATCTCTAAAAACAAATTGTCCTTGGCCAATGAGTATGCAATGGGGAATTCAACTACCTCATTGTTGATTAAGCTCATCCTCAACATCTACGTATTTATGTCATCAACTTGGGATATGATCTCATTTCTACCCATCTTCCATGCAAACTGATCTATAATTTCAAAGTATGCAACAAAAATAAAGAACAATTACAACGCTAACAAATCGATATATCGTGGTGGTTCGTAGATTCCTCTTATTTCACAAATCATATCACACTTAGACCACTAAATCACTTCTTTAAATGAGACAATGGAGTAAGTTTTTACAAACTCGGTAAAATAATCTTAGTTAAATTCCTTGTAGTCAAGCAAACTCTTGATTGATATATAATCTATCTTAAATCAAGAAAACTCTTTTAGATAGTAGCCAAGACTTGTTCACTTCCCATGACTACCTAAGCAGACTTTCATTGTTGCTGCAGAATTTCCAATGAAGGATACTAGGCAATCTTTTGCTTCTAGAAACCTTCTTAAAGAAAACACCCTTTCAACACAATATATACTAAAATTGAGTAAAATCTTCCTCGCCCTGCAACTAAGAATCTAACCCATGTGAGAAGATCACAAGATAGTTTTAGCAAAATAAAAAATGACTTTTGGTGTTTTTTTTAGTTAGCACTATATATTCAACTCATTGAGCTACCAATTATCTGAATAAATCAGAAAGCGCTCATAGCAAACAATTCAACAATTCAATATTTTGAAATTTATCTTTCCACTATAGTGCGTCATAGTTAGAAATCGAATCGAAAATACATTGAAGACTCCTACTATTGTACCATAGTCCGGGGGTACTTTTGGTGTTCCTATTGGTACTCAGTAAGGTGAATGATAAGTAAAAAAAAAATTATGAGTATTAAGTATCGAAAAGAACGATAAAGAAGTTTTCAAAGGCCCAACGACTCTTTTCAAACATTTATTTTGATCTAAAATTCAAGTGTTATCAATATAGTCAAAATATGGCCATCAGTGATGACAACAACCTTCAAATTTCAGAATATTGGTCAACATACCTTCGTAGATTTGAGCAATGTGTTGACCATGCTTTTAAGTCGGACACACTTTGACCCAATTTGGCTCACCAAGAGTGTATTGATATTTGTCTCAAACTATTTGATTCTTCAAAACTTGAAAGTCAATCCAAAAATAATCACGGGAACCTATCAGAGAACCTTTAGAAACTAGGACGATGCTTCTTAAATATTAAACTCCGCCTAAAATTTAAATCCAAATAATACAATCAATCTACACGAATAAATCTAAGTTTACAATAATTCAATTAACAAATGGAGCTTTAGATCCATCATCAAACTCAATGACCACCAGCAAAACCGAAATTCAACAATTTTATAGTTGATCTGACAAAGAGAAAATCCTTTAGCTAGAAAAAGAGCGGATGTAGCCAAGTGGATCAAGGCAGTGGATTGTGAATCCACCATTTGCAGGTTCAATTCCCGTCGTTCACCCATTATATTTTTTCAAATTCCAAAAATTATATTTTCAATATTCCTATTTACGACGACGAAGAATAAAACTATCACTATATTTTTTCCTTTTCCTACTTCTTCTTCCAAGCACAGGATAACTCCCAAGGGTTTGTGGGTTTTTTTCTACCAATTGGGGCTCTCCCCTCACCGCCCCCATGGGGATGGTCTACAGGGTTCATAACTACTCCTCTTACTACTGGACGCTTACCTAGCCAACACTTAGATCCGGCTCTACCCAAACTTTTTTGGTTCACCCCAACATTTCCGACTTGTCCGACTGTTGCTAAGCAATTTTTGGATATCAAACGGATCTCTCCAGATGGTAATCTTAATGTGGCTGATTTACCTTCTTTTGCTATCAGTTTCGCTCATTTTTTCTTGCTCCCACCCTTTCCAAGTGTAATTTCTATGTTATGTATGGTTGTGCCTAAGGGCATATCGGTTGAAGTGGATTCTTCTTTTTTATCAATAAAAATCTCTTCCCAAACTATACAAGCTTCTTCCAAAGCATATGGCTTTCTAGATGTATATGATGATATCTAGACAGATGGATCTTATATAAATCGTATGATGAAGTACCACATGAGTGGATATATAGGAATCCAAATCTGCTGAATCACTCATGTTATGATCTTCTACATCCTAGGTCTCCCTGTTCCGTCATCTGGCTTATGTTCTTCATGTAACATTCAGACCGAATGACTTTATTAAATTACGTCGATACTTCCACATATTATGGGTAACGTAGGAGACATTTCTCTTTTTCTCCGGGAGGATCTTAATTACCACTGCTTAGCTTTCAATTCGCCTCTGAACATCAAATTAAATGTGAATAACCCATCCTCCTCTCTTTGAAACAAAGGGTGCTTCCGGTTCTGTGTGTGCTTCAAACAATTTTGTCTTCTCCATATTACCATATATCTAGAGTCAATAATTTTCTATGATGAATTACTGAACTCAATCACTTGCTGTCGTTACTCAACATTTTTCTATTGAGGTCTATCCGGTAGAGGTGCTCAAATTGGATCAGTGATCGATTTCTAGGTTTCGTCGTAAACCTAATTGGTTACTTCCAATTACGTAAATCAATAGTTTAAACCCCACTCAAAGTTAGGGCATTTCCTATTGATATAGGAACTTCTATACCAGAAACAATGGTATTTTCAATTATAGCCCCTCTGGGATGTAAAATATATCTCTTCTCACCATCCCCATAGTGTATGAGAAAAATGAATGCATTTCGATTAGGGTCGTATTCTATGGTTACGATTCTACCAGATATATCTTTTTCATTCCATCTAAAATCGATTTTACGGTATAGACGCTTATGACCTCCCCCTCTATGTTGTGCGGTAATGATTCCTCTGGCATTACGACCTTTACTACAACGATGTTGTCCATAGATCAAATTATTTCGTGGATTGGATTTCACCTAACTATTTACGGCTCCATTGCATGTGCTTGGGGTAGAAGTTTTGTATAAATGTATCGCCATGTTATTAAGTATTTTGCTTTAAGTTCTTTTCTCTATAAGAGGTGGAATAGAATAACCCGATTCAAGCGTAATGATCATACATTTGTAATGCATTGTATGTCCCATAATAGGTCCCCTTCTTCTACCCTTTTCCGGGAGTCGATGATTATTCATAGCTATTACCTTGACACCAAGGAAGAGTTCGACCCAATGCTTTATTTCTATCCTAGTTGATCCTGATTCGACAGTAGAAGTATATTGATTGTTCCCCAATAATCGAATACTTTTTTCTATAAATATTGTATATTTGATTCCATCCATAAATCCATTTTCTTCCCTATGAGTTCCAGTATCGATAAGAATTCTAGTTCTTACTGTTCATATGTTATGGTATGAATATACCATACCAATTCATTATGGATGGATGATGAGATTCCATTGATACATAGCCAATTCCAATAGACTTATTAAACATTCCCATTGGCATGCATCCAGTAGGAATTGAGCTACGAATTTACCAATTATGAGTTGGGCGCTTTAACCATTCAGCCATGGATGCTTAACTTAACCCATCATATATTATAAATAAATAAATTCCAATTGGGATGCTTAACTTAACACATCATATATCATAAATAAACAAATTTCAGTTCAAATACAATCTTCGCCGGAGGAGGTCTAAATATCAATGAAGAGACATCAATTCAAATCCTGGATCATCGAATTGAGAGAGATATTGAGAGAGATCAAGGATTCTCACTATTTCTTAGATTCATGGATCAAATTCAATTCAGTGGGATCTTTCACTCACATTTTTTTCCATCAAGAACGCTTTATGAGACTTTTTGACCCTCGAATTTGGAGTATCCTACTTTCACGTGATTCGCAGGGTTCAACAAGCAATCGATATTTCATGATCAAAGGTGTAGCACTGCTTGTAGTAGCAGTCCTTATATATCGTATTAACAATCGAAAGATGGTCGAAAGAAAAAAATCTCTATTTGACGGGGCTTCTTCCTATACCTATGAATTCCATTGGACCTGGAAATGAGACATTGGAAGAATCTTTTTTGTCTTCCAATATCAATAGGTTGATTGTTTCGCTCCTGTATCTTCCAAAAAGGAAAAAGTTTTCTGAGAGTTGTTTCATGGATCCACAAGAAAATACTTGGGATCTCCCAATAAATCAAAAGTGTATCATGCCTGAATCTAACCGGAGTTCACGGTGGTGGAGGTGGGGGAAGCAGATCGGAAAAAAAAGATTCTAGTTGTAAGATATCTAATGAAACCATAGCAGGAATTGAGATCTCATTCAAAGAGAAAGATAGCAAATATCTGAAGTTTCTTTTTTTATTCTATACGGATGATCTGATCCGCAAGGACCATGATTGGGAATTGTTTGATTGTCTTTCTTCGAGGAAGAAGCGAAACATAATCAACTTGAATTCGGGACAGCTATTCGAAATCTTAGGGAAAGACTTTATTTCTTATCTCATGTCTGCTTTTCATGAAAAAATACCAATTGAAGGGGAGGGTTTCTTCAAACAACAAGAAGCTGAGGCAACTATTCAATCAAATGATATTGAGCATGTTTCCCATCTCTTCTCGAGAAAAAAGTGGGGTATTTGTCACGCCTCGAGAGTATGTCGTGTCGAAAAATAAACGGACGGCATCTCCCCTGTACGTGGCAACATATCTAGTTAATACAAAGCTCGTAGGCCCACAACAATAACATAATAAGCAAACATGAATATACTAAACACAGCGGAAACATACTGACAGATAAATAAAATACAAAGACCCAACTGGGCACTCCGGAGTGACTTTGACACAACAAGAATTATAACAGAAATCACATCAAAGACCAAATACATACAACACATCTGTATATCGTAAATACGGAAACAATACAGGGTAAAATCCCAAAACGATAATCCACAAGAATACAACAATACGGAATAAATATTCATCCGTCCGATGTGAGATGAGATCAGCTGGTGGAGCTCTGAACGTCCAAGGCAATCTTCTACCTGTTACCTGGGCGACAGGAAACCCAGGGTTCGGGATGGTGAGTATAAACTCAGGGGTAATATGTAGAAAGTGCATGAACAATATATAGGATAACAAGATCTACAAGTATACATGTGAAAATCTACCAGTATACAAAATGAGTCCAATAGACATCCAGTTCTAAATGTACTAATCAGTAACCACTAGTATAGTCATACTTAATACATATATTAAACTGATCAACTGAATATGAAATAATGTACTAACGTACCTGACGGTCTGCAACACCATGAGCTATATCATCCTAAACAGGTATACAATAATATAACACATATAACGTACAAAGTCAATCCCATACCTGACCAACACTCAGACATATAAACAGTATATAATCACATGTAATAACATCTCGGTCCATACTACACTATGACATGACGCTAATCAAATGCATACAACAGTCTGGACCAACACATATATCATGCTCAACACACAGCAATATATAATATGCAATGGCATGTATCATGATGTACAAGCATATGCAGCAATCATAGCTCAATCAAATGCAGCATCTCACAGGCATATGTAAAACATATATCAAATACATACATACATATATATCAGCAATGCATATGCATGGTCATGTCTACGGACCCGTCCAACCACGACCCTAGAGTGGTCAGGGTGACTCAACATGACTACTATCCCGATTCCAGCCGCCACCACTCTCGAGTGACCGAGTTGGGTAGTGTGACTGATAGCTAGCCGCCATAGAGTTATATGCTACCCTAGGGGTCCTTGCTGCAAGCGACTCTAGCTACCACTACCCATGAGTAGCCGAGTGCTGCACGACAGGACAAGCTGCACGCCACTCCAGCTACCATCGTCTATAGTGGCCGAGCGCGGCACATCCAATGCTCTGCCCTCAACCCTGCTACCACTACCCCGAGTGGCTGGGGAGGAAAGATGACTGACGACCCGTCTCAACCACAAGGGAGACCCAATCAACAGCATGCATGCAATGTAATGATGCATAGCTCCATACATGTATCCTCTCCACACTCTCTATCCCACGGGGAGTCTTGGTCAACCAAAAGTCAACTATGCAAGGACTACAATCCACAAGACTCTCTCTATCACACAAAGAGTCATACACATCTGACAGTCAACCACGCTAAGACCTTTAGTCAGAAGCGAGATACTATCGACCGTCCATATAACCATACATAGGCACACAATCCATAATGGATATACTATCACGCTAGGATCTCTAGTCCATAGCCACATACTGACAACCATACACTTATCTATGCACAGACAACTAGATCCACCATAGATGCACAACTAATAAGTATACGATACAACAATCGACTCTATAATCTAATCCATCACCTAACCCTAGTGATGTAACACAGTAACCCAATCTGAGGTCACAAAGATAACCCTAACCACCTGTACTTACTGAACATCCATCAGCTAACACACAATAGGGTTTATAGTTCATATTCGTGCTAGATAATCAATGAAGTAACAACAATATATCTCAAAGGTCAAGGCAGTACAAGCATATGATTAAATAAGAGTGGATCTAAGATCAAAGTAATAGCATAAGTCCAAATTCATGCACCAGATTCAGATCAAACTACCTGACCAGGGTAGATATTACCCACCTGCTATGTAAAATACCAGCTGTCTTCACGTCCGAGAATTTATCTTGAATCAAGGTCCTGAAACCGTAGAATGTCAATATAACTAAAATAAAATTAGTCTCCACTAATCACCAATATAATCCCATAATAACACTACTATATCAATGATCATGAATAAACATGATTGTTATGCAACTATGGCTTACCTCTTCCACTTCAAACTGCCAACACTTATCAACAAGATAAATCCAATTCAATAACCCTAACACCTGCAATCTATAACAATTAGATAGATAAGCTGAATCATTAATTCAATTTCTCCTCACCTATCATCATCACTTTTCACGGCTGCCACCCTCAAGCTTCTGCCCAAACAATCGATTGCCAACAAGAACAATCCAGCAAAATAGATCAAAAGGAAAGATAATCTATAGGGTAACCTAAATATTAGCAAGAATCAATGATCACATCATATCCATCGACGCTGTCACAGTGACCAAACTGTTGGTTGCAAATGCAGGGCAGGCTATCAACGAACAGGTGAGCTAAGCTGCCGATGGAAGTGACTAGCAGCGGCATTCCATACCGGCGCAACACCAACTGCAGAGGGCATTGACGAAGAAAGATCGGTAGGTGGCAGTGATCAAAATCTTGCCCACGGCTCAGGGCGACAAGAAAACGAGCAGCAATCGGTGGTTCTAACGGTTTCCACCGGTGGAAGATCGCCGAGAACCCTGCGCCTCGCCACAAGTCCACCACCGGTGGCGCGACTTGCGATCGAATCCATGGCGTCGTAGCTACGGCAGAAGGGATTCGATGAAATCCGAAGAAGGAAATCGCTATCTTCCTAGGAGCAACCCTCAGAAGCGCAACATCTTCGTGCTGCTTGCGCGAGGACACCGACGAACTGAGATAGGAGAACTCGACGGAAACTGGCCGCTGCGGAGATGGGCGATGAGGAAATCAAAGTTACGGCGAGGAATAGGAGAGAATCGCGAGCAAGTAAATGAATCGGGATCGGGGAGGCTTTTAAAGGCCGGTCAACAATCGACGATCTTCCGTTCAATGCGACCTTCGGCAACCAGGTGGCAGCAGCGAGGCCGTCGCTTGCGGTGGAGAGGGCGGCGATCGGAAATGGGAAGAAGAAATCGGGGAAAGAAATCACGATCTGAGGAAATCAGGATCGGGTTCTTAAAGCTAACCGGTTCGGTTGGGTTGGCTCAAGCTTGACCCAAATCTAACCTAGGTTAAGTCCGAGTTAACTCAAGTCAACCCAACTCCCCATTTACACTTAAATCTTCCTCATATGGACTCCTTTTAAATCCGGAAAAATTTTCTGTGAATTCCTGAGAAATTATATAAGATAATTTCTTAATCACAGTTTTTTTTTCGTATCTTACAGTATTTCTTTATAAAATTGTGCTCAATTTCATATGTGGCAATTCCGCCAAGATCTCTTCATTAGTTGGGGGAAGAATGAGCACGAATCAGATTTTTTGAGGAACGTATTGAGAGAGAATTTGATTTGGTTAGACAATGTGTGGTTGGTAAACAAGGATCGATTTTTTAGCAAGGTACAGAATGTATTGTCAAATATTCAATATGATTCCACAAGATCAAGATCTATTTTTGTTCAAGTAAGGGATTCTAGCCAATTGAAAGGATCTTCTGATCAATCCATAGATCATTTCGATTCCATTAGAAATGAGGATTCAAAATATCCCACATTGATCGATCAAACAGAGATTCAGCAACTAAAAGAAAGATCGATTCTTTGGGATCCTTCCTTTCTTCAAACGGAACGAACAAAGATAGGATCAGATCAATTCCCGAAATGCCTTTTTGGATCTTCCTCAATGTCCCGGCTATTCACGGAACATGAGAAGCAGATGAATAATCATCTGCTTCCGGAAGAAATCGAAGAATTTCTTGGGAATCCTACATGATCAATTCGTTCTTTTTTCTCTAACAAATGGTCAAAACTTCATCTGGGTTCGAATCCTATTGAGAGGTCCACTAGAGATTAGAAATTTTTGAAGAAAAAATAAGATGTTTCTTTTGTCCCTTCTAGGCGAGCGGAAAATAAGGAAATGTTTGATATATTCAAGATAATTACATATTTACAAAATACCGTCTCAATTCATCCTATTTCATTCTTGAACAAAAATCCATTTTTTTTATTTATTTCATCTATTCCATGACCGGAACAAAAGGGGATACACGTTACACCACGATTTTGAATCAAAAGAGAGATTTCAAGAAATGACAGATCTATTCACTCTATCAATAACTGAGTCGGATCTGGTGTATCATAGGAGATTTGCCTTTTCTATTGATTCCTACGGGTTGGATAAAAAAAAAATTCTTGAATCAGGTATTCAACTCTAGAGATGAATCGAAAAATAAATCTTTATTGGTTCTACCTCCTCTTTTTTATGAAGAGAATGAATCTTTTTATCGAAGGATCAGGAAAAAATCGGCCCGAATCTACTACGGGAATGATTTGGAAGATCCAAAACGAAAAACAACGGTATTTGCTAGCAACATAATGGAGGCAGTCAATCAATATAGATTGATCCGAAATCTGATTCAAATCTATGGGTATATAAAAAATGTATCTAATCGATTCTTTTTAATGAATAAATCCGATCACAACTTCAAATATGGAATTCAAAGGGATCAAATAGGAAATGATACTCTGAATCATATAACTATAATGAAATATACGATCAACCAACATTTATCGAATTTGAAAGAGTCATAAGAAATGGTTTGATCCTCTTATTTCTCTAACATAGAGATCCGTGAATCGGGATCCTCATGTATATAGATACAAATGGTCCAATGGGAGCAAGAATTTCCAGAAACATTTCCTTTCTAAGCAGAAGAACCATTTTCAAGTAGTGTTTGATCGGTTACATGTTAATCAATATTTGATTGATTGGTCCGAGGTTATAGACAAACAAGATTTGTCTAAGTCACTTCGTTTCTTTTTGTCCAAGTCACTTCTCTTTTTGTCCAAGGCACTTCCCCTTTTCTTTGTGAGTATCGGGAATACCCCCTTTCATAGGTCCGAGATCCACATCTATGAATTGAAAGGTCCGAATGATTAATTCCGCAATCAGTTGTTAGAATCAATAGGTGTTCAAATCGTTCACTTGAATAAATTGAAACCCTTCTTATTGGATGATCATGATACTTCCAAAAGACCGAAATCCTTGATCAATGGAGGAATGAGATTACCATTTTGCTTCAAAAAGATACCAAAGTGGGTGATTGACTCATTCAATTCTATAAATAATCGCAAGAAATCCTTTGACAACACGGATTCCTATTTATCAATGATATTCCATGATCGAGACAATTGGTTGAATCCCGTGAAACCATTTCATAGAAGTTCATTGATATCTTCTTTTTATAAAGCAAATCCACTTCGATTCTTGAATGATCCAAATCACTTCTGGTTCTATTGTAATAAAAGATTCCCTTTTTATGTGGAAAAGACCCGTATCAATAATTATGATCCTACATATGGACAATTCCTCACTATCTTGTTCATTCGCAACAAAATATTTTCTTCGTGCGTCGGTAAAAAAACATATTTTTGGGGAGAGAGAGACTATTTTGCCAATCGAGTCACAGGTATCTGACATATTTATACCTAAAGATTTTACACAAAGTGGTGACGAAAGGTATAACTTGTACACATTTTTCCATTTTCCAATTCGATCCGAGCCATTCGTTCGTAGAGATATTTACTCGATCGCAGACATTTCTACAACACCTCTAACATAGGAACAAATAGTGAATTTTGAAAGAACTTATTGTCAGCCTCTTTCAGATATGGATCTATCTGATTCAGAAGGGAAGAACTTGCATGAGTATCTCAGTTTCAATTCGAACATGGATTTGATTCACACTCCATGTTCTGAGAAGGATTTCCCATCTGGAAAGAAGAAAAAAACGGAGTCTTTCTCTAAAGAAATGTGTTGAGAAAGGGCAAATGCATAGAACCTTTCAACGAGATGGTGGTCTTTTCAATCTCTCAAAATGGAATCTCTTCCAAACATATATGTCATGGTTCTTTACTTCGACAGGGTGGAAATATCTAAATTTCACCACCCTTTTAGAGATTTTTTCAGAACCATTGTCGATACTAAGGATACTAAGTAGCAGGCACAAATTTGTATCCTTTTTGAGAGATATTATGCATGTATCAGATATATCACGACCAATTCCTCAAAAGATCCTTCCACAATGGACTCTGACTCTGAAAAGTAAGATTTTGAGTCTGATAAGTGAGATTTCGAGTAAGTGTTTACAGAATCTCTTTCTGTCCGAAGAAACGATTCATCGAAATAATGAGTCACCCGTTCCATTGATATGGACACATCTGATATTAACAAATGCTCGGGAGTTCCTCTATTCAATCCTTTTCCTTCTTCTTGTTGTTGGATATCTCGTTCGCATACATCTTCTCTTTGTTTCCCGAGCCTCTAGTGAGTTACAGACAGAGTTAGAAAAGATCAAATATTTGATGATTCCATCATACATGATTGAGTTGCGAAAACTTTTGGATAGGTATCCTACATCTGAATCTGAACTGAATTCTTTCTGGTTAAAGAATCTCTTTCTAGTTGCTTTGGAACAATTAGGAGATTTTCTGGAAGAAATACGGGTTTCTACTTCTGGTGGCAACATGTTATTGGTTGGTGGTTCCGCTTATGGGATCAAATCAATACATTCTAAGAAGAAATATTTGAATATCAATCTCATCGATCTCAGAAGTATCACACAAAATCCCTTCAATCGAATCGCTTTTTCAAGAAATACGAGACATCTAAGTCATACAAGTAAATAGATCTATTCATTGATAAGAAAAAGAAAAGGGGTGAACGGTGATTGGATTGATGAGAAAATAGAATCCTGGGTCGCGAACAGTGATTTGGTTGATGATGAAGAAAGAGAATTTTTGGTTCAGTTCTCCACCTTAACGACAGAAAAAGAAAAAATGATTGATCAAATTCTATTGAGTCTGACTCATAGTGATCATTTACCAAAGATTGACTCTGGTTATCAAATGATTGAACAATCGGGATCAATTTACTTACGATACTTAGTTGACATTCATAAAAAATATCTAATGAATTATGAGTTCAATAGATCCTGTTTAGCAGAAAGACGATATTCCTTGCTCATTATCAGACAATCACTTATTCACAAACCCCGTGTGAGACTAATAGTTTTTATTTCCCATCTCATGGAAAACCCTTCTCGCTCCATTTAGCCCTATCCCCTTCTAGGGGTATTTTAGTGATAGGTTCTATAAGAACTGGACGATCCTATTTTATCAAATACCTAGCGACAAACTCCCATGTTCCTTTCATTACGATATTTCCGAACAACTTTCCGTATTCGTATTACAAGCCTGAAGGTTTTTTTTATTGATGATAGTGATAGTGATAGTGATGATAGTGATTATTGTGACGATATCAATATTGATGATAGTGACGATATTGATGATGACCTTGATCTTGATACGGAGCTGCTAGATATGACGAATGTACTAACTATGGATATGTCGCCGAGTATATACGGATTTTATATCAATATCACCTTTCGATTCGTATTAGCAAGAGAAATGTCTCCTTGCATAATATGGATTCCAAACATTCATGATCTGTATGTGAATTACAGATCCTTCGGTCTATTACAGAACTATCTCTCCATAGATTGTGAAAAATATTCCACTAGAAATATTCTTGTTATTGGTTCTACTCATATTCCCCAAAAAGTGGATCCCGCTCTAATAGCTCCGAATAAATTAAATACACGCATTAAGATACGAAGGCTTCTTATTCAACAACAACGAAATCACTTTTTCATTCTTTCATATACTAAAGGGTTTCACTTGGAAAAGAAAATGTTTCATACTAATGGATTTGTTGGTGCAACAATGCCCCAAGCATTTATATGTTTTGATGTTTGGATAATCATCTAAGTTAGGCAACAATTTATGATCTAATTGTGACAATGTTCAAGTGACAGGGAAATCCAAGTATGAAGACTTGGTAAAGGCAAAGTCCAAGTATGATCTTGGCAAGAGAAGTCCAAGGTAAAGGTTTGGCGGCATAAGACCAAGCATGTTGTCTTGGTGGCATTAAGTCCAAACGGACCTTGGCAAAGGAAGTCCAAAGGCAAGTCTTGGCAGCGTAAGTCCAAGCATGTAGACTTGGCGTCGTAAAGTCCAAGCACAATTTGGCAAAGGGAAACCCAAGACATGATAAAACCGACGGAAGCTCTTAGAAGCAAAGCGCAAAGGATGAACAAGTCGCAGACTCGGAGGGATCCTGGAGGCGCAAGGCTTAAGGAAGAGCTAGAAGGTTGAGTCTAGGTCTAGGGGTAAAATCAAGTATGAATTACTCATACTTGATGAGTATCAGTCGACTGATACGATGTATCGATCGATCGTCGGTGCTCAACCGAAGTCGATGAAACCCTAACGATCGATCATTGCTTTGGTCGTGGCGGTCGGTGATGTTGCGATCGATCATTGTCACAAAGGGCTCGATCGATCTAAATATGGGCGCAGAATGAGAGTCTCACTCGATTGCGCTGTGATCACTGATCGACTCCATCACCGGTGATGGATGGATCGATCACGATCGATAAGAGTGTCGTTGGAGGTAACGACTCTGAATCCCGCGAATTTGACTATTCAGAAGCCGTTAACCACGCCGACAGTCGACTGATGTTGTGCATCAATCGACTGATGGTGCTCCAACGGGAAAACCAGCCCTCTCTCTATAAAAAGAGGGCTTGTGGTGGTTTTGAGGGTTAATGCTTATTCTCTGATAATACTCTCAAGCCTCCACGATTTTTCCAAGCTTTCTAGTGATTTTAAATCCCCTCCTCCTCTCTAAGCTCTATCTTCATCCTTTGTAAAAAGAGGAGGATTGTTGTAAAGGAAGGTTTCATAGTGATATTGATTAGGGTTGATCCACCTCAAGGATCACCGTGGAGTAGGAACGCTATCTCCGAACCACGTAAAAGAATCGTGTTAGCATTGTTTTCATTTGTGTTATTATTATTTTTGTTGTGCTTCCGCTGATCTTTTTGTAGAGACGAAAAATAAGCTATTCACCCCCCCCTCTAGCTTCCAATCGATCACCAACAAGTGGTATCAGAGCCCGGATCGCATCGGAAGATCTAACAATCAACCAGAGCAAAATGGCTTTTCAAGAGGGGTATAGCACGGCGAGGCCTCCGTTCTTCGACGACAATGACTTCGGCTACTGGAAATGTAGGATGGAGTATTATTTAATGAATGATATTGAAAATTGGTTTAGCATTGTAGATGGTTTCGAGAAGCCGACTGATGAACATGGAACGCTCATACCGACCAAGGATTGGATAAGAGACATGGCCAAGAAGGCTCAAGCCAACGCCAAGGCAACAACCACACTTCAATGTGGTTTGTCAAAAGAGCAACTAAGCAAGGTGGGGCCATTTGAATCGGCGAAGGAGCTTTGGGAGGAGTTGATAGAGCTTAATGAGGGATCCAAGGAAACAAGAAGGGCCAAGAGAGATCTCCTAATTGGCCAACTTCAAAGCTTCTCCATGAAGACCAATGAGACCGTGAGCCAAATGCACGGTCGCTTCAAAGAAGTAGTCAACAGACTACATGTAATAGGTGAGAAGGTCGACAATCGAGACGTTGTAAGGTATGTGCTCCAAGCCTTCCCTAGAACAACCTTATGGGCTTCAATGGTAGATGTCTATAAGGTCTCTAGGGATCTCTCTTTGGTTAAGTTAGATGAGTTATTTTGTGAATTTCAATTACATGAACAAGCTAACACTTCATCCAAAGAGAAGGGTATAGCTCTCTTTGTAGGAAAGAAAGACAAAAAGAAGAAGGAGAAGAAAGAAGTGTCCTCCTCATCCGAATCCGAGGAAGACTCATCAAGTAGTGAAGATAAGTTATCGGCAAGCAAGGTGGCTCATTATGTCAAGAAATTTGGTGGGAAGTCAAGGAAACTCACCAAGAAAGATGTGAGGAGGATGTTTCAATCCTCAAGAGGTAAGTCTTCAAATAGTTCAAATTCTACACCTAACATAACTTGCTATGGTTGCAACAAGAAAGGGCATATCAAACCAAATTGCCCGGAACTAAAGAAGAAGGAGGAGAAGGAAAAGAATAAGAAGGAGGCAATGGTGGCACAAACATGGGACACCCTAAGCATGGAGGACTCTTCCGACGATGAAGAAGTATGTCATGCCACCCAGAATCTAGCCCTCATGACATTGGAGGAAGAAGCCGGGAGCTCAAGTGAGGAATCCTCATCTTCTTCTTCAAGCGACGAATCATCATCAAGTGATGATGATGAGGTAAACAACTCCCCTAGGGTAGATTTACTTTACAAGACAATTGCTTGCCTCCAAAATGCATTGAATAGATCGAAAACTAGGATTAAGGACTTAAAAGTAGAGATTAAATCACTTAAGAGTGTAGAACCATCTTGTGACAAATTATCTTGTAATGATGATGCATGTACCCTTAGAGATGAAAATGATGAATTGAGAAAAGAAATAGGTAACTTAAGAGCATGCTTAGAAAAATTTACTAATGGCTCTAAATACCTAGACATGATAATTAAGGATCAAAGGGCTATTTACAACAAGGTCGGACTAGGATATAGGCCAAAGGAAAAAGAGGTAGCATTTACATCTCTTGTTAGTAGAAAAACCACAATTAGAAGCTAGGGTAGAAAGGCTTGGGTCCCTAAGAAATTTCTAATTGATGCTAGTGGTCCTAAAATTTGGGTACCTAAGGATTGTATTTTTCATGTGATATAGGTAGAAGAACCAAGCTTGTGGATTATTGATAGTGGGTGTTCAAAACACATGACCGGTGATAAGAGAAAATTCTCCACTATCAACCACACTAGCAAGGGAAAGGTGTCATTTGGTAATAGTGACAAACTTAAGATTCTAGGAAAGGGCACAATTGAGGTATCCTCCAATCTTGTCATTCATAAAATGTTATTAGTTAAGAATATGAAATTTAATTTACTTAGTATAAGCCAACTATATGATGCAAATTTTGATATTAAATTTGATTCTTCAAAATGTTTTATAAAACACAAAACCTTAAATGATTGCATGCTAGTAGGTTTTAGAAAATAAAATATATACTATGTTGATTTATCCTATGCTACTAATGCCTCTACTAAGTGTCTTATTGCAAAAGAAGAGGAGAGTTGGCTTTGGCATAGGAGGTTAGGACACATAAACATGAAGAACATAGCCAAAATAGCAAAAATAAAGTTAGTCAAAGGGTTGCCTAAAGTCAAATTTCTCAAGGACAAAATGTGTGATGCATGCCAAGAAGGGAAACAATCAAAAACATCACACAAAGGTAAAAATTTACTTAGTACCGTTTTACCTTTAGAACTTTTACATATGGACTTATTTGATTGTCATAGTACCCCTTCTATGATTGGTAGTAGATATTGCTTAGTAATAGTAGATGATTTCTCTAGGTTTACTTGGGTATTTTTCATGAAAAATAAAGATGAAACCCTAGGAATAATCATAGGATTTAGCAAAAGAGTAGAGAATGAAAGAAAACTCAAAATCAACCGGATCCGTAGTAATCATGGTGGAGAATTTGAGAATTCTAATTTCTCAACCTTTTGCTTAGAATAAGGGTACAAGCATGAGTTTTCTTGTCCTAGAACACCCCAACAAAATGGGGTTATGGAAATAAAAAATCGTGCCCTACAAGAAGCGGCTAGGACTATGCTAAATACATATTCTTTACCTAGCTACTTTGTGGGCGAAAGCGGTTAATACCGCTTGTTATATCCCAAAATAGGGTGTTAATTCATAGGTTTTTAGGAAAAACTCCATTTGAATTGTGGAATGGTACAATTCCAACAATTCATTATTTTAAGGTTTTTGGATGTAAAGTTTATATTTTAAATACCAAAGACAACCTAAGTAAATTTGAGTCCAAAGCGGATGAGGGAATCCTAGTTGGATACTCATCCACTAGTGTAGGATATAGAGTTTATAATAAAAGGACTCAAAAGATTAAGGAATCTTCAAATGTCCAATTTGATGAAACTTCCAATACATACCCTAGAAAATCCCCTATTGATGATGATATCAATAATGAAAATCAAGAAATTACCCAACAATTTCAAGATTTAACTTTAGGGGGTAATGATCAAGGGGGAGGTTTGAGTCAAGGGGGAGTAAGAGGTGATTCCGATGATGAGCATAGGATTGAGGTTAATTATGATCAAACTCAAATTAATACACCTCCTAGAATCATAAGAGTTCATCAAAATCACCCCTTAGATCAAATTGTGGGTGAATTATCTCAAGGTGTTAGGACTAGGTCATTTTATAGGGATCCCACTAGTCATATAGCTCTAATTTCTCAAATTGAGCCCAAAACAATCAAGATGCATTACTTGATCCGGATTGGATCTTAGTAATGCAAGATGAATTGGCTCAATTTGAAAGGAGTCAAGTATGGGAGTTAGTTCCTAGACCTAATGAAAACACCATCATTACTACAAGATGGGTCTTTAGGAACAAACTAGATGACCAAGGGAATATTACTAGAAATAAAGCAAGATTAGTTGCAAGGGGTTTTAATCAAGTTGAATGACTTGACTATGATAAAACATATGCCCCGGTTGCTAGATTAGAGTCTATTAGGATACTATTAGGGTATGCCTCCTATATGGGTTTCAAACTCCATCAAATGGATGTTAAATCGGAATTCCTAAATGGGTTTATTAAGGAAGAGGTATATGTAGAACAATCTCCCGGGTTTGAGAATATGAACTATCCAAATAATGTATACAAGCTTAGGAAAGCTTTGTATGATTTGAAACAAGCTCCCCGAACTTGGTATGAAAGATTATCATCTTTCTTAATTTCTAAGGACTTTAAAAGAGGTAGTGTAGATCAAACTCTATTTATAAAGTCAACATCAAAAGACATCTTTATAGCCCAAGTATATGTTGATGACATTATCTTTGGGTCAACAAATGATGAACTTCTACAAGAATTTATTAAAAATATGGAAAAAGAGTTTGAAATGAGTCTAGTTGGGGAATTAAATTTCTTCCTAGGATTACAAGTTAAACAAACAAGTGAAGGAATTTATATTTATTAAACCAAATATGCTAAGGAAATGATTAAGAAATTTGGTTTGGAAAATGCTAAGGTAGTTTCAACTCCAATGGCAACCAATACTAAAATAGATAGTGATAATGAAGGAAAACAAATTGATCTTACACTCTATAGGAGCATGATTGGTAGCCTTTTGTACTTAATCGCTAGTAGACCCGACATATTATTTGCGGTTGGTATGTGTACTAGGTATCAATCTTGTGCAAAAGAATCTCATTTAGTTGCCGTTAAGAGAATCTTAAGATATATTAAAGGCACACTAAATGTAGGACTATGGTACCCTAGGACTAGGTCTTTTGATTTGGTTGGGTACACCGATTCCGATTATGTCGGTTGCAAATTGAATCGGAAGAGTACTAGTGGTGGATGTCAATTCCTTGGGTCCTCCCTAGTTAGTTGGAGTAGTAGGAAGCAACCTTGTGTTGCCCTATCCACCACCGAGGCCGAGTATGTGGCTATGGGTGGTTGTGTAGCTCAACTACTATGAATGAAACATACCCTAGAGGATTATGAGCTATCTTACTCCAACATGAAAGTATTTTGTGATAATGTGAGCACCATAAATTTGACCAAAAATCCAGTGCATCACTCTAGGACCAAGCACATTGAAGTGAAACATCACTTCATTAGAGATCATGTGGCTAAGGGGGACATTGAGTTTAATTACATTGAATTCAAGTCCAACCTAGCCGACATATTTACCAAGGCTCTCTCCGAGGTAGAATTTTCATCACTTAGGAGAGAACTTGGAATGTGCTTGGTTGAATAAAGGTGTAGGTTTGCATGATCCTATAGAAATCATAGGATTTATACCTTTAAGCATCTCACAAAATACCTAAGAAATCATGATTTTTGTATTGAGCCACTTAGACAACATGTGAGATGTTAGGAAGATGCACTTGGTTCATCATGCTTGTTATGATGCATTACTATGGACCAAAGTGTCATCTAGAAACATTAATCTTTCATTTGACCAATCATTGGGAAGGCTTATACACAATTGATGTGCATATAGCTCCAAGAACATGATTGGAAATGTCAAATAAAACATATTTTAAACTATGTTTATCATATTTTGAAAAATAGTTTTCAAGTGGAAAACAAAAGTGATACAAAGTTTGCAAAAATATTAGAACTTTTGTTAGTTTCCAAGTTTGTATCAATCTTGAAATCTGGAAAACATATATTTTTCAAATTATTTTTCCTTGATAAAGTATGATTTCAGAAATGTGTACACAAAATTTCGTGATTTTTCGAGGTTTCTAGAATTTCTAATGCATTTCTGAAGTTGGGCTAAAAAGGTTGAAATTCGGATTTCATGCGTGACAGTTGACTGATACACTGTGTTTTCTGATAAATAGCTCCATTTTCTGATATTTAGTGTATCTTTGATGTCCTAAAACTATAGCATGATAATATTGAGTATAAACAACTTTTTAGGACTGTTTAATGCGGTGTTTTAGGGGGAGTTTCATAAAATATATCTTTTTCATCCCCAAATTTACATTGTTGGTGCAAAGTTAGGATTTAATCTTCAAATTGTTTGTTAGGCTTTTGCACCACATGTCTTTTGCTTATCATGAACTATATCTTGGATTAAGGGGGAGCTAAATGTCAATTCTATACCTTAGTTCAAGATTATAACACATTCGATTCTTTTATGAAATATATGATTTTTCTTTCTTCTCTTTTTGATGTATGTCAAAGGGGGAGAAGAAATGTTTAAGTTAGAATTAGATATATGATTATGTGATTTGGAAATATGATTATGTGTGTATCTTTAAAAGACTTAACTTAAATGATTGTCAAACATCAAAAAGGGGGAGATTGTTGGTGCAACAATGCCCCAAGCATTTATATGTTTTGATGTTTGGATAATCATCTAAGTTAGGCAACAATTTGTGATCTAATTGTGACAATGTTCAAGTGACAGGGAAATCCAAGTATGAAGACTTGGTAAAGGCAAAGTCCAAGTATGATCTTGGCAAGAGAAGTCCAAGGTAAAGGTTCGGCGGCATAAGACCAAGCATGTTGTCTTGGCGGCATTAAGTCCAAACGGACCTTGGCAAAGGAAGTCCAAAGGCAAGTCTTGGCAGCGTAAGTCCAAGCATGTAGACTTGGCGGCGTAAAGTCCAAGCACAATTTGGCAAAGGGAAACCCAAGACATGACAAAACCGAAGGAAGCTCTTGGAAGCAAAGCGCAAAGGATGAACAAGTCACAGACTCGGAGGGATCCTGGAGGCGCAAGGCTTAAGGAAGAGCTAGAAGGTTGAGTCTAGGTCTAGGGGATAAAATCAAGTATGAATTACTCATACTTGATGAGTATCACGATCGGTAGTCGGTGCTCGAGTCGGGATGAAACCACGACGATCGATCATTACTTTGGTCATGGCGATATCAAGCGATAGCGATCGGTGATCAAGTTAAATATGGGCGCAGAATGGAGTCTCACTCGACTGCGGCCTGTGATCACTCGACTAATCACTCCATCAGTCGACTGATGGATGGATCAGTCGACTAATGAGAGTGTCGTTGGAGGTCGACTGAATCCGACTATTCAGAAGCCGTTAACCACGCCGGCAGTCGACTGATGCTGTGCATCAGTCGACTGATGGTGCTCCAACGGGAAAATCAGTCCTCTCTCTATAAAAAGAGGGCTTGTGGTGATTTTGAGGACTAATGCTTATTCTCTGATAATACTCTCAAGCCTCCACGATTTTTTCAAGCTTTCTAGTGATTTTAAATCCCCCCCTCCTCTCTAAGCTCTATCTTCATCCTTTGTAAGAAGAGGAGGATTGTTGTAAAGGAAGGCTTCATAGTGATATTAATTAGGGTTGATCCACCTCAAGGATCACCGTGGAGTAAGAGCGTTATCTCCGAACCACCTAAAAGAATCGTGTTAGCATTGTTTTCATTTGTGTTATTATTATTTTTGTTGTGCTTCCGCTAATCTTTTTGTAGAGACGAAAAACAAGCTATTCACCCCCCCCCCCTCTAGCTTCCAATCGATCACCAACAGGATTTCGGTCCATAACCATGGGTTCCAATGCACGAGATCTTGCAGCACTTATCAATGAGGCCCTATCCATTAGTATTACACAGAAGAAATCAATTATAGAATCTAATACAATTAGATCAGCTCTTCATAGACAAACTTGGGATTTGCGATCCCAGGTAATATCCGTTCAGGATCATGGGATCCTTTTCTATCAGATAGGAAGGGTTATTGCCCAAAATGTACTTCTAAGTAATTGCCCCGTAGATCCTATATCTATCTATATGAAGAAGAAATCATGTAAAGAAGGGGATTCTTATTTGTACAAATGGTACTTCGAACTTGGAACGAGCATGAAGAAATTAACGATACTTCTTTATCTTTTGAACTGTTCTGCTGGATTGGTCGCTCAAGATCTTTGGTCTTCACCCGGACCTGATGAAAATAATTGGATCGCTTCTTATAGATTCGCTGAGAATGATTCTGATTTAGTTCATGGCCTATTAGAACTAGAAGGCACTCTGTTGGAATCCTCACGGACAGAAAAAGATTGCAATCAGTTTGATAATATTCAAGTGACATTACTTCTTCGGTCCGAACCATGGAATCAGTTAGATATGATTCAAAACTATGAAAAATATGAATCGGAGTTTGAAAAAGAGGAAGAGGAAGAGGACATCGACCCGCAACAAATGGAGGAGGATTTATTCGATCACATAGTTTGGGCTCCTAGAATATGGCGCCCTTGGACCAATCTATTTGATTGTATTGAAAGGCCCACTGAATTGGGATTTCCCTATCGGGTCGGATCATTTTGGGGCAAGTGGAGCATTTATCATGAAGAGGATGAGCTTCGAGAGCATGAGGAGGAGTTCTTGCAGAGGGGAACCATGCAGTACCAGATGTTGGTGCAATCGGCCCAGGTCACGATTGACCAGGACTCGAGTTTGACTCGAGTGATGTTTTGATGTTTGACAAAGTATGTTTGACAAAGTATGTTAGACATAGGATTGACATTGATGTTTGACATTAATGTCGGTTAATATGTTGGGGAGATTGTTTATACAATCGACCCAGGTTATAATTGACCAGACTCGAGTTTGACTCGAGGGAGACTTTGGTGGTTGACTAGGGTTGACCATGTGTTTATGGGAAAGTCCAAGTCATGGGTACTTGGCATGGAAAGTCCAAGTGGGACACTTGGCATTTGGGAAAGTCCAAGTCTTGAGTACTTGGCATGAGAAGTCCAAGCATGGGTCTTGGCAAATGAGAAGTCCAAGCATGGGTCTTGGCAAATGGAAAGTCCAAGCATGGGTCTTGGCATGGAAAGTCCAACATGGGTTGGCAAGGGAAAGTCCAAGCTTGAGTCTTGGCATTTGAGAAGTCCAAGGATTGATATTGGCGTAAAGTCCAAGCGGAGTCTTGGGCGTAAGTCCAATGTGCCTTGGCGGTGAACACACGTTAGCATGACATAGCCGATGGAAGCAGGGAAGCTAGCGCGATGGATGAACAAGTCATGGATGACTTGGAGGGATCCGAGAGGCGTGAGGCTGATGGAGGTGGCTAGAAGGCTTAGGTCTAGGCTAAGGGTGGTCTAGCAAGTATGGGGGCACCATACTTGGGTTAAAACCTCATTCTTAAGGTTGGCAGTCGACTGGCATTATGGCCGGTTCGACTGCCAGGAGTCGACTCGAGTTCGACTGCCGTTTGAGAGCTTTTAGGGCTCAGCGATCGCTCATGGGAGCCGATCGGATGTCGACGGCAATGATCGCGCAAGGGATGCGATCGCCGGTCGAGTTCGAGCACAATGCTCGTGAGCCGTGAGCGATCGACTAGGCGTTAGCGATCGGCCAATGTTAGCGATGATCGGTGAGAGTCCCGTTGGAACTTGTCCAACGTGGATTGAGCCGTTGTCTCACATCTGATGTTAGCGATCATTGGTGATTTATGGCGATCGCTAGGCGAAATCGGCCGGACCGAGATAAAAGGAAGTCGCTCATGGAGATTGCGTATCGATTCTTGGGAGCTTTCTTGAGGCGATTTGAAGGCGATTTGCAGGTGCATTTCAGGGCCCTTCAACCTCATCCAAGCAACCAACAAGCAAAGTGCTCAAACCCTAGTTTTGTAAAGTGTTCTTTACATTTCCTTTGTATTTGCTTGTATTTCTTTAGATTATTGTTGTAATCTTGTGTACGAGGTTTCTCCACCTCCGACTTGTTGTCGAGAAGGAGTTTATTGATTAGTGATTGCATTGGCATCGCTAGAGCTCGTTAGAGCTCAATCCGTGGAGTAGGAACCGTGTGGTTCCGAACCACGTTATATGATCGTGTTGTGATTGTGTGTCTTGTTATATTTATTTGTTATTACTATTCCGCTGTGCTAACAAGATTGTAGACGATCGAACGCGAAAGAATTCCATCATCGTACGGTATCACGCTATTCACCCCCCTCTAGCGGGCGTCAAATTCCCAACAAGTGGTATCAGAGCCAAAATGGACTAGGCATATGCCAAGAAAGTCAAATGCCCAAGATTTAAATCAAGATTCTAAAATTGGGAAATTAGAATTAGAGAACCAAGCCTTAAGGTCAAGGCTTGAAAAACTTGAAAAGACCCTTAGGAATATACAAAATCAATTTAAAGGGTCTAGTGGTCAAAATCAAGGGTCCAATAGTCACAGTCAACACTTAGGACCTAAGAGTCAAAAGTCAACCAAGGGCAAGAAAGGTTTGGGTCACAAACCTAAGCCTAAGGTGGCTTACCATAGTGTTTCATTTGATTATGGAACACAAACTAGGTCTAGGAAGACCAAGGTCAATAGGGAAGTCATCCCTAGAGTTGACCAAAGGGTGTGCCTAGTGGCTAGGGTTTCTAGGAAACCTAGGGTGGCCACTAAGAAGGTTGCAAGGGGAGTCACCCCTAGAGTCAACCTAGGTAAGACCCAAATGACCAAGGCTAACAAGCCTAGGAGGGTCATTAGAAAGGTATCTAGGAGGTTATCCTAGGGAATACCTAATCAACCCTAGGAGCTCAAATAGATTTTGGGTTCCTAAGAGCGTGATTGATTCACGCTAAGTGGGTTTAGTGTGTCAACCTTGATTGGATGAGTAGTTAACTCAACCATGGTAAGGTGGCACTTTAGGATATTTTCAAGGTTATGGTTACCTTGGAAATAGATTTGAATTAATCCTAAAAGGATTTTAGGATGTGCCAATATTAATTATGAAGTTTGATAAAATGACCATTTTGGCACAATTTAAGTTTAGTGGTTAGTGTGCCATTTTGGGTTTTTGGCACACTAGGGAGAAAAGTAGAAATATGGCAAAATGTGATTAATTATATCAAATGGCAAGTAATATTAAAATTTAGGTATTACATACCTTTATATCTTATTTGCCATGCTTTGATTTGCCATATGCCATGACATGACATCATGTTCATTCTCATCATTTATATGTCATGTACATGGTTAGGATTAAGGATTAAATGTCATGTGTTTTTAGATTTCATATTATGCCATGACATCATGATTATGAGCATGTGTTTATCTATATCATCTATAATGCCATAATCATTCATGCATTTAAGATATTTTGATTGAAATTGATTTAAGGATAATGGCATGACTTGAAGTCCCATTTATAAGGGAATCAAGTAGGGTTGCCTTAGAAAAATGCATGAAACCCTAGATTACATGAACCAAAACCCACATCTCACATCCAATTGACATGTATGTGTATTTATACACCCTAGATACATGTGAGATGCTAGGATATGAGTTGAGTTCAAGGTGCATAGTTTTTGCATCTAGTTGAACCAAAACTCATCTAATTTTATTGGTGGACCATTGGGAAAGCTTGTGTACAAGTCATGTACTTAGAGCCCAAGGAATATGATCCAAAATAAGGTTTTGAAATCATCTTAAAATCAATTTAGAAAACCTTGGTGAAGTCTATCCTTTGATAGCAATCACCATTGATGAAGTTGATACAAAATAGGGCCAAAACATTGAAAATTTCAATGGTTTTGAGTTTTGTATCAATTTCACTATTTTATGGGTAAAATATTTTTCAAACATTTTTCACCCATTGTTTTGGTCATAAGTATTATACGTATCAAATTTCGTGATTTTTCGATATACGTATAATTAGTTATGATTTTCTGAAATTGGATTCTGATAAATTGAATTTGGAAAATTCATTACCAATGACCGCCATTTGTGGCGGCCGATCGATGTATGTGGCAATCGATCGACATCGCAGTCGATCGCCAGTCTGATTTCGGGTTCACAAGTTTGTTTAGCCCGTGTTCAGCCATGGTAAAGGTCCCTAACCACTCCTAACCCTAGGATATGCTTTGGGAAGCATTATGAAGGGTGAAAATTCATTGGATATGGATTTGGAGAGGTGTTAGGTCAAAGTATCAAATTTAGGGTGAGTAAAAGTTCTATGTTGAACTTAGAACCTTAATTTTGATGGTTTAGAGTTCCTATTGGCTTAGGGGCTTTCCGAGGACATTGTTGGTGCAATAGTCAAGTGAGCCTTTGGGAGAGGTATCCATCTTGGGATGATGGATGTTTTTTTGGGAGAATGTTATCAATTGAAAATTGATGGGTGTTTGATACCCAATTTGGAAATTGGGAGAGTGAGATAAAGTGCCTCTCGAGTGATATGGGACGTATCACTAGGAAGATAGTAGACATCCTAGGTATTTTTGATCAAGAGAGATTGTAAGATCTCATTGGGACATGAGACATTGACCTCCTTGGAGAAAACCTGATGTTAGTCAGGGGAGAATGTTTGGGAGAACATTTGATTTACTTTTCACTTGAATGTTTGGGAGAACATTTGGTGAGTGTTTACCAATTTAGGATAATTGGTAAGGGATTTGAGTTAGTGTTCTAACTCATGGTTTTATTGGTTTTGTCGAACATCAAAGGGGAGATTGTTAGTGCAATGGCCCAGTCACGATCAACCGGGACTCGAGTTTGACTCGAGTGATGTTTGATGTTTGTGAAGTATGTTTGACAAAGTATGTTAGACATAGGATTGACATTGATGTTTGACATTAATGTCGGTTAATATGTTGGGGAGATTGTTTATACAATCGACCCAGGTTATAATTGACCAGACTCGAGTTTGACTCGAGGGAGACTTTGGTGGTTGACTAGGGTTGACCATGTGTTTATGGGAAAGTCCAAGTCATGGGTACTTGGCATGGAAAGTCCAAGTGGGACACTTGGCATTTGGGAAAGTCCAAGTCTTGAGTACTTGGCATGAGAAGTCTGTTAGTGCATATAAGATCCACATATCTCCACAATGGCATGATATTGTCCACTTTGGGCCCAAGCCCTCATGGTTTTATTTTTGGGCTTTACCCAAAAGGCCTCATACCAATGGAGATATCTTTTTTCTTATAAGCACATGATCTTTTCCATGTCTTACCAATGTGGGACTTTGATTGTATTCCCCATATACTCCCAACAATCCCCCTCAGCGAAGGACCACATTGGGCCCCCCCTCAAGCCTATCCCTCCTCGAAGGATTTTCTCTGCTTGATGTCCGATCTTCAACCCACCAGGACTTCCTGCCAGTTGTTCGGTCCCCCCGACCCAACTAGACTTCCTTCCTGATGTCTGGTTCTCTTGATCCGGACGTGGGAGCTCAACTTCCTTCGTTCGAGGTTCATGGCTTGACATGGACCATGGCTCTGATACCAATTGTTAGTGCTTATAAGCTCCACATATCTCCACAACGGCATGATATTGTCACTTTGGTCTAGCCCTCATGGTTTTATTTTGGGCTTTACCGCAAAGGCCTACATCTGCGATGGAATATCTTTTTTCTTATAAGCACATGATCTTTTCCATGTCTTACCAATGTGGGACTTTGATTGTATTCCCCATACTCCCAACAAAGTCCAAGCATGGGTCTTGGCAAATGAGAAGTCCAAGCATGGGTCTTGGCAAATGGAAAGTCCAAGCATGGGTCTTGGCATGGAAAGTCCAACATGGGTTGGCAAGGGAAAGTCCAAGCTTGAGTCTTGGCATTTGAGAAGTCCAAGGGGATTGATATTGGCGGCGTAAAGTCCAAGCGGAGTCTTGGCGGCGTAAGTCCAATGTGCCTTGGCAGTGTAGACACCGTTAGCATGACATAGCCGATGGAAGCACCTGGAAGCTAGCGCGATGGATGAACAAGTCATGGATGACTTGGAGGGATCAGGCGTGGGGTGATGGAGGTGGCTAGAAGGCTTAGGTCTAGGCTAAGGGTAGTCTAGCAATATGGGGCACCACTTGGGTTAAAATCTCATTCTTGAGGTTGGCGGTCGTGGCATTATGGCGGTTCATTGCCGAGTCGACTTTCGAGTTATTGCCGCGTTTGAGAGCTTTAGGGCTCTGGCGGTCGCGCTCATCGGAAGCGATGGTGATATCGACAATGATCGCGCCCGAGATGTGATCATTGCCGGTCGGTGCAGCGAAGGCGCAGCCGTCAGGCGATCGACTACGAGCGTTAGCGATCGGCCGCCAATGTTGGCGATCGGGTGAAGTCCGTTGGAACTTGTCAGCGTGGATTGAGCCGTTGTCTCACATCTGATGTTAGCGATGCCGGTGATTTATAGCGATCATTGCTAGCTGGAAATCCGGCCCGCGAGATAAAAGGAAATTCATGGAGATTGCGGTATCGGTTCTTGGGGAGCTTTCTTGAGGCGATTTGAAGCGATTTGCGAGTGCATTTGGGGCCCTTCAACCTCATCCAAGCAACCAACAAGCAAAGCGCTCAAACCCTAGTTTTGTAAAGTGTTCTTTACATTTCCTTTGTATTTGCTTGTATTTCTTTAGATTATTGTTGTAATCTTGTGTACGAGGTTTCTCCACCTCCGACTTGTTGTCGAGAAGGAGTTTATTGATTAGTGATTGCATTGGCATCGCTAGAGCTCGTTAGAGCTCAATCCGTGGAGTAGGAACCGTGTGGTTCCGAACCACGTTATATGATCGTGTTGTGATTGTGTGTCTTGTTATATTTATTTGTTATTACTATTCCGCTGTGCTAACAAGATTGTAGACGATCGAACGCGAAAGAATTCCATCATCGTACGGTATCACGCTATTCACCCCCCCTCTAGCGGGCGTCAAATTCCCAACACCAGACACCAGATAGATTTTCCAAAGAACAAGGCTTTTTTCGAATAAGCCAATTCATTTGGGACCCTACAGATCCCTTCTTTTTCCTATTCAAAGATCAGTCCTTTGTCTCTGTGTTTTCACGTCGAGAATTCTTTGCATATGAAGAGATGTCAAAGGTGTTTATTACTTCCCAAACGGATTCTCCTACATCTATGTATACACGTTGGTTCATCAGGAATAGGCAAGAAAAGTACTGTGAATTGTTGATTCATCGCCAGAGATGGCTTAGAAGCAAGAGTTCATTATATAATGGATCTTTCCGTTCTAATATTCTATCCGAGAGTTATCAGTATTTATCAAATCTCTTCCTATCTAAGGGAACACTATTGGATCAAATGACAAAGACAGTGTTGAGAAGGGGATGGCTTTTCCCGGATGATATGAAACATTTGATTCATATAACAGGAGAAAGATTTCCCATTCCTTAGTCGTAAAGATATGTGGCCATGAAAAAGGGATTAAGTGGAGCGAGATCGGTAGGTGGTAGAGTCGTGGAAACACTTTTTATTCCATATTTTGGACCTTAGCTCCATGGAACAATATTCTACTGCTGAAACATGGAAGAATTGAAATCTTAGATCAAAACACTATATATGGATGATATAAATTGCCTAAACAAGAATTCTTGAACGGTGAACAACCAGAGTCTATTACTCACTACATCAAACAATTTCCATTAATGAAACCATGGAAATCCATCGGAAAATCAAAAATACGCATGTCCGATGAAATGCTTGTTGCTATCTACTCCAATAACGAATCATTGGTTTAACTGAATAACTAAAGAAAATAGATAGACCTTTCTATTCGTCTCAGGTCAAGGGATCTTCTCAATTGGAGGATCCCCCATATGGATAATACATAATTTGGTTGACCGAGCCTAATTCTAATTGTTTTGTTCCGAAGCAAAGATATCCACGGAGGTCGATTCGTCCTATTCAAATATTCACGACCAAGAGGTACTGGATTCTCTTTCGGATAGGCCCTGAAAGGAGAAGGAAGGCTGGAATGCCAACAGACGTCTGTCTATTCTCTAATTCACCCACCCCGATCCGTTTTGGGAACGTCCAGTGCCAAAGTCACTGAATGGGTAAGCCGCCAATCCCTAAAACGGACTATGTAATATACTTTATCCGCTGGGTTATAGGTACTGGTGGGTATTTTACCAGAGGTTTTTATCAATCTACCCTTGTGTGATTCTTCTTGAATCATATACTCGGGGGGTGGGTGTGGGGTGGACAATTTCTAAATGGACTCCTCATTCACATTCATTAGATGGAGAAGATCGCCAAGATTTCGTGATCCCCTACCGAACCTATTCCAACAGCTCGGACTCGGATCGTGGGGATTGCCAGAATACTTCGTAGCAACATATCGGTATATCAATATTGATTAGATCCGAAATCTATTATTGAAATGCTCATTGAATGAGCATTCTCAATATTATGCCTTGAAGAGGACTCGAACCTCCACGCTCTTTAGCACGAGATTTTGAGTCTCTCTACCATTTCACCATCAAGGCATCTTGAAAGTGAATCATATTCCATGAATATGATATCTATCTAATGTGATATATGGAATATATGACAAAGGTGGAGTGTTGGAGTATTTCTATCGATCGGTCATGTCATATAGGCCTGGGTTAGACATCAAATTGCTTCGATTTGAATTATCCGAAGTATACCTTATATATATATCAAAAAGATGTACAATCAAAATAAAAAAGATATACAATCAAACCTATTTCTCGATTCAATAGAA
The DNA here is from genome assembly GCA_025175895.1 of Wurfbainia villosa. Classification (NCBI taxonomy): domain Eukaryota; kingdom Viridiplantae; phylum Streptophyta; class Magnoliopsida; order Zingiberales; family Zingiberaceae; genus Wurfbainia; species Wurfbainia villosa. The sequence goes on from CM045996.1 coordinate 109,244,761, forward strand.
GCCCCCAAAAGAAGTGAATATGGTACATAGTATCTATTTTACATACGCTCGAATGACCCATCCTCATAATAAGAATGTACATAACCCTATTCCGGTCTGGTCCGATATGGAATGAACTTATAATCTGATGATCAAGTCGATTTAATGATTATAAGTTCATAACCCCAACCCATTCCCATTTTGGGCGGAACAGATCTACTAATTCTTTTATTCCAGTTAGTAAGAGGGATCATGAACTAAGAAATAGACCTAGAAGCTAAAAGAGGGTATCCTGAGCAATTGGAAGTATTGAGTTCATTGATATTCCTGGTATAATAGATGCTATCACACATACAGTCATACTCAATTCAATGGAATTGTTTGATTTTAAAGGAGATCGTTTATAATTTCACACGTAAAGGGTTATTTCTTGATTTCATCCCGTCATTAATAACTTGATTAAATTTAGATAATAGTAGGTAGAAACAACGCTCGTAAAGAGTCCTATTGAAACCAAGAAATATAGACCTGCCTGCCATCCACACTAGAATAGATGGAGTTTTCCGAAAAAAGCTGCTAGTGGGGGAAGACCCCTTAGGGATAAGAGACATAGGGCTGAAGAGAGCCAAAAAAGGATCTTTCGTATATAATCCTGCATAATCTCGAATGTTATTAGTTCCGATACATAGACCAAATAATACAATGCAAGCAAAAGTTCCTAGATTCATGGAGATATAGAACATATAAGTTATCATGCTTGCATATCCATCATTTGAGTCTCTAACAATTATTCCAATAATTACATATCCGATTTGACCGATGGACGAATATGCAAGCATACATTCCATGCTTGTTTGAGTAATAGCAATGAGATTCCCCAATATCATCTCATGATAGCTACACAAAAATCAGTCAGTGATCAAATATAAATATTTTACTTAAATTATATTCCTAAAATATTAAACCGTGGTAGTTAAACAGTGGGTCTAGAATTTTTCATCCTCAACAAGCAGACACATTTTTCATCTCACACCTGCTTTCACTTGTCCAGCAAACGGTGTTTGATATTTGGCTCACTCATGTCTTAAAGGTACCTGTTGTTTCACCACAATCTGCGTCTGGTTTCTTGTTCTTGTGTCAATGCCCCACGTGAATCATGTTTTTTAATCTTAACCCTCTAAATTTATAGTGACCTATCTTTGAACAGCAAAAGGTACATCACTGCAATGATGGAAACTACTCACCCGATGCCTGTGTCAACACTAATGCCATTGTACATACCCCAGCCAAGAAACTTGTAAGATGCGAGCAGACGAGCGAGCAATCCACCCACAAGTTATGTAGTAAGAGATACTCCAGTAGCTCAAGTAAGACCAAGGGAGGCAACTGAGAGTTACTTTAGCTCTGCTGGCATTCATCATGCTTGAGCCATTACAATCATCTAACACCAAGGGCAGCTTCTAATAAGCCAGCAACGAAATCACTCTACCATGGAACCTGAGTCAGCAATGAACTAGCTCACGTGAATGCCGAGCCACGAATGAACGAGCTCACCATAGATGCTATCAGCTTTTACAGGCCATGGTTCATTGAGAATTAATTCATCTTCTCAGGAGATCACGGTTTGACAAGATCAATTGCCATGTAAAATTTTTGACCAACTCATCTTCACAGAAATTGCACAGAATACAAAACGATATTAAGTTCTTTCTCCATCGGATACAATATGACATGTCCAATATACATTCCAAAAACATTAGCAGCAAAAGTTCCTTGACATCATAATGTAGAGAAGAGAAATAAGAAGCCATTATTATATACATGATTGAAGCAGACGCTTGCTTTGAGAAGAAAATAATAACAATAATAATAAGTAGGTTCACTGCTTGTTGGATAAAAGGAGACCCACTTAAATGAGAACTATATACTGTTACAGATGCACTACACCCAGCATTGCAGTGCGATACCTAAGAAAGAATGGAGTCTACATGGACTGCTTTAATCTTACAGGGATTGACCGATTACCACTAGATTAAAGATAATTATAAAGCCAAAATTGAGGTGTAAGAGGTCAAACATTTTTCAACGGCATGTAGAGAGCCTCAAATCTGGAGCTGTTTACGATTTATTTTTTCATCGTCCACGGATGTTCCCAAACCCAAAAGGTGATCTTGCTCGACTCCCACCTTCGCCATATTGATCATTCCATTGCCTTAGTTCATTCATACTGGTAGCATCATAAGCAACCGAGGCACCCACCTAATAGGAGAAATAAGTTTGGAGATGGAAACAATTCTAAGTAGATGAAAATCGCATCAAGCATAGCAACCTGAAGTATTTTTAGTACCTTAGATTTTGCTTTGATAAAATCATCCAATTGCAGTGATCTTAACAAAGGCATCGCAACTTTACCTCTCTGATCACAGTAAAGTTAGTGAGCCAAAACACAGAGAATAACAAAAAGAAAGAACGTAACTACAAGATTCGGATAGACAGAATTCCAATAATAATAATAAACATATATATATATAAAGACTGTTAGTTTTAAACAGCCAGTAGATGCCTTTGAAAAAAATGAAGGGGGGGAGGACAGATAAACAGGAGATCCCTACCGTCCTTTCTGCTTCCAAAAGCTCTTCAACTGGCCTATAAGCAGCTGCTATGCACAGATTCTGCATTTTAAGATATTAGAAAGTGCAATTGTAGTTTGACAGTGAATGACGAAAACAATGTCAATTGTTAGTGTACCTTCAAATCACTTCCTGAATACCCATCAGTGGCATTGGCAAGTTCATCAAATCTGAAGTCAAGTTCCAGATTCTCTTGACCAAGAAGGACCTTAAGTATTTTTTTCCTATTATCTGCATCAGGAAGACCAACATAAATCCTGCAAGCAATCCTCTATTAATTAGTTGTTGACATGAAAAAAAAAAACTTTAGATAATTAGATATTTTCAGGCTTCTCTCTCATTACCTTCTTGGCAGCCGCCGTATTACAGCATCATCCAAATCAAAAGGGCGATTTGTAGCAGCTAGGACAAGGATCCTCTGGCTATCCTTTGTCTTTAGTCCATCCCAAGCTGCCATAAATTCATTTCGTATTCTTCTTGTTGCTTCATGCTCAAAAGCACCACCTCGAGCTCCAAGTAGACTATCAACCTATTAGACCAGAAAAAAAAACTTCCAACTAGAACAAGCATGCCAGAACACGTAACTAACTCTGTTGACATTTAGGAAAGGATTGAGAATACAGCATACAAAACAAGTACCTAACAACCAATGCCTACCTCATCAATGAATATGATCACAGGTGCCAGCCGACTGGCAAAAGAGAAAAGGGCCTTAGTGAGCTTCTCTGCATCACCAAACCACTGCATTCAAAGGAACACAAAGAGAAACCATCACAATATATAAATCAACTGTAATCAGAATAACTAAGAACAAAAAAAAAAAAAAAGGATGGTGCTGAAATTTTCTTTAGCCAGTCAATAAAACAAGGTCTAACCTCATCTTAACCTGAACCAATATATAGCTGTTTTATTCACCCGAAGAAAAGAATCATATAAAAGAACATAATAGTAGCAAGCAATCCAAGAAAGTATAATACACTGCAACCTAACAAGGTCAATGATCAGTTTAAACGTTTTTCTGTGGGTAAAACAAGGCCAAATTTCTAAAAACATTGATATGCATGATGAATCCCTTTATGATAACAGACAAGCAACTAAGCAAATATAAAAGATAAATACAGGCATCCACTTGAAATAAAATATGCATCTCAGTTCATTCTCCCACAACCATTCTCAAGCAGTAAAAGTTCAATGAGATAGAAGGACCAAATAGAATCAAGATGGATTCTCTTCATCTCAAAAGAGTACTTTTAACCAAGCTGTGGCCGTTTATAATTAGGATAAAGCTCTAAAATTTTTATACGTTGTGCCATGCTGCAGTGCCATAAACAAACAAACTTCTATCCTAAATATTGATTCGAAATGACTTCCCCAATATTCAAATTGAGAAAGAGACATTTCATGCTTAAAACCATTAATATCACAACCAGAGGATTCAGAATTGTAACAAATATACATCATTATTTTTTCATTTTTCTTTCTAAACAAAACCCGAGTTGAAAAATGCAAAAAAAGGGTTCCAAACATTCGAGATAAGCATACTACCCATCAAATCAACTTATCCTACTGATATTGAATATTACAGTTCTTGCCTCAAATTTCAAAAACTAAAAATTAGTAAAATATTTAAAAATAGAAACGTAGTCTGGACATTAATATATTATTCTATAGACAACAAATCATATCAACCCGGTGCACGAGGCTCCCGCCACGCGGAGTACCGGAGAAGGAATCTATTGTACGCAGCCTTACCTTGCTTTTTTTGCAAGAGGTTGTTTCCAGGATTTGAACCTGTGACCTCTTGGTCACAAGGCAGCAACTTTACCGTTGTGCCAAGGCTCCCTTCTAGACAACAAATCATATAACAAAAATTATTCCAATTCCAATCTGAGAGAGAGGCCAGATCACAATTTGGTAATTTTTCCCTAATTGAGATATTTAAAATTATGCACCTAAACTTATAATAATTAAAATAATTGAATATAGAAAAAATGCTTACAAACCAACTGTCATATCTAAGTATTTTAGAACTGATTTGCAAATTTGTACATATATTATGTAGCACCAAGATATCTGCCAAAACATCTTGTTGAGAATAATATGCCAAGAAAATTAGGGTTCATGAATCCTTGATACCCTAGGCATTCAATTTATATCTTTGTAAAGTTTTATCCATTACATTTACAAGTGTATAGTATGTTAATATAGAACTTAAAATATCGAGTTTGGTCCAGCATGAAATACTACTCTATTAGTTTATTAATTTTTATCTTGTGCAAGGTTTAAAGTTGGGAACTTCTTATCATTGTTTGCTTTTCAGATTTTCCATCTAGGCATCCGGTGGGTAGCCATAATGAGGTGTCATTAATTGTTGGCACATCTTGTGTTGGTATGAGTTGTTATCGATCAACAAAAAATCTAGAACAGTTAATATTTTGAAATCCATAGGAAAAGCATGGAAAGCTAGGATCGAAAAATGTTTTTGACAAGTTCATCTAAATGTGGCAAAACTAAACAAAAAGAAAATAAATTAAATTAAATAAAGCAGGTATTACATAATGCTTAGACAAAAAATATAGGAAAATGATCTCTATCAAAAACAAATATTGATAAATAAAGATTCATCGAGATGACATAAGATGACAAAAATGCTCTATAACAGAAACAAAAAAAAATGATAAACAAAGATTCATTAGGAAGCATAACAACTCAGTTAACCTTGGCATCAATGACACAAGTTAACTACTCAATGCCCATACAAAAATAACTAAAACCCTGAAATTAGAGTTAGAAGGAACAATAAAAGCAAATCAGGCAATCTTTCCACGAATAACATCCAAGAAAAAGTTTTGAATCAATAATGGAATGCAGAATTTGGAAGAATCAAATTTCATAAATTTAAATCTCCATTAAAAAATAAATAAAAAAATTAAATTCAAATCCACTAAAATACAACTCCAACCCTCATGCCTAAATCACATTCCAAACTGATTATGAATAAATAAAATGTGCAAACGTTTTGATTCAATTAAAAAAAATGCAATTTTGAACAAGCCAACTTAGATATATTAAAATGTGCATACAAACAAAGAGCATAAATAAACTTAAAAAATAACATTGCAAAACTAATGCCTGAACTGAACAACTTGGCTTTTCCTTTTCAGGTTAACAAAAAATACTTCTGTTCATGATTGTGAAGAAGCATTAGTAGAAGTGAGATGTGAAGACAGAATAAAGTCCATATGATTCTTGATCAGTGTCACATGAAATATGGGTTACCTAGTCCATAGTTTATAAACCAAACAATACTAGAATAAATGAAACTTAATGGAAAAAGAAAATTTAATTACCTTTGATGTAAGTGATGAACTTGTTATGTTGATAAAATTTGCTCCAGCTTCAGTTGCAAGTGCTTTTGCTAGAAGAGTTTTGCCTGTTCCAGGAGGGCCAAAGAGCAAGACTCCCTTGCATGGCTGAAAGTTTACCGGCTATTACAACTCAGCCATAATTAAGACACAAAGGTGCCCATTTGATAGAAATAGAATAACAAATAATAATAGTAACTTGATTACATGGCAAAAGGAGGCAAGACATGATAGCATTTGAAAATTAGGAGGAAATAAACTAATAGAATACAGAATGCAGAGAAGCATATTTTCCAGTGAGAGGGCATACCCGTAAGAGATTGCCACGAGAAAAAAGTTCAGGTCTCCGCATAGGTAGCGAAACAAGTTCATTCAATGTCCTCTTCACATCTTCAAGAGCACCAACATCATCAAACTTCACGCCTATTTCACTTGGGGGAATTAATGCTGACACAAAATTTTTTTCAAATTCATCTTTGGTGATTATCTGCAACAAATATATTTGCAATGAAAACCAAGTAAAACGCACAATATGAACCAACAAATACAATACAGAAAGTATTCATTCTGGTTAAGGAACAGAAAAAAAATATATGGATGATAGCATTGTATACCGCTAGACTCTGAGAGTGTTTTTTGAAAATTGACTCCTCATCCTTTAATCTTGCAATTGCAATGTCCAAACTACATCTCAAGGAGAAAAAAGTCACATATAAAATATAAAAAATTCTCAAAAACTTAAAGGAAAGACATAAACATAAGAATTACCTTTCAGAAGGTATCATCAACCTATCACCCTTTACCATGGGAAGAAGAGACGAGGATAGATAGTGACTCTTAGCCCAGCCAATGACTTTCTCAGCTTCTACAAATATTTCAAATAAAAGACTGAGCATTACGTGAAAGCAAACACAATCATTCATTTATAAAAATAAATCAAAGTCTACCAGCAAGTGGGAGTTACTAAACACGTAATTGCTTATTCTGTTAGTTATCTTAACAGAACAATAGCTTACTTCCTGCCTGATAGTGATTGGAATCTGAATCTGAACTTTCTGGTAGTAATCTAGATTCTAGAATCTAATATTTTTTGGTATTTTGGTTATGCTGAGGATGTGCATTGGAATTGGAATGTTGGAGTAAGGACATGTGCTGGGTTGCTGGTCCATTATAGTTATCTGGTCCAAGGCAGGTCCTTGAAGTGAGGTCATGCTGTGGTTTGCCGAATATGTATGAGAAAGGCAGTCAACAACCAAGGGATGCCCAACACTATCAAGAAGCCAATAAAGTAGTAGTCTCCAATGAAGAAAGTCAACATCAATGATGCCAGTGGTTGACCTCCAAGTGTTGGTCAAAGCTGTTCGATGAGAACAGTGAACAAGTGAATGAACAAAGAGGGCAGTTCGTTGAGTACAAAACACAAACAAATTTCTCAACACTAAATCACTGTATGTACTCAATTAAATTTACATCCTGCATCACGAATCAGCTATCTTGGAACTATATCAGTCTAACTAGAATTGAATCGGACTGATGACTGGTTGATTCTAATTCAGACATGTGGTTCGACTTGATTGTATTTGATAAATCAAATCGGATGACTCAAACATTGAATCATCTGATTATGTTTACCATGCTTAAAACTACTGTGTTTTTTGCGAGAAAGAAGGTCAAAATCTTACCCCTAATATTGTTGATTTTACTGTTTTTACTACTATTTTAAGAGATTCCAGTTTGCATGATCTAATATAATACAGGATCACATTGAATTGTATCGGCGCAAGCAATGACTGGTGCCAATCTAACAAATATATCTTGCTTACGAGCAACAAAATATATGTGCCTGCAAATAATCAGGGACAATTAGCCATAGAAGAACATTAAATCACAACAATATGTGGACGCATTTATAGTGGATCTACTCTGTTAAATGAGAAATAACTGTCAAATAATTACAGGTGGCTGAATGACTAATCTCTCAATGAGGTGTGCAGTGTCCATATGTGCAGTAATACTTCTCGGTCAGAGCATTGGGTGGGTTTCAATTGCTCTAGCATTATCACTTTCCCTCGTATTTTGATATGCTGCATTTTCCCTTGAATCTATCGCCAGTAAGTAAACTCTCAATAGCATTGAACTGTCCAATGACATTTACAGACAATTATATTTCGATTCAGGATTTGATGGCTGATCAACATAGGGCATGAGTCTCAGGGGTTCTGACTCTAAGAAATGGTTGTCCCTAAGGTTTAAAATTTCGATCCATATCGAAGTTTCGATTCGCGATCGGAACGATACAGTTTCGATATCGTATCGATAAATTTCGATAATTTTTAAATATAAAATATATAAATGAAAAATAAAAAATGATAAAAAAAATACTTAAAATTAATTATAATAATAAAATTAATTTAATTAATTTCAATTAAAAAATAAAATAAATTTTAATAATAATAAAATTATTATTTATAATATAAAAATTAATAAAATAAATTTTAATTGATTTTATTTAACCTATAGTTAAACTATAGTTTGAAAAGTTAATTGAATTTTCATTCGCTCGTCGTCGTCCCTGTGGCTGCACGTCGCCCACAGCTACCGCAACCCTGCACGAGCAAGCCGACATCTGTCGAATCCGACGAGGCCGCTTTGTGTCGTAGCCCAAGCGAGCAACCCACGGTGGCGGTGTTGTGGCCTCGCGGCGCCGAGGCGCGATGGCCGCTTCGACCTCGCGAGGCGCCGACCGCCATCTGCGGCCCTCGTGAGCTCGTGCAGCCCGCGCAAAGGCGATGGCGCGCTGCGGCCCCATGCGAGGTCTCCCGTGGCCACCACGGCCCCAGGCGAGGCCCCACTATCATTGTTCCGCGTCTCGAGGGCCGCTACGGCCCCGCGGAGGCCCACCGTCGTTGTTCCCGCATCTCGCGGGCATACCAGTATCGGTGACACGTCGAAACGAGAAAAACCGCCCATTTCGTCCGAAACGGATCGGTATTTCAAACCATGGTTGTTGTAAAATACCGAAAAAAAAAATGAAATTTTTCCTGGACTTAAATGGAAATTTCTATGGTTGTTGCGAGGAAAGATTTAATAGGCTGCGCGAAAGCCTGTTTGGGTCATCTGCTTATGAGAGATTAATAGGGTTTAATCGACCTAAGTTTAAATATAAAACCCTAAATTAAATTGAATGAATCTAGGGTTTTAAAGCCCAACCCGTTAGAGCATCCAATCCGCTATCAAACCCGATCCATTTCCTTAATACCCGAGTCGTTTCTCTTTCTTTCCGTTTCGTTGCGGTCTTTTATTCCTGTGTCGAACGCAGTGGAGCGCTCTTCCCCTTCCTCGCGGCAAGCGACGGCGGTGGCGGCCGGACCATCCTCGACGGGCTCTGCGGGTGAGCGAGGGCAGAGAGCGAGCGGGAGTCGACGGCGAGCATGCGTGGCGGGGAGCTTGGAATTGGCGGCGTCCGGTGGTAATCTGCCCTCGCGATCTCTGCCGGAGCAAGCTCAGGAACGGGCGATGCTAGGGCAACTTGATCCCTCTTCTCCAAGCTCTCGTTGACCCTTTTTCGCGTGAGCCGATTGGCGGCGTGATCTCCGCGACAGAGAGGGGCTCCCATGGGTCTCACAGTGGTCGCCGGAGCAAGGTTAGGGCAGTGGGATTCCGACGAACAGATCGATTTGGGGATTTTCTCTGCCGAGTGTCATCGGAGTGAGGTAAGGGCACGGTGTTTTGCTAGCTTTCAGTCGATCTCTTCATCACGGCTTGCTGTTTCTCACACGGGCAGCACAATGACGGCAGCGCTGCGATCGGTCGTTTCCAACCGGAGGTGGAGTTGTGGTCGGCGAACAGAGCAATGGGGAGTACCGCCAGGGAAGCTCAATTTCAGGTATATCAGTCGATTCCCCTTTTCTCTGCTATTCTTTTCATTTCGGCAGTGGTTCGATGGAGGCTTTCATGGTTGTCGTCGGAGCAAGCGTCACTACGGTTGGGCGTTCCAACTGGAGGTGGAGCTGTTGCGGCAGACCGAGCAATTGGGGGAGGAGAGGTGCCGATGGAGTTGAAATCGTTGCGATGTTTCTATTGGGTTCCGATGGACAGTGGATAAGAAGAGGATACCGCTGGTGGATCCCAAGGGCTGGTAAGCTCGATCTACACTCTCCTCTTCGTTTGTTAGTTGTTGTATGATATGGGTTGATGTTGGCTGTGATGGAGCTGTGTTGTAATTAGGGATTTGATTTTTCCGGTGAACAGGGCAATTGGGGGAAAACGATTGCCGGTGAAGATCTGGTCAGTAAGATCTGTTTACCCTTGCTGTTTTCGATGGAAATAGCTATAAATTGGGTAGTGAGTAAAGATTTTGTTATCTAGAGGTTGTGTTGATGAAATTGGAGTAAGTATGTTTAGGTTTGGAAACTTTATTGATATATAAAAATAGATATATGTGTATGTAGCTCATTTCTGTGTTGTGGTTGTGATATTAGGTGGCAGTTGTGGTCGAATCTATTTGGTGGTCATAGATTGCTACTTCAATGGTGGATCATGATGTTTTGCAACGGAAGCTAAGCTAGGTGAGTTGTGATTTAAGAGCTAATGGGAGAAACTATTCAGTTAGTTGATCGAGATACAAGGTTGATGTAGGATTTGATTCGATCATTATGTGATGGTACTTAATTGTATCCTATTGTTACAGGACTTTGGTTGTGATAGATACATGGACGTGAAGATGGATAGCACGGATTACATATCAGGTAGGTAATTTCCTACCGGTCGGGTAGATGTAATGACTTTCAGATTTAGACATAGATATGAGCATGCTAGGTGTTCATATTATCTTGATCCTACTCTGTTTATCGTATGCTTGAACTTATCGTTGATATATATGTGTGCTCGATTATTGATAACACATATTCCCTAGCATGATCTAGGAGTTACAGATGTGATGTAAGTAGGTCTAACTGTTTAGTAGGGTGTAGATGTTAGAGTACGGAGGATGACCTAAATTGTAAATTTGGCAAAAAGATCCTCTGTGGATAAGTATGGCCCTAAATGTAGGACTCATTCCATACCTATATGTTGCATATTTATTCACCAACCACGGGTTGTGTGAATGGTCAGGTGAGTCGTGGACAGTGTGTCGCTACGGACCGATGGTCCTAGCTTGTCATGACCAGATGAGTGGCTCTCTACAGGGTAGAGAGTGTACTGATCAATTAGGTGTAACTCTCTGTTGAACAGAAAGTCTATGGTAGATGCCTATAGGTGAGACAGTACTCTCATATCATTACATACATACTGACGACATCGTCTCCCCTTGGGGTTGAGAGAGAGTCGTCAGTCATCCTGCCTCCCAGGTTACTTCCAGAGGAGTAACTGGTGTGAGGGCAGAGCATTTGTTGTGCCGCACTCTACCACTATAGATGGTGGTAGTTGGAGTTGCGTGCAGTTGTCCTGGGTGCGTGGTACTCGACCACTCATTGGTAGTGTTAGTCGGAGTGGCCAGCAGCAGGGACCCCCGTTGCGTAGCGAGCTCTTTACGCTCACATGCTACTTGATCATACTGCCCACTCGGCCACTCTATAGCAGTGGTTGGTGTGAGTTGGGACAGTTGTCATGTCATGCCACCTAGGCCACACTGGGGTCGTGGTAGCGAGTAGGGGTGAGCAGGAATGACTATGCATGCTGCATTGTCATATCATACGGTGTTTTGCATATGATTATATATATATACATACCTGCTTGTATATATATATATATGGATGATGGTGATTAGTATACATACAGATACAGTCTATATGTATACTCACTTTGATGATGCATTTGTATGTACTATGCTTGTTGCATTTTTTGTACATATTCATACATGCTACTGCATTTCCTGTATGGTAGTAGGCTGGTACTTTTATACCTGTTGGTTATTCACGGTGATACCCTTGGATCATATTCAGGATATTGTGTGAGTTAGTATTATTCTTTTATACCCTATGATGTGTATATATGCCCAGGTTGGATCAGGATAGGGTAGCTGACGGTCAGGTATGTCAGCATCGTTGTTGTTCAGTTTATTTAGTGTATGCATGCATATATACCTTTTATACTGATGTATACCTGTTGTTCGAGTAGATTTAGACTGTTGAATGACATGTAATATTGATACATATATTTACATGTTTTCTCTGATTACTCGAGTTTTACTCACCACCTCGACTCGGGTTTTTCCGTCGCCTGTAAGGTAGACGCCGACGATTTCTTGGAGTCATACTGACCGATCCATCCCATCTCCATTTTCCGATGCCTCCCGAGGAGTTTATTGTGTTTTTCTCTCTTTGATATGTTTGGACTTGTTTATGAGTTATGGATTTTGGTCCTATGTCATGGACCCTTGTTTTGTTATGGACTTATCGTGATGTCGATGTTTTATGTACGGTTTTAGTACTGTGGTCTTGTCAGGTGGTGTACACCTGTATATTTTTGTTATATATGTTGTGGGTATGCGCTTTTTATTTCCGCTGCTGTTATTTGTTATATATATTATTGTTGTTGTGGGCCTACGGGCCTTGTATTAACCCGAAATGTTGCCACGTACAGGTGAGATGTCGTCCGTTTGATTTTCGGCTCGGCATGCTCTCGGGGCGTGACAGTTGTGCCATCATCTTTATGTACACTTATGACTGAATTGTCTCCACTCAATTAAATAGTCATCTAGGTTATCCAAGTCTACAGAATTTAAAAAAAACAATCTTAACTTCTTGAGTGTAGTCAATTAGAAAAATATGTTAAGAAGCATGCTTTTTTTAGGGCATTCTAATCTTTGCGATCCAAGTCACATCTACTCAAAATTGATTTTAAATATTTTATAACCTTTAATGGTTGATGACTACTCTAGCCTAACATGATTTGTCTAAATGTGCTCCTACAGAATTTCCTTAACGTAGAGGTTGTTGTTCGAGGGAAGATATTTCTATTCAACAATAGAAATATGTTCTTCATGTGCTTGAGAAAGCTAAGATGTTAGGGTCTAAGTCAGTTGCCGTCCCATGCATCATAATGTAAGATCATTGCAGGGTTATTATATAATTTAAAGGCGTAACACAGATTAGTTGGAAAACTGAATTACCTTAGAAACACCAAAATTTACCATCATGATTATCAAAATTGATATGGAAACTATATTGGACATTCCAAATTCTATGGTATCAATCATATCGAATCGATGAGATAAGTGATATCAGAATCAGTGGAAAATTTTCAAAATGAAAAATAAAATAAGTTTATTTTTTAGAAGCAAAACAACATTAAAGCATGCAAAGACAAACGTTAAAGTAGTTTATTTATTTGAAATCATTTTACTACTTGTTCACTACCAAAAAATGTATAGCATTTAGATAGTCAATTGGTTTAAAATTAATTCAAAGCAAAACATACAATATGTAACAAGCACCTCAATCATGAGTTGCCAATTTATAACAAAAAACATAACTATTAATTTAACAGTATAAAATGCTATCAAACAAATATATATTCATTAATAAGTTAGAAGTAGCAATAAACATTAACATAGTCACTAATGTTAATGTTAATGTTAATCTAATTATAATATAGCATAATTGGCAAGTGAATATTTTGTATCATCTGAATTAATTCAGATGGAAAAAAGGCTCTTAAGTCGTTTAATCTGTACAAATACATAATATACTATGATAATTTGTTTAATAAACATACTTTATAAGCAATATATAAGATGTATAGATAATATCTTTTAATCTGATCGCCAAAACCTAGTTTCAAACCTCAATACCCAACCCACACTTTGCTTACACGGTACCTCTTTTCCACATGGCAGGTATATCAGTTCCCCTCTAAGCCCTTCAATGCCGGTACTTTTTCCACCCAAGACATCACCCCTATTTTCTTTTCTCAATGGCACACCCTCTTCCACACAGCAACCACCTTTTCTTCATGCTTGCACACTAACTGGCCCCACATCCATATTCAATAGACAAAGCAGCCTCCTTTGCACCTATTTTGGAGCCAAAGCTCTTGTCTTAGTTGGCACTGATCAAAACCAGGAATGCATTCCCAGATACCAACATCATTTCAACTTGTAACATCAATCCTTTCATGCCAACTAGCTAACGGATTCATTCAGCACCTAAATCCCGTATCAATCAAAATGGCACAAAACCTTAAGGGTGTGTTTGGTTCAAGTAATCATACATAACCTTGGTTATGTGATTACCAGAGAATAAAACATAACCTTGGAATAAAGTATAACCTTAGATAAAAACCTTGTTTGGTTGGAGGTTTTAATATATAACTTAGTTTAACATTTTACTAAATTATCCTTTGTCTTTGCTCAATCAATTCGATTACGACGATAGAAATATTAATGACAACGGCAGCGATGACCGCCCGTCGGCGATTTCGGCCGATCGGGCGATGGCGGTGCGTGACCGGCGGCGATGGTGGCCGCCACCACGACGTGGCCGACCGACTGGTGGCGACGATGGTGGTCGACCGATCGGCGACGACAACGACGATCGGTCGACTGACGGCGACAACGAGCGCGGCGGCATCGACATGGCGGCGAGCGTCGCGGCGATCAGCGCCGTCGTCGGCCGCCGGCCGGGCGATAAGCGGCGGTGGCGGTGGTATCGACGACGGCACGCGGCGGAGAGCGGCGACGGGCGGATTGGCAAGGCCAGCGCGGTGGTGGCGGCGCGGCGGGCGACGGGCGGCGGCGGTGGCGGCGAGCGGTAGCAGCGGCGGACGGCGGCGGACGACAATTGAGTTTTGACAAATTGACATTTAATATATTGCTAGGGGTAATATTGAAAAAAAGTTTCCTTAACCCCGGGAATCAACAAAAACCTTGGTTCTCCAAGGTTTTCCGATTCCCCCTAAAAAGGTTTTTGTTCATAACCAGGTAATGAACAATTACCAGGTAATTGTTTATAACCTAAACCAAACAAGGTTTTTGTTGATAACCTAACAAGGTTATCAACAAAAACCCCCAACCAAACGCACCCTAAATGTTAGATGAGGATGCAGTTGTAAATATACAAACTACAATGATGTACATCGAAAATGGTAAATGAGATATTATACAAAGTTAGAGGGAACTATGTTATGCAGACTCAAGTACAAAAGTTCAACAAGAATGTGGATACAAGTGTGTGGCAGATCAACAATGGCTTAAGTCAGCTATGCTAAAAAAAATTATACATTATCAGTAGTAACCTAGTATCCACAGAGAGACAGCATCTAACACAAAAATAACGTATGTAGATGTAGAGTGCAAGCATCAAAAGAGAGACTAACTAGGGAAATAACCCTATTCCACAGTTAACAATTAGGAAACAGCATAATAAAAGACTTTTAGTACAACTACGAATATAAACCTGCTACATCAACGATCAAGTAGATAGAGATGATGAGAAGAGAAAATTGGGCTCAAACCATAATTTAAAAAAAAAACATGAACATAAATCTTCTTAAATATCTGGCAATGTCTAAAGGCATCAAAAGAAAGAAACATTAATCTTATTGAATCATACAGAAATCAACCATAAGGACAATAGAAAATTTTAGAAGTTAGTAGACATGTACAGTCTTACTTTGCTTCGTTAAAAGCACACCATCAGTCTTTACATGCAAAAGATCCATGCATGACAATTCATGCTCTCCTAGCACCTATAGAATAAAAGGGTTCATAAACAACTATGAAATTACAATGACATCTAACCTCTCATAAATGTAGGATATCATATAAAAATAAACAGAAAAAAGAAAGTGTATACAACTTTGTGCAGTTCAATAAGATTGCTCCTTGATATAATAATTCTTCGGTCCTCTTCGATCTGCTTGTTAAATATTCTAAGCTGTTCATCATCCTGCAAGCAAAAGAAATGAATCATATTTCTGCAGCACAAAAGACCCGTCATGAGTTACTAGCCTCCATCAAATTGGCCAGCCTCTCTGCCTCTATCAAATCCCTTAGGGGGGCGTTTGGTTTGGAAAAAATTTTCCATTTTCCGTTTTCACTTTTCCTTTTCTAGAAAACAGAAGAGGGCATTTGGTAGTGGAGTTTTTCATTTTCATTTTCCTTGGAAAATGAAAAAATGCAGAAAAGTTGTTTGGTTAAACATTTTCTGTTTTTATTTTCTGGAAAACAAAGTCTAATTTGGTTGGAAAATCGTTTTCCGTTTTCTAGAAAAGGGAAAAGGCGGAGGTGAACCAAACAATGCCGAAGTTTTCAAGAAAATGCTTCTTTATTTTCTGAAAAACGAAGATGGAAAACGGCAACCAAACGTCATTTTCCGCATTTTCTCATTTTCTCATAAAATGAAAATAGAAAATGAAAAATGGAATATTTTCTACGAACCAAACGCTACGTTATCTTCCTTAGCTTTAACTCTATTTCTCTCAAATACAATCGCTTTTCCTATTGCCCAACTAATTAAAAGCTCCTAATATTAAATTCAATATAATCCAAATTTTGGGTGTTTGATTTCTCGCTCAAGAGAATCAACATTAGTTGGTACCAATCCAACTTGGCCAATCAACAAATTCTACCAACCATGTGCTAGACATGAATTCATATCCATAATTATATGTTTGTTGTCAATTATTTTGAATGTCTGTAAGAATTTTAATATAAGATTGGGCAAGGTTTAAAATCTCGAGCCATCTCGAAGTTTTAGTCTCTGACTAAAACGATATTATCTTAGTATCATGTCAATATTTTGATGCAAGATGCCGATAATGGATTGGAATTGAAAAATGAATGAGATGAAACATAGGAATGAGACATTGTCTAAAATTTTGTATCATGTTGGATAGTCGAAACATATCATTTTGGTAGATTATTAAAACTCGATACCACTCAATACTCAATATAGACAATACATCCTTCCTTTGCTTCTCCTTCCTCTTTTAACTTACAATATCATTTTGTCACCAACATGTATTTGAACAATATTTTTCCATTTCAAACTTTGGTGTCGAGTGGTATTGAGTTTCAGTGATTTATCGGAACAATATATTTTGACTGTTTCACCCGACATAATACGAGATTTCAAGCTATGAGATAGATAAATTAGTTGAGATATAGTGAAACAATTGGATTTGAAAGAAAGAGTTCAAGGTGAGGAAGATCAGGGATTTGATGAACGTGGAAAGGTCGAAAACTAAAAATGGCTCAATGGAGGCTAATATTTTGAGAAAATTTGCACCTTCATGATTGTTGTAAGTGCGGACAGGAAATCATAACTCCTCGCCACCCACACCTAGTATTAATCAATAATTAATAGTTAACCACACTGATATTAGAAAATTTTAAATTAATGTATAATAGAATGGTTACTAAATTAATAATTTAAGACAATTAATTTAGGTTTAATTATTAATAATTTACAAAATTAAATAATTTTTAATAGTTGATTGATAATTAATTAGTTTATCTAATTAATTTAATTAATAGTTTTAATAATATTATTTATTTTAAATATTTAATTCTACATTTAATTTAATAAATTGAATTCATATGAATTTTAAATTAATAAACTAAATTCATACAGATTTTAAATTTATTTGTTTGCAATTAGATAAATCTAAATTTTAAGAATAATTTAAATAACAAATATTTAAATACAATTTATTTTAATCAGATATTAAAATTGATTTGATTAAACAAAGCAAAATTAGTTACATTAATTAAATTTAATTAGATTAACAATATTAGTTAAAATGAAATTAGAAATGATTTTGTCAATTAAAATTAAGTAAATTAAGAACAACTCGATGCATGAACCTTTCGCCGATGCAATATTTTGTGGAAGGATTTCTCCATATTGGATTTATTGTATGCAGCTTTACTTTGCATTGCAAGAGGTTATTTTTGTGACTCAAATTTATGACTACAAGGTCACACGACAATTTTACTATTGCGCTCCCCTTCCTTAAAAAATTTAATTACTTAAAATATTTTATTTCATAATTGAAATTGATTAAATTAGAATTAAATTGATCAAAATTTTAAATTAATTTAATTAGGTTTGAAATTGATTTAAGAGAATTTAATTAACTAAAAATTAATTTAAATGATATTTTAATTTAATTTAATTAAAATTGTGGGTATTGGTTTATTAATAACACTAGCAAGGTAATATACCCATCAATCATAAACAAATGATTTTTAGGTTTTTGTATATCTTTTCTGGGTTAATGTTTCCTTAGCTTTTGAATTTTTAGATTGATTCCAATCCCACAGATCCAATATGGCCAACATTCAAGTTTTTTGAATTTCCAACACTAACACCCATGGTCTAACAACTTAATTACCCTTTTAAATATATCACTATATATCTTAGTATTTGTTGACCTAGAAAAGACTTATGACAAAGTTCCGAGAGAAATTATATAGAGAATTATAAAAAAATATTAGCGTAGCATATATTAAAAAGTTAAGGACATATATGAGAATGTAATAATAAGAGTGAACATTCTAGGCTGAGTAACCAAAATATTTCTTATAAAAATAGAGTGATATCAAAGATCAGCTTGAAGTCGATGAATTCACTGGACACATTTAATACACATTATCATGGTGCATGTAGTTTGCAAATAATATTGTTTCGATAAATGAGACACATGAAGGATTAAATGCTAAATTCAAACTTACAAGAAATACTAGAAGTGAAAAGCTTTAGACTTAGTAGATTAAAGATAAAATATATTAAATTTAAGTTTAACAATATTAGATAAAAAAAATAATTAAAATAGAAGATGACGAATTGTCTGTAACTAAAAACTTTAGGTTACGTTTGGTGAAGGGTAATCAACCTTGTAATGTAATCAAGATGACATTACAAAATAGATTAATTTGTTTGGTACAATTTTAAAATTGTAATATAATATAATCTGGATTACAAAAGATAATGAAATTTTATAATCTGGATTACAAGATCAAAACGGTGTAATCTGATTGTATTCCAAGCCCAAAAATTTAAATGTCAAATATACTCCTAGTTTTAACTCTCGTTCTTCCGATCAAATTAGAGACCGAAGATCGGTGATCACCAACGGCGACGATCGGCGACCGCCGGCTATCGGTGGCCAACGGCCGTCAACCAGGGTCGGCGTTCGACGACTGACTGTCGACGATCGACAATCGGGGACCAACGATGGCGATGGCAGCCGCGGGCGATTGACTAGGATTTTAATTATATTTGAACGAAGTTATAAGGATATTTTTGTTATTGTATAATAATATGAATTACATTCCTTATAAAAAATAATGGACATCAAACAAAAGAATATATTCACCTTTATAATCAAAGATTATACTCCTGGTATATAATTCTTTGACCAAACACATTAATGTAATCTCAATTACATTACATTACATTGCATTACATTCAATTACAAATTTTATTATATTACAAGCTTGATTACATTACCCCTTACCAAACATAGCCTTAAGTATTTCAATTATTTTTGCAAAAGGATGGAAAGGTTGAGAAAGATATTTTATATAAAATATGAGCAAGATAGTTGAAATAGAGGAGAGTGTTAGATGTTTTTTGTGATCATAAAATACCTCTAAAATTTAAAAGAAAGTTATACAAAACGACAGTTAAACCTATTATGTTTTATTATATGGAGCTAAAGTTGGAGTTGGAGTATGACTCAAGCACACGAGCAAAAGAAGAAAATCACATAGATGATGCTAAGGTGAATGTGGAGGCATATGCAGATGGACAGGATAGAAAACAAGAACATTAGAATGAAAGTTGAGGTTGCACCTATCAAGAGAAAACTCGAAAAGATATATTTAAGATGGTATGAATATGTACTTAAATGATTAATAAATGCTCCAGTCAAGCGATGTGAAACTATCACAAATACATATATTAAACGAGAAAGAGGAAAACTAAAGAAAATTTAGTTAGCAACGATAAAATAAGATAAAATTTATTTAAATATAGATAATGATATAGTGGAGAATAGAGTCCAATAGCATAGAAAGATTCATATAGCCGACTGTACTTAGTGGGATAAGACTTAATTGTCATTGTTATTATATTAGATATCTTGGTAGCCAAACCATCTCTTACAAACCCTAGTATGAATCTCATATTATTTTGTGAAATAAAAGACACAACATAAGCATAACAAAAGCTACAAACCTCGGGCGGATGGATATATAGAGCATTAGTAAATAGTTTGAATATTTCTTTTTCTTCCAATGACTTGCTAACTCCCAATCCCTCAGCTACTCGCTTCAATGGAAGGGGCTGCAAAGAGAATAGTCCATGGAAATTGCTAGTAATGACCAAACAAATAGTATTTAACAAGTGCAAGGACCATTCTTTAATTAAGCAGAGACTCAAACAAAAAGAATAGTTATATCATAGTTGCAATCGTCTCCAGGCTAACAATCGTATGAATCATGTAAAATCACAGATTACAGAATAAAAACCAGTATAGGTATCACAATGCAACAAACAAATATGAACTGGAACAACCATTTGGCAAGTAGATTAGATTCATTGGTGTCAACCAATAGGAAATTTAAATACAAAAGGCAATATAAGAAAAGGAGGACTCGATAAACATATTTAAAATAGATCATAAATATTTTCTTTCTTTACCTTTTCTCAAATCTTCATGGTATCATTCATTAAATTTATTTTAACACAACTGCTAATATCATTGACTTTAAACTATAAACTACAACAGAGACCATTTCCTTTAGGGCAAACAAAAGTTCACAACCCAGCTCATATGCTATAACCAACACAAGTAATTAACCCTTTCACATATTTTTGTGATTTATTCATTAAATGTACTTGTCAGTTGTCACTAGTCTCCAATTAATCATTTCAGAAACGACAAATCTCATGGAACGGTGAGCAATGCAAGTTTAACTCGTCTCCCTCTCTTTCCTCTTAAAACATTGTTTGAGAACAGCTGATTAGCAGTACTCTTCCTCTCTTTCCTCTTAATCCATTCTTTTCTTCTTAGAGATAGTGGAAGTGTCCATCTTTTCTCATGTTTTGCCAATCTGGAATCACTCAATTTTCTGAAAGGCAAATTCTCAACTCTAATTCCTACCTTTTTAACTAAATTTGAGCATTTTGAGTAACTTTTGACATTCTCTACCATTTCCAATTGATTACTTGGTCTCAATTGATTTTTCATATTCCAATCAAATACACTTATTTTGACAACCTTGAATATCTTAAAGGGGTGAACATCTGAATGAAACCGCAAAAAGAAAAAAAAAACAAAACTGAGCAAAATCAAAGAGAAAATGGCTTATTGGATGGTTTTAGTTCAAACCAAAAAAAAAATAAAATAAATAAAATAAATATATATATATATATCATGGGTGCTGATCCGTGCGCGACTCGTGCACGATGCATTCTTCACCATTGATCCATCGCGATTGCACAGTGAATGGGGAATGTACAGTACTTCCGCCCGTGACTTCCTTCTCCAGTGAGCGTTATAGCCCAACCCCTGAATCCGTCGAGGTCGCCGTCGCTGCCGACCGGATTCCGACTGCAGTCCGACATGACTCCAACGTCGGTCGGACCGCGGTCAGATTCCGATCAGAACGCGACCGGCATCCGATCGAACGACGGCTGCGGGAAGAAATCGCGTGACAAAAAATCACTGTGCATTTCCCATTTACTATGCATCGCGATATATATGCTAGGCGTCAATCTGTTCGCGACTCGAGCGCGACAGCTTCTCCACCATCTGATCAAACGGGATTGCACAGTAATAAGAAAAGCACATTACCTTTTCCATCCATCTTCTTCTCCGATGAGTACTGTTAGAATATTATATATATGGCTAGGGAGAATTTGTCTGAATATCGTTAGGGATAATTATTTCGGATAAATTTCGATAGGGTTTGATTTATTTCTTTGATTAGGCCCTAATTTTTGTATATAAATAGGGCTTCCTCTATGTAATAAGGTATCTCTTTTTTATGAAATAACATGGTATCAGAGCTTTAGGTTTCCGCCTTTCGCGTTTCTCTCCTGAACGCGCCTCTTCTCTTCTCCCGAGTGCGCGATTTTTTTCCCTCGCTGCTGCTCGCGTTCCTCTCCCGAACGCGCCTCGCGGACACGGAAGAAACGCCACGAACCCCTCCGTCGCCGACGACTTAGCTGCTCGCGTTCCTCTCTCAAACGCGCCTCGCGGACACGGAAGAAACGCCGCGAACCCCTCTGTCGTCGACGACTCCCTAGCCTCCTCATCGCAGTTTCCTCCGCGTCAACGACTCCCTAGCCTCCTCGTCGGAGTTTCCTCCGCCGAGCGAGGACACAGAGGCTGCGATCGTTGGCCAACAAAAGAGGTGACCGGGGTCGCAGTTTCCTCCGCCGATCGAATGACAGAGGCTCCGACGCCGTCTTCTCCATCAAAAGTCGGCACGATCCTTTTCTTTGCGTCTCTGCGCGATTTCTTCCTTCTCACGCGCGCGATTTCTTCCCGTCACTTTCTTCTCACGTGCGCACAACGACCTTTGCTGCAAACTCCCACGCCACACCAACGCACTCGCCCTTCGTCTTCCTCTGTCCCGCCGACCGACGCCGCTTATCCCAATCAAGGCTATCGCTCTCCGCTAAAAACCCCTCTTTCGGCACCTTCATTTCAAACCATCCAGCCTTCCTCTGTCATGGCTACCTCCAGCACTTCGAAGCCAGATTTTCCAATTTTTACTAACCACGTTAAGGCACCGCTCTCGTCTGAGCTCTTGGATGGTAAGAACTACTCCTCTTCGGTCTCTCACATTGAACTTTGGCTTGTTGGACAGGGTTATGAAACACATCTCATTCAAACTGAAGAGGATATTCAAGTCGTCGATCGTCCCTTATGGAAAAAGGTTGATGCTCAGTTGTGTTGCATTGTCCAAGCCACCATCCATCCATCTCTCAGGGATGTCTCCCGTACTCATAAGACCTGCAAGGATGTTTGGATACAGGCTCAACAACTTTTTACGAACACTTCTCGGCATCTCTATCAAGTTTGTGACGACCTCATGACCATCCTTAATGCCCATCAGATCAAGGATTCTATGTCAATTTATCTGGGATCAGTCTCTAGCCTCCTATGTGAGTTCAATTACCTGCTTCCACCTGCGGCTACTCCTGTTGCAGAGCTTGAAAATCAGAAGAAATTTTTTATGACTCTGGCCTTATATGGTCTGCCCACAGATTACTCTCATATTCGTGATCAAATCCTGGGCAGCCCCATAGAGGCCACCATGGACTCTACCTGGGCAACTCTCCTTCGTGTCTCTGCCAAAGTCTTGACATTGTCATCTTCCGTTCCTGTTGACTCTTCAGCTTTAGTCTCTCGAAAAAACAACAAACCTCCACCTCGTAAGGGTGGCAAAGGACGTCCTTGGTATGATCATTGTCACCGACCAGGACACACGATTGATAAATGTTGGAGTTTCCATGATCGACCTACTCGTGCTGCTCAGATCGCCCAGAGTTCTATCACTTCTTCAACTTCCACTTCACAATCGACATCAGATCCAACTCCACCGCCTTCCTACGATGACTTTATGAAATGGCATGAGGATCGACGGGATTCTAATTCCACTGTTGTCGTTACACAAGTTGATAATTCCTTTACTGGCATATCTCGCTCTTCGGGTCCCTGGGTACTTGACTCTGGGGCCACCGATCATATCACGGGTAATAGATCTCTGTTTTCTTCACTATCTACTTCCGGTTATTTACCCTGTGTTACCATGGCAAATGGTTCTCAAATTCAGTTCCAAGGTGTTGGTGTTGTTCATCCTTCCCCATCTCTTCCCATTCATAATGTTCTTTATGTTCCCAGAGCTCCCTTTAATTTGTTATCAATGAGTCAACTTACTCGGTCTCTTGAGTGCGTCATCTCGTTTACTAAATCTTCTGTTTCATTACAGGACCGGATACGAGGAGGATGATTAACTTCGGATGTGAGTCTCATGGCCTACATCGACTTCAACAAAACTCTCTTGTTGGTGCGACGGCGGCATCTCCACTTGTTATTCATGCTCAGTTGGGACATCCTGGTCTTGATAAGTTAAAACAGTTACATCCTAGTCTGTCTCACTTAGAGTTTTTGTCTTGTGAGTCGTGTCAGTTAAGTAAGCATGTTCGTAATTTGTTTTCTCCTCGCATTATAAGTCGAGCTACGTCCCCCTTTGCGTTGGTTCATTCCGATGTCTGGGGTCCGAGTCGTGTTGCCTCTTCATTGGGGTCAAAATATTTTGTTACTTTTATAGACGATTTTTCCTATTGTACTTGGTTATATCTGATGAAGGATCGTTCGGAATTGTTTTCTATTTTCCAATCTTTTTTTAATGAAGTAAAAACACAATTTGGTATCCCTCTTCGATCCTTGCAGAGTGATAATGCACGTATCTATCTACTCCGTTTCGGACCTTCTTGGCATCTCATGGCGTATTATATCGGACGTCTTATCCTCATACCCCCCAACAGAATGGAGTTGCAAAACGCAAGAATCGTCATCTTCTCGAGACCACCTGGACTCTTCTCCTTCACTCTCACGTTCCTCTTCGTTTTTGGGGTGATGTCGTACTTATTGCATGTTATCTCATTAATCGCATGTCTTCCTCCACTTTACAAGGTCAAATACCACATCATGTACTTTATCCGAAGCAGTCTCTTCATCCTTTACCACCTAGGGTCTTTGGTTCTACATGTTTTGCTCATGCTCTTGATCCTGGCATTGATAAAGTCTCTCCTCGGTCGCATAAATGTGTTTTCCTTGGGTACCCACGGTCTCAAAAAGAGTATAAGTGTTATTCCCCTACACTCCGTCGGTATTTCATCTCTGCTAATGTCACGTTCTTTGATTCAGTTCCTTTCTTTGGGTCTTCAGAGTCGTTGTCCGAGGTTCATCCTTCTATGCCTGTACCAGTCTTTGATCCTCCGGAAGATTCTCTATCACCCCCAGCCTCAATTCCTCCTCCTTTGCAAGTTTATCAGTGTCATCCTCGTCCTGCTCTGCTGTCGCCCAACACTGACTTTGCCATGGGATCATCTCCGGAGCCAGATCCTCTGCTCCTTCCTCTGGTCCAGCCTTCTGACTCTGATATTCCCATTGCACTTCGGAAAGGTATACGTTCCACTCGTAATCCTTCTCCTCATTATGTTTCTTTGAGTTACCATCGTCTTTCTCCTTCCTATTATTCTTGTCTTTCCTCCTTGTCGTATGTTTCTCTTCCGAAGACTGCAGGAGATGCATTTACCCATCAAGGATGGAAACAGGCTATGCTGGACAAATTAGTGTCTTACGAAGTTGTGGGACTTGGGACCTCATTCCTCTACCGCTAGAAAAGTCAATTGTTGGTTGTCGATGGCTATATACGGTGAAGGTTGATCCAGACGAAAGGGTTGATCGGCTTAAGGCTCGTCTCGTTGCTAAAGGTTATACTCAGGTCTTCGGATTGGATTATGGGGGCATATTTTCTCCTGTTGTCAAGATGTCCTCTATACGCTTATTCATGTCCATTGCTGCGATTCAACACTAGCCTCTATATCAGTTGGACATCAAGAATGTGTTCTTACATGGTGACCTACTCGAAGAAGTCTACATGGAGCAACCTCCGTGTTTTGTTGCTCGGGGGGAGTCTTCTGGTCTTGTGTGCCGCTTACAAAAATCTTTATATGGTCTCAAGCAGTCACCCAGAGCATGGTTCGGTAGATTCAGTATTGTAATTCAACAGTTCGACATAACTCCTGAGGCGGTACGACCATTCTTTTATCGCCACTCATCTACTGGTTGCATCTACCTAGTGATTTATGTTGATGATATTGTCATCACAGATAGTGATCATCTCAAGATCTCACAGGTGAAACATCTTTTCAAACATTTCCAGACAAAGGATCTCGGCAGACTTAAATATTTCTTAGAGATAGAAGTAGTACAGTCCAGAAATGGGATCATTATATCCCAAAAGAAATATGCAATAGATATTCTAGAAGAAACAAAAATGTTAAACTCAAAGACAGTTGACAACCCTATGGATCCTAATGTCAAGCTCCTGCCAAATCCGGAGAGCCTCTACCAGATCCTGAACAATACAGGCGATTAGTAGAGAGACTAAGTTACTCATCACTATCGCCTAGATATCTCATTCACAGTAAGTGTAGTAAGTCGGCCAACTCTCCATGAAAGAACATCGGTTGCCCAGAAAGGATCTTTGATTTAAAACAAAGGACATACTCGAGTCATAGGATATTCTGATGCAAACTGGGCAGGATCTCCCAATGATAGGAGATCTACTTCTGGTTTTTGTATATTTGTCGGAGGTAACCTTGTTTATTGGAAAAGCAAAAAGCAGAATGTTGTGGTAAGATCCAGTGCAGAGGCAGAATATCAAGCTATAGTCATAACCAGTCAAGAGCTTATATGGCTCAAACAGTTGCTTCAGGAGCTAAGGTTTGGAGATGTTACACAAATGTCACTTATATGTGATAACTAGGTCACCATGCATATCGCCTCAAATTCAATTTTTCATGAGAGGATAAAGCATATTGAAGTCGACTGTCACTTTGTCAGAGAGAAAGTCATATCTGGAGATATATCTACTAGTTTTGTTAACTCACATGATCAACTAGCAGATATATTTACTAAGTCACTGAGAGGTCCCCGAATTGACTACATATGTAACAAGCTGGGTGCATATAATTTATATTCTTCAACTTGAGGGTGAGTGTTA
Organism: Wurfbainia villosa; assembly: GCA_025175895.1. Taxonomy (NCBI): domain Eukaryota; kingdom Viridiplantae; phylum Streptophyta; class Magnoliopsida; order Zingiberales; family Zingiberaceae; genus Wurfbainia; species Wurfbainia villosa. The sequence goes on from CM045996.1 coordinate 109,271,493, forward strand.
AAATATTATATATATGGCTAGGGAGAATTTGTCTGAATATCGTTAGGGATAATTATTTCCTAGGATAAAGTTTGAATTATTCCTAGGATAGGGTTTGATTTATTCCTTTGACTATGCCCTAATTTTTGTATATAAATAGAGCTTTCTCTATGTAATAAGGTACCTTTGCCGTCCATCTTCTTCTTCGATGAGTACTATAGCCCAACTCTTGAACCCGTCAGAGTCGTCATTGCTGCAATCTGACCGCTCAATAGTGATGTCGAGTGGCCAAGGGCGGAGAGAGACTCCGATAGGGAAGTTACTATGCATTTCCCAATCGAGAATTAGAAATGGGTGCTCGGTCGTGAAGGAAGTTGCTATGCATTCCCATTATCACGCACGAGTCGTGCGACGCAAGGAGCCCAGCATAAGATTTCTGTATATATATATAAATTGTAAGTTTAGTGGTCAACCAATGATGTTGTGTTTATTGAAAATAAACACACATGTGTGGAATGTGTCAATCCCATTGTATATTAATGTGCTTATAAGGTGATTATGAATGACTCAACTAACCTACCCAGTGGTACACATGGTGTATAAGTGTTGCTGGTTGAAAGTAAATTGATGTTTTGCAGTAGATGAGAAAGTTGTGAGGGGTATGTTTTAGTGAAATGGATCCATAGTAAAGAAGGAAAAACTATGGAGGGAGAGTTCGAGGTGAGCTTCAGGAGAGAGATTACAGACATTTGAGGAAATCTGGGGCTTATATGGCCAGGCATGTTTGACTTGACCTGGTCCAAAAGATCCATAAAGAATTAAGTCAAAAAATTTTAGGGTTGATTGTCTTTTTTTCCTTTTAATCTAATTTTGTCATGCTCTTGTACCTCTATCGGTACTATGTTATTGTTTATTTCCATTCATGTGATGAAACCAATGCTCTGGGTCTCCATTATGATTGTTATGTCGCATGATGTTTATAATGCATTTCCCATTTCATACCAAGGTTTAAAATCTCAACTCGTATCGGAATTTCGGTCTGCGACCGGAACGATATGGTTTCGGTATCGTATCGTCCGTGACGATACTATTTCGGTATTTTTTTAAACATTAATATTAATTATTTGATTTTTTTTTAAAATTTTAGTTAATTTTTAAAAAAGAATTTAAAATTTAATTTTACCTAAATTATAAATTTGAATTTAGAATTTTAATAAAAATATATTTTATTTTTTAATTTTTATTTAATATATAAATTAATTAATAATTTATTTAATTAAATTATATATATATATATATATATATATATATATATATATATATATATATATATATATATATATATTATTTTTTTTATTTATTTATATTTTTAGAAAATCAGAAATTTCACGCGGTCGCGATCGCGGCTTCTCCCCGCGATCACGGTTTCTCATCGCGGTCGCACGTGATCATCAATCGCCTTGTGTGATCATTGTCCGATCGCGATCGGGAATGCGATCGCCTTCCCGATCGCGCCGCTCTGCGTCGCCACCGCAGCCTATGCGTCGTCGCCGACGCCTTCTTCCGGTACGGTACGCGTTTCGGTTTCGGTGATTCGTCGGAACGAAATTTTTCGGTGATTTCGTCCGAAACGGCTCGGAATTTAAAACCTTGTTTCATACTGATACTAGTTGACAGATAATGAAAATCAGGTTTTAACATTATGAATCCATTGCTATAGTTAATAGGCATGAGTTATTGACTATGATATTTTTATATACTGTTAGCAATCTTTTTAGTTGTAATCATGTATTTAGTTGATATCCATGTTTAGTACATTTTATCCAGTTAATTCTGACTAAGCAGGTATCAAGGCAGTTAACATGCCGAGGTCGTAGGTCTCATGCTAATATCTATAGTTGTGTAAACCCACTAGTCATATGACATTGAGACATTGATGGTTGGCTTCATGGATATTGGGTAAGCTCTTGTGTGGTTGTAGTTTAAGGGGTCCTACTGTTCAAATATGGCATTGACTACTAGGCATAAAAAGTATTACTTTTATTACAATAATATATCTGTATTACATACACTCCGCTTGGCTTGAGGGATATATCTCAGTTGGGTTGCTGCATCTAGAAGTGGATGTCTAATGTCTAATTGTTCAAACGGTGATTAGTACCTTCTTCCTGAATAGATGGCTTGTTTTTTCTAATTGAGGATAGGACTAAAACATGATATTAAAGACTTAACAGCTCCCCTAGGGTTCGCTCTTCGATGGCCCATGTGGATAGATTGATGCATTATATCCTATGAACCTTTAAACTAAATGTGACAAAAGGAAAGAAAATACATGAATCAACCTAATTGCCTCTGCTCCTTGAGAACTAGGAGATTACCCAAAGGACACCTTCAATATTAAGGGGTCACAAGCCAATCATATAAATAATTGGAATTCATAATTGTGCACTCACTAGGGGAGCATTAAGGGTATTGCATCATGTATGCAGTAAAATAATAAATTTTGTACAGAAATTGGCAGGGGCATATTTACCATTTAACCATGGAACCAATTCCTATCGACTTATATTTTTTTCTTTCTAAACCACAAAGCTCTTATACAATGCATATATAAATCTATTAGACTGAACCCTCATTCCATGCCAAGCTTGTCCATACCTGCACCACCCCCCTCATGTGAAACAGAACCAAAGCCTGTCACTATAGATAAAATCTTCCCTCTGCAACAAATGTTGCTCTCTTCTTTAGCTCCGACCACATTCCTTAAATTCCTCTTGGATATTTCCTCCCTCTCCTTCCCTTCCATAATCTTGTCTGAGACCACACCCTATCGTGCAACATTGGCAATACCAACATGATACAAGAAGGCCATTCAAGTGCAAACCCAATTTTGGTTAAATAATGGAACAAAAGCTTCACACATGCCAACCAAAATTACTCAAGACTTGAACTCTAAGTAGCACTATAAGTGAATGTTGGAGATCAAAACTAACATATTATTACATTTATCTTAATGATAATTATACATTGAGCCCATAGTTCTTTAAACTAACTGGTCAGGGATTCTCTAAAAAATTCTTGTAACTCCACTTTCTCATGTTTGCAGCGCTCATAAATTATTCCTATACTTTTGCAGTTCAGTCAGTACAGCTAATCTTAACAGATCTGAACTGTAAAAAAATTTTGTTATGACAAGGGGTCTGATGAATTGTGTACATAGCATAAGGATCATGGTTCTAGAACAAGTGTCATCAGTCTTAATATAGCACAAACCAACTCAAAAAGAGAGATAGGGGTACTCGACGCCTATAATTGACCAACCTGCCTATATGAAGTTAGACGTTAACCATGTGCCTACTTGAATGAGAAAGTTCTAATTTCAAACACAATGTAAGCCAATAAAAGTTATATACCAGCTGAGCAATGCGACCAAGACCAGGAAGCAACATTGTCTGCACAAGTTACCAAGCATATCATCAGGGAGAGCATATAAAAAATGGTTGTGCCTAACATATTCACAATAACCAAAGACAATCATCATAATAAATTTCAGAAGAAAATGTTCTCTTAATGCCCACAAGTTGAATATACCAGCTTTTCTTTCTCCTTAGACCCTGATTCCATTATGTTTTGACCACAGATGAAAACAACAGGACCTGGTATTAGGTGAAGCATTTCTTCCACCTTCTTGATAAACTCTTTTCGGTTCGACTTGGGAACTGCCCGTGACAACCACTGGGAACAGTCTGAGAAGTAAACAATAATTGGTTGTAGAGATGGCAAAATCTGCAAATTTGTACAGCCAGTCACAATAAGTTAATAGCTGCTGAAGTGACCTACTGAACATATTGTGGCCACAATTGAAGCATGTTATAAATAGAATATGATATACAAAAATGGTTCCAGGATAGCTAAAAAATATATGCATGTCCTGTGCATAGACAAAATGAGGACAGTTTAACTAAATCTTTAAACCAACAATAGCATACCTCAAAAAGTGCCTCCATCGCTATGTACCAGTCTTCTGCCAGGGTATCTGTGTCTCGCACAAGATCCTGAACTGAAAAGGAACAGAGAAAGGAATGTTTGAGTTGGCCAATACTACGGTGCATTAAGTAACTATACTACTGCATAATGCAAAATGCATTGAAGAATTGAATGTGTCACAAACAAGGCAATGATTTCACTGCCCTAATATGCAACTTGTTAAACTATACATTTGCAAATTAGTTTTTCTCGGCTCTCTTATTCTCTAACAAAGGACTCTTGATATCTGAATAGCTTCATTGATATTAGAATATCCCAAAACATAACCTAATTCAAATATCAAGTTAATTTTCATTAGGATCAAGCATTCAACATTAAATTATTTATTTATAATCAGATCAAACAATTATAATCCTAATTCTAAGTGACAAAACATTTGCCTAATTGTCTAGATAAGATATGGCTACTAGAAAATTTGATCCCCTTCACCTCGTTTTTTTTTAGATGGCACCGGGTATCCACGCCTTTGGCCCGACTAATCCTAGGGGCGGCAGGTCCGGCCCCACGGAAGTTTTCCACCAGCCGCTAGAGTAAATCGGGAAGCGCTCACAGTGGGCAACCCAACAGCCTAACTTTCTTAGGCCCAACACCCCATTTGGAGGAAATTCCTACAAATGTGCCACAGCTAGGGCTCGAACCTTAGATGCCTGGGAAACTGCATGGGCACCCTATCGTTGCACCGTAGCCCCGAGGACACCCCTTCACCTCCTTGTGATTCCAAATATGAATGTCAAATTTACGTTCTCAATAAAAATTAACATCAAAATTTGAATTCACGGGATGTGTTATGTCCATAACTATTATGGAGTAAAGTAAAACTATGTAGGGATCAAGTTTTAAATCACAACTTTGGGTATGAATGTAAAATACAATTAGACTAATACATACTTAATAGAGGTATCAACTCTCATAAAAATGGACCTTCCAACAAGTTCTTTCAATTATGCATTACTTCATTCAAATGTAACCACTAAGCTCAAACTATTTGAATTTTTAACTTTTTGCAAGATATTGGACCTTGTGAGATTGAACTATATGGGTGGGAACGGAGCAGTGCAACTCCATCAGCTTGGTCTAACCAGTGCAAAACCTTAGCACGTGTTGGTACAGTTACCATTATTTTAAAACATTGTGCTCAATGGAAGATGACAAGGTACATGTAAACACATGAGAACAGGAGTAAAACCTACAAGGATTTTGAGATAATATAAAGTGACACTCAAACTGTTGAAAGGTTACAGACATTGCCCATATCTTTGAAATACACTTGATCTTATTTTGAGCATCACAAAAACCACACTATTACAGTAGACTTTTATAAGTTTGACAAGAAATTTTCATTTTATGGATGTCAAAGACAGATATTTATTTACTTAACAATTAATGAGGCACAAACAACCGAGTCCCAGAAATCATCATATGAATGAAGAGCTGTTTTTTAAGAGCAAGTTCCAGTTTGTGGTCCATGTTTTTAAAAATTCAAATGCAAAAGAAAACATAGTAATGCTTAATCTGTGAATAGGTAAAAGGACAAAGCAGGTCAACTGGGAGAAAGAAACTAATAGTTTAGTAAACAAACAGCCACAAGTTGTCAGACTCATATACAAGAATTTTTTTCATTTTTGCGATGGTAATCAAGATTGTGATTCAGACCTTGGATTTTGAGATCTTCGGATCCAAGCAGACCTGAATAATCCAGATCACTAGTAGGATCTACATTGCTATGATCATATGAAACTACAATATGATTTGTAATAGCTTATCATTTCTACTATGATCTCAGCTCCAACAACCTTAACTATGTATAAATTCAATTAACGATGTTAAAGATTGGCATTGCCTGTTATCATTTGAAAAAAAAAAATCACTTATTTGAGATTCCCTTTTAACTCCTAATTAGAAGAATCCTTACTATCATTTTCATTCGTATTACAAAAGTTGTTATTTGCTATTTACAGATGGAATGCTTAAAGAATTGTATTTTTTATTGTCATGTTTTAATATATATATATATATATAATTTAATCAAAACTTCATGATATTGATATGTAATTTGAAATGTTCATAGTAATATTTAAAATTGGAAGTTAGCATATAATAATATAAATGCCAAATATAATTTTATAATATTTAATTAATTTGTGAGATCGTACAATTCTATATTCTGAACCAATAGATCTCTTTCTGTTACTAGGTAGAAAATAAATTGGCGGCCTTGGTTTCCCCGGTTATGTAAGGCTGCATTCTCAGTTAGGAGGAATATGTGAACTATGAGTGGAATTTGAGTATTTCTCTATCTAGAAATTTTTTTGTCACAATAAATGCACAAAGAATCTGAAAAAAAATGCAATAAGATGCATGCTTATACACAATGCAAGCACAGTTGATAATCATCATTAAGCAGACATTATATTGAAGTGGAGTAAAAGCTTACTATCAATCCAATAAATAGATGGTTTTGCATCTTGTTCCTCAAATGTATCAATATTTAGTTCAGCATTGTCAAGAATAACAGCTACTTGATCTCCATTAATCTCGAACACTTCTCCACGCTGTCCAGTTGATAGAGACCTGCAAGATAAAGAGGTTGAAGATGAAATCATAGCGCCTTCACCAAAATCCTAGTCTAGAAAAATAAATTTGAAAGAGAAAAACACAAATTATCAAAAATCCTAAAATCAAGTTGCAGGATACCAGATTGTTGAATACAGATTAAAACAAAGAATCAAGCCTAATAGACATTTGCTACTTCAATCTTAAGATGCAACTTTTAAATAAAGAAAACAAATTTATCCTATTTAGCTGGTTGAATAACATTGTCCCACTTGAAAAGAAAAGCACTACGAAAAAAATAGATGGGCAAGTAGAAGGAAAGATAGATGAGCTTCTGATGCTGTTTATTTACTTCAGAAGATAGAAAGATGAAAGGAATATGTATAAAAAAAAAATAGTGATTACAGTACCTTGCATACCAAATCACTTTTTCATAATAGCTCAATACCACGATGTCATTTTGTAACTCTATATTTTTTTATGTTATTTCATAACACCTCTATACTCTAATCAATGAAGTATAGAGGGGCAGAGATCGTGACTTAAAATTTTATACCATGCGGAGTCACAGAGGTTGTTGCGATCCAACGATGACCTCCGCGAGATGACAAGGGCACCACGATTCGATGGCAACTCCACAAGGTTGCAGAAGCTACCACAATCCCGCAGCAACCTCCATAGGATCACAGGAGCACCACGATCCCACTGATTTTTTATTTTTTTTTGTATTTTTAATTTTTTTTAATATTTAAGTTAAAAAAATTATTTTTAATTAATATATTTTATATTTAAAAATATCAAAATCTTATTGGCATGATACGATACGGTACCGAAATCGTACTATTCCGATCATAAACCAAAACTTCAATATGACTCGAAATTTTAAACCATGAGAGAAATGTGTTAACAAAAATCCCCTCATAGTTCTTACCCTATGGGGCACAAAATGATCATATATGACTCAAAAAGTTCTCCATTTAATCATCCACTCCCATTTCAAATCCTATTTATAAATGCTGAAATTTTGATAAATTATGAAAACTATTTTGCAGCATACCAAGGAACCGAGCAAACCATGGAAAACTACTAGGAGTCAGCAGATGTTGTATCACTGTATGAACATGACTGCATGACTCTTACAAGGCTCATCAAGACTTATATAGTTAACCTATGCTAAGTAGGAAAGACTTGTGCACCCACCTGCCACTAAGAAAAGTAAAGGCATTTGTTGAGCCATCAGAAGTCGGTATCTTCCCCAGTATGATCCTGTGATCAAATATAGTGCTAGGATTAGTAGTATTGCATCAATATGTAGCTCATTGAGGTAGGATGAAGATTTAACAGGTTGGAAGAAACAACACTGGTTTAGGAAATAAAGGAGGTCAAATGATTTGAGTTTGCACCAATATAAAATGCCTATTTGAATATATCAGTTATATGGACCTATCTAGGATAAACTTTTCCAATGCCTAATAAACTACATAAATAAGCAATTTATCTAGCAATAGATGTGGGTCAAAATATGATTTGAATCTATGAAACTACTTGATCGCTTAATGTCAAAAGAAAAAAAACTCTCTAGCGTTAAGCAATACTCACAATGAAGAGGTAATTAACCTTCTAAAATAATTTGAAATTCCCAATCCCAATTGATAGGAACAAAAAAATAGTCAAAGAAAGACAATCATGAAGAAGTGATTCATTTCAAACATGTATACAATTAGCTACCATGAAAAAGAACAGCATCCTCCCTAAAAAAGAAAAAACTCTCTTTTTCTTCGCACATATAAGAATGTTATTTACATTCAATAAGGTAATTTCCTGACTCTTTAGTATTAATTAAGCACCAAAGGAGGGGAACAAAGGGTTAAATAAGTAAACTTGGCTTCCAAGGATTTTAAATAATGTTAAAGATGCTCATGTAACATTTTCTACATCAAATTAGTAGAGAAAAGGGCAATGTGTTAATTATGGCACAAACCAGGAGAAGAAAATGGATTATGGCCTCAAGCAACATATCTTGAGTATACTCTTGGCATCCTTGACCATGTTTTAAGCAAGGAATGCTGTAGTTAGACTGACATTCTTTCGCAAGTTCAAAATGGTAAGAAAGATGAATCAATCTCACATTCAGATGGCGACTATAAAAACTCTACAGAAAGGCAATGAAACAATTATCTAAACAGCAATCAAAAGTAATTGGCAAGAGTTGCTACCGAACATATGGACCAAATATCAGGGGAAAAAAATAAATCTATTAAGATCAATCATAAAAGTAGCAAGTTCCCCTGCTTATAGATGAATATATGAACCTCCAAATATTGCAGAATTCAACATTAAGTGCTACTGGTATTTGGTGCAGACCATTCAAACCTAGAGTTGTTTTCCCAATTTACAAAACCGCTATAAGAACAAAATTTTAAAAGAAAATTAAAAAACTTTAAAAATATACATAATCCCTCCAACTACTTGCCAGTGTGTTCTTTCACTTGTAATCTCAACCAGAAAGTCCTAAATTATACAAATTACTATATCAGAGAGATTTAATTTCTTTGATCAATTGGAAACACTTCAGCAGTCGAGATCCTCTAAAACAATGTGAGTTTCAATCAAACTCAACAGCAAGAGGGCAGGCTCCAGTACAAGATGAAACATTTTTTCTGTCTCTAACATCCTTTTCATCATCTAGGTTGCCAAAATGTTTTCCAAAAGATTGATGAGCAACTAATATATAATTGGTTTCATGAGGCAAAGATAAAATGAAAGCTTGGAAATTATCAAAACTAACATGAATTGAAGAAATCCAATGAGATGTCAAGTTAAACAATGTCCAACAAGAATTTAGTGTCAACCAAGAATAAAAGTAGTTATTTCAGATAATAATTCCATTAAGAACAGAAAAGTTACATTTAGCACATGTTTCAGTATCATGAAATAAGGCCAAAAATCTAGTAAAACACCTGTGATCAACTTTGATTTGAACCGAAGCACCAGCATACTTCACACGATCTCCTGAAAAAAAAAACAAGATGGACGTGTCATGCAAAAGATTATCTTTCACAAGATTATAAAGATAAAGAATGTATTAATCTAAAATCCCCATTCCTGAAGAAATGTTAAAGGCTAGCAATGCATCATGATGCAGTAGAAATTCTAGATACGAAGACTAGATTTTAGCATCTTCCAAAAATCAAGATTCTAGATACGAACACTAAAATTTTAATTGATAACATTAGTTCTATTAACCTAACTAAGAATTCAATTTGTCACTCTATAACTAAACACATAGAAGTTAAACATCATTTTATACGAGAACACGTAGCTAATGGCAATATCAAACTTGAATATGTTGAGTCAAAATCGAAACTAGCGGACATATTTACAAAACCCTTACCCGAAGAAGAATTTAGTCTGCTTAGACGAAGATTAGAAATGTGCGTAGTAGAATAGAATTTAACTCTTACTTATAATCTATTCCTATTTCTTTTTACACTACATGGAACTAGCTTAGGGTTTACCTTAGAAAGTATGCACCTATAAATTTAAGGAGCCAACACATCTCACAACGCATAGGTTAAATGTGTTTGTCTACTGAGCTACGTAGATGGGCATGAAATGTTAGGACCTTACTCCTGATTTCATATGTAGATCAAGTGCATCGATATGAATCATGGAGTATAATCATTCAAAATAATCAACTCTAATCAGGACTTATTGATCATCTTATATCAATTAAGTCAAAAAGAGTTGAACATATTTATTAGATGATTTATGTTGAAACTATTATTTTTGAAATAAAAAGGGGACATGCTTGGACCTATAACCATATATTCAATATTTCCTGCAACAAAATGGTTTTTTTTTTCAAAACATTTTACTTGTACATACACCCCCCAAGTGTTTTTCGATATATAGCAAAAGGGGGAGATAAGACCAACGTTAAGGAACCAAAACTTTTTGGCATTTTGGCCAAACGTTAAGGGGGAGAGATAAGTTTCTTTTTCAAAAACTCACCTAACGTCAAGGGGGAGGGTTTGAAAAAGAACTTACTCATACTAACTTACTACATGTTTACTACATGTTTATTACATGTTTACTACATGCTTACTACATATTTACCCATGCTTATTCATGCTTAATTTTCCTTAACTTTGAATCGGTTTGCCATAGATCAAAAAGGGAGAGATTGTTGGTGTAGGGGCACCAGATAATCGAACCTAGGCTTTAATTATAGCAAAGATTCAAAGTTAAACTGTTATGGTTATCTCACATGCTGTGTTGAGTGTGCAGAAAATGAATTAAGCTATGCCAAGGTCAGCGACACCCGGAGAATCTCGGGACGAGAAACCATGGTGGTCGGGCAACACCAGGAGAACCTCGTTGGAGTCAAGGAACCTCGATGGCGACCGGAAGCTAAGTGACAGGTCAGGAGGACCAGAGGTAAGCACTGAGTGCGGAGTGATAGTAAGGTCGTGTCCTCCGTACGGGGACGACTATAGGAGGCGATCCAACTAAGACTTCCGAAGGAAGGTCGAGGTCGAGGTCGGATGGTAAGGAACCGTCGTAATTTCCATTATTCAACATTTCTGTGCTAACTCTATGCTGCAGGTGAGTGATTAAGCTAACAGTCGACTGAAGCTTAGTAGCAGTCGACTGATCCTACCATCAATCGACTGCTGAGGGGCATCAGTCAACTGATGGACAAGCTGATTATCTCGAAGAATGTCAAGATAAGCTCCACCAAAAATGGGGGGATGAGGAGCTTTAACCCAGATCTGGATCTCAACGAACCAGGGTCAAAGGGCTATAAAAGAAGAGGCTTTTCACCTCTTTGGACCATCTAAGTGTGCTCCTAAAGTGCTCCAACAACGCCAAGCTTCCGACAACAACTCTACGCCGTCATAACGCTGAGCTTCCATCTTTTCGTCGATAGTTTAATTTAAGCTGTTTACTTTCTTGTATTCGAGCTTTCTACTGCTATGTGGAGAGGTAGGCTTTAAAGCTGTCAATTTGGGTTGGGCCCGTCGGGTTGGCCCGCCCCGCCAAACAATTTGAATGGATTGGGTTAGAAATTTATCCAATCAACCCACGGCGGACTTAAATAATCAATCCGCGTCGGACTGTGACCCGCTGCGGGCTAACCCGCGGGCCGAGGGTCAATGATCACGACTCGCGACTCGCGATGCAAAAGTCGGCAAAACCCCGAAATCCGAAATCCCCTATTCCTCAATCCTCCTCTCGCCGACTCGCGATTCGCGAAACCCTACGCCCGCGACTCGCGATTCGGGAAATCCCTTGTTCCTCCTCTCGTTGTCGCTTCTATGCGCCCGCCAATCGAAAGGAAAAAGTAGGCAATTTGCATCAATTCTCCTCTTGCCTGCTCGCTATAAATAGACCTCCGCCGATCACTCCGATTCGAGATCCTTGTTCGTCTTCTCGACATGGCAGCGCCAAATTCGGTTCCCCTTCTCACCCCTTACAAAATGAGCAAGTTTGACCTCTCTCACAGGTCAGAGCTTCTTCTTTTTCTTTTCTTTTTGGCCGCTTCCCTAACATCGAATCGAATCGCATGCGATGAGTGGTTCGATATAGTTAGTTCTTTGTGGCAAACAAGATATCAAAAATCTGATTTTGTTCCAATTTACATTTGAAGCAGTGCGCATGCTCTGCTTGCGAGAATTGTGTTAGTTGGCCGTTGACAAGGTAAGTCGTGCAGGAGCGTCGTCGCCATCTTGTATTACTCTTAGCGGGCCTCCAAAGGCGACCTTTTGATTGCCAAGGCAACTGGAGTTTCCGACACTGCGCAAGGGTAGGATGAGCTATTGCCCCAATTTATTTCAGATGTGGTTGTAATCAATGTTTAAGGGTTTTGTCTAATTGTGTTTGCTCATCGAATCTGGTTGGGTAAGGTATAAAGACATTCCTGGCATTTGGACCAAAGAACAGGTGGAAGCTTGGACGCCCATTGTGGATGCAGTTCACGAAAAGGGTGGCATCTTCTTTTGCCAGATTGGTCACACTGGAAGGGTTTCCAACACTGGTATTTCTCTCAAATCATGCCTTGCCCCAATTTATTTCAGATATTGATTCATATATCATTATGCTCCTCTTGCAGATTTTCAACCCAATGGTCAAGCTCCAATTTCATGTACTGACAAGCCATTGATTCCTAAACTACGAACCAACGGCTTTGATGAAATGCATTTTTCTGTCCTCCGGAGATTGGAGACCGAAGAAATTCCTTTGGTTGTCAATGATTTTAGACTCGCTGCTAGAAATGCCATTAAAGCCGGTAAGACTACCTACCTTCTTTATTCATTTTCTTATTCCAAATAAGAAACTAAAGCTATTGCAGATTTGCAACTTGCCACCCATACTATCACAGTTATCAAATGTCTCAGTCACGTGCTCTGAGAGTTTCACATATCTTCTTTTCTGCTAAGTTTGATCTTCCAATATGTAAAACATAAGGATAATATGGTTCATCTTATTGGTTCATGGTGCATTGATCAAGCTTAATGAGCCTCAAACTAGAGTAAATTCCTTCACTATTTGGACAGAATAATTTGTTTGTTCATGATGATAAAAAATGAAGCTTATGGCTTATATACTTGCAAAGTTCAATCCCACAAATGTTCCTTTACAGTTATATCAAATACCAACTTATTCTTGATGCATCAATTCTTTTTTTCAGTGGATCATATGTTCTTCTTTTCAGTCTTTTGGTTTTATAGTGGTCTGAGTGTTTCAAGGTTTAGAGTTTAGTGTTTAAAAGAATTTTTTTTAGCCATGATACAATTAACTAATCAATATTGATTAATAATGTTAGATATTTGTGTTAGAAATTGTAAGAAGAAATCTTTTTTCTAGTTTTAGAAAAATATGTAGAATTTTAAGTGCAATAATGAAATATTTTCTAGAGATTTAGGATGTCGAAAATGCACTCTCGACCGAGCTTGGTTTAGTTCATTCATGGTGCCTAATGGTGTTTGTTAATCCATTTTAAGTCAAAAGAAAAGGTGCATTGCTCTTTGGTTTTATCCGGTAAATTTGGTTGATACTAATGTTGTAATAGGTGTAAGATTTGATGCTGAAATAATTTTTGTTTTTCTTCATATGGTATTCTGAATTGCAGATTAGTGGAGCTAGGATAGAGATTCCAGATAGAGGTGATTTCATTGTTGGCACTTCAAAGATGTAAGAAAGCTCTTGAACATTTTTTAGTGCAGGTATTTTCCATCATGTATTTGATACATTACTTGTCACTTTATTTTGTCATGAACTTCTTTTTATTTCTTTAAAATAATTTATAACTTCAGCTATATGTTGGCGATTACCTTGTCATTGTTCCTGTTTGTTTTGAGTGTCCAGTGAACCAACATCCCATGTAGGTCAGTTAATAAATTATTTCCTTTTTTTTTTGTTGATATAGTGTTCTTTTACCTTAGATAGGTCACTGACTATAAATGAGATTTATACTTATCAGTTTATCGTCGATGATATTTTTTATTTTCCTTTACGTGAGCTCAATTTTTTTTAAATTTGTTTGTGGCCCGCGGATTGGCCAGCCTAATCCGCAACCCGCCTTAGGTTGGATTGAGTTGGAAATTTTTTAACCCGTCGAAAAGGTGGGCCGGCCCGCCCATCCCCATTAAATATTAAATTTATAACGGGCTGATCCGCCCCGCCGCGGGTTGACCCGTTTGACAGCTCTAGTAGGCTTGTTGCCTCTTCCTCTATCTTGTTTTTCTTGTAACCGTCGTCTCCTACCTCCAACGAGGAAGAGACTTTTAGTGGATTGTCCCATTGAACGCGGTCTAGGATCGCGGAGTCTTAGATTAGCAACCTTTTGATTGTGAACCAAGTAAAAACAAAAAATGTTATTTTCTTTACTTCCGCTGTGCTTACTCGTGTTTTCAGGTGTGATTCCCACAATGGAAGGAAATCCAAAAGAAAATAAGATTCCATCAAAAAATTTCCAGAATGCACTTATCCTCTATTTCATTTGACAGAAAAAAGAAGCAAAAAGACAGATTTCTTTTATATTGCTCCGACCTGATTTGGATGGAACCTGTACTTCCACTTGCAATAGAGCTCAAAATCTAACATTAAAAAATTTGAATATTTGTTCCGTTTCAAACATATTTTTCAATAAAAAATTTTCATGTTTTTATTTAACATTTAAATTTAAATTTCCTTTCTACAACCATTTTGCTGAGAGTTTTTTTCCACCTTTCTATTCCTAGTTTCTTTTTATTTCCTTTTGTGGAAACCAAGGCTTCGACATTTACTAGGTACTCATCCCACTCTATGTTTATGCTACTAGCATTTCAACAAAAATTGGTAAATCTCCGTGAGAATTTAGTATAGTGTTGCTCACACCCTTGGTAGGATAGGAAACACTATAGGAATACTAAGTATTTTAGATTTGAATGGAATATAGAATCAGTGGTAGCAAAAGAAATTATATATATATATATATATATATATATAACATTAATTATAAATTTTGAGAAACCTAAATAAGATAGTAAAAAACAAGATGGTTTAATCTAAATGGATATGTAAAGAAAAAAAAAAGAGGAATATGATAAAACACATGAGAGTTATGATTTTAAAACAAGAAATAAAGAAAGAAAAGTTATATTGAATTTTATAATAGTATAGGAACTTATAATAACTAATATATTTTTTTTAAGAAGAGTGAATAATATTTAATTATGTTCAACAGCAGGAACAATAAATTACAAATTGATTTAATTATGATAAAAAAATTTATAAAAATCACAAAATCATCCCTAGAGAAAACTTAACCATCTAATATAAGTTAGTAATATTAGATGCTCACTGCTAGTATAGTATTAGCAAAAGTAAAACATGCACGACTCTGATCAAATGGTGAAAGTGAAAGGATTAAAAGCAAAATATCTTTAAATAAAGGATAGGAGCACAACTATTAGGAGAAATACATAGGAATTCGAATATGACATGGAATAAGATAGTATGAAATTGAAAATAGTGATCAAGAGCTTACTTGATGGGTCAAGAGGATGGACATCACTAAATAAAGAATCTTAACAATGGAATAAGAAAATAACAGAAGAAATGAACAACTTTCATATCATTGCACACTCATAAAAATAAAGAAAACTTAAAAAAACACATAGTGACAAAAAAAAAAAGTAAAAAAAGGAAGGAGTAAAGACAAGAATAAACCTTTCAAATGCTTGTATCTACAATTTAATACTAAAGAAGAGAAAAAAGACATCTATATAATAATTAAAGTGAGAGATGAATTAAAAATGAATCTAATAGTATACTAGTAAAGAATAAGGAAATAAAGGAGTAACGGAAGATTATTTTCATGAACGTTTTAATGAAAGTTTAGGTGATCAACGTAACTTAGAAATTTTAAGAGGATTAGAGGGATATAGAAATTTAAATTTTTATCAAATAATTAAGTGTTAAATGGAATACAAAAGCGAAAAAATGGTTGAGGCAAATGATATTCCAATGGAAGTATTAAAGGAAGTATGATATTGAATGACTTACGAAGGTATTCGACCTAATATTAAACTGAAGAAAGTATTTAATCAAGGGAAGGTATATACTATTAGTCCCTCGGTATAAAAACAAATGAAGCATATAAAATTATACAAACTATAGAGACATTAAACCAATAAGTCATACAATAAAACTTTAAAAAATAGAGATAGAAATAAAGATTAAGAAGAACAAGGTGATTAAAAATCAATTTTGATTCATGTCCGAAAGGTCGATGATAAATGCTTATACAACAATAACAACTATGTCTTATCCCACTAAGTGGAGTTGGCTCAATGATAGATACTTGTATTGCAGGAAAATTATGTCAAGCACAAGAATACAAATTAAGTAAAATAGACATTATTCAATTCATAACTCCGTCCATGATGAGTTAACCCTGTGTCACTCTCTAGCTCGGATAAAGAAAAAGGATTGCATTAGATTGTCAACCAACATTAAACTAAGATAAATATTCAATGCATGGATCTATTAAACTATTGTGCTAATGTTAGATTGTTCCTCGGAAGGAACGCATTACAGGGTCCGACTGTAATGTCTCAACAAGAACCACTACATTTTTAGAACTCATGTGTAGTAATAAATATACAAGAGTTCGTATTGCAAGATCCGACTGTAACATATCTATAAGGCATCTCCATAAGAACTTGAGTGTAGTGTTAAATAGATAAAAGTTCTCACACCATAAATTAAATAAAAACAAATATTATAGGAAAACTAATAGTCTAATATTTAGAACATGAAAAATAGAAACCCTTACTAGTAAAGCAATTGAGATAATAGATACGATTATTGGGAGAATAATCAGTATTTTGTGTGTAAGATAAAATGAGCAGGCGAGAAGACAAAGATGATAGAGAACTCGAGTTTTAAGTTTAGTACACAGAAAAAAGTAAAACAAAAAATGGAGTGGGTATTATTATAGATAGTTCGCTAAAGGATGAAATTGTAGTAGTTAGAAATAAAAATAGATTGCTCTCAAGATAGTAGTGGGAAAAAAACTATGAACATAATTAACGTATATGCACCTCAAAAAGGATTAGATGAAGACACCAAATCAAGATTTTGAGATGACCTAGATGAAATATTACAAAATATTTTGTCAAATAAAATGATTTTAATATAAAGGCAACCTAAATGGGCATGTCGGAGTGAAAAATAAAGAATATAAGAGGGTGCATGGGAGTTATGGTTTTAAAACAAGAAATGAAGATAAAATTATATTAAATTTTGCGATAGCATATGAACTTATACCATCTAATATATTTTTTAAGAAAAGAGAAACATCACGTTCAAAAAGGAGAATAATAAATCGCAACTTGACTTTCTTATGATTAGGAAGAGGAATAGAAAGATTTATAAAGATTTTAAGATCATCCTTGGAAAAAGCTTAACTACCCAATATAGGTTAGTGATGTTAGATATACGCTTCAGGCATAGTATCAATAGAAGAAAAATATACACGACTTCTAAAATTAAGTGGTGAAAATTAAAGGATGGAAAACAGAACATATTTAAGGAAAAAATAGGAGTACAAGTATTAGGTGAAACATATAGTGATCCTAATACAACATAGAATAAGATTGTATCAAAGTTGAAAATAATAGCAATAGTATACTCGATGAGTCAAAAAGACATGCACCACTAAGTAAAAAATTTTGGTAGTGGAATGAGAAGATACAAGAGAAAGTAAAGGGAAAAAACAAACCACCCATTAGATTTGAGAGATGTCCTAAGGCAATCACCTTATACGTTTTATTAATAAATTCACTATTTGGATATGCATTTGTTGTGCATGTGATTTGATCTTAAATTCATTTACTGAAGTTCACAATACAATATATAACATGAGAGATATTGTAATTGGATCACAATTAGTGAGTATCTCATCATGTATAATTATGTAAATATTGAAATTATTCCTAATCAATGAATTCATGAGATTGAACATCATCAATTCTATGAGACTATCACATATTATGCTCATCGGTTTATCCAAACATTGAGTATTTACTGAATGAAAATATAGGGATGTTGAGAGTGAATATGTGGATGCTAGTTAGGGTAGTTAGTTCATTAGAGTGACCTGCAATTAAACTTCATATGGTTCTATATGTCGATGAAGTTTTATTGCAGCTCGAATGCAAGCTTCCTTAGACTTAAGGTATCAAGTCATCTTAGTGATATAGGCGAGGCAGCGGGGCGGCGCTAAAAACCTTCCATGAGTGAGGTTAGGATAGAGGAGCAGAGAGAATCAAAAAAGAATGAGAGATTCATAAATAAAAGAGGATCACCTCTTCATTTAAATGAAAAAGGAATATTATTAATTAAAACTTTACAAAGCCTAAACCTATGTTTAAATAGGCTTAGATAGAGAATGTTTTTTAATGCTAAAAAAAATAAACTAACTTTAACAGAAATTTCTTAACATGTAAAAAAGTAAAAAAAAAAAATAAACAAACTAAAACAAAAATTTCTTAACGAAACAGAAAAGTAAATATAAAAATTTTAAAACTAAAAAAATTAAATTAAATGAAAATTCGAAATAAATAAATTAATAATAAAATATTAATGAAATTCTAAATAGAGACAAAAAATTAAAATTAAATGAAAATTCGAAATAAATAAAATTAATAATAAAATATTAATGGAATTCTAAATAGCAACGAAAAAATTAAAATTAAATGAAAATTTGAAATAAATAAAATTAATAATAAAATATTAATGAAATTCTAAATAGCGACAGTGCATTATGGTCGTGGTCTAGTCCACGGTTAGGTTGTGGTGGGAACCACGGTCGTGGACTGGTCACCAATAATGTCATGGTGAGGATCACGACTGTGGTAGGGAACACGGGCAGGTCGTGGTCCCTACTGAAGGTCCCGTGTTGAGCCATGGGATGATCCACGCTCGTGGTGGTGACCACGGGTAGGCCGTGGTAGCCTCTAGGAACTCCTTTACACCTCGTCCTGATCTAAAATGAAGGATATTCATGTCAAGGGGCCATGAAGGCATTGAAATGTTTATTTTAGGGCTCAATTTCTCCTTATCATGATTTAAAGGAAGGCGGGATCACATCTTATGATAAAAGTTGATCAAGATGCTAGATGCGCCTGCATCAGTCACCCGGAGTTGAAAAGAATTCGACCTCGAGTTCGAACCAATGTTATCTCCCTTTTTGGCACAAGGAATCATGCTCTCTTGGGTGTATCCTTGATCGACTAGCTTTATCACCTATTGTCTGGACATAGAAAGGAAACGAGAGAAAGATAAAGAGAAGTGAAATCCTCTTGTCGGGGTGCTAGTATAATGTTTTGTCCTCTCATATGGGTGCTTGTCGTCATCGATCAATCATCCCTCATTTCATCCTTGGGCGAGAGATCAAGCAATATCTCATAACCATCTTCACAAAGTACATCATCATCGTACTCATCGTAGATGGGGTCGCCCATGACCTTGGCAATGTCGTAGATAAGGTCTTCCATGTTTACTTGAATTTCCTCATCTATGTTATCATCATCATAGACGGGGTCTTCTACGTCTTCTTTAGTTTCAATATCTTCATCCTCATCGTAGATAGAGTCTCCCGTGTCTTCTTTAATCAAGTAATGCTCCTCCATCCTTCGCCCCATTTTGGAAAGAACTCGACCTCGAGTTCGAGTCGGGATCATTATCTGTGCACGACCTCTTGCTTCATTTATCGATAAAGATTGCTCCTTGATTGTTCTAGTGTCTTGTCTCAAGATAGGAAGATGAAATAATGACTGTGTATAGCTAAGAGGAAGAAAATGATCTTTCATCTTTTTTTTCATCTTCTCCCAATCAGTAATCTTGGTTTTGTCCTGTTTCTTTCGAGAGTGTCGCAATAGTAACCACCAAGCGAAGGCTTCTCCCTTAAGCGTCATGGCTACCAACTTTACTTTAGCATGATCGGCTACCAACACATATAGGGAGTAACTTGAATCTACATGACAAGAAAACTAACTTGGACTAGGTGTGACGTAGTCAGCTTAATGGGAGCGAGCACATAAATCATGTCCTGAACCAAATGGGTATAGGATAAATGAAAGGAACAAGACACAAATATGTAAAGTTGCTAAAGGGTTCAAAAACGTTCTGAAGTCAACTTTTGACTTTCCGATCAATTGGGAGTCATGATGTACTACTAGGTGTCACTCATGATCTTTTTATAATTAATAAAGTTAATTATGAATGACCAACATAACTGGAAACCTATTGGGGCACACGTAATACGAGTGATCTAGAGACGTAAAATAAGTTTGAGAATGAGGTTCTCAAAGGGAGAGGTTATACCTAGTTGGACCAGGCCAAAAAGGTATGAAACGGAAGCTATAGAACCTCCCATGGTTGTGTCATGGCTTAGCAAGGTTGTACCATACTTAGACGAATCGAAACGAAAAATATAGAGCTTAACATGGTCGTGTCAGACCGTGATCATGCCTAACCACGCAAGCGACGGCCGTGTCGTGCCAAACGACCCGCGAGTCATGCGAGGAAACCACGGCACGATCGTGTCGTGTTTTCTAGACACGACTGTGTCGCGGGATCGTCGGTTTGGTTTGCCCAAGTTGAGTTTTTTCCTAACTTTTCTTACCATAATTATATGATAATTTAGGGAAGATTGATTCCGTTTAAAACTCCTATGATGTCTTAATTAAGAGAACTATAAATAGATATTATAGAAGATAGAATTTGATTCTTTTTAGTAGTTGTCTTCTTCCTCTTCCACCTTCTCGTCTCCACCGATTGCCTAGCACCAGTGGCGTACCTAAATTTTTGATAGCCTGAGTCGAGTTTTAAAAAATATTATTAATAGATTAATTTTTGGGCCCCTCGTATTAACTTTTGGACTCTTTTCAAAAATATGATTTAGACCTCTTTAGAAAGTGGACCTGAGACGAGCGCCTCCTAGACCTCACCTTAAGTCCGGCCTTGGATAGCACCAACCGGAGATGAAACTTGCTGCTCGTGAAGTTGTCTCCAAGTGATCCCGGCATGGATACTGATAAAGGCAAGGCTCGTTAGTCTTGCTCATTATTTCTACAGATTCGAAAAAAATCTTGAAAGTATAAACTCTTGTCGTTTTATAAAAACTCTCTTACATTGATTATGTCAAAGCATGGATCTTCCCCCCCCCCCCCCCTAATGTCTAGAATGCAATAAAATTGTTTTTATCTTTCTTCCGCTGTGCTTTTTGCACCCTAGAGTATTATAAATGTCTTATATATTTCCCAACAAGTGGTACCAGAGTGTTCTCTGATCCCATTACAACCTATAAAGAATTATATATTTTTCCCAACAACTTATAATTGTTCTCAGACAATTAATTAAAAAGTATCAAGAGCAAAATCAAGATTTACACATGGTATTCCTTGACTTAGAAAAAACTTATGATGGGTCTCAAGAGAAATTATATAGAGAATTATAGAAAAGGGAAATGTTAGTGTAGCATATATTGAACTAATTAAAGATATGTCTGAGGAAATAACGACTAGAGTGAAGACTTTAGACAGAGTAATGGAAATATTTCTAATAAAAATAGGGTTACATCAAGGATCAACTCTAAGTCCTTATCTTTTTCCATTAATCATGGACGAACTCACTTGACACATTCAAGACATAGTATCATGGTGCATATTATTTGTAGATGATATTGTTTTAGTAGATAAACCGCGTGAAAAAGTAAATGCAAAACTAGAATCTTAGCAGGAAACACTAGAAGTAAAAGATTTTAAGTTTAGTAGAGTAAAGACAATATATGAAATGTAAATTTAATAATATTAGACGTAATAAGATAAGTATTAAAATAGAAAATAACGAGTTGTTGAGAACTGAGATATTTAAATATCTATGATCATTTTTGTAAGACGATAGAGAGATTAAGAAAGATGTCTTACATAGAATACAAATAACATATTGATATGAAGGAGATACCTCTAAAGCTTAAAGGAAAATTCTATAAAACGGCGGTTACACCTACTATGTTATATGGTGCTGAATATTGAGCTATAACTCAAGTACATTAGCAGAAGATAAGAATTACAGAGATGAAGATGCTAAGATGAATGTGTTGACACACGAGGATGAGCAGAATAAGAAATGAGAGCATTAGAGGGAAAGTCGAAATTGCATCTATTGAGAGAAAACTCCGAGAGACGTTTAAGGTGGTATGAACATGTACTTAGACAACCAATAAATACTCAAATTAGGCGATGTGAAACTATGACAAATACGCACATCAAACGAAAAAGAGGAAGACAAAAAAAGATTTGGTTAGCAATAAAAAAACAAGATAAAATTTATTTAAGTATACATGATGATGTAACATGGGATAGAAGCTAGTTGAATAAGACTTGATGATTGTTGTCGTAAGCATTGCTCAATTCATCTATCTTCTTGAAAATGCACCAAATGATTGTTTCATTTCATATGTACCTGCTAGTCAAATATTTTAGAAAGATGTGGCTTCTACCTTGTAATACCTTATTATACATATTCAGACATGTACCTGCTATCAGTTACGTGTAATTTAGTGGTAGAAATCCCTTCACATGTCTTTATCCATAATAGTTTAATTCAGTAATATTAGACAGAATAAGACGAGTATTAAAATAGAAAATGACGAATTATCTAAAACTGAGAGCTTTAAATATTTAAAATCATTTTTGTAAGACGATGGAGAGATTGAGAAAGATGTCTTACATAGAATACAAATAAAATGTTGAAACGGAGGAGAGCGTGTGTTTTATGTAATCGTAAAGTACCTCTAAAATTTAAAAGAAAGTTCCATAAAATAGCGATTAGACCTACTATGTTATATGACATTGAATGTTGAGCTATGACTCAAGTACATAAGCAGAAGATGAGAGTTGTAGAGATGAGAATATTAAGATAGATGTATTAGCTCACGAGAATGAGTCGAATAAGAAATGAGAGCATCAGAACGAAAGTCGAAGTTGCATCTATTGAGGGAAAACTTTGAGAGACACGTTTAAAGTGATACGAACATGTACTTCGACGACTAATAAATATTCCAATTGGGTGATGTGAAACTATGATAAATACGCACATCAAACGAGGAAGAGGAAGAGAAAAAAAACTTGATTAGCAATAATAAAACAAGATAAAATTTATTTAAATATAGATAATGATGTAGTAGGGGATAGAGTCTAATAACATAGAAGGATCCATATAGTCGATCCCACCTAGTCAAATAAGATTTAGTTGTTGTTGTTGTTATAAGCGTGCCCAATTCGTCTATCTTTTTGAAATTGCACCAAATGATTGTTTCATTTCATATGTACCTGCTAATCAAATATTTTAGAGAGATGTGGCTTCTACCTTGTACTACCTTATTATACATATTCAGATAAGTACTTGCTATCAGTTGCGTGTAATTTAGTGGTAGAAATCCCTTCACATGCCTTTATCCACAATAGTTTAATTTAGTAATATTAGACAGAATAAGACAAGTATTAAAATAGAAAATGACGAGTTATCTGAAACTGAGAGCTTTAAATATTTAGGATCATTTTTGTAAGGCGATGAGAAAGATGTCTTATATAGAATACAAGCAAGATGTTGAAATAGAGAAAAGCGTCGGGTGTTTTATGTAATCGTAAAGTACCTTTAAAACTTAAAGGGGAGTTCTACAAAATTGTGGTTAGACCTACTATGTTATATGACATTGAATGTTGAGCTATAACTCGAGCACATCAGCAGAAGATGAAAGTTGTAGAGATGAGGATGTTAAGTGACACATGAGGATGAGTTGAATAAGAAATAAGAGTATTAGAATGAAAGTCGAAATTGTATCTATTGAGGGAAAACTCCGAGAGACACGTTTAAGATGGTACAAACATATACTTTAACGACTAATAAATATTTCAATTAGGCGATGTGAAACTATGATAAATATGCACATCAAACAAGAAAGAGGAAGACAAAAAAAATACTTGGTTAGCAATAATAAAACAAGATAAAATTTATTTAAATATAGATAATGGTGTAGTAGGGGATAGAGTCCAATCAAATAAAAGGATCCATGTAATCGAGCCCACCTAGTCGAATAAGATTTGATTGTTATTGTTGTTATAGGCATTGTCCAATTCATCTATCTTCTTGAAATTGCACCAAATGATTTTTTCATTTCATATGTACCTGCTAGTCAAATATTTTAGAGAGATATAGCTTCTACCTTATACTACCTTATTATACATATTCAGATATATACCTGCTATCAGTTGCATGTAATTTAGTGGTAGAAATCCTTCTTTATCCACAATAGTCTGCTTTTCTTTTATTTTAAGGATTTTTTAATGTTTGTATTTTGTTCATGCTTTGAGATTGGGACATGACATACCTTAGCCATGGATTCATTTATTGAATCTTTCTTAAATTGAAAAATATATCAAAAATGACATATTTAGCCAACTTTTACAGAGGAAAACAATCCACTAAAAAACAAATATATACCGGGTTAGAGCCTCAGAACTAAAAAGACACAAAAAATGCACACCACAAGGGTGTGTTTGGTTCAAGTTATAATGCATAACTTTGGTTATGTACTAGGTAATCACATTACCAAGGTTATGGGGAATGAAACATAACTTTTGTTTGGTTCAATCCAAAGTAATGCAATCAAAACTTGTTTATTTGGAGGTTTGTATCACCCAATTTAACATTTTACTATATTATCCATTAAATTATAAGATTCTGTTTACTACGAAATATATTTGTTTATGATCGTGCCGATCGAGACGATCGCTTTGTCATCTAGTGAGATGGCAGCGAGTGACCACCGATAATTACGACAACTGCATCGGCAATTGATGGCGATGGCCACGATCGACAACCAACGATGAGTTGGTCGGCTTGCAAACGACGCATAAACGATCGCCGATCGTCGGCTATCGTCGTCGTCGGTCGATTTATCGGCCGCTAGTCGCCGTGCCGATCGCTGTCGGATCACCGTTTTAGGATTTTAATTATATTATTAATTTATGTATAGTCGGATTGCTATTTAATAAATTGATAAGGATATTTTTATCCCAAATGGTAAAAAACGAAGGATATTTTTAGAAAAAAAATCCATAACCCAGGAAATCAACAAAACCCAAGCTTCTCGGAGGTTTTCCGATTCCCCCATGCATAACCCTTTTGCTGACGTGGCATGACGTGTCAGACATCCATCATGACTTGGTAATCGCTCAAATCCTGAACCAAACAAGATTTTTATTGATAACCTTGGATGAATAACCAAGGTTATCAATAATAACCCCGAACCAAACACACCCTAAAAGTGTGGAGTAATAAACATAGCCAAAGAAATAGGATTATTGCCTTTCTTGAGTGGCCTTTTTGATTGCTCAGGTGGTGTAGCAGCATCTGAATCTTTTGATGTAGAGGCATTCTCGACTTCTACAGCAACTCTCTGCAGTTAATAAAAAAACAAAGATGTAAACTCAAAAATTGGATGATATCACCTAAAACTATGAACTCCAATATCAATCAAGACGGATAAGGATAATTAGCAAACTGGACAATAAAGCTGCCTATATATTCCTCAGGCAGTAAAACATGTGAAATATCTATGAATTATAAATGAAGAATTATATAATTCTCAGTCTTAAGTCCACCAAATCTGACAAACCTATATTCTAGACTTTGTGCCTATCCTTATCTTAACAAACACTAAGCTGGAAAATCACAAATGAGAAGATGAAACACCAAAAAAAATTGTTAGAAAAAACAATAATAGTCATTGAAGCAAAGGATCAAATTTTAAATTGGATTTAAATGTTGTCGTACAGCCTAATATCTTGGTAAAGAATAACACAATGAACATCCTAAAAAAGGTCCAAACTGTCACAAAATAAAAACTAATAAATATGTTTAACAAATATTTGATTCTTAACAAAATCTAATGATGTGTTGACGCATACAGGGAATGAGGGTAAGACAATCTAAACATACGTCAACTCCACTCTAGTATGCCACTAATAAATCCAAAGTTCCATTAGAAATAAACAAACCTAGAAACCTCAAGCATCATTGCCTAACCAATATTGACGAGTAGCATTCATGATGCACAGTTCTGTATGGCATATCAGAACTCAATGAGCAAATAGAAAGATCCCCATGAAAAATATAGCTTCAAACAACAATCAATTAGTTCAAGTGAATCAAGCTTCACAATCTAGTTCTTGTTTCAAATGTAAATCATTTTGTGTATTGTATGCTCCTTTTCAAAAAAATAAATAAATAAACAGTAAATCTATCCAAATTAAAAGCTCAAAATATTTCAAAGCAGGAACTATTTCGCATGGATCATTTATCACTTCAGAATATTTTAAATAATAAGGAAAATTCAATCCTAGTCCTCAAATGTGGTACAGTAAGTCAAAAGAACTAGAGAACTTAAGTTTTGTGAGACAAGTGAATCGTGAAAGGCATTTGTAGACTCCATACATAAACAAGCTTGTTTTGTAATACACAAACATGCAAATATATTTGTCCAATTACATATACAGACATGAGGATACGAAAATGGTTCCTACAAATTGCCAACAAGTTTGATATTTTCACATATACAGTTGTGTGCCTGACCATTTAACTTAATCCACTAGGTTCAATGAATCATTAACATGTGGTCAAAAGCCATTAACTTACTAATTCCAGCTTAGCAAGAAAAAGAATAAAGAAAGAAGAGAAAAAGAATGTCTGGAAGTCAATAGAAATATATCACTGTTCAAAATCAATAGATGCAGTGTAGGGATACAACCATAACAGGTTAGTCCAATAAGTTGGCATGTGAATGCTTCTATTTATACAGGAAGAATGCATAAATGGACATGAGGGTACAAGAATGATTCCTTAAGGATTGCCAACCAAAAGTTTAATATTGTCTCATAGGTAGCAGTAAACACCTTAGCAAGAAAAAGAATAAAGGAAAAAGAGAAAAAAGATGTCTCAAAGTCCATAAACAACATCACTGTTGAAAATCAACAGATGCAGTGTAGAGATAAAACCATAACAGGTTAGTCCACCGAGTAGGCAAGAGAATGTTTTTATTTATATACAAGCAACATAGTTTTTTAAAATGTGTTGCTTCTGATTTATTTTGATAGACATTTTATTAAAGCATCAATTAATTCGTTGTCAAAGAATATTGCAGTTTATCCACTATTCCTCCTGTGTTTTATACAACCATAGAAACCTTCCTCTGCTTCTGGGAAGGTTTTGTTCTGCAATTAAATAGTCTAGTATAAATGGATGCAACAAAATATTAGCATCCAAACATTCAATAGAGAAAGGAAAAAAAACAAACTTCTGTGTTTCAGAGCAATAGCAATCCTGCACGGTAGCATTCTTTTTCTGGCTTCTTACCTTTGCAAATTCCTCAAGACTGCATGGTTCAAGCTTCTTGAGTGCCTCAACAGAAGCTTGCACATCATCGCTATCACTTTCACCTGACCTGTTTTCATTATTGCTAGTCCATTCTTCATTGCTTTCAGCATTTTCATCTTCAGCATCAGACTCGGATGTACATTCTTCTCCTGATTCCACATGACTATCATCTATTTCACTTTCAGAAGCATTTTCTTGACCAAAGTCCTGCATTAAAAAAAAAAACTGTCAGATCTCTCATCAATCATCAATCATCAAACCCAGATCCAATGGTGTGTATACATATCATATATTCGGCTCTTACATATGGGGTGAGAACATTGCCGTCAAGCACTAGCAGTGGGACCTGTAAATCCTGAGCCAAAGCTCTTACCATTCTTTCTCTCAGAAGCTCAGTTCCTTGAAAAAATAACCAGATTTCAAACATTTTGAATTTACAATTTGGTGTGGAAGGAGAAAAGAGCAAAATTGTACATAGATAAACATGGATTGTAATTTTTCTAAAAAAAAACCTGGTAACCCCTGCAGCAGTATCCTCCCAGTCGACGAGATCAGCCGAGCACCATAAGATGATGCAAAGTTTTTGTGTCTCAAATGAGAAGCAGTGCATTCAATCAACAAATTCTTTGTGTGCTCCCTGGTAGGATAAAATAAGACATGTATGGATCAAAAGATATCACCTAAAAAGATCTCAAAAGGTCTTACCGAATATGGTAAGGGAACTTATCCCATGACACCCTGATCTTTTCCCATGGAACTACCCTCCGCATGAATTCCTTCTTGAATCGCTGTCGCTTGGTTAGAAAAGGGGATCCCTTTATTTGACTATCAATTGACAACTTCTCACAGCTAAGCCAATCAAGCTGGTCTTGTTCCCCAAGCCAAGCATGCTCATTACAGTGATTTGAATCAGAAATAGCCTCTTCTTTGCTGACTTTTTCCTTGTCAAAACCAGTGGCACTTTTAACTGGCACATGTTTACCGCCGCTGGCATTATTCCCATCACTTTCAGAACTGTAAAATCTACAGCATGTATATGATATGCTAGGACTAGAGCTATGGCTTATCCCCACTTCTTTTCTCTGTGAGGAATGTGAAGTTGTGTAAGGAAGTGAAGCTGAGCTAAACCGTCCAACAAGAGAAACTCTCAGTAGTGGAGGGTAGTTATGAATGTTATATCTGTCATAACAGCTATGGGAGGGATCCCTTCTTATTGACCTGGACAAGTACCAATATTCTTGTCCTAAAGAACTCTGTTTGAGTATCCTACATTTTAATCTCGTTGAAAACATTGCGATGTTATTCTATGGGTACAAAACTAAGCGCAACCACAAACTCTATTATAGATCAATATTAACTAGAGGCTCTGGGGATGAAACCTGAACCTGGAATTCAAAAATAAATAAACAATTACTCCAAGTAGAACGGTTTGGTAAATAGAATTGAAATTTTTGCTAGAAAAACAATAATTTCTTTCTTCTACACGAGACAAACAACATAAAACTGTGACTAAAAAGAAGCAAATTTTTGCCCGTCACATTAAGAAGCCGACTTATACAACTAACGGTGCATGAATAAATACGCCCAGGAAGGATCGCGAAGAGCAAGGAAAACGGCAGTAAAAACGGGAAGAAAACACATACACACAAATCTCTCGAGATACTCAAAAAGTTGGATCAAATTTTCCGCATATTTCCAAAGGATCACAAAAACCAAACTTTGATAATCTCAGACAAACCAATAGTTGCAATTAGCATGATACGTCAAATTACCTCAAAGTAGTAGCTGAACCGAGGGCAGAGAGAGGGGAGACGGCGGCCGGAAAGAAATGGGAGGCAGGGCGTGCGAGCGCCGGGAAAAGGTGGAAGGGTTAGGTTAGGTCTGAGCAGGAGCCGAGCCACGCTCCTGATTAGCCGCAGCTTCATCCAACAAATCGTGCGGTAGTATATAATCGTTGTGAAAATTCCGAAAAGTTCAATAAAATTTATTAAATTGAAGGTAAAAATAATAAGCCCCTTTTTACTGTAACGCTCCATTTTAAAAATATCTAGCGGTAATTTACCGTTTCATGTTCTTAAAATTGAAAAATATCGAACATACATAACTTTCATAATTACCAAATCATATATCACTTTTCGAATTTATCTCACCATTCAATATTTTTTTTTAATTAGTAAAATTGCTCCATCAGTCGATTTTAGATTAAATCAGTTGATTGATCTAAACACTTCGGAATCACATGATTCAAAGACCGATACACCATATTGGAAGCAACGAATTTTTAAAACTTCGATTTTTTTTAATAAAATAGCTTCATCAGCCGATTTCGTTCGAAATCGACTGATAGACCTAGACAACTCGGAATCACATGATTCGAAGACTCATGTACTATTATACTCCATAATACGTATATGATCTCGAAAAGCATTGTGATATACCGTGTCGGGAGCAGCGATTTTTGAAACTTCAAATTTTTTTAATGGACATCAATCGATTTTGTCCAACCCCGACTAATAGACTTAGACAGCTCGGAATTGGTGGGGAATTGATCGTTACTAGAGGGGGTGAATGGTGTGTCGTACGTCGATGGAATTCGTTCGTGTTTGTCTCTACAACACTTGTTAACGCAGTGGAAATAATAATAATAACAATGATGAAAGACGATAAACACAACCACAGTGCGCAAATATAACGTGGTTTGGAACATCAAGGTTCCTACTCCACGAGTTGGGCTCGAATGAGCCCTAGCGATGTCAAACACCACTAAACAATAAACACTCTTTCTCAGAACAATCCGGAGGTGGAGGAAACCTCTTACAACAATATGAAATGAATACAAGCTAATACAAGTAAACTACACAAATACAAGTTAAGAAAACTTTACACAATATGAACTTGAGCGATTGCTTTTGGTTGCTTGAGAGTAGTCTTGAAGATCTGGATTGCAGCAGCAAATCCCCTCCAAATCGCCTTAAAAAACCTTGCCAAAATCCTTCTCCACGAGCTCCTTTTAAAGCTTCACCTCGGGCTGAATTCCGCCTAGCAGTCGACTAATCGAGATCATCAGTTGACTGCTCCTATAGTCGTTGTCTCACAACGACCTAAGCCACGTTGGATAAGTTCCAACGGATAGGCCATCAGTCGACTGATCGAGTCACCACTCGACTGTCAAACCTTAACAATCGACTCTGAAACCTTCTGTGTCCGAAAACTCAACCATCAGTCGACTAATCAGGCCATAGCAGTCGACTAATCAGGCCATAAGTCGACTGCCCAATGCTAGCAGTCGACTGCCAGGTCATTTCCTACAGTCGAACATCGGTCGACTCACATCAGTCGACTGATCATAATGTCAGTCGACTGATAACCTCATTCATGAGGTTTAACACCAAGTATGATGTCCCTCATACTTGCTAGATCACTCATAGCCTAAACCTAAGCCTTCTAGTCACCTCCGTCAATCTCACGTCTATCGGATCCCTCCAAGTCATCCATAACTTGTTCATCCATACGCTAGTCTTCTGGTGCTTCCATCGACTATTGTCATGCTAAGCTGGTTTATACCGCCAAGGCACATTGGACTTACGCTGCCAAGACTACCGCTTGGACTTTACGTCGCCAACCATTAGACTTATGCTGTCAAAACTCTACCCTTGGACTTCACGCCGCCAATATCACCCCTTGGACTTCCCTTGCCAACCCATATTGGACTTTCTATTTGCCAAGACTCAAGCTTGGATTTTCCCTCGCCAAGACCCATGCTTGGACTTTCCATTGTCAAGTCCCCATGACTTGAACTTTCCCATTGCCAAGTGTCCCACTTGGACTTTCCATGTTAAATACACAAGACTTGAACTTCTCCATCATATGGTCAATCACATGTCAACCATATAGTCGAACAATGGTCAAACCATCGTCAAATATTAAAATACCTCTCGAGTCAAACTCGAGTCCGGTCCATCATAACCCGGGTCGATTGCACCAACAAACTCCTCAAAACATTATTAAATATCAAAACACTACTCGAGTCTGGTCAATCGTAACCTGTATTGATTGCACAAACATGAATCACATGATTCGAAGACCCATACACTCCTCTCACACTTCATAATACGTACGTGACCTTAGAAAGCATTGCGATAAACCATGTTGAGAGTAGTGATTTTTGTCACTCGTGCCTTATATGTGAAGTGTGGTCGAAAGAATATTTCAAATGCTACGACGATGATACCCGCCGAATAAAGTCACCAATGAGATCCTCGGACTCCATCACTCATGCAGATATAAAACTTCAAATTTTTTTAATGGAATAACTACATTAATAAGTTTCGTTCAAAATTGGCAAATAAATCTAGATAACTTGGAATCACATGATTTGAAGATCTTTATGCTCCTCTCGCACTCCATAATATGTACGTGTCACTTGGGCCAGTGGGTATTGTCGTCATAACATTTGAAATGTTCTTTTGACCACACTTCACATATGGAGCACGAGTGACAAAAATCGTTACTCTCAACATGGGTTATCGCAATGCTTTCTGGGGGCATGTACATATTATGGAGTGTGAGAGGAGCGCATGAGTTTTCGAATCACGTGATTCCAAGATGTCTAGGTCTATCAATCGATTTCGGATGAAACCGGTTGATGGACCTATTCCATTAAAAAAATTTGAAGTTTAAAAAAATCACTGCTCTCGACACGGTGTATCACAATGTTTTTTGAGACCACATACGTATTATGGAGTGCGAGAGGAGAACATGAGTCTTTAAATCACATGATTCCGAGCTGTCTAAGTCTATTAATCGATTTCAAACGAAAGTCGACTGATGAAGCTATTATATTAAAAAAAAATTGAAGTTTCAAAAATTCGCTGCTCCCAATATGGTGCATCACAATGCTTTTCGAAGTCACATATGTATTATGGAGTGCAAGAGGAACATAAAGGTCTTCGAATCATGTAATTTCGAAGTGTTTAGGTCCATCAGCCGGTTTCATCCGAAATCGACTGATGGAGCTATTTCATTAATTAAAAAATGAAATATTGAGCGAAGGGGTAAATCCAGAAAGTGATACGTGATTTGATAATTATGAAAGTTATGTACGCGATTTCGGTATTTCTCAATTTTGAGAACGTGAAACAGTAAATTGTCATTTTTAAAAATATATATATAAATAAAATCAAAATTACTTGCCTCGAGTCACGGTGGAACGATAATACAATATCAATATTTTACAAGCAAAAACAGTTCAATTCTTTATTGGGACATATCTAGAACACGGACAAATTTAGATTAATCAAGCGCTATTTAAATATACGGTACTAATTAAAAAAATACTTATACATTAAAATTATAGGTAGAGACATCAGTTTTAATTAAATTATATTAAAATAATTTTGATTAAATAAAATAATTTATTTTATCAAAGTTAAAAAAATAGTTTATATGTAATAATTTTAATTAATTTAGAATAATGTTATTGTAAAATGCAATGCAGTTATTTTGACAAAATTACTATAATAATGATGTTAAAATAAAAAAATGAAATAAAATTGTATTTTAAAAGATTTTATATAGAGTATTTTTATAATAATAAAAAAATATTGTAGATCTGTGCCCTTAAATCTATTTATTCATTAATTATTAATAGTTGGCAATTTTTTAATTAAGATTTTCGTACGGGTAAATAAAAATTAAAAGATGCCCTTTTTCGTACGACTATATATATATATATATATATATATATATATATATATATGAACAATTATAGATTTACATGCATCACACTTGTAATTCATAATTCTGATGAAAAAAAATGTGATAATAATAATAGAATATTTAAAAATGACAAAGACTAAGTATCAAATATTAAAAAAATTAGAGTGGAGTTAAGGTTGATATATATATAATTTGAGTAAAAATTAAAAAAGAATTTATCTTTTATTGGAATTTGAGAAGGATTTGTTTTTTTTTTCATTTACTATCAAAACAACATCCTATTCTATCTTAATTTTTTTTCCACGAGGATGACATGATGATTAAGACACGACGGAACTTACGGATAAAATAAAGATCAATTTCAGAGGAGATCTAAAGTCCTTTCTTTGATTCATATGCCCCCATGTGTTTTGGCACAACGTCAAGACCTATAGAATTTTCTGTGATTTATCTTCCTCACAATGACCATAGAATAGACTGATGAAGACCGTTAGATTGTCGGATACAAACCTTTTGCCAAGGAGTTAACTCATTTTCATTTTTGAAAATATCTTTATATTCATAACTATTATTATGTTTAGTAGCTATAAACGATAAATGCTACAACATACACCATTCATATCTGATCAACACTAGTTATTATTACGTTGTAATAATTAAAATGATATATTTACAATAACTGCTATAACAGTACAACAACTACGATCTCATACCATTACAACTGTGTAACAACTAAATCCTATAGTTGTTGTAACACATCGTAAACAAATATATTATTGGGAATAAAAATGTATCCGGAATGGAACTCGTTGTTTTGATAATAAATGGAAAAAAAACATCCTTTTGATAATTCTAATAAAAAAAAGGATGCCCGTTTAATTTTTGTCCTAATAATTTTCTATCAAAAACTATTATATAAATCAAATTGCACAAAATTGCTGAAACTCTAAAGATAATTTTCTATCGTCTTCACTGCCAAAGTATGCTATTAGATTTGTTATTTAAGTTTTATTAGGTCATGTAGTAGTTTTCACCCGAATTATTAATTGAATTCAAAGTACTTAAGATTCGAAAATAACTCTTTTGTTGTATTATTTAAAATCTTTGAAGTCATCGTATACAATTAGCTTTATTGTTCGAGTACATTAGGTCCATATAACAATTTTGATCAAAAATATTATATCGACCTTCAAAAATGACCCCTACATTGTGTTCCTAGGAGCTTCGATAATCCTGTCATTATATTCTAAAGCTCCATGTAGTAATTTTGATCAAAATTATTATATAACTTTAATAAAAAAAAATCAAAGTTGATTTGTTTGTCAGGTTACAAATTTTATGCCCAATAATACAGTCACTTTTTGACCTTTTTCATTGAGTCATCAGAAGAGGATGAGTTCTCACGGTCACAACAGTAACCCTTGTCAAAATAAATATGAAGCCAGATGACCACCAGTGCTCTGGCTACGATCCTCTGATGCTTAAATTAGACAGGAAGACGAGGGAAAATATAAGTGCAAGATATAGCAGTAGAACAAAAAATGTGTATTCAATGCCCTCTTCTTTACCTCAACTCTATCATTATATAGTAACTCTGAGATATCTTAATCTCCCACGACCATTCCTGTGATGCCTTTTAGCAGGTCGTTAGAGAACAACCTCTAAAAAGAATCTCCCCCGTGGCATACAATGTGTACCAAAATCATCACTAGGGGAGGTGTTAGGGGACTAGTTGTAACGACTGTGGGATGAATCTCCGTCGGGGTCCCCATGTGCATGACTCCTACGAGGTTTCGATCGGGTGACTCCTATGATGTCCCTGAGTGGCCGACTCCCCAAATTATCACAATTCTAAAATCTCGATTCCCTATGTGCTCGAGTGCTCGTGCATCCGACTGCCCAACTCCCCGAGTCTTGTACTCAGGCTTCATGTTTCGTTGACTTCCTAACAGCCCCCCCTCGAGTGGTCACCCGAGACTCTCCACACTTCTTCTGTCCACCTTCGACCTTCCTTCTGTTAGGCTTGCTCCCTATGGGCTTTCCATTCAAAGGTCTGGTCCATTAAACTTTTCCAATAGTATCATTGACACCCCCCCAACCCCCAAATAGTCAAACCATTAATGGGGTATGACATTAGCAAGTCGTGGCTACCCATGCGACCCTGACAAATTTGTGCCATGATCTTCCTAGGGTTACGAGTTCCCTGCCTTCTTTATATACTCTTGTTCTTCAACCTCAATATCAGCATGTCGCCTCTTCACTATATGCAACCATCATCGCAGCCTCGATCTTTCCATTGATTAGGTTCCTTGTTAAAAAGGGCTTGCTCACTTCCTTCACTCGTCTATCGTATTCTTCTTCCCTCTGGCGTGTCCTTTTTCTTAATTCAAGTAAGTAGCACATCCTCTTCTTCTCTCCGATTATGACATCTCCTTCTAGGAAAATGGTGGGTCGCAGGATCTTCCATGGTTTGAAACATCGATCTCTCATCTAACCCCCTCTCATTCCTTCTGCTCACAAATGTCACGGTACATTCCAAAAACAATCCCCTCATTCTTTTATAGGTCGATTGAATGACCTCATCATCCTCTTTTCGGTTGTCATTGCTTCTTCGTAGGCCAACTAGAGGGTGGTCTTCATTTGTCTATTACCTCTATTTACTTTCAGATTTTGGATTTTTATAAGATAGTTGTGAAGCAATTAACTCCTAATGCTTTCTACATCCTCGTCGGAACTATCATTATTTTTGAGCATATGAAACTCTCCCTTTCTCCCCTTATGTTCTATAGTCTATTTCAGCCAAACCTAGGAGTGTTCTATTTTACAGGGCGGGTCGACTGTCGATTTTTTAGAGGGATGTCTATAGGATCTATGACATCGTGTTAGAGGGGGTGAATAACGATTTCGATCTCGCTCGTGTTGAATCGAAAGCACGCTAGAGAGGGGGGGGGGTGAATAGCAAGCATAAAATTTTCTTTTTGTTCGATAAAACTAAAGCAACACATCAAAAAAAGTAAATGACACAATTTTATTTTTACTTGGTTCACAACCTAATGGTTGCTACTCCAAGGCCCCGCGATCCTAGACCGCGTATGATGGGGCAATCCACTAACTAAGTCTCCTCCTCGTTGGAGGTAGGAGACGACGAATACAAGGAACAAAAGCTTTAGGAAGAGGGATAATCCCACATCTCCTTTTTACAATGAAAGCATGATAAAGAAAGGCCCGAATACAAATGTAAGATAACAAAAATAAAACTACCGACGTTTAGAAGGTGGAATTTTGGCGTGATATCGACATAGTGGTGACGTAGCATTGTCATAGACCTTCGGCATTGTGGGAGCACTTTGAGAGCAATTGAGATGACTTAAAGGGGTGAAACCCCCTTCTTTTATAGCCCTTCAAGCTCCTGAACGTTAAGTTTTGAACCTGAGTCAAAGAGCCTCATCCCTTCAAGATAAGTGGAGCTTATCTTGACTTTCTTCGACCTGGATAGTTTGAATAACAGTCGATTGATGGACATCATCAGTCGATTGATGCCAGCAGGAGTCGACTGCCAATAGCCAGCAGTCGACTGCCAGCTAGGTTATTCAACTGCAACACAGAGTTAGCACGAAACAAAAGAAAGATAGTAAATATGACGGTTTCTTAACATTCGATCTCGACCTAGACCTTCCACTGGAATTCTTAGTCGGATTGTCGCCTACAGTCGTCCCCGTACGGAGGACACGACCTTACCATCTCTCTTCTCACTCGTGCTTACCTCCGGTCCTTTCCGACCTTCAGCTTAGCTTCTGGTCTTCCACCTAGGTTCCTTGACTCCACGAGGTTCTCCTGATGTCGCTCGACCATCGCGGTTTCTCGACTTGAGATTCTCCGGATGTCGCTGACCTTCAATATAGCTTAAATACTTCCTGCACACTTAGTTCATCTCATTAGATAATAATAATAACTTAACTTTGAACCTTTGCCATAATCAAAACTCAGGTTCGATTATCTGGTGCCCCTGTATCAATAATCTTTCCCTTTTTGATCTATGGCAAACCGATTCAAAGTTAAGAAAAATTTAAGTGCAAAATAAATAACGATAATGAATAAGTATGAATAAACTTCTTTTTAAAAACCTCCCCCTTGACCTTAGGTAAGTTTTGAAAAAAGACATTTAAAGTTAACTTTTAGAAAAAAGTTTCTATTACTCCCCCTTAACTTTGCCCTCTTCTTCCCCTTTTGCCATAAATAAAAAATCGAGTATATAAAAAATAGGGGTGTATGAAGATGAAATGTTACATACATAAAATCTTATATGCACTTACAAAACCAAAAAAAAGCATTAAGTATACGAGTCCAAGCATGTATCCCTTAAAGGTTTATGAATTTAAGTTAACTATTCCTCTGCACCAACAATGTTTACTTAGTTTTTATGAGAGGATGTATAATTGCTAGTTTTGGTAAAGTAAAGTCTTGAAAACTACTTCAACCATAGTTTTGATTTCAAAACCCTAGAAGTTATAAGCATGAGTTTTCAAAATACCTTAAAGAGTAACATAATCCTTAAGATAAGTTTCTCCCCCTTAGTCAATCACATGAAGTCTAAAAGGATTAGGGGGATAAGCTTGACCCTAAGGATTATAGTATTAGCCAACCAATAACAACCAAGAAAGTAAGTATAGATTTTTAAAAGCAATTCGGAACGTATGTTGTTCTTATTTTAAATTGTCCTTAGCATCTCACCCATTCTATGTGTCTCAAAAACATGTTGATCTTATGTGTTCTTGTGAGATGATTCCAATTTTTACTTAGTTAAATTTTAGTGTTTTGAAGATTAATCAACCTTGGGTTAGATTCGGATTTAACCCTTAGATCGCTAAGTAAGCTTTTCGAGAAAATGACTTCTAGGTCGTGGCAAGGCACAGAGGTCTTCTTTGATCGGAACAACGATCACTTCCTTAGACAAAGCCAAATTCAAGAAAAAGTTCACTTAAGTCACTCAAGGTTACTTCCTGGTCTAACTAGTTTAGGATACGACGAGGTAGCTTCAGCTAGTTCAACTTAGCTGAGTGCACCAAGCTAGATACGCCTTTTCTATCTCAGACGCACAAGACCTCATTTCCATAATATACTATCATCTTGCCACATCTTGATACTATGTTATCAATTTTGATTAACCATTTATCCTATCTAACCATTCTAGAAATTTAAACGAAGAGCTGAGCATATAAAGTTAAGAAATTGGATAGACAATTTTAGTATTAGCTCCCCTTAGATCATTGAACTGGTACGGTCTATCCACATAGTGGACTTGATCCTGAGGAATCAAATACTTATTAGTCCTTATGTGTGAATTTAACAAAATCTTTGGGACCCATGCCTAGACTCTTTGATTACTACGATTAACAATTGACATATAAGACCAGTTTGTAGTATTTGTCCTAAATCCGAGTCCGAATTTGTTATACACAACTCTTTGAGTTCCAAGGAGTTGGTTAAGACTCTTGGATCCCAAAGTGAACTTTTCCAACCTAGTCTCGAGCTCTTGGACTAGTTCTTTCAAGAGAGAATTCTCTTCCTCAAGTTGTTTGACTTGAGTTGAGTTCCCCTCTTGAACTTGATTAGTCAAAGAGGTTAGAGTGGCCTCATGCTTAAGAATTTTAACCTCCTTAAGCAAGGACTCAATCCTAGACTTGGGCTTAGTTAGTTTCCTATTTAACAATTTAATTTCATGATATATATTTGCAATTAACGAGCGACTTACCTTGACCTTTTCTTTTGATCCGGCTTTGAGTCTCGATTCGAAATCGTCCTCGGAGTCGGAGTCGGAGTTGCATTCACAATCGACTTCGGACTCGGACTCGAATTCTACCAATTTCGCCATGAAGGCTAAGTCATCGCCTTGGTCTTCTTCTTCCTCCCACATTGCTTGAAACACTTGCTTTGGTTGCTTATGCCTTGGCTTCATTTTTGGGCAGTCTGACTTGTAATGCCCATTTTTGTTGCACTCGTAGCATGTGTAGTTTCGTGGGGGTTTCTTGTTCTTCAATTGCTCCCTTTCCTTTTTGATTATTCTCCGAACTAGATTGACTAGTTCAACCTCCATTTCTTCTTCGGATTCCGATTTGTATTCGTCTTCGGATTCAAATTCTTCTTCTTTTGGAGGTGGTTTGCTATTCCCTTTTCTTCTTTGTCCTGCATACAACGCTATACTTTTCTCGACTGAGACCGCATTAGTTTGTTCATGTAATTCAAATTCAGAAAAAAGTTCATCTAATTTAATTTTAGATAAATCTCTAGATACCTTGTAGGCATCAACCATGGATGCCCACAAGGTGGTCCTAGGAAAAGCATTAAGAACGTACCTTATTATGTCTCGATTCTCGACTTTTTGTCCGATCGAGTGGAGGTCGTTCATAATATCTTGGATCCTTGCATGTAATTGCATAGCGATCTCATGTTCTTGCATTTTCAAATTAAATAATTTATTTAATAAAAGATCTCTTTTTCATACCTTAGTATCGGTTGTTCCTTCGTGAAGCTCGATCAGTTTATTCCATAAGTCTTATGCGCTTATGAATGGTCCGACCCGGTTGAGCTCCTCCTTTGAAAGACCGCATTGTAGGATTTGAGTTGCCTTTGTATCAGCCTCCAATTGATTCTTCATGATGTTTGTCCACTTGTCACAATCTAGGGACTCGTCGTCTTCGTTGGTAGGTAGTGAGAATCCGATTTGAATCACGATCCACATCTCTACTTGGGTTTTTAAGTAGCACTTCATCCGATCCTTCCAGTAACAGAAGTCATCTCCGTTGTAAAACGGAGGTCGGGTGGTGCTAAACCCTTCGAGATGGGCCATCTAAACCAAATCTTTGTTGGATTTCTCCGGCACCGAGGTGGGTGTGTGTTTGAACACGTTTCATAAACATGCACACAACGGAAGCAAAAATAAGTAATAAACTAATTTATTACAACACATACACCACATGCATGCAATGATACATCAAGTGTAGATATAATCGCATTTTCAAATTTTGCAATAAAAGGAAACTTATACTAGGTATACCTGACAAATTATGTGAAGCGGAAATGACATCAACCTTAGTGACCCTCGTAAGTTTCGCCTCTATCCGTATCCACGCCGAGTATCGTCGGGATAGCTTCAACAAGCTACGAGTCTCTTCTTCACATGAGATACTAGTCTTGTATTGAAGATGTTGTGATTTGAGAGATGATCATAATTCGAATCCAATTTGAATCCAAAACGAGTTTCATAAACTCGCTTCTCGAAAGCGATTTTCGTCAACTGATTGATGAAACTTCGATCCTCCACCAAAGATGATTGCTAGAGATCCAATCCTCGGCAAGTAGGTCAATGTCGGAGTTCCAAACGCTGGCCAAACGATGCTCTGGTCGCAAAGGACACAAGTTGTCCAAGAGAGCAGCTTGGTGGAGGAAGTGGCCGGCCAAACTAGTGGCCGACTGTTCCTTGGTCACCGGCGCCCAAGGAAGGTTGGCCGACGGTTGAGGATGGCCGGAGGGCTGCCGGTGGATGGTGGTTGGCCGACGGCAAGGGGAAGGTGGCGACACAACAACTTGGGCGGCACCTTGGTGTTGGGCGGTGGTAACAAGAGAACTGACGCACAAGAGAGGGTGAGAAGAAGAAAAAACGGCTAGGGTTTCGAAAAACTTAGCCGATTCAAACCAACCACGGGTTATCTCTCAATCCCATTATTTATAGAGAACATATCCCTTATCCATTAAGAGATTTTTTTCTCAAGACCTTTTCTCAAAAAACCTTTTCTCGAAAACCTTTTCTCAAAGGGTTATTTGTTTACAACTAAAACCCATTAACCCTCTCCATTAACTTAAGTTAAAATAAACCAAACTGCGTTGGTCTATTTTAAGTTAAAACAAACTGAACCAATTTTGGTTCATTCATTTAAAACAAACCAAACCACTTTGGTTTATTTCCACCATTGGATTAGAACCAAACCGATTTGGTTCATTCATCATGTCTTCATAAGACTCAGCCCATCCAAGCTTCCGATGCGACTGAAACAATTTCATGCTCACTCCATGTTTGGTCCAACCAAACCAAGTCTCTCTCGATATGAGAATCCCATTCTCAAACTCATTTTAAATCCTTCAGATAACACTCGTAGTGCGTGTGACCAAATAGGTTCCCAGTTTATGTTGGCCATCTATAATTAACCATTAATTATAGAACAATCATGAGTGACACCTAGTAGTACATCATGATCCCCAATTAATCGAAAAATCAACGGTTGACCTCAGAACAACTTCTGAAACCTTTCAGAAGCTACAATGAGTCGTGCCCTGTTTCCTTCACTCATCTTATACCCACTTGGTTTAGGACATGGTTTATTGTGTCAGTTCCCACTAGGTTGACCATGTCACACCTAGCCCAAGTATTACTTCTTCGTCCTCCGGATTCTAGTTATTGCACATGTATCCAAGAGTACCATACTCTAAACATGTAATGCTTTGGCCAAAGACTTTAGTAACAATCCGATGAGAGGCCATAGGGTATACATCTCCTCGCAAGGAGCGGTGAATCCTTGTAGGCTATTCAAACACCTTCGGCCACTTCGACTTATACCCAATCATCCCGGATCCACATCTCCTCGGAGATGCTTGCTTAAGATGTCAAAGCATAAGTCTTCATGACTAAGATGACTTGAATACCACAAGTGGAAGGAACATCACACTTAAGCTGTAGTAAGAACTTCATTGACATATCCATATATACAGAGAACCATATGAAGTCTTATAGTTAGTCACTCCAATAAACTAGTTACCATAACTAGCATCCACGGTTAACTTCGGACATCCCAATGTCTCCAGTCAGTGAGAAATAACTATTTGGATAAACCAAAGAGTATAACTCGTGCTAGTCTCAACATAATTGATGATATCCGAATACATCAATTCATTTACTTGGGATAATTCCAATACATTATAATTATACATGTAGAGATACTCACTAGTTGTGATCCAATTACAAATTCTCTTATATTGTAAATCGTATTGCGGACATTCAGTAAATGAGTTTAAGATCCAATCAAATACATAAAAATATTTATACTCAAATAGTGAATCTTCATTTATCCAATAAATGGTATAACCATAAGGCGATTGCCTTAGGACATCTCTCATAAATAACTAACAATCTTGCACACACACAAAAATACACGAAAAAAGTTCCAAGACTTCGCCTTGGATTAGTAGTGCGGGAAAAATAGTAAAGAACAAAATGAAATGAAAAATAATACGAAAAGAAAATAAAATTGCTAGATTGGTGGTCGCACCAAATCGTAGCACTCCTGCTTTGATACCAGTTATTGTATTGAAAGCACGCTAGAGAGGGGGGGGGTGAATAGCGAGCGTAAAATTTTCTTTTCGTTCGATAAAACTAAAACAACGCAACGGAAAAAGTAAATGACACAATTTTATTTTTACTTGGTTCACAACCTAATAGTTGCTACTCCAAGGCCCCGCGATCCTAGACCGCGTACGATGAGAAATCCACTAACTAAGTCTCCTCCTTATTGGAGGTAAGAGACAACGAATACAAGGAACAAAAGCTTGAGGAAGAGGGACAATCTCACCTCTCCTTTTTACAATGAAAGCACAATAAAGAAAGGCTCGAATACAAATGTAAGACAACAAAAATAAAACTACCGACGTTTAGAAGGTGGAATTTTGGCGTGATGTTGGCATAATGGCGGCGTAGCATTGTCGTAGACCTTCAGCGTTGTGGGAGCACTTTGAGAGCGATTGAGATGACCTAAAGGGGTGAAACCCCGCTTCATTTATAGCCCTTCGAGCTCCTGAATGTTGAGTTTTGAACCTGAGTCAAAGAGCCTCATCCCCCCCAAGATAAGTGGAGCTTATCTTGACTTTCTTCGAGCTGGGCAGTTTGAATAATAGTCGACTGATGCCAGCAAAAGTTGACTGTCAATAGCTAGCAGTCGACTGTCAGCTAGGTTACTCAACTGCAACACAGAGTTAGTGTTGGGAATTTGACCATCGCTAGAGAGGGGTGAATAGTGTGTTTGTCATTGCGTGATGGAATTCGTTCGTTCGTCTCTACAATCGTCGTTAGCACAG
Organism: Wurfbainia villosa; assembly: GCA_025175895.1. Classification (NCBI taxonomy): domain Eukaryota; kingdom Viridiplantae; phylum Streptophyta; class Magnoliopsida; order Zingiberales; family Zingiberaceae; genus Wurfbainia; species Wurfbainia villosa. The sequence continues at coordinate 109,314,906 of CM045996.1, forward strand.
TGGAATATAGAAATACAAATGTTGAAACAAATACAAACACAAATATACGCGATATAACGTGGTTCAGAATCTCAAGATTTGCTCTAGTGATGTACTCACCACTATTAAATACTCCTTCTCGGAACAATCCGGAAGTGGAGAAACCTCGTACAAACGATTATAATAGTAATACGAAATACAACAAGCAAATACAAAGTAAATACGAAAGACAAATAAAGAAAATTTTACAACACTTTACTATGAATGCTTGCTTGTCGATTGCCTTGGACTAATCTCGAAGGTCTGGATTGCAGCAGCAAATCCCCTCTACCCAAGAAAATCGCTGTCCAAATCCTCCACGAGCTGCTCCTTTTATGCCTATATCGGGCGGGGATTCGCGCCTAGCAGTCGACTACCGTAAGACCTCAGTCGACTGCCAATAGTGCCGTTGTGAGACAATGACTTAATCCACGTCGGCATCCAAGCCAACAGTTACACTCACAGTCGATCGGCCTTCATACCGATTGATCACGGCCACCGAGCGCTCGCCTCAGAATCTAATCATCACCGATCGCATGGAGGGAGTCGACTGCCCAATACTGACAGTCGATTGCTAGGCCATTTTCTGCAGTCGAACACCAGTCGAGTTTCTAGCAATTCGACTGGCCATAATCCTAATCGATTGTTGCAAGTCGACTTGGCTACCAAGTGTCAAAACACTTGACCAATTAATTGGTCCAAAGCCCCAGTCGACTGTTAACCTCGAATATGAGGTTTAACCCCAAGTATGATGCCCTCATACTTACTAGACCACCCTTAGCCTAGACCTAAGCCTTCTGCCACCTCCGTCAGCCTCACGCCTATTGGATCCCTCCAAGTCATCCATGACTTGTTCATCCATACGCTAGCCTTCAGGTGCTTCCATCGGCTATTGTCATGCTAAGCTGGTCTATACCGCTAAGGCACATTTGGACTTACGCTGCCAAGACTACCGTTTGAACTTTACGCTGCCAAGCCATTGAACTTATGCTGCCAAGACTCATGCTTGGACTTTACGCCACCAATATCACCCCTTGGACTTCCCTTTCCAACCCATGTTGGACTTTCCATTTGCCAAGACTCAAGCTTGGACTTTCCCTTGCCAAGACCCATGCTTAGACTTTCCATGCCAACCCATGTTGGACTTTTCCATTGCCAAGTGTCCCACTTGTACTTTCCTTATCAAGTACCCATGACTTGGACTTTTCCATGATAATCACATTGCCATACGTTTTGTCGAACATCAAAATATCGCTCGAGTCAAACTCGAGTTCGGTCAATCATAACCCGGGTCGATTGCACCAACAATCTCCCCAAAACATTGTCAAACATTAAAACACTACTCGAGTCCAACTCAAGTCTAGTCAATCATGACCTGGGTCGATTGCACCAACAATCTCCCCCTTTTTGATGTTTGACAAAAGCCACACAACCATTGAGTTAAGCTACCTAACTCAAATCTCCTTACTAATTCTCCCAAATTGGTAATCCCGTTAATTCTCTCCCTTTTTGATATACATCAAAAAGGTTCTCTCTCCAAGGGTGTCAATGTCTCATATCCCAATGAGATCTTACAATCTCCCTCTTGGTCCAAAAATATTTAGGATGCCTTCACTCTTCCTAGTGATAAGTCTCATATCACTTAAGAGAGGCTTCCTATAAACTCTCCCAATTCTCCCCCTCATGAGGAAGAAAACATCCATCCTCCCATGATGGATACCTCCTCCTAAAGGGTTGCTCCCCCTTGACCATTGCATCAACAATGTCCTTGGAAAGTCTCTAAGCCTATAGGAACACTAAACCATCAAAATTAAGGGCAAAAATTCAAACATAAACTCTCACACACCTTAAAATTGATATACACCCTAAACAACTCTCTTAATCCATATCCAATGAATTTTCACCATTTCCAATGCTTTCCAAAGTATATCCTAGGGTTAGGAGGAGTTAGGGTAACCTAACATAGCTGAAATATGGGCTAAAAATCCTTGTTTACCCGAAATCAGCCCTGACAGTCGATTCATACAGTCACTAGTCAACTGTCATTGGCGCCAGTCGACTGATTTCTACAAATGCAGAATTTCAGAAATCAGAAACGATTTTTGAAAAATCATAAGTAATCATATGTATAATACTTATTTTATAAGTATTATACATAATATGAAAAATCACGAAAATTCATATGTATAATACTTATAACAATCATTATGGGTGAAAAATATTTGAAAAAAAATTACCCATAAAATAATGAGTTTGACAAAAAGATCAAAACTATTGAAAAGTTCAATATTTTGACTCTACTTTGTATCAACTCTCTCAATGGTGACTTCTATCAAAAGATAGATTACACCAAGATTTTCTAAAATAATTTTAAAATGTTTTTGAAAACCTATATTGGATCATTATCAATGGGCTCAATGCACATGACTTGCACATTAGCTTTCCCCATGATCCACCACGGTATCAGATGAGTTTGAGTTCATCTAGATGCAAAAACTATACACCTTAAACTTAACTCATTTTCTAGCATCTCACATGTGTCTAGGGTGTATCAATACACACACATATCAATGTAATATGAGATGTGAGTTTTGGTTATACCTATACTAAGGCCTTATGCATTTTCTAAGGCAACACTACTTGATTCCCTTATACATGAGACTTCAAGTCATGACATAGTCCTTAAATCAATTTTATTAATGCATGAAATATGATCATGACATAAATGATAACATAAATAAAACAAATGCTAATAATCATGATGTCATGACATATGATTAAATCCTAAACATACATGACACTAAACCTAAAACATAAGCATGATCATAACATATAAATGATAAAAATAAATATGATATCATGACATGACATATGACAAATAAAACATGACAAATTAAAGGTATAGGTATAACAATACCTAAATTTTAATATTAATTGCCATTTGTTATTATTAAGTCCATTTTGCCATATTACTACTAATCCTCCAAGTGTGCCAAAAATCCAAAATGACACACCATGACATCTAAACCTAGTTTGTGCCAATTTGATTGATTTTTCATAATTCTCAAAATATATTGGCACATCCTAAAATCCTTTAGGATTATGAATTCAAATCACATTTTCAAGGTACCCATAACCTTGAAAATGACCTAAGGTGCCACCTTTACCATGGTTAGGTTAACTACCCATCCATTTAAAGTTGACACACCCTAACCCATTTAGCGTGAATTAATCACGCTCCTAGGAACTCAAATCTTATTAGAGCTCCTTGGGTTACTAGGTATTCGCTAGGGATGACCTCCCTAGATACCCTTCTACTGACCCTTCTAGGCTTGGTAGCCTTGGTCATTTGGGTCTTGCCTAGGTTAGCTCTAGGGGTAACTCCTCTTGTAACCTTCTTAGTGGCCTCCCTAGGTTTCTTCGAAACCCTAGCCACTAGGCACCTACCATGGTCAACTCTAGGGATAACTTCCCTTGTGACCTTGGTTTTCTTAGACCTAGGTTTAGTTCTATAATCAAATGGAACATTGTGGTGGGTCTCCTTGGGCTTAGGTTTGTGACCCAAACCTTTCTTGCCTTTGGATGACTCTTGTCTCCTAGGCCCTTGACTTTGACTCCTAGATCCCATATTTTGACCATTGCATTTGATTTTGCATAATCTTAAGGGTATTTTCTAATTTCTCAAGTTTTGACCTCAAAACTTGATTTTCTAGCTCTAATTGCATAATTTTTGAATTCTCATTTATTCTTTGGGCATTGTTCCATTCTTTAGGCATATGCCTCCCCTTCTTAGGGTTAATGCCTAAATGGTCCTCTACCTTCCTAATGGTTTCCCTAGATAGGATTTTTCTAGGGACATTAGTCCCAAATTTCTCCTTGGTTCTAAGGTTACAACTCTTAGCACCTAAACAAAAATATTTGTTATTCCTAGTATGCTTTTTATGAACAATAGCAAGAGTGTTTAAATTATTTCTAGCATGCTTTTTAACATTAAAACTAGAAGGTGCATTATTGAATTTTACCTTAGGGTTTGCCTTAGGGGCTCCCCTACATTTGATACTCCTTTTCTCCTAGGGCATTGACTTCTATAGTGTCCTTTTTGATGACATTTGAAGCAAATGACATGCTCCTTGCTCTTTTGACTTTGGGAATCGATTTCCTTGGTCTTTGGCATGACTTGTGCCATCTTTTTGACCTTCTTTGGACACTTTCTCTTATAGTGTCGTCTTCCATACACTCAAAATATATTATGTGAATTTTATTATTGACACATGTATTTGAGTTACCTAGGGTGGTGGTGGAATTTTGAGCTTCTTCAACTCTTCCGGATGTTGCAAGCTCTTCTTCTTGCTTCGACATGGAAATTGGCCTAATCTCCTCCCCCTCAATCCTAAAGGTGGAGGCTACTCCTACTTCTTCCATCTTCTCTTCCTCCTTGGATGTCGAACACTCCTCGATCTCTGAATCCTCACTTTCTTGTGAGGATGAGCTTGCTTCTTCGGCCTCCTTCGATTGAGCCGATGAGCATTCCTCTTCTTCCTCTTCTTCTTGGACCGGTTGTGGGTTCTCATGGAATCTTGCCACTTGGCTCCATAGCTCCTTGACATTCATGTAATCCCCTACCTTGCACAAAATGTCATTAGAGATTAAATCAACCAAGAATTTTATTACCTTTGTATTTTTCTAAAATTCTTGAAGTTGTTCCTCGGGCCACTTCTTCATTTTGAGGAAACCTCCCTTTGGCCCTCTTGGATAATTAAATCCTTCCATCAAGATGACCCATTCTTCAAAGTCTCTCATTATGATGAAGTCTTCAATTCTTCCCTTCCATGAATTGAAGCCTTTTCGTCCATAGAGTGCGTATGAGACCGGAGTGTTGATATCCCATCCTAGTCTTTCTTCAAACTCTATCTTCTTCTTCACCCTCTAGTGGTGCTCTCTTGGCGTTTAGTCCAAATAAAGAGCAACCTCGCTCTGATACCACTTGTTGGGAATTTGACCATCACTAGAGAGGGCTGAATAGTGTGTTTGTCGTTGCGTGATGGAATTTGTTCGTTCATCTTTACAATCATCGTTAGCACAACGGAATATAGAAATACAAATATAGAAACAAATACAAACACAAATACACGCGATATAACATGGTTCAGAACCTCAAGGTTCCTACTCCACGGGTCGAGCTCAACGAGCTCTAGTGATGCACTCACCACTAATAAATACTCCTTCTCGGAACAATCTAGAGGCGAAGAAACCTCATATAAAAGATTACAACAGTAATACGAAATACAATAAGTAAATACAAAGTAAATACGAAAGACAAGTAAAGAAAACTTTACAACACTTTGCTTTGAATGCTTGCTTATTGATCGCCTTGGACTAGCCTTGAAGGTTTAGATTGCAGTAGCAAATCCCCTCCAAATAACCCAAGAAAATCACTTCCCAAATTCTCCACAAGCTGCTCCTTTTATGCTGACGGCCGATTTGGATTTGCGCTTAGCGATCGTATCGTAAGGCCCGATTGACTACCAGCGATCTGATTGTGAGACAATGGTTTAATCCACGTTGGCATCCAAGTCAACGGTTACGGCGATCGATTGCCGATTACCATCGATCGCCGACCTCGTAGCCGATCCGTTTCATGGCGTCCTCCTGCAACCCGACATCGATTGGTCGCCCTCCATGGCGATCGGTCGTCTACTCATGATCGCTGCGGACCATTTTATGTAGTCGAACACCGGTCGAGTTTGAGCGGTTTGGTAGCCATGATCCCAATCGATCTGAAGTCGACTCGATTGGTGTCAAAACACTTGACCCGGTCAGTCTAAAGCCCGATCAGCTAACCTCAAACATGAGGTTTAACCCCAAGTATGATGCCCTCATACTTGCTAGACCACCCTTAGCCTAGACCTAAGCCTTCTAGCCACCTCCATCAGTCTCACGCCTATCGGATCCCTCCAAGTCATCCATGACTTGTTCATCCATATGCTAGCCTTCAGGTGCTTCCATCGGCTATTGTCATGCTAAGCTGTTCTATACCGCCAAAGCACATTTGGTCTTACGCTATCAAGACTACCGCTTGGACTTTACGCTGCCAAACCATTGGACTTATGCTGCCAAGACTCATGCTTGGACTTTACGCTGCCAATATCACCCTTTGTGTTAGGGCAATCTCTTGCCGTAATATGGTTTTGATGGTGTGGCAAAGGGTTTAAGTTAGTTTGATATGTTGATGTGATATGTGCGTTGAAGTCGTGCAGGACTTAGTAATTCGCACATGGAGCCGTGGCGAGTTTCACATCTCATGACTCGTGCCTTGAGTCGGTGAAGGATAGCTTTGCGGAAGCCGTGCGCTTGGAGCATCCGAGGGACCGCCGGACGAGAAGCTTGGAGTGAAGCCGGAGGAAGTAGACTTCGAGGCAAGAGACGCGAAGGAGCATTGCAGAGCCGTGCGCCTGATGCTGTCGAGGGACGTGGCCGAGAACGAAGAGAACTTCGAAGGCGAGGGACTCCGAGAAATGAGAGTGAGCGATTGTAACCCAGGGAAGGGTAGCTCTTAGGTGAAACTTGGCCATTTGGCCAAGTGTCGGATGGGTTTTCGACACACCATTGCCATGTCATGGCAATGATCGCTCTAAGTCAGTGAGTTCGACCGTATACGATCGACCGGATTGTGGCGCCGTGATCATTTGTTATAGCCCTAAGAACCAATCATGTGATGGTTGAATAGGGAACATTTTGTATCATATTCTATAAAGGCAAAGGAATGGTTATTATATTTAAGATTTGCTTGTGCCAGCTAAATTAAATATAGTAATGCCCTAGAAAAGTAGGTTCTTATCTACAGCACATCAATTGGCAGAATTGATTATGAGAGGCTGTAGAGAACACTTTCTAAATGTTCCTAGTCAAGTATTAATATGCAAGGGCAATATTAATACATAAAGACTAGCATGTAGGTCAATTGATGACTTGATCTCACAAGTCATGGATATGTGATATCAAGTTGACACATGGGTATATATTAGAGAATATATACTGAACTGACCCGCCATGAGAAAGTTTCATGGATCGTTATATGAGTGTCATAAACTTTCTCATGTGACTATTGGTATGAATAGTCCTCAGACCTGAAGTCACTACGGTTCCCTACATAAGGAGTTATGTACTTTGGTATCGTCAAACGTCACCCGGTAGCGAGGTGGACCATAAAGCGATTCTTGGGTATATAACAAATTATGCGGAGGATGTGAGTGATGTAGATGGGATCTATCCCTCTCATATGGCGAGAGTGATATCGGTGGGCCCCTTGATTGAGTAGAACTACTAAAGCATGTCCATGCTCGAATGAGTCAATATGAGATATTGAGCTCATTTGTTTGAGTTAGTTTACTCAGGATCAAGAAACACATAGATTGATCGAGGATGACACGGTCTATGCCTCATTGATCAATCTGATATCAAGGATAGAAGGACACGGTCATATATTATAGTAGTCACGGAAAGGTTAGTCGGATCTTGACTTATCTCGTAACTTGGGTAGCAATGATGTATTGCTAGATGCAGCTCATTGCTTGTGTATCTAAAAGAGTTTAGGTCCACTGCCAACGTTATGAGAGCCTATAGGGTCACACACAAAGAGCATGATAATTAGAGGAATTAGAGTATTCTAGTTTGACTAGAATAATTTGGGAATAAGCTTAAGTACAAAATGGTTTTTGGACTTTAAGCTTAATGAGAATTTTAGCTAATTGATTTAATGAGATTAATTCAATATGTTACCTTATTGATTTAATAAGATTAATTCAATATGATAACATAAGCTTAATTGAATTAATAAGATTAATTCAATATGATTGAATTAATAAGATTAATTCAACATGATAACATAAGCTTAATTGAATTAATAAGATTAATTCAACATGCATGAATGCCACATAAGAATGCCACATAAGCATGCCACATAAGCATGCCACCTAAGCATCCACCTAAGCTAGATAAGGTGGAAGGAAACAAAATGGTTTTGTCTCCTTAAGTGGCCGGCCAAACTTGTGTCCCAATGCAATGGATTGCATTGAATGTGTGGAGGTGAAAGGGTTTTTCCAACCCTATAAAAGACCCCATGAAGTGGCCGGCCGAATAAAGTGTTGTTGTGGTTGTGAGAGAGCTTGGTGGAAGCTTTGGTTGTGTGGGTTTGTGAGTGTAGGCTAGCAAGAAGAGGAGTCTTCTTCTTCCTTTCTCCTTTTCCCTCTCTTCCTCTCCTTTAGGGACTTCTCTAGCAAGAAGTAAAGGAGAGCTCCTCTAGTTTTTCTTTTGTGAGACAAGAGCTTGCTCGTGTGAATACATATAGAGGCACGAACACTTGAACGTGCTAAAGATCCAACAAACAAAAGGAAGAAGCGGGATTAACAAGGGCACGCAACAAAGGTAATCCTCTCCTATAAGATAGGTTTGGTTTAGAGAAATTTATTTTATACGAGTTTGCTTTCGCATGGATCACTTGGAAGGGATCCTAATTTTTCCGTTGCGCATATGCCATTTGGCATAAAGAATTCCCTACATGAAGGCAGCAGTCGACTGGTCAATAAGGGTTCGGCCACAGAACCGTTCGTAGCCGACTGGGCAGTCGACTACGGAGGCAGCAGTCGACTGATGAGGTCCATCAGTCGACTGCCAAGAGTTCCGTTGGACTACAACGGTCGGGATCCGACGTGTTCGGAGGCCGTTGTAGTGACGGCAGTCGACTGCCAAGGGCGGCAGTCGACTGATGGCGGCAAACGGGAAGAAGTTAGCCCTCTCTATAAAAAGAGAGGGTGTGAGCCTTTGAGAGGCTAATGCTCATACTCCAAACGATCTTCCTAGTGCCCCACAAGCTCTAAACTCTTCTTACTTGTCTTTACTTCAATCCTATTGTAAGAAGAGTGATCTTGGTTGTAAAGGTTACCTCCACCTAGCTTTGTGCAAAGGAGAGACCGATAGTGGATTGGTTTAACGGAGTGATTCACCGAGGACGAATCGGGGACCGTGGATTAGCGGCGTAGCCGTGAACCACGTTATACCATCGTGTTAGCGTTTGTTTTATTGTTTGTCTTTTGCTTTGTATTTGTATATTCCGCTTGCGCTAACGTTTTTGTAGACGAGCAATTTACGACGTCCAACGTACGAGGGCTATTCACCCCCCTCTAGCCGGCCATATCTATCCCCTACAAGTGGTATCAGAGCCGAGGAAAGCTTGTCGAGGACTAACCGCCACAACAAGCAACTTTTAAAATGGCCGACTCCAACATCCATCCTCCGAAGTTTGAAGGAGAATTCGCTTGGTGGAAGAAGCGAATGGAGGTATTTTTCGAAACGGATTTTGATATAATGATTACAATGGAATCCGGTTTCGTTTTTCCTAGGGATGAAGAGGGGAAGCCAATAGAGAAATCTAGGTGGACCAAGAGGCAAAGAGAGGAGCACCTTGCAAACTCCAAAGCCAAGCACCATCTCTACAATGTGCTCCCTCAACAAGAGATCAACCGGATCGGAGAATGTGCTAGCGCCAAAGAGATGTGGGAGAAGCTTATAGAACTCCATGAAGGCACATCCGAGGCCAAGCTAGCAAGGAGAGACCTCCTCCGCTCCCAACTATCCAATATAAAACTAGAAAAGGGAGAAAAGGTAACCTCACTACACTCTAGGTTTAAAGAAATTTTAATTGGGCTAACAAGTGTAGGTGAGAAGCTATCAAACCGGGATATGGTAATGAAGGCCATAGATGTCTCGGTCCTCAAAGTGGAGCTCCATGGTGGACTCATTCTATATCTCAAAGAATTTAGAAGTGAGCACCTTGGAGGAGTTCTTCTCAACAATGGAACTCCACGAAAATAGGCTTGAAGGAATACAAGAGGAGCCTAGAATTCAACCTTCAAGAGGAGTAGCATTGTTGGCAAATAAGGGGAAGAAGAAGATGGAAATCCTCTCCTCCTCCGATGACGAAGCGTCTTCCTCCTCCTCCATGGATAGCACCGAAGAAGCCTATATGGTAAGGAGGGTAAGACGTGCATTTAAGAATTTTAGATTTGATAAATCTAATGATAGGAATAGAAGACCAAGGGGGAAGGTCATATGCTACAATTGCCAAGGAGAAGGGCACATAAGGGACAATTGTCCTCTCCTAAACAAGAGCAAGGAAGAAAGGAAAAAGAAAGAAGAAAAGAAGAAGAAAAAGGGGAGCAAGAAAAAGAAGGAAGAGGAGAAGAAAACAAAGGAGAAGGGAAAGGCTAAGGCTCTCAAGGCAAGGACTTGGGATGATCCATCCTCATCCTCCTCCTCATCATCGGATGAGGAGAATGCCTTTGTCACCAATTTGGCCTTGATGGCCTTTGATGACTTGGATTGCTCTTCCTCCGAAAATGAAGGTTCAAGCTCAAGAGGAGAGAGCTCAAGTGAAGGGGGAGCTTCTACATCCTCATCATCCGAAGAAGAAGAGGACATGGAAACTATGGTAACGAATCTCTCACCCCATAAGATAGTTTCTATGATTTCTAGTTTAACTAAGGATTTATTTAGGGCAAAGAAGAAAAATAAATGCATGCTTGAACAAATTAAGGAATTAGAACAAAAATTAGAAAAGGCATGCTTAAATGATAATATTTCTTCTAGCTTAGATGATGCATGCTCACATGACCTTTATATGCCTTTAAATGTTAATGATGCATGTATAAATGAAAATAGGGCTTTAAGGGAAAAGGTAGATTATTTAACAAAAGCTCTAGAAAAATTCACTATTGGCTCAACACATTGAACATGATCTTAGGGAGCCAAAGAGCTAGTTTCAACAAGAAAGGCCTAGGATACAAAGAAAAGAAAAATGAAAAGGCCTATAAATGCCTAATAGCTAGGGGACAAGATAAAAAGAAAGTAATTGCTAGGAAATGGATCCCCAAGGAATATTTAGTGAACCCAATAGGAAAGAACTTATTTTGGGTTCCAAAATCCATCCTTAAGGGTTAGAACAACCCTAGGGTAGTCAACCATATGAACTTGACCTATATCATATTTTGGTTGACTTAGGATGACGGGACAACATTTTTTAGATAGTTTTGGGTGATGATAACGTGCCCATAAATAGGTAATAATGCCTAAATCATGATGATTGATGTAATTCCTATGTATGTTTTAAATCATGATTTATGATTTTGATATTTGACATGTTATCATGAGAAATAGGGTTAAATCATGTTTTAGGTGATAATTTGTTTATTATCATCGTATAATACCTAATGCATGACTATTATTTGATGGATACATGAGTTTCATGATCATAATGTAGAATTAATTCATATATGTCATTATGATCATGTAGAATGTTAGGTTGATACTTAACCATGATAGAATTGCATGAATATATGAGTTAAGTATATACAAATACCCCCTAGGATACATCTCACACTCACTATAGGCTAACTTGATTGCAAACTTATCATGGGTGAGATATTAGGATGATACAAATGTCCACTAATGCCTATGGCATTTAGATGGTCATTTAAAGTATCAAAATAGCAATAATAGACCAATCATGGGGAAGGCTTATGTTTAATTCATAGACATATTGCCCAAAGATCATGGTTGGATATTTCATATGTTTTCAAAACAATTTCTTACCTTAAAATACATGTATTCATGTTTTGAAACAATTGGATGCAAAACTAGGTAGCTAACTTGATACTAGAATGATAAAAAACCTAGTGGTTTTTAGAGCTTTTGGATTTTTGTCAAAAACAAGAAAATATAATGAGTTTTCATGAAAAACTATTTTTCCTTGATAGATATACTTAATAGAAATATGTTCCCCAAATTTCATGATTTTTCAAATTTTCTGGAATTTATAATGCATTTAAATTCGTCCGTAAAATCGAAATTTGATTCTTTGCTCATTGCCATCGATAGTAATGATCGTGGTGTAAATCAGAACATTGAAGGCGAATTCAGTTTGTAAACCTACAACAAATGGTAGAAATATACTTGATGCCATCAACAAGTGGTACCCAATTTTAAATCAACTTGTCATATTTTCCTCCATTATACTTGATGCCATGAGCTTATAACTTAGTGTTAATCTTTTGATGGTGTCAAAGGGGAGAAATAATTATGTTTAAGTTAATTATTTTAGGGAGAAATATATTTTAGGGAGAAATATATGATAGGGGAGAAAATTTTCATGGAGAGTTTCATGGATTAAGGGGAGTTGCATGTTGCTATATCAAATGTTTATCTTTACATGCTTTCTTTCCTTTAAAATTTATATCTAATGTTTTTACCTAACTTAAACGGATTGCCACACATCAAAAAGGGGGAGATTGTTAGGGCAATCTCTTGCCGTAATATGGTTTTGATGGTGTGGCAAAGGGTTTAAGTTAGTTTGATATGTTGATGTGATATGTGCGTTGAAGTCGTGCAGGACTTAGTAATTCGCACATGGAGCCGTGGAGAGTTTCACATCTCATGACTCGTGCCTTGAGTCGGTGAAGGATAGCTTTGCGGAAGCCGTGCGCTTGGAGCATCCGAGGGACCGCCGGACGAGAAGCTTGGAGTGAAGCCGGAGGAAGTAGACTTCGAGGCAAGAGACGCGAAGGAGCATTGCAGAGCCGTGCGCCTGATGCTGCCGAGAGACGTGGCCGAGAACGAAGAGAACTTCGAAGGCGAGAGACTCCGAGAAATGAGAGTGAGCGATTGTAACCCAGGGAAGGGTAGTTTAGGTGAAATCTTGGCCATTTGGCCAAGTGTCGGATGGGTTTTCCGACACCGGCCGATCGCCATGTCATGGCAATGATCGCTCTAAGTCGAGTGAGTTCGAGATCGCGGGCGCCGATCAAGATCACGATCAAGGCGAATGACCGTCAATAAGGGTTCGCCATACTGCTTCGTCAGTGATCGGGCCGACTACGGAGATCACGATCGATGAGGTCCATCACCGACCGCCAAGAGTTCCGCTGACTACAATCGGCCGGATCCGACGTGTTCGGAGGCCGCTAGAGATGGCAATGATCGCTAGGCGGCAATGATCGATGGCGCAAACGGAAGAAGTTAGCCCTCTCTATAAAAAGAGAGGGTGTGAGCCTTTGAGAGGCTAATGCTCATACTCCAAACGATCTTCCTAGTGCCCCACAAGCTCTAAACTCTTCTTACTTGTCTTTACTTCAATCCTATTGTAAGAAGAGTGATCTTGGTTGTAAAGGTTACCTCCACCTAGCTTTGTGCAAAGGAGAGACCGATAGTGGATTGGTTTAACGGAGTGATTCACCGAGGACGAATCGGGGACCGTGGATTAGTGGCGTAGCCGTGAACCATGTTATACCATCGTGTTAGCGTTTGTTTTATTGTTTGTCTTTTGCTTTGTATTTGTATATTCCGCTTGCGCTAACGTTTTTGTAGACGAGCAATTTACGACGTCCAACGTACGAGGGCTATTCACCCCCCTCTAGCCGGCCATATCGATCCCCTACACTTTGGACTTTCCTTGCCAACCCATGTTGGACTTTCCATTTGCCAAGACTCAAGCTTGGACTTTCCCTTGCCAAGACCCTTGCTTGGACTTTCCATGCCAACCAATGTTGGACTTTCTCATTGCTAAGTGTCCCACTTGGACTTTCCATACCAAGTACCCATGACTTGAACTTTCCCATGACAATCACATTATCATACATTTTGTCGAACATCAAAATGTCGCTCGAGTCAAACTCGAGTCCGGTCAATCATGACCCGGGTCAATTGCACCAATAATCTCCCCAAAATATTGTCAAACATCAAAACACTACTCGAGTCCAACTCAAGTCTCGTCAATCGTGGTCTGGGTCGATTGCACCAACAGTTAGCACCAAACAAAAGAAAGATAGTAAATATGATGGTTCCTTACCGTCCGATCTTGACCTAGACCTTCCATTGGAAGTCTTAGTTGGATCGCCGCCTACAGTTGTCCTTGTACGGAGGACACGACCTTACCATCTCTCTTCACACTCATGCTTATCTCCGATCCTTTCTGACCTGTAGCTTAGCTTCCGATCTTCCACCTAGGTTCCTCGACTCCACGAGGCTCTCCTGGTGTCCCCCAACCATCACGGTTTCTCGACTTGAGATTCTCCGGATGTCGTTGACCTTCAACACAGCTTAAACACTTCCTGAACACTTAGTTATGTTCATTAGATTACAATAAGAACTTAACTTTGAACCTTTGCCATAATCAAATCCCAGGTTCGATTATCTGGTGCCCCTGCACCAACAACTCGTTTATTGTTGTGCTTGTCTACAAAATGATTAACACAACGGAGTACAAATACAAATACGAGTAGATATAAATACAAGCAACACAATCACAATAAGGAGATTTAATGTGGTTGGGAACCCTAGTTTTTACTCCACAATTGAGCTCTAGTGATGCACACCACCACTAATAAACTTCTCCTTCTCAAAAAAATATTCCGGAGGTGGAGAAATCTCTTACAAGATGATTACAATAGTAATACACGAAACACAACAAGTATATAAAGCAATAAAAAAATACAAATAAAGAAAACTTTACAAAAAGAACTCTTGATTGTTTGCTTGTTGATTGCTTTAGATTTCTCTTGAAGGTCTGAAATGCAACAACACTTCCCCTTCAAAATCACCTTAAAAATCGCTTGCAAAATCCTCCCCAAGTTATTCCATTTATAATCTGCATCGGGATAATTTTGCGCATAGCAGTCAACTGCCAAAAGGCACCAGTCGACTTCCCACAGTACCGTTGTCTCACAATAGACTTAATCTATATTGGATTGCTCCAATGGATACCCTAGCAGCCGAATGCCCATACCAACAGTCGACTACCAAACCTCTAGTGGACTGCTCAATCGACTGCCAGAGCTTTTGTGTTCTAGACACTTATGATCAATTGACTGCTCATGGCTTGTCGACTGCCACAACCTCATCCGAGCAATCGAGCCTCAGTCGACTCCTCGACCAGTCGACTTATTATAATTCTAGTTGATTGCTTGAGTCAAACTAGACACTCAGTGTCACGCCCCGAGGGAGTCCCCGCCAGACAAAAATCCGGCAGCATCTCCCCTGTACGGGTGACAATACCAAATTTTCATACAAGACCTACACGACCACAATACCTCGGTCAACACGACCGGAATCCAAACAACACATGCAGATAATACTTAGGCCTCAGGCCATCAATCAAAGTAAATAGTAACAGTCTACTATATCTAGACTTACCCCTTCTGCCATTTGAGCAGGAATATACAACCCAAACCAATCGAAAATAAATCTCCGAACGAAGGTCCATAAAGACCATAATAAAAATCTCCAAACCTCCACAAATACATAACCAAAACAAACACAAGTCATACACACTTCATCTAGTTAAAAACCAAAACCATAAGACCTATACAAAAACCTATCCATTTCGACGAGGGGGATTGGAAGCTGGACTCTCCTGACAGCTTCAACCTGAAACAGAAGTAAAGCAACGGGGTAAGTTCAAAGAACTTAGCGGGTATAGTAGATATGCAAAGTAAGGTATAGCTAACAATAAAAATCATGCCAGTACAGTCTCACATAAATAGGGTATGCAAGCAAGAAATATAAAAGGACTGTACTTACTTGAATCTCCTACCCTGATATAGGAGCATGTGCCTGACTAGAAGTAATAAAGTCATCATCATATATAAATATGAATCATGTATGCATGACAATCATATGCAACATCTAAGGCATCATAAAAAAATGCAACAAAAACAATACAAATGCTATCCATGCAAAATGCATGCCGTGCAAATGACATGGTCACCCCTGACGCCAGTCAGCCGCCTCACACCGATGGTGAAGCCGAGTGGGTAGGGCTATGACAACTGTGCACTTTGTCATCACTGCTCCTGAGTGACCGAGTGGACAGGATGCTGTCGGAGTACACCTATCCTCCTGCCCCAAACAGAGTGGGGGAGCTAAGCTCTCATCTCCCGATGTCATAGACCAGAGGAGGGATCCCTGTCCGCTACCACGCTGCCTCATCGTTACCCATGAGCGAACCAGCGGAGCCTGACAGAGCAACTGCACCCACCCTCTTGATGTACCACTAACCCATGAGTGGCAGCGTGTGCAGGCCATGTAATTGGTTGTGGGCTCAACTATAAAGGAACCCCGTCCAGCCAACATGCAATCATGCAAGATGGTGCATGATACTAAAGCATGTAAATCCAACTAAAAATACCTATCTGAATGATATGCACAACCAATAAGTGCATATCTATGATCCAAGTAACTATGATCCAAATAAAACAGGGAAGATATAATCATACTGATCAAATGCATGTATCTAGTAGGCACAAAAACATACTAGGCATATAAACATGAAAATTATTGCAAGCTATCCTAACTAGCATATCAACATGACTATATCTAGGAGATAAGTCAAAATACCCGCCTGATAAAATGTCCGCAAAAGAACCAAATCGTCACGATCGTGAACCTGCCTCGTGACCGAAACCTGCATACAACATAACTATGATTAATTTCAAGCACACGACAACATGCTAACTAAAGTCTACATCGACTCTGTATTCCTTTAATCTACTGAATACGAGTACA
The DNA here is from genome assembly GCA_025175895.1 of Wurfbainia villosa. Lineage (NCBI taxonomy): Eukaryota > Viridiplantae > Streptophyta > Magnoliopsida > Zingiberales > Zingiberaceae > Wurfbainia > Wurfbainia villosa. The sequence goes on from CM045996.1 coordinate 109,331,535, forward strand.
ACACCTCGATACATCCTCCAAACACATCCAACCCAAAGACCTTTCCATTCCAAATCACAAACAGAGCAATCACAACACCCTCCCTAATTACTTCATTTACACAGTATCAATCATTTAACAATTAGTTCAATAGATGAAGAATCCTACTCAGTAGCTTGGTCACCCATTGATCGGGTCACCCACAGCCGTACACAGCCTTCTCAGCCCTCACAACCCCTCAAACCCACTCACGGTCGTCCAAACTCCAACCAGCCTTCTCCACCTGAGGAACTCCACCCATCCATATCAGAACACCCTCAACAATCAATTGCATCGAACAATCAACAAATAAAAAAAAGGGAATGGGTCGAGATTTACCAGCTCTTAAGGCTACACCAGCAGCTCCCCTCCAAGATGCCCTATTTGCTGGCGGAACACCCCTGCTGCCCTAAACCACCGGTTGATGAGCAATTCGAAAGACAAGGGTTGCGGTTAGAGAGAGCTCATTTCGAAATAGGGGAAGAAGAATACCACCTCACCTTGATCCGGCGATGAATGGACAGCGCCACACCCTCCTGTGGCAACGATGGTCGTCGATTCCACCCGCTCAAGGTTGCCGGCGAGAGCTAGGATAGAAACTGTCGGAATCTCACCGATGATAGAAATGCCATCTACCCATGCACACACTCGCCGCCGATGCCAGCTTCCAGCCGCTCACTGCCGCCCTAGCTTGTCTGCAGAGACCATCCCAGCCACCGGCCACCGCCTGCCGTGAGGAAACGGAACGAAAGGTGGATAGAGTTGGCGAGCCACATCGTAGCAGAGGAGATCGTGAGAGAGAACGAGGAACAGAAGGGTTCGGCGAGATTTGGGAAGAAGAAGAATCGGGGAAATCGCGAGTGGAAAAACAAAAGAGGAACGGTCGTGTCGTGTGAAGAGGCGCCGAAGAAAATCGAGAGAAAATATAAACCTAGGTTAAATAATTATAACTTAGGTTGATTTATCCTATTTACGCATCTAAACAGGCCTCTTTAAAAGCCTGTTTTTCTTATCCCCATAATTATCTCGTACAAGCTCCGTTTAAATCCAGAAAAATTCTGAAAAAATTCCTAAAATTCCCTAAAAATCCCGAAAAATTTCCAGGATAAATTTCTTAATTCTTTGGCCATTTTATTTTGGTATTTTAAATTTTCTGCATTTAACATTCTCCCCCACTAATTAAAATTTGGTCCCTAAATTTCCTGCTCATGTACGAGTATGAGATGTCACAACAACCATCTCAGATATTTGGAGACAAGTCACACACCTCAAGTGACTAAGTGGGGTATTGAGCTCTGATCTTTTCCTCAAGCTCCCAAGTAGCCTCCTCATCTGTGAGGTGACTCCACCCGATCTTGACAAGTCGCACAATCTTATTCCACAATCGTCGTTCCTTGTGATCCAGAATCCGTACCGGAACCTCTGCGTAAGTAGCATCAGGTTGAATAGAACCTGACACACCTGACCGAATATGTGTAGGGTATGACACATACTTCCTCAACATGGACCCATGAAACAGAGCATGGATACCAACCAAGTACGGTGGTATCACTAGGCAGTAAGCGACTGCTCCGATCCTCTCCAAAATCTCAAACGGACCAATGTACCTAGGAGCTAGCTTACCACAGAGTCTAAATCTCTTCACCCCTTTCGTGGGTGAGACTCGCAGGAATACATGATTACCAATAGAGAACTCCAGAGGTCTCCGTCTTCGATCCGTATAACTCTTCTAACGATTCTGCACCTCTGTCATCCTACGTCTGATAGTACGGACCAACTCTGCTTCATGCTGAGCTCTCTGGGGTCCTAGCAACTGGGCCTCCCCAACCTCCTCCCAAAGGGTGGGTGTACGACACTGTTTACCATACAATGCTTCAAACGAGACCATTTGGATAACCGAATGATAACTGTTATTGTAGGCGAATTCCACTAACGACAAGTGGTCCTCCCAGTTGCCCCCGAAATCCATAACACAAGACCTCATCAAGTCCTCTAGTGTTTGAATGGTCCGCTCAGACTATCCATCTGTCTGCGGATGAAATGCAGTACTAAAACGAAGCTGCGTGCCTAAAGCCTGCTACAGACTCTGCCAGAACCGGAACATGAACCGGGGATCTCTATCTGATATAATGCTCAAAGGAACATCATTCAATCTGATGATATCCCAATAATATAACTCTGTCAAACGATTCAAAGAGTCGGTCTTTCGAATCGCTAAGAAGTGCGCGGATTTGGTTAGTCGATCAACGACTACCCAAATCGTGTCATGGCCTTAATGTGTCCTAGTCAAACCCACCACAAAATCCATAATGATATGCTTCCACTTCCATTCCGGAATCGGAACTTCCTGAAGCATCTCTTCCTTAAACTAAGACAACTCCGGAAACCACTATCCTCCTCGGAGTCAGAGATGGTAGTCCACCTACCGTCCAAAATTCACTCCACCATACACTCTGTAAGTGCATGGGAGGCTATCGTGACCAAACTTCCTTGTTATAACCGTTCGTGTTCCAGCTACTCTATAGTAGCTGTCCAATAGCTAGCCAAAACTCCATAAGCATTCCTGCTCCTCACCTCTACAAAACAACATAATCACTACTAAGTCCACGTCATATATATGACGGCTTATCTCGCAGTTCTTTAACTGCCGTAAGATTAGGATACGTCTTATTCAATAGCATCGGAATCGCTCCGATCTCCGAAATGATGCATCCATGTACACCACTCTTCCATCCACACTAGAATGATTAATCACCACTGGCGTAAAAGTCAACCATCGTCTGAGCCCTGAAACTAGTTTCCCAAGCTTCAGACCAAATAAATTCCATCACCTTCCTGGTTCAACCAGTCAGCGATTGTAGTATCGCTAGAGCATCCTATCCATATCTATGATAATAATCAAATCAATACCAAGAAAACTACCATCAATGGTGACCGAGTGCGCAACTCTAACTACCACCATCAACAGTGGCCAAGTTACGCAACTCCAATAACCACAACTGATCCAATCGTGTTTGGAATACATGACTTCCTAAATCCCTGGATGACTAAGTCGTCAATAAGTCTAATAAGATAATAAAAAACTCATACAATTCATACCAAGTATGAAATTGTCGTCACTATACAACTGCATTCTCTTTACTCTAGGCTGATGATATAACAATCATCACAACGATAATGATAATTGTATGACACTATGTCACTACAATATCATCACACCAGTCATAGATCAATCATAGAGTATACACCGGTGTCCTATAGCTGATCTAAATAGATCCTCTATCCACAATGAAGGATATTCATTTCCTTCCACAACTACCGCATTCTATCATCGATAATCGATGCATAACCTCAAAGGTCCATCTCTCCTTTAATAAAGAGTTCCAGATCTTTTCTAAAAAAAAAATACTGGGACAAATAAATATCCCATCCAACACCTCCTATAATAAGATAAAACGATCTTTCACCGTCTTAACCAGTGTAGATATACACGCCTTATCCATAACCAAATCACTTTTAGTAGGGACTGATATTTTCTGAGGGTTTACTCCTTGTCCTTCAAATTGGTGGCTAGCAGACCAAATCCCTAGCTTCCTAATTCGACATCAGTCTTCACCTCTAAAGAGTCCGTACTTCTAAAATCATCGTTAGGTTCCGCAAGGTCAATACGTCATCTACCTCGTCCCCGACCATGAGTGGGGGCAATTCACTAGGTCAATACTTTTCCTAACCACTAAAGTACTATAATCACTAAAGACAACACTTTTCCTATAGCTCAGAGATATCCTTCAGCTTGCCTGGTCCCAAAACACGAGAACTCCCAAAAATCCAAGGAAAAGAAAATCCTTGAAACACAAAACCCACAAACCAAGACCGCAAACCAATAAAATTGTCACATCCTGGGGGCATATCCGTCATCTAAATGACAGAGGAGCCCCTTAGTGACAATATTCCGAAATACATGGACCAAATATGGTAAAAATCTCAAAATATTAATAGATATACAAATATTTTAATTAACTGCATGCATGCACGACTAAACATATATCAATTAAAGTAAAATAGTTTTATGACACCAAATCAAACCGCGACAAAATCCAAAGTGCATAAATAAAATGCAATACCGATAAAGTAAACAAAGTGGCATCCCGACGATGCAGGGAAACAAGCACAACAAGGAACTCTCTGAGCGACACAATGGTAGGTCAACAGGACACGTCCTCCATCAGTTAACCTAAAGGATAAATGAGGAGGGGGTAAGTACAACCACTCAGTGGATGGATAAACAATAGTGCATAATCATAATGCACATAGTGGAAGTCAACAGAAACAACTAGAGTAACCCAACCCTGAGAGTACCAATATCAGTCTGTAACTAATCTGGTCAGTAGTATAACAAATATACCCGAAACATACACAACCACTGCAACAAGCAATGCACATCCGGATACCATGACAAAGCCTTGTGGCTCTCGCACAAAAAGGGAACTATCTATGAGCTACTGCGAACGTAACCCATGGGCCGACAATCAATAGCACGGTTTACGCGCAACTATATGCTACCACGAATGAGACTCGTGGATAGACAGACAGTATATAAATATCTAATTATTGACTGCACGCACTAGCATACTACCACCAATAGGTCGTGTGAGCAGTCGATTATCCTAGGTTATTAAGTCTAGGGTTATCCAATACATCCAGCATAAATCAACTTTCAACGTCGACAAAGATCATCGATCTACAATTAAACCCATTGAGGCGGTCAAGCGAGGGTTTCAACACCTCTAATACGAAAGTTCTACCAAAGCCGGTAAAGATCATCGACTTATAAATAAGTCGAGATGGTTAAGTCTAGAGTTCCAACCCTTCTAACATGAACGGTTATCAAGGTCGATAAAAATCATAAACCCAGTCCACTCATAAACCCGTCGAGACGATTAATCTTATGGTTTCGTCTCAGCTAACAGGAAACATCTATCAAGGCCAATAAGGACAACAAATCTACTAACAAGCCTGGTAAGAGGGTTAAGCCTAAATTATATCATCCTACCAGTTCAATCATGCATGCCCCAACCTGCTACCACGAACATATCTCGTGGGTACTTAATACGTAAAGTAGCTATCTAGCTACCAGCGTCATACGAATCCGATTATTACCAACTCCGAATGAATAATGCAAGAATATAACCTTACAGTAGGTCATCTCAACCATGATTGGGAGGCATGATTGACCACATGTATACAAAGCACCTACCTATAGATAGACTCTACTGCAGACTCTCTCTCTCAACCAAGAATGGGAGATATTGTAAGGATTAATCATATCCTAACCATATGACTCTACTAGTCCGATCACCATATCACTGAAACAGTAAATGGATAAACATATTTCATTTAGCCCATTCGGGTTATTACGCCTAGGGTTCCCACAGCTAGGGTTCTACTAAAATTTGTTTCATTCCTGAAATCCGCTCTTATAGAATAACCTCATCTAAGTTATTCTATCTCTACTAGTCTTAATCATGGTATCCACCACAAAAACACATAACCATATACAACACATAACACACTGTCTAATAAACGACAATATAGTCTTACCAATGGCAATCAATGGCTGAAATTAATTAGGGTATAACTAAAGGGTCATGCCAGAACAAAGTCAAGGCAATACTAAATAAAACATCAGATGTCTACATATTCCCTAAACTATGTAAGCAATATAATCATGACATCATGCACTAGGATCTAGAGAGTCAAAGAACCTATATGTATACCTTCTACGAATTTATTCATCTTAGTCATATCATTTAACTAGTCTAATCCCAATATTAGTCCAATCCTAATACTAGTCCAAAAAGTAAGAGGTAAACATCTACCAATAATATCTAATCATTTATATCACCATGATAACTAGCTACGTATAGCAGTAATAGCAATTAATAACCATATGCTAATAACCATATGCCAACGATAAACTAGCAACCTAAAAATTTAACAGTCTAACTTATATAAGGTTAAAACAATACCAGACAAAACATGATACCACCGCATAACCAATATAACCAATACGAATATGCACTAAATCTAGAAAATTTTCTAGAATTTATTTACCTGTTAGTCGTCTGGAGATGTCCTGTTGCTGCCAAATCCCCCATATTGACCTCGTCAATAATACCTCGAATTATGTCGTCCACGAGAGGGATAGGACATACGGTAGAAGATCGTGAGGTATAAAGTTATTTTAACTTTATGTACAGATCTGAGCATATTCTTATTTGTTTTGATTATGCATGTGTGTGTGTGCAAATATATTGTATAATCATGGACCCCGAAGACAAACACAAAAACCGGCGATCCGTCCGTCGTCTCTTCCGCGGCTAATCAACTAGAAGAGTAGAGTTGCTTGAACAACTAGTTTGTTCGAGCGACCACTCAAGTTGTTAGCACGACGACGAAATGGTGTTGCTAAGGAAGCTCATCCCATCCGGATTAATCCTTTCATTAGTGAAAATTTTAATCCGGGGACATGGGAGCCAATGAGCCTCCGAAGCGACATATACCAACAACTGGTATCAGAGCCACGGTTTCCGGTTTTGTGTGTTTTGGATTCGGTTAATTTTTATGCATTTTTCATATATTATATGTGCCGGATAATAGTAGGATATGCGTAGTTTAACTCTTTGGTTGCAGGCATAAGATCCGACTATTATGGCCATGTGTGTGTATGTGAATGGATGTGTGTAAAAATTTATTATTTGAATCCTCGGGGTTGACGAGGCTAGATTAGTATTTAATTTTTGTAATTAAATACGGCATTGTTTAGCCGCTCATTTTAGTTTACTTTCGATCTAGATTATTTGTACACTCCTTCGTGGAGTATAGGATCGATGGATGTAAATTAATATGATTGATCTCGGCTCGGAACTCTTTGGTGACTTGTGCACGGGAAAAGATGGAGCGGACGAGGTGGCAACACGACGGGATGCGTATTGGAGAACAATGCCATAATAGTTGGAAAAATTCTGATTTTTCCATATTTATTGCTTATATGTTTTATATGCATGTTGTGTTTGTTTTAAAATTCCTCGATTTCAATTTACTAAGTGGGAGAGGGACATTTTAATTAATTCCTGCTATTATTACACTTGACGGTGATGCAACAAACTTGCGCGTTGGCTCTGAGTGCCTTCCTCCCCATCGGATGGGTTTGTTTATGGATCACTAGGTCAAATAATGGTTGTAGGAAATTATCTAGGAGCGTGTGTACTTCCCCATCGGTAAGGCACATAATCCGAAATAATTCCCTTAGTATCGTGTAATGGTGCACACTTAGATGCAAATAAAAAGTATCCTCCCATCGAGTCATCGCTTTATTTGTAGGGCTAAAGAGGAACCAACTATTAATTTTATTTGTCAAAAAGTAAGGTTGACAAGATAATAAAATTAATGGGTAAAACCTCCTCTTACAAATGTAGAATTCAGATACGCCCACACTATCGTGGCATGCGATATTCTCTGTTTTGAGGTGTTGGTTGATTTCGGATTTTATTGTTTTGAGGAATCAATATTATTTGAAATCATATTTTGATCATTGTGATTTTTAGGATTTTCAAATGGCTTTCAAACCCACTTGCTGTGATTTTAAAAGAAACTAGCTTGACAATGAGATTCTCCCATATCTAGAGAAACTAAGTCAAAATATATAGCAATACGTAAGTACAAATTTGTACTCTTCGAGGTCTGTCCTCCTAAGCCCACCGATGACTCTGATGAAAAGGAGAAAGAACATTATAAGAAATGGGTTAAGGCAGATGAGATGGCGCGGTGTTACATTTTGGCATCTATGTCAAATGTGCTGCAACATCAGCATCAGGCCATAGCCACAGCTTATGACATGATGTTCAATCTCAAGGAACTTTTCGGACATCAGAGTAGGGCGGCTAGGCAGGAGGCAATGAGAAACTTGATGACGACCACCATGGTCGAGGGAACACCCGTTAGGGACCATGTTCTCAAGATGATGGCTCATCTTAATGAGATGGAAGTCCTCGGAGCTGAGATCGATGGGGAAACCCAGGTCGATATCATTCTCCAGTCTCTGCCTAGGAGTTTTGAGCAGTTCCGCCTCAACTACAACATGAACAAGAGGTTGTATTCGTTGGCGGAGCTTCTGACAGAACTCCAGGCGGCAGAGGGGCTTTTTCGTCAGAGTTCTCAAGCCATGGTCGCTCAGAAGGTTTCTTCCTCTAAACCGAAAGGTAAGAAGAAGAAGAAGCAAGGTAGAGCGAAGAAAGTGGCAGTGGGACCCCAGGCAGGAGTGAAGAAGCCGAAAGGCAAGTGCTTCACTTGCAAGCAGACTGGACATTGGAAGGCGGACTGTCCTCGCCGAAAGAACAAAGGTATATCTTCTTGTTTAGTTGTTGAAACATGTTTAGCGGTGTTATCTACCAGTACCTGGTGTGTAGATACAGGAGCCACTGATCATGTCTGCAATACTATGCAGGGGTTCCAGGAAACCCGACGACTAGCTGAGGGAGAGGTTACCGTCTACATGGGCAATGCTTCAAAGGTGGCGGCTATTGCAGTGGGAGACGTTTATTTATCTTTTGATAGGAATAAAGTTTTGGTTTTAAGAAATTGTCTTTATGTACCTACTTTTAGAAAGAATTTAATTTCAGTTTCTAAATTATTTTTGGATGGGTATTCTGTTTCTTTTAATGACAGAGTTGTTATAAAAAGGAATAGGGAGATTATCTGTTCTGGTACATTGGTTGGCAATTTATATACTCTTGAACCAAAAACTCCCACGATGCAAATAGAAATAAATAGCTCATCTTCTAAATCTAATAAGAGAAAAGAACCTTCGCAAATGAACCAAACATATCTCTGGCATCTGAGGCTTGGTCATATTAACCTAAGTAGAATTCAAAGGTTGATAGCTGATGGACCTTTGGGTTCATTAGTGGTGGAGGATCTCCCAACCTGCGAATCTTGCTTGGAAGGTAAAATGACCAAGAGGCCTTTTAAGGCCAAGGGGTATAGAGCCAAAGATGTGTTAGAACTGGTTCATTCTGATTTGTGCGGTCCTATGTCTATCCAGGCAAGAGGTGGTTTTGAATATTTCGTCTCTTTTATAGACGATTATTCAAGATATGGATACATTTACTTGATGCGCCGAAAGTCTGAATGCTTTGACAGGTTCAAAGAATTCAAGGCTGATGTGGAGAACCGTCAAGGTAAAAGTATCAAGACATTACGATCTGATCGTGGTGGCGAGTACCTCTTGGGAGAGTTTAGGAGTTACTTATCAGAGGCTGGGATTCAATCCCAATTATCTGCACCTGGCACACCCCAGCAGAATGGTGTAGCAGAGCGAAGGAATAGGACTCTTATGGAGATGGTGAGATCGATGATGAGTTATTCTGAGTTACCTGTTTCGTTCTGGGGGTTTGCTCTGGAAACAGCAGCACACATTTTGAACTTGGTTCCATCTAAGTCGACCTCTACTCCCACGAGTTGTGGATCGAAAAGCCTAGTCTAAGACATATTCGATTTGGGGTAGTCCATCACATGTCTTTGAAGGGAGATCTTTGGTAAGTTGGAATCTCGCAAGTGTGCATGTTTGTTGCTACCCCAAGGGAACGAAAAGGTGGTTTATTTTATAATCCTAGAGATCGAGAGGTGATCGTTAGCACGTAACGCCTTGATTTCTAGAGGAGGATTATGTAATGAACCACAAGCCCAGAGTAGGATTGTTCTTGAGGAGTGGGGAAGCCCGACTCGTACACCGTACAAGAGGAGACACCACAAGTCAGCACCGCGCGTGTCACAGAGCATACACAGGAGGTACCTCGTCAGAGTGGGAGGGTTGTTAGACAACCCGGCAGATTCATGTTTTTGGGAGAGTCTTCGGACTTAGTCCTCGTGAACATGAACTGATCCTGGACATATGATGAGGTACTCCAAGATAGAGATGCGTATCTTGGCAAAGTGCGATGAATTGGAGATAGAATCTATGGATTCTAATCAGTCCTGGGAGCTAGTAGACTCACCCGATGGTGTAAAAACCATTGGATGCAAGTGGATCTACAAGAGAAAGAGAGGAGTAGACGGAAGGTTGAGACCTTCAAAGCTAGGCTTGTTGAAAAGGGTATACTGTAAAGAGGGTATCGATTATGAGGAGACTTTTCACGCAGAGCTATGCTTTAAGTCTATCCGGATTCTCTTATCTATAGCCGCTCATATGGATTATGAGATATGGCGATGGATGTCAAGACAGCCTTTCCTTAACTAAGTCTTGAGGAGAACATCTATATGCGAACTGTGAGGGATTCATTGCTAAAGTCAAAGAGAATCTTGTATGTAAGCTTAATCGGTCCATTTATGGATTGAAGCAAGCTTCTAGATCTTGGAACATCCGATTTGATGAGGTAATCCAGTCATATGGATTTATTCAAAGTCCGGATGAGCCTTGTATATACAAGAGATGTGACGGAAACGTAGTGGTGTTTCTTATACTATACGTAGATGACATTTTGTTAGTTGGCAACAATATCAAAGTATTATCAGACGTAAGGGTATGGTTGTCAAAACAGTTTGACATGAAGGACTTGGGAGAAGTGGGACACATCCTTGGGATCAAAGTTATAAGGGATCGCAAGAAAAGGATGTTGTGCTTGTCTCAAGCTTCATATATTGACACTATCCTTGCTCGTTTTAGCATGCAGAACTCCAAGAAAGGTTTTCTACCTTTTAGGTATGGAGTTCCTTTATCTAAAGAGATGTGTCCCAAAACATCAAAGGAGATAGAGGACATGAAGGCGGTTCCTTATGCTTGGTAGGAAGCCTTATGACGCTATGCTATGACGAGACCGATATCCGCTTACCAGTGGCATGGTTAGCAGATATCGAGAGTAATCCCGACAGGGGACATTGGACTGTAAAGCATATATTCAAGTACCCGAGAAGGACTAGGATTATATGGTTTAGGCGGATCAATTAGTCCCTGTGGGTTACACGGATTCGGATTTCCAATCAGATAGGGACAAGAGTAAGTCTACCTCGGGGTTTGTGTTTACTTTTGGAGGTGGAGCCATAGTATGGAGGAGTGTCAAGCAGAAATGCGTGGCGGACTCTACCATGGAAGCTGAGTATGTGGCAGCCTCTGAGGCAGCCAAGGAAGCTGTATGGATCAGGAACTTCTTGATGGACTTGGATGTGATTCCTGGTTTGCCCAGAACTATCACAATTTATTGTGATAATAGTGGTGCAGTTGCAAACTCGAAGGAACCACGAGCCCATAAGGCGAGTAAACACATAGAGCGCAAGTACCACCTTATACGAGAGATCGTAAAGCGAGGGGAAGTTGCTGTCGCCAAGATTACATCAGAGGATAACCTGGCGGATCCATTCACTAAGGCCTTTCCAGCGAAAGCGTTTGATAGGCATGTGGAGGACATGGGGATCAGATGTATGACAGAGAGATGACGGCATAGTCTTTTAGTATAAGTGGGAGATTATTAGAATGTATACTGAAAGCCTAGCTCTTTTTGTATGAATATTTTATTTTGAAATAAGAATCACATGATCATTGTTTGCATTTTATATATTCATTATATATATGTGTGCATATTGTCTAATATTTTACATTGTAGATAACATGGTGCTTGGTGTGACACAGAAGATCAGTATTATCGATTGTAAAATATAAGTAGAGGCTCACAACCAAGATGGTTTTGGACAAACCATTGGCATGGTTGTAGTGTAGCTTGGTATTGTTTTATCTTGAACATAGAGTTACACTAGTACACTTAGGTGTATTGAGCAGGACCGAAATAGAGGTGATTCAATTTAGTGCTGACTACATAATTGAATCGGACCTCGGATATTATGTTGTACATACTCTTAATCCCGATATAATAACGGGCACATGTACTTAGTATTTATTTCTTTGATTTACTGGGTGAGATTTAAATGGATTAAATCAATAAGCCCTTAAGTTGGGAAATAATATTATTTACATGGTGTGCCGCTTGATTATAGGAGGAAACCGTGTCCTATATATTAGGTTGATGATGTCCTCGAGGAGCTCATAAGGTTCATCATGTAAACTCAAATGGTTGACTTAGTCAACATGATGATAAGGTTGAGTGGTACTACTGAGGAGTTAGATGTTAATTAATCGATGGTCAAGAATCAATTAATTGACATTCGATATCTTAAACACGGGGAGATAAATGTACAAATAATATACGGAGCCCATATTAATTTATGGGGGTTGGTGAGGTAGTTCAATGATGATCCTCTAGTGGAATGGAACATCATTGATGGATCAAGTTTGTGTGGTTCCGATCCATCGGGTGGCCAAGACCCAACTCCTCCTTATGGTCCCTATCGTAGCCTAATATAATCCTTATGAAGTCTAGATCCAAGAATGTAAAACAAAACCTAGAACCAACGGTTGGATTAAATCCATAGATCCGATGGTTAGGATGAAACCCTAGAACCAACGGTTGGATTAAATCCATAGATCCGATGGTTAGGATGAAATCCTTGATCCGACGGTTGGGATGAAATCCTTGATCCGACGGTTGGGATGAAATCCTAGATCCTACGGTTGGGATGAAATCCTAGATCCTACGGTTGGGATGAAATCCTAGATCCGACGGTGGAGATTAAATCCCTAGATCCGACGGTGGAGATTAAATCCCTAGATCCGACGGTGGAGATTAAATCCCTAGATCCGACGGTGGAGATTAGAGGAGGCTTAAGCCTAAATTCTAGAATTAGGGTTTGGCTCATCCATGGGTTGGGCGGCAACAAACCCTAGAGGAGTTAGGGGTTGGGCGGCAAGAATATAGGAGTTAGTTCCTATATTTTAGGCTAACCAACTTTCTCCTAAATTCTATAAATATATGGCTTAGGGTTGGGCGAAACAAGAGATAGGAGTTGGTTCGAATTGAAGTTAGGGTTTTGGCTCTTATCAAGGTGGGCGGCTAGGGTTTGGAGATAGAGCTTGGGCGGCAACCTTTCTCCTTCATTGATTGTTGCCGGCGCCCATTCTTCTCCATCAAGGCTTGGCCGGCCCCATCTTATAGACCTCTCCTTTCTTCCTTGGCCATCTCTCATTCTTCTCCTTTAATCCTTGGTGGCCGGTGGTTCCAAGCTTCTTGGTGGCCGACGCTCATCCATTGGTGGCCGGCGGCAACTTTGTTTCAAAGTTGGCCGGAGTTCATTCATTCGTTCCTTGGCCGGCGGTTACATCAAACTTCTTTACTTGGTGGCCGGTTCTAGAAAGGAAAAGGTTTTGTTTGTTTTTCTCTTTGTTCGCAGCGGACAAGGTAGAGGAGAACTCGATCTAGAAGGCTTCTACTCGTGGAGGATCTTCGTCCACACGTCGTCCACGAGAGGGATAGGACATACGGTAGAAGATCGTGAGGTATAAAGTTATTTTAACTTTATGTACAGATCTGAGCATGTTCTTATTTGTTTTGATTATGCATGTGTGTGTGTGCAAATATATTGTATAATCATGGACCCCGAAGACAAACACAAAAACCGGCGATCCGTCCGTCGTCTCTTCCGCGGCTAATCAACTAGAAGAGTAGAGTTGCTTGAACAACTAGTTTGTTCGAGCGACCACTCAAGTTGTTAGCACGACGACGAAATGGTGTTGCTAAGGAAGCTCATCCCATCCGGATTAATCCTTTCATTAGTGAAAATTTTAATCCGGGGACATGGGAGCCAATGAGCCTCCGAAGCGACATATACCAACAACTAAAGCATGTAAATCCAACTAAAAATACCTATCTGAATGATATGCACAACCAATAAGTGCATATCTATGATCCAAGTAACTATGATCCAAATAAAACAGGGAAGATATAATCATACTGATCAAATGCATGTATCTAGTAGGCACAAAAACATACTAGACATATAAACATGAAAATTATTGCAAGCTATCCTAACTAGCATATCAACATGACTATATCTAGGAGATAAGTCAAAATACCCGCCTGATAAAATGTTCTCAAAAGAACCAAATCGTCACGACCGTGAACCTGCCTCGTGACTGAAACCTGCATACAGCATAACTATGATTAATTTCAAGCACACGACAACATGCTAACTAAATTCTACATCGACTCTGTATTCCTTTAATCTACTGAATACGAGTACAACACCTCGATACACCCTCCAAACACATCCAACCCAAAGACCTTTCCATTTCAAATCACAAACAGAGCAATCACAACACCCTCCCTAATTACCTCATTTACACAGTATCAATCATTTAACAATTAGTCCAATAGATGAAGAATCCTACTCAGTAGCTTGGTCACCCACTGATTGGGTCACCCACAGTCGTACACAGCTTTCTCAGCCCTCACAGCCCCTCAAACCCACTCACGATAGTCCAAACTCCAACCAGCCTTCTCCACCTGAGGAACTCCCCTCATCTAGATCAGAACACCCTCAACAATCAATTGCATCGAACAATCAATAGATAAAAAAAAGGGAATGGGTCGAGATTTACCAGCTCTTAAGGCTACACTGGCAGCTCCCCTCCAAGATGCCCTATTCGCTGGCGGAACACCCCTGCTGCCCTAAACCACCAGTTGATGAGCAATTCGAAAGACAAGGGTTGCGGTTAGACAGGGCTCATTCTGAAATAGGGGAAGAAGAATACCACCTCACCTTGATCCGGCGATGAATGGACAACGCCACACCCTCCTGTGGCAACGATGGTCGTCGATTCCACCCGCTCAAGGTTGCCGGCGAGAGCTAGGACAGAAACTGTCAGAATCTCGCCGATGATAGAAACGTCGTCGACCCACGCACACACTCGCCGCCGATGCCAGCTTCCAGCCGCTCACCGCCGCCCTAGCTTGTCTACAGAGACCGTCCCAATCACCGGCCGTCGCCTGCCATGAGGAAATGGAACGAAAGGTGGATGGAGTCGGCGAGCCACATCGTAGCAGAGGAGATCACGAGTGAGAACGAGGAACAGAAGGGTTCGGCGAGATTTGGGAAGAAGAAGAATCGGGGAAATCGCGAGTGGAAAAACAAAAGAGGAACGGTCGTATCGTGTGAAGCGGCGCCGAAGAAAATCGAGAGAAAAATATAAACCTAGGTTAAATAATTATAACTTAGGTTAATTTATCCTATTTACGCATCTAAACAACCCCTTTTAAAAGTCTAATTTTCTTATCCCCATAATTATCTCGTACAGACTCCGTTTAAATCCAGAAAAATTATGAAAAAATTCCTAAAATTCCCTAAAAATCCCGAAAAATTTCCAGGATAAATTTCTTAATTCTTTGGCCATTTTATTTTGGTATTTTAAATTTTCCGTATTTAACACTCAGGTTCAGAACCCTCGACCAGTCGATTGACCCAAAGTCCTAGTAGAATGATAAATCTCAACCATGAGGTTTAACCTAATTATGATCCCCTCATACTTGATTAATCAGCCTTAGCCTAAACCTAAGCCCTCTAGACACCTCCATTAGCCTCACGACTCTCGAATCCCTCGAGTCTGCGACTCTTTATCCTTCACGTTAGCTTTCAGGTGCTTCCATCGACTATGTCATGCTAATCGGATCCTTTGCCAAGGTTCATTTGGACTTATGCTGCCAAGACCACATGCTTGGTCTTTACACTGTCAAAACCTCACCCTTGGACTTTCCCATTGCCAAGCCTCAATGCTTGGACTTTCTTACCAACATCCATTTAGACTTACGTGGCCAAGACTACATGCTTGGACTTTACGCTGCCAAAACTACATCCTTGTACTTTCCCATTGCCAAGACCATGCTTGGACTTTCCATGCCAAGATCCATTTGGACTTATACTGCCAAGACTACATGCTTGGACTATATGCTGCCAAGACCATTCTTGGACTTTCCTTGCCAACTCCATGTTGAACTTTCCAATTGCAAAAGTTCACTTGGACTTTACACCGCTAAGACTACACACTTGAATTTATGTTGCCAAGACTTTACCATTGGACTTCCCTTACCAAATATAGAGGCTCGTTCTTGCATAGAAAGCCGGAGTTGAACTTGAGGGTCCATTTGCTGCTCAAGGGTGTGATTATCTATATTTTGACTTTTCTTTTCAAGTATCCAAACTTGGACTTCTGAGGTTGATTGCTCCAACAATCTCTCCCAAATAATCTTTCCTATATGACTTTGGATATCCCAAACATCCACTAGTCATATGGTCAACATATGGTCAAACCCATATAGTCAAACAATGGTCAAACATCAAAATCCTACTCGAGTCCCACTCGAGTCTGGTCAATCGTGACCTGGGTCTATTGCACCAATAATGTCCTCTTCCAATAAGGGTTGAAAAAGTTTATATTTTTTCGCTTGGTTACCCAATCCTTTGCCTTATTATGAAACATGGAGGTTTGACCTCCCTGATCTTCCTCCTCTAAAAGAATGTCACTCAAGAGGCCCCTTCAAAGCCACGAAGGATGCCCTTCGAGATCACCACTATAGCATTTAAGTCCTATTAGATGAATGACTACTTATCCATTTCGGATTATCCCTCCTTGACTCGAACGACCCCACTCTGATAGGTATCTTTATCTTTCCATGGAGTTTACATGTTGATTGTGTTAAGAAATATCATCTTATGCGACCTTTATTCTGCAGACGACATCATACCTGTGACTATGATGGAAGCTTTTTTAGAGTTAGAGAGGGAGGAGAAGAAAGGCAAGGTAGGGCCTTCATGATGTAATTGATAGATGTCTTAAGACAATCACCTTAGAAGTTATTAATAAAATTCACTATTTGAGTATACATTATCTATGTATTTGATTGGATCTTAAACTCATCTACTGAAGTCTACAATACAATACATATCATGAGAGAAATTGTGATTGGATCACAATTAGTGGGTATCTCATCATGTGTAAATATGTGAGTATTCTGCAAAAGTTGAGAATTTACCCAACTAGAAGCCCCCTGCCACCCATCCCAAGGCACTGGTGAGAGGGAGGGTAAATCACGGGGGGGGGGGGGGGGGGACAAAGTCCCTTGACACGGTGGCAAGGCAGAGAGGGGTCTATCTGAAATCAGGGAGAATTTTAGACCTCTCATTCGACATCGAACCTTGCCCATTCTACAAGTTACACCCTACCTTACCATCACGTCGTCCTCATGGGGACTTAAATATGAGAGTATTTAAACTATCCTTAGTCGATGAATTAATGAGATTGGACATCATCAAATTCTGTAAGGCTTGCACATGTTATGCTCCTTGATTTATCCAAGCATTCAGTACTCACTCAATGGAAGCATAGGGATGCTAAGAGTAAACATGTGGATGCTAGTTAAGGTAATTAGTTCATTGGAGTGATCTGCCATGAGACTTCATATGGTTATTAATGTCATTGGAGTATCATTGTAGCTCGAGTGTGAGATTCCTTAGACTTAAGGTATTCAAGTCATCTTGATCATGACGTCTTATACTTTGACTTCTTCGCAGCCATCTCTATAGGAGGTGTAACTTCGGATTGATTGAGTGCAAGTCAAAGTGATCAAAGATGTTTGAATAGCCCATAAGGAATTCACTACTCCTGTAAAAGAGAGATGTATACCCTGTTAGTAATATATGAGAGATGTCCTAAGACAATTGCCTTATGTTTGAACCATTTATATGATAAATGAAGATTCACTATTTGAGTATACATGTTTTCATGTATTTAATTAGATCTTAAACTTATTTACTGAATATCCACGATACAATTCACAGCATGAGAGAATTTGTGATTGGATCACAACTAGTGAGTATCTCTACATGTGTAATTGTGATGTATTAGAATTATTCCTAGTCGATGAATTAATGGATTTGGACACCATCAATTCTGTCGGGACTAGCATGAGGTATACTCCTTGGTGTATCCAAGTAGCTGATTCTCACTGGCTGGAGACATTGTGATGTCCGAAGTTAATCGTGGATGTTAGTTATGGTAACTAGTTCATTGGAGTGACCAGCTGTAAAACTTCATATGGTTCTCTGCATATATAGATATGTCAATAAAGTTCTTACTGCAACTTAAAGTGCAATGTTCCTTTGACTTGTGGTATTCAAGTCATCTTGGTCATGAAGACTTATACTTTGACATCTTAAGCAAGCATCTCTGAGGAGATGTGGGCCTGGGATGATTGGGCATAAGTCAAAGTGATCGAAGGTGTTTGAATAACCTATAAAGGATTCACCACTCCTTACGAGGAGATGTATACCCAT
Source organism: Wurfbainia villosa (assembly GCA_025175895.1). Classification (NCBI taxonomy): domain Eukaryota; kingdom Viridiplantae; phylum Streptophyta; class Magnoliopsida; order Zingiberales; family Zingiberaceae; genus Wurfbainia; species Wurfbainia villosa. The sequence goes on from CM045996.1 coordinate 109,349,823, forward strand.
GGCCTCTCATCGGATTGTTACTAAAGTCTTTGACCAAAGCATTATATGTTTAGAGTAAGGTACTCTCGGATACATGTGCAATAACTAGAATCCGTAGGATGAGGAAATGATACTTGGGCTAGGTGTGACGTAGTCAACCTAGTGGGGACTGACACTATAGACCATGTCCTGAATCAAGTGGGTATAAGATGCATGAAGGGAACGGGGCACGATTCATTGTAGCTGCTGAAGGGTTTCAGAAATAGTTCTAGATCAACCATTGATCTTTTCGGTTAATTGGGGATCATGATGTACTACTAGGTGCCACTCATGATCATTCTATAATTAATGGTTAATTATAGATGACCAATATAAATCGAGAACCTATTTGGTCATACCCACAATGAGCGTAATCCGAAGGATTTAAAACGAGCTTGAGAATGAGATTCTCAGACCGAGAGAAACTAGGTTTGGTTGGACCAAACAAGGATCGAGCTTGAAATCGTTTCAGTCGCAATGGAAGCATGGATGGGCCATGTCTTATGAAGACATGATGGATGAACCAAACTGGTTTGGTTCTAATCCAATGGTGAAGAATAAACCAAAGGGGTTTGGTTTGTTTTAAACGAATAAACCAAAGTTGGTTCGGTTCATTTTAACTTAAAATAGACCAACTCGGTTTGGTTTATTTTAACTTAAGTTAATGGAGCGGGTTAACGGGTTTTTGGTTATGAACCAATAACCGTTAGGAGAATATGTTCTCTATAAAAAATAGGGCTTAAGGGTTTTGTGAAAACCTAATTCTATTTTGGTGCTGCCCCCTCCCTCTCTTCTTCTTGTGCCGCCACCCAACTAGGTTGCCGCCCAACCCTTGTGTCACCGTCCAAGCTATTGCCGGCGACCCTCCGGTGACTTCTCTTGGCTCAGGTGACCAAGGAGCGGCCGTCTTTCCTTATTTGGCCAGCGTAAGTTCTCCACCAAAGCTGTCCAATTTTCTGGACAACTTATTTCCTTCTTGTTAGAGCGTTGTTTGGACGATGTTTGGAGCTCCGACAGTGGCTACCTTGCTGGCGATTCGATCTCCGATAATTCTCAAAGGTTGAGGATGAAGGATTCGTCAAACGATTGACGAATACCTCTCCGGAGAAGCGAGTTTTGGGGACTCGATTTTGAATCCGAATTTTGATTCGGATTGTGATCTTCTCTCGATCACATCGTCTTCGACATGAGGCTAGTGACTCATACGAATACTAGGCTTGTGGCTTTGTAAAGTCATCCCGATGATACTCGACGTGGATACAGATAGAGGCGATTCTAGCGAGAGTCACTTCGGTTGATGCCTTTCCCGCTACACGTGATACGTCAGGTATACGTAGAGTAATTTTCTTTTATTGCAAAATTTAAAACTACGGTTATGTCTACACATGTTATACTATGCATGTGTGTTGTGTGTGTGATGTAATAAATTAGATTTATTGCTTTTTATTTCTTCCGCTGCGTACATGTTTACAAAACATGTTCGAACACACACTCGCCGCGGTGCCGGAAACCCAACAGTGGTATCAAAGCCCAAGTTGTGTTTCGACATAATCGTAAAATTATTTTGTGATAGTCGTAATTGTATTTATGAAAATTTTCTACTTTTGGAAGTTTAGAAGTATTTATGGAAATTTTCTAATTTTGGAAAGTCTAGAAGTATTTATGGAAATCTTCTACTTTTGAAAAGTTAGAAGTATTTATGGAAATTAACACTTTCCATAAATAAAATATTTGATTAGATTTGGAAATTTATTTCTTAATTTAATCATGATTTTATTTGAGAAATCAAATCTAAAATATATTTTATTTCCATAAATAGTTTTGACAATTTAGAAAATTTATTTCCTAAATTAAATTTGACTTTCCTTAATTGAGACCTTCCATAAATAAAATATGTGATTAGATTTAAAAATTTATTTCCTAATTTAATCATGATTTGATTTTGGAAATTAAATCTTAAACATATTTTATTTCCATAAATAGTTATGATATATAAGGATATTTTTTTATGCATGCCATAATTGTATGTCATGTAATTGCATTAGATGCATATCATTATGCCATGTGTGTCGTGACATGTAGATGTATGCTATGTATGCCATGCTATGTAGATAATAGTTATTTGCATGCAAATAGGATGAGACATAAAACCCTTACTCAATATTAAAGCCTACATATTCCATTAATATGGTTAGAACCAGAGTTCTATTTTCTGTTTGGGTTGTTGGACTCTCTCCAAGCCCGACTCGAACCTGAACATGTTCAAACCATGGAATAGTTTAATACTAATATGGTAAGAGTCAGAGGTCAATCATTAGCTTTGGTTGTTGGACTCTCTCCAAGTCGGGCTAATTGGTTGAATGCGCTCTAACCATATTAAAACTGTGTCTCGATTAATGGGTTGGCTTTAACTTGGAGCATCGGCTTGTTGGACTCTCTCCAAGGTCGATATGAAGGGAGGTGAAGTTGGGTGTTATGCATATGATGCATACTTGTTAATGAGTTAACAACCCGATGTATGTGTGAACATTCAATTAGTTGATAGCACATTATGATAGTTGCATATATGTGATATGCAATCGGTATATTTGATACCTATCATCGTAGTTATGAATGACTTGTTGGACTCTCTCCAAGGTTGTTCATATCTATGTTGGATATCAGCCCATTCAGAGATGGACCTACGATCTCCCGAAGTGATTTTGGGGTTTTTGAAATTCGAAAAATGAATGGGATTTATGAATGTATATTGATGCATTTTGAATCATCTTTCTCATATATGCTCGTTTTGTATTTCTAGATTAATTGATTGATCATGACGTCTTTGAATTTACACTCTTTTTGGGATTCAAATAAATTTACTAGGTCAAACTTCTTGGACTGGTTTTTGGATTCAACCTGAGAATTGTTCTCAAGGTTGAAAAGCTTGCGAATGTCCCCGAAGCGCCTCTTCCTGCCCGTCCTAGTGACAATGCAACTATGGATCAATTGTTGGCCTATCAGAAACATGTGACTGATTCTGAAATGACAAATTGCATCATACTAGCCGCGATGGTACCTGAGCTGCGAAAGCAGCATGAGCATATAGATGCTCATACCAAAGTCTTTCATCTTTATGAGTTGGTTGATGAGCTAGTGAGATTCGAAAGGTTTGAAATCTCCAAGCTCCTCTTCACCTTTGAGATGCAAGAAGGTTCATCTGTGGTCCTGCTCAACATGCTGAAGACTGTGGAGTCTTCTGTGAAGCATGAGCAGGGGACAGTGCTGTAAGTTGATTCCTCGAAGAAAGGTTCTAAGAGGAAGTCAAAGGAATAACAGAAGGGGAAGAAAAAGACTAAAAAGGCAGAACCAGCTCAAAAGGGCACTTGCCATCATTATGGCATGGAGGGCCATTGGCGAAGAAATTGCAAGATTTATCTTGAGTCCATGAAGAAGAATAAGACATCGGAAGCCCCATCTTCTTCAAATATCTTCGTTATTGATTGTCATTCTATTTCCTCAAACACTTGGGTATTGGATACTGGGTGTGACTCACATATATGTAATGACGTACATGGGCTAAGGAGTAGAAGAAGACTCGTCAAGGGAGAGTCAAATTTACGTGTTGGGAATGGAGCAAAGGTTGCTGCACTCGCCATCGAAACGTATTTGTTAAAACTCCTTGCAGGACTTGTCTTATAACTGGACAATTGCTTTTATGTTCCTTGGTTGATAAAGAACATCATTTCTATTTCTTGTTTAAATAGAAATGGGTACCATTTGACTTTTAGTAATAATTGTTGTTACATAACTTTGAATGGAGTTCTTTATGGGACTAAAACTTTAAGCAATGGTATTTATACGTTGGACGTATCCAGTGATGTTTTCAATATCGAAGTGAGCAACAAGCATGATCGAAAGGATAATCAATTAGACTCCTACATGTGACATTGTCGTCTTGGCCATGGGAGCAAGAAACGCATGTCCGAATTATACCGATGTGGAATTCTAGAATCGTTTGAATTGGATTCATACGATACATGCAAATCATGCTTAAAAGGCAAGATGACTAAGTTACCTTTTACAGGAAAAGGTGAAAGGGTGGGAGAGTTGCTTGGTCTAATACATACAGATGTATGCGGACCTATGTCAACTCATGCTCTAGGAGGCTATAACTACTTCATTACCTTCACCGATGACCACTCACAGTTTGGGTATGTGTTCTTGATGAAATACAAGTTTGAAGCCTTTGAAAGGTTCAATGAATTTAGAAATGAAGTAGAGAAACAACATGACAAGAGTATTAAAATACTTCGATCGGATCGAGGTGGTGAATACTTAAGTCAAGAGTTTCTAGATTATCTAAGAGACATTGGTATGTTGTCTCAATGGACTCCGCCATATATACCGCAACATAATGGTGTATTTGAGAGGCGTAACCAAACCTTGTTGAATATGGTCTAGTTAATGATGAATCATGCGAATTTTTCCAAGTCCTTTTGGGGCTATACACTTCAGACAGCAGTTTACTTGTTAAACAGAATGCCAACCAAGGTAGTTTCTACTACTCCATATGAGATATGGAATAGTAAGAAACCTCATGTATCTTACTTGAAGATATGAGGTTGTCCTGCTTATCTGAAGCGGACTGTATCAGACAAATTGGATGCTAAGTCTGATAAATATCTATTTATTAGATACTCTAATGAAATAAGGGGTTACTAATTCTATCATCCTGTGGAACAAAAGGTGTTTGTTTCAAGGCATACTGTGTTTTTAGAGAAAGAGTTTCTCTTGCAAGAAAACAGTGGGAGTGTCGTTGATCCTGAGGAGGCTAGAGAGACTCAAATAGACATTGATAAGATACCTGGTGAAGCACCACAGCCAATAACTCATAGTGATGAGACATCGGCTGGACCTATTGAGACACCGCATCTTCGTAGATCTGGTAGAACATGCAATATTCCTGAGAGATATGGATTTCTCGTAAGTGAATTGAGCGACGTGTTACTCATTGATGATGAGGAGTCTACCAGTTATGAAGAAGTTCTGAAAAGTTCAGAAAGGGATAAGTGGCTTGACGCCATGAAGTCGGAAATGGATTCCATGTATGAAAACCAAGTTTGGAACTTGGTTGACCCACCTGAAGGCATAAAGCCTATAGGGTGCAAGTGAGTTTTCAAGAAGAAAACCGACATGGATGGTAATGTAATTACCTATAAGGCTAGATTGGTGGCGAAAGGATATCGTCAAAAGCAAGGTGTTGATTATGATGAAACTTATTCGCCTGTTGCTATGCTTAAATTCATTCGGATGCTCCTAGCCATAGCGTCTCATTATAATTATGAGATATGACAGATGGATGTAAAAATAACTTTCCTTAATGGAAATCTACTCGAGGATGTGTATATGATATAGCCTGAGGGTTTCACATTAGTTGATAAAACCAAGGTATGCAAATTGCAACGGTCCATATATGGACTGAAGCAACCATCCAGGAGCTGGAATATCCATTTTGATGAGACTATTAAAAAGTTTGATTTCTCATAAAATCCGGATGAACCTTGTGTGTACAAGAAGGTTAGTGAGAGTGCAGTCATGTTCCTAGTATTGTATGTCGATGACATATTACTTATAGAAAATGATATTTCTATCTTACAGTCGATTAAGATTTGGTTGCCCAAGACATTCTCCATGAAAGATCTGGGAGAGGCAACCTACATCCTCGAGATTAAGATCTATAGAGATAAATCGAAACGGTTGCTTGGTTTTTCACAGTCTACATACATAGACCGAGTGCTAAAGAGGTTTAGCATGTCGAAATCCAAGAAAAGTTTCCTACCCATCAGGCATGAGATACACCTTTCGAAGTCTATGTGTCCGTACACACAAGACGAGAGGATTTGCATGAGTAAGATTCCCTATGCATCCGCAATAGGATCTATCATGTATACTATGTTATGTACGAGGCCTGATGTATCGTATGCTCTGTGTGTCACAACTAGATACCAGTCTGATCCAGGAATGGATCATTGGGCGGCTGTTAAGACAATCCTTAAGTACTTAAGAAGAACTAAGGATGTGTTCCTAATATATAGAGAAGGGGACATGGTGATACGTGGGTATATGGATGCCATCTTCCAGACAGACAAGGATGATTCCAGGTCTCAATCTGGGTACGTGTTCACTTTGAATGGGGGCGCAGTGAGTTGGAAAAGTTCCAAACAAGACACTGTAGCGGATTCTACCACTGAGGCAGAATACATTGCAGCTTCGGAAGTAGCAAAGGAAGCGGTTTGGATCAAGAATTTCATTCATGAACTTGGTGTGGTTCCAGCCATTGTTGAAGCAATACCGGTTTACTGCGACAACAATGGAGCAATTGCATAGGCGAAAGAGCCAAGGTCTCATCAACGATCCAAACATATGCTTCGTCTCTATCATTTGATCAGAGAGATCATTAGTAGGAAGGGAATACAAATCGAGAAGATTCCCACTGAAAGGAACTTAGCGGATCTTTTAACTAAGGAATTACCTCAAAGTAAGTATGAGGGTCATGTTAGAGCTTATATAATTGGATACCGTAGCGATTGACATTAGGCCAAGTGGGAGTTTGTTAATAATATATGAGAGATGTCTTAAGGCAATCGCCTTATGTTTGAACCATTTATATGATAAATGAAGATTCACTATTTGAGTATACATGTTTTCATGCATTTGATTAGATCTTAAACTCATTTACTAAATATCCACAATACGATTCACAGCATGAGAGAATTTGTGATTGGATCACAAATAGTGAGTATCTCTACATGTGTAATTGTGATGTATCAGAATTATCCCTAGTCGATGAATAGATGGATTTGGACACCATCAATTCTGTCAAGACTAGCACGAGGTATACTCCTTGGTGTATCCAAGCAGCTGATTCTCACTGGCTAGAGACATTGTGATGTCTGGAGTTAATCGTGGATGCTAGTTATGGTAACTAGTTCATTGGAGTGACCAGTTGTAAAACTTCATATGGTTTTTTGCATATATAGATATGTCAATGAAGTTCTTACTGCAGCTTAAAGTGCGATGTTCCTTTGACTTGTTGTATTCAAGTCATCTTGGTCATGAAGACTTATGCTTTGACATCTTAAGCAAGCATCTCTGAGGAGATGTGGACCCGGGATGATTGGGCATAAGTTGAAGTGATCGAAGGTGTTTGAATAGCCTATAAAGGATTCACCACTCCTTACGAGGAGATGTATACCTATGGTCTCTCGTCGGATTGTTACTAAAGTCTTTGGCCAAAACATTACATGTTTAGAGTAAGGTACTCTTGGATACATGTGCAGTAACTAGAATCCGTAGGATGAGGAAATGATACTTGGGCTAGGTGTGACGTAGTCAACCTAGTGGGGACTGACACTATAGACCATGTCCTGAACCAAGTGGGTATAAGATGCGTGAAGGGAACGAGGCACGATTCATTGTAGCTGCTGAAGGGTTTCAGAAATAGTTCTGGATCAACCGTTGAACTTTTCGGTTAATTGGGGATCATGATGTACTATTAGGTGCCACTCATGATCATTCTATAATTAATGGTTAATTATAGATGACCAACATATATCGAGAACCTATTTGGTCACAAGCACAATGAGCGTAATCCGAAGGATTTAAAACGAGCTTGAGAATGAGATTCTCAGACCAAGAGAAACTAGGTTTGGTTGGACCAAATAAGGATCGAGCATGAAATTGTTTCAGTCACAATGGAAGCGTGGATGGGCCGTGTCTTATGAAGACATGATGGATGAACCAAATTGGTTTGGTTCTAATCCAATGGTGAAGAATAAACCAAAGGGGTTTGGTTTATTTTAAACGAATGAACCAAAGTTGGTTCGGTTCGTTTTAACTTAAAATAGACCAACTCGGTTTGGTTTATTTTAACTTAAGTTAATGGAGCGGGTTAATGGGTTTTTGGTTATGAACCAATAACCGTTAGGAGAATATGTTCTCTATAAGAAACAGGGCTTAACGGTTTTGTGAAAACCTAATTCTATTTTGGTGTCGCCCCGTCCCTCTCTTCTTCTTGTACTGCCGCCCAACCTTGTTGCCGCCCAGCCCTTGTGCCGCCGTCTAAGCTGTTGCCGGTGTCCAAGCTCCTGCCGGCGATCCTCCGGCGACCCTCCGATGACTTCCCTTGGCTTAGGTGACCAAGGAGCGACCGACTTTCCTTATTTGGCCGGCGCAAGTTCTCCACCAAAGCTGTCCAGTTTTCTAGACAGCTTGTTTCCTTCTTATCGGAGCGTCGTTTGGACGACGTTTGGAGCTCTGACAGCGGCTACCTTGCTGGGGATTCGATCTCCGGTAACCCTCAAAGGTGGAGGACGAAGGATTTGTCAAATGGTTGATGAATACCTCTCCGGAGAAGTGAGTTTTGGGGACTTGGTTTTAAATCCGAATATTGATTCGGATTGTGATCTTCTGTCGATCACATCGTCTTCAACATGAGGCTAGTGACTCGTACGAAGACTAGGATCGTAGCTTTGTGAAGTCATCCCGACAATACTCGGCGTGGATACGGATAGAGGCAATTCTAGCGAGAGTCGCTCCGGTTGATGCCTTTCCCGCTACACGTGATACGTCAGATATACGTAGAGTAATTTCCTTTTATTGCAAAATTTGAAACTACGGTTATGTCTACACATGTTTTACTATGCATGCGTGTGGTGTGTGTGATGTAATAAATTAGATTTACTTTTTTTATTTCTTTCACTGCGCACATGTTTACGAAACATGTTCGTACACACACTCGTCGCGGTGCCGAAAACCCAGCATACCCTAGGCCTCTTGTCAGGGTTGTTACTCAGAAGTCTCTAGTCAGAGCATGCATGTTAAGAAGATGGTCTTCTTGGGAACATGTAGGAGTAACTTGAACCGACAGGATAAGGAAACTAACTTGGGCTAGGTGTGACATAGTCAGCCTAGTGAGGACGAGCACATAAACCATGTCATGAACCAAGTGGATATAGGATGAGTGAAAGGAACAAGACACAAAGTAATTGTAGTTGATGAAGGGTTCAGAAATATCCTGGAGTCGATATAGACTTTTCGGTTAATTGGGGGTCATGATGTACTGCTAGGTGCCACTCATGATCTACTCATAGTTAAGGGGTTACTTATGAATGGCTAACATAACCGAGAACCTATTGGGGCACATACAATATGGGTGATCTAGAGACGTAAAACAAGCCCAAGAATGAGATTCTCAATAATAAAGATCATATCTGGTTGGACCAGACCAAGACTGTGCGAAACGGAGGCTATATAACCTCCTATGACTATGCCAAGTCTTGACATGACCATATCTCACTTAAACAAAGTTAAACGGACCATACAGAGCCTCACACGGTCATGCCTAACTAGGCACGAGCGGTGCCTAGATCTAGTTGAAAATGGTCGAAATCAGGGGTGTGCTCAGCTGGACACACGACTAGCCGTGTGTCTAGGCATGGTCATGCCTTTTAGGCATAACCGACCATGTGTAGGACACATGGCCGTATTGCGGGCTACTAAATTTTGGTGAGTTCTTGAAAGGAAATTTTTTGGGTTATTTTTACTAAAATAATGGGATAATTATGGTAAGATAGGTTTCGTTTAAGCCTCTTAAAATGCCCTAATCAAGAAATCTATATATAAATCCCTTGATATTCTTTAGAGATAATTTAAGGTTTTTGTTCTTAGTAGTTGTCTTCTTCCTCTCTCTTCCTTTCTCGTCTCCACCAGTTGGCTAGCACCAACTAGAGACGAAGACTTGCTGCTCGAGGAGTTGTCTCAGGTGATCTCGGCATGGATACCGATGTAGGTAAGGCTTATGAGCTTTGCTATTGGTTTCTATGGATTCAAAAGAATCTCGAAGGCTCTTCTCCTTCTTTCATTATTGCATGTATTTTTGTCAAAGTAAGAATTCTTGGTCCCAGGGGATATATAGGATGAAATAAAATTATTTTATTCTCTTTGCTTCTACTGCACATGATCCCACGATGTCCAACAAGTGGTATCAGAGCCACCTTGTTGTTGACATAGATCACATGCATATAGGAGAACCTTTTAAAGCATATTTGATGTTTTGTATGCGTTTGTGATGTTTTTTTTTATAGGATAGATAAAACTTTGCATGATTGTATATTTAATAGTTCGTTGATTATATATGTGTGGATGTGATAATAAACAAAGAGGAAGATACCAAGGATGCTCCTAGAAACACCGAAGGTGTTGGTCGTATCGTTAGAACCAAAGTATAGATTATCTATGTGTTGGGGAATAGGTTGCACGTTTCGTGTATCTAATTCCTAATAACGACATGTGTGTCAAGTGCTTGGTTCACGTTCGTGTCAGGAAAATTGTTTCCTAATGTGACCTTGGGGTTTTCCAATTTATATTTAATTTTTGTTATAGATGAGACTTAGAATAACCTGAAATCCCTTGTGCAAATATTAGGGCTAACACCTTCCATTAATATGGTTGAACTAGAGTTCTTTTTTGTATTCAGGTTGTTGGACTCCCTCCAAGCCTGACATGACATTGAACATGTTCAATTCATGTAGGATTCAATATTTACTTATGGATGATAAGGACCAAAGTTCAAGTTTCAAGTTTGGGTTGTTGGACTCCCTCCAAGCCTGGCTCGAAAATTTGATGCATTCGAATAGTTTAAATTCAATCTCACGATTAATGGGTCAACCCTAACTTAAAGTATTGATTTGTTAGACTCACTCCAAGGTCAATGATGACAAAGGTGCAATTAGGTGATATGCATAGGATGCATATATGTTAATGAGTTAACAACCTATTGTATATGTGACCATTCAATTAGTTGATAGCATAAAGTGACAGTTATATATTTGATATATAATGGATACTGTTAATACATAACATTATGACTAAAAATGACTTGTTGGACTTCCCTTCAAGGTTGTTCTTAGTCATAGTAGATATCAAACCACTAAGAGATAACCTACTATCTCTCGAATTCAAAGTGAGGGCTCTTAAATTTAACAAAATAGTGGGAGTTTCTTATTAATGTAAATTGTTTGCATTACTATAAATTCATCTCTCTTACATATCTTTTTGTATGTCTAGGTACTAATTAGAACAGCATGTCGACCTCTATTAATTTATGTTCCATTTTGAACAACAACAAACTGACTGGGCCAAAATTCTTAGACTGGCTTCGTAACCTAAGAATTGTTCTCAAGGCTGAAAAGTTAGCTTATGTCCTTGAAGAGATTCTTCCCTAACCTCCTGGAGACAATGTATCTGGTGACCAAAAGTTGACTTACCAAAAACATGTTGTTGACTCTGACATGACGAGTTGCATTATGCTAGCGTCGATGTCTCCTAAGTTGAAAAAGCAACAAGAGCATATGGACGCTAATACAATTGTCTTCCATCTTCGTGAGCTATTCGATGAACAAGCAAGATCTAAAAGGTTCGAGATCACCCAACTCCTCTTTCGCTCAAAGATACAGGAGGGTTCATCTGTAGTGCAGTATACACTAAAAATGAATGACTATATTGAGCGATTGGGATCACTAGAATTTTTCATGGGTCATGAATTTAGTATTGACTTAATTCTACATAGTTTGACTGATGGTAATTCATAATTTGTGATGAACTATTAGATGAACAAGATAAAGTCCACGATACCAGAGCTGATCAATATGCTCAAAATAGTGGAGCCATCTGTTGTACAGAATAGAAGGCGGTGATGCTGGTTGACTCCTCTAAGAAAGGTTCTAAGAGAAAGTCAAAATATGCAGCCAAAGGGAAGAAAAAGGCAAATAAGGAAGAACCAACTCCCAAGGGTACTTGCCACCATTGTGGCAAGGAGGGACACTGGAAGAGAAACTGCAAGTAGTATCTGGAGTCACTGAAGTAGAAGAAGACATCTGATGCCCAACCTACTTTAGGTATATACGTTATTGAATGCCATACTATTTCTTTGAACACTTAGATATTAGATACCGGGTGTGACTCACATATATGTAATGATATACAGGGGCTAAGGAACAGAAGAAGACTGATTAAGGGAGAAGCAGATCTAAGAGTTGACAGTGGAGCAAAGGTTGCTATTGTAGCCAAAGGAACTTGTATGTTGCAACTTCTTACGAGACTAGTTTTAGAGTTGGACAATTGTTTTTATATTCCTACATTAATAAATAACATTGTTCTATTTCATATTTAAATAATAAAGGTTATCATTTGACAGTAATAATTGTTGTTACATTACATTAAATAATATTCTTTATGCTATTGGAATGTTGAATAATGGAATCTATATGTTAGATACATCCAATGGGATATTCCATATTGAATCGAATAGCAAACACGCTAAGTTGGAATTTTGGCATTGTCGTCTTGGCCATATAAGCAAAGATCGCATGTCTAAATTGCATAGGCTTGGAATTTTAGAGTCTTGTGAATCATATTCATTAGACACATGCACTTCATGCTTAAAATGAAAGATGGTAAAGTTACCTTTCCAGGGAAAAGGTGAATGAGCAGTTGAGGTATTGACCCTTGTACATAGACCTGGCCACGGTCCGGGTCTGGGTCGGAACCGTCGGGTCCGGATTGGCAAAATACCGACCCTTAATCGGCCCGCTCGTGGCCGGTTACGGTCTGGGTTGTGGAACCACCGTTTCCGGTCTGGGTCCGGGTCCGGGTCCGGTCCGGGTTCGGGTCCGGTTAATCGCCGTCTTAGTTAAATAAATAAAAATTTAAAGAATGATGTAAATAATTAAAATAAAAAAATTACACAATTGAACTTATAAAAACTCTATCAAATATTTTATTATCTCAATAAAAAATATATTACATCTCAAATTTCAACATCTTCGACTTAAATAAAAAGCCTATTACAATAAAAAAAATCAATTACATTTCAATTTTCATTATATTTAATCAATTTCAGTTGTATTCGGTATTTCCTCCCATCGTCGTAGTTCCGGATGTTCCCTCTGTTTCGTCTTGGTCTTCTTCGTCACTTTTAATATGTTGGATTCGACTTGCAGCTTTTGACCAATCATTGAGTAAACATTGCGCTTCCAAATTTTCGCCTTAAGCTGTAACGCCTCGTCCAATGTATTTTCTCCGATACTAAAAGCTTGTTCCATCGCAACCAATTTCTTTTGTCATTATAGATACGATTGGAAATATTTGAGTTCTTTGCGACCACCATTTTAGAATGTCGAAGCTTTCTTCATCTGCATCACTAAAATCAAAAGAAGTGGTAAAATAATTCACAAGTTCCTGACTGGAACTTGAGGATCCTCGTGGACGTTTAGTCCGTTCCTTTAATAACAGTTGTGCTTTAGTGAGTTTAGAAGTAATAATACTAGTTGTAGTGGATTGATGTATTTCATGTCCAATAGTTTGTTCACCATATTTAATGTTATATTCATTATAAATATCATGTAAATGAGTTTTAATATTAAACAAAATCAAAGAAATATTAGGAGCAATTTCGGTAATAGGGCTTAAAGATTCATAATATAATGCTAACATATCTTGTAAACCATCTAATTTAAGTCTAGGATCTAAAACAAAAGCACATTAAAATATTTCAGGAATATTTAAAAAATATTTTTCTCATTTTTCTTTCATTACATAAATAATTATCATTTGATTGAATATGTTCATTAAAAATACATGCAATATTACAACAATGTGTTAAAACTAAATGTGAAGTTGGACAATAAACACCGGATAATTGGTCACTAGCATCACTAAAAACTTTTAAAATTTCACAAATACTAGTGCATATATTCCATTGATTTGAAAATAAATAAATATCACGTGATTGAACATGTTGATGAAAAAATATACATAATAAATCTTTGTATTTAAAAGTAGATAACAATAATTTATAAGTAAAATTCCAATGAGTTGGGACATCACATGCAAACCGTTTAGGCTTTATACCATTTATTTTATAAAATTTTCTCCATTTTTTCATAACTTGAGGATGTGTTCATAAATAATGAATTGCACTCTTAATTGGTTGAATATGTGATCCTAAATTTTTAAGTCCATCTTGAACATACAAATTTAAAATGTGAAATGTACACCTAATATGAAAAAATCTTCCACCTATTGATGGTTTACATATATCAATAAGCTCACTAATACTAGAGGTATTTGCACTAGCATTATCAAAAGAAATTGAAAAAACTTTAGAAGTTAGACCATATTCTTCTAAAATAACAAAAATAAGTTACGAAATATTTTGTGTCGCGTGTGTTTCGTTAAAACATCTATATGCTAGCAATCTTTTTTGAATATTCCAATTATTATCAATCCAATGACAAATAATACCCATATATGAACAACTTTGCCAATGATCACTCCAAATATCGGAACATAAAGAAACTTTACTATTTAAACTAGAAAATTCTTTAATCAATTCTTTTTTTATTCTAAGACTAATTTTAAAAGTGTGTGTTTTAGAGTATTTCTTGGGATACGTTTAATAGAAGGATTTGCATTTATAGAAAGCCAATTTTCAAAAGATAATTTATCACTAAAACTAAAAGAAAGTTGTTCAATCGCACAAAATTTAGCAGTTTCTTCTCTAAATCTAGATTCGTCAAATTTAAAAAGTTTAGATTCGTTACCCCAACCCGATTGAGAAGAGAATGTCGGAATTTGAGTTTGAGAGCGATCGATACCAATTTCCATCGGATGATTTCTCTTCACATGTCGAGTAAGAGTTCCGTAACCTCCTCCTTGTTGAAATTTGTAACATTTCGAACAATATTTGCATTTTGCTTGCATATCACCGGAAGGGAGCGTCACTTTTTCGAAATGTTTGGTGAGGATATCGGATGCCGGGCGAGGCACTCGAGTTGGTCTTGTAGCCGTAGAATCCACCATTGTACTGGATGTATTGCTCATACTTTCTTGACTTTGATGATGATGACATATTTGATATTCATCACCGGAAATATTAAGATCATAATCACCCATATCGAATTGAGGTGAATCATCGCCTTGCTCGAACTCGAACTCGGGCGGTGGTGGTATTATGCTCTTTCCCTTTCCTTCGCACCCGATCGCACTTACGACTGATCCGCTCGCACATTGTAAAAATATGACTTGAGACTTGAGAGCAAATGAGGCAATGAGAATTAGAGAAGTAAAGTTGTGATTTGTGAAAAAATGAAAGGGAGTGGAGGCGTATTTATAGGAAAAAAAACATTAAAAAAAAAAATTCCAACGGCCCACCCGGTGGGTCGGCCGTTGCACAACGACCAAGATTTCGTGGTCGTTGATCATCAACGGCCACGAAATCGTGGCCGTATATTTTTTTTTAAAAAATAAAACGGTCGACCACGGTCAGCCGGGCCGACTTACGGTCGCCGTGCACAACGACTACGAATCGTGACGATCGTGATCATCACCACTATTGTGGTAGTTCATTTTTTATAAAAAACGATGGTTTGGTTTTTAAAAAGCGTGACCGCTTTAATAAGCGATCCGGTGACGGTCCGGTTAAACCTGGCTGACCTTGCTAACCGGATCGTTGACCACGGTCCGATTCCGGGTCGGGTCTGAGTCTGACCTGGACCTTGCCCGGGTCTACTTGTACATACCGATGTATGTGGACCAATATCAACTCATGCCATAAAAGGTTATATATACTTGATTACCTTTATTGATGATCAATCACGATATGGTTATTTGTATCGGTTGAGATACAAATCTGAAGTCTTTGAAAAGTTTAAAGATTTTAGAAATGAAGTAGAAAAATAACTTGGGAAAAGTATTAAAGTACGTCGATTGGATCGAGGTGGTGAATACTTAAGCCAAAAGTTTTAGAATTATATAAGGGACAATAACATCTTGTCCCAAAAGACTCCACCTTATACGCCACAACATAATGATGTGGTTGAAAGGCGAAACTGAACCTTTTGGACATGGTTAGATCAATGAAGCAGCATGCTAGTCTTTCAAAGTCCTTTTGGAGTTACGCACTTGAGACTGTTGTTTACTTGTTAAGAAGAGTCCCGACTAAGGCAGTCTCTATTACTCTATATGAGATATGAAAAAGTAAAAAACCTCGTTTATCTTACTTAAAGATATGAGGTTGTTGATAACATCATCGCAATACGATATATCAAAATAAATTACCGAACCCCCTAACTACACTAATACAGTATAGGAATGACTTGGATCGTCTCCTAACGAATGTAACGATAGGATAATAAACTTAGGATCAATTATTCATTTGTTTGTGCAAATATTGGAACCGCCAACCTAATGCCCTATCACCGCCGCCATCGTAGGAGATAAATTACTACGGCCTTTTCATTCTCGGTACTAAGAACAACGCATGAGGATGAAACTCGCCAGCAGAGATTGACCTATCAATTCAGATAATTTTCTACATACACTAGCCACTAGCCACTAGCCACTAGGATCAATTATTCATGATCAAAAGTTGGGGTTCATGATTTGAAATAACAACTGAACCAAGAATTAATAAAATAATCTATTAATGAAAATCTAAACAACCAAAAAAAATTCCTGGAGCAGAGAATTTAAACTACAATTTTAACAAAACAAGCATGTGAATCAAGAAAGCATCCCATGAATGTGGCTAGGGAATCCCCAAGCTTAGCTTGACTGTGATCCGAAAAGAACAAAGGCAACAGATCGAGACAAATCCAATTTCATGAAAATTAACCAAATTAAACTAAAGCGATTAAGGAAGTAATTAACAAAACAAATTCATTGCAGAACATGTCTATATTAACCGATCTATTAGGCTAAATCACAGCACGAAATAAACTCTTGCAACAGAAACATCAAAGCTGAAACACAGCAATGAAGAACCTATTTAAGCTAAATCGCAACAATGAAGAAACTAATGAAATTGAAACATCAAAACTAACTCACAATAATTAAAACAAATCAATCGATCAAGTTAATAGATCATGAGGATTCAAAACATCGAATCCAACCAATATCAATCAAGAACAGAGCATGAAGAATCAAGATCTAACTGTGAAGGAAACAAGATTTCATCCTAATATAGCTCAAACAAACAACAATTCCAACCTATAACATCTCGATTTAATTTCACAATGCAAATTAGGGTAATTGATCAGATGATTCGGGAAGAACACTGTGCACAGATCTGACGGTGAGGAAGAAACAGGATAGAAGCTCTGATTGGGCGTTTGAAGACAATCTGTGAAGGAGAACCACTGCGATCTGAGATGGATGAATGAGTAGGGAATCCCCTTGCTCCTCCTCAGCTCATCAGCAGCATGAATGAAACTGTCGGCAGCAGACCAAGCTTGATGAAACGACGACAGTGGAGAAGATGCACAGTAGATGGATTGACGATGAAGATAATGGAACTGATCTTCGGAGAAGAAGGGAAACCCCTTTCTTCTTTGGCGACTGGCAGGGATTTTTCGACAGTAGAGCAAGGAGAAGAGATGGAGAAGACCACTGATCGGAGGGGAAATCCCCTTCTCCGATGGCTGCCAATGGTGGAGGAGATGGAGATGGCAATCGGAGGGGAATCCCCTTCTCCGATTGCTATGTCGGTGAAGAAGGTGAAGTTGCCGACGATTGGATCGATGCGATGGCAATCGGAGGGGAAACCCCTTCTCCGATGTCGTCGACAGTGAATTTAGGGTTGTTGGGGCTGTGATGGATGAGGACCACCACCGCCCGCCTTGATGGGGGAGATGGATGGCCAGCGGTGGAGTAAGGAGAAGAAGTGGTGGACTGCTGTGGAAGAAGTCGTGTCCAGATTTTGTTGGAACGTGGCCGACTAGAGGAGGTGAATAATCCTCAATCGTCGTACGATAAAATTCGTTCGTTCGTCGCATGTCGTTTGTCTATGATTGTCGTTAGTACAACGAAAATATACAAATAGAAATATTAACAACAACACAAGCATACACAAATACACACGATATACATGGTTCGGAATCGAATGATTCCTACTCCACAGGGCGCTCAACGAGCTCTAGTTATGCGCACGACACTAACTGAACTCCTTCTCGATAACACGTCGGAGGTGGAGAAACCTCGTACAAGCTATTACAACAGTAATACTAAAGTACAAGTAAGAATACAAATACAATACGAAATAACAAGTAAAGAACACTTTACATAAATCGCTTTGAATCACTTGCTTGTTGCTTGCTTTGGATTGACTTTGAAGGTCTGGAATGCAACAGTAATTCCCCTTCAAAATCTTCCAAAAAGTCTTGGCGAAATCCTCCATCTCGAGCTCCATTTATAACCTGCATCGAGCTGATTATGCGCCCATCAGTCGATTGGTCCGGTAGCCGTTGTCTCACAACGACTAGATCTACATTGGACAAGTTCCAACGGATCACCCATCAGTCGACTGATGATGACCATCAGTCGATTGCTGACCTCGTATCGATCGCCGGTTAGGCTATGGGCGTTACGTACGCGACACTTCGCATCATCGATCATTGCCATCCCTTAGCGATCGGCAATGATCAGTCGATCATTGCCGATCGCTGCGATCATTGCTAGGCCACAAAACTGCAGTCTAACACCAGTCGAACCCTAGTCGACTTGGATCAGTCGAACCGACACCTATGCCAATCGAATGCTGTCGGGTAAACCTTAGACACCAAGTTGTTTGAGCATCCGATCATCGGGTAAACCCTCAAACACCAAGTTTGAGCATCCGACACAGTTTGAGCCACTTGGCCAAGTCCACCTCATCCTCTCATGGAGTTCACCACCGAAGCTCTCTTCCCTCGGCCTACGTCCCTTGGATGCACCAAGCGCACGGTTTTGCAATGCCATCCTTCGCGTCTCTTACCCTCGAAGTATGCTTCCTTTGGGCCTCACTCCATTTGCTCCTCGTCCGACGGTCCCTCGGATGCACCAAGCGCACGGCTTCGTAATGACATCCTTCACCGACTCAAGGACCCCGAGCCTAGTGAACTTGCCAAGTCCTCAAGACTTCCCACACTAAGCCTCATGCTTGGATTTTGTTGGTGCAGAGGCACTAGATAATCGAACCTGTGTTTTGATTATGACAAAGACACAAAGTTAAGTTTACATCGTTATCTCACGAGCTAAATCGAGTGTGTAGAAAAGTACTAAAGCTAGAGCTGAAGGCTAGCGACACCCGGAGGAAGCCGCGGTGGTCGGGCGACACTCGAGTGACTTCGGAGGGAGCCGAAGGAATCGAGTGGAAGGCCAGAAGCGAAAGCGACACAGTAAAAATCGAGGTAAGCTCGTGTGAGTGAGAGATGGTAAGGTCGTGTCCTCTGTACGGGGACGACCGTAGGCGGCGATCCGACTAAGACTTCTTGTGGAAGGTCTAGGTCGAGATCGGACGGTTAGAAACTGTCGTATTTATCATTTTCCGAGCTAACCTCTCACTGCAGGGAAGTGGCTGTGCCATGGCGCGATCGGATCGGTCGCCATGGAGCATCATCGATCGATGGCGATCGATCACCTTTCTAGGTCAAAACGGATAACATTTGACGCGGCCACTTCGCGATAAATTTTGGACAATTTCGTAATCCGTTCCTAAAGATGAGGAGACAAATTCAGAGGCCAAAATCTATAAAAGGAGGGGAGGATTCCAACTCCAATTTATATCAAGATTATTCATCAAGTGCTCCTACAACGCCAACGCTCCAACATCGCCATAACGCCGACGCGACGCCAAGTTTCGATCTTCTTCGTCGACAGCAGAATCAAGTAATATTTTTGATATCATATTCTTTGTTTTTCTTCATAACGAGGTGAGGTAGACTTGTTGCCTCATCCTTGTATATTCGGTTTTGTGATCGTTGTCTCCTACCTCCAACGAGGAGGAGACGTTATAGTGTTTTGCCCTCTGTACGCGGTCTAGGACCGATAGAGCCTTGGAGTAGCAACCGCTGGGTTGTGAACCAAGTAAAATAAACGTGTTCATTTATTTTTCGCTGTGCTTACTCGTTTACTTGTGTATCAACGAACGAATTCGAACGAAAGATTTACGATCGCTATTCACCCCCCCTCTAGCGACGCTTCTCGATCCAACAGATTTTCCATGCCAAGCCCCATGCTTGGACTTTCACCGCCAAGGCTACACACTGGGACTTACGTGGCCAACTCATGTTGGACTTTCCAACACCAAGCCCTATGCTTGGATTTTCCCAACACCAAGCCCCATGCTTGGACTTTTCACCACCAAGGCTACACACTTGGATTTACGTGGCCAACCCATGTTGGACTTTCCAACACCAAGCTCTATGCTTGGATTTTCCCAACACCAAGCCCCATGCTTAGACTTTTCACCACCAAGGCTACACACTTGGATTTACGTGGCCAACCCATGTTGGACTTCCCATGATAATCCAATGTCATGCATTTTGTCTAACATCAAAATATAGTTCGAATCAAACTCGAGTCCTAGGCCGATTGCACCAATAATCTCTCCCTTTTTGATGTTCGACAAAACCTCAAACCCAAGCCTACCAATTATCCCCAATTGACAATTCTCACATCCCAATGAGAATTCCAATTATCCCAATTGGTAACTTCTTCCCCTTTTTGACATACATCAAAAAGGTCCTCCCCAAGGGTATGAATGTCTCATATCCCAATGAGATCTTACAATCTTTCCCTTGGAGGAACACATGTCTACAATCTTTTTAGTGATAAGTCTCATATCACTTAAGAGAGGCAATCCAATTTTCCTCTCATGAGGAAAAATACACATCCGTTTTCCCATGATGGATACCTCCCTCTAAAGGCTTGCTCCCCCTTGACCATTGCACCAACAATGTCCTTGGAGAGTCCCTAAGCCAATAGGAATGCTAAACAATCAAAATTAAGGTAAAGTTCAACAATGAACTCTCATCCACCTTAAAATTGATACTCACCCTAAACACTTCTCCTAATCCATATCCAATGGATTTCCATCCTTTCTAATGCTCTCCCAAGCATGTCCTAAGGTTAGGAGTGGTTAGAGGACCAAAACATAGCTGAACATGGGCCTAACCACCATGGTTTACCCGAAATCATCTTGGCAGTCGACTCTGATAGAAATCAGTCGACTGATAACTGCAAACGCAGAAATCAGATTTTTCAGAAATGAATTTCTAAAATTCGTAAGTAAATATACATAAGTTGAAAATCTTTAAAATTCATATGTATATTACTTATTATAATCATTATGGGTGAAAAATATTAGAAAATTATTTTACCCACAAAATAGTGAGATTGACACAAAGTTCAAAAGTTGAGAAAAGCTTCAATATAGAGCCCTCTTTGTATCATCCCATTCAATGGTGATAGCTATCACAAGATAGACTTCACCAAGGTTTTTCAAAATATTTTTGAAATATTTTTAAAACCTTTAATTTCTTTTTCCTAAACATCTCACTTGTATTTAAATGTGTAAAACACATACAAGTCAAATATTAGTGAGATATGGGGTCTTTGTTGTTTAGGGTTTCATGTATATTTCTAGGCAACATTATTTGATTCTCTTATGCATGAGACTTCAAATCATACCTTAGTCCTTAATTTCATTTTATTTATGCATAAATGATGATTATGACATAAATGATACAAAGATAAGAGCAAGTGCCAAAATCATGATGTCATGACATGTGAATGAAATCTAAGCATACATGACATATAGAAATAACCCTAAAAATGATCATGATATTTTATATGATAAAAATAAATATGATATCATATCATGGCAAGGCAAACAAAGCATGACAATTATAATATACTAAGGTATAAAATACCTAAGTGTTAAATTCAAATTGCTATTTCTAAGATTAAACCTATTTTTGCCTTAATGCTATTATCCCCCTAGTGTGCAAAAAATCCAAAATGACACACCAATACTTCTAAGACCTAATTGTGACAATTTAATCATTTTTAATCTTCTCAAACCACATTGACACATCCTAATGTGTCAACTCACCATGGCTAGGTTAACTACTCATTCACTTAGGGTTGACACACCCTAACCCATCTAGCGTGAATCGATCACGCTTCTAGGAATCCAATACCTATTGGAGCTCCTTGGGTTAACTAGGTATTCACTAGGGATAACTTCCTTAGATACCTTCCTAATGACCCTTTTAGGTTTTGACACCTTAGTCATTTAGGTCTTTCCTAGGTCAACTCTAGAGGTGACTCCTCCTTTGACCTTCTTAGTGACTTTCTTGGTTTTTCTTAAGTCCTTAGCCACTAAACACACACCATAGCTAGTCTTAGGGATAGCTTCCCTATTAGTTTTTGTTTTCTTAGACCTAGATATTGTTCCATAATTAAATGGGACATTATGGTAGGACATAGGTTTGTGATCCAAACCTTTTTTGTCGTTGGACATTTCTTGTTTCCTAGGCCTTAAATTTTGAACATTTGACCCGTTAACTGAATTTGTAATAATTTTGAGGGTCTTCTCAAGTTTCTCAAGACTTGACCTCAAGGATTGGTTTTCCACCTCTAATCTTCCCAATTTTGATTTTTCATTCATCTTTTAGGAATTGTTTTTCCTTTTAGGCATATGCCTAGATTTCTTGGGGCTAATGCCCAAGTTTTCTTCTATTCTCCTTATAGACTCCCTAGGTAGGATTGATCTAGAATTATGATGTCTAGGTTTGTCTTTAGGTAATTCTACATGCTTGGCACTTAAACAAAAGTATTTATTCATATTAGCATGCTTTTCATTAATAATAGCAAGAGAACTAAAATAATTTTTAGCATGCTTTTTAACCTTAGGAATTGAAGGTGCATTAACTAAATTTACCTTAGGGTTAGCTTTGGAAGCTCCCCCTACATATGATACACCTTCTTGCCCTTTCTTCCTCCCCCTAGGGCATTGACTTCGGTAGTGTCCTCTTTGATTGCATTTAAAGCACACAATGTGCTCTTTGTTCTTTCTAGCGAGGACTCCGACATCCTTTGACTTTTGATTGACTTTTTGTGCCAGTGCCTTTTCCTTAGCAAATTTTGGGCATTTACTTTTGTAATGCCCTTTCTCCCTACACTCAAAACAAATTATGTGATCTTTATTATTAATTATAATGCATGAGTTACCTAGGGAGGTGGTGGAAGCCTCTTGATCACTTCTTCCAGAGGTAGATGCTTCGTCTTGACTTTGCTCCGAAATGGAAGGCCTCTCCTCCCCCTCAATGCTAGAGGTGGAGGTCTCCACCAAATCATCCACATCATCGAATGTGGATGGCGATTCTTCAACATCCTCGGATCCGGATGTTGATGGGCATTCTTCCTCTTCATGGACCAATGTGGGCTCTTCATGAAATTTGATTACCTTGTCCCATAGGTCCTTAGCATCCCTATATTCACCTAGTCTAGACCAAATGTTGTTAGGAATCAAATCACTAAGCAATGTGATTACCTTGAGATTTGTCTTGAAATCCTTCATTTGGTCCTTGGTCCATCTTGCCTTTTCAATTTTCCTATTGCTTTCATCCTTAGGCATTTCGAAATCATTTTCTAGAATTAACATGAAATCTAAATCGATTTCGAGATATACCTCCATTTTTCTTCTCCACCATTGAAAGTCCCCTTCGAATTTTGGTGGTTGTAGGTTGAAGTCGACCATCTTGTCGTGATTGTATTGGAGGTTAGTCCTCGACAAGCAACCTTGCTCTGATACCACTTGTTGGAACGTAGGTGGCCGACTAGAGGGGGTGAATAGCCCTCAATCGTCGTACGGTGAAATTCGTTCGTTCGTCGCGTGTCGCTTGTCTACGATTGTCGTTAGCGTAGAAGAAATATACAAATAGAAATACTAACAACAACACAAGCATACACAAATACACACGATATACGTGGTTCGGAACCGAATGGTTCCTACTCCACGGGGCGAGCTCAACGAGTTCTAGTTATGCGCACGACACTAACTAAACTCCTTCTCGACAACATGTCGGAGGTGGAGAAACCTCGTACAAGCTATTATAATAGTAATACTAAAGTACAAGCAAGAATATAAATACAATACGAAATACAAGTAAAGAACACTTTACACAAATCACTTTGAATCACTTGCTTTTTTGCTTGCTTTGAATTGACTTTGAAGGTCTGGAATGCAGCAGCAATTCTCCTTCAAAATCTTCCAAAAAGTCTTGGCAAAATTCTCCCTCTCGAGCTCCATTAATAACCTGTATCGAGCTGATTCCGTGCCCATCAGTCGACTGATTGTGACCATCAGTCGACTGATCCTATAGCCGTTGTCTCACAACGACTAGATCCACGTTGGATAAGTTCCAACGGATCACCCATCAGTTGACTGATGATGACCATCAGTCGATTGCTGACCTCGTAGTCGATTGTCGAGTCACCACGGAGCGCTTACGTGCGCGATACTTCCATCGATTCGCCATCCTCGATAGTTGATCGCTATCGACATCGATCGACTACGATCCTTAGCGATCGATTGCGGACCATAAATTGCGATCTAACACCTCGGTCGAACCCTAGTTGACTTGGATCGGTCAAACACCAAGTTGTTTGAGCATCCGACCATCGGATAAACCCTCAAATACCAAGTTTGAGCATCCGACACTCAGTCTTAGCTACATGACCAAGTCCACCTCATCCTCTCATGGAGTTCACCACCGAAGCTCTCTTCCCTCGGCCTACGTCCCTCGGATGCACTAAGTGCATGGCTTCGCAATGCCATCCTTCGTGTCTCTTGCCCTCGAAGTATGCTTCCCTTGGGCCTCACTCCATTCGCTCCCCATCTGACGGTCCCTCGGATGCACCAAGCGCACATCTTCGCAATGCCATCCTTCACCGACTCAAGGACCCTGAGCCTAGTGAACTTGCCAAGTCCTCAAGACTTCCCACACCAAGCCTCATGCTTGGATTTTCCATGCCAAGCCCCATGCTTGGACTTTCATCGCCAAGGCTACACACTGGGACTTACGTGGCCAACTCATGTTGGACTTTCCAACACCAAGCCCTATGCTTGGACTTTTCCCAACACCAAGCCCCATGCTTGGATTTTTCACCACCAAGGCTACACACTTGGATTTACGTGGCCAATCCATGTTGGACTTTCCAACACCAAACCCTATGCTTGGATTTTCCCAACACCAAGCCCCATGCTTGGACTTTTCACCACAAAGGCTACACACTTGGATTTATGTGGCCAACCCATGTTGGACTTCTCATGACAATCCAATGTCATGCGTTTTGTCTAACATCAAAATATAGTTCGAATCAAACTCGAGTCCTGGGCCGATTGCACCAACACATATCTGGCTAAAAACTGAGATCGAGAAGAAGCAACTTATTTAAACCCAAATTCTAGATCTAATCGACGACCATAATCACTCTGAACTCTAATGAATGGATCTGATCAATTTGAATGGATGGTCATGATCAGTCTGATCCAGATGAAGGGCCAAGACGTTTAGATATAAGTGTATGGATCGGATTGCTCCAGATTTGGATAGATGGCTTAGAATCAAACCTCAACCGAGTAGTTGAGCCTTAGTTGACTCCTCAACCAGTCGACTGGTCATAATCCAAGTCGACTGCTCCGAGTTGAGTAAGCTCTTGAGTGTTGAACACTTGACCAGTCGACTAACCCACAGTCCCAATCAACTAATAAACCTCAACCGTGAGATTTAACCCAAGTATGATCCCATTATACTTGATTGACCACCATTAGCCTATACCTAAGCCTTCTAGCCACCTCTATCAGCCTCATGCCTCTCGGATCCCATGAGTATGTGACTCTTCAACCTTCACGTTAGCTTTCAGGTGCTTCCATCAACCATGTCATGCTAATTGAGTCCTTTGCCAAGGTTCATTTGGACTTTTACCGCCAAGACCCATGCTTGGACTTTTACCGCCAAGACCCATGCTTGGACTTTACACCCTTGGACTTTCACAATGCAAAGATCCATTTGGACTTATGCCGCTAAGCCCTATGCTTGGACTTTACATCGCCAAACCTACACTCTTAAACTTTCACTTTGCCAAGTACCCATGACTTGGACTTTCAATTGCCAAGTACCCATGACTTGGAATTTCCAATTGCCAAGACCATGCTTGGACTTTCCATGCCAAGACTATGCTTGGACTTTCCTTGCCAACTTCATATTGGACTTTTCAATTGCCAAAGTTCATTTGGATTTTACGCCGTCAAGACTACATGCTTGGACTCATGCTGCAAAGACTAAACCTTTAGACTTCCCTTGCCAAATATCCATATTTGGACTTTCCTTAACAAGTATCCAAACTTGGACTTTTCTTACCAAGTATCCAAACTTGGACTTTCAAGGTTGATTGCTCCAACAATCTCCTTCAAATAATCTCTCCCATATGACTTTAGATATCCCAATCATCCACTAGTCCTATGGTCAACATATGGTCAAACCATATTGTCAAACAATGGTTAAATCCATTGTCAACCCATTATCAATCATCAAAACACTACTCGAGTCCCACTCGAGTTTGGTCAACATTGACCCGGGGCTTGTTGCACCAACAATCTCTCCCTTTTTGATGTTTGACAATACCTTTAAGTTAGGCTAACAATAACCAACTTAACTCTTCTAATGCTAAAACACAGTGAAGGTTTACCTAACTTAAGCTTCACTTCTCCCCCTTTGACATACATCAAAAAGACTACCAAGGTTTTTCCAATGTTCCATCTCCCAATGAGATCCTACATTCTCCCCTTTGGTCTAAAAACATCTAGGATGCCTTCACTCCATAATGAGAGGCAATCCATAATGAAAGTTTACCAAACCCTCACTTCTCCCTTTTGGTTAAAAATTGCATCCATCATCCAACTAAAAGCTTGCTCCCCCTTAACCATTGCACCAACAATGTTCTTGGAGAGTTCTTAAGCCTATAGGAAACTTAAAACATTGAAAATAAGAGTAAAAATTCAAACTTGAACTTTAACCTCCCTTAAAATTTGATATTCCACCCTAAATAACCCTCTTAATTGTTTTCAATGATAATTTCACCATTCCAATACTTTCCAAAGTATATCCTAGGGTTAGGAGACGTTAGGGTAGTTAGGGATGCCAATAAATGGCTAAAAAACCCTTGTTCAGCCAATATCAAACACATCAGTCGACTGGTTTCAGCTACCAATCAATTGAAAACACCACCAGTCGAGTGCTCTCTGATAGCAGTTGACTGGACTCTGATTTTTCAGAAATCAGAGTTTTCAGTCGAATTTTAGGAATTCATAAGTAAATATACATATTTTGAAAAATCTTGAAAATTCATACGTACATTACTTACATGAAATATAATGAGTGATAAATAATTTTAACTTAAAATACCCATTAAATTAAGATATTAATATAAAGTTCAAAAGCATTGAAAACTTCAATATTTTGCCTAACTTTGTATCAACATTCTCAATGGTGATTGATATCAAAAGATAGGCTTCAACAAGGTTTTTCAAAATGATTTTAAAATCTTATTTTGAACCATGGTCTATGGGCTAGATGTACATGACTTGTACATTAGCTTTCATCATGATTCATCAATGTCATATTATGAGTTTGAGTTCATCTAGATGTAAGAACTATGCACCTTGAACTTAACTCATTTTTCTAACATCTCACATGTGTCTAGGGTGTATCAATACACAAACATGTCAATTTAATATTTTTGTGAGATGTGGATTTTTGTTCTTCCTAATCTAAGGTCTCATGCATTTTATCTAGGCAACTCTATTTGATTCTCTTATAATGGGACTTCAAATCATGCCATTGCCCTTAATTCAATTTTATTAACCTTAATGAATGAAATATGAGCATGGCATATAATGATTGCATAATTTAAACATTTGCCAATAATCATGATGTCATGACATAAAAATAAATCTAAATATAAACATGACATATATTACCTTAAGTATGATCGTGAAATTTAAATAATTGTATGAGGCATGGTGTCATGATATGACATATGACAAATAAAGCATGCCAAATAAAATATAAATGTATAAAAATACCTAGATTTCAAGCCTAATTTCCATTTACGAGGATTATATCAATTTTTCCATAATGCTTAAATTCCCTCAAGTGTGCCAAAAACCCAAAATGACACACCATTGACTCTAACCTATCTTGTGCCAATTTTGATTGACTTTTCAAAATTATCAAATTTTATTGGCACATCCTAAAATCTTTTAGGATATAAATCTCATTTCATTTTCAAAGTATTACAATTCTTCGAAAATGCCCTAAAGTGCTACCTTTACCATGATTAGGTTAACTACCTATCCATTCAAGGTTGACACACCCTAAACCCATCTAGAGTGATAGAATTATGCTCCTAGGAACCCAATACCTATGGGAGCTCCTTGGGTTAACTAGGTACTCACTAGGGATAACTTCCCTAGGTACCTTCTTAATGACCCTTCTAGGCTTGGAAGCCTTGGTCATTGTGGTCTCACTAAAGTTAATTAACCCTAGGGATAACTTCCTTTGTAACCTTGTTAGTGACTTTCCTAGGTTTCTTTGAAACCTTTGCCACTAGACATCTACCATGGTCAACTCTAGGGATGACTTCCCTTATGACCTTGTTTTTTCTAGACCTAGAGATGGTTCCATAGTCAAATGGAACACTATGACAGGAAGACATTATCTTCTTGGACATAGGCTTGTGACCCAAACTTTTCTCGTCGTTAGGCAATCCTTGCCTCATAACACCTAAGTTTTGACTCCTAGACCCTTTAATTGAATTTGTCATTTTTGAAAGGGTCTTTTCTAATTTCTTAAGCCTTGAGGCTTGGTTTTCCTTTTCTAATATCTCAATTTTTGAATTTCTATTATTCCTTGAGATATTCCTAGGCATGTGTCTAGCCTTTTTTGGATTAATGCCTAGTTTCTTATCATTCTTAGGTGGATTATGTTGGTGCAAGGGCACCAGATAATCGAACCTAGGTTTTAATAATGATAAAGATCCAAAGTTAAGTTATTTTGTTATCTCATATGCTATGTTGAGTGTGCAGATAATGTGTTAGACTTTAATAAGATCAAAGACACCAGGAGAATCTCGATGGGATGAGAAACCTCGGTGGTTGATGGACCAGGTCAAAGGCGCTAGGAGAATCTCGATGAGTCGAGAAAACTCAGTAGTCGATTGACCAGGTCAAAAGACGGCAAGAGAATCTCGGGAAGTCGAGAAACCTCGGTGGTTGAGGGACCAGGTCAAAGGTGCCAGGAGAATCTCGATGAGTCAAGAAACCTCGATAGTCAGTTGACCAGGTCAAAAGATGCCAAGAGAATCTCGAGAAGTCGAGAAACCTCGGTGGTCGAGTGACCGGAAGCTAAGCGACAGGTCAGAAGAACCAAAGGTAAGCTCCGGGTGTGGAGCGATGGTAAGGACGTATCCTCAGTAAGGGGACAATTCTAGGCGTTGATCCGTCCAAGGCTTCCGAAGGAATGCCGAAGTTGAGATCGGACAGTCAAAGGACTGTCACTATTAATATCTTGAATGTTCTATGCTAATCTTGTAATGCAGGTGAAATACTGAAGAAACATCAAGCAGGTGCCTTACAACAATCGACTGATAGGAATTACCAGTCGACTGACAGGTTCTGTCGATTGGTGATGAACGCAGTCGACTGATGATGATGAATCAACCCAAAGCACAAGGTCAAAGAGTTATCGATCAATGTTGCCACCTCAAGATAAGATAAGCTACCATCTCAAGATAAGATAAGCTGCTACCTCAAGATAAGATAAGCTGCCACCTCAAGATAAGATCCACAAGATTTGGATCTAGATCAGAACTTATTCCAAGGCACTAGTCTATAAAAAGGGGAGGACACAAACCCTAATTAATCAATGCTTCTAAGTTCTCTTGCTCCCCGACCGTGAATCTTCGTGCTACAACGATAATCCGACCGAGCTTCCTCTTCCATTCATTAGTCGGTATAATTATTATTTAGTTTTTCATTTGTGTACTTAATTTCTAAAAGGATCAGTAAGGTTGTTACCTACATTTTAATCTTGTGTAATCGGTTTGTCTCTTACCTTCAACGAGGAAGAGATTTTAGTGATTGCCCTTCAGAAGCGATCAAGGATTGTAGGGTCTTGGATTAGCAATCGGTTGGCTATGAACCAAGTAAAAATAAAGTGTCTTATTGTTTTTATCTTTGTATTGTTTTCTGCTGCATTTAAATCGTTTTCAAAAGAAAAGAAAGTTTCCAAAATATGCTATTCACCCCCCTCTAGTGTCTTTTCGATCCAACATTTGGTATCAGAGCGGGGGCGCTTAGATTTGGTGCAACCACCAGTCGAGTATTTTCTTTTCGTTTTTATTTTATTTTATTTTATTTATTATCTCCCTCACTACTAATCTAAGACCAAGTCTTGAGACATTTGTTTTTGTAATTAACATTGCAGGAAAATGGATAAATTAATTATATCAAGGATTCAGGGGGAGAGTTCAGGTCAGGACGCACAAGGTAACAAGTTAAATCTAAAATTTAAATTTAATATTATTTATTTCAAGTGCAGGGAGAGATGACACTATAATAAAAATGTCATACTAGTAAGACTCGAAAGACGCAACCGACGATAAAGGAGACACCAATGATAGAAGTCCGGAGGAACAAAGAGTACATCAAGTGCTTTAGGAGCAGAAGAGTTGGTCACTACAAAAATCGGTGACTGGAGAAAAAGAAGGTTAGTAAAATTAATAGTTTTGCGAATTTAAGTTTTAAAATACTTGATAATTTAGATAAATTGTGTGTTAAAGCTAGCAAATTAATTGATTATTATCAATTAGTTAACTAAATTAATATTTCAACTAATAAAAAAATTAAATAATTCACATTTAATTAGTTTAAATAATACTAATATTATTGAAGAAAATGATCAAATTAATCTAACCTTTGATAAAATTAATCAAGAGGTTAATCAAATTTTTAGTTTAATCAACATAGATTTAGATCAAATCAAGAATAAAACCAACCTTGGACTTAATCAAAATAATCAAAGCCTAGATCAGAATAATCAAAATTTAAGACAAAATTATCAAACCGTAGATCTGATTAATCAGAATAATTCCGAATTAAAAAAATTCTATTTTGAAAAATTCAACCTTAAAAAATTCGAAATTAAATTTAAAAAATTCTAAATCTAATCTAGAAAATTCGAAATCTAATCCAAATAATTCTACTTTAAAAAATTCTAATAATCCTATCTAGAAAAATTCTAATAATTTTAATAATTCTACTTTGAAAAATTCTAATAATCATATCTTGAAAAATTCTAATAATTCTACTTTGAAAAATTCTAATAATTTTATCTTTAAAATTTTTAATAATTCTACTTTGAAAAATTCTAATAATTTTATCTTGAAAAATTCTAATAATTCTAATAATTTTACTTTGAAGAATTCTAATTACTCTAATAATTCTACTTTGAAAAATTCTAATAATCCTAATAATATTATTTTAAAAATTCTAATAATCATATTAAATATATTTTAAATTCAAAATCTAACTTAATTAAAAATTCAAAAATTTAATAATGAAACCAATAAAATTAATTATAATATAGTACCATTTGATTATATACAAATTAATAATTTAGTAATTAAACCTTCAACTTTTAAAAATTCAGCATTCTTCTTCTTCATCAAATTCAGAACACCAACGGAGCGCTTTAGAAAATACATACATCACTCAGAAAATATACTAACCGCTCAGGAAATATACCACTTGCTCAGGAAACATACTAATGGCTCAGAAAATATACTAATAGCTTGGGAAACATACTCAACCGCTTTGTATCACAGACACCCACTTTCTTAGTTAACTCTGAAAATATATTTACTACTCGAAAAACATACTAACGGCTCAGGAAATGATGTAAGCAAATCATATAGGATTTTAGGAGTAGTTTTCGCTCACATCTCATTACATTTTATACTTGTTTCATGCATATTCTATTTTGTTTTGCATGCATTTCATATTTTCTGATTCAGAGATCTGCTCTTATTTTTTTTTTTGATTTACATCAGGTATCATGTACAATTTCTCTTCCCTACTAATCCTGATGGCCAGCCGCCCCAGCCCCATGGAAGTTTCCTAATGGCTGACGTGGGTAAATCAGGATGACGGGTGGTCAGAGCACGTTTGAACCCATGATACACCAAGAAGGACGACCACGCTGGGATGAGGGGGCATCGTGCACCACCACTCGTGCACAGCTCTTATTTCTTTTGTGTGCAGGACGACATTTTACAGGAAAAACAACACAGTTTTAAAGCAAAAGAAAGACATTCAGCAAGTAGAACAGAGGCGGACACGATCGACTATGTGAATTCCACACGACCGTGTCCAAACCACGAAGACGGCTAGGCCTAGAGCCACACACGGCCGACCGTGTGGATCAACACAACCGTTGTTAGTAATATATAAGAGGTGTCTTACGACAATCGCCTTATGGTTGCACCATTTATTTGATAAATGAAGATTCACTATTTGAGTATATATATTTTCATGTATTTGATTGGATCTTAAACTCATTTTCTGAATGTCCACAATACGATTCACAACATGAGAGAATTTGTGATTGGATCACAACTAGTGAGTATCTCTACATGTGTAATTGTGATATATTGGAATTATCCTTAGCCGATGAATTGATGGATTTGGACGCCATCGATTCTGTTGAGACTAGCACGAGGTATACTCTTTGGTTTATCCAAGCAGCTATTCATCACTAGCTGGTGATATTGGGATGTCCGGAGTTGATCGTGAATGCTAGTTATGGTAACTAGTTCATTGGAGTGACTAGCTGTAAGACTTCATATGGTTCTCTGCATATGAGGATATGTCAATGAAGTTCTTACTGTAGCTTAAGTGTGATGCTCCTTCGACTTGCGGTATTCAAGTCATCTTGGTCATGAAGACTTATGCTTTGACATCTTAACCAAACATCTCCGAGGAGATGTGGACCCGGGATGATTGGGTATAAGTTGAAGTGGCCGAAGGTGTTTGAATAACCTACAGAGGATTCACTGCTCCTTGCGAGGAGATGTATACCCTATGGCCTCTTGTCGGATTGTTACTAAAGTCTTTGGCCAAAGCATTACATGTTTAGAGTATGGTACTCTTGGATACATGTACAATAACTAGAATCCGGAGGACGAGGAAGTAATACTTAGGCTAGGTGTGACGTAGTCAACCTAGTGGGGATTGATACAATAGACCATGTCCTGAACCAAGTGGGTATAAGATGATTAAAAGGAATGGGGCACGATTCATTATAGTTGCTGAAGGGTTTCAGAAATAGTTTTGGGATCAACCATTGATTTTTCGATTAATTGGGGATCATAATGTACTACTAGGTGCCACTCATGATCGTTCTATAATTAATGGTTAATTGTAGACGACCAACATAAACTGGGAACCTATTTTGTCACATGCACAATGAGTGTAATCCGAAGGATTTAAAACGAGTTTGAGAATAGAATTCTCAGATCGAGAGAGACTTGGTTTGGTTGGACCAAACAAAGAGCGAGTATGAAATTGTTTCAGTCGCATCGGAAGCATGGATGGGCCGAGTCTTATGAAGACATGATGGACGAACCAAATTGGTTTGGTTCTAATCCAATGATAGAAACTAAACCAAAGTGGTTTGGTTTGTTTTAAACGAATGAACCAAAGTTGGTTCGGTTCATTTTAACTTAAAATAGACCAACGCGGTTTGGTTAATTTAATTTAAGTTATTGGAGCAGGTTAACGGGTTTTGGTTATGAACCAATAACCGTTAGGAGAATGTGTTCTCTATAAAAACTCGGCTTAAGGGTTTTTCGTGAAGAATTAATTGGTTCAAGGGTTTTGGAAACCCTAGCCTCCTTTCCTCCTTCTTGCCGCCCAAGCCAAGGTGGTTGTCGCCCACCTTTGTGCCGCCACCGTCCATTGGAGCTGCTGCCTCTCCTCGCTGCCGACCATCCACCAGCCACCAGCATCCCTTGGGCCACCCTTAGCCGCCGACCAACCTCCCTTGGCTTCCGGCGACCAAGGAGTAACCGGCCAAGCCTTTTGCCGACCCCTTCTTCCTCCACAACAAGCTGTCCAGTTTTGGATAGCTTAATCTTCTTTGTGTGAAACTCGTTTTGGGATCCAAATTTATTTCGGATTATGATCATTTCTCGGATCACATCGTCTTCGACTCAAGGCTAGTGACTTTTGAGAAGACGAGGCTCATGGCTTTGTGAAGCTATCTCGACGATACTCAGCGTGGATATGGATAGAGGCGATTCTAGCGAGAGTCGCTACGGTTGATGCCATTCCCGCTACACGTGATCCGTTAGGTATACCTAGTATAAGTTTCCTTTTATTGCAAAATTTTAAATAGCGATTATGTCTACACATGTTGTATCCTGCATGTGTGTGATGTGTGTGTTGTAATAAATTAGATTTATTGCTTCCGCTGTGTGCATGTTTACGAAACATGTTCGAACACACACTCGTCGCGGTGCCGGGAAAACCCAACAACTGTGTGGCGTTGGCATGTTTTGATGTGAGTAGGGTTTTTCGTGAGATTTATGCTGAGCCGACTTCACGTCTATAAAAGGAAAGGCACACTGAAAGCTTGGGGGGAGGCCAGACGGATATAATGACACACCGGTGCTCTGAAAAGCATTAGAAACTCACAACGGGGAGGAAGGAAGCGGCTAGGAGATTTGTCCTGATGCTCTGGCATTGTGGAGAACAACTAAGACACACATATTGGTTAGGACAGAAAACATCTCCTATATTTTCTCGTTCTATTCTCATTGTAAATATGATTTCTAAGATGTCTTGTGTTTATTCTTCCTTGTTTATTGAGTAGATGCTTTGATTCTAGGATTAGGAAGTAACTTGTGCTTATGGACATGCTAGTTCAAATAGTATTTCAGCTTTTTGATTCTATTTGCAATTGTGTGTTGTTGAGATTGATGAAGATTATGTTTTGATTTTGATTTCTATTGCGCGTAGCCGATGCAAAGGGTGACAACCTTTGTATCAAAGATCTAGGAGAACCAAGGGGGAACCTTGTGGTCATCCTCCCTCCGATAACCTTAGAAGTAGAATATGAAAGAATAGGATATGAAATATGATCCACCTCTTCATAGGGATTATTAGGACATCCTCGTACCTAATAGCCTATCTTAGCAGAAGGGCCAAAGTAGGAGAATTTAACTCTAGAAGGGTTGAGGGACCTTAGTGATAGGGGGCTTCCAACAGTATCAACCCCCTGAGCTCTGATGATCCGAAAGGTTAGCTTGGTTAAGAATAGGTAGTTCCCGGCAGAAGCAAAAGTTTATCGGGCAAATGTAAGATGATCCTCCCGCAAGACCATAATTAGAAATCTAGACGACATTTAATTGATAGCATGCTCCATGATGCATAAGTGAAATCGAAGTCCTAGAATCCTTTTTAAGAACTCCGAACCAACCTTCTCTTCCTTCGTGTGACACCGTACTTGAGTTAGGACTACCGTCAACCTCATAACCATAACTCTTAGGATTTTAACTTCGAACAACAACATCCACTGGACAACCGGTATTCGAATCTCAGTCTTTGCGGGATCGATAATCTTTTATTACTTGATGATATCTGTGCACTTGCGGGCATTGAGCGCGAGCGTGCGCTTCGAGTCCTTGATGATACCCGTCGGAGATTTGAGGTCGTGCTCGCGCATCAAGTTTTTGACACCGTTGCAAGGGACTGTTGATTCAATATCGAATCGAAAGTGGACAGTTTGGATTGGACCTAGGCTAGAGTTATTTTCTTATTTTATTTCAGTTTTAGATTTTTTCTATTAAAATTCAGTTTAGATTAATTTTGTTGGACTTTCCGAGCCGCAAAAACCGCTTTTTGCTTTGCGGAAACCTCGAAAGCCCGACCACGGATCCGTGCGAAGATATAAAAAAAATAAAAACTGCATGTATGTGTTATGAAAACCTAGATCTACCATAGATCTATATGATGAGAGCGTTACCCTCATAGCGACGCCCTTCTCTTATCCCGCTCGTCCAAATGCTTTGTCGGAACTCAAGAGTGTCAAGTGTACACTCCTCTTCAAGTATCCACACGGACAAATGGTGGAGAAAATTAACCTAGAGTGTGCTAGCACTCCTTGAAAGTTTCGGCCAAGATGAGGAATGGGAGAGTAAGAGAAGAAGAACCAAGGAAGAAGAAGATGGAGTTACTCACCAAATAAAATCACACCATCAAGAAAAGTGACCGGCCACTTATTTGGGTGGGGGTTACATGCATGCATGTAACTCCAAGAGCTAATGACTCTTGGTCTCCCACATGGGGTGACACCCCATGATAAGTCCATGATAATGTGGAACATCATCATTGGCCGACCCCCATACCAAGTCACCATGACATGGCAATTGGTCAAGTCAAAATTGACCATTCATCTTCCCTCTCAAGTCAAGTCAAACTTGACCTATTATCTCCCATGGTTGATCAAATCTAACCACTTGATTCAAGTCAATTTGATTTAATGAATCTCTATTCATTAATTTAAATTGACTCAATAAATCAAATCTAAATTAGACTCATTCAACACTTGAATCAAATTGAGTCTAACTCAATTAGTCTAATTTGGATTACTCTCAATCCAATTTGGTTCATCCCATGAACCTAATCCTCATGGTTCATCATATGAACCTAATCTCCATCTAATTGCCCTTTGTGTGTGACCCTATAGGTTCTTGTAATGTTGGCAATGCTCCTAAACCGATTTAGGAACATAAGCAATGAGTGGTATCTAGCAACACATCATTGCTACCCAAGTTACAAGAATGTTGAGCTCTAACATCACCTTTGTGACTACTAATTGTGACTCTCACAATATGTGACAATGTCCCTCTATCCTTGACATCTAGATTGACCAATTAGGGCATAGACCGTGTCATCCTTGGTACAATCTATATCTTGAACTCCAAGTAGACTCACTCTAATCAAATGAGCTCAATATCTCATATTGACTCATTTGGGCATGGCCATGCACTTCGTGGTCTCACTCTATCAAGAATAACGATGTCACTCCCGTCATATAGGAGGGATAGATCCCATCTACATCACTCACATCCCTCTGCATAATTTGTTACATACCCAGTGATCACCTTTATAGTCCACCCATTTATGGGTGACATTTGACGAAGCCAAAGTATGCAACTCTTTATGTAGGGAACCATGGTGATTTCAGGTCCAAGGACTAATAGTCATACTAATAGTCACATGAGAAAGTATATGACACTCATATAATGATCCATAATACTTTCTCATGGCGGATCATTCAGTATATATTCTCCAATGCATACCCATGTGTCAACTTGATATCTCATATCCATGACTTGTGAGATTAAGTCATCGAGTTGACCTACATGCTAGTCTCTGCGCATTAACATTGTCCCTGAATGTTAATACTTGACTAGGAATAATTAAGAGTAGTGTTCTCTATATCATCTCATTATCGATTCAACCAATCGATTGATATAGATAAGAACCTTCTACTCAAGGATGTTATTATACTTAGTTTATTTGGCACCAATACAAGTAAATATAATAACCATGCCTTTATAAATAAGAATATGATACAATAAAGTCCATACAATAATCATCACATGATTGGCTCTAGGGCTTTCACTAACAATCTCCCACTAGCACTAGTGCCAATCACCGTAGTATCTAATACCCAATGACCTAGTGTGACCATCATGCTTTTTTTGTGCCAAAGCCTTGGTCAAGGGATCTGCGATGTTAGCCTCTGTGGGTACTCTGCAAATTCTCACATCTCCTCTATCGATAATCTCTCGAATGAGATAGAAGCGCCGTAGTATGTGTTTGGTCCGCTGGTGTGAGCGAGGTTCCTTAGCCTGTGCAATAGCTCCATTATTCTTACAATAGAACTCTATAGGATCTGCTATGCTAGGAACCACCCCAAGCTTAGTAATGAACTTGCGGATCCAAATTGCCTCCTTTGCTGCCTCTGATGCAGCGATATACTCAGCTTTTGTTGTAGAATCAACAACTGTGTCCTGCTTCGAACTCTTCCAGCTCACAGCGCCACCATTCAAGCAAAACATGAACCCTGACTATGATCTATAATCATCCTGGTCAGTTTGGAAGCTGACATCGCTGTAACCCTTTACAGCTAGCTCCTCATCGCCTCCAAATATCAAGAAATATTCTTTAGTCCTTCTCAAGTACTTAAGAATATTCTTGACTGCTATCTAGTGACGCTCACCTGGATCTGACTTGTATCTACTCATCATGCTCAAAGCATACGAGACATCAGGACGAGTACATAACATGACATACATGATAGATCCTATAGAAGATGCATAAGGGATCTTATCCATGCGGTCTCTCTCCTCTCTAGAAGAGGGACTTTGAGTCTTCGAAAGACTCACACCATGTGACATCGACAGAAGTCCCTTATTGGAATTCTGCATGACAAACCGTAGTAATACCGTGTCAATATATGTACTCTGACTTAGGCCAAGCAATCTCTTAGATCTATCTCTATAGATCTTGATGCCTAGAATATAGGCTACTTCACCTAAGTCCTTCATTGAGAAGCACGTCCCCAGCCAAGTCTTCACAGACTGTAGCGAAGGGATGTCATTCCCAATGAGTAGTATGTCATCCACATATAATACAAGGAAGATAACTGTGTTTCTATTAACCCTCTTGTAGACACAAGGTTCATCTTCATTCTTGATGAAACCAAACTGTTTGATCGCATCATCGAATCGAAGATTCCAACTCCGAGAAGCTTGCTTCAGCCCATAAATGGACCTTGCGATACTTTCCCGATGTCTTGTGGATCCACAAAACCCTTAGGCTGTGTCATGTACACATCCTCGAGCAAGTTTCCATTCAGAAATGCAGTTTTGACATCCATCTGTCAGATCTCATAATCGTGGTATGCTACAATAGCAAGCATGATCTGAATGGACTTAAACATCGCCACTGGAGAAAAGGTTTCATCATAGTCAATACCATGAATTTGCTTGAAACCTTTAGCCACCAATCGACCCTTATAGGTATGCGTAAGTCCATCCATGTCAGTCTTTCTCTTAAAGACCCACTTACACCCAATGGGTTTGACGCCCTCAAGTGGATCAACCAAAGTCCATACTTGGTTGGTGTACATGGATTCCATCTCGGATCTCATGACCTCTAGCCATTTCTCAGAATCTGGGCTCATCACAACTTCCTGATAGGAGGTAGACTCATTCTCAATGAGCATAACGTCATCATGGTCAGACAAGAGAAATGAGTATCTCTTAGGCTGACGACGTACCCTATCAGACCTGCGAAGAGGTAGGTCTACCTGAACAGGTGGTTGTTCCACAACTCTTTGTGCAACAATCTCATCACCCACAACACTTTGTGGTTCCTGTTCAACCTCCATCAAGGCCTCAGTGCTATGATCCTTCTCTTGAATTTCTTCAAGATCGAACGTACTCCCACTAGTTTTTCTAGAAACAAAATCCCTTTCTAGAAAAACCCCAGTCTTTTCCACAAACACTTTGTGCCGACTGGGAATGTAGAAGTAATATCCCTCAGTCTCCTTGGGATATCCAATAAAATAACACTTATCGGATTTGGGTCCCAGTTTGTCAGAGACTTGACGTCGAACGTAAGCCTCACAACCCCAAATCCTCATGAAAGACATCTTGGGATTTCTCCCTGTCCATATCGTATATGGTGTCTTTATCACAACCTTGAATGGTACACGGTTAAGTGTGAAGGCTGCTGTGTCTAGAGCATATTTCCAAAAGGATATAGGAAGATCTGTGTGACTCATCATAGATCGTACCATATCTAATAGGGTACGATTTCTCCTTTCGGATACACCATTCCACTATGGTGTTCCAGGAGGAGTGAGTTGGGATATAATCCCACACTCAGCTGATAGTCACGAAACTCATGGCTAAGGTATTCACCACCTCGATCTGATCGAAGTATCTTAATACTCTTGCCAAGCTGTTTTTGTACTTCATTCTTGAATTCTTTGAACTTTTCAAAGGATTAAGATTTATGTGTCATCAGATACACATAACCATATCTACTGAAATTATCAGTAAATGTAATGAAGTACTTGTAACCACCTCTAGCAGAAACATTGAAAGAGCCACATACATCACTATGTATAAGTCCTAACAAGTCTGTTGCTCTTTCGCTGTGTCCACTAAAGGGAGTCTTGGTCATCTTGCCTAAAAGGCAAGACTCGCATGTCTCATATGATTCAAAATCAAATGAGTCCAGCAGCCCATCCTTATGGAGCTGAGATAAGCGACTCTCATTTATGTGACCTAAGCGACAATGCCAGAGATAGATTTGGTTCAACTCATTTGACTTGAACCTTTTGGTACTTATGTTATAGATGGGTCTCTCTAAGTCTAGAAAGTAGAGTCCGTTCATTAGAGGTTCACTACAATAGAACATATCATTTAAATAAACTGAACAACATTTGTTCTTTATTATAAATGTAAATCCTTTCTTGTCCAAACAAGAAATCGAAATTATGTTCTTAATTAAAGCAGACACATAACAATATTCATCCAGTTCTAGTACAAGCCTAGTGGGCAGAGATAGATCATAAGTTCCTACAGCAACAACAACAACTCTTGCTCCATTACCTACTCATAGGTCTACCTCGCCCTTTGTCAATGCCTTGCTATTTCTCAGCGCCTGCACATTGGTACAAATGTGAGATGCACATCCGGTACGGTATCTAATACCCATGATGAAGAAATAGATAGATTGACTTCTATAACATTTATACCTGAAGTAGAAGTCTCACTTCTCTTCTTCTTAAGATCTTCCAGGTATGCTTTGTAGTTACGCTTCCAGTGTCCAGCTTCCTTGCAGTGGAAGCAAGCCCCTTCTTTGGCCACCCCTCCACTACAAAAAAATTGCTTTTTGGCGACGAACTTTGGCAATGAAAATAATTCGTTGCAAATTTGCAACAAATTTTGCGAAAAATTTTATGTTTCATCGTAAATTTGTAACGAAATTTCCGACGAAAAAAAATTTGTTGCAAAAATTATAAAATTTCCAACATTTAAATTTCGTTGCAAAATTCATTGCAAATTGGCGACGAAAATTATTTTTCATCGCCAATTTGCGACGAAAAAAATAAATTCGTCGCAAATTTCTATAACGAATTCAAAATTCGTTGCCAAATATGCGATAAATTTTTTTTCGTTGCAAATTTTACAACAAGAAATAAATTTGTTGCAAAAATTTACGACGAATTTATTTTTTCGTCACAAAATTCTGCAACGAATTATTTTTCGTTGCAGAATTTGCAACGAAAATAAATTCGTTGCAGAATTTATTTATTTTTTCGTTGCAGAATCTGCAACGAAAAAAAATTCATTGCAGAAATTTGCAACGAATTTACTATTTCATTGCAAAATTCTGCAACGAAATGTTTTGCATTGCAGATCTGCAACAAAAAAAAATTCATTGCAGATTCTGTATGGAAAAATAAAATTCGTTGCAGATTCTGCAATGAATATAGAATTCGTCGCCAAATTGGCGACGAAATTAGCGACGAAAAAACATTCGTCGCTAAATTTTCCCTAAAATCCTGCAGATCTAACTCTTTCTTCCCTCTCCCCCTCCCTTCTCTTCTTCGCCGTGCCGATCCAACTCCTCCGATCCTGTCACCGGCCCTTCGGTAAGTCTCCCGATCTTCTTCCCTCTCCCTTCTGGCGTCGTCGCTGCGGCAACGATGTTGCGACTGCCCAGCGTGATCGCGCCGCGGTGCCGCCCGCCACGCCCCTACTTCGCCCGTGCCGCCGTTCTGCGTGCGTGCTCGTCGGGCCTCTCTTATCAGCGTGCTCGCGTGCGCGTTTTCTGCTGCTGTGCCGTGTTCGCCGGCCGCCTCGTGTTCGCGGTATCCGCGCTCCGCGTGTTTGCATTGCCGTCATTGCAGCGTACTCACGGCGGACTAGGTGCCGCCGCTGCGCGTGCATGGCGATCTTTGCTGCCGCGAGCTCGCGGCGAGTCTTGCCGTGTGCTCATTCGCGAGTCTGCCGCGTGCTCGCAGCAGTGTTGGCGCGAGCTCGCGTGGTGATCTTGCTGGGCGTAAGGTCGCGTCAGACAATATATACTGCGAGCAGGCGACGACATCGGCCGTCGCGAGCAGGCGATGACATCGATCGACCGCCACAAGCTCACGGCAGCCACATGGTGGTGGCAGCTAGGTGCTGCTGTGCGTACACGCAGCTACGTTCCTGGTGCGAGATCGCGTGCGACAGCAGGTTCTTGCCGCAATATCGCGTGTGGCAGCAGGCGGACCCGCAAGCTCGCGACAGCGGTACCTGTCCCAATTATAATACTGTGTGGTAATCTAAATATAATATTTTGTTTAATATAGGTTGTCCTACTTTGAAGGTGTTTGTCAAGGTGTTCATCTATGCGTGAGTTCATCCCCACATTGTTTAATTTTGGACAGGTTTGTGTAAAATATTATTTGCCATTATTTACAGTATTATGAATTATGTTATATAATTTTTAATCGTAATGTTTGATTTTAGGTAATTTAATTACCGTTAGTAGATCATAATTTGTTCGAAACAATGATCTTATAATTTGCAATTAAATATCACACAAAATAATATTTAGTAGTAGAAAAATATAATGTTGAGTATAAATTTAAGATTAGATTGAGATATATATATATATATATATATATATATATATATATATATATATATATATATATATATATATATATATATATATATATATATATATATATATATATATATATATATATATATATATATATATATATATATATATATATATATATATTTATATGATGAAGTTAATTTGGAAGAAATGAAAATTAATCGTTGTCGATATAATTTATGTCGATCGATGGAGAGAACGCAGCTGGATGTATAAAAGAATTTATAATTGGGTTGGAATTTTTTTTGAGATTTTTCAATAATAATGTTGAGTTTATGGATGTGAATAAATTAAGGTGTCCGTGCAAAAAATGTCATAATGGTAAATTTTTCCAATGTGATAAAGTTCGAGAACATCTTTGTAGATTTGGTTTTACGCCAAATTATTATAATTGGACTTGTCATGGTGAACCGTTTATATCCGATGAACAGGTTGGACGAAACATGCAAAGGAAAGTTAGTGGAGAGCAAGTATATTATGATCAATGCAATCCGTACCAGAGGATGATAGTTGATGCAGTTGGTCATAATTTGAATTGCGAACCAAACGCGACAAGCTCTAGTTATCCTCAAGCATTTGAACACACGTATAATAATTATCCAACACCGTTGGAGGAGGTAGAAATTACTGGTGGTAATGCAAATGTGCACAATGAGCCATATATAAAATTTCAAGAAGTATTGAGAGCTGCAGATGAACCCGTGTGGTCCGGTTGTGACAGTCACACAAAATTTTCTCTCACCATGAGATTGTTGAATGTTAAAGCTGAGCATAATGTGTCAGAAGAATGTTTTAATGATTTTCTTCAAGTTATTGGAGAAGTATTGCCGCGTGATCACATAATGCCGAATGATTTTTACAGTATGAAAAAACTTGTGAAAGATTTGGGTCTTCCGGTGCAAAGAATTTATGTTTGCAGAAATGGTTGCATGCTATATTGGGGAGATAATGTAAATTTAGAGATTTGCAAATTTTGTAGTCAAAGCAGGTACAAGAGTACCATGAGATCAAATCATAATAAGCGATTAAAATCATTCAGACAAATGTTCTATTTGCCTTTAACTCCTAGATTGCAAAGGCTTTATGCTTCAAAGGTGACTGCTGAACACATGACTTGGCATGCAAATCATGAAACAGAGAATGGGCTAATGTGTCATCCATCTGATGCAGAGGCGTGGAAAAATTTTGATCGAACATATCCTGAGTTTTCAAATGAGATCTGAAATATCAGGTTGGGTCTATGTGCTGATGGATTTGCTCCGTTTGGCAAATCAGGAAGAACGTATTCTTGCTGGCCAATTATTGTAACTCCGTACAATCTTCCTCATGGTATGTGTATGAAAACACCTTATATGTTTTTAACATTGATTGTGCCTGACCCTCATAATCCGAAGAAGTTAATAGATGTGCACATGCAACCGTTGATTGCCGAGTTGATCCAACTATGGGACGTGGGTGTTTCCACGTATGATGTCCATACTAATCAGCTGTTCACTATGAGAGCTGCACTTCTTTGGACCATAAATGATTTTCCTGCTTATGGGATGTTATCGGGCTGGAGTACTGCGGGGATTTTAGGATGCCCAATATGTATGGAGAGATCAAAGTAATTCAGATTGAAACACGGAAAGAAACCGAGTTATTTTGATTGTCATAGACAATTTTTACCGCCAAATCATAAATTCAGAAGAAATAAAGAAGAATTTACTAATAATAGAATTGAAAGAACACCTCCACCAATCAGATTCACGGGTCAAAGTCTATGGCAAAGAGTGCTTAACTTTCCATCTGTTATTGAAGACCCCAATGTCACAACATATGACTATGGAATTACACATAAATGGACAAAACGCAGTATTTTTTGGGATTTACCATATTGGCAGAATAATTTGATTCACCACAATCTTGAT
The DNA here is from genome assembly GCA_025175895.1 of Wurfbainia villosa. Taxonomy (NCBI): domain Eukaryota; kingdom Viridiplantae; phylum Streptophyta; class Magnoliopsida; order Zingiberales; family Zingiberaceae; genus Wurfbainia; species Wurfbainia villosa. Next base: position 109,394,496 of record CM045996.1, read on the forward strand.
TTAATGCATATGGAGAAGAATATTTTTGAAAATCTGATAAATACGTTGATGGATATAACTGGAAAAACAAAAGACAATCTGAATGCAAAAAAAGATTTGCGTCTCATATGTAACCGACCTACCCTTGATGTTGATGCAAATAGTAGGGGACCAAAACCGAAAGTAGTTTATACATTGAATAAGGATCAGAAACGGATTGTTTGTGAATGGTTGAAATCGTTGAAATTTCCTGATGGTTATGTCTCAAATATTGGTAGATGCGTTGATTTGAAGGAATGCAAATTTATGGGTTTTAAAAGTCATGACTGTCATCTATTCATGGAAAGATTAATTCCTATTACTTTGAAGGAACTGTTACCAAATTTTGTATGGGGTGCAATTACGGAATTAAGCATTTTCTTTCTTGATATTTGCTCGACAGTACTGAGTCATTCACACATGGAGACATTAGAGAGAGACATTCCGATTATCTTGTGTAACTTAGAAAGGATATTCCCACCGGAATTTTTTGATTCAATGGAACATATTTTGGTTCACTTGCCATATGAGGCTAAAGTTGGAGGTCCTGTTCAATTTCGGTGGATGTATCCGTTTGAAAGGTGATTTTTTTTAAAACTTTTTTGTCGTTGTTATTTCATTTGGTCAACTCTAGTCTAATTTATTTGCTAATAAATTTTATTGTATTACTTTTAGATTCCTCTATCACTTGAAAAAAAAGTGAAAAATAAAGCTCATGTTGAAGCTTCTATAGTTAATGCTTATATTGTGGAGGAAGTTACAACTTTTGCATCATATTACTTTGAACCTCACGTTCAATGCAAGAGTCGGAAAGGTGAAGAAAAGCGATGAGGGTGTTGATCCAAATTTGAGGGCATTCTCAATTTTTAATTACCTTGGTCGACCAAGTGGATCTTGTACAAGTAGATACCTAACTAGTCCCGAGTGGCGAGCAGCCCATACATATATTTTATTGAATCGCCCGTATGTAAGTATATATTAGTTATATTAAACATTTTGTATATCATAAAATATTGTTCATGTTTTATTTAATTATATTGTAGGATTTTTCAAACTCTATATTCGGAGCTTCCGGAGCATGAGTTTAATAATTTCTGTGATGAAGAATTTGCACAAAGGTTCAAAAATTATGTAAGTAGTATATGATATTAAATTTGATAAATCTTGTCTGATGACACATATTGATTTTACTTTAGGTTCATGATAATCACTGTCACATTGAGCAAGACCTAATAAACAATCTGTCATGGGGTCCAAATTCAATGGTTAAAACTTGGCCCGCATATTTCATAAACGGATATAATTTTCATACTCAAGCTTATGGAAATGGGAAAACTACAATGAATAGCGGAGTTTGTGTTCAGTCATCTATTGATGGAGGTGCAAGGAATGAATTTTATGGTTTGCTGGATGAAATTTTAGAGGTAACGTATCCAGACTCAGATTTGCGAGTTATTTTATTTATGTGTCGTTGGTTTGACCCTATCAAAGGCATGAGGGTGCATCCACAGTTTAATTTGGTTGAAATTAACTACAAAAAAATATACAAGAGGTACGAACCATTTGTATTAGCACAGCAAGCAATTCAAGTATTTTATGCTTCATATCCTAGTATGAGACGAGACAAAAGTGATTGGTGGGCAGTTTGTAAAACCAAAGCACGTAATAAAATTGAGGAACATTGGGAGGACATAACCTATCAACAAGATGAAGTTGTCAATACATTTCATATCGAAGAGTATAATATTTCAACGTTACGAGATCCCAGTGGCATTGTAATAGACGTTTATGCAAGTGAACTGAATGAGTATGAAGATGAAGATTTCAATGATGAGGATGAGGATGAGGATGACAATGACGATGACGATGACGATGACGATTAGACGCATTATCATGCCGAAAATTTTATTGCAGACTTCGATTTCTAATTATTGGTAATTTACCTTTTAATTTATTGAATACCAATTGTATTTTATTTTACTATGTTATTCAAAATTTTATATATTTGATATGCTAATGATTTTTTTTTATTTAGGGCCAGTTGCTATGAATATGGTAATATTTTCATATTCTTCCTATTAATAATTCAATATGCAACTACATTTGTTTTCCCTATAATATTCTTCTAATAATAATGATTGTTAGTTTGGATGTGGCGGTCATAGACGTAGTAGTGATGGAAGATCACAGTCTTCCTCTGCTTCAGCACCCGCACATTCTGATGCTCTTGCAGGAAATGTGCCCTCCACCTCTTCCCTAATTGCAGGATCCTCTGATTCACAACATATACCTGCTAATGTTTCTTCCCCGGTACAACAAACACTCGTGGAGAGGGAAGATACGAGAGAGTTTATATCTCCGCGAGGAGAATTGTAAGTATTCAAGTTTTATAATATCTATATTAAAATTTTAATATAATATATTTTTTTAAAACTATGTAACGGAGTTTGTTTTTGGTTTCTGTTAGATTTACAAATTCTGTACGTGTTATTCATGAGGTGAATAAAATAGTGAATAACCATTGGGCCGACGCTTCTATGACTTATACAAGCACACTGGAAGATATTAAAGTTCTGTGGTGGAATGAGTTCAAGGTAATTTATTTCAATCTTTAGTATATGAAATTGCAGTGATTGTAATAAATTTTAATTTTCCTCTATTGCAGTGGGTATTTATTTGGGATGAGACTAAAACACTAGAGATTAGGAGGATTTTTAAGAAAAAATGTGGTGATCATATTCGAAACATACTAAATCATGCAAAAACTAGAAATAAGAAACCCCACTGTATAACTGAGGAGAATTGGAATAAAATTGTTTCACATTGGGGATCTGATGAAAGTAAGTGGAGGAGTGAACAGAATAAGCAAAATCAGAATTTTAACTCCGGCGTTATGTCTGCCACGTATGCGGGAGGATCCATAAATATCGATGAGCATAGACATCGATTGATGAGTACTTTCAATTTATGATTTTATAATCTAATACTCACTAATTTATAAATATTAACTGTTTAATTTGTTTAGGCCAAGGAGACAGGATCAGAGCCATTATTTATTGACACTTTCACCCGTACATTCCAAAAAAAGGATAAAACATGGAGTGGTGAAAGAGCTAGAACAATAAAGGCGTGTGATTGTAAAAATTTATTTTCTTATGTTAATATTTAATTCTTTTTTCTTTCACAATAGGAGAAATACGACGAACTTTCACAAAGAAATTCGGGAGCATGTGAAGATGGAGTCGAATCGGAGCCATCTGTTAGCAATATAAATTTATGGCTCGAAGCATCTGGAGGACCGAAAAGTGGAAGAATACTTGGACTCGACTCTTTGAGCCGATCCTATAAAGTCCCTGGTGCTTCTTCTTCATCCTCTCTAGTATCAAAGGCCCAAGTTATTCAATTAACCGAAGAGGTTTATCATTTGAGAGAGTTACTAGCGCAGAAGGAAACTGAATCGAGACAGAACGCTCAGAAAGTTCAAGACTTAAATGAAAAGATGAACGAAGTTCAAAGGCAACAAATGTTTATTATGCAACATCTTCAGTTACCGTCTAGCTCAAATCAATTTCCTCCTTCTAGCTCTGCTCCTCCTCCGCCTGATCCCTGTCATGGAGAAAATGATGATGTATTTTTTGATGACAATGGTGATGATGTTCATTATCTTTGACTGTATTTATGAAAGTTTATTTGTAAGCTTCTTGACTTATGACATATGCCGTATTTATGTTTTTATAAGTTTGTTGTATTTAACTGTTGCCGGATGATAATGATACGTACGGTAGATCTTTAGATGTTTGTTATCTGTATAAATTGGTTTGATTTCCATATTATTGTTTGTTGTATAATTGTGTTAATATTGTTGTGTGTTTGTTGTAAAACAGTGAAAAAATATTAATTTGTAAATTTTTCCTCGCTTGAAAATACAATTTCGTTCAAATTATATATCGATCGTGATATGGACATTCACTTGATAAAATTTTTTGGCCATCGATTGGTGGTAGACAATGTCGATTGGTGATATCTTTATAGCGAGATTCTGAGAACCCTTCGTGGCCGTGACGATTGACTCTTGAGCTAGTAGTTGATGGATATGAAGCGATCGCCATCTGTAGCAACTCACGAGCGTCGATGGCCATTGGTACGATCCAGTCCGTCACGCTAGCAGTCGACTACTAGTTCAATTTTTGGCGACGAATTATTATTTTCGTCGCAAAATTTGCGACAAAAAAATATTCGTCGCAAAATTTAATTTTATTTGTTAATTTCGATCATCAGAATTTGGCGACGAATATATTTTTCGTCGCAAATTTGGCGACGAAAATAATATTCGTCCCCAAATTTCATTATATTGGCCGGCGGTGGATGGGAGAATTTTGCGACGAATAAAAATTTCGTCGCATATTTGGCGACGAAAAAATTTATTCATCGCTAATTTATCGACGAAAAAATTTATTAGTCGGTAATTTGGCGTCGAATGTATAATTCGTCGCCGAATTCGACGACGAAAATAATTATTCGTCGCCGAATTCGGCGACGAAAAGTGTTATTTGTCGCAAAAATTTGCGACGAATCGTCTTTTTCATCGCCAAATTGGCGATGAAAACATTTATTTGTTGCCAAATTTGGCGAGGAATTTTGCAACGAAATAATTATTCGTTGCAATTTGGCGACGAAATTTATTTTTTCGTTGCAGATTTTAGCGGCGAATTATTTGCAACGAAAATTTTTTCGTTGCAAAAAAATTTTGCAACGAAATTTTTTACAAATTTCGTTGCAAAATTCGTCGCCAAAAAAGGAATTTTTTGTAGTGCTCCTTTGGGTTTCAGTTCTTTGCCTTTGCCCTTGGCTTGTGACTTTCCCTTACCTTTAGGCTTGCCCTTGTCTTTCTTCTTTTGCACCATTAAAATGGAGTCAAATTTTCCCTTCTTAAGGTTGAACTCAGCAGTTCTCAACATGCTGAGCATCTCAGGCAGTGACTTATCAATTTCATTCATGTTGTAATTCATGACAAATTGATTGTAGCTTTGTGGCAAAGACTACAAGATCAAGTCAGTGGCTAGCTCTTGGCCAAGTGGGAATCCCAATCTTTGTAGGTTTTCTACGTACCCAATCATCTTGAGTACAATGGACTTACGGGAGTCCCATCTTGCATCTTGGTGAAGGTAGATGCTTCGGAGGCTCATTGGCTCCCATGTCCCCGGATTAAAATTTTCATTAATGAAAGAATCAATCCGGATGGGATGAGCTTCCTTAGCACAACCTATTCGTCGTCGTGCTAACAACTTGAGTGGTTGCTTGAACAAACTAGTTATTCAAGCAATACAACTCTTCTAGTTGGTTAGCCGCGGAAGAGACGACGGACGGATCGCCGGTTTTTGTGTTTGTCTTCGGGGTCCATGATTATACAATATATATTCATACACACACATGCATAATCAAAATATTAAAGAATATATTCAGATCTGTAAATAAAGTTAAAATAACTTTATACCTTACGATCTTCTATCGTATGTCCTATCCTTCTCGTGGATGACGTGTGGACGAAGATCCTCCACGAGTAGAAGCCTTCTAGATCGCTTTCTTCTCTACCTTGTCCGCTGCGAACAAAGAGAAGAACTCACAAATACCTTTCCTATCTAGAACTGGCCACCAAATTAGGGAATTTGGTGCAACCGCCGGCCAAGGAGCAATGGATGATGCGCCGGCCAACTTGTAAAGGAGTTGCCGCCGGCCACCAAGGAGAAAAGAAGGAGGAAGACCACCGACCACCAATGGAAGGAGAACTGCCGGCTAAGGAAGAAGAGAAAAGCCTTAAGGATGGGCGCCGGCCAAGTATTGATGGTGGAAGTTGGGCGCCGGCAACAACTAGAAGGAAGAAGAAAGTTGCCGCCCACTTTTGCTCCAAACTCTAGCCGCCCACCTCTCCAAGAGCCAAACCCTAATTCTCTAATTCAAATCCTTGATCATACTTGCCGCCCAACCCTAAGCATCTATTTATAGAATAGGGCTTAAGCCTCCTTTAATCTCCACCGTCGGATCTAGGGATTTAATCTCGACCGTCGGATCTAGGGTTTTATCCCAACCGTCGGATCTAGGGTTTAATCCCAACCGTCGGATCTAGGATTTCATCCCAACCGTCGGATCTAAGGTTTCATCCCAACCGTCGGATCTAGGGTTTTATCCCAACGGATCTAGGATTTAATCCCAATCGTCGATTCTAGGATTTCATCCTAACCATCGGATCTAGGATTTAATCCCAACCGCTGGTTCTAGGTTTTGTTTTACATTCTTGGATCTAGACTTCACAAGGATTATATTAGGCTATAGGGACCATAAGGAGGAGTTGGGTCTTGGCCACCCGATGGATCGGAACCACACAAACTTGATCCATCAATGATGTTCCATTCCACTAGAGGATCATCATTGAACTACCTCACCAACCCCCATAACTTAATATGGGTTCCATATATTATTCGTACATTAATCTCCCCGTGTTTAAGATATCGAATGTCCGTCAATTAATTGATTTACTGACCATCAATTAATTAACATCTAATTCCTCGAGTAGTACCACTCAACCTTATCATCATGTTGACTAAGTCAACCATTGGTTTACATGATGAACCTTATGAGCTCCTCGAGGGACATCATCAACCTAATATATAGGACACGTTTTCCTCCTATAATCAACGACACACCATGTAAATAATATTATTTCCCAACTTACCGGGCATATTGATTTAATCCATCTACATCTCACCCTCTGGTAAATCAAAGAAATAAATACTAAGTACATGTGCTCGTTATTATATCGGGATTAAGAGCATGTACAACATAATATCCCAGGTCCGATTCAATTATGTAGTCAGCAATTAATTGAATCACCTCTATGTCGGTCCTGCTCAATACACCTAAGTGTACTAGTGTAACTCTATGTTCAAGACAAAACAATACCAAGCTACACTACAACCATGCCAATGGTTTGTCCAAAACCATCTTGGTTGTGAGCCTTTACTTATATTTTACAAGGGACTGATAACATGATCTTCTGTGCCACACCAAGCACCATGTTATCTACAATGTAAAATATTAGACAATATGCACACATATAAATATATAAAGTGCAAACAATGATCATGTGATTCTTATTTCAAAATAAAATGTTCATACAAAAAGAGCTAGGTTTTCAGTATACATTCCAACAATCTCCCACTTATACTAAAAGACTATGCCGTCATCACTCTGCCATACATCTGATCCCCATGTCCTCCACATGCCTATCAAACGCTTTCGCTGGAAGGGCCTTAGTGAATGGATCCGCCAGGTTATCCTCTGATGCAATCTTGGCGACAGAAACTTCTCCTCGCTTTACGATCTCTCGTATGAGGTGGTACTTGCACTCTATGTGTTTACTTGCCTTATGGGCTCGTGGTTCCTTCGAGTTTGCAACTGCACCACTGTTATCACAATAAATTGTGATAGTTCTGGGCAAACCAGGAATCACATCTAAGTCCATCAAGAAGTTCCTAAGCCATACAGCTTCCTTGGCTGCCTCAGAGGCTGCCACATACTCAGCTTCCATGGTAGAGTCCGCCACGCATTTCTGCTTGACACTCCTCCATACTATGGCTCCACCTCCAAAAGTAAACACAAACCCCGAGGTAGACTTACTCTTGTCCCTATCTGATTGGAAATCCGAATCCGTGTAACCCACAGGGACTAATTGATCTGCCGATAACCAAAGATATAATCCCTAGTCCTTCTGTACTTCAATATATGCTTTACCACACCAATGTCCTGTCGATTACTCGATATCTCGCTAACCATGCCCACGACAAGCAGATATCCGGTCTCGTGATACATAGCATAGCATACATAAGGCTTCCACTGAAGCATAAGGAACCGCCTTCATGTCCTCTATCTCCTTTGATGTTTTGGGACACATCTCTTTAGATAAAGGAACTCCATGCCTAAAAGGTAAAAAACCTTTCTTGGAGTTCTGCATGCTAAAACGAGCAAGGATAGTGTCAATGTATGAAGCTTGAGACAAGCACAACATCCTTTTCTTGCGATCCCTTATAACTTTGATCCCAAGGATATGTCCCACTTCTCCCAAGTCCTTCATATCAAACTGTTTGGACAACCATACCCTTACATCTGATAACACTTTGATATTGTTGCCAACTAACAAAATGTCATCTACGTATAGTACAAGAAACACCACTACGTTTTCGTCACATCTCTTGTATACACAAGGCTCATCCGGACTTTGAATAAATCCATATGACTGGATTACCTCATCAAAGCGGATGTTCCAAGATCTAGAAGCTTGCTTCAATCCATAAATGGACCGATTAAGCTTACATACAAGATGCTCTTTGCCTTTAGCAATGAATCCCTCTGGTTGCCACATATAGATGTTCTCCTCAAGACTTCCGTTAAGGAAAGCTGTCTTGACATCCATCTGCCAAATCTCATAATCCATATGAGCAGCTATAGATAAGAGAATCCGAATAGACTTAAGCATCGCTACCGGCGAAAAGGTCTCCTCATAATCGATACCCTCTTTCTGAGTATACCCTTTCGCTACAAGCCTAGCTTTGAAGGTCTCAACCTTCCCATCTACTCCTCTCTTTCTCTTGTAGATCCACTTGCATCCAATGGTTTTTACACCATCGGGTGGTTCTACTAGCTCCCAGACCTGATTAGAATCCATAGATTCTATCTCTGAATTCATCGCTCTTTGCCAAGATACCGCATCTCTATCTTGGATTGCCTCGTCATATGTCCAGGGATCAGGTTCATGTTCACCAAGGACTAAGTCCGAAGACTCTCCCAAAAACATGAATCTCTCGGGTTGTCTAACAACCCTCCCACTACGACGAGGTGCCTCCTGTGTATGCTCTGTGACACGCTGCACGATGACTTGTGGTGTCTCCTCTCGGGTGGTATTGAAGTGGACTTCTCACAACTCTCAAGAACAATCCTACTCGTGGGCTTGTGGTTCATCACATAGTCCTCCTCTAGAAATCGGCATTACGTACTCACGATCACCTTCCGATCTCTAGGACTATAGAATAAACCACCCTTCGCCCCTTAGGGTAGCCAACAAACAAGCGCATTGCATGAGATTCCAACTTACCAGCATCTCCCTTCAGCACATGTGCTGGACTACCCCAAATCCGAATATGTCTTAGACTAGGCTTTCGCCCAGTCCACAACTCTGTGGGAGTAGAGGGTACTGACTTAGATGGAACCAAGTTCAGAATGTGTGCTGTTGTTTCCAGAGCAAACCTCCAGAACGAATTAGGTAACTCAGAATAACTCATCATAGATCTGACCATCTCCATAAGAGTCCTGTTCCTTCGCTTCGCCACACCATTCTGCTGGGGTGTGCCAGGTGCGGACAATTGGGATTGAATCCCAGCCTCTGATAAGTAACTCCTAAACTCTCCCAAGAGGTACTCACCACCACGATCAGATCGTAATGTCTTGATACTTTTACCTTGACGGTTCTCCACATCAGCCTTGAATTCTTTGAACCTGTCAAAGCATTCAAACTTGCGGCGCATCAAGTAAATCTATCCATATCTTGAATAATCATCAATAAAAGAGATGAAATATTCAAAACCACCTCTTGCCTGGATAGACATAGGACCGCACAAATCAGAATGAACCAATTCTAACACATCTTTGGCTCTATACCCCTTGGCCTTGAAAGGCCTCTTGGTCATTTTACCTTCCAAGCAAGATTCGCAGGTTGGGAGATCCTCCACCACTAATGAACCCAAAGGTCCATCAGCTATCAACCTTTGAATTCTACTTAGGTTAATATGACCAAGCCTTAGATGCCAAAGATATGTTTGGTTCATTTGCGAAGGTTCTTTTCTCTTATTAGATTTAGAAGATGAGCTATTTACTTCTATTTGCATCGTGGGAGTTTTTGGTTCAAGAGTATATAAATTGCCAACCAATGTACCAGAACAGATAATCTCCCTATTCCTTTTTATAACCACCTTGTCATTAAAAGAAATAGAATATCCATCCAAAAACAATTTAGAAACTGAAATTAAATTCTTTCTAAAAGTAGGTACATAAAGACAATTTCATAAAACCAAAAATTTATTCCTATCAAAAGATAAATAAACGTCTCCCACTGCAATAGCCGCCACCTTTGAAGCATTGCCCATGAAGACGGTAATCTCTCCCTCAGCTAGTCGTCGGGTTTCCTGGAACCCCTGCAAAGTATTGCAGACATGATCAGTGGCTCCTGTATCTACACACCAGGCACTGGTAGATAACACCGCTAAACATGTTTCAACAACTAAACCAGAAGATATACCTTTGTTCTTTCGGTGAGGACAGTCCGCCTTCCAATGTCCAGTCTGCTTGCAAGTGAAGCACTTGCCTTTCGGCTTCTTCACTCCTGCCTGAGGTCCTACTGCCACCTTCTTCGCTCCACCTTGTTTCTTCTTCTTCTTACCTTTCTGTTTAGAGGAAGAAACCTTCTGAGCGACCATGGCTTGAGCACTCTGACGAAAAAGCCCCTCTGCCGCCTGGAGTTCTGTCAGAAGCTCCGCCAACGAATACAACCTTTTGTTCATGTTGTAGTTGAGGCGGAACTGCTCAAAACTCCTAGGCAGAGACTGGAGAATAATATCGACCTGGGTTTCCCCATCGATCTCAGCTCCTAGGACTTCCATCTCATTAAGATGAGCCATCATCTTGAGAACATGATCCCTGACGGGTGTTCCCTCGATCATGGAGGTCGTCATCAAGTTTCTCATAGCCTCCTGCCTAGCCGCCCTACTCTGATGTCCGAAAAGTTCCTTGAGATTGAACATCATGTCATAAGCTGTGGCTATGGCCTGATGTTGATGTTGCAGCACATTTGACATAGATGCCAAAATGTAACACCGCGCCATCTCATTTGCCTTAACCCATTTCTTATAACGTTCTATCTTCTTTTCATCAGAGTCATCGGAGGGCTTAGGAGGACAGACCTCGAAGAGTACAAATTTGTACTCCTCCGCAGTTAAGACAATATCCAGGTTTCTTTTCCAATCAATGTAGTTTGGTCCGGTAAGTTTGTTTTCTTTTAAAATCACAGCAAGTGGGTTGAAAGCCATTTGAAAACCCTAAAAATCACAATGATCAAAATATTAGATTTCAAATATTATTGATTCCTCAAAACAATAAAATTCTGAAATCAACCAACACCTCAAAACACTGAGAATATCGCATGCCACGATAGTGTGGACGTATACGAATTCTACATTTGTAAGAGGAGGTTTTACCCATTAATTTTATTATCTTGTCAACCTTACTTTTTGACAAATAAAATTAATAGTTGGTTCCTCTTTAGCCCTACAAATAAAAGCAGTGACTCCGATGGGGAGGATACTTTTAATTTGCATCTAAGTGTGCACCATTACACAGTACTAAGGGAATTATTTCGGATTATGTGCCTTACCGATGGGGAAGTACACACGCTCCTTAATAATTTCCTATAACCATTATTTGACCTAGTGATCCGCAAACAAACCCATCCGATGGGGAGGAAGGCACTCAGAGCCAACGCGCAAGTTTGTTGCATCACACGTCAAATTGTAATGGAGGCCGCGGGAATTAATTAAAATGTCCCTCTCCCACTTAGTAAATTAAAATTGAGGAATTTTAAAACACACACAACATGCATATAAAACAAATAAGCAATAAATATGGAAAAAACAAAATTTTTCCAACTATTATGGCATTGTCCTCCAATATGCATCCCGTCGTGTCGCCACCTCGTCCGCTCCATCTTTTCCCGTGCGCAAGTCACCAAAGAGTTCCGAGCCGAGATAAAACATTTTAATTTACATCCATCGATCCTATACTCCACGAGGAGTGTACAAATCATCAAGATCGAAAGTAAACTAAAATGAGCAGCTAAACAATGCCGTATTTAATTACAAAAATTAAATACTAATCTAACCTCGTCAACCCCGAGGATTCAAATAATAAATTTTTACACACATCCATTCACATACATTCACATGGCCATAATAGTCGGATCTTATGCCTGCAACCAAAGAGTTAAACTACGCATATCCTACTATTATCTGGCACATATAATATATGAAATATGCATAAAAAATTAACCGAATCCAAAACACACAAAACCGGAAACCGTGGCTCCGATACCACTTGAAGGTAGATGCTTCGGAGGCTCATTGGCTCCCATGTCCCCGGATTAAAATTTTCATTAATGAAAGAATCAATCCAGATGGGATGAACTTCCTTAGCACAACCTATTCGTCATCGTGCTAACAACTTGAGTGGTCGCTTGAACAAACTAGTTATTCAAGCAACACAACTCTTCTAGTTGGTTAGCCGCGGAAGAGACGACGGACGGATCGCCGGTTTTTGTGTTTGTCTTCGGGGTCCATGATTATACAATATATATTCATACACACACATGCATAATCAAAATATTAAAGAATATATTCAGATCTGTAAATAAAGTTAAAATAACTTTATACCTTACGATCTTCTATCGTATGTCCTATCCTTCTCGTGGACGACGTGTGGACGAAGATCCTCTACGAGTAGAAGCCTTCTAGATCACTTTCTTCTCTACCTTGTCCGCTGTGAAGAAAGAGAAGAACTCACAAATACCTTTCCTATCTAGAACCGGCCACCAAATTAGGGAATTTGGTGCAACCGCCGGCCAAGGAGCAATGGATGATGCGCCGGCCAACTTGTAAAGGAGTTGCCGCCGGCCACCAAGGAGAAAAGAAGGAGGAAGACTATCGGCCACCAATGGAAGGAGAACCGCCGGCTAAGGAAGAAGAGAAAAGCCTTAAGGATGGGCACTGTCCAAGTATTGATGGTGGAAGTTGGGCGCCGACAACAACTAGAAGGAAGAAGAAAGTTGCCGCTCACTTTTGCTCCAAACCCTAGCCGCCCACCTCTCCAAGAGCCAAACCCTAATTCTCTAATTCAAATCCTTGATCATACTTGCCGCCCAACCCTAAGCATCTATTTATAGAATAGGGCTTAAGCCTCCTTTAATCTCCACCGCTTGATCTAGGATTTAATCTCGACCGTCCGATCTAGGTTTTATCCCAAATCCGGATCTAGGGTTTAATCCCAACCGTCGGATCTAGGATTTCATCCCAACCGTCGGATCTAAGGTTTCATCCCAACCGTCGGATCTAGGGTTTTATCCCAACCGTCGGATCTAGGGATTTAATCCCAATCGTCGATTCTAGGATTTCATCCTAACCATCGGATCTAGGGATTTAATCCCAACCGTTGGTTCTAGGTTTTGTTTTACATTCTTGGATCTAGACTTCACAAGGATTATATTAGGCTACGATAGGGACCATAAGGAGGAGTTGGGTCTTGGCCACCCGATGGATTGGAACCACACAAACTTGATCCATCAATGATGTTTCATTCCACTAGAGGATCATCATTGAACTACCTCACCAACCCCCATAACTTAATATGGGCTCCATATATTATTCGTACATTAATCTCCCGTGTTTAAGATAGTCGATTAATTGATTTACTGACTATCAATTAATTAACATCTAATTCCTCGAGTAGTACCACTCAACCTTATCATCATGTTGACTAAGTCAACCAGCTGGGTTTACATGATGAACCTTATGAGCTCCTCAAGGGGACATCATCAACCTAATATATAGGACACGGTTTCCTCCTATAATCAACGACACACCATGTAAATAATATTATTTCCCAACTTACCGGGCATATTGATTTAATCCATCTAAATCTCACCCACTGGTAAATCAAAGAAATAAATACTAAGTACATGTGCCCGTTATTATATCGGGATTAAGAGCATGTACAACATAATATCCGAGGTCCGATTCAATTATGTAGTCAGTACTAAATTGAATCACCTCTATGTCGGTCCTGCTCAATACACCTAAGTGTACTAGTGTAACTCTATGTTTAAGACAAAACAATACCAAGCTACACTACAACCATGCCAATGGTTTGTCCAAAACCATCTTGGTTGTGAGCCTTTACTTATATTTTACAAGGGACTGATAACATGATCTTCTGTGCCACACCAAGCACCATGTTATCTACAATGTAAAATATTAGACAATATGCACACATATAAATATATAAAGTGCAAACAATGATCATGTGATTCTTATTTCAAAATAAAATGTTCATACAAAAAGAGCTAGGCTTTCAGTATACATTCCAACACTTGGATTGAAACAATGCCTTAGAGACTTCATATCTCTCGTGCCTTGCTTGTCCTTGATATAGTTGACGAAGATGTTCAATCATATCATAAGCATTCATGAACTCGTGTTGCTTCTGAAGCTCAGAGTTCATGGTCACGAGCATGAGACATGATACATCTAATGCATCATCTTGATGCTTCTTGTAAGCATCTTTGTTAGTTTGCGAGGCAGTGGCAGGAGGTGCCTCTGAAATGGGCTACTCTAGGATGTACAGTTTCCATTCTTGGGTGAGAACGATTCTTAGGTTTCTGTACCAATCCAGGAAATTAGCTCCATTGAGCTTGTCCTTCTCAAGGACAGAACGTAGGGAGAGAGTGTTCGTGTTTGTTGACATGGTAATCTACAACATACACAATGCAGAAAATTAATATCATATTCCATTTATCATTTAATTAGGCCTTTAATCAAATGATGCTCCCACTGAATTATAAGACTTTTGTAGAATCGAGCTATGGATGTGGTCAAATCACATTACTTGATTGATACAAACTAGCTATAATTCTTATGGGACAAGATCCACATCATACTACGCCTTGAGTTAGCTTTGGCTAAATCGCCCAAGACTTAGTATGATCGGTAGGTAACACATTACCAATTACATCTCTATGCAACTCTTGTTTATAGGATCAAGACCCACATTTACAAAAGACCTTGAGTTAGCTTTGGCTAAATCACCCAAGATTTAGTGTAAATGAGATCTTATCCTATCTTTCCAACGATTGGAATATGCCTATAGTTCTACTTGATCCAATTGAGTTAACTAGTTTTACTCAATCTAATTGAGCTTACTCTAACCCAAGCCATGATAGGCGGGACAAAGATTGTCCCTCCGTACCCTACCAAGATAATATGCGTTGCTCTGCTTTGGAAGATTCAACAACAACAAATGATCGAGGTAGTGATGGGTATCAAAACTTGGTAGGCATTTTAGAGTTGATTCGATTAAGATCTAATCTAATCGTGAATGTGTATCATATACGCATCTAGGCCTTTATTACCCTACACTAGCATGCATCACATACATACAAGCAATATACTAGCATGCATCATATACATACAAGCAAAATATTCTAGCATGCATCATATACATACAAGCAAAATTTACTAGCATGCATCACACACACACACACATATATATATATATATATATATATATATATATATATATAAATTAATTGTGATGTGGTCATGGCCCTGCTACGATCTTCTCAAGCCAATGAGAAGATCGGACGGTCAACCTAGGGTTAGCGGCTTCTCCAAGCGCATCCTTTGACCGTCATGTGTCGTCGGTACCCTCCTCGTAACTCCGTCTACTAGTGAACCTTCCACCGCTCCATTTTTATACATTACAAACATGAAACTCGAGTTACATTCGAGTCTAAAACTATTTACAACTGAAATTTTAAAAGAAGAGGCATGACGCGCAGGTCGCATACCCTATACAACATGCGCAAACACAAAAACGGCGCACAGACCGTATTATGAATTACAACACATTTATCCAATTATATTGGGATTATTAGGCCATGACCATCACAGAATTATACATAATTCTAAATTATGTATTTTATAGAAATTTCTATAATTTTTCCTATTTGTTTTTCAATTTTATGAGTCACCTCTCCGTAACGGTCCCGCTAAGCGGTTCTCGGGGGCGATCGCGGGACAATGCCCCTTTCGGGGTTAGGGGCAGTGCCCCTACTCGCAAAATAAATTTTGCAAGTGTCCCATCTTGATCATATACAAAAACCAAAAGCGAGATTTCGCTGTTCTGGAGAGTTTTTCTCGGTGGTTGAAGCCTACAAGTGTCCCAACACTTATTGCTTCGACTCTTTGAGAAAAATACCCAAAAATTCTATAAAAATAGAAAATTTACAGAAACTTATAGATCTGTAATTTTTATATCTAATACAAAAATTACAAAATTAAAACACATACATACTTCGCACGTGGCTCTGATACCACTGTTGGACTTTTCGAGCCGCAAAAACTGCTTTTTGCGTTGCGGAAACCTCGAAAACCCGGCCACAGATCCGTGCGAAGATATAAAAAAAATAAAAATAAAAACTACATGTATGTATTATGAAAACCTAGATCTACCATAGATCTATATGATGAGAGAAATATGATTTCTATAGAGCGACGCTTTCACATCTCAGCAATACGTAACTGAAACGAATCAAGAGTGTCAAGTGTACACTCCTCTATAAGTATCCACACGGACAAATGGTGGAGAAAAATAACCTAGAGTGTGCTAGCACTCCTTGGAAGTTTCGGCCAAGATGAGGAATGGGAGAGCAAGAGAGGAAGAACCGAGGAAGAAGAAGATGGAGTTACTCACCAAATAAAATCACACCATCAAGAAAAGTGGCCGACCACTTATTTGGGTGGGGGTTACATGCATGCATGTAACTCCAAGAGCCAATGGCTCTTGGTCTCCCTCATGAGGTGGCACCCCATGATAAGTCCATGATGATGTGGAACATCATCATTGGCCGACCCCCATACCAAGTCACCATGGCATGACAATTGGTCAAGTCAAAATTGACCATTCATCTTCCCTCTCAAGTCAAGTCAAACTTGACCTATTATCTCCCATGGTTAATCAAATCTAACCACTTGATTCAAGTCAATTTGATTTAATGAATCTCTATTCATTAATTTAAATTGACTCAATGAATTAAATCTAAATTAGACTCATTCAACACTTGAATCAAATTGAGTCTAACTCAATTAGTCTAATTTGGATTACTCTTAATCCAATCTGGTTCATCCCATGAACCTAATCCTCATGGTTCATCATATGAACCTAATCTCCATCTAATTGCCCTTTGTGTGTGACCCTATAGGTTCTTGTAATGTTGGAAATGCTCCTAAACTGATTTAGGAACATAAGCAATGAGTAGTATCTAGCAACACATCATTGCTACCCAAGTTACAAGAATGTTGAGCTCCAACATCACCTTTGTGACTACTAATTGTGACTCTCACAATATGTGACAATGTCCCTCTATCCTTGACATCTAGATTGACTAATTGAGGCATAGACCGTGTCATCCTCGGTACAATCTATATATTGAACTCTAAGTAGACTCACTCTAATCAAATGAGCTCAATATCTCATATTGACTCATTTGGGCATGGCCATGCACTTCGTGGTCTCACTCTATCAAGAATAACGATGTCACTCCCGTCATCACTCACATCCCTCTGTATAATTTGTTACATACCCAATGATCGCCTTTATAGTCCACCCTGTTCGGTTTCCGGCACCGCGGCGTGTGTGTGTTCGATCATGTTTCGTAAACATGAGGACAGCGGAAGCAATTAAAAATAATAAATCTATATTTATTACAACACACACAACACACGCATGCTATTACAACAAGTGTAGACATAACCGTAAATTAAAATTTGCAATAAAAGAAATTATCTACGTTATACCTTTCGTATGACGTGTAGCGGGAACGGCATCAACCGGAACGATCCTCGTAAGAATCGTCTCTATCCGTATCCACGCCGAGCTCCTCGGGATGACTTCGCTAAGTCACGAGCTTCGTCTTCGTACGGGTTACTAGCCTCGTGTTGAAGACGACGTGATCGAGAGATGATCACGATCCGAATCCAAATTCGGATCCTAAAACGAGTTCTCAAAACTCGCTTCTCCGGAGAGGTATTCGTCAACCAATTGACGAATCCTTCATCCTCCACCTCAGAGGATTACCGGAGATCAAATCCCCGGTAAGTTAGGCGCTATCGGAGCACTAACCGTCGTCCAAACGACGCTCCGACAACAAAGAAACAAGCTGTCCAGAAAAACTGGACAGCTTTTGGTGGAGGAATAGAGGCCGGCCAAGGAGAGATGGAAGCTCACCTTATCACCGAACCTAGAGGAGATCACCGGAGGGTCGCCGGAGCATCGCCGGCTGAAGCTTGGATGCCGGTGGCAAGGAGGTGGCAGCAGCTCCATGAAGTTGGCGGCAACACCATGTTGGGCGGCAACAACATGTTGGGCGGCTACAACTTGTTGGGCGGCAACAACTTCATTAGGTTTAGGGTTAGGGTTTAAGCCCTATTTTATAGAGAACTAATTCTCTTAATGGTTAATGGATCATATCCATAAAGCCCGTTAACCCGCTCCATTAAGATAAGTTAAAATAAACCAAACCATGATGGTTTATTTTAAGTTAAAACGAACCGAACCAACCTTTGGTTCATTCGTTTAATATAAACCAAACCCTTTGGTTTATTCTCATCCATTGGATTAGAACCAAACCATTTTGGTCCATCCATTATGTCTTCATAAGACACGGCCCATCCACGCTTCCATTGCGACTGAAACAATTTCATGCTCGCTTTATGTTTGGTCCAACCAAACATAGTTTCTCTCGGTCTGAGAATCCCATTCTCAAGCTCGTTTTAAATCCTTTGAATTACACTCGTTGTGCGTGTGACCAAATAGGTTCTCGGTTTATGTTGGCCATCTATAATTAACCATTAATTATAGAACGATCATGAGTGGCACCTAGTAGTACATCATGATCCCCAATTAACCGAAAAGATCAACGGTTGATCCAGAACTATTTCTGAAACCCTTCAGTAGCTCGAATGATTCGTGCCCCATTCTCTTCACTCATCTTATACCCACTTGGTTCAGGACATGGTCTATTGTGTCAGTCCCCACTAGGCTGACTACGTCACACCTAGCCCAAGTATCATTTCCTCGCCCCACTATTCTAGTTACTCCACATGTATCGAAGAGTACTTTACTCTAAACATGTAATGCTTTGGCCAAAGACTTTAGTAACAATCCGACGAGAGGCCATGGGTATACATCTCCTCGCAAGGAGTGGTGAATCCTTTATAGGCTATTCAAACACCTTCGATCACTTCGACTTATACCCAATCATCCCGGGTCCACATCTCCTCTGAGATGTTTGCTTAAGATGTCAAAGCATAAGTCTCCATGATCAAGATGACTTGAATACCGCAAGTCAAAGGAACATCGCACTTAAGCCACAGTAAGAACTTCATTGACATATCTATATATGCAGAGAACCATATGAAGTCTTACTGGTCACTCCAATGAACTAGTTACCATAACTAGCATCCACGATTAACTCCGGACATCACTATGTCTCCAGCCAGTGAGAATCAGCTGCTTGGATACACCAAGGAGTATACCTCGTGCTAGTCTCGACAGAATTGATGGTGTCCAAATCCATCAATTCATCGACTAGGGATTATTCCGATACATCACAATTACACATGTAGAGATACTCACTAGTTGTGATCCAATCACAAATTCTCTCATGCTGTGAATCGCATCGTGGACATTCAGTAAATGAGTTTAAGATCCAATCAAATACATGAAACATGTATACTCAAATAGTGAATCTTCATTTATCATATAAATGTTTCATACATAAGGCGATTGCCTTAGGACATCTCTCATATATTACTAACACACCCATTTACGGGTGACGTTTGACAAAGCCAAAGTATGCAACTCCTTATGTAGGGAACCATGGTGATTTCAGGTCCAAGGACTAATAGTCATACTAATAGTCACATGAGAAAGTTGTTGGGATATATACTGAAAAGTCTATCTTTTGTATGAACATCTTTATTTTGAAATAAGAATCACATGATCATTGTTTGCATAATTTTATGATTGTGCATATTGTCTAATACATTACATTGTAGATAACATGGTGTGTGGTGTCACACGGGAGATCATGTTATCGACTCCTTGTAAAGTATAAGTGTAGGCTCACAACCAAGATGGCTTTGGGCAAACCATTGGTATGGTTGTAGTGTGATTTGGTATTAGTTTGTCTTGACCATAGAATCACACTAGTACACTTTGTGTGTATTGAGCAGGACTGACTTAGAGGTGATTCGATTTATTGCTGACTACATAATCGAATCGAACCTTAGATATTATATTGTACATGCTCTTAATCCCGATATAATAACGGACACATATACTTAGTATTCATTTCTTTGATTTACCAATGGGCGAGATTTATAGATTAAATCGATAGGCTCGGTAAGTTGGGAAATGATATTATTTATATGGTGTGCCGTTGATTATAGGAGGAAACCGTGTCCTATATATTAGGATGATGATGTCCCCTTGAGGAGCTCATAAGGTTCATCATGTAAACCCTGCAGGTGGACTTGGTCCGACATGATGAAAAGGTTGAGTGGTACTACTCATGGAGTTAGATGTTGATTAATTAATGGTCAGTAAATTAATTAATCGACGGACATTCAAGATCTTAAACATGAGGAGAAAATCTACAAATAATATATAGAGCTCATATTAACGTATGGGGGTTGGTGAGGTAGATCTTAGTGGATTGGATTATCATTAATGGATCGGACTTTTATGTGGGCTTGATCCATTGGGTGGCCAAGATCCAACTCCTCTTCATAGTCCCTATTGTAGCCTATTAATACCTCATGAAGCCTAGATCCAATGGATAGAAACAAAACTCTAGATCCAATGGTAGAGATTAAATCTCTAGATCCGACGGTTGAGATTAAATCTCTAGATTCGACGGTTGAGATTAAATCCCTAGAACCAATGGTGGAGATTAAAACAAGGCTTATCCCTAAACTCTATAAAAGGAGGCCTTAGGGTTGGCGTGGAGAGCAATTTGGAAGCAAGGGGTTTTGGAGTTGGCGGCAAGAAGCTTGGAGCTAGGGTTTGGAGCTTGGCGGCACTAAATAAGGAAATTCTTTCCTTGTCTTCTTCTTCTCCATTGGTGGCCAGTCTCCATATAGCTCCTCTCCCTCTTTGGCCGGCATCTAAACCTAGCTCTCCTCTTCTCATTGGCCTGTGGAACCAAGGCTTAGGGTCCTCCCTTGGAGCTTTTGGCCGGCATTCATATTTCTCTCCTTCTCCTTGTTGGCCAGCGACAAGCAACTTGCTTGTTGCTTGTTGGTTGGCTAAAGGAAGGAGAAGGGTCTTGTTTCTATTATTCCTCTTGCTTGGAACGAGCAAGGAAGGAAGATTGGTGATCTAGGAGCTTCAACTTTTGGTAGATCATCGCCCACACGACATCCAAAAGGAGGAAGGTCATACAATAGAAGATCGAGAGGTATAACACTTATCTATCTTCATATGTTACATGTTTGTAATTGTTTTTCAATTATATATGCATGATATATTCTATTTTGTGGCTAATATAACTTGGACCCCGAACATAAACACAAAAGTCGGTGATCCGTACATCGTCTATTCTGCGGCTATCCGTAGAATAGAGGTTGGTCACTTGAACAACAAGTTTGTTCAAGTGACTACTCTAATCGAATAGCACGACGATGACAAGGTTGCTTGGGCAATCCCTCTTGTCAAGGATAATTTTTTTTTATTCGAGGACGTAGAAGGGATCGCCATGAACAAGCGACCAAGTTGAAGTGGGAAGCGAAGTTTCCTCTCCCTACAAGTGGTATCAGAGCCATGGTTCCCGATTTTGTGTGTTTAGGATTCGGTTACTTTTATGCACTTTTCATATATTATATGTGGCGGATAATAGTAGGATATGTATAGGTTAACTCTTTGGTTGCAGGCATAGGATCCAACTATTATGGCCATATGTGTGTATGTGATTGTATGTGTGTAAATGTATATTTTGTTGAATCCTCGGGGTTGACGAGGCTAGTATTTAATTTTTTGTAAATTAGATACGACATTGTTTAGCCACTCTTTTTATTTTAGTTTACTTTCGATCTAGATTTCATGTACACTCCCTCATGGAGTATAGGATCGATGGATGTAAATTAAAATAGATTTTAGTCACGGCTTGGATCTCCGGATGGCTCGTACATGGCGTAGGAGGAGCGGACGAGATGACGATACGACGGGAAACATATTGAAGACAAAAGCCATAATAGTTGAAAAATAATTATTTTTCATATTTATTGCTTATTGTTTGATATGCATGTCGTAGGCTAGAGAATTCCTCAATTTCAAATTACTAAGTGGGAGAGAAATTTTTTTATAAATTCCCACGACCTCCATTACGATTTGACAAGTGATGCAAACAAACTTGCACGTCGGCTCTGAGTGCCTTCCTCCCCATCGAATGAGTTTGTTTGCGGATCACAAGGTCGAATATGGTTATAAGAAATTATTAAGGAGCGTGTGTACTTCCCCATCGGAAGACACATAACCCGAGATAATTACCTTGGTACCAAGTAATGGTGAACACTTAGATACAAATATAAGTATCATTTCCATCGGAGTCACTGCTTTTATTTGTAGGGACAAAGAGGAACCAACTATTAATTTTACTTGTCAAAAAATTAGGTTGACAAGATAGTAAAATTAATGGGTAAAAACCTCCTCATACTGTTGGGTTTTCGACACCGCGGCGAGTGTGTGTACGAACAAGTTTCGTAAACATGTGCACAGTGGAAGGAATAAAATAATAAATCTAATTTATTACAACACACACATCACACGCATGCATAGTACAACATGTGTAGACATAACCGCAATTTCAAATTTTGCAATAAAAGGAAACTTACACTACGTATACCTGACGTATCACGTGTAGCGGGAAAGGCATCAACCGGAATGATCCTCACTAGAATCGTCTCTATCCGTATCCACGCCGAGTATCTTCGGGATGACTTCACTAAGTCATGAGCCTCGTCTTCGTACGGGTTACTAGCCTCGTGTTGAAGACAATGTGATCGAGAGAAGATCATGATCCGAATCAAAATTCGGATCCAAAACGAGTCCTCAAAAACTCGCTTCTCCGGAGAGGTATTCGTCAACCGTTTGACGAATCCTTCGTCCTCCACCTATGAGGATTACCGGAGATCGAATCCCCGGTAAGGAAGGCGCTGTCGGAGCTCCAAACGTCGTCCAAACGACGCTCCGACAAGAGGGAAACAAGTTCTCCAGAAAACTGGACAGCTTTGGTGGAGGAATAGGGGCCGGCCAAAAGAAAGGTGGAAGCTCACCTTATTACCGAACCCAAAGGAGATCACCGGAGGGTCGCCGGAGGATCCCCGGCCAAAGCTTGGACGTCGACAACAATTTGGACGGTGGCACAAGGGATGGGCGGCGGCAATGGGCTGTTGGCGCCGACTTCTCCAAGGAGAGGAGGGGGCAGCAACAATTAGGTTAAGGGGATTTGGATTAGGGCTTAACAAACCCTTAAGCCCTCTTTTATAGAGAACAAATTCTCTTAATGGTTATCGGATCATAACCATAAGGCCCGTTAACCCGTTCCATTAATTTAAGTTAAAATAAACCAAACCATGATGGTTTATTTTAAGTTAAAATGAACCGAACTAACTTTGGTTCATTCGTTTAAAACAAACCAAACCCTTTGGTTTATTCTCCTCCATTAGATTAGAACCAAACCAATTTGATTCATCCATCATGTCTTCATAAGACATGACCCATCCACGCTTCCATTGCGACTGAAACGATTTCATGCTCGTTTCATGTTTGATCCAACCAAACCTAGTTTCTCTCGGTCTGAGAATCTCATTCTCAAGCTCGTTTTAAATCCTTCGGATTACGCTCGTTGTGCGTGTGACCAAATAGATTCTAGGTTTATGTTGGCCGTCTATAATTAACCATTAATTATAGAACGATCATGAGTGGCACCTAGTAGTACATCATGATCCCCAATTAACCGAAAAGATCAACGGTTGATCCAGAACTATTTCTGAAACCCTTCAGCAGCTCGAATGAATCGTGCCCCATTCCCTTCACTCATCTTATACCCACTTGGTTCAGGACATGGTCTATAGTGTCAGTCCCCACTAGGCTGACTACGTCACACCTAACCCAAGTATCATTTCCTCGTCCTACGGATTCTAGTTACTTCACATGTATCGAAGAGTACCTTACTCTAAACATGTAATGCTTTGGCCAAAGACTTTAGTAACAATCCGACGAGAGGCCATGGGTATACATCTCCTCGCAAGGAGTGGTGAATCCTTTATAGGCTATTCAAACACCTTCGATCACTTTGACTTATACCCAATCATCCCGGGTCCACATCTCCTCAGAGATGCTTGCTTAAGATGTCAAAGCATAAGTCTTCATGATCAAGATGACTTGAATACCGCAAGTCAAAGGAACATTGCACTTAAGATGCAGTAAGAACTTCATTAACATATCTATATATGCAGAGAACCATATGAAGTCTTACGGCTGGTCACTCCAATGAACTAGTTACCATAACTAGCATCCACGATTAACTCCGGACATTACAATGTCTCCAGCCAGTGAGAATCAACTGCTTGGATAAAGTGTATACCTCGTGTTAGTCTCGACAGAATCAATGGTGTCCAAATCCATCAATTCATCGACTAGGGATAATTTCGATACATCACAATTATACATGTAGAGATACTCACTAGTTGTGATCCAATCACAAATTCTCTCATGCTGTGAATCGTATCGTGAACATTCCAGTAAATGAGTTTAAGATCCGATCAAATACATGAAACCATGCATACTCAAATAGTGAATCTTCATTTATCATATAAATGGTTCATACATAAGGCGATTACCTTATGACATCTCTCATATATTACTAACACATACAAATGTAGAATGTGTATACGTCCACACTATCGTGGCATACGATATTCTCGGTGTTTTGGGGTGTTGGTTGATTTTAAAATTTTATTGTTTGAGGAATCAATAATTTTTTGAAATCTAATGTTTTGATCTATGTGATTCTTAGGTTTTCTTTCAAAATGACTTTCAACCCGCTTGCTGTGATACTGAAAGAGAATAAACTTACTGGACCCGACTATGTTGATTGGAAGAGGAATCTAGACATTGTCTTGACTGTCGAGGAATACAAATATGTACTCCTCGAAGAGTGCCCTCCTAAGCCTGCGGATGATTCTGGGGAAAAGGAGAAAGAGAGTTATAAGAAGTGGATAAAGGCCGATGAGATGGCGCGGTGTTACATTTTGGCATCTATGTCAAATGTACTGCAACATCAGCATCAAGCCATGCCCACTGCTTATGACATGATGCTCAATCTCAAAGAGCTTTTTGGACACTAGAATCGGGCTGCTAGGTAAGAAGCTATGAGGAACTTGATGACGACCACCATGATCGAGGGAACACCCGTGAGGGATCATGTTCTCAAGATGATGGCTCATTTGAATGAGTTGGAAGTCCTTGGCGCTGAGATCGGTGGGGAAATCCAGGTTGATATCATTCTCCAGTCTCTACCTAAGAGTTTTGAGCAGTTTTGCCTGAACTACAACATGAACAAAAGGTTGTATTCATTGGCGGAGCTTCTGACAGAACTCCAGGCGGTAGAGAGGCTATTTCGTCAGAGTGCTCAGGCGCATGCCATGGTGGCCCAAAAGGTTTCTACTTCTAAGCCGAAAGGCAAGAAGAAGAAGAAACAAACTAGGACAAAGGTGGTGGGAGGAACTCAGGGAGGAGTGAAGAAGCCGAAAGGCAAGTGCTTCACTTGTAAGCAGACTGGACACTGGAAGAAGGACTGCCCCAACCGTAAGCAGAACAAAGGTATATCTTTTGGTCTAGTTGTTGAAACATGTTTAGCGGTGTTATCTACCGGCACCTAGTGTGTAGATACGGGAGCCACTGTTCATGTCTGTAATACTTTGCAGGGGTTCCAGGAAATCAGATGACTGACTGAGGGGGAGATTACCATGTACTTGGTCGATACCACGAAGGTGGCGGCTGTTGCAGTGGGAGACGTTCATTTATCTTTTGAGAAAAATAAAGTTTTGGTTCTTAAGAATTGCCTTTATGTACCTTTATTTAGAAAGAATTTAATTTCGGTTTCTAAATTGTTTATGGATGGATATTCTATTTCTTTTAATGATAAAGTTATTATAAAAAGGAATAGAGACATTATCTGTTCTGGTGCATTGATAGGAAATTTGTATACACTCGAACCAAAAGCTCCCACGATGCAAATAGAAGTTAATAACTCATCTTCTAATTCCAATAAGAGAAATGAACCTTCAAAGATGAACCAAACATATCTTTGACATCTTAGGCTTGGTCATATTAACCTAAGTAGAATTCAAAGGTTGATAGCTGATGGACCTCTGGGTTCATTAGTGGTGGAGGATTTCCCAACCTGCGAATCTTGCTTGGAGAGTAAAATGACCAAGAGGCCTTTTAAGGCCAAGGGGTATAGAGCCAAAGATGTGTTAGAATTGGTTCATTTTGATTTGTGTAGTCCTATGTCTATCCAGGCTAGAGGTGGTTTTGAATATTTCGTCTCTTATATAGACGATTATTCGAGATATGGATACATTTACTTGATGCGCCGCAAGTCTGAATGCTTTGACAAGTTCAAAGAATTCAAGGATGATGTGGAGAAACGTCAAGGTAAAAGTATCAAGACACTATGATCTAATCGTGGTGGTGAGTACCTCTTGGGAGAGTTTAGGAATTACTTATCAGAGGCTAAGATTCAATCCCAATTGTCTGCACTTGGTACACCCCAGCAGAATGGTGTAGCAGAGCGAAGAAATAGGACTCTCATAGAGATGGTTAGATCGATGATGAGTTATTTTGAGTTGCCAGATTCGTTCTGGGGATATGCTCTAGATACCGCGGTGTATATTCTGAACTTGGTTCCATCTAAATCAGTGCCTTCTACTCCCACAGAATTGTGGACTGGGCGAAAGCTCTGTCTAAGACATATTCGGATTTGGGGGAGTCTAGCACATGTGCCGAAGGCAGATGCTGGTAAGTTGGAACCTCATACAGAAGTATGAATGTTCGTTGGCTATCCTAGAGGAACAAAAGGTGGTTTGTTTTATAGTCCTAGAGATCAGAGGGTGATCGTTAGCACGAATGCTAGATTTCTAGAGGAAGACTATGTGATGAACCACAAGCCCATGAGTAAGATTGTTTTGGAGGAAATAAAAGGGGAAGTTACTTCTTCAGTACCACCGGTACAAGAGGATATACCACAACTCACTGCATCGCGTGTCACAGAGGATACACAGGTGATACCTCGTCATAGTGGGAGGGTTGTGAGACAACCTGATAGATTCATGTTCTTGGGAGAATCTTCTGATTTGGTCCCTGGCGAACATGAACCTGATCCCTGGACATATGACGAGGCAATCCAAGATAAAGATGAAGCATCTTGGCAAAGTGCAATGAATACTGAGATTGAATCTATGAATTCAAATCATGTCTGGGAGCTAGTGGAACCACTTGATGGTGTAAAAACCATTGGATGCAAGTGGATCTACAAAAGAAAGAGAGGAATAGACGGGAAGGTTGAGACCTTCAAAGAAAGGCTTGTTGCAAAGGGGTATACTCAGAAAGAGGGTATCGATTATTAGGAGACCTTTTCACCGGTAGCCATGCTTAAGTCTATCCGGATTCTCTTATGCATTGCAGCTCATATGGATTATGAGGTGTGGTAGATGGATGTCAAGATAGCTTTCCTTAATGGAAGTCTTGAGGAAAACATCTATATGAAGCAACCAGAGGGATTCATTGCGAAAGGCAAAGAGCATCTTGTATGTAAGCTTAATCGGTCCATTTATGGATTGAAGCAAGCTTCGAGGTCTTGGAACATCCGATTTGATTAAGTAATCCAGTCTTATGGATTTATTCAAAGTCCGGATGAGTCTTGTGTATACAAGAGATGTGACGGAAACGTAGTGGTATTTCTTGTACTATACGTAGATGACATTTTGTTGATTGGCAACAATATCAAGGTGTTATCGGACGTAGGGGTATGGTTGTCCAAACAGTTTGATATGAAGGACTTGGGAGAAGTGGGACACATCCTTGGGATCAAGGTTATAAGGGATCGCAGGAAAAGGATGTTGTGCTTATCCCAAGCTTCATACATAGACACGATTATGGATCGTTTTAGCATGCATAACTCCAAGAAGGGTTTTCTACCTTTCAGGCATGGAGTTTCTTCATCTAAGGAGATGTGTCCTAGAACATCTGAGGAGATAGAGGAGATGAAGGCGGTTCCTTATGCCTCGGCAGTAGGAAGCCTCATGTATGCGATGCTATGTACGAGACAAGATATTTGCTTTGCCATGGGCATGGTCAGAAGATATCAGAGTAATCCAGGACAGGGACATTGGACTGCGGTAAAGCATATATTGAAGTACCTGAGAAGGACTGGAGATTATATGCTGGTTTACCAGGCAGACCGATTACTCCCTGTGGGTTACACGGATTCCGACTTCCAATCAGATAGGGATAACAGTAAGTCTATCTTAGGTTTTGTGTTTACTTTGGGAGGTGGAGCCATTGTATGGAGGAGTGTCAAGCAGAAATGCATGGCGGACTCCACCATGGAAGCTGAGTATGTGGTAGCCTCTGAGGCGGCCAAAGAAGCTGTATGGCTCAGGAACTTCCTGATGGACTTGGATGTGATTCCTAGTTTGCCCAGAACTATCACAATTTATTGTGATAATAGTGGTGCAGTTGCAAACTCGAAGGAACCACGAGCCCATAAGGCAAGTAAACACATAGAGCGCAAGTCCCACCTGATACGAGAAATCGTAAAGAGAGGAGAAGTTGCTGTGGCCAAGATTGCATCGGAGGATAACCTAGCAGATCCTTTCACTAAGGCCCTTCCGACGAGAGCTTTTGATAGGCATGTGGAGGGAATGGGGATCAGATGTATGACAGTTTGAGGACAGCATAGTCTTTTAGTATAAGTGGGAGATTGTTGGGATGTATACTGAAAAGTCTATCTTTTGTATGAACATCTTTATTTTGAAATAAGAATCACATGATCATTGTTTGCATAATTTTATGGTTGTGCATATTGTCTAATACATTACATTGTAGATAACATGGTGTGTGGTGTCACACGGGAGATTATGTTATCGGCTCCTTGTAAAGTATAAGTGTAGGCTCACAACCAAGATGGCTTTGGACAAACCATTGGTATGGTTGTAGTGTGATTTGGTATTGATTTGTCTTGACCATAGAATCACACTAGTACACTTTGTTTGTATTGAGCAGGACCGACTTAGAGGTGATTCGATTAATTGCTCACTACATAATCGAATCGGACCTCAGATATTATATTGTACATGCTCTTAATCCCGATATAATAACGGACACATATACTTAGTATTCATTTCTTTGATTTACCAATGGGCGAGATTTATAGATTAAATCGATAGGCTCGGTAAGTTGGGAAATGATATTATTTATATGGTGTGCCATTGATTATAGGAGGAAACCGTGTCCTATATATTAGGATGATGATGTCCCCTTGAGGAGCTCATAAGGTTCATCATGTAAACCCTGCAGGTGGACTTGGTCCGGCATGATGAAAAGGTTGAGTGGTACTACTCATGGAGTTAGATGTTGATTAATTAATGGTCAGTAAATTAATTAATCGACAGACATTCGAGATCTTAAACATGGGGAGAAAATGTACAAATAATATATAGAGCTCATATTAACGTATGGGGGTTGGTGAGGTAGATCTTAGTGGATTGGATTATCATTAATGGATCGGACTTTTATGTGGGCTTGATCCATTGGGTGACCAAGATCCAACTCCTCCTCATGGTCCCTATTGTAGCCTATTAATACCTCATGAAGCCTAGATCCAATGGATAGAAACAAAACTCTAGATCCAATGGTAGAGATTAAATCTCTAGATCCGACGGTTGAGATTAAATCTCTAGATCCGACGGTTGAGATTAAATCCCTAGAACCAATGGTGGAGATTAAAACAAGGCTTATCCCTAAACTCTATAAAAGGAGGCCTTAGGGTTGGCGTGGAGAGAAATTTGGAAGCAAGGGGTTTTGGAGTTGGTGGCAAGAAGCTTGGAGCTAGGGTTTGGAGCTTGGCGGCACCAAATAAGGAAATTCTTTCCTTGTCTTCTTCTTCTCCATTGGTGGCCGGCGTCCATACGGCTCCTCTCCCTCTTTGGCCGGCATCCAAACCTAGCTCTCCTCTTCTCCTTGGCCAGTGGAACCAAGGCTTAGGGTCCTCCCTTGGAGCTTTTGGCCGGCATTCATATTTCTCTCCTCCTCCTTGTTGGCCGGCGGCAAGCAACTTGCTTGTTGCTTGTTGGTTGGCTAAAGGAAGGAGAAGGGTCTTGTTTCTATTCTTCCTCTTGCTCAGAACGAGCAAGGAAGGAAGATTGGTGATCTAGGAGCTTCACCTTTTGGTAGATCGTCGCCCATACGACGTCCAAAAGGAGGAAGGTCATACAATAGAAGATCGAGAGGTATAACACTTATCTATCTTCATATGTTACATGTTTGTAATTGTTTTTCAATTATATATGCATGATATATTCTATTTTGTGGCTAATATAACTTGGACCCCGAACATAAACACAAAAGCCGGCGATCCGTACATCGTCTATTCCGTGGCTATCCGTAGAATAGAGGTTGGTCGCTTGAACAACAAGTTTGTTCAAGTGACTAATCTAATCGAATAGCACGACGATGACAAGGTTGCTTGGGCAATCCCTCTTGTCAAGGATACATTTTTTTTATCCGGGGACGTAGAAGGGATTGCCATGAACAAGCGACCGAGTTGAAGTGGGAAGCGAAGTTTCCCCTGCGAAACCAAAGTATGCAACTCCTTATGTAGGAAACCATGGTGATTTTAGGTCCAAGGACTAATAGTCATACTAATAGTCACATGAGAAAGTATATGACACTCATATAATGATCCATGATACTTTCTCATGGCGGGTCATTCAGTATACATTCTTCAATGCATACCCATGTGTCAACTTGATATCTCATATCCATGACTTGTGAGATCAAGTTAATACTTGACTAACATGCTAGTCTCTACGCATTAATATTGTCCCTGAATGTTAATACTTGACTAGGAATGATTAAGAGTAGTGTTCTCTATATCATCTCATTATCGATTCAACCAATCGATTGATATAGATAAGAACCTTCTACTCAAGGATGTTATTATACTTAGTTTATTTTGCACCAATACAAGTAAATATAATAACCATACCTTTATAAATAGGAATATGATACAATAAAGTCCATACAATAGTCATCACATGATTGACTCTAGGGCTTTCACTAACAAATTTTAGTAGTTATATTACATCTTCCTTTAGTTTAGTCTTTCTTCATTTGGTTGGTACTTTAGATTTCTTGATTTCCTTTTAATAAGTAGTAGATATACTCCCAATCGCGCAACTTAGCTCGTTGTATGCATAGACAATCCGGATCGGAAAATCTGCTTCTGATAGACCTAGAAATCGAAAGAACCTACCATCGCAGGAGAGCCAAATACAAAAGCATGGAAGACCAAGACACCTCTTTAGTGAACCTAGATAGCCGACCTCTGCGGGACTACGCAACCCCGAGTACTAGAGGGTATAGGACGAGTATAGCTGGACCATCCATCACAACCAATAACTTTGAATTAAAACTTGCACTCATACACATGGTCCAGCAGAGCTAATTTGGAGGAGTTGCAACTGAAGACCCGAACCGACACCTGGAGACGTTTTTGAAGATATGCTTGATATTGAAGTTCAATGGAGTGCCTACCGATGCGATCCGTCTGAGCCTATTCCCGTTCTCTTTGCGGGACAAGGCAAAGACATGACTACACTCCCTTCCCTCAGGAAGCATCACTACGTGGGAGTAGTGTAAGCAACAATTTATGAATAAATTCTTTCCACCAAGTAAGACTTCCCACATGCACCATTTGTCATTGGTATTTGCTGTCTTCTGTGGGGTGTCAATACATTTGGGATCCGATGAGTTTTCTATCAATGGATTTTTGTTGGAAGCTGCGGTTGGAATGATGCCGGCTATAGGTTAGGTATTGTTAGGGTTGCTGCCATTGATCCAGTGATGTTGGAGTTGGGAATTGAGCTTGAGGTAAACTGCCATGGCTGTAGAATATGTTGGTGATGCGCTACGTTTTGTGTTGATGTAGCAGTGAAGTGTGATTCAGATATAATCCCTATTTTTTTTTCCTTTATCGGTTATGTTCATAGTGTTTTCGGACTTGTTGTTGCATGAAAGGCAGGGGGTGTTGTATGTGGTGCTTATATTCGATGTTGATGATTTAGTTGTGGATGTCAATTGATCTATGTGGTTGTGATCTATTCGATAGATGGAAAACTTAGTGTGTGAATTGATTGGTTGTGGTGATTTGGATATGTCGTGTGGATGAAGGATGGGTTTGTAATATTAGGTATATTGGTTAGCAGTTGATCTGTTGAGAGGAAACTGTGGGATCAATGGAGAGAGTTTGGTTGGGAGAATCGACCCAGGATTAATGTAGACATGGGGTTACGAGAGGTGTGTGTTCGAGGTTCTAACTCGTAGACGAGGAAAGGATGAGAACATAGAAATGACGTAGTAACTAAGTTATGTATTTGTCTGATACTTGTACTTAATCATAGTTTGCTATTATGTGCAGGTTTGAGATACGAAGCGGGTCCACGGCCGTGAGGATTATTTCGAGCTTCGTATTAGGTGGGTAATATCTACCCTGGTCAGGTAGTTTGATCTGAATCTGGTGCATGAATTTGGACTTATGCTATTACTTTGATCTTAAATCTACTCTTATTTAATCATGTGCTTGTACTTAGCCTTGACCTTTGAGATATATTGTTGTTACTTCATTGTTTATCTATCACGGATATGAACTACAAATCCTATTGTGTGTTAGCTGATGGATGTTCAGTTAAGTACATATGGTTAGGGTTATCTTTGTGACCTCAGATTGGGTTACTATGTTATATCACTAGGGTTAGGTGATGGATTATATTATGGAGTCGATTATTATATTATACCCGTATCAGTAGTGCATCTATGGTGGATCTAGTTGTTTGTGCATAGATAAGTGTGTGATTGTCAGTATGTGGCTATGGACTGGAGGTCCTAGCGTGATTGTATATCTGTTATGGATCGTGTATCTATGTATGGTTATATGGATTGTCGATAGTATATTGCTATGGACTAGAGGTCTTAGCGTGGTTGACTGTCAATTGTGTATGACTCTCTCTGTGGTAGAGAGAGTGCCTTGTGGATTAATAGTCCTTGCATAGTTAACTTTTGATTGACCATGACTCCCTGTGGGATTGGGAGTGTTGCGAGGATACATGTATGGAGCTATGCATCATTACATTGCATGCATGCTGGCGATTAGGTCTCCCTTGTGGTTGAGAGGATCGCTAGTCATCCTGCCTCCACGACCACTCGGGGTAGTGGTAGCAGGGTTGACTATAGAGCATTGTTGTGCGTGCCGTTCTCGACCACTATGGATGGTGGTAGTTGGAGATGCGCACTTGGCTACTGTGCGGAGTGGTAGTTAGCGCACTCACCCACTATAGACAGTGGTCGTTTGATGTGCAGTTGTCCTGGGTGCGATGCTCATCTACTCATGGGTAGGGACGGAGCGGCTAGCAGCAGAGACCCCCGTGTGAGTAGCATATAGCTCTATGGTGGCTAGCTACAATTCATACTACCCAACTTGGCCACTCGAGAGTGGTGGTGGCTGGAGTCGGGATAGTTGTCATGTCGTACCACCCAGGCCATACCGGGGTCATGGTTGGATGGGTCTGCAGACATGGCCATGCATATGCATTGCTAATATATATATATATATATGCATGTATTCGATATATGTTTTACATATGCCTGTGAGATGCTGCATTTGTTTGCTGCACATGTTTGTACATCATGATACATGCCATTTGAATATTTTATACTGCTGTGTGTTGAGCATGATAAATGTGTTAGACCAGACTATTGTATGCATTTGATTAGCGTTATATCATAGTGTAGTATGGACCGGGATGTTATTACATGTGATTATATACTGTTCATATGTCTGAGTATTGGTCAGGTGTGGGATTGACCTTGTACGTTATATGAGTTATGTTATTGTATACCTGTTCAGAATGATATAGCTTATGGTGTTGCAGACCATCAGGTACGTTAGTACATTACTTCATGTTCAGTTGATCAGTTTAGTATATGCATTGGTATTACTATACTGGTGGTTACTTGTTATTACATTTAGGACTATATGTTTGTTAGACTCTTTCTGTATACCTGTAGATCATCACATGTATACTTGTAGATCTTTATATCCCTATATGTTGTTCATGCACTTTCTATATATTACCCCTGAGTTTATACTCACCACCCTGGACCCTGGGTTTCCTGTCGCCCAGGTAACAGGTAGAAGAATCCTTGGATGTTCGGAGCTCCACCAGCTGATCCCATCTCATGCCGAAGGGTTGGATATTTACTCCGTATTGTTGTATTCTTGTGGATTGTTGTTTTGCGATTTCCTCCTATATTGTTTTCGTATTTGTGGTTACGAATGTGTTGTATGTATTCGACCTTTGGTGTGGTCTTCATTATGGTTTTTGTTGTGTCAAAGTCACTCCGGAGTGCATAGTTGGGTCTTTATATCTTGTATATCTGTCAGTATGTTTCCGCTGTGTTTATGGATTATGTCCATTTATATATGTTATGTGATTGTGGCCGAAAGGCTTTATGTATATCAGGGAATTGTATTACATACAAAGGAGATGATGTCCGATTATTTTCGGCTCGGCATACTCTCGGGGCGTGACAAGTTTATTGGTATCATATCCCTAGGTTGCGAAGTCCACTTTCGGATTTTATTTCATTCAGACATCGAGTTTTGCTTTACTCGATTTTGGTTTTGTGAGTTATGGGAACTGGCTATTGCGGACATCTCCGAGATACAAGGTTTAAGGTACGTTAGTTATTATCACATGTCCTGCTATAGGCTATGCATTTAGTTTCTTATAACAGGGATGACTTGTAGTGTGTTAGTCACTATTCGTAACCATGGTTTGAGTTGACCATGGGAATGACATGTTGAGATTATTAGACATGTACCTGCTATCGAAAAGGGTGAATTACCTTTGAGAGCCGACTGATACCGAGTCGGAAAGAAGGGGTTAGTAGTCACATTTCTTGTGGAGATCAAAGATTACAGTCTTAGGGATCTTCACTAACTATGCTAGTCAGATCATTACCTGTGGGGTAATGGACAAGCGAGTATACTATTGCTGATGCAGATAGTAGAGGACTAGTTTGCGGTGTATCATAGGGAATTTTGACCCCTGAGATTGTCGTGCTAGGTTGTATAACTTTGAAGGTACTTTTGAGTACTTGTGTTATACAAAGAAAGTAGTGTTAGTTGCATACCATTATTAGAATCAATCCGGTATTTGGTGGAAGATGTAGGAAATAACACATCACTTGGTTACAGTGTAGTGATGTTGTGAGAGAGTATTTCCCCCCGTCATCTTCTTTGTCTCATTGTCAAGGAATTTTTGAGCTTTAGGTTGGGTGATCGTTTGGTAACGAAGGTACCATGCAAAGTCGTTAGACTTGCGAAGGTTACGACCACCTAATAGCTCAAGGATGTGATTGGATTGGTTTCGGCCACTCATGGTTTATTGGCTGACATCTTGATCAGGATGTTTGGATCTTCTACCAAATCCTACCGGAAGTCCTTAGACCGAGTCATGTGTATAGAAATGACTCTATAGCAAGTGTTTTAAGAGTTGGAGATTTGATAAGCAGATATTACAAGTCAAATTATTGGAATTAAAAGTCTCCAAATGTTGGATAAAAGGAGCGAGATTAGAGTCATGAGTCATGAGCTACTATTGGAGAGTTTTCCGACCATAGAAGACCGATTGCAGATCGACAACATCTTCTCATGTTTATCAGCGAACTCAGAAGAAAGACTTCGAAAGGATTATGTGCGTGTAGTGCGGGTCACGACAACACACAGAGTCAGATTATCCGATGGATTATTTTATCTGCTTCTACTATAAGCAGCCAGTATCTACGAGGGGAGTATGTACTTTGAAGACTCAGTTGAAGACTATGGATGATGCTTTCAAGAGGATGATCCATAATCTCGAAAGTCGAGATCATCACAGGAGATTGGGTTATCACATCAGCAACAATCTACTACCTTAGATATAGTTGGAGCTCTTTGATACTTCCATTCGGGAGAAGAAATTTACTCAAATGTCGTGAAGATATCTCGAAGACTCAAACGCCCGTCATAATAAGCATACCTCTTCAGACGCAGCTATACCTTTTGCAGAGTTGGAGCGTGCTACGTTGTTGGCAGCTATTCAGTACTTCACAGATGGTGGTGTACTCTTTACTCGTATAACAGTGTTTACCATCTCCATTGCAATCATTTTGGGTATTGCATCTTAGTTTAGCAGTTGACTTCAGTTCCTCCATGGTAGTCTTTTGCATCTACATGAGCTCAGTCGCCAAGAGCAGAAGTTGGACGAGTTACATGATTATTTGAGTAGAGGAGTCATAGCGGACTAAAGGATCGACCATTCGGGGTATTACTCTAGGTTACTCTATTTGCTGATATATCTAGAGATACTGGTAGTTTACAGGTATCTTTGTCTAGAATGTTCTTAGATAGGATTAGAAGAGATCCTATCGACTTGTGGGTTGGTGATTTTTCTCTACCGTCTAGTGAGATGTTGATCAACAATCAAGAAGTCAAGGGATACCCTTAGCCTTTGCTAGACATACCTCTACTATGGATATATCCTTACGGATAGTTAAATTGTTGAAATGAGAGTATAACTTGTATCTCGGATGTGCATATAATCTGAGAGTATTCGGATGTAGTTTTGGATGAACTCCCGGGCTTGCCACTGCATGGGCAAGTGGAGTAAGTGATTGGAGTGATTTCAAAAATAGTTCCAATATTGAAGACCTCATACTGGGAGATGATTTTATTGCTATCAGTGTTGCTAAACACTGTGGAAATCGGAAGAACGTAAGTTGTGATTATAGGAGGTATTGGAGGGAATATTTATCTGTCCCGGTATTTCTCTTGAGAGGATCCAAAACTCTTTGTTAAAAGAGAGACAGATCTTGGAGGCTATGCATTGATTATCGATGATGGTATACAGTAGTTATTGGAAATGATATCCTTCATTGTGGATAGATGATCTGTTTAGTTCAACTAAAGGACACCTGTGTATATCCTAGGGTTGATCTATGATTGGAGTGTCGATATTGTAGTGACATGGTGTCATACAATTACCATTGTTGGTGTGATGATTGATATATCATCAGCGTAGAGTAAAAGTATGTAGGTGTA
Organism: Wurfbainia villosa; assembly: GCA_025175895.1. Lineage (NCBI taxonomy): Eukaryota > Viridiplantae > Streptophyta > Magnoliopsida > Zingiberales > Zingiberaceae > Wurfbainia > Wurfbainia villosa. Next base: position 109,431,928 of record CM045996.1, read on the forward strand.
TAGAAGATGACATTTCATACTTGGTATGAATTTTATAAGTTGTTAGACTTATCGACGATTTAGTCGTCTAGCGACTTGAGGAATCGAATAGTTTGGAAACAATTGGACTAGTGGAAGGTTGTCATTTTAGACGAGATGGTGTTGGATATATCCACAATCTTAAGGGAAGTTGTGGTTTCCCTAGATTGATTTGGTATTTACCATAGATATTGATAAAATGTTACTAGCGTTATCATACCGTTGATTTGTTGGACCAAGATGGTGATGGAAATCACTTAGTCGGAAGCTTGGGAAGCTAGGTTTCAAGGCCTAGACGGTGGCTGACTTTTGTGTCAGTGTTAGTTAATCTGTTCGATATGGATGGAAGGGTATTGTACGCAGATGCATCATTTCAGGGATTAGGAGCGATCCCGATACAGTTGAATGAGACGTATATTATGTGTACGCTAGTTGAGAAACTAGCGAGATTGGTCATTATAGTCTTCCAGTTACTTCCAGTTCTGTGTGACAGAGTGGATTTTGGACATTAGATTGATTTTTCTTGTGAGAAAGGAATTCTCCATCTCCGAAGAGAATAGTGGGTTACAGAGTTGCATTCAATTTAGGAAGAGTTATTCCAGGAGACTCTTCATTCAGGATTGGTGATGTATTCGGAGTGTATCCGAAAATAGCGAGTTTGAGACGTTCTTCAGAGTGGAACGACATGTAGGACATGGTTGATTTCGTAGTTCGATGTTGGGTGTGCCAACAAGTAAAGGTGGAATATTGTGATCGGTAGGGTTATGTACCGTGATGAAGTGGGAGCCTAGTGCGATGGACTGTGTTGGGAGATTATCTAGAATTCGGAAAGGACTTGATACGATTTGGATAATCGATGGTCGATTAGCTAAGTCTACTCGGTTCCTTTCAAGCCGTAAGATGGGTTTCGTGGATCGCTTGACGGAATTATATCCATGGAGTATCCTTGAGTATCATTTTCGATAGTGATTCCCGATTCATCTTACGATTCTAGCAAAGTCTCCAACAGGTCATGGGTATAGCTCCACTCTGGTACAGTTATTTGCATCTTAATAGGTTGGTTGAGAGTGTATATAAGAGTTGGAATATAATATTTGAGCTTAGTACCCCACTTAGTACTTGAGGTTTGTAACTTTTCTCCGGATACTTGAGATGGTTATTGTGACATCTCGTACTCTTACATGAGTCGGAAATTTGGGGACCAAATTTTTATTAGTGGGGGAGAATGTAAGATATGGAAAAAAAATTGGATTAACCCCAGCTAATTAGGTTTAATCAAGGGCTAGGGTTAATTGAGATTAGGTTGGGTTTTAGTTAGGAATTGAACCGATTCGCTCGAACCAGTTTGCGAACGGCGTTTAAAAGTCAAGAAACTCGATCGCACTCTCATCTTCCCGATGGCGATCCATTCCTTCTTCTCGCTGTCTTCTTCTCCTTCCTTGCGCGATCGTGACTCCCTCTTCCAGCTCGTCGACGTCTTTGGGAGAGTGGCTCGGCGACATCGTAGCCAGCTGAACCTCTCCTTCTGAAGTCTCGATGGTCCTACAAGCGGGCAGATCAGCGGTGTTGCTGTCGTGGCGGTGAGCTGCCATCATAGGTAAGGATCGATCTCCTTCCTCCTTTGAGTTGTGAGCTGAGATTTTGAGCTGTGGGCTTCTTATATTAGCTTCAATCGATGGTTTTTTGGATAGTGTGTGAGCTTGGATTGCTCCGATGAATAGGGGAGGTGGCTGCTGATGGATTTGGGCCGGTAAACTTTGATTTCCCTTTTCTTGTCATTGGTATTTGCTATCTTCTGTGGGGTGTCAATGCATTTGGGATCCGATGAGTTTTCTATCAATGGATTTCTATTGGAATCTGTGGTTGGAATGAAGTCGGCTGTGGGTTAGGTAATGTTAGGGTTGCTGCCATTGATCCAGTGATGTTGGAGTTGGGAATTGAGCTTGAGGTAAACAACCATGGCTATAGAATATGTTGGTGATGCACTACGTTTTGTGTTGATGCAACAGTGAAGTGTGATTTAGATATAATCCCTATTTTTTTTCCTTTATCGGTTCTGTTCATAGTGTTTTTGGACTTGTTGTTGCATGAAAGGCAGGGGGTGTTGTATGTGGTGCTTCTGTTCAATGTTGATGATTTAGTTGTGGATGTCAATTGATCTATGTGGTTGTGATCTATTCGATAGATGGAGAACTTAGTATGTGAATTGATTGGTTGTGGTGATTTGGATATGCCGTGTGGATGAAGGATGGGTTTGTAATATTAGGTATATTGGTTAGCAATTGATCTGTTGAGAGAAAACTGTGGGATCAATGGAGAGAGTTTGGTTTGGAGAATCGACCCAGGATGAATATAGACATGGGGTTACAGAGGTGTGTGTTCGAGGTTGTAACTCGTAGATGAGGAAAGGAAGAGAACATAGAAATGACGTAGTAATTAAGTTGTGTATTTGTCCGATACTTGTACTTAATCATAGTTTGCTATTATGTGCAGGTTTGGGATATGAAACGGGTCCACCACCGTGAGGATTATTTCGAGCTTCGTATTAGGTGGGTAATATCTACCCTGGTCAAGTAGTTTGATCTGAATATGATGCATGAATTTGGACTTATGCTATTACTTTGATCTTAGATCCACTCTTATTTAATCATGTGCTTGTACTTAGCCTTGACCTTTGAGATTTATTGCTGTTACTTCATCGTTTATCTACAACGGATATGAACTACAAATCCTATTGTGTGTTAGCTGATGGATGTTCAGTTAAGTACATGTGGTTAGAGTTATCTTTGTGACCTCAGATTGGGTTACTGTGTTATATCACTAGGGTTAGGTGATGGATTAGATTATGGAGTCGATTGTTATATCATACCCATATCAGTGGTGCATCTATGGTGGATCTAGTTGTCTGTGCATAGATAAGTGTGTGGTTGTTAGTATGTGGCTATGGATTGGAGGTCCTAGCGTGATTGTATATCCGTTATGGATCGTGTATCTGTGTATGGTTATATGGATTGTCGATAATATATCGCTACGGACTGGAGGTCTTAGCATGGTTGACTGTCAGTTGTGTATGACTCTCTGTGTGGTAGAGAGAGTGCCTTGTGGATTAGTAGTCTTTGCATAATTGACTTTGGGTTGACCAGGACTCCCTGTGGGATAGGGAGTGTTACGAGGATACATGTATGGAGCTATGCATCATTACATTGCATGCATGCTGGCGATTAGGTCTCCCTTGTGGTTGAGAGGATTGCTAGTCATCCTGCCTCCCCGACCACTCAGGGTAATGGTAGCAGGGTTGAGTGCAAAGCATTGTTGTGCGTGCCGTTCTCGACCACTATGGATGGTGGTAGTTGGAGATGCGCACTTGGCCACTGTGCGGAGTGGTAGTTAGCGCACTCACCCACTATAGACGGTGGTCGTGTGATGTACAGTTATCCTGGGTGCGATGCTTGTCTACTCATGGGTAGGGACGGAACGGCTAGCAGCAGTGACCCCTGTGTGAGTAGCGTATAACTCTATGGCTAGATACTATTTTATATTACCTAACTCGGCCACTCGAGAGTGGTGGCGGCTATGTCATGCCACCTAGGCCATACCGGGGTCGTGGTTGGATGGGTCAGCAAACATGGCCATGCATATGCATTGCTGATATATATATATATATATATATATATATATATATATATATGTTTTACATATGCCTGTGAGATGCTGCATTTGTTTGCTGCACATGTTTGTACATCATGATACATGTCATTTGCATATTTTATATTGCTGTGTGTTGAGCATGATAAATGTGTTGGACCAGACTGTTGTATGCATTTGATTAGTGTTATGTCATAGTGTAGTATAGACCGGGATGTTATTACATGTCCTTATATACTGTTCATATGTCTGAGTGCTGGTCAGGTGTGGGATTGACCTTGTACGTTATATGAGTTATGTTATTGTATACCTGTTCAGGATGATATAGCTTATGGTGTTGCAGACCGTTAGGTACGTTAGTACATTACTTCATGTTTAGTTGATCAGTTTAGTATATGCATTGAGTATTACTATACTGGTGGTTACTTGTTATTACATTTAGGACTGTATGTCTGTTGGACTCTTTCTATATACCTGTAGATCATCACATGTGTACTTGTAGATCTTTATATCCCTATATGTTGTTCATGCACTTTCTATATATTACCCCTGAGTTTATACTCACCACCCTGGACCCTGGGTTTCCTGTCGCCCAGGTAACAGGTAGAAGATTCCTTGGATGTTCGGAGCTCCGCCAGCTGATCCCATCTCACGCCGAAGGGTTGGATATTTACTCCGTATTGTTGTATTCTTGTGGATTGTTGTTTTGGGATTTCCTCTTATATCATTTTCGTATTTGTGGTTACGGATGTGTTGTATGCATTCGACCTTTGGTGTGGTCTTCATTATGGTTTTTGTTGTGTCAAAGTCACTCCGGAGTGCATAGTTGGGTCTTTGTATCTTGTATATCTGTCAGTATGTTTCCGCTGTGTTTATGGATTATGTCCATTTATATATGTTATGTGATTGTGGACGAAAGGCTTTATATATATCAGGGAATTGTATCACGTACAGGGGAGATGCTGTCCGATTATTTTCAACTCGGCATACTCTAGGGGCGTGACAGGTGGAGTCTTGGCAGCATAAGTCCAATGGTTGGCGACATAAAGTCCAATCAGAGTCTTGGCAGTGTAAGCCCAATGTGCTTTGGCGGTATAGACCAGCTTAGCATGACAATAACCGATGGAAGCACCTGAAGGCTGTTGGTGCAATCGGCCCAGGTCACGATTGACCAGGACTCGAGTTTGACTCGAGAGATGTTTTGATGTTCGACAAAAACATATGGCAATGTAATTGTCATGGGAAAGTCCAAGTCATGGGTACTTGGCATGGAAAGTCCAAGGGGGACACTTGGCATTTGGGAAAGTCCAAGTCATGGGTACTTGGCATGGAAAGTCCAAGTGGGACACTTGGCAAGGAAAAGTCCAAGCATGGGTCTTGACATGGAAAGTCCAACATGGGTTGGCAAGGGAAAGTCCAAGCTTGAGTCTTGGCATTTGAGAAGTCCAAGGGGTTTGATATTGACAGCGTAAAGTCCAAGCGAGAGTCTTGGCAGCATAAGTCCAATGGTTGACGACGTAAAGTCCAAGCGGAGTCTTGGTAGCGTAAGTCCAATGTGCCTTGGCGGTGTAGACACCGTTAATATGACATAGCCGATGGAAGCACCTGAAGGCTAGCACAATGGATGAACAAGTCATGGATGACTTGGAGGGATCCAAGAGGCGTGAGGCTGACGGAGGTGGCTAGAAGGCTTAGGTCTAGGCTAAGGGTGGTCTAACAAGTATGGGGGAACCATACTTGGGTTAAAACCTCATGTTTGAGGTGTGCCAGTCGACTGATGCCATGTGACAGTCGACTGGACTGAGTCAACTAGTGTTTGACTACGAGAATTAGCCTAGCAATCACGCGGATGTGGGCGATCGATTGGCCGCCGTCGGATCTTGTGATCGATCGGGTGTGATTTTTCGAGCAGCGAATGGAGTTTGACTCGGCCGGGTTAGCGATCAGTGGAGGCTCTAACGATTGGTGATGGTCATAATCAGTCAACTGATGATGGATCAGTTGGATCTTTCCTGCGTGGATCTAGCCATTGTCTCACGACAACAGTGGCATCAGTCGACTGATCGGCGATTTCTAGCACAGGTTGACGCTTTAAATGGAGCTCGTGAAGGAGGAAAACACTATGGTTCTTTGAGGAGTTTTTGGGGTGAATTGCTAGTGTAATTCAGGGTCTCCAAGTGTCACTCAATCAACCAAACAAGCAAGCTCTCAAAAGATCGATTGTAAAGTTTTTCTTTGCATTTCTTTTGTTGTATTCACTTGTATTTGCTTGTTGTATTTAGTATTACTGTTGTAATCATTTGTAGGAGGTTTCTCCACCTCCGACTTGTGTCGAGAAGGAGTGTTTGCATAGTGGTGTGTTTGTGGCATCGCTAGAGCTCTTTAGAGCTCAATCCATGGAGTAGGAACCGTTCGGTTATGAACCACATTAAATACCCATGTTTGTGTGTTTGTTCTTGTTGTATTTTATTATTGTATATTCCGCTGCGTACTAACAAGATTGTAGACAAGCAAACGCGATCAAATTCCATCACGCTACGAATTCAAGCTATTCACCCCCCCCTCTAGCGTTCCAACGATCTCCTACAAGTGGTATCAAAGCAAGGCCGCTCTTCAAGTTTAACAACTAAGGGAGCACGCTAGAGGGTGAAGATGGAAGTTCAAGAGCAACTAGGATGGGATATCAACACACCTATCCCTTATACCTTCTATGGACAAGAAGGGTTTAGACAATGGAAGGCAAGGATCGAAGACTTCCTAATGATGAGGGACTTCGAAGAATGGTCCATTTTGATGGAAGGATATAGCTATCCAATAGGACCAAAGGGAGGGTTCCTCAAGAAAAAGAGATGGGCCGAAGAGCAAGTCCAAGCCTTCGAGAAAAATGATAAGGTAATGAAGTTTTTAATTGATTTAATACCTAACAATATCTTGTGTTTGTTAGGTAATTATGTAGATGCCAAGGAGCTATGGAGCTAAGTGGCCAAGTTCCATGAAAGTCCATCATCGGTCCAAGAGGAAGGGACCGAACAGGCAAGCACATCATCCTCATAAGAAAGTGAGGACTTGGAGGTTGAGAGACCATCAACATCCAAGGAGGAAGAGGAAGTAGAATTGGAGGAGACCTCCACCTCTAGGATTGAGGGGGAGGAGATTAGATCACCGGAGCAACATCAAGAAGAAGCTTCAACATCCGATCAAGATGAAGAAGCTCAAAATCCAATTCCGGCCTCCATTGACTTAGGTAACTCAAACACCGTAATTCAAAATAAAAATAATATTATGTGTTTTGAGTGTAGGAAATTTGGACACTATAAGAGTAAGTGCCCAAAGAAAGTCAAGAAGACTCCTCCAGCACCAAAACCTCAAGAAAAATCAAAAGATACCGATGCCCCCACTAAAAGAAGCAAAGAGCACATCATTTTCTTCAAGTGCCAACAACCGGGGTATTTTAGGAATCAATGCTCTAGAGGGAGCAAGAGAGTCAAAGAGGGAGCATCACAAGTAGGGGGACTGGGGGAGCCACCAAGGTAAACCCTAAGGTATATCACTTCAATAATGCTCATTCTTTTAGTTTTTATGTCAAAAAGTATGCTAGAAATAACTTAAGTAATCTTGCGATTATTCATGAAAAGAATGCTAGGAATAATAAATATTTTTGTTTAGGAGCTAAGAATGTCCACTTAGGAAATAAGGAGAAATTTGGGACTAATGTCCCTAAAAATATTTTATCTAAGGACAAATCTAGGTCAAATAATTCTAGACTAATTCTACCTAGGGAGACAATTAGAAAGGTACAAGAGCACCTAGGTCTTAATCCCAAATGGACTAGGCATATGCCTAGAAAGGACAATGCCCAAAGACCAAATCAAAATTCAAAAATTGGGCAATTAGAATTAGAAAATCAAGCCTTGAGGTCAAGACTTGAGAAGTTAGAAAAGACCCTAAAAAAGATGCAAAATCAATTTCAAGGGTTAAATACTCAAAGTCAAGGGTCTAGGACTCAAAGTCAACACCTAGGGCCTAAGAGACAAAAGTCATCCAAGGGCAAGCAGGGTTTGGGTCACAAACCTAAGCCTAAGGTGACTTATCATAGTGTTCCATTTGATTATGGAACACAAACTAGGTCTAGGAAGACCAAGGTCAATAGGAAAGTCATCCCTAGAGTTGACCATGGTGTCTGCCTAGTGGCTAGGGTTTCAAGGAAACCTAGGGAAGCCACTAAGAAGGTTGCAAGGGGAGTTACCCTTAGAGTTAACCTAGGTAAGACCACAATGACCAAGGCTAACAAGCCTAGAAGGGTCATTAGGAGGGTATCTAGGGAGGTCATCCCTAAGGAATACCTAGTAAACCCTATGAGCTCAAATAGATTTTGGGTTCCTAGGAGTGTGATTGACTCATGCTAGATGGGTTAGGTCGTGTCAACCTTGATTGGATGGGTAGTTAACTCAACCATAGCAAAGTTGACATTTTAGGTCATTTCCAAGGTTATGGATACCTTGGAAATATGTTTGATTCTTAATCCTAAAAGATTTTAGGATGTGCCAATATCATTTAAGAAGTTTGATAATTCAATCAAATTGGCACAATTTAAGTTTTAGAGTCATAGTGTGCCATTTTGGTTTTTTGGCACACTTGGGAGAAAAGTGACAATATGACAAAATACACTTAATTATATTAAATGACAACTAATATTGAAATTTAGGTATTCTTATACCTATACTTTTTATTTGCCATGCCTTGTTTGCCATATTACATGCCATGACATCATATCTATTTTCAAGCATTTAATATGTCATGATCATGTTTAGGATTAAGGCTTAATGTCATGTAGATTACATCATATGCCATCATGATCATTGGCCATGCTTAATTATTGATATTATTTATGTCATGATCATTCATGCATTTAATTTGATTTAAATTGATTTAAGGACAATGGCATGACTTGGAGTCCCATTTATAAGGGAATCAAGTAGTGTTGCCTTAGAAAATACATGAAACCCTAGATTAGAAGAAAAAAAACTCACATCTCACATCACATTGACATGTATATGTATTTATACACCCTAGATACATGTGAGATACTAGGATATGAGTTAAGTTCAAGGTGCGTAGTTTTTGCATCTAGATGAACTAAAACTCATCTTATATTAGTGGTGGATCATTGGGAAAGCTTGTGTACAAGTCATGTACATCGAGCCCAAGGAATATGATCCAAAATAAGGTTTTGAAAATATTTTAAAATCCTTTTGAAAAACCTTGGTGAAGTCTATCTTTTGATAGCAATCACCATTGATGAGATTGATACAAAGTGAGCTAAAACTTTGAAGTTTTTATTCACTTTTGGATTTTGTATCAATTTCGATATTTTATGGGTAAAATATTTTTCTATCATTTTTCACCCATTGTATTGGTCATAAGTATTATACATATGGAATTTCATGATTTTTTGAATTACATATAATTATTTATGATTTTCTAAATTTCATTTCGATAATCAAATTATCGATATTTTATCGGATCGCCTCGGTGGCGGATCGATGAGGGTGTGGCATGTAGATGAGAGAGTCGACTACTAATGTTGATTTCGGGAAAAAAAGGTTGTTTAGCCCGTGTTCAGCTACGGTTAAGGTCCCTAATCACTCCTAACCCTAGGATAAACTTTGGGAAGCATTATAAAGGGTAAAAATCCATTGGATATGGATTAGGAGAGGTGTTAGGATGATGTATCAAATTTAAGGTGTGGAGAGTTCATGTTTGAACTTTGAACCTTAATTTTGATGGTTTAGAGTTCCTATTGGCTTAGGGACTTCCCAAGGACATTGTTGGTGCAATGGTCAAGGGGGAGAAAGCCTTTAGGGGGAGATATCCATCATGGGATGATGGATGATATTTTTTCTCATGGGGAGGAGAAAAAGGGATTTTGAGATACCCAATTTGGAAATTGGGAGAGTGTATAAGATTGCCTCTCTTGAGTGATATGAGACTTATCACTAGGAAGATGGTAGGCATCCTAGATATTTTTAGACCAAGGGGGAGATTGTAAGATCTCATTGGGACATGAGACATTGACCTCCTTGGAGAGAACCTTTTTGATGTTAGTCAAAAAGGGGGAGAATGTTTTGGGGAGAACTTATTGAGAGAATGACATCAATTGGAAAAATTGATGGGGATGATTGGTTTGAGTTAGATGGTCTAACTCAATGGTTTGTTTGGTTTTTGTCAAACATTAAAAAGGGGGAGATTGTTGGTGCAATCGGCCCAGGTCACGATTGACCAGGACTCGAGTTTGACTCGAGAGATGTTTTGATGTTCGACAAAAACATATGACAATGTAATTATCATGGAAAAGTCCAAGTCATGGGTACTTGACATGGAAAGTCCAAGGGGGACACTTGGCATTTGGGAAAGTCCAAGTCATGGGTACTTGGCATGGAAAGTCCAAGTGGGACACTTGGCAAGGAAAAGTCCAAGCATGGGTCTTGCATGGAAAGTCCAACATGGGTTGGCAAGGGAAAGTTCAAGCTTGAGTCTTGGCATTTGAGAAGTCCAAGGGGTTTGATATTGACAACGTAAAGTCTAAGCAGGAGTTTTGGCAGCATAAGTCCAATGGTTGGCGGCGTAAAGTCCAAGCGGAGTCTTTGGAGGGATCCGAGAGGCGTGAGGCTGACGGAGGTGGCTAGAAGGCTTAGGTCTAGGCTAAGGGTGGTCTAGCAAATATGGGGGAACCATACTTGGGTTAAAACCTCATGTTTGGGGTGTGCTAGTCGACTGGTGCCATGTGGCAGTCGGCTGGACTGAGTCAACTAGGGTTTGACTGTGAGAATTAGCCTAGCAATGCCGCTGATGTGGGCCGATCGGTGATTAACAATGATCGATCTTGTGATCAGTCGACTAATGCTTGGTTTTTTGGGCACAGAATGGAGTCTGACTCGACTGCTAGGGTTAGTAGTCGAGTGGAGGCTCTAACAGTCGACTGATGGTCATAATCAGTCGACTGATGATGGATCTTTCCAGCGTGGATCTAGTCGTTGTCTCACGACAACAGTGACATTAGTTGACTGATCGGCGATTTTTAGCACAGGTTGAAGATTTAAATGGAGCTCGTGAAGAAGGAAAATGCTATGGTTCTTTGAGGAGTTTTTGAGGCGAATTGCTGGTGTAATTCAAGGTCTCCAAGTGTCACTCAACCAACCAAACAAGCAAGCTCTCAAAAGATCGATTGTAAAGTTTTTCTTTGCATTTCTTTTGTTGTATTCACTTGTATTTGCTTGTTGTATTTTGTATTACTATTGTAATCATTTGTATGAGGTTTCTCCACCTCCGACTTGTTTTGAGAAGGAGTGTTTGCATAGTGGTGTGTTTGTGGCATCACTAGAGCTCTTTAGAGCTCAATCCGTGGAGTAGAAACCGTTCGATTCCGAACCACGTTAAATACCCGTGTTTGCGTGTTTGTTCTTATTGTATTTTATTATTGTATATTTCGCTGCGTACTAACAAGATTGTAGACAAGAAAATGCGATCAAATTCCATCACGCTACGAATTCAAGCTATTCATCCCCCCTCTAGCATTCCAACGATCTCCTACAAAGGCTAGCGTATTGATGAACAAGTCATGGATGACTTGGAGGGATCTGATAGGCGTGAGGCTGACGGAGGTGGCTAGAAGGCTTAGGTCTAGGCTGAGTGTGGTCTAGCAAGTATGAGGGCATCATACTTGGTGTTAAACCTCATGGATGAGGTTTATCAGTCGATTGATGTTCGACTGCAGGAAATGGCCTAGCAGTCGACTTCCAGAATTGGGCAGTCGATTAATGGCTTGAGCAGTCGATTGATGTGCCGGGCAGTCGACAGATGGTCAGGTTTTCGGGAACATAATGTTTTCGAGTCAACTGTTAAGGTTTGATAGTCGAGTGATGGCTCGATAAGTCGACTGATGGGCATGATCAGTCGACTGATGGTCTATCCGTTGGAACTTATCCAATGTGGCTCGGGCCATTTTGAGACAACGACTATAGGAGCAGTCGACTGATGGTCGTGATCAGTCGACTGTTAGGCAAAATCTAGCCCGAATGCAGGTTATAAAGGCAGCTCATGAAGAGGGATTTGGCAATGGTTCTCTTGGGCAATTTGAAGGGGAATAATTGGTGCTTTCCAGTCCTTCATTGCTAATCCAAGACAATCAAAGATCAAACAATCAAAAGCTTCTTGTAAAGTGTTTTTCTTTACTTGTATTGCATTTCATATTTGTATTTGCTTGTATCCATCGTATTACTTAGTGTAATCATTTGTACGAGGTTTCTCCGCCTTCGACTTGTTGTCGAGAAGGAGTATTATTGTTTAGTGGTGTTGGTTGCATCCCTCGAGCTCATTTGAGCTCACCCATGGAGTAGGAACCTTTAGGTTTCAAACTATGTTATATTTGTGTGTTGTGTTTGTGTTGTATATCTTTTGTATTATTTCTATATTCCGCTGTGTACTAACAATCATAGGCAAGCACGCGAACGAATTCCATCAACGTCTATGAAATCGCTATTCACCCCCTCCCCCTCTAACGGACATCACGGTCCCAACACTCTTTATGGACAATAGAAAGAGTATTTAAATTATTTCAAGCATACTTGTTAACATTAAAACTAGAAGGTGCATTGCTAAAATATACCTTAGGGTTTGCCTTAGAGGCTCCCCCTACATGTGTAGCTCCTCCTTGCCCTTTGGTTTGCTTTCTCCCCCTAGGGCATTGACTTCGGTAGTGTCCCCTTTGATGACACTTGAAGCACACCACATGCTCCTTGCTCTTACTAGTGGGGACTCCAGAATCCTTTGAATTTTTGTTGACTTTTGGTATCGACGGAGCCTTCTTGACCTTTTTAGGGCATTTGCTCTTATAGTGCTCGGGTTCCCTACACTCAAAGCAAATATATGATTTTTATTTTTAAATAAATTTCTTGAGTTACCTAGGTCAATAGTGGCCGAATTTTGAGCTTCTTCAACTCTTCCGGATGTTGAAAGATCTTCTTCTTGCTCCGGCATAGAAGGTGATCTCTCCTCCCCCTCAATCCTAGAGGTGGAGGCTTCTTCCACTTCTTCCTCTTCCTTGGATGTTGATAATCTCTCAACTTCCGAATCTTGTACCGGTGCGGTCTCTTCATGGAGCTTGACTAGCTTACTCCATAGCTCCTTGGCATCCTTAAGTTCTCCTATATTTGACAATAATTCATTAGGAATTAAATCAACTACCATATCGATTACCATGTCATTTGTTTCGGATTTTTGTAGTTGATCTTGAGTCCACTTCTTCTTCTTGAGATATCCTCCCTTTGGCCCTCTTGGCAATTCAAAGCCTTCCATCAAGGCGGACCATATCTCAATGTCCATCATCATCACGAAGTCTTCAATCCTTTCCTTCCATTTATTGAAGTCTTCTCGTCCATAGAGTGCATACGGGATCGGAATGTTGATGTCCCATCCTAGTCTTTCTTTAAACTCCATCTTCTTCTTCACCCTCTAGTGGTGCTCTCTTAGTGGTTAGTCCAAATGAAGAGCGGCCTCACTCTAATACCACTTGTTGGGAATTTGACATCGCTAGAGGGGGGTGAATAGCATGTCATACGTCGATGGAATTCGATCATGTTCGTCTCTACACTTCATTAGTATGTGCAACAGAATATATAAAGCATAAACTAAATACGACAAACACAATAATACAAATACACACAAATATAACGTGGTTCGGAACCCTAAGGTTCCTATTCCATGGGTTGGGCTCGAATGAGCCCTAGCAATGCCAAACACCACTAATAATCAAAACACTCATTCTCGGAACAATCCGGAGGTGGAGGAAACCTCTTACAACAATAAGAATCAAATACAAGCTAATACAAGTAAACTACACAAATACAAGTAAAGAAAACTTTACACAATGTGAACTTGAGTGTTTGCTTTTGGTTGCTTGAGAAGAGACTTGAAGGTCTGGATTGAAGCATCAAATCCCCTCCAAATCACCTCAAAGAACCATGCCAAAATCTTTCTCCATGAGCTCCTTTTAAAGCTTTACCTCAGGCTAGATTCCGCTAAGCATTCGACTGATTGAGACTATCAATCGACTGTTCCTATAGCCGTTGTGAGACAATGACTCAATCCACGTTGAATAAGTTCCAGATATTGATCATTGCCATTACCGATCGCCAGTGGTCAGGTAATGACCAAATGACGATCGGCTACCAATTCGCTGCTCTCGTAACCTCGACAATTGACTCGACGATCGATTCGACCATAATCGACTGCCAAGAGTCAACTTGGTTGCCAAGTGTCAAAACACTTGACCAATTGATTGGTCCAAAGCTCCAGTCGACTGATAACCTCAAACATGAGGTTTAACCCCAAGTATGATGCTCTCATACTTGCTAGACCACCCTTAGCCTAGACCTAAGCCTTCTATCCACCTTCGTCAGTCTCACGCCTATCGGGTCCCTCCAAGTCATCCATAACTTGTTCATTCATACACTAGCCTTCATGTGCTTCCATCGGCTATTGTCATGCTAAGCTGGTCTATACCGCCACCGCTTGGCCTTTACGCTGCCAACCATTGGACTTATGCTGCCAAGATTCCCACTTGGACTTTACGCCGCCAATATCACCCTTTGGACTTTCCTTGCCAACCCATGTTGGACTTTCCAATTGCTAAGACTCAAGCTTGGACTTTCCCTTACCAACCCATGTTGGACTTTCCATACCAAGTACCCATGACTTGGACTTTCCCATTGCCAAGTGTCCCACTTGGACTTTTTATGCCAAGTACCCTTGACTTGAACTTTCCCATGATAATCACATTGTCATACATTTTGTCGAACATCAATGTAAAATATCAATGCACTACTCGAGTCAAACTCGAGTCTGGTCAATCGTGACCTGGGTCGATTGCACCAACAGATACATGATTTGATTACTTTACAACAACTGCTTGCAAGTGTCAATCCCTCTCACCTCTACATATGCCTCATTCCCCACATATAGCCTTCTCGCATATGGGCTTAAATGGTGAAATTCTACATATGCACTCCTATCACGAGCTACATAGTATGTAGCTCCTGAGTCTACAATCCACAAAGGATAAGAATTAGTGAACATCACATTAGATGACACATAACTCAAACCATGTAAAGAAGAAGGATATAACTTTCGCTTGCTACACTCACGTGCGAAATGCCCAAGCTTACCACATATGTAGCATCAGACTTTGCTCTTTACGAGCTACTTCTTCTTGCTTTTCTATCCTTTTTCATTTGTCTTGACGAAGGGTTTCTTCTTTCTAGGATCTTTGGTCTTCTTATCATGATTGCACCACTTGGGCTTTGTACCACGGGAGCCCTTACTCAACTTCGCAAAGTTAGCATGACCTAAATAAAGATGACTTGGTCACCTCCTGGTGCTCCTCCTTGAGCTCACTGTGACTACTCACATCCATGAAAGTATGGATACTTTCAGTGTGTGTGAGATAGGTCTTAACCACATCCCAGGAGTCAGGCAATGACTAGATCACTCCCAATACCTAAAGCTCATTCAACATAAGCTCTCCTATATTCTTAAGAGAAGCAATCATACTCGACATATGCATCAAATGTCACTTCATAGAATGATCAAATCTCTTCTTATAAGTTATGAACTTATAGGTGAATGATGTGTGTCAATTCCGTAAGTGCACGGTCATCGTCAAGTAATAAAATATCAATCCCACAGAGACTTTGTCAAGTACTAGTTGTTTTGCAAGGAAATATTATCTAGAAGATTAAATAATTGAGAAATGGTTAAGTAGAAGATGGTGTGAGATACGAGAGCTAGTTTACAAGGAACTCTTAGGACTTTGGTTTCGCTACAATGTCAGATATCTTGGCAACTCTTGGTTAATATGTATTCTTGAAGGAAACCTATCTATGTATAAAATATATTTTGGATCATTTGTAAGTCGATGAACTTGTTGCAACGACGGGCACCTATCACATACCAAGGCAGATCACTACAGTTAACAAATGATCCCAAAGATATACTTAGATTCTAGGATAGGTTATGGAATATCTTTTCGGAGTATCCATAGGTTGATCAACTTGTTGCAATGGCAGGCATCTATCACATACCCAGGCAGATCACTACAGTTAATAAAAACCCTAAAGATAGATCATGAAAGTATCGAGAGAGTCTAATTGCTTTTTAGAACATTCATAGGTCGATGAACTTGTTGCAATGGCGGACACCTGTCACATACCCAGGCAAATCACTGCAGTTAACGAAAGCCCTAAATTACAAAAGGTTCTCATGATTGGTTATACAAATTCGGGGTATAAAAACCCTAAAGCATGTGAATAGGCAATCAACAAACTCACAAGGCAAACCATATGCGTCGTAAAAGGAATTCAAGAAATTCGCAATGAAATAAGTAAAAAAGTCATACAATCCAAGACAACCCGACAAAGAGCTACTCCCTCATCTTATGGTACAAGACTACTCTATCCTATGCTCTGCTCATCTTGTCCTTGGCTTCTAGACCTCGATCCTCTTTCGAGGAATCCCAAGGATTAGAATGATCCTGGGCTTCTCGAATGAACACCAATCCTCCAATGAATTAGAATGAACCGGAATACCTTTCTTATAGGTCATGGGGTCTTTTTATAGCTTTTTCTAGAGAATAATTCATAAATTATATTAGCAAAGAGGCAGAATTTAGCATGGTAGTGTCATTTGGCATTACCTGGGCATGCCAGGCGTTGTGAAGACCTAGCATGCCTTGAAATCGAGTGTGTTGGCTGGTTTTTGGCACAGGTGTGCCCCTTGGCATGCCCTGGGCATGTCGACTGCTGGAAGCTCCGGAAAATATGTGTTGCGGCTCCGTTTGCTCCCCGTTTCGTCGTGGCTTCCCTCCATGGATCTATTATGCCTCCTTTTGTCTCTCCTGAGAGTAAAAACACAGAAACCATAGTCATCTGAACTAAAAATGCAATATGAAAGTAAATGTTATGTTTTATGCATGCTATGTGAATGAAATACTAGGAAAACATGCTAAATAAACCCTAAAATATGCATGTGATTCTCACTTATCACATCCCCAAACTTAAACTTTTGCTTGTCCTCGAGCAAAGAAAAAGAAAGAAACTATGAGTGAGAATCATGATAACTTGTTAGAAAGCCATCCTAAGATATAAAATACTTAGTCTTATCGATTCATTCCCAGTAGCTTAGCTCGAAAGATCCTTGTGTAGTGTATGTGAGTTTTGATCTTTAAGGTTTTGGACACCAATCCAAGTTTACATTCCCTCTACCGTGTTCCTCTCATATCTGGCATAAAGACACTTTCCTGCCAATGTGCTTGGATCATCCTTTCACTAAGATACTTAGTCTCAAAGGAGCATTCAATAGTCAAGGAGAAGAAAAGTAGGAAATAAACATCAAGCATTTCCCCAATAACTATTTAGCCTCAAAGGGGCACCTATATGGGTGTTTCCCCAATAGTTACTTGGTCTTAAAGGGATGCTTTGATGATATTTCATCTTTTCTTTTCTCTCTCTTTTTTTTTTTTATATTCAGTTTTTTTTTCTTCTTCTTCTCTTTTTTTCTCTCATTTTTTTTCAAACTCTTGAGATTAATGTTTCTCCAGTAACTAAGTATTGTAAAAGTCCCAGTCCGAAAAGGGTAACAATAAAGTAAACTACTCAAGAGGAGGAAGTGGAAAGAAATGACCTTGCGAAATGTGCCACTGATACATGACATCTATCATCTATCTCTGTTCCCTTAAGTCTATGTGCAATGTATCCAAGGAAGACTGAATCCCAGCATATGCATCATCAGAAGTACTAGTACCTGTATTGTTAGGGCAATCTCTTGCCGTAATATGGTTTTGATGGTGTGGCAAAGGGTTTAAGTTAGTTTAATATGTGATTTGATATATGCGTTGAAGTCGTGCAGGACTTAGTAATTCGCACATGGAGCCATGGCGAGTTTCACATCTCATGACTCATGCCTTGAGTCGGTGAAGGATAGCTTTGTGGAAGCCGTGCGCTTGGAGCATCCGAGGGACCGCCGGACGAGGAGCTTGGAGCGAAGCCGGAGGAAGTAGACTTCGAGGCAAGAGATGCGAAGGAGCATTGCAGAGCCGTGCGCCTGATGCTGCCGAGGGACGTGGCCGCGAACGAAGAGAACTTCGAAGGCAAGGGACTCCGAGGGATGAGAGTGAGCGATTGTAACCCGGGAAGGGGTAGCTCTTAGGTGAAACTTGGCCATTTGGCCAAGAGTCGGATGGTTTTTCCCGACACCAGTCGACAGTCGACTGCTCTGAGTCGATGGTTCGATCGACTGGTCTAATGTGGCTGAATCAAGTTGATCACCAATCGCCAAGATGGGCGGGCCGATCGATGATCGATCGGCCGATCGCTAAGGATGGCAGTCGACTGATGTCACTGTGCACGGGCACAGAATGGAGTCGACCTCGTTGAGGACTCAACTGGTTGACATCAGTCGACTGATGGGTGCCATCAGTCGACTGATGCCAGTACCGTTGGATAATATCCAACATGGAAAGTGGCCGTTATTGGGCAACGGCTACAGCACCAGTCGACTGATGGGTGCCATCAGTCGACTGATCCTGTGTCAACGGGAAGAAACCCTCTTCCTCTATAAAAAGGAAGGGGGTAAGGCTTTGGGAGGCTAATGCTTACACTCTAACACTCTCCCAAAGTTCCCTAAAGCTTTCCATCCTCTTACCCAAGCTTATTTTCATTATATTTGTAAGAGGAGTGTTGTTGTAAAGAGGTTACCTCCACCTAGCTTTGTGCAAAGGAGAGATCTAGTGGATAGATTGCGGAGTGATTCACCGTGGACGAATCGGACCGTGGATTAGCGGCGTAGCCGTGAACCACGTTACATCTCCGTGTTTGTATTGTCTTTGTTTTATTTCTAATTGCTTGTCTTAGTTTATTGCTTCCGCTTGCGCTAACGTTTTCGTAGATGAGCAAAATACGGCATCCAACGAACGAGGGCTATTCACCCCCCTCTAGCCGGTCAATCGATCTCCCACATGTATAAGATGTGCCACCAAAAGAAAAATAATGTCTAGGGGGTCGACCCTAATAGGTGGTACTATAGTGGACTCCAAGGGGTCAGAAACAGGTACTACATTAGCCATGAGCCAATTGGCTCGGTTCCTCACTGTTGTTTTCTCAGGATTTAGGAGAGTGAGGGGAAAATGATCCTGTAAAACTAAACAATATCTACCTTCATTCCTAGTGATCATTCTCATGGCCTGCATCAAGATCAATATTGGGGCTAAGTGGCATCGACTCTAATCCATCAAGATTACACCTCAAGGCCAAGGCTATCTGAGTGATTAAACCTCCAACTAAGATTGATCCTGTCGAATTTTTTCCTATTTTTACCAAATATCTAATAAAATGTGAGCCAGTATCGATATTTACAATGTTTATCATGGCCCACTAAACAATCAATTCACTTTGCCTAACTACACCTTCACTATCTCCTTGATCAAAGATTGTATTAGCCATTACCCTATGGAGGTGCATAAAAATTGGATTAGGGAGGTTTGAAGAATTAGATCTAGAAGGATCATAAGTGTCAATACTTTTTGAAATTTCTCCCCAAAATACAAAGTCTTGAAATTCCCTAGGCAATCTCCTCTCTCCTCCACATGGTAAATCATAAACATTATTAAATTCCTCAAGTGTCCATGTGTATTCATTATTAAACATTCTAAAGTTGATCTTCCCCTCTTCACAATTAGGACCATTCCAGATTTCAGCTTCTAGAGAACTTAGGAATTCTAGGTTTTGGGTAGGTCGAGTAAGCTATATTCATCAATCCATTCCATCCAACCCTACTAATCATCCAATTAATATCATCCCTAAATTCTAAGGTGGCAATGGTATAATCATCAATATATCGATGTTAATCAATTTTCTTTTAACCAAAGTATCCAATTGAGCCCTATGATTAGCATTACAAAAAATAATATCGTAAAGATTTTCGTTACCCTCATCGCATGCCCTATGCCTTGGATTTGGAGTTCCAGCAATGGAAGCGACGACGAGTGTGACGGTGGTGTTCCTTCTTAGTCTTTTGAACATGGTGATGGAGATCTTCTTCATAGATCAGCTTCCTCGGACTCGTAATTTCTTGGAGAAGAGCATATACTAGGCTGGTTTGTGTGTTCAGTTTGTTGTTTATTGCCTAAAAAGAAAATTTAAAGGTAAGTGCAAAGAATGGAACTTGCAAAAATAAAATAAAATAAAATAAATTCTTGGGTTGCCTCCCAAGAAGAGATTGTTTTAGGTCGTAAGCTCAACCCCTGTTATTGTTCATCATGGTTCAAAACTCATGTTTTGCCTTCGTTTGAACGGAGCTAAATTATGGGGCATTTTATTCTTCTCACCTTTTATCCTCATGAGTTCTTCCAAGGAATACCTATGATTATTTTGTTTTATCCTGCAACAAATTCATTGACAGATTGTGAGTTAAGAGATTTAGCAAAATTAAACTCAATTTTCTCATCTTCAATTTCAAAAGATAGTCTTTGATTCTTGACATCAATCATGGTTTCAGCAATAGCTAAAAAAGGTCGCCCTAGGACAATGGGGTTTTTAGGATTTTCTCTCATATCCAGGACAAAGGAATAAGTAGGAATTATAAAATTTTCAATGGCTACTGGGATGTCTTCTAGTATGCCTATGGATTGTTTTAATGAATGATCTGCAAATCTTAGAGTTATATTGGTGGATTTTAGTCCACGCGGTCTCAAATATTCATAGAATGCAGATGGCAGAAGATTTACACTATACCCTAGGTCGCATAAGGCAAAATAAAAATTAATTTCATATATTGTACAGGGAATTGAAAAGTCACCTGGGTCTTTCAGTTTAAAAGCATATTTATCTTGAATTACCAGGTTGTCATCTTTTATTGAGATGATGGCTGCATAATCTTGAGGTTCTTCGTGGTTTTGTTCATCCATGCTATGGTACTCCTCAGTAAGTTTGCAATGTTCTACCGGATTTGCTTCAGCTTTTGTAGGGAATCTCCCTAGTATTCTTGAAGTTGAGCTAGCTATCTGTGCAATTTGAGTTTCTAACAATTTAGTATAGTTAGCTAAATTATCGATCTTACTTTCTAGTTGTTGGAGTGTTTCTACCGTCTCCTTATGTTATTGGCGGAACTCGTTATTTTGAACAGTCTATGTTTCTATAAATTTTTCCATCATTAACTCCAATGCAATCTTTTGCTCGTGCGAAGGACCTAAAGATTGTTCGGAAATGTTCTGTCCATATTGGGGTTGATTGTTCCGGTGCAAAAAATTTGGATGGTTTCTCCAGCCTTGATTGTAAGTATTGGATTAAGGATTGTTCATAGGTCGCTAGTTGAAATTGTTTAGTGTGTCAACTTGTTCGATGGAAGATGGGATAAGTCTTACTTGGCAATTTTGAGTTGCATGACCTGAAATTCCACATATCTCACATGTAATATTAGTAGAATTGACTACATTCACATTAAAGTGTTCAAATTTGTGAGATAATACATCTAATTTTGTAATGAGTAAATCTATAGTGCTTACCTCATACTTACCTGGGGTACGAGTAATGTTTCCTCGCTCTGTAGCCCATTGATGATAGTTGAGTGCGACATTTTTGATGATATCAAATGTTTCATCCAGCATTTTGTTCATTAGAGCTCCACCAATAGCAGAATCTAGAGAGGTTTTTGTATAATAAGATATATCATTGTAGAATGTGTGGACTATTAGCCATCTTTCAAGTCCATGAAGGGGGCATTGTTACAGTAATCCTTTGAAACGGTCCCAAGTTTCAAAAAGTGACTCTCTGTCTTTTTGTGAGAAGTTTATGATCTAATGATGAAGGTTTGTAGTCTTACTTAGGGGAAAATATTTATTGAGGAATTTCTGCTCAAGCTGGTCCCATGTCGTGATGCAATCTGTAGGAAGAGAATATAGCCAGGCTCTTGCCTTGTCTCGGAGTGAGAAAGGGAATAACCTTAACTTGATAGTGTCTGCAAAAGCCCCATTAAATTTTAGAGTTTCACAAAATTCTAAAAATACCTCTAGATATAAGTTAGGGTCTTCTATAACTCCTCCTCCAAACTGATGTTGTTGTATCATGGATAGTAATGTTGGCTTTAATTCAAAGTTGTTTGCTTCGATAGGAGGTCTTCGTATGCTTGACCTTAACCCTCTTGTAGTTGGAGTTGCGTAGTCTTTTAAAGGTTAGTTTTCCTCCTGTGTTGCCATAGCGACAGATTATGCTTCCTTAAGTCGTCTCTAGAGTCTTTGCCTTGCAAGGAGGGTTTTTTCTATCTTAGGATCTTCTTCTATTAGTTCTCCTTGTCTAGTTAATCTGTGCATAAAACAAGAGACAAACTCTAAAGGAAGTGATTAATGATAGTACAAAGAATAAAATAAAGCTAAGAAAAGATAATACAAAAAGAAAATAAATAAATAAAAATCTAGATTATTCTAATTGCAAATTAACTAATATTGACGTAGTCCTCGACAACGATGCTAAAAATTTGATGTGTGTCGATTCCTCAAGCGTACGGTCTCCGTCAAGTAATAAAATATCGATTCCACAGAGACTTTGTCAAGTACTAGTTGTTTTGCAAGAAAAGATTATCTAGAAGATTAAATAATTGAGAAATGGTTAAGTAAAAGATGGTGTGAGATACGAGAGCTAGTTTATGAGGAAATCTTAGGATTTTGGTTTCGCTACAATGTCAGATATCTTGGCAACTCTTGGTTAATATGTATTATTGAAGGAAACCTATCTATGCATAAAATATCTTTTGCACCATTCATAGGTCGATGAACTTGTTGCAACAATGGGCACCTATCACGTACCCAGGCAGATCACTACAGTTAACGAATCATCCCAAAGATATACTTAGATTCTAGGATAGGTTGATGAACTTGTTACAACGATGGGCATCTGTCACATACCCAGGCATATCACTACAGTTAATGAAAACCCTAGAGATAGATCATGAAAGCCTCGAGAGAGTCTAATTTCTGTTTAGAACAATCATAGGTCGATGAACTTGTGGTAATGGCAGACACCTATCACATACCCAGGCAGATAACTACAGTTAATGAAAGCCCTAAATTACAATAAGTTCTCACGATTGGTTATACAAATTAGGGATATAAAAACCCTAAAACATGTGAATAGGCGATGAATAAACTCACAAGGCAAACTATATGCACCGTAAAACCCATTCAAGAGGGATATAAAAACCCTAAAACATGCGAATAGGCGATGAACAAACTCGCAAGGCAAACTATATGCACCGTAAAACCCATTCAAGAAATTCGCAATGAAATAAATAAAAGAGTCATACAATCCAAGACAAAATGACAAAGAGATACTCCCTCATCTTAAGGTATAAAACTACTCCATAGAGGAGTTACAAAACATAGACGATAGAAAAAAAAGAATTCACCCAACGTCCTATGTTGCGCTCGTCTTGTCCTTGGCTTCTAGACCTCGATCCTCCTTCGAGGAATCCCAAGGATCGGAATGATCCTGGGCTTCTCGAATAAATCCCAATCCTCCAATGAATCAGAATGAACTGGAATGCCTTTCTCTTAGGTCATAGGGTCTTTTTATAGCATTTTCTGGAGAATAATTCATGAACTCCATTAGCAAAGAGGCAGAATTTAACTCATCCATGCCATTTGGCATGGCCTAGGCGTGCCAAGCACTGTGAAGACCTAGCAACTGTTGGTGCAGTAGACACCTAAGTCGAACCTAAGTTTTGATTATAGCAAACAATATAAAGTTAAGCTAATATTGTTATCTCACGAGCTAAATCGAGTGTGCAGAAAATTGTTAAAGCTGGAGCTGAAGGCTAGCGACACCCAGAGGAAGCCGCGGTGGTCAGGCGACACTCGAGTGACTTCGGAGGGAGCCGAAGGAATCGAGTGGAAGGCCGAAAGCAAGAGCTACAAAGTAAGTATCGAGGTAAGCTCATGTGTGTGAGCATAAGTGAGGTTGTATCCTCCTTACCGGGATGGTCTTAAGCGTAGATCCGACCAAAGACATCCCATGGAAGGTCTAGGTCGAGATCGGATGGTCGACGACCATCGAAATAATGTTTTTGTTAAGATAACTTTTGATTTCAGCTAGCATCAGTCGACTGCCAGCTTGGAGCACTCGACTACCGTCCATCAGTCGATTGCCCGTGATCAACACTCAATTGATGCTGCCATCAGTCGACTGATGGTCAAGGATCAGCTTCGAGGAGTCAAGCCTTATCACCTCGTTTCAAGGAGATTGGTGTTGGTGCAGTAGGCACCTAAGTTGAACCTGAGTTTTGATTATAGCAAACGATACAAAGTTAAGCTCATGTCGTTATCTCATGAGCTGAATCGAGTGTGCAAAAAATTGCTATAGCTGGAGCTGAAGGCTAGTGACACCCGGAGGAAGCCGCGGTGGTCGGGCGACACTCGAGTGACTTCCGAGGGAGCCGAAGGAATCGAGTGGAAGGCCGAAAGCGAAAGTGACACAGTAAGTATCGAGGTGAGCTCGTGTGTGTGCAAGTGTAAGTGAGGTCGTATCCTCTTTACGGGGATAGACTTAAGCGTAGATCCGACCCAAGGCATCCCATTGGTGGTCTAGGTCGAGATCAGACGGTCGGAGGCCGTCGAAATAATGTTATTGTTCAGCTAACTTGTCATTTCAGGTAGCATCGGTCATTGCCGACTTGGAGGACTCATCGTCAATCGATCATCGTATGCGTGGTCGACGATCGGTGATACTACCATCGATCGGTGATGATGGCTATCAGTCGACTGATGGTCAAGGATCAGCCTCGAGGAGACAAGCCTTATCACCATTTTTCAAGGAGCCATGTGCCTAATTTCCATTGGTTGAAGGTCCTCTCGAAAAGGGGCTCAAATGCTATAAAAGGAGGGCCTCTCCTAGGGTTTCATTATCAATTCTAAGCTTCCAAAAGCCTCCGCCAAGCTATAACTTTCCGACAACGAAGTGCTTCTTCTCCGACGTCTAGGTTTTAATTGCTTTCATTTTGTAACGTCGGTTTAAGTTTTTATTTCAGTTCATTACTGTACTTTCTCGGAGCTTTTATCGTAAAGAGGAGAGGGGGAGTGTCCATCTACCTCAAGCTTTGTGTTTTATTTGTATCGATTAACTCCTACCTCTAACGAGGAGGAGTTCTTTAGTGTTTTTGCCCTCCGTACGTGGTCAAGGACCACTAGGGCCTTGGAGTAGTAGCCGAAGGCTACGAACCAAGTAAAAAATATTTGTCTCCTTTTATTTATCGCTTATCTTTTCGCTGCAATTCATTGTCTACTCGGGTTTTAACGAACAAACAAAAAAAAGGTTTTATCGCTATTCACCCCCTCTAACGATCCGCTTCGATCCAACAATTGGTGTCAGAGCCGGGGGTTGCTAAGATTTGGTGAAACCACCGATCTAGCTTTTTACAGATTTTTTTTCTTTTTAATTCTATTTATTTCAAATTTATTTCATTTGGTTAGTTTTCCTCCCGCACTACTAATCCAAGACGCAAGTCTTGGTACATTTCGTGCGTTTTTGTCGTTGTTAGGTTTTTCATCTTCATCTCCTTGTTTCTTTTGTTTTAATGGCCCATCTCGAGGGTTTTAGCACCGTCCGACCTCCGTTTTACAATGGAGATGACTTCCGTTATTGGAAGGGTCGGATGGGATGCTTTCTTAAAACTCAAATCGATATGTGGATCATAATTCAAACGGGATTCACACTTCCGACTAACGAAGTGGGTGAATCCTTGGATTATGACCAATGGACCATTGTGACAAAAAGACAAGTCGAAGCCAATGTTGGTGCAATCGGCCCAGGTCACGATTGACCAGGACTCGAGTTTGACTCGAGTGATGTTTTGATGTTTGACAAAGTATGTTTGACAAAGTATGTTAGACATAGGATTGACATTGATGTTTGACATTAATGTCGGTTAATATGTTGGGGAGATTGTTTATACAATCGACCCAGGTTATAATTGACCAGACTCGAGTTTGACTCGAGGGAGACTTTGGTGGTTGACTAGGGTTGACCATGTGTTTATGGGAAAGTCCAAGTCATGGGTACTTGGCATGGAAAGTCCAAGTGGGACACTTGGCATTTGGGAAAGTCCAAGTCTTGAGTACTTGGCATGGGAAGTCCAAGCATGGGTCTTGGCAAATGAGAAGTCCAAGCATGGGTCTTGGCAAATGGAAAGTCCAAGCATGGGTCTTGGCATGGAAAGTCCAACATGGGTTGGCAAGGGAAAGTCCAAGCTTGAGTCTTGGCATTTGAGAAGTCCAAGGGGATTGACATTGGCGGCGTAAAGTCCAAGCGGAGTCTTGGCGGCGTAAGTCCAATGTGCCTTGGCGGTGTAGACACCGTTAGCATGACATAGCCGATGGAAGCACCTGGAAGCTAGCGCGATGGATGAACAAGTCATGGATGACTTGGAGGATCCGAGAGGCGTGGTGATGGAGGTGGCTAGAAGGCTTAGGTCTAGGCTAAGGGTGGTCTAGCAAGTATGGGGCACCATACTTGGGTTAAAACCTCATTCCGGTTGAGATCTTTAAGGATGATCGCTTCATGGGAGGCTGATCGGCCGTAGTGTCGGCAATGATCGGCCGACAAGATGGCGATCACGGCCGAAGTGCGAGCACGAGCGCTCCGTAGCCGATCGGGCGATCGACTACGGCGTTAGCGATGATCGCCAATGTTGGCACGATCGGTGAGAGTCCGTGGAATTTGTCCAACGTGGATTGAGCCGTTGTCTCAGCTCTGATGTTGGCAATCGATCGGTGATTTATGGCGATCGCCAGCGGAAATCCATCGGCCGCGAGATAAAAGGAAGCTGTTCGTGGAGATTGCGGCATCAGTTCTTGGGGAGCTTTCTTGAGGTGATTTGAAGGCGATTTGCAGGTGCATTTCAAGGCCCTTCAACCTCATCCAAGCAACCAACAAGCAAAGCGCTCAAATCCTAGTTTTGTAAAGTGTTCTTTACATTTTCTTTGTATTTGCTTGTATTTCTTTAGATTATTGTTGTAATCTTGTGTACGAGGTTTCTCCACCTCCGACTTGTTGTCAAGAAGGAGTTTATTGATTAGTGATTGCATTGGCGTCGCTAGAGCTCATTAGAGCTCGATCCGTGGAGTAGGAACCGTTACGGTTCCGAACCACGTTATATGATCGTGTTGTGATTGTGTGTCTTGTTATATTTATTTGTTATTACTATTCCGCTGTGCTAACAAGATTGTAGACGATCGAACGCGAAAGAATTCCATCATCATACGGTATCACGCTATTCACCCCCCCTCTAGCGGCGTCAAATCTCCAACAAGTGGTATCAGAGCCTGGTGGCTCTTCAACGGATTAACAACCGGGAGCAAGACGCTAGAGGGTAAAGATGGAATTCCAAGACAAGCTTGGATGGGACATCAACACATCGGTCCCGTACTCATTATATGGACAAGAAGGCTTCGATTCTTGGAAGAGAAGAATTGAAGATTTTCTGATGATGAGGGACTTCGAGGAATGGTCTCTATTAATGGAAGGATTTGAGTATCCTAAAGGACCAAAAGGTGGTTTCCTCAAGAAGAAGAGATGGAGTGAAGATCAACTCCAAAGATTCGAGAAAAACAAGAAGGTAATCAAATTCATTTTTGATCTAATTCCAAATGAATTCTTGTGTAGCCTAGGTGAATGCATGGATGCTAAGGAGCTATGGAGCGATTTGGCAAAGCTCCATGAAAGCCCATCAATGGTCCAAGAAGAAGAAGAAGAAGAGGAGTGCTCACCCTCTCAAGCTCAAGAAAGTTCACCATCAATTCAAGAAGATAAGGAGGGTGAAGAAGAGAGATCATCCTCACAAGGAAGTGAGGATTCGGAGGTTGATAGGGAATCAACATCCGGATCGGAAGATGTGAAGGAAGTGGAAGAAGCATCCACTTCAAGGATTGAGGGGGAGGAGAGAACTTCCATACCGGAACATCAAGAAGAAGCTTGACATCGGTCAAGATGAAGAAGCCCAAAGTCCAATTCCGGTCTCCATTAACCTAGGTAACTCAAACATATGTGTTAATAATAAAATGCATATAATATGTTTTGAGTGTAGGGAAACCGGGCACTATAAGAGCAAGTGCCCAAAGAAGATTAGGAAAGCTCCACCGGCTCCAAAAGTCAAGGATGCCGGTTCCCCAAATATCAAGAGCAAGGAGCATATCATATGCTTCAAGTGCAACTCAAGGGGACATTATAGGAATTAATGTCCTAGGGGAAGCAAAAAGACCAAAGAGGGAGCTACACATGTAGGGGGAGCCTCTAGGGCAAACCCTAAGGTATATTTCAATAATGCACCTTCTTTAGTTAATAGGCAAAGGCATGCTAGGAATTTAAATTCTCTTGCAATTTATGAAAAGCATGCTAATAGGAATAAATATTTTTGCTTAGGAGCTAAAAGTGTCCATTTTAGTAATAAGGAGAAATTTGGGACTAATGTCCCTAGAAAAACCATACCTAGTGAATCTATTAAGAAAATACAAGAACATCTAGGTTTTAATCCAAAATGGACTAGGCATATGCCAAGAAAGTCAAATGCCCAAGATTTAAATCAAGATTCTAAAATTGGGAAATTAGAATTAGAGAACCAAGCCTTAAGGTCAAGGCTTGAAAAACTTGAAAAGACCCTTAGGAATATACAAAATCAATTTAAAGGGTCTAGTGGTCAAAATCAAGGGTCCAATAGTCACAGTCAACACTTAGGACTTAAGAGTCAAAAGTCAACCAAGGGCAAGAAAGGTTTGGGTCACAAACCTAAGCCTAAGGTGGCTTACCATAGTGTTCCATTTGATTATGGAACACAAACTAGGTCTAGGAAGACCAAGGTCAATAGGGAAGTCATCCCTAGAGTTGACCAAAGGGTGTGCCTAGTGGCTAGGGTTTCTAGGAAACCTAGGGTGGCCACTAAGAAGGTTGCAAGGGGAGTCACCCCTAGAGTCAACCTAGGTAAGACCCAAATGACAAAGGCTAACAAGCCTAGGAGGGTCATTAGAAAGGTATCTAGGGAGGTTATCCCTAGGGAATACCTAATCAACCCTAGGAGCTCAAATAGATTTTGGGTTCCTAAGAGCGTGATTGATTCACGCTAAGTGGGTTTAGGGTGTGTCAACCTTGATTGGATGAGTAGTTAACTCAACCATGGTAAGGTGGCACTTTAGGATATTTTCAAGGTTATGGTTACCTTGGAAATAGATTTGAATTAATCCTAAAAGGATTTTAGGATGTGCCAATATTAATTATGAAGTTTGATAAAATGACCATTTTGGCACAATTTAAGTTTAGTGGTTAGTGTGCCATTTTGGGTTTTTGGCACACTAGGGAGAAAAGTAGAAATATGGAAAAATGTGTTTAATTATATCAAATGACAAGTAATATTAAAATTTAGGTATTACATACCTTTATATCTTATTTGCCATGATTTGATTTGTCATATGCCATGACATGACATCATGTTCATTCTCATCATTTATATGTCATGTACATGGTTAGGATTAAGGATTAAATGTCATGTGTTTTTAGATTTCATATTATGCCATGACATCATGATTATGAGCATGTGTTTATCTATATCATCTCTAATGCCATAATCATTCATGCATTTAAGATATTTTGATTGAAATTGATTTAAGGATAATGGCATGACTTGAAGTCCCATTTATAAGGGAATCAAGTAGGGTTGCCTTAGAAAAATGCATGAAACCCTAGATTAAATGAACCAAAACCCACATCTCACATCCAATTGACATGTATGTGTATTTATACACCCTAGATACATGTGAGATGCTAGGATATGAGTTGAGTTCAAGGTGCATAGTTTTTGCATCTAGTTGAACCAAAACTCATCTAATTTTATTGGTGGATCATTGGGAAAGCTTGTGTACAAGTCATGTACTTAGAGCCCAAGGAATATGATCCAAAATAAGGTTTTGAAATCATTTTAAAATCAATTTAGAAAACCTTGGTGAAGTCTATCTTTTGATAGCAATCACCATTGATGAAGTTGATACAAAATAGGGCCAAAACATTGAAAATTTCAATGGTTTTGAGTTTTGTATCAAACTCACTATTTTATGGGTAAAATATTTTTCAAACATTTTTCACCCATTATTTTAGTCATAAGTATTATACGTATCAAATTTAGTGATTTTTCGATATACGTATAATTAGTTATGAATTTCTGAAATTCGATCTGATAGCTGAAATTCGAAATTGAATTTATTACCGATCGCCACTTGGTGGCAATGATCGATGATGTGATTCGATGATTTTGTCCCATTGCCAGGTCTGATTTCGGGTTAACAAGGTTTGTTTAGCCCGTGTTCAGCTATGGTAAAGGTTCCTAACCACTCCTAACCCTAGGATATGCTTTGGGAAGCATTATGAAGGGTGAAAATCCATTGGATATGGATTAGGAGTTGTGTTAGGTCAAAGTATCAAATTTAGGGTGAGTAAAAGTTCTATGTTGAACTTAGAACCTTAATTTTGATGGTTTAGAGTTCCTATTGGCTTAGGGGCTTTCCAAGGACATTGTTGGTGCAATGGTCAAGGGGGAGCAAGCCTTTAGGGGGAGGTATCCATCTTGGGATGATGGATGTTTTTTATGGGGAGAATGTTATCAATTGAAAATTGATGGGTGTTTGATACCCAATTTGGAAATTGGGAGAGTGAGATAGGAGTGCCTCTCTTGAGTGATATGAGACTTATCACTAGGAAGATGGTAGGCATCCTAGGTATTTTTGATCAAGGGGGAGATTGTAAGATCTCATTGAGACATGAGACATTGACCTCCTTGGAGAGGAAACCTTTTTGATGTTAGTCAAAAAGGGGGAGAATGTTTGGGGGAGAACATTTGATTTACTTTTTCACTTGAATGTTTGGGGGAGAACATTTGGTGAGTGTTTACCAATTTGGGATAATTGGAAAGGGATTTGAGTTAGTGTTCTAACTCATGGTTTTATTTGGTTTTTGTCAAACATCAAAAAGGGGGAGATTGTTGGTGCAATCGGCCCAGGTCACGATTGACCAGGACTCGAGTTTGACTCGAGTGATGTTTTGATGTTTGACAAAGTATGTTTGACAAAGTATGTTAGACATAGGATTGACATTGATGTTTGACATTAATGTCGGTTAATATGTTGGGGAGATTGTTTATACAATCGACCCAGGTTATAATTGACTTGATGGTTGACTAGGGTTGACCATGTGTTTATGGGAAAGTCCAAGTCATGGGTACTTGGCATGGAAAGTCCAAGTGGGACACTTGGCATTTGGGAAAGTCCAAGTCTTGAGTACTTGGCATGGGAAGTCCAAGCATGGGTCTTGGCAAATGAGAAGTCCAAGCATGGGTCTTGGCAAATGGAAAGTCCAAGCATGGGTCTTGGCATGGAAAGTCCAACATGGGTTGGCAAGGGAAAGTCCAAGCTTGAGTCTTGGCATTTGAGAAGTCCAAGGGGATTGATATTGGCGGCGTAAAGTCCAAGCGGAGTCTTGGCGGCGTAAGTCCAATGTGCCTTGGCGGTGTAGACACCGTTAGCATGACATAGCCGATGGAAGCACACGAAGCTAGCGCGATGGATGAACAAGTCATGGATGACTTGGAGGATCTGAGAGGCATGAGGTGATGGAGGTGGCTAGAAGGCTTAGGTCTAGGCTAAGGGTGGTCTAGCAAGTATGGGGCACCATACTTGGGTTAAAACCTCATTCTGGCTGAGAGCTTTATTTGGCAATGATGCTTCATGGGAGCCGATCCGGTCGACGGGCAATGATCGACAAGGATGGCAATGATCACGGCCGAGTTGCGAGAACGCCCGTAGCCGATCGCGATCGACTACGGCGTTAGCGATTGATCGCCAATGTTGGCAGTCGACTGGTGATAGTACCGTTGGAATTTGTCCAACGTGGATTGAGCCGTTGTCTCACAGCTCTGATGTTGGCGATCGGTGATTTATGGCGATCGCGCGGAATCCAGCCCGACGCGAGATAAAAGGAAGTTGTTCGTGGAGATTGCGGCATCAGTTCTTGGGGAGCTTTCTTGAGGCGATTTGAAGGCGATTTGCAGGTGCATTTCAGGGCCCTTCAACCTCATCCAAGCAACCAACAAGCAAAGCGCTCAAACCCTAGTTTTGTAAAGTGTTCTTTACATTTCCTTTGTATTTGCTTGTATTTCTTTAGATTATTGTTGTAATCTTGTGTACGAGGTTTCTCCACCTCCGACTTGTTGTCGAGAAGGAGTTTATTGATTAGTGATTGCATTGGCGTCGCTAGAGCTCGTTAGAGCTCGATCCGTGGAGTAGGAACCGTTACGGTTCCGAACCACGTTATATGATCGTGTTGTGATTGTGTGTCTTGTTATATTTATTTGTTATTACTATTCCGCTGTGCTAACAAGATTGTAGACGATCGAACGCGAAAGAATTCCATCATCGTACGGTATCACGCTATTCACCCCCCCTCTAGCGGCGTCAAATCTCCAACAGCCAACACCAAGGCAACTTAAATCCTCCAATGTGGCTTGTCCAAGGAGGAACTTAATCGCATCGGCCCCTTCATCAGCGCAAAGGACCTTTGGACAAAGCTAGTAGAGCTACACGAAGGGACCGATGAAGCCAAGGTATGTAAGCGCGATCTTTTGTTTAATAAATTGTATAATCTAAAAATGCAGAAACACGAAATGACGACTCAACTTCACACCCACGTTCAAGACATAGTCAATAATCTACACGCGATCGGGCAAAAGGTCGAAAACTGTGACCTTATAAGGTATGTTCTTAACTCCTTTCCGAGGACTACCTTGTGGGCATCCATGGTCGATGCCTACAAGGTCTCCAAGGATCTTTCGAAACTTAGGTTAGATGAATTATTTTCTGATTTTAAACTTCATGAGAAGTCTAACTTAGAACCCGAGAAGGGTATAACACTTTTTTCAGGTTCGAGGAAGAAAACCGCAAGCAAGCCACCCCTGAAGGAAGAAGAGGATGAGTCCGATTCGGAGGTCGACTCAGAAATGGAGGTTGAACTAGTCAACCTAGTTCGGAGGATAGTCAAGGGATTAAACGAACCGTCACTCGACCCAACAAAGGTAAGCCTAAAAGTTCAAATATTAGATGCTACGAATGCAACAGGTTTGGACATATCAAGTCCGAATGCCCAAAACTCAAGAGCAAAGCACCAAAACACAAAAAGGCACTCAACGCTACTTGGGAAGAAGCATCCGAGGAAGAAGATAGTGATCATGTTCTCATGGCTAAACCGGTGGAATCGGAGGCGAGTCGGAACGAACATGAATCGGAAACCGAAGACAAGTCGGACTGCAAAGCACTATTCAAGATAAACCACGGATACACATCCGGTTCAAAAGATACACTCAAGCTAAGTCGATCCTTCATTAGTACACTTTATAATGTAATTAAGTTTTTAACTAGAAAATTAGCTAAGTCCGAGTCCAAGGTCGAGACCCTGGTTGAGGAAGTTAAACTCCTCAAACACGAGGTCTCCCTAACCTCTTCGACTAGTCGAGTTCCAGAGGAGGACTCACCGCGGGTGGACAAACTCGAAGTTGAGAACTCACTCTTGAAGAGTCAAGTCGAAGATCTTAGGAACACGTTGGAAAGGTTTACTTTGGGATCCAAAGGACTTGACCTCCTACTTGGATCGCAAAGGGTTGTGTACAACAAGGTCGGACTAGGGTTTAGCTCAAACTCGACCAACAAGTCATATATGTCGATTGTAAGTCGACATAAAAAACATGTCCAAGCATGGGTCCCTAAGACCACCTTGATTTCAAACTTAGGATCGAACCAGGGTTCCCAAGGACCAAATCCACTATGTAGACAGACCGAACCGATTCAACGGTCTAGGGGGAGCTAGTACGAAACTTGTTTGTATTTTAACTTAGAAAATTGCATGCTTAGGTTCTTTATTTAGTTTGAATTTTCTTTTTAGAAAGGCTAGTTAGGACTATAACTCATCAATACTTGATAATATAGTACCAGGACGCGGTGAAATGATAGTACGCTAGGAAAACGGAGTCTCGTGTATTCGTGCTAGATAAGACGTATCTAGTTCGGTGCACTTGACCGAGAAGAACTAGCTGAAGCTACCTTGCCATATCCTAGACTAGTTACACCAGGAAGCGGTCTTAGGTGAGTCAAGTCTCAATTTTCTTGAAAATGGCTTTGTCTAAGGAAGTGGTCGTTGTTTCAATCAAAGAAGGCCTCTATGCCTCGCTACGACCTGGAAGCCTCGATCTTGAAAAGGTGACTTGATGAGCCTAAGGTCAAATCCGAATCTAACACAAGGTTGACAATGTTGGGATTCCGACACTGCGGCGAGTGTGTGTTCGAACATGTTTCGTAAATATGTGCACAGCGGAAGGAATAAAATAATAAATCTAATTTATTACAACACACACATCACATGCATGCATATTATAACATGTGTAGACATAACCGTAAATTCAAATTTTGCAATAAAAGGAAATTTATACTACGTATACTTGACGTATCACGTGGAGCGGGAAAGGCATCAACTGGAACGATTCTCGCTAGAATCGTCTCTATCCGTATCCACGCCGAGTATCTTCGGGATGACTTCACAAAGTCGCGAGCCACTTCTTCGTACGGGTTACTAGCCTCGTGTTGAAGATGATGTGATCGAGAGAAGATCACGATCCGAATCAAAATTCGGATCCAAAATGAGTCATCAAAAACTCGCTTCTCCGGAGAGGTATTCGTCAACCGTTTGACGAATCCTTCGTCCTCCACCTATGAGGATTACCGGAGATCGAATCCCCGGCAAGGCTACCACTGTCGGAGCTCCAAACGTCGTCCAAACGATGCTCCGACAAGAAGGAAACAAGCTGTCCAGAAAACTGGACAGCTTTGGTGGAGGAATAGGGGCCGGCCAAATAAGGAAGGTTGAGGCTCACCTTGTCGCCGGACCCAAAGGAGATCACCGGAGCTCCTCCGGCAGCAGCTCGACGCCGGCAAGAGGGAAGGACAACACCTTCTGGACGTCGGCAAGGGAGCTGGGTGGTGGTGGGCGGCGGCAAGGTGGGGTTGGCGCCGACTACACCAAGGAGAGGAGGGGGCGGCAACTTAGGGTTGCTAGGACTTGGATTAGGGCTTAACAAAACCCTTAAGCCCAATTTTATAGAGAACAAATTCTCTTAATGGTTATCGGATCATAACCAAAGGCCCGTTAATCCGCTCCATTAATTTAAGTTAAAATAAACCAAACCATGATGGTTTATTTTACGTTAAAATGAACCGAACCAACTTTGGTTCATTCGTTTAAAACAAACCAAACCCTTTGGTTTATTCTCCTCCATTGGATTAGAACCAAACCAATTTAGTTCATCCATCATGTCTTCATAAGACACGGCCCATCCATGCTTCCATTGCGACTGAAACGATTTCATGCTCGCTCCATGTTTGGTCCAACCAAACCTAGTTTCTCTCGGTCTGAGAATCTCATTCTCAAGCTCGTTTTAAATCCTTCGGATTACGCTCGTTGTGCGTGTGACCAAATAGGTTCTCATTTTATGTTGGCCGTCTATAATTAACCATTAATTATAGAACGATCATGAGTGACACCTAGTAGTACATCATGATCCCCAATTAACCGAAAAGATCAACGGTTGATCCAGAATAATTTCTGAAACCCTTCAGCAGCTACAATGAATCATGCCCCATTCCCTTCACTCATCTTATACCCACTTGGTTCAGGACATGGTCTATAGTGTCCCCCTACTAGGTCGACTACGCTACACCTAGCCCAAGTATCATTTCCTCGTCCTTACGGATTCTAGTTAATCACATGTATCAAGAGTACCTTACTATAGACATATAATGCTTTGGCCAAAGACTTTAGTAACAATCCGACGAGAGGCCATGGGTATACATCTCCTCGCAAGGAGTGGTGAATCCTTTATAGGCTATTCAAACACCTTCGATCACTTCGACTAATACCCAATCATCCCGGGTCCACATCTCCTTAGAGATGTTTGCTTAAGATGTCAAAGCATAAGTCTCCATGATCAAGATGACTTGAATACCGCAAGTCAAAGGAACATCGCACTTAAGCCACAGTAAGAACTTCATTGACATATCTATATATGCAGAGAACCATATGAAGTCTTACGGATGGTCACTCCAATGAACTAGTTACCATAACTAGCATCCATGATTAACTCCGGGCATCACAATGTCTCCGCTGAGAATCACCGCTTGATACAATTCAAAGGAGTATACTCGTGTTAGTCTCGATAATCAATGGTGTCCAAATCCATCAATTCATCGACTAGGGATAATTTCGATACATCACAATTACACATGTAGAGATACTCACTAGTTATGATCCAATCACAAATTCTCTCATGCTGTGAATCGTATTGTGGACATTCAGTAAATGAGTTTAAGATCTAATCAAATACACGAAAACATGTATACTCAAATAGTGAATCTTCATTTATCATATAAATGGTTCAAACATAAGGCTATTGCCTTAGGACATCTTGTTAGGGCAATCTCTTGCCATGATAAGGTTTTGATGTGTGTGGAAAAGGGTTTAAGTTAGTTTATAATGTTGATTTGATATGTGCGTTGAAGTCGTGCAGGACTTAGTAATTCACACATGGAGCCATGGCGAGTTTCACATCTCATGACTCGTGCCTTGAGTCGGTGAAGGATAGCTTTGCGAAAGCCGTGCGCTTGGAGCATCCGAGGGACCGCCGGACGAGGAGTTTGGAGTGAAGCCGGAGGAAGTAGACTTTGAGGCAAGAGACGCGAAGGAGCATTGCAGAGCCGTGCGCCTGATGCTGCCGAGGGACGTGGCCGCGAACGAAGAGAACTTCGAAGGCGAGGGACTCCGAGGGATGAGAGTGAGCGATTGTAACCCGGGAAGGGGTAGCTCTTAGGTGAAACTTGGCCAGTTGGCCAAGTGTCGGATGAGTTTTCCCGACACCAGTCGACTGCCATGTCATGGCAGTCGATTGCTCTGAGTCGATGGGTCGATCGACTGGTTTAAGTCAGCTGAATCAAGTTGATCAGTCGACTGTCGGCATGGGCAGTCGACTGATGGCTTGATCGATCGG
This sequence comes from Wurfbainia villosa, assembly GCA_025175895.1. Taxonomy (NCBI): domain Eukaryota; kingdom Viridiplantae; phylum Streptophyta; class Magnoliopsida; order Zingiberales; family Zingiberaceae; genus Wurfbainia; species Wurfbainia villosa. The sequence goes on from CM045996.1 coordinate 109,468,804, forward strand.
CGCCATGGGATAGCCGATCGTGATGGCATCTTGCACCTGCGCAACCGCTGGCGTAGCCGATCGGGCAACTACGGAGGTAGCAGTCGACTGGTGAGGTCCATCAGTCGACTGCCAAGAGTTCCGTTGGACTACAACGGTCGGGATCCGACGTGTTCGGAGGTCGTTGTAGTGACGGCAGTCGACTGCCATGGGCAGCAGTCGACTGGTGGCGGCTAACGGGAAGAAATCAACCCTCTCTATAAAAAGAGAGGGTGTGAGCCTTTGAGAGGCTAATGCTTATGCTCTAAGTGATCTTCCTAGTGCCCCACAAGCTCTAAACTCTTCTTACTTGTTGTTACTCCATTCTTATTGTAAGAAGAATGATCTTGATTGTAAAGGTTACCTCCACCTAGCTTGGTGCAAAGGAGAGACCAATAGTGATTGGCTTTGGAGGAGTGATTCACCTTGGATGAATCGGACCGTGGATTAGCGGCGTAGCCGTGAACCACGTTACATCTTCTTTGTTAGCGTTTGTATTTTCATTTATTGCTTTGTCTTTATTATTTATGCTTCCGCTTGCGCTAACGATTGTGTAGACGAGCAAACAAAGAGGAGAGAATTCCGACATCCATCATAAGAGGGCTATTCACCCCCCTCTAGCCGGCCGTTCGATCCCCTACACATCTCTCATATATTACTAACAAACTCCCACTTGGCCTAATGCCAATCGCTATGGTATCCAATACCATATGCTCTAACATGACCCTCAAACTTACTTTGAGGTAATGCCTTAGTCAAAGGATCCGCTAAGTTCCTTTCAGTGGGGATTTTCTCGATTTGTATTTCCTTCCTACTGATGATCTCTCTGATAAGATGATAGCGGCGAAGCACATGTTTGGATCGTTGATGAGACCTTGGCTCTTTCTCCTGTGCAATTGTTCCATTGTTGTCGCAGTAGACCGGTATTGCTTCAACAATGGTTGGAATCACACCAAGTTCATAAATGAACTTCTTGATCCAAACCGCTTCCTTTGCTGCTTCCGAAGCTGCAATGTATTCTGCCTTAGTGGTAGAATCCACTACAGTGTCTTGTTTGGAACTTTTCCAACTCACTGCGCCCCCATTCAAGGTGAACACGTATCCAGACTGAGACCTGGAATCATCCTTGTCTGTCTGGAAGCTGGCATCCATATACCCGCGTATCACCATGTCCCCTTCTCCATATATTAGGAACACATCCTTAGTTCTTCTTAAGTACTTAAGGATTGTCTTAACAACCAACCAATGATCCATTCCTGGATCAGACTGGATTCTACTCGTGACACTTAGAGCATACGATACATCGGGCCTTGTGCATAACATAGCATACATGATAGATCATATTGCGGATGCATAGGGAATCTTACTCATGCAAATCCTCTCGTCTTCTGTGCGCGGACACATAGACTTCGAAAGGTGTACCCCATGCCTGATGGGTAGGAAACCTTTCTTGGATTCCGACATGCTAAACCTCTTTAGCACTCGGTCTATATATGTAGACTGCGAAAGACCAAGCAACCGTTTCGATCTATCTCTATAGATCTTAATCCCGAGGATGTAGGTTGCTTCTCCCAGGTCTTTCATGGAGAATGTCTTGGATAACCAAATCTTCACTGACTGTAAGATTGAAATATCGTCTCCTATAAGTAATATGTCATCGACATACAATACTAGGAACACGACTGCACTCCCACTAACCTTCTTGTGCACACAAGGTTCGTCTGGATTTTGTGAGAAATCAAACTTTTTGATTGTCTCATCAAAATGGATATTCCAGCTCCTGGATGCTTGCTTCAATCCATATATGGACCGTCGCAACTTGCATACCTTGGTTTTATCAACCGATGTGAAACCCTCAGGCTGTATCATATACACATCCTCGAGCAGGTTTACATTAAGGAAAGCTGTTTTCACATCCATCTGCCATATCTCATAATCATAATGAGCCGCTATGGCCAGGAGCATCCGAATGGATTTAAGCATAGCTACAAGCGAATAGGTTTCCTCATAATCAACACCTTGTTTTTGATGATATCCTTTCACCACTATTCTAGCCTTATAGGTAATCATATTACCATCCATGTCGGTTTTCTTCTTGAAAACCCACTTGCACCCTATAGGCTTGATGCCTTTAGGTGGGTCAACCAAGTTCCAAACTTGGTTTTCATACATGGAATCCATTTCCGACTTCATGGCATCAAGCCACTTATCCCTTTCTGAACTTGTCCGCACTTCTTCATAACTGGTAGGCTCCTCATCATCAATGAGTAACATGTCGTTCGATTCACTTACAAGAAATCCATATCTCTCAGGAATGTTGCGTGTTCTACCAGATCTACGAAGATGTGGTGTTTCAATAGGTCCATCCGATTGCTTATCACTATGAGTTATCGACTGTTGTGCTTCACCAGGTATCTCATCAATGTCTATTTGAGTCTCTCGAGCTTCCTCAAGCTCGACGACACTCCCACTGTTTTCTTGCAAGAGAAACTCTTTCTCTAGAAACACATCATGCCTTGAAACAAACACCTTTTGTTCAACAGGATGATAGAATTGGTAACCTCTTGTTTCCTTAGGGTATCCAATAAATAGACATTTATCAGACTTAGCATCCAATTTGTCTGATATAGTCCGCTTCACATAAGCAGGACAACCCCATATCTTCAAGTAAGATACATGAGGTTTCTTACTATTTCATAGCTCATATGGAGTAGTAGAGACTACCTTGGTTGACATTCTGTTTAACAAGTAAACAGCTGTCTGAAGTGCATAGCCCCAAAAGGACTTGGAAGATTCGCATGATTCATCATTGACCTGACCATGTCCAACAAGGTCCGGTTACGCCTCTCAGATACACCATTATGCTGTGGTGTATATGGTGGAGTCCATTGAGACAATATACCATTGTCTCTTAGATAATCAAGAAACTCTTGACTTAAGTATTCACCACCTCGATCCGATCGAAGTATTTTAATAATCTTGTCATGTTGTTTCTCTACTTCATTTCTGAATTCTTTGAACCTTTCAAAGACTTCAGACTTGTGTTTCACAAAGAACACATACCCAAACCGTGAGTGATCATTGGTGAAGGTAATGAAGTAGCTATAGCCTCCTAAAGCTTGAGTTGACATAGATCCACATACATCAGTATGTATTAGACCTAGTAACTCTCCCACTCGTTCACCTTTTCCTGTAAAAGGTAACTTAGTCATCTTGCCTTTTAAGAATGATTCGCATGTATCGTATGAATCCAATTCAAATGATTCCAGAATTCCACATCGGTGTAATTCGGACATGCGTTTCTTGCTTACATGGCCAAGACGACAATGCCACATGTAGGAGTCTAATTGATTATCCTTTCGAGCACGCTTGTTGCTCGTTTCGATATTGAAAATGTCACTGGATACGTCCAACGTATAAATACCATTGCTTAAAGTTCCAGTCCCATAAAGAACTCCATTCAAAGTTATGTAACAACAATTGTTACTAAAAGTCAAATGGTACCCATTTCTATTTAAACAAGAAATATAAATGATATTCTTTATCAATGAAGGAACATAAAAGCAATTGTCCAGTTCTAAGACAAGTCCTGTAAGGAGTTTCAACAAATACGTTCCGATGGCGAGTGCAAAGAACCTTTGCTCCATTCCCAACACGTAAATTTGACTCTCCCTTGACGAGTCTTCTTCTATTCCTTAGTTCATGTATGTCATTACATATATGTGAGTCACACCCAGTATCTAATACCCAAGTGTCTAAGGAAATAGAATGACAATCAATAACAAAGATATCTGAAGAAGATAGGGCATCCGATGCCTTATTCTTCTTCACGAACTCAAGATAAATCTTGCAATTTCTTCGCCAATGGCCCTCCTTGCCATAATGATGGCAAGTGTCCTTTGTTGGGTTTCCAGCACCGCGGCGAGTGTGTGTTCGAACATGTTTCGTAAACATGTGCACAGCGGAAGGAATAAAATAATAAATCTAATTTATTACAACACACACATCACACGCATGCATAGTACAACATGTGTAGACATAACCATAAATTCAAATTTTGCAATAAAAGGAAACTTAAACTACGTATACCTGATGTATCACGTGTAGCGGGAAAGACATCAACCGGAACGATTCTCACTAGAATCGTCTTTATCCGTATCCACGTCGAGTATCTTCGGGATGACTTTACTAAGTCACGAGCCTTGTCTTCGTACGGGTTACTAGCCTTGTGTTGAAGACGACGTGATCGAGAGAAGATCACGATCCGAATCAAAATTCGGATCCAAAATGAGTCCTCAAAAACTCGCTTCTCCAGAGAGGTATTCGTCAACCGTTTGACGAATCATTCGTCCTCCACCTATGAGGATTACCGGAGATCGAATCCCCGATAAGGAAGGGGCTGTCGGAGCTCCAAACGTCGTCCAAACAACGCTCCGACAAGAAGGAAACAAGCTGTCCAGAAATCTGGACAGCTTTGGTGGAGGAATAGGGGTCGGCCAAAAGAAAGGTGGAAGCTCACCTTATTACCGAACCCAAAGGAAATCACCGGAGGGTCGCCGGAGGATCCCCGGCCGAAGCTTGGACGCTGGCAACAATTTGGACGGCAGCACAAGGGATGGGCGGCGGCAATGGGCCATTGGTGCCGACTTCTCCAAGGAGAGGAGGGGGGCGGCAACAATTAGGTTAAGGGAATTTGATTAGGTTTAACAAAAACACTTAAGCCCTATTTTATAGAGAACAAATTCTCTTAATGGTTATTGGATCATAACCAAAGGCCCGTTAACCCGCTCTATTAATTTAAGTTAAAATAAACCAAACCATGATGGTTTATTTTAAGTTAAAACAAACCGAACCAACTTTGGTTCATTAGTTTAAAACAAACCAAACCCTTTTGGTTTATTCTCCTCCGTTGGATTAGAACCAAACCATTTTGGTTCGTCCATTATGTCTTCATAAGACACGGCCCATCCACGCTTCAATTGCGACTTAAACGATTTCATGCTCGCTTCTTGTTTGGTCCAACCAAACCTAGTTTCTCTCGGTCTGAGAATCTCATTCTCAAGCTCGTTTTAAATCCTTCGGATTACGCTCGTTGTGCGTGTGACCAAATAGGTTCTCGGTTTATGTTGACCGTCTATAATTAACCATTAATTATAGAATGATCATGAGTGGCACCTAGTAGTACATCATGATCCCCAATTAACCAAAAAGATCAACGGTTGATCCAGAACTATTTCTGAAACCCTTCAGCAGCTCGAATGAATCGTGCCCCATTCCCTTCACTCATCTTATACCCACTTGGTTCAGAACATGGTCTATAGTGTCAGTCCCCACTAGGCTGACTACGTCACACCTAGCCCAAGTATCATTTCCTCGTCCTACAGATTCTAGTTACTACACATGTATCGAAGAGTACCTTACTCTAAACATGTAATGCTTTGGCCAAAGACTTTAGTAACAATCCGACGAGAGGCCATGGGTATACATCTCCTCGCAAGGAGTGGTGAATCCTTTATAGGCTATTCAAACACCTTCGATCACTTCGACTTATACCCAATCATCCCGGGTCCACATCACCTCAGAGATGCTTGCTTAAGATGTCAAAGCATAAGTCTTCATGATCAAGATGACTTGAATACCGTAAGTCAAAGGAACATCGCACTTAAGCTACAGTAAGAACTTCATTGACATATCTATATATGTAGAGAACCATATGAAGTCTTATGGTTAGTCACTCCAATGAACTAGTTACCATAACTAGCATCCACGATTAACTCCGAACATCACAATGTCTCCAGCCAGCAAGAATCAGCTGCTTGGATACACCAAGGAGTATACCTCGTGCTAGTCTCGACAGAATCAATGGTGTCCAAATCCATCAATTCATCGACTAGGGATAATTTTGATACATCACAATTACACATGTAGAGATACTCACTAGTTGTGATTCAATCACAAATTCTCTCATGCTGTGAATCGTATCATGGACATTCAGTAAATGAGTTTAAGATCTAATCAAATACATGAAAACATGTATACTCAAATAGTGAATCTTCATTTATCATATAAATGGTTCAGACATAAGGCGATTGCCTTAGGACATCTCTCATATATCACTAACAAACTCCCACTTGGCCTAATGTCAATCACTACGGTATCCAATACCATAAGCTCTAACATGGCCCTCAAACTTACTTTGAGGTAATGCCTTAGTCAAAAGATCTGCTAAGTTCCTTTCAGTGGGGATTTTCTCGATTTGTATTTCCTTCCTACTGATGATCTCTCTGATAAGATGATAGCGGCGAAGCACATGTTTGGATCGTTGATGAGACCTTGGCTCTTTTGCCTGTGCAATTGCTCCATTGTTGTCGCAGTAGACCGGTATTGCTTCAACAATGGCTGGAATCACACCAAGTTCATAAATGAACTTCTTGATCTAAACCGCTTCCTTTGCTGCTTCCGAAGCTGCAATGTATTCTGCCTTAGTGGTAGAATCCGCTACAGTGTCTTGTTTAGAACTTTTCCAACTCACTGCACCCCATTCAAGGTGAACACGTATCCAGACTGAGACTTGGAATCATCCTTGTCTGTCTAGAAGCTGGCATCCGTATACCCGCGTATCACCATGTCCCCTTCTCCATATATTAGGAACACATCCTTAGTTCTTCTTAAGTACTTAAGGATTGTCTTAACAGCCACCCAATGATACATTCTGGATCGACCGTATCTACGTGACACTCGAGCATACATACGATACATCGGGCCTCATACATAACATAGCATACATGATAGATCATATTGCGATGCATAGGGAATCTTACTCAGCCTTACGTGGCGCGGACACATAGACTTCGAAAGGTGTACCCCATGTCTGATGGGTAGGAAACCTTTCTTGGATTCCGACATGCTAAACCTCTTTAACACTCGGTCTATATATGTAGACTGCGAAAGACCAAGCAACCATTTCGATCTATCTCTATAGATCTTAATCCCGAGGATGTAGGTTGCTTCTCCCAGGTCTTTCATGGAGAATGTCTTAGATAACCAAATCTTCACTGACTGTAAGATTGAAACATCGTCTCCTATAAGTAATATGTCATCGACATACAATACTAGGAACACGACTGCACTCCCACTAACCTTCTTGTACACACAAGGTTTGTCTGGATTTTGTGAGAAATCAAACTTTTTGATTGTCTCATCAAAACGGATATTCCAGCTCCTGGATGCTTGTTTCAATCCATATATGGACCGTCGCAACTTGCATACCTTAGTTTTATCAACCGATGTGAAACCCTCAGGCTGTATCATATACACGTCCTCGAGCAGGTTTACATTAAGGAAAGCTGTTTTCACATCCATCTGCCATATCTCATAATCATAATGAGCAGCTATGGCCAGGAGCATCCGAATGGATTTAAACATAGCTACAGGCGAATAGGTTTCGTCATAATCAACACCTTGCTTTTGACGATATCCTTTCGCCACTAATCTAGCCTTATAGTTAATCACATTACCATCCATGTCGGTTTTCTTCTTGAAAACCCACTTGCACCCTATAGGCTTGATGCCTTCAGGTGGGTCAACCAAGTTCCAAACTTGGTTTTCATACATGGAATCCATTTCCGACTTCATGGCATCAAGCCACTTATCCCTTTCTGAACTTGTTAGCACTTCTTCATAACTGGTAGGCTCCTCATCATCAATGAGTAACACGTCGTTCGATTCACTTACGAAAAATCTATATCTCTCAGGAATGTTGCGTGTTCTACCAGATCTACGAAGATGTGGTATTACAATAGGTCCAGCCGATTGCTCATCACTATGAGTTATCGGCTATTGTGCTTCACCAGGTATCTCATCAATGTCTATTTAAGTTTCTCGAGCCTCCTCAAGATCTACGACACTCCCACTGTTTTCTTGCAAGAGGAACTTTTTCTCTAGAAACACAACATGCCTTGAAACAAACACCTTTTGTTCCATAGGATGATAGAATTGGTAACCCCTTGTTTCCTTAGGGTATCCAATAAATATACATTTATCAGACTTAGCATCCAATTTGTCTGATACAGTTCGCTTCACATAAGCAGGACAACCCCATATCTTCAAGTAAGATACATGAGGTTTCTTACTATTCCATATCTCATATGGAGTAGTAGAGACTACCTTGGTTGGCATTCTGTTTAACAAGTAAACAGCTGTCTGAAGTGCATAGCCCCAAAAGGACTTGGGAATATTCGCATGATTCATCATTGACCTGACCATGCCCAACAAGGTCCGGTTACGCCTCTCAGATACACCATTATGCTGTGGTATATATGGCGGAGTCCATTGAGACAATATACCATTGTCTCTTAGATAATCAAGAAACTCTTGACTTAAGTATTCACCACCTCGATCCGATCGAAGTATTTTAATACTCTTGTCATGTTGTTTCTCTACTTCATTTTTTAATTCTTTGAACCTTTCAAAGGCTTCAGACTTGTGTTTCATCAAGAACACATACCCAAACCGTGAGTGATCATCGGTGAAGGTAATGAAGTAGCTATAGCCTCCTAAAGCTTGAGTTAACATAGGTCCACATACATCAGTATGTATTAGACCTAGTGGCTCTCCCACTCGTTCACCTTTTCCTGTAAAAGGTAACTTAGTCATCTTACCTTTTAAGCATGATGTATCGTATGAATCCAATTCAAACGATTCCAGAATTCCACATCGGTGTAATTCGGACATGCGTTTCTTGCTTACATGGCCAAGACGACAATGCCACATGTAGGAGTCTAAGTCATTATCCATTCAAGCACGCTTGTTGCTCGCTTCGATATTGAAAATGTCACTGGATACATCCAACGTATAAATGCCATTGCTCAAAGTTCCAGTTCCATAAAGTACGCCATTCAAAGTTATATAACAACAATTGTTACTAAACGTCAAATGAAAACCATTTCTATTTAAGCAGGAAATAGAAACAATGTTCTTTATTAGAGAAGGAACACAATAGCAATTGTCCAGTTCAAAACTAGTCCACTAGGGAGCTTGACAAATAAGTTAGATGGCGTAGCTGACCTTTGCTCCATTGCCAACTCAAATTTGACTCCCCTCCGAGAGTCTTCTTCCATTCCTTAGCCTGTATGTCATTACATATATGTGAGCCACAAAGATCCAATACCCAAGTGTCTAAGGAAATAGAATGACAATCAATAACGAAGATACCTGAAGAGGATGGGGCATCGGATGCCTTCTTCTTCTTCATGGACTCAAGATAAATCTTGCAGTTTCTTCGCCAGTGGCCTTCCTTACCACAATGATGGCAAGTGACCTTTTGTGCTGGTTCTGTCTTCTTTGCCTTCTTATTCTTCCCTTTCTTATATTCCTTTGCCTTCCTCTTAGAACCTTTCTTTGAGGAATCAACTAACAGAACCGCCTTCTCCTCATGCTTCACAGAAGGCTCCACAGTCTTCAGCATATTGAGGAACTCAGGAATAGTGGATTCTAACTTATTCATCCGATAGTTCATCACAAATTGTGAGAAACTCTTGGGCAAACAATGCAGAATTAAGTCAATACTTAATTCATGATCCATCACAAACCTGAGGGTGGCTAGCCGCTCGATGTACCCATTCATCTTTAGCACAAACTGCACTACAGACGAACCTTCTTGTATCTTCGTGGTGAAGAGGAGCCTGGAGACTTCGAACCTTTCGGATCTTGCTTGCTCATCAAACAACTCATGAAGATGAAAGACCATAGTATTAGGATCCATATGCTCATGCTGCTTTTGCAGCTCAGGTACCATCGCAGCTAGCATGATGCAACTCGCCAGCTCAGAATCTGCCACATGCTTCTAATAGACCAACATTTAGTCTGGAGTTGCATCGTCCTTAGGACGGTTGGGAAGAGGCTCTTTAAGGACATATGCTAGCTTTTCCTCCTTGAGAACAATTATCAGGTTTCTAAGTCAGTCCAGGAAGTTAGGCCCAGTCAATTTGTTTGAATCCAAAATAGTGCGCAAATTCAAAGACGTCATGATCAATCGATTAACCTAGAAATACAAAACGAGCATATATGAGAAAATGATTTTTAAAATGCATCAATATAAATTTATAAATCCCATTCATTTTTCGAATTTCAAAAATCCCAAAATCACTTCGGGAGATCGTAGGTCCATCTCCGAATGGGCTGATATCCATCATAGATATGAACAACCTTGGAGAGAGTCCAACAAGCCATTCATAACTACGATGGTAGGTATCAACTATACCGATTGCATATCACGTATATGCAACTATCACAATGTGCTATCAACTAATTGAATGTTCACACATACATCGGGTTGTTAACACATTAACAAGCATGCATCATATGCATAACACCCAACTTCACCTCCCTTTACATCGACCTTGGAGAGAGTCCAACAAGCCGATGCTCCAGGTTAAAGCCAACCCATTAATCGAGAAATAGTTTTAATATGGTTAGAGTGCATTCAACCAATTAGCCCGACTTGGAGAGAGTCCAACATCCAAAGCTAACGATTGACCTCTGACTCTTACCATATTAGTATTAAACTATTCCATGGTTTGAACATGTTCGGGTTCGAGCCGGGCTTGGAGAGAGTCCAACAACCCGAACAAGAAACGGAACTCTGGTTCTAACTATATTAATGGAAGGTGTAGTCTTTAATATTGAGTTAGGGTTTTTTATGTCTCATCCTCTTTGCATGCAAATAACTATTATCTACATGGCATGACATACATGACATACATCTACATGTCATGACACCATGACATAATGATATGCATCTAATGCAATTACATAACATACAATTATGTCATGTACAATATTTCCTTATATGTCATAACTATTTATGGAAATAAAATATGTTTAAGATTTGATTCTCCAAATCAAATCATGATTAAATTAGGAAACAAATTTTCAAATCTAATCACATATTTTATTTGTGGAAATAGTTGATTAAGAAAAGTCAATTTAGGAAAACAATTTCCTAAATCATCAAAACTACTTATGAAAATAAAATATTTTTAAGATTTGATTTCCCAAATCAAATCATGATTAAATTAGGAAACAAATTTCCAAAATCTAATCAAATATTTTATTTATGGAAAATATCAATTTCTATAAATACTTCCAACTTTCCAAAAGTGGAAGATTTCCATAAATACTTCTAGACTTTCCAAAATTGAAAAATTTCCATAAACACTTCTAACTTTCCAAAAGTAGAAAATTTCCAGAAATATCATTATGACTATCGCAAAATAATTTTACGATTATGTCAAAACACAACCTGGCTCTGATACCACTGTTGGGTTTCCTGCACCGCGGCGAGTGTGTGTTCGAACATGTTTCGTAAACATGTGCACAGCGGAAGGAATAAAATAATAAATCTAATTTATTACAATACACACATCACACGCATGCATAGTACAATATGTGTAGACATAACTGTAAATTCAAATTTTGCAATAAAAGAAAACTTAAACTACGTATACCTGACGTATCACGTGTAGCGGGAAAGACATCAACAAAAACGATTCTCACTAGAATCGTCTCTATCCGTATCCACGCCGAGTATCTTCGGGATGAATTCACTAAGTCACGAGCCTCGTCTTCGTACGGGTTACTAGCCTCGTGTTGAAGACGACGTGATCGAGAGAAGATCACGATCCGAATATAATTCGGATTCAAAATGAGTTCTCAAAAACTTGCTTCTCCGGAGAGGTATTCATCAACCGTTTGACGAATCCTTCGTCCTCCACCTATGAGGATTACCGGAGATCGAATCCCTGGTAAGGAAGGCGCTGTCGGAGCTCCAAACGTCGTCCAAATGACACTCCGACAAGAAGGAAACAAGCTGTCCAGAAATCTGGACAGCATTGGTGGAGGAATACGGTTCGGCCAAAAGAAAGGTCGAAGCTCACCTTATTACCGAACCCAAAGGAGATCACCGGAGGGTCTCCGAAGGATCCCCGGCCGAAGCTTGAACGCCGGCAACAATTTGGACGGTGGCACAAGGGATGGGCGGCGGCAATGGGCTGTTGGCGCCGACTTCTCCAAGGAGAGGAGGGGGCGGCAACAATTAGGTTAAGGGAATTTGATTTGGTTTATTCTCCTCCGTTGGATTAGAACCAAACCATTTTGGTTCGTCCATCATGTCTTCATAAGACACGGCCCATCCACGCTTCCATTGCGACTGAAATGATTTCATGCTCGCTTCTTGTTTGGTCCAACCAAACCTAGTTTCTCTCGGTCTGAGAATCTCATTCTCAAGCTCGTTTTAAATCCTTCAGATTACACTCGTTGTGCGTGTGATCAAATAGGTTCTCGGTTTATGTTGGCCGTCTAAAATTAACCATTAATTATAGAACGATCATGAGTGGCACCTAGTAGTACATCATGATCCCCAATTAACCGAAAATATCAACGGTTGATCCAAAACTATTTCTGAAACCCTTCAGCAGCTCGAATGAATCGTGCCCCATTCCCTTCACTCATCTTATACCCACTTGGTTCAGGACATGGTCTATAGTGTCAGTCCCCACTAGGCTGACTACGTCACACCTAGCCCAAGTATCATTTTCTCGTCCTACGGATTCTAGTTACTACACATGTATCGAAGAGTACCTTACTCTAAACATATAATGCTTTGGCCAAACACTTTAGTAACAATCCGACGAGAGGCCATAGGTATACATCTCCTCGCAAGGAGTGATGAATCCTTTATAGGCTATTCAAACACCTTCGATCACTTCGACTCAGAGATGCTTGCTTAAGATGTCAAAGCATAAGTCTTCATGATCAAGACGACTTGAATACCGCAAGTCAAAGGAACATCGCACTTAAGCTACAGTAAGAACTTCATTGACATATCTATATATGCAGAGAACCATATGAAGTCTTATGGCTGGTCACTCCAATGAACTAGTTACCATAACTAGCATCCACGATTGACTCCGGACATCACAATGTCTCCAGCCAGTGAGAATCAACTGCTTGGATACACCAAGGAGTATACCTCATGCTAGTCTCGACAGAATCAATGGTGTCCAAATCCATCAATTCATCGACTAGGGATAATTCCGATACATCACAATTACACATGTAGAGATACTCACTAGTTGTGATCCAATCACAAATTCTCTCATGCTGTGAATCGTATCGTGGACATTCAGTAAATGATTTTAAGATCTAATCAAATATATGAAAACATGTATACTCAAATAGTGAATCTTCATTTATCATATAAATGGTTCAGACATAAGGCGATTGCCTTAGGACATCTCTCATATATCACTAACATCCTTTTGAGCTGGTTCTGCCTTTTTAGCCTTTTTCTTCCCCTTCTGCTTTTCCTTTGACTTCCTCTTATAACCTTTCTTCGAGGAATCAACTTACAGCACCGTCCCCTACTCATGCTTCACAAAAGACTCCACAGTCTTCAGCATGTTGAGCAGTACCACAAATGAACCTTCTTGCATCTCAGAGGTGAAGAGGAGCTTGGAGACTTCAAACCTTTCGAATCTCACTTGCTCATCAACCAACTCATAAAGATGAAAGACTATTGTATGAGCATTCATATGCTCATGCTGCTTCCGCAGCTCAGGTACCATCGTGGCTAGCATGATGCAACTCGCCATTTCAGAATCAGTCACATGTTTCTGATAGGCCAACAATTGGTCCAGAGTTGCATTGTCACTAGGACGGGCGGGAAGAGGTGCTTCGAGGACATTTGCAAGCTTTTCAACATTGAGAATAAATCTCAAGTTTCTAAGCCAGTCCAAGAAGTTCGAGCCAGTCAATTTATTCGAATCCAAAATGGAACGCAAATTCAAAGACATCATGATCAATCTTAGAAATACAAAACGAGCATATATGAGAAAATGATTTTAAAATGCATCAACATACATTTATAAATCCCATTCAATTTTCGAATTTCAAAAAACCCCAAAATCACTTCGGGAGATCGTAGGTCCATCTCCGAATGGGCTGATATCCATCATAGATATGAACAACCTTGGAGAGAGTCCAACAAGCCATTCATAACTACGATGGTAGGTAAAAACTATACCAATTGCATATCACGTATATGCAACTATCATAATGTGTTATCAACTAATTGAATGTTTACACATACATCGGGTTGTTAACACATTAATAAGTATGCATCATATGCATAGCACCTAACTTCACCTCCCTTTACATCGACCTTGGAGAGAGTCCAACAAATCGATGCTCCAGATTAAAGCCAACCCATTAATCGAGAAATAGTTTTAATATGGTTAGAGTGCATTCAACCAATTAGCCCGGCTTGGAGAGAGTCCAACAACCAAAGCTAACGATTGACCTCTGACTCTTACCATATTAATATTAAACTATTCCATGGTTTGAACATGTTCGGGTTCGAGCCGGGCTTGGAGAGAGTCCAACAACCCGAATAAGAAACGGAACTCCGGTTCTAACCATATTAATGGAAGGTGTAAGCTTTAATATTGAGTTAGGGTTTTTATGTCTCATCCTCTTTGCATGCAAATAACTATTATCTACATGGCATGACATACATGGCATACATCTACATGTCACGATATGCATGACATAATGATATGCATCTAATGCAATTACATGGCATACAATTATGTCATGTACAAAATTTCTTTATATGTCATAACTATTTATGGAAATAAAATATGTTTAAGATTTGATTAAATTAGGAAACAAATTTCCAAATCTAATCACATATTTTATTTGTGGAAATAGTTGATTAAGGAAAGTCAATTTAGGAAACCAATTTCCTAAATCATCAAAACTACTTATGGAAATAAAATATTTAAAGATTTGATTTACCAAATCAAATAATGATTAAATTAGGAATTTTTTTTCAAAATATAATCAAATATTTTATTTATGAAAAATATCAATTTCCATAAATACTTCCAACTTTCCAAAAGTAGAAGATTTCCATAAATACTTCTAGACTTTCCAAAATTGAAAAATTTCCATAAATACTTCTAACATTCCAAAAGTAGAAACTTTTCAGAAATATCATTATGACTATCGCAAAACAATTTTACGATTATGTCGAAACACAACCTGGGCTCTGATACCACTGTTGGGATTCCGGCACCGTGACGAGTGTGTGTTCGAACATGTTTCGTAAATATGTGCACAACGGAAGGAATAAAATAATAAATCTAATTTATTACAACACACACATCACACGCATGCATAGTACAACATGTGTAGACATAATCGTAAATTCAAATTTTACAATAAAAGGAAATTTATACTACGTATACCTGACGAATCACATATAGCGGGAAAGGCATCAACCGGAACGATTCTCGCTAGAATCGTCTCTATCCGTATCCACGCCAAGTATCTTCGGGATGACTTCACAAAGTTGCGAGCCTCGTCTTCGTACGGGTTACTAGCCTCGTGTTGAAGACGATGTGATCGAGAGAAGATCACGATCCGAATCAAAATTCGGATCCAAAACGAGTCCTCAAAAACTCGCTTCTCCGGAGAGGTATTCGTTAACCGTTTGACGAATCCTTCGTCCTCCACCTATGAGGATTACCGGAGATCGAATCCCCGGCAAGGCTACCACTGTCGGAGCTCCAAACGTCATCCAAACGACGCTCCGACAAGAAGGAAACAAGCTGTCCAGAAAACTGGACAGCTTTGGTGGAGGAATAGGGGTCAGCCAAATAAGGAAGGTTGAGGCTCACCTTGTCGCTGGACCCAAAGGAGATCACCGGAGCTCCTCTGGCAGCAGCTTGACGCCGGCAAGAGGGAAAGACAACACCTTCTGGATGCCGACAAGGGAGCTGGGTGGTGGTGGGCGGCGGCAAGGTGGGGTTGGCGCCGACTATAGCAAGGAGAGGAGGGGGCGGCAACTTAGGGTTGCAAGGACTTGGATTAGGGCTTAACAAAACCCTTAAGCCCTATTTTATAGAGAACAAATTCTCTTAATGATTATCGGATCATAACCAAAGGCCCGTTAACCCGCTCCATTAATTTAAGTTAAAATAAACCAAACCATGATGGTTTATTTTAAGTTAAAACGAACCGAACCAACTTTGGTTCATTCGTTTAAAACAAACCAAACCCTTTGGTTTATTCTCCTCCATTGGATTAGAACCAAACCAATTTGGTTCATCCATCATGTCTTCATAAGACACGACCCATCCATGCTTCCATTGCGACTGAAACGATTTCATGCTCGCTCCATGTTTGGTCCTACCAAACCTAGTTTCTCTCGGTCTGAGAATCTCATTCTCAAGCTCGTTTTAAATCCTTCGGATTACGCTCGTTGTGCGTGTGACCAAATAGGTTCTCGTTTTATGTTGGTAGTCTATAATTAACCATTAATTATAGAACGATCATGAGTGGCACCTAGTAGTACATCATGATCCCCAATTAACCAAAAAGATCAACGGTTGATCCAGAACTATTTTTGAAACCCTTCAGCAGCTACAATAAATCGTGCCCCATTCCCTTCACTCATCTTATACCCACTTGGTTCAGACATGGTCGATAGTGTCATCCCCACTAGGCTGACTACGTCACACCTAGCCCAAGTATCATTTCCTCGTCCTACGGATTCTAGTTACTATACATGTATCGAAGAGTGCCTTACTCTAAACATGTAATGCTTTGGCCAAAGACTTTAGTAACAATCCGATGAGAGGCCATGGGTATACATCTCCTAGCAAGGAGTGGTGAATCCTTTATAGGCTATTCAAACACCTTCGATCACTTCGACTTATACCCAATCATCCCGGGTCCACATCTCCTCAGAGATGCTTGCTTAAGATGTCAAAGCATAAGTCTTTATGATCAAGATAACTTGAATACCGCAAGTCAAAGGAACATCACACTTAAGCTGCAGTAAGAACTTCATTGACATATCTATATATGCAGAGAACCATATGAAGTCTTACGACTGGTCACTCCAAGAACTAGTTACCATAACTAGCATCCACGATTAACTCCGGACATCACAATATCACCAGCCAGTGAGAATCAGCTGCTTGGATACACCAAGGAGTATACCTCGTGCTAGTCTCGAAAGAATCAATGGTGTCCTAATCCATCAATTCATCGACTAGGGATAATTTCAATACATCACAATTACACATATAGAGATACTCACTAGTTGTGATCGTCTCACAAATTCTCTCATGCTGTGAATCGTATCGTGGACATTCAGTAAATGAGTTTAAGATCTAATCAAATACATGAAAATATGTATACTCAAATAGTGAATCTTTATTTATCATATAAATGGTTCAAACATAAGGTGATTGCCTTAGGACATCTCTCATATATTACTAACAGACAAGTGTTAAAGTCATTATATTTAATTCAAGTAAAATTGGAAGTCATCTCACAAGAACATATAGGGGTAACATGTTTGATCATGTAGACATGGGTGAGATGATTTAGGTTAATAATTTTCAACCAATCTTTAATAAATCCAATATCCGATCCAACTACCTTGCGTGTAGGATCAATGGATGTTGATGAGTTGCTCGACACATGGCCAGGATCAACTCAAGTTTTTGAAGCTTCGATTCAAACGACAAGGATCGGTAGCCTTCGGAAACAACGACAAGCTCAAAATCATCGGATCAGGTGATATTGAGCTCAACTCTAACTTTATTATTCAAAATATCTTATTAGTAGAAGATTTTCAATATAATTTACTTAGTGTAAGCCAATTGTGTGATAATAACTATAAGGTCATATTTCTAGAAAATGAATGCATAATTAATACAAATGAAACTTCTAAAACAATCCTTAAGGGAACTAGAAATAACAATATTTGCACTATTAACTTAACTAACTCCTCAACTAAGTGTCTTATGACACTAAAGAGGAATCATGGTTGTGGCACCGACGACTTGGTCACTACACCCAAGGCTCATCCACAAGATGAGTCAGAGTGACTTAGTCAGAGGTTTGCCTAACCTCAATAACTTGGATAATAAAATATGTAATGCTTGTCAACAGGGTAAACAATCTAGGACACAACATCAACTAACTAATCAAGAACGAACCAAAAGTGTTATTGAGCTCCTACACATGGATCTATTTGATTCACACGGAGCTAAGTCACTTAATGGGAGTAAATTCTGCTTAGTCATAATTGATGACTATTCTAGATTTACTTGGGTTAGGTTCATCAAACACAAAAGTGATACCCTAGATCAATTAATTAACCTATTTAAGTTAACAGAAAATCAACAAAGCATTAAAATCAAGAGACTTGGAGTACGATCATGGTGGTGAATTCGAGAACCATAGGTTTATAGAATTCTGTAACCTAAATGGATACCACCATGAGTTCTCTTGCCCTAGAACTCCACAACAAAATGGCCTAGTAGAACACAAAAATAGAACCCTATAAGAAGCCGCTAGGACAATGTTAAACGAGTATAACCTACCCGATAGGTTTTGGGCGGAAGCCGTAAGTACGACATGCTATGTCCAAAATAGGATCCTTATGGTAAAGAGGCACCTTAAGACCTCATACGAGATTTATCACGATAAAATACCTAACATCAAGTACTTTAGGGTATTTGGGTGTAAGGTACATATCCTAAACACTAAGGATTACCTAGGGAAATTTACATCCAAAACCTCAATAGGAATCTTTCTAGGATACTACTACAAGTAGAGCTTATAGAGTATATAACCATGACACCCTTAGAGTCGAGGAGACTATCAATGTAGTATTTGATAAAGGACACGAACCTACAAAACCCCCGGCAACCCCAATTAGCGAGCCGATTCATACCAGACTCAACTCCGATTCGGAGATCAAGTCTAGTATTAATCCCAACCTAGGTCAACCAAGTTATTCTATTGACCAAGTGGTAGATGACTCAAACCAAACTAGAACTCAAACGAGTCATCCTATTGACCAAGTAGTAGACTCAAACCCAAACCCAACTAGGACTTAAACGAATCATCCTATCGACCAAGTGATAGGTGATCCAAGTCTAGGAGTTTGAACTAGAGCCTCATATAGAAACCTTAGTCAAATCTCCTTGATTTCCAAAATTGAACCCAAGACTATTGACCAAGCTCTTCTTGATCCCGATTGGATTATTGCAATGCAAGAAGAGCTGGCTCAATTCACTAGGAACGAAGTATGGGAATTAGTACCACCACCTAAAGATAAAAAAATTGTTGGAACAAGGTGGGTGTTTAGAAATAAACTTGATGACAAAGGTGAAGTAGTTAGAAATAAAGCTAGACTAGTCGCTAAAGGGTTTAGTCAAGTCGAAGGTTTAGATTACGACGAGACCTATGCCCCAGTAGCTAGATTAGAGTCCATTCGAATGCTATTAGTGTATGCTGCACATCGAGGATTCAAGTTGTTTCAAATGGATGTGAAATCAGCATTCTTAAATGGATACATTAAAGAAGAGGTTTATGTTAGTCAACCCCCCGGTTTCGAAAGTTTAGACAAACCCGACCATGTCCTTAGGTTAAAGAAAGCTCTCTATGGACTTAAACAAGCTCCTTGAGCTTGGTACGAGAGACTTTCTATTTATCTTTAGTCTAAAGGTTTTAACCAAGGTGTAGTTGACCCAACTCTTGTTGTAAAAACCTTAGGTAAAGACATGTTCATAGCCCAAATCTACGTAGATGATATTATTTTCGGAACCACCAACTCAATCCTACTGAATGAGTTCATTTCACTTATGGAAAGTGAATTTGAAATGAATTTAGTAGGAGAGTTGAGTTTCTTCTTAGGTCTACAAATTAAACAAACTAAAGATGGAATATACCTACATTAACGCAAATATACTAGGGAATTAATTAAATGCTTTGGAATGCAAGATGCTAAAATTATTAATACCCCAATGGCAACGAATGTAAATATAGAAGAAGATGTAATCGGAAATTCAATTTATTTAAAATACTATAGGAGCATAATAGGGAGTCTTATTTACTTAACTGCGAGCTGACCTGATATCCTATTTGCAGTAAGTATGTGCGCAAGGTTCCAAACCTGTGCCAAGGAGTCTCACCTAACTCTAGTCAAGCGTATCCTTAGATATCTAAAGGGTACACTTAATGTCGGTATTTGGTACCCTAGATCTACCGAGTTCGAACTAACCAGCTACTCCGATTCGGACTATGCCGGTAGTAAGCTCAATAGAAAGAGTACGAGTGGTTGTTGTCAACTTCTCGACTCGAGTCTAGTGAGTTGGTGCAGTAGGAAGCAACACTGTGTTGCCTTATCTACTACCGAAGCCGAATATATTGCGATGGGTGAGTGTGTCACTCAGCTTCTTTGGATGAAGCACACTCTCCGCGACTTTAAGTTAGACTTTACAAATACTAAACTTCACGTAGATAACATTAGTTCAATTAACCTTACTAAGAATCCGATATATCACTCTAGGACCAAATATATAGAGGTCAAACATCATTTCATTCGAGAACATGTGGCCAACAGAGCCATACAACTCGAATACGTCGAATCGAAGTCTAACTTGGCAGACCTATTTACTAAACCCTTACCCGAAGCCGAATTTAGTCTATTAAGATGAAAATTGGGCATGTGCGTAATAGAATAGGAACTTAGAAATTATATTTTCTTACTACTATTTCTTACTTTTCATGGAACTAGCATAGGACATACCTTAGATATCATGCACCTATAGATTTAAGGAGCCAATACATCTCACAACACATAGGACTAATGTGTTTGTGTACTAAGCCATGTAGATGGGCATGAGATGTTAGGACTTTAATCCTGGTTCCAGATGTAGATCTAGTGCATCGCCATGAACCACGGAGTATAATCATACATATTAACCGATTCTGACAAGGACTGGTTGATCTTTCATATCAATCAAGCCAAATATGAGTCAAATATTTTATAGATGAACTTATTTTCAGTATATTATTTTCAAAATAATGTGGAACATGCTTGGACTTTAAATTTAATACTTTTTTTTGTTTTCGACACACCCTTACTCTTTTCAATATATGGCAAAAGGGGGAGAAAAAGGCCAAAGTTAAGGGGTCAAAATTTTAATTTTTGATAACTTAACTCTTACTTCATATTTATTTACATGACCAAAAGTTAACTTTAAGTTTTGAAAACTTACTTAAATTTTTAACAAAAAGAAGTAAAGGCCAAGTTAAGAGAAATCTTAACTCAAACTTATTTTTAAACACTATGACGTTAATGTTTTACTTAAAGGGGGAGAAAGGGCCAAGTTAAGTAGACCTCTTAACTTAAACGTTTTACTAAGGCCAACTTTAAGTAATGTTAATTACTTAAACTCTTCCTAGATAGCAACCCTCAAGGAGGAGGATTAAGGTCTTCTTTCAGGACTCACCCTCGGTCAAGGGGGAGTACTTGAAGAAAATCCTTACTACTCCTACTAATCTTTATTATTATTGTTTGTTTCTCATGCACATTATTATTCTTCATGCATGCTATTTTCATAACTTTGTATGTGGGTTTGCCATAAATCAAAAAGGGGGAGATTGTTGGTGCAGTAGGCACCTAAGTCGAACCTGAGTTTTGATTATAGCAAACGATACAAAGTTAAGCTCATGTCGTTATCTCACGAGCTGAATCGAGTGTGCAGAAAATTGCTATAGTTGAGTGAAGGCTAGCGACACCGGAGGAAGCCGCGGTCGGGTGACACTCGAGTGACTTCGGAGGGAGCCGAAGGAATCGAGTGGAAGGTCGAAAGCGAAAGAGACACAGTAAGTATCGAGGTGAGCTTGTGTGTGTGCGAGTGTAAGTGAGGTCGTATCCTCTTTATGGGGATAGACTTAAGCGTAGATCCGACCCAAGACATTCCATTGGTGGTCTAGGTCGAGATCAGACGGTCGGAGGCCATCGAAATAATGTTATTGTTTAGCTAACTTGTCATTTCAGATAGCATCGATCATTTGCCCCTTGGAGGACTCGATCGTCAATCACCGATCATTGTCTGTGGTCAGCATTTGACTGATGCTGCCATCAATCGACTGATGGTCAAGGATTAGCCTTGAGGAGACAAGCCTTATCACCGTTTTTCAAGGAGCCATGTGCCTAATTTCCATTGGTTGAAGGTCCTCTCGAAAAGGGGCTCAAAGGCTATAAAAGGAGGGCCTCTCCTAGGGTTTCATTATCAATTTACGCCAACGAAGTGCTTCTTCTCCGACGTCTAGGTTTTAATTGCTTTCATTTTGTAACGTCGGTTTAAGTTTTTATTTTAGTTCATTACTGTACTTTCTCGGAGCTTTTATCATAACGAGGAGAGGGGGAGTGTCCTCTACCTCAAGCTTTGTGTTTTATTTGTATCGATTAACTCCTACATCTAACGAGGAGGAGTTCTTTTATTTTGCCCTCCGACGTGGTCAAGGACCACTAGGGCCTTGGAGTAGTATCCAAGGCTACGAACCAAGTAAAAAATATTTGTCTCCTTTTATTTATCGAGTATCTTTCTGGGGTAATTCATTGTCTAATCGGGTTTGAACGAACGAACGAAAAAAAAAGGTTTTATCGCTATTCACCCTCTAACGATCCGCTTCGATCCAACAATTGGTGCTCAAATCTGATTGGCTGAAGATCCTCTCAAGAATGGACTCAAAAGCTATAAAAAGAGGGCCTCTCCTAGGGTTTTCTCATCAATTCCAAGTCCCCTAAAGCCTCCGTAAACACTGCAACTCTCCGACAATGAAGTGCTACTACTCCGACGATCTAAGCTTGAGCTTTCATTTCTTATTTGTCGGTATAAGTTTAATTTATCTTGTCTCTTTCATATTATTGTTTCGGAGCTTTTTATCGTAACGAGGAGAGGGGAGTGTCCCTCTACCTCAAGCTTTTTGTGGTTTTTTGTATTCGATTAACTCCTACCTCCAACGAGGAGGAGTTCGTTAGCGCTTTGCCCTCCATGCGTGGTCAAGGACCACTAGGGCCTTAGAGTAGTAGCCGAAGGCTACGAACCAAGTAAAAAATCTATTGTCTCATTTATTTTGCATTTATCTTCCACTGCATTTACTTGTGTCTTGAAACGAATTCGAACGAAAAAGTTTCTATCGCTATTCACCCCCCCTCTAGCGATCCTCTCGATCCAACAATTGGTATCAGAGCCGGAGGTGCTAAGATTTGGTGAAACCATCAATCTAGCTTTTTACAGATTTTTTTTTCTTTTTTATTTCTGTTTATTTCGAATTTTTTCTTTCTTTCATTTGTGTAGTTTTTTTTTCTCCTGCACTACTAATCCAAGACGCGAGTCTTGGGACATTTTGATCGTTTGTGTTGTTGTTAGGTTTTTTTTTTGCTTCATTCTCTTGTTTTTTTGTATCAATGGGCCATCTCGAGGGTTTTAGCATCGTCCGACCTCCATTTTACAATGGAGATCACTTCCGTTATTGGAAGGGTCGGATGGAGTGCTTTCTTAAGACCCAAATCGAGATGTGGATCATAATCCAAACGGGATTCACACTTCCGACTAACGAAGTGGGTGAATCTTTGGATTATGACCAATGGACCAATGCTACAAAAAGACAAGTCGAAGCCGACGCCAAGGCGACTCAAATCCTCCAATGCAGCTTGTCCAAGGAGGAGCTTAATCGCGTCTGCCCCTTCATCAGCGCAAACGATCTTTGGACAAAACTAGTGGAGCTACACGAAGTGACCGATGAAGCCAAGGTATGTAAGCGTGATCTCTTGTTCAATAAGTTATATAATCTAAAAATGCAGGAACATGAGACGGCGACGCAACTTCACACTCGCATTCAAGATATCGTCAACAACCTACATGCAATCGGACAAAGGGTCGAAAATCACGACCTTATTAGGTATGTACTAAACTCATTTCCTAGGACTACCTTGTGGGCATCCATGGTCGATGCCTACAAGGTCTCCAAGGATCTTTCAAAACTTAGATTAGATGAGTTGTTTTCCGATTTCGATCTCCATGAACTGTCTAACTCGGAACCCAAGAAGGGTATAACACTTTTTGTAGGTTCGAAGAAGAAAACCTCGAGCAAGCCACCCCCGAAGGAGGAAGAAGATGAGTCTGATTCGGAGGTCAACCCGGAAATGGAGGCCGAACTAGTCAACCTAGTTCGGAGGATGATCAAGGGCCGAAAGCGAACCGTCACTCGACCCAACAAAGGTAAGCCTAAAAGTTCTAATGTTAGGTGTTACGAATGCAACAGGTTTGGACATATCAAGTCCGAATGTCCGAAGCTCAAGAGAAAAGCACCGAAACACAAGAAGACACTCAACGCTACATGAGAAGAAGTGTCCGAGGAAGAAGACAATGATCGCGTCTTCATGGCTAAACCGATTGAATCGGAGACGGAGTCAGAACCAGAACACGAATCTAAAACCAAAGATGAATCGGACTGCGAAGCTCTATTCAAGACGAGCCATGGATCCGCATCCGGTTCAAAAGATACACTCAAGGTAAGTCGATCCCTTATTAGTACACTTTATAGTGCAATTAAATTTTTAACTAGGAAATTAGCTAAGTCCGAGTCCAAGGTCGAGACCCTGGTTGAGGAGGTTAAACTCCTCAAACACGAGGTCTCCCTAACCTCTTCGACTAGTCGAGTTCGAGAGGAGGACTCAACTCGGGTTGAAAAGCTCGAAGTTGAGAATTCACTCTTGAAGAGTCAAGTCGAAGATCTTAGGAACACATTGGAAAGGTTTACTTTGGGATCCAAAGGACTTGACCTCCTACTTGGATCGCAAAGGGCCATGTACAACAAGGCCAAACTAGGGTTTAGCTCAAATATGACCAACAAGTCGTATATGTCGATTGTAAGTCGACATAAAAAATGTGTCCAAGCATGGGTCCCTAAAACTTCCTTGATTTCAAACTTAGGATCGAACCAGTACTGGGTTCCCAAGGACCAAATCCACTATGTGGAGAGACCGAACCGATTCAACTGTCCAGGGGGAGCCAGTACAAAACTTATTTGTGCTTTAACTTAGAAATTGCATGCTTAGGTTCTTTATTTATTTTGATTTTTCTTTTTAGAATGGTTAGATAGGACTATAACTCGTCAATACTTGGTAACATAGTGCTAGGACGCGGCGAGATGATAGTACGCTAGGAAAGCGGAGTCTTGTGTATTCGGGCTAGATAAGGCGTATCTAGTTTGGTGCACTTGACCGAGTGGAACTAGCTGAAGCTACCTCGTAGTATCCTAGACTAGTTAGACCAGGAAGTGGTCTTAGGTGAGTCAAGTTTCCATTTTCTTGAAAATGGCTTTGTCTAAGGAAGTGGTTGTTTTTCCGATCAAAGAAAGCCTCTGTGCCTCGCCACGACCTGGAAGCTATGATCTTGAAAAAGTGACTTGATGAGCCTAAGGTCAAATCCGAATCTAACGCAAGGTTGACAAGTGTTCAAATCATTAAATTTAAATCAAGTAAAATTGAAAGTCATCTCACAAGAACATATAAGGTTAACATGCTTGATCATGTAGACATGGGTGAGATGATTTAGGTTAATAATTTTCAACCAACCTTTAATAATTCCAATATCCGATCCAACTACCTTGCGTGTAGGATCAATGGATGTTGGACAGTGGTTGCTCCCGACACATGACCGAGGATCAACTCAAGTTTTTGAAGCTTCGATTCAAACGACAAGGATCGGTAGCCTTCGGAAACAACGACAAGCTCAAAATCATCGGATCAGGTGATATTGAGCTCAACTCTAACTTTATTATTCAAAATGTCTTATTGGTAGAAAATTTTCAATATAATTTACTTAGTGTAAGCCAATTGTGTGATAATAATTATAAGGTCATATTTCTAGAAAATGAATACGTAATTAATACTAATGAAACTTCTAAAACAATTCTTAAAGGAACCAGAAATAACAATATTTAACCAACTCCTCAACCAAGTGTCTTATGACATGGCAAGAGGAATCTTGGTTATGGCACCGACGACTCGGTCACTCACACCCAAGACTCATCCACAAGATGAGTCAGAGTGACTTAGTCAGAGGTTTGGCTAACCTCAACAATTTGGATAATAAAATATGTAATGCTTGTTAACAAGGTAAATAATCTAGGATAAAACATCAACTAACTAATCAAGAATGAACCAAAAGTGTTCTTGAGCTCATACACATGGATCTATTTGATTCACACGGAGCTAAGTCACTTAATGGGAGTCAATTCTGCTTAGTCATAATTGACGACTATTCTAGATTTACTTGGGTTAGGTTCATCAAACACAAAAGTGATACCCTAGATCAATTAATCAACCTATTTAAACTAATAGAAAATCAACAAAACCTTAAAATCAAAAGACTTAGGAGTGATCATGATGGTGAATTTGAGAACCACAGGTTTACAGAATTTTGTAACCTAAATGAATACCACCATGAGTTCTCATGCCCTAGAACTCCACAACAGAATGACCTAGTAGAACGTAAAAATAGAACCCTATAAGAAGCCGCTAGGAAAATGTTAAACGAGTATAACTTACCCAATAGGTTTTGGGCGGAAGCCGTAAGTACGACATGCTATGTCCAAAATAGGATCTTTATGGTAAAGAGGCACCTTAAGACCTCGTACGAGATTTATCACGATAAAATACCTAACATCAAGTACTTTAGGGTATTTGGATGTAAGGTTCATATCCTAAACACTAAGGATTACTTAGGGAAATTTACATCCAAAACCTTGATCGAAATCTTTCTAGGATACTCGACTACGAGTAGAGCCTATAAAGTATATAACCATGACACTCTTAGAGTCGAGGAGACTATTAATGTAGTGTTTGATGAAGGACACGAACCTACAAAACCCCCGGTAACCCCAATTAGCGAGTCAATTCATACCAGACTCAACTCCGATCCGGAGATCAAGTCTAGTATTAATCCTAACCTAAGTCAACCAAGTCATTCTATCGATCAAGTGGTAGATGACTCTAACCCAAATCAAACTAGGACTCAAACTAGTCACCCTATTGACCAAGTGATAGGTGACTCTAACCCAAATCAAACTAGGACTCAAACGAACCATTCTATCGACCAAGTGATAGGTGATCCAAGCCTAGGAGTTCGAACTAGAGCCTCATACAGAAACCTTAGTTAAATCTCCTTGATTTCCAAAATTGAACCCAAAACTATTGACCAAGCTCTTCTTGATCCCGATTGGATTATTGCAATGCAAGAAGAGTTGGCTCAATTCACTAGGAACGAAGTATGGGAATTAGTACCATCGCCTAAAGATAAAACAATTATTGGAACAAGGTGGGTGTTTAGAAATAAACTTGATGATAAAGGTGAAGTAGTTAGAAATAAAGCTAGATTAGTCACTAAAGGGTTTAGTCAAGTCAAAGGTTTAGATTACGATGAGACCTATGCCCCAGTAGCTAGATTAGAGTCCATTCAAATGTTATTAACATATGATGCACATCGAGGATTTAAGTTGTTTCAAATGGATGTAAAGTCAGCATTCTTAAATGGATATATTAAGGAAAAAGTTTATGTCAGCCAACCCCCCGGTTTCGAAAGTCTAGATAAACCCGACCATGTCCTTAGATTAAAGAAAGCTCTCTATGGACTCAAACAAGCTCCTTGAGCTTGGTACAAGAGGCTTTCGGTTTATCTTAAGTCCAAAGTATTTAACCAAGGTTTAGTTGACCCAACCCTTTTCATAAAAACCGTAGGTAAAGACATATTCATAGCCTAAATTTACGTAGATGATATCATCTTTGGAACCACCAACTCGATCCTACTAAACGAATTCATTTCACTTACGGAAAGTGAATTTGAAATGAATTTAGTAGGTGAGTTGAGTTTCTTCTTAGGTCTACAAATTAAACAAACTAAAGATGGAATATATCTACACCAACGCAAATATACTAGGGAATTAATTAAACTAAATGCTTTGGGATGCAAGATGCTAAAATTATTAATACCCCAATGGCAACGAATGTAAATATAGAAGAAGATGTAACCGAAGATTCAATTGACTTAAAATACTATAGGAGCGTGATAGGGAGTCTCCTTTACTTAACTGCAAGCCGACTTGATATCTTATTTGCAGTAAGTATATGCACAAGGTTCCAAACCTGTGCCAAGGAGTCTCACCTAACTCTAGTCAAGCGTATCCTTAGATATCTAAAGGGTACACTTAATGTCAGTATTTGGTACCCTAGATCTACCGAGTTCGAACTAATCGGCTACTCCGACTCGGACTATGCCGGTAGTAAGCTCGATAGAAAGAGTACGAGTGGTTGTTGTCAACTTCTTGGCTCAAGTATAGTGAGTTAGTGTAGTAGAAAGCAACATTGTGTTGCCTTATATACCACCGAAGCCGAATACATCGCGATGGGTGAGTGTGTCACTCAGCTTCTTTGGATGAAGCACACTCTCCGAGATTTTAAGTTAGACTTTACGAACACTAAAATTCACGTAGATAACATTAGCTCAATTAACCTAACTAAGAATCCAATATGTCACTCTAGGACCAAACATATATAGGTCAAACACTATTTCATTCGAGAACATGTGACCAACGGAGCCATACAACTCGAATACGTCGAATCGAAGTCCAACTTGGCAGACCTATTTACTAAACCCCTACCCAAAGCCGAATTCAGTCTATTAAGACAAAAATTGGGCATGTGCGTAGTAGAATAGGAATTTACAAATTATATTTTCTTATTACTATTTTTACTTTTTTATTGAATTAGCATAGGACATACCTTAGATATCATGCACCTATAGATTTAAGGAGCCATACATCTCACAACACATGGGACTAATGTGTTTGTGTACTTATAACGAGATGGGTGTGAGATGTTAGGACCTTACTCGTGGTTCCAGATGTAGAGCTAGTGCATCGCCATGAACCATGGAGTATAATCATATATATTAACCGACTCTGACCAGGACTTGTTGATCCTTTATATCAATCAAGTCAAATAAGAGTTGAACACTATATAGATGAGCTTATTTTCAATATATTATTTTCAAAATAATATGGAACATGCTTGGACTTGAAAACTTAAACTTAATACCTATAGTTTCTTCTTTTTCAAAACCCCTCCCCCCACTCTTTTCGATATATGGCAAAAGGGGGAGAAAAGGGCCAAAGTTAAGAGATCATTTTTTTTTATAACTTAACTTAAGACTTCATACTTATTCTCATGGCCAAAAGTTAAGTAAATGCTTAACTTTAATTTTTGCAAATTTACTTTACTGTTTTAAAAAGGGAGAAAGGCCAAGTTAAGAAGTGTTCTTAACTTAAAATTTTCTTACTAAGGCCAACGTTAAGTAATTGTTAATTACTTAAAGTCTTCCTAAATAGCAACCATCAAGGGGGAGGATTAAGATCTTCTTTCACGACTCACCCTCGGTCAAGGGGGAGGTTTCCTCAAGGGGGAGACTTGAAAGAAAATCTCTACTACTCCCACTTAATCTTTGTTATTCTTGATTCTCATGCTTATCATTATTCTTCATGCATATTAATTCCTTAACTTTGTATGTGGGTTTACCATAGATCAAAAAGGGGGAGATTGTTGGTGCAGTAGGCACCTAAGTCGAACATAAGTTTTGATTATAGCAAACGATACAAAGTTAAGCTCATATTATTATCTCACGAGCTAACTCGAGTGTGCAGAAAATTGTTAAAGCTAGAGTTGAAGGCTAGCGACACCCGGAGGAAGCCACGGTGGTCGGGCGACACTCGAGTGACTTCAGAGGGAGCCGAAGGAATCGAGTGGAAGGCCGGAAGCAAGAGCTACAAAGTAAGTATCGAGGTAAGCTCGTGTGTGTGAGCGTAAGTGAGGTCGTATCCTTCTTACGAGGATGGTCTTAAGCGTAGATCCAACCAAAGACATCTCATGGATGGTCTAGGTCGAGATCGGATGGTCAGCGGTCGTCGAAATAATATTTTTGTTAAGCTAACTTTTGATTTCATTAGCATCGATCATTGCCACTTGGAACACTCATTGCCATCCATCGATCATTGCCGCATGATCGATCGATGATCGCCATCGATCGTGATGGTCAAGGATCAACTTCAAGGAGTCAAGCCTTATCACCTCGTTTCGAGGAGATTGGTGCCCAAATCTTATTGGTTGAAGATCCTCTTGAGAAAGGACTCAAAGGCTATAAAAGGAGGGCCTCTCCTAGGGTTTTCTCATCAATTCTAAGTCCCCTAAAGCCTCTGCAAATGTTGCGACTCTCCGACAATGAAGTGCTACTACTCCGATGATCTAAGCTTGAGTTTTCATTTCTTATTTGTCGGTATAAGTTTAATTTATCTTGTCTCTTTCATATTATTGTTTCGGAGCTTTTTATCGTAACGAGGAGAGGGGGAGTGTCCCTCTACCTCAAGCTTTTGTGGTTTTTTGTATTCGATTAACTCCTACCTCGAACGAGGAGGAGTTCGTTAGTGCTTTGCCCTCCATGTGTGGTCAAGGACCACTAGGGCCTTGGATTAGTAGCCGAAGGCTATGAACCAAGTAAAAATTCTATTGTCTCATTTATTTTGCATTTATCTTCCGCTGTGTTTACTTGTGTCTTGAAACGAATTCGAATGAAAAAGTTTCTATTGCTATTCACCCCCCTCTAGCGATCTGCTCGATCCAACAAAGAAGCCTCAAAAACAAGCATGTTGATAGGTTTTTGGCACGGGCATGCCCCGCATGCTTTAGGCATGTCAATTGCTAGAAGCTCTGGAAAATATACATTGCGGCTCTGTTTGCTCTCGCCATGTGGCTTCCCTCCATGGATCTATTAGTAAAAATACGACACTAAAATAACACTGGTTAATTAAGAAATTACCTTATAGAATTTTCTAAGAATTTTTCTAGATTTAAGCAGAATTTTTAAGATATTATATGGGGAAAGATTTAATAGACATTGAGGAAGCCTGTTTGGACTATTGATTGGGAGGTTAATAGGTTTAATTAACCTAAAGTCTAATAGAAAACATATGGTTTCATTTCCATCATCTCTCGATTCCTCTTTTTCCCTCAAATCCCAATAGCATTTTTCTCTTCCAAATCCTTTTCTTCTCCCTTCATCATCATGGATCATTTCCTATTTTTCTCATGAGCAACGTCGCTGCCCTCTTCACGTTCTCACCGTGAGCAGCTCTGCAGCCGACTGCCTCTACCATAGGCAAGGATGCTACCACTATAAGTCTCTACTGTGAGCACTTAGATCTAACACCCTTCTTCCTTGATTAAGGTCCCTTCCCTCTCCATCACAGCCAAATACCTAGTCGCCAAAAGTGATCTTCACTGATCCCTGCATATCCATGGTCATCCACCTCCGGATCACCATTCCGTGAGCAGCTCTGCAGCCGACTGCCTCTACCATAGGCAAGGATGCTACCACTATAAGTCTCTACTGTGAGCACTTAGATCTAACACCCTTCTTCCTTGATTGAGGTCCCTTCCCTCTCCATCACAGCCAAATACCTAGTCGCCAAAAGTGATCTTCACTGATCCCTGCATATCCATGGTCATCCACCTCCGGATCACCATTTCCTCTTTGCTCTCATGTCGCAGCCATGAGCCGGTGGCAGCGCCGCGTCTGCTGCAGGCTGCCACAAATCACCTCGGTTGAGGGATCTCAAAGTGTTCCAGCTGGGTGGGTGGCCATCCACAACCAATCCTATCCTTGTTCACCATGAGTGATGGGTTCCTCAACACCCCTGTCATGATTTGTTGCTGTGTAGATCATCTTGATCGATTTGCACTATCAGTTGCCAGACAAATCCTTCAATAGCCTATACATCTAGTTTCGATAATCTCATTATCTTTTTTCTATTTTGGATTATGAACTCTAGGGATTGGTTAGGAGGGAAGCTTATGTCTCTATGGTTATAGGTTGTGAGGGTGTTGGAATTGGGTTTCTTTTACATCCAATCCAACAATGGACTCAAATCTAAGACCCTAAATTGGAGTAGGAAGCTGTCCAAGGAAAGTTAAGTGTGGTGAGTCAAGATCTATATGTTTATGGATGCATACTATTGTTACAACTGATCTGGTGGTTATGAATATTGGATTATATCTATTAGATAAATTGTGGTGAAATTTCAAGAACTTGGATCAAGAAGCTGGTGTCATGGATTCGGAGTTGGGTAAGTCTTGATTTGTATATGATAGCTATGTAATAGGTTGATAAAGTAGTGTTAATTGGATAGTTGATTTGGTAAATAATGAATGGTATGAGATTGTACCACTATGGGATTTTGTTGATCGATCAGGGATTAGGATTGGGTTAGATTCCTATTCCTACAGATTGATTATGTTAGTGTTTAGTTATGTTTATATGTTAATTACAGGACCTTGATTCAGGACTATCTTTTGGACATGGAAATTCTCAGATAAGTCTTCATATCAGGTGGGTAATTCCTTCCTTTGGTTCAGTAGATCGATGATCTTAGTGCATGAGCTTTGTTATGATGATAATATCATTACCTTGACTCCACTCTTATTATTCCTGTGCTTGATACTTGGTCGTTGAACTTTGAGATACTTCACTGTTGTTGATTATATATATATATATATATATATATATATATATATTAGGTTTGGTTGATATATATAGATGTTGCATAAGTACATGTTGATGAGTACAATTGTAGTTTTTGATCGGATCATCATGTTATACCACTAGTGTGAGTGATGAATATAATTGTAGGCTTGATTGTTTTATTGCTCATGCATTGCCATGTGTGGTGGTGTATATGTGTG
This sequence comes from Wurfbainia villosa, assembly GCA_025175895.1. NCBI lineage: Eukaryota > Viridiplantae > Streptophyta > Magnoliopsida > Zingiberales > Zingiberaceae > Wurfbainia > Wurfbainia villosa. Next base: position 109,501,553 of record CM045996.1, read on the forward strand.
AGATACAGATTGCTGATGCTTTTCCATGTGTGGTGGCATAGCCATGTGTAGTGGTGTATATGTATATGATACATATTGCTGATGTATTTCCATGTGTGGGGGCATAGCCAAGTGTGGTGGTGTATATGTATATGATATATATTGCATCTGCATTGCCATGTGCGGTGGCGCAACCTTGTGTGGTGGCGTATATGTATATGATACATATTGCATCTGCATTGCCATGTGCGGTGGTGCAACCTTGTGTGGTGGCGTATATGTATATGATATATATTGCATCTGCATTGCCATGTGCGGTGGCGTAGCCATGTGTGGTGGCATATATATATATATATACACACACACACACACACACACACACACACATTGCATATGTCGTGAGATGTTGCATTTGGATGAGCTACGATTGTTGCATCTGGTTGTACATTGCCATACATGCCATTTACATATTACATATTGTTATATGGTGCTCAGATGATTATGAGTTGTATTGAAGTGTGATACTACATTGGATAAATCAGGTTAGTATATAACCATTGATTAATCTTATGATACCATGTAGGATGGATCAGCTTGGTTACTCTATTTGATTATAGGTTGTTCATATGATTATGAGTTAATCCCAGGTGTGATGTTGTTCGTGCATGTTATTTATATGTGTTATGTTGTTGTATATTTTCTCAGGTTGTCATGAGTTGTGTCATTGCATACTTTCAGGTATCTCAGTATATTACTTTATATCTGGTGGATTAGTTTGGTATAAGCATTGATTATATTTATACTGATGGTTATTTGTTATTACCTTTAAGATTGTATACTTGTTGATATCCATATGTTATATGATGTTCATGCACTATCATTCATATACCACTGAGTCTTATACTTACCACCACAGACCCTGGGTTTTTCTGTCGCCCAAGTAGCAAGTAGAAGATTCCTTAGTGTGCTCGAAGCTCCACTAGCTGATCCCATCTCACACCGAGTGTTTGAATTTTATTCCATATTGGTGTTGTATTATTTTGGATTGTATGTTTTGGATTTCATCCTATATTTATTTTGCATTTTGGTATATGGTTGTGTTGTTATGTATTTGACCTTTATTATGGTTTTAGTTTGGATGTTGGATTCGATTATATTTTCTTGTTGTGTCAAAGTCGTACTAGTATGCATATTTGAGTCCTTGTATTTCTATTATTTATCAATGTTATTTCACTATGATTTATAGCTTGTGTGTACCCGCAGCTATTTGGGCCTTGTATTGGTGTTGTATCTTATATTATCACAAGAGGGTATCGTCTAATCGATGAACAAGTATACTCTCGGGGCGTGACAATTTTATTAGTATCAGAGCCCCAGTTGCGAAGTCCACTTTCAAATTTTATTTTGTTCAGACATCGAGTTTTGTTTTACTCGATTTTGGCTTTGTGAATTTTGGCATCTAGTAGTGGCGGGACATCTTCGAGCTATAAGATTTAAGGTATGATAATTTTTATTACATATCCTTCTGTTGGCTATGCATTTAGTTGTTAATAACAGAGAATAACATGTAGTGTGTTAGTCACTATTCGTAATCATGGTTTGGGTTGAACATTGGAATGACTTGTTGTGTCTGTGAGTCCTGAACTTGCTGTCGAAAAGGTGAATTTCCTTTGAGAGCCAATTGATATCAAGTCAAAAAGCAGGGGTCAGACCATCACATTTCTTATGGAGATCATAGATTATAGTCTTAGAAATTTTCACTAACTATGCTAGTTAGATCATGGGGTAATGGGCAAGGCATGTATACTATTGTTGATGTAGATAGTGGAGGATTAGTTTATGGTGTTTCAAGGGGATGTGGATCCTTGAGTTGATTATATTGAATTTTATAACTTTGAAGGTACTTTTGAGTACTTAACTTGTGTTATGCAGAGAAATAGAGTTAGTCGCGTACCATTTTCGAGATCAGACCGTTATTTAGTGGAAGATGCAAAAAATAATCTTCGAGGAATAGTATATCAATTTGGTCACGGTTTAGTGATGTTATGAGAGAGTATTTTCCCCATGTCATTTTCGTTTACTCATTGTCAGGAAATTCTTGAGCAACAAGTAAGGTGATCATTCGGTAATGGGAGTACCATGTGGAGTTTATGCCCACCTAATAGCTCAAGAATGTGATTGGGTTGTCTTAGGCCACCCAGGGTTTATTGGCTTACATTTAGATCAAGATGTCTGGATCTTCTATCAGATCCTACCGGAAGGCAATAGATCAAGTCATGTTTAAAGAAATGACTCTCGAACAAGTATTTTAAGAGTTGGAGATCGATAAGCAAACAATGCAAGTCAAATATTGGAATCAGAAGCCTCCAAATGTTAGACAAAAGGAGAAAGATTGATTCATGGGTCACGAGCTTATCGAAGAATCTTTCCGATCATAGAAGACTAATCAAGAAATCATCAGGACCTTCTCATGCTTATCAGCGAAATCAGAAGAAAGACTCCGAAGGGACTAAGTGTGTATTGTATGAATCACGAAGACACACAAAGTTAGATTATCCGTTGGATAAAATCATCTACCTTTACTATAAGCAGCTAGTACATATGAGGAGAGAGTGTACTTTGAAGACTCAGTTGAAGACTATTGATATTGCCTTCGGGAGGACAATCCACAACATCGAAAATAGAAATTAGCATTGAAGACTGGGTTATCACACCAGCAGCGATCTATCACCTTGTTGGAGTTCCTTGATATTTCCATCGAGGGGAAGCAATCTACTCAGCAGCATCAGCAGAAGACATCTCAAAAGGCTCAAACGTTTAGACATCTGCAACTGTTACCTCCCCAAGTACAGCTATATCATTTGTAGAGTATAGAGCGTCCTATGATATTGGTAGTTATTCAATACTTCACTACCCAGCATATCCAGCACAATAGTATTTATCACCTTCATTGTATTCATTCGATTTATATCCCAATTTCAGCAGTTGATTTCAAATCCTCTATGGTAGTCTATTGCACTTACAGGAACTCAACCACAAGTTGGACGGATTTACGTGATTACTTGAGAGGTTGATAGATTGATCATTCGGGGTATTACTTTAGTTTACCCTATTTGCTGATATATCAAGAGATATTGTTAGTTTACAATTATCTATGTCTGGAACATTCTTAGAGAAGATTAAAAGGATTTCTATACTCAGATCATATGGATTAGTTGTATCTCTACCATCAGGTGAGATGTTGGCCACCAAATAAAAAGTCAAGGAATGCCCTTGAACTTTGGTGAACATACTACTAGGATTGATTTCTAGGATAGTTGAGATGTTGATTTGACTACTGTGATGATTATTAGAGTGTCATGATATTGATTCCGATGTTTAGAAGTTGATTGGTGGAGATGTTATCATATTGTTGGAGAGTTGACTTAGCTGTTATATTAGTGACTTGGTTGATATGGTGTGGATATGAATAACTTGATATTAACTTTGGATGTTATGGTGTTGATTTGATTATTAGTGGGTTATGTATGTTTTGGTGATTTAGAATTTATTATATATGATGATGATGTGGAGATTTTGGTCATTAATCTTGACTATGTGGTTATACTGTCTTAGTTTTAGATGATGATGGGATGATCATTAGAGTGAGTAGAACACTATTTGTATGGCTTATTATTGTGTGATTGATTGGAGTGTTGATATTGTAGTGGCTTGGTGTCATACAATTATCATTATCGATGTGATGATGGGGCATGAGTAGTGTATCTATTGATAGACTGATTCAGATCAATTAGAGGTTGAGATAGTTTGGTAACAACTCCAGTATCCTATACCAGATGACACTAAAAAGGGTTGGAAGAACGTTTGGTTGCATTACAGGAGTTGATGGAATGATGACTTATCTTTCCCAGTGTTTTCACTTGGAGAGTTTCTAGTACTTTCTTGTTAGAAAGAAAGATGAATCACTGAGATTATGCATTGACTACAGGAAACTCAATGTGTTGGTGCAGGGGCACCAGATAATCGAACCTATATTTTGATTATGACAAAGACACAAAGTTAAGTTTACATCGTTATCTCACGAGCTAAATCGAGTGTGCAGAAAAGTGCTAAAGCTGGAGCTGAAGGCTAGTGACACCCGGAGGAAGCCGCGGTGGTCGGGCGACACTTGAGTGACTTTGGAGGGAGCCGAAGGAATCGAGTGGAAGGTCGGAAGCGAGAGCTACAAAGTAAGTATCGAGGTAAGCTCGTGTGATTGAGAGATGGTAAGGTCGTGTTCTCTGTACGGGGACGACCGTAGGCGGTGATCCGACTAAGACTTCATGTGAAAGGTCTAGGTCGAGATCAAACGGTTAGAAATCGTCGCATTTACCATTTTCCGTGCTAACCTCTTACTTTGCGGGAAAGTGGCGGTGTCGGCATTCTTGGACATTGGCGATCGGTCGATGGGAGGCATCGGTTGGTGATGGCGACTTAATCGACCTTTGCGCTAGGTCAAAATGGATAAGTTTTGATGCGACCACTTCGTGATAAAATTTGGTACAACTTCGTGATCTGTTCTAAAAGATGAGGAGACATATTCAGAGGCCAAACTCTATAAAAGGAGGGGAGGATTCCAACTCCAAAGATTATCAAGATTATTCTCAAGTGCTCCTACAACGCTAAAGCTTCAACACCGTCATAATGCCGATGCAACGACAAGTTCTAATCCTCTTCGTCGGCAACAGCAACAAGTAACATAATTTGTTATTGTATTCATTGTTTTTATTCGTAACGAGGTGAGGTAGGCTTGTTGCCTCATCCTTTTGTGATCGTTGTCTTCTACCTCCAACGAGGAGGAGACGTTATAGTACTTTGCCCTCCGTACGCGGTCTAGGACCATTAGGGCCTTGGAGTAGCAACCGCTGGGTTGTGAACCAAGTAAAAATAAACGTGTCTTTTTATTTTTTCGCTGTGCTTACTCGTGTATTGAACGAACGAACGAACGAAAAGATTTACGCTCGCTATTCCCCTCCCCCCTCTAATGATGCTTCTCGATCCAACACAATGCAGTGACCATTAAGAGCATATATCTTTTGTTATGAATAGAAGATTTGTTTAATCAGCTTAGAGATATTTGTGTATACCGGGGGATTGATTTTTTATCAGAATATCTTCAATTTAGAGTAAAAGATATAGATGTGCAAAAGATGATATGTCACACTTGATTTGGTTATTACTGCAAATGTGGATAGGATGTTTCTAGTGTTACTATACCACTGAGTTGTTTAACCAAGAAGGTGATGAAATTCACTTGATCAAAAGCTTGTGAAACCAGTTTTTCAGGGCCCAGACGGCGGCTGACTTTTCCACCAGTGTTAGTTAATCCTTCAGGTGTGGATGGAAGGGTATTATATAGGATGCATCATTTCAGGGTTTGGGAGGTATTACGTATAATCTTTATTCTAAAGATGCATGGAGCAGAAATTATTGTGGAATTTTGGCTAGCTACTGGGTAGCTGTTACAGAGTTATTCAGAAATTCTCAGAAAAAGAATTGTTGGAAACGCAGTTAGATGCAACGAGGAATTTCAATTTTGAGAAGTTCTTAATTACTCATCATGGAGAAGATTAAGGAGGTACAAGTTGGTGACAACACTTGCAGTTTCTGTGTGGTGGAGTGGATTTTGGATAGTAGATTGATTTCTCTTGTGAGAAAGTAATTCTCCATCTTTGTGGAGGATAGTGGTTTCCAGAGTTGCCGTAGATTTAGGAAGAGTTGTTTCAGGAGACTCATCATTCGAGATTGGTGAATTATTCGGAGTGTATCTGAAAATAGCAAGTTTTGAAACGTTCTTGGTTGTAGAATGACATGTGGGACATGGTTGATTTTGTAGTTTGGTGTTTGGTGTGTCAACAAGTAAAGGTGAAAAATTAGTGACCGGTAGGGTTACGTTAGGAGATTAAAATATTGAGATAAGAGTGGTAGCCTAGTATGATGGACTATGTTGGGAGATTATTAGAATTCGAAAAGGATTTGATGCTATTTGGGATAATCGGTGATCGATTAGTCAAGTTCGCTCATTTTCTTCCGATTCGTAAGATGAATTTGTTGGATCGCTTGATAGATTTATACTGCTAGGAGATTTCAAATTTCATGGAGTATCTTTGAGTATCGTATTTGATAGCAATTTAGAATTTACCTTACAATTCTTACAAGTCTCCAATAAGTCATAGGTATGGAGCTCCACTCTGGTACAATTATTTACCTTTTGATAGATAGTCAATATGAATGTACTATTCAAACTTTAGAAGGTTTATTGAGAGTATGTATGATAGATTTTAAAGGCTATGTGAGAGCTAAAAAATAATATTTAAGCTCAATACCCCCATTTAATTACTTGAGGTGTGTGACTTTTCTCAAAGTACTTGAGTTGATTGTTGTGACATCTCTTACTCGTACTTGAGTAGAAAATTTAGGGACCAAATTTTTTATTAGTAGGGAAGAATATAAAAATACGATACTAAAATAGCACTGGTTAATTAAGAAATTACCTTATAGAATTTTCCAGAATTTTTTTCTAGATTAAAATGGTATTTTTATGAGATTATATGGGAAAAGAATTAATAGGCTTTGAGGAAGCCTGTTTGGACTATTGATTGGGAGGTTAATAGGTTTAATTAATCTAAAACTTAATAGAAAACCTATGGTTTCATTTCCCCCATCTCCCGATTCCTATTTTTCCCTCAAATCCCGATCGCGCTTTCTTCTTTCGATTCTTTTTCTCAAAACTTCATTGTGTCTTTTGTTTCTTTTGTTTCCGATGCATTTACTTTGTTTTTAGAAAAGAGAAGAAAGTTTTTTGAATGTTATTCACCCCCCTTCTAGCATGTTCTCGATCCTACATTTGGTATCAGAGCGGGGGCGCTCAGATTCGGTGCAACCACCGGTCGAGCACTTTTTCTTCTCATTTTTTTATCGTTTAAAGTTTCCTTTTAATTTATTTCTCTCACTACTAATCCAAGACAAAATCTTGGAATTTCTTTGTTGTTTGTTTCTTTGCAAGTTTTTTTTAAAATGACCCACCTTGAGGGGTATAGCACCGCCCGATCTCTGTTCTTTAATGGAGATGACTTCCGCTATTGGAAGGGTCGGATGGAGTGTTTTTTAAAAACACAAGTCGAGATGTGGATTGTTATCCAAACCGTCTTTGCTTTACCTACCAGTGACCAAGGGAAACCATTAGACTATGACAAGTGGACCAACACAATGAAGTGTCAAATCGAAGTTGACGCAAAAGAAACTCAGATCTTGCAATGCGGATTGGCCGAGGAGGAACTCAACCACGTTGGCCCCTTCATCATCGCCAAGGACCTTTGGGATAGGCTCACCGAGTTACATGGAGAAACCGCCGACACTAAGGTATGTAAATGGGACTTTCTCCTTAATAAATTGTTTAACTTAAAAATGCAGGACAACGAGATGGCCTCACAACTTCATGCTCGGATCTAAGATATAATGAATGACCTCCACTCTATTAGACAAAAGGCAGAGAACTGAGACGTAATAAGGTATGCTTTAAAAGCTTTTCCTAGGATGACTTTGTGGGCATCTATGGTTGATGCTTACAAAGTTTGTAGGGATTTATCTAAAATTAGATTAGATGAACTATTTTTTGAATTTGAATTACATGAGCAATCAAATTCGGCCCTAGTCAAGAAGGGTATTGCTTTGTATGCAGGTCAAAGAAAGGCAAAAGGCAAGCTTCCTCTCGAAGAAGATGAGTCCGAATTGGAAGTAGACGAAGAAATGGAGACTGGACTAGTCAACCTAGTTCGGAAAATGATTAGAAAAGGAAGGAAGCTTACAAAGCAATCAAAAGACAAGAAAACTAAGCAAAACACAAAACCCCCACAAAGCTACAAGTGCTATGAGTGCAACAAGAAGGGTCACTTCAAGTCCATTTGTCCGAGGCTAAAGAACAAGCAACCCCAAATCAAGAAGGCACTCAACGCAACTTGGGAGGAATAATCGGATGAAGAAGAAGACCAAGTCAACAACTTGGCATTCATGGTAAGACCAACAGAGTCCAAGTCCAAGTCTGAACCCGAAGCCAACAACGAGTCCGAGTCTGAGTCCGATTCCAAATCTGACGCCAAACTCCAATTCAAGATAGGCCATGGATCTGTATTTGGTTCAAAAGAATCAATCAAGGTAAGTCAGTCTTTAATTAACACCTTATATAATGCTATTAAATTTTTAGATAAGAAATTAGCTAAGTCCGAGTCTAAAGTCGAGTCATTGCTTAAGAAGGTTAAACTTTTCAGCCATGAGGCTACCCTAACCTCTTCAACTAGTCAAGTTCAAGAGGGAAACTCAACTCAAGTTGAAAAACTTGAGGAAGAGAATTCTCTCTTGAAAGGGCAAGTTCAAGATCTTAGGAAATCATTGGAAAGGTTCACATTGGGTTCCAAGGGTCTTGACCTACTTCTTGGATTGCAAAGAGTCGTGTACAATAAGGTCGAACTCGGGTTTAGAACAACGAATAGATCATACATGTCAATCGTAAATCGTAATAATAGAAGAATCCAAGCATGGGTCCCTAAGACCATTTTAACATTACAATTAGGTTCAAGTATTGGGTTCCCAAAGATCAAATCCATTATGTGGATCGACTGTATCGATTCAATGATCTAGGGAGCCAATACTAAAATTGTGTGCTCAATTACTTGATTAATTTAGCTTTGCATGTTTAGTTAGTTTTTATTTGCTTAATTTAGAACGGTTAGATAGGAATAATGGTTAATTAACCTTGACAACATAGTATCAGGATGTGGTGAGATGATAGTACGTTAGGGAAACAAAGTCTCGTATATCCGGGTTAGATAAGGAGTATCTAGCTTGGTGCACTTGGCTAAGTGAAACTAGCTGAAGCTACCTCACCACATCCTAAACTAGTCAGACCAGGACGTAACCCTAAAGTGAATTAAGTGCATAATTTATTAAGTTGGCTTTGTCTAAGGAAGTGATCGTTGTTCTGATCAAAGAAGACCTTTGTACCTCACCGCAACCTGGAAGCCATCTTTTGAAAGGTTCACTTAACTAACTTAAGGTTAAATCCGAATCTAATCCAAGGTTAATTAATTTTTAAATCATCAAAATTACCTAAGTAAAAATTAAAAAATCATCTCACAAAACACATAAGGTTAACAAGATTGATCATGTAGAAAGGGTGAGATGAATCTTAGGTTAAAAAACTTCTAAATCAATTTAAAATTCCAATATCCGATCCAACTACTATATGTGTAGGATCAATGGATGTTGGATAGTGGGTGCTCTAGACATATGACTGGAGATCGACAAAAGTTTACGAAGCTAAGATTCAAAAACCAAGGATCGGTAGCTTTCAAAAACAACGGGAGACTCAAAATCATCGGATCAGGTGATATTGAGCTTAACACGAACTTCATAATACGCAAAGTCCTACTAGTAGAAAATTTTGATTTTAATTTGCTAAGTATTAGCCAATTGTGTGATAGTAGTTACAAAGTTATGTTTTCACCAAATGAATGTCTAATTAAAAATAATGATTGCTCAAAAATCATACTTCGGGGAATTAGGAATAATAATATCTATACAATAAATTCACCTAACTACTCAACTAAGTGTCTAATGACATAGCAAGAGGAATCATGGTTGTGGCACAGACGACTGGGCCACTCTCATCTAAAACTTATACGTAAACTAAGTCATAATGGTCTAGTTAGAGGTCTACCCAAACTAGGTAACCTAGAAAATAAAATATGTAATGCTTATCAACAAGGAAAACAAATTAAGACTTCACATAAATTAACTAATCAAGAAAGAACTAAAAATGTGCTTGAGCTCCTACACTTGGACCTATTTGACTCACATGGAGCCAAGTCACTAAACGGTAGTCAATATTGTTTAGTAATAGTAGATGACTACTCTAGGTTTACTTGGGTAAAATTCTTAAAATACAAAAGTGAAACCTTAGATCAATTTACTAATTTATGTAAACTAATAGAAAATGAAAAGAACTTAAGGATTAAAAGAATTAGAAGTGATCATGGTAGAGAATTCGAAAATCATAAGTTTACCAAATTTTGTAATCAAAATGGATGCCACTATGAATTTTCTTGCCCTAGGACCCCTCAACAAAATGGGTTAGTTGAACGCAAAAATAGAACCCTACAAGAGACTGCTAGGACCATGTTGAATGAATATAATTTACCTAATAGGTTTTGGGCAGAAGTAATCAATATTGTTTGCTATGTCCAAAATAGAACTTTAATAATTAAATGACACCTGAAAACTTCTTACGAAATATACTACGAAAAGTTACCCAACATTAAGTACTTTAGAGTCTTTGGGTATAGGGTACACATACTAAATACAAAAGATTACTTAGGAAAATTTACCTCAAACAACCACAAGCATATTTTTAGGATATTCAACCACTAGTAAAGCCTATAGGGTATATAACAATGAATTTTTAAAAATTGAAGAAACAATTAATGTAGTATTTGATGAAGAAAACAATTTTACAAAATCTGAAGTAAACATTGAATCAAACAATAAAGACTTAGGAAATGAAGTTAGACCTGAACCTAACCCAGAAAGTAAATCAAGCATAAACCCTAATCCAAATCAATCTAGAGTACAAATTAATCATCCAATTAACCAAGTATTAGGTGATCTAAATCTAGGAGTTCGAACTAGAGCATCCTATAGAAATCTAAGTCAAATTTCACTTATATCTAAAATCGAACCTAAAAACGTAGAACAAGCTCTTCTTTACCCTAATTGGATCATTGCCATGCAAGAAGAGTTAGCTCAATTCACTAGGAGTCAAGTTTGGGAATTAATACCCCCACCTATAGGAAAAACAATCATAGGAACAAGATGGGTATTTCGAAATAAAATTGATGATAAAGGTGAAGTTATAAGGAATAAAGCTAGATTAGTAACTAAAGGGTTTAGTTAAGTAGAAGGGTATGGACTATGATGAAACCTACGCACCCATAGCAAGACTTGAATCAATTAGAATCTTAGCCTATGCTTTACATCGAGGATTTATATTATTTCAAATGGATGTCAAGTCAACATTTCTGAATGGATTCATTAAAGAAGAGGTGTATATTAGCCAACCAGCCAGATTTGAAAACTTAGATCAACCTAACCATGTACTTAAACTTAAGAAAGTCTTATATGGATTAAAGCAAGCACCTAGGACTTGGTATGAAAGACTATCGATTTATCTAAAGTCTAAAGGATTTAATCAAGGATTAGTTGACCCAACTTTATTTGTAAAAACTATAGGAAAAGAAATATTTGTAGCATAAATCTATGTAGATGATATAATATTTGGGACAACAAACACAACATTTCTAAATGAATTTATTTCACTAATGGAAAGTGAGTTTGAAATGAGTTTCGTAGGTGAACTCACTTTCTTCTTAGGCTTACAAATAAAACAAACAAGAGAAGTGATCTGAGCAAAACATATAGGGTTTTAGGAGTAGTTTTTGCTCACATCTTGTTATGTTTTGTGTTAGTTTCATGCATATGTTACTCTATTTTTGCACGCATTGCCTACTTTTCAGTTTGGAGGTTTGCTCATTGTACTTTTGTGTGCAAGCTTTTTAGTGAAAAAGATGCATTTTCAGAGAAAAAGAAGGACTTTCACAGGAGAGTGGGACATGGATAGGGCATGGATTCACCACGTGTCCAATGAGCGAATAGCACCCTGTGGTCATAATGCGTCATGTGGAAAACACGATCGTGTGTGCGACGCAAGGGCTTTTTCTAGGGCACCGAATGCGATGTCGATATACAAGGATGGCTCCGCCAAACCCTAGGGGAGGCACGATAGGACGCAGTCAATCTAAAAGCCGTAACTCACGTGAAGGAGGAAGCACCGGAGGTCCACAACTTGCAATACAACGCCGGAGAGAAGATCACGAAACATCGTATATCTCTATTTCTATGCTTTATTTCTATTGTATTCAAACTTAAACATGTTTTGTGATTCTTCCTTCAGTATTTATGGACTAGTACTTTCGATTCTAGGATTAGGGAGTAGCTTGTGTACATAAACAATGTTATGTTGGTTCATATTAAATTTTGGCCAAAGTTTGATTTGACAATTGATAGTTGCTCTCTATTATATTTATGTGTGTTTGGCTTTCTTTCCCATTGTGCGATATGAGGTATATATGACAACCTGAATCTAAAATTTAGGAGGTTTGATCCAAGGAACCTAGGGGTAACCTCGACCTTGCAATCAAGGGAGAAGGGAGTCGAAATGAAATTCAGAAAAATACGAAAAAAAAAAAAAAAAAAAATTATATGGATTAAACCCTTTAATTAATTGGGTTTAATTAGTAGACTAATTGGTTTAATTAGCTAAATGGGCTAATGGGGTTAATTATCTTATTGGGTTGAAATCGGGCTTGAACTGTTGAAATTGGGCCGTCTGTGAAATTGGGCTGATTTGAGCTTGCTTAGGCTGAAATCGGGCTTAAATTGGCTGGGCTTGGGTGAACTCGGATTAGACTTGGACTTGGGTCAAGGGATTAATTAAGCATTGAGCCGAACCCAAACAGTTTGGGCTTAAAGTTAGCAGGATCGGGTTGACATTTAAGACGAACACGACGCGAGCCGATCGTCCCATCTTCATCGCGATCCACCTTTTCTTCGCCTCGCCTCCTTCCACACAATCAGCGACCTCCGGCCGTCGGGCCGCCTCCAAGTCGACGGCTGATTCGCTCGATCTGGCCGATCTCCGTCGAGGAACAAGGGGTTTGCTTGGGATTCTCGACGATTCGGCTGGCCGAACGTGCCATTGTCTCGCGCTAGGTCGACTTTATTCGGGTCAATCGATTCCCTTCAATCGCGCGCTTCCACTTCTTCGCTCCCTGCTGCCGCGATCGCCATCTTTCTTATGCTCCATCGCCGACGCCTCTCCCTCCACCTGACGGCAGTGAGTTTGCGCCACCAAACGAGTCATGAGACGATCACCGCAGTTGTTTCCATAGTTGCTACGATCGACACCACCCCGCGATGCGTTACTGTCGATGGTTATCTTCTCTGATACGCTGATCATATTATCCTTTGATCCGACTGCGGCATTCAGAAGGAATACCACCATTGTGGTTCATCCATGAATTGGTCAACAAATTTGGATATCTTATTGTTGGAAATCGAGGATTTGTTTTCTAGATAATGTGAGAACTACACCAGGTAAGTGTAGATTTTGGAATACTAGTTTCACAATGGATTTATTATTGGTATGATGAAATGTGATAAATTGTTCAGATTGGATGTTGCTAAGTGGGTCAAGAAGCAGTATAGAGAAAGCTCAATTCGGTAAGTTTCAATTTGGATTTAGCTAATTGTATCATATAAGAGTTATCTATATGATTGATTGATTGGGCTGAATCTATGATAACTGTCTAGACTTAATATGGGTATTATGGAATGTGGGATTTGATTTGCAGTGTGTTTAAAACTGGTATAGTTGTATAGTTGCAATTAGAGGAAGAGGATGATCTGAGTTATGTTTTACCTTAATTCGATCATTAGATATGTGATGATACTTAATTGTATCCTATTGCTCTGGGCGTTGATGTTGATGGATACATGAAGCGTGGAGATGGATAGCACGGATTAGTTCGAGCCGTATCGGTGGGTAATATCTACAGTCCGGTAGTTTTTGATCAAATTCCTGTGCATGATCTTGGATATATGCTTATACCTGTTTACCTTAAATCCACTCATGTTTAATCATATGCTTGTACTGCCTTGACCTTTGAGATATAAACTCTGGTATTTCATTGATTATCTAGCTCGGATAGGAACTATAAACCCTATTATGTATTAGCTGATAGATGTTCAGTAAGTACATGTGATTAGGGTTATCCTTTGTGACTTCAGATTGGTTTACTGTATTACACCACTAGGGTTAGGTGATGGTTTGGATTATGGAGTCGTTTGTTATATCATATCCGTATTAGGGGTGCATTTATGATGGATCTAGTTGTCTGTGCATAGATAATGGTATGGTTGCCCGTATGTGACCAGGGACTAGAAGTCCTAGTGTGATGGTATATCCATTAGGGATTGTATGCCTGTGTATGGTTATATGGATGGTCGATTGTATATCGCTACTGACTAGAAGTCTTAGCATGGTTGACTGTCCGATGAGTATGACTCTTTATGCGATAGAGGGAGAGTCTTATGGATTGTAGTCCTTGCATAGTTGACTTTTAGTTGACCAGGACTCCCCGTGGGATAGGGAGTGTCGCGAGGATACATGTATGGAGCTATGCATCATCACATTGCATGCATCTTGTATTGGTGAGGTCTCCCTTGTGGATTGAGAGACAAGTCGTCGGTCATCCCGCCTCCCGACCACTCGGGGTAGTGGTAGCTTGAGGTTGAGGCGAGCATTGGATGTCGCCCCACTATGGATGGTGGTAGCCGGAGATGCGCACCGCCACCTGCGAGTGGTGTTAGCACTCGCCCACTATAGATGGTGGTTGTGAGGTGCGATTGTCTGTGTCTGCGCGTTTGTCTACTCATGGGTAGGAGCGTGGCTTGCGTGAGGGCCCCTAGGAGTAGTTAGCTTTTTACGCTTATACGCTACTCAGTCATACTACCCAACTCGGCCACTCGAGAGTGGTGGCAGCTGGAGTCGGGCTAGTTGTCATTTGTCGTGCCACCACAGCCACTCTGGGTCGTGGTTGGGATCGGTCATGACATGACCATGCTATGCATTCTTGATATATATATGTATGCATGTATTTGATATATGTTTTACATATGCACGTGAGATCTTGCATTTGATTGAGCTATGATTCTTTGCATATGGTTGTTCATCATGATACATGTCATTTGCATTTTATTTACTGCTATGTGTTGAGCATGATACATGCGTTGATTCAGACTGTTATATGCATTTGATTAGCATCATGTCATTGTGTGGTACGGACCGAGTTATTATACAGGTGATCATATACTGTTCATATGTCTGAGTATTGGTCAGGTATGGGATTGACCTGGTACGTTATATGGTTATATTATAGTATACATCGTGATGATCTATCATATGGAGGATGTATCAGTCTGTTCGTACATTACTTTATGTCATTGATCATTTTTATGCTATGAGTAGGACATATCTGTGTTATTGATTACTATGCTTGATTGTATGTCTATTGGACTCATGTGTATACCGTAGATCTTCATGTATACTTGTAGATCTATCCTTATATGTTGTTCATGCACTTCTATATATTACCCACGAGTTTATACTCACCACCCACGACCACAGGCTTCACATCGCCCGGATGTAGAAGACTCTTTGGGCGTTCGGAGCTCCATGGTGATCCCATCTCACACGCACGGACGAATGGACATGTTTTTCCGTATTGTTGTATTTCTACGGTTATTCGTTTATGGTTTTAACATGTATTATTTCCGTATCTGTGATATACGGACGTGTTGTATGTATTTGACTTTCGATGTGACTTCTATTATGTTTCTTGTTGTGTCAAGTCACTCCGGAGTGCACAGTTGGGTCATTATGTAGTGTTTTATCTGTTGTATTGTTTCCGCTGTGTTTATTATGTTTGATATGATGATATCTGCGTATATCATATTATTGTTGTGGGCCTACGGGCCTTGTATTAACCCGATATGTTGCCACGTACAGGGGAGATGCCGTCCGTTTGCTTTTCGGCACGGCATACTCTCGGGGCGTGACAATTTTATTGGTATCAGAGCCCTAGGTTGCGAAGTCCATTTTGGTTGATTTCGTTCGGACATCGAGTTTTGCTTTACTCGGTCTTGGTTTTGTGAGTTCTGGGATCTGGCTGTTGCGGACATCTCCGAGCTACAAGGATTAAGGTATGTTAACTGTTATTACATATCCTTCTGTTGGCTATGCATTTAGTTGCTTATAACAGTGCATGACTTGTAGTATGTTAATCAGTATTAGTAACCATGGTGAGTTGACCACGGGAACGACATGTGGAGGTTATTAGATATGTACCTGCTGTCGAAAAGGTGAATTACCTTTGAGAGCCGACTGATACCGAGTCGGATAGCAGGGGTTAGTAGTCACATCTCTTGTGGAGATCAAGGATTACGGTCCTAAGATTTTCACTAATTATGTTAGTCAGATCATTACCTGAGGGGTAATGGACTAAGCGAGTATACTATTGCTGATGCAGATAGTAGAGGATTAGTTTGGAGATATTCATAGGGATTTTGATCCCTGAGTTGGTTATTCTAGGTTGTATAACATTTAGGAGTACTTTTGGAGTACTTGACTCGGGTTATACGAAGATAGTAGTGTTAGTGTAATACCATTATCCGGATTTTTGCCGGTACTTGGTGGAAGAGATAGAAAGTAACCTACGGGAAATAATGTATCACTTAGTCACAGTGCAGTGATGTTGTGAGAGAGTATTTTCCCACATCATTTTCTTTGACTCATTGTCAAGGAATTTTTGGGCTTTAGGTCGAGTGATCGTTGGTAATGGAAGTACCATGCAGAGTCGTTAGACTTGCGAAAGTTACGACCATTTAATAGCCCAAGAATGTGATTGGGATGGTTTTGGCCACCCACGGGTTATCGGTTGACATCTTGATCAGGATGTTTGGATCTCCTACCAGATCCTACCGGAAGTCTATAGACCGAGTCATGTGTATGGAAATGACTCCATAGCAAGTGTTTTAAAGAGTTGGAGATTTGATAAGCATATATTGCAAGTCAAATTATTGGAATCCGAAATCTCCAAATGTTGGATAAAAGGAGCAAGATTAAAGTCGTGAGTCACGGGCGACTATTGAAGAGTTTCCGATCACAGAAGACCGATTGCAGATTGTCAGCAACTTCTCATGTTTATCAGCGAACTCAGAGGAAAGACTCCGAAGGGAGATTATGTGTGTGCAGTCGCAAAGTCACGCATTATCATGGATTTGTATTTGTTTCTACTATAAGCGGTAGGTATCTACGAGGAGAGTATGTATTTTGAAGACTTCGATTGAAGACTATGGATGATGCTTTTGAGCGGACGATCCACAACCTCGAAAGTTGAGATTATTATAGAAGATTAGGTTATCACATCAGCAGCGATCTACTACCCCAGATATAGTTGAAGTTCTTTGATACTTTCATCCGGAAGACGTGAGTTACTCAGCAGTATCAGCCGAAGACATCTCAGAAGATTCAGACATTCAGACAACAACTGTTACCTTTCCAGACGACGACAACTGTTACTTTCCCAGACTTGGTTATGCTTTATTCAGAGGAGAGATTTTACGATGATGGTCGTATCTACGCGATATTCTCCGATTGCTTGCTATACCTTTCACGCGAGTGGAGCGTGTATGATGTTGTGATTCTTGATATTTTTCAACCGGATGTGTACCTTTGCTAGTACAATGTTTACCATCTCCATTGCGGTTGTTTGATTTGTATCTCATTCGTGATTGACTTCAGTTCTCCATGATAGTTTTTGCATCTACATGAGCTCAGCCGTCCAGAACAGATGTTGGACAAGTTTACATAATTACTCGAGAAGAAGTATAGAAGACCGAAGGATCGGTCCTTCGGGGTATTATTTTAGGTTATACTATTTGTGGATATATCGAGAGATACTGGTAGTTTACAGGTATCTTTATCTTGAACGTTCTTATATAGGATTAGAAGGATTCCTATATATCGACTTGTGGGTTGGTGGTGTCTCTATCGTCAGGTGAGATGTTGACCAGCAACCAAGAAGTCAAGGGATACCTTTAGCCTTTGCTAGAAATACCTCCACTATAGACATATCCTTACGGATAGTTGGATTGTTGGAGCGTTGGTATACTAGGACTCTCGGATGTATGTATAATTCGAGAGTATTCGGATGTAGTTACGGATGAACTCTCTGTCACTTTGCATGGGCAAGTGGAATATGCGATTGAGGTGATTTCGGGAATAGTCCTGATATTGGGGACCTCATACCGGGAGATGATTTTAAGGGTATCAGTGTTGCTAAACACTATGGGAGATTTATCTGCCTCAGTGTTTCTTCTTGAGAATACTGGTAACTCTTTGTTAGAAGAGAGTCAAACCTTGAGTTTATACATCGATTATCGATGATTGGAATGTAGTAGTTGAGAATGAATATCCTTCGTTGTGGATAGATGATTTGTTTAGATCAGCTAAATGACACCTGTGTATATCCTAGGGTTGGTCTACGACTGGAGGTTTGATATTGTAGTGACTTAGTGTCATACAATTATCATTGTCGGTGTGATGATTAAGCTATCTGTAGCTTAGAGTAAAAGGATGCAGGTGTATGGAAGACGACATTTCATACTTAGTATGAATTTTGCGAGTTGTTGATAATGTCGTTAGACTTATCGATGATTTAGTCGTTCATGGATTTGAGGAATCAAGTACTCTTGGAGTATTTGAGATCGATTGTCATCATATCTGTGGAGGATATATTTATGGATATATTCCCAATCTTGAAGGAAGTTGTGGTTTCTTTAGATTGATTTGGTATTTACCATAGATGAGAATAGCATGTTCTAACGATACTATATCGTCGACTTGTTGGACCAAGAAGGTGGTGGGAATCACCTGGTCGGAAGTGTGTGAAGCTAGGTTTCAGGGCCTAGAAGGTGACTGACTTTCGCGTCAGTGTTAGTTAATCCGTCCGATATGGATGGAAGGGTATTGTACGCAGGGGCATCATTTCAGGGATTGGAGCGATTCCGATGCAGTTAAATGAGACATATATTATGTGTATGCTAGTTGAGAAACTAGCGAGATTAGTCATTATAGTCTTCCAGTTACTTTCAGTTCTGGGTGATATAATGAATTTTGAAACAGTAGATTGGTCTCTCTTATGAGAAAGTAATTCTCTGTTTCCGAGGAGAATAGTGGGTTATAGAGTTGTATTTCGATTTATGAAGAGTTGTTCGGAAGACTCTTCATTCGAGAATGATGATTTATTCGGAGTGTATCCGAAAATAGTGAGTATTGAGACGTTCCGGTTGGTGGAACGATATGTGGGACACGGTTGATTTCGTAGTTTGATGTTGGGTATGCCAACAAGCAAAAGTGGAATATTGTGGTCGGTAGGGTTATGTACCGTGATGAAGTGGGAGCCTAGTACGTTAGACTGTGTTGGAAGATTATCTAGAATTCGGAAAGGACTTGATAGGATTTGGGTAGTCGATGATCGATTAGCTAGGTCCGCTCATTTTCTTCCGAGCCGTAAGATGGATTCCGTTGGATCGCTTTGTGAATGATATCCATGGAGTATCCTTGAGTATCATTTTTGATAGTGATTCATGATTCACCTTACGATTCTAGCAAAGTCTTTCACAAGTCATGGGTATAGAGCTCCACTCGGGTACGATTATCTATCTTTTGATAGATGATCAATAGGAAGGTGTTATTCAGACTTTGAAAGGGTGATTGAGAGCGTATATATAGGAGCTGGGATTTAATATTCGAGCTCAGTACCCCACTTAGTCATTTGAGGTGTGACTTTTCTCCGGATACTTGAGAGGGTTATTTTGACATATCATACAAGTATATAAGTCGGAAATTTGGGGACCAAATTTTTATAAGTGGGGGAGAATGTAAAATACGAAAAAAAAAAAAAAAATTTATATGGATTAAACCCTTTAATTAATTGGGTTTAATTAGTAGACTAATTGGTTTAATTAGCTAAATGGGCTAATGGGGTTAATTATCTTATTTGGTTGAAATCGGGCTTGAACCAGTTGAAATTTAAATCGGCCAGTCAAATAAATTGGGCCTGATTTGAAATTGGGCTTGGGCTGAAACTGGGCTTGGGCTGAAATCGGGCTTAAATTGGAATTGGGCTTGGACTGAACTCGGATTAGACTTGGACTTGGGTCAAGGGATTAAACCGGCTGAGCTGAACCCAAACAGATTTGGGCTTAAAGTTGGCTGGGTTAACCGGATCAGGTTGAACGACATTTAAAAGCGGAACGCCGATCGTCCCATCTTCATCGCGATCCACCTTTGTCTTACGCCTCGTTCCGCTCCACAATCGCGTCGCCAACCTCCGCCGTCGGCGTCGGTCGGCGCGCCGTCGCCATCTGGGCCGATCTCCGATCGAGGAACAAGGGGTTTCTTGCTTGGGATCTCGACGATTCTGTCAGCGAACCGGTGAGGTTGTCGCCGCAGCAATAGGCTGCCAATTCAGGTACTGCGGCTAGGGTTCGATTTCAATCGTGATTCCCACTTCTTCCTCGCTTCTCGTCTCTTTCGACCCGCAGCTGCTGCCGGCGATTTCTTCTCCTCGGTGCTCCATCGTCGACGCCTCTCCCTCCTGACCTCGACGGCAGTGAGTTATGCCAGCCATCGAGTTGTTCCGGTGCATAGGACGATCACCGCAGCCACCGAGTTGTTTCGGCGCATAGGACGACCACGCGCCATCGAGCCTCCCTCTCGATACATCGGATGGTTATCTTCTCCTCGATCATCGCCGAGCAACCGGTGGATGTCGGCGTAGGCATTTTCGATCGCGGCGTGTCCGCCGGATGATCCTTTGATCTGACTCTGTGGGCATTCGGCTGTGAAGTTGCTGTAACAGAGAAGGAATACCACCATTGTGGTTCACAGTGGTTGGGGGGGTGCAGATCCATGAATTGGTCAACAAATTTGGATATCTTATTGTTGGAAATCGACAGTGGATTTGTTTTCTAGATAGCGTAGTGCATGTGAGAACTACACCAGGTAAGTGTAGATTTTGGAATACTAGTTTCACAATGGATTTATTATTGGTATGATGAAATGTGATAAATTGTTTGATTGGATGTTGCTAAGTGGGTCAAGAAGTATAGAAAGCTCAATTTGGTAAGTTTCAATTTGGATTTAGCTAATTGTATCATATAAGAGTTATCTATATGATTGATTGATTTGAATCTATGATAAATCGTCTAGACTTAATATGGGTATTATGGAATGTGGGATTTGATTTGCATTGTGTTTAAAACTGGTATAGTTGTATAGTTGCAATTAGAGTAAGAGGATGATCTGAGTTATGTTTTACCTTAATTCGATCATTAGATATGTGATGATACTTAATTGTATCCTATTGCTACTGAGGGCTTTGATGTTGATGGATACATGAACGCGTGGAGATGGATAGCACGGATTAGTTCGAGCCTTATCGGTGGGTAATATCTACAGTCCGTAGTTTTGATCAAATTCTAGTGCATGATCTTGGATATATGTTTATACTGTTTACCTTAAATCCACTCATGTTTAATCATATGCTTATCTTGCCTTGACCTTTGAGATATAAACTCCGTATTTCATTGATTATCTAGCTCGGATAGGAACTATAAACCCTATTATGTATTAGGTGATAGATGTTCGGTAAGTACATGTGATTAGGGTTATCCTTTGTGACTTCAGTTGGTTTCTTGTATTACACCACTAGGGTTAGGTGATGGTTTGGATTATGGAGTCGTTTGTTATATCATATCCGTATTAGGGTGCATTTATGATGGATCTAGTTATGCATGCATAGATAATGGTATGGTTGCCGTATGTGACCATGGACTAGAAGTCCTAGTGTGATGGTATATCCATTAGGGATTGTATGCATGTATGGTTATATGGATGGTCGATTGTATATCGCTCTTGACTAGAAGTCTTATGGTTGGTATCGGATGAGTATGACTCTTTATGCGATAGAGAGAGTCTTATGGATTGTAGTCCTTGCATAGTTGACTTTTAGTTGACGGGACTCCCGTGGGATAGGGAGTGTGCGAGGATACATGTATGGAGCTATGCATCATTACATTGCATGCATCTTGTGTTGGAGGTCTCCTTGTGGATTGAGACAAGTCGTCGGTCATACTGCCTCCCCGGCCACTCGGGGTAGTGGTAGCAGGTTGAGGCGAGCATTGGATGTGCAGCTCGCCACTATGGATAGTGGTAGGCGGAGATGCGCACCGCCTTGTGCAGTGGTGTTAGCACTCGCCACTACTATAGATGGTGGTTGTGTGAGGTGCGGTTGTCTGTGCGGCGTTTGTCTACTCATGGGTAGGACGGTGGCTTGCGGCGAGGGCCCCTAGGAGTAGTTAGCTTTTACGCTTATACGCTACTCGGTCATACTACCCAACTCGGCCACTCGAGAGTGGTGGCTAGTTGTCATTTGTCGTGCCACCACAGCCACTCTGGGTCGTGGTTGGGTGGTCCTGACGACCATGCATATGCATTGCTGATATATATGTATGCATGTATTTGATATATGTTTTACATATGCCTGTGAGATGCTGCATTTGATTGAGCTATGATTGCTGCATATGGTTGTTCATCATGATACATGCCATCTGCATTTTATTTACTGCTATGTGTTGAGCATGATACATGCGTTGATTCAGACTGTTATATGCATTTGATTAGCATCATGTCATTGTGTGGTACGGACCGAGTTATTATACAGGTGATCATATACTGTTCATATGTCTGAGTATTGGTCAGGTATGGGATTGACCTGGTACGTTATATGGTTATGTTATAGTATACCTGTTCAGGATGATTTATCATATGGAGGACACACCGTTCGTTAGTACATTACTTTATGTTGATTGATCGATTAGTTTATGCTATGAGTAGGACATATCTGTGATTACTGATTTCTATGCTTAGGACTGTATGTCTATTGGACTCATGCTGTATACCTGTAGATCTTCACATGTATACTTGTAGATCTATCCTTATATGTTGTTCATGCACTTTCTATATATTACCCCTGAGTTTATACTCACCACCCCTGGACCCTGGGCTTCCTGTCGCCCAGATAACAGGTAGAAGACTCTTTGGACGTTCGGAGCTCCGCCAGCTGATCCCATCTCACACCGGACGAATGGATATGTTTTTCGTATTATTGTATCCTTACGGATTGATAGTTTATGGTTTTAACATGTATTATTTCGTATTTGTGATATCTGGACGTGTTGTATGTATTTGACTTTGATTCGATTTCTATTATGTTTCTTGTGTCAAGTCACTCCGAGTGCAGATTGGGTCATTTGTATCTTGTTTTATCATTGTATTGTTTCATTGTGTTTATTATGTTTGATATGATGATATCTGCGTATCATATTATTGTAGGCTCTACGGGCCTTGTATTAACCCGATATGTTGCCACGTACAGGGGAGATGCCGTCCGTTTGCTTTTCGGCACGGCATACTCTCGGGGCGTGACAATTTTATTGGTATCAGAGCCCTAGGTTGCGAAGTCCATTTTCGGATTTGATTTCGTTCGGACATCGAGTTTTGCTTTACTCGGTCTTGGTTTTGTGAGTTACGGGATCTGATTGCGGACATCTCCGAGCTACAAGGATTAAGGTATGTTAACGTTATTACATATCCTTCATTGGCTATGCATTTAGTTGCTTATAACATGGCATGACTTGTAGTATGTTAATCGATTATTAGTAACCATGGTTTGAGTTGACCACAGGAGCGACATGTGGAGGTTATTAGATATGTATCTGTGTCGAAAGGTGAATTACCTTTGAGAGCCCGGTGATAAGTCGGATAGCGAGGGTTAGTAGTCACATCTCTTGTGGAGATCAAGGATTACGGTCCTAAGATTTTCACTAATTATGTTAGTCGGATCATTACGAGGGTAATGGACTAGCGAGTATACTATTCTTGCGAGATAGTAGAGGATTAGTTGGAGATATTCATGGGATTTTGATCCCCAGGGTTGGTTATTCTAGGTTGTATAACATTTAGAGTACTTTTGGAGTACTTGACTCGGGTTATCACGAAGATAGTAGTGTTAGTGTAATACCATTATCCGGATCGGTACTTGGTGGAAGAGATAGAAAGTAACCTACGGAAATAATGTATCACTTAGTCACGGTCGGTGATGTTGTGAGAGAGTATTTTCCACATCATTTTCTTTGACTCATTGTCGAGAATTCTTTTGGGCTTTAGGTCGAGTGATCGTTGGTAATGGAAGTACCATGCGAGTCGTTAGACTTGCGAAAGTTCACGACCATTTAATAGCCCAAGAATGTGATTGGGTTGGTTTGGCCACCCCACGGGTTATCGGTTGACATCTTGATCGGGATGTTTGGATCTCCTACGGATCCTAGGAAGTCTATAGACCGAGTCATGTGTATGGAAATGACTCCATAGCAAGTGTTTTAAAGAGTTGGAGATTTGATAAGCATATATTGCAAGTCAAATTATTGGAATCCGAAATCTCCAAATGTTGGATAAAAGGAGCAAGATTAAAGTCGTGAGTCACGGCGACTATTGGAGTTTCCGATCATAGAAGACGATTGCAGTTGTCGTGACTTCTCATTTGCTCAGTGAACTCGGAGGAAAGACTCAGAAGGAGATTATGTGTGTGTGCGGTCAGGTCACGGCGACACAGTCGGATTATCCGATGGACCATTGTATTTGTTTCTACTATAAGCAGCCGGTATCTACAAGGAGAGTACGTATTTTGAAGACTCAGTTGAAGACTATGGATGATGCTTTTGAGCGGACGATCCACAACCTCGAAAGTTGAGATTATTATAGAAGATTAGGTTATCACATCAGCAGCGATCTACTACCCCAGATATAGTTGGAGTTCTTTGATACTTTCATCCGGAAGAAGTAAGTTACTCGATGTCGGTAGAAGACATCTCGAGAAGATTCGAGACATTGGACAATTGTTACCTTCCGCAGCGACAACAAGTTACCTTCCCGGACGTGGTTATGCTTTATTAGGAGAGATTTTACGATGATGGTCGTATCTATTATTCTCGATTGCTGGCTATACCTTTCACAGAGATGGAGCGTGCTATGATGTTGTGATTCTTGATATTTTCAGCCGGATGTGTATCTTTTGCCAGTACAACAGTGTTTACCATCTCCATTGCGGTTGTTTCAGTTTGTACCTCAGTTCAGCAGTTGATTTCAGTTCCTCCATGATAGTCTTTGCATCTACATGAGCGCAGCCGTCCAGAACAGATGTTGGACAAGTTTACATAATTACTCGAGAAGAAGTATAGAAGACCGAAGGATCGATCCTTCGGGGTATTACTTTAGGTTATCTATTTGCGGATATATCGAGAGATCTTTGGTAGTTTAGGTATCTTTATCTAGAACATTCTTATATAGGATTAGAAGGATTCCTATATATCGACTTGTGGGTTGGTGATTTTCTCTATCGTCGTCAGTGAGATGCTGACCAGCAACCAAGAAGTCAAGGGATACCTTTAGCCTTTGCTAGAAATACCTCCACTATAGACATATCCTTACGGATAGTTGGATTGTTGGAGCGTTGGTATACTAGGACTCTCGGATGAATGTATAATTCAGAGTATTCGGATGTAAGTTCTGGATGAACTCTCGGGCTTGTCCTTTGCATGGGCAAGTGGAATATGCGATTGAGGTGATTTGAGAATAGTCGATATTGGGGACCTCATACGGAGATGATTTTATGGGTATCGTGTTGCTAAACACTATGGGAGATTTATCTCGGTGTTTCTTCTTGAGAAGACTTGTAACTCTTTGTTAGAAGAGAGTCAAACCTTGAGTTTATGCATCGATTATCGATGATTGGAATGTAGTAGTTGAGAATGAATATCCCGTTGTGGATAGATGATTTGTTTAGATCATAAATGACACTGTGTATATCCTAGGGTTGGTCTCATTTGGAGGTTTGATATTGTAGTGACTTAGTGTCATACAATTATCATTGTCGGTGTGATGATTAAGCTATCGTAGCTTAGAGTAAAAGGATGCAGGTGTATGGAAGGCGACATTTCATACTTAGTATGAATTTTGCGAGTTGTTGATAATGTGTTAGACTTATCGATGATTTAGTCGTTCATGGATCTGAGGAATCAAGTACTCTTGGAGTATTTGAGATCGATTGTCATCATATTCGTGGAAGATATATTTATGGATATATTCCCAATCTTGAGGAAGTTGTGGTTTCCTAGATTGATTTGGTATTTACCATAGATGAGAATAGCATGTTCTAACGATACTATATCGTCGACTTGTTGGACCAAGAAGGTGGTGGAATCACAGTGGGAAGTGTGTGAAGCAAGGTTTCAGGGCCTAGAAGGTGGCTGACTTTTGTGTCAGTCTTAGTTAATACGTCTGATATGAATGGAAGGGTATTGTAAGCAGATGCATCATTTCAGGGATTAGGAGCGATTCGATGCGATTAAATGAGACTATATTATGTGTATGCTAGTTGAGAAACTAGCGAGATTAGTCATTATAGTCTTCCGATTACTTTCGATTCTGGGTGATATAATGAATTTTGAACATAGATTGGTCTCTCTTATGAGAAAGTAATTCTTCTTTAAGGAGAATAGTGGTTATAGAGTTGTATTTCGATTTATGAAGAGTTGTTGGAAGACTCTTCATTCGAGAATGATGATTTATTCGGAGTGTATCCGAAAATAGTGAGTATTGAGACGTTAGGTTGGTGGAGCGATATGTGGGACACGGATTGATTTCGTAGTTTGATGTTGGGTATGCCAACAAGCAAAAGTGGAATATTGTGGTCGGTAGGGTTATGTCGTGATGAAGTGGGAGCCTAGTACGTTAGGATGTGTTGGAAGATTATCTAGAATTCGGAAAGGACTTGATAGGATTTGGGTAGTCGATGATCGATTAGCTAGGTCCGCTCATTTTCTTCCGAGCCGTAAGATGGATTCCGTTGGATCGTTTGACGGAATGATATCCATGGAGTATCCTTGAGTATCATTGTTGATAGTGATTCATGATTCACCTTACGATTCTAGCAAAGTCTTTCACAAGTCATGGGTATAGAGCTCTCCCAGTACGATTATCTATCTTTGATAGATGATCAATAGGAAGGTGTTATTGACTTTAAAGGGTGATTGAGAGCGTATATATAGGAGTAGATTTAATATTAGAGCTCAGACACTTAGTCATTTGAGGTGTGACTTTTCTCCGGATACTTGAGAGGGTTATTTTGACATATCATACAAGTATATAAGTCGGAAATTTGGGGACCAAATTTTTATAAGTGGGGGAGAATGTAAAATACGAAAAAAAAAAATTATATGGATTAAACCCTTTAATTAATTGGGTTTAATTAGTAGACTAATTGGTTTAATTAGCTAAATGGGCTAATGGGGTTAATTATCTTATTGGGTTGAAATCGGGCTTGAACCAGATTTGAAATTGGGCCAAAGGTCTGGTGAAATTGGGCTGATTTGAATGGGCTTAAATAAATCGGGCTTAATGAAATCGGGCTTAAATTGGAATTGGGCTTGGTGAACTCGGATTAGACTTGGACTTGGGTCAAGGGATTAAAGCCGAGTGAACCAAAGATTTGGGCTTAAAGTTGGTGGGTTAAGGATCGGTTGACGACATTTAAAAAGCCGTGACGCCGATCGTCCCATCTTCATCGCGATCCACCTTTGTCTTACGCTCGCCTTCCGCTCCACATCAATCGCGTCGCCCAACCTCCGCTCGTCGGCGTCGGCATCTCGGGCTATCTCGGCGCCGTCACTCTCCGTCGAGGAACAAGGGTTTCTTGCGGGATCTCGCGGCGAACCGGTGAGGTTGTCGCCGCGAGAATTAGGGCCAATTGATGTATCGCGGCTAGGGTTCGATTTCAATCGTGATTCCACTTCTTCCTCGCTTCGCCTCTTTTCGACCGCAGCTGCCGATTTCTTCTCTCGGTGCTCCATCGTCGCGCCTCTCTCGACCTCGGCGGTGAGTTATGCCGACCATCGAGTTGTTCGATCACCGCGAGTTGTTTGTGCGACGACCACCGCCATCGAGCCTCCCTGGGATGGTTATCTCTCTACGATCATCGCGAGCAACAGCCGGTGGATGTCGGCGCATTTCGATCGGGATGATCCTTTGATCCGACTACTGGGCATTGAGAAGGAATACCACCATTGTGGTTGTGGATCCATGAATTGGTCAACAAATTTGGATATCTTATTGTTGGAAATGATTTGTTTTCTAGATAGCGTAGTTGTGAGAACTACACCGGTAAGTATACTAGTTTCACAATGGATTTATTATTGGTATGATGAAATGTGATAAATTGTTGATTGGATGTTGCTAAGTGGGTCAAGAAGCGGTATAGAAAGCTCAATTGGTAAGTTTCAATTTGGATTTAGCTAATTGTATCATATAAGAGTTATCTATATGATTGATTGATTGGGTGAATCTATGATAAGCTTCTAGACTTAATATGGGTATTATGGAATGTGGGATTTGATTTGCGTGTGTTTAAAGCGGTATAGTTGTATAGTTGCAATTAGAGGAAGAGGATGATCTGAGTTATGTTTTACCTTAATTCGATCATTAGATATGTGATGATACTTAATTGTATCCTATTGCTAGGCGTTGATGTTGATGGATACATGAGCGTGGAGATGGATAGCACGGATTAGTTCGAGCCGTGTCGGTGGGTAATATCTACAGTCCGGTAGTTTTTGATCAAATTCCTGTGCATGATCTTGGATATATGCTTATACCTGTTTACCTTAAATCCACTCATGTTTAATCATATGCTTGTACTGCCTTGACCTTTGAGATATAAACTCTGGTATTTCATTGATTATCTAGCTCGGATAGGAACTATAAACCCTATTATGTATTAGCTGATGGATGTTGGTAAGTACATGTGGTTAGGGTTATCCTTTGTGACCTTGATTGGTTTCTTGTATTACATCACTAGGGTTAGGTGATGGTTTGGATTATGGAGTCGATTGTTATATCATATCCGTATTAGTGGTGCATTTATGATGGATCTAGTTATGCATGCATAGATAATGGTATGGTTGCGTATGTGACCGGGGACTAGAGTCCTAGTGTGATGGTATATCCATTATGGATTGTATGCACGTGTATGGTTATATGGATGGTCGATTGTATATCGCTTGACTAGAAGTCTTAGCATGGTTGGTGTCATCGGATAGTATGACTCTTTATGCGATAGAGAGAGTCTTATGGATTGTAGTCCTTGCATAGTTGACTTTTAGTTGACGGGACTCCCCAGTGGGATAGGGAGTGTCGAGGATACATGTATGGAGCTATGCATCATCACATTGCATGCATCTTTGTTGGAGTCTCCCTTGTGGATTGAGACAAGTCGTCATCATCCTGCCTCCCGACCACTCGGGGAGTAGTGGTACTTGAGGTTGAGGCGAGCATTGGATGTGCGCTCGCCACTATGGATGGTGGTAGGCGAGATCCTTTGCAGCCTGTGCAGTGGTGTTAGCACTCGCCCACTATAGGCGGTGGTTGTGTGAGGTGATTGTCTGTGTGCGGCGTTTGTCTACTCATGGGTAGGGACGGCGTGGCTTGCGTGAGGGCCCCTAGGAGTAGTTAGCTTTTTGCGCTTATACTACTCGGTCATACTACTACTCGGCCACTTTCGAGAGTGGTGGCGGTAGTCGGGCTAGTTGTCATTTGTCGTGCCACCACCAGCCACTCTGGGGTCGTGGTTGGGCATCCATGACGATGACCATGCATATGCATTGCTGATATATATGTATGCATGTATTTGATATATGTTTTACATATGCCTGTGAGATGCTGCATTTGATTGAGCTATGATTGTTGCATATGGTTGTTCATCATGATACATGTCATCTGCATTTTATTTACTGCTATGTGTTGAGCATGATACATGCGTTGATTCAGACTGTTTTATGCATTTGATGAGCATCATGTCATTGTGTGAGTACGGCAGGGTTATTATTACAGTGATCATATCTTGTTCATATGTTGAGTATTGGTCGGTATGGGATTGACTTTGTACGTTATATGGTTATGTTATTGTATACATTCGAGGATGATCTAGCATATGGAGTTCTGAGACCGTCGATGCGTTGGTACATTACTTCATGTTGATTGATCGATTTAGTATATACATTGAGTATGACTTTCTTGTAGTTACTTGTTATTAGATTTGGATAATTGGACTCATCTTTGTATACCATGTTGTATACACCGTAGATCTTCACATGTATACTTGTAGATCTATCCTTATATGTTGTTCATGCACTTTCTATATATTACCCCGAGTTTATACTCACCACCCACGGACCACAGGTTTTTCCTGCCGATATGAGTAGAAGATTTCTTGGGCGTTGGACTCATGGTGATCCCATCTCACCGGACGAATGGACATGTTTTCCGTATTGTTGTATTTCTACGATTGTTTTTATGGTTTTAACATGTATTATTTCCGTATCATGATATACGGACGTGTTGTATGTATTTGACTTTCGATGTGACTTCTATTATGTTTCTTGTTGTGTCAAGTCACTCCGAGTGCAGTTAGGTCATTATGTATTGTTTATCTGTTGTATTATTTCATGTGTTTATTATGTTTGATATGATGATATCTGCGATATATATTATTGTTGTAATGACTACTGGGCCTTGTATTAACTCGATATGTTGCCACGTCTGAGAGATGCCGTCCGTTGCTTTTGCACGCGATACTCTCGGCGTGACAATTTTATTAGTATCGAGCCCTAGGTTGCGAAGTCCATTTTGGATTTGATTTCGTTCGGACATCGAGTTTTGCTTTACTCGGTCTTGGTTTTGTGAGTTACGGGATCTGCATTTGCGGACATCTCAGAGCTACAAGGATTAAGGTATGTTAAGCATTATTACATATCCTTCTGTTGGCTATGCATTTAGTTGCTTATAACAGTGCATGACTTGTAGTATGTTAATCAGTATTAGTAACCATGGTGAGTTGACCACGGGAACGACATGTGGAGGTTATTAGATATGTACCTGCTGTCGAAAAGGTGAATTACCTTTGAGAGCCGGTGATCTGCGAGTCGGATAGCGAGGGTTAGTAGTCACATCTCTTGTGGAGATCAAGGATTACGGTCCTAAGATTTTCACTAATTATGTTAGTCGGATCATTACCCGAGGGTAATGGACTAGCGAGTATACTATTGCGATCACGGATAGTAGAGGATTAGTTTGGAGATATTCATAGGGATTTTGATCCCTGAGTTGGTTATTCTAGGTTGTATAACATTTAGGAGTACTTTTGGAGTACTTGACTCGGGTTATACGAAGATAGTAGTGTTAGTGTAATACCATTATCCGGATTTTTGCCGGTACTTGGTGGAAGAGATAGAAAGTAACCTACGGGAAATAATGTATCACTTAGTCACAGTGCAGTGATGTTGTGAGAGTATTTTCCCACATCATTTTCTTTGACTCATTGTCAAGGAATTCTTGGGCTTTAGGTCGAGTGATCGTTGGTAATGGAAGTACCATGCAGAGTCGTTAGACTTGCGAAAGTTACACCCATTTAATAGCCCAAGAATGTGATTGGGTTGGTTTTGGCCACCCACGGGTTATCGGTTGACATCTTGATCATGATGTTTGGATCTCCTACTAGATCCTACCGGAAGTCCTTAGACCGAGTCATGTGTATAGAAATGACTCGTAGTGTTTTAAGAGTTAAAGATTTGATAAGCGGATATTGCAAGTCAAATTATTGGAATCGAAGTCTCGAATGTTTGACAAAAGGAGCAAGATTAAAGTCGTGAGTCACGGCGACTATTGGAGAGTTTTCAATCATAGAAGACCGATTGCAGATTGTCGGACTTCTCAGTTTATCGGCGAACTTCGGAGGAAAGACTCGAAAGGAGATTATGTCTACATGCGGTCACGGGTTCTGACGAGACACAGTCGATTTTCCGATGGACCATTGTATCTATTTTCGCTATAAGCGGTGCGGTATCTATGAAGAATATGTATTTTGAAGATTCATTTGAAGACAATGGATGATGCTTTGAGCGGGACGATCCACAACCTCGGCGAGATCATTACTGAAGATTGGTTTATCACATCAGCGGCGATCTACTACCTCAGATGTAGTTGAAGTTCTTTGATACTTTCATCCGGAAGAAGCAAGTTACTCCGATATCGGTAGAAGACATTTTGAAGACCCGAGCAGCGGAGCGATTACCTTCCCGAGCAGCGGCGGCGATTACCTTCCCGAGCAGCGGCCGATTACCTTCCCGAGGCGGCCAGCGATTACCTTCCCGAGCGACATTATGATTTATACTGAGAGAGAGAGTATCGGCGATGGTCGTGTCTATCATATTCTCGATTGCGGCTATACCTTTCACGAGAGATGGGCGTGCTATGATGTTTATAGTCCTTGGATTATACGGCCGGATGTGTATCTTTTGCGATCTGTGATGTTTACCATCTCCGTTCGATTGTTTTGATTTGTACCTCCATTTTCAATGATTGATTTGATTCCTCCATGATAGTCTTTTGCATCTACATGAGCTCAGCCGTCCAGAACAGATGTTGGACAAGGTTACATGATTACTCGAGAAGAAGTATAGAAGACCGAAGGATAGGTCCTTCGGGGTATTACTTTAGGTTATCCTATTTGCGGATATATCGAGAGATACTGGTAGTTTACAGGTATCTTTGTCTAGAACATTTTTGATTGGGTTTGAAGGGTTCCTAGCGATGGGTGGTTGGTGATTTCTCTACCGCTTTGGTGAGATGTTGATCAACAACCAAGAAGTCAAGGGATACCCTTAGCCTTTGCTAGACATACCTCTACTATAGACATATCCTTAGGGATAGTTAGATTGTTGGAGCGTTGGTATACTAGGACTCTCGGATGTACGTATAATTCGAGAGTATTCGGATATAATTTTGGATGAACTCTCGAACTTGCCACTGCATGGGCAAGTGGAGTAAGCGATTGAGGTGATTTGGGAATAGTCCACGATATTGGGGACCTCATGCAGGAGATGATTTTGTTGGTATATCATTGTCGGTGTGATGATTGAGCTATCTGTAGCTTAGAGTAAAAGGATGCAGGTGTGTAGAAGACGATATTTCATACTTAGTATGAATTTTATGAGTTGTTGATAATGTCGTTAGACTTATTAACGAGTTAGTCGTTCATGGATTTGAGGAATCAAGTACTCTTGGAGTATTTGAGATCGATTGTCATCATATATGTGGAGGATATATTTTGAGATATATTCACGATCTTAAGGAAGTTATGTTTCCCTAGATTGATTTGGTATTTACGAGAGATAAGGATAGGATATTCTAGCGATACTATACCGTCGACTTGTTGGACCAAGAAGGTGGTGGGAATCACACGGCCTGGAAGTGTGTGAAGCTAGGTTTTTGAGGCCTAGAAGGTGACTTTCGCGGTGTTAGTTAATCCGTCCGATATGGATGGAAGGGTATTATCTGTGGCATCATTTCAGGGATTGGAGCGATTCCGATGCAGTTAAATGAGACATATATTATGTGTATGCTAGTTGAGAAACTAGCGAGATTAGTCATTATAGTCTTCCAGTTACTTTCAGTTCTGGGTGATATAATGAATTTTGACTTGATGGGATTGGTCTCTCTTGAGAAAGTAATTCTCGGAGAATAGTGGGCTATAGAGTTGTATTTCGATTTATGAAGAGTTGTTAGGAAGACTCTTCATTCGAGAATGATGATTTATTCGGAGTGTATCCGAAAATAGTGAGTATTGAGGCGTTAGGTTGGTGGAGCGATATGTGGGACAGTTGATTTTAGTTTGATGTTGGGTATGCCAACAAGCAAAAGTGGAATATTGTGGTCGGTAGGGTTATGTACCGTGATGAAGTGGGAGCCTAGTACGTTAGGCGTGTTGGAAGATTATCTAGAATTCGGAAAGGACTTGATAGGATTTGGGTAGTCGATGATCGATTAGCTAGGTCCGCTCATTTTCTTCCGAGCCGTAAGATGGATTGTTGGATCGTTTGGAATGATATCCATGGAGTATCCTTGAGTATCATTTTTGATAGTGATTCATGATTCACCTTACGATTCTAGCAAAGTCTTTCACAAGTCATGGGTATAGAGCTCCTTCTTTTGATAGATGATCAATAGGAAGGTGTTATTCGGACTTTGAAAGGGTGATTGAGCGTATATATAGGAGCTGGATTTAATATTCGAGCTCAGTACCCCACTTAGTCATTTGAGGTGTGACTTTTCTCCGGATACATGAGAGGGTTATTTTGACATATCATACAAGTATATAAGTCGGAAATTTGGGGAACAAATTTTTATAAGTGGGGAGAATGTAAAATCTGAAAAAAAAAAAAAAAAAAATTTATGGATTAAACCCTTTAATTAATTGGGTTTAATTAGTATAAAAATTGGATTAATTAGCTAAATTGGCTAATTGGGTTAATTATATTATTGGGTTTAAATCTGGCTTGAACTGGATTCAAATCAATAAAATCGGGTCAATCAAATTGGGCTGATTTGAAATTCGGGCTTAATAAACCGGCTTGGGCTGAAATCGGGCTTAAATTGGAATTGGGCTTGGACTGAACTCGGATTAGACTTGGACTTGGGTCAAGGGATTAAACCGGCCGAGAACCCAAAACAGATTTGGGCTTAAAGTTGGTGGTTAACCGGATCAGGTTGAACGACATTTAAAAAGCCGGCCGAACGCCGATCGTCCCATCTTCATCGCGATCCACCTTCGTCTTCTGCCTCGTTCCTTCCGCTCCACACAATCGCGTCGCCAACCTCCGCTCGTCGGCGTCCGGTGCAGGCAGCTCGACGGCGCCATCCCTGGGCTGATCTCCGATCGAGGAACAAGGGGTTTCTTGCTTGGGGATCTCGACGATTCTGTCAGCGAACCGGTGAGGTTGTCGCCGCAGCAATAGGCTGCCAATTCAGGTACTGCGGCTAGGGTTCGATTTCAATCGCGATTCCCACTTCTTCCTCGCTTCTCGTCTCTTTCGACCCGCAGCTGCTGCCGGCGATTTCTTCTCCTCGGTGCTCCATCGTCGACGCCTCTCCCTCCTGACCTCGACGGCAGTGAGTTGTGCCAGCCATCGAGTTGTTCCGGTGCATAGGACGATCACCGCAGCCACCGAGTTGTTTCGGCGCATAGGACGATCACCGCGGCCATCGAGCCAGCTCCCTCGCTCATCGGATGGTTATCTTCTCTGCCGATCATCGCCGAGCAACCGGTGGATGTCGCCGGTATGAGGCATTTCGATCGCGGGCGACGTCACGCCGATGATCCTTTGATCCGACTCTGTGGGCATTCTACGCGAAGTTCTTTAACAGAGAAGGAATACCACCATGTGGTTCACGTGGTTGAAGTGCAGATCCATGAATTGGTCAACAAATTTGGATATCTTATTGTTGGAAATCGACAGTGGATTTGTTTTCTAGATAGCGTAGTGCATGTGAGAACTACACCAGGTAAGTGTAGATTTTGGAATACTAGTTTCACAATGGATTTATTATTGGTATGATGAAATGTGATAAATTGTTCAGATTGGATGTTGCTAAGTGGGTCAAGAAGCAGTATAGAAAGCTCAATTCGTAAGTTTCAATTTGGATTTAGCTAATTGTATCATATAAGAGTTATCTATATGATTGATTGATTAAATTTGAATCTATGATATCTAGACTTAATATGGGTATTATGGAATGTGGGATTTGATTTGCGGTGTGTTTAAAACTCGGTATAGTTGTATAGTTGCAATTAGAGGAAGAGGATGATCCGAAAGTTATGTTTTACCTTAATTCGATCATTAGATATGTGATGATACTTAATTGTATCCTATTGCTACTGGGACGTTGATGTTGATGGATACATGAGCGTGGAGATGGATAGCACGGATTAGTTCGAGTTTCAGTATCAAGTGGGTAATATCTACAGTCCTTAGTTTTGATCGATTCCGACATGATATTGGATATATGTATATACCTTTACCTTAGATCCACTCTTATTTAATCACATGCTTGTCTTGCCTTGACCTTTGAGATAAATACTCTATTACTCATTGATTATCTAGCATGGATAGGAACTATAAACCCTATTATGTATTAGGTGATAGATGTTGAGAAGTACATGTGGTTAGGGTTATCTTTGTGACTTCAGATTTGGTTACTGTATTACATCACTAGGGTTAGGTGATGGTTTGGATTATGGAGTCGATTGGTATATCGTATACGGATTAGTAGTTCATTTATTATGGATCTAGTTGTCTGTGTATAGATAAGTGTATTGTTGTCAGGTTGTGACCATGGATTGGAGGTCTTAAGCGTGATGGTATATCCATTATGGATTGTGTGCTGTGTATGGTTATATGGACGATTGATCGATTGTATATCGTTATGGACTAGAGGTCTTAGTGGGGTTGGTATCGGATGAGTATGACTCTTTGTGCGATAGAGAGAGTCTTGTGGATTGTAGTCCTCGCATAGTTGACTTTTTGTTGACTGTGTCTCCCCCCGTGGGATAGGGAGTGTGTGGCGAGGATACATGTATGGATCTATGCATCATTACACTACATGCATGTTGATCGAGTCTCCCTTATGGTGGAGACGTGTCGATCATCCTGCCTCCCGCCACTCGGGGTAGTGGTTCAGCGAGGTTGGTGAGGCGAGCATTGTTGTACGTCGCTCGGCCACTATGGATGGTGGTAGTGGAGATCGCACTTGGCCACCGCGCGGAGTGGTAGTTAGCGCACTCACCCACTATTGACGGGCGGTGGTGATGTGATGTCGTCTGGGCGCGGTGCGCTACTCATGGGTAGGGACGAGCGGCTAGCGAGGACCCCCAGTGTGGGTAGCATATAGCTCTATAGCGGGCTAGCTCGTTTCAT
Organism: Wurfbainia villosa; assembly: GCA_025175895.1. NCBI lineage: Eukaryota > Viridiplantae > Streptophyta > Magnoliopsida > Zingiberales > Zingiberaceae > Wurfbainia > Wurfbainia villosa. Next base: position 109,538,231 of record CM045996.1, read on the forward strand.
ACTACCAACCTGGCCACTCGAGAGTGGTGGCGGCTGGAGTCGGGATAGTTGTCATGTCGTGCCACCTAGGCCACACTGGGGTCGTGGTAGCGAGTTGGGTACGCAGACATGACCATGCATATGCATTGCTGATATATATGTATGCATGTATTTGATATATGTTTTACATATGCCTGTGAGATGCTGCATTTGATTGAGCTATGATTGTTGCACATGTTTGTTCATCATGATACATGTCATTTGCATTTTATATCTTTATTATGTGTTGAGCATGATATATGTGTTGGTCCAGACCGATGTATGCCTTTGATTAGTGTCATGTCATAGTGTGGTATGGACCGGGTTGTTATTACAGGTGATCATATACTGTTCATATGTTGGCGTATTGGTCAGGTATGGGATTGACTTAGTATGTTATATGGTTATGTTATTGTAATCTGTTCAGGATGATATAGCTTATGGTGTTGCAGACCGTCAGGTACGTTGGTACATTATTTTATGTTCAGTGGATCAATTTAGTATATACATTGAGTATGACTTTACTGTAGTTACTTGTTATTGGATTTGGATATGACTGTATGTCTATCGGACTCATGTTGTATACCTGTAGATCTTCACATGTATACTTGTAGATCTATCCTTATATGTTGTTCATGCACTTTCTATATATTACCCCTGAGTTTATACTCACCACCCCTGGACCACAGGTTTTTCTCATCGCAGATAATGTAGAAGATTTCTTGGACGTTCGGAGCTCCGCCAGCTGATCCCATCTCACACCGGACGAATGGACATGTTTTCCGTATTGTTGTATTTCTACGGATTGTCGTTTTATGGTTTTAACATGTATTATTTCCGTATCTGTGATATACGGACGTGTTGTATGTATTTGACTTTCGATGTGACTTCTATTATGTTTCTTGTTGTGTCAAGTCACTCCGGAGTGCACAGTTGGGTCATTATGTATTGTTTTATCTGTTGTATTGTTTCCGCTGTGTTTATTATGTTTGATATGATGATATCTGCGTATATCATATTATTGTTGTGGGCCTACGGGCCTTGTATTAACCCGATATGTTGCCACGTACAGGGGAGATGCCGTCCGTTTGCTTTTCGGCACGGCATACTCTCGGGGCGTGACAATTTTATTGGTATCAGAGCCCTAGGTTGCGAAGTCCATTTTCGGATTTGATTTCGTTCGGACATCGAGTTTTGCTTTACTCGGTCTTGGTTTTGTGAGTTCTGGGATCATTGCGGCTCAGAGCTACAAGGATTAAGGTATGTTAAGCTGTTATTACATATCTTACATTGGCTATACATTTAGTTGCTTATAACGATTGCATGACTTGTAGTATGTTAATCATTATTAGTAACCATGGTGAGTTGACCAGAGCGACATGTGGAGGTTATTAGATATGTACTGCTCGAAAGGTGAATTACCTTTGAGAGCCGGTGATCTAGGAGTCGGATAGCGAGGGTTAGTAGTCACATCTCTTGTGGAGATCAAGGATTACGGTCCTAAGATTTTCACTAATTATGTTAGTCGATCATTACGAGGGTAATGGACTAGCAGTATACTATTCTTGTCACGGATAGTAGAGGATTAGTTGGAGATATTCATAGGATTTTGATCCCAGTTGGTTATTCTAGGTTGTATAACATTTAGGAGTACTTTTGGAGTACTTGACTCGGGTTATACGAAGATAGTAGTGTTAGTGTAATACCATTATCCGGATTTTTACCGGTACTTGGTGGAAGAGATAGAAAGTAACCTACGGGAAATAATGTATCACTTAGTCACAGTGCAGTGATGTTGTGAGAGAGTATTTTCCACATCATTTTCTTTGACTCATTGTCGAGAATTCTTGGGCTTTAGGTCGAGTGATCGTTGGTAATGGAAGTACCATGCAGTCGTTAGACTTGCGAAAGTTACACCCATTTAATAGCCCAAGAATGTGATTGGGTTTTGGCCACCCACGGGTTATCGGTTGACATCTTGATCATGATGTTTGGATCTCCTACTAGATCCTCAGGAAGTCCTTAGGAGTCATGTGTATAGAAATGACTCGTAGCAAGTGTTTTAAGAGTTAAAGATTTGATAAGCAGATATTGCAAGTCAAATTATTGGAATCAGAAGTCTCCGAATGTTTGACAAAAGGAGCAAGATTAAAGTCGTGAGTCACGAGCGACTATTGGAGAGTTTTTCAATCATAGAAGACCGATTGCAGTTAGTCGTGACTTCTCGTGTTTATCAGTGAACTCGGAGGAAAGACTCGAAAGGAGATTATGTATGCAATGATCACGGGTTCACGATGAGACAGAGTCGATTTTCCGATGGACCATTGTATCTATTTCTGCTATAAGCGAAGAATATGTATTTTGAAGATTCATTTGAAGACAATGGATGATGCTTTCGAGCGGACGATCCACAACCTCGAAAGCCGAGATCATTACAGAAGATTGGTTTATCACATCAGCGGCGATCTACTACCTCAGATATAGTTGAAGTTCTTTGATACTTTCATCAGGAAGAAGCAAGTTACTCGTGATATCGGTAGAAGACATTTGAAGACCGACGCAGCGGCAGCGATTACCTTCCCGAGCAGCGGCGGCGATTACCTTCCCGAGCAGCGGCAACGATTACCTTCCCGAGCAGCGGCCAGCGATTACCTTCGAGCGACATTATGATTTACTCTGAGAGGAAAGTATCGGCGATGGTACGTGTCTATGATATTCTCGATTGCAGCTATACCTTTCACAGAGATGGAGCGTGCTATGATGTTTATAGTCCTTCAGTATTATGCAGCCGGATGTGTATCTTTTGCCAGTACAACAGTGTTTACCATCTCCGTTGCAGTTGTTTCAGTTTGTACCTCCATTTTCAACAGTTGATTTCAGTTCCTCCATGATAGTCTTTTGCATCTACATGAGCTCAGCCATCCAGAACAGATGTTGGACAAGGTTACATGATTACTCGAGAAGAAGTATAGAAGACCGAAGGATAGGTCCTTGAGGTATTACTTTAGGTTATCCTATTTGCGGATATATCGAGAGATACTGGTAGTTTACAGGTATCTTTGTCTAGAACATTTTTGATTGGGTTTGAAGGGTTCCTAGCGACGGGTGGTTGGTGATTTCCTCTACCATTTGGTGAGATGTTGATCAACAACCAAGAAGTCAAGGGATACCCTTAGCCTTTGCTAGACATACCTCTACTATAGACATATCCTTAGGGATAGTTAGATTGGAGCGTTGGTATACTAGGACTCTCGGATATGCGTATAATTGAGAGTATTCGGATATAATTTTGGATGAACTCTCGAACTTGCCTTTGCATGGGCAAGTGGAGTAGCGATTGAGGTGATTTGGGAATAGTCACGATATTGGGGACCTCATGCGGAGATGATTTTGTTGGTATATCATTGTCGGTGTGATGATTGAGCTATCTGTAGCTTAGAGTAAAAGGATGCAGTGTGTAGAAGGCGATATTTCATACTTAGTATGAATTTTATGAGTTGTTGATAATGTCGTTAGACTTATTAACGAGTTAGTCGTTCATGGATTTGAGGAATCAAGTACTCTTGGAGGAGTTGAGATCGATTGTCATCCTATATGTGGAGGATATATTTTGAGCTATATTCACGATCTTAAGGGAAGTTATGTTTCCCTAGATTGATTTGGTATTTACGAGATAAGGATAGGATATTCTAGCGATACTATACCGTCGACTTGTTGGACCAAGAAGGTGGTGGGAATCACACAGTGGAAGTGTGTGAAGCTAGGTTTTGAGGCCTAGAAGGTGGTGACTTTGCGTCGGTGTTAGTTAATCCGTCCGATATGGATGGAAGGGTATTATCTGTGAGGCATCATTTGAGGATTGGAGCGATTCCGATGCGATTAAATGAGACATATTATGTGTATGCTAGTTGAGAAACTAGCGAGATTAGTCATTATAGTCTTCGATTACTTTGATTCTGGGTGATATAATGAATTTTGAAACGATAGATTGGTCTCTCTTGTGAAAGTAATTCTCCTGTTTAGGAGAATAGTGGGCTATAGAGTTGTATTTGATTTATGAAGAGTTGTTCGGAAGACTCTTCATTCGAGAATGATGATTTATTCGGAGTGTATCCGAAAATAGTGAGTATTGAGACGTTCCGGTTGGTGGAACGATATGTGGGACACGGTTGATTTCGTAGTTTGATGTTGGGTATGCCAACAAGCAAAAGTGGAATATTGTGGTCGGTAGGGTTATGTACCGTGATGAAGTGGGAGCCTAGTACGTTAGACTGTGTTGGAAGATTATCTAGAATTCGGAAAGGACTTGATAGGATTTGGGTAGTCGATGATCGATTAGCTAGGTCCGCTCATTTTCTTCCGAGTAAGATGGATTAGTTGGATCGTTTCATGGAGTATCCTTGAGTATCATTTTGATAGTGATTCATGATTCACCTTACGATTCTAGCAAAGTCTTTCACAAGTCATGGGTATAGAGCTCCACTCGATGCGATTATCTATCTTTTGATAGATGATCAATAGGAAGGTGTTATTCAGGACTTTGAAAGGGTGATTGAGAGCGTATATATAGGAGCCGATTTAATATTCGAGCTCGACTTACTTAGTCATTTGAGGTGTGACTTTTCTCCGGATACTTGAGAGGGTTATTTTGACATATCATACAAGTATATAAGTCGGAAATTTGGGGACCAAATTTTTATAAGTGGGGGAGAATGTAAAATACGAAAAAAAAAAAAAAAAAAAAAAAATTTATGGATTAAACCCTTTAATTAATTGGGTTTAATTAGTAGACTAATTGGTTTAATTAGCTAAATGGGCTAATGGGGTTAATTATCTTATTGGGTTGAAATCGGGCTTGAACCAGATTTGAAATTGCAAACTGGTCTCAATAAATCGGGCTGATTTGAAATTGGGCTTAATGGAATTGGGCTTGGTGAACTCGGATTAGACTTGGACTTGGGTCAAGGGATTAAACCGTGAACCCAAACAGATTTGGGCTTAAAGTTGGCTGGGTTAACCGGATCAGGTTGAACGACATTTAAAAAGCCGGCCGAACGCCGATCGTCCCATCTTCATCGCGATCCACCTTCGTCTTCTGCCTCGTTCCTTCCGCTCCACACAATCGCGTCGCCAACCTCCGCTCGTCGGCGTCCGGTGCAGGCAGCTCGACGGCGCCATCCCTGGGCTGATCTCCGATCGAGGAACAAGGGGTTTCTTGCTTGGGGATCTCGACGATTACATCGTGACCGGTGAGGTTGTCGCCGCAGCAATAGGCTGCCAATTCAGGTACTGCGGCTAGGGTTCGATTTCAATCGCGATTCCCACTTCTTCCTCGCTTCTCGTCTCTTTCGACCCGCAGCTGCTGCCGGCGATTTCTTCTCCTCGGTGCTCCATCGTCGACGCCTCTCCCTCCTGACCTCGACGGCAGTGAGTTGTGCCAGCCATCGAGTTGTTCCGGCGCATAGGACGATCACCGCAGCCACCGAGTTGTTTGGCGCATAGGGGCGATCACGCCATCGAGCCACTCCCTCGCATCGGATGGTTATCTTCTCTGCGATCATCGCGAGCAACCGGTGGATGTCAATGCGGTATGAAGCATTTACGATCGCGCGACGTCGCCCGGATGATCCTTTGATCGACTCGTGGGCATTCGGTACCGTGAAGATTCTTTAGAGAAGGAATACCACCATTGTAGTTCACGGTTGGTTGAAGTGCAGATCCATGAATTGGTCAACAAATTTGGATATCTTATTGTTGGAAATCGACAGTGGATTTGTTTTCTAGATAGCGTAGTGCATGTGAGAACTACACCAGGTAAGTGTAGATTTTGGAATACTAGTTTCACAATGGATTTATTATTGGTATGATGAAATGTGATAAATTGTTGATTGGATGTTGCTAAGTGGGTCAAGAAGCGGTATAGAAAGCTCAATTGGTAAGTTTCAATTTGGATTTAGCTAATTGTATCATATAAGAGTTATCTATATGATTGATTGATTGAAATCTATGATAATGTCTAGACTTAATATGGGTATTATGGAATGTGGGATTTGATTTGCAGTGTGTTTAAAACTGGTATAGTTGTATAGTTGCAATTAGAGGAAGAGGATGATCTGAGTTATGTTTTACCTTAATTCGATCATTAGATATGTGATGATACTTAATTGTATCCTATTGCTACAGGACGTTGATGTTGATGGATACATGAACGTGGAGAGGGATAGCACGGATTAGTTGAGTTTCGTATCAAGTGGGTAATATCTACAGTCGGTAGTTTTGATCAATTCGATCTGATATTGGATATATGTATATACTGTTACCTTAGATCCACTCTTATTTAATCCCATGCTTGTACTGCCTTGACCTTTGAGATAAATACTCTATTACTCATTGATTATCTAGCATGGATAGGAACTATAAACCCTATTATGTATTAGCTGATAGATGTTCGAAGTACATGTGGTTAGGGTTATCTTTGTGACTTGATTTGGTTCTTGTATTACATCACTAGGGTTAGGTGATGGTTTGGATTATGGAGTCGATTGTTATATCGTGATCCGTATTAGTAGTGCATTTATGATGGATCTAGTTATGTGTATAGATAAGTGTATGGTTGTCGATGTGACCATGGACCTTTGGAGGTCTTAGCGTGATGGTATATCCATTATGGATTGTGTGCTGTGTATGGTTATATGGATGATCGATTGTATATCGTTATGGACTAGAGGTCTTAGTGGGGTTGGTCGGATGAGTATGACTCTTTGTGCGATAGAGAGAGTCTTGTGGATTGTAGTCCTCGCATAGTTGACTTTTGTTGACGGAGTCTCCCCCGTGGGATAGGGAGTGTGGCGAGGATACATGTATGGATCTATGCATCATTACACTACATGCATCTTTGTTGGTGAGTCTCCCTTATGGTGGAGGCGTGTCGTCGATCATCCCGCCTCCCGCCACTCGGGGTAGTGGTTGCGAGGTTGAGGCGAGCATTGTTATGCGTCTCGGCCACTATGGATGGTGGTAGGTGGAGATGCGCCAGCCGTGTGAGTGGTAGTTAGCGCCTCACCCACTATCGACGGTGGTCGTGTGATGTGCGTTGTCTGGGTGCGGTGCCCGCTCTACTCATGGGTAGGGACGGGCGGCTGAGGACCCCCGTGTGGGTAGCATATATAGCTCTATAGCGGGCTAGCTCGCTTCATACTACCCAACCTTCGGTGCCACTCGAGAGTGGTGGCGGTGAGTCGGGATAGTTGTCATGTCGTCGTGCCACCCAGGGTTTGGGTCGTGGTAGCGAGTTAGATGCTGAGACATGACCATGCATATGCATTGCTGATATATATGTATGCATGTATTTGATATATGTTTTACATATGCCTGTGAGATGCTGCATTTGATTGAGCTATGATTGTTGCACATGTTTGTTCATCATGATACATGTCATTTGCATTTTATATCTTATTATGTGTTGAGCATGATATATGTGTTAGTCGACCGATGTATGCCTTTGATTAGTGTCATGTCATAGTGTGGTATGGGTAGGGTTGTTATTACAATTGATCATATCATTCATATGTTGGCGTATTGGTCGGTATGGGATTGACTTAGTATGTTATATGGTTATGTTATTATTATTTGTCATTCGGGATGATATAGCTTATGGTGTTGCGAGGCATCAGTCGCGTTACATTATTTTATGTTGATGGATCAATTTAGTATATACATTGAGTATGACTTTCTTTGTAGTTACTTGTTATTGGATTTGGATATGGTGTATGTCTCATGTTGTATACCTGTAGATCTTCACATGTATACTTGTAGATCTATCCTTATATGTTGTTCATGCACTTTCTATATATTACCCCGAGTTTATACTCACCACCGGACCACAGGTTTTTTTCGCCGGATAACGGTGAAGATTTCTTGGGCGTTGAGCTCGGTGATCCCATCTCACCAGGACGAATGGACATGTTTTCGTATTGTTGTATTTCTCTGGATTGTCGTTTTATGGTTTTAACATGTATTATTTCCGTATCATGATATACGGACGTGTTGTATGTATTTGACTTTCGATGTGACTTCTATTATGTTTCTTGTTGTGTCAAGTCACTCCGGAGTGCACAGTTGGGTCATTATGTATTGTTTTATCTGTTGTATTGTTTCCGCTGTGTTTATTATGTTTGATATGATGATATCTGCGTATATCATATTGTTGTTGTGGGCCTACGGGCCTTGTATTAACCCGATATGTTGCCACGTCTGAGATGCCGTCCGTTTGCTTTCGACCGCATACTCTCTGGCGTGACAATTTTATTAGTATCGAGCCCTAGGTTGCGAAGTCCATTTTCGGATTTGATTTCGTTCGGACATCGAGTTTTGCTTTACTCGGTCTTGGTTTTGTGAGTTCTGGGATCTGGCTGTTGCGGACATCTCCGAGCTACAAGGATTAAGGTATGTTAACTGTTATTACATATCCTTCTGTTGGCTATGCATTTAGTTGCTTATAACAGTGCATGACTTGTAGTATGTTAATCAGTATTAGTAACCATGGTGAGTTGACCACGGGAACGACATGTGGAGGTTATTAGATATGTACCTGCTGTCGAAAAGGTGAATTACCTTTGAGAGCCGACTGATACCGAGTCGGATAGCAGGGGTTAGTAGTCACATCTCTTGTGGAGATCAAGGATTACGGTCCTAAGATTTTCACTAATTATGTTAGTCAGATCATTACCTGAGGGGTAATGGACTAAGCGAGTATACTATTGCGTCACGGATAGTAGAGGATTAGTTTGGAGATATTCATAGGGATTTTGATCCCTGAGTTGGTTATTCTAGGTTGTATAACATTTAGGAGTACTTTTGGAGTACTTGACTCGGGTTATACGAAGATAGTAGTGTTAGTGTAATACCATTATCCGGATTTTTGCCGGTACTTGGTGGAAGAGATAGAAAGTAACCTACGGGAAATAATGTATCACTTAGTCACAGTGCAGTGATGTTGTGAGAGAGTATTTTCCCACATCATTTTCTTTGACTCATTGTCAAGGAATTCTTGGGCTTTAGGTCGAGTGATCGTTGGTAATGGAAGTACCATGCAGAGTCGTTAGACTTGCGAAAGTTACACCCATTTAATAGCCCAAGAATGTGATTGGGTTGGTTTTGGCCACCCACGGGTTATCGGTTGACATCTTGATCATGATGTTTGGATCTCCTACTAGATCCTACCGGAAGTCCTTAGACCGAGTCATGTGTATAGAAATGACTCCGTAGCAAGTGTTTTAAGAGTTAAAGATTTGATAAGCAGATATTGCAAGTCAAATTATTGGAATCAGAAGTCTCCGAATGTTTGACAAAAGGAGCAAGATTAAAGTCGTGAGTCACGAGCGACTATTGGAGAGTTTTTCAATCATAGAAGACCGATTGCAGATTGTCAGCAGCTTCTCAGGTTTATCAGCGAACTCAGAGGAAAGACTCCGAAAGGAGATTATGTCTGTGCAGTGCGGGTTACGACGAGACACAGAGTCAGATTTTCCGATGGACCATTGTATCTATTTCTGCTATAAGCAGCCGGTATCTATGAGAAGAATATGTATTTTGAAGATTCATTTGAAGACAATGGATGATGCTTTCGAGCGGACGATCCACAACCTCGGCGAGATCATTCTGAAGATTGGTTTATCACATCGTGCGATCTACTACCTCAGATATAGTTGAAGTTCTTTGATACTTTCATCCGGAAGAAGCAAGTTACTCGTGATGTCGGTAGAAGACATTTGAAGACCCGAGCAGCGGCAACAGCGATTACCTTCCCGAGGCAGCGGCGGCGATTACCTTCCCGAGCAGCGGCAGCGATTTACCTTCGAGCAGCGGGCGATTACCTTCCCGAGCGACATTATGATTTATACAGAGGAGAAAGTATCGGCGATGGTCGTGTCTATGCATATTCTCCGATTGCGGCTATACCTTTCAGAGATGGGCGTGCTATGATGTTTATAGTCCTTGATATTATGCAGGGGATGTGTATCTTTTGCCGATCTACAGATGTTTACCATCTCCGTTGCGATTGTTTGATTTGTACCTCCATTTTCAGCATTGATTTGGTTCCTCCATGATAGTCTTTTGCATCTACATGAGCTCGGTAGTCGAGCGGATGTTGGACAAGGTTACATGATTACTCGAGAAGAAGTATAGAAGGCCAGAAGGATAGGTCCTTCGGGTATTACTTTAGGTTATCCTATTTGCGGATATATCGAGAGATACTGGTAGTTTACAGGTATCTTTGTCTAGAACATTTTTGATTGGGTTTGAAGGGTTCCTAGCGACGGGTGGTTGGTGATTTCCTCTACCGTTTGGTGAGATGTTGATCAACAACCAAGAAGTCAAGGGATACCCTTAGCCTTTGCTAGACATACCTCTACTATAGACATATCCTTAGGGATAGTTAGATTGTTGGAGCGTTGGTATACTAGGCCTCTCGGATGTGCGTATAATTCGAGAGTATTCGGATATAATTTTGGATGAACTCTCGAACTTGCCCTTTGCATGGGCAAGTGGAGTAGCGATTGAGGTGATTTGGGAATAGTCCCGATATTGGGGACCTCATAGGAGATGATTTTGTTGGTATATCATTGTCGTGTGATGATTGAGCTATCTGTAGCTTAGAGTAAAGGATGCAGGTGTGTAGAAGACGATATTTCATACTTAGTATGAATTTTATGAGTTGTTGATAATGTCGTTAGACTTATTAACGAGTTAGTCGTTCATGGATTTGAGGAATCAAGTACTCTTGGAGTATTTGAGATCGATTGTCATCATATATGTGGAGGATATATTTTGAGATATATTCACGATCTTAAGGGAAGTTATGTTTCCCTAGATTGATTTGGTATTTACCAGAGATAAGGATAGGATATTCTAGCGATACTATCAGTCGACTTGTTGGACCAAGAAGGTGGTGGGAATCACCTGGTCGGAAGTGTGTGAAGCTAGGTTTCAGGGCCTAGAAGGTGACTGACTTTCGCGTCAGTGTTAGTTAATCCGTCCGATATGGATGGAAGGGTATTATCTGTGAGGCATCATTTGAGGATTGGGCGATTCGATGCGATTAAATGAGACATATATTATGTGTATGCTAGTTGAGAAACTAGCGAGATTAGTCATTATAGTCTTCCGTTACTTTTCATTCTGGGTGATATAATGAATTTTGAAACGATAGATTGGTCTCTCTTATAGAAAGTAATTCTCTGTTTAGGAGAATAGTGGGCTATAGAGTTGTATTTGATTTATGAAGAGTTGTTCGAAGACTCTTCATTCGAGAATGATGATTTATTGAGTGTATCCGAAAATAGTGAGTATTGAGGCGTTAGGTTGGTGGAACGATATGTGGGACACGGTTGATTTCGTAGTTTGATGTTGGGTATGCCAACAAGCAAAGTGGAATATTGTGGTCGGTAGGGTTATGTCGTGATGAAGTGGGAGCCTCTAATGCGTTAGGATTATCTAGAATTCGGAAAGGACTTGATAGGATTTGGGTAGTCGATGATCGATTAGCTAGGTCCGCTCATTTTCTTCCGAGCCGTAAGATGGATTCCGTTGGATCGTTTGACGGAATGATATCCATGGAGTATCCTTGAGTATCATTTTTGATAGTGATTCATGATTCACCTTACGATTCTAGCAAAGTCTTTCACAAGTCATGGGTATAGAGCTCCACTCGGGTACGATTATCTATCTTTTGATAGATGATCAATAGGAAGGTGTTATTCAGACTTTGAAAGGGTGATTGAGAGCGTATATATAGGAGCTGGGATTTAATATTCGAGCTCAGTACCCCACTTAGTCATTTGAGGTGTGACTTTTCTCCGGATACTTGAGAGGGTTATTTTGACATATCATACAAGTATATAAGTCGGAAATTTGGGGACCAAATTTTTATAAGTGGGGGAGAATGTAAAATACGAAAAAAAAAAAAAAAAAAAAAAAAAATTTATGGATTAAACCCTTTAATTAATTGGGTTTAATTAGTAGACTAATTGGTTTAATTAGCTAAATGGGCTAATGGGGTTAATTATCTTATTGGGTTGAAATCGGGCTTGAACCAGATTTGAAATTGAATTAAATGGCGGTGAAATTGGGCTGATTTGAAATTGGGCTTAATAAAGGCTTGGGCTGAAATCGGGCTTAAATTGGAATTGGGCTTGGTGAACTCGGATTAGACTTGGACTTGGGTCGAGGATTAAACCGGTGAGCCGAACCCAAATGTTGGGCTTAAAGTTGGGAGTTAACCGGATCGGGTTGAGCGACATTTAAAAAGCCATACGCCGATCGTCCCATCTTCATCGCGATCCACCTTCGTCTTACGCCTCGCCTTCCGCTCCACAATCGCCGCGCAACCTCCGCTGCGTCGGCGTCCGTGCAGCGACGCGCCTCGGGCGATCTCCGATCGAGGAACAAGGGGTTTCTTGCTTGGGGATCTCGGCGATTCGTGACCAACCGGTGAGGTTATCGCCGCAGAATAGGCCGCCAATCTCATCGCGGCTAGGGTTCGATTTCAATCGCGATTCCCACTTCTTCCTCGCTTCGTCTCTTTCGACCCGCACCGTGCCGCCGATTTCTTCTCCTCGGTGCTCCATCGTCGACGCCTCTCCTCGACTCGCGGCGTGAGTTGTGCGACCATCGAGTTGTTCGGTGCATGGGGCGATCACCGCGACCAAGTTGTTTGGCGCGGGGCGATCACCGCGGCCATCGAGCCACTCTCCTCATTACATCGGATGGTTATCTTCTCCTGATCATCGCCGAGCAACGGTGGATGTCATTGTGTGAGGCATTTCGATCGGCGACGTCGCCGGATGATCCTTTGATCGACTCTGTGGGCATTCAGTGAAGTTCTTTATGTGAAGGAAGGAATACCACCATTGTAGTTCACGCGAGTGGTTGAAGTGCAGATCCATGAATTGGTCAACAAATTTGGATATCTTATTGTTGGAAATCGACAGTGGATTTGTTTTCTAGATAGCGTAGTGCATGTGAGAACTACACCAGGTAAGTGTAGATTTTGGAATACTAGTTTCACAATGGATTTATTATTGGTATGATGAAATGTGATAAATTGTTCAGATTGGATGTTGCTAAGTGGGTCAAGAAGCAGTATAGAGAAAGCTCAATTCGGTAAGTTTCAATTTGGATTTAGCTAATTGTATCATATAAGAGTTATCTATATGATTGATTGATTGGGCTGAATCTATGATAACTGTCTAGACTTAATATGGGTATTATGGAATGTGGGATTTGATTTGCAGTGTGTTTAAAAAATCGGTATAGTTGTATAGTTGCAATTAGAGGAAGAGGATGATCTGAGTTATGTTTTACCTTAATTCGATCATTAGATATGTGATGATACTTAATTGTATCCTATTGCTACAGGACGTTGATGTTGATGGATACATGAACGTGGAGATGGATAGCACGGATTAGTTGAGTTTCATTATCAAGTGGGTAATATCTACAGTCAGTAGTTTTGATCAATTCGATGCATGATATTGGATATATGTATATACTGTTTACCTTAGATCCACTCTTATTTAATCACATGCTTATCTTGCCTTGACCTTTGAGATAAATACTCTATTACTCATTGATTATCTAGCATGGATAGGAACTATAAACCCTATTATGTATTAGCTGATAGATGTTCAGTAAGTACATGTGGTTAGGGTTATCTTTGTGACTTCAGATTTGGTTACTGTATTACATCACTAGGGTTAGGTGATGGTTTGGATTATGGAGTCGATTGTTATATCGTGATCCGTATTAGTAGTGCATTTATGATGGATCTAGTTGCGTGTATAGATAAGTGTATGGTTGTCGTTATGTGACCATGGGTGGAGGTCTTAGCGTGATGGTATATCCATTATGGATTGTGCCCGTGTATGGTTATATGATGATCGATTGTATATCGTTATGGACTAGAGGTCTTAGTGGGGTTAGATCGGATGAGTATGACTCTTTGTGCGATAGAGAGAGTCTTGTGGATTGTAGTCCTCGCATAGTTGACTTTTGTCGACCGTGTCTCCCGTGGGATAGGGAGCGAGGATACATGTATGGATCTATGCATCATTACACATGCATGCTGTTGACTGAGTCTCCCTTATGGTGGAGACGTGTCGTCAGTCATCCTGCCTCCCCGGCCACTCGGGGTAGTGGTTGCAGGGTTGAGGGCAGAGCATTGTTGTACGTGCCGTTCTCGGCCACTATGGATGGTGGTAGCTGGAGATGCACTCGCCACCGCGGAGTGGTAGTTAGCACTCACCCACTATCGACGGTGATGGTCGTGAGATGTGCTTGTCCCTGGTGCGTCTGCCTACTCATGGGTAGGGACGGAGCGGCTAGCGAGGACCCCCGCAGTGGGTAGCATATAGCTCTATAGCGGCTAGCCATCGTCATACTACCCAACTGGCCACCGAGAGTGGTGGCTAGAGTCGGGATAGTTGTCATGTCGTGCCACCTAGGCCACACCGTCGTGGTAGCGAGTTATACGCACATGACCATGCATATATATATGTATGCATGTATTTGATATATGTTTTACATATGCATGAGATCTTGCATTTGATTGAGCTATGATTGTTGCACATGTTTGTTCATCATGATACATGTCATTTGCATTTTATATCTTTTATGTGTTGAGCATGATATATGTGTTAGTCCGCACCGATGTATGCCTTTGATTAGTGTCATGTCATAGTGTGGTATGGGACCGGGTTGTTATTACAGTGATCATATAACGTATGTTGGTATTAGTCGGGTATGGGATTGACTTAGTATGTTATATGGTTATGTTATTGTAATGTCTGTGATGATATAGCTTATGGTGTTTGCGCGTGATGCGTTGGTACATTATTTTATGTTGATTGGATCAATTTAGTATATACATTGAGTATGACTTTCTTTGTAGTTACTTGTTATTGGATTTGGATATGGTTGTATGTCTATCGGACTCATGTTGTATACACCGTAGATCTTCATGTATACTTGTAGATCTATCCTTATATGTTGTTCATGCACTTTCTATATATTACCCCGAGTTTATACTCACCACCCCCGACCACGGGTTTTTACATCGCCAGATAAGTAGAAGATTTCTTGGGCGTTGAGCTCCATGGTGATCCCATCTCACACCGGGACGAATGGACATGTTTTCCGTATTGTTGTATTTCTCTACGGATTGTCGTTTTATGGTTTTAACATGTATTATTTCGTATGTGATATACTGGACGTGTTGTATGTATTTGACTTTGATGTGACTTATTATGTTTCTTGTTGTGTCGAGTCACTCGGAGTGCTGATTGGGTCATTATGTATTGTTAAATCTGTTGTATTGTTTCCGCTGTGTTTATTATGTTTGATATGATGATATCTGCGTATATCATATTGTTGTTGTGGGCCTACGAGCCTTGTATTAACCCGATATGTTGCCACGTACAGGGGAGATGCCGTCCGTTTGCTTTTCGGCACGGCATACTCTCGGGGCGTGACAGCTTAGTTTGGAAAGTTAAGTCAGATTAAGGGAATTGCAACTTGAGGAGCTGAGTTGAATTGATGGTCAGAACAATGTCGAATAGCAACTCGGGAAGCCGAGTTGAGTTATAAGCACATCGGCTTGATGCCCAGAATGGTTTAGGAGAGCAAGTCAGGAAAATGAGTCGAACCAGAAAAAAGGTGACTCGGGAAGAAGGATGGAGATGGAAAAATAACGAGGAAGATTGATTGAGGGAATGACATATAGGTAAAATGAAGAAAATGGATGACCTAATAACACGTAGAAAGTTTGTTATATTTAATAACCACCTAATTAAGGCACCTCATGATGCCCCACAAGAGGCTCCCAATGGAACATTCTCGTTAACAATATAATAATATAATTTCTTGAACCTGCACAACCTTCTACGTGGACGGTGATCTAAACGATTTGTTATGCGATAGTTGACTTTATGAGCGACAAGGATAAAAGAAGGGAGATGGACCCCTAAAATTAACCCTATATACTCAACCGAGTGTGGCTATAGGAATGTATAAATCTTCGAAAAATAAATTAAAATATTTATGAGTAACAAGAACCCTAAAATTAATGAATTAAAACCCTAAAACCTCAAATTATGAAAACCTGGTGTGAAAGGTGAGTAAGTCGACCAGTCAAACTCCCGATTTAAGATAACCGATCCTTTTAACTTTCTTTAAGATGTGCGCATGACGTCGGAGGAAGCTTCCCGGAACGGTCAACGTGAATCCAAATTTTATATAATCACTTCCGATCTCTCTCTCCATTCTCCAATCTAGTGGAATCCTTCCTTCGTCGTCCATCCTTTCCTCCTCTCTCTCTCTCTCTCTCTTGCTCTCTCCAGCTGCGTCGTTCGCCGAATCGCCGGTTGCCATAATCTTCTAATTCATGGAAAGAGCGACGAGCAACGGCGACGGCGATCGCAGCCGCCGGCTCCTCATCTGGTTTGGTTCCTCGGCGATGGCTCTCTGCGCTGCGCAACTGCTCTGCAGCCTACGGCTGGCGCAGGGTGCAGTGCTGGCCGGCGGAGCCTCCCTCGCGCGCCTCCTGTGCACCTACGCCGCGTTGCTTCTGGCGCTCGTCGCTGTGCTCCTGGCGGTGGCGTTCCGGAGGCTCCCGAGGGCAGTCGCCGACGTCATCATTTTTTATTATATTTTTATACATGTCGTAATATTCCAAAGTCTCAATGATTAACTCTATATCCTTTAGTAAAAAAAACAACAATCGCATGTTAGCAGTAGAGGTCTAAAATTCTGTCCTGAATTCACCTTTGGCCTTATCAATCGCATCCATGAGCTTCGCTCTCCTATGATTTATCCCCTCCTGAATCCTATGGGGTCGGAGCGAGGGGAGGAAGACACTAAGTTCCAACCTTTTGCATAAGTAAATGAATCATAATAGAGGTGTAAATGAATCAAAATGTCCGTGAACGAATTTAATATTGATTTAGTTATAACTCATTTATATTCGTTTGATAGACATCAAAGTCGATTAAATGATTAAACTTAAGCGTATGTATTCGACTTATTAATGTTCGTAAATAATATTCATGATCAAATTCATTTATGAGTTTATTATACTTGCTTGAATTTTTTATACTAATCAATCAAATAAATATTAAAATATTAAAAATTTAAACAAATAAATAAGTTTGATTTAAGAGTTTGATAATATTTAAATAAATCAAACTTAAATAAATTTGAATCGAAATTGAATGCGCTTGATTTAGAAACTTAATATTAATTAAATAAATCAAATTCAATTCAAGTTTGAATCAGCTTAAGCTAAAAAACAATCGTTTCAATGGTTTGATTAATTATAAACGCTTAACTCGACTCATTTCGATTATCTTATCAAATAAATTTGAATATTATAAAATTTGACTTTACTTAATTCGTTTACAACTGTATTTGACATAACACCTCGTGATACAACAATTACAAATTTATATGATAAATATGATAA
Source organism: Wurfbainia villosa (assembly GCA_025175895.1). Classification (NCBI taxonomy): domain Eukaryota; kingdom Viridiplantae; phylum Streptophyta; class Magnoliopsida; order Zingiberales; family Zingiberaceae; genus Wurfbainia; species Wurfbainia villosa. The sequence goes on from CM045996.1 coordinate 109,555,767, forward strand.
TGTCCACACCAAATGCTCCTTATAATCAACCCTCAACGAAGGGTGGTAAAGTATGGATGATTTTGTCTTGATATAGTAGTTTTTTATTATAAAAGAGATTAAAAATCTAGTGAAATATTTCACATCCAAAAATTGATCTTAAAAATCTCATATACCTATACAGTTATCAAATTGTACTATAACGTGAGAGGGTGGAGTGTTTTTAGTTGGTAGCAAGTAAGTGGCAAAGTCGTCTCCACGAGGTTGATGTAGTATTAGGTATGATGATGAACTACGGATAAGACATAAATCGATTCCGGAGGATGTCTAAAGTTCTTTTCTGAATTCAAATGACTTCCACGTATCTTGGCCACAACGTTAAGGTCATAGGACCTTCCGTAATTTATCTTTCTCATAATAGTCATGAAACAGATCAATAGAAACCGTTAAATTGACAATTTTAAAATTGTAAAACTGCAGTTATCAAATTTACTAACACGTGGAGGCAATAGGGGAGGGGGTTGAGTTAGTAGCAAGTAATTGGCAAAGTGACTTACTATTCAATTAATAAAAATGGAAACTTTTATAAATTATTTTTGGGATAAAAATACGTTTATTGCGACTAATTCTTCTACCTAATTATTTAAAAAAAAAATGCTTATTTATTATAAAAAAAATAAAGGTAAAGAAAATTAGAAAAAAAAAAACTAAATAAAAGGCTCCCACCGTGTAGTATTTTATTATAGTATTTTCTTAAAAAGATACTTTATTTTAGCATTATTTTTATAACAATTTTATTTAAAGTAAAGTAAATTGACCAAAATATTAAAGCAATTTATAAAAACAATTTTAATTAAGTTAAAAAATAATAATTCAGACACGTAAATGAATTGAGTAAAGTGAAGTTTTACAATATTCAAATTCATTTGATATAATCGAAATGAATTGAGTAAAGTGAAGTTTTATAGTATTCAAATTTATTTGATATAATCGAATGAATGTTTTTTTTTAATTTTGAGATTAAATTTGATTCGAATTTGAATTAAGTTTGACTTGAATCAATTCAAATTGAATTTAAACTTTTGTGGAACTATATGAATCTATAAATCATTTAAAAAAAATAAAATATTTATGGATAACAATACCTAAAATTAATGAATTAAATCCCTTGTGAGAAAGGTGAGATGAGTTCACCAATCACCAGTCAAACTTCCCGATTACATTTAAAATTCAAGTAGAAATGACGAATTATATAATTTTATTAAGAACAAACTGTTAACACATTTAACAATTACAGAATAATTATTATCATACGAAAATTTTAATTATTTTTTAAATTAAAATTATATCAAAATAGTCACTATCAATTTAGTTAAAATTATTTGAATTTAGCTTTTTAAATTAAAATAGCTACTTAATGATAACTTCTCATTTATTTGAGTTCTAAATTTAAATAAAAAATTATTATTACTTATTTAAAACGAATCGAACTGAACTAACAAAAATAAAAATTTAATTATTTTATAATGAATTTCAAATAAAACCTATCGATGGTGTTACAAAACTTAATGTTTTTTTTTTTTCAAATTTTTTTTTTTAATTTTGAAATAGAAGGTTAATAAAAAATTTAAAAAATCTTTAAAAATATTTTTTATTATTGAAAATCTAATTATAAAACAATTAAAAAAAAGCTGACGCCGTCGTAGGTGATGATGCTTTTTAGATTACGCTTTAAAATGCGGAATACATAGATTTTATTTTATAACATAGATTATAAAATTTTAATGTATTTTATAATCTAGATTATAATATTAGATATGATTTACATCGGAGGAAATTTCCTGGAACGGCCAATGACCGTCAAACTCAATTATCCGCCGTATCGCAGAGGCGCATTGGCAAAAGACGTCCAATCTCTCTTTCTGATTATTATATAATGACCTCCCTTCCACATGTCTCGAATCATAAGACGGATCGCAGAGGCGCTTGGAGTGAGTTATCACATTGGCCGCGTTTGCTTCTCTCTCTTTCTCTCTGATCCGGTTGCCATAATCTTCTAATACATGGAAGGAGCGACGAGCAAGGGCGACGACGTTCGCAGCCGCAGGCTCCTCATGTGGCTTGGTTTCTCGGCGATGGCTCTCTGCGCTGCGCAACTGCTTCCCGGCGGAGCCTCCCCCCGCGCGGCCGTCCTGTTGGCCTACTACGCCGCGTGGCTGCTGGCGGTCGTGGCCGTGCTCCTGGCGGTGGCGTTCCTGAGGCTCCCGAGGGCATTCGCCGACGTTGTCGATCGCGCTCTCACGGTCCGGGCTGCGCCGCCCATCTTCCCCTTCCCCCTGTTGGCCGTCTGCACCGCCCACCTCCTTCGGGCTCTGGACGAGGCGCTCGTCGACAGCGGCGCTGCAGCGCCCCGCCTCGTTGGAGCCTACGCGGCGTGGCTGCTGGCGCTCGTCGCCGCGTTGGCGCCAGTCGCCGGAGTGCAACCGAGGGCGGTTCCCTCGGCGACTCTCATGCTGCTTTCCGCCGTCATTTGGTACCTCTTTTAGTACGGATACGCTTCCATATGTCAGTCGTTTTTCCAAGTCCTCTGATTCGCCTAATAATCCGGAGTTCTAGAGGGTAGACGATTCTCATGATTCGTCTACTGGCTAAATCCGTATTGAAGTCCTAATTAAGCAGTGATCGTCTAGTGGTTTCGATGTTGCTCTTTAATATATCCGTACGTCGGAGTTTTCTTTTGGTGTGAAATTTGAAGATAAACACCTTCGTCCTTTGCCATGTTTTCGCGATAATCCAGCACTTCACAAATGCTAAGCTTTATCCTGTTAATTACGACAAAGTGAGCTATCTAAATCTAGGCAACAAACAAAAGTTGCAAACTTGCATCGAAAACCTCATGAGATCTCATTGAATGAGCAAGAATTATCTGATGATGATACAACTAGCTAGGCTAGCTAACCCTCTGTGCCTTAAGGCAAGATAGCAAGGGATCCGCGCGCTTTCACTGACTCAACCCGCCATTAACGACGAGTTGAAGGTCTTCTTTTCTTTATAGTCGTTTGCTGATATCGTTGTCATGCATGTCTAATGCTATCGCATCGTCACCTGCAAAAACCACATAAAATTATGGCAGAATATTCCGACCTGGTCCCAGAAGAAGCCAGCAAAGAGCTCGTGGACTCGTCTCGCAACTGACTCGGCCTTCCCGGATGAAGGCTGCTTGCCTGTACCCATAGAGAAGGGGATTGGAAACCCTAACGAGGGAGCCGATTTCACTGACTCAACCCGCCATTAACGACGAGTTGAAGGTCTTCTTTTCTTTATCGTTGTTACTGATATCGTCGTCGTCGTCGTCTCTAAAGCTATCGCATCGTCACCTGCAAAAACCATATACAATTATGACAGAAAGGGGGGCTTGGAAACCTAACACAGCCTTGGCTTCCCGGATCTGGCTGGCGACGGCAGATGAGGGCTTCTTGGCTGTAACCATAGAGAGGGGGCTTGGAAACCCTAGCTTCGAAGGCTCGCCGAATGCACCGAGGATCTAAAGCCCAGATCAGAAAACGAAAAAAACCAAAAAAATTAAAAGCAAAAGAAGCATTTTGAATTGAAGAAGTAGTCGACGGTGGCGTCGACCGTCGGGTACCTGGTAGAAGCCGATGGGGAGGGCGAGGGAGCTATCTGCGGAGGGAAGAGGAGGGGGCTTGGAAACCTAATTAGCTCTCCGGATCTGGCTGGCGACGGCAGATGAGGGCTTCTTGGCTGTACCCATAGAGAGGGGGCTTGGAAACCGTAGCTTCGAAGTCTCGCCGAATGCACCGAGGACCTAAAGCCCGAATAGATGGATGCCATACGAGATCGGCGGTCAGAAAACGAAAAACCCAAAAAATTAAAAACGAAAGAAACATTTTGAAGTAGGCGACGGTGGCGTCGACCGTCGGGTACCCGTAGGTAGGGATCAGCGGAGGGAAGAGGAGGCGGGGAGGAGGAGGAGTTGTCGGCGGTGGTGGAAGCGGCGAAATATGGAAGTCGCCGAGGAGACGGTCGTACGGTCGGCCCACTTGCTGGAGCGACAGACGACGGAGGAGAAAAGTCGAGGAATTGGAGAAGGAGAGGTTTATGTACAAGTGGATCGCAGGGCGGCGTAGGCCGGTGAGGCCGCAGTGGCTGAGGGCGTCCATCGTCAACGAACGCCGCCGTGCTCTATCCAGTCTCAAGCAGCGTCCAGCGTCAACGCCGCCGTGCTCTTTCCACTGGACTATGTCCCTTTTTTTTTTTTTTTTTATTCCGTTGAATTTTGTTTTTCATTTTTTATTTTTCGCTACTGATATAACAAGAAAAAGATGATAAAAATAAATAAATCATTAAGAAATATACTCTTTCATTCGTTGATCAGAATAATAATATTTTTTTTAATCTGAATAAAATTTTTAAATTATATATAAAAATCAATTTATGCTCATTTATAATAAGTATTTATCCTACTCTTGCAACAAGTAAATGGATGTTTGTTGTAGAAAGAAATAGACTTGATTTTCATTATATTATGAAAGAACAATTGCTATTTTATATGCATTAAATAGCGAACTTTTCTAAAAAAATATATATCTTATAGTGCTTATTTGATCTAATACTTTTTTTTAAAACAAACTCATAGTCACCTAAATAAATAATAAATAAAGTGTGAAACTAAAATTAGATGGCATGGTTAAATTCACAAATAAATTATTTTTACTAAAACTCATCGCCGTACAAAATCCAAATTTAAAATTTTTGTAAGTCCTACAAATATAAGAGATTAAATAGAACATAGAAGAGAAGTTAGATGGTATGGTTATACACTTCGTCTTAATTTGGATTAAGTCTAACAAGTCTAATGTTACTGTAAATTCGACCAATATATTTAAATTCAAATTAGGATCAATGTATTATTAGAAATCTACTAAATCCAATCATGTTTTCTAACTTTTATTTTAAATATTAGATAGATTACTGTAAATTTTTAAAATTTATATAAATTTTTAATAAATTTAGAACAAATTAATTGTTAGACTCAAATCAAACCTATCGTATTCAGTTAATTATAGCACAATTGTATTTCTAGGACTCTGTCCTAAATATATTAAAAAATTTAAATTTTAAATATTGCACAACTATCTACAAGTTTTACGCTCTGTTTATTTGGAAGGAAGGAAATAGATGAAAAGCTTTCCGTTATGAAATTTTTTTCTTCGTTTACTTCGAAATTTTTTTTTTCTTTTCTTTTTTGTTTAATTAGTGCATGAATTTAAGATTTCATCTGTTCTTTTCCTTTCTTTAGTTATATTTTTTCACAATCAAATCTATCTAAAAACTTTTCTCTTTCTTTTGAATTATTTACTGTTAATAAAAATTTACTTCCGCGGCTTGTCGCTATTGTCATTGTCGTCGATTGTCAGTCAAGATTATCGATCGCCATTGTCGCTTATTGTCAATCATTGTCGGCAAATGTCGTTGGTCGTCGTCGGTCGTCATTCGTCGTCGTCGTCGGTCGTCAATCGTTGTCGATCATCGATTGCCATCGTCGTCGGTCGTTTGTCATTGTTGATCGTCGGACGATGTCGTCGTTGTCGATTGTCGAACACTGCCACTGTCACCGTCGATCGTCGACCGCCATAGTTGTGACCGATCATTGGCCGTCATAGTCACCGTCGTCAGTCATCAATCGTCATGGCTTCTGCCATCGTCATTGTCAATCGTTGACCACCGCTGTCATCAATCGTTAACTGCTGGTCGTCGTTGGTCATCGTCGACTACCATAGATCACTGACCATCATTGTCTCACCGAGTGACGAGAGACAATGGACGACGATGGTGTCGTCCTGATAAGCACAATCACAAGTGAATAAATTTACTTTTCACTTATTCTCTTTCTTATATTTACTTTTTTTTTTCAAAAAAAAATTATCCTTTCGGATAAAATTCTTTTTTTTTTTTTATCTTCCCTTTCTCTAGGGATATTTTTTCCAAAGAATTTTTTTTTTCATCCATAATTCATCTTTCGAAATAAACGGAGACTTTATCAAAACTCATTGAACTTAACAACCTGAACTAAAACCATTGCATTTATAGAAGTTTTCTAGGTATAATCAAGCCCCTCAACTTTTGTTTTACATACTAAAACCAATGCATTTATTGTTGGTTTCTAAAAATTATACAATATTGGATAAATTTGGCACAACCTTAATTACTATTGAATTAAGCCCATCATATTACTCAACAACAATATTAATATTTTCTTAGAACAGCCCTAACACTAACCATATTAAAATTTTAGATTTAAAAATAAATCTAAAATATATTTTTAGATTTATCAGATTCAATCTGAACTAGATCAATATATTTAATTTTTAGGAGTCTTTTAAATGTAATCATACTTTATAATTTTCATTTTATACTTTTCTATAGGCTAATGTGAGTATCTAAAATTTATATAACTTTTAATGAATTTAGCATAAATTCACTCTTTTATTTAGATCGATTATATTCACTCAACAACTATAACAATGTGTTCTTGAAACTCCTTTCAATATGACCGTGTTGAAAATCTTAAATTCTAGATATTATATGACCATTAGTAAATTTAGGCAAAATTCACTAATTAATGGACTTAAAACTTATTAAATTTAGTTCAAACCATGTTCGATGCACTTGTAAAAATCATTCCAATATAAACATTTTCTTGATAAACTTAAATCCTTCAATAAAGTTTAACTAAAACTCCTTAATGATTGTATGATATACAAAATCTAAAATTTTCAATATAATTAGAGCTAGGAGAGTTTATGTAAAAATTGGGAATCTGTTCAATTAGTAGTTCTCTGTCATTCGTCTCAGGACACTGACGAAAAGGAGATAAATCGTGCGGATGGAGGGGGGGGACAAAGTCCCTTGACACTGTGACAAGACAAAGAGGAGTTCATCTGAAACTAGAGAGATTTTAGACCCCTTATCCGGCATCGTACCCAACCTATTCTACAAGCAACACTCTGCTTTACCATCGCACCGTCCCTGTAGGGACAACTAAGAGAGTTTCAATAATACATTAGTATCGTTGATGAGTAAATATGATAGACCTAAATCTATCGATGAGTTTGTGTTTAATTGATTTTAAATTATATAAATAAGGTGTGAAAAGAATATTAGAGAATATGATTACGCTTAAAGAAATTTCTAAACATGCATTGGTTTTTATCTATATTAAATTTAATAATTCTAAATTAATAGTGAGTTTTGATCAAATTCACTGATCTAAATTGAAAATTTTTATATGGTTAGAGCATGATTCTTAAGAACACATATCTGTTATTGAGTAAATTTGATTGACCTAAATTTCGTTGGATATTGAATTTTAAAAGACCAATACAATTTACGGTTTTATAAGAGAAAATCGATATGATATCAATCGATGAAAGTCTAAATTGACTTCAAAATCGAAATTTACTGTTGGGAGTATGAGGAATACAATCAAAGTCCCACATTGGTAAGACATGGAAAAGATCATGTGCTTATAAGAAAAAAGATATCTCCATTGGTATGAGGCCTTTTGGGTAAAGCCCAAAAATAAAACCATGAGGGCTTAAACCCAAAGTGGACAATATCATGCCATTGTGGAGATATGTGGAGCTTATAAGCACTAACATTTACGTTTTGAGTAGATGAATCTAGACTATTAATTTGCTCAAAATCGATTACGGATGAATGAGAAATTAATTATTAAAGTCAGTCCAAAATATTGTAAAAGGAAGTAGGGGGGGAAATAGTCCCACGTTGAAAATTCTTACTTTCTTATATGTATAATTGTGTTAATTGAGTTAACACAAATAGTATAGATGCTCTCATCTAATGAGCGAGCAGGTGCTCATACTTGTGAGCCCGTCACACACACAATAGACACTTTGTTGACGCACTTTGCACGTATGTAGGATCTTAAATTTATGCTCCATGTGACGTGACACTTGGGTGATGTGTCATATATACATGATACTCGGTTGGGCAGAGAGAGATGATTGGCTACCGATGCGGATGGCTACCGTTGGATTGAAGAGGGTGATGGATTGCAAGTGACGCGATCTGGAGCGTTGATCGTGAAGAATCACGATTGGACCGTTGGTGATAAAAGTTGATCTGGAGCATCAAATTGACTAAATCGTTGCATCCAAATCTGATGGCTGAGATCAAAGGAGGATCTGAAAGATTACAATGCTCCAGATCTAGCGGATGAGATTAAGAAGTTTGTTTGAAGGGTTACAACCCTCTAGATACTTAGATGAAACTTATCAAAGGGTACTTCACTCAGTATAAATATGATCCCTAGATAATATAATTAAATCACTCAAACTCAATCAAATCAAATCCTTGCATACATTCCATCTTCTGCATCCGGAGTCCAAAAAGAAAAACCTACGAGAGAGTTTGTCGGTCTTGGAATTTGAAGTGTTACTATTCTGAGACATCGTCGCCCACTCAATCATCGTCTCCTCTTTATGAGACACAAGAAGATTGAGATTATGTGTGATCTATTTGAATCAGAGAAATTTCAAGTGACTCAATCTATACCAATTATCTGTATTATATAAAAATTAAAATATTTATTTTATAACTCATGCTTTAAGTTTTATTTTAATAAAATTTTGTATTTTAGACATGATCGACTACAAATGCCCAAAATCGTTTACAACTCCCATATAACCATCGAGGTGACTCAAAATCATTCATTCAATACAGTTACGACGGTGTAAGTACAAACTTTATAGTTATAGTATATTGTTTGTTGATTATAATATTAACACATTATAATATTTTTTTAGACCGGTCAGTCACGGAGAAAAGATCAGATTATTGTTTTTAATATAACTCATTGTAGCTCATCAAAAGCGTAGATTGGGGAAAGGGCCGAGTCTGCATACGTATGATATGATAGATATAATTTAGTTAATTTATTTTTAACTTTGCATAATTTTGTTTAAAAATATTTTTATTATGTTTGTTATTGTTAGGGTGATATGATGAGATTGTGAGATGAGTACATTCAATCACAAGAAATCGAAGATGACATCGATGCAGTTCAAGTTGGAAATCAAGTTTGTGATAAGGTTCTCGGTGTTCGTTCTAGATACATTAGAGGACTTATAAGTGAGCCAAAATCAGTTAGATCCACTTCTTCGGATGTCACCTCCTCCTCCAGATTAACTAACGTAGCACTACATGAAAAACTTGAGTCAACCGAGAAACAATTAGAAGGGACGCAAGAGGAGCTAGCAAACACTCGAGTTCAATTAGCAAGCACTCGAGATAAGTTGACATCAATGAGATTAAGACAATATATGTTTGAAGCAATTCCGAATCAGCTTGCACCTGAAGCTGTACAATCATTGATATAAGAGTCATCTTCAGCTCCACCTCCTCCTCTATTTTAGAGTTTGTGAACATTTATGTTTTGAGCTAGTGAAATTGTGAACTTGAATGTTTTTGAATTTGGATGCTATTAATTTGTAAAATTGGATGTTTTGGACTTGAAGTTAGGTTTCTAATGATATATTTCGATTATGTTATGTGATTAGTTGTGGTTAAATGTAATTATTGTAAAATTGTATGTACTTAAGTTGTTGAAAAAAATTGAGTGATTGATATTGTATTACATGATATTGAATGCAAATAAAAGGGGTTCTGGAAAAATATATTTCGACGGTTAGCGACAAATTTTAAAGATTTCATCACTAAAAAGTTCAACCATTCTGTATCAGTAATGAGCGGTCAATTGGTATCTTTTGCCAATTGACTGATGCTTCACGTCAAGTCAAATTTTTATGTATCAGTCGACTACATAAAAAAACAGTTGATTGATAAAAGTCAAATTTCTACATATCAATCGACTTCACAAAAAAACAGTCGACTAATAAAAGATATTAGCGACGAATACTATGACATATTCATCGCTAACTATTCAGTTGACTAAAAAATATTTTGTGGCCGACCAAAATATGAGCAGTCGACTGGTGTTGCAACATTAGCCGACTGATATTTTGCGACGACATATATTATTTTCGTCGCTAATATCAATGATTTCTGCCCTTGTCGATAATCGAGTGTTAGCGATGTCATTATTTTCGTCGCTAATGTTAAATTTTATTTGTGACGAATATTTTATTGTTAACAATGTTATTTTTTATCGTTGTTAATATTAACGATAAAATTATGATATTTCATCGTTAAAATTTTTTAACGACAAACTTATTACGACAAAATTAATCATAAAATATTATCGTCGTTAATATGATTTAACAGCGAATATTAATGAATAGCAATGAAAAAAAAAATCAACTTTTAATACTAATTTTACAGCGAATGGTTGCTTTTTTTCTTCTTCAAATTTGTATAAAAAATATTATTTGGAAGAATAAGAGGTAATTTTATCTTTTTTTTTTTTATTTCAATTGCAATCTCGCCTAGTGTTTTTTTTTCTTTTCTTACTTTCATATTCTTTTTTTCCCCATTGAAATTGATTGAAATTCAGGATTTTGCCCAGAGACAATTTTTTTTTTTACTCTCTTTTAACTTTTTTTCCCCCTATCTATATAAGGCAAAATTCAATTGGTTATAATTCAATTTTTTTTTATTTACATCAAATATTTTCTCTTCTCTATTAATTTTGATGACCAATCGACTCGGTCCCACAGTGAACGTCATCGACTGACGAAGCTGAATCAGAATAGTACGTTAGAAACCCGTATTATACTAGAAGGTCGACCATGTTGAGACATGGGCATCGAGCACCGACATTCACACAACGTACGTTGTTGATGGACGGAATCAACCCCTAAAAATACAGAGGAGAGGAGAATTTCATAATTAACTACTGCACCATGCTCTAGGGATGTTATAATTCAATTCGAGAGAAGCAAATCGTCTTTTCAGACATAATTAAGTCAGACCGTTGATCATTATTAATTTGATAAAGATTCTGTCGTCGACCCGATAATGAGAAATAATCTGACACATAAAATCAATCCGTTAAAAAATTAGACAGTTGTTTAGGTCTATCCAATGAAAATTCATCTAGAACATAAAAGAGTCTGGCCCATCTAAATGATTGTAGATCAGATGAATTAGTAATAGAATTAAAATAGATGATTTTTTTTATAAATATTACACACGTTGACATTTGAATTATATAATACGAACAATATTTACGAAGTATAAACCAGTTTAGATTTTTATAGTAATTTTGGTCAAGGCAAGAAATTGAGGTTACACTATATCATAACTTTATTATTATTATTTTCTATTGTATTATAGAAAACTAAAAGAAAAAAGAAAAGAAAAGAAAAGAAAATTCCCTGTAAGAATATGAGGATGCGATAATCAACCGAAGAAAATAATTGGATTGGAAGAATAAAATTAGTAATAGAATTAAAATAGATGTTTTTTTTGCAAATATATATTTATTATAAGTATTGAACTTAAAAAATTGGTTGCCTCATCGCCGTCCTCAATGGCTTCCTCATCTCTTTTTCCAAGTTGCATCTTGATATATCTAGATTGACTGAGACTGGCCGAGATTTCAGGCTGAGTCATTCGAGCTAGCTAGCCAAGGGACATATCTTTATTCAATCTGTCTGGATTTTTTTTTTTTATTATTATTGATGGCAAAAGATAAAGATATTCGTCCACAGTATTCTTCGTCATCGCTAAAAATAATAGAATATTTTTGAATTCGGATGAGAATTTTAAATTTCACATCGAGATTCGATCCTTGTTAACTTATAGCAGTATCTACGGTGCTCTAATCAACCGACAGTCTAGAGGAGACTTCTTTCTTTAGTGATGCAAAAGGCGATTTGCTCGCCCTCAGCACTCTTATCAACCAATCACACAGCTAATACGAAGGAGATAAATTACGGAGAATATTTTGTTCAATCAAGAGCTAGTGCGGCAGGAGGGCAAGCACTTTGAAAGACTTACAACCCCCGATGATTGACCTTTGTTCATTGAAGAAAGTTTATTGTACTTCTTTCTTTATTATTATTAGTAACGGTATTAGTATTAGATATCTAAATTTTCCGATTTTACAAAAGTTAGGAATCTGTCCAACTAGCAGCTCTCTGCCACCTGTCCCAGGGCACTGGCGAGAGGGAGGTAAATCACGGGGGAGACAAAGTCCCTTGACACGGTGACAAGGCAGGGAGGGGTCCATCTGAAACCTGGGGGGATTTTAGACCCCTCATCCGGAATCGAACCCTGCCTATTATGCAAGCAACACCCTGCCTTACCATCGCGTCGTCCCTATGGGGACTAAATTTTTCGATTTGATCCTATGGATTTCTGATGAAACACTAAGGTGACGTTTGGTTGGAAGGTGAGAATAGGAATGTGAATGAGTTTGATAGTAGACTGAAATGAGAATAAATTTTGTCATTCCAATAATGTTGTTTGGTTTGTAAGTTGGGAATGGGAGCGATCGACGATGGTCGGCGGTCGGCCGGTGACCGGCGACCGACAGGCGACCGATGATCGGCGGCCGACCGACAACCGACGGCGGGGACCGACGACCGGCGGCGGTGATCGGCGGGCGACGACCGGCGGCCGGCGGCGACGGCGACCGACGGCGGCAACTGGCGGCGACCGACGATCGCGCGGCGATCGGCGACTGGCGGCGGTCGACGACCGACGACCGACGACCGATGGCGATCGGCGACCGACGGCGATCAATGACCGTCGAGTGAGCGACAGACGACGGCGAACGAGAATGAAACTCAAACCCACTATGTGAGATGGGTTTTGTTGATTCCCAATTATTTAGAATTGATTCGCAAACCCTCATTCCTAAAACGATTAACCAAACACTCTATATCATTCTCATTCTCATTCCCTCATTCTAAACCCACCAACCAAACGCCACCTAAATAATCTTTAGACAAGATATACTTTACTGACTAATAGAATAAATCAGGAAAGTGCTCGTGGTTCATCAGCTAAGTCTAATGACACGGTCACGCTGTCTCTATAAAATAAATTCGACATCGAAGATGTACTTCATCTGAGAAAATAAACTTTCTATCCGCATTTAATTCAGGACCGTCTGTCCAAATTTTTTTAAAATTCAAAATCAAATTTGTCTAGTGAAAAATCCAACAATACTGATCTATGAAATATTGATCTATTTCATCGTTACATTGTGTGTATTAAGCATGAAAGCAATTTCTTAATCAGCATTGCGTTGTCATCGCACGCACTTCGTCGGCAAAGCATCGAATACAGAGCATCCCCTTTAAAAGGGGGTGTGCATCCAAGATGAGGGTGATGTCAAGTGCAAGAGCTGAGTGCTTAGAGGTGAAAGTGCTGTCGGAGTGAAAGAATTGCGAAACGTCGTCAGGCTGTCGGAGTGAATAGTGAATTCCGAGAACACCAAGTAGTGGGTGGAATTTGGCTCGTAGAGGAGTAGGATCCTTCCGACGTGATTGATCCTCAAACGGCGAGCAGAGATCATCTTTCTTACAGGTCCCAAGAAGCGTGAAGATTCTGACGATCACTGTAAGTTTTATTTACAATCTACATTTTTTTTCTTTAGCATTTAAATTAGTATAAACAGATGCATTAATACCAACAACGATATCAGAGTCTGGTTGGTATGCATCTGTTTGAAAGAATTTACCTGTAAAAATCATTGTTCATTGCGAAAGTAAGCCGCGAGAACGAAGAACAGGAATTTTGTAGAGTGTTTCCCGAGCAGTTCTATGGTGGGAACAGTTCCCTGGGAAAATTGCTCGGGAGAACAGTCCCCTGATGGGAATAGTTCCCTAGTGGGAACAGTTCCCTGGGGACAGTTATGGAAACTGCTTCCTGAGTAGTTTCAGACCGGTCTGGTTAATAGACCGGTTTAGTTTTCTGAGCCGAGGAGAAGTTCGAGGGAATAGTTCCTCGATGGGAAATCGCTTCGAGCGATTCAAACCGGCCTGATTAACAAACCGCTTAGAATTTGACCGATTCGCTGGGAATGCACCACAGAACACTTCAAAACAACTTCCCAGAGTTCGAGAGTGCTCGTGATTTCGATCGGTCTGGATTAAAAAGTGTTCGAGTGAATAAGACTGTGGGAAACATCGAAAAGTTCCTAAACAACTTCCGAAAGCAGCTTCGAGAGTTCGAGAGGATTTCGCATCAGATCTAGAAACCGGTGTCTGATTGAAAATTGCTCGCAAGTACAAATCGGTGTGAATTTTAGACCCGTCTGACTTACAGACCGTGGAAATTTCAGATCGGTCTGCATTACAGACTGGTTGAGCAGTTCCTGAAAGTGCTCGAGAAATTACATCGATCTGGAGACTAGACCGGTCGGGCTTTTATATGGATGTCAAACCACGATCAGATGCCTAAGGATGTCCAATCGTCTAAATTTCGACGGCCTCGATTCTGATACGAGCTTGAAGTTTCAAACCGATCTGGTCGACAGATCGGTTGAAATTTCAGACTGGTCTAGAATTTCGATAGACCATTCTGGAATTCAAGAAACCAGTCTGGAATTCGGGAAATCGGTCTGGATTTTGAGAGACCGGTCTGGAATTCAAGAAACCGGTCTAGAATTCGAGAAACCAATTGGGTTTTTCGATAGACCGGTCTGGATTTCTAAAGGTAGCTCTGTTTAGACCTTTGGAAATCTAGTAAAAAAAAGAAATAACCCTATAATACTCGGCTAGCAAAGAGTGCTTGGCCAACATTAAAAGAGGTCAGGGTCCACAGTAAGAGCTTGACCGAGGGCTAGTTCTGTTGTTGGTCAACATTGGTTGACAGAGTTGACTTTAGTCAACTGAACTTATAACTTAATCATCGAGTAATTATTTGGAACATGTAGAACTCGACATAAACAACTTATAGATAGGTTAATAAGAACTAGAGTTGGTGGCTAGGGATAATGGGAAAATGGAATATCATACATATTGCTCGAGTGCATGGGGTGTTCGGAGCAAATCGGATGGTGTTCTGATTCTCACGAATTCACGGCCAAATAGAGTCTTCATGGTTCTAGTCGACTGGACTTAGATCACAGTCGATTGGTAAAAGTACCAGTCGATTGATCTAAGTGAATCAGTCAACTATTCTCCAGAGAATCAAGGAAATTTGTTCTTGATTTATTGTGTTCGTTCTATGCCTATATATAAATTGAATTAAGCCGGTATATGTACTGGTTTGTCGGTTTTGTACTGACTTAATTAATTTCAATTTTTTCGTGATGGTACGGATGATCACCACTATGACTCGATGCGATATTTTACGCAATCAACTGAGGGAGGCTATCCAAGGGATAAAATATGACTTGGCTCATAGAGTCGGGTGTCACATTGGGAGACTGAACATGCTATTTTGGAGACTCGAGATGCAGAAGTTTCCAATTCTGGATAACTACAGGATCTGGACTCTAATTCATTCACTGCCTGAGATCCTTAGTGATATTGCATATTAGATCTGGGGGCGCTATGAGGGGCGTGTAACTTACACCTAGTTGTACGTTGAGTTACTTCACTATGAGGCTTGTGAAGTGCATTGTGAAGAGGATCCAGAGAAAGATCCGGAAGAAGACCCTGAAGTGATTTTTCCTATGTGATCTCTTCGTGAGTGTCCTTCATGTGATTCTACGCCCCAGCATCATCCGAGAGCATCTCAGCGAAAAGGTGTTCTAGTTCAGTCTAAGAAAATTGGACATGTTTGGATTATTACTGTGCTTGTATTTGTACTAGTGGAAATAATAATCGTCTATCTAGTTTGTTAGGGTTGTTTTCTGTTAGTTATGAGTAGGAAAAATATTATGCGTAATATTCTTAGTAGAGTTTTATTATATGTTAACAATGTACAATATGTTTAGTTTAATGATATGTTCATTTTATGTTGTTTACTCTACATGATGCATGATATTTATTTACTCTTTGATTTGTTCATTATGAGTATAATTTTAAATGATAAGTTCATTTAATATGTAATATCATGTTTGCATAATGATTAAGTTCATTAATTGAGATGTATATAATAAAATAGATCAATGTGAGTCAGGTTGACACGTACAGATGATGAGTGGTAATTAATTTTGTAAACTAAATCATTTACATTAAGTCTATTTAAAGATTACATACATAAATACATACCGAATATCTAAATAATTTATTTATTTATGATAGATTATGACAACAAAGATCAAGATACAGTATGTTCTCGAGGAGCAAGAAGTTCTGGAGGTTGTAAATCAGGTTATGGAAGAACCTGTTGATGGTCCCGCTACACAGCATAGACGTGACCTTGATGCCTATAAGGCATGGAAGAAAAAAATTCCACTGTTAAGGGAATATTGATTGGTTCAATTGTTGACGACCTAGTATTTGAGTATGAGTCGTATCCTTCGGCTCATGTAGTCTGGGTTCCCCTTAGGAAGGGATACAGTGGAACGAGTCTAAGAAAGCTTTGGCAGTTGTCGAAAAAGTTCGATAGCTACAAAAAGCGACTGAATGTCACAATGGTCAACATCTCAGGGAGATGTCAAATATGATTCGGGAGCTTAAAGCTGTCATGAGTCGATGTGATGAACAATGTGTTGGAAGTTATTCGTTCCCTTCCGGATTCTTGGGAAACCATAAAGCAAACCTTAACTCACAGTAAGAGTATTAAGACTTTCACTGACGTCTCATGCCATGTTGAACTGGAGGCAGAGAGAGAGAATCTGCAAGGATTTTTGGCCAAGCCTATTTGGATGCTGGTTCTGCTGAATTATCTGGTTCTAAGAAAAAAAGATGGTTTAAGAAGGGAAAGGGAAAGAAGAAAGAAGTTGTTGCTGTAGATGGGGCAAGCCTAATCAAGAAGAAGAAAAACAAGAAGACTAGGAAGAAACCTAAAAGCAAGGTGACTTATTTTAATTGTGATAAAAAGGGTCACTATGCTCGGGAGTGCACTGAGCCAAGAAAGGTAACTTCAAGTCTGTCTTTTGAGCATTTTATTGCTAGTTCTGTGTTGTTAGCTGATTCTTATCCTTTGTGGATTATAGATTCGGGAGCAACCAACCATGTAGCTCGGGAGTGGGTTACATATGTGGAGTACCGCAAGGTACCAGCTGACAACAAATGGACATATGTAGGAAACAATGTAAGAGTTGAAATCAAAGGAATCGACACCTGCAAACTTAACCTTCAGGGTGGAAGTACTTTGTTTCTACATGATGTCTTATATGCTCTTGAGATTTGAAGGAATCTTATTTCTGTTACTTGTCTTCTTGATTTAGAGTATTGTATTTATTTTTACAAATGGTGTTGAACATAAGATTACTCTGTGTAAATTGGATATGGTTTTTTAACAAATAATTTTATGGTTCTTAATGTGGAACCAAATGTCAATTGTGAGATTGATAGTTATTTTTCGAACATTGCTCTTACTAGTAATGCAGAAATAACTAATGATGTTTAACATGCTAAATTAGGACATATAGGACAAGATCGCATGAATCGGTTAGCTAAAGAGGGTTACTTAGGCTCTCGTGCTAAGATTAGCTTGTCTGTATGTGAGCATTGTTTTGCTGGAAAAGCAACTAGGAAACCATTTGGTAAGGCTATTAGAGGTGAGTCACCATTGCAACTAATTCATTCGGACATTTATGGTCCAATGAATGTGAAGGCTAGACATGGAGCTTCATATTTAATTATATTTATTGATGATTTCTCTCATTTCGGTCATGTGTATTTGATTTCTCATAAATCTGAAGCATTAGATTGCTTCATTCATTATATGAACGAAGTTGAGAATCAAATGGAATGTAAGGTTAAGACTTTATGCACTGATCGTGGAAGAGAATATTTGTCTGATATGTTCAAGACAATATATAATGATAAAGAGATTATTAGACAACTGACAATCCCTGGGACTCTACAGCAAAATAGATTGCTGAAATAAGAAATAGAACTCTTCTAGAAATGGTTAGGTCTATGATGGCACAGGCTAATTTGTCGATCTCTTATTGGGGAGATGTATTACTAGTTGCAACCTAAATACTTAACAAAGTGCCTTCAAAGTCAGTTCCATCTACCCCATATGAACGTTGGACAGGCAGAAAATCAGATTTGAGCAATTTGAGACCCTAGAGGTCAGCTGCCTTTGTTCATAATAGTTTTCACAAGTATGAAAAATTGGGACCTAGAGGTAAGAAATATATCTTTATAAGATATTCTGATACCTCCAAAGGTTATGTTTTCATAGGTGAGCAACAAGATAGAACAATCTCCGAATTGGATCCGAGAGATGCTACTTTTCTCGAAACAGAGTTCCTAGCTAGAGGTGAAGTTGATAAGACAGTTCCTCTATTTGAGGAGGATGAGTCGTTGTCAACTAGACAGGTATCTAGTGGGATACCTAGAACTAGTCAATCCAGTGGGAGTATTTTGCCTAGTCACGAGGTGAGTTCTCATGAGCACAACTTACGAAAAAGTATTCGTAAGATCAAACCTAAGAAAAGGTTTGATATTGAGAATGAGGCAATGATGACACTCCCTGTTGATGATGAAGAACCTCAATCAGTTAAGGAAGCTCTAGGCTCCAGAGTTAGAGAAAAGTGGAGAGATACAATGGTTGAAGAAATGAAGTCAATGATTAAGAATTATATTTGAGAGTTAGTCGATCTTCCTTCGGACCAAAGGACTATTGGGAATAAATATATTCTAAAAATAAAGAGGAAAGCAGATGGATCGATTAACCGATACAAAGCTCTTTTGGTTGCGAAAGGATTTACCCAATTGGAGGGTATAGACTTTGAAGAGATATTTTTTCCTGCAGTGAAGTTTGTGTCAATCCGAGTTATTTTGGCTTTAGTGGCGCATTATGACTTTGAATTACACCAGATGGATGTAAAATCCACTTTCCTTAACGGTGAGTTTGATGGAGAAATCTATATGGTTCAGCCAGAGGATTTCATTGCTGAAGGCAAAGAAGATAAAATATGTAGATTGAAGAAATCTATATATGGGCTAAAGCAAGTATCAAGACAGTGGAACATAAGATTTAACGAAGTGATTTTGTCTTATGGTTTCGAAATGATCAATGAGGATCATTGCATTTTTCTCAAGAAGGACAAAGGAAAGTATGTCATTTTGTCATTATATGTTGATGATATGCTGATAGTAGAAAATGACATAGGTTTTATGATAGAAGTTAAAAAGTGGCTTTCATCACAGTTTGACACAATAGATATGAGAGAAGCTGAATTCATCTTAGGAGTAAAGATTATCAGGGATCGATCTAAGAGACTTTTGGGTTTGTCTCAAGAGTCTTATATAAATAAGATGTTATAATATTTCAATATGTCTGATTGCAATAGTGAACACACACCTATTGTAAAAGGTATTGTTCTGAGCAATAATATGAGTCCCAAGATTCCTGAAGAAATAGCGAGATGAATACAAAATTATATGCCAGTGCTGTTGGTAGTTTGATGTACACTATATTGTGTACTCATCCCTATATCAGCTATGTTGTTGGCTTAGTCAGCTGGTTCCAGTCAAACCCAGAACCGAGACACTAGAAGACAGTGAAAAGGATATTCAGATATCTGAAAGCGACAACAGGTTATAGTCTCTGTTATCAAAGATCAGATATGAGCCTGAAGGGCTATTCATATGTATATTGGGTGGGGGATCTGGATGATAGAAAATCCACATCATGCTATGCGTTCTTGTTGAATGGTGGCGTCATCTCTTGGAAAAGCAAGAAACAAGCCTGTGTGGCTTTGTCAACTATGGAAGCTGAATATGTGACATGTTCAGCAGTTGTATAAGAAGCAGCCTGGTTAAGGAGGTTCCTGAAGCATCTGAAGATTGCTGAAGACAGTGGGAGTCCAGTGACCATCTACTATGACAGTTAAGCTGCTATAACTTTTTTCAAGGATCTCAAATATCACAGCAAGGGCAAACATATAATAATAAAGTATAACTTTATCAGAGATATTATTCCTAAGAAGAAAGTGATTCTTGAGTATATCCCTACACATGTTATGCTTGCAGATCCTTTTACTAAGCCGATGACTAGAGAGTTATTTTTTGAGCATGTAAAGTCTATGGGACTTCGTAGAATGTAACAATTTTGTAATGATAATTGGATATTGTAATTTGATTGTTTTAAATACAAGCCATAATTTATTTAGTGTATGTGATGTTACATTCTGATAAGATCTCGGTAAGCATGTTGACAGATAGTGATTGGTCCTCTCACATGGACAATTATCGCTGTTTGTTATGTACGAATAGGGGTAAGACCATTACTTATAGGATAGCTTTGGAGGCTATATGTATAGAGATACATATTTATAAGTTGGGGGGTCGTCTTGATATGTGTGTCAAAATAAGATCATTTAAGAAAAGTAGTCGAAGTAAATGCTCTCACCATTTACTATATCTGTTTATAAGCCAGATTAGAATTCATATATTGAATTCAGGATTAGGCATTTGGAATGTCTGAATCAAAATTTGTACGATGTTGAGGAAAATATGCACTTTTTGTTGGTAAAGAGAATAACATCGTAACATGTGATTCATACCACATGTGTTAAGGCGACAATAAGGGTAGTAGGAGAATGGATTCCTACTTTTCTACTATGTGAGCCCTTTGAGATTATATGTTAATCTCAGCATTTGCCCTTTGTGACTATTTAGGTGTCTGTTTGAAGTTTTAATCAAGGTCTGCTACTTTAGCATGTAAACCTATTGACTATGGATGATTCGGTCTATAGAACATGACTAGGAAAGCGATTGATTAAAATGAATAGATTCACGCTAAAAATGAAGGTTAAATAGATTTATATTTTTTTTAAGAATTATTCATTGTTCGATCCATTTCTGTTATGCATGGAAATGATTGTGAATATTGAGAATATGGAATATGTTTTTGACTTGATGGTCATTATGAAGGATTAGAGATGTTCATATTGATGTAAATCGAGATTATTTAATCTGGGTAAATAGCAAGACATCATATTCAGGAAAACGATTATGTACCACCAGAAGAATGGTTATGTACCACCTGGAAAACGACTGTGTGCCACCTGGAGGATGACTATGGACCATCAGGTGAATGACTATGTGTCATTCAGAGAATGATTATATACCATTCAAAAGCGGTCGAAGTTAGGCGTAATAACTTTTCTTAACATGGATCGCTATCAACTATGTAAGGTGTAACAACTTTCTTAGCATTGAATTGCTCTGTGTGCTTATCCGTCGTGATAAACCATTTTCTTATGTATGATTTGGTTGTATTCTTTTTGGGATGATCTCACTCTATTATTCTCGATCTATGTATTTGGATACTTATTAGTCATTTGAGACTATCGACTCACTCTATTTTATTTACGTGACTAAATACCTTTTATTGGTCTATGTGACTATTTATCTACGCATATAACTCGACGAGTGAGAGATGAAAGCGCTTAACCGCATCGACGATCGCTGCGCACGCACGATCTTCCTTGTGTGCAGCATCCCTTTAAAAGGGGGTGGGGTGTGCATCCAAGATAAGGGTAATGCCAAGTGCAAGAGTTGAGTGCTTAGAGGTGAAAGTGTTGTCATAGTGAAAGAAGTGCGAAACGTCGTCAAGCTGTCGGAGTGAATAGTGAATTCCGAGAACACCAAGGAGTGGATGGAATTTGGCTCGTGGAGGAGTAGGATCCTTCCGACATGATTGATCCTCAGACGGCGAGCAAAGATCGTCTTCTCCACAGGTCCTAGGAAGCGTAAAAATTCTGACGATCACTGTAAATTTTATTTACAGTGTACATTTTTTTTCTTTGACATTTAAATTAGTACAAACAGATGCATTAATACCAACAAAGCATGTTTATCGGTTCCTCAATTCCAGTTCCAATTCGGTTCTGATCGATTTCGGATTCGTCGATATTGGAATTGATCCAAATCGGTTTCGAACCGATTTCGGTTCCAAAGTTTTAACTTTGGAACCAATTCAATCTGAACCGGTTCCGAATCGGTTCCGGACCGATTCTAAAATAATTTTGGACCACCTTCTTCAAACTTGAGTTTTCAAATTCATTCAATGTGTTAGTGATCCTGTTCTTATTTTCTATTGCAAAATAATCTTCTAGAAATGTTAGCATGCTAAGAATTTTCAACTTTAAATTAAGAACCAAATCAGATTCAAATCTAATCGAAATGATTAGAAATCGACGGAATCGAACCGAATCTAATCGAAATCAAGCTTTGGTTGCCTAAAATCAATTTATTCAATCGATTGATTTCAATTTAACGGATTAATTTCGATTCAATTTTGAATCGAACTAATCCGTTAAACATTGCTGGTGTATATCCTTGGGCAACTCCTTTCCTTATTATTGTTTATTGGTATCGTGGTCCTCTCATCTCTAGTCCCATCGCATCGTCACCTGCAAAAACCATATGACAGAAAATTCCAAACTTGTCCCAGAAGAAGTCAACAAAGATCTCTTCGTCTCGTCTCACAATTGACTCGGGCTTCCTGAATCTGTCTGGCGATGGATCGGAACGGATTTCATCAACGTGCGGCCTTTTTTTTTTCTTTTTTAAAAAATTTAAAATTTGTTTTTTTTGAGGCTCAGAGCAAATAATGGATGGATGAGGATTGGTGGAAATTAAGAATCAACTGATATCGACGTTTTATATGATTTTTGTTATTTTTATTATTATTATTATTTTGGATATTGTGCGATGGCAAATTAGCATCAGTCATGTGTAGTCAGTGTCCACAAAGGCGCGTTGAAATGCAGGTTGTTGAACAGTCTCAATCGAACGTCGAAAAGGAAGAAAGTGATCGAAGAACCACACAATCACACAAAAATAAGCTTCGGGTCAACAACGTAGCTCTTGGACTCGACTGGCAATTGACTCGGCTTTTCCGGTTCGACTCGACGAATTCAGCTCACTCGTCAATCGATCTCCACCTCCGCCTGCGGCAGAGAGAAGATGAGGCCTTAGAGGAGGAAGAGGAGGCAGAGCCAAGAGCCCGTCTCGGAGAGAGCCGCTGTTGGATCCTCGTTCAAAGTCTAAAATTTTTATTATTATTAATTAAAGTTTATTTTTTAAATTTTATAATAAAAATAGAATCCAAATTTTAAATGTCGTTCCAAATTTTAAGATCTTAAAATTGCGAAGGTGCAGCAATGGTCGAGGACAGGTTCATCCGAATATATTTGTAGTGAAAAATAAGGATTGTCATTCATCTTCGACTTCTAGAAGGGTGGAATTTTTTAGTCATCTATTCCGGAGAAAAAATTAATCTGTACTGATATTTTTGAGGAAAAAAATAATATAAAAGAAGATAAATCATAAAATCATCTTATAATCAATCACTCATTTTAAGTGGGATGAATATAATTATCTCTATGGATATATGCCCATGGAAATTATCCTTGCTTTTCTATCTAATGATTATTCACGTGCAAAATTCAATGAACCAGAGGTAACCAATCAACAAATGTAATTTCGCCTCGTGAAAAGCAGTTAGCAATATGTATACAGACGTTATATCATAGAACAACGGATCAATTCCTCGTAAATATAAAGGTGTCGTCCCTCCATACGCTAGTTACTAATCTTAAAAGGCAAAGGTCAACCGTGATTTTCTCCCTTATGATGATCTAAAAATGGATTAATAGGAACCGTTAGATTGATAGATTTCAACCTTTTGCGTCAGGAGATTAATTTTTTTACAAAACCCTGAACCCTCGTACAATAGTGGCTTTCGGGAATCATCTATGCCTAATACAATAGAAAATAGATACCCGTTTTTAATAGGAATTGATTCATATTCAATTTTTATACATCTCATATTGTTTATATCAAACATTTTAATATAAAAATAATTGACAGAATTTAAAAACCTAAAATTTATATAATTTTTTTAGATGTTTATCAAAATTTCAAAATTAAAAATAAAAATAAATTTAAAACATAACATTTTTTTTAAAAAAATAAATTTTAGAAACCATTAATGATATTTATTTTTATATGAAATTACATTAATATATATATATATATATATATATATATATATATATATATATATATATATATATATATATATATATATATATATATATTTCCAATCCAATTAAATTTACTATGTATTCCATAAATGGGTCTTCGTCTCTCGCCTTAGAGTTAAATAAAAAAGAAGGGGGTGTTTGGTATATATTTTATTCTCTATTTTTCATCTCCATTTTTTAAAAAATTAAAAAATATTTTCTGGAAAATTAAAAAAATAAGAAATAATCATTTTTTATTTCTATTTTCGTTTTTCAAAAATAAAAGAACGTTTTTTAAAAAATTAAAAAAAATCAATTTTTATTTTCTGAAAAAAAAAAGAGAATGAAAATAAAAAATTCAAAATTCTCTACGAATCAACTTCGATCAAAATTCAGAAAAGCTTTCGATGACATCATCACGAAGCTCCAAGTGGTGACATCGCCTCGGAGGAAGCTTCCTGGAAGGTATGGCTCTAAACTAGTTGCATGTTTTGTTCACACTAAGGTCACATGTTTTGCATGTGATGCCTATATATTTTTCTTTGACAATAATCAGAGATGGATTAGTATACAAATATTATTATTATTATTATAATTACTCCACCTATAAAATCATTCGACCCTGAGCATAATCCCCTAACACAATATGGAAGGAGCGACAAGCAATGGCGACGGCGTTCGCAGCCGACGGCTCCTCATCTGTGGTTTCTCGGCCATGGCGTTCTACGCTGCGCAACTGCTTCCCGGCCTCCCGCTCGCGCAGGGCGCAGCGGCCGACGGCGCTTCCCCCGCGCGCCTCCTGTTCACCTACTACGCCGCGTGGCTGCTAGGGCTCGTCGCCGTGCTCCTGGCGGTGGCGTTCAGGAGGCTCCCGAGGGCGGTCACTGACGTCGTCGATCGCGCTCTCATGGTCCGGCCTGCGCCCTTCCCCCTGTTGGCCTTCTGCACCGCCCACCTCCTTCGGTCTCTAGCCGAGGCAGCCGATCGCGAGGCGCTCGTCGACAAGCGCGCGGCCCGCCTCGTCGGAGCCTTCGCGGCGTGGCTCCTGGTGCTCGTCGCCGCGTTGGGGCCAGTCGCCGGAGTACCTCCGAGGGCGGTTCCCTGAGCAACTCTCATGCTGCTTTCCGCCGTCATTCCATGCCTCCTTTAGTTATACGGGCACGCTTCCATTCCTAAAACTTCTGTGTCGATCAGTCGTTCTTTTTATAATCCAGCTGCCCACTGATTAGCCAAATTATAGCTAAATCCGGAGTTCTAGAGGTAGACGATCGATCCTCATGATGATTCGTCCACTGCTAAATCCGAAGTCCTAATAAAACTTCCGAATTTGGGGATTATTCTCTTATAAGGAGATCTTATTAAATGAGCGAGAATTATCTGATGATATATGATACAACTAGCTAACCCTCTGTGCCTTGAGGCAAGGTAGCAAGAAGGGAGCCGCTCTTCTTTCTTTATCGTAGTTGCTGATAACGTCGTCGTCTCTAGAGCTATTGCACTGTCACCTGCAAAAACCACATAAAATTATGGCAGAATATTCCGAACTGGTCCCAGAAGAAGTCAGCAAAGAGCTCGTGGACTCGTCTCGCATCTGACTCGA
Organism: Wurfbainia villosa; assembly: GCA_025175895.1. Classification (NCBI taxonomy): domain Eukaryota; kingdom Viridiplantae; phylum Streptophyta; class Magnoliopsida; order Zingiberales; family Zingiberaceae; genus Wurfbainia; species Wurfbainia villosa. The sequence continues at coordinate 109,581,413 of CM045996.1, forward strand.
CCTTCCCGGATCTGGCTGGCGACGGCCGATGAAGGCTAGCTTCTTGGCTGTGTCCATAGAGAGGGGGCTTAATTAGAAACCCTAGCAAGGGAGCCGATTTCACTAACTCAACACGCCATTAACGACGAGTCGAAGGTCTTCTTTCTTTATTGTTGTTTGTTGATATCGTCGTCATGTCTAATGCCATCGCATCGTAACCTGCAAAACCACATAAAATTATGACAGAGAGGGGGATTGGAAACCTTAATTTCCCAGATCTGGCTGGCGATGGCATATGGGGGCTTCTTGGCTGTACCCATAGAGAGGGGGCTTGGAAACCCTACCTTCGAAGGCTCGCCGAATGCACCGAGGACCTAAAGCCCGAATAGATGATTTCCATGACAGATCGGCGGTCAGAAAAGGAGAAAACCAGAAAATTTAAAGAGAAAGAAGCATTTTGAAGTAGGCGACGGTGGCGTCGAGCTTCGGGTACCCGGTAGAAGTCGATGGGGAGGGCGAAGGAGCGATCGGCAGAGGGAAGAGGAGGCGGGGATAGAAGCGAGAGAATCGAAGGTTTGACTGGAGAGGGAGGTGGCGGTGGAAGCGGAGAAATGGAAGTAGTCGCCGAGGAGACGGTCGGCCCACTTGCTTGGAGCGACAGAAGACGGAGGAGAAAGTTGAGGTCTTGGAGGAGGAGAGAGGTTTCTGTAGAAGGGGATCGCGGGGCAGCGGAGGTCGGCGAGTCCGCAGCGGCTGAGGGCGTCCATCGTCAACGAACGCCGGCGGGCTCAATCAAGCCTCAAGCAGCGTCGAGCCATGGATTATGCGACTTTTTTTTTCCCCTTTTATTTTATTCAGTTGAATTTTATTTTTTTTATTTTTATTTTTTATTTTTTATTAATTTTTTTGCGGCTAAGACAGCAAGTCACCGAGTAAATGGATGAGTCTCGTAAATTGACCTTTTATACTTGGTGTGTAAAAGATGATGCTTCAACATTTTATACTTGATCTTTGAATCGTCCGCTATGTATTATTGGGAGGTAATCAAAAATGTAATCATGGATTTATTGATTTGGTACGTAATATAATATAATTAAATTATAAAAGAGAAAAATTTATAATCTAGATTATAAAAAAAAAATATTATGGATTCGATTACATTAAGAACTCAATATTTATTATGATAAATATATCATTCTTTTATTTTTTTCATTGGTTCTCGATAATCGTCGATGATGACCATAAATGACCATCGATTTTAATTATATTTTATATTTTTAATTTTTATTTATATAATTAATATACTCCAAATAAAGCATATGAAACATTCTTAGTCATCATTTTTTATTATATTTTTATACTTGTCGTAATATTCCAAAGTCTCAATGAGTAACCCTAGATCCTTTAGTAAAAAAAAACAACAATAACAATAACATATCGTGGGGATTATAGTTTTGTATAAAATTTTCATTCAAAGAGGAAACTCTATATATTTCTATTTCAATTTTTGTCTTTTCTTCTCCCTTCCCTAACAATCAAAGTCCACGTCTTAATTCTAATATGATGACGTGGATGATGTGACGGCTAAGACACATTGATACTTATAGAGATGATGCAGATCAATTTCAAAAGAGATCTAATGGCGATTTATCAAACAGCGCATGTGAAATTTAGAATTGCTCAAACAACGCTCTCTACTTTCATATTTACCAAATATCGTACTTAATTTCCTTTTTACCCCTCCGGGCAAACAGACTTGCACTACTGTAGTGCTGAGAATTCCTAGCACCACAGTGGTACTGGGATTATAAATTTCAGCACTACAGTGGTGATGTTGGGATTGCAACATCACTGTGGTGCTGTGATTTGAATTCTCAGCATCACGTTCGGGATTTTTACTGTGGTGCAGATCTGTTTGGCGAGAGGGGTAAAAAAAGAATTAAATGTGTTATTTGATAAATATGAAAGTATGGAGCACTGTTTGGACAATTCTAAACTTCACGTGTGTTGTTTGGTAAATTATCGGAGATCTAAAGTTCTTTTCTGAATTCAGATGATCTCCACGTATTTTGGTCACCATGTCAAAGCCTATAGAACTCTCCGTGATTTACCTTTCTCATAATGATCATGAGACAGATCGATGAGGATCGATAGATTGATGATTCCAATTTTTACGGATAAACTTCACATCTTAATTCAATATGTATATTTATACTGTTGATAAATATACCTGTTGTTGGAGTTTCGCTTGTGTCGGAGGAAAATTCACTTCGGAAAATACCTCAAGTTTCCACAAACCAAGATCCCCCGAATGTTTCTACGCCTCTGTCTCCCTCTTCACCGAGCAGCCAAACCCTCGATCGTCGATTAACCAACTTGGACGCACGCTCCTTCCCTTTTAAGGGAAGGAGTGCGTGCTCGAGGCGGTTCCACGAACTGCCTCTGTGCAGTTCGTGGAACTGCCACGAACCAACATCTCCCACTCGTCCAAGGTATGTCACACAGACAAAAAATGATCACACAGACCATTCTAGAAAGAGGTGTTTATTCACATAGACTAAATGATCACACGACCATTTTAGAAGAGGTGTTTAGTCACATAGACTAAATCGAAGCAACATCTATTGTCCCGAATAGACTAATAGAGCATCGATAGTCTCAAAGACTAAATGAAACATCAAATCGAAAATGGTTCGTCGCGGCAAAGAAACACATTGAGCGTTGAATGCTAAGAAAGTTGTTACACCTTACATATGTGCTTTCTAAGAGAAGTTGTTACACCTAACTTAGCCACTCTACATATGATACATAATCATTCTCCCGATGACACAGAGTCATCTCCAGGTGGTACAAAACCATTTATCTTATGACACACAACCATTTTCCAGGTGACACACAGTCGTTTTTCCAAATGATACAAAATCATATTTCTGGTGATACAAAATCATATTTCTGGTGATACATAATCATTGACCTGAAACATCCATGTCTTGCTTTTTATCCAGATTAAATAATCTCATTTACATCAATATGAACATCTCTAATCCCTTAAATTGACCATCATGTCAAGAGCATGTCTCATATTCCAAATATTCACAAACATTTCGTAGACACAAATGTAAAAGAGTCGACTAGTGAATAATCCTCATTAGATGTAAATCTATTTAATCTTCCTTTTTAGTGTGAATCTATTCATTTTAATCAATCGCTTTCTTAGTCATGTTCCATAGACCGAATCATCCATAGTCATAAGTAGACATGCTAAAGTAGCAAACCTTGATTAAAACTTCAAGTAGACACCTAAATAGTCACAAAGGGCAAATTTTGAGATCAACATATATATAATCTCAAAGGGCTCACATAGTAGAGAAACAGGGATCCATTCTCCTACTACCCTTATTGTCGTCTTAGCACATGTGGTATGATTCACATGTTACGATGTTGTCCTCTTTACCAATAAAGAGCGCATGTTTCCCTCAAATTAACATCGTACAGATTTCGATCTAGACATTCCCAATGTCTAATCCAGAATTCAACACATGAATCCTAATCTGGCTCAAAACATGTATAGTAAATGGTGGGTTCATTTACTTCGATCATTTATCACAAAATGATCTTATCTTGATACAAATATCAAGACGACCCTAACTTATAGGAATGTAACAAATTTTACAGCTTCCAAAGCTAACAACCACATAGGTTGACCTATAAGCATCGGTCTTACCTCTATTAAATACATGAATAAAGATGATTGTCATGTGAGAGGATCAATCATTACACCTTAACATGCTTATCGAGATCTTATCACTAGAATGTAACATAACATACCGAATAGATTATGGCTAGCATTTTGAAACAATCAAATCATTATATTGATTGTCATTTACAAGACTATTACATTCTACGAAGTCCATGGACTTTATATGCTCATTAAATGACTCTCTAGTCATTAGTAAAAGGATCTGCAAGCATAGCTCGTGTAGGGATATACTCAAGAATCACCTTCTTTTTAGCAACAATATCCCTTATAAAGTTGTATTTTATAGCAATATGCTTGCCCTTGCTGTGATATTTGGGATCCTTGGAAAAAACTATCGCGGCTTAGTATCATGATAGGCGATCCTTTGGACTCTTGCTCTCGTGATCTTCAAATGCTTTAGGAACCTTCTCGACGGTGCTTCTTATGCAATTTCTTTGAACATGTCACGTATTACTTCCATTGTAGATAAGGACACCTGATCATTTTTCTTGCATTCCGAGAGATGGCGCCACCATTCAACAAAGCATGCGATGTAGATTTTCTATCATCGGGTCCCCGGCCCAATCGCATCTGAATAGCCCATAAGGCTCATATCGATCCTTGATATAGAGACAATAATGCATCGTCGCCGGATATCTAAAAATCCTTTTCCTTTGCCTTCGGTGTCTCGATCCACAGGTTTGGTAGGCCAAGTGACTAAGCCCTTTATAGTTGATATCAGGATGAGTACACAACATAGTATACATTAAACTACCTATGACAACGGCATATGGTTTTTATTCATGTCAGGCTATTTAATTTGAGTCTTGGGACTCATACTTTTGCTCCAAATAGTACCTTGCAATAGGTGTCTGTTC